>OX388345.1:85006579-87537074 GCA_947579665.1 Sympetrum striolatum
TGTCTTTTCGTCCGTGCGTCTGCTCTTCCGTACGTCTGTTCGTCCGTGCATCTGTTCGTCCGTTCGTTTGTTCTTCCGTGCGTCTGTTCCTCCGTGCTTCTGTTCATCCGTGCGTCTGTTAGTCCGTTCGTCTGTTTGTCCGTGCGTCAGTTCGTTCGTGCGTCTGTTCGTCCATGCGTCTGTTCGTCCGTGCGTCTGTTTGTCCGTGCGTCTGTTTGTCCGTGCGTCTGTTCGTCCGTGCGTCTGTTAGTCCGTGCGTCTGTTCGTCCGTGCGTCTGTTCGTCCGTGCCTCTGTTCGTCCATGCGTCTGTTCGTCCATGCGTCTGTTCGTCCGTGCGTCTGTTCGTCCGTGCGTCTTTTTGTCCGTGCGTCTTTTCGTCCGTGCGTCTGTACATCCATGCGTCTGTTCGTCCGTGCGTCTGTTCATCCGTGCGGCTGTTCGTCCGTGCTTCTGTTCGTTCCTTCGTCTGTTTGTCCGTGTGTCTTTTCGTCCGTGCGTCTGCTCTTCCGTGCGTCTGTTCGTCCCCGCATCTGTTCGTCCGTTCGTTTGTTCATCCGTGCGTCTGTTCGTCCGTGCGTCTGTTTGTCCGTGCGTCTGTTCGTCCGTGCGTCTGTTCGTCCGTGCGTCTGTTTGTCCGTGCGACTGTTCGTACTTCCATCTGTTCATCCGAGCGTCTGTTCATCCTTGCGTATGTTCGTCCGTGCGTCTGTTCGTCCGTGCGTCTGCTCGTCCGTGCGTCTGTTCGTCCGTGCGTCTGTTTGTCCGTGCGTCTTTTCGTTCCAACTTCCGTTCTTCCGTGCGTCAACTCGTCCGTGCGTCTGTTCGTCCGTGCATCTGTTCGTCCGTGCATCTGTTCGTCCGTGTGTCTGCTCGTCCTTGCGTCTGTTCATCCGTGCGTCTGATCGACCTAACATCTATTTGTCTGAACATAAATCCGTTTTCGAACCTTTTTCGATCATTACTTGAAAAAATAACGAACATAAGGGCGAAATAGTGGATAAAAATGGAAATTTCGGTGAAATTATCCATTCTCGAAACTTAAATATAGGAACAAGATTGATAAACTGACGAAAATATGGTTCGTCCGTGCGTCTTTTAGTCCGTGCGTCTCTTCTTCCGTTCGTCTGTTCGTCCGTGCGTCTGTTCGTCCTTGCGTCTTTTCGTCCGTGTGTTTGTTCGTCCGAGCGTCTGTACGACCGGATGTCTGTTGTTTCGTGTGTCTGTTCGGCGGTAAGTCCGTTCGTCCTTGGGTCTTTTGGTCCGTGTGTCTGTTCGTCCGTGCGTCTGTTTGTCCGCGCGTCTTTTCGTCCGTGCGTATGTTTGACCGAGCGTCTGTTCGTCCATTCTTCTGTTCGTCCGTACGTCTGCTTGTCAGAACAGGTCAGTTTTGAAACATTTTTTTCAATAATACCGTGAAAAAATGACGAAAAAATGGGTGAAATAGAGAAAAAAATTGAAATTTCGCTGAAATTATACGTTTTTGACATTTTTTTGATCATGCCCCGATAAAATGATGAATATAATGACAAAATAGAGGAATGCAATTTAAATTTCGGTGAAATTATCCGTTTTCGAAACTAATTTCGAACCTACCTCGATATAATGACGAAAATAAGAGCAGAATATAGGAAAAAATAGAAATTTCGGTGAAATTATCCGTTTTTTACCTTTTTTCGAACATACCTCGATAAAATGACGAAAATAAGGTTCGTCTGTGCGTATGGTCGTCCGTGAGTCTGTTCGTCCGATCATCTGTTCGTCCGTACGTCTGTTTGTCCGGAGAGGTCCGTTGTCAAACATTTTTTCAATCGTTTCTTGAAAAAATGACGAAAATAATGGCAAAATAGAGGAAAATAATGGTAATTTCAGTTAAATTATCCGTTATTGGAACTTTTTTCGATCATTCCTTGAAATAATGACGAAAATAAGGGCAAAATAGAGGAAAATAATTGAAAATTCGATGAAAATATCCGCATTCGAAATTTTTTTCAAATTTAACTCAAAAAATGTCAAGATTAAGTGCAAAATGGAGGAATACAATTGAAATTTCGGTGAATTATTTCGACGAAAATAAGGTTCATAGGTCCACCTGTTTGTCCTTGCGTCTGTTCGTCCGTGCGTCTGTTCGTTCGTGCGCCTGTTCGTATTTGCGTCTGTTCGTCCGTGTCTGATCGGCCTTACGTCTGTTTGTCCAAACAGATCCATTTTCGAACCATTATTCGATCATACCTCGAGAAACTGACAAAAATAAAGGCAAAATAGAGGAAAATAATTGAAATTTCGGGGGAAACTATTCGATTATGATCTTTTTTCTATCATGCCTAACTAATTTGACGAAATAATTGGCAAAATAATGGAACAGAATTGAAATATCCCTGAAATTATCCGTTTTTTACCTTTTTTCGATCATACCGCGATAAACTGACGAAAATGATGCATGGACGAACAGACGCATGGATGTACAGACGCACGGACGAAAAGACGCAGAGACAAAAAGACGCACGGACGAAGAGACGCACGGACGAACAGAGGCACGGACAAACAGACACACGGCAATCAGACACATGGACGAACAGACGCACGGACGAACAGTCGCACGGATGAACAGACGCACGGACGAACAGACGCACGGACAAAGGGACGCTTGGACGAACAGACGCACAGACGAACAGACGCACGGACGAACAGACGCACGGACGAACAGATGCATTGACGAACTTTATTTTCGTAATTTAACGAGGTATGATCTAAAAAAGGTAAAAAACGAATGAATTCACCGATATTTCAATCTTGTTCCTCTATTTACCCCTTATTTTTTGTCATTTTAGATAGGTATTATCGAAAAAAGTTTCGAAAATGGATAATTTCACATAAATTTCAATTTTTATCCATTATATTCCCTCATGTACGTTATTTTTTCAAGGAATGATTGAAGAAAGGATCGAAAAAGGATCTGTTCAGACAAAGAGATGTACGGACGAACGAGGTATGATCTAAAAAATGTAAAAAACTGTTAAATGCACCGATATTTTAATCTTGTTTCTCACCCTACGGACGAACATTCGCACAGACAATCAGACGCACGTAAGAACAGACATACGGATGAACGGACGCACCGACGAACAGACGCACGGACAAAAACGTACGGACAAACATACGCACGGTCGAACAGACGCACGGAAGAACGGACGCATGGTCGAACATACGCACGGACAAACAGACGCACGGAGGAACATACGCACGGACGAAAAGACACACGGAAGAACGGACCCATGGTCGAACAGACGCACGGATGAACAGACGCTGGGACGAACAGGCGCACGGATGAACAGATGCACGGACGAACAGACGCGAGGACGAAGAGATGCATTGACGAACCTTATTTTCATCATTTTATAGAGGTATGATCTAAAAAATTTAAAAAACAAATGAATTCACCGATATTTCTATCTTGTTCCTCTATTTCCCCTTTATTTTTCGTCATTTTATAGAGGTATGATCGAAAATAGTTTCGAAAATGGATAATTTCACATAAATTTCAATTTTTATCCATTATATTTTCTCATGTACGTTATTTTTTCAAGGAATGATCGAAGAAAGAATCGAAACGGATCTGTTCAGACAAACAGATGTACGGTCGAACAGATGCACGGACGAACAGACAAGCGGACGAACAGACAAGCGGACGAACAGACGCATGGACGAACAGACGCAAGGACGAACAGACGCACGGATTAACAGATGCACGGACGAACAGACGCACGGATAAACAGACGCACGGACGAACAGACGCACGGATGAACAGACGCACGGACGAACAGACGCACGGAAAAACAGACGCACGGACGAACAGACGCACGGACGAACAGACGCACGGACGAAAAGACGTACGGATGAACAGACGCACGGACGAACAGACGCACGGACATACAGACGCACGGACGAACAGACGCACGAATGAACAGACGCACGGACGAACAGACGCTCGCACAAACAGACGCACGGACGAACAGACGCACGGACGAACAGACGCACGGAAGAACTGACGCACGGACAAACAGACAAATGGACGAACAGACGCATTGACGAACAGACGCACAGAAAACAGTCGCACGGACGAACTAAGGCATGAAGGAACAATCGCTCGGACGATCAGGTGCACGGAAGAACCTAATCTTCGTCATTTTTTAAGGTATGATCGAAAAAGCTAAAAAACGAAATAATTCACCGATATTTCAATTATGTTCCCCTTTTTTGCACTTATTTTCGTCATTTTAGTGAGGTTTGATCGAAAAAAGTTTAGAAAACGGACAATTTCACCAAATTTCTATTTTATCCAATATTTTGCCCTTATTTTCATTATTTTCTAAAGGTTTGATCGAGAAAAATTTCGAAAACGGTTCTGTTCAGACAAGCAGATGTACGGACGAACAGACGCACAGACGATCAGACGCACGGATAAAAAGACTAACGGACGAACAGACGCACGGAAGAACTGATTCACTGAGGAACAATCGCTTTGACAATCAGACACACGGACGAACTTAATTTTCGTCAATTTATCGAGGTATGATCTAAAAAATGTATTATACGGTTAAATCCACCGATATTTCCATCTTGTTTCTCTATTTCACCCTTATTTTTTGTCATTTTAGCGAGGTAAGATTGAAAAAAGTTTCAAAAATGGATAATTTCACCGGCATCTCAATTTTTATCCACCCATTAGCCCTTCTGTTCGTAAATTCTTCAAGTTATGATCGAAAAAAGGTTCGAAAGCGGATTCTTGTTCAGACAAACAGATGTGAGGTCCAACAGACGCACGGCTGAACAGACGCACGGACGAGCTGACAAACGGACGAACAGATGAACGGACGAACAGCCGAGCGGACGAACAGACGCATGGACGAACAGACGCAAGGACGAACAGACAGACGGACGAACCGACGCACGGACGAACAGTCGCACGGATGATCAGACGCACGGACAAACAGACGCACGGACAAACAGACGCACGGAAGAACAGACGCACGGACAAACAGACGCACGGACAAACAGACGCACGGACAAACAGACGCACGGAAGAAAATACGCACCGACGAACAGACTCACGGATAAACAGACGCACGGACGAACAGACGCACGGACGTACAGACGCACGGACGAAGAGACAAGGAGAAACAGACGCACGGACGGAGAGACGCACGGACGAACAGACGCACGGAAGAAAAGACGCACAGACAAACAGACGCATGGACGAACAGACGCACCGACGAACAGACGCACGGATAAACAGACGCACGGACGAGCAGACGAACGGACGATCAGATAAACGGACGAACAGACAAGCCGTCGAACAGACGCATGGAAGAACAGACGCAAGGACGAACAGACACACGGTCGAACAGACGCACGGACGAACAGAAACACGGAAGAACAGACGCACGGAAGAATGGACGTACGGACGTAAAGACACACTGACGAACGGACGCACGGACAAACAGACACGTGGACGAACAGACGCACGGATGAACAGACGCACGGACGAACGGACGCACAGACAAACAGAAACACAGACGAACAGACACACGGAGGATCGGACGCACGGTCGAACAGACGCACGGACGAACAGACGCACGGACGAACAGACGCACGGGCAAGCAGACGCACGGACGAACAGACGCACGGATGAACAGATGCAAGGACGAACAGACACACGGTCGAACAGACGCACGGACGAACAGAAACACGGAAGAACAGACGCACGGAAGAATGGACGTACGGTCTTAAAGACGCACGGATAAACAGACGCTCAGACGAACAGACGCACGGATGAACGGACGCACCTACGAACAGACGCACGGACGAACAGACGCATGAACGAACAGATACACGGACGAACAGACGCACGGATGAACAGACGCACCGACGAACAGACGCACGGACGAACCGACGCACGGACGAACAGATGCACGGACGAACAGACGCACGGACGAACAGACGCATGGACGAACAGACGTAAGGACGAACTGACGCACGGACGAACAGACGCACGGACGTACAGACGCACCGTCAAATACACTCACATACGAGAAGACGCATGGACGAACAGGCGCACCGGCGGACAGACGCAAGGACGAATAGACGAGCGGACGAACAGACGAACGGACGAACAGACGCACGGATGAACAGACGTACGGAAGAACAGACGAAGATAATGAGGAGAACATACATGAGACATAGAGGGTGTACATAATTTTTGTTAGCAATTTCTGGAATATCGGCAATGAATTGGCGTTTTTTCGTAATTTTCCTGTATTATGGCTGTAATTAAGCTTTAATTCGAAAAAACCTAGCATAATTTTCAACTATTTATGTAAGCAGTAAGTATGAAAGATTTTCATATATTGTATTCATAATAAATATTCTACTATTTTTACTAAATTAATAAAAGATTCTGAGGAATTTTATGTTACGAACTCAATTTAATTTAAAACGCGGGTGAACAGACGCACCGACGAGCAATCGCCCAGACGAACAGAAGTACGAACGAACAGACGCACGGACGAACAGACGCATGGACGTACAGACGCACCGACAAACAGACACACGGTCGAACAGACGCATGGACAAACAGACGCACGGACCAACAGAGGAACGGACGATCAGAAGGACGGACGAACAGGCATATGGACGAACATACGCACCGACGAACAGTCGCATGTACGAACAGACGAACGGATGAACATAAGTCGGAAGAATAGACGCAAGGGGACGAACAGACGCACGGACTAACAGACGCACGGACAAACAGATGCACGGACGTTCAGATGCTCGGACAAACAGACGCATGGACGAACAGACACACGGACGAACAGACGCACGGAAGAATAGACTCACGGATTAACAGACTTACGGACGTTCAGACGTTCGGATGAAAAGAAGAACAAATAATCAGACGAACAGACATGAGACATAAAGAAACTGAAATTCATTTTGTTACCAATTTGTGGAAGATCGAAAATGAATTGGCGATTTTACATAATTCTTCTGTTTTTTGGCTGTAATTATACTTTAATCCGAGAAAACCCAGAAGAATTCTGAACTCTATATGTAAGCATATGGTATGAAAGATATTTTTATATTTTGGACAAATATTCTACTATTGTTACTAAATTACTAAATATTTGTGAGTAATTTCATGTAACGGACTTAATTTAATATAATGCACGGATAACTAAACGCAAGGAAGATCAGTCACACGGACGAAGAGACGCACGGTTGAAGAGACGCACGGAAAAAGAGACGCACAAACGAACAGACTCACCTAAGAATAGACGCACGGACTAACAGACGCATGGACGAAAAGACGCCCAGACAAACAAGAGCACCGACGAAAAGACGCCCAGACGAACAGACGCACCGACGAACAGACGCACGGACGAACAGACGCATGGACGAACAGACGTACCGACGAACAGACGAACAGGTAATCAGACGACCAGACATGAGACATAAAGAGCATGAAATACCATTTTGTAAGCAATTTGTGGAAAATCGGCAATGAATTGGCGTTTTTTTGTAATTTTTTTTTTTTTGGATTTAACTAAGCTTTAATTCGAGAAAACCTAGTATAATTCTGAACTCTTTATGTAAGTATTAAGTAAGAAAGATCTTCATATTTTGAATAAATATTCTACAATTTTTACTGAATGAATAAATGTTTGTGAGGAATTTTATGTTACGGACTTAATTTAATTTAAAACGCGGATGAACAGACGCACCGACGAACAATCGCCCGGACGAACAGACGTAGGGACGAACAGACGCACGGGCGAACAGACATACGGACGAGCAGACGCACGGACGTACAGACGCACCGACGAATACACTCACATACGAAAAAACGCATGGACGAACAGGCGCATCGACGAACGAACGAACGGACGAAAAGAACGCACGGATGAACAGACATACGGACGAACAGACGAACAGAGAATGAGGCGAACAGACATCTACATCTACATTAATACCCTACAAGCCGCCTTTCGGCGTGTGGCAGGGGGTGTAAACACCAGTTGAATCTAAATTACTTCCTTATTCGATTATTGTCACGTATTGTTCGCGGAAAGAATGAATACTCTTAAACGATTCGTCCTAGCATCTATTTCTCTTAACTTACGGTCATTATCGGATCGACCGACGTAGCAGGGGGGTTGCATGATACCGATTGTATCTTTGGAAAATGTAGTTTCCCTGAATTTATTAAGCAATCGCAGCCTAGCTTCCAATCTCCTTTCTTTCAAGGATTCCCAACCTACGTCTGAGATCAGTTTTGTAACGCTTGCTTTTTTATCGTAGCATTTCTTAACAAAACGAACCGCTTTACGCTGCACTTTCTCGAGTTCGCGAGTACACGTTTCATCCGCCGGATCTCATATACTTGCCGCATATTCCAGAAGGGGTCTCACCAAGGTAAAATAACATCGCTCTCTCACCTTTTCGTCGCATTTACCGACAATACGCTTTACAAAGCCAAGCCTTTTACTTGCTTTGCCGCAGATTTTTCGAATATGCGTGCTCCAATTTAAGTTGTTAGTAATGTTGATTCCGAGATATTTAACTGAATCTACTACTTTGATACTAATTCCATTAATTTTGTATGGGTGATTTGGACGCATTTTTTTTCTTTTCGATGAAATTAACTACAGAGCATTTACTTACGTTAATATCTAAATCCCATTTTTCGCACCACCTTTGGATGAGGACTAAATCGTTTGAGAGAGATGTCCGGTCTTCCTCGTTTGTTATTTCCCTATATATAACCGAGTCATCCGCAAATATCCTCACATTACTAGCTATCTCGTCACTCAAGTCATTGATATAAATAAGGAAAAGAAGAGGTCCAATTACACTGCCTTGAGGTACGCCAGAGGTAACTTTGACTCTATTTGAGCTAACGCCATCCAGCACAACTTGTTGTTCCCTATCGTAGAGAAAATCTTTCACCCAGTCGACTACTTCCTTGTTAATGCCCGCTAGTTTAAGTTTGTGAATTAGTTTGTAGTGAGGCACTCTATCGAATGCTTTTTTCAAATCGAGGAAAATAGCGTCCACTTGCTTTTTACTTTCGGCGGACTTTAAGATATCGTGTACAAATAGAGCAAGTTGGGTTTCACATGATCGGGACTTACGAAAACCATGCTGGTTTGCGTCGAGGAATTCATTTCTATCTAAAAAATCCCATGAGTGAGCTTACGACGATATGTTCCATTACCTTTCCGGACAGCGAAGTTAATGATATGGGTCTATAATTTCCTGGGTCCTCCTTTAATCCGCTTTTGTAAACAGGAGTAATATTAGCTAATTTCCAATCGGATGGGACCCTACCTTCATTTATCGATGTACAAAATATAATTTTGAGATAAGAGGCGACGCTTTCTGCCAGTTCTTTAAGCACTCTTGCTGGAATGCCTTCTGGCCCTGGCGACTTATTTGGCTTAATTATGCGTAATACTTTAACTATACCGTCTGTCGTAAAAGTTATATTTGGCATGGAATATAATATATTAACCTTAGGGAGGATCTCTATGTTACAATCTGATGTGAATACGCTTTGATAAAATTCGTTTAGAATATTCGCTTTCCATGAGACATAAAGGGCGTAAATACTTTTTGTTAGCAATTTCTGGAAAATCTGCCATGAATTGGCGTTTTTTCGTAATTTTCCTGTTTTTTGGCAGTAATTAAGCTTTAATTCGAAAAAAACCTAGCAGAATTCTCAACTAATTATGCAAGCAGCAAGTAAGAAAGATTTTCATATTTTGAATAAATATTCTACAATTTTTACTAAATTAATATATGTTTGTGAGGAATTTTATATTACGGACTTAATTTAATTTAAAACGCGGATGAACAGACGCACCGACGAACAATCGCCCGGACGAACTAACATAGGGACGAACAGACGCACGGGCAAACAGACATACGGACGAACAGACGCACGGACGAACAGACGTACGGACGTACAGACGCACTGACGAACAGAAGCACGGAGGAACAGACATAAGGACGAACATACGCACCGACGAACAGACGGATGGACGAACAGACGCAGAGGGTCGAACAGATCCACGGACAAACAGATGCACGAACAAAAAGACGCACGGACGAACAGACGCACGGGCGAACAGACACACGGACGATCAGACGCACGGAAGAACAGTCGCACGGACGAGAACACGCACGGTAGATCAAACGCACGGACGAACCTTATATTCGACATTTTATCGAGGTATGATCGAAAAAGGTAAATAACGAATAAATTCACCGATATTTCAATCGTGTTCCTCTATTTCGGCCTTATTTTCGTCATTATAGCGAGGTATGATCAAAAAAAGTTTCGAATACTGATAATTTTACTGTAATTTCAATTCTTATCCACTATTTTCCCTAATTTTCGTAATTTTTTCACGGTATGATCGAAAAAAGTTTCGAAAACGGAACTGTTCGGACAAATAGATGTACAATTGAACAGACGGGTGGATGAACAGAAGAAGAGACGAACAGACTTCCGGACGAAAATACGCACGGATGAACAGACGCACGGAAGAACAGACGCACGGACGAACAGACGCAAGGACAAACTGAGCACGGACGAACAGACGCACGAAAAACAGACGCACAGGAAAACCGACGCACGGAAGAACAGACGCACGGACGAACAGACGCACGGTCTAACAGACGCACGGACGAACAATCGATCGGATGGTCAGACGCACGGACGAACCTTATTTTCGGTACCTTAAAACGGTAAATTACACCGAAATATCTATTTTTATCCACGATTATGTCCTTAATTTCGTCTGTTTGTCCGAACGTCTGTACGTCCGTGCATCTGTTCGTCCGTGCGTCTGTTCTTCCGTGCGTCTGTTCGTCCATGTTTTTGTTCGTCCGTGCGTCTGTTCGTCCGTGCGTCTGTTCGTAGGTGAGTCTGTTCGTTTGTGCGTCTCTTTGTCCGTGCGTCTCTTCGTCCGTGCGTCTCTTCGTCCGTGTGACTGATCCTCCTTGCGTTTAGTTTTCCGTGCATTATATTAAATTAAGTCCGTTCAATTAAATTTCTCATAAGTATTTAGTAATTTAGTAACAATAGTAGAATTTTTGTCTAAAATATAAAAATTTTTTTCTATCATATACTTACATAAAGAGTTCAGAATTCTTCTGGGTTTTCTCGGATTAAAGTATAATTACAGCCAAAAAAAAAAAAGAATAACGAAAAATAGCCAATTCATTAACGATCTTCAACAAATTTCTTACAAAAAAGTATTTCAGTTTCTTTATGTCTCATGTCTGTTCGTCTGATTATCTGTTCGTCTGTCCGTCCGAACGTCTGTACGTCCGTGCATCTGTTCGTCCGTGCGACTGTTCTTCCGTGCGTCTGATCGTCCGTGTGTCTGTTCGCCCGTGCGTCTGTTCGTCCGTGCGTCTTTTTGTTCGTGCATCTGTTTGTCCGTGGATCTGTTCGACCCTCTGCGTCTGTTCGTCCATGCGTCTGTTCGTCGGTGCGTATGTTCGTCCTTATGTCTGTTCCTCCGTGCTTCTGTTCGTCAGTGCGTCTGTACGTCCGTACGTCTGTTCGTCCGTGCGTCTGTTCGTCCGTATGTCTGTTCGCCCGTGCGTCTGTTCGTCCCTATGTTAGTTCGTCCGGGCGATTGTTCGTCGGTGCGTCTGTTCATCCGCGTTTTAAATTAAATTAAGTCCGTAATATAAAATTCCTCACAAACATATATTAATTTAGTAAAAATTGTAGAATATTTATTCAAAATATGAAAATCTTTCTTACTTGCTGCTTGCATAATTAGTTGAGAATTCTGCTAGGTTTTTTTTCGAATTAAAGCTTAATTACTGCCAAAAAACAGGAAAATTACGAAAAAACGCCAATTCATGGCAGATTTTCCAGAAATTGCTAACAAAAAGTATTTACGCCCCTTTATGTCTCATGGAAAGCGAATATTCTAAACGAATTTTATCAAAGCGTATTCACATCAGATTGTAACATAGAGATCCTCCCTAAGGTTAATATATTATATTCCATGCCAAATATAACTTTTACGACAGACGGTATAGTTAAAGTATTACGCATAATTAAGCCAAATAAGTCGCCAGGGCCAGAAGGCATTCCAGCAAGAGTGCTTAAAGAACTGGCAGAAAGCGTCGCCTCTTATCTCAAAATTATATTTTGTACATCGATAAATGAAGGTAGGGTCCCATCCGATTGGAAATTAGCTAATATTACTCCTGTTTACAAAAGCGGATTAAAGGAGGACCCAGGAAATTATAGACCCATATCATTAACTTCGCTGTCCGGAAAGGTAATGGAACATATCGTCGTAAGCTCACTCATGGGATTTTTTAGATAGAAATGAATTCCTCGACGCAAACCAGCATGGTTTTCGTAAGTCCCGATCATGTGAAACCCAACTTGCTCTATTTGTACACGATATCTTAAAGTCCGCCGAAAGTAAAAAGCAAGTGGACGCTATTTTCCTCGATTTGAAAAAAGCATTCGATAGAGTGCCTCACTACAAACTAATTCACAAACTTAAACTAGCGGGCATTAACAAGGAAGTAGTCGACTGGGTGAAAGATTTTCTCTACGATAGGGAACAACAAGTTGTGCTGGATGGCGTTAGCTCAAATAGAGTCAAAGTTACCTCTGGCGTACCTCAAGGCAGTGTAATTGGACCTCTTCTTTTCCTTATTTATATCAATGACTTGAGTGACGAGATAGCTAGTAATGTGAGGATATTTGCGGATGACTCGGTTATATATAGGGAAATAACAAACGAGGAAGACCGGACATCTCTCTCAAACGATTTAGTCCTCATCCAAAGGTGGTGCGAAAAATGGGATTTAGATATTAACGTAAGTAAATGCTCTGTAGTTAATTTCATCGAAAAGAAAAAAAATGCGTCCAAATCACCCATACAAAATTAATGGAATTAGTATCAAAGTAGTAGATTCAGTTAAATATCTCGGAATCAACATTACTAACAACTTAAATTGGAGCACGCATATTCGAAAAATCTGCGGCAAAGCAAGTAAAAGGCTTGGCTTTGTAAAGCGTATTGTCGGTAAATGCGACGAAAAGGTGAGAGAGCGATGTTATTTTACCTTGGTGAGACCCCTTCTGGAATATGCGGCAAGTATATGAGATCCGGCGGATGAAACGTGTACTCGCGAACTCGAGAAAGTGCAGCGTAAAGCGGTTCGTTTTGTTAAGAAATGCTACGATAAAAAAGCAAGCGTTACAAAACTGATCTCAGACGTAGGTTGGGAATCCTTGAAAGAAAGGAGATTGGAAGCTAGGCTGCGATTGCTTAATAAATTCAGGGAAACTACATTTTCCAAAGATACAATCGGTATCATGCAACCCCCCTGCTACGTCGGTCGATCCGATAATGACCGTAAGTTAAGAGAAATAGATGCTAGGACGAATCGTTTAAGAGTATTCATTCTTTCCGCGAACAATACGTGACAATAATCGAATAAGGAAGTAATTTAGATTCAACTGGTGTTTACACCCCCTGCCACACGCCGAAAGGCGGCTTGTAGGGTATTAATGTAGATGTAGATGTCTGTTCGCCTCATTCTCTGTTCGTCTGTTCGTCCGTATGTCTGTTCATCCGTGCGTTCTTTTCGTCCGTTCGTTCGTTCGTCGATGCGCCTGTTCGTCCATGCGTTTTTTCGTATGTGAGTGTATTCGTCGGTGCGTCTGTACGTCCGTGCGTCTGCTCGTCCGTATGTCTGTTCGCCCGTGCGTCTGTTCGTCCCTACGTCTGTTCGTCCGGGCGATTGTTCGTCGGTGCGTCTGTTCATCCGCGTTTTAAATTAAATTAAGTCCGTAACATAAAATTCCTCACAAACATTTATTCATTCAGTAAAAATTGTAGAATATTTATTCAAAATATGAAGATCTTTCTTACTTAATACTTATATAAGAGTTCAGAATTATACTAGGTTTTCTCGAATTAAAGCTTAGTTAAATCCAAAAAAAAAAAAATTACAAAAAAAACGCCAATTCATTGCCGATTTTCCACAAATTGCTTACAAAATGGTATTTCATGCTCTTTATGCCTCATGTCTGGTCGTCTGATTACCTGTTCGTCTGTTCGTCGGTACGTCTGTTCGTCCATGCGTCTGTTCGTCCGTGCGTCTGTTCGTCGGTGCGTCTGTTCGTCTGGGCGTCTTTTCGTCGGTGCTCTTGTTTGTCTGGGCGTCTTTTCGTCCATGCGTCTGTTAGTCCGTGCGTCTATTCTTAGGTGAGTCTGTTCGTTTGTGCGTCTCTTTTTCCGTGCGTCTCTTCGTCCGTGCGTCTCTTCGTCCGTGTGACTGATCTTCCTTGCGTTTAGTTATCCGTGCATTATATTAAATTAAGTCCGTTACATGAAATTACTCACAAATATTTAGTAATTTAGTAACAATAGTAGAATATTTGTCCAAAATATAAAAATATCTTTCATACCATATGCTTACATATAGAGTTCAGAATTCTTCTGGGTTTTCTCGGATTAAAGTATAATTACAGCCAAAAAACAGAAGAATTATGTAAAATCGCCAATTCATTTTCGATCTTCCACAAATTGGTAACAAAATGAATTTCAGTTTCTTTATGTCTCATGTCTGTTCGTCTGATTATTTGTTCTTCTTTTCATCCGAACGTCTGTACGTCCGTAAGTCTGTTAATCCGTGAGTCTGTTCTTCCGTGCGTCTGTTCGTCCGTGTGTCTGTTCGTCCATGCGTCTGTTTGTCCGAGCATCTGAACGTCCGTGCATCTGTTTGTCCGTGCGTCTGTTAGTCCGTGCGTCTGTTCGTCCCCTTGCGTCTATTCTTCCGACTTATGTTCATCCGTTCGTCTGTTCGTACATGCAACTGTTCGTCGGTGCGTATGTTCGTCCATATGCCTGTTCGTCCGTCCTTCTGATCGTCCGTTCCTCTGTTGGTCCGTGCGTCTGTTTGTCCATGCGTCTGTTCGTCCGTGTGTCTGTTTGTCGGTGCGTCTGTACGTCCATGCGTCTGTTCGTCCGTGCGTCTGTTCGTTCGTACTTCTGTTCGTCTGGGCGATTGCTCGTCGGTGCGTCTGTTCACCCGCGTTTTAAATTAAATTGAGTTCGTAACATAAAATTCCTCAGAATCTTTTATTAATTTAGTAAAAATAGTAGAATATTTATTGTGAATACAATATATGAAAATCTTTCATACTTACTGCTTACATAAATAGTTGAAAATTATGCTAGGTTTTTTCGAATTAAAGCTTAATTACAGCCAAAATACAGGAAAATTACGAAAAAACGCCAATTCATTGCCGATATTCCAGAAATTGCTAACAAAAATTATGTACACCCTCTATGTCTCATGTATGTTCTCCTCATTATCTTCGTCTGTTC
Source organism: Sympetrum striolatum (assembly GCA_947579665.1). Classification (NCBI taxonomy): domain Eukaryota; kingdom Metazoa; phylum Arthropoda; class Insecta; order Odonata; family Libellulidae; genus Sympetrum; species Sympetrum striolatum. Next base: position 85,022,024 of record OX388345.1, read on the forward strand.
TTCCGTACGTCTGTTCATCCGTGCGTCTGTTCGTCCGTTCGTCTGTTCGTCCGCTCGTCTATTCGTCCTTGCGTCTGTCCGCCGGTGCGCCTGTTCGTCCATGCGTCTTCTCGTATGTGAGTGTTGTGTGATGCACGGACGAACAGAAGCACGGAAGAGCAGACGCACGGACGAACAGACGCAAGGTCTATTAGACGTACGGACGAACAATCGCTCGGACGATCAGACGCACGGACGAACTGATGCACAGATGAACAGACGCAAAAGAATATGGATATAATTTGAAATTTCGGTGAAATTATCCGTTTTCGTATCATTTATGATCATACCTCTTTAAAATGACGAGGATAAGGGCGAAATAGAGGAACAAGATTGAAATATCGGTGAATTTGTTCGTTTTTTACCTTTTTTCTATCACACCTCGATAAATTGACGAAAATAAAGTTCGTCCGTGCGTCCGATCGGCCGAGCGATTGTTCGACCGTGCTTCTGCTCGACCGTGCGTCTGTCCTTTCTTGCGTCTGTTCGTCCGTGCGTCTGTTCGTCTGTGCGTCTGTTCGTCCATGCGTCTGTTCGTGCGTACATCTTTTTGTCCGAACAGATCCGTTTTCGAACCTTTTTTCGATCATACTTTGAAAAAATAACGAAAATAAGGACATAATAGTGGATAAAAATAGATATTTCGGTGTGATTTACCGTTTTAAGGTACCGAAAATAAGGTTCGTCCGTGCGTCTGACCATCCGATCGATTGTTCGTCCGTGCGTCTGTTAGACCGTGCGTCTGTTCGTTCGTGCGTCTGTTCTTCCGTGCGTCGGTTTTCCTGTGCGTCTGTTTTTCGTGCGTCTGTTCGTCCGTGCTCAGTTTGTCCTTGCGTCTGTTCGTCCGCGCGTCTGTTCTTCCGTGCGTCTGTTCATCCGTGCGTATTTTCGTCCGGGAGTCTGTTCGTCTCTTCTTCTGTTCATCCACCCGTCTGTTCAATTGTACATCTATTTGTCCGAACAGTTCCGTTTTCGAAACTTTTTTCGATCATACCGTGAAAAAATTACGAAAATTAGGGAAAATAGTGGATAAGAATTGAAATTTCAGTAAAATTATCCGTATTCGAAACTTTTTTTGATCATTCCTCGCTATAATGACGGAAATAAGGCCGAAATAGAGGAACACGATTGAAATATCGGTGAATTTATTCGTTATTTACCTTTTTTCGATCATACCTCATAAAATTCGAATATAAGGTTCGTCCGTGCGTTTGATCTACCGTGCGTCTTCTCGTCCGTGCGTCTGTTCTTCCATGCGTCTGTTCGTCCGTGCTTATTTTCGTCCGTTAGTCTGTTCGTCCTTGCTTCAGTTCGTCCGTGCGTCTGTTCGCCGGGCGTCTGTTCGTCCGTGCGTCTGTTCGTCCATGCGTCTGTTCGTCCATTTTTCTGTTCGTCCGTGTGAATGTTCTTCCGTGCTACTGTTCATCCATGCGTCTGTTCGTCCATGCGTCTTTCAGTCAGTGCGTCTGTTCGTCCGTGCGTCTGTTAGTCCGTGTGTCTGTTCGACCGTGCGTCTGTTCATCCATGCGTCTGTTTCTCCGTGCGTCTGTTCGTCTGTTCTTCTACTCGTCTGTTCTTCCATGCGTCTGTTCGTCCGTGCTTATTTTCGTCCGTTAGTCTGTTCGTCCTTGCTTCAGTTCGTCCGTGCGTCTGTTCGTCCGTGCGTCTGTCCGTACATCTGTTTGTCCGAACAGATCTGTTTTTGAAACTTTTTTCGATCATACCTTGAAAAAATTACAATAATTAGGGCAAAAATAGTGGATTAAAATAGAAATTTCAGTGAAATTAGTCGTTTTCGAAACTTTTTTCGAACATACCTCGTTACATAACAAAAATAAGGGCGAAATATGGAAACAAGATTGAAATATAGGTAATTTAATTCGTTTTTTAACTTTTTTCGATCATACCTCGATTAAATGACGAAAATAAGGTTCGACCGTGCGTCTGATTGTCCAAGCGATTGTTCGTCCGTGCGTTGTTCGACCCAGCGTCTCTTCGTCGGTGCGTCTGTTCTTCCGTGCGTCTGTTCTTCCGTGCGTCTGTTCCTCCGTGCGTCCGATCGTCCGTGCTTCGGTTCGTCCGTGGGTCTGTTTGTCCATGTGTCTGTTCGTCAGTGCGTCTGTTCGTACGTGCGTCTGCTCGTCCGTGCGTCTGTTCGACATGTGTCTCTGTCGATCCATGAGTCTGTTCGTCGCATGGAGACGCATGGACGAACAGACGTACGGACGACTAGTCGCAGGGACGAACTGAAACACGGACGAACAGACCCGCGGACGAACAGAAGCACGGACGAGCAGACGCACGGAAGAACAGACGCTCGGTCGAACAGACGCACGGACGAACAGACGCACGGTCGTACCGAAACATGGACGAACACACGCATGGACGAACTGACGCAGAAACGAACAGACGCACGGACGAACTGAAGCACGGACGAACAGACGCACGGACGAAAAGACGCACGGACGAACAGACGCACGGAACATCAGACGAACGGATGAAAAGACGCACGGTCGAATATACCTATGGACGAACAATCGCTCGGCCGTTCAGACGCACGGAGAAACCTTATTTTCGTCATTTTATCGAGGTATGATCATAAAAAGGTAAAAAAAATAATTTCATCAATATTTCAATCTTGTTCCTCTATTTCACCCTTATTTACGTTAATTTTTCAAGGTATGATCGAAAAAAGGTTCGAAAACGGATCTGTTCGACAAACAGACGTACGGGACGAACAGACGCATGGACGAACAGACGCACAGACGAACAGATGCACGGACGAAAATTCGCACCGATGAACAGAGGCACGGACTAACAGACACAAGGATGAACAGACGCACTGACAAACAGACGCTAGGACGAATTGAAGCATGGACGAACAGACTCTTGGACGAACAGGCGCACAGACGAAGAGACGCACGGTCGAACTTACGTACGGACGAACAGACGCACGCACGAACAGACGTACGGACGAACAGACATATGGACGAACAGACGCATGGACGAACAGACGCACGGACGAACAGAGGCACGGAGGAACAGAAGCACGGATGAACAGACGCACGGAAGAACAGACGCATGGGCGAACGGTCGCACGGTCGAACAGCCGCTGGGGCGAACAATCGCTCGGACGATCAGACGTACGGTTAAATTTATTTTCGTCTTTTTATCGAGGTATGATCGAAAAAAGTTAAAAAACGATTACATTAACCAATATTTCAATCTTGTTGCTCTATTTAGCCCTTATTTTTGTCATATCAGCGAGGTATGATCGAAAAAAGTTTCGAAAACGGATAATTTCACCGGAATTTCAATTTTTAGGAACAGACGCACAGACGAGCCGACGCACGGAGGAACAGACGCACGGAGGAACAGACGCACGGATGAACAGACGCACTGACGAACAGACGCACGGACGAACAGACGCACGGAAGAACAGACTCGAGGACGAACAGACGCGAGGATGAACAGACGCACGGTCGAACAGACACACGGACGAACAGACGCACGGACGAACAGACGCACAGACTGAAAGACGCAAGGACGAACAGACGCATGGATGAACAGAAGCACGGAAGAACATTCACACGGACGAACAGAAAAATGGACGAACAGACGCATGGACGAACAGACGCACGGACGAACAGACGCACGGACGAACTGAAGCAAGGACGAACAGACTAACGGACGAAAATAAGCACGGACGAACAGACGCATGGAAGAACAGACGCACGGACGAGAAGACGCACGGTAGATCAAACGCACGGACGAACCTTATATTCGAATTTTATGAGGTATGATCGAAAAAAGGTAAATAACGAATAAATTCACCGATATTTCAATCGTGTTCCTCTATTTCGGCCTTATTTCCGTCATTATAGCGAGGAATGATCAAAAAAAGTTTCGAATACGGATAATTTTACTGAAATTTCAATTCTTATCCACTATTTTCCCTAATTTTCGTAATTTTTTCACGGTATGATCGAAAAAAGTTTCGAAAACGGAACTGTTCGGACAAATAGATGTACAATTGAACAGACGGGTGGATGAACAGAAGAAGAGACGAACAGACTCCCGGACGAAAATACGCACGGATGAACAGACGCACGGAAGAACAGACGCGCGGACGAACAGACGCAAGGACAAACTGAGCACGGACGAACAGACGCACGAAAAACAGACGCACAGGAAAACCGACGCACGGAAGAACAGACGCACGAACGAACAGACGCACGGTCTAACAGACGCACGGACGAACAATCGATCGGATGGTCAGACGCACGGACGAACCTTATTTTCGGTACCTTAAAACGGTAAATCACACCGAAATATCTATTTTTATCCACTATTATGTCCTTATTTTCGTTATTTTTTCAAAGTATGATCGAAAAAAGGTTCGAAAACGGATCTGTTCGGACAAAAAGATGTACGCACGAACAGACGCATGGACGAACAGACGCACAGACGAACAGACGCACGGACGAACAGACGCAAGAAAGGACAGACGCACGGTCGAGCAGAAGCACGGTCGAACAATCGCTCGGCCGATCGGACGCACGGACGAACTTTATTTTCGTCAATTTATCGAGGTGTGATAGAAAAAAGGTAAAAAACGAACAAATTCACCGATATTTCAATCTTGTTCCTCTATTTCGCCCTTATCCTCGTCATTTTAAAGAGGTATGATCATAAATGATACGAAAACGGATAATTTCACCGAAATTTCACATTATATCCATATTCTTTTGCGTCTGTTCATCTGTGCATCAGTTCGTCCGTGCGTCTGATCGTCCGAGCGATTGTTCGTCCGTACGTCTAATAGACCTTGCGTCTGTTCGTCCGTGCGTCTGCTCTTCCGTGCGTCTGTTCGTCCGTGCATCTGTTCGTCCTTGCGTCTGATCGTCCGGGCGTCTGTTCAACCTTGCGTCTGTTCGGCCTTGCGTCTGTTCGTCTGCGCGTCTGTTCTTCCGTGCGTCTGTTCGTCCGTGCATCTGTTCGTCCTTGCGTCTGTTCGTCCGTGCGTCTGTTCAACCTTGCGTCTGTTCGGCCGTGTATCTGTTCGTCTGTGCGTCTGTTCATCCGTGCGTCTGTTCGTCCGTGCGTCTGTTCGTCCGTACGTCTGTTCGTCCGTGCGTCTGTTCATCCGTGCGTCTGTTCGTCCGAGCGTCTGCTCGACTGTGCGTCTCTTCGTCCATGCGTCTGTTCTTCCGTACATCTGTTTGTCCAAACAGATCCGTTTTCGAACCTTTTTCCTATCATACATTGAAAAAATAACAAAAATAAGGCCAAAATAGAGGATAAAAATTAAAATTTCGAACAAATTATTCGTTTTCGAAACTTTTATCGATCATACCTCCCTAAAATGACGAAAAGAAGGGCAAAATGGAGAAACCAGATTGAAATATCGGTGAATTTATTCGTTTTTTTCCCTTTTTTGGATCACACCTCTATAAAATGACGGAAATAAAGTTCGTCCGTGCGTCTGATCTTCCGAGCGATTGTTCGTGCGTGCGTCTTTTCGTCCGTGCGTCTGTTCGTCCGTGCGTCTGTCCTTCCATGCGTCTGTTCCTCCGTGCGTCTGTTCGTCCGTGCGTCTGTTCGTCTGTGCATCTGTTTATCCGAACAGAACCGTTTTCGAAACTTATTTCGATCAAACCTTGAAAATATAAGGAAACTAAGGGCAATATATGGATCAAAATTGAAATTTCGGTGAAATTGTCCATTTTCGAAACTATTTTCAATCATACCTCACTTAATTGACTAAAATAAGGGCGAAAAAGAGGAACAATAATGAAATATCGTTGAATTTGTTGGTTTTTTTACCTTTTTTTGATCATACCTCGATAAAATAACGAAAATAAGGTTCGTCCATGCGTCTGTTCGTCGGTGCATCTGTTCGTCCGTACATCTGTTTGTCCGAAAACATCCGTTTTCGACCCTTTTTTCGATCATACAATGGTAAAATAACGAAAATAAGGACAAAATAGTGAATGAAGATAGAAATTTCGGTGAAATTATCCGTTTTCGAAACTTTTTTGCGATCATACCTCGCTAAAATGACAAAATAAGTTCGAAATAGAGGAACAAGATTGAAATATCGGTGATTTTTTTCCTTCTTTCCCTTTTGGATCATACCTTGATAAGATGACGAAAATAATGTTCGTCAGTGCGTCTGATCGTCCGATTGATTGTTCGTCCGTTCGTCTGTTCGACCGTGCGTCTGTTCATCCATGCGTCTGTTCTTCCATGTTTCTGTACGTGCGTGCATCTGTTCGTCCTCGCGTCTGTTCGTCCTCGAGTCTGTTCTTCCGTGCGTCTGTTCGTCCGTGCGTCTGTTCGTCCGTGCGTCTGTTCAACCATGCGTCTGTTCGGCCGTGCGTCTGTTCGTCTGTGCGTCTGTTCTTCCGTGCGTCTGTTCGTCCGTGCGTCTGTTCGTCCGTACGTCTGTTCGTCCGTGCGTCTGTTCATCCGTGCGTCTGTTCGTCCGTGCGTCTGCTCGACTGTGCGTCTCTTCGTCCATGCGTCTGTTCTTCCGTACATCTGTTTGTCCAAACAGATCCGTTTTCGAACCTTTTTCCTATCATACATTGAAAAAATAACAAAAATAAGGGCAAAATAGAGGATAAAAATTAAAATTTCGAACAAATTATTCGTTTTCGAAACTTTTATCGATCATACCTCCCTAAAATGACGAAAAGAAGGGCAAAATGGAGAAACCAGATTGAAATATCGGTGAATTTATTCGTTTTTTTCCCTTTTTTGGATCACACCTCTATAAAATGACGGAAATAAAGTTCGTCCGTGCGTCTGATCTTCCGAGCGATTGTTCGTCCGTGCGTCTCTTCGTCTGTGCGATTGTTCGTCCAAGAGTCTGTTCGTCCATGCTTCAATTCGTCCTAGCGTCTGTTCGTCAGTTCGTCTGTTCATCCTTGTGTCTGTTAGTCCGTGCCTCTGTTCATCGGTGCGAATTTTCGTCCGTGCATCTGTTTGTCTGTGCGTCTGTTCGTCCATGCGTCTGTTCGTCCGTACGTCTGTTTGTCCGAACAGATCCGTTTTCGAACCTTTTTTCGATCATACCTTGAAAAATTAACGTAAATAAGGGTGAAATAGAGGAACAAGATTGAGATATTGATGAAATTATTTTTTTTACCTTTTTTCGATCATACCTCGATAAAATGACGAAAATAAGGTTTCTCCGTGCGTCTGAACGTCCGAGCGATTGTTCGTCCGTAGGTATATTTGACCGTGCGTCTTTTCATCCATGCGTCTGTTGTTCCGTGCGTCTGTTCGTCCGTGCGTCTTTTCGTCCGTGCGTCTGTTCGTCCGTGCTTCAGTTCGTCCGTGCGTCTGTTCGTTTCTGCGTCAGTTCGTCCATGCGTGTGTTCGTCCATGTTTCGGTACGACCGTGCGTCTGTTCGTCCGTGCGTCTGTTCGACCGAGCGTCTGTTCTTCCGTGCGTCTGCTCGTCCGTGCTTCTGTTCGTCCGCGGGTCTGTTCGTCCGTGTTTCAGTTCGTCCCTGCGACTAGTCGTCCGTACGTCTGTTCGTCCATGCGTCTCCATGCGACGAACAGACTCATGGATCGACAGAGACACATGTCGAACAGACGCACGGAAGAGCAGACGCACGGAAGAACAGACGCACCGACGAAGAGACGCTGGGTCGAACAGACGCACGGACGAACAATCGCTTGGACAATCAGACGCACGGTCGAACCTAATTTTCGTCATTTAATCGAGGTATGATCGAAAAAAGGTAAAAAACGAATTAAATTACCTATATTTCAATCTTGTTTCCATATTTCGCACTTATTTTTGTTATGTAACGAGGTATGTTCGAAAAAAGTTTCGAAAACGACTAATTTCACTGAAATTTCTATTTTAATCCACTATTTTGCCCTAATTTTTGAAATTTTTTCAAGGTATGATCGAAAAAAAGTTTCAAAAACAGATCTGTTCAGACAAACAGATGTACGGATGAACAGACAAGTAGAAGAACAGACGCACAGACGAACAGACGCACGGAGAAACAGACGCATGGATGAACAGACGCACGGTCGAACAGACACACGGACGAACAGACGCACGGACGAACAGACGCAATGACTTAAAGACGCATGGACAAACAGACGCATGGATGAACAGAAGCACGGAAGAACATTCACACGGACGAACAGAAAAATGGACGAACAGACGCATGGACGAACAGACGCACGGACGAACAGACGCCCGGCGAACAGACGCACGGACGAACTGAAGCAAGGACGAACAGACTAACGGACGAAAATAAGCACGGACGAACAGACGCATGGAAGAACAGACGCACGGACGAGAAGACACACGGTAGATCAAACGCACGGACGAACCTTATATTCGACATTTTATCGAGGTATGATCGAAAAAAGGTAAATAACAAATAAATTCACCGATATTTCAATCGTGTTCCTCTATTTCGGCTTTATTTTCGTCCTTATAGCGAGGTATGATCAAAAAAAGTTTCGAATATGGATAATTTTACTGAAATTTCAATTCTTATCCACTATTTTCCCTAATTTTCGTAATTTTTTCACGGTATGATCGAAAAAAGTTTCGAAAACGGAACTGTTCGGACAAATAGATGTACAATTGAACAGACGGGTGGATGAACAGAAGAAGAGACGAACAGACTCCCGGACGAAAATACGCACGGATGAACAGACGCACGGAAGAACAGACGCACGGACGAACAGACGCAAGGACAAACTGAGCACGGACGAACAGACGCCAAAAAACAGACGCACAGGAAAACCGACGCACGGAAGAACAGACGCACGGACGAACAGACGCACGGTCTAACAGACGCACGGACGAACAATCGATCGGATGGTCAGACGCACGGACGAACCTTATTTTCGGTACCTTAAAACGGTAAATTGCACCGAAATATCTATATTTATCCACTATTATGTCCTTATTTTCGTTATTTTTTCAAAGTATGATCGAAAAAAGGTTCGAAAACGAATCTGTTCGGACAAAAAGATGTACGCACGAACAGACAAGTAGAAGAACAGACGAACAGACGCACGGAGAAACAGACGCATGGATGAACAGACGCACGGTCGAACAGACACACGGACGAACAGACGCACGGACGAACAGACGCAAGGTCTATTAGACGTACGGACGAACAATCGCTCGGACGATCAGACGCATGGACGAACAGACGCACAGACGAACAGACGCACGGACGAACAGACGCAAGAAGGGACAGACGCACGGTCGAGCAGAAGCACGGTCGAACAATCGCTCGGCCGATCGGACGCACGGACGAACTTTATTTTCGTCAATTTATCGAGGTGTGATAGAAAAAAGGTAAAAAACGAACAAATTCACCGATATTTCAATCTTGTTCCTCTATTTCGCCCTTATCCTCGTCATTTTAAAGAGGTATGATCATAAATGATACGAAACCGGATAATTTCACCGAAATTTCAAATTATATCCATATTCTTTTGCGTCTGTTCATCTGTGCATCAGTTCGTCCGTGCGTCTGATCGTCCGAGCGATTGTTCGTCCGTACGTCTAATAGACCTTGCGTCTGTTCGTCCGTGCGTCTGTTCTTCCGTGCGTCTGTTCGTCCGTGCATCTGTTCGTCCTTGCGTCTGTTCGTCCGTGTGCCTGTTAAACCTTGCGTCTGTTCGTCCGTGCATCTGTTCGTCCTTGCGTCTGTTCGTCCGTGCGTCTGTTCAACCATGCGTCTGTTCGGCCGTGCGTCTGTTCGTCTGTGCGTCTGTTCTTCCGTGCGTCTGTTCGTCCGTGCGTCTGTTCGTCCGTACGTCTGTTCGTCCGTGCGTCTGTTCATCCGTGCGTCTGTTCGTCCGTGCGTCTGCTCGAGTGTGCGTCTCTTCGTCCATGCGTCTGTTCTTCCGTACATCTGTTTGTCCAAACAGATCCGTTTTCGAACCTTTTTCCTATCATACATTGAAAAAATAACAAAAATAAGGGCAAAATAGAGGATAAAAATTAAAATTTCGAACAAATTATTCGTTTTCGAAACTTTTATCGATCATACCTCCCTAAAATGACGAAAAGAAGGGCAAAATGGAGAAACCAGATTGAAATATCGGTGAATTTATTCGTTTTTTCCCTTTTTTGGATCACACCTCTATAAAATGACGGAAATAAAGTTCGTCCGTGCGTCTGATCTTCCGAGCGATTGTTCGTCCGTGCGTCTTTTCGTCCGTGCGTCTGTTCGTCCGTGCGTCTGTCCGTCCATGCGTCTGTTCCTCCGTTCGTCTGTTCGTCCGTGCGTCTGTTCGTCTGTGCATCTGTTTATCCGAACAGAACCGTTTTCGAAACTTATTTCGATCAAACCTTGAAAATATAAGGAAACTAAGGGCAATATATGGATCAAAATTGAAATTTCGGTGAAATTGTCCATTTTCGAAACTATTTTCGATCATACCTCACTTAATTGACTAAAATAAGGGCGAAATAGAGGAACAATATTGAAATATCGTTGAATTTGTTGGTTTTTTACCTTTTTTTGATCATACCTCGATAAAATAACGAAAATAAGGTTCGTCCATGCGTCTGTTCGTCGGTGCATCTGTTCGTCCGTACATCTGTTTTTCCGAAAACATCCGTTTTCGAACCTTTTTTCGATCATACAATGGTAAAATAACGAAAATAAGGACAAAATAGTGAATGAAGATAGAAATTTCGGTGAAATTATCCGTTTTCGAAACTTTTTTGCGATCATACCTCGCTAAAATGACAAAATAAGTTCGAAATAGAGGAACAAGATTGAAATATCGGTGATTTTTTTCCTTCTTTCCCTTTTGGATCATACCTTGATAAGATGACGAAAATAATGTTCGTCAGTGCGTCTGATCGTCCGATTGATTGTTCGTCCGTTCGTCTGTTCGACCGTGCGTCTGTTCATCCATGCGTCTGTTCTTCCATGTTTCTGTACGTCCGTGCATCTGTTCGTCCTCGCGTCTGTTCGTCCTCGAGTCTGTTCTTCCGTGCGTCTGTTCGTCCGTGCGTCTGTTCGTCCGTGCGTCTGTTCATCCGTGCGTCTGTTCCTCCGTGCGTCTGTTCCTCCGTGCGTTGGCTCGTCTGTGCGTCTGTTCCTCTATGTATCTGTTCGTCTGTACATCTGTTTGTTCGAAAAGATCCATTTCCGAACCTTTTTACGATCATACGTTAAAAAAATAACGAAAAAAAGTAAAATAGTGGATAAAAATTGAAATTCCGGTGAAATTATCCGTTTTCGAAACTTTTTTCGATCATACCTCGCTGATATGACAAAAATAAGGGCTAAATAGAGCAACAAGATTGAAATATTGGTTAATGTAATCGTTTTTTTAACTTTTTTCGATCATACCTCGATAAAAAGACGAAAATAAATTTAACCGTGCGTCTGATCGTCCGAGCGAAGGTTCGTCCCAGCGGCTGTTCGACCGTGCGACCGTTCGCCCATGCGTCTGTTCTTCCGTGCGTCTGTTCATCCGTGCTTCTGTTCCTCCTCGCCTCTGTTCGTCCGTGCGTCTGTTCGTCCATGCGTCTGTTCGTCCATATGTCTGTTCGTCCGTACGTCTGTTCGTGCGTGCGTCTGTTCGTCCGTACGTAAGTTCGACCGTGCGTCTCTTCGTCTGTGCGCCTGTTCGTCCAAGAGTCTGTTCGTCCATGCTTCAATTCGTCCTAGCGTCTGTTCGTCAGTGCGTCTGTTCATCCTTGTGTCTGTTAGTCCGTGCCTCTGTTCATCGGTGCGAATTTTCGTCCGTGCATCTGTTCGTCTGTGCGTCTGTTCGTCCATGCGTCTGTTCGTCCGTACGTCTGTTTGTCCGAACAGATCCGTTTTCGAACCTTTTTTCGATCATACCTTGAAAAATTAACGTAAATAAGGGTGAAATAGAGGAACAAGATTGAAATATTGATGAAATTATTTTTTTTACCTTTTTTCGATCATACCTCGATAAAATGACGAAAATAAGGTTTCTCCGTGCGTCTGAACGTCCGAGCGATTGTTCGTCCGTAGGTATATTCGACCGTGCGTCTTTTCATCCATCCGTCTGTTGTTCCGTGCGTCTGTTCATCCGTGCGTCTTTTCGTCCGTGCGTCTGTTCGTCCGTGCTTCAGTTCGTCCGTGCGTCTGTTCGTTTCTGCGTCAGTTCGTCCATGCGTGTGTTCGTCCATGTTTCGGTACGACCGTGCGTCTGTTCGTCCGTGCGTCTGTTCGACCGAGCGTCTGTTCTTCCGTGCGTATGCTCGTCCGTGCTTCTGTTCGTCCGCGGGTCTGTTCGTCCGTGTTTCAGTTCGTCCCTGCGACTAGTCGTCCGTACGTCTGTTCGTCCATGCGTCTCCATGCGACGAACAGACTCATGGATCGACAGAGACACATGTCGAACAGACGCACGGACGAGCAGACGCACGTACGAACAGACGCACTGACGAACAGACACATGGACAAACAGACCCACGGACGAACCGAAGCACGGACGATCGGACGCACGGAGGAACAGACGCACGGAAGAACAGACGCACGGAAGAACAGACGCACCGACGAAGAGACGCTGGGTCGAACAGACGCACGGACGAACAATCGCTTGGACAATCAGACGCACGGTCGAACCTTATTTTCGTCATTTAATCGAGGTATGATCGAAAAAAGGTAAAAAACGAATTAAATTACCTATATTTCAATCTTGTTTCCATATTTCGCCCTTATTTTTGTTATGTAACGAGGTATGTTCGAAAAAAGTTTCGAAAACGACTAACTTCACTGAAATTTCTATTTTAATCCACTGTTTTGCCCTAATTTTTGTAATTTTTTCAAGGTATGATCGAAAAAAGTTTCAAAAACAGATCTGTTCGGACAAACAGATGTACGGATGAACAGACAAGTAGAAGAACAGACGAACAGACGCACGGAGAAACAGACGCATGGATGAACAGACGCACGGTCGAACAGACACACGGACGAACAGACGCACGGACGAACAGACGCACTGACTGAAAGACGCATGGACGAACAGACGCATGGATGAACAGAAGCACGGAAGAACATTCACACGGACGAACAGAAAAATGGACGAACAGACGCATGGACGAACAGACGCACGGACGAACAGACGCCCGGCGAACAGACGCACGGACGAACTGAAGCAAGGACGAACAGACTAACGGACGAAAATAAGCACGGACGAACAGACGCATGGAAGAACAGACGCACGGACGAGAAGACGCACGGTAGATCAAACGCACGGACGAACCTTATATTCGACATTTTATCGAGGTATGATCGAAAAAAGGTAAATAACGAATAAATTCACCGATATTTCAATCGTGTTCCTCTATTTCGGCCTTATTTTCCTCATTATAGCGAGGTATGATCAAAAAAAGTTTCGAATACGGATAATTTTACTGAAATTTCAATTCTTATCCACTATTTTCCCTAATTTTCGTAATTTTTTCACGGTATGATCGAAAAAAGTTTCGAAAACGGAACTGTTCGGACAAATAGATGTACAATTGAACAGACGGAAGGATGAACAGAAGAAGAGACGAACAGACTCCCGGACGAAAATACGCACGGATGAACAGACGCACGGAAGAACAGACGCACGGACGAACAGACGCAAGGACAAACTGAGCACGGACGAACAGACGCACGAAAAACAGACGCACAGGAAAACCGACGCATGGAAGAACAGACGCACGGACGAACAGACGCACGGTCTAACAGACGCACGGACGAACAATCGATCGGATGGTCAGACGCACGGACGAACCTTATTTTCGGTACCTTAAAACGGTAAATTACACCGAAATATCTATTTTTATCCACTATTATGTCTTTATTTTCGTTATTTTTTCAAAGTATGATCGAAAAAAGGTTCGAAAACGGATCTGTTCGGACAAAAAGATGTACGCACGAACAGACGCATGGACGAACAGACCCACAGACGAACAGACGCAAGAAAGGACAGACGCACGGTCGAGCAGAAGCACGGTCGAACAATCGCTCGGCCGATCGGACGCACGGACGAACTTTATTTTCGTCAATTTATCGAGGTGTGATAGAAAAAAGGTAAAAAACGAACAAATTCACCGATATTTCAATCTTGTTCCTCTATTTCGCCCTTATCCTCGTCATTTTAAAGAGGTATGATCATAAATGATACGAAAACGGATAATTTCACCGAAATTTCAAATTATATCCATATTCTTTTGCGTCTGTTCATTTGTGCATCAGTTCGTCCGTGCGTCTGATCGTCCTTGCGTCTGTTCGTCCGTGCGTCTGTTCTTCCGTGCGTCAGTTCGTCCGTGCGTCTGTTCGTCTGTGCGTCTGTTCTTCCGTGCGTCTGTTCGTCCGTGCGTCTGTTCGTCCGTACGTCTGTTCGTCCGTGCGTCTGTTCATCCGTGCGTCTGTTCGTCCGTACGTCTGTTCGTCCGTGCGTCTGTTCATCCGTGCGTCTGTTCGTCCGTGCGTCTGCTCGACTGTGCGTCTCTTCGTCCATGCGTCTGTTCTTCCGTACATCTGTTTGTCCAAACAGATCCGTTTTCGAACCTTTTTCCTATCATACATTGAAAAAATAACAAAAATAAGGGCAAAATAGAGGATAAAAATTAAAATTTCGAACAAATTATTCGTTTTCGAAACTTTTATCGATCATACCTCCCTAAAATGACGAAAAGAAGGGCAAAATGGAGAAACCAGATTGAAATATCGGTGAATTTATTCGTTTTTTCCCTTTTTTGGATCACACCTCTATAAAATGACGGAAATAAAGTTCGTCCGTGCGTCTGATCTTCCGAGCGATTGTTCGTCCGTGCGTCTTTTCGTCCGTGCGTCTGTTCGTCCGTACATCTGTTTGTCCGAAAACATCCGTTTTCGAACCTTTTTTCGATCATACAATGGTAAAATAACGAAAATAAGGACAAAATAGTGAATGAAGATAGAAATTTCGGTGAAATTATCCGTTTTCGAAACTTTTTTGCGATCATACCTCGCTAAAATGACGAAATAAGTTCGAAATAGAGGAACAAGATTGAAATATCGGTGATTTTTTTCCTTCTTTCCCTTTTGGATCATACCTTGATAAGATGACGAAAATAATGTTCGTCAGTGCGTCTGATCGTCCGATTGATTGTTCGTCCGTTCGTCTGTTCGACCGTGCGTCTGTTCATCCATGCGTCTGTTCTTCCATGTTTCTGTACGTCCGTGCATCTGTTCGTCCTCGCGTCTGTTCGTCCTCGAGTCTGTTCTTCCGTGCGTCTGTTCGTCCGTGCGTCTGTTCGTCCGTGCGTCTGTTCATCCGGATGTCTGTTAATCCGAAGTTATTTTCGTCTGTGCGTCTGTTCGTCCAAGCGTCTGTTCGTCCGTTAATCTGTTTGTCCGAACAGATCCGTTTTCGAACCTTTTTTCGGTCATTCCTTGAAAAATTATAAAAAATAAGGACACAATAGTGGATAAAAATAGAAATTTCGGTGATATAATCCGTTTTCGGAAATTTTTTCGATCATACCTTGCTAAAATGAAGAATTGAAATGCGAAATAGAGAAACAAGATTGAAATATCGGTGAATTTATTCGTTTTTTTCCCTTTTTTGGATTAAACCTCGATTAAATGACAAAAATAAGGTTCGTCCGTGCGTCTGTTCGTCCGTTCGTCTGTTCGATCGTGCGTCTGTTCATCCGTTCGTCTGTTCGTCAGTGCGTCTGTAAATCAGTTCGTCTAATCGTCTGTGTGCTGTTCGTCCATGCGTCTGTTCGTCCGTACATCTGTTTGTCCGAACAGATCCGTTTTCGAAACTTTTTTCGATCATACCTTGAAAGTATAACAAAAATAAGGGCAAAATATGGAAAAAAATTGAAATCTCGGTGAAATTATCCGTTTTCGAAACTTTTTTCGATCATACCTCGCTGATATGACAAAAATAAGGGCTAAATAGAGCAACAAGATTGAAATATTGGTTAATGTAATCGTTTTTTAACTTTTTTCGATCATACCTCGATAAAAAGACGAAAATAAATTTAACCGTGCGTCTGATCGTCCGAGCGAAGGTTCGTCCCAGCGGCTGTTCGACCGTGCGACCGTTCGCCCATGCGTCTGTTCTTCCGTGCGTCTGTTCATCCGTGCTTCTGTTCCTCCTCGCCTCTGTTCGTCCGTGCGTCTGTTCGTCCATGCGTCTGTTCGTCCATATGTCTGTTCGTCCGTACGTCTGTTCGTGCGTGCGTCTGTTCGTCCGTACGTAAGTTCGACCGTGCGTCTCTTCGTCTGTGCGCCTGTTCGTCCAAGAGTCTGTTCGTCCATGCTTCAATTCGTCCTAGCGTCTGTTCGTCAGTGCGTCTGTTCATCCTTGTGTCTGTTAGTCCGTGCCTCTGTTCATCGGTGCGAATTTTCGTCCATGCATCTGTTCGTCTGTGCGTCTGTTAATCCATGCGTCTGTTCGTCCGTACGTCTGTTTGTCCGAACAGATCCGTTTTCGAACCTTTTTTCGATCATACCTTGAAAAATTAACGTAAATAAGGGTGAAATAGAGGAACAAGATTGAAATATTGATGAAATTATTTTTTTTACCTTTTTTCGATCATACCTCGATAAAATGACGAAAATAAGGTTTCTCCGTGCGTCTGAACGTCCGAGCGATTGTTCGTCCGTAGGTATATTCGACCGTGCGTCTTTTCATCCATCCGTCTGTTGTTCCGTGCGTCTGTTCGTCCGTGCGTCTTTTCGTCCGTGCGTCTGTTCGTCCGTGCTTCAGTTCGTCCGTGCGTCTGTTCGTTTCTACGTCAGTTCGTCCATGCGTGTGTTCGTCCATGTTTCGGTACGACCGTGCGTCTGTTCGTCCGTGCGTCTGTTCGACCGAGCGTCTGTTCTTCCGTGCGTATGCTCGTCCGTGCTTCTGTTCGTCCGCGGGTCTGTTCGTCCGTGTTTCAGTTCGTCCCTGCGACTAGTCGTCCGTACGTCTGTTCGTCCATGCGTCTCCATGCGACGAACAGACTCATGGATCGACAGAGACACATGTCGAACAGACGCACGGACGAGCAGACGCACGTACGAACAGACGCACTGACGAACAGACACATGGACAAACAGACCCACGGACGAACCGAAGCACGGACGATCGGACGCACGGAGGAACAGACGCACGGAAGAACAGACGCACGGAAGAACAGACGCACCGACGAAGAGACGCTGGGTCGAACAGACGCACGGACGAACAATCGCTTGGACAATCAGACGCACGGTCGAACCTTATTTTCGTCATTTAATCGAGGTATGATCGAAAAAAGGTAAAAAACGAATTAAATTACCTATATTTCAATCTTGTTTCCATATTTCGCCCTTATTTTTGTTATGTAACGAGGTATGTTCGAAAAAAGTTTCGAAAACGACTAACTTCACTGAAATTTCTAAATTAATCCACTATTTTGCCCTAATTTTTGTAATTTTTTCAAGGTATGATCGAAAAAAGTTTCAAAAACAGATCTGTTCGGACAAACAGATGTACGGATGAACAGACAAGTAGAAGAACAGACGAACAGACGCACGGAGAAACAGACGCATGGATGAACAGACGCACGGTCGAACAGACACACGGACGAACAGACGCACGGACGAACAGACGCACTGACTGAAAGACGCATGGACGAACAGACGCATGGATGAACAGAAGCACGGAAGAACATTCACACGGACGAACAGAAAAATGGACGAACAGACGCATGGACGAACAGACGCACGGACGAACAGACGCCCGGCGAACAGACGCACGGACGAACTGAAGCAAGGACGAACAGACTAACGGACGAAAATAAGCACGGACGAACAGACGCATGGAAGAACAGACGCACGGACGAGAAGACGCACGGTAGATCAAACGCACGGACGAACCTTATATTCGACATTTTATCGAGGTATGATCGAAAAAAGGTAAATAACGAATAAATTCACCGATATTTCAATCGTGTTCCTCTATTTCGGCCTTATTTTCGTCATTATAGCGAGGTATGCTCAAAAAAAGTTTCGAATACGGATAATTTTACTGAAATTTCAATTCTTATCCACTATTTTCCCTAATTTTCGTAATTTTTTCACGGTATGATCGAAAAAAGTTTCGAAAACGGAACTGTTCGGACAAATAGATGTACAATTGAACAGACGGAAGGATGATCAGAAGAAGAGACGAACAGACTCCCGGAAAAATATACGCACGGATGAACAGACGCACGGAAGAACAGACGCACGGACGAACAGACGCAAGGACAAACTGAGCACGGACGAACAGACGCACGAAAAACAGACGCACAGGAAAACCGACGCACGGAAGAACAGACGCACGGACGAACAGACGCACGGTCTAACAGACGCACGGACGAACAATCGATCGGATGGTCAGACGCACGGACGAACCTTATTTTCGGTACCTTAAAACGGTAAATTACACCGAAATATCTATTTTTATCCACTATTATGTCTTTATTTTCGTTATTTTTTCAAAGTATGATCGAAAAAAGGTTCGAAAACGGATCTGTTCGGACAAAAAGATGTACGCACGAACAGACGCATGGACGAACAGACCCACAGACGAACAGACGCAAGAAAGGACAGACGCACGGTCGAGCAGAAGCACGGTCGAACAATCGCTCGGCCGATCGGACGCACGGACGAACTTTATTTTCGTCAATTTATCGAGGTGTGATAGAAAAAAGGTAAAAAACGAACAAATTCACCGATATTTCAATCTTGTTCCTCTATTTCGCCCTTATCCTCGTCATTTTAAAGAGGTATGATCATAAATGATACGAAACCGGATAATTTCACCGAAATTTCAAATTATATCCATATTCTTTTGCGTCTGTTCATCTGTGCATCAGTTCGTCCGTGCGTCTGATCGTCCGAGCGATTGTTCGTCCGTACGTCTAATAGACCTTGCGTCTGTTCGTCCGTGCGTCTGTTCTTCCGTGCGTCTGTTCGTCCGTGCATCTGTTCGTCCTTGCGTCTGTTCGTCCGTGTGCCTGTTAAACCTTGCGTCTGTTCGTCCGTGCATCTGTTCGTCCTTGCGTCTGTTCGTCCGTGCGTCTGTTCAACCATGCGTCTGTTCGGCCGTGCGTCTGTTCGTCTGTGCGTCTGTTCTTCCGTGCGTCTGTTCGTCCGTGCGTCTGTTCGTCCGTACGTCTGTTCGTCCGTGCGTCTGTTCATCCGTGCGTCTGTTCGTCCGTGCGTCTGCTCGAGTGTGCGTCTCTTCGTCCATGCGTCTGTTCTTCCGTACATCTGTTTGTCCAAACAGATCCGTTTTCGAACCTTTTTCCTATCATACATTGAAAAAATAACAAAAATAAGGGCAAAATAGAGGATAAAAATTAAAATTTCGAACAAATTATTCGTTTTCGAAACTTTTATCGATCATACCTCCCTAAAATGACGAAAAGAAGGGCAAAATGGAGAAACCAGATTGAAATATCGGTGAATTTATTCGTTTTTTCCCTTTTTTGGATCACACCTCTATAAAATGACGGAAATAAAGTTCGTCCGTGCGTCTGATCTTCCGAGCGATTGTTCGTCCGTGCGTCTTTTCGTCCGTGCGTCTGTTCGTCCGTACATCTGTTTGTCCGAAAACATCCGTTTTCGAACCTTTTTTCGATCATACAATGGTAAAATAACGAAAATAAGGACAAAATAGTGAATGAAGATAGAAATTTCGGTGAAATTATCCGTTTTCGAAACTTTTTTGCGATCATACCTCGCTAAAATGACGAAATAAGTTCGAAATAGAGGAACAAGATTGAAATATCGGTGATTTTTTTCCTTCTTTCCCTTTTGGATCATACCTTGATAAGATGACGAAAATAATGTTCGTCAGTGCGTCTGATCGTCCGATTGATTGTTCGTCCGTTCGTCTGTTCGACCGTGCGTCTGTTCATCCATGCGTCTGTTCTTCCATGTTTCTGTACGTCCGTGCATCTGTTCGTCCTCGCGTCTGTTCGTCCTCGAGTCTGTTCTTCCGTGCGTCTGTTCGTCCGTGCGTCTGTTCGTCCGTGCGTCTGTTCATCCGGATGTCTGTTAATCCGAAGTTATTTTCGTCTGTGCGTCTGTTCGTCCATGCGTCTGTTCGTCCGTTAATCTGTTTGTCCGAACAGATCCGTTTTCGAACCTTTTTTCGGTCATTCCTTGAAAAATTATAAAAAATAAGGACACAATAGTGGATAAAAATAGAAATTTCGGTGATATAATCCGTTTTCGGAAATTTTTTCGATCATACCTTGCTAAAATGAAGAATTGAAATGCGAAATAGAGAAACAAGATTGAAATATCGGTGAATTTATTCGTTTTTTCCCTTTTTTGGATTATACCTCGATTAAATGACAAAAATAAGGTTCGTCCGTGCGTCTGTTCGTCCGTTCGTCTGTTCGATCGTGCGTCTGTTCATCCGTTCGTCTGTTCGTCAGTGCGTCTGTAAATCAGTTCGTCTAATCGTCTGTGTGCTGTTCGTCCATGCGTCTGTTCGTCCGTACATCTGTTTGTCCGAACAGATCCGTTTTCGAAACTTTTTTCGATCATACCTTGAAAGTATAACAAAAATAAGGGCAAAATATGGAAAAAAATTGAAATCTCGGTGAAATTATCCGCTTTCGATACTTTTTTCGATCATACCTCGATAAAATAACGAAAATAAGGTTCGTCCGTGCGTCTGTTCGTCCGTGTGTCTGTTCTTCCGTGCGTTTGTTCGTCCGTGCGTCTGTTCGTCCATGCGTACATTTGTCCGTACATCTGTTTGTCCAAACAGATCCGTTTTCGAACCTATGAACGAACAGTCGCTCGGACGAACCTTATTTTCGTCATTTAATCGAGGTATCATCTAAAAAAGGTAAAAAACGAACGAACTAACCGATATTTCAATCTTGTTCCTCTATTTCGCGCATATTTTTGTCATTTTAGCGAGATAAGATCTTAAAAAGTTGACAATATATTTGATAAAGATAGAAATTTCGGTGAAATTATCCGTTTTCGAACCTTTTTTCGATCATACCTTGAAAAAAAAAACGAAAATAAGTGCAAAATAGTGGAAAAAATTGAAATTCCGGTGAAATTATCCGTTTTTGAAACTTTTTTTGATCATACCTTAATATAATGTCGAAAATAAGTGCGAAATAGAGGACAAGATTGAAATATCGGTGAATTTATTGGTTTTTTCACTATTTTGGATTATACCCCGATAAAATGACGAAAATAAGATTCGTCCGTGCGTCTGTTCGTCCGTGCGTTTGTTCGTTCGTGCGTCTGTTTATCCGTTCGTCTGTTCGTTTGTGCGTCTGTAAGTCTGTGCGTCTGAACGTCTGTGTGCTGTTCGTCCATGCGTCTGTTCGTCGGTACATCTGTTTGTCCGAACAGATCCGTTTTCGAAACTTTTTTTGATCATACCATGAAAGTATAACAAAAATACGGGCAATATACGGATAAAAATTAAAATCTCGGTGAAATTATCCGCTTTCGAAACTTTTTTCGATCATACCTCGATAAAATGACGAAAATAATGTTCGTCCGTGCGTCTGTTCGTCCGTGCGTCTGTTCTTCCATGCGTCTGTTCGTCCGTGCGTCTGTTCGTCCATGCGTGTATTTGTCCTTACATCTGTTTGTCCAAACAGATCCGTTTTCGAACCAATGAACGAACAGTCGCTCGGACGATCAGACGCACGGACGAACCTTATTTTCGCCATTTTATCGAGGTATGATCTAAAAAAGGTAAAAAACGAATAAACTCACCGATATTTCAATCTTTTTCCTCTATTTCGCCCATATTATTGTCATTTAGCGAGATAAGATCTTAAAATGGTGACAATATATTTGATAAAGATAGAAATTTCGGTGAAATTATCCGTTTTCGAACCTTTTTTCGATCATACTTTGTAAAAATAAAGAACATTAGGGAAAATATGGATAAAAATAGAAATTTCGGTGAAATTATCCGTATTCGAAACTTTTAAGATCATATCTCGCTAAAATGACAAAAATATGGGCGAAATAGAGGAACAACATTGACATATTTGTGAGTTTATTCAGTTTTTACCTTTTTTCGATCATACCTCAATAAAATGGCGAAAATAAGGTTCGTTTGTGCGTTTGATCGTCTGAGCGATTGTTCGTCCATGCGTCTTTTCGACCGTGCGTCTATTCGTCACTGCATTTGCTCTTCTGTGCGACTTTTCGTCCTTGTGTCTGTTCGTCCGTGCGTCTGTTCGTCCATGCTTTAATTCGTCCGTGCGTCTTTTCTTCCATGCGTCAATCGGTCCATATGTCTGTTCGTCCATGTGTCTGTTCGTCCGTACGTCTGTTCGTCCGTGCATATGTTTGTCCGTGCGTCTGTTCGTCCGTGCGTCGTTCTTCCGTGCGTCTTTTCGTCGTGCATCTGCACGTCCCTGCTTCTGTTCGTCCGTGCGTCTGTTCGTCCGTGCGTATGTTCGTCTGCGCGTCTGTTCGTCCGTAGGTCTGATCATCCGTGCGTCTGTTCGTCCGTACGTCTGTTCGTCCGTACGTCTGTTCGTCTATTAATTTTTTCATCCATGCGTCTGTTCGTCCGTACATCTGATTGTCCGAACAGATTGAAAGAACAGTCGCTTGGACGATCAGACGCACGGACGAACCTTATTTTCGTCATTTAATCGAGGTATGATCTAAAAAAGGTAAAAAACGAATAAACTCACTGATATTTCAATCTTGTTCCTCTATTTCGCCCATATTTTTGTCATTTTAGCGAGATAAGATCTTAAAAAGTTGACAATATATTTGATAAAGATAGAAATTTCGGTGAAATTATCCGTTTTCGAACCTTTTTTCGATCATACCTTGAAAAAATAACGAAAATAAGTGCAAAATAGTGGGAAAAAATAGAAATTTCGGTGAATTTATCCGTTTTCGAAACTTTTTTTGATCATACCTCAATAAAATGTCGAAAATAAGTGCGAAATAGAGGACAATATTGAAATATCGGTGAATTTATTGGTTTTTTCACTCTTTTGGATTATACCTCGATAAAATGACGAAAATAAGGTTCGTCCGTGCGTCTGATCTACCGTGCGTCTGTTTATCCGTTCGTCTGTTCATCTATGCGTCTGTAAGTCTGTGCGTCTGTTCGTCTGTGTGCTGTTCGTCCATGCGTCTGTTCGTCGGTACATCTGTTTGTACGAACAGATCCGTTTTCGAAACTTTTTTCGATCATACCTTGAAAGTATAACAAAAATAAGGGCAATATATGGAAAAAATTAAAATCTCGGTGAAATTATCCTTTTTCGAAACTTTTTTCGATCATCACCTCGATAAAATAACGAAAATAAGGTTCGTCCGTGCTTCTGTTCATCCGTGCGTCTGTTCGTCCAAGCGTGTATTTGTCCGTACATCTGTTTTTCCAAACAGATCCGTTTTCGAACCTTTCATCGATCATACTTTGTAAAAATAAAGAACATTAGGGCAAAATATGGATAAATATTGAAATTTGGGTGAAATTATCCGTATTCGAAACTTTTTAAGATCATATCTCGCTAAAATGACAAAAGTATGGGCGTAATAGAGGAACAAGATTGAAATATCGGTGAGTTTATTCAGTTTTTACCTTTTTTAGATCATACCTCGATAAAATGACCAAAATAAGGTTCGTCCATGCGTCTGATCGTCCAAGCGACTCTTCGTTCGTGCGTCTGTTCGACCGTGCGTCTGTTCGTCATTGCGTCTGTTCGTCCTTGCGTCTGTTCGTCCGTGCATCAGTTCGTCCGTGCGTCTGATCGTCCGAGCGATTGTTCGTCCGTGCGTCTGCTAGACCGTGCGTCTGTTCGTCCGTGCGTCTGTTCTTCCGTGCGTCTGTTCGTCCATGCATCTGTTCGTCCCTGCGTCTGTTCGTCCGTGCGACTGTTCGTCCGTGCGTATGTTCGTCTGCGCGTCTGTTCGTCCGTAGGTCTGATCATCCGTGCGTCTGTTCGTCCGTGCGTCTATTCGTGCGTGCGATTCTTCGTCCCAGCGTCTGTTCGTCTGTGCGTCTGTTCGTCCGTAAATCTGTTTGTCCGAACAGATCCGTTTTCGAACCTTTTTTCGATCATACCTTGAAGAAATAACGAAAATAAGGGCAAAATAGTGGATAAAAATTGATATTCGGTGAAATTATGCGTTTTCGAAACTTTTATCGATCGCTAATCGCTAAAATGACGAAAAGAATGGCAAAATAGAGGAACAAGATTTAAATATCGGTGAATTTACTCGTTTTTTCCCTTTTTTGGATTAACACCTCGATAAAATGACGAAAATAAGGTTTGTCCTTGCGGCTGTTCGTACATGCGTCTTTTCGTCCATGTGACTGTTCGTCCATGTGACTCATTCATTAGGGATCAAAATTCTAACCATGTTCCACAAGTGATACCAACTTGAAAATTTTACGACGTTATGGCCATGACGTGTAACCTCCAGGAAAATGCCGACTTTGAACCTCGGTGTCATGGGTTCGATTCCAGGAGGCCCCAAATTCGCGATTTTCCTCATAAGAGTACATGGCGGGGATTTTCGAACATTTTTTAGGCACTTCCCGGAAAAGGAGAGAGATGAAATTCGAGGGATCGCTAGAAGCCGTGCATATACAACGAATATCAAAATGACATTGCCGAATATTGTCCATGATCCGATGCTAGGTCGGGGCAAACATCGGCCGTTTAAAATGCCTTACGGCGATTTTGAAGATTTTTTTTGATCCTTTCCCGATAACATGGATACTTGAAACTCGGCACGTGGATAGATACCATAAATGTATTTCATAATCAAATTTTACATGGTCGCTGATGGTCCTTGGTTCGATCCCAGAGGGCCATTTGCACTTCTCTATGCATTTCTTACGGAGATAACGGAAACAAAATATAGGTACTTCCCGGCATGCTATCGACTTCAAACTTTGCAGGATAAAAGAGCAAGTCTTTACAATACAAACTTTGCATTCACAGCTTACAATATTTCCTTGGTTCGACACCAGGTGTCTCTGCAATCAGAAGTTGATCCGATTTTTATGAATTATTTTGAAACCTTTCCCAATAATATAGAAACTTGAAATTAAGCATATAGATAGAGATTTTAAATAACTTTCAGGAACATATTTTAGATTTCCTAGATCGTCCTTGGTTCGAGTCCCAAGAGCCATTTACATTCGTGAAAATTACAACGTGGTTAGAGGCAATTGTAGCCAATATTTCTGCTTGAATTTTCACACATAGTTAGAGATGGTGATCTTCTATTGTGTTTCATAGTAGGTTTACCAGTAAGACCCGGGTTCGATGCCAGACGATGAAATTTCAGCGAATTTTAAGAAAAAATTAAATCCTTTTTTTTTTTCTTTTGAGGACCGTCCCGATATGATGCCGATATGAAATTAGTGTTGTATGTCTGCTTGCAGTATGCAAGCTACATTTTATTCGTATATTTATATATATAAATTACAGCCATAAATTTATAAAAATATAATTCCTTGCATCTCATATTGTTTATCTCTTTTTTTCGGTGTTAGTATTAATTGATCATTTATTCTCAATATCTTCTGAAGTATTAACTCATGAGCTCAAAATCAACAATTTTCCAGGTCTTCAGGGGGATGGGTTGTGTACAACCTCAAAATTTCGATAAAATATTGGTGTATTTTATCAAAATGTTCGCAATTTCGAAAAATAAATGATAATTCGCAACTAATATCAAAATCTTTATTCAAATTCATTTTCATTCGTGCTTTGCTCAACTTTGTACTACTTGTGTTACAAGTTTTATGTTGCAGGTGATAAAAATGAAGTTAGTTAGTATTTGGTTTAAGGTGCTTCGACGGCTAGGTTTACATGTAGGGGAAGGTCGGGTATGATGACGAATTCGCTATTTCCTCCACCTTCCCACAGGTAGAAGAAATTGCCCAGGTCCTGAAGGTACCCCTGGGGTCGAGCAACATACCTATCTTGATAAATTGCAAATCAGGTTGCCCTGTGAGAAGTAGTCGACCAATATTTGATTAGTGAACTTGTTGATGTAATTTTTTGACCAGACAACTTAAGAAATTACAATTGTACGGTAAGTTATTTTAACTCTTGCGTAAAATATTCTTAAAGTACAATTCAAAACTTAAACAATCATCGCAAATGTACGTTGTTTACGATGATGTAGGAACTGGTAGATAATTTTCTAAACAAAAATGGCAAGGTGGGGTAAGATGACAAGGATTTCACAACTTCCTCAAAAGCTTGCCTGACTAGCTTTTTGACTACCTACGAACCATAATAGCTTTAAATGCATATTTAATAACGCTAATACTTTCACATTTACGGTAAGAAGAAGCAGGAAATAGAAATGCTAGAACGAAAACGACAGGACAGATTAAGAAGGAAAGCTGCAGCTGTGGCGAGAAATGCCATCTCCTCTAAAGTAGCAATTAGATCTAAAAAAGGAAAAACTACGAAAAAAGCAAGGAAAACTACAAAGCATCGACTGAAATTATTGTACTCTGACGAGTTGTCACTCGAAGAGGTCCCTTATGTTCAAACCGCCGCACTGTGGGCTAGAATCGAAAAAAGCTGGCCAAAAATACGAAAGTGGTTTTTTTGAGTGCGGACTTTGAAACTTCACATGGTCATTTTTGAATAAATTTTGCATATAACTGCGAAATAATTTCTCTTGATTTTTCGATAAATTCTTCAACTTCCAAACGATGCTGAATCCATTAAAAGTAAGTTATTGGATAAAAAACAATGCCACGTTATAAACCTGTACTTTATCTTTCACAACCTATAATTTAATGATTGCGAATGAATAATTGCATATTTTATGCAACAAAATGGCGAACTCTCGTTTTAAAGAAACTTTTTACCTAAAGCGAGGAAAATAGTTGAGACGGACTCCGAGGGACATGAAGATATTTATACCACGTTATTCTTTGAAGCTTTCTGAAGAGGAATCTGAAATTAAATCTTGCAACAATTCGCTCCCCCGATAATAATAACGAATTTTCGACAACACTGCATGGGCAAATCCGCGCGGCGGCCAATGGCCCTCCGGGAAGATCTCGGTTTGAGAGGAACTAGGAACGTACCAACGCTTTTCGATGATATGTTTTGATGTTTATAAGCAAAGTTTTTCCGCTATTAATATTAGAAATGAGAAGTCATAATTTAAAACCCCAGTTTCATTCCGTGTGATCGGTGAAAATGTCCAATTTGGCTGTATTTTAAGACATGTCTATTAATACGTCTATGACGTCGCATTTTCTTTCATATCGCTATATCGCTAATTTACCATCAAAATCATGCAGTCAAGAATAACTCTAAAGAAATTTCTAGTTTTCACCTTACCTTCTGCCTTACATACAATCCTCGTCTGAGGAGTCTGCATCTCCATACGCGATTACCTCTTCTTCATTAAGGATGAGGAGCTGCTTCACTTCTCTGCTTAGAATCCTGGATCTATTTGCTGCCCAAATTGGTGCTGACATAGATATTAGTGGATCAGAAGTAAGAAGCAATCTTCGCACTAAGTCTTTATTCTTCACTTCATTCGTAGCAACTCGGGAGTGTTTCCTTGTAAAACGTTCTCGATATATCCTCCCGTATGAAAATTTTCCTAGGTTCCTATTGGTATTTCTGTTGGTTTTCTTCGCTAATATTGGTTTGTATTGGTTTCCTATGGTGTCTTTGTTGGTGTGTATTGGTTTTAGGAAGCTCAGTATTTCCTATTGGGACGTTTCGCAGGATCTTATTAGTTTGTATTGGTTTCCTATGGTGTTTTTAATGGCGTGTATTGGTATTAGGAAGCTTGGTTATTCTTAATTGGGACGTACTGGATCTGAAAAGTCTATATTGGTTTTCGTTCAATTCACTGCGTAGAGGCGCTATGCACTTGTATAACTTCCGCCATATAAGAGAATAATCCTTAGATATACTAACAAACATTGTAAGAGTATGGAACTTGATAGTAATGTAATTTCATGGGCTAATGATAAATGTATTGTACAAGTAGCGGACGGCCCCGGTGGTAGTTCCCTAGGGTCCGCTAGGGATAACGGGACATTAACGGCGGCGTGGGGATGCAAGAGAGAGGAAGCAGTGCGTAAGTTAGTAAGGAGAAAGAGTTAGGGGAGTGTTTTGTGAAAGTGCTCATTTTTATTTTAAGTGAAAACGCGCAAAAAAAGGAAAAGTTTCTAAAAGAGTATTCGTGATATTCGGGCCATTTGCAACACTTTCGTAGTACCTAATTCACATGGTGAGCTATGTGAGTAGGTGTGTAAAGGAAGAAACAGTTTGTAAAGTTTGTAATATGTAAAGGAAGAAACAGTTTGTCCGGAAGTGAGCAGGTAGCAGAAGAAACGAACGATGGAAAACATAGGAAAGTGCTTTGAGTGTAATAAGATTTGCAAGAACGTGGTTAACGAGGTAGGTGTGAATCAATCTGAGGAAAGCGGCCAAGAATTTGGATTTAGCAATTAATAGCAACTAATTTGGAAATTATATAGTGTTGTTGTTTGTGGTAATAAATATTTAAGTGTATTTTGCATTTCTTTACTGAAAATTATACCTTAAAACCGGGAAATAAATTATGCGATAAACCATTAGAAAAACCAATAGGAGTTTGGTTAGAACCAACAGGAATATTAGCGGAAAACCAATAGGAAACCAATACCAATAGGAAACCAACGGCCAAAACTCTAATGGATTTCCACATGGGCTCGTGTCCTTATTTCTTGTTTCTATCGCCTCTTCTGAGAGTTGGCCCAGTGGTAGAATTGCTTCTTTTGCAATTTCAGCTCCGTGAATCAGCACTTTATGAATTGTTGGTGGCATATAGTACCATGGATACAACTTTACATACATCTCTGCTGTAGCCCCGCAATAATCGTCAAATGCTCTTTCATTCAGAGTTAATCCGTTTGAAATTGCCTTTAAGATCGTAGCAAATATTTTACAGGAATAGTTTAGTGGAAGATGACAGTAGGGACTGCATTATATTTGGGGAGCAGGGAAAACACGAACTTTGGTATCAGTGCTTTAAGTGCCAATCTTGGGCACACTCTGAATGCAGCGGCTAGGATGATTATCAAACCAAACACAGACCCTGGAAGTGCGATTTTTGTTCATGAATTTTCATAAAGATTTTGTTGAATTATATGCCCAATGTTTATCTTTTTGGCGCATGAAATCCAGTGTTTTAGCTTAACTTTTTCATACTTTACTTTATTTTTGATAATTTAAATTCTTTTCTGCCTTATTTTAATAAAATTTTATCCATTTAATAAAAATGTTATCGTTTCGTCATCTTACCCCTAAGGTCGGGTAAGATGACGAAAATGACATTTTCAAAACAATCATTAATATTTCATCCTTTAACAGCGGATGGCCTCACTTCATAATTTTATTGTCAGAGTTAAAGATTGAAAGAATTATATTAGTAAATTTCAGTTCTTTTCAAACATTTACTAAGTACAGGAAAAATCTTTGAAGCATCTTACCCTCCTTTCCCCTATTATTTATGGAAACGAATGATTGGTTCCGGGGCTCGACTCCAGGTGATTCCGAGGATGAATATATATTTACCCGGGGGTTTACAGCATGTAGGAATCCAACGCAGTTCACCCCGTACCTCTAAACCTTACCTTTTCTTAGATAGAGGGAGGACGGACGGACAGACAGACAGACGGACGGACAGTTCGCTCATTATACCGTCTATAAAATTATGAATAACAGGTGAAACCAAAAAACTCGAAAGATTTATTTGTACTATTAACCTTATAACGGTATATTGAACAAAGCTTTTTTATTCGAAAACTCCTATGAACCAGCCAGAGGCCGAATTTTTACTCACTAGTAGAATTTCCTAACTACTATAGTATAGATTCGGAAGATAGATCTTCAATTTTTAATACCGTATAGCAGAGGTGGCCAAAAAGTCGATCGCGAGGCCAATTTTGGTCGATCGTCGATCGCTCGCAATGTCTGGGGTGGAATTCCGTGTACCATGAACTTTGAAGCAATTGTAGAAGACAAAACTTTCTGGAAATAGTTGAATGCATTCTGGGAATTCGTCAAGGTCATAAATTCCTAGGATTCTGACTGCCTGACACTGTGATCTCCGCCCATCCAGTACCATACATGTGTTACACTTGTCATCGGACGCAACGCGTGAACGCAACAGTTACGACTCGACTCATCTAAGAACACAGTCAGTTAGCTTGAATATTCGGTAGTATCATACGGTAGCTTCTTTTCTTTTGTATTGACAGTATAATTATTAATCAATATTATTTTTCATCGGTGAACACGTTGCGTTTCAATTTTTCTTCTGTTTAAAATGTAAGTACATTTTCTTTGTTTAAAATTAAATTGCTTTATTGCTTACCTGCCTATTTACTTGATAAGTGAGCATTCTCGGCAACAGATCTCTAAACTGCGGTCATTACACTGAGAGAAAAATAAGGGACTGTATTACAGATGTTGTAGGAATAACAATAATTCTATTTAAATTAAGAAGTCAGTATTGTAAACCGTAAAAAATATATTGTAACTTTAACATACTTCTTGTTAATTTGAATATATCTATATTAGATTTTAATATACTTGTATTGCTGTCCCCGATCGTAATATGTAGTATTGTTATTATTTATCTCAATATAACGGAGATAATTGCCACAGATAATGAGTTTTTGAATTTTCTAGGAAAATATTTAATTCCATATTTATTCTTTTAATTGTCATATTTCTTTGCATTCTAGTATACCCATGGACATGAGTAGTAAACCGGAAAAATTGAAAACTTATCACTTCAATGAAGAATGGGAACTCGATTACTTTTTTACAATGGTTAATGATAAATGTTGTTGTTTAATATGCCTTACCTCGGTAGCAATTGCTAAAAAAGGGTAATCTGGAGAGACAATTGTTTTAGCTCTACATAACAAGTATCAAACAAATTATCCACCAAATTCTGAACTGAGAAAACATAAAGTTAGGGATCTTAAAACTCAATTAACAAATCAACAAAGTGTTTTTAAAAAGCCAAGGTTGAAGCCATAAGCAGTAACTACTGCGTCATTAAGTAAGCTATCTCTTAGCAAAAACATGTAAGCCATTTTTCGACGGGGAATTCGTAAGGAAAATTGTTTTGAAAATGTTAGATTCACTTTTTAACGATTTTAAGATCAAGAGGGAAATTGTTGCTGCAATTCAAGATCCACAATTGTCTCGAAACACAGTGGTGCAACGAAATGAAGTGATGTGTGGGAATGTTAAAGAGCAGTTATATAATGATATTAATAGATATTCTTATTTTTCCCTTCAGTGTGATAAATCGACAGATATAAGTGATACAGTACAATTACTTGTTCTCGTTCGTATGGTTTTTAAGGATTTTACACCTAAAGAAGAATTGTTGGGTATGATTTCTTTGAAGGAAAGGACTAGAGGTGTAGAAATATTCAAAACCTTTAAAAACTTGCTCAATGATTTGAAAGAACCACTTTTTAAATTAGTCTCAATAACAACGGTTGGCGCAGCTGCAATGATAGGTTGCAAAAATGGATTTATAGCCCTATGTCAAAATGAAGATGAATTCTTAACCTTTTTGAGCTATCCCTGCATAATTCACATACAAGTGTTAGCTAGCAAGAGACTTAACACAAAAGAGGTAATGGACATAGCATTTAAAATTGTTAATTCAATTCCAGAAAGTTCCCTCAAACGGCGTCTCTTCCAACTGCAGCTCGATGAAGGCCAACCTGAATTATTACTACATACCGATGTCGGATGTAGCAGAGGTAAATTTCTGCAGCGATTTCGTGATTTATTGCCTGAAATTATAGATTTTCTTCACGACCAAAATGGGAACTGAAAATTTAAATAATGAAACTTGGCATAGTGACTTAGCATTCCTTACCGATTTTACTTCAATATTAAGTCATTTAAATTTAGAATTACAAGGTAAAAATAAAACAGTAATTGATGTGATCAGCTGCATAGACGCATATAAAACAAAATTTATTTTGCTCGAAGAAGATCTGCAAATAATCCGAATAATTTTCCAACTATGGCGGATAACCTACAAAAAACATCGATATATTTATTATAAGATCGACAAATACATCGCGGAAATCCAAAAAGTAATTGATGATTTGGAGGTAAGATTCCAGGATTTTAAAAATATTAAAGAAATTGTGAAATTTATATCTTTTCCTTTTAAAATAGATGTAGTGTGAAACGAATTACCTAAAAAATTTAAGACATATTGCTTATGGATCAAAAGGCATTAAAATATTAAATTATAATGTTACAAACTAACATAATCTTATGCGATTCGGTATTTTCATACTTGAAGCTAAACAACGTTCTGTCCTGACTGATTCCCATACAGAAGACTCATTGTCAGGATATACACCTAACTATGATTCCTTGGTTAGAGACAAGCAAACTCAGTCTTCCCATTAATGTTAAAGCAACAAAGTAAATTTGAAATCTGTCTTTATCTGTAGCTACTTTGAATTAATAAAAATTGTTAATAATTATCCATGTTCTTTTAATTCCCCTGGACGTGAATTTTTTGGGCTTTTAAATAATTATTGTTGTTGTTTTTTACGTAGGTAGATAAGCCGCATATCTATATTTCAGTACGAGGTGTACTCAGCAATCTATTGATGGATTAGCAAAACGTAAGTCATATTATTCTTTCATGATAAAATTACCTGACCAAAAAAAACGCGAAAGTGAAATATTGAAATTAAATTATTAGCCATACTATGCATCTTTATAACAAGTTTTTCATATTTACGAACAAATAGTACTAAAAACTATACATTGCAGTTGACAAAAATATTAAATTTCATTTTAAGTTAGTAAAAGACTATGTTGAAAAAGTATCGAGAAATCTAATTTTTTTGGTACCGCATGTACGGAATGCTGCTATCAAAAGTTGGGTCTGGAAATATATTTTCTTCATGAACCTATATCTCGAAAACTTAATAAGTGATTTAAAAATAATATATATTGCTTATCTACCCATACATCGCTGGAATACACCTTATACTGAAACACAGTGTATAAACATAGTATGTATTTCACACCCCTTCTTCCCCCTTATACTACGCCTATGACAACAAGTCAATCGCGACACACTCTTACGATAAAAAGTCGATCTTATATACAGAAAAGTTGGCCACCCCTGCCGTATAGTATCTAGTTTCTTTCTCCACACTTGTGCCCCTACTCATAACAAAAAACATTGACTTGAACAATCTTACACCATCCTATAATTTAAATTGAACTTAATGTGTCCGAACTTAACTACACCATTGTTCAGGTAAAAATAGAGTTTGAAAATCGGAGTAAGGCAGCCACGCGCTGTAATCCATAGATCGAGACAACTTCTCCGCCTGAACAAAAATCGTCATTAACTCAATCTTTTCATATTATAAGGGCTGCAAACAGGAAATCCACAGAAAGAGTGAAATATTGTTTCTATCTAAAACAGGTTAGATCATAGTGGGCAAAAAATTTAGGATTTTTCTAGAGAAGGCATTGTGCGGATTTTAGGAAAATATTTTGGAATACATCTCGGTAGAGAATTGAGCATCTGTATATTGTCAGTTAACCCTTAAAGGACTGACGTTCCCATATGGGAACGGACTGCAGCTGGGTTCTCTACGTAGCTAAACAATATCTTGAGTGTCATAAAATGGTCATTAAACGATATTTTGTGAGCTAGGAGGGTTCAAAGCATACTTTCATTTGAGTTTTGGTGCATTTAAGTCAAGGGAAATATTTCTTGTGATTTTTCAAAAAACAGGGAAATTTTTAGATGGATCCTTCTGTCAACTAATTTTTACAATTTTTACTGTTGCTTGTATACCTTTAGTATGATGTTCTAATCATCGAAAGAAATTAAATAGAGCAGAGTTTGAGGTTATTTGTTGTTGTTATAACGTTGTTTATTGCTGCGTTCCCATATGGGCACGTCAGGCCTTCCCACTACTACGCGATTTCCTTGCCGATGGCTGTCAAGGAAAGCTATATATAGTATATAAAAGAATATTTTGCGACATAATACATTATTTTTGGTGCAATTAAGTTAAGAATTATTTTAGTTTTAAGTTGTGACAAGAAGACTATGGATATTATTATGCATATTTATGAACTAAATCTCGGAAAACCTAAATTTATATAGTAGAAGCGGCAACAACAAATATTAGCAAATGATTATTGTACTAGATATACAAATCCTTTCAAATTTTATTGGCTTCACATAAAAACGATATCATTAGAGGTGTTATAGTTTCTATTCAGGAAAAACATAATTTTTCATGAGTCGACTTCACTGAAGGAGGCTCTCCGAATCCTTGACGAGGATGAAGAGAGTGAGGTAGATGTTACCGATTTCTTCATTTCTCCAACAGAAGAAAATGAGCGAACTGATGAAGCATTGGCTGATGAAGATGAGGAAATATTGGTTGACAATTTTACTGGCAAGCAAATGAGGGCACAAGCCGAAATTCGGTTGGCAACCAACGAAAGTATCGGTGCTGGAGAAGACGATGGGGCAAAAAAATCCGTGCGGAGAAGATGGATAAAGGGCAGCATTGAGTGTACGGGAAGTTTTTCTGAAGCAGATTACTTTTCATACTCTAAAATTAGCTGCATCTAATTGCTAGAGCTCTTCATCGATGACGATTTCGTCGCATTCATAGTGGAACAAAGTGAGAATTACGCCCGATTTTTTAATTGCCCCAGTCCACAAATTACAGCAGAGGAGATACGAGACGTCATTGGCATTTTGATTGTATCAGGGTACAACATTCTCCTGGAAAGAAAATATTACTGGGACGCGAAAAAGGATGTACATATTGATTTGGTTAGTAGAGCGATGAGGAGGGACTGATTCATCCAAATAATGAAATTTTTACACTTAGCGGATAATGCTAAGTTAGACAGTCAAGCGATGGGTTCTACAAAGTCTGGCCTACGATGAAAATAATTACACAGAGATGTTTGCAGCATTTGGTGCCTTCCCAGTTCTTAGATTGTGAAGAAGAGATGATAAGATACTACGGAAGACACAGCTGCAAGCGATGTAGTAGAGGTAAATCGATAAGATTCGGTTATTATAATTTGAAGTGGTATGTGAAATAATATAATAGCATTAATTTATTTAGCTCAATATATAATTTACACGAAAGAATTTATTGCTACATTTGAAAGGATGTGGCTACAATGGAAGTGGGTGAATCGGAAAGAACCGGATTCTGAAAGATTGTCCGCTACCACCAAAAAATTATCTAAAAATCTGATGTGGCCAGCACATGACTTTCTCCATATATAAGATGTAAATATTTATCTACGACAGTAATTTCGAACTCTATATTCCATCTAAACTTTGAAGATGAGTGATTAATTTATATATATTATTATCTTTTACGTCACAAACATTATAAATAATGTTTTTCAGGACATGTTCGATGAAAAACGATGAAGTGGCTTTTCGCCCCAGCGCCAAGAGCGCCCACAACGTACATAATCAGCAACTTCCGGTTTATCAGTATTTCACAAATAACTCCTACACAATCCGTGATACAAAAATATGTTTCATACAAAAGTCATAGTAAATTACATTTTCTAAAACTTTTATTTCTAATACTATATACCTAAATATCATATTTATGGAGATATTTTGAAAACCGGAAATGAGCTTTGAAGAATGAAGCTCAACTTCCGGTTAACCGATTTACTCCAAAATCTAATCAACTCTAACGACACAAATTAAAATACTATATATGAAATTTGGTGTTTATCCAACAAATAGTTTTCATGTTAGAGCGCCCACAAAGTACATAATCATCTTCTACCGGTTTATCAGTATTTCACGAATAACTCCTAATCAACCGGTGATAATAAAATATGTTAAATACAAAAGTTATAGTAAATTATATTATCTAAAACTTTTATAAGTAACACAATAGACGTATATATCATATTTATGGAGATATTTTGAAAACCGGAAATGAGCTATAATGAATAAAGCTCGACTTCCGGTAAACCGAATTACTCCAAAAACTAATCAACTCTGACAGCACACATCACAGTACTATATATGAAGTTTGGTATTGATACGACTAATAGTTTTCACGTTAGAGCGCCCACTATCACACACACACATACACACACACACACACACACACACACACACACACACACACACACACACACACACACACATACACACAGACATCATTCCGAAAATGGTCAAAACGTGTTCTAGGGACCCCAAAACATGTATTTCCGTTGAAATCTCGAAGTCGAATTTTTTCATGAAAACAATACTTTCTCTATACTTCGTATATGGAGAAAGTAAAAAAGGAGGAGAGTGGAAAGAGCATCACAGCTATTTCTACATGTGAAGGAATAGGAATCACTAAATGGCTGGACAATTTGGTAATTGTGGCAGCTTCAACAGCGTATGGATTTACGCCGTTGATGAAAGCTAAGGTTTTATAGGAAACAAAAGAAAATTATTCAGCTTCCATAACCCTACTTCATATCCCAGTATAATAAGCATATGGGTGGAACTGACCAAATTCATGTAAATTCACTGCATATTGGTGAGATATGATTTATATAAATTATTTGCAACTCAGACAATCGAATAATAATAATAATAAAAGGAAATCCTCAGGTCCAAGGACAAAATTAGAGTTTAGACGGGACATTGCTTAGGTGTACTTTACTCGGTACAAGACGGAATAAAAACCACCCGGTGGACGACTCAGCAAGGCTTCCACGTCAAAAACTGGCTCCTCGCAAGAGTTATGGTATGATCAATTAATCGGTGTAATTGGTGATATACCGCAGAACAAGGGAAAACGCTGCGCATATGAAGAGTGCGAGAGTAGTGGGAGAACAATGCGTAATAAGTGCGATGTTGGGCTCTGTGTTAAATGTTTTACAAAGTACTTAACAAAATAATTATAAAACAAATACTTATATCTTCCAAGAAAAACCATTTCATACAATATTTTTTTGAAATAAATATGATTTTTTTCAATAAAATGCTTTTTTAAAATTTCATCATGGCGCGCGTAATAGTAGTAGTGGGAAGGACTGACGTGCCCATATGGGAACGGGCATTTGCAACGAACCTATTATTGTTAACTTTTTTAAACAATTTTCTGTCGTTGATATAGGTCATCTGATTACCAGTATACTGAAATTAGGGTAATTTTTAAGAAAAAATAATTCTCGTCCTTGGAGGGTTAATTTGCAATTTTAATATAAACCGTAAAGATTTTAATAATCTGGTATTGAGTTCGAAGTCAGGCTTATTAAATATTCTCATAAGAATACATTACGAAGAATAAAAAGAATCAAAACGAAGATATGGATGCGAAAGATGTTTTTCATCTAGTAAAATGATTTTGTGTTTACTTTTAGATGGTCCTTATATTTTTCCAAGGCTTCAACTCCATTGCGCTTTAAATGATCTTGAATAAGAGAAGGCTTTAATTTAATCAAAAAAGATCTTTTCATTGAGGGTCTATAGAGACGAATTAAATTATATAAAGCTGTAAATGGCTACGCAATTAGATGAAGCTATTTGTTAATCGTAAGATTTTATTAATCACGGGTTATTCATCGCATTAAGTGTATATGCACATTGACTCTTGAGCTCTTTCTTTCCGGATGAATGATGATCTTTCGGTTCTAAAGCGGGGATTTGGTTTTTTAGCTCTCATTTTTCTAATGAATTCTTAGATAAAGACGGTTGACCACATTCGTAAGAGAAATTTTTATCTGTTTTTCTTTAGTATCAGTGCTTGATGCACTCTAAAAAAGTCCCAATTTTCATTTACTTGTCTTTGTATTTGCAATCACGCTCAGCGGATGAAGAAGTGTATTATAAATTTTTATTGGATTGGATTCGAGAAAACTACTAAATAAAAATTATGTGAATCTCGAATAATTCACTACATATATTTACAATGCACAACATAACATTTTTGATTTACCTGAAATGTAAAGTTTTCAGTGAAAAAAATTGTAGTCGAAGACTCGATTTCCAAAAATATTTTTGGGACATTTTTGATGTCGAATTTCGAATACCCTATCAAAGAATTCCCCTAAGTTATAATTATCCCGCTTTTTTTATTCATATCTTTTACTTATGTACTCATGTCCTTATATTTCAACGTATGAGTTACCTCAACATTATTATGTCTATTTCCTCTCTCATCATATGCCTGACTGTACAAATTAAAAATTCCACTTCTTCACAATCATTTAAACAAAAATTGTTTGATTACCTTATTGTTACCACAGAATGACTCGAAAACCATAAAACTGGCTTATTTCTTTTAGTTTTTTGTATAATTTTTATGTAATCTGTATATATTTTGTATTATTACCTTATGTTTATAATTTGTATTATTATCTTAAGTGAGCAGATAATATTTGTATATTTTTTCTCCTCTTATGGGACTTTCCCAGAGCATAATAAAGTTGTTATTATTATTATCATAATATCTGCATAATTCCTTTCTCTTGTGATATCCGACAGCATTCCCTGCTCCCTCCTTCCTCCTTTTGATACTCTCCGTAGCAATGCGGTCTAATCAATCCCTCCTTCCTCATCTTTATTTCTGTCAGAAGGCTTCTTTCTTCTCGAATCTTCCATATTACTTCTTCGTTTCCAATCTTACCTTATGATCTTCTGCATTCGTCGCCATGGCCATGTTTTAAAGTACTGTCTTCTCTCTTCCTCAAAGTCCACGTCGAGTCCACCTGAGTTTCCGGACAGCGTCAGTACCCCATCAGAGTAGCACTTCTGTCTCACCTATTCCCTCCATCTTCTCATCCTACATTTTATATCGAAAGAGACGGTGCTTGATAAGAGCCCCGCTAATGGGCTGGAGGACGTACTTGGCCTCTTAGACTCTGCCGCGGAAGAAGGGTCTTCAGCGAGGGGGAGATAAGAAAGCGGGGCACCAGTTTAAGGATCGGTCGGGGGAGTAATATTCAGGGAGGATAATTGCAGCGGTGCTCTAAGATGGTGGCAAGGGAAGAGAAAATGGCGGTCCCTGAGCGATGGGAAACCTCCGCGCTCGCCCCATTCATTTAACTCTCCTCCTCCGCCTAATATTCCTTTCTTCTCCTCCCGCTCTTCCTAGTTTTACACTCCATTAAGTATTTGAGGCGCGATACGGGGAATTTATCCCCTTCTCCGGCGGCTCTTTTCTCTCTTGCGTCGCCCAAGGGATGGGAACGCACAGATAGGCGATCTTTGTGGAAATGGAAGGATATTTTTTCTTCAAAGAGGCGCAGAGGGGTTGATTTGTGAGATGGAGGCAGCGCTTGTGCGCGCGGAATTGAATCGAGGGTGGAAAACCTTAGAGAGATACGGTCAGCGGAGTGAAAAGGTCTTGGTTTGTGACACTTCAGCGGAGCTCTCTCTTTAAGCTTTTCAAAAAAATTCTTATTTGTTACTTATTGCGAATTTGTGTTCGAAAATCGAAGAATTAGCCAACTGATATTCAGATCGATCGAAGGGTTGAAAGCAATTTAAGCTCTAAGGCACGCCATCACGTATTATTGGTTCGGAAGAGGTTGTGCTACGACCTCGTTTCTAATTAGATAAAAATACCGGAAAGGGTTAGATTCGAATTGTAATCGGCTGGTAACGAATAGTTCCTGCTCCCATACCATCAAAGTGTGGTAGCAGATTGTTCTTGAGGAGTATTTTCCATTTGTCTTTCGGTACAAGATAAAGAAAATGTATATTTCATCTGATTTTGCTGTTTTTTTCCATGGCTGTGATTATAAGAAAGCTACTGAAGTACGAGGGATGTTGAATTACACTGATTAAAGTCCACCTTTATAGATATTACGAAAACTGTCACTCGTAGAGTCATTTTATTTTATTTATGTGCTCCACTTATAGCATTCTAGCTTGGTGAGGAAAGCAAGAGCAAACTACCTCACTCCTCATCTTCCCTGGTAAGCCTCAATCCCCTCTACTATAAAAAAGTATATAGCACAAGTAAATAGCACATATAAGCTAATGTTCGAGGGGGTTGAGCTTCCAACCAGGGATTATTACATTCAATTCATAAGGAAATCTCTCACGTTAAATTACGAGTAAAGTTTCAATCACGATTCAGATTTTGATAAAGTATTATCATCCTAACTTCATCTTGATTACCATATTTTGACATTAAAGCGAAATATCAATTGAATTATTAGACATTCTGTTGCACTGGTGTATCGGGTATATGATTTCAGTTTTTCAAAATGGGATGCAGCTATTTGTTTCGACCAGTGGCGCAGCCAGGATTTGCTAATGGGGGGTTCTAACATATTGCTGCCGAGAAAACGAAAAATGCCTACCTTACAGGGGCTAGTTTATTCATGCCCAAACTGCATTGAAAACAAGAGGAGTTTAACGCTTATGTGGTCAACTTATCACACTTTCCAAGATAGAAGTTTACATACGCGAACAATTGGAAACTTATCATGACTGTTGTTTGAATTTCAGGTTTTGATACGTCCAATATCTATTAAAAATTCATTTTTTTCTATGCTAAAGAGTTTTAGCATTGTAAATATAAACTTCCCGAGTCTTTGAGAGTTCTTTCTTCCAAGAGGTTACAAAGCGTGGGAAGGAAAAAGATCTGATGTGGTCAACACATGACTTTCTCCGTATTTATTGAAAACAAAAGCCTATGCTGGTAATATATAAATAACTCCAAAACAATGAGTGTTACAGGAAAATGTTTCATACAACATTTGTAATAAATTACATTATCTATAACTTTGGAACATAATTGTATATACCTACATTGCATTCTGAGATATGTATGAAAAACTTCCATTTCTGGATAAACCGCAACTTCCGGTTAAGCGATATTCACCAAAAACTAATCAACTCTTGGTATTGTTAGGGAAACACTAAATATGAATTTTGAACCCAAAACATCTATTTCCGTCGAAATCTGGAGGTCGAATTTTTTGCGAATACAATACTTTCTCTATACTACGTATAGGGAGAAAGTAAAAATATTTACGATTATTTGGCAAGCGAATTAAACATACGTTACATCCACTCATCAGATCCCCCAACATTTGCGCGCCCATGCTTATTTGAATAATAAGTAAATTAAAATAAATTAATTGAAAGAATATCTTTCGTTATTTGACTATATCATCAGCAGATTTTGGAATTTAACTGAAATGTCGCCTGACAAGGAAACACCATCAATGTATAAAAATAATGATATGAAGTATATATATACAGCTTATTGCATAAGGTTTGTATAAGAAACAAAAAATCATTTATATCAGATGAAAATTTCTGGTAGGCTTGCAATTAAGCCTGACTTCGTTATTTATGTATTAGCTAAGTATTTCACTGAATGTGTCACATACCGAACATAAAAACATCGGCTGTATTAAAAAATACAGTAGGCTCTTGATTATAGTTGATATTAGAATTGAATTTGCAGAATTAAAGTCACATACCAAGGTGAAAAAAATGAAGACGTCATTTTAAAATCATTTAGACTAAGTAATAGTTGGTTTAACCAGCAGAGAGCTGATGCAAACCCAGCCTTACGCACTGTGTGTTCAAAGGAAACAAAATTTTTGCATGAATTGAAATTTTGAATGGGCATTTTATGACCACGTGGTTGACTGGATAAGTCATGAGATTCGAGGAATTCTATCACCAGAGAAAAAATAGGCTGCATCGAAGAGGAAGATGAAGATTTTAAGTCACACTTTTAACAGTTTATCAAATTTATTTCAGGTCATCGAGCACAATTCCAATAAATATGTGCGTACCTTACGCGCACAATACCTTTCAGCTGACTGATTTGCTTCCAAAATGGTATTTATTTATTTCGAATTACTCTGCGATTAGGCCATCATGCCTGGTATATTATTAATGATATCATCGCAAATTAATTTTTACTGGTATCTTGTATTGCTCCAATACTTTTTCAAATTTCTACGGAAATTCGATTATCGAATAATTTTCGTAAATAAACATCAAATTAACAGGCAATCATAAAATAAGGATCAGTATAACTAATTCCTATCATCCCAAGTAATGAAGAGTCTATTGTGTAGACTTTTTATCGTCCAGAATACTTGATAAAGGAACAAATAACTTTGCAATTGTCACTAAACTCATCTTGAGATGTGCCTTCCGATAACAGCCCTAAAATAAGACAATCCTAATATATGCAGCTAATAAAGGTTATTTCACAAAAAAAACACATAGCCATTAACTTACTCCTTTCCGATAGCGGCCTCGAGCTATTAGCGGACTGTGAAAAGAATTTTCGGATGTTCATCTGTACCTTATGAAATCCAAACTAAACTCTCCTCCGAACTGTTAACTGTGAATAATTCTACATTGTGAATTATATGGTGACTATTCCATTATTTGGCATCCTAGTACCTAGTGCGCTTCGCCTTATTCAGTAGGTACTATGGACCATCGGAATGAAGATGCTCTCAGGTAATGGAAAGAGATAGCTCTTACGTCATAAAGAACCACACCGCTCATAGAAAAGGGTGATTACAGTGGAAGGTAAGGAGACCTGTTAACATTGGGAGAAAAAGTAGCAAACCATAAACTGTGGAAAATATTGTTTGTGGCCAAAACTTAAACAATTGTTCATAGAAAACGATAGCTGACTGAACGATATATACAACTATATCTACTTTCGCTATTACGGGCTACAGTCAGTACTATTTAAAAGGAGCGATAGATCCGGAAAAAAATTAAGAATATGGGAAGGATTAATAAAGAATTTCACTGCATTTCGAAGTTATGTTTTGTTAGGATTTTGATTTTGTTACAATCACTTTTTCTGTTAAATAATACGTGAAAAATCGTTCTTCAAAATCCATATTCCATTGCCGATCACAAACTTATCGATGAAACCATGTAGGAGACCGGTGAAGAAAAAAAACTCATATTTTTTTCGAGAGTCCATACTCCAGCAGCTAGCGTCTTCACCGAGGGGCGGTCGAACTGCCAGGACGTGCCGCGATTGGCAACTCTCTCTCGCCGCCTGTGCTGCTTCGAACGCGGTCAGACGCCGAACTACTTAGACCGCCTCGTTCGCGCGGGCGAGACGACGGCTCTTCCTCCCTCAATGGGCAGTCGACTCCCCG
Source organism: Sympetrum striolatum (assembly GCA_947579665.1). Classification (NCBI taxonomy): domain Eukaryota; kingdom Metazoa; phylum Arthropoda; class Insecta; order Odonata; family Libellulidae; genus Sympetrum; species Sympetrum striolatum. Next base: position 85,065,258 of record OX388345.1, read on the forward strand.
CGGCCGACGCTGAGACATCGTGATTACGAGACGCGTGATCCATTACATCACAGCCAATTCGTGATTTTTTTCATCTTCCTCTCGGAGGAGACGGCCTTTTCTGATCGCCGACTGTGGCGAGATAGCTTCCGCTCCTTCCGACCTTCGAGCTCGTCTGCCTGCGACATATGCATCCCCACACCGGCCTCCAAGTCAGCCGTACGCGCCGCGAACGCGGGTTCCACGCGTGCACTGGAACAAGACGAGGGAAGCGCTGCGAAGCGACGTCCGTCCCGTAAGAGATACAATCTACGCGGATCCCCGCCGTGGAACCGTAAACAGCGGCGATCTACGTTTTGCTATAAATGAACCACCTTCCCTCCGACGCCAGACGCCGAGAGCTGCCGGGCAAACCCACTTCTTCACTCGTTGCAGCGCGCCGTCGGAACAGCGGCTTCCCTGAAAGGATACAGCCCTATGGATAAGTCGCGGATTGTGTTCATGGATTGAAGATGCTGTCGTGGTGATTGATCGGCTTTTGTTTTCGCGCCGGTGTTGTGTTCAATGTGTGTGTTCGTTACTCATATGCTCCGTACGATCCCGGTAGCCGGTGGGCGCCATAGACTGGCGTCTTAGTTGACAGTGCGAAAGGATACGGCAATCAATCACGCCACGCATCCCGTCCCTTCCTCTGGCACATTTTCCACCTATACCCCGTTCCCGGACGAGGAATTTACCCCCTTCACCCTTTTTAGGCGATATAAAAAAACGCAAACCCTTTTCCATTCCTCCATCCCCTTTGCGACGACCGTCGGATCGCATTCTTTCTTCCCCTTCAGCTGGTCTCGGTGGTGCGGGATCGATTCCCGACTCTGTGGATGTGTGTCTATGTGCTGTGTGCCGGGTTCTTTGGCTCGAACCCTGCCTTTCTAAGTGACCCTTTCGTCTCCTCCGTTGTGGAAACTATAAAACTTAAATCGCTGAAAGTCGAGGATCGGCTGTTTTTCGCGTCTCCCCGGTGTAATCTTCCCGTATTTCGTTGACTACTCGCTACCCATCGTGTCCGTGTTGGTTAGTTTCATCCCGTTCCCGTTTTTGGATCTTCACCAAAATTCCCCGGAGAAGTTCATACCCGATTCCTCCATCCTCTGAAGAAAAGGATTACGTAAATAATATCATATCTGGTGTGTGAGTGCGTGATACTAAAATCATATTACGTGTGCAAATCTGCCTTTGTGAAGAAGGCCGTGAAAAAGTATAAGAGAATCCTCTCTGGATAGTTTTTCGGGGAAAATTCGTTGCGGAAACCATACCTCTGGAGCCAACAACATGGATGTGCTGCCTAGCGGGAACATCTTCAGGGAGTTGCAGGATATCCACGACACCGGTTATTTTTCCGCGCAGCCATCGCTGGAGGATCATTGGCAGCAGGTAGATTTCAGCTCCGTTATCACCTCCTACCGTTTCCGATACTGCCTTATCTCCCGGCGTTATCTGCCGCGGATAAAGCACGCAACAGCTTTCACCTGACTCATTTTTCTTGCTCTTTGTAATCTTATTTTGCGTTGCGCTTTTAATAGCCCTTTGGGAGTACTCAGGATGCATCCGAGGCAGTGACATTCTGACACTTTGGTAAACAGCGAAACCCCTTTAATCGCGCGACCTTTCGCCCAACGCGTTGCGCGGGTTGCCTCCCGGCTTTAGGCGGCGAATGCAGACGGTCACATCCTCGGTCTCCCTAAGCAGAATGTCTCACTTGGAAGGATTTGCGGCTTCAGGCTGTCTTTGTTGTTAGCTAATTTTCTCTGAAAGTGTTTGCCTGATTGGGAATTCCATGGCTAACACTCGGTAAAGATTACTAGGAAAAATTACGATTTAAATTTCAATAGACCAGAGAGATTTCTTCACTCAACGACGTTTTTTTTTAAAGGATGTACGCTAAGGATTTTTATTACGTATTATAACAACAACGGAAGAATAGGTCTTTATTTTTCATAGTGTGAAGGAATTCAACTTTCCGAAAGAGTAATAAAACCCTAGTTTTAATTGAATAATAACTAAGACCAGAAAGAAAAGTGTATTTAACCATTTCAACATGCATTTAAATAGACTCATTAGTAAACATGTGAGGATATACATATCTCAATATGAAACACCCACGAGGAGCTATGATTCCGAATGACAAATAATAACAGTAGTAAAATTATTTATTTTCGCGAAATCGACACTTAGTCTCCGCTTACATCAAATCCATGACTAACCATCCACCCCAATGACTATAGGTATTTATTTCTCAGGCTAATTTTATAGTTTCACTGAAGATGGTATAATTCATTAGCACTGTTCTTATTATATTATCGGTGACGCATATGGGCCTTGTAAGTTGGGAATATTTTTCGTGGGAATTCCTTCAAATGTAAATCGAAGTAGGAAAGATGTAAACAAAAACTAGGAAAAGATTGTTCTTTCACTACAGAAACCATTAAACTAAGTGTTTATTGTAGTATAGAATGGGCATGCTGTGAAATAATTTCGAGAGTGTTAATTAACATGATTAGAGTCTTCGTACCACGTTTGGCAGTATAAGAAAACGGATAACCCATATTTAGATATTTACCCAGCGAGCCACCAGTGGAATATAACCATAGAAATATAAGTATCTATAAAACTTAACCGTAAGCATACTTACAGTAGCCTGGGATGCAAGTGTGTGTATGCAAGAGGCGGATAATTCGATACGCTCTCGTGGCCGCGGATTTTTTTACGGCGCTGTGTTTTCCCCTGGAAATAGAACTGCTTTCGTCGGGACGCACTTACGCATTCGGAATCGTGTGCGTGACGGGCCGCTGTTACACCGCAGTCATTGGTTGGGCCCGCCGTTTGAAGCGGTTCCCACGCAGTCAGGTGTGCCCGCCTCCGTCGAGTACGCATCGGTGCCGCCTCCGGACCGCCGACGTCGCCCATACCGCTTTCCACTACGGCCGGTCACGGTTCGCCGACCGCCCAACTTACTCGCGGTTCCCTCCTGCCCACTCGACCGGAGCTACTCTAAAAAAATCCCCTATTAAGTGACCCAATAGAATCGGCGAGGTTTTTTAGCTATGCACACCGATGGACGCTAGCAATGCTCCGCTCTTTAGCGTGTTTCTGTTTGTGAAGGAATTTGGCCTATAAATGAGTGTTATACGATTGTAAAGTACTACCAGTTAGTTCTGGAGTGCTATTAGAATACAATAGTGACAGGTTTATCAGGGTACTGCGTACTGAAAGAGTTATTTCGTTGGTGTGAATGTTTTAAAGAAGTCTCAGCGAAGAGAAATGGTTTCTGTCTTGAGTTTTATAGCATGAGAATAGCTTTGGAAAAGGGAAAAAAAGCCTAGAGAAGAAATGAGGTGAACAGCAATGTAAGTACGTCATTAGCTGAAGGTTTTCATGTAAAACTGTAGGTTGTGTTAATTTATTAGCGGAAAAACACAATGCTTTCGCGCACATAACATCAGTATATTAAATACGTTGTTCATGATGGCCAGAAATGAAACAAAATTTTGTCAGTCTTGACTTCCTACCACAAAGTCTTGTCGGAATCAATTGATAGTATACATTGTTCATTTTCTGTTGGAATAGTTTTATTAATTAAGATAAAGTCACGAATTATCCAGAGATACAACGCACTTTAAGTTTCCAGAAATTCACAAGGCTATGAAACTATTTTAGCGAATTACTGATTTAAGATTGGAAATAATACGAAGGAGAAAAATGGACAATTTTTTGGACGCATTTGGAGTGAAATTTGGACACGATATTTTGAGGCGAGGTGTTTATATCGTTTTCATATTATCCCGAGCTAGGGAAGATTTTTTCCCACCTATAAATCTTTCAGTATTCCCCGAGAAATTTAATTTCAGTTTATCTTATTCAAATCCTAGTCAGGGAATGCGCTTGATTTATTTGGTCCTCTCTCAGTGGTGCTTTTTATTATCGTCGAGTGAAGCTATAGGTAATGACTTATAGGATCCTCAGTTTTTACTTGAAAGGTGCAATGTAAGATTAATTTTTCACTGCTGGCGATCTCTTCCGCTTTGTGGCTGTGTTACCCGCTTCTTTCCTGAGCGTAGGTTCGGGAACGAGGGTCTCTGAGGCCAACTGACGTCGATGGCGGTGACCCTGCTTTTTCGGCCTCCCTCACCCACATCTCCGCTTATTTATTGCTTTCTCGCGTCTGGAACACTATTACTTATTATTCAGGCGGTGAGCTCAACCCTTTGTGACTTCTTTACTCCCTCGATGGCCGGACTTATCTTCTGGTTCCTCTCCACTTCACCATCTCATTACTCCATCCCTGGGTTTCTCTAGCGTCTAAGGGTCATCTTAGCCAGTGAAAGAAATAAGAAGCTATGGGGGACCTTGAATGTCAGTAGTAGTGTTATTCTCATTCGCTTGATGATGTCGAAATGTAATGCTTTTGTCAGGAATGGGGATAATCATATGCGTTCGTCTCTTCTCGCGGTCCATCATCTTCTCCTTCTTATGTATATGATCTTCTGGTGAAGCTCCTTCCCTCTCCATTGTCACCAAATTTTTGTTTGTGTAGCTAACATTGTAGGTAAAGTTTTATTACGCCTTATTTCCTTTTATCCACGAAAATTGTTTTATTTTTGGCGTCTTGTTTAGCGTAGGATGTTTTCTCAGCACGGTATTTTTCCATTAATTTTCCTGTAGAACAATCATGAAGCGAGGAATGCGGTATCGGATGCTTTCAAGATTTCGAAATTTCGGTATAATCCTTCTGATTCGATAACTCTTGAACGTTTTCCTCAAGTCATTTGTTGCCATCATATCCTCGTTTTGTGTTTTTTCCTTCCATATGTGATGATTTTTTACTTAATCGGCCGCGATAAGAGCTGAATTTCACGTAATAGTTGATTAAGATGTTTGTCTACTTACTGCGTCGGAGGTTTTTGACCAAGAGACGGAACGAGATTAACTTGTCACCGGCAAAAAAGGCTTAAAGCGCTTGGGTGGTTTGTATTTGATGTGTTCCATAATCTTATCGTCGGTAAGTCGATTGACGTCCTAACGGCGCCGGCGAGATAAAAATAAATTTTAAGTAAACGTTTGGTTACATTGCAACAGTGTCATCGTGATGGAAGCGTCGAGATTATCCGCGAAGTCTCTCGAAAATCATCGCCAAAATCTTCCAGCGCATGCCGGAAAGATATCCAGCAATATATTTTATTTTTTAACCATCGCGTTGAGTGAAAACAATGAATTGAACGATTGCACGGAATGATGTGTTAGTGTTTGCCATCTACAGATACAATTTTAAAACTTTCCGTACCTACCCCGCAAGCTACTAGTAGCGAATGACAGAGAATTAACAACAACATCCTTATCTAATTTAGTCTACTACCTTCAGTAATGCTCTGCGTGAAAAACTACTAGAAGTAACCTTATATTTCTTTAATTTTTTCCATCTTTGGGCCGCTAGGATTACGTACAAAGATTATTTTACGGAGCTGTGCCACAAAATAGATAATTACTTCTGGTAGTTATTTTTGGAGATTATCAGAGAAGCTATTATTATAGCTCGCTAGTTTAGGTAAGGTGGTTGTTGTTAATACACCCCCTGCCATCCGCCATTGGCAGCTCGCGGGGAATATACGTGTAAGTCTAAATTTACTCTTACCTAAGATGATCTTTAAGTTGCAATTTATCAGTTTTTCTTCTAATCAAGCACTTTCAACGAACCTCGTAATCCAACTTAACAGTTTATCACATACAGCATTAAGTACAAATTTGTGAAAACTAATGCTACAGGATATAAAAAATTTCAATTAACCGTGGGTATTCGACTAATTAGTTTGGAGGCACTTAGAAACGTATTGCGCAGACGCCTAGGCGTTTTGCTTAGAGAGAAACTTAGAAGTAACTACCTGTTTTAGCTATTATTTCCTGCTAACACTTTCCGATTTTTCTCAGAGTTTGAGCAAATTTTTTCCTTGAATTACATCGTCATCTACTTCGCCGTAAACATAGTTTACCAATACATAGCTTCTTTGAAACAATAAACTACAATATACATCGATATTAGATTGACTGCTATCCGGAATAACAACATGGGGTCTTGCAAAATCTGGTGACGTTACTTTAGGAAATACTCAGCCGGGTTTGGGTCCAAAAGACCAGGGAATAAATCCGAATTCGTTGCAAAGACCGAATCTCAAAGTGACTAGGCAAGGAGAAGTATTTTCGAGTTAGGCGAATTCCTCCTCGATCCGGCGAATGCAACGGTTTTTTCCTGTGAATCTTGTTATGTGAGGTCAACGGGACTGCGCCGTGGAAAAGAGAATATGTGTGTGTTTGCACACGAACGTTGCAGAGAGGAAAAAACCTCTGGAGGAGTTGCGAGCGACGTTTCTTGGAACGTTATCTGTCTCCTTAATGGAATGTGGCAGTCCGATGGGGTAGAGTTGCGTTTTTCTCGGTCATGGACTTGCGAGTTTGAGAGCGGCTGTGGAGTGGGAGGACGACTGCACTGGCATTCCGTACCAAACTGCCACTGCAGCGTAAAGAAAATTTTGGACCTCTAGTGCATAGTAGCATATCGATCGCCGGTTTTTTATAGGCCGATATCAATCAATGGAGTAATCGTTCGAAATAGCCAAGCTGATGTTTTTATCATCCCCATAACATCGACAGATTCCTTTACCAATGATTAAGGTTTGTAGAGAGAGGCTTCTTTTTATAAAAATGGAAAATTCTCCCAACTAAGACAGGATGTAAGAAATTAGCTTTCGAATCATATTTCGATGAGGATCATGACCTATCAAAGTAATGCGTGTTTTAAATACGATCGTTCCTTTTGTCAAGGGCGATTCGAAGCATTCCTCACAACCCCTTTGCTACTCTTAGGATAATATATCAATAAAAGTCCGCATTCATGTGCTGCCATTACTATTCTGCATCAAATGTAGTAGTAAATACAGATTAAATCAGCAAATTCTGATAAGTTCGCAGTATTATTTCTTGTGTTTACTATATTAATATTTCCCTTAACCTTTTTACTGCTTAATATTTACTATACAATTGCAATGAAAAGATTAACTAGATGGTCTAGTAGTACTATTCACTTATTAGACTTTTGATGGAATCGAAGATAATATTTTCTCTAAAGAAAATATGATCCTAACAAGGAATCAGCACGCAACTTTTATTCTTCCAACAGAATATTGATCAATTGTATTATTGATCGTATCGATGACAATCTGGAAGGAAAAATCCGTTTTCCGATCAGGATAATCGAGATCCTTTTCGGGAAAGATTTTTCTTTCTGTGAATTCGCCCATCTCCCTCGATCCTCTCCTATTCCTTAACCTCGTTTTTCATGTTCATTCTGGACATTCGCTGGTTCCTTTTCCACCAGTATTCTATCTGGCAGCTTGAATGTGATTGCTTGAGATTTTAGTTTGGGGGACCTAACTTATTTAGCTATTCAGAATTAACTACGTCTGTCAGGCGTATTTATTGGGAGGCAAATCTTCTTAGTAAATCTCCTTTCGAGTTTTAATTGAAAATATTTCTATGAAAATTGTTGTTGCTATAAACGCTTAATGGTTCATCTTTCGACAATTTTATAAGCGCACAGTATTCCTTTTTCCATGTTAATGATGGCATGGTGTCCTCATAAAAGAACTTCCAATGCTCACCTAAGGCGACCTAATTACACTACTGTATAGCTTAATCAATCACAAATTTCTTGATTCCATTCCATTCTTTGAGAAAGAATTTTTATTTGCGAGAGTTGGTACTTCTAAATCTGTAATTTCATCGGATAATAAAGCATGCGAGAGCTCTAGTCATATTGAACGTTCTGCTCTAAAAAGGACGGTACGAAGTTTAAATATGTTATTGTTATTCACGGTAATATATTAAAAAAAATCAATTTATAGATCTTTTAATCCATACTGTCAAACGTTAACTTTCTTACTGATCATGACTTTCTTTCTTCGCGGATTTGATCCTTCGAGAGATCCGATCTTGTTTCTTTTAACCGTTTCTTTGCCAAAATGAGAACGCTAAGAAAACAGAAAAATTATTAAATTTGACAGTTTATATTTCAAGCTTGACGGTGGAGATCTCGACGGAGTTGTCAGTCACGCAAGCTATTACTTAGGAGAGAGGGATAAGAATTTCACGACGAGATGTTGCAAGTTAAGTTGTATTTATTGCGTTAAATGTTCTCATTGTTTCTATTTATGTATTGTTATTATTGTTTATTATTTCGGCGTATTTTGTTTATTAATTTCGAATATGTAGAGATTTGAGGTTCCAATCGGCAAGTCCGTAAACTTTGTTGTCGCTGCATTTTGTCTGCACAAATTTGGAAATCAAGCATGACATTGATTATCTCTCAGTTATTAATTATTGTGTCGCAACCACTTATTTCATTATATTTGTGCCATGATAAGGTTTATTATTGATTCCAGAAGCTGGGTCTGTACGTTGCATCCTTACTACTGATCTCCTTATGCTACTCGTTTGTTTGCAACACCATCCATTGAACGCATCGATGCCCGTTGACGATAAGGATTGCATGCAATCATTACATTCCGGAGAGTAGCCTTGACTAATAGAAACAATGCCATTTGCTCGATCCCATCGATTTATTCTCGGAGCAACGGGAAGTAGACGGCAAAATGAGTCCGGAATAATTTTTCTCTCCTGGCGCCTTCGAACGCCACATTCCCCGTTGTGGATCCGATTTCTCCTTCCATTTGTTTCTTTTCGTAGCCATTTCCTTTGCCGCAAAGCAGTAAAAGCCTTAAGCGGCGCATATCATATCATTCACCTGTATTGACCTAAAATATCGTAGGAAATCCTCTATTCGGAGGACACCCCTTAGCGAAAGGAAAGCCGTCGCTAAAGGAAAACGATTTCAAATTTTTTTCTGGCGGATGCGTGGTCTTGCTCGGATCGATAAAAATCTCTTTTTCTTTCAGACCCGCTCTAACTTCGTCAATCCATCGTCATTTATATTTCCGACGGAGGGTCTGTACGGGTTCTCTTGGTTAACTCCGCATTGCCCTCTGTAGAGGAGGAGGTCAGAATGCGGTGTTTTTGGGAGCTGCGTCGACTGTTGCGGTTTCGTACACTTAGAAGTCGAGGGATTCCAATTTCATTAAGGATGGCTATTTATTAATGTCCGTCCGGTGCGATGCGGGCTTTAACAGCAATCGCTGCAGAGAAGAAGTGTACGACTGCATCACTCATACCTCACTCGTGGCATTTTCAACAGCCATTGCTCGATTTTTTTAAGAGGCTAGGTCCCTTTCGTTTGGAAAATCAACACAAGAAAAATGAACTGGTAGAAGGATTAATTATGTGTTTAAAAGTATTAACTACTTATTATTATTTGTTAAATTAGTGTAACATTCATCATGGGAAAAATATTGGAATAATGATTGAACTTTTACATATTTACTCATCATATATTTAAAACGACCCGTTTCTGAATAGATCTGTCATCATCAGTTCTATTTTTAACATTTTTTAGAAACATAAAACTGTTAGTCTTTATTCGTACATTTACCTGCCATGGATTTCTACACATTTTCTGCTATTTATATTTATCTGAAGAATGGAATAATGTTTTTCATAAAAAACAATGAAATTGCACATATTCCGTCCCGTCAGAGGAATCCCAATAATTAGCGGAAAACGTGGATTACATTATTCTTTTCGTACCTTTAGAGAACGCAGTATTATTCTAGTCGATGCTCATATTTGTTAACAGATCTTTTCTTCGTCGTGAATAAAGTTGCAGAACTAATCTAACTCGCGCCGTATGCGAATCACGTAGCTAAGGTCATCCTGCTAGTTTCTTCATCTTTCGACATTCTTCCCCAGTAATCTGTTTTCCCCTTGGGCAGGATATGTTAGTCGTGCATAGAATTATTCGCGGCGTCTCTCGCATTTTCTCTTTTCCCCGAAGTCTTTGATTCATCGGGTGATTTCATGAGCCTTAAATAACGTTGCCTAGTTACGGAGTTTCTGCCGATTACGCCATAGCCGCGAATGCGTAGCGACTGACATCACCGTACATTGCTATTCCGCAGCACCCTCGCTTCTCAAGAATCGTTTCAGATACCGTGCAAAACCTTCGCACAGGATCTCCCCCTTCCCCTTTGGGGGAGTCTTTGTACCACAATTATGCTTCCTCTCTCCGTTTTCACCGAATTTCTCTACCCGCTCGCTTTCGCGTGCGTCGAAATTTTCGCCTCGGGCCCTTTCTCTTTCTTTCGCTCCAGAATGGTTTACGCACTTTGTCGCGTACTGACAGAGAAAATCCAAGCGAGTTCCCGCGTAAGGGAAGTGTATTTACGTAAGACAGGCTCAGTTACGAGGGAAAACCAAGCACTACCTTAGAGTGTCAATATTTACGGTCTTGAAAAGTCAAGGGGCAAGGAATTTTTAGAAGATTACAAATACTAGTTGTTGCTTCGGGTGGTTTCTACGCATCCCTTCTGATTCCACGCAAAAATTCAAATTATCATACTTAAGTATCAACAGCTAAAATAGTTGTATTATTATGTGGATTACTCGATTAATAAGGCTATAATAGTTCGTTTTATGTGCTCCCTGTGATGATTGTGAGTTTGGAATAGCTTTCGGCTGTCAAGATTCCCTACTGAAAATTTCAAGTTATTTAGTAAACTCAAGTCTTTGATCTTGCCGCGACTTAAATTAGGTAGAAATAGCGCAGACACCCATTTCTTTCTTTAATCGGAGATGTTATGTAACCATTCAGACATTTAACACAGTTGAAATAGCGAAAGGATCAAGACATTTTGTCGTTGATATATAATAATATTGGTTCATTTCAGATTAATTTGCTTTCACGTTTGCGTTGATTGAGTGACCGCATTCATTTTACGTTCCATTGGCAAAATATGTCTCAAGCAAGTTTGATTATCTAGAATACACGAAATGTTAATTAGCATAGTTGGAGCCTTATTTAGTTTGCTTCCCAGCAGTAGGGCGATTTTTGTGAAAACTGTTTATGCGAAGGGAAGTGGTTTAAATAAGCTATCTCAAGCTAAATTTTGTGGCGAATCGCATGATCTAAAATATTTATTTGTTTTAAAATACGTTAGTCTAAGTTTGATCGATCACTTCCCGATGCATTTACGTGATCCTATTTATTATTCTTCTCTTTTCACCTACATGCCATTTGAGCTTAGATAGATAAATAAGACGTTTTTTAAGTTACGTGGAAAAATTTTAAATAATGGTTTGTAAGATAGCCTTCTTAGATTTATATAAAAGAGATGCCTGATTTAGAATTTATATCATATAGCCATTTATTAATGCGTACAGATATAAGAGTGATGTATTGTTAAATAATTATTTTACGTTATTACATATCCTCAACAGAATTCACGACTTAAAATATCTTCGCAACGTTCTCGCTTTTTATCAATGTCTTTGGTTAAAATTTAACTAATGTCATGCCTGAGGTAGCGATTCATTTCTTTTCTTAATGCTTCTCTAGCTTCGGCGAACTCATCGGAGATAAAGAAACCGTAAATTTGATCATCTTCCCGCTCACCCTCGCTGTAGGGGCCTCAAGTTGAGTTTTGGGAATAAAGTGAGCGAGTTCGCACAAGGACCTTTCGGCCGCCAAATCGCTACAAACAATGCTTGATCGATACCTGTCCTCTTATCTGGTCGTTACGCGGTGGAAGGGTTGCTGAAGAGGTTTCAGGATTTCCAAAGACCCCGAAGGGTGTTCTTTAATGGGGTGGGTTGTATTAGGTGAACGTGAGAGGGTGGAGATCTTGGAAAAAAGACTCATGCGATGCTCCCCCGTGTTTGAAGGGGTTTTTGATAGAAGGGTGCCTTTAGAAGAATCTTATGCCGCCGTTTTACATTGCCTTTCTGGTTTTTGCAGCCGAGAAAGTGTGCTGGTGTGTGGAAGGAGAGAAGAATGCGCTTGTTATATTGTGTCTCACATATCAAAAGATGGATTAAAAAGATGGCTAAGGAAAAAATCCTGTTCATTAATTCATAATTTCTAGATCATATGTTATGATTAGATTTTAGCAAGTGCTGAAGAGCTTTATTCCCTCTCTTGTCACATGTATCACAAGGGATCCGTCCTTGGTATACCATCCTCCGAAATTTTTTTAAATGACAATAGAGATTCTCTTCGGCAGATTCCAAATGTTTGGTTAAAATGTTGAATTTGAAGGAGTTATTGCTCGATTCACTCATTTTCCGTCGTGTTTTCTCATACAGCAAGAAACTGTTCTTCATCCGTAATCAGTCGAAGAAAATAATTTCCTATTTTATTAGCGAAGGTAATTGAATCAGCGTCCCCAGTCCCTTTCTATTCGAGAGGTCACATTCAAAAAGGTCGTTAGCTCTTAATTTGAGCCATAAATTGCCTCGTTAAATTCAATTACCATCGCGAAAAGCATTCGCACGCCCTCCCCGCGCTTTTGTTTGACGGAAACCTTCATTAGCCAATCGATTTTCAAATTCGTACATTTTTCATCGCTTCAACTTTATGGAAACATATTTTAGTATCGGCGAGCTTTTGTTTCCGATCATTCGCGCATGTAAGTTGAATTTTGCGCTAGGCAGTGCAGAAAGCGAAGGGTTCGTTAGGTTATTTTCTCTTTGGAGCCTTTTTGCCGTAGCCGATTCACTGAAAGGAGACTATAAAGAGTTCGGGATACTAGGAGCTCTTTTAATGCTGCTGTTTATAGATGTAACGGAAGTGAGAACAAAATAAATATCACATCTCCGTAAGATCCAATAGTCATCGGCAAAGATTATTTTCTTCCTTGACTGCTTCCGCTCCCTCGGAATTTTATTGTTCCTACGTAAGCAGACTTGTGCAACCTTTGCTGGCAGAAGAAGCCTTTGATGTGATTGGTTAATAACAGCATTTCGTGGAACTGAAGCGATTTTGCCGCTAATGTTCCCCAGTTGGCTGAAATGTATCATGTCATTTAAATTCCTCTTTTCAGTTCAGTATTCAGGTAGAAACTTAAAAGAGGGAGGTTCTGCTAATTTTGACTCGGAACTCTCAATGAAAATAGAGAAAATCAAAAATAAAATAACATTAATAAGTTATTGATTATCTTTTAAGGTAGGCATGACGGAAATGGTTGGACTGAACCTTTTAGCAGAGGCATAATGTCGATTCCCGAGTCAAATCAAGCTTTAACGATCATTTGATTGAAATGAAGCCTCGGCTTCATTTGAAATGAAATTCCGATATGTAAGATTGATTATCTCCTCAAGATTTCGAATTAAACAATTTATCTTAAGACGATATCTATGGTTTATCGCTACATCTTCCAAATGATTCAGAGCCGTGAGTTTCGAACGGAAGTCGTAAATTAAGATTAGATTGGTGGCGTTGAATAATGATAAATCACCACAAGATGCTTGGAACGTTTGCCTCTCATCCGAGGTAAATGGTTCACAGTTCGAAACCCTTTGATAAATTGAATCGCCGTTTTTCTGTTTAATACCAGTGGCCTCTCTTTACTCCAGGCGTCATACATGACGTCAGGTAAGTGGGGTTCAGCGAGCATTCCCCAAATAGAAAGGGCTTCGTACGATCGGCGATGAGAAAAGGCAGAACACGATGTAGGGATTCTATTGACCAGCTGTCATGCCTCCCATCCAACGCATGCGGTTTCACCTCCTGTATCTTATACCACCTATGCGGTCGCTCATTTATTGTGGTATCGTTAGATACAGTCATTGATACCTTTTTAATGTAGATTGGCAAATCATACTTTAATGGTTTATTTCTCGATCGTAGCCTCACAAGCGTCCAACTATATCTCGCTAAGGCCGCTCTAATGCAGTGAAATTACAATTTTTCGAAGAATTTTAATTGAAGCCCATAATAGCTGTCATATTTGTTTTTTCTATGCTAAATTGGGTGGCGTATTCTTTTTTTTTAGCGAGGAAAATTGCTAAGTGGAATTCGGAATGCTTCATGGCTAATTCGGTAAGGAGGAATATAAACAACTAAGTCTTCAAGGTTAAAATTATGTTTGAGGTATCTAATTAGGGAGAAGTTGTATATTTGTTATTTTAGTTTATTTCACAATACATTGTTTCCTTTGAGAGTTTTCGTACCAAAGATGCAAGCTAATTAAGATTTGTGGATTCAACGAAAACGTACACATTAGAACAAACGCATTGATTTTTTAAGTCAAAAACTATCACAGTTTTCCCTCGATGGATTTATAAGATTTTTATTTAATTACCATTTTAGCGGATTTCTGACCTTAGTTTTGGTTGGCCAAAGTTAATAGTCGAAATGGTAATTCGAAATTGTAATGGCTCGGCCCAATAGTGTGTTCCTGGAAAAATATTTCATCTCCGACGGATGCTCTTATTCTCATTGAAGTTCCTCGCCGGGCAATTTTTTACGGCTCCATTCTGACTCTATGAAACGGGACAGCAAAATCGCGCGGTTCAATGAAACCGGCTTTACTCCGAGGCGATGGGACCCGGAGAAACGAAAAAGAATATCATCGACCAGACCGGAATATGAGAATCGATTTCGAACGATCAATCCAAGTGCTCTTGTTACGGCATCCATATTCGTTCGCACGGTGCCCTATCCCGTGGGGGAACGCTGTCCTAGATATTTCCCGTGCATCGCGCGTCTTCCCATACATCCTTTTCCCTTTTCACCCTTCTTCAAAACGCCCACGCACTCCCCTCCTCCCGGGCTTCCGTTGCAACGCTAGAAATAGACAGTCTGGGGCCGGCGCAAGTTTCCGGCTTTGAGCTTCTCCCCCGTCGCCATTCTTTGCCCCCAAAATTCACCCCATCCTTCCCCGCTTTTGGTGTGAAGTAGACGAATTCCGTCGGAAAATTGGTTCCGAAGGCGGCGGAGGGAATGGTCAGGAATGACGTGACGTCGAGGAGGAAAAAATATGAATACACTCTTTAAGAGAGGAACAAAAAAGCCCTGTAGTAGGAGTCGGCGGATGCTCGCAGCGAATGAATGGAAGAGTTTGTCCCTTTGTGGCGTCGTTCCTTACTCATTGGTCCTCGGCCTAGCGGAGGTTTTTATTATTCGAGAGATGTCTGCGATGACATCTGAAAATAGCTCATCCCTCTGGGATCTCGGTGGAGAAAATTACGAAATTCCTTTTGAATCCCTGGAGAAGAGATAAATTCATAGGATAGTTCGATTGTATGGAAGGAGACGAATTTTTAGATGAGAATTTAAATTATATGTATTAACTATATGCATATATTTGCTGTATGGTAGATTTTTAGGGTATCACTAACCAAAACACAAATTAGCTAATTTATTCAATTCTATGAAAATCAGCCGGAGGTAATATTTCTCACCCGACTTCAAGCTGTTCTTATGTTCTCAAGGTGTAATATTATAAAATGAATAAAATGTATTTTTTAATTATGTTTTGCGATAAGAAAGATTGATTTTCTTTCGTTTTTGAAGAAATTACGAAAATATTGTGTACATCTCAGTAGTTTCTCCTACAGGATTCATCTTCAGAATTGCATAATTTATTCTTGTTTTGACCTATGGAAAAACTTTGAATTTTATTTATTGTTATATTAAATTATTTTATTTATTAATTTAAGTCATTCCATTAGCAAACTTAGCACAGGTTCCTTTTATATACTTATATTTGAACTTGAATTTGAATAGTTTTCTGAATTCTGCGTTGGGATTCAGAAATAAGATACAGAGATTAAATACGTTAATGATTTCAACTTTTTTGACACGAAAGTAGAAAATATACCTCCCTTCAGTCCTTGATCTTAACATTTATTTGGTATGAAATCATGAACTGTTATTCATAGCTAAGATGTAAAGATTAAATACGAAGACATTTTAAACTGTCTCCAGCTACTTTATTTAAGAATTCTGTAGAATTTACTACTCTTTGCAGTCTTTCTTCTAATTTCTTTCGATACGTTTGCTAGAAAAGATTGGAATTGTTTTAATAAAATTTATATCTGGAAGATTTTTATTATTTAGAGCAAAATTTGTATGCGGAACATAAGAGAGACCGAAGTAATATCGAAGCGAGCCTTCATGCTGTACAAAATGCTTACGTTATTCCATAGTCGTGCTTTTTGAGTTCGTTCGCAATGGCACGTCAGTATATCACCAAAGAGACTCATCACCTAAAATAGCTGACCTATAAACCTGTTCCTTGAACTGATAAAGCTTATCATTCAATTGAAGCTGTCTCGAGAGGCGATACGTCTCTTGGAATCGACCGAAGGGAAATTTTTCGTTTCCGCTTTGTGAAGATATTAATCGGATTCGGAAGTATTTAGATGCCTCGGGCGTTTAAATCTATTATTTCGTTTCGATTGGTATTAGCAGAATTTATTGGGAACGCGTTGTTCAGTGTCTGGACGTCGAGGGAGGACCTTGTTCGACGAGGGATCCGTAGAGTTGTAGCTCTTGACTTGCCGATAGAATCGTAAATCACTCGTTACATTCCTCGATAGCGTCGCCAGAGCTTTCGATTCTCCTCAGAGAGGGTGCTGATTCTCGCCAAACGAGCGAGTCTGCTTTGGACATGCACATTAACGGTTTATCCTACTGATGACCGATCCATCCTTGTATCAAATCTTTGGGTAAAGCCTACGTGACCATTTCTATCTATGAAGAAAGACTTTCCAATGTGAAGTTTAGAAATCTTTTTCTGCTAGCTAATTCGTTTTTACTTGGTTTTGTTTTTCATCGGAGCTGAATTTATTTGCAGGAAAGCAGCTGTCGGGAATGAGCGTATCGAGTGCTTATTTTATTTTTACTTAGAAATCATCACAAAACGTCGAGTCGGGGAGATTCCATGTTTGTACCTAGACCTAAAAATGTTTAAAGGAAGGGGTCACTATAGCATTAAAAACTATTGTTTTATTCCACTGTTCTCATAATTGAATGGTCGAATGAATTAATTAAGTCTTTATTTAGGCGAAGTAATTTGTTGGTTATCAATAGGCATGATATATTAAGTATAGAGGATGATATATTAACATTACTAAGAGGAAGTATCTAACCTTCTTATGTACCTTTTATTTATCCTCTCTAATATATTAGATTAGTGATTAGTTAACAATTACGTTCAATAGAATTAAATTTTAGATAAGGGATCATCTTTAACAGTTGCACTCTTTAAAGTAACTTGCTTTTTCTTGTACATCGAATGATACGGATACATTTATCTTCCCTAATGATAACGCTCATATCGATCTTGATGTAATCCTTCAGTTTCTCAAGAGCTCAATCTCGAGTTCCAGGAAAATTCCACGTCTTATACCCATCAGTCTGCTCCTTTCTCGGAAACTGACATTGCATACTCCTCGTGAAGGTAGAATGGAAATTTCTCCGAACTTCGCTCATGGCGAATAGATTTTTACGGATTTCTTCCAACGTTTCGGCTCGACTGCACTCTTTATAGTCCTAATTACTCAATTCGGACGACTGTGCCGTAGATTCGCATTACTTCCGACGATGTTTTCTCGGAAAATTTCGCATGCACGAAATCGCGAACTGCGCGCGGCAGGTTTTTTTTCAACTGCAGATCGCGAGACGCCGGCGCCATATTTCAGAAAGAGCCGCGTTCTCGCCCGCTCTGACGTTTATGGATGATGTTCATTCATATGAAGCAAGAGGAGGCAAAGGGACCGGAATGACTCACCAGTGACAGTGTTAACCTCTCCTCCCCCTCCGCAGCCTCCTTACATCTTCCTCGCTCCAGATATCTCCTTCCACTCGCCCCCTTCGCCTAGATTCAGTGTATGTGTTCCACATGCGTCTCTGATGGAGGCACGGATCTCTTGACGACTTCGACCTTCCGCTGTTTTATTCGAACGCGATTATGATTCATATTTCTCCGTTCTTTACAGTCTCCCTGCGGCTCGACTCGGATGCTTAATCGCACGTCGAATCTGCAGGTCGAACGAAATTTTGATGTATGGTCGGCCGCCGTAACGAGATTAATTTATTTGACGTGCCGAGATTACTCTTTTCTTGCTGCATTCATGCGGCGATAACGGAGGTGAAATTCGGCCTGGAGATGGAAGCATTAATCAAGCCCTGAGGATGGCGTAACCGCGGTATCTTTAGCTGTGATTTTACTCCGTCGAAAAATTTGGCTTATGAATAATTTCAGAGACTTTCTCTAATTCGCAGGAATTGATTTTTGTATTGCTTCGAGGACTATTTTCTTAATGATAGGGGTTTGATGGCGAGAGATTACGTCGGCCATAAAAAGTTGGCTTTCTAGAAAGAAGACTTTGAATTACACCTAGATCTAACTGAATCTTTCAAGGATACTAAAGTAGGATTTATTTCGTCGCCGAATGACAATAATTTTCAATACCTCATATATAAAAGGGTCGTGTACACATGTAGCGGAATGATATTGCGTATCCTCTAGCCGTATCTGTAATATTCAGTGTCTGCGTGTTACTCTTGTATGAAAAGTTATATTTTAGTTTTCACTCCTGCCTACCTTAGGTTTATTCTGTGATGAATGTCGAAGAATAAATTTCTCTGAAGAAATCATTTTCACAATTTGTAGATGTCGCTTAAGTCACCAATACATAGACTTCCTAATCTACTCTACCTCTCCTCATGTTGACGGTTTTGTGGTGTAAGCTCTCTGACCATGACTTGGTATGATTTATGCTAATGTATTCATACCGTGCACATGATAAACATGTTGATTTTCGGTCGTATTTTGGTCAATACTAGAGATCCATAGTGTTTCGTCGGCATTGACTGCAATCATACTTAAACTCATTTTCATGTCAACAGTAGTCCGAAAGCTCTATTTATAAAACGTTTTAAAAGTTATTTTGCAATATCTTTATGATATTTTTCTCGACACGCTCGTTAAATTGCAGTAAAACTTATTTCATATGGATTTATATTTCTAAACCTTTCCTTGCATATCGAATTCCCGTTTACCCTCAGTGTTTCATCCAGGATTTCATATTACATCTCTGAGGTTTTTGTTTTTCTCCTCGCTGACATTATCGTTCGGATTAATTGTTAACGCTACAGGAAATGTCCCGGAGATATTCTGATAACGCATGTGACAGCAGAACTATGCCAGTGACGTCCGCATTTTTTCCACTTCCTCATCGGCTAATTTTCCTCTCTTCTTTCATTTTAGCCCATTCATTCCGTCCCTCCGACATGCACCGGCCATGACGTAACCCTTCGCTGTCCTTTCTTTTTTTCACGTCCCGAAGTTACAAGGCTTATTCCAGATAGCCTGTGCAAACAAAAAAGCCCTTGTTTTCCCTTCTTTCCCGCATTGACTAATGAGCTTTGCTGTCTTGTTGTTCTTCTTCTTCTCCGAAAAACAACCTAATTACCTTCGCTTTGCCCTGTTACAGTTTTTTCTTCTTTAGTTACCTACATAGTCTCGCAAAGGCCTCATTCGGGGTGATTTCATTTCCCAAGATATATGAATTCACTCCCACCAACCGTCTCGGTTTCAAGTGCGCCCGTAAAGATTCCCTTAATTGCTTTACGTTCTAATCAGCTTTCGGCTAATTCTGTTGTAGATAATTAGCGGTTCGTTCGGAGTCTGGAGGGAAAATATTTGCGGAGTGACTTCTCTTAAAATCGCTGTGTAAAATTAGAGACCGTCGGTGTATGTCTGCAGGGAGATATTTATGCTCCAGAATATCCTGCCCACGGCGTGAATATTTCCTCCAGAATTTAGTTCGGCGAAATAGTTCGTTCACGGATGAATTTTTCCCGACGTTGAATGCTAAGTAGCTTCTTTCCACTCTTTAGCACGAAATAGAAAAATATTTTTTATCCTTCCATCGACGATTCGAATCTAAACGTATTTTCTTCGGAGTTGTGCGTTGGAAATCATTATTTTTATTAAAGGGTCAGCAAATAGAGCAGGTTAACTTCTTAATATTTCTCGGTAGTATAGTAAATAAAGACGGGAAATGCACACAAGAGATTAGGACATTTATGGGGGAGAGAGTCTTTGAAAGGGTCAGGGCTCTGATTACTGCCAAGAAACTACTAATATTTTTAAAGTAGAGATTTTCCAAATGTTATTTATGGAGAGTGGCCCTATATGGACCTTTAACTTGGACCATGAGGAAGAAAGAAGAAAACTATCTTGAGAGCTTTGAAATGTGGTTATGGAGGACGATTGAGAGAATGATATGGATGGACTGAGTGAGGAATTATCAAATACTAGAACGGGTTGCAGAGGAAAGAACGATTATGAATACAATACCGAAGAGAAAGGCAAATTGGATGGGACGCATCACGAGACACGACAGTTGAATGTGCAGGATTATTGTAGAAGGCAAAGGGTAACGGTAGAAAAAGGATTGACATGCTCTCAGATTTGAAGGGAAAACGGAGTTACAAGCATCATGTATACTCGTATGTATGCCGAGTTTTTCAGCACATTTATTATGCTGAATAACCCCTTCTCGGTTCATACTCGAGTGAGGGTTCCACTTACCTTTTCTTCAGTGGAAAAAGTCTGCCGTTGTCGGAAATCAGCTTCTAAATTCCTCACCTACTCAATTAACATTACCTTGTCGATTTTCTCGCTTGCCGTCCGTCAGGAGCTGTCGGATTGAAAACAAACCTGTTTTATCAGATGTCCTGCATTTTCCGTACTCGACTCAATTAGTTTTCTCAGTTTTTTGATAGAATTAGGTGCATCGGCCTATAGTAAGGTCGTCTTATACCAAAGTATGTACGATAATTGAAGAAGCGGGTGCAGGATAGAGAAGGTTGGAAATGTCCAACTGCGAGCTGTCCCAGGAGATTCATTTTGATGAGGAGTGCGTTGGAAAGTGAAACCGCGTCTTAGAGAAGCAATCCTTTCTTTCTTTTACTGCATCCGGACCGGTTCAAAGCAGCGTCGTCGAACTGGAAGAGGCTCACTCGGAAAATCCCGTTGCGGGACTCAATAATTGGAACCGCGTTAGGAAGTTTATTTGGAACCGGTTCTCGCGGTGCGCTTTGTTTATGGCCGAGATGCATGAGGTCGCCCAGGGCGGAAGGAGAGTCGGCGGAAGTCGTATTTTCCTCCCCCCGCTCCCTTTATCGCAAGCCCTCAGCGTCGCTTCTCACGCACTTCCGATAATCACTCTCCGCATTCGATTGCGATCCCCCTTCTCCCCCACGCGAAGCACCGTATCACGCGAAAATCCGCGCCGGTACGAAATTTTCCCGCGATCGTTACCGTTTTATCGGCGTTGCTCCTTTTTCCGAATCCGCGATATCGATTCCGCCGTGAATGAATTCAACCTTCTATTTCGACCTTGGTTGGGTTTGAACTTATCGCTTCACAAAAGGAGACCTTTTTGGAGTATCAATTTCGTTAGGGGTGCGTGGGCGTATCCGTAGCAAAATTCGATCTTGTTTGGGTTTGGAGCTCTGGAAGATTTCTGAATGAAATAATCTGCGGGTCGAAATTTTTATGGTTTGATGAGAAGGAAGGTCGCTCCTACAAAGGAGAGAAATTTGCCCGGCTCGATTTATCAAAATTAGGGACCAGAAAATCAGAGGCAGCCTCCCTCAGGAGCAGTGCTTCTCAACCTTTTGTCCTCTATGGCACACTGAGTTTTCACTCAAACTTATATTAGTAGCTCACAAAAATACGCGCTTGTTGCTTTCACTGGGTCAAATGTTGAGAGGAGAGGGGCTGCTAGAGGAAGTAATTAAGGTTAGTTTACGTATCGGGGGAGGAAAAAGGTAGAAGATGTTAGATGAAATAAAGGATGGGGTAAGATGCCAATAAACGATGGAATGGCATTTAATAGAGATTTTGATTGCGCATGAACCTACCGATAAAGAAAAAATACCAATGAATGGTAAATTCAATCAAATTGCTAATCGAAAAAGTAAACTCTTAGTGTAAAATTTTTAATTTGCCCCCGATCATCTTTTTGTGACAATTTTTATCTGATGCTTCCAGCGATTTATTTCTATATTCTAACAAACGCTTTATAAGCTTGTTTATGTATTTAAATTTCACATGTTACTCTTTGATGGCTGTCAAGTTCATTGTTTTGCTCATTCTGTTTATTGTTGGCAGTCTTCCACTATGTCCTTTAGCTGCTGCGGCTTATAATCGTTAAACACATTTTAGGGCATAATAATTTTTAATTCCAAGTTAGCGGAAAAATAACAAGCAAAATAAAGCATGCATTTCGTACGGAATTTAAACGGGTTACAATGAATATTAAGATGCAAAAAAGGCGTGTGAGTGCACTGGTAATTCGCATCTCACCGTTTGGCAAATACTGCTTTGGAGAACTCGATGGATTGCGTTCACTTCCATTCAGCAAAGAGGCCAATTTTTAACTCGCATTGTACCTCTTTAGTTTGCTGGAAACGCTACGTCGATCAGAGTAGTCGTAATGCTGGCCATAACCCCAACTTCATTATAACCGAGAGAAGTATTCTGGAAACTGCTGACGAATTCATCTGTCCAAAAGCTCGTACATTTCCCGTTCACCACGACGATGGCTCATTTGAGGTGCGGGCACTCGTCTCAATTTCTCTGTTTAAAAGTTGGCCAGTTCTAACTTTAATTAGGCTTGTAATGATTTCGAATTTAAGTTAAAAGCTAATTTCGCATATTAATCCTACGTCGATTGAACGCAGCTCCCACGCTGTTGGTGTGCTGGAATGTTAAGATAAATATAAAACGAAAAAGACGTGTGAAATTTCATTCTGGGTGTGGGAGCTGACCTTGCGATCGCTCTATTGAGAATTCGACCCGTTAAAAAGCGGTTCTGAGACCTTTCGCGGCCTTCGATGCCGTTTCGTCTGCATGTTTTGAAGAATTTCGCTACACAAGGCTTAAAAGCGATGGAAGGCAAACTGAAATGCTAAAATATATAATATTCATCTTTTGCTTATTTTCATTCCTTCCTTCGAATGCTAATTAGCTAGGAATATACGTCCGTTTCTGCAAAATCCGAAGACGTCAGGAAAATCCTTTACGCATTTCTCCTAGAGACGGAGAAAAACGGATGGGTTGAAATTGGAAATCGTTCGATCCCATGAATTCTTTATATCTATAATTATCAATCAAACTATTATGTATTCCCCGTATATATTTCATTGTCTGCCAGGTATCTTTATCATTATTACCGAACTGAAAGTTCATTTTCCACTGTCCTCGTTATTTCATTTAATGTCCTTAAACGAAAGATATAAAAAACGCGCGAGTTCACCGAGTTTAATTTCACAGGAGCGGGTGAATATCAATGATCTCTCAGTATCTCTCTTGGGAATATTCACTTTATCGAATTACATTTACGAGCTAGTAAGATATGTCAATAATTTACATTAGCTTGGACACAGCGTTTAGCCGATGCTTAATGTACTCCTTCCCCGTTATCACGGCGGGCGCAACTCGTCACCGTAAGCTCCTCGCGTCATCGCTCGCTTCGCCAAAATACCTATTTTTAGAGTTTTCATGAATCCTTTTTTCCCCATCGCCGCATGCTTTGCTTAGAATTTGCGATTAGTTTTGCGGTGGGCGTTGTGTAGAGAGATCACAAGACTCCAGAGGCATCCTCTGCTCTTCTCCATCGTTGGCCTTCGGTAAGTACATCCTTTCTCTCCCTTTTGCATCTGGACGTGTCATTTTGCCCGTCTTCGTTCCCTCTTGTCTCTCTCTCGACTCCCGTTGCACGCACCTAAACGTTCTGGCACGATAATACAAATTCCGAGGAGTTCTCTTTTCAAAACTTCAGTTTTCAAAGGAGAGAAATATATTCCAGGCGTTTTCGGGCTGGATTTACCAATGCCTGATCTATAAGTTTCTTTTCATTTAACATTTCTGTTCCGAATGGTTTGAATTGAAAATGTTGAAGTAATTAGCATCGTAAAAACTACGTTGAGACACAATTAGATATATGAATTCAGTTCCCTGATTATTTTACGTCTCATAATAGTACTGCCGAATAAGCAATTATTATAAAGAAATTGCATCGAAATTTAGCCAGCTTTTAGGCAACGCATTACTATTTGTCACAAAAAAATGACAGGACATTTGTCTACCTTACTCTACTTTAGTAGTGAGATCCCCCTCGTTAAACCCTCGTCAGCTGGCAAAGTTAATACATTTGAGTGCAATATGCATGGTACACACTGAACTAACTTGTATATGCACATTCTAAACGATGTATGTATAAAAAATAGATTACTTTCGAGCAAAGATTACTCAGGAAATATGTTTCTTCATCAGCAGAATTTCAGGTTATATTCAGTCGCTTGCTTATATAGTTGTTTAGGCAATCGTTAATTTAACTTTAAAATGAACCAACTATAAGAGAAGGGCTCAAAGACTTGTAACTGCTCCGTTTATCTATGGTTCTGCATGAAGAGAAACACACATGATTTCTATTCTACTCTTAACCCAAAACTGTCTATAGAAACGCGGCTATTTCATTGAAATGCGTTCATTTGCGAGCGAAGAATTGTTTATTCGTTTTCTGTAGACGTTTGGCGTAGATATTGAAGCCTGCTTCACTTACTCAAGCGGCTGCTTTTTCACGATGTACTCACCCAGACTCAGTGGTCATCAGGCATCAATCGGTTTTACGCGCTTTCCATTTTAACGACGCTTCAGATGAAAAATGATTTTCAGTACCTGAACAGTCTTTCGAGGATTTCCTTCCTAATATCTTTTAGCGAGATTTAAAGCCATCTTCAATGGCGAGTTGCCTATTTTTTCTGTTATGCAGTTGCATAGATTATCCTAGTGTTTTCCTAAAGTCTTTATTTGTGGAGCTTTTATGTGTTAATGATACTTAATTAACATATTTAGGGCGTTTCTCTGAATGATCATAGCTATATTTTCAAAATAAATGTGTGGATATATGTACTATCATAAAAGATGGGGGAACTGCGGTAATTAGGCTACTTTTAGACTTTTTGTGAGTCGCGGACTTTTTGTCTCTTTCCGAAGCGAAATCGCGCTGTTAATAAATTATTTTATAATAAATGATTATTAATCGAATTCAGTCTAGGAATTTAATTTAGATATGAATATAGTGAATGAACCGACAAACAGTTAAGGTTATACCTTGACATTGTTAGAAAAATAAAATTCAAAGATAAGGATAAACTCCTTCGTTTTTTTAATGTGTATGCAATATCCTCGGGAACAGTCCATGGTGTTCAATTTTCACAAAACCGGCTGAATTCATCGCAGATAATACATGAAGAAACCTATAACTACGTTGCCAGACCTTTGTCTGAGTGTGTTATTTTCCTTACCTGTTTTATCTCGTAAACTGATGAACATTCAAAACCATTCCTGTAATATATGTTCAGCTTTTAAAATTGTAATCACTCTCACAATGTAAATATTTAACAATTCGAATATAGGCAACATGCCACGCAAGTGCGGCTTGATGGTCTCGTATGTGGATTTCAGGAAGCATATTGGTTCTAGCTGCCTTTCGGTGAATAACGTTTCCTCACCTTTGTCCTAGGAGTGGCTAATTACCCTTTACTTCGCTGTAGAAAAGGTACATACTATCTTCACATATCCTCTTTCCGTCCCCTTATCTCTTCCTCTCTTTCCCTCATCTTGTCTATAACCGTTTGGCGCTCAACGGCTTGTGTTTGATTGAGCGGAAATCAATAACTCCCTCTCCCGGCAGAGTTGATTGTTGCACCACGAGAACGCCTTGCGAAGCTTAAATCCACTTCGTCCTTGCGTACGTTCCTCTTTTAAATATTTCCCTTTGAGTGCACTCCAGCCCAAGCGTGTTTCGCCAGCCGTTGACTCATTACCCACTCTTTGAGCGTTGCTTCAGGTTCGATTTCGAAAACTCTGCGGGAAAAAACACATTTGTTTCTCGCCCTGGGATATGATTCCTCTTTGGAATATGGCGAGTGCACGAAAATCGAGCCCTTAAATTTTAACGAGGGGATGTTTTATTTTCCCGACAAAGGAAACGTTTCCTTTTGGTTTGCTCGTAAATCGGCTCTGGAAGTTCTGGGCAACGCTTTCCAGTTTTCATTCGAACATTTCGGGGGTACAAAAAGAGCGAAATTCGTAATTCGGTGTTTATTGGGGTCATATTTTTTCTCAGTTAGCGCTGCGTCGGCGGAAATTAACACCTCAAGAGGTTTATTTGAACAGCTATTCTTTAGGCGAGGAAGTTTGTAGTTAATCCAGCTGAGTAGATTTAGGCTCTCCTGCATTTGTAGTTTTAGTCGAGGAAGGGCTTTAGATTTTAATTTCGAGTCATGTGCCATCAGGGTTGTTATCATTAGATATCGGACAGTAGAAATATGATCCTTGATTTGAAATTCGTTTGCTACCTGCCAAAAGAAGTCGCAGTAGAATTCGTGTACGTATAATACAATCTTCTTAGATATTGCCTATCTATGAGGTTCATTACTTTTTCGAAATTATAAATTATATTCTCAAGTATTCGATAAACTCGATGGCATTCGGTGTATCTAGTTACTCTCTCCTAATTAAAAAATAATTAATTAAACTTTGTTGAGTTCAAAAATATAATTTTTATTATAGTTACCGGATTCGCTTCTTTTTTACATCATTAGGTAATGACAAGTAATTGTTAAGGATATTGAAAATTGAATTATATTGTGTACATAAAAAAATTTGTGATGAACTTGCAATTATTGGCGGAAATAAGTTCCTTGAAATCTGTAAACAAAATAATCCTCTGAAAGTGATTAAATTTTAATCTAATGGAATTCAATTTTCTCCCTTTTCAATAAACACGATACATGCCTACATTGAAAGCACCTGAAGGAAATATTACTCCTGTTATGTAGTTAAAAATGCCTCGACACCTTAGTCCATTTCGCACGTGGGCCCCCCGGGTATCGAACCCGCTCTCACCAAAGCCGAAAGCGTTGCCGCTTGGCTATCCGGAAGCCTTTAGAAAAATAAACAGCCAGGGTTCTATTCCAAGAAATTTTAAATTCAAATTACAATTCCCTCTCCGACAAAATTTTCCTATTTCAACATCACTGCAATTTTCCTGCACTTCAGTCGTGAGCGGCAATGCGCTGGAAAAACTCCAGGCGGGTGCATTTCGCCCCGGGAGGAGATACGTTCTAGGAATTTCGTGTTCGTTTCTTTCATGATAGTAAATTATCAGGCCGGAATGAACATTACGCGGGAAATAGGAAGCATACAGATCGGATGCATTGTAGATGTTCACCGCTGCCTCCGATCCATTATGATCTTTTTTGCTCATTCGCTACCTCGCGCACGTCGCGCAACTTTGTCATCCGAACCGCCACTTCATTGGCGCAGCCATGCTTCATTTACTGCCTCTCCCCTTTTTTATATCATCCCCGTGTACATACTCAAGGAAAGTAGCTGCGGGGACCGCCCTTCTCATTTTCTCCCCACTCTAATCCTATTATTCGCCTCACGTCGGGACAACATTTCACCTCCGATGCGTCCATGTATCGTCGCGTCCTTTTTTGCGTGAATTTCGATTCAAATTTTCCGAGATGTATTTCGCATGCCGCCGGCAATGCTCGCGTAAGTCCTCATCAAAACTTTTATGCGTCGCGTATCATCACGTAGTTCATATCTTCGTCGTCGATGTTTTTGGGAAACTTCGGTCATATTTGTTAATCGGAAATTTTGAGAGGGTGGGAGTTATATTTCGAGGCGGGAAACGAGGAAATAATACGTGCGGTTACTTTTTAATTCTGCCGTCGGATGTTGTTTTACTTCCTTTTGAAGTCTCGGGTAAATTCACGGTATCCTTGTTATCAAACCATGGATCTTATAAACCGATTAGATATCGTATCTGGCGTTCTAGACCTAGTTGAAGTTTTTAACTGAAGAGTGCCCAAGACGGAGTCATTACTTAGGAAAATCCTTGGCCACGGATGGGCTTAGTGCACCAATATCTTTTTTCTTTCTTCCCATGGTTGTATAATTCTTCCCTAAGAATATTACAATCAAGATTCCTGGTTCAGTAAAAATGTTTCCTTTAGCAATGACAGTCTCTTGGATAAAATAAGGTTTATGTTTAATTTCTCTCTGTTTTTCATTGGTGCTCATTCTTTCAATTGTATGGAGGAGATGTTACTATACAAATGAAGGCCGAATTATGAATTTGTTCTATAGGAAAAGGTGTATCAAGTACGAGAGGTTCTGCATGAAATGATTTCGTCGATATGAAGGCAGTGACCCTAATTTTCTGTAACCCATATTCTATGGAAGTTTGGAGGCTTCCAAAATACTCGATCAAATATCCACGTTTTTCCAGCTAAATTTGAAGCTCTCGCATATGCAGAAAAGATATTCTCAAGAGTTTTCAAAGATCCGGAAATACTGCGTTTAATTTAGCAAAATCAGACATATCATTCCACTTGGCTAGCAGTCTGTCGGTGCTACCTAATAAATGCTGAGATGGAACGTAATCCAACGTTAAGGCCGTCAACAAAAGACTGCAAATTTCCAAGTTAATTTTTTGATTTTCCGGGGAGCAACCCCTTACCTCCGCATCTCCCGGAAATTGTGTTATTATTTACTATTCCGCTCAGCTTCAGATGAAAGAACGCCTCTTCGAATTCCATTCATAGAGGGCGTCTTTATTAAGGAGAAACCCGTGCGGAAAATGGCAAGACATTTCTTGCTCCGGGCGGAAGCGAGGCTGAATAGCGAGTGAAGAGCTGCATATCTTCGGAACTGTTATCGCGTTACGTAATAAAAAATTAACTCGCTCGTCGTAACACGGTCGTCTCCCCTTTTCCACTCGGAAGCACCTCCTTCTACCTCAGTGTCCATGCACGAAAGGGGAACTCCTGCAAAAAGTCATCAATCTTTCACGAGGGGAATTCCCCACGAGACCAGCGCGCGACCATTTCCCTCTCTCCTGAACTTTTCTTCATTAATTTTCGCGCTCTCCTTAATCTCCGGTAATTCCGTATTTTTACGTAGTCATGATCGGCAGGTCATGTTTTCCACCCAATCTGTATCTGACACATATATGGAAATGCGTGAAGCATAAGTGGGCAGGCGCGATCTTCTAGACATTTATCGCGCGTAAAGGTGTCCATCTCGTAAAATATGGAAAACGTCAGGGGAACTTCCGCTGATATCAAATTAACGTCGTGGAGGGAAGGGTAGGCGTGTTTCAGTAGTGAGAACAGCAGCTGTTGCTCGTGGTGGACACAGGTGATGGAGCGAATTTTAAATTAGGCGGATTTCCAAATTTAATGCTGTCCTCTAAATTTTCCATCATGATTTTCTTAGAGCGACATTTTAACTCGTCAAAGAAGGGTAGTAAATTAGCACCAGAGTATCAATCCATTTTCTTAAAAGAAAATACTATTTGACGAAAATTATAATTTTGAAATATACTTTGCTTTGTTCAAGATTTCTTTGGTTTTTTAAGATATTTCCTCGCCATTCCTCACAATTATACATTCTCTAATTTGCTCGAGCGTTGATATCAATTTTATATTTGATTAAATTCTAGATTTTATATAAATAGGTATTAAATCAATATTATTAATTGTATATTTTAATATATAATTTTATGGAAATGTTACGTAATTTATTTTATCAACATCCTTTTGGATATTTAGAATTTCGACTAGCGAATAGAAACTCTGCGTATGATATTAGATCTCGTGAAAAACTCGTGTGGTAGCCTGCGTAGGAAGTTGGAAAATTTAAAAGGGACTATGCGAAATGTTCAAAATGACTATTTATGATTATATAATTTATTTATGAAATGAGAACCTTTTGTACACAGAGTAACGTCAGGGACCCAATGAATCAGATTCAGGTGAAATCAATGTTCTCTGCAGTTCGTTATCAGGAGTTTATGAAAAACCGTACTTGGCCGGTTAACCATTTTTTTTCGATCCGACGCACGTACGCGAAATAAATTGATCCCCGATCTCGCGGACGGTTTTATTTGAATAATAATGTTTCTCCTCGATTTCCGGTTTTTTTTATTTCGAATCACGAGTTCAAACATACAATTCTGGAGGCTTTAACGCCCTCCATATTTCGTCGGCCGTGGGTTTTCGCGTGGATCGAGCCATCCTTTTCGATCTGCCCATAAAAATCACGCCCGGGCGTTGAAACCTCGAAAATTGCAATTAATCAAAGCGCTTTTTTCGTCGGAAATCGCTGGTTTATTTGCCTTGCTAATCATTTTTGGCTTTGGTCGAAAGTTTTGATTGATGCGTCCGTGGTCACTTGCGCGATACATCATTTCCAGATATATGCCGCTTTCTCTTCGTTTCATTTGAATAAATAAGTTAATAAAATGAATTCACGCGTGTGCGTCGTTGGTTATCCGATGTAACACGGAATTTTTCCGGAGTAAAAGTTTCAGGAAATAATCTCCGATCGTAGACTTTTCAGTGAGCGATAAAAAATATTTTGGGTTCCAGAAACGGACGTTTTGCAAGTAAATCGATGATTTGTAGTCAAGTAAAAGTTTTAGGTGTGTTGCCAATCTAGGTTAATTGCTAAGAAAAATTTGTTACTGTTAGAGTCATTATTTTACTTCCGTGGACTAATTCCGCTTAGAATTGGTAGCGTTGTGACGAAAGCCATAGCGAACTACCTCACTCCTCATCTTATATAGTAAGCCTCATTTCCCTCCACTAGCTCTTGGTAGCTAAAGTTATTGAGGAAGACTTACCGATCAGCTTTCGTGCTGAATACGTAAGTTACGGACTTGGTGCACATATGATCAAACAATGTTTCATTACTAGATGACACCTTAAGGTTTAATCCATAGATTTATCTCTCACGTTTAAATTAAGAATTACAAAAATCTCGTTTCCTTCCTACAAATTTAAGTGTTGAGTCATCTTAAGCAAGGAAGGAGGAAACTGTTCTCGGTCAAAATTAGTTTTTTCCGCGATACATGGAATATCTTTGACCGCCATTTAGCAATTTCCCAACAAGATGTTTGCGACTTCCTGTAAAATATCTTTGTTGAAACCTTATTGTGGAAAAATATTTTTCACTGTGGATTTTCCTTATAGGATAAGCAATATAGGTAATTGATAAGTGTCTTTGAGGGATGTGATAGGTATATAGTGAAATCGTTTTGAAAGTTTATATTAATGTATACCTTTCCTTTCAAGTATTTTAGGAAAACAATTTGATTGCTATCGTTACTGTGTTCTTCCACTTATATGTTTTCATGGATCATTAAGAAAAAGCAAACAGCATCCGTTGGAAGTTACAGTATTAATAATATTTTGTACCCATGCAACTCTGCTGCCAACCTTTAATTGTTTTTTTTTGATGAAATACGAAATAGAAATTCATCTTCATAAATACTGTCTCAGTTACCACCCGATGATTTTCATGCATCAATAAAATTAATTACGGGCGTTTCGAAAACCTATCGTGATTACTTTTGAAATTTTAAGGTTTTTCCTTCAAATATTATATTCACTCTTGTTGCGGAGGAAATATTGAACTTTGCTAGATGGAATGCTTACGTAACGTAACGAAAATTTGATACTGCTTTAAAATGAGCCAGAAATAACTGCATTGCATGTTGGATATCATTGACACTTCATGCTTATTAATTTTTAACCTGGAAAACTACTGACTTTATTTCAAAAGGATCCATTTGTAATGAAATATCAGCCATTGATTTAATTAAGAGACATTTTGCGACCAAAATTTTCAAGTTTTGATGTTATGAAAAGCCACATAGACATATATAGCCCCTTCTCCTCTTTACGAATTCGTACAGCTTTTTTCGTAAGTGGGAGACTTGCTGGGGAGATTAGCCGAAAAAAGAGCGTGACTGTTTTTCGTAAAGAAGTAAGGGCTGGACAGTTTTTATTTTAAGTCTCGAAAGCGCTTCCAAGTCCCCTTTTATCGGGAAGTTTCTCCCTTTGCGAAAAAGTATTCAAGATTCCGAGGGCGTGGCGGAGGAGAATGAAAAACCTCTCATGGAAATTAGGTACGAAAATTTCCCGAGACCTTGCATAAAGTCCTTACCGAAGGCCGTTTGTGCAGCGCGCGCTTAGGGTAAAAAAGATCTCGCATTAATTTTCAGGTTAACTGTCGCTAAAGTGCCTCGAAGAGCGGGTGTGACTGCGCATAATAATTTAAGGATGTGCGATCCGCTTGATACCGTTTTCTTACGTTGGTTTAATCCCAAGGTTGAGCTTATCCCAACATTCGTCCCGAGCAATCGTTCGTTTAATTTACGTGTAATTTCCTATTATAGTGTTCAGTGTTTTAATTACGAAATCCTCGAGTCCTTGAGGCTTTAAGTAATCGCATTGCAGTAAGAAAGACTATAGAATTGAGGTTTTAAGTTTGAATTTCAACTGTGAGGTGCTTCGTTGAGTTTTATTTCTCCTTTGGAAGCTTGTTAATGGTCTAATTTTTCCTAAGATTTCCTCCATTTCTTCCCTTGGAAGATTTCAGTTTTCTCGTTACTTCAGCGTTGTATTTTTAATGCATTTATGTTGAATTTAGTTTTATCCCTCATTAAATTATATTCGCTGATATTTTCTGCGTTATTTTTCTTGATAAGAATACAATTTTTTAAAGAAAGGTACTTTTAAAGAAATTTAGATAATGCTTACTGCTGTAATACATGCAAAATGCTGGGAATAGGCGAAGTAAATAGCATTTACAGCTTCCCCGGGAAAAGAAACAGCAAAGGCTGCTGGGCTTCGCTGGAAATAAACTCCATAAGTTCTGAATTGTTTGCTAGTTTCGTAGCAACTAAGCCGGCTCAAGATTGTTCAGAGGATTGCGAAAGAACATCCTTGCGTCGGGTAACCCAAAGAAATATTGTTCATTACATTAAACACAAATAAAATTCATTTTATACTTAAATAATATATTTATATTATATATAATTATATAAATTTGTACTTATTTTATAAAGATAAAATACAACTGGTGGGGCTAGTAATAGATGCATTTTAGGGGTCGTACACAAAGTACGTAACGCAAAATTATCCAATTGTCTACCCCCCCTTCCCCCACGTAACGCCTGGCCGGACCCCCCCTCTCCCTAAATTGCGTTACATAATTTGTGTACGGCCCCTTAGCTGAAAATTCAATATCGTGATTATTAAATGAACTGTGGATTGCAGTTTGAGGTGTAATTTTAGCTGAGAAACTAATACTTTATCGTTAAGTGGTACAAGTCGAGATTATACTTATGGAAGTTTATACTCGCAGGTCACTCGGACTAGGTGAGAAGAAATGTAATGGACCTTGATTTACATTTTAATTTTGCTTTACTTTTAGAGTGTGGATAAGAATGAATTTAAATTAATATCTTCTTTTTAAGGAAAATTATATTCATAATGTCTATACAGCCTAGCCCTGTAAGTTAATGCACATCAAGTATTTCACGTAATCAAAGTTCACGGGTTCAAAACAGGGACAAAATTAAGAAGGTTAATTTTTTGTTTCCATTCTTTTGTGTAAAGAGAGGAAGGGTTGGGATCCCAAAGCGGCTTCCCGTGTAATTAACTAATCAGCCAGTGCGACCAAAATTAACGGCAGATAGCGTGGCATCCCTCGGGACCCTGAAGGCTTTTTGTGCCCTCACGCCTCTCAAACTACCGTTTTTCACAATAGTTTGCGTGACCGACATGTGGTTCGTGGCGTCACGCTTTATTTCTCCTCCTTTCGTTGTACTTTCCTACCTCACGGACAATCCGGCTACCTTCTGCCGCCCACTTTTTAGTTCATTTGGCGCCCACCCAAGGAGGTGGCAGCGCTTCCATCGCTCTCCTTCTCCGAACCCTTAAAAAAAGCGCCCTTGTATATCTTTTTTTTCGAAGGCTTGTCAATGGACGAACAAGGCTGTTGCTGGTCGTGACTTGGTGAGCTGGTGTGTTTTTGAAAGAGATGGGGTTTTTGCCTTTCCCTTTTTGTTACGGATGAATGACTGCTGGGAGACCTTTCCTTAGTGTCGGCTTATTTGAGCAGCGTTCTCCCTTTCTCTTAGCCTCTCGATGATGAAGCTGATCTTTTTACGCCACGATGGAGCACTAGCGGTAACCGCTCCTGTTCCATCATAACGATTTAATCTGAATAATTTTTCTGGAGAGGTTGCGACGGGTGACGTAAGCCTTATTTTATGCGTTTGACGTTGATTTTTTACCCTGTCAGGGGGAGTATGAAGAGCATGATTTGCACTTTGATGGCTGCTTGTCATGTGGAACGAGTGATTTTAATATAAATTTACATTTCCTATTAGAGATATAATTTGTTCCTTTGTAAGGATTCCTTATTTGAATGAATTATGCTGTAAATTCCTGTAGTAAGATTTAGAGGTGAAATTGACGTAGTATATTTGTTTTAAATTAGGTAATACTTAAGTGGAATGACATAAAACATTTAAGAAGGCCATTATTCTCGATTGTGTTTAATGAACCAAATTGATTCTGTATTAAGGAGGGATTACGAGAATAATCACGAAATTCAATCTCGTAAAATTTCTATTACATCAGATACCTTTTGGAACTAAAATTATGTATATTGACCGGATTATTATTATAATTAACCTGATGTGAATGAGCATCTAAATTCTTCCGTTTCACCAAAATAGAAGACGTCAGTTCTTTCTGCAACTCTTTCGTTCAGGGTTCTACTGGTAGTGAAAAATAACGACACGACTGGGACTCAAACCCAGGTCTCCCGAATAAATTGCAACAATCTAGACTAAAAATACTTTTTCTCACTATCGATATTAGCGTTGTTAGTTCGCATTTGATGTTGGCATTTTTGGCATTGAAAGTGTTAAGATTTAATGAGTAATGTGTTTTTGTTGATGTTCCTTTTTATTTTAGTTGTTGTTGTTTTAGTTTTTTGATGATGTATTTAATTTATTTATGACTCTTCCACCTGGTCTACACGTATCTGCAGATTGATGCAATAAGTAAATAAATATCAACTGACGAACTTCGAAGTATCTCATCCAGGTTTATTTTTTGGCCTTTTTCTTACGTTTCATCTTACACATCATCTACTTCAGTTTTAACAGACATATTTGTATGTTGCAGAAGATGAACGGAAACTATCTGCATGCAATACTGATACGATAAGGAAGCAAGAATAAGGGTCCGACGTAGGCGCGAGTCGGTTCCGGAGTAAAATATCGTTGGAATTGCATTCGACGTAGCGTCGATTCGATATGCCGTCGGCGTTTCCTTATTTTCTAGTTTCCGGCGACGATTCTGGCGTGACTCACCTTCGTGCGTTTCGTAAGGAGCGCACGTAGTCTCATTTCTTCCTTCTTTACCCCTCTTTTACAGCCTCTCGAACGCATTAACCGTGGAAAGACTTGCACATAATAAGGGAAGAAATGTCCCCTCAGACAGTTTTCATTCGTGCATTACGCCAGCAGGTTTTCAGAAAATGATTTGTACTACTCTTAAACGTTCAACGCCAAATGAGGACAAATAATTATATTGAATTTCGGTACGGAGTGCATAGTTGTTTGCAAAAATTGCTGGGTATACGTTCAAGTTGAATAACTACGGAGACATCTCAAAATTGTAAATTCTACGCCAGTCGATGTAGTGCTACAGTTTGTTCTAACGGTTGATATTAAAGTTTAACAATTTGCACTATTACTGTAGACTTTATTTACTCCGATAATTTAGAGATCATACATTTTTTAAGAACCATAACATAATATTTTTGAGTTTATTTCACTTTGTTAATTGAGCGAACGTTAGTTTAATTTACTTAAGTTAATCGTTTCTTAGAAAATAGTTCCGAGAAAATATTCAATTCTTAAATTCTGCTCATAGAGAAAACTAATCAGTGTGTTGTTGATTTTTAGGCCATAAAAGTATAGTGGACTTCCTCCTCAAACCATCTTTCTTTGCTACGCTTATTCTTTGTTTCCTTTCCGTATCACTTTTGTTTTTTTTGTTTCTGTAACATGCACGTTGCTGTTTTAGATCCACTGATATTCTCTGAGCTTTGCTTGTCTTGAGATGTTCACCGTCCGTTCCACCGCGTACTAAGAAGATGCCTCCTGAGAGTAACGGTCTCGGCGGATTCTGTTTTCTGTCCATCTTGCTGTTGCAGCTCGCGATTTACTCCCGACTCCTTCCTTGCTTTTCAATGCTGGACTTTGAGAATTATTGATTATTTGGCTGGTGATATGACTATTTATCCTTCGAAACGGATCGTGGCGATGATGAATTATTTGATGAACTCGCTGATTTTTTCCTCTTATCTTTCAACTGAGCTGATCCGCATCGCAGCCGTGGTATCGGTAGTCCCAAATTTAAAATCGATCCA
Organism: Sympetrum striolatum; assembly: GCA_947579665.1. NCBI lineage: Eukaryota > Metazoa > Arthropoda > Insecta > Odonata > Libellulidae > Sympetrum > Sympetrum striolatum. The sequence goes on from OX388345.1 coordinate 85,101,575, forward strand.
TCAAATCGTTTGATTTTTATGTTATCGTATTCTTTGGTTAAAGAGTCATCGCATCTGAATTATGCATTCTGGTTGAGGTAGATTTATAACTAGCTGAGGTTTAAATTTGGCTGTAATGCTCTTGATTTTATTATATTCTTTTACCGATATTCACAGGGCCTTCATCTCTCGTAAATGGAGAGGGCTTTAGTTTTAGCTCTATCATATCTACTATTAAAATACGTACATTCTGTACATTACATTTCTGTATCCTCTATTGTCTTTTATTTGTGTTTCGAGATATTTTTTCTCAAATATACGTTCATAGTTATATATAATTTAGGGTGGAAATGACAATATCGTGTGTAGTTCTTGTTTCAGAAATTTTAATTTGTTTGTTCGTATTGACATATTTTAAATGAAAGAAAACGTCCCTCTCATGATAAAAACACTTGTACGTGAGGATCTGATTAAGGTCAATTTAACCAAAGATCATCTTCATGGCGATGGCAATGCTATTTCTTCCCTATGTGAGGATATTATTAAAGATTCATCTCTCTCTGCCAAATATAATTATAATTTTATCGCACAAAATATAGAGAAATAGTATATTACAGTAAAAGTGCCATTAATAAGTAAATGGTGTTTGTACTACTCTCAGAGAAATCATTTCGTAAATGAGTACTTAAAGTACGCGGAGCATATCGCTTAAAAAGATGGATGAATTCATTAATTCCTGGAAGGTAAGCAAAATCGATGAATTTGGAAAGGAATAAAAACGGGTACATGCTAGACTTCAAATAGGCAGTTCGGTTACGATCTCTGACTTTCTAATAATTTAAAAGTTTTATTTTTGTTTATGATGAATTACTCTAGTAACCTCTTTTATCTCTTTGATCACTCTGTTGCGTGGGAAACGAATTCTGTGGATTAACATGAGAATAACTCAGTCGATTGGAATCTCATCAACTGCCTTTCATTTATTTTTGTTTTTAAAAGTTTTATGCAAACAATGCGTTCAGAAATTGGAAAATTTTTCCATTATAACTCGTTATAAACATAAATTTTATTTCCGAGATGGAATTTTCAGATTTTAGACCGGTGCAATTCTGCATTTCATTTTTAAACGAATCACTCATTTCGAAACCAATTGAAGAGAGCGAATTCCGAGCTTCTATTACGTATCTTCCTGCCAAATGCTTTCCCGCGATTATTTTCCTAACTTCTTGATTTAAATTATAGTTAAGAATCAGAAATTCCTCTGGTGCTGGTATCTCTCCTCTAGAGATGATTAAAGCTGTTGCGATGGCGCATCCATGGTTGCGGCAGCGTTTGATGTTATCCTCCCGGAGCTGAAACATAATTTGTACCTCGGCGTAAATGAATTTGTATTCTCTCGGGCGGATTTAATTACTTCAGTTTTTGTGAACACAGTGGCGTCGAAAAAGCGTGGCGGAAGCGTTCGTTATCACTGCCTACGCTTGGGAAATGTAAGTTGACAGCTCGAGAGAATTCTCTTGAATGGCATTTTGAATAAAATTGCTGGTTTTTCTGTGGGCGGGGTCCAGGTGAAAAGAGAGCTGGGACTGTTTATTTCAATAGCGTGGCTTAGAAATCAGGGGAAGGTACAGCTTGCGAGGCTACATAACGGAGACCAGGAATTAGTTGAAAACGAACGAAGAGATTTTCTATCGATTAGTTTTTATTGAAGCGTAATTGCTCGGAGTGAAAACTCCTGCGTTGATTCTGTGGCCATTGGTCGATCTTCTCTCTAAAAATCGAAATTCAGTAAATTTTATGCTGGATTTTACCCGCGTACAAATCCCCATGTGAAGATAATTAAGAAGGACAAAACGACGACATCATTTGGGGCCCGAAGCATCACATGTATTTCTTCGAAATACCCGCATTAATCTCGAATAAACCCTGATTTAACCCGAACGGTACAGTAGGGATGGAGGAGAATTAAGCTCCGAGAGAGACGCAGAAATAAATAAAACGGAAAAAATCCATGACGAGAGAAAAGAGTCGTTTTTAAAAATGTGAGAATATTCCCATTTTTTGCGCTGTGGACGCGTGAGGCATCGGGTAGCGTGGCGCGGGCCTCGGAGTGGGAGGGCCTCCGGTTCGAGATAGGGTGGGGACGTGCGTGTGTGCCGCAGGATGTAAGGGCTGTTTAAAGGCTACGGAGAGAGAGGGATATCCTTGATAAGCTGGCTCGAGTGTAGGTTGGGTGTGCGGATCCGGAGGTGTCATCCTGCCTCTGAATATGGATGAGGCATTCCCTCCTTTCTCCCTTCCTCCCTTCGCCACAAACCTCGCAACTCATCGCCCACCCGGGAAAAAATTCCTCTGTGCGTGGAAGAGGGGCAGAAGTGGTGTACCTTCCTCTACCCCTCGGTTACCTCCTTTCATCATTACCTCTGGCATCGCGACGCGAGAAACAATGGGACATTCTTACACCAAGTGGATCGCAGCTGCGAGCGAACGCTTTTTATTCTCTCACCGCGGTTTGATTCTTCCTCATCTTGGTCCTCTTCGCGTCGGCGGGTCGTTGGCTTACGTCATTTGCCTCGAGATGGCATTTGCTTCACGACCTATTTGCGCTCCAATTCCTTTTTTCGGATAAAGCGTTGCATTCAATATGAGTCTATCTCGGGGAATTGAGGTTCAGCGGAAGTCGTTTGGCGAAGAGTGGGTCTTATATTTGCGAACCTAATTGGTCTCGAAAATTTTAATGATTTTCTCATTGTAAATCGATCGTAAAATGATTAATTCGTGTCATATATGCAATCCCCTTGTTTATGAAATACCCAAAAATATTTGGAATAGCTTTGATGTCTAATTTTATAATCAAGAATGAGAGGTAATCCTTTAAGAGGGAGAGATTATTCTGCTTCGAAAGCAGTAAAGCCAAACGTGATCAATTTATAAGTTTTACTTGATAATTAAAATTGATCGTGGAGTTTTTCTGCGATCAATCTATAGATTAAAGTTCGTAAAAGCAGTTTTCAGTCCTAGACTAAGAATGCTCATAAAACCCTTCATCAAATAAAAGAAGGAATACTTTATTTTAATCTTTATTATTAAATCGAGCGATTGCAGTGGAGAAGAGTGGCTCTGTTTCATTTGCGTTCGATCGTAAACATCGTGTAGAATTATACTAAGTTGCTAACTGCCTATGTATCTTTTAACTAACTAGAATAATACAGAAGAATAAATATTTGATTGTAAAGCAGGTTCTATTTATGCACTCTTCTTTGCTCTTTCAACTTTGGGAATTGTAAACATATCGACAGAGGAGGCGGTGATTCATCTACTTTTCATTTCATATTCAGATCAAATGTTTTCCATTATGAGCAGCAGCTGATTAATTTTCGATTTAATATCCTCGAATACATTCCTGAGAATTTCAATCTCTTTAAATTAATTGGGATTTCACTATATTCCTTGACTCCCTCAAAATTTAATTCTCTCTGATTTCGGAAAATTCATTTCCCCAATAATCTTCGGATTCTGTGAAATGTGTCGACTTCGAGCCAAGCTCTCACGTACTAATATTCTCTGAACATTTTGAAATTTCTCTTGAACATGTATTCATTACTATAGAAAACTTTAATTAGTCGTTCACCCTTAGTAACCATTACAACTTATATTACATGGTGTAAACATTCTCTGAACTTACGCTGCTAAGTTCTAAAGGGTTTTACCTACAAGATTTCTTTTCTTCTAAATTAGAAGACATTTAAATGAACTGATAGCAGTTTTAGTAACATTGTTTGTTACGTCGATCGTTAACAGTTTTTTTGCACGCCAAAGCAAATGAAGTTATTGATCAGTGTAAGATCGAGATACTTTGGAGGACTTCAGCGATAGAAGTGAATGTCAGTCATTGGGCATCAGATTAATCGTGTCCAGTAAATTGATCTAACATTTACTAGCGCGCGAAAAATAAACTGATAATAATTCTCTTTCGAAGCAGCAGTGAGTTATATGCCAATAAGATACTTGTTCCTTATCAATCTAATTGTTTGCTAAAGTGATTAATTACAATCGACTACCTAGGCAAAACTTTTCGAGGAGGATTCATTAGATCTTTGATCTATTAATTAGGTGCCAATTGAAGAGCTACTGCCATGTCTAGTACCTGATAATACATAACGAGTTATGAACTTAATTGAATCTTAATTGAAATCTATGAGTGTACACTTTGAAGAACATTCAGAACTTCAGAATGATAAAATCATTCAATATTAATCGAACAGCGAGATATTAAGGTTAGTGCCAGTAATAAAAATAGAACCACTTATTGGAAACTTGAAGAACATACGAATGTGTTGGATACTAAACTCGCCCTGGAACTTGATATGCTGTGAGCATGCGACTCGGATGCATTTCAACGTGCATACGGGTGAAACATTTAGACAACAAGAAAAGCAGCACAATATTTCATCCGATCTTAAGTATGCTTTATCTCTTTCGTTCTATAATGTGGGACCTATAATGGTCGATCTAATAGAACCACTAATACTTAAGATCAACGAGGATTTTATGCTCCAACTTACCCTCTAAGGCGAATAAAATCGTGTTATCACAATTTAATCATCCGAGCACCAATATGAGTATTTTTGTCATTAATATATTTCTTTCCTCCTTCTAACCTCTCTCTCGGAATAACGAGCGGAGTGTTAGCTCGCATTAAAAATCCTTAATCTCCATCAAATTTCATCGCAATATTTCTTCCGCCTTAACGAGGGCATAAACATGGCGTATTAACCTCCTTTAAAAAAGCCGATGAATGGGACGAAAAAATACGAGCTCCACTGCGGGCGAAATTTAGGAGCGTTTATATCGATCGGCCGTTGTTTTTTGCGCGCATTCCTTAACCCGGCTAACTCCGGGACGCCTATCTCTCGCGCACACACGCACCAACCTTCTCGAGCACCACCGTGTAAACACCAAGGGGAGAGCGCGTTATTCTGACCTTGCGCTTTCTCGCCGTTCCATTTTTTCCCGACGTTGTAAGACTCCGGGAGATGCCTTTGAAGTGCGTTCGGCGGCCGTTGAACCCAACGCACCTCGTTCCCGCCATTTTCCCCGCTTCGCCAGCCCCTCCGAGCTCGCGAAAAAACATCGCGAGGGGTAAAAGGAGGTTGTTATTTAGCAGCTAGGATGGCCTCAGGTGAGGTTTTATTCGTGTGGATTCCTGTTCGCGGAGTTGGAGCAGCGTAGACCCCGCTCTTTTTAGGGATTGCTTATCCTCTGGCATGTGACCCGATTTATTTCCTTCTTTTATCAGCGGGAACTCATTCAATTAGGAGCGCCGTGATCCTTCTTTCTCTCACATCGCGGTATTATGTCTGCCTCGCTATAGCTTTCGGGGTCGCGTCGAATTCCGAAAAATATATACAAATGGCGAACAAAAGATTCTCTCGAACTCCGCGAAACCCTCCCTCGCCCGAGGGAGAGGCAAAAATATAAACGATCTTTCTCTGGGTTTACTCTTCTCTGTGTGTCTTTGTCGCTTCGCGATTTTTGCTCGTTTGTATACTCGCGATACTTTGCAACGGGAGCGGTATATGCGAGCCTGAATCAGCCATATTGGGAGTGAATATACGAGAGGAATTTAACGGATGCTTTCTCGTATTGTGCGGGAAGTTTCTTTTCTTTCTCGTTTGCGAGGAAGTGGGCGAACTAGTAGCGCAACGGGCCGTACTTAAAATTGGGAAAGACTCGGTTTGCGCTGATAAGAACTTGACGTTTTTCCTTGACTAAAGTAAGGCATTGTATCGCGTACGGAGCTGTCCAAACATCTGAAACACTTCTACTTCTGGGTTACGGTTCTTGATATCGCGAAGAACTCTTGCTTCAACTTATCTCAAGAAAGATGTATTTATGCATAGAAGCTATTTCTGGAAGGTCATAGCCCGGAAGATTTACGATATTATTTTATCAATTTAAACAAATCTCTTCGCATTACGATTTCAAGAATCGATTTTTGTTGGTTAGCTATTCGGATTGAAATTTGGAAAGCAATCAGAAATGTTTTTAGAACTATTAAAATGATTTCTGAAGAATGTGTACTTTTATAATGGTTTAGTTGAAAGACATTCACTGTTTTATCGATTATTCATAATGACATTGGGTTACCATTTTCCCTTTTTGGCCCTTACTCTATTCAATATCTCCCGTAGTATTTCTTGATCGTCATCATTCCAAATTCAAGTCAGAAGTTTCATCTATGAGATCAACTCAAAGTTATTTTTGAAACTCGGTTTGTTCTAAATAATTCTAGACCGGCTAGGGACGCTTGAACAGGTATTAATATATTTATAAATTGTCCTATTTAAGTGCTTCATTCCTAATATTTCTAGTGGTTTATGTATAATTTTTGAAAGATTGGAGACACCAAGCAGTATTTTCTTGTTGTAATTTATGCTGCGGCTAGTTAAAATAGAAGTTATAAACACGAGTACAGATTTTCAAGAACCTCAAACAGTATTGCGATACTAAGGAATCATCTACATTTTTGTGGAAGCATGTCCCGAGGCATTATAGTATAAGAAACTATCAAACAATCTGGTATTTAATTCAACGACAACTTAGCCATCATAAATTGGGATCTCTAATACACAACCTATTTCGTTAATAGAGGTTATAATATTATTTTTTTTCCAAACGATCGAGTGAATATATTTTCAGTCATTAATCCTCTATGAAGCGTATTTTGCAATTTTTAGTGACGGGCGTGCGATATTTTTAGAAAATTCCTCCGTGGATAGAGTTGTAATCTGCCTTCCCAAGCAATCAACTTTTTCACCTACTAATCTAGCATTCCTCTCTCTGTTTACGGCCTTTGTTGTTGTCGCACCGGTCATTGACTCGTTTTTAGGTCGCTCTGCTAGCTTTTCTCGTTTTCAAGGACGAGATATCCTCAGACGACTAGAATTGGGTCAACTCGGAACGGTTAAAAAAAATTCTCCTTTCACGTAAGACGTTGTCACCTAGAGTTTTATGATCTTCTCGGCAATTAACATCGCCTTACACGAAAAAAAATGAGGGCACATATTTCGAGGGAACACTCGTTTGTGGAAAGTGAGAGGTTAGGAATTTCGAAAAATAAGATATCATATCAGCTCATTTTGAGTTAACAGACGGAAGGAGGCTAATGCGAGGAACGGAAGTGTCTGGTCGGGAGCAGTCGAAATCAAGCGTATTTTTCTTACTTCCCTCCAAAGCGAATCTCCCCCCCCCTTGTCCACCCTATTCCGTCCATCCCCGCGAGCCCCCTATCTCTCCCCGAGCACCCCCGGCTCCTTCCCGGGGGAAATCTCGAGAGGGGATGGGGATATTTTTCCGGGAAGGAAGCCAATGGTTGGCTTCTTCTGCTTCTTTACGCGTCGGTTTCTGCAGCCGTCGTGGAAAGGGAATGTTGTTTCTCGGGTATAGCGGTTGTAGAGGGAGGAAGGAAGGGGTCGCCGGGAGGAAATGACGAAACGGGCTGCAAATGACTGCGGGAATCGCTCTGCCATTTAAAACGGTTCGCAGATGCCGAGCCATTTGGTTTGTATATACAATGTTGTAAAGGCGGGCTCATCCTCATTTGAGTGCTCTATGCACACATGTAAGTAATTTAGCCTCGTCACTGCATTACACAGCAATTGGAGTGTGTTATTTTGCTTAATTTGATGTTTTTTGGCCATGTTGCGTGGGTGTAAAGAATTTAATTTAATGCTTACAGTATAGCTTTTAATTATGGCTGATTCATTGAGATAAATTTTGAAGTGGAAGAGTTGGGGGCTCATGAGTATTTTTTACTAATCGGCATTTTTCCGTGGGTGCGAAGAATATTATTTATTTTTGCTAAAAGTATAGCTAAGAATTTTAGGTCGATGACTTCAGTTAGAACTCAAAATTTGAAACTGTACGCTCAGCTTTATGGGCTCAGTTACAGAAAAGTCATTACGATGGTGAATATTACAAGAAAAGTACACTAAGAAGCATCTTGCACGTACTCCTTAGAGTATATATTAAGTATAACGTTTCACCAAGTTTCACCGGACATGGTCGAAACATATAATCTCATTATATTCGTTAGACACAAATTTAGCGATAAGCGTTGACCGTGGTCATTTTCTCACTTTAGCTGGAAATACAATTCTTTTAAGAAGAATTCCAGATGATACATTCAAATAAATATCTTAGCAGTAGCTTAGAAACATTCCCCTATAGTCTTTAGACCCTATAATTAGATAAAGCTCTCATTCCAAACTATTCGTGCCTGGGATTAACATTAACAAAACTTTTATGGATACCACTTAATCATTTATCACATTCGTTTCTCATTTTTTTTTCTTTTAGTTTCATATACGTTGAAAATGTTCGCCTAAAGGCCAACTTCAAGCACCTATTTCTGTCCCATCTTCAGTATATTATGTTCCGTTGCGCAGTGCAATTAAATCTGGGTAATCCCTTTTGAAATTCGTTTATTTCTAGATTGCAGTAAGTTATTCTTTAATCAGGAAGTCAAAATATGGTTTCATAGGATGAATTAAAGAATGCGGTTGAAACACTGACGACATTTTTGACGAATTTTCACAACGGGAAGAGCCTCTGGATGAACCGAGATATCTTAGAGTGCGGTTTTTCATCCTCTTCCTCCTCTGCTTCCGCTGGCTTCACATCCACTTTCGGCTCATAGAATCGTTTTCTGCGATCAGTATTCTTTATCCAATGCAATTCAAAACTGTCTTAGTTTCTAATGTGAAGTAGGAGTTCAGAGTAGCTTATTTGAAAACATTCGAAAGAATAGGCGGATTTCTATGGATAGATTTTAGTATGGATGGGGAATGTTTTTAGAAATGAAATCATTTTAGCATCAAAGCATTTTAGAATGGTGGCAGCGATAGCTTATTATATATCAGTATCATTGGCATAGTCAGGGGGCTATTTCCCTCGCAAACAGATGCGAAAAATATTTTATCATGTTTAGAACCTACAAAAAGCTACATGAGGAGCTTCACCTCTGAGGAACGAATGTGTCGATTTAAGTCCCTGCTGATGACATTATTTCAGTCCTTGCAGATATTATTAATTATCCGGCTTTGAAATGTAGATCAATGAAATGCTTCATGGTGCAAGCTCTGCAAAATTGTATCATTTTAACCGTATTTTTATCGTGAAATATTTCTTTTAAATCAAGCTCCTTCTAAAGTTGAGTGTTCTCGAAAGAAGCAACTTTAAAAATTTAACCTGGATTCAAGTTTCTGGATGTACCAGTCTTTATGTTAATCTTCATCTATGGCATTTGTAAACGCTTGAGCATGGTCCACTAGGAATGAATTGCGGTAAAATATTTAAAATTGTTTTCAATGGATCCTTATTCGCTTCATGATTTCGCTAGCCTGTCACAATCCTAATTTAACATAATTCCGGAAAAAGTAGTTTACAATGGTAACAATTTTAAGAGAACTCAATTAATCATCTTCGCTTCTGCAACGTTCGCAATCATTTTCATCTTTCGGTGAAGTAATTGCCCTGAAGGCATTGCTATATCTCTCTTCGAGTAGATCCGCGGTCTTGCGAAAGTAGACCTTCCGATGTTGGTTTGGTTCCCGACATCCTTCTGACGGCGCTTTTATCTGCTGCGGTGGAGCACGTGAGCGGATCTTGAAATTACCACGCTCGAGATAAAAATAAACGTCTCAGTTCAAGGGTCCTCAAAAAAATGCAATTGTTCTCTCGGGAGAAGATCATAGACGTGCACTCGAATAGAAGTTCATTCCATTCTGAAATGAAAGCTTGGTTCAATGAAATCAACCGAGGATGGCTCGATGGTGGAAATTCTCCATAAATTAATGAACGCGAATCATAAATTTATAAAATTTTCTCCGTATAATAGAAGTTTTATCCATGTGAAAAAGGTTTCCTCGCTTGGATACTTCATCAGTTTTGCTATGATTAATTTAATATTTACCATTAGCTCACCTGATGATAGTGTGAAATCCTAATCAGATTATTCAAGTTTGCTTAAGTGAGCATAAGCAAATAAGCATAATTGAGCTTAAGTGAGCATAAGCAAGTAAGCATACTTTGCGAATGTTTTATTTCAAATATGTAATTTAGTTTTAATAATTTTTAACCTCAAGATTTGTTGCCAGAATAAATCAAGAAATGACAAATTTAACTCCAAGATTCTGTGTGAGTTCAAATACTGAATAGCATAGGTTGAATAGTGTAAAATAATAGAATTAGTTGAAGTGTCATTTCAAATACGTGATAAATGTGATCAAAATTTGTGCTTATTAGTTGGATTTAGCGATAGGTTAGCACCCCAGAAATGTGAAGTTTTCTTTTCGCAATCAAAAGCATAAACTGACGTTAGTTCTCCATTGCATCATAGTAAGCCACACATCAAACTTCAGCATTTCCGTCACCTTTGTCGATTAGGAAGTTAAAACTTGCTTTCTTCGTAGAGTTGGAGAGGCGGATATAGGCTCTGTTCGAATGGATTCGAGCAGTCTCCACGTCCAATCCTCTTAGCATTTCGAAGATACTACTCCACCATCTAGCAGCGAAGGAGTGGTATTCCTTCCCACAACTTTTAGATTCCTTCCTAGCAGTCCTTTTCCTGGCCCAGACGCAGGAAGAGCATCAGCATCTTACATTTCTTCTCCAACATGTAAATTCCATTAGGATCTTCGTGGCAATAATCGGAAATTTCTGCCAGTCGCGCTCTCCCCACTCGTCCCCCTTTTCCTGTTTGCCCCGTCTCCTAGGCCGCTGTCTAGAACTATTCCGCCCGCCGTAAAACAAATCCCCAACCTATCCGTATCTCCCATCATCTATCTGTTGAGAAAAAAGTCCGGAGAAGCTCTGGGGAAGAGCGTACACGGAGAGATACGTCGGAGAGAATGGGCGGAGGGAAATAAGAGGAATCGGAGAAGCAAATAGGTATTCATTTAATCTACTGTAATTAGAGGAGGGTAGGGGAGAATTTCGTATTGATTTTTTTCCTAATATGCCATTTGTTATTCTTTGGCGCGTTAAAAGGGATAAGAGTTTCAACCTAACCTAATTTCTACGTTATACTGATGTTTTATAATAATTCATTTATAGGAGGTATATTAGTCAAATATGACCATTCTTACGGTCAACCCATTTTTAATTTTTTTACTAGCACACGCAACTCCTAACTAGGATTCGAACCCTCGAATCCCATCGTAGCAAGGCTAGTACACTAAGCACTACGGCATCGAGTAAGACAGATTTATATGGAAGGAAAGGAAAAATAAAAAAATTGAAGATATTGTTTGTGGGGAAAATCTCTACAGTTGAAAGTTGGTTGAGAAAAAAACCCACGTTTCTGGAAAAAAAATCTCGCTCAAGAAGGGGATAAAAACCAAGAAATCAAATGAAAGTGCTCTTATTAATGTTCTAAATAATACTAAATTCATAAGTGTAACTATCAAGAAACGGATAAAATAAATTATCGTTATGATAGCAATTTAAAATAGAAAAAGCAACAGAAGTTAGCGCGCCTAATTACGCATCAAGAATTTTAACTTTGCGTTTTTTGGGTGGTTTCCTCTCTTTTTCCAAGAGGGTGATTGATTTTCTTCTTCGATTTATTCCGTTGCTTCCTCCAATCCTCTCCACCTGTACTCCTTTATCCTCGCATTTCTTTTCTCTCCTGTTTCCACCAAAGTCTTCCCATCGGAAGTTCGAGCCAAGAGGGAAATCGTGTTATCGGGAGGTTTCTTGATGGCATCGGTTTCTTTAAAAAAATTATTTTTTCCCCTCTATATCTCGAGAAGAGATGGACTTTTTGAGTGCATAATTATTTTTATTCTCCTTGTTCTGAGAACATACTGCTCATTTCTTCCCTTCAGTTTTATCTAAATTTTTTCAACCTTTTTTATTGCCGTCACCTTCAAGGACAAGGTTTTCTGCTTATTATCGAACGAAATATTTTTCCTTGTAGCCTGTGTTTCAGACGTAGCGGAAATCAATAAAATTCACCGTAATTAAATTGATAGTTCATGCAAATCCATGTACCCATATCACTTTGGTAAATAGCTTTGTTATTTTTTACCCATTTCTCTCTAAGTAGAAATCATTAAAAATATTCTTGTTGCTTTGATTCAAATTTCCTCAACATATTTCACCAATGGTATTTAAAAGGTTATTTTGGTTTTTTATTATTATCGAAGTTTTGGTACGTATTTCCATGCACCGTCTAATTTCCAAAAATCTTAAAGAAATGCCTGATCTGAATTTTAAAAGTTACTTAAATTTTCTTGAAGTTTGGAATGACAGTTATATCTTTTTCTGTATTTTTTTGCAACAGGAGTCTTAATGAGCATCGGTAGTAATTGATTGCTTTGAGATAGCGATTACCACATGTTCAGTTAAGCTCCTATTGCTTAGCTCTATTGTATTATTTTAGATATGAGGAAGTGGTAGTTGGTAATTTACATCCATGTATCTATATGGTCGTTGGAAATGTATTTAGGAAAACTTTGTTTCATCGATTCTATTTTGATGTAAGCTCCCAACTTCATACAGGCAGGAATAGTTCCATCGGCTTGACATAGATGCTAGGATGATGTCGAGGCAAACTTTTTCTCGGGATTTTGAGGATGATGAATATCCTAGCAAAGAGAGTCTATTTTTGGAAGGGGACAGGCAAGGAGAGAGTCACGGAGGATACACTATGAAGAGGAGTTCAGTGAATAGGCGGGAGGTGGGCTTAGGGGAGGGATACGCTTTCCGGAGGTACAGAAATCCTCCGTACGCGACTGGAATTCTTAAATCCCATTGAAACCGGTCCTCTCATTTTTGTGGAAACGTGTAGGTAGTCGTATACAAGACTCATACGTAGATATACAAGATTTACTCATCCGACATTCGAATCTTATTGGTACGAGCAGACATTTATAATTATATTTGTAGCTCGGTTCGCCGTTTTTCATAGCAGTTTTTACAGCAAGATTTATTTACTAAATCTTTAGGCATCTTCAGTATCTTTGTTCTGTTTTTATAATGTTTGCGTATTTATCGACTATATTTCAATACATTAATGTGTTAAAGCATTCCTCGAGTAAACTTAAGTATGCACAGTTTGTCCGATGCCCCCAATGAGTCTTAATCCCCTCTAGACCCGGAATGTATTGCATTAAAAGGCTCTCCTTTTATCCCTCGTATAGAAAAAGGGGACGAAGACAGGGATCTAGGTATTAGGGGAAAGCAGGGTACGGTGTCCTTGATGGGCGGAGTGGGTATCCGGACGATTTTTCCTTGAATAAATGATGATGCTGGATGTATTACTCGTCTAGGCGAAACAGTTCACGTCTGGGATACTGCGATACTCCACGCTAAGCTTTATGATCCTTTGTTTGGTTGTAAATAATGCTTTGTAATCGTACACTGAAGTTCTCCGTGCATTGTTTTCTCTCATTTTCGTATCAGATGTGGTCCGTAACTTCACAACAATTATGTGAAAATAGTTAATACGTTTATCGTAATCTATTTTATCTGTAGATTGTAAGATTCGTTTCTTAAACATAAAAATTTCACTGGAAGTATGCTTAAATTACCGTGGCAAGAGTGATGGCTAACATAATAAGAATAGACGAGGAAGTGGATGCAATCATTTTTTGAGATTTCAGTAAAGGAAATCATGTCTTTAAGGCCCGAATTTTACTTTAATCAACTTTAAACCAATGTTTCGAGTATGCTTTCAAATAATAACACAAACAATCGTAGCCTTACCTGGATTCGAACTCGGGATCTCTGCGTTTGTAGACTACCTCTCTTACCCCGACGTTACCAGAAGTTATATCGAGAGGGACAATAAAAAGACGGCAACTTCACCTTACAATAGATAGAAAGGGAATAGAAATATTTGAAAAATTTTAATTTCATATTATTTTTACATTTTTTAAATGTTATTGATTTTTCATCATGATGGCTTTCCAAAAAGTGAAAAGTTCAAATTTTGATTTTACAAAGAAATGTTATGGAGATGATTTTAAAGATCAACGATTTTAAAGACGAACAAGAATGATTGTAGATAATATCTTGCAATTTATTAGAGAAGTTTACGTTCATATCGCATGATAGTATGTCTTCATTGATCAGCTATGGGCGAAGGAGACTGTTTTGGGAATAATCTCTCTCGAACACCTCCGATCCGAAAGCGCCATCCGGAAGAATATTTCAATAACGCCTCTCTCACTTATGTCCAATCCCGTGACAAACAAAAGGAAAAAACGTCCCGATGTCGAACTGCAAATTGATGAATGCTCCTCGAGATGTGGCTGCGTGCCGTGCGTATCAAATGCAGAGAGGGGATACGTCGAATTCCCTCGGAACCGTAAAATAGGAACTACGTGACGGGAAATCGTCTCCGGAGAACATTTTTGTCGCCTCTTGTCGCGTAGTGGCCGGATTTAAAAAGAATTCCTCCGCTCGCATATCTATTATATTTTCGCCCTTTCATATCCTCATTTTATGAGGGCGATGAGTAGTGCAGGAATGTGTGCGATTAATTGTCCGTAATTCACGCAGGATATGATTCACGACATATTCTCGGTAAAACGAAAAACGGGCTGACGACGGACGATCTAAGAATTAGCTCTTCATTTATGAGAACCTTAAATTTGAGTTAAAGCATTACATTTAACTTTAAATAAAAGTGAAAAGTCGGTCAATGATCGATTTTATTCCAGTTTGATGAAATTAACTGATTTTACGAAAATAAATGAATAATTTTAATTACACAATTCATAATCATAACAGTTTAAGCATCTAAATCTACATTAGTATTCTTAAGAGACCAATCAACGTGTGTTAAAGTCTGTGAAAACTACGTGGTACCTATTTGTTTTGCATATTAAAGTAATGATGGAAAGTAACTTTAAATTGCTCAAGAAAGTGTGCGTCTTAACCCAAGGTTGTACGAGAAGTGAAAATTGTGACTTGACTGGGACTCGAACCACTTTCCGGGCAGGTTTTGTAAGTAAATCGTTCAATGAGAGGAGTTTTTAGAACTATAAGTTTTTATCTCTCTCTTTAAATTTTCGAATCGGCTGAAATATCAGATAGCGTAGTTCCTATTAAGTTTTCCGTAGGCTTACTTTCTATGAATTCATTTATCTATCAAAACTTCCACCTCCTTTCTTCCGTGAATTTCCAACCGACTTTAGATATACTTGTTGAACCGCTCGCTATCTTATCTTTCAACAAATCGTATCGCCTTCTGCTGGTTTTCCTCTTCCTAGTAAAAATCTGTCATAGTATGACATACTTTAACTAGGAATCCGGACCTCAAGTCTATTATTTCAATTCACTGACAATCCCAAGAAAAATTAGTTACATAACATAGCGAAATCCACAATGG
Source organism: Sympetrum striolatum (assembly GCA_947579665.1). NCBI lineage: Eukaryota > Metazoa > Arthropoda > Insecta > Odonata > Libellulidae > Sympetrum > Sympetrum striolatum. Next base: position 85,116,957 of record OX388345.1, read on the forward strand.
AAGTTAGGATTACTCGTAATATATGCATCATCAACTTATGCAACCCATGATTTAGTTTACATTGCAAAATATTTTCTTTTCCAATATTGGATGGTACAAATCATTTCACTACTACTACTATTAATCATTTCACTACTGCGAAAACCAAATTCGAGTGTGATCATATTGGTGTTGGATCACTACGAAAAATCGAAGATCTTCTTCGTAGAACATGTGAATATCTTTCAAAGCGAAAATATATTCATCACCATATTCTCCCCACGTTGACTTTTTACCGAAACATCTAGATAAATCCAATGTTATAGGGAGAATGCATAGTGAATCTTTTCACCAAGAGGTTTCTTTCTCATAAAATCATAGCCTTGAACGTTTTCCTGTTTCTTCATTTCCTGTTCATTCCAACAGTTCAAGCAATATGTGAATTTCCGTTGGCGTTTAAACCTCAGTATGTAGCTCTTCGCGAGGCCGATTGTAAGTTATTTTTGAAGAGAAGCGAAGTCGGACGAGCTTGAGATCTCAAACATTCACTGACCACATTTTCCCGCGAGCCAAATTAACAGGCTCGCTCTGAAATAACTATTACCAAAAGTGACAGCCGAGCATTCGCTGGAATTTTTCTTCTCCTTAAGTATGACTAATGATGCAGAGGGAATGGGCCGGGAGCTATCCTGCTTTCAGCACTTAAGCAGCCTTCGTGAATCAGATCCAGGAATGCATTCTTGCTCACGGTCTTCATTTCGCAAGTTATTATATTATCCTCCACGTATTCGTTAGGTAACATGGTCACAGATAAACCGAAGATTTTCGTCTCGCCCACGCACGACGAGGTGACTTTCCCCCCTCTTCCGGTATTCCGTCAGCAGAAATGAGACTCGGATGACTCAATACGAAGAGATCGACGGCAGAATGCACTTCATCGACGTGATAGATCGCCTCATTCAGACTTCCTTAAAAAGAAATCGATGGCTTCCCTAATCGACTCGCCAATCGTTTCCGTAAGGGGGCGAAGGAGACGAGGAAAGTCGGCGAATGCGGTTTTTCACATTCGCCTCGTAACTTGGTTACGTGCGTGACGCGATATGAAAGGGTGACTCAGGTATTGGGACATGCGTGGGCTGGATTACCTTTATCGACCTTGCAACGCGATGATGACGCCGTGCTTCAGCGGCTCCATCCTCGAGGCTGCCAAGGGTACATTCGCCGAGCTTGCCATTTTTCTCCTAACGCAAATGTGCGTGCTCTTTTCCCTCGTTACGCCCCTCGTCGACTGCGATTTCTTTGAATGGCACGTTCTCAGGTACGCCACCGAGGAATGATTTTTTCCTTCGTTATTCGGAACTTGGTGCGAAATTTTTGCCATGGTGTCATTCTTCCGAAGCGTGACGAATCTTCGGTTCATGGAAGGTGGAGTGTGATCCCGACCCAAATGCGGAACGTGAATGAATTACCGTCGTGGCGTGCGTACGTGCACGGGGATCGTTGCTAAGTTTTTGTTTGGTCAGAAAAGGAGCGGCGGCTGGGGAAATACGTCTTTCAAAGCACTTTGCTCCTGAAATAAAAAACAGAGCCCATAGATTTGAAACGCGGAAGATGTAGTTGGAGATGATATAATACCCTTAAAATTCTCATACCTTATTTTACTTACACTTCGTAATGAATCCCTTTAGAGTCTACGTATCTCTAGATAGTATTATAGGCATAAGATCCCTGAAAGGGTGCAGAATTTTATAGTTTCCTAAAGTGAGTGAGGGAGTAAGTTTATTTTGTTTTTATAGGTTCTTTTCCTGCTATAATTAAATGAATATATTATTTTCTTACAAGCCATCAAAGGCCTAATGGTGAATTTAATGCATTTAATTCTCTAGATCAGGAGTTAAGCTTACCTCTTCGGTTCCCTCTGGCTTTCTATTTAATTACCTTATACCCTTTCTGGATTTAATTAGAAATAATCAACTAACCACAGTTCCAACGCGGAAAAGATCACCCGAAAGAGATTAGCAGGGAAATATGGCTTATTCAACTACGCTCAATGGCAAATTAAATTTATTTTCAAATCGTTGAGCTTAACGGACAAGTTTCTTGGTTCCATGGGGCACGGTTTGGGATACTTTTAGGTATAGAAAGTTTAATCTAGATGAGAAATATTCTCCCAGGCTGGAGATCTCGTTATAAAACAAAACTTGTTCCCATTCAATCGCAAATATTGCGTAAATGTCTTTCCAAATTAGCTTTAAATTAAAAAACTGAAATTAGAAGGAATCGTAATATAATAACAGTATTAGTAGAAAGGTTCGTACATTATTTTTGGTGGTGTTGTTTTTGGGGTAATAACGGTTACGCTGATGTATTTCCCTATTTCAGTGTTTCTTTATTTTTTTATCCGAGAGCGGCTGAATTTCGTTTGAAGTTTTCTTGGCAGACAAAATATCAACGTAACAGCTCTTCTCATTTTACACCTGTGCTCCGGACGAACGATGGGTACGAGCAAAACACCTCGAGCCACTCGTTGACATCGGGACAGTGATGAATTAGAGATAAGGGAGCCATTTCCTCCTTGTTTTTGGCGTCAACATTTTTAACTGTCGTTCGGCTTCTTACTTGTCTCGGCTTAGGTCTCTCAGGTAACCAATTCATTAAAAGACTTAAAAACTCGTTTCTGTTTCGGCGTTTATTTCTTCCTTTTTGTCATCTTTTGTCCCCATCTCTACCTTGATCTCTCTGGTATAGTTGCGATTCCTTCTTTTAGCTAACGGGTGCATCAATCACTTCTCTGCAGGTTTTTCTCTCGTCACAAGCTCTATGTAAGTTCATATGAGTCGTTGAGGATTTACTGATTTTTTTTGCGTTTCAGCCCTATAATTATGTGCCTTATATGAATTGCTTGCTAAAAGCAGGTCATTAGTAATTCAGTATTTTTGATTAATTTGAATAAGCGCTATCAATAAGGATTTTATTAATCGATTTTCCCCCTAGTAATTTGTAATACCTGAGTCTTCTGTTCCTTCATAAAGGTACTCGTATGAGAATAAGGTGGAGGTGCCCTTCTAAAGCGCATAAATGAATGACTTTACTTTCCCATCGAGATGAGTCCTATGAAATCACGTTGACATCAAACACAATAGTTATAATGAATTACCTCATTCTGTTTGTTCTAGTCATCCTATTTTGTAATTATCGTAGCTATTAGAGTGAACTTGACTTATTTTAATGACTCGCATGTATTTCATACATGTTACATTTTCTACTGGAATTATATAAAGTATTTGTGCAAACTCTAATGAAAGGCTATTTTTTGTTTAGCGTCCCTAATATTTCTGTACTTCTCCGTGATTAAATCAATGTATTATAAGCTTAATCATCATAATCTCTGACAATCTTTCAATTGAACTGCCATCCTGTTCTGCCTCCTGACTTGCATCCCTTCTTTAAAAAGTTACATCTTACATTTTTTCCTCCACATTTGGGTTACTTTCTCTCATCTCCAATTCAGCCTTCAGCGCTTCCTTATTTCCCTTTCACACCTGTTAGTCTTGCAATCAAAACAAAGTTTTTAACCGACTTTTTCTCAATCGCCCGACATATACGCAGTTGTAAATAAAATTAACTCTCTAAAACGAAAGGTTTTATGACCCAAATTTCCTATATTTAAGAAATACAACCATACTAGTTTTATTTTGAAAAGAAAATAAAAAAATTCCATTTCATAATCGTTGAATTTACGATTTCCTCATTCGTGACATCTTTTACTCAACTTACGAAATCTGCGTCTTTAAGAAATTATTTTAGGCATCATAGGGTTGGAAGTTGCTTGTCGATTTAGAGCTTGGAAGAAGTTAGGAATGTTGCCGTGAGAATATGAGTTCTCGATTAAAGACGAAGGAAGTATAGGAATTTCCGTGCATTGCGGTAGCGAAGTGGCGTGAATTTTTAGCCGATGGAGCCCAGTGAAACATACAAGAGACGCACGTCGACGGATGGAGCGACTCCGGTTAGCAAAATCTGGGTCGAAGGGAAGGCGCATTTCGTCAAGGATGTGAAATAATAGTAAATGCGGTCTTTGGCATGCACAACGGTGCCCTCGGGCCCAGCGAGTTACTTCGACGCCTGCGTCGAAAGCGCGCGGCTTTCTTTGTTTCTCATTTTTTCAGCGAAACCAGTTATGCCCCGCAATTATCTTTAAATTTTTTTCCGTCTTTTGCTCATCGCTTTCCAACCTACTCTGCAAGATTTGACTCTCTCACGCCATGGATGGCTTGTTACCGCAAGGTTCTTTATTTCTCTCGCCCCGCGGGGGGCCATTTACGATCGGCCGGTTTCTCATCGCCGGATTTCGGCCGAACCGCAGAGTAACCGAACGCCGAGAATTTTGTTGAGATGGAGTCTGGATTACGGGCCATCGAAACTGAGTTTTTGCGGATTCGTTGATCTCTTCGGATCGTTTTCAAACCTTCTTATAAGGTCATGCGGGCATCACGCTCTCATAGTGCCATTTTCGAAGATGCTTTTCCGCGTGGATACAGGTATAGGTTGGTTCTGTGGTCGAAAAACTTTTTTAAGTCCAATTTATTCTCGTTTCTTTCTTTTATGGTACGAAATATTGTGATTTCTTTTTCGATTCCATCATAAATGAAATTGGTTATTGATCAAGTTACTCAGTGTGGTTTTTACATCAAGACATATTCCCTTCCAGGATCGGATCTAGAAAAAATTTTCGGGGGGGGTCCGATCGAAAAATTTAAAAATAAAAGATATTTCGGCTTTCACAAAACGTGACGTTAGAATTGTGTTAGACATACTCGATTTTTTTCGCTAGTGATTGCTTATTAAATTGTGTGTTTATTTGCGTTATTTGAGTTTCATTTTCGAAAAATAAGCACAAGTGATATTTCGGGGGGAGTCCGGACCCCCAGGACCACCCCCCTGGATCCTTCCCTGTTCCCCTCATTTGTTTTATTGAGATCTTGGGGAATTTTCGTTGCAGTTGCTTATTATGGATGGCTTAGATATTTATTCATCTTTTGTTTTAATTTTTTTCAATAAAAATATTTCTTTGATTATTGACTTTCAACCATTTTCACTTTTCTGGTCTTTCTTTCCGTGGTTTATTAAAGAAGCTATAGATTAAATAGTTAATAAATAAATAGATAATTGATAAATATAGATTATGTAAGATTGTTAGTGCTAAAACACCCTTTGATGTACTACAAATATGGCTGGAGGAATATCTACGTCTGAAATACAAAAGATCAAATCGTATTAAACATGCCAAAACATGATTCTAAAATATCTCTCACGCAGCACACGCTGTGGTAACCTTCATGCCTACTTCTACTTAGTGTATCATGAGACAAAGTATTCTCTCATTGTTAGATGAAAATATGCTCGAATTCAAGGAAAGGAAGAATTTTTAAAGTGGTGATATTCAGTTGCTTAAATATTTGAGGTAAACTCACCAAATAATGCGGAAACTATCCTTTCTACTTCATTATTTCATTAATTTCCTTAGGAAATCTCTGGTAAATTATGCAAAAACATAAATAACAGTCATTAAATTTGTATATGTATTATAATGTTAAACGAGGTTTTCAGCATCTTAAAAAAAACTATGTATCAATTCTTGGAAAATATATTGCCATTTTTTTATTTGTATTAAGTCTATCCTTAAAATATATTATATCTATAATAGTCGCACCTTCTCATTTATATTGTTTTTATCTGTGATAGATTTAGTTTCTTAGTAGAAGTAAATACATTATGTGCGTATTTTCTTACCTTCTCGATCTGACAATGCGAAACAAAATAACTGAAGGGATGAGTAGTCGTTCTTGCATTGCGGGAACAGAAATTATGAAGGTAATTTATCGTCACTATTATGTCGACCTCATCCTCTTCGTATAAATTCTTTCCTAATCCGAGGCAGGAATGTTGTCGGCGTCTCGAAACTCGTGAAAAATCTCTCCTTCCACTCAAGTTACGGTTCCCACATCTCTCTCTACCCCTAGAACCCTCTCATACACTCGCTGTTTCCTGTTTCTCTTTCACCTTGTCTATTGGGGCTGCAAAGAAAATACCTCTGCAAGTTTCGGAGTTTCTATCTTCCTTTACGCGTCTTCGCTTCCATCCTCTTCCGCACGTCTCTTTCCTCCGTTCCCTTACTTTTTCTCGGACGTGACTGGGTTTTTCAAGCGGCGGACGCCATTGCTGATTACTGCTTCTCATTCCGATGCTTCCCTCCATCTTACCTGAGACCACCATCACCTTCTCCCCCAACTTTTTATGCTTCTCCTTTTCTTCTTCCCCGCCATTATATATGCTTTATTTATTACCCTCGTACCCTTATCCGTGTAAGATACCGTTCAATGTTACCGGGATTGAGATGGTTTTGTATACTTTCTTTTTTATGTTCGTGATTTCGAATCGTATACTTTTAATGCATTCTCAGATTTTAGCATGTATTTTATCTATCAGTGCTCACATCGCTCGCAATACTGTATTTTTTTCCATTTATAGACATGTTCTATTTGCTGACAGAAACGAATATCTTCCTGATTTTGTTGATGAATTTGTCGAACGATGTAGTTTTAGGATATGAAGGTGATGCTGTTCTTATGTTTAAAGGCAGTGATACATAAAAAAGAATTAAATATAATTTTTACTCTCTAGCGCGTGAATTATCTGTTAACTCATACGAAAAGTTTCTGTTATAAATGGTTTTATGTATAAGTTAACATACGTATACCAATTCGGAACTTGAAAAAAGTTTAGAATATAGTTTTAAAGACAGTAAAAATTTGTATCATAATGGTAGAAGTATTATTATTAACTATTTAAAAAATATTAAAATAATGGAACGCAATTTGCTTCTTGACTCCCAGAGATAATTAAAGACTTCTGGCGATAAATGGTGGAACTTATCCGTGATCAGTTGAAAGAAAACACAATCCGACTTTACAATATACTGTGGACGCAGTCAGATTGTGTTTTTATCAACTGATTCCAGAGATAAATTGTTTTGCATTATGAACTGTTTATGTCAAATGTTTCGATTATTTTTATATTATTTATTTTTATGTATTCTGTCAAGATTTGTCGGAAACGTTGGATATAATGTGAAGATCCTATATTTTAATAGGTATGTACTTTAGAAAGTGCAGCAAGGTTACCGATTACTACAGTAGCTTAATGCATAAATTTTGGGTGTGATGCATCAGTTTGAATTGGCAGTGTACAATTTTCACGACTAGTGTCAACTTTATTCAACTGCCAGTGATGCTGTTTGAGGTAATAGAGATTTCTGGTTTACACGTTAACGTGATTTTCTTAGTTGGAGATTTGTTTTTTGGAATTTTAACCACAGACACATTTCCTTCCAACCAAACATGAAGGTGATGCCATCCCCAGTTCCCATTCCATTTCCAACCTTGGCTCTCTCCATGTCATATCTCGGTTATTTCATTCCGTGCACACCTGGAAACTCAATCCTAAATCCACTTTCTCCTTTACATACATGTAATTTTTAGAACCATCCCATCTATAAACCGAAACTTATTTCCCTTGTCATGTAATCCTGGTTGCCCATGGTTTGAACGAAGAAGTGGTAAAGAGAGAAAGGGCTTTATGATGGAGGGACTGAGTAGTTTTGTTTCAGAAATCCGGCGGACTATTTAAAAACGCAGAAAATGAGGGCGTCGCGACCCTGTCTCGCATATTAATTTAACGCACGTTCCCCCGGTTCTTTTGCCCATTATTACGTGAAAGAGGATCACCAAGAGGCATTCCCATTTTTTTAATCCACCGGAATACGAACTAAATGCATTAGCCCTCGCGTAAAGTTTCGTCTTCCCAGCGCCATTTCCTCCTCCACCGCTAGATGGTGTTCCTTCAGGGATCGCTTAATCAAAAAGGCTTTTATTGCGAATTTAAATATGAGGACGACTTTAAAAGGCGCTCATACATCACCGCTAATGGAGTTATTTTATTTTTACAGCCTTCCCTCTATTCCCAAATTAATTCTAAATGACGCGGCGCGTAGTGCTTTTATTTCCGATTCCTTAATTACAATGGAAGAAAAAGAGTTGGGATTAATCACGTGGTTTGAAAAATGGCGAATTTAATCTCGAGGAAATAGACTGCGATCCGTCAAAATCCCTTTGGAGAGTCCCGCTGATTAGTAAAGCGGGCAGGAGGGGGTTGCTTCGGAAACTGGTCTTCAAGGAAAGGCGAGATGGAAGGGTGGGGGGCCGTTCGGTGACGTCACCGCTTTATTCCGTTGGGTCACGTGACCGTGTATCATACGATTATCTTTTTTTTTGCTCTTCCCGTAAATCACGGTAGATGTATTATACGAGAGGAGAGAAGAATGTAGGCGAGGCGAGAGGATGTCAATGGGTCCCCTCGCCCGCATCTTCCCAACGATGCCCCCAGCATCTATGACAAACAGCCGTCCGCTTTCTTAAATTAATCCTATCCTCGCCGTACTCCAAGTAGCACTTATTAGCGGCCGTCGTTTTTCTGCAGGCGTATTTTTATACCCATATGCCTTTAAAGTGTGCCTTCCCCTTCCAGCTTCCGAAATGTTACTCTGTGTTCAACAGAGTCAATTCTGGTTGTTTTAGAATCTTATGAAGTTAGATAGTGAAAGGAAATTCGAATTGTATAGTAATTTAAATAGATATTACTTCATCGTTGTACTTTAAAGAAGAAATAGTAAGGAGATTACATTTTTCATTCACTTATTTATTTGATAAGATTCGAAATGTCTTTCCTTAACTCATACTTGAGTCACACTGCAAATATAAATCATGGAAATAAGTAATAAAGCATGAAAATAACCAATAAAAATCGTAATACAATAAAACTCAGTAATCAAAATTACAGAAAAGAGCCCAAAAAATTAAATGTAACATTTATATAAATATTTTAAATAGTTTGGCACTGTAGAGTTAACTGAAAATTAAATAAATAAAAGAAAAATATTTATTGCTACAATGACTTGCGTTTGCCTACCTTCAACCAGTTACGTCTTTTGTCCACGAGACATGTCAATCCAGCTGTTGTGAAAAAAATTCTAACAAGTTATGCGAAGGTGTAGTGGCCATCTATAAACTAGCCTTTTTTGCCGATGGTAAGGTTTTCACTGTGATCTCATACATAATTTGTGACATTAAAACGCTGTATTTTGGTTTGAACTAATTTATTTTACTTTCAAATCTTTTCTCTCCTCAAACTGCTCTTCTGCAGAAATATCGTCAAAGGATTTTGTGAGTTTTAAGGAATCATTAGCTGTACCGATCGAAATTCTATCTAATTCTGCGTCAAGGAAATCACCATTCAGTCACAAAGCGAAAACCGTAAATGGTTTCCTAATAAAGAAATCCGCCTTTAAAAATTTCAGCGGCAGTTAAAAGCCCATGGCTTTGTCTCGCGCCGTGTTTTGGGTGCAGGTCTCATCTCTTCAACGCATAGAACAAATTAGGTGCACGCCGGCTCTCGGTGATGATGCGTTGCCGATTAATCCTTCCATTGCGATGTTAATCACGGCTGCGGTGGTGCTGGGCGCGCACCAAAGGCGGCGTAGGAATGTTGATCAGAGCTGCGATCAGATTAAAGGCTCGGGATGCAAAATCATTCCTCGCCGATGCTATTGCCCTCTCTCCGAATCCTTCTCTTCCTCTATTTTTTATTCGTGATAATGCAGGTAGAAGTAGCGAATTTTCTTTTTGCCTTAGGATAGAGGATATGTAATAGATGGGAAAGGAAAAATAAGATACTTCATAGGTATTTTAGGTGCAGAAATTTTAGTGCGTTTTATTTTTTTTTAAACTGTAAGTTTAATCAAAGAAGAATTTTTCTCGGAAAGATATCGATCATGGAAAATATTTCCGTAAAATCTTTTGCGGATATTAACTCTAATTAGGTGGCGAACTTATACAAATACGCCTCGTTCAATTTTGTTTTTTTTTATTTAAGGATTAATGAATTTTTTGTGTTTAACATTAAGTTTCACCAAATATTATCTACTGGAAAGCTTTCAAATACTCTTTAACTAAAAAATTAATAGATCTAAATCCGATCACTCGCATGGTGTGCCATCACATATATACGGGAGTCTTAAATTTCATCCAATCTTGCACATCAGCGGCTATTCACCATATCTGCATTAGTTCACATCCGAAAGGTTTTTTTGTATCAACGAAAATTTTTCATCTGTAAGGTCATTGCGGTATTACTCCCGTGGTAATGATATTTATGCTCATTTTCGAAGAAAGTAGACGATCATGTCGAATTTAGTAATTAAATGGCGTGCATTAGTTCGACCACATTTTCACGACAGCGATGGGATAATGATTCGCAGTGCCGCGATCGAGGTCGAGACGTACTCGTAAAACAGGCATTAATTTTATCGGCAGCTAATTGCCTATATTACTTCTCCGCCTGCAAGCCGTAAAACGATAATGATAATAACAATTCAGGCTTTCCCGGTCGATAATTTATTGAGGGGGTAGTTATTACAACCGGGTTGATACATGGAGTGAAGTCGACATTTGGGCTGCTGTCTCTGTACAAACTCTTGCAGCCGAAACGTCGGCCTCACTCAGAGAAGCAACCCGGTTTTCATCCCAAGAACTATTCCTTCAGTAAAGGATTTGTTTACAAATATTTCAAAAAAGAATTACTCGAGGAATCTGACGCACTTAAATGATGCTCCTTTAAAAGAAGTCTCCGACAGTCTACCAGTCATTCTCACAAGGATAACAATATGGAAGGGCAAATTTGGTCTTCTTATAGTCAAGCATTATTCGTTTTGTTATTTATAGGGCCGAATTTGACAACGGGACTTATCCTGAAGATGGCTGCGGAGACGTCAGCTGTAACGTCGGTCTCACTCCGTGAAGCAACCCGGTTGTCATCCCTAGAGTCACTCCTTCGATAAAGATACATTTACGCCCGTTTGAATAATTCAAGGAACGACTCATCCACTCCCCTAAGAAAACGGCAATTTCTTTTTATGTCCGATATCGTCACATGCGCGGATTGCGCTCGATCGAGCGTAATTTATCGCCGGCTCGAGAGCGTAAACGAGGGTCGAGTCTTTTTTAATTTGATTGCGTCGCTAGCGACTCTTTATGACGCCCGCGATGCTTCGCGCGTTGTTTCCTCCGTTGTTAGGCGAAAGTGCGTAGGATCGTAAAAAAGAGGTGTTCTAACGGTCGTTTAATTCATCGTAATCTCCGGTTTCTCGTCGGCTGCAGTGGGACTTTCTCTTTTGCCGAGGATGGACAAGGACGATAAGTGCCGACGTGATTTCTAAAGTCGCGTTTTTTGTGATTCCCGTTCAGTCCGCTTGAAAACCAATTGCGGCGGTTGTGAGCGCTTTGTGTGTCGCTTTCAAGAGAGCCTCCGAGCGACGGCAAGAATCATTCATCGGGCCTTCTTTTTTTCTTTCAATTTCCTGTCTTGATGTCCTCATCGCGCACTCTTCCTCCGAGGATTGCTTTTAATTCTTCGTTTCTCCTCTTTCGTTTCTTGACGGATCGTCCGTCTCATGACACAGCATCCTCTTTCTTCTGCACTTGTGACGTATTTCCTCTTTCTTAACCGCCCTTTGATGACTCATCCAGTCTGCATTCAGATTATTTTCAGCGATGTTTCCTGCGAGATTTAAAAACCTTTAATTTTTTAAAATCCAATAAATTTGCTAAAATACATTTTAAAGGGTAGGCTGTCAGTCTGAATTCTTTGTCGCAATTTTCTTAACATCCCGATACATTTACTCGCATTTAAACAGCATTACTTCAGTTTAAAACAACACGGAATATACTCTGCTATAATGTACTTAATGATTTAATTCCTCATCCGTTATACACTTTTGATGCTAGACTATTTATGGGGTCGAATCCTTAATGTGGGCTTCCAACGAGCATTCGTTCTATAGCTTTGCTTATATATTTTAAGCGAATAATGAAGTTAAGTAAAGACAACCGATTTTTATTTTTTCCTTTATTTTTGACATTTTACATTGATATTACATTAGGTGGTCAGGCTAGTTGACTACGCATACATAAATAAGCAATTTCATTTAAGAGAAAATAGTTAATAATAAACTAAGTAAATACGGTATCTGTCCAAACATGAGCTTGAAGTGAAAATCCATTATATATAATTATTTTTATTTTAAAATTATAAATATAAATGATAATATAATTGCTTTGCAACATGATTGATCAAATCAAAACAAACTTGATAATTTTAATAGCATTGTATACGAAAATTGCGTTATAATACAGTCTATCTTGCTTAATTATAGTTATAATATTGGCTCGTTCAATTAATGTGTACTTTATGCCATTAATGCCTCCATAGCGAGTACGAGAATCGAATGTGCGAATAGTGTCAGTGCTCAAATATTAATTTGGTGGCAAAGCGTTCCAAAATGTTTAGAGTTTTCCTTTTTTACGTTTCTTTAACTTTGTAATCGTAACTTTCCTATTGGGTAAACTTACTGACTTAAATTAGCTATACTGGAAGCTCCTCAGTCGCCTTTCACTGTTTGTTAAAATCGCATCGCGCAGAGTTTATTTGGCTTTCGGATCTGTGGATCACTTTCTCATAGGAGTTCCCCAAGTATGGCTTTACCATAGAATGATCTCCGAGAGCTTTGTGGGAGTAGCAAGCCGACAAAATTGCAAGGGCCTTCGCTTGTATGCCCTTTTGGCCCCGCGGTCGTAATTTCTTCTTCATTTTTCGGAGTCGTGTAACTCCAACGGCGGAGCGTAAAAAATTCTATGTGTTCCCATTTCGACTCGGATTCTTTTGAAAATATAACCACGGAATTTCATTCTTGCATCGAATGAGATTTGACGTCCCCGAAAACTGTTGCCATTATTTGTTGGCACTCGTTCCACAGTTATAAGGAATAGACGTTGTAACGTAATGCCCCGGATAAAGTCACCGATTTTATTAGCCGAGCGAACGACTCTTGCGCTTTCATCTTTATGTTTGTTTTTTCATATTCCCCTCCGTAAATTCCGCGTCTCACATACAAAAGGGGGCCTATATCATTTGGATCCAGAGAGCCCGAATGAAGTCTTGGAAATCAAATTGGCAGAAATTTTCTCTATCAACACATGAACCAGTTCTTATTATTGAACCCCGTTCTATGATTTTAAGCAGGAATTATTGTTTCCTGATAATCATTTTTATTTGGTTCATGACTTGAAAAATCGTGGACATGGTGAGAAACGGAAAGTATGTATTAAGAGGTTGAATAATTATTGACGATGACAGTTCATTATAAATTTATTGATTGCATTTATTATAACTAGTGAATGCGTACAAGTCTACTATGAATTGCTGTGATAGTATTTGCTTGTCTTGGTGGGGTAAGGATTACCTTCGTACACTAGCAACACCGAGGTCCCGGGTTCTATTCCTGGTTAGGGCTTGTTTGTTTTTGTTAAAAATGGGTTAACTGTAAAATTGGTCTTCCTTGACTAAAATATGCCCAATAAACATACCTATACGAAATTAATATTATTATTAATACTATCACATTTATGTTGTTTCAGTTATAAATCATTATCCAAAAGTCGAAAAATAACACTTACATTTTCATACCTAATCTCATTCACTTATAAATCTAGGAATCGGTAAAGCGCCTGATTTTGAACCGAGTGATTTAAAACATGGAAATAAAATGTATTTAAACTGGACAAACATTGAGTAACTGCTATCTTTTCACAAGTTTCATTTTTTTATTAAATACATATTATATTTTGGAAAAAGGGCCAATTTCTTGGTGTTGTTCCATATTGGATTTCAACAGTAGCTCGCCTGATTCTGTAAAGAATTTAAAATTATCATTCTAGCAGGCGGTTCGGTAACTTATTCAATAATGTTAACCAATATTTCGTTTGTAGCGTATTATTTCCCTTAACCAGAGGTTTTAGATGGCTTTTCTTCGCGTGCGTCCGAAATTCTATTTCAGCCGAAAATTGTCATTTCCATTTCGTTTCCATCATTCGACGCTTTTCTCCATCGACGCTTTTCATCCGGTTTACTTTCCTGACAAAAGGAACGTGCTTCGCAGACTAGGAGCAATGAATTATTCCCGATAATATCGGTTAATGCGAAAAAAGCCTTCTTCAACGTCTGGAAAAATATCTCGCGGAGACCGCAATGAAATCAGACGATGGGCCGTTCGACCTCCGACGACCTCAGGAACGCAATTATCGTTTTATCCGGACCGCAAAATCCGCGTCTTTATTGGAAACCTTCGATTCTGCATAAAATGAAAAATGGGCGAGAAAGCCGGGCCTTCGAGACGTCCCATGTAAATCTGCCGTATTTTTTAATCAAATGGAATTTTTTTACACACGAACGTTCCGATTATACATACCGGATTCTTCCTCCGCCTGGTGGACGACTCTCGAGGTATTCGCGTGTAAGGGTGGCATTAGGGCTGCTCTCAATGTATCCGATTTATTGTGTTTCGCAGTTTAACCCAACTTTTATGGATCTCTCAATCGTCTCCGGGCTTTATTGGAATCCGTATCGCTAGAAATATTTCGCCGACGTCGAAAAATTTTCGCGGCAGTAAAAAGATCCATTCCAAACCATATGTATTACCACTTTGGTCCCATTCTCCGCGGTAATTCATGACGTTTTGATGGCGCATTTTGTATTTGTTCTTCTTAGTTTTTATTGATCTATCCCTCATAAAGCTGTCTAGTGTTCTGACTTTTGTGTTTTTCTTTTATTTTAGACGAAAGTCAATCCATACGTTAAGCAATAGATAGGTTGCATTACCTTTTATCCTCTGCAAGTAAATAATGACACATACATTGATATTTTTATTTTAAAAGGATACATAATTATGTTCCTCCTTCTTATATTTCTTATACATTTATTATACCTAAATATACTTGTTTCTTTATTCCGCTAGTAACTTCTCGTTTATCCGAGAAACTTTGAAAGACCAATATTGGTTTGATGCTCTTTAAATTAAAATTTATTTTGAGAGGTGTAGGTGTAGTAAGACTGTTAAACGTAAAAGTTGTTGATTTTTTTAGAATAATCTGTATACTGCAGTGAGCTTAAGTTTATAAATTGTGTTACAGTGTCCTTGTCTTTAAAGGACTTATTTTTATTAACAGCCAGCGAATAAAATAAATATTTGACTTTTGGATTTTGAAAAGGGCATCTTTAGAAAACTACGTATTCGAATCAAGAGCTGAAAGAAGCTTTTCGAAAAAAGGCATGATAGAAATTAATGCAATTTAAAATCTTCCTTGTTTCATTTTTCCAATTTCAAAGAGTTAAATGACCTCGAGTGAACGCTTAAAAACCTTTCACGACACTAAATCAGTATCCGCGTTCAATGTTGCGCGATCAAATATTTTTCTTCTTTCTATCGAGGAGGGCATTGCTTTTGAGCGACCTCTTTGAAGGCTAGGCATATTTCACATCTATTCCAGATCGCCGTAAAGCGGATACTCTTTATGAATATAAGTTGCGCTTTGTTCGAGGAACAACAGCTCATAAATAGCATTAAGGAAGTAATTCCGAGGGCAACGGCAGGGAGATTACTCATCGATGCACTTTCGGAAAAAAGAATTTTACGATGAGGAAGCCTCGTTGTATCGAAGGAGATCGCAAGGGAGACAGATGTCGAAGGGGTAAGGGAAATCGCTGTGAGGCGGCAGACGGGCAAAGGGAGCAAAAATAGAGAAAAATATAAGTGATAGAGGTTAAGTGAAATTTCAGCGGGGGTCTCTCTCGGGGCTGCTTGATGAAGTCTGGCGTTGCCGTAGAAAATGTAAAAGTTCTTCCCGAAGAGGTCTATCTCGGAAGGTTATAGGCCCCATCTCTTCCGCGTTTCAAAAGCTCCCTTTTCTTCAAAACCTTTCGCCGTCGATGCCGCGAGTGGGGGGGCTCTCCATGGCAAAATATGGAAATAGGGAAGTGGGGATCGGGAGCTGAAAATATTTGCGTGTGGGCCACTCAGACATCCTCGCGGAGGGAGACGACAGCGAGGGCAGAAATAAAAGAAGGAAAAAATTCTGGCCCTAAAAATGGACGATTTATATTTTTCCCGGTATTACAAAACACTCTTGTCTGCGGGTGAACCGAAGGTCTGGCGCACGGAAAGAGGGTTGCAGGGGCGGGAAGGTAAAAGTTTTTTCGGAATTGGGGTGGGATTTTTCGTGCTAAGGGGATGCGGGGGAGGGCGGGGAAAGATACACGTATACGGTTTCTCTTCTCCGAGGCTTTATACGACGCTCAGGGCCGGGATGGGAGGGAGATTTATGTGTGCACGAGATTGAGTCCGGAGGGTGCGGGGAAATTGATCCATGTGGCCACTAAAAGTGGGGAGACGTATCTTCTCAACTCTTTCCTTTCCAAATACTCTTTTCGTCTTCCTCTCCACTTAGCCTTTCACCTTTTCTTCCCCTTAATGTAATCCCTTTAATTATCTCCGTGAGCAGTAGTGTGAGATACCCTCCAAACTTGTTTTGATCATGAAAACATTGCTGAATATTGTTTTTTTAATTTTATACACTTTGTTTAGCATTAAAATCCAGTTTAAATGAAAATGGCCTCAAGACGAGCATCCATTTGAGAGATTAATTACATAAAAAGAACAAAGTTCTCGCTTTAGCACGAATTCGGATGAATTTGTGTACGATTAGAGACATTGAAATTATTATAATAAATAAATTTTTAGTTTCCAGTGCAGGAAACACTGCACAAACGAAGCAATGTCTTTTTCATGAAGCCATTTAATTATTAATAAATATAAGCATTATGTTGCTAGTCTCGACGTTGGATGTACGTTCTCTTAATAATTAAATAATTCTTTAATACGTATTCGGATTACACGATAGTTTTTGAGACCGTATCTCTCGAATTAAGCGGGAAACCTGTAGCAGGAAAAAACTCACAATGGTTTAAATCGTAGACATTATTTGTTATTTTAAATTGTGTTTTTTAACTCTTGGTGTAACAACCCATTCTCCCGATCAAAATATTTAACTGGTTCACTGTTAAGTTTAATAATTTCAGGGATATGTCTATTATTCCATTTGCTATGAAAATGAGCTCCTCCGTTGGAATTAAGAGGTTAATAGAGTTGCCAGTGGACCTCTTTAATCCCTTATCTATTCCCCTCTCTAATCCTGCATCGTAAGAGAGCCGTTCCACTCTCTTGTCATCACCTCATTTTCCTCCGCCTCAAATCCCTACGTTCTCGTTTACTAGACCAGATGGGTTGCGATTGGTTCATATATGTACCGTAGGGAACATCGAAAAAATTAAAGAATGATAAAAAAGAGATTGTCGTATAAATACTTCATATATTCATCAGTCAGCACTGCAGCTTGCTAGATAACATTTTTATCGTGAAATAAATTGAGCTGTATTGCTTCCGGTTTAAGGCATTTTAGTAGCCAGAAAGTAACCTTACTGTTTCGTTTTTGGTAAGGTTTTGATTTGTCGAACATTCTACGTTAATCAAAAGCATTTGTTCTCGAAAATCTTCAAAATATCTTATTTTTACTCCATAAAAGTATCGCTAAACCAATGATATGTTGATTACAAGGTGTATTTATTGCAAGTACTTTAAGTTGCCGGTAGTCCAGAGTGCAGAAGAATATCATGCCATTCCACTTTTCAGCAGTACATAATATGTTGATTCCTTCAAGATATGCTTGCTTGTCTTCCATAGCTGTCTATATTTTATCGGATGCCTCGGTTTTTATAATTTTCGTCGTATATATGTTTCATTTTTTTTCATTGAGGTTAACATGTTAATTCTCATTGCTCTGCAAAGGTTCCTTCGTTTACCAATGGCTGGTCGTTGACTTCAGCCAGTCAAAAGTCTCGAAAATTCCCATACGCATTGAAATAAAGCGCTGAAGCGTTCAGAGAGAATTTATGAATTAATGCGAAAATAAATTATGTATAGTGTCTCTCGAGAGTTCTCTGCAATTCAGTAATTTCATATACATCGGAAAAGGCGTTCCTTGGGCTTAATCCTTTGCAATATTATGGGTTATTGTCATGAAATTTTAGTTATAATGCATGCATCTCTTGGAGAAGGAATTTGATGTTGGTTCTAAAGTGACCTGTCTTTCTGATAGAAGATTATCATCTCATATCTTGTCAAATTACGTTTCCATTCTATTTGGCCAAGAATCTTAACCTTTCATACATCCCTACTTACTGGGCTTCATCCCAACAAGTCTCAATTGACTTCATCCATTGGTGTTCATCCTTTACTCTTTACGTCTATGCCTTGCGGGAGATTGGTCTCACGGAGGAACACGAAGGCGAAAAATTCCATGCCCTATCTCTCTTTTTATGTGTCTATTTAGGGGAAATGTATCGCCGTAGAAAGTCCGTCGCTTGCGTTATTGGCGTTCGGGATGGATGCTTTGAGTGGTGTGCGGAGGCTGCGCGTTCTTGCGTCCTTCGGAGATGGATGCGAAAGGGTCACGTTAGGATGACCTGGGCTCGGGGTTTGCTGACGGAGTGACTTTATTCGTGCTACGGTTAACTCAGAATATATATAGTTTTTTTAATTATAGAGTAATGTTTTTTGCATCTTACGTTTTTCCGCATTTGGAGTTGATTTCCCTTCGTCCGGTAAAAATCGTCAGATCGAGATTTCACCGTATTTGGTAACCAAAGGAGTTGAATGCACGGAGTAAACCTCACAGAAAATATTGAATGGCATGAATATGTCTGATTGTAGATTAAACTAGTCGCCTTTATTCAGATATACCTATTGTGGAAATTATTACGTGTGTTTTACTCCTTTAGTATGGTTCCCTTCCACAAAGTTGAGCTTGGATCATATTTAGAACTGGCAACTTAGGATAGATTGGCCGTTGCTTAATTCTCCCGCAATGTTTCTCGTATATCTTGATATTTTTTGTTTGATAGTTCTAGATTGAATAAAAATTTTACTGAGAGCGAAAATTACGTTGATGGTTCATATAGCCTAGATTACGGATATTACCGGCAATAATAGTGTAAGTTGAAATTTTAAGTTTAATAATAAAGAATGAGTTCAACATATGCGATGGTTTACTGTGTCGGTTCTGAATGAACTTATTGGATTCTCAGGGCTGAGAAACTCATGGAAAGAGAAGGAAACACGGTCTGCAATTAAATCACGCGCTAACTTATAGTTTTAACTGGAGTTCTCTACTTTCAGGGACCGAAGGTTCCGCTATGCAATCTCGACAAATTAGTATCATCCTCTTGCTTCATTCATTTTCATAGAACCGCAGCCGCGGGTCACCATCACTTTTGCAGGGATTTGATCACTGGGAATCAGCAGACCGGAAGAACGTATGATAGACTGCCTCATTTCTAAAATGAGAAGAGTCCACGGGCCATGGTCCTCCTTTGCCCTTTTCATGATGCGGGGATAATTCGTCGCGTGTTGAGAATAGTGAAGTGGGGAAAAGGATGGGAGTTATTTTGCGATCCGGTGGAATTGGGGGTTTCGGTCGTGGGATAGGAAGTGGCTGGTTGGAGTGGGAAGTCGGTTCGGGATATCCCGTCAGCGCTCCACCGACACCCGGGCTGTAACTCACCTCCGCGTGGGCAATGCATCTAAAACTCCCTCGCGATCCATCTCCTTCAACGATTTGGAGCGTTCATCAAACGGTATGTTTGGCCGGAACCTCCTGTTTGGGGGGGGGGGAAAGGGTTGGCCGCGTGTTGTTGTACTGTTAGCGCGTAACATAAATCGATCCATAGCCCGCTTGGTACCCCAAGGT
Source organism: Sympetrum striolatum (assembly GCA_947579665.1). Lineage (NCBI taxonomy): Eukaryota > Metazoa > Arthropoda > Insecta > Odonata > Libellulidae > Sympetrum > Sympetrum striolatum. The sequence continues at coordinate 85,136,747 of OX388345.1, forward strand.
ACGGAGGATTGATAATATTCCGGAAAGGTTGTCCGGATCGATTTTCACCTATATATATTTGCGACGAAGTTTTTTTCATTTCCAAGCAGAACGTGTGTTCCCTTTGGTAATCAAGAGACGGAACAATTTTATCATGTGGAAATATTTAGCAAATCGTGTTTTACATCATAAATTTGATTAAATCGTGTCTCTTCGTTATATATACTATTAAACGATTAGTGAAATTAGCAGATTATGTGAGAACAGTCAACTACGTATTTGCAGTATGAAATTAGTTTAAAAATTTTAAGCTATATTTTTTCATTTTGTATTGTTCGATTTTTCAAATTATAGGTTTTACTTTTTCAACTATATTTGTATATTTGAATCATAAATCGTAGGATTTGAGATCTAGCATTAAAAATTTAGAGGGATTTTCGTATACGTTGTTTCTGTACTGTAGAATAATTTATATTCTAAAACTATCTCAGAATTTTTAATATTTCTATATCGTATTTTGCCATATATGTAAGGGACAACAATAACCTATAATAGTATATGTCAAGGTGAAGATGTTTAACATTCCAATTCCAAACCAAACCATTTCCTTATATCATTTAATTAACTGTGCGAGAAAGCGGAATGTGTTTGCCCTAGGGAACCGATGAATCTGAGTCTAACGCATTTATGTACGTTAATGAAACATTATTATGAACTGTGACATAGTATTACAGTATATAATTAAACAATACTGTCTCCTTTTTTGCCATTCATTTTATCTAGATCAGAACGGCATAAAAATATTAAATATTTTTGGGAATTCCAGCTCTATCGTTGGTTGTTGAATTTCAATTAAAGTATCCAAAACCAGGAGAAACTGACATCTACGGCGATCCCGTCTCTGTTAAAATATACCACGTAACTCGTACTTAATGTCAGAATCTCTCGCTTTACCTCCTCAGCCTTTTCGTGGTGTTATCAAACTCGCTAATGAGAAGTTACTGCATCTCATCTGCGTATCGGAGTAACAAACTTGACATCGAAACGAAGATGAATGGTTAACTGCGGCCAGGGTATCGAGCTCCCAGAATCAGCTTCTCCTTAATAGATTCGACCTGCTTTCTGAGGTATGAATGATCGCTGTCATTTTCGCCAAAATACCCATAAATCGCTTTCTGTGATGGAGTTTAATGAGCCCCCGAAATTATTTCCTGTCCCAAACGTCTCTGTTTAGTTATCCAAAGATAAATTTTCATTTTTTTACCTGGTAATCGAATTCTACGTGTAAATATATCTGTTAATATTGTCGCCCATTAGCGTGATTAGATTTCCTAAATGTAGGGAAATGTTTTCTTTGATATTTAGAAATTGAATTCTGTGCATAGCAAGGATGATGAATTAAAGAATTGGGGTGTAGGATAGCTGTAGCTTCCTGCTCTGAGTACTCGAATATAGCATGAGGTGTTAAGGTATATGCATTCGCTAACGAAATTGTAAACGCGGTAAATTTTTAACAAAAAAAAATTGTCAAAATATCTAAGTTCAACATTCATGATTTAGGACAAAGAAATCGATGAAAGCATCCGTCGAACTACTCAGTGAGAGTAAAATTTAGGGTTTTGTTTTAGATTCGTAATCGGTTTTGATAGACGTCCCTAAAATTAGTTGTATTTTTCCACTCTAGCAATGCGCCGAACGTTAAATCTCCATTAGTACGAATGAAATAAATTATTTGTTGGATTATTGCATATTTTACAACCAAAAAAGACAGAACGTTGGAGGTTTGGTCCACGGCGTTACATTACAAGTTGCGAATATCATTGAGCTAAAGTAATTAATATTAATAATTATTATTAACTAGTGTTTCCGTTGAAATTTAAGTAACGGGATGATTTTCCCGAAGTATAGAATTTTGCTGTTTATACCCCTTAGCAAATTGATGGGTCATGAAGATTGCAAATATATTGTTTGAAGGGTAAGGATACTCTAACCTCTGCGACATCGATTTATGACTGCCTACGTGCTGAGCTACCCTTTCGCATGAGCAACACGTTTGAGATATGCATCGCACTTGGTACGCCTCTATCTCTCCTCATCCGTCTGCAGATCGCCGCCAACGCTTCATTTCGGGTCATTTGCAGTTCGCTCGTCGATCTCTTTAACACGTGTCAGCCTCCGAGCGTCCTCTTCCGGTTGCGCCGTGTTGTTTAATGCGAGACCTAACGACGTGTTTTCGACCGTGCGCTAATTTCTCGTGGACGCATAACCTTGCGGAAAATATCTCCGGAGTTCCGACGCCGCTTTAGTGGGAAGACCGGTGTTACTTGAGTGTTAATCACTCAACTCTCGACGCTTTGTCCTTCGCGTGCGTTCGGTCCAGAGACAATCTTTCCAGAGTGCCGGCGATATTTTTCCGTAGGAATTTGTTGTCGTTCTGTCAGAAGCTATTATGGACGTAGAGAAGTTTCACTTGTGTGTAAAGTGCCTGTTCGGTTTTCATCATAAAGAATTTTATTGCGAAAGTACTTTATCGCGTTTTGAGGTTGCATTTCCCTCTTCGCTTACCTTTTCCCGAATGTCTTATTCTATCCTCCCTTCCGTAATTTCATACGTTCATTTTTGGATGCGTCTCGGTGAATTCTTTCGTTCGTTTTTTGCTCATTGCGTCTGGGTTAACAATTAGCGGTATGAGCGTTAAGTTGTTTCGCTCGAATTTACGAAGCTCCACCGCGTCTTTTTTCCTTAATCTGACAGTCGTTAGATTGGGATTATGGAAGAGACGTTTACTATTTACTGCCATATATGCAGCATCTCTAAGTGAGATGTTTGCATTGTAAATAACTGAATTTTCTTGTGTCTTTTGGATGAATTGGAGAATAATAAGGATGCCTAGTGTCCTTGTTATTAATTAAACTGTTCCTTCATCTTCCTGTTGGACTTTGTGTTCCAATCCGGATTCTCCAGAGATTGGAAAAGTTTCTCTCAAGTTTTAATGGCTCTATACCTTTTATGGATGACATGGTGAACTCAGATCTATCTTATGCTCGATGAATACAGAGCACACGTGGACTAGATGGGGACTCATGTTACTCGTTACCTAGGTAACACACTGCGAGACCTAATTATCAAGTGCTATAGCAGCGCCTTGCACCCGGTCGCCAACACCGTAGGTGCAGATTGCACGTGAACACAGCCTTTCTTGAATAACATCATTTGGTTGCTCACAGTTGCTACGCAAAAGAAATTAGAACTGTTTCACCGAATAAATCATTCGGTCCTTCCGTCATCTTAGTGATTACCGCGGGCAGATTGCAAAACCTTTTTCGGTTTACTTCTCTTCTATGCCGCGGCCAAGAAAGAGCATCTATCAAGATGTAAATTATAGAAAATGATGCGGACCTCACAAGAGCCGAACGAGAGAAAGTTCCCCTCCTCAAATTCCTTCTCACCTCTCCTTCTTCCACGCATTCCTCCTCTCCCCAGACTATCCTCCCAACTTCCGACCCGATTTCCCCATACGTCACCAAGGAGAGCGTATTTACTCAATGGATTCCATGGAAATCTCGCGTGTTTACCAAGTGAGGGGCTGCGAGGCGAATTTTATCGTTGCTTCTTTTCCAAGAGGGTTACTCGGAGATAAGGCCGGTGCAATTCCTCCAGCATTATAAAGGATCGATGGAAAAAGCATTTATCTCCATCCTTTTCTATCTCCTAAAGAGATTTTCCTCCATCTGATTCTCATCTAAAAATACCTTTTAGCGTCGCTTTGGCGAAGAGTTACGAATTCAGGTAACAAAACGCCCTTTGTTATGGTGTTGTCAACGTGATGGAAGTCACCATGCTTTGATTGATGGAATATTCTTCGTTTGCCTTTTATTAGATGATAGATAAATACATGTTCCGTTTCATTTCATCTCACTCTTGTTCATGACTGTTTTGTTATAAAAGCATTTAATATATGAATGATGCTGATCAATTTTATTAAATTCATTTTAATGTTCCTTCTTTATCGAAAGCTATTAATAGTGTTATTCATTGAGTGATTGTGTTTTCCTCTAATGGCCTTTTTTCTCTTACTCATTTTCCTCGTCTTTTCTCATTTTCCCTCAAAGTAAGGCAAACTACCTCACTCCTCATCTTAAGTAGAAAGCTTTATTACATCTTCAGGCCTATCGCAGCTGGAAGTTTTGAGGTTCAAACTAGACTAGAAAATATTCTTTGATAGAACCTCTCTAAAAATTTACTGCCTTGGAAAACGTGGAGTCTAGTCTCAATTTTAAAAGATTACACAGAGGAAATTTCCAGAGATTTTTTTAAAGAAAATCAGTTTATTCCAAGTGCTGTAAAATCTGTTAGCTTCTGTACGATTTACTTACCCATTTTATTTTCTATATAAACTTTAAATTTTTATATGATCTGAGGAAGAAAAATATTTTCTTATGATTACATATTTTATTTGTAATATATTGTAGTATTCTTATTTACGGGAAAAAGTGTTTTTAAATACTGAGAAATCGGTGCATATGAGTTGTCGAGGCACAATTCTTATCCAACTCTCAATTTAACGTCAGGTATTTTGCGGTAGAGATTTTTCGTTATGGGGATTTCTTTGCTGGTTTCAACATAAATTTTTGAATATTTTCTTAGATGAATTCAAGTGCTCCAATACTGATGGTAATGTTGATATAATGATAAATGTGAATATTTTTGTTATTCCTTTACGAAAATAGTTGAGGTATCCAGAATTAAATTAATTTTTATGTATTGATTGGTCAGTAGTTTGCTTCAACTTTCACTCATAATTTACCCGATTTACCCGCCATAATAGAACTCCAAATCAAAAGTAATAAAATTCTCATACAAGATTTATACATTTTATTTTCATTTTAGTTGAGTAATTCCAGTCCTGCTGTCGGTTATTGTCGCGACACCTCTGCGGCTCTTTCGTAAACACATTTTTTTGCAAGATTTCGCTCCGACTCGATTTTCCATATTTCCGCATCTTTTCGTGCATGTATCTCCAAAATAATCCTCTTGGCGATTTGGAATAAGCTTCTTCCTCACTCTTATTCGGAATGAGCGAATTATGCCTTAGTTACAAATAACACATGATTGCCGAGAAATGTAATTTTCCGGCCTCGAACCGGGAGAAAAACCCGCAGAAGTACACCGGGGGTTCGGCCAGAAAATTAGCGGCCGTAAACAAGGCTCCCCTGCAAGTATTCAATCGCCGGAGGTAACTCTTGCAGTTCAATTTCGCTCCGTTCGCAGTTCGAAACAAGCGAGCGAGAAAAAGACGGGCTGGATGTAATCCGTCAGTCCGTTCATAAGGGAAGGGATTCCCCTTTTACGGGAACAGTCCGGCTGTAATTTGATTTCTCGCTTCATTGGCGCGACATGGATGCATACGATAGAGTTTGTGAGTGCTTGGGGATGGAGATTGAAGGGGAAGGAGAATGGATGAGAAAGGGGGGACAAGCGCTATAGTATGAGGGGTATTTGTTCGCTAAGAGCGAATATGAGAATTATAGCATTGGGAAAGGGTAGGGAAAAGAGCAGTGGGGTGAGGTTTGAATTTTGTGGGGCCATTATCGGCTCGTAGATGCGTCTTTGCTAGATGGGGGTATTTTGAGATTGGCATGGGGTGGGGAGAGGGAAGATACTGAAGTAATAACGTGAAGTGGAGATGTTACGAGGAGAGTTATGGGGCTGGATTGGGATTTATAATATTACCCTGTTACTTTAAGAGTCCTCGTATGAAAATTGATGGGAAGGGAGCTCCGAGGGGGTTTCGCTCTTTCCGGAGGTCCTACGCTGAGTGCATTTGGAAGTATTCCCCGTTTACCCCTGGAAGTATTTGTCTTCCGTAATGGGACAAAGATGGACGATTTCTTTCTTCATCTGCGACGATTGTCAGAGTTAACTGATTCTCAAGCGTGAGCGTGATCAGTGAGACGATTCCGAGAAATTGTTTTCAGTCCAAAAGCAGCGGTATATCTGTCACTCTTGCCCTTCGGTGTGCGGAAAAGAAAGATGGTGCCGTTAGATGCGTTTTTGTCAGAATATTCAGCTTCACCTGATTCCGTTTGCTACAGGTTGAACTGCTGTTTGATTTCAGGTATGGAGTGAGTGCATTCCGCATAGTTCCACCGTTAGAATGGTATCGCAAAAAACCGTTCGGAGTGGAAATGGAAATTTCAGTCTATCGTACGCGAATGGGTGTGTTAAAAGAGAGGAGGAATGCGCGGGAGTTATGCGAAGGGCTATCGCTGATTTTCTGAACCGCATAGCGCTACCGTCGATATGTGAATCCGCTGGCATTATCCTATTTATTGCCCGTTACACTCCGGTTAGCTGGAATTCCGCAAGTTTATAGGAAACTTATGGATACTATTTTCCGATATCGCGTGCCTTATTGCTGCGTCAATAATTCCCGTTCGTACGCTGCGAAAATTCCATCTCTCCATTGCGGAGAGGCTTTGAATTGCGTATCAACCGCCGTGAAATATCGTTTAAACGCATATGTCTTACGTGCTCTATTCCCGGGCAATTCCGAGAAGAGAATTACCTTCGTTTAAATGTATATGACACTCGAGAATCGATCCTTCACGTCATATTTTTTCAAACCCTCGTTCTTATCCCAGTACTTTCACTTTATTTCTTTACCGTTTGGTTTTATCCCCAGCTATCCCTCACGCACTAGAATACTCCAGTAAAGCATATATACATATATTTTCATTCATCATAATGCATCTGAGACTGCCGTTCCATTAAAATTATCCCTTTCATACCCATATCACGGAGCTCACGTAAAATTTCATTCAGTGATCAAATAATTTAATCAATTCATCATCAATCTGATGCATCTGAAATTCCCCTACGTAATGAGTTTTCTTGTTAAATATAATGCATAACCAGGGTTTTAAAATTCATCGGATTATGGACTCATTATTTTATTTGCATGTATGCTTTGAATAATTGACCACTCCTCCGATGGTTTAAGTGCCATTAATTTTCCCTCAACTTTTTTCATTTTTGTTCACTGCGATTTTTATTGAAATTTTTGTCGTCGATATTATTCATTTTTATCGCAATTTAAAGCAAGCTGAAAGTTTAAATTCCATGCGTGCTAGTAGGTAGGCATTGCCGCACGTTCAAGGTAATTACTTAACATAAATTTATCGGTTCATTAAGGTAAAACAATCCTTTTTTCATGACACGGCTAATTAAATTACACGAATGAGGAGATGATTTTAAAGAAAATACCCTTGTAATTTAGCGCCCATAGTCATCTAATGGTTATGAATTGATATGTGAAACATCTGTACCTTAGAATATGCTGTTATCCTCAACGAGGTTCTAACGTTTTTTACAGAAGTATAGCATGACGTAGAAGGTTATATATGTCTCTTCTGAAGATTAGATCAAATAACCCATTTTTGATTGAAATCAGTTTGAAGAACATTACTATAAAGATAAGAAATGAGTAAGTATTTTCGAAGATAGGATCGAGCATTTGAAATTCTAAGCAAGATTTAATTATTTATCCTCTGTTCCCAATTTAGCCTGCGTATAAAATAAATATAAATTATTCAGATATCCTCCAGGATCAACGAGTCAACTAATGATGTCTTTCGCAGCTTCCCGAATGATTTCACCGAACGAATCAATCCGGAGTCCACGAGAGTCGGGACGAGATTTGATTGATAGCTATCTCGTGAACAATCACGAGTATTTCAACAGCATGATTATCCTTATTAGCCTCTCTCCCACGTTCCCGTTCTCTCGCTCTAAAAGTATGTTTATTTGCCCAAAGAGGATCGCTATAATGACGTTTTAAAACGTTTCGCAGAAAATGCTGTTTACGGGATTTGACGTGACGTCTCCTCTTAAAAGGATTCTCAAAGTCGGCTCGAATCGTACTTGCCATTAATGGAAGTGGCCGAGCGATATTTCCGGGAACTCGGATGCCCTCGTTGCAACGCGGATGTGTAACGGGAGGGAAGATGTCTCCTGAATCTCGATCAGTCTATTCTTTTTGTCATCTAACAAGATGGATTTTCAAAGCAATGTCACACAGGTGCCCAGATGCCGCCTCGTTTTCAATCATTCTGCAGCAATTCTTTTTACTTGACTCCGCTCTGTACGTTTCAGTGTCTGCGTAAGTTTTCAATGTCGGCATAAGTATTCAATGTCTGAATCAATTTCCATTTAAAAACGTTTATTTTCAATTATAGACTATTTTTTGCGTTGTTTGAATTTTTCGCACGATTTATATTTTTCAAATGTTATATACCTTTAAGTGTTGTTGACATGCCCTTTATTAACGGTTATTTTAATAGTTAAAAGCGTAAAATTCATATTCTCGGTTCTTAATCGTGATAATATGTAAGTGTATTAATTAGTTAATCTTCTTCACTTGAAAGGCCTTATTGAATTTGAAATACAAAGATTATTATCTGTTATTACGATCTGTTCCTATTTGGGACTGTGGGTGATCATATCAATTTTATAGCAAAAATAGATTTATATTATTTAGTTTCTTTTTCTAAGGTAGAATGGAAATGAAAAATTATGCGATGCCTTAAATCACTAAATTTTCATTTACATATTATTCTAAGTAATTTTTATATAACATATAATTCATCAATTGTATTTGTGTAATGTATTTTCATGTATTTCATTTCTATTACAGGTGAGTCCCGCAATGGGTGTCCTTTGTTTACCTAGGTGACCAAGTGTAGCTTGGTAATTGTGAGTATTAATATTTTGACAAATTTTCGAATGTATGGCCACTGTATCATGAAAAAGTGTATTGTTGTAAATGAGAAGGTTTCAAATCGATAAATAGGTGATTTTGAGCGATCATTTGTTGGCACGATGATTAAGGGTATGAATGGAAAATATCGGAAGCGTTTTATCCCGTATGCTGTAATTAATATCTAATCATCAACTGATTGCCATGATTGGAATGGTAATATTTGATTGATCGGTAATTTGAGTAATTCAGAATGGGACTAATATAGCCGCATCGTGTAACAAATATACGAAAATATATATCAGATGAAGTCAATGAAATAATTGTAGTTAATTCTTTGCATCCTTTCAAACAATAACTTAAATTTTTCCCGTCAGTATGCTCATTTCCTTATACAGATTGTAAGAATCTTTGCCCTGGAGAAATTGAAAGACGTTAATTAATTTCTTTTGAAATACTTCATCGTTGTAGATCGTTGGCTTTCTGGGAACCACCTCGGTCTCACATACGAGATTGCATTTTAAGGAATCGCTCCTTTAAAGGCGTTCGAATATAGCCTGCCTTTCCTTGTGGCGAATTAATCAATCCTTAGCCGTGCGCGTGAGCGAACAACCGCGCGAAATCGCACGATGCACATATAATACATCGTTCGGAGGAATTTCCTTTCCGCTTGGCGGATCCGCTTCGAATTATAATTGCAAACGGTGGGTAACTGTAAAGCTGGCGTAAAATGATCGATCGGTCACTTACAGGTGCGGACGTGCAGTAATTAAAGCGAATACGTGACGTTGTCGCTCGAATGACGTCCCAGGAGGTAGTGAAAGTGGTTTGCGAGCGGTGTGTGCACGCTTAGGATACTCGTTTGTTTTTTCCCTCTCGCGGAGAAGCCCTCCCGTTTCCTAGTGTCTTGTTTCGCTCGCCACCACAGATCGGATAGGCGGTACTTGTACCGCCACACATGCCGAGAACTGCCGCCAAAAGGGATACTCGATAGAGAATCGGACTCCAATCGGATGTCGGTTATGGAGAGCGATCGCGTAGCTCTCCGAAGTGAATGAGGTGAAATGAAGTTTAACGTTTTGACGTTTAAGTCACTCTATTGTTAGGCATACCTATTGTTAAGGATGGATCTGGGAGCCGTTGCAACATTTAGTGTAAACATTGAGCTCTTTTTTATTTTAGCTTTATAACTAAATTTATAACTATTTCATCGCAGTATTGGATCAGTCACGTTGACATTGAGAAACTCAATAGAGGCTACTGATGTTTGTGTTTGCTTTTAGAGAAGATAAACCTCTCATAGATCTTATTTAATGCGCTAAATTTCTTATAATTGGACATTAATTATAATTTGCAATTTGATACTATGCCATTGCATTACGTTGCGTTAAACATTTTAATGCAAACAAATCTAGAAATATTTGTTTCTAACGGGTTGCGACAGGCTGTTTTTCACATCCATTGATCTCTATCCTGAAGCTTTTAGCATCCTTTAATGGCGCGTATTTTGTTTGGTGTGAGCACGAAGACGCGAAAAGCGGGAACTGTGGAAGCAGCGACATCGGTCCATCGCCCAGCGTAGATTCTTGGCAGAGGATGCGACTATTCCATTAACTATAGATTTCTCCTTTTTAAAAGGCACCTTAATACGCTTATATTTATTTATGGAGAGGTCACAACTGTTTATCCACAATCTGAAAATTTTAAGACCTCCATCGAGTCGGTGGTCCTCCAAAGCGGCACGCCCCTTCTGTCTCCACATTCCTTTCTTCTACTTCCTTGTCACTATTCCTCCCTCATTCCCACCCCACCTCAATCCCCATTTTAACCCCACTCCCCCTATCCCTTTCCTCCCAAAAAACCGCCCATCTCGAGCTCCTCTCTCAGCTTCCGTTGCGGAAATAGCATTCGATCCCATCTCCAGACACAAAACGAAGGGTCTCGCGCCTCATAACACACCTCTCTGGGAGTGTTTCGTCTGTTGAGATGCCGACGCTCTTTTCTTTTCTTTCGGCGTGTGAAAGGAGGGGAGCGGCGTGCATTTTTGAAAGTGGGAGAGGCATTTCGATGTCGAGTATGGTAAAGAAGCGGAGATGAAGAATGGAGAGATGGATATAAATATGTTTATGCTTCCTGTTAGCAGACGGAGAACGGAAACTGGCTGTTGCAACGATAAAAATACGCACGAGTCGTTAATAAAGCGTACTTAGGAATTCGAGATACAGATCTTTGTGGGCCGCGTTGTTTAGGTATATCCGCATCCTTAATCTCTTTAATTTATGACAGGGAAAATTATATCGCATTCCTAGGAGGAAGGAAATAGGATTTCTCTCTTTCCTTCGTATTTAAAATTACTGTGGTCTCTTGAGGCAGAAATCCGCTCAGTCTTGCGACTAAAGTGTCGATGGATTCTTCCCTATCTCTTGACTGGGTAATGTGGTTGTATATTGCTTATTAACTCCAATGAGGTTTGTCAAGAGCTATCTGTAGTTCTATAGAAACAGAAATAAATATGAGCGTATATCTACATTCTTCAGTCACAGCTGCTGTTATTTATAGTTCAGCAACACCGTTGCCCTTTTTTGCACTGATTTTTCGTCTCTTATGGAATCTGCCTATTTGAAGGGGCCTATTGCCTCATCTGAGCAATGAGGCGCATCATGAAGTAGTGATGAGAAATGTGTACTAGACGGAGGTAAAATCGTAAATATTATGATTTAAGGAAAGGAGAATTAGAGCATTAAATTGTAAGTGTACAGCTAAGCAATAAATTTCAGGAAGTAAGTAATAAATAAAGAAATGTTGAAAAATCTCTCGCATTATATAGAAAGTCATTTACATACATATTTAAGCTAACTATAGGCAATTCGAAAATTTTTTACTGCATATGATTCTATTGATCTACAGAGCGTGAATCCGAATAGAGAGAATAGAGAGAGACCTATTTCATATCAAAATCGCCGCAACAGTGGTATTCGTGCTTGAATGAAGGTAAAATTATATTAATTGTGGGTGTGCGATGGGTGTATCAATCCATTAATAATTCCATCCATTAATTCAATCAAAGGAACGCATTTTGCTCTTGACGTGGAGATTTCGTCAATTGAGGGCAGAAAAGCGGCTCAGGAGACCCAATGGCCTTTTCTTTCTCTACCTTGAAAGCGGAGGCAAGGGATCTTTCGGTGACGAATGAGTTTGTGGCGAGATAAATAGGGTAACGGAGCTACTGCGGGAACGCCGAGGGAATCGGAGATGTTTGATGACGCTCGGAAAGCTTTGGGAGATTTCTAAGCTGAAAAATATATTCATCTTTCACTACGTTACAGTGCAGGGTATTAGAGGAAGGAAAGCTTGCCAGGGATTGGTCACTATGGGAACAGCGTTCAGAGGCTGGACTAGAACCATCTGGGATAACACCGAAAGGTTAACAATCTGTAGTTCATCTCTGAAAATTGTGGATATTACTTAAGAGAAATAATGAAAATCTGCAACATTTTTGGCAATAAACAGCCTGTATGTCCCCAACCGGTGTTTTGTGTTAATTTTTAGCAAAATTAATTTAAGGAAAAGTTTAAATTTACTAATGTCATTTCTTATGGTTTCGTATCTTTTTTCGAGTGATTTTTCGCGAAAATGTATGAAGACCCTGATGACCTTAGTTCTTTTTACCGATTTGCCCCGATACAAATGAAATATTTTAGTCTCCGTCATTAAATAGAGATTATTTCTTATTGCTTTTGGCATCGGCTGTTATATGCGTGTTGGATATACATCCGTCGCTCCCTGCATCTCATTTATATGCTGATTTTATTCAAATTTAATGGTTAAAGATGGTCCATTATTGCAAAAATGTGATCCATTAATTTATTATGAAGAGAAAATTAATAACAATGCGTAAGTTCCACGTGAATAATTCATTTTAAAACTGAAAGAAGTTCATCATCAGGCAGTTTATTATATATGTAATTGTCTGATACCGGTCGCATTGAAGTGGAACTTATTTTAGCGTTGCATTTCCATTATTTTCCTTAGTTTAGAGTCAAACAATGTCAGAGATTCATCAATTTAATATATCATAGTTTGAAATCCTAGTTCCGAAAGATTCTTTATGTAACCTCGTACCGTTTTATAATGAATAACTCATGGGCCAGTTTTAGTTAACTTCTGTGCGGTTTTGAAGGAATTACTATACTTCTTATATATCTTAATCTTAATGAGAAGTAACGCTTCTTCGTGGTGATGAGAAAACTAGCATATACCGAGATCTTCATAAATTAGCGGTTTTCACGGAAGTGCAAAAGGAATTGCATTAGAAATGAATGCTTTCTCAGTGCGGTTGTATTTCAGACCTTCAGTGCCGAACAATATCGTATCTCTTCGCTATTTTGCCATCATCCCTTTTGAGGTTCCCTAGTGTGGTATTTTTATTCTAAAGTGGCCTTTGTTAACTTAAGGCACTCATTCGCAACCTTTTGTACGTGCGGGACCTGAAAATGTATAAAAAAACGACAACGCCTCAGTTTTATCTTGTTTTCCCCTGAGCGACATGGTTTCCTTTCGAGGCAATACGTGACAAATAGACAATTTCAATATCTACGGTTTACACGTCCCTCCTCATGCTTATCGCCATCTTCGTCTCTCACAAATCTCTTTCGAAAGGCCCGTGGGGAAGATGAAAGTCGTCGGCGTAAAAATAAACAGGCGTCTTATAAAAGAGGGAAATAATTTTCCGGGCCACCCTCCGAATTATTGGAACCCTATCTATATAAAGCTTTCGGAGTCTATCCCGTTTTAATCGCAGGTAAATATTGGAGGCTTAGAGTTATGTTGCGTACGTGCTTCTTCGCCTTTTTCCCCTTCCCTTCGGAGTTTTATCGCAGGAATTTTTGTTTGATAGGCCTCGATCGAGTTGCTCCGAGTCGAAGTCAATCTTCGTTATCTTAATCGTCCGGCTCGTTCTTCTCCATCCCCGTTTTCACCGAAGCTTCCTTTTTTTGCGCTACAGAAGGTGACGTTTATCACCTGTTTTTAATCTTCGAGAAGTGTTTTTCTTCCCCGAGGTGTTTATTTAAAAATGTTTGCTCGGAAGAGCCGAATGGGAAAAAACGCGATTGCGTCTAACGGCGACGCCTTTCGAGTGCACCGAGATCGGTGATTCACAGGTCACGTTTACAGTTTCTACCTGCGAATTGTTTTATTTTTTTGCGTTTCTCTCGACCATTAGGGTTTAGCAATTGATATTGATAGCAAACAGAAACTGTTAATTTACTGATGCTATTGATTTTTCCGTAATTGCACTCTTTCTATGATTGTTTCTTCCAAGGCTGTGTATCAGTCATGTATCTTTCAGAGGTTTATTCCATTTTACACAAACCTTGTCCCTAATCATACTGAAGCTCGATAGGATATGCCTTTCTCTATGGTTTTCATTAGGATGGCGAATTATTGTAATTTATGCAGGAAAACCATGATATTAATTTAAATTCATATTAAATATAATTGCAGATTTTGAGTGTATCAAATAGAAACTTAACGCTATTTATTACATATTTTTATTCCTCTTTTGGGATGAACTAAATATGTGCCAAAATGTATCCCGAATGAGATGTAGGTTTAATAATGTGGTATCCGAATTTAATCCTCATTTATTATACTATGATGAACTCGTTTAATTCTATTATAAGATACCTATTTCTATAAAGGAAAGGTGTGATTTTTATCTTTGTTTTCTTTCTCTCTGCTATACTTAAACATGAAGTACACACCGTTACTTAGTATTTAGAACGGCCAAAGTTTCTTCAAATCTCCAATCTCCGATTCATCTTAAATTTTCATGAATGTTGGAATCCGAGAGACTGAATAGATTTCGCACTAATAATTATCGATCCGAATATCAGAGGTAACTTGTATACCTGTTTTCTAGACATTCAAATGTGCAAGATGGTACATGCTTTAATAACGTATATTATAGACAGGATAAATGTATTCTGAATCAGGAGCGATTTTCGTACATTTATTTCCGGGTGTATTCATTGAAGGTTAAGATTAGAGAAAATCAACCAGTGGACCCTCGACCTCACATGGCGCTGCTATTCAGATGCCCTCCTGAGAGCTTCAAACGGAACCTCCATTTGCTCCCTCTTTAATTTTCACGAGGGAAGCGCGTTGGGCATCCCTGTAACAGTTTTGTTATGCTTCTCCACCGCCTCTTTGCTGAAAGCGTGGGCCTTAATAAAAGGAAAAATTGCGATAACTGCTTTAATCCAGCGGAATTTATTTCCGACCCTCGCTAATTGCGTGTGTCCCTCAGCGGAAGAAGCGAAAGCGCGGATCCCCTTCCTTCACCCATTTCCCTCCAATCACGACCTTCCGATTGCCGTACGCATACCCTAACCAAGCTTCCCGTTGCGGGCCGTGCGTACGGCCCTCGTCTCCCACACTATCACCATGGAATGAGGCCATATACATGTCAAAGCGGCGTGATCCTAATGAATAAATTGGCAGACGAGACCCTCGTCAAGCTTCCTCCCGCGCCAAAAACCTCTTCCAGGGCTAACCTTGAGGGTAGGGGTGCCAACTTAAGGGGAGCCGATTCGGGGGAATTTTCGTTCCATGGCCTAAATGGTTCTTCCATTTAACACGGCGAAAGTAATCTCAAGAGTTGCGGAAGCATTTTGCTGTATTCAAGCACGGATGTCTTGGATTGCGTTCGTGAATACCATAGTGATTTCCATCCTATTTTATTTCGACATCAGCGAGAACTTTTATTAATGTTGTGATCTTGCATACGCCTGTCAATTAATCACCTATTAGGAAAGTTTTTTTTTTAGTGCTTCGGCATCTTAGGTCATTTCGCGCATGGAGTCCCACCGAGAATCAAACCCCGCTTTCACCGAGCCGAACCGTAGTCCCTTCTTGGGACAGATATTGCTGAATTATTTTATAATTTCTTATTGGTGTGAAAGATTATTTATGATCAGAATTAGCTTTGAAATAATTTAAACTATTTCTATTGTGTATCTTCGTTTTCGAGCGTCATCTCCTAACTACGGGAGAATGCCTTGTATGATGGACGTTTACAATTCCCAGCGGAAAATTTGCTGCTGTGAAGGATCAGTAGCAAGCTTACGTATGTTTTATTGCGTATTCTTCCCGCTCTTTTGAAGTTTACTATCATAAATCGTACTTTTGTATTTTTCGTCACGGCTTCGCTTCGTAACCTTTTGCTCTACTTTATTTACATGCTTTATTTATCGAAACTAAAATTCTTTTGAGTATCCTTTTCTAATGACAGAACCATATTTGCAAGGAAAATAAATCGGTAAATTCCAGCATACAGGGCGCTCCTAACATTAAAAGGTTCTGTATCTTCCGAATGAGTTATCTCGAATGGAAAAATGAGTTTAATGTCCGGAATTATTAAAGTGCAAGGAGGTTTAATAGCATCCTGCGAGAGTCATTGCAGATTCAGAGAAGTTGGCCGTCCCACTCGAGAGGATGGAAAATGAAGTGGAAAGGGTTGAGAGCGGAAGGACCCTGGGAAACGGTGAGGAGCATGGACATCAGACGAAGGGGATAAAAATTCTCTTTTGGACTTCCGCTTGGTTTTCTTTTGAGTCTTCCGACGGCCCTAAGGAGCCGAGAAATGAGGGAATCCGAACAGTGCTTATCTGAGGGGGATTGCGACGCCTGATTTGACATTTGTTCGAGGAGATTAAGGAAGAGGTTACGAAAACGCGACACTAATGAGAATTCTTTACGAAACTTTTTATCTGCTCATTACCTACGTTGTCTACTTAAGGGAAGGGACGGTGGTGTTTGGCGTCAGAGCTGAGCTTTTCCATCTTTATCACGAGCAATCCTAGTTTAACGGTATTTCATCCAGGATGTACCAGGGATGTAGAGATATTCGAATTGGAAAATATTCCAGTTTTAGTATCTGCGAAAACTTAACTGAAATTTAATTTAAACTAAATTGTTCATCTTCGTGTTATGTTTACGTATTCGTTGCTCTTAAAATATTTGGTTGATATGAACAACTTAACTTTTATCGAGGTTGGAAGCACATAATTCATAAGTTCCCTATTATTCGGAGTAAATCTAAATTAAATACAAAATGAATGATTTGCAACAACTTTAAAAAAATGGTCACTAAATGCATTTACTTTAATACTCGATTTTTAACATAATGAAACTCAAGAATTTGTAAATTAATCTTTATTGCCCCCGAGAGAGCTTAACTTTAGGCTATAACGTTTTCGATTTCAATAAAAATTTAGTATGATTTTTCTCTATTTAAGCAGAGAATTGATTATTTATCTTTTTCGGTTTAATGTATACTTAAAGCATTATTTTTCACATCAATTTTTATGTGTAAAACATAGAAAACCTAGTTGGTAGCGCCTTCGCTGATTCGACGTTGGAATTGGACATAATTTTGATCTAAGTGGTAGCCCAGTTTCACGAAACAGGCTGGTGGCAGAAAGGGTATCCAGCTTTAAAAATTTCTTCGGAAGCTTAATAATTTGTCATTAGTTTTCATTATCAACGTATCGTATCATGTATATAACGAGGAAAAAATAGAAGTCAAGAATTAATTTTACTGAGTTTACGGATCCGTTGTATGATTAAAAAGAGGAAAGGTTCAAAGACCTGCTGCAGTGCTTTATCCTTGGTATTTTATTTGCGTGAAATTATTTCAAGCCTTCCTATGCGTGATTTCATAGATGCTCGTTATCTCTATTCTTCCGTCATGCAAACACTCGTTTAAGATTCTTATCAAGCAGATTCTCGACATTTATAGCCTAAATACTTCCATGTGAAAGTGTATTAAAATTTTATATTGATTAGGTTTCATGTTTGTTAGAACTCGAGAAGTTCTATATTCCAAGAAATTCGCTCTTTCGCAGAAATCTCTTGCATGGCGAAGAATTGTCATTTTTTGTTTTAACAGTGAAGTATCTTCATAAGTTAATTACATTCCAAAAAGGTTTTCACCTCTTTTACACATATCTGAATAAGCATTTTCCGTTCTTTCTTAGGCAATTCCTCAAGGAAACTGGTTTTTTTATTAGAAATTTCAAAATTTGTTCAAAAATGCACTGTGGTGTAGAAATCATCGAAAATTCTTTAATTAAATTCTTGTTTTGTATGTATGATATTATTAAGAAATCACTCTTCGATGATGGGCTATAGGTCAACAATGATACCAATCAAATATAGAAATATCTTTTTTTGCTTACTAAACCTATTATATGAAGAGAGTGCTATTTATAATATTGATTGTATAAGAGAGAATACTATTTAGAATTCCCTGAATAGCCAAATTGTTTCGTCTTCGGATGAATGGTCCCGGGTTCAATAACCGTGGGGTAATCTCTTTTATAACGGAGTAAAATCACCTCACCTATCGAAAAACCTTCATTATTGTACTATTAATACTTCTTATATATTATTAGATAGGATTTGTCGTTTTAAGTCTTTCTATTCATTCATTTCTCTGCCGAGTCGATCTCTTGACGTTGGCTCAAGTGACGCCTCCTGTTTATTATTCCATCGTTGTTGGGCAGAGAGGAATCATTTTCACTAACTTGTGCCTAAGTAGATGAGGCAAAGGGAGGTCATCCTCTCGATAGTGCGTCTGGAACATGTTCCTTATGCTCCTGCTTTCATCTCCTTTAGCCTCTTAACTCCCTCCCACTTTCCTTACCCTCGCGTCAAGGATAGTTCTCCGAAAAGGCGATTACTGCCCCAGCATGACCCTATTCCACCCTCGCACCAGGATTTCATGAGCTTACCCCTTATATCCTGCCGTGCTTGGTTGAATCCCTGAGCCCGCAGCTTTCCCGCCATGACCCCTGGAGATGACTCGACAGGAAGTTTGGTCCACGGGTGGGTTGAAGTTTGAGCTGATGTCAGTAGTGGGGAATTTTCTTTACGGCCATCGGAAAAATGAGGAAATAAAAAAAACCTGTTTGTCTTCTCTTTAAAAGTGTTGCGATGAGCGAGGCCTTCGTGGCCATTATCAATGCGTGTTTTTGTGGTTTGGTCTGCGTTCTTGTTGGAAATATCTCTCCTCGAATTCTCCGGGAAACATTAACATCGTGATGCAAATGCGCTTAATAGAACGCTGCTTGCAGAGAGCATTACGGTGTCGGTCGAGCTAAAGAAATAAAGTGGTAATTATCGATCGACGGAAAATTAGAAGTTTTCACAGCGGCGCTAAGCGATAATTAGCTCGAAAATTCGCGGCAAAAAAGAGCGTATTTGGTGGAAATAGTTTCCTTTCGGAACTTATTTTCTCAAACTGAGGGAACTAAGAACTGAGATGCCCTTTTCCTTAATTAATTTATATCTACAATCTCGTTCTTTCCTAAAACTTTTCTTGCAATTGATCAGCCGCAGGTTTTCATTATAATTTAATTCCACCAGAAAGGTCGCAATAAAACGAAATGTGAAGTTTTAAGTATCGAGTTCTTTCATTATAATCCGAACAGCCTTTCAGAAATGCAGGAAATATCGTGAGGGAAGGGAAACATCTGAAAACAGTTTTTGTTTGTTTCATTTGATTCCGATTTTTTCAACATTTCCCTTTTGATCAGGTTGATCACTCCCCAAATCGCGTAAACAAAGTTTACCAAAGCAAATTTCAGCACGAAGACGCCCGTTACTCTGTTTGTAGATTGAATGGTTTATTTCTTCAATCGAATCGCTTTTCAACCATATTTCTTATTCGTAACCAATCCTTTGGTTAATGAATGGAAAATTATGCCGATTTATTTTCAATTTTGTGATGTGGTGAGACTTTTACAAGGTTAAATGAAGGAAAAATGTTTCTCATTATTACTTCAACAACCTCATTTCTTTTGTTCGCGATTAATCTTCCATTGTAACCATCAATTACCATTGTGTATTCTTGGGTAACATGTCCTTGTTATCTCCTTTGGCGACTAATTTTTGTATTCGCACAAACGGATTAGCCAGAGAACTAAAAAACGAGGTAAAGACCTCTCTTGCATATTTAGGCTATCATTGCTAAACTAGATACTCTCTCAAGTGGTCCGACGGTGAACTTTGTATAGAGAACGTTAAGTGGTGCTTCAGTGACGTGGTCTAGCAGTTTTTTAAGCAGTTTTTGCCGCTCGCAGAACGAGGAAACAATATGCTCGCAGTGGCGTGGACACGATGTGCGCAAGAGAAAATGTGCAAGGTGCAGCGCCGGAAAATATCGAGAAAAGAAATCTTGTTAATTAAGCAGTTGAGATGTTAAGAGGTGAAAATGTTTGCCATGTGTCTCTTAAGTTAACACTTTCCTGCGTTGAAATTATACAGTTTAATATTATCGGATCCGGGATACTTAATGAAGTAAAACTACATTCCAATGTTTTGCTGATATTCGATTTAATTCTAACTTTTCCATGTTAGATTAATGATCCTCTTCAAATTAATTTTGTCTGCTGGTCTTATAAATTGACTGTTGTTTCATTTTAAAGCAACACTTTTTATTTTTAATCGCAATCGTGTGCGTCGATCTCGTCATTATTGATGTGCGTATATCTCGCAATTATTCAATCCACGCCACTAAATATATTTTGATAAATCGACTTTAATTCGACGTCTTGCTATAAAATAAATGTGATTCAGGCCGACTTGGTATACTTTCGCTGCAGTATAACTGACCTGAGGAGATAATTTTGAATGATATTTCGTAAAAGTACCAATCTTCGTCAGAGTAAAACATCTGAAGAACCACCAAGCGTCGTTAAATATCGTTTTATGGACTTTTTATCTCGCATCTTTATGCCGTGGACTTATATCGATAAATCGACACCCTGAGAACATTTTTCCGTATATTTAATCTACCAAAGCATCACCGTCTTACATAACTGCCCAAAATGGGCAAAATCTTCACTCTAATGTCTCTCTACCAAATGCAGCGAGGTGCGCTCATCCGAAGTGCCTCTTCGCCGTTCTTAACATCTCCTTTTCTGTCGCTAATTCCCAGTGATTTCCTCCTCCGCTTCGGTCATAACATTTCACACCCAATGCAACTCATGCCCTTGGTCTCCCCCCTAATGGCACCTATCCCTCGCACCTCCCTTCCGTTCGCTTCCATCATCTCGTCATCACCCTTCCGCCACTGCATGCATCTTTCATTTCAAAGATCTCTTCCCTCATACTCGGGACGTTTTCGCGAAGGATTCCTCCCTCAGAGGTCCTAGAAGAGAGTAGATTTCAGACGAATCATCAAGAAGGGTTACAAGGCCAAGGACTCCTATCTTTCGGACCAGTCATGCTGTCTAAATTGCGGTAAATCAGTCTGACCTCTAGCGCTCCAATGGTATTCAGTATTTAATAAATAGACTATACACTCACAGTATATTTTAAACTAGGACGTGGAAACAGTGTCGGAATTCCCATTGTTATCTTCCGTTTGTTTGAAATGTCAAATAATTTGCCATTCTAGATTCTAAATTCCGTGTGAGAATGACAGACTGTCAGAGACTTCTTTTAAAAGAACATCGTTTAACTACATCAGATGCTTCTGGTAGCTTTCTTTTTAATGTTTGTAAACAATTCGTTTAGTGAAGGAGTGGTTCTCGGGATGACCGGGTTGTTTTACGATGTAAGGCCGACGTTTCGGCTGCACAGATAGCAGCCGGAACGGCCTCAAACCGGTTGTAGTCCCGAGAACTACTCCTCCAGCAATCTATCCAATCCTGAAATCTTTTCTAATTAGTTTACTTTTCTCAGCTCGCTAAGGGGACTTGTAGAATCATTAATGTTTTAAATTAACAGCAAAAGCTTTCCTTGAACTCCGGTTCTATCGCTTCGGTGAACTCTCCAACGCCTTTACCGAGTACTTCTCATTCCTTTTAAACTTTAAAACGAGTGTAGGTTTTCTTTACTTATATCTTGTACCCTTGTTTACTTTGTATAAGGAAGTACTTATCCCAAAGTGTGGTTTAAATTCCTCGGCTGCTACTTTGCGAATGTATTTGACCATCGCTTGCGAGTGCCCTGGACGCTTTTCGTTTGAGGTAGATTAAAAACCCTGCGACTTCTCTCCGTAAAAATCTCGCGTTAATTTATGCACTTTGTCGGCGACAACCCGCGCCCGGCATTTGCATCCGCAATTCCATAGCCGATCTGCTATTCAGCGGCTGTGTTTGCAGCTTTCATTTCAGCGCTGTTTGCGATTAGGGCTTAAGTAAAAGGTCCGCTCTTCATTCCGCTGCCCTCAGACAGGAAGGGCTGATCGTCTACCGGAGGCTTTGAAGTGCTGTGTCTTCTTCTCTCCATTACCTTACGAGGGCCTCTCCACCTTCCCATCCCGCTCATCACTATTCCTCATCCCCTTATACACCCTTAGTCCCGAGAAGTCATTTCCGTTTTTCTCCGCCAGAAAGGATATTTTTACATCGTTCCAAAGCCTTTTCTCAACACCAAAGTCTTAGTCAATTACGCAGGATTAATTCGGTTACCCTTGTGATAGATTCGATGGGAATATTAGCATGTTTAATCAATCAGTGAACGATAGAATACAACTTCTGCGGAATGTCTAGCTTTCAGCAGCGATTAATAAGTTGTTAATGGTGTTTTTGGAAGGATGATGTAATGTGGTGTTCACCAATTATCCCAAAAACTTCCCAAATTTTCCCTTTTTGCTGGTTCTCAACTCAGAATTCCTACCTGAGCGAAATTACGTTGCTTTTAACGTGTTTGAACTTTTAAATTCGTTATTCCTTTTAAGTCACAGTAGATTGCCGCTAATTAGTCACGAAATGTGAACTTGAAACCTAAAAATCATTAACATTATCTTCTTTGTATTACTTAGCCTCTTAACATAGCATTCTATGAACTGCTTTTAACATCTAACATTTCTCTGTGACTGTATTGAGATTTTGAGGTTTTCCTATTCCCATTCATAAGGTTAATTAATATAGAGCCGAAACCTTTGCGATATTTTGAAGGGGAGAAACAGCGAGTTTCGGTGTAGGCTTACTTCACTAGTCTGTTGCGATCATTAAAGCCGCACTTTGGTGTTATCTTATTTATCTTTGTTAGCAACTTGTAGAGACTTAGTAATTATAAATGTTTCCAAAGTCTAAAGATGTTTATCGCGACCTTCGTTCCTATTAGTTATCTCAATCTTTCGGTAGGGGCTTAGGTAATTAAATTATTTTCTCTTCTCGAAAATACCTCTTCAATGATTTCCTGCAATGATTCTTAACAGATACCTGTCGTGATAGCAAGACTTCCAAGTAAAACATTATCTTGATATTATCATTCGACGAGTACTTACGCGATAATAGTTATTTATAACGATGCTGAGGATGGATTGAGTTGCTTTGAATTACGAAGGGAGATAATATTTTAAAGTTTGTGCATTTTTTAATTTTGTAAGGATATGGCCTTACGCTTATCTTATTCTTCTTTTTTTATACTTGCCCTACCTGCCGTTAATACGGATGTGGAACTATGGTCTGCTTGGCATGCGAGTTTCCCGAATTTCTCGCGTTCTTCGCGTCGCACCATGTGTACTTACTATTTGTGGGCGAAAGGGAGGCAAAAATAATCGGTCTGCTTCTTCTTATTCCTTTTCTTTTGGCTGGAAATGTACGGGTTCCACTGCTAAATATCTTTAAGTCGAAACTTTTGATACTACATACATCCATTGAAGCTAAAGCAGTTTCATTAATTTTTGCGGGTTTATTTCCATACGCTTTAGAATTAATTAAAATGCTGTATTATCTCTTTTGGGAAAAACGGGTAGTTAGTACTAAGTAGTTTTCAGTTACGCCGAACGCTTCGGTATTGTTTTCCAAAAGCACTTTTATAAAGCTTTGTTTATCTCTTGCTAGCGCAGAGGGAATAACGCTTATCGAGAATTACAGTGATTATTGATAGTG
This sequence comes from Sympetrum striolatum, assembly GCA_947579665.1. Classification (NCBI taxonomy): domain Eukaryota; kingdom Metazoa; phylum Arthropoda; class Insecta; order Odonata; family Libellulidae; genus Sympetrum; species Sympetrum striolatum. The sequence continues at coordinate 85,160,396 of OX388345.1, forward strand.
TACATAACGCAATTGAGTGAGAATGGATTTTGTGAAATATGATAATAATGTAAAATTGCATATTGCCATAGAGTATGGCAATATGCCTACATTATAATATAATCTATGATATTATATTTGAAAAAAATTAAAAACCTCGAATTTACTACAATTCCAATCACACATTTCGGATTAACTTTATTTCTAACGATTTTAAACGATGATTGTTGAATTTTTAACGCCATAGTTATTTACTCATCAAAGTCTTTACGCTGGTCACATTTTCGCTAATGATCCAGATTCATTCCATATATTTTATTTAGCAATCCTTCTCCATTGGTGATTTTTGTAACCTTTTTGCTAATATTGAATGGTTTACTCTGGCTAATAATAAAGCAATAGCAAAACGACTAGATATACAAATGCATTTATCAGAATAGTAGAGCATTATATACGGAAAACGTTGATTCTTCCACAACAAAACAAATTTCAGTTGCGATACGTTTTAATTTAGCCTTCACCACCTAGCATCGCGTAATTGAATGCTCGCATTATGTCTGGAAAAGCACGAAGCCGGCGCGAGTAATTTTCTTATTAAATTCTCGCTTCTCTTTCTCTCCCTTTCAATCTTCCCCGGATCTCGATTCAATTTCCTTCGCTCCTTCATCTCTGTGTTTGCGTTAATTCGAAAGGGCGTGCGACGACGTAGAGAGGAAAAAATAATTCGGCAGCGGAAATCTTTTAGCCTCGTTCCGCTCAAGGCGAGCCCACAGAGAAATAGGCGGATCGAAATAATGAAAGAGAGTGGATTCATTTTTTCCTTCGCCGCTGTCATCTATTTAGCTAACCACTCGCATTCCGTCTTTATTCCATCTCCCTTTCTGACTCCTCTCCCTCTCCCCACTTATCCCACAAGAAGCTATTTCCCCCGGTTTCTCCATGCTCTCGTCAAAAAATACGCGTTCCGTGTTTTTGCATGCTTTGTTTTTCTCTTCTTTCCCAGCACTTATCCACTCTCATTTGTTTGTGGGAAGGAGGGTTAGCGCGCGCTTCAAACCGTGTGCTCTATCCACAACCGGCCGTTAAAATATTTCTCTCCCATTGTCTTTTTCTTGATCCACATATTCCGCTATCACGCCCTTGCCTACGACTTCCGAAGTATTATTTTCCTTTGGCGGGATTGAATCTTACGATTTCTTATATTTTTAGTTTACTTTTCGGATAGGAGTGTGAATGGATAGATTCGATACCTGGACAAAGCAATCGATTTCCGAAGCCGTGGCACATGCTCGGTTTTGATCGACCTCGTAAGCTCCATCGACTCGCCACAGTTCGATTCGATAGGTCTATCGAAGTGAGGTAAAGAAGTGATGACGTTGCCGACTCCCGCCAATTAAAATAATATAAAAAGTACATCCCTTCGGTTGTGACGTATTTTCAACTAGGGTTGTCGATACCGAAACCGCAATAGCTTACGCGATAACACACCTGATCACCGACCAAAGTTACGTCCGCAATTCGGTTCAACAATTCTCGGTTTTAGACATATTCTTGATCCCTAGGATTTCTAAACTTATAACCATTCAAGATATATATTAGGATGCTTCAGAAATTAAGTAGACTGTTTTCGTTATCACTATTTTGTGATCGGTGTTTTTTATTCAAAGCCTAATGTACGATGTTTACCATCGTCGAGATATTTTAAACAATGAAGGAAAGTGTCTAAAATTATCGCGTGATTTTTTTTAGTTTCCTTGCACATGAATCAGCTTATTTTTAATGAGAGAATACTGTCAACTCATCAAGGAAAATTCATGAATGGGTGAAGAAACTGCTCATGAATGCTTTTATGAAAGAGTGAATTGAATCTCGTCCAACTCAAACTATGAAAGTACTGAATCAATGTGTGGGACATTATGCATTTGTGACTGAATTGCTGTCAAAGAATGGGATTGCAATTACTCTATGATTGGAAAGGTCGTAAACATAATTATTATCGCTAAACTTCAATGAGGAATTGTAATAGTACTTTACAAATTTTATACTCGTGTATATAATACATAAGTTTATATTCGATGAATTCCAAATACCTGTGAGCAAAATATAAACAATGAAATTATAAAAAAATATAATTGTAAAGAATAACGAAGAGAACAAGTCTATCTTTACATGTTAATGTTTTACTGCTCTGCTATCAATCACTATTGGCTCTTAGATTCATCATCAGTTGACCTTTTTGATGATGCTGATCCAAAGTGTCAAAACTATAATATTGTAACAAAAAAATAGTATGGTAAAAGTTGACATTTTCATTATCCTTTATTATGGAGAACTACCTCAAAGTCGAGGTCGGATGACTTATTTTCACTATCGCAATTAGTAAAGGTAAATCTGCCATTTTGTTAATCTTCCTGATTCAGTAAACCTTGCAATAGGTTTAGAACTCTTTTTCTCACCCATTGGATGATATTTTAATAGTCGTGTCATCCATTATCTCGTTCCGTTACTTCTTTCCGCACTCTCATCACCCTTCGCTCGTTCCTCTGCTCAGATTTTCCCCGTATTTTGCAACACCTCCTGTCAAGTGGAGGAAACGTCGAGGGATCCCTCTGACTTTCGCCATTATTTCCTGCGTCCGTGCTTAATCTCTCACCAAGGCTGCAAAACGACTTCGCCCACCTCTTCGCATAACGTCCGCACGCAAAACTAAACCACATCTCTCCCTTTTAAAAATGACGTTGTTCAAATGTTGGTGAATGCCATCCGAAAGTCTCTCTTTAAGGTATCCATCGTTTTTTTCGAAAATAAAGAACTGTACCAAAGATAGGCTTCACAATAGGGTCACCTATCTGTTAATCATTCGATACCAATACCATTTTGTGAATCTCAGGGGACTCAAAACGTTATATCGTTTCCTTTCATATTTGTTCGGAGAGAGTTTAAAATTCCTTCCCAATGAATATAAGCTTTTCAAATTCCAAGAATTAGTTTATTCGTTCTTTATCATTACGGTGTTTTTGAGGAGTTTTTAGAAATAGCTTAGTCCCAAATGTAATCATAACTGTCACAAATGCATGAAAACGTGTTAATGTTGATGCAACTTACGAAAGATAATCTTAATCTCCCCTTGGAATGAAATTTTCGACTTGGAAAAATACTGATAAATGTATTATGACCTATTTAAACCTTTCTGTTTTCCTAAGATAAATAAGCTTTACGGAAATCGAAGTAGTTATGACGTTTGAGGTTATTGACACCATTATGCAATTGATAATGCAAATGAAGTTTACTTATAACAAAAACCAAAGATAACCTGGAGTTCTCGATAATTTGGATTGTTGTACTCTTTTAGTTTAAAAATATATTCCTAAAGTTTTACGAGGAAATGTCGTAGGGAAAATGCCGATTCGTGCCCTTCTGTAATATATTACTCAATTGACACTAGAAGTGCAATAAATCTAACGTTGATTTCGTATTTTGTACCCTTAATGACTTCCGGATTACAAGGAGCTCTAAAATGAAGTAATTCACAAAATATTTTCAGTGAAGCCAAAATCCGATCATTTGGATTACTTATTTCTTTTCGAGCTGGGATCAGTTCTCACAGCAGCGTGAGATTAAAGCGGTTAACCCAATTTTCAAAGCGTGGTCAATGGGTACAGCCATTCGTTTGGTGCAAATATCTAAATCGAAAGCTCCGGCAAATTTTTCCCAAAATGTCCCTCCCAACGGTGCGCCCAAACCCGATTTCCTTTCCGTCAAATTTGTCTCTCATAGCAACGGAACAATGGCCCTCTCCAAACTCTCTTCGTTTGTCGCTGGGAGCACCGGAAACCCTTCCGTTCTAATCCGAGTGCTTCTGTCGTTAACGCCATTTTCATAGAGTGGCGTCCTTTTCGCAACTCGCTCCGACATCCTCTTTTTCGCATCGCTTTGGACCAACTGGAGTTGCCACGTTTTGCAGCATCTGTAGCCGTGGACCGAAGTTCGTAAATTTTGCGCATTTTTTTCCTCGCTCCACGTCCAACTTTTCGTTCGTTAAGGAGGGCCGATTCCTTGAGCATATTTCCCAGAATTATCGCGATTAAAAGTCGACTTTAAATGAAGTTGCATAAATTCTCTTCGTCCTCTTTCTTTCTTAGGCTATTTTTTATTCCGCTTTAAAAAAGGTTGGCCAAATTAATCATTTGACTATGTTTTTGAATTAAAACTTTCTGGAAAAGATTTTTGCGATTCAAGAATGAAGTCTAACTTCAATCATATGCAAACACCAAAATACGTATTTTAACAAAAAATACTTAGGTATACGTTTGGAATATTTTTATATAACAGAAATTAATTCTATTTAAATGAGAGTGTGTATTCTTAGTTATCAACAATAAAAGTAAGTTAAAAAGGGACAAATGAAATTGAATAGTGCCTAATCAGTGTCGTCGTCAGAAGCAGACCACCCTGAGGCAACTTTTCTTATAATTCCAGACTTTTTCCCTATGCCAAAATCCATATTGAGGAATCTTTTACTAAACCACAGAAAATTAGAGTGAATAAGTAGAGTAGAGTATAGTAAAAGATTCCTCAATATGGATTTTGTTAGAATTAATAATTACCACAAAGTTACGCCTGATTCCGCGTCGTTTTTCTCTTTGGTTTACGTTTTAACGTTTTCGACCTCAATCGTTGCTTCGTAAAGTTATTTGTTACAATGCTGGTATTTTATTACCTCACTGTTTTTCTTTGTAGTACACAATCAGTGTTATCGTCGATTAATGGATAAGCGGCGTTATTATTCGCAACCATAACACTTTATTTGTTAATTTTTCCTGATAGGTTTTATTTATTTCTGGAATTTAAATCTTACCTGTTGTCTTTCCAGAGTTATGCAGAATGATACTTGTACGATTTATTTTCGTTTTAGTTGTAGGCATTCATATACTTCCTAATTAATTACTTATGTAATTATTACTTAATTCCTTATTACTCATTAACAAACCACTGATTTGACCGTTAATAATTTGCTTATTCTTTATTTACGCATTATCTTTACTTGTTTAGGCTCGTTGTTGTATTATGAGGCTGTTGCCTCTTTTGCCTACTGTCTGAATCTCTGAATGATACATTCTACAAGTTGAAGAAAATATCGCGAGAGTGTGAGGAGATACTTAGTAAGATTTGTGAATGGAGAAAAAAACATTCTTCCATCCAAAATTAATGTGAATTTTAATGTCGTGTATTCGTCTAAACAAGAGGTGAGTGATGGCAGGATGTAGATGGAACTATTAAGAGAAATGCCTGGAAAGGATTGGGTCGTGTTTCAAGGCATCGGTCTTTTTTCTCGTTTGGTCCCAACCGTACGGGAGCCTCCTGAATCATCGCAAATCCTTTACCACGGTGACATCAGCCGTCTTCAATTCCTTCGTGACTCTTGCCGTTGTCACGATCACACACCCTATCTACGTGTCATACGTATCGTGTCTGGAGGATTCCTCTTTTCTTATCCCTCCGCGCAGATGCAAGAACACTCTCCCATTAATGCATCGCCGCATATTTTCGCAGCCAAAGCGGCATTATCGCCCCACCGGACGTGTGCGGTTGCGAGTTTCCTCTTCACGTGTTCCCATCGCCTTCGCGGGAGCTTTTCCCGAAACGGATTTTCCAGAAAAAGGAGCAAAGTGGAGTAAAACGGATGAATAATTCCGGAAGTACTCGGTCTAGATTCGGCCATCCGTCTTTTGCGGAATTGCTGCTTTTAAGACCGCCTTAATCTTTCGCTCTATTTACCTTCCCGGAGCGGTTTTACTCCTCTAGTTAGGATTCATTGCCGACTGTTAAAATAGTCTCTTTGTGCCCCCGGGAGAATGAGGGATGACGCTTGTGATTGGCTGCCTTTGTCTCTAAGAGGATATTGCTTTATTTACTACGCTCTATAGGTGGTTGAACGATGGAACGGTGGAATCGATGGATTCTTTTGATTAAGGGTAGTGATGTAATTATCCAAATGGCTTTTCATTAAATTACTCCGATGTTTCTTCTCAGACTTTTTAACTTATGTTAAATTTATCCTATCTTGGTAACGTTGGGTGAAGTCTGAGCTGAAGAATTATTTTTATTACAGAAAATAATATTAACATAAGATCATCGTGAATTCGAGTGATTAGTTTGTTCTCTGTGAAAACTTAATTAGACTTATCCTACTGTCATATTTTTACCTAAGACTGCCCTTTATATTTTTTCTTCATATGTAAGCATGTAATTTGTTTCTATGGAATTTACATTCTGTTTGTGCATAGGTAATGGGATCTGATTTTGAGTACATTTTATGGTAAGCAGAATTTGAAGTAACAATAAGTCCATAAAGTTTACTGATACTATGTTGTGTTATTATGGTAATTATCGAGTATCATTTGTTTAGTCATAAATCCAAGAATCTTTCGCTGTAAATTCTTATTCCAGTATCCGCTAATGGTCCATTACTACGATAATTAAAGTTGTTCTCAGTTTGTTTAAATATAGAACCGCTTTTGATTGAAAGAAAGGATGAACCTATATTTTTACATCGACTGCATTTTGGCTTGAAATGCCAATGCATTGATTTACACCGCTGGATGTTCTGCTAGAACTACTCGTTCGATCTTCATTTATATTCATCAAGCTGGTCAGTTAAGACCTTACTCGTTTCGCTTTCAAAGAATTGGCCTTTCGAAACACCGCTTTGTCACTCGCTTGCATCCCTATCTAGCGATGTCTTTGCTTTCCGCAACCATGTTACGTCTATTCGTCGATGCATGTATTCGAGTATCTCACGAGCGGAAACAGAAACTGATTGCTTGCCCCACTTTAACCCTCCGTCCGTTCCGAAAGAGACGCTTATGCAACAAATTCAAACCCCTTTATCATCTTTCCCAACTCGTTCATCCCTACAGCTTTCTCGGTTTCCATCTCTCAGTAATCTCTGCAGCACTTAGGCCAAACCTCTTTCAAGTGTTCGCACCGTGCCGCAGTTCGTGCATCAGAAATCACACCGTCGCTTTGCACTTACGTCACCTTGCCCTCTTATCCTTCTTTGCCCACGTGTGCAACTTATGCCGATGCTACCGTAATTCTCTATTCCATGTGGACATCGAGAATAGAAATATCTCTTCGAGTCTTCCCTACTTAGACCAATAATTTTTCTTTTATGCACGCTGGCAGCTTGATATTGACAGAAATTAATAATTTACTTCGTTATTTTAACATTATGTTGCTTAGATGGAAAAGAAAGTGCTCTAAAATAATAATTTTTGTGATGAAAATACTTTTGCGAATACACTCAAAAGTTCTACTTGATAGTTTTAAGGCTAGTTGCATGTATCGGATCTTCTATATTTTTCTATATTTATATTGTGGAACCCGTTATGAACACATGTATATGCAAGATAGTGTTTCTGTTTGGATTTTCAGTTCCAGAATTTCTTTCCTTAATTTTAACGACCCTAAAGCGGAGACATAAGAAATAGGTAATGATTATTGATTAGACGTGAAAAAGTGAGCTATAATGGATTATTTTGACCCAAAAATTCTTTGAATGGAAAAGCTTACATCATTTCAGCTCTCATCCGTCTCATTCTTTGAAGCATCCACCTCTGAAGGTATGTACTTTAGGAATTTGGGTGCAGTCACCATCTCAATAGTTGCTCATAGGGTTATTGAAAAATATTTAACGCGTAAAAAATGAGTGGGACATGTTATTATCATATGTAAAAAGCGTCCTAACATGAATGGATTAATATGTTGTAAAATATTTTTTTTTTTAATTTTGGTGCAGTCACACTGCAACATGTGTGCAGTTGAGGTTCGAATCAAAGTCATTTGGTGCCCCAAGCGAGGGCAATATTGAGGAAATTTACCTTTAAAATATTAATAAGCAAAATATCATTAGCTTCATAATTTTCTAATTCTGTCACAGTTTATATAATTTCTTTACGTAATTAGACCTCAATAAAATATAATGCAAATATGCGATGCAATATAACGGAATTTTTGATAATATCAATTGACGCTTTGAATTGACGCCGCAACTAGTTGATGCTGAATTGCCTACATTTTAGGCGCAGGATTGCACGCAAATATAACTTTAGATAGTTTGCGTAGGAGTTGAAATCAAGTTAATTAGTTCTTCTCAACTTCACCGTTTCATTCTCTTTCTCATCATTTTCATCTCGCTCCGGAACTCGGCCATTAATCTCAAATTTTTCGATTCTACGAAAGCGTCGCCCTACGAGTAGAAAGTAGAAAAGGGCGGCTGCATAAAGAGGTGTTGCACAAGCGGCTGCGCTGACCTCCATACTTTCTTCTTATCTTCGCTTTGAATGTCAGTCATGTCGGAAACTCGAGTGGGAGAGCGTGGATAGAGAATTCATTCGATCCTTTTATCTTCCGACCTCCCGATCATTCGCGCTTTTCTCCAATCGAAGCTTTCGATCCCTTTCTCTCAGCTCTCTTTCCTCTGGAACCAACATCTCTTGTTTTCTTCTGCTTCTTTGGTCGATTAGAAGGACCTTTTCTGCGGTGTATTGGAATTTGTTCCTTTAGTGGCGCAATCTATATTACCATAAAATCCTCTTCTTTTTCCATCTTCTCTTTCATGTGGAAGTAAAGGGCTGTTGTATTTATTTAGTATCCCAAAATGGGCTTATTCATCTAAGACATTTTCTTTATTATTCATATTAGATTGTGTAGATGGAAGCTTGAATACATTTCTTTGTTGAATTTTAATCACATGTCTTAGAGCAAATCGTACATTTAACGTGAAATGTTTCATCGCAGTGTAACTCGAGCTCTCTGGCATTAATTGAAATCTTCTACTTGATGTTGTACGTAATCATTCTTAATATTTTACTGATTAAAATGATTTTAAAGTAATTCTAATTTATGGTATATTAATATCGTTACTTATCGAGAAAAGTTCAAGTTAACCTAGGTGACAGTTTTTTGTTAAAAAAGGTTTACAGTATTCAGTAATTTATTCATGGGATTCATATCTTGCAACATGAGTAACCTTTCGAAGTATTCTTATGTTAAGAGATGCAAGAGAATACTTACTTACAATAAATTATGTCTAATATTTCTACTTTTATTCTTAGACAAAGAAAGATATTAATTCCTCAAAACTCATCATATTTATCTCATTTTCAAAGAAGTATAACTTGTAAGGTGAAGTATTGGTGTGAAGCTCGGATTAAAGATCCTAAGGAAACCCGTGTATTTATAGTGATTGTGTCAGCCCGGCTGATTTCGTTCAAATCCGTTACTCCTCGAGCGAGTTCTCTCGTGCTAGCCGGCGGCTCTTCTTGGACGAGGCGATGTTACGTCGGATTTCGTAATCCGCGGTTTATGTCTTTGCTGGGCGGCTCTTAATCTTGCCGGTTTGTCCCACTCTCTCTCTCGCTTTTCATTTTGTCGTTGGCGCCTTTCCACGGCTGACTCTGCTTTTCGGTCGATGATCGTGGAGCAGCCTTTTTCCTCGAACGTGGGCGATAGGAAGTAGACAAAAGTAGACATCGGGCACACGTGGTAATGTCTTTACCGTTGGCAATTCCGGAATATTGGCAAGTTCGTATGCATGCGCTGGAGAAATATCCGATGAAATGCTTTTAATAATAGTTTAACATAAGTGAAACTGTGCGGATGATTTTCACAAAATATCTCTTGAGACGAATTTGAAATGGCATAGAACAGGTTGTTCATTTTAAAAGACAAATAACAAAATGATAATATGAAAATTCTAGTTCTCACCGTTAACGCATTTTTACCGTTAGCAAATAGTGGTTCAAAAATATTTTATGTCCGTGTAGTTTCTTAAGTTTTCATAGATCGCAAAAGACTCACTTTTCCTCGAGTTATTGATTCATCGACGCAAATATATGTTTTTAATTCAAAAGCGAGTCATCTCTTTTGTCAAAAAAGACTGGAATATTTCCCGTTTTCAAAGATATTGCTCGTGCGCCGATGTCGGAGAAAACCTATTTATGGCCATAAGCTGCTCTAATTCTACGATGGCCTTCCATTAAACTTTTATATTTAGACCTGCAGTCTTTCGATATTTCTTCTCTCTATCGCCAATTTTGACCCACTTCCAATTCCAGTCCACCCTATATTTCCCTGATATATCGCCCCTCCGATGAACATAGTAAATTGCCCTGACCAAGTTCAGCAGTTTGCTGCACGCCCTCCCGTACCTTATTCGGGAGGACGAAGACGTTCCCTTTCCTCCTTTTGTACTCCCCATTTGTTTACTTCCTCGGCTCTCCTTTGTGGATCCCTCGCCCACTCTTTCTTCCTTCCTCACGTCTTTCTTTTTCCCTGCACTTTTTTACTCTTCCTTTTCTCATTGACTGACTTCTTCCGCTTTATCACCCCCGTTCTACCACTCAGTTACTCCTGTTTCCGTTGTCTAGTAAAAGATGAAGTCCCTTGCTGATCGCATTTCTACATGGGAAATGTGTTAATCTGTTAAAGATACTCATTTTAGTTAAAAATGCACCATTATTTCATTTGGAACGGAATTCATACTCCCTTAGCTACCTTTCTATATTCAGAAGGAATTCCCTCGGAAATATTTCAGGTTCTTATTAGGCCCAACATATCCAAGGCATTCGAGTGGGTGATATGTGGTCAGTGCGACTCCGCCATCGTTGGAAATTCTAGTCCGCGCTGGAATCGAGAACTTATGAATTCGGGCAGCTACCCAATTTTTTCAAGATTTCATATATCATGGACCTTGTCGAGATACGAACTCAGAACCTCTTTCTTCCCTGACTAACGCGTTCTTCATCTCTAAGCCAGCTGTATTAATTAAATATGCGTACAATCTTTCAGTTAGTGGATCTAATACCGAAAATATTTGTATAATTCATAATTACGCTCCAAGAAACACCTTTGCTTATACGATCAGTGCAAGGAGATCCCTCCAAATACACATATATCAAATCCCATTAAATAAGTTTAAAATATGCCATCCAAAGAATTATAAAGGTTAAGATGTTTTTGAATGAGGCATTATTCATATGTGTAATCTTTATACAGAAATGATTTAATGTAACTGTCTAGACCTATTAATACTTCTCTTCGATCAATAATTATAAATATCACATCCTCTGTAGATTCATATATGTGTAGCGAAAACTATAGTAAATGTTATTTGGTAATTGATGTTTAAGATAGTGATGAGTGATGTTTAAATAATCCTAAAAAAAGGAAACCGTGGTGATTATGCTGCTCTGCTTATTCGCCTGCTTATTGACAGGGACGAATCAAATTCATTTACATTTAAATTTAAACACTGCAATCTACCAGTGGTGCGTGGCAGGGGGTGTAAAACACCGAAATCCCTATCTAACCTGGAGAGCTATTAGCTTCTGTAATACTTCGCGGGAGAATCGACCAAAAGTAACTATCTGTCCTGGTAACTACTCGAACTTCCCTGTATCGCTTTTTTGTTTTCTCCCGAAGATCGCTCAAGTTTATAACTGGAATAACAAAATCAGTTATCTCCTCCCCGAAATCGGTAGTGATAAATTTATCAAAAAGCTTCCGTCGATGTTCAAGTCTTCTATCACTAAGAGAGTTCCATCCGATATTCGTTTGATAATATACATTAAAAGTTTAAATAAAATACATATATATTTCTCTTTCAAGATCCTGATGCAGTACAGCTATTGACAACATCAATTTTTAATATTTAAAAAACCGATGCGTCGAAGAAACCTAATGAGTGACTAGTGCCATGTGTGTTTTATGTTAATCTGTTGTTTTTTAAACCCGATTATAATACTTTGCAACCCCCTCAGGAAGTTATTACTCCCAATAATTTCCGTACGACAGTTCTCCTAATCTCATAAGATACTATCTTCTAAACCGCCTTCGTTCCAAGAATAAATTTTGGCGGAGATCTCTCGACTTTTTGTGCCATAACATCCGTTCGCATCAGTCCTTTCTCTCATCCCCTCTTTCCGCTTCACTTGTTCCCATGAATGGAATCTCTTGCCTTCGTGTTTATCCTCTCCCCTCTGTACGTGTGTGAGCTTCAAGTGGTGTGGGACATCGCGGAGGTGCAGCACTCATTTGTTTCCATCCTTCCGTTTCCTCTCCCTCGACTCTACTCCTTCATAGTTTTAGGGGGAAGTTTATGAGACTCGTTTACGTTCAAAGGAACGAACTCGTGTTAAATTATTTGCCCAAGAGGGGGTTGTCATTTTTTCTACTCAGCTGAGCTACTCGAGAGAAAAACTCGTTTGCGTCTTGATTTGATCTTACAACGAAATGTACATGGTCTACATCGTTCTATCTTCTCTACAGTTCAAGTGGCTATCGAAGAAAATTACATCCGGGACTTATTTTCTTAAAATAAGGAATCTTCTGGCCTGAATTATTTAGTTTTAAAGTCATATGGTGATCAATATTTTTTTGGTGCCTCAATGTTTCTAGATTAAACATTTCCTTTGTGAGAACGAAAACTAAGCCACTATTCTGTGGAACTAGTTTTCCTGGCTAGTTATTAAATGAGGTTAAGAGAGGTTCATGTTTCTCTTAACTCTTTGGTAACACAAGAATAAGAGTTGGAGTAGTTTTGCTCATAAGTCGTGCACCCAGAAGAAATCCCAAGGAAAAATGGGATTAGTCAACTAAATTATCCGCCGTGAACTAAAGTAACATCTCGGATGGAGGAAGATCCCATGTTCGATTCCCGGCCCCGTTAGACTTTTTTCAAGCCCTTTTTTCCTTGGGTTCTTTGGTAACACTCATACGAATGCTTGTTTTCCTTTATATGACAGTGAATGGTGATGAAATTTTTAGGTGGATTTTTTCGCTTAAATCACTGTCTCGCAAATCGTCGGTGGGAAAAGCAAACCTCGCTCTTAATATTGCCTGATGGCCTAATTGCCTCTCAGAAAGCTTTTGAATGCTATTGGTGGAGGGGATCCAATCAACCTTCGCTGCAGACAGGCGTAGGCCTAGGTAAATATTAGGACACAAAGATATGAGATTGATCCTTCTTCATTTTAATACAAAGTCGTAGCGTGGGCAGTTATTTCTACATGTTTATCTAAGCAAAATTAAAAAAGACGTTCTATAGTTTGAGAGCATAAGTGGTGCTATGATTCCCCATCTTCAATTATTCAAAGGAAAGGGAAATTCCCTTGATACTTCTTAAATGGTCTCTATTCTGTGGTGAAAGGGATTTCCGTTTTTCTTGTGAAATCGAGATTTTCGTCATCGATAATTTCGAAATTGACGTCATCGATAAGAATGAAGTTACTTCAAAATGTTTACCGGCTATTTATTCAATTCTGGTCAATTTATTATAGATAGTACCTCATTTTTGGCTGTACAGAAATGCAGTAGTTCCTAAAAATCCCTAAGCTAAGTGTGCTAGATGGATAAAATTGGAATTTATATTTGTGAGCTGGGTGTATTTTAATGCCTTCTATGACAGTGGCTAGGGTTTGATTATTCGCGATTGGTGCTCCTCAGCCTCCTTTTACTGTCTTTACAAGCTATATTTGCTGGGCGAAGGAGCAAATGTGGTCGTTTCGTTTGCAAAGGATGTATCTCACCCATAATTACTTGGACAATTTAAGAATCTCTTTCCCGTCCACCTATACTTACTACGACGAAATTTCTTATCTCGTTAAGACTCCTTTACTCTGGTTGTACCAGCCCATTTAAATTCACGGGGTGATTTTTCCTCCCCGCTGCAGTGCTGCACCGTGCCGCAGCTCAGGACATGGCTTTGGGGCTGCGCGTCGCCCCCGCTGTAAACATTTCGCCCTTCGGGCCGAGTAAACAACCGTCGAGGATTGCGAGATGTTCGATGCGGGTGAAGTGCCGCGGGGAAGACGTGGGTGTCGACAGCGGGGCGAAGAAAGCGTCGCTCCCTGGGAACGTACTTAATGATCTTCCTCGACTTCGCCCGAAACGCACAAATTATTTCCACTGGGTTTTTAAAGAAGAGGTTCTGTTGAAGGTCGCTAAATAGAGGCGCGAAGAGATTTAACGGCGACTCCGACTGGAAAAGTGACTTTATCATTTCCGCTCGACCAGATTAGTTGACTCATGCGCCGAGCGAGGGTTTCGCCGACGGCGTTATTGCAAAAGGTACCGTTCTTACTCGCCGAATGAATCGTAGTTCGTCTGCTTGAACGTTTCTGTCTTTCCAAGCAATCCTTTTGCCTTTCTAAATAAATTTAAATGAATTTCTAAATAAAGACACGTTACGAAGTCTGAATATCTAGTTTTCTGTTGTTGTTAGAAGTATTTAAACGTTGCCAACTGGCTAGAAGGCCAACTTGCCACGTACATTTAAATTAATATATTTATAATGAGAGTACGTAAGAAAACCGTCGGTTTATTAATACTTTTTGAGGATGTAGGAGATAAGTTAGTCTGCAATCATAATCGCTTTTTCTCCACTGAATTTGATCAATGAAGGTGTTGTTTTATATTTTGTTACATCCATATAGACGAAATTAACCCTCTATAGATGAAGTTTTCACTTAATGGAACGAGGTAAACATTTCCAGTCTCTATTAATAAAACATATCCACAAAAATCTCTTGAATTGTTTCATGAAGCAAGGATACGTAAGCATTCTTTTGAGAATTTCATTTACCTTAAGGACTGAAGTAAAAATACTGCTCTTACCGGTGAGAATTCAGGGAAAAGATCCCAGTTAATGCTTTTGTTTTGTAAATAATCACATTCTTCATTTCAATTTATCGTTCCTTACGGTTATATACTATTATAGTGTATGGTAATAGCAGTTTCCAACCTCTCATTTGAATTTGAATTAGTACAACTTCAATTACTTTTCTTTGTAGATATTTATCAATAATAAATCGTACAAATAATAAGATACTTGTAACTCATTCAACTGATTTTATGGTTTTTTAATATTAATGAAGAATTAATTCCATGTGTCAATTAATTTAAAATGCAACATTTTCGGTATAGTATTATGTTACAAACGGCTCTCTGAATATTTTTTTCTGAATTATTCTCATTGATTTACTATTTCAAGTTGAGCCTAAGATTATTTTTAGGCTGCCTTTCTGCGCAATCTTCCGGGTCTCTGTTTTGATTTTCATTGTCCCTGCGACAGATGCATCATCCGACAACATTTGTGTCGTAAGGTTAAGTGAAGGAAGAAAGCCGTGCGTTTGTTTTTCTTTCCTTGAGGCGGAGATGATATGGGTCAACAGAACAAGTCGCCATTTAGTCTCCTTTTCCCTAAAAGAAATTCCCTTTAAGAGGGGCCTTGTTTTTACTACCGTTTCTATAAGTACTACTCATTTTAATGTAGGTGGAGCGAGATTTTTCATCTATATCATTATTCACTGGGTGGTATTTAAGAAAATAGAATTTCTTGCCAGCGAAAAATTCGGCTCAGTGGCCTTTGCATTCTTCTTTTACTGGTCGCCATTTCCATGAATTCGGTCTTAGCGGATTAGGCTTTTCTTTGAAATGGTGGAGTAGATTATTTTGGAACACCACCAGCTGAAGCAATACATTCATCCACTTCTCCGACGGACTGAAAATGTTATCTGCTATTCTACTCTATTGACCACTGGTTCTACTTTTTCTGGTCTTATTGTCCTTCTTACGCCCTAGTTCTCTTTCACCAAGAGCATTTGCCACACTCCCCTACGTTTCTTTTGTTTCCCAGCCATTTGGTCTAACAAGGGAATGAATTGCTACCTTGAAAATTATTTGATGGTGAGATATGGAGACTCATTAATCTACCTTAAGGGACAATTTTATTAGTCTTCCTGCTCTCCCATTTTTTAGGGTCCTTAGTTATTCTCTGAATTTGTGGGAATAGATTTTGCGTTCAATTATACATTTTTAATTCATTTCTATAGATTCAGGTTGAATGTCGTTAGAATTCGCCATGAAAAAATTTATTTATTTTTCTGGTTGAGTTTTTTGGTACGTATAGGCTAACTTTGAGAATGTTTCTATTTCATTTCTCAGGTTTTATCAAGCAAGCAATCAGCTCACTTCTCATCTCACCTCAAACCTCATTCTTTTTACTTGGGAGATAGAGGCGGTGTGGCTCCATCCGGCCTTTGGGCTTTATAATTTATAGACTTTTTTAAAATTTATCCTTTACAAGAGTAAATAGGAAATAAACATTTTGTCATTTCGCATGTACATTTCTGGTGGTGGTTTTATTACAGTTTTAAGGCGTTATAGAATTTTTTTTAATAGGACATTAAATTTTAGATTCCTAATACTGGCATTCACATCACTAATCGGTCATCCACTCATCCTATTATCGAGTATTTCTTTGTCGCAGGGCATCCTCCCGTCTGCGTTACGAGCCCATCGCTCCCCCTCCGACGTCTCCTTGTCAGTTCGATTCCCTTCTTCATACCAGGATATTCATACCGTGAGCTTCCTACTCTCCTTAAACGCACATTTCAACTCTGTTTCCACGTATATACATTCTCCTCTTAGTCTTGAATTTACCTTTCCTTGCCTCAATCTCAAACTTCGCAACTTTCGTCCCCCACTATCGCCCACCCGTTTTCCCTTTAACCGACGCTGGTTGCCTAGAACCCTTTCCCTTCATTCCACCCTCGCCACCGTCACACTCCTTGATCCCGCGCTCGTAAAACTGACGACTGCCCATTTAAGGGTGCGGTAGATTACCGACCCCCTCCTCTTCTGCCCTTAGATGTGGGGGAGGCTAGCAAGGACTGCCTGATTAGTAGCGTGGGATTATCGCGGACGAGCAAGACATTCTCCATTGCTCGTGCCATCTCTTTCTTCCTCCCCTTCTGTGCTGCTACATCGGAGCGCATTCGAGGAGAGGAGATGATTGCGACTTCAATTCGTTGAGAAGGAATCCAAAGAAAGTAAATCAACCGTAAATGAATTTGTCGAACGGTGGAGTCACAGGAAGGAAAGGCTTATCATAGCCTTGAACTTATAAGAGCCCCAGAAGAATTTTGTCTTGAACCTGACTTACTGCAATGACTGTTCGAATTATTTAGGAATTTTTGTTCAAGATTCATCTATTGTTATACTTAAATTGAATAATGATGAAGTAGAATCCAAACCCGTTTAACTAAAGTGAGACGCGGAATCGTAATTAAGTGGTTAGAATACCTGATTGCAAAGTTGGAGACTTGATCTTCGAGTCCTATCATTTTTCACTTTTTGTTTATTGATTACTTAAAGTTCATTACGATCAGGTTCTTTTGAAGTGTCATTTGGAGTTTGATTATACTTTTGCTTACCTACCTTCTGAGTTACACAAGAGATCCAAAAAAGAGATGGACGAAACATGAAAAGAGCAGATAACTTCTTGGTTCTCTTTTATCTTCCTACTTTACTCTTCGCTCCTTATCTCATTTTTCTTCATTCAAGCTGTATCAGCATCGTAACGTGCAAGGGTTTTTCTTCGCTGTATTTTGCCACATTTAAAGTATCGTCCAAGTTGAGACATCCTGAAGATAACGGACTTAGGGTGAGTTTGAATCTACTAGGAGAGAATTCCGTCGTACAGCTAGGATAGTGAGGAGGATATGATAATGGGAGGAGCGAAGACTTTGCTCGGACGGGTTTTTCTCCGCTTGATGAGAGGAGTCACTCAAGGTAGCGCTTTGGGCCATAATTTATTTTTCACGCCCCTTCATCTGGTGTAGTTAAGCCTCGAGCCTTCTTCGTATCCCTTGTCTCTTCTTCTTCCTCACCGGATTCGGTGCTCTTTCTCTTCTGTCATTTAATCCGTTCTCTCTGGTTAAATCTGTAGTCTCTACTTATTTTTCGTATAAAGAAGTATCAAGCTACCCCAAACATGAACAGTTACCTTTTCTGCGTCTATGTGCGTGTTTTTTCTGCGTTATTGTATTTACACAGAGTGTATCTGTGTCACGGAGTGGGCTTTAAAGTGGATACTTCGGGTGAGGAATGACTTCGTTCTGCGAGGGGGTTCTTCAGAATTTTTAGAAGTAGAATTTGCGTGAATGGTTATACTATTCCACTTGCATCGGAGGTAAGGCCCCCCTTCTGTTTGCGTTATGACTGCTCCAGTACGCAGTGATACCCTCTGAAACTAAAGTGTTATGAATATTCCTTTTTTTTAATAACGTTTCTGTTAGTTCAGCAAGGTGATATAGTATGTGGAAATAATAAAGGTTTTTTCTGCATTTTGACATTCCAATTTTTGGTATTAACTCTTGGAAATGCCTTGTATCTATTGTTGAACATGGATTTAAAACTAATATATAAATTTTGAGATTACTGTGGGAGTTTAACAAAAATCCAATAGGGAATAAGGAAAAGAGATATAATTTCATTACATCTTTTTCTGAATGACTTAGAATTTTTCCTACGCAATGAAGCTTTGGTGTTTAATACTGCCAATTGTTTTATTTGAAAGGATTATTTCATAAATAATAATTTTTACCAGCATGATCTTGAAGCTGAATTTAAATGTGGCTGTACACATCTTTGAAATTGTAGATTGATTAAATAAAATATTCATGTAAAAGAAAAATCAAGAAAATGAGCGTTTACAACCAACATAATTGGTCAGTAAAATGGGCGGATGTTGCTTTGGAGCGATTATTGACTGAAGCTAGTTTTCAGTGAAATAGGAAACAGATATACTTTTACCCTGGAAGAAAATAACATTACCGCGTACTACTATTTTCTATTTCTCGCAACAAGCTGTGGTGAAAGGGCGCCAAAGTTCCCATTTACCAGATAAAACGTCAAACCCATCTTTCATCGATGGATTTCCGAAGCCGAGGAGGTGTCTCACGGCAACGAATCGCCGGAAAGAGAGAGGAGACGTTGCTAAGCATAGAACGATAGGGCGCCTTAGTGAAAACAAACCGGGTGGAAAAATAGAGATGATGGCATCGTCGCGGGGAAGGGAGTCTTTCTAAATATAGAACTTTCTCCCTCCCAACACCTCTCTCCCATCGGTATCCGGAGAGAGAGATATATTTTTTTTCCGCATCCAAGTTTCGTGCCCTCCCCTTATCACACTTCGCCGTCTCGCACGCGACGAGATCGCTAGACCGTGAAACGCGACTCATCTCGCTCTTTTTTCCATTCGCATGCCGTCAATAGCGCGCTTTCGGTGACGGATTCCCCGCGATTCGTTCTGGGAATGGAACGCCGAAAGTGACCCGATTCGTACTTGCGTCTTCTTTTCGCGGATGCCTCGCCGTGGTGCATGTCTTCCTCGGGGGACTCCAAGTCTGGATTTGAGGTCCGCATTCCCTGGATTCGTGCGAGTGCATGAATGCCTCGTCCGAATTTCATTCGGGCTGATGAGTAAAATTACCCGTGAAAATTGTTGTTGTTTATCAAAAGATAGACTAAGGTGTCTAAGATTTTGAAGCCAAGTACTCATTTTTAATCGTGTACTAATAATTACCAAATTCGTATACTTACTTCGGTTTTATGTCACAAGCTGATGTGGTTGGTATATAATATGAGTTCGGAACTTGGCTAACAGTCTATTCTAGATTTACGTATTCTTTATTCTAGTTTTCAGAGAGTCTGTTGCCTACGTAGTTTGGAATATGGAGTATGCTTTCCTCGACTTTCACTTGAAAATCTCGAGATATTTGTTTTTTGATAAAAAACACGCTTATTCAGCGCTAGCTTTGATTAAGTTTACATCTTCCACTGTGCAAAAATTCAATACTAATAAATTCGATATCAAGTATTTACCATCAGATTTCTCATCGAAGGAAGTTACTATGTATTATGTGCAATTTAGAAGTAGAAGTTAACAAACCTAACAAACGGATGCTATCTTACCGTAGCGATACAACAACGTAGGTACTCCCTTTTAATTTCATTGATAGCTTCGTCTGTTTTTCCGAATGCTTTTGCTGAAAACGAGAACGATATCAGTTATATTTTTTATAGTTTTTTTTCAAGTAATCGGATCGCAATTTCAACATTAGTATATACCGTTTCTTGCTCTCTCAGTCTCGTACTCCTCCAACCATCGATATTGTTTCGTGAAAGAGCATGGTTAGGTGTGGTTGTTTAAGCATTCTTTCATCATATATCTAGGGGATTTAGACCTGTAAATGTCTAGGATATCTCCGAGTAACGCATTACTATTTAAACCTGCACTTTTACAGATGTTACCGAGATCTGCAAAAGAAGGAGAAAACGATGCTGAAATCATGACCGTAAATTAAGGGAAATGAACCAGAAGTTGGGGGTCGGTAGAAATATATGTCCTTTACCCTTTTCAGGGTCGGGAATCCAATAGGGGTGCCTAAAGACAGCCGGGCGATCTTTCTTGTCAGGATATTATTTTTCTGGATTCCTCATATATTAAAAGGGCCTCTCCTGAAAATTTATGACAATAAGTAGGAATTAATTATCTTCCATATCCAAATTCTTCTTTAATTGAAAGAGAAATATTAATTATAAAAATGTCAGGTCATATAAATTAAATAAATTTTGTTGGCTTTAACTTGTTGAATCTGGGTGAGCACCATATTTAATCGCAATGTTTGGATATTATTACAAATAAATACAACACTTCATACACGACCTGTCTTGGCAAATATCATGACATCATCAGAAGAACCGTCAGACTTAATGATGATCAATGCCAAAATCGACCCTGTTTTATTCATGTGAAATGTTGTACAGAAGTATATGATTAAATAATGTGAATAAAATGGACGTATCAATCCGACATTGGGTGTTCAATATTCTGAATTTATTAGCTTGATCGTTTTGAAAATGCATTTTCGATAGCAATTATGCTACTCAAGTAAGGTAGACTACTCAACGC
The DNA here is from genome assembly GCA_947579665.1 of Sympetrum striolatum. Taxonomy (NCBI): domain Eukaryota; kingdom Metazoa; phylum Arthropoda; class Insecta; order Odonata; family Libellulidae; genus Sympetrum; species Sympetrum striolatum. The sequence continues at coordinate 85,181,196 of OX388345.1, forward strand.
TTCTTAAAACTTCGCTGCATAATCTGTAGTAACTATTTTAATCTGGACTGAAAGTGGAAATATTCCCCGGATAATCTCTGTGATTTCCGAAAAATAGATTAATGTGAAATTGTTTTGTATTATCCTGAATTTTACTTCTTAGCGCTTCTTTTATTCGACTCGTACCTTTACATTCTTCAGTGCAGTGACAGAATATGCTAGATCAGTTATCCGAAGGAATTGATGACGAATATCTGTCGACGTGCGATGATGTGCAAAGGTGAGAGGTGATCGTGGATAAGGCGAATCCGAATAATTGCAGCCTCTCTCAAGATCACGGAAACCGCCGATTCCGCCGTTTTAGTACGTGATGGTGGCGGAGTAAACACCTCTCGGTCTCTTCCAAGAAGATGCCGACGTGACTCACGGCGAACCGTGATCTCTAGCTGTTTACGAAAAGTGCTGCTCAGGTGCTGCGGCACTCAGCACCGAAATCAAAACGAATTGTCGCCGAGGAGAGCTGAACGAGGAACGTGATTCAGTGTCAGGCGGATGCGAGAGGCTCCAGAGTCATCAGGAATAATAAGATAAGGATTACACTCCCGATTTTTCATGGGAGCAAAAACGAATTCTACGAACGATCTACTCTTTCAACGTTCCAATTCATCCAAAAAGGACCCTTCTCATGAATCTGAAGTTTTTAAAAATTCATTTTGAAGAAAGTATTCGGAGTTTAGCTGGTTTGGACTGATTATGTTTCAACTTCGAATTAGTTTTCTATAAATTTTGTTTAACTTAAGATTTATCCGTGTGGTCCATTTTTGAATAGTTGGATTTTGGAATTTGCTTTCCAAAAATTCGTTTTCGAACAATTCGCCTGTAACCATATTTCAGCCGGCAATTCACGAGTTTGACGTTATCTCAGTTAAGAATTGAAATTTGGCAATCCAATTATAACGTCCTTGCCTCCGGTGGAACGTATCTTCTTGCGTATCTGTAGCGAGACGCTTTATTACGCAACCGTATTCATTCGTCTCGCCGCTGCGAGATGTTTATGCTCCACGACGCACGTTATTTTACTGCTCCGTACTTTACGACATTTTTGTCGCGATTACATTTAGTACAAGTACATACTTCTCTCGTCTTCGCCGTGATTTACGGGGCACAAGTTCGCATTAATTATGTCGCTCCCAGTTATCTTCGCCCTTGTAACATTCCATGAGATATAAAATTTACACGGCACATTTCAGAGAATCAGGCTTAAGTTCGTCTTACTAGGTTTGGTATCTGCTCTGATTAAATCGGATAGGGCACGGAAAATTTATCACTGGAAAAATTAAAGTGGATGTAAAATTTGAAACTAATTCATGCTAATTCGATTCATTTATTCTCTGGAAGCGGCGGAAAGGTTGGAAAAAAGGCCGAGTGAATGGAGCAGAATCGACTCAAAACTGTGCGCAATAAATGAAAAAAAAAGTAACAGTATCCCTTTCAAAATGGTGTCCGAGACCAGAGATTATGAATATATTACACCGCAGATTACGTTATTCTGTGCACAATGAGAGCGCGGCACGGATGCAGGATAAAAAACGTCGTCGCGAGCTATTTTTCCTTTGTTTCCAGCAATTGTTCCATTGTCCTCTATTCGACCCACCTTCTCTTTCTAACCAATTATCACTTTTCGCTTACATCTGTTTCTTCCAGCTTCAAACTTTCAACTATTATGCCAGCTCACACTTAAGCTGGATTCACACATTCTCTCACGTGTTTTATCTTCTTTCTAGATATCATCATTAAGTTCGGCATTTTCCTGTAATACCAGTAACATTAATGTAAATCAAGATTACACCAACTATATTACCTTGCAAAGCGGAGGTGCTGGAGATGTTTGGGGAAGAGAGGGCTTTAATTGAAGTAATTGGGAATCAACACAACAAATGGGTGGGTCAAATATTGAGAGGAGAGGAGCTGCTAAAGAAAGTAATTGAGGTTACAAGGGAAGAAACAGGGAAAGACAAAGACAGAAGATTTTGGATGACACAAGGGTGGAGTTTGCTACCAAAAGTGAAGGAGATGGCGTTGAGTAGAGATATTAAATGCACATGAATCTACCGAAAGGTAAATAGATCACTCATGTAGGTATTACCTTTTTTCCATAATAACATCATTCGAGTTTCAGATTAGTCTTATTTTGATTTCCCTCTATATTGTTTACTTCCGTATTTCGCTTTTACGTTATTGATTATAAAATAAGTTTTTTCCACTCTTAATACTTTTAACAAGAATAAATACACAATATTTACAAAAGAAAGAAATAACGTGAGTTATAGCTCCAGAAAGAAGACTTACTTTATGTATGCACACACGCGGAATTTATTATTATATTTATATACGGAATTTAAAAATTATGATTTGAAGTCCTTGAAAAAAAATCAGCATTTTATTGCTTCTTATCTTTGTTTCCCTTGGATAAGAGCCATTGTTTTAGTTTTCTAGGGAAAGAAGGTTTCGGACTATTTTGCAACACATTAACAGGGTGAAAACTAAAGATTCTTGGTCCTAGATACATTTGGGCTTTGTTATGTCAACACATTGATTTGATCTCAGCTTCTTCGAAATTCTTTTGCCTTTATTTTGTTTCCACCGGTGATTTGAAACATTTCTAGCCCTTAACAAACACGCAACCCGCGTTTTTTACCGCATTAAATTAATTTCCACGATCATTATCCTTACTCATCAGCCCTATTTTTAACTATTGCAGACCTTTGTCCCTTTTCCTCCACCTTTCTGGTATCTCTCTCCTCTCTTTTCTTCTCTCACCTCATTATTTCTTTCTTCCACATTTATCCTTCCCCATTCCTTTATGCCTCCTTTTTTATCCTCGTGCATTATTCCGCCACCCCATTCTCGGCCCCTCTCCGCTTTCCTTTCTTCTCCCGTCTTTCTCTCCCCTTTAGCACAATGAAAAACTGCTGGGGTTCTCAGAGTTAACCGCAGAATAGTGGAAGATTCCGCGTTCCATTCGCTGCTTCGGGTGCGTATTTCCGCGATTCGCGCTCCACTCTTTTTTCCCCCTCCGCACCACTCTTTTTCCCCCTCCGCACCACCGCGTGTCCTAACTCTTTCAGCAGCCCCTTCCGGGGAATGCGGCGACCGCTGTTATTCTTCTCCGAGACTGTTGGTGTCTCTTTCCGCGGAGGCATTCGTAACGTGCACCGAATGCAAACACCCGGAAGTGAAATATTTCGGGGGGTGCACGGTCTGGGTATTGAGGTTATCCGACGCCTACGGTTTATTTATTTTGAGGAAGAATTTTCCTCCACTTTAGGCGCTGCTTAGGGCGCTCTTCGAAGCTGCATTATAAGCTCCATTTTTGTGGTGTTGATGCTCGTTGGAGCGGATCACGCCAACACAAATAATGTTTGTATCTCTTTATGCCGTGGAGATGTAAGTGGCGTCTGGTGAAAGGTTTACAGCTTTTGTTATTACCATGGAGGTATAGTCGGATTCGTCTTTATTCAAGACGTGAGCAGAGCAGGACTGGGGTCTACTTAAGTTTGGTTACCTCGGATTTTTTCTTTTATTTTCCATCTCCGGAACTTAAATTTTCATTAGATTAGGTGGATCTAAGATAAGTCTTGGTTGTAACCAAAAGGTTTCTAGTAGCTTTTGATTTCAATTAATTTCGATGAGTTTTATACGAATCATGATAATGATGTACGGATAAATATTTAATGGAATTCAGTGTTGAAGATTTAACTTTTGAAAGTTTCTGTTAATGTTAACTACTGTGATTTCATGGATTCTGTTATCCTAAGCATCTTTCTCGACTAGAAAAATCAACATAGGAGACTGAGAGAAAACATTCCTGTCCCGATAATGTATTACTTCTTGACTTCATTGCGTTAAAAGATTTTTCTCAACTATTCGTGTACATACAGAGAAGATTCTATTCTATACTCGATTCCGTTCTTATAATTTCAACAAGCTATGCTGCTTGTATATTATGAATAAATTAGAATAACCTTGCATTGGATGTCGATGTTAGATGGATGTAAGCTTTACGCAAATGATAAATTAGTCGCATCTAAACAGCGATCGAATCCAAGTAAACCCTAATGATGGACCATTTGCTCATATTGTTGATTATTCGTAGAGTCATAAGTAGTAATGCTCGAAATAGCTCAATAAAATCAAAAAATAGACGATTATAAGTATTTATAAAATTATTTAAATTAATTTTCATCGTCTTACTTTAATTTTTGAGCTCATTCATTTTTAAATGTTTGGAGAGGAGAAAAGATGTATTTTTTCACCATACTAATATTTTTGAATATTTCTAATTATAAGGAAAAATATAAAATGGACGATGAAGGATAAAGCAATACGAATTATATATATTCTTCGTTAAGTTATTTACTTCTAAAAGTGCTAATTGGTAAAACGTAGACACTAATAGGTATGCTTTCCGAAAGAAACTTCCGTTCCTCCTCCTTCGCACCCGTTTCTTTCCCCTGATTTTATATCGACCAAACGTTGTGCACTTGTACGTGGTCATTTAAGTAGTGTGCATTACCAATGGACTAATTTCGATCTTGGCCTTGTTTTCGCTTCACTAGAAGGCTTCACCAATCGAGTCCATGCATCACGCGTGAAGAGCTTCACCAACTTGATACGAAAAGTTTTGAAAGACGATCGAAAAGGCCATTTGTAATGGTCTGTTTACTCAAGGCTGCGAGAAACAAACCTCAGTTAATGCCAATTGCAATAAAGCACCATGCAGCTTAAGAGAATCTCCATTGGCGAAAAATAGTCTGTTTTTAATAAATAGCTATTAAAACCCCTTACAGATTTTCTCTTATGATATTTAATAATATTTTGACAAAATTTCTCCCAAATGTTCTTGATAATTCAAAGTATTGGAATAATAGCTGATGAAGTTGTTGATTTGGTAGAATTATCGGAAGTTTTAGTTTCGTCCAGAAGTTTCTAAGAAATACATTTCTTATGCTGTAAATTATGTGATTTTTATTCAGAAGTTTCTCTTTTGTGAACATTACTTCAGTGTGGGCGTTTTAGTAATTATGGATTTTTATTTACAAAACTTCACAATTACAAATTATGAATGTAATGATTAAGTGCCTCATCAAATCCAGAGGAATATTTTCCTAAGCACATATTTATCGGATTATCAAAATTGCACTAATTATCTAAGGTTGTCTCAGTAGTCTTTAAAATCGTTGTTAAAATTCATTTGAGAACATTGCAATGATTTCATCATAGCTGATATTTTCGTCATTTTTATAGTCAAAGGGTGTTGCCCTTGAGATATTTAATCTTGTATCTATTTCCAAGAGGAAAGAGTTTCGTTTATTTTCTTTTCGATAATGTTAGAACAAGCTATCGAAACTGGTGTTGATCGATGATATTTGTAAGCCATATTCGAAGATGTTTGTTCAGTGATAGCAAGCGATCCTTATTTATTTTTTAATAAATATAAGGTATACTGAAGGTGGATCAGTTGCAGCTCTCGTTTTTTTATCATTTCTCAAACATCCTACGAGTGTTATTCTTGAAAAGAGAATTGGCTGACGTCATAGTCTTCTTATTTGTTTCCTGTTTGTTTTAATGCGTCAGTATCGACCCTTTCATATCGTACAACTAATTGTTTATTGAATCATTCCTGATGATTGATTAAAAACTAATATTTTCCTTTTATTTTTCAGGTGAGTTCAGGGAGTTCTGGAAATATTTTATCTCCTTCTACTGTGCAATAACAATCCTATGGAACTGTAAGTAGATAGAATTTTTCAAATTTCATCAGTTTACAGTTAAAAAAGTAAGGGTTCATTGTAATAATATTCTGCTGTTCTCGGTGCTACTCTCTTTCCTTAAACGAATTTATTATTGTTGCTGAATCTCTGGCTAAGTGAGAAAAATATTTATTTCCAACACATGCTCGATTTATGCAGAAGAATTTTGCAAAATAGCAATTCATTTTGTATCGAAGACACGGTAATCGATGGATATCGGCGTGTTAAGAGCTCTGGGAAAAAATGTTCTTCTGTTTTATTTGTGAGAGATGAAAGAGGGAATCGACTAAGGAATTCTATTCTTTGCAAATATCAAGGTCGAGGAATTTTCTCTGCTTCTTGCTAGCACTGAATAACTGTATTGCTATTACGATAACTATCTGCTACTTAAATATGAGTGTTTTTATAATGGGAACATTGTGAAAGTGATTGCGATCATTCTGAATTACTGTTATTATTTCGCCATCATTTCTTCGCTTGTTACCTGATGATATCAGGGATTGTGTGCTTGATTTTACGTTTGGATTATGCATCAAAGATTCGAGCATAGCTTTTTGTTCGTTCCCGTATTAAAGTCGAGGCAGGGGTCCGATGCCTTTATTTTGGTTTCTCTGCTGTCATTCAGAATGAAAAAAATCTGTTCTCTCGTCCCGCATTCTGTCAATGGAGGTCTTGTTCATACGATGCTATCTATAGAAAGTTAAGAGTCGGAATCAATTCAAACAGGGTTTCGTTTACCATGAAAAACATTAAGCAGAGGTACGTGACAATAACTTCCGATACTTCGAAAGTGCTGAGAATTCCTGAAAAGGGTGTGAATGGCAGATCCCTCGTCGTTCAGCTTCCTCGATTAATTACGCTCTGTTTTTTCGCAAAGATCATCAGCGTGCGTAAACTGCAAGTGGCTCCATTCTCCTTTTGTGCACTTCGGAGGCGTGTTTACGCGAAACTCGTGCGCTCGCTCCTGCGAGTTGTTCGCGTGTTATCGGATACAGCATTTTCCGCCTTGCGCCGCGACAAAAAACGAGGGACCGGCTTTTGTCGTCGTCCTCAGGGAGAGTTAGTGGGCAGGCAGTGCATCGCATGCGTGGAGTGGGGGTGGAAACAGGGGGACCCGCGGTGCGCGCACTTGATACCGGGTAACTTCGAAAAACAAAAAGCGGAGAACGTCACATGGCTGCGTGAGATCCGGGGTTTAGTGTTTCCCCCGCACTTAGGGTCGCAACCGGTTTCTTGCCCCAAAAAGTCCACCAGGTTCTCCTTATTTCGTGTATTTCACACTTACTTCCTGTCACCCTCTTCCTTATGCGATACTTCATACTCAATCGACTCGTTTCATTGTCGCTTGTTCCTGTAATGAAAACAGTGTTTTCGCCTCAGTTTCCAAGGGAACTCGAACCCTGTCACGTCACTTGCGTTTGTAAGCGTACGCGGGATTTTTTTAATTGTCGCATAAAAGGAGAGGGTTTATTGCGCGGAATTTTCTTGAATTCGAAATTCGGTGGTTGATATTACCTGGTGACTTACTTTTTTAGACTTGAATTGTTTTTTTTTAGGGAATCTATGACGTGATCTAGATTTGCACGACATTTTCAACATTATCGAAATTCACGCAAAGTTTACATTAAGTATAACGTTTTGAATCATTTCCTGGGTGCACGCCCTTATGTGCAAAGTCACCTTAACCCTTTCCTTATTTGTTTTGAATCATTGTTACAAACCTTGTTTTTCTATTTATATCACAATACGTATTGAATTTCATTCAATGTAAAATTAAGTAAAATTAATATATTCAAGTGGAAAACAGACATCTTGGAAGTCGAACTTAGAAATAACTGTGCAAATTACAAAACTGTTCTTCATCCTTTTAAATTAAATGTTATATTATGAATGTATTATGAATTCTGTCATAAATTTAAGTTTATTTTAAATACTACTGCATAAACTACTTGTTTTAGGCTTTTAGACATGTATACTTTCAAAGCGGTTTTCCTTTCGAACTTCTTCATTGATGCATCGGAATCAGTATTGTATTCTATGACGTCTCACAAGCCTGACGCCGAAATCTGCAGAAGGCGATACAAAAGGCATTTCCCAAGATGAAAATGGTCCCACGAGGTCAAATTTCATAACCAGAGGATCAAAGGCCATCTTCTGGTCAAATCAGTGGACCATGCAAAATTTGGTGGTCGCCCAAGCAACGGTCCAGACTTCTTTAGCGTATGAACACGAACGAATCCGTACGGTCCGGTTTTAAAACGTCTGCTTGAGTAAACCCGTATATATTTCGAGATTAACTCTCATACTCGATATCAGTTTCGCTCTTTAGATTCGGTAGCATATTCCTCTCGATTATCTCGATTAATGAAATACTCAACTTGAGTTGAAGGTACTTTTCTGCTAATAACCGCGCTTTCTGCTTTCAACGTGACCCACATAATAACATTTATCGGATCAATTACTTTACTTTCCTCAAGTTTATTATTTTATGGGACATTCATTATGTTTTGGTCTTCAAGCAATGTAACACAATCGTTACCTAAATACGAGAAAAAAAGCTGTTACAGTAACGGCTACACTTTAGCTGTAAAACGTTTAGGATAATAACAAACTCCCCATAAAAGTAAACTGTCACAAACTAAACTTTTGAAGCGGTCTGTTAAGTATTCAACTTGAGGGCTGGTTGAAACCTCACGCCCTATTAGCTAAGAAGTCGTTGGGGGAATGAGGCTTACTTGGCAAGATGAGGATTGAGGTAGTTTTGAAGCAGTTAATAATTATTTTAAAATTGAAAACAATGCATCTTCAGGTAAGGTTGGGTTGGGTGAGTTTGGTTGATTATTTCGAGTGGGTGCACAGCGATTACTTTAATAAATCGCCTGGTGTGACTGTGGCAGAAAATTAACCAGTTGTGCAAAAAATAAATAACCTGTACTCATAAGCGAGTGTTTCAGGCGGAAACCAAAACCTAACGGCAAAATAGGAAACAGGAATACTATGGAACGAAAGAGGGCGTGTTTCTTTCTCAGCGAATTCAGTCCGATATTTTGACCGAAAGATACTCACTATCATCGGGACTTATAACATTTTTTCGTCCGTTCCATTTGTCGCACTTCTGGACCAAGACCTCCCTCCCACACCGTCCCAATGTCGTCCTATTTCCCTCCGATTCGCTCCCACAGTATCTTTCGATACTTCTCAGCCTACATTCAGCCCCTCCAGCACACGTACGCCTTCATCCATCTTGCGTCGCTGCATCTCGATTCAGACGGCATGCCAAACCCAATTCATTTGTTTTCCCCGTTGTGTTTTCTATTCCTCTCGGATTTTCAGCCCCTCGTAACTCTTCCTACTTCCGCGTTTTCCTCTGGCATCGCAGCTATCTTCGCGGAGTGATTTCAGGCTGTGACTTCGGACTGCTGATTGTCGAAGTTCGTGATTGAAATCCAAGGCTGAAGATTTTAATCCGATGTCTCGTTTTTCAATTAATTTGACCCAATCTCCCGTACAAACTTCCTATAACCATGTTTCTTGCAGATTTTTCCTCATTTGTCTTATTTGCGAATTTGTTGTTTAATTAAATATCTAAGGAAGCAGCTAAGAGTAACGCGAAATTGTGTCGAGTTTGATTGGCTAAAATGATTCGAGAGACTTCGCTATCATTTTTAAATTCTGTCTTGTACTATTTTTAATGAACAATCGCCAGCTTTCCTTCTCGAATATTTAAATTGTATTACCTCGTTTCAGCAATCACCTTACCTTTTGCCCCTTTTAATTAAATTTACAGCAATCGTTATTCCGTATCTGATAGAAAATGATCGCATACTTGAGGTAATTTGAATATTAGGAGGATTAAAATCTCAGGATAAATTTTGTATTTCCATTCGCTCGCGTTAATTGATAGTAATGAGCAGATGCTCAGGTTTCACTTCATTAACGCATCACATGATCACCACCTGATGATGTAGGAACCTGGTCCTAATTTTTTAGTGTGTGGAGTTGTTAATAGTCTTGTTATGAAGCAGTTTTGTATTAATTAATTGTGTTTAGTTTCAGAGTTCTCTCGTAATATAATTATGTTATCACTGCATAGCGTTACGAGGGAAAATTTCCAACCTTTTAACTTCCGACGAAAGAAATTCTTTCTGTCAGTATACGTAACTAAATTATTAATGGATCCAGGTTCAAAGGCGCTGTTTTTATTCAGCTAAATCCTTAAATTTTTATCAGCATCGAAGGAAAACTATAATAAGTCCCCGCAGAGCAATTCGGATGCAAAATTCAGGCCGTCATTCAGGTAGGACGCTTGTCATTAAAAAAATTCCTTTTCATCCCTCATCTTTCTTTTTGTTGTTCCTCAAGTTTCGAGTTTCGCCACAGTTTATCCTTGGCGCCAGTGTCGCGGGGGTGGGGGTGCGGCCGTGACCTATTTCGCCCTTCGCACGGCTCAGAGAATATTCACCCCAAGCCGCTTAACCGCATATATGTTTAGCCTTAATTTGAAAGTTTTTTCCTCTTCTTTATTCGTATCTGTAAATTCGACGCTTGACCATTTTATTAATGCAGATATAAGGAGGAAAAATAATTACTACTATTGTTCTTAAATAAAAAAATAATTAATATTGCCATCAATACGATTCCGAAGGTAACAGTGTAAAGGTATGCGACATTGTTTTAGCAACCAAGTTAGCATTTGGTATGTGGATGAAAATCGCAGAAAACTTAGCAAAACCTGGTCTTATTCTCCTTATTTTTCCTGTATTCGATGCCACGCACTTGGACTCTTTTAAAAAGAGACGCTTGGTTTTAGTCTGCGTCGTTTTGTAGTTATACGATAAGAAATTGCGGGAAAGTGACGTTCGGAAATATGAGGGGTAAAATTTCAGGGATAATTACTAATTTTAGTTGTCGTAGTATTGTTACAAATGCTCCGACAACTTCGACAATTATATCTGTAACATAAACTGCAATCATTTCGCACGTTGGCTCCTACCAAAAATCGAACTCGGGACCGCTTTCACCAATGCCGAACGCCCTGCCCACATGGCTTTGCTGAAGCCCAAATTTTAATGTCATTCCCGATTGTTGCTTCACGCTTTATAAATTATTTATATATGAATATAACATCCTTAAATATACAGGCATTAGTATACGCTCGATCCATCGTGAAATAGCCTTAGTCGTCTAGTTTATCGTAACGATAACCCATTTTGAGTATCGGATGTGTATTTCCTCTCATTTTGTTCCAGAGATCGTATCATTTGGCTGGATAAGAAATCTCCGCATAAAATTTAGTGCCTATATTTCCCGAAATTAGTTATGGAGTTAATTGCTTCCTTTTACGACGGAAGAAATTGCCGCAGTTTCGTGCTTTTCCTCCGAAGTTATGGTATTCTCTCCGTCCTAAGTGTTTATGAAGCCTTAATTATGCGCGTTCGCCGCGAAAATTCCATTTCATTGATTCATAAGCAGAGGAACATATCCATTCATAGTTATGGGGGGGTCTCGCAGCGAGAAGAGGGTAAAAATTCCGTATTGTCGGGAGATTAAACAGCAGGCCTCGCGTTAAAAGACGTTTTCCGGTTGATTTACTTTCCGAGATGCATTAAACTTTGATGTAAAAATGATATTTTACGCACCTCATCCGCTGAGCGGGGGCTTTCTTTACCGTATTTCCTTCGTACTTTCGATATTGCAGATAAATACTGTTAGCATTCCCTTTGTTTTCGTGAATGGCAAATGTTATTATTTTATTTACATCCAGGGGAGGGGAATCTTCATTTAGTAACTTCGCTATTGTGAGAGAATCTTAGCTTAATTTTTAGTCATCTTTCTCATTTTCGTGTGCGGAAATGCTTCTCCTTCCTCACAGCTATAATTAACATTTTACGGTTTTCTCCGCCCATTACAGTCAGATCATAAAAGTTTGTCAATTTATAGATCCCACGCGATTATTTTTTCGAATATCTTTGATAAAAGAGGAGCCAAATTTTTATCTCCTCGCTGAGAAGCTGTATTTTTTAGGCCGCCGGTATGAGCTAACTGTATTGATTAGTGCTTAGGGAAGAACTTTTAAATAGTCCAGCCAGCATATTTTTGATTCAGTTCCTGATATTCGGGCTTAGAATTATTTAAAAATCATTAATGAGGGTCAGAAGGCATTTCATGTAAGGTTTAGAAAGAATCATTTTAGACGAATCTCTCACCCGCGCTGAAGATAATCCTACATTTACGAAATTGATGCTCTTTCATATCCTTCACGAAGTACATTGTTTGGGGACGAGTGTAGTATTCTTTGCAAGGATTTTGTTATGTATGCATCCTCGATGTTTCTTATATATTCCTAATTTTCTCTTTCAGTAGCTTGAACGTTGTTTACTGATAGTTCGTGAATATATTAGTAAATTGTTTACTTCTTGATCTTCGATGAAAAATGTAAAATAAAAATAAAGCAATAACTTCCTTCTTTATGATGTAATTCAGACAAATGAGTCTCTTCTTTCATTTAACTTATCAGATATTAAAAAAAGATTTTATTAGTAATAAATAATCAAGAAAAGTTAATTTAATTTAATTCAGAAAAGGCAAAATTTGTTTATTTAAATCAGTCTAAGTAATGCTGAAAGAAATGTATTCAAAGCAGGAAAATACCCTGTAAGTAGAGGGCATACAGGAATTGTCTGTGATGTATCCCATGAAGATAAAACATGAAGGCTTAAGATACTTTTTATCTTTGCAATTAACCTTTCTGATTTACTCTCTACCTCTTTGAAAGGAGTCTACGCAATGTATATATCGCTCGTAACTCGTAGTTTCCAGGAAGTAAAAGAATCAATAATTTATTTCTGCTACATTTTCGTAAAAGAAACGTATAGATCATTCTTTAATGAAAAATTTCACCAGTTCTAAGCGTAAATTGAGCGAGTTCATTTTGTGTTTTTTGTGGGAATTCACTTCCTTCTGTTTACGCTGGCAGATCTATTTTTTTATTTCCCGGCGTAGCTATCCGAGAATCCCAGGACCCACCACCGGACTCGATATCGCTAGCGGTTGGAAAAATAAAAAAGTACACCCAATCGATAATATCCACTGGTTCATCTCAGTCCGTAGCCTCGATCCCCTATCTTTCCTCCCTCTTCTCCAACCGTTACTAACCACTTTTTGCATTCCTCGCTCATTAACATTCTTCATTAGTCTCCAGGGAGGTAGGGATGCAAATTGATTGGATATTCTAAGATTTTTTGCTTCTTCCTGTTTTTTCCTCTCAAGCGCATTGCAAAAAGAGAAGTATTAGACTCACTACTCGTAAGTTGATTTCTACAAGCAGATTTGGGTTAGAAAAATATTTCTCTATCAACGGCGTACATTTTTTGTTAATTTTTTTCGTGAAAGTTTCATGACGGGTCGCAAAAGTATTCCTTCTGGAAGAAAAATATATCTGAAAAGTGTCGTTCGGCTTGTATTACTTTATGAATATTCGAGTATATATTTATGCTGCCGGGATTAGTGTAGTTAGTATTCATAAAGCAAAGAACTGCGTTTATGAAATTCCTGAAGCATATTCTATCACAGTTTTTGACAGAAAGTTTTATTCATATACCGTAGGTACTGAGCAATTTTCTCCTTTTTCTCTTTATTTACGCTTATTTTCAATATCTTAACAGTGCTATACATGGAAATTGTCAAATTCTTTCCTTTTTCTTCACTTTATTATGTCTAGAAAACGATGGATCAAAAACAGTTTGCAAATTAAAGAATTTCCCTCAAGCTTGGTAATATCACCAAATAAATATCCTAGCAACTCTTGGAAGACAATAATTAAACTTTAAAATTTCTCAAAATAACTTTTTGTCTTCTATCTTTTTATTTTACCGTTTTTTCAATTGTGATTTTATATTATTTAATTTGATTTTATCTTACTTTTAATTGTACCTCTAAATAGAAGATGTCTTTCCATTCTCAATTTCGCTGAGCTTTTACCTATTTATAATATGTCTAGCAAGATGAGCACTTACAGAATGAAAAATATTGTTACGTCAGTTCATAATTATTCTAATTTAATTCCCTCACAGTTAGGAAATAATTGACTGAAATAATGTCACACGTTTCTAATCCACGTAATTTTCAATTTGTATGGCGCTCTGCAAAACATATTATTCCTTTAACGTCGAAAAATTTGCGTAAATTGATAAAACATGCCTCCGAAGTCGCACAATGGATTCATGAAAAGTAATTTCGTGTCACAAGGGTGATTCGCGTTCAACATTTTTGCTCCGCGTAATTCACTTCATTTATTGAAGATTAATAGACGAGCCGGACAAACAGACGCAAACATAGGAGCGACATCCAAACGGCCCGTTTCTAACTGCGGAAAATGGGAACGACAAGAAAAGCCATCAGCTTTAACATAAACTGCAATCTCTCACTTGATTCCTTTCCCGAATTTGGAAAGTAATTTAGCGAGAAAATTATCCCGTCGAAATATTTAAACGCGCGTTTAAGGGTAAAAGCAAGCAATCGGCATTATTCATCGCTCGCCCGATCGCAAAATTTCACGAACCAGATTGTTGCCCCATATTAAAACCGGTAGTCATTCGTGAATGTATGCCGCCTGTTAATCATAGTGCTCAGCGATGCACATGTCGAATAATTTAGTCGAATTTCGTTGTCCCGCGCAATTCTCTCCCCTACTCCGCTGTGTAATTTATGATTCGTGCTTTATTTTTACCCACGATAAAACTACTCGCATTATCCCCATCGCTCGAAACACTTCCATTTAGAATTTTTCTCATATACGCTTATACTAAGGGAAACAAAAACTAGCCAATTACAGTCGTTAATTCTTCAGATCGAGGACGCAATTTTAGTATCTCTCGTTCCGTATGAGCCAGATCATCGAGTCCATAATAACTACGGATGGTCATTCATCTCTCTTCAAAGGGAAGTAATGAGAACTCGTATAAATCAATAGACATCCCAATGATGTTATCACCCCTGCAAATGCGCTGTTACCATTGCCACCTCCGATTACCTTATTCAGATTTGTCCCGCGTTAGTCATTTAATCATATTATTATGAATTCACCCCTTTTTGTACCTTCTTTCGTTTATTTTAAGCATTACAATAACTAATATTTGACTCCTTTTCATACTGAACGTCCTTTGCTGGTCATTAGACGAAATTGTTTGAAGGAGAATTGTTTATTGTTCTAGAAATTGGTAATACCAAATTTATGGGAACTCCTATTATATACAGGAGTTTAATTTCGTTTCAAGTATTCGTTTAATCGAATAATATATAAGTATATTAAAAAGCTGTATGTTTCAAATCTAGAGTTACATTATCGCGTTTCCATCAGATATGTCGTTGTTTTTCCCCAAGTCTATTTCAATCACATCTGTGCCTCTTACACGATCTTTAGGCGAATTTTTTATGTCATCTTTTTCGTGTGAAAGCTGCTTAGATTTCCTCCATTCTCCTCTCTTTCTTTCTCTAAGTGTTTAATTAGCGTTTAATCCTCTCCTTTTCTTTCTACCTCCTTTTTCGACCTATCAACTCTCTGTCTCGTTTCCTCTTTTCGCTACAAAACAAATTCATTTGCCGCTTTTGGTTTTACTTCAGTAGCTTATCTGCATCATCCTCCTGGCAGAATTGGAGATAAAAATAAGAATAGATTTTAGCGATCAATATCTCGAGATTATTTAACTATTTCGGAGTCGTCTTAAACTCTAGGCAACTTTGTTTTGCGTATAGATTGGGTTGTGAAATGAATTAGGGTATGAATGCTCCTTAGGGAAATAATTCAATTCTATTTTGTGGTTAAATGTTAAATGTCTTGCTTCTATCCATGTGCATTTTCCTGTTATTGATTTTATTTTTTGTAATTTTGTTATAACTCCCTATATCTTTTAGCTTGTTCAGTAAGCAGGTTTACACAGGTTTTTCACTCCCCTTCTTTATGGTTGTTTTCCTGCATCCTTTTTATTTACACCCTTCATTCTAAAGTTTTCCTATCTCTATTCACATACACATTCTGTTTTTATTATCATCGACTTAAGGTTAGGTGGAAGAAGAGACTTTTCAGTCTCAGTCTCCCCTTAACAAAGAAATTCGGAATGGACTCTATTGACCTCGAGATGAGCGTATTTTCTCTCAAGTCAATTACTTAATAAATAATGTTGAAGTACCGTTTATCATTTGGCCAACTGGAACTCCTAACACGCCTTAAAAAAGTAATTATTGATAGAGTAGTGAGGAAAAATCCGCTCTCGTAGACTTCAGAATCTAATTCTAAATTCCGAGGGATTCTAAATCATCTCCAAAGTCGTCTTCTATCTCCTCTACTCCTTTTCTTTTCCTACTGTTCTCTCTCACTGCATCTTTCATGCCTTTGTCCTCTCCGTCATTTCCTATTTGCATTACTCTCGATCAAACCGTCTCCTTTTCTTTCCCTTCGCTCGTCTCCTGCCATTCTTCGTAAATCCCACCTCCATTTCCAACTCCTTTCCTTTTTGACTACAAAAAACTATTTTTTCCTCCGAGTCTCTCAATTATTCCGTCTTATCCCAACGACGATTTAATTTGGTCGTCTGCTTCGCCCCGCATATATAAACACACCGCTCCCTCTCGTATGTCTCTCCAATTTCCATCTATTTTCCCTCTTTTCTCCCTCTGCTTCTTTCTCCTTCGTAACATCCGTTCCAATTGGATATACCCTGAAAATATCTTCATCAACGTTTCCTACCAATCTTTTCACCAATGAGCTCCTAGATTCCCGTTATACGGCTCTGCTTTTTTAAGGAATTTGAAGAAGTTTTATGGCTGGTCGATTCTTCTGGAATCATAGAACGATGAAATACCGATCTAACGTTCTCGTTTCTAACGTTTTCCCGGCTTTTAGGTTCACATTATTAGGCCCCAACTATAGCGACTACAACTACACCCTTTGTTTTTGCACTTACGTTTTTCCACATCTCAAGTCAATGTCACTTGGTCCGGTAAAAACCTTTAGATCGATATTTCACTGTATTTCTTTTCCTTTCCGATATTACTTAAAAACAGGACGTATTTGATGGGGTTAGACTGGATTCGTAACAGTTATGGTGGATGGAATATTAAAACCGATGCATTATATAATACTTTACCGTGATTGCTTTGTTACGATATTCATGGTTATAATTTCATTAGCTTGTTATCTCTGGATTTGATAGTATCTAGGTTTTAAACGGTAAACTAGCTTTCATCGGTCGGCTTTTATCTTATCTTCTCTATGATGAAGTTTCCTGAAAAAAGTATCTAAGGATCTTATATTTTCAGCAATATTTCATTGCTGCAACTTATTTTGATAGTGAACATTTACAACTTTAACCTTCAAGACTGGCATAAAATGAAAACTTCATAAGGCTGCTAAATTATAAGTTAGAAGGAAATGAAACTGCCTATTCTTTGAATCCTATCTTATGCATACTAATTTCTATCGAACGAACTAAGGGAAAGTCATCTGAGAATGCAATTCTTGTAATATACGATGAAAAAATTTAGCTGAGTGAGATAATAATACTCGTATAGTGGAAACTCATTTCAAAGAACAATAGCTAAATAAAAATAATAAAGTTCCCTGATCTTGATTATAAGATTCGTTATTCGCCACAAGAATGGTCATATGCTCCGCAGCCCGAGCAGTATGGTGTTCGCCAAAACGATTAAGTGATGTCCGACATGATTATAATTGTAATGATAGGTCAGGTAGAACGGAGCACTCGAGGGCTTTTAATGCTAGTATGGAGAGAGGCTCCGGATAGGCATTTGGACAGCGCGTTCGACTTGGATGAAAGCGGTCCCGGGCCCCTTTCCCGGTGGGACGCTTCGTGCGAAATGACCTCCGCTGTCGAATCACTTATATAGTACTACTACAAATGAAAGCTAGAAATACTGAAGGTTGAGTTATTGATATGCTTTGCGTGATTGTGATTTTCTTCAGACAATAGTATCGTAAATATATTACTACATTAGTTTATTTATGGAAATATGGTTTGCGGAAATTCAAAATCCTCATGCATGTTTTAATATGGTGTAATCTTTTAACTGCGACGAACGACATTTTAAAAATGAGGGCTTCCTACTAAATGAACCTTTATAGCTTGTTTATATTCTGACGAATTTAACGTAATTTATACTTCAATTTAACACTAAATGTTATGATATATATGTGTTGTAGTCATCAATACTCAAGGGATCCGAAAATGATATGAAGGTGGAAAATGTTGGGTCTCCTCGTAACTAATAGAGGGGAATCTGTTTCCAACTTACAACCACTGCCCTTTTCAAAATATAATACCATACTGTTTAATGAAAAAGTTCCAGAAATCGCATTCCCTGGGACCTCAGATAAGAGCCAACCTTATCTCTTGGCCATACGGTGTTGCCAAGCCCTGTATTTCAAAGCCCCTCAATCTTATGCAGCTACGCCGTTCGATTTTTTCGTGGGGAGCTGTACATCAACCAAAAGAATCTTGCATTATTTCCGTATCAGTAGTATAGGTGATACATTTACGTCTATTGACAATGCTTTCCGGCAAATCTGTGTTGTTGCGATTTTGCAAAATTTTTCTGTCTCATTTTTTCTGTATTTTTCTTTCGCGGGAACAAACTGTCCAAACAGTCGCTGATTCCCGCTGCCCATCATTCTTTTCCACCCTCACTCTCATCCCTCACTCTCATCCCTCACTCTCATCCCTCACTCTCTTCCCTCACTCTCTTCCCTCACGTCGCGGAGGCGAGAGTAGACGGATAACTATCCTCACTCGTCCAGCACGAAATTTACTTCCCTACCTTATCTCCCTCCCGAAATTCTCATCTGCCCTCTCACTCCCACCAGGAGGAGGGATGTTCCGGCAGATAGGATGGGAAGGCCATCCCCCCATGTTGTGCATGTTCACATCGCATTTCGTTTGTCACTTATCTGGTGACAGTGGCAGGTGACGCGACCTCTCCCTCGTATTATAATTCATTCAACCCCCTGGAGCACATTTCCCTCTCTTTCACTTCTGTCTTTCGCCCGATCGACACAATGGCCCTCCTGGTGCAGTCATCCGTCAGA
Organism: Sympetrum striolatum; assembly: GCA_947579665.1. Taxonomy (NCBI): domain Eukaryota; kingdom Metazoa; phylum Arthropoda; class Insecta; order Odonata; family Libellulidae; genus Sympetrum; species Sympetrum striolatum. The sequence goes on from OX388345.1 coordinate 85,200,087, forward strand.
AAGGGTGCGGGAGAATCCGGTTGGGTGTTTGCGTGCGCCGGGCAGATTTGTGTGTGCGCGATTTCAGGTGCAGAGGAAGGAGTAAGGTTTTCCCAAGGTTTTCTCTTCTTTCTTTTCGTCTTTCTCCCTGTTTTCTCTCTCATTCGTGTTTGTCTCGTTTCCTTGGAGGACCGTCTCTTGTATTTGCGCTGAGATCAGTCTCGTGACGTTTCTCTCGACCTGACTTTGAGAGTGAATTCGATTCCTCACACTTTGGCGGGCGCTTGAATGGCGAACTGGATTCGTTCGACGCTCTGTTATTTCGAACGTTTTGGCGCTCATACAGGAAAAATCAATAGACGCGGCAGTGAGAGGAATAGCTAATAAAAATTTCATAATGTTGCGCACCGGTCTGACGCGGATTCTAAAAGTTTCTCTCGATATTTTATAGCTTGTTTATATTCGATCCGATGAAGTTTCCACCGATGTCGATAATTTCTGGTGACTTCAGGTTATAAGAACAGAATGTTAACGTCTAAAATAGATCGAAATAATCTAATTGTGATTATCAAGACATACATTCCAGTGAATTTTTAAGCATGATTGCAAAAATATAGAGACTATCGATCGTGTTGCATTATTTGTAATTGCCGCAAGTAACATTATTTACCTATTTACTTTATTTCCACTTGAGTTAGACAGAAATATGGTGGGTGCGTTGTACAACTAATATTTAAAACATAATAACTTGGTACTATGTACACTATAAAATATATTAGAATAACTAAAGAGAGAATTTTACATTATGAAATGCATGTATTGATCTGTACAATATTAAAAAAATATTATTATTACAAAAATTAAAATCACAAATATCATTTATATACAATTAATTCATGGTAAAGCTTGCACTATCTTTCAGGGTCCCTTCACGCTGCCTGGTGGCGGTCCATGTGAAAGTTGTTAACGTCATTGGATATGATTATAACATGGTTTTTGATTTTATTCACATGGAACTTAGTAATCCACCATATTTTTCACGATGAAAATAAATATCGTAACCCTTTGATGACCAAACCTTGAAAACATTAAAGGTGTGACGTATTTCCCGCCCGTCAGAGATTGCCTTCAATGGCCTCGTTTACGTTAGAGTTTCTCGGTAACGAATTTATCGATATTGGAAACATTTTCATCCAACTGCCGAGGGAATCCAGCGATTGTCACGAGACGTCAGTTCGGGACGCAATACCGTCGGAAACAAAAATAAATGCGACTGTTGCGTAGGCGAGAGCTTACCTCCGTTTCCCCACCCACGAGAAAGAAGGGAGAATCATCGTTCTTTCATCCGTTCCGCAAAGTTTCATTCAAATGTAATCTCGCCCTCCCGAAAAGCATTCTCCGTCCGTTCCACGTCCCCTTCAGAGCCTTTGCGGAATTAACGAGAGTCGGTGTGCGAGCGTGCATTCGGGGAATGGGTCACGCACGTCGGGGTGGTCACATGCACTGAAGGGAGATTTCCATTGTCCTCTTCTATTAGTTATTCCTACCCCGAAGGAATTGTCGGGACTGTCATTTTAAAGCGTGCGTGTATGTTGTCGAGAGAAAGACGCGTGTGGACCGAAACAGGGGAGTTTTAATCAGCACAAATTGTTTTAGAGATGTGGCTTCGGGCTATGCGGAAAGTTTGGTCTAAAAGCGTAGTGTTGAATTTGCGGAAGGCAGGGGAAATATTGGCACAGATTCGTGTTCGAGATTAATGTTTATCTCTGGGAAAGTTTAGGTCCTAAGGTTTTCATTCTGCGACATTTTTAGTGCTATTATATTTCATTTATTATATTTCCGGCTTTCCGTGTGGCTTTGAAATTGATTAATACGTCATTTTTCACCCAGTTGGTGAATAAATTAATAAAAAATATATATAAGAAAAAGTTAGTAATAAAATTTAGCATAAAGTAATTTGAATTTAAATTGAGGGTTTAGTTATCTTTTAAAAGCAAGTTGTTGTTATATCGTAATTAAAACATAAAATAAGGAAAGGGAAAATTTAGGAAGCAAAGGAAACAGCTGAAATTTGTTTTTCGAGTTTTTTTATGATAAGATATTAAGTTAATCCTTTAACCTAACAATTAAATCGGAAGAGTACTTTCTCATTAAAATATTAATCCAGGAAGTAGCTCGATTAAAGGAGAAACTGTCATTATTTTACAATTTTTAAAGTTATGTGTTTTTCTGTAAGTACATGTAGAAAATTATATGTACCAGACTAAGTGTTATTTTCCTTACTTATCTATTTGATAGGAATAAAATATACTCATTCAAATTTCATAGTTAGAGGGCTAACGAATCCATTCCTCGGCATCTGATTCCTACGTATCTCTCTCAATTTATTCGGTTCTTTATTTTCTATCTTCCGCAAGTCAAGAGTAAAATAATATGAATTTCGCGTCGCTCATTCTTTTCTGTAGCTACCTCCCTATTTCACAGACGAGTTGTAATTTCCTCTATTACACCGTGCTGGCATCCGACGAATGTTTTTATATATTCCGTTCCGTTGGAAACCTGGAAGCCTTCAGGCGAGGATCTCTGCCAATTGCTACGGTATTACTCAATATTAATTTTACGGGGATTATTTCTTCGTTTCCTCTTGTTTTCGTTGGGCCCGCACGAGATTTCCGAGTCGGTTTATTTTTTGTGGTTTCCCAAAGCCTATAAAAACAGAGCAGTGCCCACGTTATTGACGATTTAAAAATAATATTTGGATTCCCTTCGGATGCCAAAAATCCTTCGCCTCGGCGATACGTATATCGACGAGAGGCGCCCAATTGGACGCTTAACGATTTCCCTCGGGAATTATTGTTAAACCCTTGAGCAACCCCACGCCGGGGTTTTTAGGCGCTCACGCATTCAAGTTCCTTGTTAGGTTTTCTCGGAAGCGTGTCCTCATTTTTTCCCGTTAAATGTCATCTCATCAGAGTTGGATTCCTTCCTCCCAGCAAACGCAACAATAGTCGCTAATTGTCGCAAAATGGGAATCCTCCGGGGAATGGCGTTCAGTCTCTACCTTTCGCATTCCGTGAAAAATTGATATTTCCCGCCGCTCGGGCGACGAAACGAGAGCGCCGCTAATCAAATGATCTTTAAGAAGCTATTTTCGGGGGAAAAGGAATATTTTCCGTGTGGGAGGGGCAGGAGTCTCGAATTCAAACGCAGAGTGGATTTCGAGAACAGGGAGCCAAAGTGGAAGTTACGAATTTACGATTCCATCAAAGCCGGTAAATCTGTTAGCGCGCCGCGCAAAACCCTCCTTCATTCTGCACCCCCCTCCGCCCCCCATGGACCCAATTTGCCCCCTCCCCCGATCGCACGCCTCCCCCAGCCCCCGGCAACATTTCCACGGCAGAAATAAATACCGATTACTCGAGCTAATCCCTGCCATTTATCCTCGCGAAAATTGGCAAGAGCGAAGGCGGGGAAGAGGGGCAATTTCTGCCGGGCCATTAAGTCTCGGACTCCCCGTCTGGCACGCACGCACGCACGCATGCCCTTCTGCGTGACTTTTGAGGGGCCGACGCGCAGGATATGTACGATGTCGCCGGGAATAAAAATTGGGCGCTTTTCGGTCCTTTTCGGTCTCGTTTCATGATGAGATACAAAAATGAGTCGACGGACGCCGTTTGGCGCCAGAAGTGACCTTTTTTTCTGTTTTGACGCAGAGGGAATGTCGTTTTGGTGTTTGGCTGCAGCGTCCGAAGTTTGCGCGATGATGAAGAGCTCGCACGTTCCTCTCGTTTGGCAGGCTGATCTTGCGTTTTTCCATTTAAGTTCGTAATTCCCATATTAACCCGTCGTTATTTAATGCTAAATAATGTTTCTGCCGTTGGAATCGAGAATGTTTTCTGATGCCAGGGTTATTTCATCGATCATCATATGGTAAGAATATAATTTATTGAAATTTTTTCGGAGCCCAAGAAAATTATAAATTTGATGATTTCTATAATGAAAAGGTTTCGTAGATTAAATTCATCATAATTACTTCTTATTATATTTATTTTATTAGTAGTATTAGTATTGTTAAAAGTTCTTCGACAGCTTGGTTCATTTCTCACTTTGGCTCCCACCGGGAATCGAACCCGGGACCGCTTTCACCAAAGGCAAACGCGCTGTCCACACGACTACTCTGGAACCCCATTTATTTTACTATAGCCCAAAACAAAGTAAGTCATTAACTCGGAAGATAGTCCAGCCCGGAATCTTAAACAAATGCAATTAAAGGTGTAGTAATGTGGTTCTTGGTTGTAATGAAAGAAAATTCTACATGACGTCATCCCTTCCAGGTGGAACACTTCATTGGGATGCCTTCTTCGATGCACAGTCTCTGTCCATCTTCTCCCCCTTCACGTCACTTCTAAGTCTCCTTCCTTATTACTGATTTACATTCAACGCAAGCAATGCAGCGGTCTTAGGAGCAAGCCGAATGACTTCAAAATATATGGATCTCAATTTTCATGGCGCGCTATGGAAAAAAATCTTCCGAGTACTGTGGATAGGAAGTGGATTTCCAAGTCATAGAAAATTAATCTCCTTTGCGTTTATTTTACGCCTATAATTTATATAGTATCTGATATAAGGTTACCTCTTTCCATTCATATTGTAGTTATATTTTAGTTTTTGTTGAAATATCCCATGCAAAGGTTTTATGTTGCAAGAATCCAGTTTATCTTAATGTTAAACAAACTTTTTTGCAATTCCATAATTGTTCCTTCGATTCCCTTTAAAATGGTACTACTTCCGTGAATTTTTAGAGGTCTTTCCGTCTAAATTATAAGGGGATAAGGAATGGAATGGTGGGATGGGAATATCGCGCCAAAAATGGTGATTGAATGCTTATGAAACTCAATCTAATGGATAAAGATATGAGGGAGTGAGGTAAAGTAATTAGCAATGGTATAGAATCCCTACAGTAAAATTTAGTCCACTCCGTCGAGCTCCGCACGCAAACTGGAAACTGCAAGATCAAAATTTTTTATCGATACTTTCGCAGGAAAACTTTCCAACAGAGCTTCTCATAATGAAAGCAAGAGCAAATTCTACCAAGGAATACCCACTATGGTTTTGGTAGTGTCTAAGTATTGCGTTTTACTTCTAACGTTTACTAGAATTACTAATCAGGGCCGGTTTAAGGCCTTACTCTAGGGTAAGCAAAGCATCTAGGGGCTTGCGAATTATGAGAAACATTCGTAGAACCTCTTTTCCTCTCAGAAATATTTGAACATGTCTACGTACCATTTTGTTTATGGGTGTCTGAATTCTCAGAGTCAACCCTTTCTATAAGTCTGAAGTTATCAATAGATAAACTGTTAAACATCTTTCTGGATGGGATGTGCATGATGTAATGTGTCCAAAAATTATTCTCAACTTATAAATATCGGATGGATATGTAGAAAAATAACGTTGCATTATCGTTTCCATTATTATTATGCGGTGTTGTGTAAACTTATCGGCGATAAAGATTTTGTTACCAGCATTATTTTTTATCTTTATGTAAAATATTATCTAATAGCCCTCTTATATATCATTATGGAAAATCTTTCAATAAAACTTCCACTGACAGCCATATATCATCAGGAGATACCAATTAAGAAAATATGGACTAGCTAAATCTTGCGACGAAATCGCGAAATTGGCAACCCTGACTACCATGCAGACTGCTCTCCCCCCTTTTCTCTTGATTGATTAACGAGTCTCTGTGGCCGGTTGCAGTCCGAAAGCAAAGGGTGTTGACTGAGGCCAAACAATCCATAACCTATCGGCCTCCCTCTCAACGGATGACCTCCCTCTGGAGCTATATCAAGCGGTGGGCAAGGTAGCGAGGGCCTCGGGTCCCGTCATTCGCCGCTTTTTCTCTCATCCGCCATCTCATGATGCCGTATTTTTGGCCTCCGCCGTCACCTCCGGATCAAAAAAGAAATAAATACAGATGAAACGTGAAAATAACTTTCGCTTCTTCCTGCGCTTTCGCTTCCGGTTTGTTATTCCTGGATGACCTCCTTCTCCAGCCGAAGGGAGTAAGTGCAGAGACCGGAGAAAACTGAAGGCTTCCATCCATCCACTCTCTCTCTTTCTTCCCGCTTTTATATATTATTTATTTTTCTGAGTAATGGTCTCCATCAGTGGTGATATATGTGGCAAGTATAAGCTAATTAACGATAGGAATTGGTTTTATTTAATTAATATGCACCGTGAAAACTCTGGTGGATCTGGTTAAAAGTCGTGATCGATGTTACTATAGCGCAAAGCTTTCAAAGTTCCACAGCACATTTAATTATTCATCCAGACTTGCAGTACAACACTTTGTGGTTTTCTAGCTAATTTTTCATAGTAAAAAAGAAAATGACTAGTGAGGAATATGACATTTCAGTACTCAAAAACGAACTTTTATAAACGACCAACTCCAACATACATAAGTGTGTAACTTTCCTTTCGGTAGGTTCCTGTGCATTAAAAATCTCTATAAAACACCATTTCCTTGACTTCTTTGTAGCTTACCTCACCTTGTATGTCATCTAGCATCTTCTGTCATTTTCTTTCTCTCATTTTTTTCATTCTATTCTATCTTCAATTACTTTCTTTCGCATCCAGAAGAAACGACAAAATGTTGCGCAAAAATCATTTGAAATTCAAAAATACGTTACCTCGGCACGCCGGTTGAGAAGCACGGGGAAACGTGCAGTCTGAAGTAGCGGATTTGGATCACATATCTCGCTCTCAAGTCTTGCATCTCTCTCGCGCGCTAAACCCTCTGTTCACATCTTGTCATATTTTCCGCTCTTGCCTGCCCCCCTTCCACCTGTTAAATTTTTAATTGGTCTTAAAGAGATGGAAAGGCACTCACTCGCCTGCAGTTTTCAGCAACGGCAGAAAATCAAAACGGTTGGGAAAACGTTTCGGGAAACCGTTTAAATTATCCTTTCTGGGACCAGGGTTCAAGAGTTTTCTTGGTTTAGCTCACAATAAATTTACCGTTTTTCTTAACTATGTCAGACTATGGTTGAGTTTACGCTTTTCTTAATTACATGGCTTCGTGCGTGGGAAATTTTTATATGCTTCTCGATTTTATTTACTCTTTGTTTACTTTTAGTTGACTGAAAGTAGTTTTAGATTTCTTAATTTTAAAAAAATCCTTTATTAATCGTAGAATAATTTCTTATCGATGATCCCTATGTTCTTCAGGAACTCAAATGAAATCTCGTCAACACTCGTTGCTTTAATCCCCTTCATATCAAGTAATACGCTTTCTATATAACTGTCTAATATCACAGGTCTAACATCACCCTCTTCAACTCTTTGTTCCCATTTTCATTCTGTTACATTTCATAGCTTGTCCATGTAACACCTCGTAGATTTAAGATATCATATCTTAAACAAACACAATTTTCTACTACAGATATTTATTTTTACGGTATCGTCGACAAAGATATTAACTCGTTGACAATACTAGATAAAACCCGAATTAAAACCTCTGATAGAAGTTAACAAATTCTTTTTAGAGACGTGGCCTTCTTCTGTCCTCAATTCGCGCTCAAACTTTTTGATTGTACATGCATGCTTACGTCTAATTTCGCCTCATCAAACCATCATTTCTGTCTTTTACGCAATCGTGGACGAAGATGAAAGATCAAATCGTTTGAAGTACTCTGCAATAAATTGAAACATGTCCAGTTGCAATAACGCGGCGAACATTACAGCAGGTGACGCCCGGAAGATTAAATTCGTTTAGCACGGGAATTCACGTCATCGGCGTGTCGCAGAGGCTGTTCGATGCGGGGAAGAAACTGCGGATTTCTCTCCCATTCCTTCACGTTTCAGGAATAAAAAAAGATGACGGAGAGAGTAAACGTGCTGAAATCGGGATGTTTTTCCTTTTCTCTCTCTCTCTCTCTCCATCTTGGGACGATAAAAATGCGAAGAAACGTGGAGCCCACGGAAGGAACGCCCTCCTCCTCTCCCATTCACTCCTTGCTCTCTCCCGCCCCTTTCATACATAATAAACGCCCATCCAACTTCTTCCTTTCTTTCCCTTTTTCTCCCCCGTTATCTCGCTCGTTTCTGCCCACTCAGTTGTTTTTGGGTGCGCTAATGAGCAAGCTCTGTGCCACGGGGTGGCGCCATCTCCGCCTTTCTTACAATTATTTCTACTCCGGATTCGGTAAGGTAGGAAGTCAACTTCTAACAGCCGCCATATTATAATCCTGTTTAGTCTCCCTTTCTTTTGTTTCTCAGGTGTACGTTTCGGGGAGTTTGAAGGAGATGTGTGATTCGCTCGCGATTAAAGCGTGTTTGGCCCCGGCGTGTGGCGCGACGAATCCAAATATTAATCGCCTTTGCGATCGTGAGGGGAAAAGGGGCTTCAGTCGGTAGGAATTTTGGAGAGTTTATTAGATACCCTTAATTGCTGCTCTATAAATTCCCTCAAGATGTTTTAGCCCAGAATTTCATCCTTATTAGAAGATTTCTTGAATTATAATTTCTTTCTTTTCAAGTCTTGAGGTTTTCGAAGGCTTGTGGCTTGAGGCTTCGAAGTGTTGACGCACTATTTCCATGCCATTAATAAGTATGGGGCTCATGCTCATCATTTTCAGTAGAATATATGATAATATCAAACCATTTTGTAGCAATTATAGGCAATTGTTTCGCCTTGCGTTATATACACAAGAAACGTGCAATTAAGCGTCGAATTCCATATTTTTCCTATATATTCTTTTAAATTAATTTAACTCTAAGCAGTATAATAGAATTGTTAATGAAAATATTATTCCCATTATTTCCGAGATTATTGTTCCGGGACTGGATAGTTGTTGGGTTTTGAAGCATGACCTTTCGCTGAAAGAGTGCCGTTGATAGTAGAACTCTTAAAACTAGAGCACATTTAATTTTTTAATATCGAAAATTTCCTTCATTTTATTTCTAATACCGCTTAGGCTCCACTTATCCCAAATGAAAATATTATCTTATTAAGAAAATAAATTGTGTTATGTATCGATCGGGATCGGTTGTCTTTAGTTATCTAATTTTATACTACAAGCAGATGGAGGACTTTGAGGAAGTGCACTGATTCATGGAAATAAGAAACAGATTTCGTAGTGTGTTTTACAAAGTAAGAATTGTTTTTTGATGTTGACAGCAGTCCATCGGAGGCTTTCCGAAAGCATGTGGTTTTCTAAGAGCGTTTTAAATTCTTTCTTTGCAATATCGAATAAGTAACTCGGAGAAAGATTTTGTGTTGGAAACTGAATTACGGCAATAAATGCAGTGTGAACGAAATTCAGGTATAAAAATATGTGCAGTTATTCTACTTGAGGTGTTACGGTGACCAGAAAGAGATAAGCGAGTAGTGAATTTCACATACATCGCAGGAGTTGGCGATCTTCTTCCTCTCATGCTTATTGGCGAGAAGGGTTTTCGAGGTGGAAAATCGTTTACGTGGAGAGGTGTGGGAGTCGAGGCAAGGTGAGGATATTGCGAAGCTCTTAAGAATATCCTCGCGAGTGGAAAAATGCAGAGCCGTCGCTGCCTCCTCTGGGTGCGCCCTTGTTTTGTCGCTGTTATTTTCTTGTTTAAGGTTTCTGGAAAGCGAGACGGAAATAGAGAAAGAAAAACACGAGAAAATGCGCTAGTGTGGATGATTGACAAGAAAAGGAATCTTCTGCCCTTCCGCTCGAGAGGGAGTTACAGCTATTTTTTCGCGGAGACTTGGCATGAAAATGGGCTTCACGAGAGCGTTTGAAACGGGGTCTCTGTGAAAGAGAGCATTGAGGGTTATGAGTTAAACGTTCGCTGTAAACTTACCCTGTGGAATGAGGTCGAGGCAGGCCCAAAGTTTACATTTTGGTTAAAAATTTTGAGGAATTCGAATCTAGGTTATTTTTAGTTCTAACTTCAAATAAAAGTGTATTCTCGTGTAAAGTTTTGTCAAAAGAAATTTGGAAAATAGCAGCTGTGTTACTGGGTCTTGTAAATTTTTACTATTGAAAAAATAGGCAATTTTTTATTCGTGTCTGTCACTTGCAGTGGGGTGTTACCTTTTTAGACGAAAACTACTTTATGGAGGAAAACTCAATATGAGAATCACAGTCGAGGTAAATACTTTGCAATTATAGGCACGTGCCTGTAATTTTACTACTGTATTTTGTCGTAACTATTTAAAAACAACCACGCATCAAATGGAAAGTTTTTGTAAATAAATCTTTAAAATAAACTATAGTTGTCTTTCAGTTAGAGACCGAATCGATTAATTTACTATCGAATGGTCGAAAGCACTATTTATAATCGACAGTTGTCTCATTCATTACGGGATAACGGCTTTTTTTCGTAGACTGCCTATTCATCAAGGACGCAGATAATTTTTAAGCCCCTCAAGTACTTCGAGAAACTCCTGATATAGTAATCAAGATAAATACTATTAAATTAGAATTAGAACGGAATAAATACCCACCATTCGTCGCAAGAATTTGTCATCATCACAACGAATATTTATTCGAGCGAATTCGTGCGATATTCACGAGCGCGGTTTATCTTTAATGCGCTAGAAATTCCCGAGATATTTCGCAGCCGTGCGCTTCCAGCGTCTTAAGGGCTCGTCACGAGCTTAATGGTTGTTATTGTTTTTCACGTTTATAGGAGCGCGTGTTTATCACGGTCTCTCACCTTTTCCCTCTGCATTCTGTTTCTGCATATTCTCCGTCGCTGGAGACCTAAATTTGGAAGAGAACGCAGCTCGTCATTAGCGAGGATTTTTCCCCTCCAAATGCACGGGCGCGCGAAAGACGGTGGGAAGGGAAACACGTAAAAAAGGTCGATTCGAGAGAGACGTTTTTTCCAAGGGATTCGGTCGCACGGGAGGTTTTTTATTTTGATAAACGACAGAGGTGATTCTTTTGTAACGGAACGACGGTGATTTCTCCCTCTCCTTGAACCGTGAGTCCGTGCATTATGCCACGGTCTATCTCCCGGATTTTTCGAATAGTTTTGTCGGAAACCGGTATTGCTGAGATTATTACTCTTAGAGGAGCGTACTGATGAAAATCTCTAGTAGATGATGGAATTAAATTCGAAATATATTTGTCCTTATGGTTATTATTTTATTTATCTGTAAATTACTATGTACGCTAACGCAAAAGTCAATCTCGGTGGAATTGTTGTCACGATATTGGAATAGAGTTATTTTAATGCCATTTACGTGTTTTTTTAGTGTTGACTATTTATGAATACATTTACTTTGTAAAAAGGTTTTCATTATGAGATTCAAAAGAGAAACATTTGTTTTCTGAGGCTTGATCATGGTAGTAGTATTTTTGAAAGTGCTTCGATAGCTTTGGTTTGCAGATATCGCCTTTAAATTTGTTTTTTCCTTAATTACTATGCTGTGCCGTCAATTTTTGTCGAATTGGTCTAATGATATTTTAATGGACTAATTTACCGCACAATAAAATGTAAGTGTAATCTCTACACTTCGCGATGGTATAAATATTTCGTTTTCAGTGGTTTTTCCCGTGCATTCCTTTCCCGTTTTCATTCATATCGGAATTAGATTTAGCTTTTATTCTAGCATTCCATTAATTTCTATGGCATCTATTTGACCCCTCGCAAGCCTATCGTGACGTACTAACTTATCCTTTTCTTCTGCCTAAATAACATCGCTACAAGTTGAATTAGTGCTTCAAGAGGATTTCCGGAAAACATGAGCGTGTTTAAGCCATTTGTGTTTGCGCCCATGAATAAGGCGATTTTTCGTGGTGGGAGGTCACAACAAGTTTGGGGATGCCCTTCGCTTTTTACTCGAAAGTTTTCGTATCATGAGGCGATACTACTCATGTGTAGAAACATAACAAGTCAATAAAGATCTCAAAGAAATATTTATGCTTCTTCTGGGAAAATAGAAAAAGTAGCCTGGAATAAATTTAGGAGTGAGTTTTCTTTTGGTTATTGTTTATACCATTTTAAAGTCCGTAACTTTTGTTATGAGTGGTTAAGCAAATGGAGATGTTAGGGATCAACACATGTGAGTTACTAATATACATAAGTAGATCTGTCGGTATGCTTAGAGAATTCTTAATGATGAAAGTAGTACTCCTTAATGATAAGTGTGGCAGATATGACTTTATATTCAACTATTTCTCTCTCGCGAAGCTTAGATCCCTTTTATTTGCTCATTTATATCGAGGATTTGTACTGGATAACTTCTATTCCCTTTCTCTTAGATTTCCAACAGTTTGTGATAGCATGTATCGAAAATTTTTAAATTTCTTTGTAGCTTCGCTAATCTCGTTGCGTGTTCCTTCTTGGAGGCCTTCTCAGTTAGGATGTACAACTTTATCATCTATGTGCTGCTTTTAAAATTTACCCCGACATATTCTAACAAAACGTCAAACTTCCTCTTAAATATACGGAAAATAAAGCATAAGAAGCATCAACTGCGCAAGGAGGTCAAGGGCATGTTTCAGCAAATGGAAGTGAGCTATGGATATGCATGATGACAATTTAAAGAGGACTTGCTTGAATGGTGGCTTAAGAGCTCGAGCGAGCGAAAATTACATCCATTTTAAGAGACTTGTGCCAATTGTATTAGAAAAGCGTTTCTTTGCGTAGAAAAGATGCAGGAGGAATATACGGGAAATTCTAGCGAAATATTCGCCAGAGGAAGTGGAGGTGTGAAGAAGGCGTTGACAGGCGGTATTTGAACGCAACAAACTGCAATGAGTATCATGGTACTCAAGCAAGCGTCGTTCGATTTCACGGAGCCGTATTAATTTTATTTTAGAATCGCCCTTCTGTCATCGTTTCTTCGTAATGAAATTCTCTTGAAAGAACTTTTGGTTGAGTTTGAGTTAAGAGTTTGAAATTACGTTTCAGCTGAAATCTATGTATAGCTATTGTTTTTAGGCGTGGAGTTGACGTAGACGTGTAAGTTACATCCATCAGTTTTTATAAAATAAATTATCATAGAAAAGGGAATAATATATCTCTTTTTTCAAGTGGTTTGATTCTGGTGATGCTGGTAAAGGGTTCGATGTTGAATAATGTGCATTAGTTTATCATGTATACAAAAGTAATAAAAAAATGAAATTTATCCTCGGCAAGTCGTGCATAATTGCTAAAATTTCTATCGTTTTTAGTTCACCAGTTAGCTATATGTTTATTCAATATTAGCGAATGGTAATAAACGCAAAGTTAAAGTGAATTCTCCTTGTATTCTCATTCTCAGATAAGAGATCTCAGTCGAATGAATAACATTGAATGTTATATGTTGCTGTATATGTATATTCGTTCGTTACGCTCAAAATCTTGCCCCAGGTTTCTTATAAGGAAGAATTATCGGCAAAATTCTCCTCGCTTTTATGCAGACGATATAAAGGACTTATCTTTCAGGCGCGAGATAGTGGTGATTATGGTAATGCAATCAGAAAAGAATGAGAAGAACAAAGTTGAATTTTATAGACCATGGAGAAGGTGAGGGCGGTCCCACCAAATATAGAATAAACGTATGTGTGCTGTAGCGTTCTCCATTTTATTTACAATGGTCAGAGAATTGACCGAAACGAATCACTCGGCGGGGGCTTGAAGGGAACGTTGGTAAAAGGCGTGGTGAGCATAACGTATGAGAAGACATTGCGTCTTCGAGTCGGAATGTAGGAAGAGATTTGTTAAGTTAGTTCACTCTACGAAGCGTTCCTGTCGACGTTAGGTTTATTGCTACTCGGAAAGTTTTAAAGTAGCTTTTTAAGGAATCTTTGACGACGGTATCAATTGACGATAATTTATTTTATTTATTTATTTATTGTGTTTTAAGTTCGGCCAACAAAAAAAATTACAGAGCAAACACTGATACACACAATAAATTGTAATACAATCTTATACATATAAGAGAAGAATTTTAAACTTAATTTACTAAAAAATTTTGTTTAACTGCGAACAGAAAAGGCTTCTCTTTTGAAACAAATCAAGTACTTGACAATACATATTAAAGGTTTGGCACAATCTATATAGGGTTGAATTATTAGCACAATATTTTGTTTTCACATTTTTCAAATAAAATGCCCTCTTTGGCCTTACATTACATTTAGGTACATAAAAATTAATTTTACTCACTAGGTTAACATTTTCCCCGGTATTGATTAAGTCAAATAAATACAATAAGTCCTTCTCAATTCTTCTTTTCTCAAGACTTTGGTATCCATACATGTCCAAAAGAATATCATAACTCAAATAAAATTCCGCTAAAAGTGAAGTTACGATTAATATATTTCTTCTGTTGAGTATTTACTTATATTGAAACTGTGATTTTTACGAAAATGTTGATAGAATGGAGGAAATATGAATTATCAAGTTTTAACCCACATTCCTGAAGGTATTGTTCTATTATGCTTTCGCTAAGTTGCTCAGTGTTATTACCTAAAATTTGTCAATCTGCTAATTCGTGTCTCCTTTCATAAACACTAAATGCGTCGTCCAATGACCAATAGGATGCAGTGGGTTAGGAACATGATTCATTATTAGTGACTAATGGTAGTTTAGAGGACCAATCAATATGCAGGGCTAAATCAAAATGGAAATTCCCCATCAATCGATCGCAAATACGAGCGCTAACACGGAATATAGAGTAATATTTCCTCTCTGCTTCATTATTGGACCTGCCGTCGGTATTCGGGTCCTAATTGTTAATCGAAACCCAGTACGGAATTTTCCCTAGCGTATTTATTTACGGTCTCCCCGTGCGGATCGAAGTAGGTCAAAAGATTTATGAAAAGATGAGGGACCTCGCCTTCATTTCACTCCTAATAAACCCATCGACTCAGCGTCCGAGCTTCTCCGCGAACTCGTTCATCTCTGAAACTTTATATTTTTTTATTTTTCAACTTCCTTTCGATGCGTCCTTTCCCTCTGGCGGTAACCGGAGCGAAGCCCATCAAATCCACGTCGCTTCATGTTTTTTGATGGGGATCCCTCCCACAATTTGAATTGCATACGGTTCAATCGGGTGTGGGGGAGTCGGGGGAGTTGCTCGGAGTAGTTGCCGTCGGATTGAGTTGGGAGCTCTTCGGACTTCTCTTCCATTACTCTGCATCACCACTTTCTTTTTCGACCCTCCCGATTTCTTCACTCGTTACGCTATTATAATCTCCGTTTCCTTCTTTTTTTATCTGCTCTGCCCCTTTGTGGAGCACCTTTTCAACCTCTATGTGTTGCAGGTTCCCTGTTACTGTTCTCACAAGGGAACCTTACGGTCTGTGGGAAACGGATCTTAATAATACTTTAAGGATAGGTTCTTTGGGCAATTTTAATAACTACTCTATTACAGTTCAAACCAACGCTTCCTAGTTTCTTTGTAAAATGAGTTTAAAAATCATCGTTAATTTCTACTTTCAATTAATTGCAAAACATCTGGTAGCTCACTATAGTTGCTGTGGTGTATTGGTTAGCGGGTTCGGCGGATAGCTGAAGGTCTTCTGATTCGAGACCAAGCTGGTCCGACTTTTTTTCACCTCCTTTTTCTGTCGTAAAATTACTTTGTTTTTAGTAAATAGTTTATCAATTTCAATGTCACAGTCAGGAACAACTATTTCCTATTTACTTTTAAGGCCGATAATTAAATACCAATTTTAATCAAATTGCGGATTCCGTAGTTGGTTTAACTAGATCGACGGTATTCCTATTTATTTATGTAAGGTGTAGGGGCGTCAATGTTAGGATAAGTTTTCTTTTAAAACCTGCGGTGTTTTGTAGAACTTCAGTTGTTAAAGATCTTATTTCCACTCAATTTCATCGTTTTCTTCGTTTTTTTGAAGCAATCCTTTTCCTTTTAATATTATATGACAAAGCGTTGGAGATGTAAGAGGAAACTTATTAGTATTAACTCAATAAGTTCAGGCTTGACTAAATGGAAGGCCGTTTCCATGATAAAATTATTATTATTTTCACAGAGTAAAATGAAAACGAAAAACACCAATATCGTAACTTATGGATGTGTGTTTGAAGTAACTTGTGGAAGTGTACTGGTGTTTTCGGTTTTATTTTATGCTGTGAAAATAAAAATAATTTTATCTTAAGTATTGATTTCGCCCAATTAAAAGTCGCTTTATAATAATGTTATTATTTCAATTAATTGGGTAGAACAGCATCGTGAATTTTAGCAATATTACATATTGTCAAAATTTTCTTAAATGCCGCTTGAGAAATTCAATACTTCTTATGTCATTCCTTCAAGATGTCGGTTACAAAAGTGTAAGCCGTGAAAGCTTTATTTTCTTATACAAGGCGAGTATTTTAGTTACATTAGTATTGTTAATTATCCAGTTCTAACTTAATATGCCTAAAAACTTAACTATTTTGTATCAGTCGACAGGTGAAAGAAGTGAGGACGAAAGAGAGTCTAATCGGTATTTGGAGGGATTGTGTCATTTGTACTCTTTCATGCATGAAATTAAATCTATTCCTGTCGTATGTTCTTAAATAGTCCTCCCATGTATTACAAAAGATAGGCGGTTGATATTTTCGTTCTACGGTCGTAGAAACGGGAGTTTAATAGTCAATATAACATCTTGAGCGTATTTTTCTAGGACTCGCCGACGAAAAGTTGGGGACCACCAACGCTCAGGCGGACGCAATGTTATCTCAAGTCTATTGGAAATCCCGAAAAAACTCGGCGGCTCGAGTTAAAAACTGCTTCAGTTGAATAATGAAGATTTACGCGTAGAAAACTCCAGAAGTTCGATGTCTGCAGAGACGTGTGTTCAGTGTAAATAAGCGGGCCGTCCGCTCGAAATGATACACAAAACTGGGCTCCGACTTTTTTTAACGTGCCCATTCAAAAAGTACATTTACTCGGAACTCGCATTACCACGGATTTGCATGAATGTAGAAAAGCCCTTGCGAATGGTTCGAAATAGACTTTTAAAATCCCTGGGAAAAGTTTCCAGATGTTGAGGCGATCTATATATAGGTTTGGAGATTTATTTGCCGTGCCATTAAGTTTTTCGCGTCTCCCGCAAATTAAGCCGACTCCAAATTTATTTCATTTTCACCTAACGATGGAATTTATTCAACTTAGGTTCATTCATTCATCGGAAGACCCCTGTAAAAGAAAAATCCGAAATATTTTTTTCTAATCAACGTGCTTGCAGATGTGTAGAATCGAGCATACCGTTTCTAATATTTTATATTTATTTGTATCATGACATTTTAGCATATTTATTTTTGCCATTTAATGCTGATTTGAACTGCGTTATGTCTAATTATTTCTTAGTCAAAATTTCCCAGTGAATCGGTGGAATTTAAAGACTTCTAGCTTTTCGTATATATTAGAGGAGTCATATTGGTGTGGAATATATATATATATAAGATTATATTTCGTAACTTCTGTTTGTGATACTCAGTATCTAGCTCTCGCAGTTCTTTAAATGATGTGTTAAACTCTTTTAGCGATAGGGTTTGTTCATGAGTGCAAAAAATATCCCAGTCCCATCTATCGGACCTTAGTTTTTATTCCTAATATACTGGGAATTTTCTTCGATTGGTGATATATATATAACTACGATTTAGTCCCCTTCCTTTTCCTTAACATACTAGTTTGCGAAATTTGGCTCCATATTTATTAACCAGCGACCTGATGTTATTCCCACCCACTCTTTCTTTACAGCAAGGCAAGAGTAGTATCTGCATATCTCAAATCCTTGTTTATTGATTACGATGAGAACCGGCAAAACGAAATTCGTAAAGCGAAAGTTGTTTGTGAGCGAACGGCTGTGGTTTGATTTTTATTCAAGTAATATCAGGTTGCTTGCGTGTGAACTACAGAGACTGCCGCCTCTCGCTTTCCAAAATGTTTATTTTTTCAGCCATACCGTTATTCATTCCGATGAATGATATTCTCAATCAAAACTAGGAGAATCGGAGTAGACAAATTTTCAGTTACTTCTTGGTATAAGTAAAGAGTAACTGACCTAGCTCGCTGGCGTTAGTTTCGTTGCATTTCCGGCAATAATGAACTCTAGCGGCACTTAGTGCATCCTTGCCTTAAATTCTTCAACCTGTTAAAAATTTGCCGCGTTGTTACAAGGTTACGCTTAGAAAGAAGATATAAGTTAAACTTCACAGAATCAGGTGAGGTGTTTTGGAAATCTATAATGGGAAGACTCTGAGAAAATACATTTTTTCCACAAGTTTTTGTGGTTTTTGTTTCAGAAAATACTTGTGGAAAAAGTACCATTTTGTCAGTCTCTCCAAGATAGAAGTTTTTCCATTGCGAGGGTCAGTGGTTTAACCTTTCTTAAGGTTAAACCACTTTAATGGCCTTTCTACGTCATAAGTCGTTTCCGAAACCTTTTATGGCAGGATCCAGATGATTTTTAAGTTTGGACCATTTTTCAATAAATTGAATCGTAAGGAAATTTTCCCTTAATTCAATACTTTTTACCTTAATCAATGGAGATTTTGATGAATCTATTTCGCATCCTCTAGAACCTTCTAGGCTTTGTCTCTTATTGAAGAAACAGTCTCGAATAATCTCTATATGAATATCTCAGTTGAGGTAATAAACGCGAGCTCAGTCAGAAAGTTCTCTTTCGGTGAGATAGGCTAGGAGAGAAAATTGTAATTATCCAATCAAATTAAGCGGAGGATGGTTTGATTTTGGCCAATTTAGAAATATATTTAGAATGGTAGTATTTTCATGTATCCCTGTTTGGTCATTATTTCTATTTCTAGGGCAATACATACCCTCAAGTAAGAAATCCAACCGGGAACTTCAACGAAAGGAAAGAATTGGCACCTCCGTAAATGCCTCATGCATATTTAACGTGATCTGAAAAAAATGAATGACCTAAAAGGTCCGATGGATTAAGCTATGAGAGCGATTATATCCATCATCGACGGATTCTCTCTCCCTTTTTCTACTTTTTCCGTTCACGAATTCATAAAATAAGAGCTCCGATCGAATGCAAATCCCATCCGTCGTGAACGTCCGTCGCATTGAACATCGTCGACGAACCTTTTTTCATTATCAGGGATTCCGTTCTTTTGGATTTTATTCCGTCTTTCTCTTTTAAAGTCCATACATTTGTTCCATCTGTGAGCTGTAGCCGATTTTATTTCTTTTCTGAGTTCTATTCACCGTAGACGTGTAAGCTTGCACCTTTGCACATTTCTAACGTTGTAAAGTGTTATTTCGTCCCGCATATTGAAATATACGTTGTTATACGCGTAAATGGTCTCCCATACTGCGCATGGTAACCTTCGATGTAACGTTTGGATTTCCTTTTTGTCTTAACAATTTAAGCTGAATATTTCATAGTTCCTACTTCTGTTCTCTGTGCGGTTTGTCACCCTTATGGTGATCCTTAACTCAATTTCATGCTTACATGACATTCATGACACAATCGGCTCACTCCAGCTGGGAAAGATTAGAATGGCCATCCTTGTCTGTTTGTATAAATATTAAATTCAGTTTCTCTTCGTTCCAGCATCACTTATTATAGTCACTTTCATTGCTCTTTCTGTTGTCATTCGATTAATAAATAAATATATATATATAAGTTCTATGTTTTTCTATATTCGAAATTTCATCGCGACATTCTTGATTCTTACTCTCGGGGTCACACTTTCCATGTAGCTTGCAAATTTCTCGTTTATTTATTTAAATCACCTAATTTTTCCATTTGATGCTCGTGTAGAAAATCTCTTATTAACTTTTTGGTATTTCTATGAGCAAAGACACTGTTCTCCGCTTTTCCATTTGGGCTCTTGTAATTAAAGGGTATATCTTGTACACTTTTCTACTGTTTAGAAAAGAGAGTAAATGGTTTTTCTTTAATCACAGACTATTACCCACTTTTCCTTGGTAGCAGTATAATTGCCTGCTTAAGTATCACAACGCTCATTCTGAAACTCTTGTTTTAAGTTTCAGCTGAGCGCCAGGAAAATTATACGATGGATTGAATTTTTAATCGCTTTAATCAGACTATCCTCGGTCTGAGTACCTTCTTTGCAGTTAATTTCAATTTTGTCTCCTCATCAAGGGCTCTTGGAAAGCCTTTTTCGTGACATTCAGTCGAATATACTACGTCTGCAAGAAATTTCGGTGTTTAAGGACGATCTTAAATGAATATCGTCCAAGCGTTGAAGTTCAGCATTCGAGAGCAGGGACGTCTCAGGGTTCATCGAAGCTCCGAGTTAAAGGAAAGAATAACAGTTTAATGAGAGGAGGGAAATTTTTATCGGGGAGCCTTTACTGCTTCTGAGAAATAGAGACTATTTTGCGTTTAATTTCACGGTCGTGAGCTGAGGTCGGTCTGTATCACGGCGTCTCTCGCAATGGCTCCGGGTGGTTTTTAGGGGCGAAGTGGTTAACAAGCCTCAGTCCTGTGGTCCTACTGCTATTCTCATTCTTTATTTCTCTTACAATTGTTTCCCTAATTCCACCCACTATGAAAACCTTTCCTCGTCCCCTTTCTTTCCTGTCTCCTTCCCTTTCCCTAGCAACTCACACTCGGTTTCAGAGAGGAGGTTGCAATTTCAGTTCTAATTTTTTTCCAACACACTCATTTCGATTCCGAGCCTACACAACGAGCTATATATAGATACTTCTTCGTAGAAGGCATCTCTTTTGCTGCTTATGGTTATATGCAGTATGGTTAAGGGTAGCTCGAAGTTTACAGCCACTTGTCTTCCTGACGAATTTCTGCATCAAAGCTCGGATAGAACACGTTTCCTCCGTAGAATTCCATGTCAGCAGTTATTGTCGTTTTTCACATTCGTTATTTTGGCGTTTCTAGTTTTATTGTAGATTAGGAACAAGTAATTTGTCCAAAAAATTCAAAAAGTACTTGGGATTTTTGTATAATGATTTGCTTAGATGACACTCCACAATGTAAATCCAGAACACTTGGGATTTATAAGTTTTT
Source organism: Sympetrum striolatum (assembly GCA_947579665.1). NCBI lineage: Eukaryota > Metazoa > Arthropoda > Insecta > Odonata > Libellulidae > Sympetrum > Sympetrum striolatum. The sequence continues at coordinate 85,221,020 of OX388345.1, forward strand.
CGTTTCAAATTGTCGTTCAAAAGCGCTACTGTTGTTCGTATTTTCATGCAATCCCAAGAAATCTGAAGTAATTTTGGGAAACGTTCGCCTCATGTGGCATGATTTAGCTAGAAATTTGCCTAATTTTCAATTCTTCATCGTTGTCGTTTAAGTATCTTGTTTTCCCATTCAGGTGCTATACTTTGAGGATTTAAAATACAATTACACCTCATGGTATATTCCATGACCCAACACAATACTTACAATTCAGTGGTCGCTAACTTTTCCCAGGATATAACACGTCGTTCTCAATTATTTTATTCGCCAATTCTTCCGGGAATGAATTGGCCTTTTAACGCAGCAACTCATCGCATTGCAACAGAATAGCCTTGATGTTGCCAAAGTGCTCGGCGGTTCCATTGCTAATAACCTCTCTATCCCTCTACAGTCATTGTTTGTTGTAAAGTGCCGTATTTACTCCCTTTTTGCAGACTATTTATACCCGTCTTAATGGATTCTTTTACGGCGAGTTTTCATTTTGTAGCTTGCCGTTTAGAGCGCTTTTGAGTAGTAAGCCCCACGGCCCCATACTGTTTACGCCACCACTGCTGTGTTTATCCCTAAAAACGCCTTTTTCATCGATCCGATCGGAGTAATAGTTACGGCACGGCAATTCCGGCCATCGTTCCAATGGGCTTACTATAAGGTCACTCAACTGATTTTATTTTATTCAGCTCTTCGTAACGTAATTGGCGGACTGAAAGGGCTTGTTTGTTTTGCTCGATGAATTTTTTATCGAATTTCGAATCTTGTTGATAAATGTCCTGCAAATTGGGAAGGATTGGAATATTTTTTGTTTCCCTTAGAAGTGAGAAAATCTCTCCGACACTTCTGCCTTTTTCAAATCTCTCTCTTTGATATAATACCGACACTTCACCGGATTTTTTTTATTTATCCAACTTTGATGAATTTTGGTATGTTTAATTTACTCCTTGACCCACCTATTAGTTATCCTATTTATTGTTTAACTTCTGATAATTTTCAAACACTATCGAATCATTTATAGCTTTATACATTAGTTGAGATTACAATCAGAGTACTTGCCCTATTTACTCTCTGAGTGGCACTCTCCATTCATCTGTCGAGTAGCTGAATTAATTATGAGACGAGCGTACGAGCGCTACTCGATTAATAAATTAAATCGTTCGTTAGTCTTTTTACGAAGCGTAATGTTTGGCCGTGCTTTCCAAAATTTTCTTTTACCTTTAATTGACATTTTTTTAATCAGTCTTTAACGTTCTTAATATCGTTAAACAGAAAATATCGTTTAAAATTTATTTTAAAATAGTGTTATATTTCTCATAAGTAAATTACTTTTATACGTAAGACTTCCTATTACATTTATTTGTACTCGAAATTATTTTAAGGTAATTTCCTTTGTGTCGCGTATAGTTTTTAGTCACCAATCCATTGTCAATCACAGCATTTCATTATTATAGAGTCGGATCTATTTATACGCGTCTATGTCCCTTTTATTAATCTCTCTCCGAGTGAGGCATCATTGCATGTGTTTACCATAAGAGGAGCACAAAAAGACCTTTCACGGCACATATTTCCTCGCCTCGTATCAAAGGGAATGATCGAGCGGAATTGCTCTTTTGAAACCCGTTATTTTTTATACGGCGAGTGTGACTCATCGAATCGTTTATAAAGGCACCCCTTCCCCGCATTCCTCTCTCTTATCACCCCCGCGAAACTTTCTCTTTCCCGCCGGACGCCCACTCCCTCCTGCAATCCGTCACTCAACTCAACAGCATTAGCCGCGTCCTCCTCCGTTTTGTAGATGGAGATAAGATGGTGTAGGGAGATGGGGACGCAACAAGGAGTACATTCGAAGATGTACCGGTGAAAGCTTACGGCCCCTGCGCGGAAGTAATATTTCGGTCTGGGCGAGTCCACCTTTCAAGGAATGCATTAGAAAGGGGTTTGAATGGCCGAAGGGTTTTAGCGTAATGCTTCCCCTTTCTTTTTAGCCTTCATGAGAATTTCTCCTATGTTTATAACCGACAGGAACCTCTAGCTTTGACCCTACTACAGTAAACGGTACACATCGGCAGTAACGGATATAGATGAAAAGCCAAAGAGACAGACAGCCTCACCATTATTGGGGGTTATTGCGTAAGCTATTTCGGTTTCGGTATCGGCAGCCCGAGTCGAAAATACGTCACAACCGAATGGATGTGCTCCATGTGGGGATGTCATCACTTCATCCAAGAGCTTCACTTCAAAAAGTCTATCGAATCGAACTGTGGCGAATCGATGTAGCTTGCAAGGGGAACATTTGTAAATCATGTAAATCTCATTGCTAACTCTACCTCGTATAAGGATGTATTTGAAAAAAATGAGGAACTTTATGGAATCCAAATAGGCCTAATAATTATCAGATAATCGAAGAGAGTATTTCCTAATCGTTATGTCTCCGAAGGAAGGGAAAAATGGTTTGCAAGACTTTTTGGCGAGTTTTCTGCTCTTCCCATCGGTTTTATCTTTCGAAATGTAGGCTTATTTGCATAGACAGAAATCTGCTAAATTGGCAAAATTAATTATTTCAAAAGTGAAAATAAGTTATTTAAAAAATCTAGATATAGTTTTAAATGCCAATGGTCCAGAAAAATTAATACATAGGTTGAGTAAGAGTTGCAGGGGGCGGCCACAAACGTCCCGCCTCAGGGCGGCTGAAAGTCTGCAGTCGGCTCCTCGTTACTTTTCTTTCTTACGTAGGTCCTCTTTGGTTGAGGAGTAGGTGGTAGTCTTGACGCATGGGAAATGAGGCCTATCTGACGCGTCCCTCCGAGACTAGCTTCTCCTCTCACTTCAGTTTTTTTCACCCTTTCCCATCAGTCAAGTCGCCGCGGTGGAAGGGGTGAGCTTATGGAGTCGTCAGCCTCTCTTCCTTCTTAACTATGCCGGGACCGCTACTTCGTCGTTTGGGAAGACCGTTACTTCTCTCGCTATTTGTATATGGGAATCATACGTGTGTAAGTTTAAGGAGTTACAAGTTACGAGCGATAACCGCTGCACTGAAACGAGAATTACGTAAATCTGTTACGAGTCGTGTTTTATTTAGCAATCGAAGGACTTTTTAAATACAAAATCGTGTGATTGGTCTTAAATTTCGTCACAACTTGTTTTATCTTTCTTTTGGTCGTTAGATCGGTGTAACGTGTTTTTGTTGAACCACGATGTTCATGTTCAATGGATACATCTTTGCTATTCGCGTTTCGAAGTTAAGAATAAAGTGTACCGTGTAGAAACTTATTTTATGTTACATTATCTTTTATAATATTTTAAAATACTCGTATGGAAAATTTAAAATGAAGCTGATAGAGGCATACGTATTAAATGAGGAATTGCTTGTTTACTGGTCCTTTAGATTCCATCTAATTGGTGTTTCCTTTTGATATTCTTAAGCATAGCCGTTTAGGCCGATGATCATCTTGATTATCCTCTATCCAGTCTATCAACATTACTTAAGTACCATCAAATCGTATTGCTGTCTACCTTTTCATATGGGCTGACTCATCGCCTTTCATCTTTCGGAAACATCTTTTTCCCTCCCGTAATTGGAAGCTGTAATTGTTTCTTCTCCATCCTCGTAAATAAGTTGTCACTGTCAATTATGTCTGAGTACGGGTAGCCTCAGGAACGTGTTGTAATACGCGATCTCATGTCATCTAATGGGAACTTGACACTTTGGTAAAGTTATTTAACTGGGCATTATGCAATTATCTGGTGACAATTAGCTACATGATTTTCATATTTATCTATAGGCGCATTGGACAAATAATTTTTTTCTTTGTTTCCTGTTCGTGTACCAGGTTTATGGTAATCTCAAGGTTATTTTTCCCGAGTAAAGATGTAAATTTAGATGTTGGCTACAAAACATGCGATAGAATTCGTGTATCGCCTCCATCGTCAGAGATCGGCATCTCTTTGAACAGAGAATGGTTGTATCTTTCATTCAGGGGTAGTTTTTATTCCGTTCTCTCGCTTCATCCTAATAATCGGAGGGGAGAAACGGCGTGCTTGTTATTTAGGCGATTTAATCCTTTTTGCCGCTTCCTCTCCCTGTCTTCCTTCTCCCCTCCCTATCTTCCTTCGCCCCTCCCCCATCCGCAGTGCAGTCGTGGACGGATAACGGACCACCAGCTTCGTGGTCCAGATCGGAGAGTCGTTAAATCAACAGATTTCGTTTCCGTGGGGATGCGCCTCTTTTTTCCGTCCTTCCATTTTCAATCGGTGGCTTATGGTCGTCGGATTGTGAGATTTGTATGGAGAGGGGGGAATAGAATGTCCATGGATGTTTTTATCACTGCGTCTCGTTTTTTAGAGTGGTAACTGTTTTCGTCGCCTGTGCTAATTCGTCTTACTTTATGTGTGTTGCTCGAGTCCTCCCTTCTGATTTTGTATTTCAAAATGAAGCCTTATATTTTTTTCGTTTCAATGTTATCCCTTTCGTTTTCTATTTTTACTTCGGTAAATTGACTTCAATTGTTTCCTAAAGTAATTAATCTGTTTGGTGCTTTGGATTCTGAAGGAGAGGTGTCCTATTTTCTGGATTCTCTGATGAAACAGCATATTTATGCCCCCAGTTTGGAAGCAAATAGGAATGAGTGATTGCATCTCTTGTCATTGGTTTCCATTGAGCTACAGTGCGTGAGAGGTTATGAGCTCAAACGCCATTACTCAACGAACTAAAGCTTTAGAGAAATAACACATTCAGCTCTTTAACTTTGATCGTATTCAATTCATGCGCGCATTCATGTCTTTGAAGAATCGTCATCATCGGGTTATCCAATGGAAAAGGTACTTCTATAGCATGAAAACATGGCTCATAGAAACGCTCCAGGTATTTGATTTGTATTAAACGGAGACTCTGATATGGGGCAATCTATTTAGAATACAACACTGCCGCTGAGGGTTTAGGAAGTTTGCCATTCACTGTATTTAACAATTGAATGGAAGAGGCTCCTCAAATAAAATATTTAAATATTCTCTCTAATTCTAAGAATTTAGTGGTTAACAATCACCTGGTAAGTTCTTCACAGTGACGTTAGCAGGTCTTTCTAGTTGGTCCATTGAGAATTCACATCCATATTTCTTTTAACCTTTTTGAATCCCTCCTTTGCGTAAGATCTTTCGTAAAACATTAATCACATGTCGCAATGAGCATTACCTCGAAATAATTTCAACCTTACCCCATGGCGCAAGTGAAAGGAGTAAATTTCTTCTTTTCATGCACGTAGTTGGTCACGTTGGCAAAAGCCAAAGAAGGATACCTTTCGTGAACTCTCGTTACCAAAATATCCATCGTTTAGTCGTTGTGTTATGCTGGATTATCGTGATCTCTTATTCACTTTTAATACCTGTTACATTTACATAATTTGCCGAAACGTTGAATGCATCTGGTCATGCATTTTAATAATGTCTTTCGCCTCTTGAAGACCGAAATTTATTGAATTCTTTTTCTGAAACTTAACTCGGATAAATGAGAAATGTTACTGTTCGCATAGATTCGTTAATAATTTCAGTAACTTTGATATTTTCCTCATATTACGTAATGTCTAAAGTAATAAATGTAGACAATACTTAAGGGGTATTCACTTTTGTTTCCAATCTCCTGGAGTTAGAAAACTACCGCTTCATATTTTGCTTGTTACTAAATACGAGATCTATTATTGAACATATGTGAACAGAGAAATCAATATTATGTGGAACATTAATAACATCAGGCATCTAAATTGACATCGCGATCGATTTTTGAGACGAGGGAATCAAACTAGAATCGAAGAATGTTTCTCTCGCAAGAATAGACGGTGCGAGTTCGAATTTCGTTTTCTCTCCGGAGTTAGTGGTCCATTAATACGCTTACCGAATCACTATTTGCGCCTGATTTTTCAGTATGATCTCTTTCGTAAATATCCAAGCCATATGGTCACTTGGGCGCGAGTCATCCGTCGTTCCCCCTCCGCCCGTCCGCGGCGCCACTCTCTCCCTCTGGAGATGAACATCGCCGATTGCACCGGCGTACGTGTAAGTACACCTTTTCGCAGACATTAATCAGCGAGAGGAGGTCGCATAAAACGAAATGGAACCTCTCGACTCCCCATTATGCTCCGGCCATTGTTCCTTAAAGGTGCCGTCCGCTCACGGAGGGACTCGCAAACTCCTTGAAGAATAACCATCGACAGAGGGTGGTGATAAAAGGGTACGGAAGAGACGTCTCTATACTTCTCCCTTCGCTGCGTTCGCGAATTTTCGCGTTTCGCCGTTTGCTGACTCCCTAAGAAAATTTCGTAACATAGCTCGTTCAATCAGTATCGTTCAATCGATATTTTCGTCTTATTTAACTGTGATAATATCAACAGTGCTGAAGCTTCTTTATCAAAGCGAGACTGAGACTCTTCTTACATCTTTTTTGTTCGCTATAAAAATGTGGAAAATCCTATAAAGGTAGATTTAAAAATGTATTGGAAGACAATTTTTTGATTAAATATACTAATTGAAAATAGATTTCTACTTTTCCACAAAGGTTTTTATTCAGGAACTACCGGTTTCGGTATATTACCATCGTCAGGTTCACACACAACTGAATCATCAAACTGCCGAGGCATACATTGTAATTTGAGTGATGACAGATAAAATCTCCCACACCCATTCCTACCTGATTGGTTGTCATTGTATGTATGTCTATTTCCATTTTCTACACTGTGTTTTATCTGTCATCACTCTAATTACAATGTATGCCTCTTCAGTTTGATGATTCAGTTGTGTGTGAACCTGATGATGGTAATATACCGAAACCGGTAGTTCCTGAATAAAAACCTTTGTGGAAAAGTAGAAATATATTTTCAGTTATGTCTTTCCACAACATTTCGGCCGAATCTATTGATTATAAATATACTAAGTTTAGATTTTGGAAATAATTCACCGCAACAATAAAACTTCTGCAAAAAGGTAGGAAAGGAAGTACTGCAAAACTACCACTAGTGTAATTAAAGCATTATCTGTATACTGTGTCGTCCCATAGAAAGTTACCATTAAAGCAGCTGAGGATTCAGTCCGAATTTATTAGGAAATTGTGGAAAACAGACCCTATTCCAGCTATTGAAAATTAGACTTCTAAAGAGAGGTCTCGCCTTAATAGAATCGCTGTGATGTCCGAAGAACTCGAGTAATGAAGGGTTAAGTCTATGAAAATTCTCTCCAAGCTCTAAGTTTTCGTCCCGGAATGTTTACGCTAGAATTAGGGGATTTTTGGGTAGTTCATTTAGGGCACGGGAAGCCTTAGAGGTGGAGAGAGGAAGTGGAACACCTCGTCTTAGATTCCTCCGAGTAAAAAGGGTGCGATGATGAAGAGGGGAGATGGTTTTTCGATCTCTCTTTTGTTTTGTCTCCTCCTTCCTCGGGGGTACGTCGTCAGGGTAACGAGTAAGTCCCTGGGGGATGTATGGCGCACATCGAGAGAGGGAGAGGAGGATGAGGAATTAAAAGACGGAGGAAAGGGGTTAGCGCACTATAAATGGGCATTGCAGTGCCATCCTATGAAGTTTGCTCCGCTGCGTCTTTAAAGAATTTCGTTTTCTCGCGTGAGCTGAGTTAGAATTGTTTCCCAAGAAGGAATTAAGCGGCTGTGTTGATGTTCCTATGATTAGGCACATTCGAAATGGAAGCATCAAATATCCCACGTTTGAGTATTTTCTAAAATTGGTTTATATTATAGACGCGGAAAAAATTGTATATCCTTTTGTAGGAGGATATCTCAGTACCTTTATTTATCCTTAATTAAAATAAACTATTAATTCCGATGACGGATAAGCTCTTAATTTAGCATACAATTCAATAAAAAGTGAAATTTGTCGATGGAGGATCAGTATAGAAGCATTTATTAGAATCAAAGAAGTGACTTAAAAAATTGTAGTGCTGGGTAATCCGGGATTTTCCGTTGTTTCATAACTGGTGGTAACCCATGTACGGAACACTGACAAAGAAGGCTTTGGGAGAGTTTTTAAACCACTAATTCATTAAAAGCCGTATTTCAATTTCTTTCCTTATGAAATCACTTACTTTAAACCATAAAACCAAAGGATAAACTATTGAAATGTGACTGTGTGAATTCATGATGTGAATTAAAGATGTGACTGGAACTGGAACACAGGTCCATAACCGAACTGATGTTTAGAAGTTCTATGAATACCCGATCGTTACAGGTACTCGATATTGCAATTGTCGAATCGATATTCATAATGATATTAGTATCAGGGTAAACGTAGTTGTATCTTGTGATTCAGTGAAGAATAAAAAGAGTAAATTTCAGCGTTGGACGTAGAATGATTGGTGTCGATTTCCTCATAAAGATAGCAACTACTCCCCACAATTTTCCCGTAACCACTTCATCGTGAAAGTGCAACTAGCAATGCCTTTCCATCTATTCACGGATTCCCCTGCACACTTGCGGTGGAATAATTCCTTTCATCCTCTCCTATTTATTCAAAGCCCAACATTCCCCTCTGATGCGCATAATAAGTCCGTTTTATGCCTCCGGAGTGGAGAGTAATCTCGAGGCATGCTTTGGAATTGAAACGCGTCATTTAATTCGGGCATTTGGTTGCTCTTTTCACGATCCACCTCAAGATGTGCGAGACGGAAATCCTCGCTCTTAAAATAACAGAGGACGGACGCTTTAATCTGGGCCCCCTTTAACTCATTCCCTGCATTCTGCGGTTGAACGGCCCATATTCCCACTGTCTTATGGAATCATCTCCTTTCATTTCATCTCCCTCGCGACGCTCCAAATCCTCCTCTCCTAACATCCACTAGCATCGATTTTTCGCCTCAGTCATTTTCTCTTTCACCCCCCTCCCCCTTTGCCTTCTAGCTTTATATTTTTGTCCGATTCACATTCTTTCTTTTACTCTCTGATCGTTAACTATGTCAGAGTAGCAATTATTCTAGCAATGCCGATTGTCATAGCTCCATCCATTTTTCTTTTTGAGCCGAAAGATAATGCCTCTGGGGTTAGATAAGGCAGCTGGGCCATGCCATGGATATATGATTCAAATTTATGATTTTCCTTGGTTGCGTGCCAACACAAGTTATTTGATTTCGTTTCGCCATCCGCAACTGTAGAATGTTCCAGTTTTTCCGGTAATTATGGATTATTTACGAAGGAAATTGTACGTATTTTTCTCTGCTCTGCTAGAATAGCCTCACTCCAAGTCGTCTCTATGCGGTTTTCCCAGATGTAACAGTTTAAAGTACGATTTATTGATTGCAGTAGAAGATTTGAATTACAGTTTTTATTGATCAATTGACTACGAAAACTGGAAGAGAGTATAGAAGTATCATTAACGAAAACATAAAAATTAGTTTTGGGAGTTACTATTTTTGCAACAGATGCTCGTAAATCGGTTGTATGGTATTGTATCGTCGGAAATATTGTGTAATATCAATACCCTGGGCGCTTAGCTATGAGAGCAATCATACAATCAACTGTAAAGGAGTTGATGATGCTGTTTAAATGTTTTAGAGAGAATTTGTGGAGAAGCTGTGAATAATATTTTGCACGATGTTCGAATATTCTTCATTGTTTATATAGCTGCATAATAATCATTATCTGTTAAGCCATCCCATTCTATATTCTTAAACGTCTATCATAATTTGCTTTGTCCTAGTGTCCTTGGTTTATGCCACGAAAAGGTTCATCCATATTAATTCATAATGATAATTTTCTATAGTATGTGTGTATGTTCACGAAAAACACTTCCTTTTCTGTTCAAACTAAATATAAGAAGGAACTTTAAATGCTCGATTTAATTCGTAATGAAATTGTTCGTCTGTCTGTTCTCTCCCCCATACGCCGCCTCTCTCTTTCTCGTCCCTTTCATTCCGTCTCCTTCAATGCTTCTTTCTTTCAACGTCTTAGAATTCTCCTCGTTCCAATCTTCGTTTTTATTTTCTTTTCTCCTCGTATCCCTTTCACCATGAGTTCCGGTTGCGTCCATTTTCCCACCTTTCATTTCTCCCTCCTTTCCTCCTCTCCTCTCTTTCTCCTCCATCATATTTTAAACTCTCCCCTCTCGAAGATGTCGCTCTCCCTTCCTAATCCTCCTCCGTCTTTCCTTTCGCTTTCTTTAATTTTCCTGTCTCAACGCTTCCCTTTATTATTGCCGTCGGTTCATTACTCTCTCTCTCTCTCTCTAGCCGATTATTATTTTGGAAGTGCGATGGCCCGTTTTTGCGTTCCTCGTCCGTTAAACTTCCATTTACGTTAGCATTTTTCCTTCGCGTCCTTTAGTCTCCCATGGCCAGTTCAAGGACGTCCATTCGTATCCAAAGACAAGATTTGGTGGACATTTTCATCGTTTAACGGATTTGCATTGGAATGGGAACCTCCACCGAGGATTTTATAATACATCGAAAACATTTTAAATTTAAGTTACTTGTTTGCATAGACCTGAAACAATTAGTATATTATTTTTAATAGAGTCGAAAGCCTAATGCTAGAAACACTGCATGTCCATCTCGGCTGGAGAACTATCTTTATGCTATATTATTCGTTGTTTTTAACGCTTCGTCGATTTATTCGTACATAATATGATCCTGCGCTCGTTGCATACTCGATATCCCTCAGTTGCAGATCTATCCGCTCACCCGTTCTCTGAAGCCGCAAATGTTTTCTTCGACGGAAAGGGTTAACAGCACCTCCTCTCTCGCCTCTCCTTCTGTTTCACATCTGTTGCCCCCTTTCTTCTTTTCGCTGTTTTTGCTTTTCACCAGGGAAAATTCCTCTTTTATTACGAAATATCTCAAGGCCCTTGGTATTGTCTCGTCACGATAAGACTGCAATAGATAAATCCTGCTTTTGACCGTTGATTGCTACTAATCGAAGCATCTTATCACTTAACGGAATTAATTCACTGGCGTTGTCGATCTCAGGGAGTACATTTATGTTCGCTAAATTTCCAGCCGGTAAAATGTACATTAAATTTTTACAAGAGCTCAACAATGTTACCAAAAGATATGCATATACTCGAAATTGTTTCAGTTCTCAACAAAATATGCCTTCGTTGATGCGTTGAGAGCCAAGCCATTTACGTTTTGCATGTCATCAAAAAGCATTTTTTTTCAAAATTTAGTGAAGTGCCCCCTTTAATTCAAATACATTTTTGGAGACAGAGACATAAATAATGAAGGAATTCTTCGATGCTTCCACTTCCAGATTGGGCATGGATATAAAAAATGTGTTTTCTGAAAAATAAGATCTTTAGTACTACCTTGCACATCGAAATTGCCTTTTTCATTTGGTATGAGTCTATAATTCCATATTATATAGCAAATCCTATTCAATTAAGGCCCATATGGAATTAGTAAATACCGTAGAGTGGAGTGGAGCTCGCTGGAATTTCCATTTAGAAAGGCTGTTCGAGGATTTTACGTAATCACGATGCATCCACCAAAAGGAGAGCGAAGTAATAACAGTCGCAGGAGAAACATGATTCAGGGAAAAGTGCAGCACTTGGTGGTTGCGTAACGTGACCAGAAGAGTAAGTTAATCACCACGATGACAAAGTCGATAAATCCTCTCAGCATCTTGCTGAAACATGATTCACGTCCCTAAAGAGAAAATAACGAGAGTTGAAAGTGGGAAACTTTCATTTATTCCAATAAGTCCTACATAGAAGGAAATTTCGGAAGAAGAGGTGACACAAATTGTATTTTTATTAGAAATTCAGAATTATTAGCAAGTTTTATTATCATGAAGTAATGTGTAGAAGATTTTAAAGATTTTAAGCACGATGCATTCTATTTCTCGATTTCTAATTAGATGATTAATTCAAATTTTGATAATATTATTCGCTAAAATGTGGATGCATTTCAGTATGACGCTTATATATCGCGTTAGGATATAACACCACATAATTTCCACTTCTAAATTTTGTCAATAGCTGTAGGAAGTACCGCTTTGGGGTCCAACATCCGGAGACGTTGTTTGCATTGGCGGGATAGCATCTTTCGGATTCCTGTCTGTTACTCGCTTAAACACTTCCTTGCGAATAGTCGCTGCAGAAATACCGAAGTTTTGGTTGAGGTCGAAAATAGCTCGCCTTCACTCCATCCCGCCTGCGATTACAGACGCGCGAAAATAATCTCCTTAGTGCGAAGGGAAATCCTTGAAGAAAAGGCGTTACCCTTGATAAGCCCCAAAGATGCCGCAAAATAGTCACATGAAATGTTTTTTTTAAAGTCTTTTTCTCTGATGTGCCTTCTATTCAAACCAAGTGTAAGTTTAAATCGGAGGCTTAGTATAAATCACTTCTATTCAGTACTGAAGCAGTTCTGCCTGTTTGGTAGAGCGCAACATATTTTTTCCTTAGTGTTTTGATAGATATATTGCGTCATGAGTACTCATTAATAATGTGAATGGTTTTAATTCAAGAATAATCAAATATGACTGCGTTAAAAAATATATATTTTGGAATAAGCACGACCATTTTGGAGGGATGTCTTATCTTTACGCAACTGAAAGAAATGGTGGACAGAATATATACACTCATCGCAAAATAATCTGCTGTAAGTCCTGCATTTCTGCTGTATGCCTGAAGATGAGAGGGATCCCTTGAAACAGATTGTGGTTTTTCAAAAATATGTTGTCCGTGGACGTAGTCAAATTTTGTTTCCGTCGAATCTGATATGAATAAGTTCCACGAAATATCGCCATAAATAATAAATAATGCATAATTATGGTGTTGTAATATTCGAGATGTAATGGACTTGATCTAAAGACTTCTCCCTAAGGAGCAAAACCAAAAACTATCTCAGACTTTCGTGACGGCCCAACACACGAGTGTCTCCATCTTGGGAGGGCCGTTTTTTCTCTTCCAAGAATGAATTTTTTACTGTTTCCTATCCGGCGGATATTAAACGAGGAAAAAGTGGAGGCCGCTTGTTGTTTTAGAATCCCTAACCTCCCCCAAGAAGTGACCGAAATTTCTAGCCGGTCCAATCTTCATTTCGGATCCTTTTTTATTAACGGGAAATTTCTCTCTCAAGGAGTCGGCATTTTCGCCTCCCCAACACTCCATCGCCCTTCCTCTCCGATTTTTCAGTTTACACTTCAACATAGCGCAACATTTGGAAGTTTCCCTCCAATAGCGTAAGCAGAACCGACGTCGCAGCCAATTCCCATTCCTCTCCTTTATGTATGCACCGAGCAGACAAAGAGAGTAATAAAAAAGTTTTTACCCGTTTCTCTCGCCTTTGTTTTTCCTTTTTTATCCCAATCCTCCTACTTGTCGCGCGAGGCGTCGTCATGGGAATTTTCCTCCGCCTCAACCCCTCCTCTCCCATCCGCCTTACCACCGTCTCCTCGCCTTACCATCTTTACTCTTGTACTCCGATCACTTTCCTTCCATAGCTTTTGATTTCATTTAGTATTCAGATTGAACGAAAAGAGTTCCACAAGAAAACGTTTACATAAATACCATTACACTACAAACCTACCGTGGTGTATGGCATGGGGTTCATGTACGCATTTACTGAAATAACTATATGATAATAAATATCATTGTTATACTTAATATAACCTTTAATTGAATTTTTCCTTGCTTCGATAGAGCTAAGATGCTTTGAGAGTGATTTAATATTGCCGTTTTGTATAGGAAAAGAGAATTTATTTATGCCTCAATATCCTTACTCTAGTCGAACAGAATGTTTTGGAAAGCAATAAGATAAAAACACCCAAAGGGGACTGTTTTGACTATAAAAAATAATATTATTACATTATCATTGTATTATTTTTAATTTAATTATTAATTGTAATCAATTACTATTCCCCTTTTTATAAACAAGCGATTATTTCCTCTTAACCCAATTATTTCTTGTTTGTATTTTGGTTGTTGAAGATAACAATCTCGCTTACTTTTACTAATCCTCCGTAATTCGTAAAACGTCTACTTAAATAAAAACAAAAGAATTGGCCAATCTATCAAGTTAAACAATTGAATATGTAAACATAACTTCCGGAATAATAGTCGTTCTACGTTATTTGTGTTTGACATACATTGTTGTAAGTTCCACTTGGTATAACTTGAAAGCCTTCAGTTCATATTCGGAGTTAAATAGTCACAAAATTTACCCAATCAAATATTTAACTCAGGAGAGTATTTTGTTTTTTTTTAGTAAGGTGTAAGAAGAGACATTCTAGTCTCAATCTCGGCCGAATAAAGGCCATTTATTATTATTATTGTTATTATTACCACGCAGATTCTTTTTATATCTCTCATTTCTTCGGAATCGACCATGATTCCATTCTCATGAATGGCGGAATGTGGGAGGGACCTTTCCAATCGCCACATTCCTCAGCACGTTTTCCTCTTCGTCATAAAACACTTTGTTTTAGCGTCCTTTATTTCTCCCTTTTTCCTCTATTTCTCCGCGTGCCAAGCCTCCCTTTCCCACCACAAGGAGTCTCTCATCCCACACGTTATAGTGTACGTGTGTGAGCTAAGTCTGGCAACATGGCTAGCGTGTCTTTTTCTCTCCCTCCTTCACTCTCTTTTATACAGCATGTCGGCCTTGGTGGACTTCGCGGCTGCTTGGACGTCGTCTCAACCGACTTTCCACTGGCTCCTTCACTCAATCGCCCCCACCATCCTCTAGCCCCCACCATCCTTAGCCAAGAGACGCTCGTCCCACGCGTTCCTCCGCCTCCATCCTCCGTGCATGCACGCTCACGCACTAACCTCCTGCCGTTGGCGTCGCAACTTTTCGTCATGGTGAATTCGTCACTTAGACGTTACGCTATGATTTACGGACGGATCTGCTACAATTCGTGACTTCGGCTCGAAATGTTTATCTGCGACTTCTCTCCAAAGAATGCGCGTAGTCAAAGCAGCTCGAAGATTTAGGCAATATTTGATGCGTAGGCTTACCATACGTCCCGGTTTAGTCCCGGTCTATGTTTCATCCTGTACAAATCTGAAGGAAGAATTTTTATAAAGGAAGCTGCCACTGATTCAGAGAATTTTGGATAAATAAATAGACGAAATTAACTTGACGCACACTGATAGTAGTTCGTAAAGATGAGAATTGACTAAAACATTTTAGTAACTTCATTTGAAATTTTTGGTCCCAATATATTGCCCTCACTCTATGGTAACCCTGCTCATGTTTCTCATTGCCTAAATCCGTTATCTAGAAAGTTCTTTTGTCGGCGAGTAATTCCATGTAGATGGCACATACCCAACAGTAGCAAATGGTAAGTTATCTATCTACATCTCTCACGTCAGAAAAATTTCTTCAAGTAAAAAAATGTTGCAGCGAATTTTCTTTCAATATCATCTGTTAGCGTCATAGCTATTACAGAGATACCATGATGAATGGTGTGGTATGTCACATATTTTTATGTGGTAAATTGAACCAGCTTACTACTATATATTTCCTATTTTATTTCTTTTGCATACATTTTTGTAGTTTCCTTGATATGCGATTAGTCCTATGATTATTTCAATGTTAATCATTTGCAAATGCGTGGAATTTTAGAAGAAATTATCTTAGAAGTCGTTTGGTGATCAAGTGAGATGCGATTCCGGAAATGGGTTTACTGGTGGACTGGAACATGGTGATGTTCACTCCAATTCCCAATTAGTAATTGAAGATAAATTATTTCTCATGCAAATATTAAGTAAACATCGTTTCCTCTGGTGTCACTTTCATGTTTTGAAGTGAGCCGATCTCATGAATGTATTCCATTCAAGCGGAAAATCAGATGGTAGTGATTATACATTGAAGTTTAGAGGATACTTAAGGACCATTTCCCGTTATTATTTTTCCAGAAACTGTTGTTCCCAAAACTCACGGGCAAGCATCAGCTGTACCATAGACAATTTTAAGTATACACCGTCGTTTATAGTCGTGTAAAATGATCTTCTAGAAACTTGGAGATCTCTTCCCGCTCTATAGTTAGATTTCGCTTCGGTGCAGTAAACGTCAGCTCTTGGGATCGTAGAGATAATGGACTGTTGACACATATTGGAGGAATTATTTTTAAGTCCTGCTATAAGATGTTACCTGACTGATATGGGCTTCAGCGAAAGAATGTTTCCCTGACATATTCTCTCTTAATATGTCACGAAGGTTCTGGTAGTAAAAGCTTACACCCGTCAAGAAATGGTAGATGCGTAGATAAACCACCGCTAGGATGTTTTTTACGATCTACTTCAACATAAGCAGTGTAAAGGATTGGTATGGGAACAGTGAATTGCCTGAATAATGTACGGCTGGATATTTGGATGTTTTTTTATTATTGATATCAATGTTACCTTCTAGAATACTTTTGTAATTTCGTTATCATAAATAGATGGTGGACTTTTTATTATCACGAATAGATGTTAGAATAGAGTTGGAAAGTTTCTGCATTTCTCCAACATTCAAATTTTAGCCTCTGAAAATGTTTCTTCCTCTCTTTCTTCGCGCAGTTATCTACCACAGCACGACGGTGTCGTTGCAAGCATTTCCATCTCATCTATCAGAGATTTTATAGCTCGAATGGTCGCCCTTTTAATAGCCGTCGTAAAATGAGCCTACAAGTTCACCCCATTTATCTCCATCTCTAGGAAGTCGCATAATGCGGATTTATTCTCTTCGGAGGTGATTTTAGGGGCAAATACACGCCAATGCAATTTCCGAATCCGCAGTCTCTCGCCGCGACTCCGGCGTCTTCTCCTCCGTCCAGGTGGTCGTTGGTTGTTGCCCTCGTGAAGCGACTCTTCAACTTTAGCATCTCTCGGTTTCTCCTCGCGCGTCCGCGGCGTCCCTCGAGCGATGCCCCCCTCGCCGGGAGGAGAGACTCCCATATACGGTAAGAGAGGCTCTCTCTGATGCGGAGTCTCTCGCTTAGGCGGATGCGCGTGTGGTGCAGAGGCCGGATGGGGGACACTTGCTGCGGCGTGGGCGTCGCTTTCGGGGAGGGTCCTCTAACAACGCGTGGGCGAGGTCGGAATAATTACAAGGAAGGGCAAGGAGGAATGCAGGGCAGCACCAACGCGGGAAGAAAACACAGTGGAAGGAAAGAAACGCTCGGAGGAAAACCTTACACCTCTTACGTAATTTTGGGTCAACTTCTTTTAATTGGGTGAGGTTCTGTTTCATGGTAATGTCAGCCCGTGGCTGCTCGGGTCCGTTGAGCATTTGTGTGGAGTACCGTTAAATGAAGGAAAGGAGCGATCTTCCGGTCTGTATTTACTTGTCGGCGCTGATACTTGTCATTGTTAGTCCCTGGAAAGATTCGAGTTGACAGCCGTTATTGCGGACTTGGAGAAATTTCCTTGAGTTTATTTACGCGATTTTCCGGCCTCGATCACGTCGGTACCTTTGCTTCATTGTTCACTGAGTCGTGGTAGATACTCGATCCTCGCAGAATTTCACCGTAATCGCAATAATGAGACAATAGAGAAAGTCACATGTTTCAATAATGTGATATTTTAATGGCGGAAGGCTATTGAGGTCCTCTATTATCAATCTCTTATTATTTCATATAGCCTTTTCATTATTCTGTAAGTATAGGATTCAGTGTTTTCTTTCAAGTGTTTATTATTATTTTAATGTCCCGCAAATATCCGTTTACTGGATAATGACTGCAGTAGGCATAAACAATATTAATGGACAAAAAGAGACAACTATTCCTTAACAGGAAAAATCCTATTAGCTGGGACTCAAACTCGGAATCTTTAGATCTTAATTTATGCTTAAGCAGCGCAAATATTTTTAATTTGCTTGAACGCTTTTTTTAGAGAATACTATTTATGTTAATTTATCATTTGGTTGTATGAGCTTAGTTGAGTTGGGAATCAGTATTTTTAGCTTCATATTCTTATTGTTTAAACTACATACCATTGAAATGCATTTAAGTATGTGCTAGCGAAAATGTTGAAATTTTCTACTGGGAACTGAGTTAGGATCAAGGGAGTGATTATTATTATTTATTTAACGGGAACAGGTGCCCCAAATTATATCCATTTCATTAGTATATACACAAACATACAACTATCACAAACACCCCTGTCCTAGCCGGAAAAATGCGGTTTGCCGGTACTCGAACCCGGGACCTCAGAGTTGGAAAGCTAGCACACTAACCATTCCTCCACCGAGGTCGGTATTAGAAGATTTGACATCGTGAGTATAATAAGGTGTTTTCGTAATGTTTTGTAAGCACTCAGGAGAGAGACCTGGCCAGCTGTGGAATCATTTTATATTTCGTTGGAACATTATCCATACTCCCACTATTTTATCGGAATATTACGAAATTTTCATTTTTTTCAATGCGTCGTATGGATATCCAGGATACCCTTTTGTTTATGTGCGTCAGACCATCCGGTATCACATTTCGCTGCGGTGGGCCATGAGGCTGAAGTTAATATTAATTCCCCGGCATCTCTTTCTCCATTCTCAGCGGACAGGTGGAGTGGATCACCGTTTCGGTTGTGTTCGGACGTCGGGAGAAAAGCCGTAGAGATGCGTGGGCTAATCTCTTCTAACGAATGGCCACAGCCGCCTCCTGAAGGCGTCGCGCTGCCATTAGTCTGCTGCAAGAACCTTTTTGAAAAAATCCCTCGGTTTATCGAGATGATAAAGCGACTCCGTGACCGTTGAACTTGCTTTTTCTCTCTCGTGGGACGATGCTTTCTGATAAGATGCCGACACTTGGTCGAGCACTCCATTCCTTCATTAAGATATCGCCGAGGAGCAAGGGAATTCCGGCGTTTCTCATCGGTGCCATCTGCTCAGATAATATTACGCTTTTGGGTACTCTGAATTCAAAATCAGACGTTTCCTTAAATGCATGCAACCCCGTTATGCAGGATTCTGCAATGTTGTGGAGTAGGAGAAGAAAGAATTTGCTTTGGAAAGAGAGATGATTTTTTTTCGAATGAATCCTTGGCAAGAGAATGGTTGGAAGCGTTCCTAATTTTTGTAAAAATATCCTTTTCGTTATATTTTCTTCGTGAAACTCCTTTGAAATACAAGAAAAAGCTTTATTTTCATCGAATTCTTTTTGTCCACCGGAAACCCTTGTCTGATCCGTGAAGGAAGGGGGTGAATATCCGACCCTTGATAACTTAGTAGTGCTAACAATTTGCCCTGTATTGAGTGAGGATTGAGTGAGGTCATATTATTGGAATTGCACTAAGGCTTATCCACGATAAATATGAAGCTACTACATTTATTCCGACAAAATAGTGTTTTTGAAGTTCATTGGTGATGAGTTCATATTGTCTTAAACCGTGTTTCTCTTTGGCAAGTCTCTAGATCCGTCACTAACGAGAACGGCTTATCATCATGAATCGGTGTTCTCAGCGAGATCAAGACAGTTCCTCTACAATTGATTTCCCAAGTCTTTCATGCACTTAACCTGGTTTACGAGTAATTGATAACGAATGAACATCTGTGTATTTTAAAGTCTAATATGTTGCATATATATATATATGAGATAGGCTCTCTTACTATTATTTGCCAACCAATTTAGTATAGCATCGATAAAATTTATTCCAAGACTTTATCTAACAATCAACTTTCAGTTAAAGTTCTGATCTGAAGTTAGGACTGATCTTCTGTACATTATTATAATTTTTTCTTAAATTGCCGATACACTCGAGTTAGATAAATATTGTTTCTACATTTTCTGATAATTCTAGGAGAGAGACGAGTGAATATTCGGTACTCAATATTTCTGAGTGAAATACTTATTTTAAAGGTGTCTTGCGTTTCTCGCGTCATATAGGAAA
This sequence comes from Sympetrum striolatum, assembly GCA_947579665.1. Classification (NCBI taxonomy): domain Eukaryota; kingdom Metazoa; phylum Arthropoda; class Insecta; order Odonata; family Libellulidae; genus Sympetrum; species Sympetrum striolatum. The sequence goes on from OX388345.1 coordinate 85,240,843, forward strand.
AGTCGATTTAATGTATTTTAATTAAATTTAATGTATTTAATTTAGACTGCTGAAATATGCAAACTATGTACTTTGTGGAACTCCTCTTCTCGAAAAATAGTTGTAGTTCAGAAAATGTATTAAGCCAATTTTATAATGGAATAAGTGCAGCTATATCTAACATTTATAACAGCCGCTTCCTTACTTTACTTGCCTTTGAACTGGAATACTGTTAAAGGAAATACATTTTGTTTTAACATGTGAAGCTTAAAAATGAAAAAGAGCGATTGCTTGCGGTAGCAGTTACTAGTATGAGTAATATGTAAGATCACATCTCACCCTGAATGCCATATTCTAAAGCAAAGCCGGTCGTACGCCGCAGAGTTAAAAGGCCTTTTCCGGGAAGGCTGCGGACCCTCTGATGTCCTCTTGACTCAGTTCCTTTATTAATTCAGTGAAATGGCTTATCAGTAGCTTGTCTTTCTTTCCACCGCCGCATCCTTGTTTCAGTATGCGAGAGATGGAGAACAGATTTGCCTTCATCAAAGCTTCCTGAATAATCGGGAGGAGTACAAAAAAGGAAAAGTCTCGTCTCGTTGAAATTGCAATTGAATTTTATAATTTGTTTTTGGAGCGCTGCGTAAATTATTCTCAATAAAAGAAAGGAAAAAATATGAATAAGGATGCGTAAGAACTCTGATAAAATCTTTATGTAGAACCGTAACCCACAAGAATACATCTCGAGCTCATAATTTATATTAATAATTAAATATTGCAAGTTCTCCTGTTAGCGAATTATACGTGGTTGAAAATGCCTTTTAAAGGAGACCCTTTTTCGTAATATAATGAAGTTAAAATTCATTTTGAGTTTATTCGATTTGTCTTTTGGGCCAATCATTCGATACTAGAGGACTCTAGGTGTTTGGCTTTATTGTGATATTATGAATTACAGATGTGAATTATTGTATCAATATTATATGTATAATGTTACATGTATAAAGTAGCTATTATCATTGTGATTAACGTCATAATCTTGGAAATCAAAGGTGTTTTCTACAACTTTTCATTGCAACTGAGCTTTACTTTTCTAAATCTGTCAATCGAGTCCGTCAGTATATATTCATTTATTTAATCTATACGCCACAATTTGGTATGATTATCAGGTGGCAACAGTTGAGGGGATATAACAATACAATCTGCCCTGCATTCGCCCAAGGACGGGAGGGAAACACCTCCAAAAACCTCCCGTGGGCAGTTTGCGCAACTTTCAGATTTTATATCTGGAAATTTTACAAATGTTTTGAGTTTTTACATGAGGGAAACTCATTTGAATTATATAGGTGGCTTCTGATTGAAATTTAGTGTTATATTTATGATTCCTGTGAAACAGGGATCCTATCGGATTCCATAATTGACCAGCCTTGCATATAAATAGCTTTACATTTCTTTGGGCTATCTCGTTTACTTTCCCTCTCATTCGTACACCATTTCCCGCTTTCTGATACATTTTTTTCTTCCAAGTGAAGAAGCCAGGAATCATTTCTCAACATGCATTCCGGAATATACAAAGGAGTGCAATTGGAGCCAAAAAACAAAGTGACAGTCAAGGAAGCATAAAAAAGCAGCAATAACGAACTCTGTATCTTAACCCTCTTTTCTTCCTCCTGAAAATAAATACTAAGGAGAGGCAAAGTGGAATGGATAGGGAGAATGTGGTTGTAAACTAGTACGGCTTTCTCTCCATTAATGAGCCGCGAGCGTCAGGACATTTTTCCGCCGTCTCCTTCTTTTACGTCTGCTCTATCCCTCTCACTCTATTCCTCCGTCCCTTTTGTAATCAAAAACTCTTAACGTGGTAAGAAGGAAATCTTTATTTTTCCGCTTCCTCTTCATGGCGAATCCCTCAAAAATAAAGTCCTTCCATCCCTAACGACCGCATTCGAGGGGGAGGGGGTGTAACCCAGAGGCGAGGTCTTGGCTCGGAGAGGGATGAAAATGCTCCTTAAAAAGTCTGGAGGAAGGATAGGGGGCGTTTATGGTCTGTGTTGGAAATGGGTTAACCGATGAAGAGAAAATTAAAGTCGGAATCGAATGGGGTTGTTAAATCGTGAGGTTTCTTTTATTTGGTGTCGTAATGGGAGCCAGAAGGTATTGTTTGATTAGTCTTATACATAGGCGGGAAGGGGTTTTATGGAGTTTCCTCTGTAGCTGGAAACTTGTAAGGAGTCTAATTTATGAAACCGTTGTTTCATTTGATGCCGAGGCTCTAATGAAATAGTCGATTGTCCGCAACTTAATTTCATTTAATTTGAAGAAAAAGAAGCCGTGTTTTGCTGTCGCTGGCAAAGGAGGAAAACAATCTTACGAGATTCTTGGAGGTTTCAGCTCCTGAGCTTTGATTAATAAAGTATTATTGGCTGGTATAATCATCGAAGCGATTTCTTGTCAGTGAAATACACAAATAATCCCCTCGGAAAAATATACACGTGCCCTTTTTTTAATGGTTGTTAGTCAAGAATAGCGGAAACTCCCTCACTTATATTAAGTAGCTGTATTCTATTTGGAAGGCTTCTTGGAATTCACGGGGAAAATCGAGGAAAAACTTTGGGTATTCGCCAAATATTCCTGCGTTTTCATACAAACCTTTTTTTCGTTTTTTAAGGTAAGCGAAGATTTACAGAACCCAATCGGCTTAGAGTTCCTTCAGAAAGGAGTAGCAAAATTGAAAAAGTCTTTCTTTCCCCCGATTCGACACCGTCGCTTAGAAATCGCGTCGACAAGCATCGAGCAGACATAAGGGAAGTGCATTTTATTCTAAACGAGGAGAAACACGGCAAAAAGAAGGACAAATCACTTCAAAGAACCAATCTCGGCACTCGGAAGCCGGAATCAACACGGAGCGGGGAATAACTTCGTCGAGTCGCAATTTATTCCGAAATAGGCGGAGCGATGACGTAGATAGAAATTCGTGACCTCTCTAAAAGCTTTAAGTTTAGGTAAGGGGAAAAGGAATTCAAAGGATATGCTGAAGATGGAAATTACGGCGGGGAATAGAGGAGCAAAGTGCACTTTAAAAAACGAAGGAGAGGTGGGTGGAAAAGGAACGCTTGGGGGAAAAGCTCCTCTCCGCAGCTAATGAAAAATGAGGCAGTTGTCAAGGAGTGTTAGGGCGGAGGAAGTTTTTGGAGACAATGGGTTCCTCGGCTAATGGAAGGGAAGCAGCCATGGATCGCTTTCCTTCAATTTTTTCCCAAACTCCTGCCTCACTCCCACCCCACCTCACTCCCCCCTCCGCGTCTCTTACTTTATTTTTGCTTTGATGCCTCATCCTATTTTCACCCTTATATTTGACCAGATGGTGACCATTAGGGTCGGCGGATGGGGTTGTGTTCCTCATATCTTTCTTCGCTAACTTCTCTAAAACTTTCCGTTTCGTCATTAGGCACTTTCCCGGTCTCGCTTTATTATTTTTCCGAGGGAGAATCGAAACTCAGCCTTTTCGCGCGAGTGCTGTTGGCAAACATTTGGCGTTTGTCAGAGTCCCAAGGAATGAGATACCAACTCCTTTCTTTTTTCGATCCGTCGGAAAAAAATGGTCTTGAGTAATTAAAAGATGCGTGCGTGGTTCAACGGCTACATCTAAGCTATTGAGGTAGCTGTTTTGATGCCCTTACGACAAAAATTGATATTTTCCCACTAAGATTCCCTCTTGGGCATCCAATAACAGTATCTTTTTCGTAAGAAATGGTATTCTTCCTTTAAGGTGAAATGGAAACGTACAGCACTTCGCGTGCAGACTTCTGGAGGGACGAAGAACTCAATAATAAAATTATCTCTGTAAAAGAAAGTCTAGTGTTAATATTGAAGGTTGTAATAAATGTAGGTATCTACATTCATAATAATACCCTAATGTGGCATGTGGTAAGGAGCGTAAACACTAATATCTATTATATTTATGGAGGTGTAATTTTTGCTACGTTTATGTTATACTATTGAAAGTTATCTATTAAGTTTAATAAATTGCGAATTTAGTTTCTAATTCTAGTTGCTAGTTTTATGACGAATCATGAAATCCTCTGCTTTTCTTTGATCATGGAATTTTATAAACTTACCTCCTATTAAGTTGAGTGTATACTTTTCGTGTGGATATGAATCTTTGGACCGCGTTTTTGTAAATTTTTGCCTAGGGATAATTCTTTGGCAACAAACCAGATTTTCAGTGAAGATGCTTGCGTCAAACCACTGGTAATATTTTCTTCGTGGTAAAATTTTATTATTCTGGTCCAGTTCCCTCTTCTGCATTAACTCACGGATCCTCTCTCTTCTCTCAATCTTCCACTTCGGATTGAGAATTTAAAAGGCCCAATTTGTATCCCCGTTTTTTCTCCCTCTTTCTTTTCGCTTCGGTCTCTTATTCTCGGAAGCGTTTGAAATTCGTAACTTCCTGCGCCGCGAGATGCATCGCCCGCTGATCTGGATACCGGTCTGGTTGCTTGTCACCGGGCGAGGGAAAATAAAACGTCACGGTTGTAACACGAACTCCGCGACTGAGTCGTGACTAGCACGAAGCGGGTCGGTGGTCTCGCAGTCGGTCCGGCGCCCGAGGCTGTAGGCTAAGAGCCTCAGACGATGGACTCCCTCACGATCCGCCTCTCGGCAGCTGCCTGAATGAATCGGACGGGATAAGATAGAAAAAATCCCCGCCCTCGCCGAGGATACGAAAAACTGCGGCGGAAAAATGCATGGACGCGAGGCAATCAGTCTTTAGACAGGAATGGATGGCGATAAATTCCCTCACCTCTTTCGGCTTATTCCGACCTCTTGAGCGAGAGAATTTCACGAGTGATTAATGGTGAGAGAGAAGGATAACATCTCGAGAAAGATTGGCATCGAAAGCGTTCCTTAACCGCCCCTCAGGTGGGTCGTTTATTCTTATTTTTGCTTCGCAAGAACTGTTTTGATTTGTTGCGAGAATTAGTTCTCGTTCCGCGTGGGCGTAATTGAATGCCAATTTGACAAATACTATACCCGTTAATAGCTATGAATGGTTCTTTTATCTTGCGAATCGGCGACACTTTTCGACAGCGTGAATTGGCTAAGAAAATCTTGTTGAAATCTGATTTAGCTTTTCAGTTAGCCCCGCTGTTTTCAAGACCGGTTTCGTTTCTCTACGAGGAACTAAAATTCTTAAAATAGATTTAAAGATTTGTTTGTTTACTAACATTAATTTGTCAGCATTGGTAACCGGATATATGTAGGTCATTATGTTAATCAGGTTTCATATTTTCATTTACGATCTATTAATATTCAGTTCTTATTACTTGACTATTCGACTAGTCTTTCGTGTTTTAAGAGCCCTCGTTTCATCAATCAACTGTAGTTTGGCCTTGTATATACCTATTCCCAGAATTGTATTTGAACATAGAGAGCGATACTGTGTGGACAATGACTTACTAGATATTCTTCTAGCCGTTGACAAATATTATCATCTCTTGGAAGAATGGCAATTAATCTTTATCGTATACTGAGGTCATTTCACGAGAATTTGTCGTAATACTCATTGAACAATAGCACATTTATAAAGAGATACAAACGGATGTTGTTTTCGTAAGAAAGGTACTGAAAGTAGTCGTTGGACTACAGTGCGCAGGAGATGTACTCGTAAAGAGGATGGATAGATAAAACAATGGTGATAAGAGATCGAAATGTTCGACGCTAAGTCTGTCTTGAAATGCATTCATGTCTCAAAAAGTTCGAAGTACATACATAGATATCAAATCTAATGTAGCACGCGTTTATACATAATAGTCTCTTAAGGTGTGGGTGTTAGATTTCAAAGATTACGATTGTTCACCTCCAGTCTTTAAGCAATAATACTCGACTTTTTCGAGCCTTTCTAACTCCAGTTTTCCTTGGCACTGCGTAAACCAGCTCTATTTATTTCGAATTCCCCCCTTCTAATGCTGTATGCTGAATTTAGATTTACATGTGTTAAATTGATTGATATGTTTCATTGATTTGTTGTGATTAATAGATACAGTATAAAATCAATCGAATTCGTAAAAAAACGTCATCTGTAATAATATATCAGTATTGGTAATTTCTTCGGTTTCTAAGTGTTGAATTTTCTTTAAACCAGAAACATCTTGTGAACAGCAATGTTTTTTATTTTCCCAATTTGCCCTGAAATTTATTATTCATTGATTGTGCGAGACCGGAAAAGATTTTGATAGGATCGATAAGATGCGAACGATATGTTTTTTTATAGAAACTTTGAAAAGTGTCCTTTCTCTCGTATTCAGCTTCATCTTAACCCTGCTCTAAAATCCCCTCAAATGCTATTCGGAAGAATGTGAGTGTATTTATATTTGCCAGTTGAGTTTTCGTCGTGCCCGCTGTTGCTTTGAAATTAACAGTTATGTTGACACAGCACTGACCTCGATGCCAAGGGGAGTGCAGCTTGTCGCCAGGCATTGGTATGTTAACGCAATTGTGTCCGTATCCTGGTCCGTGATTGGCGTGCGTTAAAGTGCATGCCGCACGCTCGATGGAAAGAAAACAGTCGCACAAGTTCCCTCTAGTTAAAAAACTTCGATTTCCCGCAAGCATGCGATTTTTCTCTCCGCATCATTCAATGTCGTGCAAGGCGTTTCGCGCCGGCACAGCGGTTGATACTATCGCTTTAATATCAGCGAAGATTATAATCAACTAGAGCGAATATGCTCTAAAGGAATGAAGCTCGGATTGCAACGATACTTAAAGCTTAGAAATATTTGTTTACGCAACCTTTTAGACTTTCATGTTACTGTTTTCTTTAAAAAACACGAGTTTCCTACCTTTGTTCATGTGCTTCAAAAATCTCTATTAAACGCCATTTACGTAACTTCGTGGTAGATTACCAAGCACTTTAAATTATCGAACATCTTTTTTCTTTGTCTTCCTCTCTGTTCTATCCCTTGAATTCTACCCTCGATTACCTTTTTTCAACCCCTCTCCTTTCAATATTTGACCCACCCATTTCTTCTGTCGACGATTAATTACTTCAATTATAGCCCTTTCCTCCGCAACCATCTCCAGCACCTCCATGTTTATTTTATTTGTATCTATTTTATTTCGAAGTTTACCACTAGCTGTTGCATTTCCCATCCTGAGTTTACGCTAGAGTCAATTAGTTTTCTCAGTTTTTTGTAATAATATTAGGTGTCTCGGCTTATATTCGGGTTGGCTTATACGGTAATAGATATAATACGTTTGGGTAATACGGTAATATAATCGAGTATATACCGTAACATGATAATAATTATGTAATTATTTCATTCGACGGGCACTATTTTTCTCTCGCTACGTCTCTCCTACCCACCCTTGAATCACCTGCAGTACCTGGCGTCTGTGCCCCCCACTCTCCCAACAACTAGTTGTGTTTGTGCGTTATGTGCGGTCTGCACGAGACTGTTTATGTTCTGGGATGGGTGTGGAGGGCACATCGTTAGCCTACTTTGAATGCGGTGGGTGCGGCAGTGTCGTGTTGTCGTTCCGTTTTTGTTTTATATTTGTTTCACTTTCTCGCCGATCGATGTGGGTTCGCGCCTCTCTCCCTTCGAAGCTGCGATAATGTTCGGCAAATATTCTGAATCTAATTGGTGGCACGCGATTCCTATCCCCGCGGAGAGTGTTCTGTGTAATTTATTAGGAAAGAATTGTTAGTAATGTGAATAGCAAGTAATTTTTGAGAAGCACCTAAAATCTTGAGGTTTTACCATTCCACATTCTACATTGATACTTTTGTAGAATCATAAATTTAAGAAGGCCAACCACAGTATTCGAACGAGTGTATAATTTCGTTTAATTATATTTAGGGAAATTTATTTGGGCATTGGGCATTGGGCTTTCTTTATCGCGGCCTATCACAAAGTTTCGCAGAAAATACCATGTATTGCATAACAAATTTAACTTTTTTCAGAACTTTTTATACAGTTTTATTCTTCCTAGATACCTCAGCAATGAATTGTGAATGCATTTCCTTCAACTCTAGCCAAAATCTACACTAAAAATTTTAACGATGCTCATAACATATATCAAATACTGGATATTTCAACCATATTCTTCCTGTAATCTTACTTTTAAAATTAATCACTTATGGCGATATTTGGTGGAAATTATTCATTTACTGGGAAGCGATAATTTAGAGATTAGCACAATATGTAATTATAGAAATAATCTGGAGCTACGTTTTTATCTTATGCTTATTTCTGTTTAGGATTCCTTTTCGTCGTATGCTTAGTTATTTGAACTATTCGAAACTAAAATAGTTAGGTATTTATTAAGATTACCTCTTAAAGTAATATGTAAAAGTGCGTAGTATTGAAGCTTCCAATTAACGAAATAAATGATTGCAATTAAGAATAATTCCTCTAGATACAATATTTATTCCTTTGAAACGAGCTTAATTCGCAAACAAATAATTTTCTGTCATAGATAAGTGCAAAAATTCCCATGATTAACCCTTAAAATCTTTTTATGAGTTGATAAATTGGAATTTGGCATTATAATTCCCTCGTGAATGGATTGGATAGAGAGTAAGTGCGGCAGATGAATTTCACTTATGCGAAATATCTTGTCGTAGCAAACGAGATGAGAGCTGGGATCGATATCTCCAATCTGCCGTTGCATCACTCTTGTAAACGAAAAAGCAAAGTTGACTGGTTTCTACTGAAGAGGACATGTATTTTATCTGACGTGGCTCTCTCTCCTACGAACGTACTCAACACAAATTGCTTTTCCACATTCTAACGGCAGATAAATAATCAACTTTTACCATCGGCGTTTAAATTTCAGATTTTCCGAGAGGCATTCGACGTGATTAATCGATTGCTCCTTTTGGCCATTCAATCTTCGAACCCTCGATACCAAGGTGTTTTATTTGCGCCTTTACATCCTCCTTAGTCGTTGAAACAATGTCTTTCACTCGCCCGTATTAGCATGTGAGGCACGGTAATGCTTTCGCGAGAAATTCTTCGATTAATTCCGATGAGAATACATGTTTTGTTGTATCTATAAGGGTTGTTTCCATGTTGGTTACACAGAAATTTCTACTATTGGATTGATTTCTTCCGATTGAAGATAATGTTAAGTTATTCTCTTTAAAGTATGTTATTAATATGATAATTAATTCTTTTATTTCCTGTTTGGATGGATAAAATAGTATGTAATGATCTCTTTTTGGATAGTTTTATACTTTTTCGTAGATTTTTCAAGCTTGAAATAATAGTCAATAATTGGATGATTATTGTAATGTTAAACATTTCGTTAGAAATGATTACATTGAGGATTTTGTGGTGATATTCAGGTGTATGAATTCATCAATGTGGAATTGAACAAGTATGCACTCAATTTTCATGTGTGTAACCATAGTAATAACTTCCCAAACATGTTAACTGGTTTCAATGTTGTGAACTGTTTTAGGTATCAATCATTCCGTGAATTTTTTATAAGTTAGGTTCACTGTACACATCGGTATACATCGACCTAAAGGAATATATGTTCAAAAACTTCCTTTATAGGTCTCTACTATTCCTATTTCCCTCTGTGTGGGAAATGTAATGTTTACTTTATTGATCCTCTATTTCATCTCAGAATCTTATTCCCAGCGTTTTACCATCTCCAAATTTATATTCTTTGAGACTACGTGTTTGTTCCTGCATGTGTAGGCAGAAGCTTTTGCGGCTATCAACTTTTCCCTCTATAATTTCCTCCGTTACTTTTCTTTCCCTTCTTCTTCCACTGTGTATTCTCCTCAGGGCTGTGTACCTGGACCATTGGTAATCGATACCCTTTAGTCGTTGGAGTGGAGAGTGGTGTGGCAATTGACATGGGGGAGATGGGGGTGGGATTTGCGGGGGAGGAGGACTCCAAAGTACGGCTGTGTGGATGGTATAGACTGGATAGCCGAAGAGGCGGTGCGTGGGTAGACGCACCATAGAGTGAATGTGGTGGTATTAGGAAGTGGGAGTGATGTAGGCTGGGTGCGAGGCAAACGGTTGTAGCGCGGCTGAAAAGCGAGGAGGCAGGAGAAACGCAATATGTGCTCCGTCCCCACACAAAGAACCGAATTCTAGGGCGAAAAATGAGTTTCCTTTTATTGCAACCGAACCGCCTGCGGGTAAACAGCCTATGAAACCCGTCTATTCCGACGCATGCATTCAATATGTTTATAAAGCTGTGGAGCTCCCTAGGAGGAAAGATCCGTATAATTTGTCATGTCTTAACCAAGATTCGAACTCTGAGCTTGGTGTAGTAGGATAGCACGGAAGTCTCTACACCACCTAGATCATTTATATGCTTTTCGCTAAAAATGCTAACGATTCTTGGTGGAGCGTATTAACGTTCGATTCCGAAGATAAAAACGACTACTAAAGGAATAAAAGAACTTGGTCATTTCCATAATTTTGGGAGTTTAGTTTCGTCTACTTATAGACATATTCAGTAAAGTTGTCTGAATACGGAACTAGTCGTGAAAATATATTCCTCTGCTAATTACTAACAATACGTCTATTTATTTCTTAAGTGAGGCATTATTTCATAAGATCAAGCTTAAAAGTATTAGATTTAAAAACTACACTATCTATCTACCACATCTAACAAATACTGTTTATTATGAATGTGGACGAAGTCATCCTTCCTCTTTGGAATTAAATACAGGCATATCTATTTTTTAAACCTATCTAAGACAGAAAATTACAGCCTTTTATTTGCTGGAAAGTAAAGCTCTTCGTATAATTGGCATGCATTAATTCACATATTTGTGACATAATTTACAGAATGCACTCTAGATAAATTCTTCAAAAATAATAGAAAAAACATGTTACTGTACGTGGCCATCAATGATTTCTACGGTTCCCTCGCCTTTAATGCATCCCAAAGACTTTCCGGCACTCCCGGCAGAAGACCAACTAACACGAAATAAACGACGTTCTCATTCACAAAGTCAGTGATGGATCTGTCCATTGTTTCTTCCGATATCCATTTTGTTTCCGATACAATTTTCCGTGTGCGCCGTAGCAACCTGTAAGGGAAGTAGAACATAATTAGGAAAAAGAAAAGGGATCCCAAGGAACGGAAGAGTCCCGAGGTAAAAAGGGCACAGTAGGTTTGGAAGGTGGGGTTGTATCCTTCCGAACGGAGCGGGATATGCTCTCAATTAACTTTGCTCAGAGCTGAATGAAGAGTCTCCCGCAGCAGAGTAGTTGGCCACCATGACGACAGAGGGAGAGAGGTGAAAACGAGGCCGTTTGGAGAGCAGAACAAACGAGAAAGAAGGAACGAAGATAGCGGAGGAGATAAAATGAGTTTATTGAGGACATATCGCGGCGGACAATTATGATGTATTGTGGGATGGAAGGACTAAACGAGTTTGATTAATTATTTCTGCTTTGCGTTCTTCTCTTAGCGATGCCAGAGGTGTCTAAATGACGATGTACACTCGGGTGATGGATGGCGTTGATAAAAAATCTTGATTACCGGAACTAGCGGCTGTTGGGTTTAATGTTCTGCTTTGCTGAAAATGGACTCCTCGTTTACGTTGCTAATTAATTCAGACGTTTTTGAAACGCGCTACCGTGACAATGAGAAACAACGATCACTGTTTTCGACAAATAGAGTTGCTCTATGTTTTGATTCTATTTACCCTTAATGCTCTTTGTAATTTGAGCTTACCTATTTGTGAATTATTTTTAGCGATAGAACCCATCTATTCTCTACTCTAGGTACTCATAATATCATACAGTAGGAATCATAATATCTTATTGATGGTATCTTACATCTTAAAGCTTCATGATGTCAGCATGCTGTATCATTATCAGGCACATATCCGTTAATCCAAATGTAATGAAGCCATTGCTCTGAGGCGTGAACTTAATCACTTTGAAACATACGAACTGAAATTTTACGTTTTTGCGGCAAATTCAACATTTAATCCTTATCATAGGTTGTATGGCTATTTTTCTTTTATAATGAATATTAAATAAGATGTAACATGACTTGATTTCATATTATATTACATTTTATTTATTCCATATCTATATATAGTTATTATTTAATTCCTAAATCACGAAATATGGTAGATTCGGAAGACTGACTGTAACAAAATACGCTAACGGCAGCTATTTTTTGGATAGAAAAAATAGTTGATAGTTGAGCCAAAAGAGCTAGTAAATCATTAGGAAAGATGAGAAAAAATTCAGATTTTATACATCCATTCGTTTATTATGGGATATTTGTTGGGTATAAAATAATATGCGAGAGCTAGAAAAAATTACTCATGCTGTTGCGTAAAAAATAAATATTGGGCTCATATTCTAGCCGTAGGTGAATAAGAGGCTCCAAAGCTAATATAGTATCCTAGAAAAAAATATTACGAAATTTCAATGAACCTAGCAATATTCCAAACCACTTGAGCCTCGCTTGAAGACATTGCTCATTTTTCTGCTTCCTATTAATAGTTCAAGAGGTAAAGTAACTATGTGTTATCTCATAGGTATAAAATAGTCCAAACGTTTTTAATTTTGGGGAAGCCAAAAGTAAAGGAAGATTAAGATTATCGGAGGAAAATTTTCTCCCTTTCCGGTGTTCGGATGGGTCCAGGAGGTGAAAAAGAAGGAGATTAAAGGGGAGGAAAGATGAAGTAATGAAGGATCGGAGTGATTAAGAAAGGGGAATGACTCGGGGGCAGGGGAAGGTACGGCAGGAGGAGGAGAAGCTAATTGGGAGACGTAAGAAGAGTCGGACGAAGGAAGAAGATGAGGATGTCGTTAATTTTCGGAACGTTGAACCAATACTGCGACGGAGAGGAAATGTTTTCGTTCATTTTGCGAAGTATGCGACTGAAACACGATATGCTTTATTACTTTGTTACAGGGGTCGTTGTTCGTAAATTGGGATCCACTCCATTCGATTTTCTATCGCTTTTCGGTTGCTTCAGATCGAGAAGATGCGTTTTCCGAAGGAGGGGAAATCTTCTGAAAGTCATCGACCAGTGATCGATGTTTTATATTGGGAAATTCAATATGTTGGCTTCTGTTGACTTTTCTTTTTTGTGCTTATGTTAGTTATTTCCCTAACAGTGAAATATGTTGTTGCCAATTATCATTATTTTGTAATTCATCACTAAATAAATTATCTGTGAGAAGACAGTTTTTCTCTGTTGTAAATAATGGAGAGCAATTCAGTTTCATTGTGAGTCGGTGAAAGAATTTAGAAACAAACATTACGTAACTTAGAGTACATTTGAAACAAAGCGTGATGTATTTTAATGATGTTCGGTAATTGGTTAGTGGAATCACAATCATCAGTTCCCGAACTCGTGTATTTCATGGAGATCGATGTTTACAATAAGGTATTCCTTGTATTTTTTTAATTTATTGATATTTTTCTGCGAGGATAATTTCCACGAGCTTTGCTATGCTTTGCTTTGCCCGTTTATCGCCAACTGGCGATGATCTTATTGATCTATTGGAATATCATGTTGACACTATCCCTTAAAGTTAGAAATATTTCGAATGCATCAACAGAGTCTGGGTTACAATCTTTTTTGAGATCTGTAAAAAATTGCTTTATATAACTGATAAGTTTTGACAATGCATATGTGACCGTTATGAAAGAAATTTCAGTTTACTAAATGGAATGCTTCTATAATTAGGTAAATTTAGAATTACTTCCGAGTAGGGGAACAATCAAAGACTCGTTTGAAGGGTTCAGCCTTTTAGGCGAGAATTCAATTGATTTTCTCGTTGCAGCTTCACCTCGTTAATTCATCTTTGAAATTTTCAATATAGCCTCGGTTGATTTTTTGTGCGAAGTTCTCTTTCAAATAACCTCGATTGTGATATATCTTTGAGCCAATTCAATTTCCGTTAATTGGTCGTCGAACCGTCTTTCAGCAGCTAAAGCGGAATATTTCGTCGTGGCACGTCATCCGTAGCAAGAACATTCCACATCACCGCCTCTCTCCCCCTTCAGGACTAGCATCCCTCCTAGCGGAATCTCCCCGCTCTTTACGCTCGATTCCTACAAAACGACCGTTTTGACGAATAGCGTTCCGCAAAAGAGATTTGTTCCTTTGGAAATACAAAGCCAATGGATTTCTCTTCCCTTTCGACACTTTCTCCCTCGAGCAAGCAGTCGATGCACGCTTATCAAGAGGGTTGGGTTGATTCGCAGTGAGCATTTTTTTGGAGCCAGCGAACAAGTTAACTTCAATTCATTTCTGTTTCATTTCTTGTAATTTTTCAAAAATATTTGATGTGGAGAGAAAAAAGAAAAACTCTTTCTCTTTGAAAGAGAAATGTATGTACAGTAGACTGCAAAACAAGTGATCATGTTCGGGGTGGCTGCCAAAGCGTTTAGGATACATTCATGAAGAACCCTGAGCTAAATGTTTTAATGATTTTTGTGCAATTATTTACTTAATACCTAAATGAAGTTCCAATCAGTTACAGCTATCTCATTTGGCTATTATATTTGATAAATTTGATATGAAACGCTGAGGGATTACCAGGTGTCGTAATATGAAGTGATGGAAATACATACACTGATTGAGTTTAATATTAGTCTAAGGTAGAGATATCGCAGAATGGAATGTAGTGGATGTTTCCTCAAGCTTTTTGGATTAATTTTATTGTACGCATTATTTGTGAAATAAACGAAATATTGTCACCCTTCTGTGCATGGGATTATTAATAAGTTGGTAAACCTCCCAATTCTATTTGACTATCTCCCAACATTTTATACTCTGTTACTCGATGATGATAATCAACATGTATAATATGTTGATTATCATCGATCATCAATTGCTTTGGATAGATGGAGCAGTTGTTCCTTAAGAAATGATTATATGTCAAAGTGATGTTCTTACAATGAATATTATTAATTCCGTGATGTTAATTATATGTATATGAAGCACAATTTGTAGCTGGTGGACTTGACTCTTCTTTATTAAAAAATCAAGTAGTATTTTTTCGTTCCTTTTGAGTACAAATTGCTTCTCAGTTTGCGGTTCGTAGGCAGTTGCACTGTCTTTTTCTTTCTCTTTAATGAAAATTGCTAATACTATGTTTCGAGTATGTATGAAGCACAATATATAGGTCGTAGACTTGGACCTTACTTTTACATATTTCTAGCTGTATGTTTGCCTTCTTTTTGAGCATAAATTGCGTCTCAGTTTCCGGGCCGTAGACAGCAGTGCTCGTCTTCCCTCTATGTTTTGAGTTACGACGCACATGTGTGCACACACGCGATTCACAAGTAGTCCTCGCAAAGGAAGGAATTCTTCCGACACCCCCAGAAAAAGGTTATTTTCCCCCGAGTTTCTTTGATGTGATTGGGACAAACGAGCAGAAATTGAAAGAGGCGGGAGAATTAGATGGGGAGAGACGTCCTTTACTTTTCTTCATCGCTTAATGCCAAGGAACCGTTCAGACAAAAGGTTCTAACCTCCTCCCCCAACTGCTTTCATCCTTGCGAAATGGGAAACAAGCCCCCGAAGGTATAGCCCCAGAAACAAGGGACCGGGAGATGTTTCGCGGGAGGAGAATAATAAGGAATTGGGCGTATGCGCGCGCGCGCCTCGGATGCTATCTCCGGAACCTCGCCGTACTGATAAGTGGAGGAGGAAAAGATGAACCAATACCCCCCGTGCCCATAAAGCGGACGGAAAATTGAAACAGCTTCATTATGAAGTCTCCGGGAGATTGGGCGGAAGGGGCGGGGGAGGTTAAGGGATAGTTTTAGCCGGATGAGAGCGGTGAGATTATCGAAACGGGAGTGGGGGCAACGCTGCTTGTTTGTTTTGGGGGATGCAAAAGAAGCGGAAAAATTAAGGGGAAGTGGACTGTTTAGGATGGAGTATCTTATTTTGAAGAATGGAAATTTTGATTCACTGAGATTAGGGGGATAATGTGGATGTATGGAGAGACTTGGTCTTCAGAGAAGAGAGATTTCTTTGCGGCGTAATGTATGTCTTCGATGTTTGTGCATTTAGGTAGCAGATGGCACCAAGGAAGACCCGAAAACTTGGGATGTATAGGGATAAATTGTTAATAATTGTACCAGCAAAGTAGTATCAGCTAACTTTATATATTCCGGTGTTATCTGGTTGTTCCTCTCCAATACGACAATCGAAGAAAAACTCTGGGTTAACTGTACACAAAAAACTTTGTCGTAGTACTCCTAGTGATTGTCGTAGTATCAGCAAATTGCCTAGAATGTGACCATAAGCTATAATTAACGTTTTTGACGTTTTCATAGGGTTTCTATGTTTCTCTCCTGAATTTATCATAGCAAAATGGCGTTTTGAAACTTCATTAGAGATGAGTACATGAGTACATACTGTCTTAAATCGCCCTCCGTGGCAGGTTTCTAGACCCCCATACGTCATGCATGTCCGAAATAAGAATACGTAGGGTATAAACCACCTTCTCACAGCCATGTGAAAAGGTGCATAATAGAAATTTTATTTCACACTATCCATTCGCAGAAGAAAATACGTGATGTTGAAGCTCCCAGAATTTCCATTCGCTCCCCATTGAATATAAACTCTCTTACTTTCTTAAACATGTAAAGTCTTACGGAAGTTGTCGGATCCCTTGATGGAGGAAATATTATTATTTTTGCTTTCTTTTGACGTATTTTACGTAGAGTAGGTGCGTACTTGGCTATTTTAGGATACCTTTTTTACGGAAAAACTCCTTATATGCGTTTGGAAACTCAACTGCTTGTTACCCACTGTCTGGCAACCCTCGGGTTGGTGAAAAGCTGAGTAAATGATTCCGCTCTGTATACTAATGTCTTTTTTTTGGCTGAATAGGATTGAAATAATCAAATGATTGGAATCAAATTGGCTTTGAATATATATTTTGCAGAATATTAGATTAATCGCTCGAAATAATTGTTTCGCATAAACCTTAGCTTTTGTGTTCACTCATCTTCATTACTGTTTAAACTGGTGAATTCTGGAGAATGAAATCCAAGAAAGTGTTGCGTTAAGTATCACTTTTAAGTAATGAATACTTTCACGTGGTCGTAGAGAGTAACGGTGAAAGCTATAGTTTGGCGAAATTACAAAATTTTGTTGTTATTTTCTTCAGTGTGTTTGTTTATTTTGCGTGGTCACGGAAGCGCTAAAGAATCAACAAGAACCTCATTCTTTCCAGGCTCGTGGTTAAGGTAATTGTAGTTTTAGAGCAGTTTCGCCGCTTTTTCTAAGGTCTGGCGCATCCTCGTAGGGTAAATGGGATTCCGAGGTTGGCGACCCGAAGCCCTACTCGGAGTTTACAGATAAGACCGCATTTTCTCATCTTACGCGAACTATGCCTACTTCCGAGTTGCCTGAACTTAAGCCTAAACTATTGCTATCTCCTGGAAGTAATTCTTATCTACTAACTTGTATTTTTTCTAAATTTTACATCCGTGCCGTAATGTTTTGAAGAAATTACTTATGTCATATATTTAACTGGAGCTACTTCGAATGCAATCCTTAAAGTTTTTCCAGTTTCAAATTCCGATAGGCTATACAACACTTGCCGCAAAAGAGGATTATTAAGAGAAATATTAAAATTGTCGATTCGCAACATGTGTTTCTCAGTTTAAAGCATTTGGTTGCAATATGGAATTTTGAGGCTTCTCGGAATCCAAACGATTTTTTAGGTCTTGCGTACTAACACGTTCGCTTTGCACAAGTTTTGTTTTCTCTGTATCTTTCGTTCTTTGTTTTTCTAAGATTTTTTGCGTACGATGTGTCAAATTTTGAATATTTTTAGACGTAAACTATCCTCAGCTTCTTTTTGTCTTCACTTTAAAGTCCATGTTATTTTTAAAACACCGTGCCCTGGATGAGTCGTTCGCGTGATATATTTAAGCATTGACTTATTTGACGTCATAAGTAGAAAAAAACAGCTACATACTTCACAACAGATTTTTAAATTTGCTCTCTCTCTCTCTCTCGTGAATTTTTTATATGCAGTAATTGAGTATGTTTACTCCGTGAAATTTCCTGTTCTTCAGTTTAGCTACTTTTTTACTGATGACGATTTATCTGGCTGTTTTTAAGTTTTTCGGTTTGGAAGACAATTCCAGAACTTGAAATATGCGTGATTTTTTTTAATTTTAATGTTGTTGCTAACCTGTTTCCATTGGATCTTACCCTTTAGGAATGTGGGTCACATTCCACGTTAAGTTTTGAAAACATCTTGTCCATCACACGAAGAGCGTTGATGAAGTAGAAGCTTAAGCAAAATATTCCTGCGATACTTTGTGTTCCGACTTTGGTTAGCAGAAAATTTCTCGTTCATCTAAAAAATTGCCTTTCACCGCTACATAATTTATGAGGCAGCATACATGAATCCATTTTACCCTTGCACGTACTTAAAATTCCTCGTTATTCAAGGCAGCGGTTGTTTGAAAAGATAAACGAGTAAGTTTTTATACCGTTGGATCATATAATTGCCTTTGCAATTTATCAAGCTCTTTTATAACAGACCCGTAGGCTTTTTGGAAGAATTTCTTAACAAAAAACGTCTTCCTTAAAATTAATTTTATTGATGATCGCACTTTCTATGATACATTTATGAAAATTGGAACTCTCTTGAAATATCTAATGAAGATGTGTCTAATTCTGTCTTTCTTTCTGTTTCACAGGTCAGTACTTGAATTAAGGAGGTTTTGATTAATGCATGTGGAGTTGAGGGTAAGTTTTCCTTCAGTTAACACATTAATTGCTGAAAATTATGAGAATCACGGTGAGCGTTTAATTTCTAATCTCCTAGAGCACTCTCCCATTAGAATTCAATTTACCCTTAATTTCCGTTGAAATTGTATGGGGAGGTTTTTCCTTGTAATTTAAAGACTATAATTTACTAGGATGACCGCATAATCGGTCATTAATTGCTTTTGATTATTAATTAAGCTTCAACCTCGCAGCGATCCACAAGTGTTTTTATAAATAGACTGCGTTAACAGGAGTATGTCGTGCTTATATTATAGATATATATAGATAGATAATTATATTGTAAGTTGATTTACATTTATTTTGGTCGTCTAAGAAGTTGTTTGGTTAACGCAGTTTTGAGATTAATTATTGGACTCGAAATTCCTGATGTTTTGCAATAATGAATCTGCGTAGGTGAAGAATGAGGCTCATTAAATTAGTAAAATAAGTATTAAATCACTTAGATTATTATTATCTTTTATTTAGTATATTTGGGGTATTTTGGACTCTACTTTTACGAATGCGACCAAACACTAATGAAAGAAATATATTTTTTTAACCCTCGGTACAGGACAGAGACATGTATAGCCACAGACACACACAGCTCACGTCTGTAATAACCAAAAAGATACCGAGATAAGAGTGATTCTGAATAATGATAATAATTCAGGTCTCTTCCTAAAGAGTGACAAGAAAAGTTTTAGCTACTTTATGAGTCATTGTAACTTAACATTGTACTTAACTTACCTATACATATGTTACGCTTATTGCATCCTGGTTTGCTGAGGAAAGCGAGAACAAACTACCTCAATCCTTATGTAGTCTAGTTATCATCATTCGACACTTTTAGCTCTTGGTAAATACTGTTAGAGGGAGTGAGGTTCTAACCGGGCTTGGTGCTGAATATTTTACTGACATAGAGTTGAAGTGGAATTGATTGGAAATGATCTCTCATTTGAAACATGTCTACCAATGTCTATCTCTATGGGTATCACTGCATCTAGAGCTGTATTTCTCTGTATCAACATCTTATCGAGAGAAAATGTTGCCCCATAGTTTCCTAGGATAGTTAAATAGGTATATAATAAAAATAATGCTGCTTGTCCGGGAATCAGTTGTAGGGGATTTTGATCAAAGCTATCAGATTTATCAGAGAGCATTTCAAAAATTACAAGTATTCGAGGAAGCTTCATTATTTGCCGTAATCGTGACTAAAGGTTTAATTTTTAATAGATTGGACGCTCGATTTTGAATCTAATCTCGTTGCAGTATTTGTATTGATTAGAAATTAAAATTACGACCTAAATCCTGGAAGTGAATGAGTTCACCGGTGCGTCATTGAGAAGTCCCAGGAATTTCTCCTCAGCCGTCATCCATCCGCATTTCCTCCAATTCTTTTCCTTTGCAGAGTTTTGTCTCTTCCATCCGCGTCTTTCTTCCCTTTTGAAGTAGTAGTCCCACTTACTTTTTTCGGGAAAGAGGACGCCTTCGGAAGATCCACGAGTTTTCTCTCTTTTGAGGTTCCTCTTTTACCGCTCCGTTGTCATGGCAATTGCTGTTGTCGACTCGGCAATATCAGTCGAATAGAGGGAAAACGTTTGACGTCAGGGGGTTTTAAGGCTCGCCTGTGTAGGTAGGACTTTGGGAAGGGTAAGCTAAGGTGAGGAGGTTACTGGGTGGTAAAACTTTTTCTTGCAAGGGGTGTCGGGAGGAGAGAGAGGGAATTCGAGATAAGAGAGCGTCGAATGTTTTCTTCCCATTTCCGCCCCGCTGCCCTCCCTCCATTTTTATCCCCTCCCTCTTTTTCAACCGTTTACGCGCAGATCGTCTTTTGTCAACCGTCTTAAATCGTGTTCTTCTCATCCATGGAAATACTTGTATAAACCCTCCTTTCTTCTGCCTGCCTTTCGCATTACTTCAATCCCTTCTGTTATACTTTTCATTCCTTTTCTTCTTGGATTTATCATCTTTCTTGTCCCTTCATCTTCAGTCCATAGTTTTACTCATCCTTCTCTTCTTTCTGCCATGGATATGTTCTCCTTCTCTTATTCCTCTTCGCTCTCTTCAAAATACGAAGAGGGAGGAGAGATCGGGCGCTGGTGCTCTTTTTGGCGGCTGGTTTTTCTGGAAGAATAATACGTTTTTGATACGCGTTCGGGTACGCTCCGAATTTTTCCTCCCGAATTTTCTCTCTTAAATAAATTCTCCTCGATGTTTAACTTGGTACTTACAGTTTTGTTCGTTGCCCACCTCTATCTTTATAATCTTTTTCATTTTGCAATTGCTTCGGAAATTTTTTACTGCTCTGAAAGCTAATTTTAATTATAGTACGTCACCGTCATCGAAATTTCCTATTCGTTTTACTGATTATGCAAATTGATATCTGTTGGTTGGGGATTCAAATCTTTATGTTGAAGTCAGATTCTTTTAAGGGCTTAAATTCATAAAAATTTAATTTTTGTATTAAGATGATTGATTTCAGTAAATACATGAGCCACAAATCTGAAATCTGCATCACAAACTTTTAGGTTCTTCCCTATATATAGTGGAGATCGGGCAATATGTTGTTTACTCTAGTTAATTTTATTTCAATGTTGATAGTGATTCTTTTAATTGATTAATTTACGGTAAACAATCACTTTTAAACGTTAGGAAGGCGACTAAATAGGACCCAAAATAACATATCCCAGCAATCTTGAGACGAGGCAATTTTCTAAAATGTTTTCTTTCTTGTAAAGATATTTCCGACGATTATTCACGAAGTAAATAAGGTCCGAAACTTTAATTTGATATTCAGAATGGAAGAGTGAAATTAATTTGGACCAGAAAAAATGAGAATATTAAGAAAATCCCGAACGGATTTTGCTCTTGCAACCTTTATGTAGTCCTTTGATTCGCTCGTTTAATTTCCATTCGGTTCCAGTCACCTCCAAGCATTTTCGAGTCACTCTTCGTGAACAGCTCTCTGAGAGCCATTTAATGAAAACATCTCAGAATTGTTTTTTTCCGAAAATGCTTGGAAATCCCTCAGCAGATGGAATTCTGAAGTTCACGCCAATCGCTCAAATTTTTAAATATTCGCTCAGGAGACTCTTTCTTTCAATTTTGCATCGAATGACAGGTTGGTGCATCAAAGTATTTGCTGCAGCAAATTATGTTAAGGTAATGGGGTTTTCGAAATGCGATTTTCTTCTCCTCGATTTATGTTTTCTTCGTTTTCTTGGTATTTCCGCTAAATTAGTATCTTTTCTTTTCATTATATGAATGCCTCTCTTTATTCAATATTTTTCTGTATTTAATTGACATTTTCCTCCTCATATCTTTGATGTTTATTTAAACGCCGATTTTTGCTTCGTTCTCTTTGATTTTCTATTATTAGTCCTTTTCCTTTTCTTCTCTTTCCCTCCCTCACCGTCACTTCATTTATACCGATTTTTATATTTTAATCTCTCAACCCTCTTTTTTCAAACAACGCCGTCTTTTTTCATCGAGAATCTACATTCCTTCTTCCGGAGCCCTTATTCCGTCGCAAATCCTCCTGCAAACCATCGCTGCTCCCTGTCTTTCCTTTGCAATCCTTTGTTCAATTATGCTTCATCCCCTCCTCGCGCCACATTCTTTTCGCCCTAATCCTTTTGTGTTCCCTTTTTTCTGCGGATCTCCTTCGCCCCGGCCATTCTCATTCGCATTTCCGTATTCTTCTGTTTTTATTCCCATATACTCCATTATTCACTAAAGCTAAAACTGGAAAACTTCGCTGCCTCGTCAATGCTTCTCTTTTGGTTCTGTAACTCAATGCATGTGTCCTTTCTGTTTCATTAATCTGAATCGAAGATTTTCCAATACATCCGCTCCTCTTTCAAAAGCGACATCAGAGTTCTATTCTTCGTGCGGGCGTTGATTGGAAGACTGAAAAATTAGGCTTCATAAGTTTTTATATAGACTTAATTTACTTTAAAAGCTGTAATTCTTCGTTAAGTCCATCGAGGAATTTACGGAAATGTTTTTCAGATGAGCGCTTTTCAAAGGATAATTTTTGCTTCCATCCAACGTTGTCTTAGAAGTTTTTGGCCTTTCCCTTTTTCGTTCTGTCTTCTTCCTTTTTACATCTTACTCTTATCTTTCTCTCCTACTTCGCCAGCTCTACCTCCATTAAATCGCTTGAAATATTCAGCTGCCTGTTATAAATCGACGATAATTATCGGTTCATCATTCAGGATTTTTCTCACTTGCATGATCTTCAGCGAAACTTTTTATCTCTAAAATACTCGACCACGATAATACGTTTTTAAAATATGCATTTTAACTATCCAATTTCACTTAATTCGATATCATTTTCCAATTTTTATCGAATCTTTAACTTCCAAAGATACACAGTCCATACTTCCGCATTTCGTGAAAAAGTCTTTTATAAACATAAGATTGTTCCTTGTTTATCTTATGGTAGAATTACTGTCTATCTATTGCCCAATTTAGAATTTAATAAATGTAATAATAAGTAATAAATTATGGAAGAAGATCCCGCGTGAAAGTTTATCTCTGGCTGGAATAAAATTACTTTCTTTAGTGCATTTATATTTTGAGAATCCTTTATGATTGGACTAATTACATTCTTGGTTACGTTTTGTCTTTTCCCAATAAGGCATCAGATTCTTGCTGCAAAGTTAAATTAGTTATCCTCTTACGAACAATTCAAATAAAGTGTGGTTGGAATTTCTGTTAATTTTTGCATATATTCCCGCAATAAAAAATGTTCGCATCGATAGATTGAGATCAACACTGGATTAATTTTCTCCGAAATTAAATTATAAGTCATTGAATGAGCTGCTCCAAATTGAATCTTTCTTTAGAGAGTACTAAGTTTCCAGTAACGGAAAGACGAAGTGGAAATTACCAGCCCTTTTCCCCACTCCACTCAACGCTTCCCATTTCTCTTCCTTTCCTTTCCCCTGGGATAACTGGAGTCTGGGAAGGTGAGGAAAATGTCGGAGTGGGAAGAATAATATGCGGCTCGGAGATACTGATTCCACCCAGGGATATCTTCCAAATTTCAATTCTTCTCCGTACTCTTTCTTATTCCCACTCCCTCTCTTACTGCGATGCAAGTTCGCTGCAAATGCAAGGACAGTTATCGAAAACGGATGTCGAGAGCATTGGTTCTCTCGGGAAGAGGAATGAGCTATTGAGAGTAAATCGCGCACCAATAGGATGGTGAATGCAAGAGAGCCCTCACTTGAATGGGGCATGAACAATTTTTCCGCTTATTTCTTATTTTTCGGATTTTCAGAAAAATAAACCAAAAGTATTCGTGAATAATTAACGCGGAAGGATTGGAAGCAGAGGATGTTCTTTTGTGTGTAGCTTAGTGCGAGGAGAGTGGAAAAACCTGAAAAGATTTCTTTCCTTTCAGAAAATAAAAGTATGCATTTCGTCGTGAATGAAAATTAACGCCTTAGTAAAAGTTTCCTTGTTGATGACGTTGTTGTGCTGATTTAATTAAATTAGCTTAAATTGTAGAATTTTTCGTATTATATTATATATATATTACAAATATTGCTTTTGTTTTAAATGTTTTATTACTTTTCATCCGCTGAAAGTTGTGAGTATTATGTTTACTTTATACAAACATCGCTTTCTCCAGCAAATGATTTCCAATCACTTCCACTTGTATAATTTCTTTCAGTTTTTGTTTGTGCAATTCTTTCTTCCTTTCCAATCTTTCTAATTATTATATTTATCATAAAGCTTTGCACAGAATGAGAACTAAGGCTGCTACCATTTAATTGGCATTTGATTGATGCAGGGATTTGTCAGGAAACCATCACGAAGAACAACTCCACCCCCTACACCTCCACCTACACACACTTTCTTCATCATCCTTGACATTCATTTTCGGACGTAAAATCTTTCCCTTACCTCCCTACTCCAATAGCAGCTCTTTCTCTGCCTCTCTAATCCTCACTAGTTGCTCCCTCGTCGTCTATAACTCGTAATGCGCGATCCCTTTAAAATATCCCCCTTAAAAGTGTGTGCAGTTGTAAGATTCCTATTATATTTCCTTCATAGTTTTCTTCCAGATTCGAAGATAAATTTTTATTGTGTACGAGGTATTTATATTCACCAATTCCGCATTAATTTTTCACTGACGTGAGAAACGACTAATCTCCAATGTGTACACTGACCTTCTTACGTATGTAGGACTGCTACGTGATTTCGTTGGTGTATAATTCAGCGGCTTCATTTTATTTGGTTTGCTTTTATCGATTCGCTTCGCCGTGATAATGCTATTGCCATTACTGTAGCATGAAATTCAAAAATAGTGGAGTGATGTTGAGAAAGGTCGCGCCATCACTCTTTTCGAATTAGAGTGGCCGTTGTCTTCCTTATAAGTTATCGAGGGAGGGATAGCATTCATATGCGAAAAAATTCGCACCATCGCGCGAATAAACCCGCCTCTGCCCATTTTTTCCTCGCTTAAGATTCAGCGAAGGCCGACCGTCATATGTCTTAGCCGGATTTCTAGTGGAACCTTCTGGGTTTCTTCCTCAGGCACGCGTTATTTTCTTTAATCCCTCCTCTTTCATCATCCGCTCACTCACGCCTCTGAAATTGCAGCATGGACTCTTGTTAGAGACGCCATTGGTACGCCCGAAGAGCATGATTTAAAGGCTGTCCATATAGGGCGGATTTTACTTCGCATTATGACGTCACAGACCAGTTTTTCAGGCGGAATAATATGCGTGCCTCGGGAGCGTTTTATTGCATCGAATTGAAAATAGCAATCTCGTGTAAGTGTATGGGACCTTACCGGTGTGAGTTGGACATGGAAAGAAGATGTTATTTGATGTATGAGAATACATTATTCTTCCTTATTAGGAGGGGATAATGTAAAAATTGCTCAGGCGGTCAGGGGTTACGAAAGTTGGGAGAAGTTATCATCTTTCTTTTACCTGACATGTTCGGCATTATATGTAAGTAGAGAGTGGTACCATATATTCATGGTGAATGAGTTAATTTGATCGATGGAAAAGCATCAAAGCGTAACTATCTTCCCAAGCATGAATAAGGTGTAATCTACATGTCTGGAGCTTGAACCCAGACTGTTTCACTTTTCAAGAAGATGCTCTAACCAATAAAATATCATGCCAAGATAATTCCTTCCTGTTAACGGAATCCCATTTCTGCTATGGTTCTATTTTTCCTTGTATTTTAGGACTTTCGTGTACACGTGCAAAATTGTAACATTTACCAGAAAATCTTTGGAAAAATCTTCCTCATTGATTTAATGAGTATTAATTACTGATAATAAAATTTCAAGCATGTGAATTTAATTGTGTGTGCAGTGATTGCTAGGCGGATGTCTGTGAAGTACTGAGAATCTCGTACGCAGCTATCAAAATCTCACTTAATTGTCTTGGGTTGGTACTTGTGTAGAATCTCAAGGATTATTGTACTTTTAATGAGATGGGACATGTAATTGATGTTTTTGGAGTAATGTAGATGCATTTATTGTAGTCTACGTGCCTGTAGTTATCTTGGAGAAATGCGTTAGCGTGAGGGAATGTTGGTCGAGAGTTACGTTGGTGGCGTCCTACCGGTGACAATGGCAAGAGCGAGCAAGGACATTGGACAGAAGCCAAAAGTAGACGGGAGAGTGAAAAAGGTTCCGGTGGTGAGAGGTCTTGAGAGAAAGATGGGATTGAAGGCATCTCGCACTATGGCCTCTGAGAGGGTCGGATTGAACGTGACCTCGACATTGAGTGAGGCCTCCTCGACAGACGCTGTGAATATCTTCTTCGCCGGATAGGCGTTGTCGGGATAGTCTACGTTCCCCGTTTTTCCCCTTTTCGTGAATTGGGGGATTCGAGGAAAATGCGGTCGCAGAATGAATCACGGGTATTATTTCTTTTTCGCCCCGGGATGACGTGTGGAGATATTTCGGTGCGTGTTCCGAAAGTTCGATAAGGCAGAAAACTCACTCCATTCCTACCAATAGCTTTGATTTCAATCACCGCTTCTTGTGACTTTGATCAAGTTATTCTTCCGTGCCGAATGTCATCTGCTTCTGATTGAATATTTATTTGGTCACAGCGGGAAGTTCCTTTATGAAGCGTAGTTTTCTATTCAAACTCTCGGAGTGAATATAAATGGAAAGGGTCGTATCTGGAAATATTTTACCGCGTTATATCTGAAGTAGAATTGTTGAAGACTAATTTCGAAAATGTGTTTCATAATTTGTTGTGACTATATATCTCTTAATATTTAAGGTTTCTAATGTATTCTTTCTACATTATATCTTGCCAAAACTAAAACTAAGCACATATATGAATTGTAACTGATTTGTAGTATCATTTACAGATGCTGTAAGGCTGAAGGTTACCATTACGCCTTAAAGAAACAGAATCAAATGATGATCATGAAAACTTTGTTGATTGAAACCATACTTCACATATTTCATTCTTTTACTATCTTGTGCTTGTTTTCTTGTCAGAGATTATGCAACAATCTTCGTTCATGATATTTGATGAAATCGTATCTGCTTTTGTCTTAAAACATGGAAATAAAAATGTATTATTAATGTGATGTAATCGTTGGAATGATGTGAGATAAGTTTAACTTGAACATGGAGCAGATTAAATATATTTTTATTATATCATATGTATAAGTTCGTATATAGAAAGTGGAAGAATTATCATAAACCTAAATTTACTTTGAATTCTCTTCGTAAAGGGACGTTGAACCTTTTATTAAATATTTTATACCGCTTTAATATTTATGTAAGAAATGTCACCAGTTTTCTAAAAATAAACATATTTACATACATATATGTAAAGTCGCTTAGGGTTATCTACAATAAATACTCAGAAGTTTTCCGTTGTTTACCTGTAAAAAAATATTTTTATCGTTTCGCGATGAATCATGTGTATTTAAGTCGCCAGTTTTAGTCGACAGGAGGAATAATCTGAAAATACATAACATTTTGCTAGCCAGCGGACGTAGTGTTTGCAGCCTAGATTACGGTTTCCTGTTGATGCATCCAAGTACTTGCGGCTGTGGAAGAGTCGCGCTTTTTTCCTTCATGTGATTCACGAGGATGTCTCATCACGTCCTTTAAATATTTATCGATTGATTGATACCTTTACCTCATATCCTTAGACGAGTTTATTAGTCATTCACCTTTGGGATATCTCCCCACTTTATCATGCCTCTTCCTTTAATGACCGTGCAGCTAGGAATGGCTTTCGAAGCGACGATTTCAGTCGCCAGAATGTCTTGGGTTGTCCGTGCTCGCTTGCCATTTGCCAGACGGCGTCGCTGCAGATAACTCCTCTTGGAACGTAAGAGCGATAAAACGGAATTGTTATTTCTTTTTACCTCTAACCCTATAGCTCTAAAAAGAGCCGTGTGTCATTATCGAGCGGCGGTTTTAGCGTGTGGTTGCTATGAGAGGATTGGATTGGACGAGTGACGGCGGCGCCACTAGTCCGCCGCACAATCACGTGACCGTAACCCCGCGAAAGAATACTTGCTTCGCATTGGTTGATTATTCAACGAGTGTTTTGGGCGTCATAAATTAGATAAATGGAAAACAAAGTTATGAGGAAATAAATTGAGGTTTCATTGGGTTTTCAGAGACAATCATGGATATGGCTACGGTAGATTTATTTGGAGCTTCTGATGTTTTTCTGACCGTATTTAATCTGTTGATTGCGATCCTGATAAAAGATTATCCAATTAGCAGATAGTATCCCTCTAAATCGTTTAATTTTAAGAAAATTTTTTAAAAATTAACTTAGTTGTTCCAATATTAAATTTAATTCCTATTCGATTCAGAACTGAAAACACTGATATGTCATATATTTTTACGTTAAAGTTTGCAAATGGATTATGATCTTTGAGCCGTCCATGATTTTATTGAAAGTTAGAGATACATAGAAAAGCGTTTCTCTAGGTATTAGCTTTTGATTTACGGTGTTGACGAAATTCAAATATTTTTGCATTTTCAAAATGGTTTGCTGTCTTCGTACACAGTTTGGAAATAGTTCGCGATATCATATATTTATGATAAAAATGCTTAATAATTTTTTGCATAATTTTTCATATCTCCTTAGAACATACTAATTTTATAAATAAAAATCTTCATTCGTATTAGGTATTCTCATGGATATTTAGACTCGATCAATCAATTCGATTTCCATCGTTGAAAGAGCGCCTCACCAAAGCCTTTCGATTGAAACTAACGTGATTATCTCTGATGCGGCTCCTCCCACCAGCGTCTCGTATTACTCCTCAATATCCAACTTATACAGATACATATGTCACTGCATCCCTATTTACCATTTAGGGCGCTTCTCGACTCATTTCATCTCGTGTGCAACATGAATGGCTCCCCCCACAGCCGTATGTTTGCCACGATCTGCTCCGTCTAATTTCTTATTCCGTATGTATCACCTTGGAAAATTCATGCAAAGCCGAGCAACTGGGTTCACATTTGATTTTACTCAAAAAGGAGCGGGAATCCCCGGCTGAATTTGTGAAGACGTTGCTTTAGCAACAGGAAGACGGGAATGCAGATATGTTGAGCAAGGAGAGGATTTTTTGTGGCGCCGACATTTTGCAGCAGTCGTGGGGCAACTACTATTTCTTCTCCTCTGACTCTGTTTCCTCCAATTATAAAACTCTTCTTCTGTATTCGGCGCTTCGATGGTATGGGATATATTTTCAATCCTTTAGATTTTCACAGCACCACCGCAATTAGGTTTTCCGTATTCAGCATTACTATATATACATAATGCTAAAAGATGTCTGTTCTTTATTACTTTTATCAGCGTTATTCCATGAGAAAATCATTATTGAAAGAATTTAAGCTCTAAGTTCCTATATATTAGCACTGCTAGCCTTCGCAAAATTGTAATTGGTATTATTTCACGATTCAGATGAAAGCTAGTATCCTTTGTTATAAATTAGTATGAATGGTGTGAATAGGGATATTTTTCTTTGCTTTTGTGTAGAAGTAATTTTTCTTTCAATTTTTCTTAAAAATTTGAACATTGGCGAAAACCTGCTGTAAAAATTAAGATATCACTCAAATTTATTTAATAATACATCTTTTTATAATGCCTTTTTGTAAGATGAACAATATCTGCTAATTTAACTTCAGAGGATCAATATCAGTGCTTAGAATAATTTTAATAACATATTATTCAGTCTCAAGAAGTGTGGATGCATTTGACTAACTGACATGGATCAAGCTTTCAAGTTACGGTGAATGAGAGTTCCTTAACCAAGAATTCTCGGATAATCATTTTATCTATATCTTAACAAAGTTTCCAATCCAACCTTATTGCTATAAATATTCTATTTGGTTTTGAAATTCCCTGGTATTATCACAGATTCTTATCAATTTAGTTAATCATCTTAAAGACCATTTCCCAAATTCGTACAAGCCAAGGGAATTGAAAAGGTTAGTTTCCCGGAGAATGTCGGGTAGACTTTGTCCCAGTTGTAAGAGAAAGAAAAAAGTAGTCGGGGGGATTTGCTGGAGGCTTCTTTTTTTTGGAACTGATTTGGCTTCCAAATATGCTCTCACTTTTCCCCTTACTTCCTCCCTTTCTTAGGAAAATATAAAGATAGGGAAATCGCATTGATACACACAGTTTTACATTTTTCAATCTCTTCCGACGGATAAATCTGAAATGAGCGGGGAATGGGATGCTGCAATGGATCCGAAAAAGAGTCGTAAAAGGAGGAAAATGGGGGAGTGAAAGTGATATCGATGTGAGGATTTGGCGAAGGATTTCCTCCACTTTGTCGGGAATTGAGAGGAGTTTACGAGGTGGGGAAAAGACCCGCCATGGGAAACGAATAAGAATGCTTTAAATGCGAAAAGAGCGGCGAATTTTAAGGTCGGATTCCTTCTGACGCTCTTTAACCACCGTGCTAATTTATTGCAGAAAAACAAGTCTCTTTGTTGCCTTTCTTATTTTTGGGATCAGAAAATCGCTGGGAAAGTTTATTGCCCGGAGTGTATCAGAAAGCTATAAATTTAAGAAGGCATATGGTCTCGAATATAATATTTCAAAGTCTCTGAATTTAGTGATCCAAGGTGTTTTCGGTTGATTTCCCATTTTTATCATTTTAAGATGATTTGTCATGTTCTACAACCTCATAAATACAGGAAAAGCCGCCTTTTGACATGTGGCAGGGGATGCGAACACAGAAGTGTACATTTCAGCTTTGAAATCGGTCTTTAATGTGATAAATTATTTAATACGTTTCATTGAGTTTTTTATAACCACCAGTTTAATAATTCATTTGTTTTGAATTTGTTTCCTTAGTTTATATTAAAGAGCTACTTTGACGACTATGAATCAAAGCTTTGCATAGTTCAGCAGTGTAACTTTGCAATCCCGAAATTAAGTATATAAATCCGTAGAATCCCAGTATTCGGAAAATACGGAAGTTTGATATATCCATTAGCAACGTTATCTTCATAAGTTCTTCAAATTTGGCAACAAAAATCGACTTTACAAAATTGGGGTTTTGTCATACAAATAATTAAGTTAAGCTGGAAAGTTATCTTACTTATGCTTTTGTATTGCTGCTTCTCAGTAAGTAATAAGTAGTTCAATGAACTCCAACCATCGCTAAATGTGTATTTTAGGTTGTCTGTTTACGACAACAAAATAAACTATTCAAATGGTTGTCATGATTGGATGAGAATAAAATATATATATTTGCAGTTTTCTAAATTTGTTATTGATGAAGAATTTACACGGATTACGGCAATATCCTCTCCTTTTATTCAAAGAATGCCTGAAACAAATATAAACTTTGAGATTTTAAAAAGTGTCGTCCGTTAAGAAATTCGGATTTGCAGAAAGTGGATTCTAAATTTTATTTCGATCCGAAATAAGGATTAACTCGTTTGCGTGTGCATACGTCGGGGGTTCGCGCTTTTTTAGGCGTGAAAACGGAGTTTTTATTCTCTAGACCCATCCGCCGGATTCTCTCGGTACCCTTTTTTCCAATTCGAAGGCATTTTTTTTATTCGTCTACGTCCGCTCGGAGGAATCCATGCGTCGAGAAGGACAAAAGCGGCTGTTAACAATTTTTTTCGGTCGCATTACGGCGCCGAATTTGCGCGGGAGAAATTCTGTCGGGTGGAGCGGTGCTTCGGAGTTGAGTGAGTTTTGAAAATCTCCCTCACCTTCCGCAAAATCTCTCCCTTCTTTCGCCGCTGCATAGCTACATCCCAATTTGAAATTCAAATCCTCGCATGTTACCCCCGCGCTAAATAATTTATCGCCGATTAGTTAAGGAGAGATGAACACCCTTGGTCCGTCGCAATGACGTCTACTTCCATTTCCTCCTCTTATTCTTTCGATCGAGTTTGTGCTTTCAATTCGCCGATACCTTTAGGCTGTTGGAAGAGAACTACATAGTCTGGTGGTTTCGGTTTTCGTTCAGAATTAACGCTGTTCTCCCAATTTTTAATACGTTTCTATTTAGTAATTTGTCATATTTATTTTATAAACTCTTTCGTCTGCCTTTACTTCTTTCTTTTGACTTTTTCTGTCCATCCTATCAAATTTGTCTTTTTAATTCTGCGATGAAATTGATTTATCACAGTGAAAGGAGTGTAGATAACTCTAGGTATTTTACATTCAAATGATATTTAAATTTAACTAACGTATGTTTATTTTATCTTCAAATTATTTCATCATCAAATTTCATCATCAATGTTTTACCTAAATTTTTAGTTTTCGTAATAACTGGTATTTTAGCTGCAAAACCAAGTCTTTCTTTCTGTTTGAATCTTCCTTTTATTATTCATTGAAAGCGATTCTATTATGACCAAAATTCTTCAAGGCTAGATCAATGGAGTTTCAATTAGCTACAGGACGGATTAGGAGAATGTAATAAATATGACCTGTATCCATATTGTATGTTAAATTAATACTTATGTTAATACCAGTTTACACGTTGTTAAATAGATATTTTTCCATTTTCCCTTTTCCTCTTTCAATATATGTATAATATTTGACTTTCAATTTTTTTTTATTTTTCATTTTTGATAGTATATTTTGCATTTCTACTCCTTTTGGAGCAACTTTATGGTGGATAACTCCTATGTATATTAAGAAAATGAAATTCAAGTATTGTAAATATTCATTTCAAATATTCACAAATTTTCATTTTGTCGGAGATAATATTACTTCATATTATGTACTTACATAGTTTCATATCTCTTAATTAGCAATTCACCCGGTTTAACATTTAAATAATGACTGTAACATAACTAGCTAGAATTAGTTTCCAAGTGATGAAGTAATGCTTAATATTCACTTACATTAACGTAAATGGCATGTGCTTTACAGTGTATAAAAGCGAAACAATACGAGCATGAATTCCCTGCAACAGGAAATTCTAAACGACATAACATGAGCGATGCTTATCCGTGATCATTCTGAAGTTTTTGATGGATTTAACATCTCCTTTGTTTTTTCTCACTCTTGCGCCTCCTTCATCTTATCGCAAGGGTAATTTTCCCGTGGAAGTTGGCTTCCATGAGCGTCGTCAAACTTAACCTACTTTTGTCCACCGTAATCTCGCCATCACGAAGTTTTACCAAAGCTGCGAAAACTGGGAGCTCCTTTGAAAGCTTGCCGCGGTAGCGTAATGCTTGATTAAAAACGTTCAAGTTTTTAAAATAATTTAATATCAACTTTTTCATACTCCGAAATCGAGAAAACTTTCGGGGTTCCAAAATAATATGGCTCTGAATTCTAGGAATAAAATCGTTTGAAGAATTTGGGAACATTATTTTTATTCGTCAGGTATAGTATAAGCATCTGTTTTGGGATTTACTCAATTCCTCATAGTTGTAACTAATATGAGCGGGTTACGTAGCAATTTATATAGTTAAGAACTTAATAATATCATTTATGAAACTAATTTAACGAAGATAATTTTAGGGAAAGCTGAAAGAATTTAATAGTATTTAAAATTTTAAATAATAAAAACTTAAAATAATTTTGAAAATTATTTAGAATGTTTCATAAAATAACCATTAAATTGCTTCTGGATGTTATTTAAAAGCAACTATATCTTAGTAATTACCATTTCGAAGGAGTATAAGGTAATTAATTCATCATCAAAGATCCTCTCGAGTAGAGAAAAGTTATCTGTCGAAATTAATTTTGTAGTATCTAGATACCCATCTTGTTCCTTTTTTGTCCATATCAACCCTAAGCGAAATGTGACTATAGTCTTCCTTTGAGTTTTTTTCTGCAATTAAGATACAACTGTTACTGTTAGATACCGCTGTCATACGAAAATCACATGCCATAAGATATGAATGAGCGGTAAGCAAAGAGGAAAGCGTCGAAATTTCATTTTCTTGATTTTACTAATGATATTTTTTGTCCGTAAAGGCGGAGCGGATCCAATCACGCTAATTGTTTTCCGGTGGGGAGGATCTTTAGTTATTATTTTTGATGGCTCTCAGGGGCAAATGAATTACCCACTCTGGCTTATTGCATGAATATACATAGTCTTCTTTTTGGGAAGTTTGCCAGCGCATTGTTGTCGTGTTGGAACTTGATATATTAGTTTGTAAATTATAGTTAAGATTTTACGTAAATAAGTACACAATCGATTTATATTATTTACGATACTCGGTGTTTGATTAATTTCATAAAAGTACACTGTAAACATTTCGTATTTTTTATATCTGTTGATGGTGATTGTTATCTTGGATAATTTCTGATGGACAAAATATCCTTCGTAGGTTAAGTTACCTTGTTTAACTAGTGGAAATATTTATTTTATTTACGTATGTTTAAAAAAACATCAAAATAGAGTAGCAGGTGACCAATTACAGATTAAGATAAAGAATAGTAGAAAAAAGATAAATAATAGAAACAATTATTTATAAGTACAAGATCCTGGAATAAAAATACGAAAACAATTACGTGGGTCAATCAGATGAAATTACGGAGTTCACTCTGTTGCAACCAAAATCAGGATTTATTTAAGAGGGAGATAAAATAGATAAAAAACATTTTGTTTAAGGAAGGTTTTAATAGGAAAGAGATTAATGTAGATTTGTATGAGTTAACACTGATGATTTTGTGTTCTTGTATTAAGTACCTATCTAAGCGTTATCATTAGTTTATTTTAGCTGTTTCTCGATTACTCTCCGTTTAGTAAGCATATATAATTTCAAAACCAATAATAATGAAATTTAGTCATTGGTTGCTTTAGCAGCAAAATTTATCCTCGAGCTGAATAAGTGTTACCCTGATTTCATCCTACTCTAGTTTAAATTGTGCCTGTTCAGTTCCTCCTCGTAGAATATTTGAATTCTCCGTTCGCTATTTCCTGCTCAAGCGTGGTTTCATCCCAAAACCATATCGAACTGCAATTAATTCAATCTCCTGTTTTTGCGATGCGTACTCTCGTGGAGTATTCGATCAGTAAACTGCTTTGGTCGAGTGCCAACGCGTCCTCTAGAATGAAGCGACTAACGTGACTCGTCTGGGAGAAGAATGAATCCTACGGCTTGTGGAAGGCGTTGTGTGGGGGAAGAAAGTAGGCGGAGAGATATTCTCTCCTTGGGGTGTAATAATGCTCTTGGAGAGGGTTTTTGGATGGATGGAATGTGGAGAAGGAGATTTTTTCCGAATATATGTCTCTCGCAAAACCTTCTCTCTCTACCCCCTGCGAACAGACCGCCCTCCAGTCATTCTGGGAGAGTTATACGCTGCGGCGGTCTGCCTAGACGCACTTCTCGCCTTATGACCGCCTAGGCATAGGGAAAAGTTAACCGCAGGGGAAAAAGGAACAATTGCATGTTGTTTCTTTCGTTTGCTTCCTCTCTTTTGCTCCCTATTTTCTATTCCTCCTTGTTTCATAGCGGCCGTTTCATTCTTAGGAAAAGAATCAAGGAGCAGAGGGATTTTGTCTTTTTGGCTCCTCCTTTTGTCTCTTTCTCCGAAGATACGGAAATTTCGCAATATTTCACTTTCTGGTTGTCACCTTTTCACCTTATACTTCTTACCCTTGCTTATTATCTTCATCGGTCTCTTCCCTGTCAGTATGAACTCATCTCCTTTGATTCCGTACCCCAAGTTTCCAACTTCCTACATTTTATTTCATATATTTAATGAAAACCTTAAGGAGAGTACTTTATCTCGCGCCATTCGAGCACTAGCCTTCCTCTGCTTTTTATTGCATTTTCTGTCGGTTTTTAATTAATTGCCTTGAGTCGAATTAATTGCTTTCATCATTTTTTTTTCTTTCACCAGCTCTGACCTCGAGTCAACTTTATTTTACTTCTTATAATTTATGTTGCCTTCTTTTCAACTTGAAAATCATGAATCTTAATGGCTTCCAGATTTCTAAGTGGGTAGCACGTTCGCCTTCGACAAAAGTGTTCCCGGGTTCGATTCCTTGCGTGAGTTTATATGACTTCAAATGTGGAAATACCGTCGAGAAAGAGCAATTGAATGAAAATTAATCTTGAAGTTTACGACGATTATTATTATCAAAGAGATCAGAAGTCGATTAATTTATTTTTTAGTTTCCTAGAAATTATATTCCTGTAGTAAGTGATTAATCATTAATTTTCCTGATATATGAGCGGAAATGTATTTAATTATGTAATTATTATTGTATTATTTATGTAATTCATATATTTACATTTTCTGGTATCAACAAAAATCAAATATATTTGGAAGTTAAGTATATTCTCTTATAATAGGAACTTAAGGAACTGTTTCCGATAAGTTATCACTTACCATTCTTACAAACCCGTTCCTTAGCTTTTCTCTCGTTAATCCATTCTTGTGCTAGATGCGCCTAAGTGATATCGGAGTCACTCGCTCACTTTTAAGCGATTCCCTGTATTTTTCTGCACTTGCCGCAATCCCAGCTCTAAGCAGTCCATCTCCCGGCATTATCTCGCGTTTTTCTGGAAGGGGCCTTTCTCCTATTAATTCCATTTTATTCCCCTTTTATTCAACTTTATTCCCGGCCATTATCTCCCTCTGTTACTTCCTCCCTTCCTGTCTTTCCATACATCTTCCGGGGAAGAGGGACAGAAGGAGATCGGAGAGCAGATTCTCTAGCATCACTCTTAGAACATTTATCCTGACTTAATTATTGTAAATATCCGTACATTTTCGTCCGTAAGGACTAGGGCTATAGTATGGGCGACTTTTGCGTAGAGAACGGAAGGTATACCTATTATATCCTTGTACTTACTATTGATTTCATTTAAGTGGTTCAAGTTTGATCAACACAGATCTATTCGATGTGTGGAAGTTGTCGTAGGATGCGAGGGGAAAGAAGAGAAGACAGAGGAAAAAGATGTCAGATGACGTTAAGTATGGGATACCGAAAAAAGAAAGGGCATCGAACAGGAAATGTTGAGGAACATGAACCTGCCGAAGGGTAGAACAAGTATGCATTCTACATACTTCTAGCAACCACTATGTGTAGTATGAATGTAAAGCAAGCATAGAAATTGAATGGTTCGAGAAAGCTCTTTCCTGATGTGTATTTGACGTCTACTATAAACGATTAAGATCGTGTCTAGCGTGATTCTCAAGTATACTTTTGAAGGTGTTATTTTCCATCTTTATGTTGTATTTTTCCAATCTTCCAATATTAACTTTAATCCTAAAGAACAGTGTCACATGCCACCTACATCAAAAGAATTATTCTATTCGATATAGTAATATCTTAATGCATTATAAAATGTAATTATTTTAATAGTATTTAAAAATTACGTGTAACGTGGATTACAACGTGGGAAGAAGTGGTGCAACGAGGGGCATTTATTTTCATGAGCGCTTCCCTTAACATCTTACGCCAAGAAACAGATGAAGGCATGTAATTGCAGTTGAAGTTACTATGAAAACTACATACAATCGTATAAGCAATGTTAATATTACTTCAAAGGCATCTTATGTGATGCTAAGA
Source organism: Sympetrum striolatum (assembly GCA_947579665.1). NCBI lineage: Eukaryota > Metazoa > Arthropoda > Insecta > Odonata > Libellulidae > Sympetrum > Sympetrum striolatum. The sequence goes on from OX388345.1 coordinate 85,278,569, forward strand.
GAAGCACAGTAGTAATTGTGCAGGTCCGTTCATTAAACGATTCTTTATATTTATGCTTTAATCTTCTTATCCATTTAACCTATTGTCCGAATGTCCGAGCTTGGTACAAATTCCCTCTCACCTCTTAAATTTCCTTACTATCCGGTCTCACATCCACCCTAAAATCTCCCTTCAGACCATTTTCCTTATATCACTTTAATCCTTCCTTCGCATTCGGACCCTCCTCTACGGGGTCTCTTTTTGCTCCCTCCAAGGACCCTTTTTTATAATTTTATTTTTGGCACGGCCGTTCCTTCCGGCTGCCCGCCGAGTCAGTTAAGGGTTTCGTCACCTTTTAGCGTTTCTCTCTCTCCTCTTTCTCTTTTCATTCTCCCTTCGGAGAGAACGTCTTTTCACGTCTGTGGAAGGTAATTTGTTGAAATGTAGGCGAACTGTTCTGTGTTTGCGTTTCCATTTACAGGAGAGCTATGGGCTAATTTCCAGTGACCGTTTTGTCTCACTCTCCGCGCACTCTCTCTTCCGAGCTTTCTTTGTTATCAGACGGAGATTTCCTCGCGACTCACCTTCAAAATGACAGAATTTTAAAGATAAATTTTCCCCGGAGTGCTTATTGGGACGGATTTACTTTTGTGTTAGTCTCGCATCCCCTTCTAATTTGGGCGTGCAATATTCGGAAGGAATGATTATTTTACGAAAGGAAAGTTAAAGTAAAGCTAGTACCAGTTGGAAGAGAAGTGAAGGATGAAATGAGAATGAGCCCTTGCTTATGTAAAGCATCCTTTCCTACAATTAACATGCATTGAACGCCTTGATATTTTCTTCTTCAGATTTTCTCTACCGTGAAATGTTTCATTTCGTATTCCTGCATTAATGGAAATTGAATTACGTTTATCAATTTAAACTGCTTAAATTTGAAATAAGTTCTACTCCTTGTTCACAAAGAATCCCGTTAACTGGAGTGTGACAGCATGGTAGTTCTTTAGTTAGAATGCCTACCGTGAACGTGGAAGGCCTGGGTTCGTGTCATATTCATGCCGCTATTTTTCGCTTCCGTTCATCCTTTGGATTTTGTTCGCGAGTACACAATTATGTTCAATGTCATCATCATTGGGTTAGATGTATGAAGAGACAGTCTTAATCACGTAATAAAATACGCTTTATTATTATTATCATTGTTGTGTAAAGTAATTTCACTTGTTCTCTATTTGGTCAAATATAAGAGAAATGATTGAAGAGAAGACAAAGTCAGAAGATTTTAGATTACATAAAGGACAAGTTATCAAAAAATTTATTTTTATAGAGAATATTTATGCAAATGAACTTTCCGAATAGGTAGTTATAAACTCTTATATATAACGTCGTATGAAAAAATTACAAAATAAAGAGTGTGTTTGGTATAGTCTAATTATTACTCCTTTGGATTTACCTGGGTTTACGTCCTTATGTACAAATATATCATGACCCGTTTCCTCGCTCTAATTATGTTATAAGATTAAATAACCAAATAAGGAGCGTGTTTGAATTTGCGATTCCTCATCTTTTCCCTTGATGCGGCCTCTAGATTCTGTCGCACCGATGTCTCTTGCCCAGGAGTCACGCTTCTAGCTTCTCATTTGTTTCCCAAAGCGTATATCTCCCTCCATCCGACAAACCGCCTCTTATCAACCTGTTCAACGCGGGGAGAAATATATTTTCGGGGAAGGAATAGGGAGCTTAAAATCGGCGGAAGGGTAAGTTTGTGTCTGCGTGGGAGGCGAACAGAGGGGATTATGGGGGATTCGGAGGAGGTGGGGTCGAAGGTCAGGGTCTGGACAGTCGCAAGGGGGAGGAGGAGAGATAGGCGTTTTAGGGGATGGGTTTTAATCCGCGACTGTTTGCATCTGTCTCTCTAACCCTAAGGGTTGCGGCGGGGGCGCAGTCGCCGGACAGATTTCCTGGGAAACGGCGGAAACAACAAAAAATCGATCGTATGGCGTAAATGGCGTAAGATACGGGAGGAATGGACGGAAAAGTTGGAGGAATTTTCTTTCCGAAAGGGATAAGAAGGAAATGAAATCGGAGGCGTATGCAAATTGGAGTCGGGCCTTTTTTTATTCAGCGGCGTCGGTCCGAGTTTGGGAGAAAAAGTATCGCGTTTCAATCCTCAGAGGCGGGCCTTCGGAAGTTTCCCGGAATGATTCGATTCTCGGTCAGAAGCGCTCTTTCAGAGGTGCTGATGCGCATTCTAATTCTGAGGTCGGCACACGGTTCGATATCTCATTGAGATGCGCTTTACTGCTTCTAAAAGCAGAGTAGTCTGGTAATATTCATGTTGGAGAATTGATGCATAGTATTCACCTTTGCTTTTGTTGTTAATCGGTAATGGAAAGATTGCTATGCTAAATTGCATACGCAAAGGTCTTGGACTTGAGTCCGGGCTTGCCTGATTACTTTGAACGTCTCTTCCCTGTTTGTACATTAAATTAATGTTTTAGAGGGCGTCGATCAATAAAATGATTCGTATGGTTATTTGTTAAGCAAGTTAGCTACGGATTTTATAATCTATTTTTCTGGATTTTAGCTAAACATTATTATTTATATCTCAATAATATATAGTAACGCTTCATCAGTTTCTCTTGCCTTTAGTGTATTTACTTTCTACGAAGTACCTGTAGGTTAAATAATATATTGTGAGCATAGAAAAGTATTGTATAAATATATTAGAGTAATTTCTGTTAGCTGCTCCAAAGAAAGATCATTATGTAATGAATTATTAAATTATAAATTTGTCAATTATCAAATAAGACAAATTAAAATCCTATTAATCAAATTCATGACCAGTCAGTGATGTATATTTTAAACCAGAAAAGTTCCTATCCATCCCTAAAACTGGAGGCTCTCATAACTTAATATACAGACATTAGAATCTAAATCATTCAAAGTTTAGATCTCTCCGAAGGAACTAAAACTGTTTTATTCTCATTTCTCAGTCGCTGAATGGTTCTATTCCGCGTAAAGTTCTATAAAATATTTTCTTTGTAACCATCTATTCCTGAGTTAGGTATCCTAGTCAAATATTAAACCTAAATTAGTTACCATGAACACTCCTGCGTTGCTAGTCTTGGGATACCAAACTTCCTTTTCTTTAATTGTCATAACTTTATTTCCGCAACTCGCTTTTTCGGCGCTAGTAATCAGTGTATTCACCTCTCTCTGTGATATATCCGATCACCAGAAGATCGACGCCCAAAAAATTCCATGCGGGCTCCGGAGGAGTTATTCGCGAACTGTGCTTTTTTCAAAACGGCCGCTTTTTCATTCCTTCTCTCCATTCTCCTCAAAGTCCCTTCGGAATCCTCTCGTAGACGAGATTGTGAGCTCTTGCTTGGAATCCGCGCGTAATTGCTGTGGGTACAGTCCTTTTTCCTTCTCTTTCTTACTCGTCTCGACTAATGATAAGAGAAGTACCTTTTTGTCGTGTAGCAACGGCGTAAGGCGAAAGTAAGAAAGTCTATTTTATTTTATTTTGTCGATGTGAGCCATATATTTCCATAGTCTATTGATGTTTGTTTCTTTGTATTTATTTAGTGCGTTGCTCATTTTTTATAAGTAAAATTAATTTAAATTCATCGTAATGGAAGAGTGCTTGTAGAATGGAAAATAAGAATTGACCTAGCTAAATTTTTTTGTAGTAGGAAAAATAGAATTTCCTCTTTTATCTTCATTCTTAATAAACCTAACATAATACGTAGCACACATTTATTGCAAACAAAACTGCAAATATTAAACTATTTTTCTCTATAGCTTCCACCATTTTGTAGGAATTATCATAGCGTGGTAAAAGTTTTTGAATGACCATAAAACGATGCCTCCTGTGTTGTCAACCATTTAAAAATATAACAATCATGACGAGCTCAAGAAAATAACAAATGGTGGGCGCTATTTAGATAAATAGTGTAAGATTTGCAATTTTTTTACAATACCTAGTTTTCTGTATCTGCACTAGTTTTCTTTAAAACCAAACGTAACTTACTTTCTGGGCGTTCCTTGTATTAAAATATACCGAAAATAATGTTCTGAAATATTTTATATCATATGCTTATAAGATTGAATAAGGAAGAAGAAACTAGAGCAAGTTGGTTAAATAGAACCAGGAAGTTGAGAAATGTTTGAGTAGATATGGAAGTGTATCTGGAATAAATTTCGTAGAGTAAAAATGAGTTTTCTCCCTATTAAAATCACGTACCCGAAGTAGAAGGGTATTAATTTCCTCTGTATGGACGCGGTTACTCCTAATGGCAAGAATCCGTTTTCGGCGATCTTTTCAGCAGCACATTCAGATTTTGCCTTCGGTCGGGAAAATAGTATTTAAGCGTCGTTCCCTTGAGGACGAAGGAAGGAGGGAATTTCGACTGATGGATTACACGGCGAGCGAGGGAATCGATCTCAGTTGCACGCTAATTATCCTTCCTTTCTCCTTCATTCCTCTCTCCCTTGTAGTCATCCTGTTATTCTCTCACACTCCTCACCTTTGTTTACGTCCTTTCTCACTGTTGCCTCTCGTTTTGTTTATTCGGAGCGATCATATTTCGTTCCCTCTTTAATCAAGGAACTTTCTCTTTCAGCGTTTAGTGTGTAATCATTTTCGTTGAAAGCCTCCCAGCCATTAGGGTACGGGCATGCTGTAGGTTTATTACGTGGGTCTATGTTAATATTGATCGTGGAGTATTCGCAGGAATAAATTTCCACTCGGGAATATTTTCTAATGGCACTGAGTACGCTGATGCGTGCGCTCTTTTCCTCGATGTGACACTCACTAAATTATGGAATGCGAAATTGCTTTGCTCGGTCATAACCTTAAATGGGTTGTTACAATTTGCATTTAAACATAGCTCATTCATAAGGGACCGGGGCGTTCACAATGTTTCTTTGTTGTTATTTTTGTTGTATTTTGTTTTATAATCGTCAAATTTCTTAGAGCACAGATACATTTCCTTTGATGTTCTCTAAGTTTTTACATTACTTTTTAATAGTTAGTTTTGCAATTAACTCCAACAGTGTTATCTTTCTCAAAAAATCCTTAATTATTCTAGTTTATACAATCTTTGTTAGGTGATTTTATTACATTATAGATAGTTTCACTTAGTTTACGAAATTTTCTAAAGCATCTTAATTTTCCGTGTATATTACTCCTCAATTCGCTATGGGAAGACTTTACTTCGTAGATGCCCGGAATAATAAATATTTAAATTATTCCTCAACTACTCAGAATTGTAATATTTCTATTTAGGATAACATAAATAATAGAATCAAGTATATAACAACCATTAAGTATAAATATATACATATGAATGAACTCAGCTTGCTGCAGGCTTTTGCTAGACATAAAATTATCAATTTGATATACGGGTTTTATTCATTTAATATTTGCCAAGTCTCTCTAAAACGCTGAAACGTAATATTTTTTATCTTCTCGTAGTCAGCGAAGAATGTACGCTTCCTCCAAAATATAACCCGTATAACGAAATGCGATGTCACGGCACCCATAATTTTGTCGCTGCGACATCCCCGAGAATACAATCTGCTTCCTTTTTTAATTCGCGTGATGGGCCACCTTGCAATAAAAAGCGGTTTTATTTACTGAATCGAGACCATTCTTATAAGAGCAAGTTTTTGCAATTTGCTTTGCGCCATTTATTTCGCCCCCTCCTTATCTGAAGCCCCGCCATTCCTCCGAGAGATCTTTGCCCTCCTAAGCTTCCTCTTCTACGCCGCTGTTTTTGTCGCGCCGCTTTGGAACTCCTGACTTTCTCTCCGAGGGTTTTTAGGAAGGGTGGTTTGGAATAGGAGGGGTTAGATAAGGTCGGGTGGCGTTCTGTGGAAGGGTCGATGTCAAGGGCAAAAAAGAGGAAACGTGTAGAAGGGAGAGATCTATATGGTCAGGCGGGCTGAGTGGCTGCCTTTGGGTGTTTTTTCTACCTTAGTCTTGATGGGGGAATGCTTCATGACTGAATTGATGCGCGGTACCTCACTGAATATTCAAGCTAGATATTTGGAAAGTAATTCCTCCTCTCTCGAGATACATGTTACTTTTTTGTAGGGCCATCGCGGTTGCTCAGTTTAATCTTCTTTTGCATCAGAGAGTTTTTCCCGATCTCCTTACAATGGTGATTACTACAATTATGTCAATGTAACGGTTTGGTATAATTTTTCGAAATAAGTGTAATTTTTTAGTTGCTTCCTCAATTTACTCATGTCCCTGTCGTGGGAGTATGGTGGGCGTAAGCTAAATCTCTTCTGTTATTTTCTCATATTTTCTGTTTTTTAGAGAATTTTAAAAGTTCACAATTACTTTGATGCCTAGGTAGCTACAAGCAAGGGTTGATTCGAATCAGAGCAATTTATTTTTATAATTAAAGAATCTAAAATGCCTTAAGTGGAGATAAGCTTTAAATTTTTCTTGGTGTGATTATTCTTTCGTTCGGATGGAGACAGGGTACACGAAATTGTGTATTGTCTTAGCTACTAGGATCCTTTATGCTACGATATGCGAAATTTTGAATTTGCTAGGTTACTCAATGTGGATATCCTACGATACAGTTCCTGTACCACTGGTGGCATAAGATCCAGGACACAAATAGGTACGCGAAAAATAGCGAATTGCTTGGTACAGGAGTTTTCCAATTATATATTCACCATACTCTAAAGTTCACTTTTGTCGGAATATTATTTTGTAACTATCAAGAATATAATTTCTTCCTGTCTGACTCAAAGATATTGATAAGGATAGCGTGTAAAACATCCTGGATTTTTTACTATTACGATAACACATGATAACCAACAATCCGTAATGAACGTATTTAAATAAAATTCTAACATCGAAAACCTTAATTGATATCGAAACTTACTGCGTTTTCTTGTCTCTTCAACGCGTGGATGTCGAAAAAGCAGAATCCCAATGTGAGCTTATGAGTTGAACTAGTTTAGGAAAGTGGTCATAAGCTGCTTACGCATTCACTGAGAGTGGGGGAAGTTCAGAAGAGCAATCTTCCGGATTTTTGTATTAAAAATAGTAGGGTCCTTAAATACTATTGGAGAAGTACCAATAAAATCTGGCTGTAGCGCCGTTCCTTTATATTGGAGTATAATTCCTGCGTGATGAATGCTTAATCTCCCTCCAAAAGGTATAGTCAAAGAGGAGGAATTAGGTCTTCATTTCCCGCTTATAATCTTTGGGAGTGTCTATTAGGAATCTCCAGAATTTTATCAATGAAGGACTTAATTTTGACATCTGGTCTTGTGCTGCGGTTTTTACTCATCTCTTTGAATTCAGGCCCTTCTTAATTTATATTTAAGTTTTGTGATGAATGAATTTATGAATGAGTGTTATGAATGAGTGTTATGAATGTGTCCAACTATGTTGTATTACACGTATACGTTGACATATAACTGTGAATGATACCAAAAATGCAGGCTTTTGTTAGACAGAATGGAAGTATCACTATGTTAGTTCCCAGAAATCTGCTATAGCCTCATTCCTTCTATTTGAGCGATGATCCTTACTCTTATTCTTTTTTAAAGCTATAAAAAATCATAGTAAAGCATTTCGTGATTTCTCCCTTGCGTGAAGTTCCTTAGATTTTGAATATTTTCCAGCCTGTGTTTAGTATTTTTTTTTAGTTCCATCTGAACATTGTTTACACTTATAATTACGTGTTAAGGACAAAATATTTTTATATTTTTTCTATACTATTTTTATCCCAAAAAATCCACATTAAACAATTCGTCTGTTTATTTTATTTTATTTTAGACTTTTAGTTTTAAATTTGAAGGAGATAGAGGATGGATGTAAATGAATCTTCAATGATTAAATTTTCTCCTCATCAATTTAAAGATATCCATATATCAACGTAAAGTTCTCCGTCTCATTTGGAGACTTTGGCGATAAGGTGTTTTATCGAGCCCTGAACTGGTTACCATGGAATCGCGATAATGACGCGTATCATCAACAAGTACGCGTGGATCAGCGGCGTACGCGAGCGCCTCTTTGTATCCTCTCACTTTCCATTCCCATACTTTCACGCCATTGGAACCAACTTACAGCTGATAAGTGCCATCTCTCAATCCTTTTCACAACCTCTCCCTTTTTCCTCTCTCCACCTCATTCCATACCTCTTTTAGCATGTTTTCTTTTCAATACGATATCCGCTCATTTGACCATTCATTACTACACTCTTTATTTGCAAGGATTTTAAGGAGGAATGTTTAAGTCTTTTAAGTGTTTAATTCCCTACTTTTTTACTTAGCATACTATATTATGTCATTGTGTCCGCATATAGAAACTCGATAAATTTGAAGGATAGAATGGTTGGGCGATTTTTCTTCAATTATCGTTTCTGAATATTTGAAATAGTGCTGAGAGAAAAAATGAAACCGGTAATATAGCAGATGCATTTTCTTTAGGTTTGAAATATCTTACAAGTGGATAGCTTTAATTACGAGTACGAGTTAGTTTAATACACGAGTAGGCAAAGTATTTCATTTTCTCTGGTCAAGAGTGGAAATTATTCATCCAGTATTGAAACAACGTAAATATATCATTGTAATATATCATATAAATGTACCTATTAAGTAAAGGTTTGACTTTTCGTAAGGTTATTTTTTCGAAAGGCTGATATATAGATAAACATTAACCGGAACCTTTTAATTATGATTCACTGTACATTAAATTTGAAGTTCAGTTTCTGTGTGTCTTTAGAAATAAGAATGATGAATGTATTTATGACAAGGTCGTTTAGTTAATAGTATCACTTCACCTGCATATGGAATATACGCATATTGAGAGCATGTTCCGGTGATCCCGTTCCTTTATTAAAGGGAAGAAATCTCAGTCTACCCCATATCATTCCTCCTTAACTCTTCCCCATATCTCTCTCCATTCATTGCGCTTCTCATTATCTTTAATTCCGAAAAATTTACTCCTTTTCTAAACGCACATTTTTTTCCGCAGCTAATCCTCTTACGTTTTCCGTACCTTTTCTTTCGCCGCTCACGAGTCGCCCTTTTGAGTTCCACAATCATTCCGATGAAAAATTTCTCGTTTCCGCCATCTCATTTGTTTTCTAATTAATACCAGCGCTCATATTCTTTACGCGCGATCAATACCCTCGCTTTGAGATACACAGGCTACTTTGCCTTATATCACTCCTCGCGTTTTTTATCTTCTCTCCGCAAATTTCCTATTTCCTTTCATCCACTCCGGCATGAAATTTGTATTTTAAACGATAAAACTACAGAAAGAGTTCTCTTATTTTTTATCACTCTCGACTTTGTTTACTCTATTGTCGTGCCCCTCCAATCTCGGTCGCTCTAATCTTTCGCCTCCTTTCTCCCCACCTTTTATCTCTTCGCATATCTCCCCCTCTTCGCCATTCCTTTTAAACTACATTCTTCCCCTACACGAAATTATTCCTATCTCCATATCTCATCCATGGCTGAAAAAAGGAGAACAAACTAACCAACCCCTTTCTTCTCCGTCCGACCCCTTCTTTTTTTGGTCTCCGAAAACCCCTTTTTCTCTCCTATCCATTCGTCCGCCCTCTTTCCTCGCAGGAATCCCTTTTTTCCATTCCAGCTCCTCCTCCTGCCAAGCCTTTACAATCAAACCATTCCTCACTGTGTCTTTTCTGCGAGCATTACTCTCTACGCCATCCATTCCCGAATCCTCTCTCACGTCGTCTCGCCTATTCAGAATTCATTGATCGAGCTAATGCTATTTCCCCCTCTCGTCGTTTATGTGGGCCCGATTCTTTTCAGCCTGTTTCTTCTCGCCGTTAATTTTTGGAATGTCTCCGAAAGGTTTTATTTTGTTCAATTGAAGGTTTTTGGTCCGTTTTCATCTCTGAGGTTTATCTGCTGCGGTTTACCCTCAGCTCTCTCTCATATCTTTGCGAGATACTTGATTTGGAACTAATAATATTATTTGTTATTTATAAGTTTCCAATTAAGTTAATCTTTTTTTATTAATTGGTGTTATTTTTCATAGGAAATTGTCTAAGGAAGTCCCGGAATTGAATTGGAACGAATAAAATAATTTTAGCGCAGTCCGATATCATAATGATTATTCAATTGAGCAAAGTTCGCTAACGATACATCTGTTTTCTAATTTTGACTATAAAACGGATGTTAGATACTCATTTATCCTTAATTTTTAAGTTTTATGCATCATAAAACAACCTGCATAAATGTTATCTTCCATTCCTACCTATTATATTTCTATATATAGTATTTCTATCTATCATAAATCTCAAATTTTAATCAGTTGCATTCGGTGTACAATGCTAAATAAATTAAAATAATGTGATACGTGAAAAATACGATCCCTCCTGATATTCTAAGAAGTAAAATACTGGTCCAACTAATTCGTCCAGCAGATTGCGACGCTACGACATAAAAAGTGTGTAGAATTGTTTTGTCAGGCGATAAATAATCTAAACTTTCGTATTTCGGCGCAGACCGATCTGATATTTTTGGGCTGTACTTCGTGGTCTTAAAGTTAGCTTTGCGACAAGATTTCATTCTGGCTCTATGCCACCCCTGATTTGCCCTCTCCCCTGGATTTTCTTCCCTCTTTCCTTTCCCCCGCCTCGTCCAACTCTTCCACATGAAGCTCCGTGAAATTGACAATTCTTCATGCGATACCCTTCGTGCCGTCTTTCCATCCTTTCTCGCTCCAACATTCATCCCTCTGTCTTAGAAACATCTCTTCTCGAGTGGCGTCAAATCTTTCTTTCACTCTCACACTCACACTCACACTCACTTTCACTCTCACTTCCTTTTCTCAAACGCTGTAGCTGTTCGCACCTTTCATACCTATTAATTTTGAGATTTTCGTTGAGATAAGCAGAAGTGGTAAATATCGACATGACTGGAACTCGAGCTCTGGACCTTCGCTATGTTCTGAACATAAATTCTGGGACATCTGCTCGAGAAGTGGAATTCCATGTTTTGAGTTCTAGTCAATGCGATTCTTTCACCTCTGTGTATCCTAGAATCATAAATAACACATCTGTGTGTGCAAGGTGTAATCCTTTACCTAGACCTTTGAGATTTCTGGTTCCCAAGCTTGATTACTGTCACATGCATTTTTCTCATTCCCGTATTATTTTTTGTTTCATCCGATTGATTTTAATCAATTGAATTTAATATTATACTCTTTCTATAATATAAAATATTATACTCTTTCTTTCCTTCTCAGTACTCGATCGATGTTTCCTATTACGAATCATTCATGAAATTTCCTCATTTACCCTCAGGAATGCGCTTTGCTTACATTTTGACATATATACCTATATAATGTTAGACTTTTTGTTAGGAATATCTCTGTCATCAAAGCTGAACCGTTGCCGTGTATGTTTGTGACTTACTTCGTTTAGACTACAATGTCAATGGTCCGCTCGATAAGTCAAGGGGATACAGTTTCACATGGCTGAGGGGATAAGATGGAACCTAAAAATACTTGGCCGTCAGACCTTTGCAACCATAGCAGGATCCTCGTCCTAAATGCCCCTTGCCGCCGACTCCTAAGCTATCGCCCAACTTCTTTGCATCACCTCCCACTTCTTTTCAATGCTTCAAAAACGGTCGCTTTTCAAGAGATAAAAGAGAACTCCGCGCTAAGTTTTCCACCCCTATCCGTCTGCAGACCCTCTTACGGAGGATGGCCGCGGGAGCAGAGGAAGTGGGGATTAGATGAGGTTTGGCTGGGAGTAGGGAAATGAGGGTAGGTGAGAATATGTGAGGGGTTATAGAGGAAAGCGATTGAGGCGGAGTTTGGTGTCCGGGCGCCACTAGTATGTTCTCTCTCTTTGGGGCATTTCCCGTGGAGTGAGGACTTGGAAGGTTTTCTGGGGATTGTGGAGTCGGATTTGTATGGGTCTCCCCTTTCCCGATTTGCCCAGGAGGTTCTTCTTGTGGAGGTGGTCCGGGTATCGGGGTGGGTTCTCTCTGTGGTCCGGGTAGACGTGGTGGGAATGTAACCGGGGTATATATATATATGGAATCGGAAATTCTAAGGGAGCAATCAATATCTTCGTCGCGAGCTTTAACCTCGTAATTCTGATTCCCTTTTCATCCCCATTCTCTCCGACAGCTTCCGAATCGGTCCCCTCGGGATCCTTTTTTCTTTCTCTCCGACGATCCCCGGAGGCATTTTGCGACCCCGTTTCTCGCCTCCCCTCTCCGCCCGACTTTCTTTGATTTTCCATTTCTCTTACTACTAATGCGATCTATCAAATCATAGACATCTCTGGAAGGGTCTCCCGTTTCTGGTTGTTTGCGCTTGGCCATGAAGAGCTATTAGTAGCGTTACACCGTTTTATTTATTTCCTCGAAATAATCAATTTATTTTCTTTGTGATCAATATCCCATATTTAAGAATTGAGAGTGTCATTTCTAAAGCAGCTTTATTTCAGGTTTTATTTTTTCTTTTATATTTTGATGGGTTAATAAATTAATTTACCTCAAAAGGCTGCTTGGCCATCAGAAGTTGGGAGTTTGATGTTGGTTAGGGTTTATAAAAGGATGAATGGGCGCGGAACGGCTAACATAGTGTATGAGTAAAATATCAGTGGTACTTAAAAGAGAATAAGATCAAGAAAAAACTGGTTTTATGGGGTGAATGAGATGTTAAATTGTAGAAAAGGAATTTACGTAGCTTTAAGATAGAAAGGGATCGTATGAAAAGATTCGTGGATGTCTGAAGCGGAAAATGCACTCAGCAATGGGAAATAAATGAAGATTATTTATAATATTAAGTAATTTGCTGAAGCCCGGGAGGTAATATAGTTGGCCGATTAATGGGTAATTATTGTCTTTCATTTCGCAATGAAATGAAGTGATATTTTGTAAGATGTCTGAAGGAAAATTATGTCGCAGCACTTCATCTCAGCCATTTACTTTTTAATATAAAGCCTTAATACTTTGTTCTGACGAATGAATACGAAAAAAAGACCCTTGGTTTTTCTACTGATAATGATAGAAGTGTTCTTTTCTTTATTCTTTAGAGTGGAGAACTAAGCAAAAACTCGAGTTCGAATTATTACACTTTAATATTTGCTAAAGATTTTTAAATACTTCCATACGTATAGCTATAAAAGTCGTCATTCGGATTTTAACATTAAAGTTTTGGAAGTGCATTTTCCCCTACATCGCATTCCTTTATGAGACCGAATAACTTGCATTTAAATGTTTTTGCAGAATTGGAAGTGCTTTTTGATAAATTCCGAGCAACTGCGCATCATTCCCTTTCAAGCTCACCTTCCCGAAAAAAAGCGTCTCTTCTCTCAACGTGCTCTAGTTTTTTCAGCATCGCCAATTTTCACGCCCTCCCCCATTCTTCTCTTAATCCCGCATCCCTTATCCAGCATCTATTCCCATGGCCGATCACCCTCTCGCCCACCCACTCTTAATTATCCATTCCTTCTCTTCCACCCTTTCATTCTCCTTTCTTCATTTTCTTTCTTTTATCTCTTCTCCCCCTCTTTTCCCTTTGGACGTCATTTTCCTCTCATTTCAGTCCTCCTCATTTCTCTCAGATTTAATATATCTCCAGAGTCTTCTTCCCGGAATAAATTTTTTCTTCTTTCGTTTCTCTCGTATTCTTGTCAATCTCGTTGCTCTTACATGCAATTCTCGTTTTCTGCCTCGTTTTCCCCTCTTAATTTTCCTCTCGCGCTCTTTGTCTTCCGCTGTCGGATTCTTTTCATTTCCACTGTGTTGCACGGATTTTGTTCCGTTCACTTACGCTTTATCTCTTTCTTTACATCGTTCTTGTCTTACCGTGAACATGTTTTCATATCTCCCTTAAAGAAGGAGCATTTCCGTTCTTGCTCGTATCATGCTGTCTCTGCTTCCCCTCCCCATTTTTCATCTAATTCCCGTGTTTCTCTTTCTTTCTTTACCTCTTTGTGCTTTTTAGGGTTTTATTCTGTAAGTAAGTTGAATTGTAGAAAGTTGCCCATTTTCTGAGGATTGTATGTGTGAGTTGATATTTATTTCTCTCCTATACCTGTCATAGAACTTTTCAAGGGAAAAGATTAAAGGATCATAATGCATGAAAATGCTATTTTAGCAAGTGGGCAGAGTCAATGTTCTTACATTTAAAATTTAACTCAAGCAAATGTTCATTATTTCATCGTACAATAAATGAAAGGACGGGAATGCATCAACTACAGGTTTTTATGTGCTAATCGTCATTATAGATATGATAAGATGAAGATCTCGATGAAAGAGGAATAAAAACAACGTGTGCACGTTAACACAGGATGTAATAAAAACGACATAGGTGGCGACGCATAGCGTCATCATCTGGTACAAGAAATTAGGAATGTTACTTATATCAATCATCGATTTTATTAAATCCTGTGGTAACGAGTATGTTGTTTTTTTATTTCTCTTTCATCACAAAGAGCTACCACAAAATAGAGGCTGAAACAGTGTATATTGTAATTTTTTTTGGAAATGCTATCAGATTTAAAATTGACACTCCTGGAGACAATTAGGTGATATTTTTAGATTTGTCTCTATACTATTCTCTTCTAGTCTGTTGCCTTTTGCAAGGGAAGCAGAAGGTATCACCGCCATTCTAAAAATGAAAAGTGTCTCACGAAAACAGCCGAGTAATTCACGCCGTAGCGCTAGGCTTTACTAATTCTTCAGAAAGGAAGAAATTGAAGATCGCCGTACTTCTTTGTCCCCTCCGATCCCTTTGTTTAAGTCGTAACAGTCCGCCATTAGCGAGAGCGATATATTCCCTCGCTTCGAGTTACCTCCACACTCATCCCTCCTCACATCTCTTCTTAATTTCTTCTCTCCGGAACACGCCTCTCTCTTTCTTATTTCGCCACTCCGTTTCGCGCGTGTCTTCTCGGTGTGAATCTGGATTACGGAAGGTGGAAAGGGGGCGAAGGTGGTGGGAAAGAGAGAAGACACGCGCAGATTTATCTGGAGGGCATAAGTGCTGCGCGGCAGTGCGTTTGAGATAGTGGGGGCAGATAAAAGAGGGGTTTTTTGGGGGCGGATAGGGTTGTGGCGGGCGATTCCACGAGGGGATCGCTTCGGAGGCTTAGGCGTTTTTCCCCCGAACGGGCTTCCTTCAGCCCGGAGACGGTTCTCTCATGTCTCTGGGTGTTGTCTTAGGCGACCCTTTTAGGCTCGATTCCACCAGATCCGCCCTCATCTGTTTGCTCCTTGTCTATCTCTATTCCTTCCCGTACATCCATTCTGCGTATCGCCTCTGTTCTTCTTCTATCCTTTTCTTCTTTACCTGATATCAAACGATAGCCCGATTTCTTCGATGGGTGGGGTTGCATACCAGCTAAAGGTTGGTCTGACAAGACTAACTACTATTCGTTTAGTCATTATCATTATTATAACGTCTTCAGTTTTTTCTCTAGCTCGACATTCCTCCATTTCTCATCGTACTTTTCTTACTGAACCTCTTTCCTATTCCTTCTTTATCCTGCTTAAATCATTCCCCGTGTTGGAATAATTTAAGCTGTGGGTACAGAACTCAAGGTACGTGTGTCCAATCGCTGCTGACGCTACCCTATATTTTCTCCCCTGGAAAACTCCAAAGTAAATGAATGCGAACTCTGTCTATTAATGGAATAAATGCATCTCAAGCTCGTTGTTCACATACTTAGAATGAAGATGTCTCCATTTCTCAACTTTGGCACCTCATTGGTGCGAAACACTTTTTTTTGAAGAATTTGTCAGCTTTAATCTAGGCCATCTTAGATGTTGTCATGAAAATCTCTTAGAATTCCTTCACTCGCAAGCACGAGAGTTGCTGGTGATGTCACCTCTAGTTTGCGAAATGACTTCATAGTAAAAGAAGATTTTTTAGCGTAAGAAAAATTTATTCCGTTACAATTATATAAGGTTTATATCAGTACCAAGTTTATTTGCATATAGAATTGAGTTTACGAAGTTAGATTTTAAATTAACTTTCTGTTTACCCATCAGGTGTAAAAAATATGTGCGCATTTTCTCTTTACAAACACAGCAGAAATCGCATTTATTGAAGTTTTAGAAATAAAATATCTCTTATGATATGATATATAATATGAGTTTCTTGGTTATTAATAAGCCGATAAAATGTAGAAAAAGTAACCATTTGAAAATGAGTTATGAAACTTTACTGCTGGGTCATTGGCGAGTAATATTCTTTTCCTTTCTAATCGTAATAAGCAACTTATTACAAGAATCGTCAGAAAATATAAGTTGTCTTTTCTTTAACCTTAATCCGAGCTTTTATCTATTTAAATGTTAACATTGCTTGACGTTTAATTTTAAATGTCGCCTAAATAATATCCCACGAGCATTCCTCCTCTGCAGACTTTTCTCTCACATTTCTTCTTTTTTTCCAGTCTACTTTTCCTACGAACTATCCTTTTCGTTTTCCCTCTTTACTTTGTTCCTGGAGACGTTATCCCGTCGAGTCACATTCCGTGTTCCTGCGAAAAGCCCTTCTATCTCTCCTTTCGCTCTCTTCCATTCTGCTCACGTTACGCCTCTTCTTCCTCTTATCTCTCTCATCCTCATTTTATGACGTCTTCGGTTCGAGTGTTTTCCTCTCCGAAGCGCGCGTGTGCGTGCGATTATCTCTGCGTGTTATTGCCACCTGTTAGAAGACTGAAATGCCATCGCTGTCACCAGATTGCACGCGTGTTTCCCTTGTCACCTAATGTCCAGCCCACGTATCGTTTATGTTTATTCTTGGCTGCCTTTTAAGGGCGTGTCAATTCTTTCCTTTTTGCTGCAACTGTCTGAGATATGGCTAATGTGATAGTACTACCTTTAGATTTACTGATGTGAATCGTAGTATAAATTATGTAATTTCAAGATGGAAATTCAGCGAGTTCTCATCTTTCAAAATATTTTATTTATCCAAAACCATTGATATCCATAGATACCACCTATTTAATTTACTGTTATGTCCACGGAATAGCCAAAGCGCATTATAAAACTTTACCATAAATCGCAATAAATCTTAAATTTCAATCGGCAGTTTTATCCGGAACAATGTAATCTTTATCGCTAACTGTGAGTCTTCCATCTATATTAATTCGTCATAAAATCAAATAAGAGTTGGCAAGATTGCGAAAATTAATAATTTAGGAAGAGAAGAGAATTACTGGATATTTTGTATGCTTATATCTGGGTATTAGCAAATCATAGCAATACATGATTTAATTTTCTGACAAAAATATTATTCTCGTAGGATCCAAATTATAGGCAACAAAAACAGAACATTTACTGCAAATTGTATGGCATGTTTAACTTTCTTTGAGCCATAGGCAGCTGGTAAGAATTCTTGTGCTATTTATTTAAGCATATATATATTAATAGATTTCGCATATTAGTGTAAGATTGCTCGTTAACATGTCTTTTATTTTGTATGTTCGGATCTGTTTTTTATTTCTCTTTTTGAATCAAGATATGTAAATATCGCCCGTACGATCATAATATAATCCAAATTGACAGAATCACCCAAACTTAGCGATGAAATATTACTGATAATATCGTTAAATGAAGTAACGGGGTTAGACTGAGTAAATTATTACCAGATGGCAATGGAATGTTGGAAGGCATGGAATAGAAAGCAATTCAACTGAAAATACATCCTTTTATTCTAATTAAATGTTTACTTAAGTTAAACTTTTCTCTTACTCAACCACATTGCTGCCGATAAATTTTTCGCAATCATGTTTCTCTAAAGTATATTTGTTTTAGAGACTCATTGAGGTAGGAATTATCTATTTATCCCACTGCTATCCTCTTTAATCTATTACAGCTTATTCGGGTGTGTTCGGTTGTTCAACCTACTTCTGTCTAAGAAAAAAATAACCATATTAGGTATTTTATTTGTCTTATTTTCCGCCTGCTTTTGTGGAGTTTCTGACTTCTTCGTGTTTCTTAATCGTTTCTTAATAGTATAAGTATGGATTTTTGTCTCTGTATATTATAGGAAAATGTCTTATTTCAACGAAAATAAAATTTTATGATGTATCTGAACGTGAGACTTTTGAATTATAATTTTTCTAGGATTAATATTTTTGAATAGAATTACACAGACAGTTTCAGATATGATTTATTAAAAGCATAAGCGAAGGTTCTTTGTGATTAATTCTTCGAAATAGATTTAGTTGCGTGTTGATATTGCGAAGCGGGAAAGAGTTTATTTCACCGAGAGATAAGTAATCTAGCACCTTCGTTTACGGCCACAACTGGCGTCGGGTCATCGGCCTATAATCGTCCTCTGCCGTGTTGAACAGGAATCGGGTGTACTTTTGACGCCGAATTAGAAGCATTAAACCATCAGGCGGGTTGGAGTGGTGCAAACTGTAGCCGGAAAGCGGTCCGTAATGGAATACACGTAATCTTAGAGAGGACAACTTCTCATGCGCATCCCGTCTAGTTAGATATTCGTCTCGATTCCTAAGGGAGCGAGATCAAGGAGGAAGGAAGATCGTGGGAGGGAGGCCGGATGGCTCGGATTAGTCCGCGAGGGATATCGGAGAAGGATGTGGGATAGGGAGAGTATCCGGAGTTCCAGGGCATTTCTCGTAAGCATCCACCCTTTCATCTCATTCGGACACCCATCTTAAACTCACCTGCTCGCCTCCTTACTCATTCCACTCCCTCGTTGCCTTGAATCCTAAGGAGGCATTTTTCGCATCAAGTTATTCCTCGCTTCGAAGAGTTGGTTAGCTGTTGCTCTTCTGTAGAACTAGTCGTTTATTCGCGGAATTAGCAAAGGAATATCCTTGGATTACTAGGATCTCAGATTTGTCGCGATTTAAATGGCGACCTGCTAATTATTGTTCGCAAAATTTCAAGGAGATACTTCTCCTGGATGAAATAGTGCAAAAATAGACTTATTTTGCATCAAGATTTTAAGACCAATCTAATTCGAAAATTATTAGTTTGAGCTTAAATAAGTCATTGAAGTAATGTTACAAAGATAAACAAATCAATAAAAAAATCATTGCTCAGGTGAAAAGTGAGAAGGAAGGAAAAAAAATCATCCCTTTCTCAAATTGTTCATCGACTGAGGTTAAACAAGAAGTGAAGAATGCTGACATAACTAATCTCCCTCTTTCCAGGCAGAAAGAATACCCGGGTTCAAGTCCCAAACATGCCGCTAAATTTTAATTCTTGTTCAACCTTGGGTTTAAGGCGTACGCTTTTTCCTACTATGTCAAAGTAAATTTCGATCATCTTTGGATAACTACGAGCTTTTATAATTAGAAGATTCTGATATTCATATTGGAACAGTTAGGAGTAAAATAAATCTTTTATTATTTCATTTAAATATAAATGTGTTTTACTGGAATCTGTTATTTATTTCCTTTCTTAATTAAGTGAAATG
The DNA here is from genome assembly GCA_947579665.1 of Sympetrum striolatum. Taxonomy (NCBI): domain Eukaryota; kingdom Metazoa; phylum Arthropoda; class Insecta; order Odonata; family Libellulidae; genus Sympetrum; species Sympetrum striolatum. Next base: position 85,297,983 of record OX388345.1, read on the forward strand.
TTAACAGAAAACTAACCATAAGACTGAGAAAGGTGTCATTATCAAATTTCAGATGAAAGTTAAACGAAGAGTATATTTAAGACTTATGGGAGGGCCTACTCCAATTGAAGATCTCAAAATAATTGCAATTCAGTTTTGCTCCGCATAAGATGCTGGCAGTTGGCCGAACTATAAGTTACTCTAGGTGTTCGAAATAAGCCTCTCTTATTAAATTAACCTCTTTACTCCCCTGTCTGTTCCTAGTCATCTGAAATTAAATGGCTTACATGACGTCTGCGAACGAGCGTTACTATAAATTAAGCCCCTTCCGTGCTCTAATTTTCCAAGCGCTCACTTACAGCCATCTCTGCGCCCGACTGCATCTTTGCATTTCATCATTCGTTTCAAATGCTCCAGAAACTCCATCCCAACGTTCATATGGTAAACATTTTGTATGCAAATGCTTTCTCCGCCGCGAGCTTCGTCAAGCCGAGCTACTTTGCATCGCTTTTTGGACCAGAAGCCACTTTTAATGCGTTCCCTAATGATTTGTGCACCAGCTAACGCTTTACGCCCAATTTACACTTCCGTATAATTACTCGGAAATGCTTCCTAGATCTTTCTTCGCCGACTCTCTACCGGCGATTCGCATAACAAATGCTCGTGTATTCCTCCCGGAGTTCGTTTTTAAGCGCCCGTTTGGCACTGTACCTCTCAGGCTCGCGGTGTAATCGGTCGAAAATATCCCTAGCATAACCCCCAAAGGGAATATCTCCGCAGCTCCCTTTTCTCAGCCCTTTTCAACGCGATACGTTCCTCCTTTCCTTCGGAGAGAATAAAGATATGCTCTTTCTCGTGCATTCCACTGCTACGTCTGCCTCTTTATTTACGTATTGAGCTGCTTTTTACATGGGTAACGTTCCGCTGAAACTGTTTAACAATTCTTATTTCCGTTGATTCTTATGAAAAGGTGCTTTGTTTTATACCGGGGGTGGCCAGCCTTTTATAGTTTATGCGTGAATTATTTCATATTTATTTGAGGTTTGCCGCACAAACTACTATGATGCGCCATATATTATAATGTGCCATAAACTACGTCAATTTACTATAATAAATACATTTTCTAGATTTAATCGGTAGGTTATTTTGCATGTGTACTTATTTCTATTATTGATATATATGTATGTACTACATTGTGTAAGAAATTAACTTAATTTTCCTCTGAATTAGGCTTTAAGTTATTCATTCACTTATAATCATATAATGCACACTTTTCAAGATAAAATTTCATTTTAAACACATAAGATCAAATAAACTATTACTGTAATACACTTATACTACTATCTTATGTGTTTGAGATGAAGTTCTACCAAGTAAAGGCCGTAGTGATTGCATTTATTTTCATTTTAGCTTTTCATTAACTTATGAGTAGACTAAAGATAGAGTACTACAAGGTGATTCTTATATTCTTATTTATACAAATGTATTTCTTGTTTAAAAAAAACATTTGAATAAATTTGAAATCGGCGCTACAAAGTAAATACATATGTGTAGTGTGTGTTAGTTTCGGTAGCTGTGATATTTTCTCTATTGTCATTTTTGTCATCATTCGTAATCGAGCAATAGGACATTTTTATTGCACGCCCTCTTGCACCGTTCCGTAGCGGCGATTGTCTTTTCCGGCTTCACATGCACATCCGATAGGGGAGTGAATTTGTTTTTTCGGCATCCCCTATCATCTGCACAATAATGGGTTCATTGTATTTGCTCCCCTCCCTCTCTCCTACTGTGGAAACTTCCTTCAAGAAGATTTACCCTCTCATCCGGAACATTACCTCTTCGGAGGACACGCGGAAACACCCTCCCTTTCCTTCTTTCCTCTGTAATTTTTCTCCCGACCCTAATCCCCGTTTGTAATAGACGCCTTCCAAATGAAAGGCCGCTAGAAATGTTAAGGGGATGATCTCTCCGCGTCCCACTTTTGGAACGGCGATAAAATCAAGATGGCGCACCGCGCAGATGGCGGTTAGCGTCCACGGCGAGAGGATATTTTTTCCCGGGGATTTATGCGGGATCGGATGCGATCGTGTTTTAGCATCTCTCTTTTTTCTTTCCGTTAAGTGCGTCGTTAGGAGTGCATGAGGTCGAAGATACTGCGACCGCGAACGGGAGGAAAGTGATTTCGGGTCGTGCGATCGTGTTCGCACTCGTGTTTTTTACGTTTTATTCCCGTCGCCCCGTTAATTATCCGACGTCCCGGAAAAAAGAAGTCTATTAAGTGATCGCGTTAATAGGTTTTTCCGGATCCGTGCCTTAAAATTTCATCAGACGCCGAATTTAGTTGGCTATCGGTTGGGCGGTTCGTTTAGATATTCGAGGACTAGTTGTAGAGAGCCACGCGAACTGTTGAGCTGTCAGTGGTTTATATTTTTAAGGTTTTTTTTCGGTTGTGTGGTGTATTTATTCGTGTGGGATTCAATGACCTTACTTATTTAAAGGCGGCCGACCAGTGTTCCCTCTTATCTATAAGGTGTGCATCCGTCCAGTACTCATTCCTGTGTCCCAGTCGATTAGATATTTGTGCCTTCAAAAGTGTTGAGAAATTTGAGGTCCTCATTCGTAATTAGTATTTTTTAATATTTCATTTTGAAAGTGCTCTTATAGGAATATAGAAGTATGATTTCATTATTATATCATAATTAATCCCTCTTAAAATGGAACAGAATTGGGGGGGTGTTGTCAATATATAGATAAACACTATAAATAATACGAAATAGAGTAATTAAAAATATATTTTATGGAAAACACAGGTAAGTAGTTAGACCATCAAAAATTCTTAATATCCTTTTCATGTGTATTTTTCTTTCAACTAATAAATAGTCAAAAATTTGTAATTTTTGCTCTTAGAAAATTTAGCGCTTCAGCTTCATCTATACTTCTAAAACAGTTATCTTTCTGTCTAGAGACGAATGAATTTTTTAAATTCTGCTGTGTGATATTGGTGCTGTGACATTTTTTGTAACAAAAGGGTACATCCCGTTGAATAAATAAATAAATTAATGAAACGATACAGTTGAACTCGGCAGTAAATAAAACAGTCAATATACACCCAAAAAATCAGACATCAGTTTACATACGTTACCCAGATTCACTCGAGTGAATATTAGATATTTGTAGTTCTTGATCTTCTTTAAAAATAGTTGCACGTCTATCTCATATATTCGCCCATAGGAGTTATCCGAACTAGTACTACTGTGGAGTGCTCTGAAAGCTTGGATCATTTCGCTTATAAGAGCCCCCGGGACCGCTTTCAATGAAGGCGAATGTGCTATCCATTTGGGTATCCGGAAGTTCCGTCAATTATTATTACGCCTAAATATTTAAAAAACAAAAAACTAATTGTGTAAACGACTTATGAAGTTCGTTTGCTTGCACGCTTACTCTTTCCATGAATTTATAATCTGACTTGTTACTAGCACAACATTTGCTAACTGTTTATCCTCTTTCAACATTTCCTGCGCTGCGCCTTGTTAATTTTCCCGGTTCTAATAATTTCAAGCATCGACTATTCCAAAAATTATCAAAGCATGCACTCGATGGAAAAAGCTACGCTGTGGGCAAGATAGAGATCAGCGGAAAAAACGGATCGTCTCTGCCGGTCTGAGAGAGTAGCGCTGGAAAAAATTCTCACACTCCATCTGTCACATACCCACGAGTTGCCCGCGCACGAATCCCTTTCCCGTTGTCTATTTCGTTCCTCATTTGTCTTTTGTAATCGAGAATTATGGGTTGAAGAACCTCTGGGTAGGCCATCGAACGGTTTTGAAGAGCGAAAAAGAGAGGATCTCCCCCGTTCCTCCCTCTCGGAGTACTATCAAAAGTTACGAGCCATGCCGTAGACTGTGAATGAGTTCGAAACGCAGGGAGTAATTAAGCGTGAATGTCAAAAAACGTTGCGGCAGAAAAAAATGCGAAAATGAAACAAAAAAATATCCTTTTCCCTTCCCTCCTCCCTTTACGTTTCAAGCACGGAGTTTATGAAGGAGCGACTCTCTCTCTTTGCTCGCAGCACCATCGTTTTCTCCCTTTATACACTTCTTTTTTCTTTTCTTGTCTCTCTCTCTGACATCCTGCGTCTCCTTCCTTCTCTCCTTTGCTATTCGCCACCTTCGCCGCACATTCATACCTTTATCCCATTTACCCCCTTCTGCTTTAATATTGCCCGCGTCTTCTTTTAAATTTTTCCTCCTAGTTTTTTCTCCTTTAAACCGCTCTTTTGAGGCTAAGCACGACTTTGGAATAATCTTCCATTCTCTTCCGAATCCTTTCGCGTGTACTCTTATCGTAATTTCGCGTGAACGGGGAAACTGTTTCACGTGGTTGACCTGATGCCATTGTAAGATTTTTCGGACTAGTTTCCGAGATAACGTTAATGAAACGTATCGCTGCTCAAATCTTGCACCGGCGGATATCAATTTTTGAAGCTTTTGGTTCCTTTCTCTTGCTTTACTTTTCCTCATTGGAAGTTGTGTATAGTACTGTTTTCAGGGGACTCACTATTTTGATGCGTGGAAATCAGACTGGCTTTTCCGTCAGCGGAGAGAAAATTCAAGATAATTTATAATGGTATTTAATTCCAGTTATTTATTTTTAATGTTTTTTATTTGGAATTTAAGTTATACATGCATTTTACGTAGCATAATGTGTGAGCTTACGAAGTTATTTAATAAACAAGTAATAATTCTAAATAAAGCTATTTCAAACTTATCACAAATAAGCATAAATACCGAACCGACCTTGAGATTCTATGCTATCATTATGCTCATACGCATAATTTTATTTTCGCTAATACTTAAGCGTTGGGTTATAATAGCACCTTTTTCTGATTTAAAAAAATATCACTATCATTAGTAGAAATAATCAAATTCCGAAAGAAGTTTAGTTTCTTCCGTAAGCAGAATGTAGTGCTGACATTTTTGTTTTCTTTTCTTATTACTTGTGTATTTTTGTAGCAACTCTCTTACGTTTTTTTTTCGCTACAGCACTCTTATATAATTTTCCCATCCTAGTATCTATGGCTAGTTTTTTTCTAAGCGATTCATTTGATATCCGAGTCACGGTATGGACCTTATCAGAGTTGTTTCGTTTAATTCCATTTAATTCGCCATGTGTTCCAACATATGGTTCACAGATGCAGTGGAATCTGTAAATCATTCTCATGAATATACTAGGTTGGACGGGTGGATTACTTTCTATAATCAATAAACTTTTTTCAATCATTTTCTCGATTTTACTTGTAATACACACATTTAAAGAGGGAGTCTCTCTTTTTAAATTTATAAACATCTTTTTTGCTTTTGGATGAACCTTTGTTTCCCTTAACTTCGTCAGCCCTGTTTATTTCTACAGCTGTGTCTTTACGCTATGGATGCTCAAAGAGTATACATAACAAAATAATTGGTTTATACTATCGACTGTTTTATGTAGAAATCATGTTATTTAATTTGTCTATGCCAGGAAGTTTTGCAGTTTGAATAGCCTCCATATGTTACCAATTTCCTAAAAGGTACTGCCCCGCGTTGTATTCCTCGTGAAAACCTCAATATAATAATGTAAGTAGCTATCTTCAGTCGGAGGTTAGACTCATCCGGTTGTCCAAAAACACATTTTACGTGTACTTGTCGATCATGCTCTCATATTTTGCCCTGTTTTCCTCCTCATTCTCCCTTTCTCGTTTTATCCCCTCCCTTCTTCCCTCATCCTTCAATTCCAAACTTCCTCGCCATACTTTCACTCGCTCTCTCTTTTCTGCATTCATTGTTAAGATTGGTCCAACCACCGAGCGAGTCCTTCACATTTCGGCAATGCCGCCATCAAGCGCAGAAAAGGAGCGTATCTCCTTTAATTTGCACCACCACTCTTTCTCGCCTCCCATACACTTTATCTATCCCTTTCTCTCCTATTTCTTTCCCTTTTTCCTTCTCCACTTCTCCTCCACTTCCTTACGCGTCGGGGAACATTTTAAATGACATGTAACTCACAAAACTCTCCTTACTTCCTTTTTAATGCTTAACCACACAACATACTGCCTCCCACCGTCTTTCATTCTTTGTTTCTTCTTTCTCCGGAAATTTCCTTTCACTCGTTGAATTACTTATCACAGCCGTTTCTCCTTCCACGCGCAACTTTCCCCCAAAACTTCAGCCCTCGTACACAGTCGGATAGTTAAGGAAAAATGGCAGGCGATGGACCTAACGGGGATAAAACGTTCGGATATGCTCGAGCCGGACTGTTGTTTTTCGATTTTAGGAGCTACATTCGCTTCGAAAAGTGTTACTTTCCTCAATGCGCAGCTATAAACTTCTCTTTTTCCTCAACTACATTGATTTTTTTGCCTTTGCTTGTTTCCAGAGTGGTGATAATTTTATCTTTCATAGAATTGTCGCCTAGTAGATTTTATTTTACGATAGGTCATACAGGGTTTTAAGATATCCTTAGTTGGATAATCAACTTGAAAAGTGTTTATCTATTTAAGTTTCTCATAAGTAACGAACTACATAGTTTTCTTTTTCTCAAATTCCATATTTTAGATATCCATACAATACTAATAGTCATTTATTGAGATAAGATATTAAGTTTACTTTAAGAATTCAGTAAGTTAACCTATACATAGTTCGGCATAACATCCTTAGCAGCATGATATTACTATGGTACTTACCACTACACACACATATAAACATATTAATGTCCTTCTACAAATAAATTCACATTACATCATTTTACTGTACACCCCTGTTCATTCATCGTCGTTTATAAAGCAAGCTATATAAATAAATTTCTAAGTATTGCAACACATTATTCCTCTGATACATAAAGTACATTATTGGTGTGATTAAAAAAAATCGAATTACAGTACAATTAATACTTTAAATATATACAGGTAGAAAAAATAAGGAACATACAGATCGACTATACAAACTTATAACTATTTAATATACTTTGAAGTTAGTTCTAAAGAAAATGTAGATTAGTACTAAGGTTAGAGTTATATGAAGAATACTTCGAATATAGAAGCAAGAATTAGAAATGTGGAAATTTCTACCGATGTTAGGTGAATACCTGAATTTCGTAGTTTTACTAGCTTCAGATAGCATAAAAACTATCACGATCGTAATGAAGTATTATTATTTTGTTTTTGTTGAAAGTTCATCCATTCGTATCAATCTCTATCCAGTAGTCTCATCATTCTTCGATGTTTGCGCATCCCTTGATGAAAATCTAGCGGCGATTACGCGGTTGGCGAAAACTTGTTTTCCGTGGCCATTCAGAAACTGTTAAGTCGTTCCCCGGAGCGGAACTCAAGGGAAGGGTGTGGGTCAATGCGGATCTAGGAGATCACTTTTGGCGGAGTCTCTCGCTACCATTTCAGAGGGGTTTTACGGTTGCTACTTTTAAATATTAAACTGCGCGGAGACCGCGGCAGAAAAGGATAGCTCCATGGCCGTGCCGCAGCGTTCAGCCGCGTTGTGCATTAAAAGTTAATCCATTCCAGTGGAGCTTGCATCCACCGCTTCCAGTGCATGCGCTCGCCAACTTAAGGCTCACACATTTCTCCCAATTAGCGGTCGAAAGCTCTGCCAGAATCGCCGGCAAAGATTTATGCAGATGAATGTCTTATTAGCGGTTTGTTAACGGGTTGGTGAGAATAAAGTAGGAGGATGACAATTCATCAAGTTGTTAGTAGCTGCTTTACTTGGTGATCGTAGGATGAATTTCATTAAATGATTTATCATGTGTGTTTTAAAATAATTCCATCCTTTGCATCGTTTTTTTGTATTAATTGCGTTTTTTTAAGGAAATTTTGAGATTGTTTTAAAAAGGTAGTTGACTAAATCGCTGCATCCGCCTCCTCTCATTTAACCGATGTTCTTATTCTTTGACTAACAATTCATTATCCTTTTCCCTCTTTTGTTTATTATTGTTGATAAACTGCCGTAGGACTCAACTCTTGGTGGTGGTCTTTTACATTCATAAAACATACGTTCATACTTTATGCGTATAAACCGAATTCGTACATTCCTAGCACATGATACATGCATAATGTACTCTTGATGTATTAAATACTTTCCTGATATTCATATATTTTGATTGGTCAATTATATAAATATTCAATATTTCCTTCGTTTTTTGCAGGTTATACTTTCAGAAAAACTTGATTTTAGGGGAAATCCCTAGTGACTAATTTGATACAACCTCTTCAACTAGCAAGGCGATTGGTATCTATTAGGGAAAAAATCAACTCTATGTTTCCGTAGGAATGGAGTAGAATCAGGGGTCCTCGGGGTCTTTCGATAAAATTACCTTTTTCAGATTAGCAGACATTGACAAACATACGAAATCCCCATTAGGGATCGGAGAGTATAGCGAGTTGCAAGTAACTCGCGGGGGGCAGAGGGTAGCAATCACGGCCCCCGGAAAGTGGATTACCCGCCTTGCATCCTAAGCAAGAGTATCCGTGGAAAGGCACCATGGGAACCAGAAGCAATCTGGATGGACGCATATATATTGTGAGGGCTGCGAAAGCAATATCGCCGAGGAAACGATGATCCCGCTCTTCTCATACACATAGTAGTTTACAGCGCCGTTGAAGCACGGAGATGAGGCCCAGAAAGGCTTTTTTACAAAGGTATATGAGCTTCGGGCCAAATCACGTGACACTTGTTTATCCGATGCTGCCGTATCCCTGTACCGGGATTCCATTCTCATCTATCTCGAAATGCGGAGTCTAATTATTTATCGATCGTGGATTAATAAAATGGCGTAGGATAATAATTTGAATCATAGGTTAAGGCTACCCTTACATTCAACTCATTGCTTTGTAAGTTTGAATTTGTGTCGTCGTTCGAATAGAGGTTTTATCTATGAGTGAGAAATGTATCTCATCAGGTAAAGGTTGTGAGAGGATTTTTAGAATAAATCAGAATTAATAGAATATCGTTTCATTATTGCTGTTTGAAAATTTTATTATAGTAGTATTAAAAATGCTTCGATAGCTTAGGCCATTTCGCTCATTGGCTCCCTCCGACATTTTATTATGATCGGCTGAAGTTTAGTCTATAGGTTTCAACGGTATTTTATTTATAATTTTCGAAAGTTTTTTCATAAAAGGAATGGTAATGCTGTTCAAATTGAATTTCTTAATAGACGTAGTGTTTCAAGAAATATATAAATACAAGGCTTTACTATTTGATTTCCACAATGATTGTTGACTACGATTTATTGATTTCTAGTACAAATATTAAGAAAACTACTTGTTATACCAACTAAGATGGTTAAGAAGTCAATATAATAGGGAATTATGCCTGTTTCTATGCTAGAGTAATAGTGAATCGCGCAAATTAGGTAGTTGTGGTATTATTTGAAATTAAACATTTGTGTCTAAATTAAAACTTTACGTAATGCGTAGAAAAGGCAAGCATTCCGATCATCGTGAGGAATCCCGTTTGGAAATAGACCATCGGCGCTTCCCATTTCAGAGACTGGGTCACTATTAGCACATAATGTGTGATTTCACGTCCCTCTTCCGCAGCCGTCATCACGACCAAGGGAAGGCTCTTTCGGCCACTTCCGCTGCGCCACCCTCCCAATGCCTTATTCGTTACGGTTGCGTAGAGACGGCAGATGCACCCTTTTATTCATCTCAGAACGAGTCTTGTTTTTCGTCACCGCCTAGAAGGATGTGTGCACCAAGACAGATGAATGGGGAAAAAAGAAGAGATGCAGGCGAAAGGGGGTGTGAAGTTGATCGATGCGAAGGAATAGGATGAGGGAATGCGGCTTTTATAGAGAAGGAATAAATAAAGGATGGATAGGAAAAGAAGGCTTCACTCCTCGGATAATTTCAGTGGAAGACGTTGAAAGGCCATGCAAAGTCAGTTGCTGTTAATGTTACTTCACCTGATATCGTAGTTAGTAGAAAAGGTTTGGGAATAGTACGAGAGAGGGTAACTTGAAAAGTTTTCGAGTTTAACAAGCTGTGTTTAAATTTTAAATATAGTGGCCATATGTGAAGTTCTATTCATATAATAAGTGACGAGAATTGCTTTAACTTACACCGTAAATGGCCATATTCATTTAATTATTTAATGCAAGATAATAGCGTCTTGTTTCAAAGTCCCCATTAATGCATTTTCATCAGATGTACAAATTGTTTTAGGAATATAGCGAATAAATTGGTTCAAATAATTCTTGTTGAAATTCTTGCGAATTTTAGTCCGTATGTCTCATAGCTTTCCTTCAAATTTATGCACTGCTTCCAAATCAGGAAGAGAAATACGGTTGGGTTCTTGCAATTCAACAGCCTGCATAGCTTAAGAGGCGATGAAGAAGGGATAAGGGGAGACCTATGGGCTTTGGGGAAGTTACGTAGACGTGATGAGTGGAGTTAGTTTAGGCAGAGTTGCATCGTGTATGTGCACCTCGGAGACAAGAGCTGGATAAGTAATGAGAGAAGCAGGAAGATAGATAGATACACCCGTATTTATTTTTGCCCGCCACCGGAAGGAGACTGACGTCACTTTGTGGGTGGGGGAGGAGATGGCGTTGATGTTAGGGTGAAGAATAAATAACGAAATGGTAAAAGGGGAGATAGTGAGCGTTGGCAGGGGTGGGCGCGTAGAAGAGGGATTTTCTGCTTCGATGAATGGAAAAACGATGTCTTTGTTTTTTTTGTTCTACTGCCAATATCAGGGTATAGTTCTCAGATTGACTGTTTACTGTTTCCGCCAGAAGGGAATGCGAATCTAATACAGCGTCTATTTATTTCTTCTCCTACATGCATTATATTTGCATGGCTGTAAGTTTCTTGGCGCTAAAGTGGAGTACATTTTATCTTTTACCCCACCATGCTGTGATATTACTTCCAAATAAAACACTCCTATTAGAGCGTATGTGTGTTATATATTTTACTTACTAAGATGTTATAGCTCCGATGTAATGCTTTCCGCGTAATTCTAATGATACTCTGTACTCACAGCAAGTGGTCCATTTATTATTTATCATGGCCAGATGAATATGATATGAGACGAATAACACACGATGTAAGTGTACTGGAATGTTGTACACAAGTTACACTGTTTACGCTGTATAATTTTAAGTGGGATACTATTTTATACTGGTCAATATATAATAAGTCAATTTTATTTTATAATATTATCAGGAGTCATTACTTGATTGTTTTTGGAGTTTACTTTTCCTTACTTGTTACTATGTAGGATTAAAAACACGTTATACTTACTATCATGGATGGTAATATTGGACAAAATTTGAATTTTATTCCTCTCTTATCTTGGAACGGTATCTCAGTTGACACGTAAATAGTGCTTTTTGATGAATCTTTTGTTATTGCTTCCTTAGGAAGTCTTAAATATATATACACTCCCGAACTAGGGTTATCTTCAATTGCTACTTTAATATAGACATTAATGAATGGTTTAGCCTCTGGTTCCTCCTGATGTTTGAATTTTCAAGACCCTCGCCTTCCTAATACTTTGTCTCGTGGTCTGGAAACCTTCACACGCCTCCCGTATCTCGGCCTCCTTACAATTTTTCCACGCGCCCCATCTCTGTTTGTCAAGTCATTAGCATTTTCATCCGCTTGACTCCTCCGTGCGTTGCCAGTTACGAGGCTTTCATTAGCGCTCCTGAAAGGATAGGTAACTTTATCAACAGCTGTATCCTTTTTCAGATTCAAATTAACGTCTCCCGACGCAATGTCGTTACAACTTTCATTACCTATTATTAAAATTTCACCCCTTTTCAGCTCTTACCTTTTCCGAGCACAAAGAGAGTTTCATCTGCGAGGGAGAGGAAACTTTTCTCCTTTCTTTCCCCTCTCTTCCCCTTGTGGCAACCCTTCCGAACGGCGTTAATGGCCTGTCCCTCATCACGTCATACTGTTCTCGTCATCCCCACTCACGTCCATCCGTCTTCGAGACCCCGAAAAGAGAGAAATATTCCACCCCTGCATCGGCCTCCCGTCTTCAATCTCCCCCCCCTTACCATCTAGTTCGCCCTTTCCCAATCACGCCCTCCCCCGATTCTTTGTCTTAACATATTCCTCCACTTCCAACCGCAATCTTCCTTCTCAGCGGTTCCCTAAATTTGCGATACGCAAACGGGGAATACTCCACATTGTGGCTGCTCGCGAAATGTCATTCGTCCGCTTGAAAATTTTTTTGATCCCTTCTGTCTTCAGGTTCTGTCGTTTTATTCTGAAATCCGCAAGTCAATACGCCATCAGAGCTCTTGTAGTATTATTAATAGTTCTTCGAAAGCTTACGGTAGGAAAGATACATACTCGTATATACATAATATGAAAATATACAATATAATCTCGTTTCCATCAGCGTGATTTTTTTAGTCATAATTTTATTTGCTTTGGCATTATTTCCGAGGTTTTTTCCGCAATTTTCAATTCAATTACAATATCTAATACACCATATTCAATACAATATCTAATATGCCGATTTATTGTTTTACTTTAGAAACTCCTGGTAACTTCGACGTGATGGTATGAGAAACATATATTATTATCTTGTTTTTTTTACGCAAGAATTCGTTTACTCGTCATTCAGAGAAGTTCAATTGGGTCCATCCTTTGGCTTAAAATGGTGCCTGTATCGTTCTTCCCAGAGGGTACGACCACGCTGTTAATTATAACTTTTTTGTTTCTCAGAATTCAATATTAATCCGATTTTTACTCTTCGATGTGTTTTCGATGCGAATGGTTAATTTTAAACTTCAGTACCCCTTGGGTTATTTTTCTTCATTAACATTCGTAATTAATTCAATTTACGTTCGTAATTAATGAGTTTTATGCCTAATGACGTTAAATAATGGAATGTGACGATGGAATGAGCCCAAATCCATTAAAAGTGAAAAAAAGACTCAATATTTTCTGCAAAAATGTTTGTTTTAACAAAAATAAGGTAAAAGGTGTTTGAATTGAAATCAGCGGTTCAAGATGAGTTAAGAGCGATTAGTTTCTCTATTGGAGATGTGACCTAAAATACTCCACTTCCAAGTTTATCTATGGAATGATTTTTAATCTAGATATGCTAAGTATCACTTGAGTTATTCTTTTAAATAGATATGTGTTATACATACTAGGAAATGCGTATATTAATTAGGGCTCTTTTAAATATACCAATGCTCAAGGTTGGCATCAGAAGAAGCCTGAAGTTCAACTTAATCTGTATCTATTTTTCATTTTTATGGAATGGAGACCTGTTTATTTTTTCATCAAAAAAGTATCACCATCAAGAAAAGAAAGAATTCTTTCAATACAATATTCAACAGAAAATTTACTCAAGATATTGCCTAAATGTTTTGAATATTGTCATTTTTTATGTGTTGGTCATTAATTTTTGCTTTTCCGACTTTTAACTCGTTATTAGTTCGGAAAATAAGGGAGTGGACCACTTTTTTTAGTTACGATGTTATTGTACTAATGCTTCATTAAATTTTTCATCTCTCATTCGTATATTCCTTTTCGTTCGTCCGCTCTTAACCGTGTTAACCTCTTTTCTCTTCCTCATTTGTTCTTTCTTCTCTTCTACTCTTTGCATAAACACGGTATCTCTCCAACAATTTTCCAGTTCCCCCACAGCATCTGTTTCAGCTTGCAAGAAGATATCGCTGGACACTATGGACCTCATGCATATTTGAAAAGAGTCGGGTAGGGGATTGTTAAGGTGGTCGCATTAAGGTGTGCTGTGGAGATATATTAGGGAGATACGGCTATTAGAATGGACCAAAAACCTTTGGGTAATCAAAAATAGCTTAATTTAGTCATCTTGTATCTATATACATAATTACAAATTTTCTTGGATAATATTACAGAATATTGGTTACTACGTAAAAATCTTGGGAAATGATTTTTTTAGGACACAATGAGGATATTAGTATTAATTTCAAGGATTTTACTGATTATGATGGTGATACCCACTCATAATGGACCCTTTTAAACGGATGAAATATTTCATAAGTGTAGGAAGTGAATTAAACCGAGGAAGAGCAGCTAAAGATATCTTCGAGTTAAAAGTATTCAAATTTCCACTCTCTCAGAGTTAATTCTTTCACAAAGGTGTAGAATTCATATTCAAGTAAAAATAATCAATTGCATAGGCTTACTCCTTATAATCCTCAGGATTAATTTAACGAATTTACTACTCTAGAAATAATCAGCGAGCTTTCGAGAGGCGATCAAAATTTTCCCTCCCTGTCGCCCTTAATGAACCGTGTGATCCCTTCCACCGATTATTTGCATTGGACTTACTTTATGATAGCAAGAAGAAATTCGTTCGGGGGGGGAGTATAAATTAAAATTCTTCTTCGCTCCGATGCTATTTCTGAGAGAGATTTCCTGTTTTCCTTCATCATTTCTCCTTTTTCTCAGTACTCTGTTCTAATCAAATCTTAGTTCTGGAAGAAGTATCTGAAGTTTGGATAAATTTCTTACGTGATTAGTAGATTAAGGCTGATTTATGAGCTGATGTAGCAAAGTTGTCAGAAATACATTAGAGAATGCTGTCAGTTTTGGAGTGTCTTGTTATGCGGATTGGCACCTTTAATGCAACAATGTATGAGGTGATTGCTCTTTGGAGTCAATTCATCACGTGAAAGTGGATGGTTTATAACTTAGGGGAAACCTAATGCCTTCAAGTCACATTTTCGGACAATCGATGAGGCTTTAACTACCTGAAAAAATTAACTTAATTTAATTCTGTTTTGCAATATTGTTTTTTTTTAATTTTAGAATAAAATTGAAAGTTAGCAATTAAATTACTTTTTAGTCGTCCGATTTTGACATTTAACTATTTGAATATAGGCAAAACGCAACTCAAGTGCGACATGGTATTCAAAAGCGGCTGAATGGTATATAAAGCTTTATTGCTTTGTTTAGAAATTTTTTTGATCTCATTAAACGAGTTATCAATAATCATCAATTTTGAAGAAATTAACAGCATGTTTCCCCATCAACATATGTATGCAAATAGTTTCGCAATTATACGATCAAGCAAGACCAAACAACGAGTATATGTGTAAACAGCGAACGTTTCTTCTTTAACTGGCTGATACATTTGAGAGAGAGAGATGTTCGAATACAAGAGGGTCGAGCGAAAGAAAGGGAAGATAGGTCATAGTGAGTGGGATTCGTGTCTGAATTGTCCGTTTTTTATCTGAGGATATTAGCGGAGTTTGCCCTTTTCTTTCCCTGAACGCACTCCTGCGACTCTTTCCCCCATCCCTCGTCCTCTCTATTGATGCAGCCAACGGCACAAAAAATCCTCTTCAAACTACGATCTTCCTTCCCTAATTTTCATTTTGCCCAATTTCGGTCCCTCGCTCTCGGGGATTATTTGGCTCGCGAAATTATCGCGTTCAAATTTAATTTGTCTTCCTCGCTTTTCCTTCTCGTCGCTATTTTGTGTCCGCTTCGGTGACACCGAGATGCGGAATCTCATCCTTGCTTAGAAAGATGTATCTTTTCATATTTTGGGATTTTCCTCGGATGTTTCCGATGCTATTAAAACTGAATTTGTGCGTCGGAATATTTTCTGCGAGACTGGACTCTGATTTGACGCGAAAGGAATTAGCTGGTAATATAATAATATGAGGATATTTCGATTTGTTTTGAGAAAGTTTTGACGTTGGACGAAATTTCCTTCGAGTATTTCTATTTCAGTAGCTCCTGTGCTTTCACTTTGTTCAATGTTTACAGTCTTGTATTAACTATAATGAGAATTAGCTTTCAATCTAGTGATATAAAATGTTCGACATTGTATTAGTTCATATTTTTAAATATTTTATTAACATTTATTTATTTTTCTTTACAGGTTAGTGAATTAAGATTCTTTCACCTCATTCCTGTACCTGATGAGCGATTCTTGCCATTTTGTAAGTAGTAATTACATCTATTTTTATCTCACATCTATGTTGGTAGAATTTTATTTTCTTTCCTTGTTGAAACTTCGTTTTCCGTTGCAGATAAATCAATCTTACAATGAAGACATAAATGTCAGAAAATTTTTCTAGCAAAAAGGTATTATCCTAGACCTAAATGGGGCAGTATTCTGCGTGTGAGTAGTTCCAAGAAAAAATGTCTACTTTATTTTCTCCCAGACGCTTCAAAGTGTAGTCATTCCTTTATCCAGAACTAATCTTAACTCTTCAATCTCCATCCCCTTCCCTCTCGGTTCGTTCAAAATGCATTCCTTCTTGGTGGTGCTCCTAAATGGGATCCACCGAAATTGCTTTCCGTGCGATGATTGGCTGGATCTGACGTTCCTTAGGAAGGGACCTACGTAGCAGCGTTTGTCCGGAAAATTTCGGAAGATCGAAATTTTTGCGTTTTTTGCCCTTACCGGTTGCACATCTCGCTGGCAGATTGGTTTTGCGTCGCTGAGATTGGTTAAGAACGGATCAGGAATAGGGCTTTATTTTGATTGGGAGTTGGGGTTGAGGTGAGGAAGGGATTGATTGAATGCGGCTTCGAACGAGGATGCCGTTTGTGAAAAGTCAAAAGCGAACGTTTTTTGGCCGGATAACCGCTTCGATCAGCCAAATGAAAAAGGTCGCCTAGTTTTTCACTAACCTCTGTCCCCTTCCGATCGGAATAAGACGATTAAAGTGACTCGGTCCCGTAGACCCGAGCGCCCATCGTACCCTGATTGCTTCCCCCCCCTCGGCACTCCGGATATTTTTTACAGATTTTACGTAGGCATTTACCCAATTTCTAATATACGAGGTTTCTCTCCACGATGTGTTTTGCTTGCCTTTCTAGAGTAGTCAATTATGAGTGATGTTTCGAGAAATCCTTCGACCAATGGATAAGCACGAAGTAGAAAGTAGGTTTAATCGAGATTATCTTGACTGAATGGTTATCAACGGATAGATCTGTAGATAGTTTCAGTTAGCAAATGTTTTTCCATGAAGAAGTTCCATTCTACTTCAGTAAGAGGCTATTTATCAGGAAATTAAGTTATAATCATGTTTTGTGTTTCTAAAAGTTAAGTTAAACCTTAGAGTAGGGATACTCTATGGTTAAACGTAATGAAACTATTAAATTGTACCCAGATGTCGAATTTCTAAACGCTAAACATGAATATTTCATGGCATCTCTTATCCACCAGTCTTTCCTTTGATATCGTTTTTCATTGAGTATCTAGTTTCATCTGTATTCGTATCGTGAGCTTTCAAATACTTACAGAACTACATTTGCTGTAATATTTTCGTAATATTCGAACATGATAATATAATTGGTGGAGTAAATTATCTTTTCAAATGTATCAATTTTAATATTCCATCAACAATCCTATGGGATATTCTCGGAATGATTTTAAGGATCAGGACCGATTAATACTCGTAGGAATTTTTACCCTTATTTCCGGCGTATATTTTATTTTCCTCTTGTTTCACGAAGGCACGTCTTATTTATGCTTTCAGCCAAGCATAATACGGTAGAGACTATCTAATCGATTTATATCTCATCATTTATCATGATATAGACGTTGACTCTCAGATATTCAGGGCTTACATACTATTTCTGTTCGCGCTTGAAATCCTGTTGTCTCTATTTCAAGGGCAGTATTCTGCGAAGGGAACATTAACTTTGGGCCGTTTTCCTTAAAATGTATGACTCTTTGAAGGAGGAAATTGCAATTACGATAGTTGCTCAATTTTTCTGCTGCAATTTCATCCCAAGGATTCTTGAAAGACGGCTGAAGTAGTAGAAGTAAAACTCCTTCGTAATTACGCTTTCATTATACACTATTTTCCTCGTATTTCTTCCCACGCATTTCTCTCGTCTCAAATGAGTTTTGAATTGTATAAGCGGAGTTGGTGGTTCACCTTGCTTATTATGCTAAGCTCGCATATCGTTGAGGGTATCGGTGTCCATTTTAGTATGGCTTATTTCTCCCACTGCTTGCGTGCTTGCTTTTTCAGTATTTTCTAAGCGTTTAACGATGCCTTATTGTATTTGCTCAACTTTTGTAATTTTTATGAGTAAATAGGCTCGATGATAAACAGGTACAGTAGAGCGCGTAATGCTCATACCGCTGTTATGATTTCCGTTTCCCAGGGTAACCGCCCTTACTCTTCGATTCCAATTAATTCTATCGACCCTGCTTGCGGTATTTTTTCCTCTATCCTGTCCATTTCCAGTACTCATCCCCTCCCCATGATCCAACTGCTCCCCCATAATTTTTTCCCTCCCTCTTTGACTTACAGTTCCCCTTCCCGCCAGTCTCCCCCCCCCTATCCCATTTAGGTTTGCACGCTCGGATGATTTCTAAATTTCAGCCTTCCATTCATAAATTTGATTAGCCCGCAGCAGATAATTGGAGCCTTAATTAGTTTCGTAATTGTCTCGATGTTTTAATCGCCCAAAATATCTTGTGATCGCGGCGTTATTTCTTCCGATTTTTACTCTGTTTTAATTGGGCAGTCTTTCCGCTTTATTTTTATCAGTGCATTATCTGGGCGGATGCTCGGAACTCGAGATTATTTAAGGGAATAATATTCATTTCTTTAAGTCAGTCATATTTTTTATTTTCTTTTTTAAAAGAAGGTTCAAGCGTTCAAGCACTAAATTTGGACTTAAAATTTCCAAATAGTACTATATAAACAGTTGCAAAAATATGTGCAATACATTAATGTTTTAAGACGTAAATAAATTCATAAACACGTTCATTGACGGACTATTTTAATGGAAATGAAAACAAATATTTTTTTGCTATGATAAGAGTAACATTGTGTAATCGGTAAAAGTATGTCCATAGGAAGACACGTAAGGGTGTGAAAACCCTGCGAAAGGCATTGGAAAGAAAAAGAGAATGCAAAGAGCAATTTTCTTTTCTTTCGAACGGGATACATGGCCATTGTCTGTTTAACATGCTGTAATATCGAACTGGGTTGCGCGTATGTATCATAAATATTAACTTATTCCGTTATCAAGAATAATTTAAAATGCCTTTGTTGTGAAGTCATATCCGTAATAATTGTGTAAATATGTTTAAATCGAGGTCATTCCTTAGTAAATTCTTTCCTTCTTGTCTTAAATTATACTCGCATATTCCACGCTCATAACAGCGAGGTTTCCCATCGTGGCAATCAGCTCAGCTATTAAACGTTCTCCTATCGTTTTAATGGGAGAATTCCATCCCCGAAGTCAGAGTAATTTGTGGAAGCTTACCATGCGATCGGGGCTTGAAGCATATGTTTTATTGCACTCTCGAAATCTTTCGCATTCTGCCCCGATTCTCGCCTATTTCTCCATTCAACAAATCGTCTCCTCCGACTCCTTACCGCCACGTCATACTCTCCCCTTCGCTGCACTTCCGCTATCGCTTCCAACCACGCGAATCGTTCTTTCCGCCCCTATGTTCGAGCGGATTTCTCCCCCTTAAAAAATGGCAGCCACGTATGCGTGTATGTGTGTATGCGTGTGCATACGAGCGGCGGTGATTATTCTCCGTTTCGCGTCATTTCGCCCTCGCCATCCCCTCTCCCCGTTTGTTTCTCCCTTTTCCCATCCCCTCTCCCCGTTTGTTTCTCCTTTTTCCCTTCCCCGTGGCTTTCTTCGCCAAAAACGATAATTCCGTTCTCAAGCGCGATTTTTCCCCGCTATCTCTAAGGATTGCCATATTTTCGAAACGTCAGGGCACCGGAAGGGCGACTTTAATAGGATTAGCGCAAATTTAAAACGCGTTTAAAAAGGGTTGGCGTTTTTCTCTTCGAGACTATCTGTTAATGAACCGTTGCTTGAGATTTTCGCCTGCTGTGATTTTTTACTCGGGAAGGGTAGGTAATTATGGCGGGTTATCGATGGGAATTATCCTCGAAGATTTAATTTCTGAATTTTCCCCTTAGGTTTGCATTATAATCATTTTTTGTTTCGGTGCTTTGAGCCGAGTATTTTTCTCATAAAGACTGCTTTACGGGAGAATGCTAATCGAAAATGGGGTTTCACGAATTCAGTATTTAGCCTGAATGTTATATTAATGAATGTTTAATATCCTCATTGGAATGCATGATTGTTTATTATTGACAAATAATGGTAAATTGGTGTATTTTATGGAATTTATCATTGAAAGTGGAATCTCAGAAGGAAGAATCAATCTTATTAGAATTTACTATATATTCACTGGAGAAGAGCCAGTGTGTTTGAATATTTTCGTGTAGAAGGATCGAAAAAGGAAAACGGGGAAAAATTCATTTTTGTCATATGATTTTGGGATGAATGCTTCAACGAAAGAGGATCTCGTTTTTCTTGAGTCCTGAAGGGTCAATATTTTGATATAAAAGGAGACAGACATGAAAATATACTACACTGATTTAGCTCATTATGATTGTATTATTTTAGCAGTTTTCATATTCCATAGTTATACATTTTTTCTTCGTCGGAGGGTTGGGATGTTTGATTCTAATTTAACAATTTATATTCTGAATATTTTTTAAACGATGGTCTTTCGAAAAATTCATTATATTTTTGTTATTCATATAAATGTATTTCACTCACTTTTCTTGTAATTAATTATAAAAATAATGCACGGGGAAATTGGAAACAAATATTTCTTGTGTTTGGTAGATCATCTTTTCCCATTCGCGATAATGAATTTTTCTTGTAGGTAAGATGGATTTCTTTTTTTCCTTTTTAAATTCTCTCATAATCACCAAAGAGTTTTAGAAGTTCGTTAATGCAAAGTGCCTCCTAGAATGCATTTTAATGAGGTTTTTTTGTTGCTCGCCTTCTACCTCCAGTAAATTTAGTTTTCAGTCAGAGTTACTGAAATCTATGATACAGAAAAGGGTTCTGAGTGTAATTCTTTTTTCTAAAAATTACATGAAATAATCCGCTATTACAAAATTTAATTCGTCCAGTTTTCCATCTAATTATGATTTTTAAAACATTAAATTTTTTATTACTATTTTTCTCGGTATGATTATATGATTGAATTTATGCTTGAATCAAAACTTTTGCTGGCAACTTTTTGAAAAGTAGCTGAAAAGTTCCATAAAGATATCTCTCTATTGAAATAGTTATTCATTCTAACGAATACATTATAGTAGTTTTCTACTTATAGTAAAATTCATACAGCTCTTGCTACTTCATTCCATCACTGATGAATTTTTCTGCATTCGTATATATTGTGTACAAAGCAGTATCTAATATTGCATCTCAATTATTTAAAAAATTGAAATTGAGTTCCTTTTTTATAATATTAAGGCGAGTATCCTCGTTAATTACCTCTCGCGATTTTTTGTAACTTTAATTGAGCTTGAAGTTAATGGGATAATTATATTTCTGGAAATAATAATGTACTCGTGTTTCATCATTTATATTATTTTTACTTTAATTATAAGATTATTATTATTTGTTGTGTATATCTATTAAATGTTAAAGTGAACAACTCAAGGGGAAAGGAGTGTGTACCCACAATAAACGGAATGGAAAACTCTTTGCATTCGAGGCGTTCTTTGCGAATTATCATATATTAAACCGTATCTATTTAGGATGTAATTCGTTTACTTCTTCCTCTGCAAGACTCGGAACAGAGCCGATTTTATTCGTCGCATGTTTTTTGGATTTAGACCGCGTTATTCAATTTCGTCGTTGACACCGTCGCGTCGTGGTAAAAAAAAAGGCCTCTCTGCTCATCTTGGCCCTT
Source organism: Sympetrum striolatum (assembly GCA_947579665.1). Classification (NCBI taxonomy): domain Eukaryota; kingdom Metazoa; phylum Arthropoda; class Insecta; order Odonata; family Libellulidae; genus Sympetrum; species Sympetrum striolatum. The sequence goes on from OX388345.1 coordinate 85,319,696, forward strand.
TATCTACCGAGGGTCGTCATTTCCTCTCTTTTGCCACGGGGTTGTCTCGTGGACGCCCCTCTTGGGCATCCTTCTCCTAATCAAACTTCGCCGTGAAAGAGGGTGGAGATGCAGGTGGAAGCAACAGACACACCCCACTTACTGCCATGCCTCTCATCTCTTCATCCCTTATCCCATCTTCCATCCCTACTTTCTGATTACTTTTCATGAATCCGTTATGAGCGAAGGGCAAACCAAGTCCTCTCTCATTTTTGTTTATTTTCCCCGGTAAACCGCTCTCTCCAGCACACCACGGGGCACGCATCAGCGGGCTTATCGTCGGATTATGTCCTTCTTTTTCGCTCACCGGATTCGTAATCGACGCTATCTTCCGAATATGTTTTGCGTTTGTAGCTCTATTCTCAAACGATGACATGTTCGCGCGATACGCGGTTTGTTTGGAGTATCGGCTGTGTTCGTTGGCATCCGTCCCCCGGTTTAGAGAAAATAAGCAGATAAACTTTGGATTCTCCCCGATAGTGTAAGAGGTCTGAATAAACAAATTTTAAGTAACAATTCCTGATAAAAAGTGAGTGTTGAAGGTTTTTATGGGTTTCGTCCTTGACGGTGACTAATCTTTCCTCAATTTAGCGTCAGCTTTTTGTTTTCTTGTAATCGATTGCGTCAGCAATGACGAACATTTGTAAATATGACGTCGATAGTATCAGTATTCACTTGGTGGTATGCCAAAACAAAGCAAAGTGAACTAGTTGGCCTAATTTACAATTTAGTAGTATTAGTATTGTTTAAAGTGCTCCGTGAGTCATTTCGAGCACTTTGGAACCTGGAACTACTATCACCAAGAATTAAATAACAATTGAATGTATCATTCACTCTTATAGTATACATTTGCAATAGTTTTTATATTACATTGTTAATTAGTTCAACTAGTTTACGTTATTCAATTGTGAATATGGTTCATTTTGGTAAAGAAAATGATAAGGATTATGAAATATTCTATGCATCTATAAGTTTAATTTATTTAAATGGTAATGTCAATCTACCTTCTATGAATCTAATAACGAAAGGAATAAAGTGAAGAATATTGCGTTGAATAAGGATTTTTAATGCTCATGAACCTGCCCAAATGTGGAATACTCATGGTGATGAACGTTAATATTCTCTTTTTCGCTCTTATTCTCGATAATTTGATCGTATTTTAGTTTCGTTAACATTTATTCAAAAGAAAGAATAAATCCCATCTAAAACTCCGTCGGTATAAGCCGCAAATACCAAAATGTCTCTGAAAGATTGTATAGAATTATGTCGGCATGTTTACAGCCCCTCTCGAGTGGATTATAGTTGGAGTGCGCGTCGTTTTTCTTTTTTAAGCGAATCTCCTCGGATCCACTGCCTGATTTAGTCGATCCAAAACACTTCGAATAGAATGTGGCTGGGAAAAGATTGAATTTGAGGGTGAAAAGGCGTTTTTGCCGCGCTTCTTTTCGTTGAAAGAAAAATGAAGGGCGATAAGCGAAACGATGACTTATCTGCGAAAGGGAAGGCGAATGTCTCTGCTCTTTTCTGTGGGCGAATCTTCAGGAAAAAATCTTGAGAAGTTAAGATCAAGTGCTCCAGAGTCATCTCCCTTGATAACTTTTGTGCACTACCTTATGCGTTGTGTTGGTTGATTTGTTAGCCTAATCTTAGAAACCGAAAGTCACATTTCCGTCTTTCAAATCCCCTCAAAAAGCGCGGTTGAATCTCAGACGTATTCAGGAGGAATCTTCCCTTAAGGTCTTTCTATGCGTATTTAACATTCGCGCCGTCTATCATCTTTGGTAACATTAACTATTTTCTATTGCTAATTTAAATATTTTACATCGCTTGTTAAACTTGTGCAAACTAGATTAGATAATTCTTCACACTTTCACCATTTCTTTCCTGATTACGCGTACTCAATATGTGTATAAAAATCAAAAAATGAACAAACGGAAAATATTGTGGAGGAAATCTTGTTGCAACATAATGGTAATTTGGAGATATTTTGGAATGTACTTATTTGCAGAAATATATTACGAGTCGTAGTAGACAAATTACATAGCTTTGAGCAGGTACGGATCTAGAAAAAATTTTTTGGGGGGGGGTCCGATCGAAAAATTTAAAAATAGAAGATATTTCGGCTTTCACAAAACGTGACGTTAAAATTTTGTTAGACAAACTCGAATTTTTTCGCTAGTGATTGCTTATTAAATTGTGTTTTATTTGCATTATTCAAGTTTCATTTTCGAAAAATAGGCACAAGTGAAATTTCGGGGGGGGTCCGGACCCCCAGGACCACCCCCCTGGATCCGTCCCTGGCTTTCAGAATGATTAACCTATCTCTTTGAATTAACATGAATAGGCTACGTAGATTGAATATTCTGTTTTTTCCTTCTTCGAATCATCCAGATCTTTCTTTCGAAACAAGATACCTTCATGTGGAGATGCTTCTTTAGAATTTATTACTTGAAGCAAGAATTTTATCTCAGTAACTTGGAGGAACAAAACGAGATAAGGTAACTTGGCTATCCATTTATAGAAAACAATAGATATGAATCTATTTATACTCCGCAGAACTTATTCAGCCTCCATTTTGCGCTTTCTTCTTCTTCATCTCCAGTTTCTCTACATCATGGAACCTCTTTCTCTTCTCCTCCACCAAACTTTGTTATTCCCTTCACTGAGCCATCCCACTTCATCTCTGTTCCCTTTTGCATCTGAATAACATCTTTTCTTCTCCTTTCCGTCCCTTTTTTAAGACCCCGGTCTAGTCCATATTCATAGCCTTCCCTCTTCTTTCTGTTTCTACCCTTTAAAAAACCTCTTCCTCCCGCTCTCCATTTCTTTAAACCTCCCCCTCCTTGCCCTCCCCCTCCTTACACTCCCCCGGGCGCCCCCTCCGTCACCTCATCACATATGTATGGATGGACTACATGCCGGAAAAACATTTCATGAGGTTTATTCGACCATCATGTCGGATAACTCCATTCAAAGTCCTCTGCGAAAATGCTCACAGCAGTATTATTAGCGCACGTGGAGAGAGGAGGCGGGGAGGGATGTTTCCGTTTTTTACCTCGTTCCCTTTTACCCCGGGTTCGAATCAGTTATGGCATCCATTGCGCCGGGTTAATGCAATCGTTAGCCAAAGAAAACACACATTTTGCATTTCGAATGTTAATGGAATGAAAAACGTGAGAGGATTATTTAGGGTGGGCCGCCGGGACTAGGAATTCCGCGCGCCGAGATTTTTTTCCCGGGACTCTGGGTTTTGTTTGAATTTCGCGGCGGTCGGATCCATTTTTAATACGCAAAAAAGATATGCCGTCGCAGCTCCGCCGTCGAGTAATTGCTAGTTACAAATTAAAACGATTCGAAAATCTATCAAGACCGTACCCGCGTCCTCCCTTCTTCTCGCTCGCGGAATTTAATTTTAGACTTCGCTAGTCCGGAAAATAATGAATGCAGGGAGGGCGCTAATGTTATAAACTGCTCTCCCATGCAGGATTTAATTACTTCATGCGTCGATGTTTACCGTGAAAACGGCCGCATAGCTCGTTACCCAAACGTTTTACTTGCATCACTAATAAGTGTACGCTTTGCAACACCTCTGTTTATCGGTAAACCAAGGCAAAAGGGTCTGTCTGTAAAGAATTCAGCCCGTAGGTCGGTTGTTACCTCACCCCCTCTAACATTAGGAGGAATGAGGTTTGCTAAGCAAGATGAGGTGTGGGGTAGTTTGCCCTTGCTTTCCTCGCCAAGTCATAATACCATAAGCGGAACACGTCCACGTTATGTGAAATAATAACTCGGTTAGTAATATTTTTTGCTATGACAGGAAAGTAACTTAGATGACACTTTATTTGCTGAAAATAATTGATTTTCACAGCAAAACGTTGAACATTTCCAGATCATTTCAATTTAAATTCAATTTTATATTATGCTTGAATTCTTTAAATTTGCCTATGGACGAAAATTTTACATCCTTGCATTTCGCCATCAGGGTTTTACGGTGCAAGATACATTCTTTGACATTAAAATTGTAGGGATTGGATATGAGACTTCAACTGCGAAAGCGTATGGTCAGCCTATTCCATGGGAAAATGGTGATTTAGGGGAGCTGGAACCAGAATTTAGCACATTAAGATTCTTCTTCTTTAGGTTCCGTCTCCTCTAAGAAGGTTGGCAACCGTCCCAGCATTTTCTGTTTTTGAATATATTGATCTAAAGTGGTCTATGGAATTACAGTTATACCAATCATATTATCCATCCAAGAAGTCCGCCTTCTTCATCGGCTTCTTTTTTCTTGTATTTTTCCTTGTATTATAATTTGAATTAGCCTTTTTTCCATTCGACATGAAATATTCAAAATATTGTTGCATCCCGGTTTTAATAGTGTTAAATCAACAAGCGATGTATATTGAGCGAAACAATGTTTGTAATATTTAGATTTTATTAAATTATTTAGCGTGTGTTGATCAATGATATTTACCCATAGATATTCGGTGTAACCTACAAAAGTGTAAGTTGTGCACATTGACTCTTGTCGGCATTCCATAATGAGAAGAATCATAATTAGAGGCGCCATTTAGCATCACTCATACCTCAGTAGCTTTCATTTTATTCTATCCGTGGAAAAGACCGATAACAGTACATGAAACATACTTATTTCTCTGTCCTATGCCATATGACCGATGAAAGATATTCCATTTATCAGCATGTGGTTCCAGGAACAGCCAAGGGGTTGTAAGTTTTATTTAATCCTGGTTCCGTACCCTCGCAAAAGATTACCTCCGATCCGTAATAGTAAATTCATCCGCGTTCCCGAAAAGAATCGCAGCAAAAAAATCGGAAAGTACGATCTCCTACGGCGCACCAGAAAGGAATCATTAGCGCGGTTTACAATGTTGCCAGATTAGTCGGCGGCTGTTTACGCGTAAACACACCCTTTTGATGGGAATTCGCCGCGTCCGGGATTATAAACTTTTCGGCGCGCGCGCACCAATCTTCCCCGACAATCGACCAAGTTTTCCATCATTTATCTTTTATTCCGTTTTCATATTCCTCTCAGCGGCATCACCTTTTTTCCGGGCCCTTTTTTTCCTCCCCCATTATCAATCGATCCCAGCCCCTCCAGTCCTTCTTTTTTAGCTTAATAAACTCGGCTGACGAAATTTTCTAATTACATTCGAGGGATTAGGGAGGGAGCGGATGACAAAACTGTGGATGTCATGCACACCGTTGCCGGCGGAATGGAATATAAGTTCATTTTGGGGTTTTCACTAAGGCCCTCGAGTAATTTACTTTCCGTTCGCTCTTTCCTCCCATCTTCATTCGTCTCTTACCCCTCATCGTTCGCCCTCCCTCCTATTCTAATTCTTCGTCCGCTATTCAATGTCTCTCTGTTTGAATATTACTAATGCCGTATGTGCTCGACCATAAGCTGAGGAATCTTAATTTTATTATGAGTTTATTTCTGTTTACTGAAGTCAGTAGAATAGTTAAGAGTTGTCCAGTTCTAAGGCTTGTTTGTATGTATGTGTGTTGGAATATTTCTCTCCTATATCTAATGTAGCGCAATTCAAAATTAAGGATCAAAAGATCGTTCAGCATAAACATGCTAATGTAACAAGCGTCCAGAGTTAGTATTTGTGTAAATTTAAAATTGAATTCTTACGATTTTTCCGATAATATTGGAAGCTGTTTCCCTTGGAGGATAGTTTTATAAATATGGTCACACCAAAATATATATCAATAAATAACCTCGGTGTGACCCTATTTATAAAAAAATGTGCCATCATTGCTTGTATTCATTCTATGAGGATTGGTTTCATTGGTTCTGGTATATCCTTAATTTTAGCAAGGATTCCATCTTAACATAAATGAATTGCCAGGATTATCATATATTATATGGTATATTATATTATTATATATTTATCAAATACTAAAGTTATTTTGGGAAAATCTGCCATAATGGATACGTTAAATAGTTTTTACCTTTTCTCAACCTTATATTCAATCATTTAGTCCAATTTTAATTTACCGTATATACTCTAGTATAAGCCGAGGGACCTAATTTTATCACAAAAACTGAGAAGACTAATTGACAATAAGCCTAGGATGGGAAATTCAGCGGCTACTAGTAAATTTCAAAATAAAAATAGATATCAATAAGATTACATTAAATGAATAGTTTAGATGGAAAATTTTGAAAATTATTAATGAAGCAAGTTAGGAATTCACAGACCGGTTTCCGACTATGGCAGGCCTTTTCCACCGGAGAACAGGTAAGTGTAGCTAACTCGAGTATAAACCGAGGGGGTGCTTTCTCAGCATACAAAAATGTACTGAAAACCTCGGCTTACCCACAAATATATACGGTAATCCAGGCTTCATTCCCGAGTTTCCACAGTGAGCAGAGACGAGATCAGATGCGAAAAACGCGTGCTTGGACTATAAATTCCGACCATGGGAATGATGAGATCCTAAGCGAAATAATTGGGAAGACAGAGCGTTTTATCGGGTTTGGGATAATTTTTAACCAGAGTTAGCTCGCGCGCCGTGCAGCGGCGGGTCTATATTTACATTCATAATTTCTCAGGCCCGCGCGCTTATGTTTGATTTAGAAGAGTTTTTTTTAATTAAGTCCCCGCTGGATAGCGTATCCTCCGGCAAGGGATTTTAATCGAAAAATTTCTGCGTGTTGAAAATTTTGAGGCTATTATAGTTGCACCGAAAAATGTTAGTAGGGCTTGGAATTTGCTATTCCCCTGCTGTTGTCCATTTCTTATCGTCTGAGTATAGGCACGTAGAGGATATTTTTTATAGAATGAAATAAATGTAAAAATAAAATATGCATAAAATGCATGAATGAAAAGTATTGTTCTTTCGGCTGTGTACTCTTCAGGACTTAGCAAAATTTTGCCTGACTATGGTGCGTCCAAACTTGCATCACAAAATACACTATGAGTTACGAGTGAAAATTTTTTCTATCCTTTTTCTATTACAATATCGCAGATATAGTAATTGATAGAAAAATAGGACAATATTTGAATTTTTGACTTTATGTATTTAAAAATACTTCCATAGAAGGCTTCATTGATAATCATTACATTAAAATTGCTAATAAAAATTATGAATTTTTATATAGAAGAATATCAGTATTTGTGCCGATGAGAGGGCAGTTTGAACAACGCAGTGGTAATTATTATGTGCAAATAAAATTAATAATGGGAGTATAATAATTTATTTTCCCACCCTATATATTAAAAAATATATTCCTTAGAGTTTTAACTCATATTTATTAACTTTGAAGTATAACTATAACAATCATGACTATATTGTGTTGATTTTCGCTACAGTACCGAAGAAGTGGACAAAGCAAGCTATTATTGAAAATTTTAATGTTTTTACTGATGAGACACCAGCTCGAAGAGGAATCCAATGGTAACAAGTAGATGTCAATGACATTAAGATTAATACCCCTTTCGAACATTGGTCGATCTCAACGATTTGAATTCTTTCACCGGAATCCCAGGCATCCAACTCAAGTGAACTTTCTCTTTGTCCAGTTGTTTTTTATTCTATCTAACTTTCGACTCGCCGCCTAATATCTTTTACGCACGCATTTCCTACCCTTTATTTTCCCTTAATGCGCCCGAGTATTTGCGTCCGCCTTCTTTCTCCTTTTACTAGACGATAATTTCGCGTTTATCACCCCTTCAACCGCCCACCCCTTTCCTCTACCACCCCTACACCCCCACCCCTCCTCGATTATCTCTCTTGGGTTAGGTGGAAGTGCAGGCTATCAATCTCGCCCTTAAAAAAGACACACTCCTATCTATCTCTCCTTATCTTCCATGCGCCCGCCTTGCTACGCTGTCTTTCCTTCATTTCGCTCCTCTCATTTATCCATGTCTTCCCTTTGCTCCTTCTATCCTCTCTTCATTGCGTCCCCACACCGTCTCATATTTTTCTCTCTCTTTGTCACCTCATTTGTCCTTTACTCCCCTTTTTCGCACTTCCCTGACTCATCGCAGTTCCTCCGTTTTCCATTTTTCCTTCGCCTATGTTGCCGTTTGTCCGTCGCTCCACGCCTTTGCCTTTCTTCTCTTATTCTTTAGCCTTTATGCCGCTATTAGCAAAAAGGTCTTTCCTATTTCCCCACCCATATTTTAGTTCTGCTCTACTTATGATACTAAATTTTGTTACGTCCTTGTGTACTCAACAGATACAGCTGCTAAAAATAACCTTAATTTTTTCTTTATGTTCCCTTCTTCGGGCTGTTATTCCTCTGTGAACATGTATGTACCTATATTAGTGATAACTTTGCTTTATGATGTTGCTGGTTATTAGCTTGCTTCTACGGCGACAGAGCTTTTAGTGATTAAAATTTCTATTACTGCTCAAGAGTATAAGGTTCAACACATTCCGTCGACTAATTCACATGTTAATTCTTTGAAAAAAAATGCTTTTGTCTTCTGTTATCATTGTCTATCACGTTACGGCAGAAAATCTTCTGCTTTTTCAAATAATATTTCATAATACAGATTCGTTTCTTCTGTGAATTAACATTTCGAGTATTAGTTGCAACTTATTCAAATTTACTTTTGTTAAGGAATGGTTAATCGAGTAAAAATTTGTTCCAGTTTTTATGAGAAATCAACCCGTCCCAATGAGTGAAACTTCGATATCAGTTCGAAATGCATTGAAAATAAAGAAAAAATACTTCTTTCACATTTACGTATCGGCTATGCTCATATATAAACGCTCCATTTCGTAAACAGCGTATCCAATCCCTGAAATATAGAATGTTCTAATTTTCTGGAATGGTTCTTTCTTTTGAAATTGAAAAATTTAATGACGAAATATAATTACTAAACAGGTTCTGCCTCATCGTGTCACTTAATTTAGAGGCAGAAAAATCGGAGGAAGGAAATAAGTATGGTACGTTTAGAGAACGAAATCAGAAATCAGTTTCACCTAAGGATAGGTGAAGTTTTAAAATAAATTTTAAATTAAATTAAATTTTAATATAAATTTAATTTTAAGTTTTGTTTTACGTTGTCTTCGTTTTTCTAATTTTTAATTCGCCTCTGACGTTTATAATGGTGGAGTTTTGCTTTGGTAATCTAAGGCTTAACAAGTTTCAATTAATTCATAATTATCCATCTTGTCTGATAACTTGGCCTGTTTTGTTAACGTAAACTTGTGCAAAATCATTTGAAATACTTTCGAACATAAACTAGCTGAAAACGCTTAAGTGGAAGCGGTAAATTGCCTCATTCGTAAAATGCAAAATAAACCCATTTCAGCAACTTATCTCTGTCAAACATTGTGAGTCAACGTTTGGCGCCAAAAACCTTTTATCTCGTGGAATGAGGAAAAGAAGGAATTGGGGCGGATTCTGAAGCGTGAAGAGGGGCCTCAAGTCCTTGTTTTGAGGGGCCACGCGTGCGTCACCTCCCGACGACCTCGAGATTCTTTCACGTACAACTGCGATTGGCTCTCGCCCGTTTTTTAGTCACTCATTGAGAGCCCCTCTTTCTTCCCATTGTCTTCGATTTTCGCCTCTATTAATAAACAGCCTCGCCTCTCTGTTAATAACGCCCAAGGCCATTGCACATGCATTCTTGGAAGTATTGTCATTGGAATTTAGATTGGTTGAGTAACCCGAGAATGCGCGGTAATGAATGTTTGAAGGTGATCGTCGCTAAAGTGTTTCATTGCTCATATGAGTTTCTTTTGAATTATTTACGGGATTGCTTATGCGTATGTACTTGTCCTTCTTCTTTGGTATCTAATTTTTATTCAATCGTCATAATTTATACTTACTCTAAGTCATTAGGCGTCGCTGCAACTCACTGAGAGATTCTGACTCCTGAATTGCCTATTTTCTTTTATAGCATAGATATTTGTGAATGATTTAAAATCATTATTTAATTCTTGCCTACGTTTCGTGAGCATATACTAGAGTCGAGATTATGAGTAAGATTGACGTAATGATGGTTAAAAAATATTTTGTCAGGAATGCAGTTGAATAATGGCCCTGATATTATTTGCTCCTAATGAAATACTATGGAAAGCGTTAATAGAAAAATATTTTAGTGTGAGTGATGCTAAACAAGATTGTGATTAAGGTACTTTAGGTAGAAAACTTACTTATAATTTAATTTTATTTAACTTACATGGACAACTCTCACGCACAGCATTATCGGTAGGTGAGGAAAGCAATGGAAAACTACTTCTTTCATTATCTTGTCTAGTAATCCTCACATCCCTACACCAGCTGTTGGTAGCAAATGTTTGAGAGTGTGAGGTTCCAACAGTCTTTCTAGATATAGACAAGGTTTTATATATGGAATTATTTAAATCCTTACGAAATAGCATTTGAATACGCGTATGTTAATACTGAAAATACCTTTGAATCTGTAAGAAAATTAAAATTGTACCATCACTATTCTTTTCGCTTTGAATGGATTTTTTTTATAATTTTCGCCAAAAGCTTATAGCTGAAAAAATACGTTGATAAAAGCTAAATTTGCGTCTTACGTTTTCCGGCTGAGCTGAAATAGTCGCGTTACCGTTTAGAACAGGGATTAACCCCCAATTCCTTCCACCGCTGGATCTCTCCTTGTCTCAGCGGTTCGCCTCATTTTTTCTTCCCGGCGCCCAAAAATGTCCAGAATTCCATCTCGCTCTCATTTAGCTCCCCTATTTGTTCCCTGCTCTCATTTTAAGAGGACACCCTTAAGCCTTCTCTTAATCTACATAAAGACATCAATTCCTCCCTCGCCACACTCCTACTCCGCCACTTAAGCCTCTCTCGTTCTTTCTATTCCATTTCTTTCCACATCCTTCCGCTCCTCGTTCGACTATTCTGCCTCAAAAGTATGCGTTGCTGCTCTCCGTTTCCTCTCTCCATTCTGGCTAATTTCCCCCTTTCCGTTTTCATACAAACCTCCTTGCCAATATATTTTCCCTTCCCTCACATTTGCCTGTTTTTCCTTAATCCTCTCTTCTTTCTCTCATCCGTCCATCGTCTTTTTTTCCATTCCACACCTGTTTCTTTTCTTTATTCCCATTCCTTTTACTTAAAAATCAGTCGTTCCTTTCGCTCGCGTTCCACACCGCTCTTTTCTTTCTCGTTATAATTCATACATTTTCTCGGCCGTTTATTCATCTCATTTACTTACCCATTCCGACGTTCATCCTCGTTCCTTCGTTCATGCTTTCTTTAACTTCCTCTGCTCTTTTCAGCGTCTTCTCCCTTTGCGAGGGGTCATGGCTGTCTGAGTCGACGTTCCTCGTCACTGAATCATTTGTTAGGATAGTGTATTTATTTTCTTTTCTTTGGGTAGCATGTTTGGTCGTCTCACCATACTTTTCTGCTCTCTTTCAAGTAGTTTTCAATTGAAGCCTACTTCCCCAAGATTTTCTCAATTTTACTTCCCACTGTACTCACTATCAACTTCTCGTATTCAGAGTTTCGTTTATTCTGAAGTCTGTATCATTTCTTCTTATTTTGCTTTCATACACCTTCGCTCTTCACTTTTTCTCTCGTTCGATTTTTCTACATGTTCATGAAATACTAGGAGAATCTTCTAATTGTGGCTTCTTTTTTAATGCAGTGACGTGGAGAGCTATCGTAAGCATGGGGACAAAGTATCGTAGACGAATTGCCATCCAATGTTGCAGTTTTTCTAAATAATTGGTCATTGTTAATAGCGCACGTATAAGATATCACGCGATAAAAGATTGAAATAGGAGATATAGAATTGCCAGTATGCTGATCTATACCATTCCATGATTTTGTCATTGCTTGATGTAGGTCATAATGGAAATTACGTGCTTGGGCACAGAAGGATTTCTGTTTTCATGTGCCCCGTTTTGATGTACGTAGTTTCCCTGTTGCTCTGTCCACTTCTCTCCCAATCTTTACTTTCCCGTATCTCCTCATCCCCTCTGTATCTGTCCTCATACAAGTGGAACAACGGACTACACAGCATCAACTTTTACCCCTCTTAACTGTAAGTCGTTGCTCAGACTTTTCTTTCCTCTTTCATTCAAGTCTCTGTCCCTCCATTTCCTCCCTATTCCTTCTCACTTCCTCTCTCTTCTTCTACCTTCCTCCTACGAGTGTGTATCTTTTACACTCCGATCACGCTCTCTCCCCTCTTCCTCTTTTGACCTCTCTCATTTCCCCCCGTGGCCTCCTCTTCAATCTCTTCCAACTTCGTCGCCTTAGCCACCACACTTTCCCTTACTTTAGCTCTTCTCTGCCACGATCACTTCTTGCAGATGTTTGTGCCGAGGCATATACTAGGCTATTTTATTGATTTGGGAGACATAACTTTTCGGTGGAGACCAACGTTTTCGGCATATGTTAGTTAGAGCATAATGAATATTTATTGGGTTTAAGTCAACTATAAACTGTATAAATTAGTAAGGACATTAGTCTGGGACTTAAACTAACTTGCTAAGAAAGGTAAGACCTGCTCACAGGATGCCTCTCTGTTCGCAATTAATTCGTCATCATAAAATTTCGGCTATAAAGGTAATGTTGAAGCTATTTATTTGAACATCTCGTCTATAACTATAAAAATTTCATCAATAGTTCTTAGAAATATATAATTCAAGGATGTCTTAAAATACACTCATATGAACAATATAAACTCATCAGGAAGAAGCATGCCGTAACCGGGATTCGAACTGGAGGCCAGCTTTGCAAGACTAGAATGCTATCCACAAAACTATCGAAACAATGTATGGAAGTCGGTTTTTTTTTAATTTGCTAATTTAGTTCAAATTGTTTGATCGGGAACATTTGAATAGAATCATAATGAGCTACTGAAAAATTATCTGCTAATCTTCTCTTAAAAATTACCACCTAGTGTGGTTATAAATCTACGAGGCGATTTGACGGACATTAGTTGAGTAAGTTTAGGGTTGTGCAAGTTTACGAGTGTATATAGTTTACGAGTATGGTCATAGTAATTAGTAGAATGTTTCTATTTCATTCATGTTCATTCTTTAGGCCCAACTGTGCTCCTATCAATTTTTACACCGTAGTTCCGACCCTCCCGGAAGTTTCGACTTAGCATATATATGTTCTTGGCGCGAGTGATGGCAACGGTTTTTTCTGAGTAGGAAAGAAGACTTTTTTTGGCTGTCGCTATTCGATGGTTCGTGAGAATTTTGGAGTTTTTGGCGAGAATTTGCGGACGAATTGGCCAGGAAGCATTTATACGCCGTATTTTTCATTCGGGCCTCTCGATTTAAAAGCGTGAAATAACGGCAGTCGACGTCTGCAGGCGGAGTCGTCTGCTTTTTATGGAGTAATTATTTGATTTAACTCACGGAAGGTGTATTTTGCGATTCGTTATCTTGTCCTTAAATGTAGGTTATAGTTTTAACTTGCTGATAATCTAAGTTTATTTTTTATGATTTATTCGCAGTCAGTTTATATAAAATTCCTCGATATTCCAGCATAACTTACAAATAAGTTTTCATCCGATGCGAGTGTTTATATCTACGCACGTATATTCTTTCCTTTCCCGCCAACCAACTCTTCCATTTCCGAACGACGCTCAAACGCGCTTCCCCTTCTTCGCCTCAGCGCCATGTCTTCCTTCTTATGTATTCCGCGGGCGCGCATCTGCCTCCCCCCTGCAGCTTCCATCTTCCTCGGGGAACCCTCTACAAGAGAGAAGGAATGGAATAGGGTATGGAATTAAATGTGGATAGTGAAAGGTGTGGTTGAAAAGAGAGGAATAGCGAATGAAGAGGAATGCGAAAATGGAATAGAGGATATTACTGTAAAGAAATGTGTAATAATTTTAGGCGTAAGTTAGCTCTCGGTCGCATTCCATCCAATCTGATACTCTATGTTTTAAAAAGGAATCTAAATGTTACGTTAGATATAAACAGTTGATGAAATAGTTCATGTAGAATGCATATGATTCTTTTTACTTTGAGAAAACGAAATAGTCTTTTGAATATTTACGCACTAGAAAAATACTCAACTAGAAATACACAATTGAAAGTATGCTTGAGGAAGAAATGGGAAATGTAAAATATACTAAATGTTGGGTTATGGAAGTATGAAGATTATTGGACAGTAAAAGTGATAAGGAAACGTGATAAAACAAAAAATCAACTCATTATCATCAAGAATTAACTCTCAACAAATTTAATATCGTACAGGAAGGAATATTTTTAAAGTGAATCTTGTCTTTCTTTTGGAATCACGTCTCAAAGTTCATGAATTTGTACTAATGCTTTCATTTTGAATTACTCCTGTTATTCTATCTCTCAGTCTGTCTCTATTCTATCTATTCACTTAGATTTATAACAGCGCCTTCTGTGTTTCCGCTTCCCCCACGTTTTATTCAGCTCAAACGAAAAGCTCAAATTTATCAATCGATCGTGTGATTTCTATGAATTTTCGATGTAAATTGAGTGGGCGAGAGACAGAACAAGATACGCGGAAGAGACACATGTAAGCGCGGCGGCGGATGTGTACGCTAGGGGAAAAAAAAGAACGGAACAGTGCGCATACTTCACTGGTTAGAACGAAAAAAGCGCCGGACAGGTCCGATTTTACCCCCTTTGATTCCTTTTCCCTCTTTCTCTACGAATCCATTCGTTCAGACTCCATGCATTAATGATCGCCCGCTCGTTTGCGGCAGCGACAATTTCCAGCGAAAGAAATCTTTGCTTGTGTGAATCCTGCTCGGATGATAGTGCTTTTCTGCGTGGGGTTAGGGTTGTGAATCAAAGGAAATAAAAATAAACGGAGACAAACGGACGGAGGTCCGCCTTCTTTGACGACATCTATTCCTCCAGAGTAATGACCTCCGGATTAATTTATAGTTCCTCCTTTTATCGATCTAGCGCTAGGTTGGGAATATTTCTCCCATAAACTCGTTTACAATGGTGCTTTTTATCGCCCAGATATTTCCCCCTTGAATGCCCTGGGATCGATAGGACTCCTTCTACTGACGAAACTGTGTCGTCATAAGTCAGTGCTCCGCGAAACTGTTTGCTTCGGTATTGAGGATGGCTGAGTGGTTTTTATTCGAGAGATCGTCGAGAACAGGGTCACTTTGCTCAGAGTACCTATCTAATGCTCGAGACACGCAGCATGTTTTTGTAAACCTTCAATTAGAAAAAGAGAGAAGTTCGTGCTTCGCAAACTACAGTCTCATTCTCTACACTGGCTCTCTTGAATACGTCTATTCTATTCAGCAGAGATAATTTCAAGATTACCAAAGGATTTTGGCTAAGTGAAACGCCATGCATTCTGAAGTCCAATTTTCGGTAGGGCATTTCAAAACAATGAAGGAAATCTTGATTAGATACTTTATAATATAAATATACCTCTGAAATAAATTAATAAGAGTTATTCGATTGTTTTCTATTAAATCTATTCCCCGATTGTTCTTTAGAGAATGCGTCTTGGAAGCCTTAGAATTATCGTGTGAATGCTTTACTCAATTTGTTTTGCTTTAATTCTAATAGTATCGTGTATCTGTTTAGTACATAATGAACACTTTACTGATTGACTTAAGAATCATGGAAAACCTTGGAAAAAGAATGCTTGATAATAATAGAAAAAAATGGTTCATGAGAAGGTTTCTGTGTTTATTGCGGCTGCCCGGGACACATGACGAAGGTCGTTTATTTGATGTAAGTTGAGGGGAACAAATCTTTGCGGATATTCGTTTCTTGTATAAATCAATTACAAAATCGCCCACCTCAATTTATGGAGGATATTGACTTTAAATGTGATTTATAATTAAAGATTTTTCTTTTTCTTAATTGTTAACGGAAGTTAGAGAAATCGTAGTACCGGTGAGTGATAGGCAGTCATTTGTCTTGTCAATTCTGGATGGAAGTTAATTAATCAATTGATCCCAAAAGATAATAATTACCTATTGTTACGGTTCATTATTTTTCAAATTTTCAATGCACACAATTTTATCAATAATATAGTTCTTTGCCTTAACAAATATCAAATTTTAAATTAATAAAACTAAAACATTTCTCTCTTAAATGTAAGCAAGCCGTCAATATGGAAATTTTTCAAGTATATGCACATAGAGGGCATGACTTTCAGCCCAAGGCGCCAAAACACTTCGGGCCGACCCTGATTCTTATAGTTGTCCGTATCAAACTAACTTAAAATTGATAAACGAAATTAAACTGTGCGGATAGGCGAAATTTACAAATTAATCGAATGTTAAGATGGAAACAGATAAGAGAAGCACGTTGATCATTTCGCAAGTGTAATAATGCGCTGTCAGTAAGAAGGTTTGAAGAGCTCTTTTGCGAGGAATTATTTCTCAAGGCATATAGCTTTCGGAGAGAGAGTGTTGGCGTCTCGAAAGAAATGCACTTCCTTTGTGAATGCAATTAGCAGGCGTTGTGCTCAGGACGGACTAGCGTGTGACCGCGCGCCTGTGTCTTTCGCAATTTTATCGCCGATTGTTAATTCGGATCGCAAGGCCGCCTTTTCAATTAAGCCAGACCTTGGCCGTAAAACAGGCGCTTACTCCAATTAAAACTCTCTTCCGACTTTCCTCCTTCCAGTCCTTAATCATAAGCATTGATGTGTTCGGTGGGAAAAAAAAACTTGTCTTGTGAATGACCGTAGGAAACCCATTGATGTAACTTTACGTGGAACGTTAATTCTCGTCTCGTAATTTGTAAAATTAAATCCGATGTCTCGCGAATTCATTAAGTTTCGCCTGTCTACCACAAGGATGAAAAATACATGGTTGTGCCATGTAAATTTCATACGGTTTAAAACTTTTGATAATTGCTGAAAACTGGTAGTCGAGATTTTGAAGTCCGAAACTTCACTTTGTTGCCTTCACCTGTCTGCCGAGACCAGTCGCGTCAAAATAAAGTATAGCTTGAAAGTTTCAAGTTTTCCCCTAAAACATACAACACATTACATCCAAACCAAGAAAAAATTCTCGAATTTTCTGTTTTTATAATACAACGACTAAATGATCGTAATAGAATTTTGATGTTATTCTCTAGAAATGTTTGGGATCGTTTTTATGATTTTCAGGTATTGAAAGGCGGAATTAGAACTTAGCTAAAAACGCTAACTGAAAAGCCTGGGGAAATATTATACATTTATTTGTATAGAAATTGTTACAGATTAATGTGGTTTTTCTCTTATCTTGACACGAGCTTATTTTTCATTCCCATTTCCGCTAGTCAAACGCCAAGAAAATGAGATCAAAAATAACAAAGATAGTGTAAAACTATGAAAGGTAGCAGACCCCTCTGCACATGTATATAACGCGTAATTCTGATTTTATTTCCTTTGTTTAAGTAGTTGCACGGATGATTTTGTCTTAAGTATGGAATCTTACGTCTTTCAAGGAGCAGATGTATGGCTTTAAAGTTCTTAATTCTCACTAACATATGTTTATTTATTATTAAATTATATTGATCTATCTTTCTTTCCTATCTCTCTTTTAACATCACGTTTTTTCTTGCCAATATCATTTAATTACTCTTTTAATGGTATGTCATAGTTTGTTCTTGTCGACCCTTTATATACCGTATTTTATATTTCTCTTTTTGTCCGCTTTCCTCGAACAAGTTTTATACTTTTGCTTGACATTGGGACCGGCATTGCTGTCTTTATTGTTCATTTAAGAACGTTTCAAACTTTCTCCTAAAATCCTCTGGTCCAATTCCATGCGACACTTCAATCAGTTATTCTCCATGAATATGATTACAAAATGAGAGTAATTCGACATCATTCTTCACTGCGGTGGCTTCTTCGTTTCACTTGTCATCGAAAGTTATCGTCACCAGGTTATTCATATCCGCAAGACATGACGTATTGCGCATAAAGTAATTACATTCTTGCTCTAACATGATGTCACGGCTGCAATGGCATTGACAGCTCATACACATGAGGATAACGAGGTGCTACACTGCAGCGGTGATGAATATTTGTTCGAATTTCCTCCTCAACAGCTTTAGCATATTCATTCAAATTCAAGGTTGGTAGTAGGTGTCTAGTCAGAATTTAGAGGGGAACATGCTCACCTCTATTTTGACCATTGCGGGTTTATTTACGACCGAGTTTATTGTCTAATAATCACATAGCCTCTATAAATTCTCTTCCGCATCATATGTCATCTAAAACATTTCTATCGCCTCCGTGAGTTTAAGGTTTAAATTTAATGTCGCCCTTGAATAAAGTCTTTTATTGTTATTACATTTACATATAGGGGTTTGCAACCCCTGTCGTAGTGGTATATTTTCTTTGATGATTTTCCTCTCATTTTGATGGCTTAAGGAAATGATAATACAGAATAACTTAATGCTATTAAAATAACGTCAATGTCTCTTGGAATTAAATTTTTTCATGCGATTTCTACTCAAATGCAGTCTTTGAAAACAGTAGCTCATCATCTTTTTAGCCATTTCAAGCCATAATGTTTCATGTTTTGCCTTTTCTTCCGCACTACTTGCAACATTTAAAAGAATACCTACTTCTACTGACGAAACTGAAATTAAATTAACAGGAGATGGCAATGTATTGTGGAAATCTATCGTATAGACTTAGCTCTATTTTAAGGAAATGGTTCTTAGTAATTAGTCTTCTCTTGATTATGCGAAAGTAAAATAATTAAAGACGAAATTGGATGGTGAAATGAAACCCGTGGTCGTACACAATGCTATGTTTTTTATGCTATTTAGTTCGTGCATTTCTTCGTTTTGCATTATTTTCTGTCTAACTTGGAGCGATTCTTTCTGAAACGTATCCGATGGAGAATATGAAATCCATTTCTTATTGTACATGAGTCCATATGCCTATAAATGCTCGGTTCATTGTAGGCGTCGTACAGAGAACAGTGTGTTGAAGCGTAAGATACGTTGGAGCATTCGAGAGGTGGTCATGGGGTGGGGTGTGGTTGGTTACAGGAAGTGCGTGGACAGAATTTAGGAAAAGACTATTTATGGATCGGATTCGAAATGCGCGGCGATTGCAGGGGTAAACGTCCGTCTCGCGTCGTATTTGAGTGCAGTTGGAGGCTCTTATTCTGGTCGTCATAGCTCCATTGGTTTACGTGTGGAATGCGAGGACGTGTGGAGAATCGGGAAATACTTGCAAGGATCCCTTCCGTTAAATTACATGCTTTTATGTCGAAAGCACCCTGTTACTGCAAAACGGAGGAAGGAAATGCGGCCCAAATCCCTTTTATTGTCTTTCGGCAAAAGGGTACTCCTGAGGTTTCCCTAAAATGCTTAATGCCCATCTGATGACTTAGTATGGACGGTTGGGTGAAAGAAACGCTATCTGTTTCTCATCGATGAATTGGCATTATAATAAACCATCTCCGCACTCCGATATGGGATGGCATACTAATTTCATTTCCTTTTGTACGTGTAAGGTAGATTAGTCATTCTTGTAACATCTTGCTTATTTTTCTATGAATGTGATTTGGATGAATATCCCATCTATAGCTCTTTGAAATTTTAATATCAGATAATGCCGTAAATCATTTCCTCTGTATCAAACCATTTTTAATTTAATTTTTTAAGTATTTCTAATCTAGTTTTAAGTATCGCTGTCCTCTGAAATTACTGGAATATCGATAAGTTTCTTTGATATCAAGTTAATAATGCTTACTTTTCCTCTTTTCTTAAATTATAAAAACATTATATATGATTGTCATGAATAACTAATAGCATCGCTTAGATCAGTTATCCGTGCCTTCCTGTTATTTCCGGAAACATGTGAACACGAGGTACGCAGCGCTGACAAAGACGGCTGATGGAGACTTTTATATCTTAAATTTATTAACAGATGTGTTTAAATTTTCTTTTCTTAAAAGGAACACTAAGTAGTTTCCGCACGAGATTTATTGCGACCTGTTTCGTCAACGGGTTGTTATCTTCAGGTTTAAAAAAAGAAGCAATACTAACCGAGAGTTTTGGGTCTATTGTATTCCCTCACGCTTTATAGCGAAATCTATTTCATGAGATGGATGAGGTTACTTAAAAGTTGCTTGTCGCCCTTGATTCTTTTTCTAATCATCGATGAACTTACGCGAAGAATAGTTCTTTTAATCTTTTTAATGAAACTCGTTCACCACAGAAAATAACGATTCCGTGTTATTTTCAAGTAGGTCAACGTTTCATTGATGCCGGAGTATTAGCTCACATTCTTCTCGTCGCTTGCGCTCAAGTCTTTACGGATATCTCCTCGATCTCGTAATTACACATCCACGACCGATTCATTTTTCTTCAAATGTCCTGTAATATCCACTTCGAACGCATCTTTTCGATTCCAATATTTGTCTGCCCTTTTAATGCGACTCGAGTGGAAAAATCCTTTCTTAAGACGCGAATACCCATTTCACGGAAATCTTTTTATTTCTCATCTCCCTCTCTCCCTAATCCACTCGAGTGTATTGCATGAAAATCAGGGTACGGCGTCCTTTAGGGCCGCTTGTGTGTGCCCTTTTTCCCTAATGACCAACTCTTAAACCGCTTCGAACGGCGCCATAAAAATCGACCTCGCATGCCTTCCCGCGGGGAATCAGGCGTCCTTGAGGTCGGCGCGAAATCGTGAGAGCAAAAACATGAGGCGATGCAACGGATTTAAATTGCAGCCGGAGTTAGGGGAACAAGCGGACTTCATTCCCAATCCCTAGTCCCCCTTGTAAGTGTTACAAAATTAAGTTTTATAAACTTCGGAAAAGTTTTTAAATCTGTCATTGTTCTGTGACCATCGATACTTTCCAGTTTTAGCGGAACTCGTTCCGGCAGATTTTCCTCAATACGAGATAATGAAGTGTCAAGGCGTTTTCTTTGAATATGTCTGCCGGTCAGCGCCCATCATCTCCGGGGGATAGCATGAGTTTGGCATTTTCTGAATATGTCGTATGAAATTCATTCGAAATTAAATTGCGATTGAGAGATTTCTCGTTACCTGAATTTGTCTGAATAATCAATTCACTGCTCGGTATCCCATCGTAGAGCTTTTAGGGGCGTACGGATTCGGCAACACAACAGTTTAATAGGCCAAATTTGTTTTGGGAGTTCCACTGAATGTATCCTGACTCTTAGAAAGTATTGTTTCATATCCTATTCTTGCCTATGTTTTCACTAGCCCTTTCTTCGCGGATGTTTTCTTGTAGAGGATAATTTTTCCTAAGTATTTCATAGATTTTGCATATGCTCGATCTTTCTCATTTTATTTCATGCTATGACTTGATTAATACCAAAATAGAAAAATCTTCCCCATATAAAGACGTTTTATTATTTTATATGTTCAAATATTCAATGTTCAGCTTGTAATTTTAGACCATATTCACCCATCACCTTCTATGATATGATAAGCATTTCTATAATTAAATTCCAGACTATGAATTCAGCTCAATAAAATGATAAAATTAATTCACTCCCATTTACTTAATTAAATCTTTACCTCGAGGTGTTCCGAACGTAAAGTAATTATTCCTTTGCGTTTCCACGAAAGGAACTTTAATAGAGGTCACGAACCGAGCTTCTCGAGTCGAAGGTCATGGAATCAAATAAATTCATAATTTCCTCGAATTATATGCACACTGTATTTGTTGGAATATTTTTAATTTCCTCGGAAACGGCAGACCGCAATAACCATGGATTTTAATTATGCAAAAAGCCATCGAAACCGTGAAGCTCCTTCCGTTGAAGTGATTTCTTTAATCCAAATCCGCTGCAAAAATCCGAAATGAGATGATTTTCGAATGAGAGGAAAACCTTCCGTCACGAATGAAATTTTGAAGTCGATAAGTTGATTAGTTATTCTCTGCCAGAACTCATTTCAGCGGCAATCGGTTGAGCAGATTGAGCTGATCCGTATGCGAGTAAAACCACGAGAATGGAACTTATGGGGAAATAGTGATTGAAAGTAGTTTCCTTGTTGGACTTTTATTTCCGTCTATTTTGTACTGCGCTGTAGCATGTCAATTTGCAATGATTGGTTTCTTGACTTTTATACATTTCGTAGAATATTAAATTCGTGCAAAAGATTTACATAGGAGAATACGTTTTTCATTATCTATCTACTTTAGATTACTCTGGATTTCGCAGGTTTTTCACACCCCACTTATAAGGTGTGGATTTTATGCGGTGATTTTTTCCTAAGCGAAACCTTAGATAATTAAGCCCTCAAGATAGTTTTTTCCTGAGTACTTTTTCAAACTCTATGTTTCCTTAAATTTCTAACGACGAAGAGTTAGATGTAAGGAGAGACTCGTTCTTTCCCTAATAAAGACTCATTAATCTTATTATTTCTCTACTTAATCTAGTGTATTTGTATTTTCTTTTCTTTTGTACTCATATGACGTATGGCAGTGAGTATAATACTGAAATCTAGGAACTAGATAATTTTTGCAACTTGAATTCTTCGTAAATAGAGAAAAATAATGAGGAAGGAGGAAAATCCTACATCCAGGGAAAATCCCAAGGAAATTAATCGCTATTTGTATCTTTAAAATTCTCTGTACGTGTACATCTTGTTTGTATGTATCACAAAGTGAATAACAATAGCCATCTAGTTTATTGGTTTATCCGATTACTATTATTTTAATTTGGAAAAATTCAATAATCGACCTCTTTATTATATCATCCTCTGAAATTGACCTTTGTGACGGTTGTTATAAATAAATAGACTAAATGAAATCCAATAATCCTAATTGGACTTATTGTGGTCAGTCTCCCATCGTGGCAACGTTGGCTCCAGCGGTGAAGTAAGGAGGGAGTTACAAAGGTATCTGCATCAGTTGGAAGCGAATCTATGGGATAGGCGACCCCATTTTCCAGGAAATGGGGCCGCAGTCAGCGTCCTCGTTTCATTAGACGCAAAGCGGGAAGTGCCCTCGTCTTTCTCGGGACATCGGTAGCGTAACGCCCCCCGATGACGAACCCCGTGGATCGTAAACGATGGACGTTACGACAGAGGGAAAAATGCACCACCTTTTCTTTGGAAAGTACGTTTTTATGCGAGTTGGCGACGTTGTGGGCGCAAGGTACTCCCTCTAAGTAAGGCATCGCTTAGTTTGCCTCTTTTTTTTAGTTTTCGCGTCCTTTCTCCATTAATTCTACTTTTAGTTTCTGTTTCTCAATCTCTACCGATCTATCTCTATCTACCGATTACTTCATCAATTATCGGTGTTGTCACCTCATCATGATTGCCTATATGTCAGCTCATGGTAGAAGCAATCGTTGAGGAGTAGAGTAACATATTGCAGGACAGATTAGAGATGCGCGAGAATACATTTGTAATTTCCGTAATGAGTTTAACACTTTTCTCCAGGTGACACTCAAAGGCTGTTCATCAAATTAGTACAATAAAGTATCCGTAGTTTCTAAATTCTTACGTGAATCTACTTGGAAACTCGAGGTATTTGTGGTTGCTTATCTGTTAATAAAATTTCCACCAAAGCGATTAATCATTAACCATTAATCATGGAATGAAAGTACACCTTATCAGTTTCACTCTCGTTGTTCATTGCGAAACCTTACGAATAAAGCAGTGGACATCTGCGGGATGGTTTCTTTTCCACCTCCACCGATGCGTTCACATAACGTAACTTTCCATTTGTCTCACGCGGGGGAAGATCACGCAGGCAATCTACGAATGAAACAAAACGGTATCCGCCCCTTCATCTTGTGTTTCCACTGCCACCACCGGTGTTTGAAGTAGGAAATAAGTGGGCGGGCGTGAAACCGCTTATTTGACTCTCTTAAAACATATCATTATGGAGTTTTTCCCGGCTGAGGGAATGAATGGGGCGGGGAGGTATTTCTTCGGTTGCGGTTCGGAGAAAGCGGTTTCACGAGCCAATGCGACCTCTCAAGACCTCTCGATGAAAGAATTAAGCGGACCACCCAACCGAGGGAGACTCTCCACTTTCACGGTAGGAAGCCCTCGAGACGGCTGTGTTTTTAAAAGGCCGTAATTTTTCGGATTTTGATGGATATCGGGATATGCATCTCGTTATGGGTTATTATAAATTCCTTAATTTTAGCATTTAATCGTAACCATCCATCTTAGTATTTTAATATAAGCATTACGACGTGATTACTGATATATTTTTTGATGTTGGCTTATGATTAATTATGGTATTTCATTCAGAGGTGACATATAAGTATTCTACGACTGGGAAATTTCCTTTCAATTATCTTCAATCGTTTAACTCGAAATAATTAGAAAAACAAACAAAATATATGACTGTTCGTATAATTGAATAGCAAATTTTATTTGGAATTTAAGCACTTTCGCGTTTTCTATATTTTTTTTTTATATTCTATAAAGTACGTAAAATATAACTTTATCATATTTCAAAGGATTGTATTTAACACGTCTCTGCGTTTTATGGCTTGTAAAAGATTCAGAATCATCTTACCTACCACAAAATAATTTCGCAAGGAACAAAAAAATGCATGAATTGCTTATTATTAGTTAATTGCTGCTCTTTCCAAGGGCAATTCGGTACCGCTTTGAGCTTCAAGGCATATGAGGAGCAATTTAAGATAGTGGTATCGCTTGAAGTTAACCATCTGCCCCTACTTACGATCTTTCTGAAAGGGTATTCTGTCCAGGAATTTAAATGGTGAGCCATTCTCTTTCTCAAGTACCCGTCATCATTCATTGTTGATCTTTTCCTCGGAACAAGTCTCATTTTACCCTCAGAGGGCATTAACCGAGAGTACTTGTTTTCTATTCTTTGTTAGGATTTTCACGTTTTTTCGTGTTTTTGCCATAGATATCTCCTATTAAGATGATCATCCTTTTTCTATAAAGAAATACAACTTGAGTGAATCAGTGATGATGTTTACGCATGGATGAGTCCAAAAATAGATTTTCAGTGTTAGCATTCAGATGAACGTACTTGTGATAGTCATGAAAGTCGTTTGCATGCAAGAGTGGAACTCTCATCAGTATTAAATATTATTTCTTCCTTTGCTTAAGTTTTGCCCTTTGATAATTAGTATATTCACGGAAGAGAGATGTTTAAGATGCTCTTAGCGCTTTATAATGAAAGATAAAATACGCTAATATTACTTAATGATGTCGGATAGCATTGCGTTGCAAATTCACGAATTATATGTCATTCTTGAATGAATAACTCCTATGATGGCGTTTGTTATTTGAATTGAGTTATCTCATACAGTTAACTTATGGAAAGTACTGCCTTATTAGATATTATATTCTACAATTATTCACCATGAATATATTTCCATCGAATCTTCAATGATGTCATTATTTACGTAAGTCAAGCTAGTTATGCCGTTTTTTCTCATCTTCCCCTGACTATGCGCGATTTTCGAATTTGTCTTTCAGCCATTACTATTTGCATTGTTGTGAAGGTTTTCAAACGAATGTATTCATGTTTTCCTTATGTGTGTCTTATTTCCTAAGTTATTTTATATACTTTTTCGTGTTCAGAACTTTTCTCAATTTTCTTCACTCCTCGATTCCATTTTAAAATTCAATTCAATACGATATTACATCATTGACGATATGTTTGTCAAAAGATGTTTTGGCCTAAATCCATCGTTAATATATTCCTTGTATTAATTAAATTAACAACAAAATGTTTTCGTCTCAATCCAAAGCGAACTTATCTTGTCTGATTTCGAGCTCTCACTCATTTACTTACACCATTTATGCTTATCCTAATCTAAATAACGTGAGTCTGAAAAATGTTTATCATAGTTCCATAATCTGGAAATTATCAAAATTCTTTTTTCTAAAAACTTCTCTAGCTCATACCTTTTTTCCATTTCATAAATTTCTCGGAGCCGAGGAAAATACGTGACGCTTGCAAAATCCGCCGGGAAACGTATTTATTGTATTTAGCGAGTGTTTATTTGCCAAGAGAATCTAATTCGCAACGAATACGGCCGTGTTTACTAAAATTTAAATTGCAAATATCCATTTTATAAACATGTCTCCCCACTAGCCGTTTCAATTACGCAGCGCAAGGAAAAAGGAATAATTGCGATCTATTACGACGGAATTTCAAAACCGCTCGTGAGTCATTCGCGCTTGCTCATCCCTAATAAAGTCGTTTATCTCTCTTAAATGCCTTTCCATATTAATGCCGGGATCGTGTTTGCAAGAGTTGTCTCCCATTGCGATGGCCAACGACAACGAGCCCATCGCATTCCGTTCTCCCAAGGGCCCCTCACGTGACTCATATCCGATGCACTTTGCAATCGGCGTACCTTACTCGTGACTCGCCTCCTCGATCGCTCTTCATCTCGAGACGACCGATTCTCGGAAACGCCGCCGGTTCACGCGTATCACGTGATTAGGAATTCGAGATTGCGACACCTTTCCCTGAATACCCTTTGCTCCCTTTTGAAGTGGCGGAGAGCGTAAATTCTCCAATCGCCGATATTTTCCCAGGGATCTTGCCTTCCCGGTTCTTTGGGTGAACTGTTTCTCTTTGTTTGCGTAGCATCCGAGCAGATTTCATCCTCTAAATTCTTGATGCACTTGGTGTGACATGTAGCATAACCGTTCTAACAATAAGCCATGATAGTTTTTACCATATTTGCATATTGGCATCACAAGGTGGTGGATTAGAGTGGGCTTTAAAGGTTCATTGCTCACTTTATCTGTCTTGTGTAAATTATTTTTTGATTAAAAGTTTGAGGACAAATAAAATTAGAAAGAAAGCTGAACTCTTGCTCGTAAAAACTCTCCAAAATACAACTCAATTTATGAATCAGGAAAATATCTCCAGATATGTTAACTCCCAGTAAATTTCGACGTTAATTTTTCTTTTTATTAGCGAATTACTGTTTTATTCTCCCCATTCTCTATCGTCTCTTTCAATTCTCAATACACAATTAGCCCCATAGAGATAAATCGGCTTTTAACACTTTTGTGGTAAGCGTCTGTATCACATTAGTAATTCTTATGTAAGACACATGCACCTTTCAAATCATTCCGTAGTTACTCAAACTGTTTTTAGAGGAAATAAATACAGATTTTCGGGATAATAATTTCTTTCACATTTGCCGTAAAAGGGTGAAAAATCAACGATTTGCATATTTTTCTTAGGTTTGCCGTATGGGAAAGAAGGTATAAAGATGATTTCGAATCGGAGAAATCTGAATGATCGAGGTTGGTTAGCATATGCCGTATAATAGGGGTTTTGGGAAGATATTCAGTTATTTCCATCAAAAATTGCGATTGATTGCCGAAAAATCCTATCAAATTTAATTGCGGGTAAAAGATACCCTAAAATTTATGATTTTATTTATCGTCTAAAGAATCAAGAAAATTTAGTTATTTTAGAAAGGATTTCTAGTATCACGTGACATGCTTGCATCCTGTTTGCAAGCGATGCCGTTATCGTTTTTCGCTTTCAGTCTATTTCATTTTCAATTCACACAAATTAATTATTTCGATTTGATTGAATCTTTTATGTGTTAATTCTCGAATTCAGTAATTCATCAACTTGACATTAATTTTCTATCTATGACCGGAAAACGACTGCACTTAAATAATAAATATTTCGAATTCCTGAAATTGATTTCGAAAGTCTGAGGTTAAACTTAGATATTTGAACACATTTTATTGTAGTTCTATCGAGAGCTTTTATTTCAAATTGGAACCTCAAACTGATTTCAAAAATTTTTTTCAACTGTTAATAAACCAATTAAGAATTTATTAACTGTTGTAATTTGAATTTATATGTTTAAAACTAATTTTGTCTCTATTTTACTTTGCAGGTAAATATTAGCCGGTTTTCCATGAAATTCTTCCCATGAAACTACAGCCAAGGTATCTGTAAGTTATTATGAATGCAATTTTTGTGAAAATTTACGCAGTAAATTTTATTAGCACGTTCTACGATGAATATGAAGAATATACGTTTTCCATCTAACTTTGAAAATATCTTTATCAATACTATCAACAATTAATGTTTCGTCGCTTATTTACATTTCAATATTGTATATTACTCAGGGAAAAAATTGGCTCTAAAACTGTTTTTACTTTTCACTAGCTATATTGCGTTTTTTCCTCATAATAAGTATGTAGCTATTATCCCAAATATTGATATAGACATCTACTACAGAAAATGTGAGGTTTTGTAGATGTAAAATTATTTTTTAAATATTCGTTTATTTTAAAATTTAAAGCCTGTAAAAGATTTGTATTTTATATTCTATTGAGTTACAAGGTTATGAATATGCAGTCATTTCCGATGTGGAAGTACGTTCCGACGCCCTTTTGTGTTTCAACTTTTTCTTTTAACGGCTAATCTATCATTGACTGGCATGCGTTGATTTCAATTATTTTTTATTAAATCTTCATTTATTAATTTATCTCGGTTAACGTGAGTTTGGAACACGTAGTTTTGCTTCTTTTGCATCCTCCAAATTCATACATTTTTTATTGAGCTCGGTTTTAGCGGTTCAGTAGCCGTTCGGCTCGACGAATTGAAATCAAGTCATTCCATCGACAATTTTTTGGAAAAAACTCTAATTCCATCTCAAGCAGTTTTGATTGCGGTAAACGTTTCCCTTTCTCGTTTTATCTCCGTAATGCCGACTTTTAACTTCCGGAGTTAGATTAACATAACGCGTTAATTTACGGAGCGAACTCTTGTTTTTTCTGCTTTCCGATCAGAGGTTCCAACGAAAATATCGCTGTATTTTATAATCTGTTTTGCGATGGATTCAAACTATCGCAAAACCCGAAAGCTCCGTTTTTTCGAATTCTCTCTTTTTGCCGGAGGAAGTTTGTAAAAATGTCGGACCTTTTAAGCACTCAGGACCAATCATTTTCGATTCCTAGGGGAAGTGTTGGCACAACTCATCTCTGGACCATCGATCGAAAAGCCTTCGTGAGCGGAGAATAGCGCTCTTAACCAACCAATCAGTCGATCGATCAATCCTCGTTAAGGATGGCGTCTATCAGACGCGAAACCACTGCTCTCCTTCCCTTATTATCTATTCCTCCTTTCACTTCTCTCACCTTTTCATGTTTCTTAATTTTCCCAGAGTCGGCCCATTAGTGAACATTTTGCTAACGCTGGCTGCTATCCACAATACGTTTTTCTAAGCTAAAGGTAATAATAATAACAATAACTTCTCTAATGGAGACAGGAAAAATCCCAATTACATCCATTTCAATAATTATTACTATGACGAGCAACTATTCCCTAGCCAGAACTAGCCGGGATTCGAACCCGGGAACTTGGCTTTGGAGTTCTAGCGGACTAACCACTCCGCCACCGCAACCAAGGTGTTATAGGTTGATATGATTTTGCGTTCATCGAAAACTTCGTTCCTTTAGGAAAAGTCATTATCTGAAAATCCCAAGAAAAAAACGGTAATAAAAAGTTTGAGGGTACTGGGACTCGATCCCGTCTAATTATCCCGGAAGATAGAGAAATTCCACCTCAGCACACAATCATTTAAAGAAAAAACTGTTTGATTACCTTTTTGTTTCTACACAATTACTCTTATTACCATAATATTGGCGTATATTTTTTCTCTTTATTCTTTTTTGTATTATTTTTTGTAAGCAGTCTATCTTTTGTATTCGACCTATTGTTTATAATTTGTATTATTTATTTTTATGTGAGCAGATAGAATTTTTATAACTTTTTCTGCTCTTAATCCCAGAGCAAAATAAATTTATTATTATATTATTATTACTATCCCGAGTTTTCAACTGTGCTGGTCATGTTAGCTTATTCCTGCTTTTCGTTGGGATTACGTCGTATTTACGAAAATGCT
The DNA here is from genome assembly GCA_947579665.1 of Sympetrum striolatum. NCBI lineage: Eukaryota > Metazoa > Arthropoda > Insecta > Odonata > Libellulidae > Sympetrum > Sympetrum striolatum. The sequence goes on from OX388345.1 coordinate 85,349,510, forward strand.
AGAATCGCATCATGAGTAAAATCTTTCGCGAATAGTTTGGATACTAGGAATTTATTAGTATATATTTATTTGATTGGCAATATTTTTTGGTGGTAGGTATCACATATAGTACATAATTTACAATGAAGGTGCAAGCATTGAGTAAATTTAATTTTAAGAAGATGCGCACAATTTATCCCTCATAGTTATCCTATCAGCAAAATTCCAACAGTTTGAATAAAATATTTAATTATTTTTCTTTTTATCAAAGAATCCCAAAGTCATTCCTAAATACACCACTAAGCTCTGAATACACTTCGCTACAATTTGAAGTACTGCACTTTGCTTTTGGAAACTCATCTTTTCAAAACAAAATAATAGACAAGGCAAAGCGGAGGTTGTAATGGCACCATTCTTGGTTCCGTAAATATTTTTGTTTTCATGATTTCACGCTTTGAATATCCATCAAAATGTGCTGTATGGATAAGAAATCGGGAGTCTTTTATTTTGAATCTCCCTCGCACTATTTCAAGAACTTTTTATATCGCTATATAGTTTTTTTATTTCAGCTTTGGTCTCTCACCCCTCCACCGTGCTCTTCCTCTCACTCCTGTCTTAGTTGGAGAGTTTCGTGATAGATTAGGATCAATCCCCGTGTCGCTCATTCAGGAGCTGTGAAATTGTAGTTGTTGCGGTGATCATCTGCGGAAGGGGATAGAGGAGTGCCGGGAGTAACATTAATATCCTCATATGCCCGGAAACCCCACTCACATACCTTTAGCTTGATCTCCTTGCTCACTCGGGGAATTCGCTCTATCACTCGCCGTTACGAAGTATTGACGGAAAGATCAAAGTGGCGAAGCTTCGCGCCAATCTCATCCGATTCTCCGAATTCATTCGACTAGTTTCTCGGAAAGGCTACTTTGATTGTTTCCCTGAAAATTCTAATAATAGTTGGAAAGCCTTCTCTGTTTTATTTCGAGTTATTTCTGATTCATGAGACCACGTTAAAACCTAATGCAAAGGGAAATAATTGTATTATAATTATGTTTGTACTTAAAAAAATATTATACATATATATACACATATATATATATATATATATATATATATATATATATATATATATATATATATATATATAATTATCCTTCTGCGTATAATAAAGCCAATTACTTTCTAGAAATGTTACTTATTTATTTCTAAAATTTTTTTGACATTGTTATGATGTGGTGAACAATTTTATTAAATCAATTTGAAAAGCTCTAACTGTGTAGAACTCCATCCTAGTAAATGGGTGAGAAACTAAGATACTAGCTAACTAACGTCCGAAACCGGTCGCAGATATTAAAAGATATTTTTTAAACAGTGGAATTTTGTTAAGTTATTTCCCACCCATTTACCAATTTTTTAAATTTACAAAGAAAGAACAGTCACATTCCTCGAAGTGTTTATTACTACGATCGGTTTTGTTATCGAGTCGACTGCCAGATGATGTCAAGTCGATGACGAAACCGGTCGTTGTAATAAACGTTATGTGGAATATAGTCGGTGTTCTTTCTTTGGGAATGTGTGCCAAAATTCCACGAAGTCACGCTTGATCATATTCTTTTTATTTAATTTCCTGAAACATTAAACAATATTTGGAAGATTTTTGCTACATTTCCTCGCCATTATTACATATATGTATATTATTTTCTCGAAATTATTTTATGAAGTACTGTAAAAATGCTTAACACTTTGGATAGTGCTCGAGATATAGGATGAAAAGTTAAGAATAGTTAATCCTTTTATTATTGTGCTTCATTTGCAAAATATATTGCTCTTGTTCCACATCAAACGCGATTCTAATCTCGTTAAAATTTAGGTAAACGAGTGGCGGGAATCGTTGTCTCAAAGTTTTTACCTGTATTGGTTTACCATTATCTTCATTAGTCCGCTCTGGGGGCCTCCTAATACCCTTTTTGAACCCTAAACCCTCATTAATACTCGCGAAATTCTTTGATTCTTCCCACCATTACACCCCGAAATTAATTTAACAGCGCTTCCCACCTTCCTTCAAAAGTATTTTTATGATAATGCCGCTCTCAAAGCAATTAGTCCAGCGCGCTCTGCTGGAGAGCCTCCCAAGTGTAGCTCGGATTTGGTCCATCGACAATTAGTCGGTAACGCACCGTTCTCCGTAATTGGGAGGGGTGCGTTTATTCACAGAGATGCGGGGATCTCGGTTTCGTCCCCTCCTCAATGCAGTGGACGCGCGCGATGACGGACTATTTCTGTGCTCAATTATTTACCAATTTCTCTAGGGTTTCTTTTTTGTTCAAACGGATATCTTGTTATGTAACGAGAGTAAAATGAAGAGTGAATATGTTTTATAGTGAATGAGCTCGAGTACTTTATAAGGTAGCATCTTCTGGCATCGATAAGGTAAGGCGTTGTGATTAGGTGTAACAGGATGCCCACCTCTAACTGCTAACTATCTGAAATTCATGCCCATTATGGATGGTTATCTCTATTAGGGACTTGATACTGAATAGTGTTCTTATATACATCGAAAGCTCATTCCTTCAATGGGAGTTGTCGTAACAATACTACAGTCTCGTGATTGTATTATTATATTGTTACGCAGTTGATGGTGTTATTATAGTGTAATTATGTTGTATTCCCGTAAACAGGGAGTTGTTTACTTGTCTGCTTCGTTTCTTTATTAAATTTTCATTATTTATTTACTAAGCATTAATTTCTATACGAAATAACATTCATGAATTAATTTTGTGTATTTAGAGTTGAGAAATTAATTAATACTTGTTATATACGTCATTCCAAAAATTACCCTCTTTGTTCAATCCGAAATGTTCCCTTCTACCTAAGGTATGATCAGGATTTTCTTAGGGTAAAACTTCGGGGTTTTTTAAGTGGACGCTTGCTGGAAGTAAAACCTTTCTCTTTTTAAAAAAATAAAAGCTCATACGATAGCGCTTACGGCGAGGTATCTCTCCTTTGCTCTGGAAAGGATTTTTGGGAAATAATTCTGGGAATATTTCGGTGTTTTATCATTCGATGCTTCTCCTTATAAAAATAAAAGACGGGAACACACTGCGATGTACGCTAAAAGAATTTTTGTTGATGATATTGAATTTTGCTTCGAGCAACCTTAGATCGCCGGTGTTACTGGTTCTCGTAGACGTTGTTGTAAGCGTCGCGTCTACAGTGGAGGTAATGGTTAGAAGTTCAGAATATTTATGTTAAACTGCTGAAAACTTAATCACAGTTATTGGGAAGAATAATTTATAACACCCTCTAGATTATTAAAAAGAATCAAAAGGTATTAGCAGTCGCTTGATTATTATTTAAGTACTCTAAATACATGGGTGATTTCTGTACCTTTTTGTCGTTTCTGAAGGAAGTTCAACATCGGAATCACGTTAGTTTCCTTAATTGAGTGTTGTTAACCCTTGGGTAAGGAGTGAATTTTCCATGAATCGGAAAATCTGTTTCCTTTAGGGATATTGGATGACTAGCTCCATTGGAAGCCTTGTTGCTAAAATCTCTGGGTGCAGCATATGATCCTGATAGCTGCTTATTTTGCGGCCCCACTGGGCGAAGTGCATGGAAAAATGGTGTGCTATAAATTTTTGATTGGATGGGAGACTGCTTATGGTATCCGAAGAGCACAGGCCTCTAAGCTGTTAATTAGAGAAGAGCTTGGAAGGTAAACATAATCTTCGTGGTCGGATACAGCCGTGCGAAATGACTGTAGGCTCGAACAAGGATGGGTGAACCCTTTCCTCTTCTATTCATCAACACCTTGTTAACTCTGCCCATTACCCATTATTGAATTTTCGATTATCGAATTCCAAATTTCGAACCGCTCTATTTTTGTCGATGGTTTATGGATTTTCTGGTAAATTTAGTCATAGTGTGTCTATTTTTGGATTCGGAATTTTGGTTAATTTGCAAGAAATAACACAAAAAGGATGTAATAAATATCTATAATTTTGTAATTTATCTATTCATGGATAATCAGTTCGAAGCAAATCTAGATATTTATTGGAAAACAAGCTAACATACTTATTGAAAATATCAGCTATCTTATAAGTGTTTATGATCGGTAGCTTTGGTGTCATCAAAGGGGCGTTGCAGGAAATCGAGGTATTTGCTTGAGACTGTCAAAGTATGATTCTTAATCTAAGATAATACATACTAACCGTTGCTTGAGGTATTGACATCGGAAAATGTGAGTTAGGCAACCATGCCAAGCTCGTAACTTACCATACATACCTTATAAGGTCTTAGCTAACCATATATATATGTGCTTGCAGAAAGTTTTGATTTGTATAATCCTTATAGAATAAAATTGTTTATCTGATCATACAAACTTTAATCGTCATCTTCCCCTAATGGAAAAAGGACCCAAGAACGTTTATTGTTATGAATGGTATGTTTTTCATCAAATTTATATTTTTCATCCCGTGATGTTTATAATTTCCTGCACATCGGAAATTCATCTCCAGCGATTTTCCTCGATGTAATCTCAGCCTCCATGCGTTATATTTTTAGGAATCCGTCCATCTTCATCAAAGGGGGGATATCGGCGAGGGATGCATGTGGGATTACCCCATCTCTTCTTTTTTGTTCTGCGGTGTTACGGCAGCGGAAATAGCCTATTAAAGCGTCATTAGCGGACCCGCGCCAATTTCCACGACACTCTCCCTGGTTGCCGTGGGCGACCGAATAATCTTTCTTCGGCGGACGCGTCGCCTAACACTGTCAGTGATTCAGGAAATTTCACGTTGCGAAAAGGGTGTGAATGCGTGCACTAAGGGCTGAATAATGGATTCTCTCGGGTCGTAACTGCTTGAAGAAATGAAAGAATTCACGGAGACGCTTTCCTTCGTTCCGTGTTTTAATGCCCTTTGAAACTGGGCTACGCTGGTGTTTATTGCTTGTCTTCCAAGCAGAAGATTTGTAGACTACTTGACATTTCACAGGCCTTTTCGCGAATGACTCACACTTTCTCATTTACTAAAATAATCGTTGTATAGCTGCTTGTGAGGATTGCTCAGCACCGAATTTATTCGAAAAAGGTTTCGAGTTTTTTCATTCCATAATTTCCATTTTTAGGTTCATTATCAGTTCAGTTTAGAAAAGTGGTGCGTCAGCTCTCCAGATGTAAATTTCTGTTTTTCATAGTTTTCGTAGCGTTGATTTGCGTCGGGGATCCCCAGTTTTAAGATACAGGTTACTCGAAGAACGGGAAAAGTAAATGGTTGGGATCCAAAGAAGCGGCTTTTTTATTGCCCTATAAAATAGTTTTCTTGCGCGCTAAAAGTTTATAGTAAAATGTAAATATGTGAAATACACGCAGCAATATCTGTATTAAAGTAGTTAAAGTTTCATTAAGAGGGCATTTTATGAATATATTTTATAATTATATTAAGTTTAAATATAAATATTTCGTCGGCCGCATGAAAACGTAAAGTTGGACAAATTTGGGTTATTGGTTATATTTTGTGCACTCTTGCTTTATTTGACAGCAGCCTTAAGGTTTCTTTCTTATTTAAAGAAAACTTCAGAATATGAACTATCTAGAAAATCGCTATTTAGAAATGAATCTTACCATGCCAGAATTATTATTAATTATTTATTCTGCTCTTTTCTTTATTTAAAAACTTTTTTTGGCTAATCTCTGGAAGTCGGGAACTTTTTCAACTTCGAAGTTTCTGTGAATTCGGTCAGAGTCGATGGAGAACGATGCAATGAAAAACGAAGGTCTGACACTGTGAGTGGAATTGAAAATACATTAAGAAGCTTGTTTTCGAAAACGTTTGTATATGGCAACTATTTTCCATAAAGAATTGATCGGTTGCGGAGATATAATACTTTTTAATCCTTCTCTCTCTATTATTTCCAGTCTAAATTCTTTTAATTACGTTTGGGCAAAACTTTTATATCGCAGAGAATTTTCCCTTGATTACGCTCCCGGTATTGATGGGAATTTTTTTCCCTCGCGAGCAGAATATGTTGCAACCTATCTGTGGCCATGAAATACCCCCAGTGTTTTCCTTAATATCGCCTCAGGGCCAGCCAATTACTCCTCCATTTATTACTCTACTTTTAGCCGCCTCGTTCATTCAGAGAACCTCTCCTAATCCTATTGCACTACATTCCATCCTTCTTTCATTCCGCTGTCTAATCGCTTCGTTTGTCCGTGGCCTCCTATGTCTTTTGGCTGGACGCCGCTCCCCCGGTTTGAAGAGGAGGGAGAGGGGGGTCCCTGGCCGCCCTCCAAGAGGACGGGAAACTCTGCATCTCGATCTCCCATCTCATGGGAGAGAGTGTCGCATTCCATCTCAGAGGCGTTGAGTGGTTGCATTCGGACTGTCGCTTGCCGTCCAAGGGAGAGTTCTCAACGAAGGTTTTTATACCAAATGAATTCGGGTATCGCGCCTCAAGACCAGCATCCAAGGGCGTTTTCGTTCCGAATCTGATTGGAAAATACCACTAAAAAGTATGGAAAAAGCCGCCACATTTGCATATGGGAATCCAAGGCCGTGAGGAGACGTGCATCTTTTTATCATATTTGGCGGGAGAACGTGTCTCCTTCGACATCACACGGCATTGTGAGCGTAATCAGAAAGTGACAATTAATGAGAGAAAGGTATCGAAAGCTCATCATGGTTTAAGAATTTTAGAACAATGTTACCATTTGAATGAAATTATCATCCTCTCTGCGTACTTTCGTTGGTTTAGAATTGAGTTATTCCTTCGGTGTTGTATGAGGGTAGTATTTATACTATCAATATATGATCAGTTCTTATCAATAGAGATAAAATGAGATATTTCTTCATATCATTCATCCATAAATCGTCTCTTTTCAAACTGATGCATGTTACACAAGTTAAGGAAATAAAATCAGCCAAATTTCGGGAAAATTTCGAAATTTTAAAAATTGATAACTTACTTTTACAAATATTCCAACTTACAACTTCGGCAACTGACGAGACTTGTATGCTGAACATCAGCATTGAAATACAAAATTTTTAAAATTTGCAAGGCCATTTTTGTTTGAATTTTCCTTGAAATGGTCCGTGCACATCTATCGCGATAGTGGTTTCTGAATGTAAATATATCAGCTCTCTGATTAAGAACCATCTTTCTATGCTTCAATGAACCGTTAAAGATTATCGGTACTATAAAATTACTGTTGTTATTGAAATTGATATATATTTGCTCTTCATTGGCGGACTTGGATATGTCATTTAAGAGAATATCTCCTAAAAAATAAACTCCACATTTGATTTTAAGTATAATAATATGGATTTTTATCTCCCCAAACGATCGGGCCATGCCTTGAATGACGATGATAATCTTTCCTGCCAGAGTATTCCGAAGTTGGTACTCCTGTCATGCTACTCCAGGCTTCGCTGCACATCATCCGCCTGCCTCCTTTAATGCAACGCTTCAAATTATGCATCCTGCGTCCACTCTCCTTCGTTTCGTACCTGCTATATTTTTTTGTCGGTTTGGCTAAATTTTTTCTACTTTTTATTCTCATTGGTTGATTTACTTCTCGGTCTGAATGGGAATATATTGGTCTCTTTGCTTTAAAAGCGATGGTGCAGAAAGATGAGTGATAAAGCTGTCTACCATAACATCCTTATGTATAGACGCAATTAAATTCCCTTTTTCCTCCCTCTGATTCATGGCCACGTGGTTTTTAACTAGCTCATCACCGGTTTGAGTTGAGTTCGAGCCATGAAAACATGCTCCCTGACGTACAAGAATTACCCACTTAGATCATTCTCCGAAGAAGCTAGTGTTAATTGGGGTATCAAGGCAACTAGGCTCATTGTTAGGTACGAAGGTAGTAATAAGTTCTAAATTGGCTCCACAACTAAGGCATTTGCGGCTTTCGAAGAGTTTTATAATTAGGAAATATATCAGACATCCGCGAATATATGTTTTTTAATCATACTTTATATTATCTCTTTCGGCAGCTGAGATACTGCAAGGTTATTATAGATCTTATTTATTCATGTTTAGAAGAACTTGTTTGACTTTATTTCCCATTATAATTGTTTTTCAATGTTTCGTGATATTGGTTAGTCATCGTTAGTCTAAAATAATATATCTGTAGTATTTATCTGCGATTTCCCTCTCCGTATCTTCTTTGAAAATATTTACGTTAGCTACCTTCTGGTAGTGTTTATTTAAATTATAATATTTTAACTTTTCCCCTGTCATGTTGAAGTAGAAGAAAGAAAAATAAACGACTAGGACACATTTCGAGAAACCTCAGTCGCCGAGCTGTTCTGAATTTTGATCAACTCACGATAGTAATTCGTTGTTGAGAAACATATTTCTTATCCTTGGCTGAATTTCAAATGTCATGGTAGTCATTTCTAAATTTGTCTTATAACGAAACAAGAGCATATTGGTCGGTAAAAATGTTCATTTTATTTGCTCATTTGTTTAACGACTTGAAAGATTACTTTCGTGTGATAAACGAATTGAAAGATCTGTTTGATTAATCGGAACGGGTTTCCAATGCTTGGTACGTGGAAAAATTTTCGTTGTTTGTTGTCTAAAAACTTGAGTGACATTGGCGTATGGAAATAAAGGAACGCGCGACAGTGTCTTATTTTTAAAAAGGTTGAATTGGTTGGTAAAGTCTGTTGAAAAATCTGTCTGAAAAATCTTTTTATTTGCCCACGTTGGAATTCCTCGATTGAGGAAGTTTCTCAGAAATATCCCAAAACATTTGCTTAAAACATTTGAATGGCGAGGGATGACGCGTTGCATTATCATCGCCTTACGCATCTTTCCAATTCAGGTGTTGACGAAGTGTTTCTTTCACTTTCTCTCGGCCAAGGAGAAGTCCTTTTTATTGCGTAAGCCACCATGGAGGAAATCAGTTCTTTTAGGAAGACGAAAAGATTTCTAGTTTTGTGAAAATTCAATTGAAAAGTAGGCGCGATCTGAACGAAGCTTTTACAATAAACATTTGATTTTTGTAGTATTTTAACATGTAATTCGTGCATTATGGTCATTAATATCTTTGGAATAAGATGAATGGTTGACTGCAATATTTGCTCGATTTTCATATTCAAATGTCAGCATAATGACAAAATTTGTAGTTTGCACAAAACACAATAAGAATTCAAGTTGCGTTTTGTGGAAATTGTGCTCATATTGTCATTAAATTGTTTGAGGAATATTTTGAGGAAAAAAATTGACTTCGATTAATTTGATTGCTGCGTTTTACTCGTATTTTGGCATTTATGACTTTACTATTTTACTGCACAGTTACCTCTTACATTCTATTGCTATTCTCTCTTAGTAATTACGAGGAATATATGGAGTGTAGAAATTGCATCGAATTGAAAGAAACGCGTTCTTAAGTGAATACTTTCCGAACTTTCTTTTATTTTCAATACTATATCATTTTCTCGTTTATCTCTGGAGATATCACCAGTTTATCTGCTGCAGCTGTGGACACCATTACGAAGCATGAATGTAATGACCGAAACAAACTATTTAGCTGACCAGAACTTTTTAATCTCCCATTGCCGTTAAGTAAATGCCACGTTACCTTAATTTCGTTTCGAATCCACGTACTCAGAATGTTGCGAAAAATCTGCACTTTGCATCTGCTAAGTTGTCCTGGCGTCAAGGAAAATCAGCGTGAGGGATTGGAATCTATGGTGGAGAGTGTCAATAGCGTATGCGTGGCGAGGAATTGGTAATAAACGGGAGGGAATGCAAACGAGGATGAGCGGGAAACTGCGAAGCGTCCTTGGAGCGACCTTTGGCGGGTCATTTTTTTATTTCAAACAAGTCGCTTAACGCGCGCGCTCTTTCTATTTTTAGGATGTCCTATCATTACTCCGGAGGGGTGTCTGGGGAGGGGAGAAATGAAGGCATAACCGGACGGAGATAAACAATGGGCTCTCAGAGACCATTCCAAAGGCGCTGAGTCCCCGAATTTCGTTTACGTTTCGCGATGTCGTTGATTCGTCCAGTTCTCTAGTTTATGTTTCCTTTGAGTTCACAATTACAATCTTATTTACGGTCGTCGCTAACGATAAGTTCCTTTCATTTTGGTTGCGCGTCCTCTCGCAATCAGTACGGGAAAGACTACGTTGCAAGGAACAGGCGTAATCGCCGAATCTACCAGAAAATTCCGTCTCAGCCGCTTGCATCTATTATGTTCTTCTTACTCAGGATTTCTCGGAATTGGAGGCGATGGATAGACAAAACTTAATGATTCATGCGTCAGTTATTTCACTTAATTTTAAATTCGCCTTACAAAAAAATTATTGTCATAAACCATAGTAAATGCGCTATGTAACGTGTGCATTTGTAGATATGTGTATACACGAAACATAGTGTCTGTGTCAAGGCGCTACTTGAAAATGAGTAAACTCGAAGTGTAGCACTTTCGGTAATTGTTCATCCCCTGTGTTAATTCAAGAGCGTTTCATAGATGAATATATGTTATTACTAAATATAAAAATGAACGTGCTTCCTCAATACAGACTCAGTTTTGTTTGAGCTAATCCATTTGCATGTAAAAATTCATTTAAATCTAAAATTAGTTGATTCCTTTGTGAGCATATTCCAGACGGTATATTTTATCACGGACTGTTTCTTTCATCTGATAGTTAAGGTAGAAGAAGGTAATTACAGAATCAAACGAGGTACGGGGACAAAATAATCCCTTTTTAACCAAATCTATACTCATGTATTTTACCTGTTAGCCCAATTCAGACGTATTGCAATGTTTCGGATTATAATGAAATAAATGCGATAGTATGATAATTTTAGTTAGCCCAATTCAGACGTATTGCAATGTTTCGGATTATAATGAAATAAATGCGATAGTATGATAATTTTTCCTTACTAAGATGCCTTTCTTCTCCAAAATTCTTCTGCAGTGTCATCCTCATTTTCGTGTTTATTTTCTTACTTTTTCCCGTCTTCCGCATATTTATCTCGTAGTCCTCTCTCACGCGTTTGCTCAGGACCACCAGTTTCAATGTTTGTCCATTTAGAATGCACTGAAGGCACGCTGCGTGTGTGCCTACATACACTCGCTTTTCCGAGCCTGAGTTTGTACTGGCCTCACGCGTATGCCTTCTCTTTGAATGGCTTTTCTCAACAAAACGTAAATGTGAAATAATGCGCTGCTTTCAGTGTTCCTCGTTTAGATGCAGGAAGATATACCGTTGTTTCTTTTGTGCTTGTGGAAATGTACGCACGGGTAATATTTTTCTGAGAATTATTCTCCTTTATTTAGTAAGAAAAGTCGCTGACTGTTATTCCTTTATTTTCAGCACGCAGGGAAATATCTTTTGCTACTGGTCACCGTCACCATTTCCCATGTTTACTGATTTACTACTTATTGCTATTCATTAATCGGTGTAACTGCCATTTGAAAGGATTCTGCGTTCCAGTGTGAATCCGTTTGCCAAGGAATTTCTCGTATCTCAGTGATTTCAGGTGTCTTTGGTCACCATAACTTTTTTACCTTTCATGTTTGAAATACAGCGGGCATAGGGCATGAAACTTGAATGGCGATATTTTCTCCCGCGTATGGCGTAACTGCTTGAAGTAATTACAAGTCAACGTCTTCGCATGCAAGAGCTGGAGAATTTATTTCCTCGCATGTTGGATCGTTAAACTTTTATTAACGCGGTAACTCTTTTCTAGTTGCATCATATTTTTTACCTTCGTATCCATTACGTACTATGCAGAGACATCTGCACGTCTGTTGCTGAAATGAAATTCAAATTTAGCTATTTTTTTGGCTTAAAATGGTTTCTATTTCTTGCTTGTAAGTATTTACTCGGGCAGAGAGATGAGAAAGGTTTATAATGTGAAATTGGGCCAAAGGGCTTCAAAAGTCAGGATATAAATCGTTTCTGAATCATAAATTTCCGTTTTTCCATCTTGCTGGGTTATTTTAAGACTTAGCTGTTTAGGTTAAACACTAACTTTTATATGGATAGGTATTTTGATGGATCACAAAGCTATTACGACAGAAGTTTTTAGGAGGTGGAATTTAAAAATATTGTTAAGGTTAGAGTAACACAGAATTTACGTTGGTCAAAATTCAATTACCTATCAGATATATATAAATTAATATTTTCATTACTTTCTCTTTTTTGGCTATGGCCACATAAAAATGTATTCCCAGTCATCTCATGCAGTCTCTCATCTCAGACTTTTTATGTCGAAACAATTTAGTAGAGCTCGATTTCTATCCATAACCGAGCTTAATTTGCATTAACCACTCCGTGGTTACAAGTAATGATCTCGGTTGTTCTTTGAGATTAATTTCCTCCTTCGAAGCTTAAACCTAATTTAGCGAAGGTTTAAAGGCGCTGGAAACAAATTTAATCGATGTTATGTCGCCGCAAAGTCGGGCGGTTTCCGAAATTTGCATACGGAAACAATTTCGCGGGAAGCACTTCTTTTTTTGCGCTCGAGTCCTTCCTGCTTTCCTCACCAGAGTCCGCCTCCAGCACTCGGTCCAAAAGTCCCCGTCGCGAGACCGCCAAATATTCGTCCCCTTCCTCTCCTCCGCCAGACCCCCTAATAAGAGCCGAGAACTTAATGAAGTGAGGGACGCGGAGAATAGTGGAGGAAGCCACACGCACACAGATGCCGGCTCGCATCTCAATGTGAGAGGGTGTCGGCGAAGGGATGGGATATCCCAATGAAGATGGATAGGGAATCGGCAAGACACGGCGGAGAAGATAACCTTCGCTGATCTTTTCAAACCACTTGCCTGAAGGTTTGACAGACGGGACATCGTTGTGTATGTGGTTTGAACGAGGGTATAGGGTGAAAGAAATACGTTTGTTCTTGAGTTGCCGGCATTGAAATAAATTTAAATTTCAGTTGTGTGATTTGATTCTAACGTCGTATTGAGTTGAATTGGAACATGTTTAAATATTGACTCGACATAAAAAGGTAATATAATATATTCTCCTAAAATTTGTGGTTAACTTATTGTAGGTATAGGTTAAAAAGACTGGTGAAAGATCTTATTTAGGTAGAAAGACTGAAAATGCCTGGAAAACAGAAGTTTAATGCCATTATAAGTCTGTTTATGTTTACTTTGTATTCAGTCTGGAGTACAATTCAATATGTTATCAAAATCCAACTCTCGACCATATTTAATCGTTTAAAATAAAAATGATTTCGTTTTAAAAGAAAACTAATTCTCGGACTAGGAAAATCGTTGCAGCTGCCAAGAGAGACTCTGTGAGGCTGCTTAAATGCAAACGCCCTTTCAGGATTGTGAATAATACTTAATCATACTAACGAAGGCATCAATCGCCAATAAAATCAAAGTAACAATCCAGCCTCTTCAATTCATCCTTGGAATTTATTTCCTGCCAAAGCAAGAAAATAAAATTCTTTAATTTTTTTCGGCAAGGAAAGTGTCGCACTGAGTACGAACAAAAAAAGCTCTGGGTAATCATTCAAGCGAGTTTTTCGATCACGGCCGTGAGGCGTCTTCGGAATGCGTGCGAGCGGAGATATGCGTGGATGGAACACGGCGGGGAGGAGGGAATGTACGGAGGGAGAAAGGGAGAGAATGGAGAGAAAATGGAGAGAGGTAAATAAAGCGGAAAGCTTGTGTGGTTGGTGGCGGTTTGACAGGGACGCCGATATACCCAGAACGCGTCGTCGAAACCGGAAATTGCTCTCCTTGATGGTCGTGAGAGAGGGGTGGGAACGGGTGGAAAATTGAGGCCGAGAGGGTTTGGGGGTGGGTTTCTGGAGAGCTACACGAACATTAATGCACCCCCTTTTCGCAATTAACATTTCATTTGGTGGGGCGGGAGCATTGCGGCCTCAGACCCGGGATTGTTGGGGTCTCCCTTCCCTCCGATTCGCACCATTCTGACATACGGAGATCTCGGAGGTGACAGGCGCATGCTTTATGCCGATATTTATAGAGAAGTGTGTATCCATTCTTCGCCCGAGGCGCGTTTCGTAAGAAATGCCGTATTGGTGTTTGGATTAAGCAATCGTCTCGTGACGAGCGATTTTTATGGTTTATGATTGGTTAATAGAGTAATTTATTTCGTGCGACTTGCGATCAAAGTATTAACTGACTGTTTTTTCGTTAAGCTTAAGTGTTCTTAATTTTATGCTTTCATTACAATTGGGAGATAAATATACTTGTAGGGAGGAGGTAAATTGATCGGAATAACAGATTGTAATTCTTGTTATAGCTTTACGTAAGTCTTCATTGATTGCAGCATTTAAATTATCGAAAATTTGAAAGAGTATATATTACGTACATTAGTTTATTTTGACCGTGATTTATAACTATAACATATAGCAATTAAGAACTAAATCCTGTACATAACAGTTACAACTGCTAATCCACTACGATACTCGTTGCATCAAATTTGGTTCTTCTGCGTTTTGGCATTTTAACAGGGGCTGTTCGGAACTTTTTCAATTTGCCAAACAGAAGTGCCGTTTTTCTATAAAACATCTTCTCATTCAAGTCGATAGCATTTTAACGATGGCTTTTTCTATTCTAGTTATTTAATAATACTGTACATTATCCCCCTTTACTTATAACTTCATCTATTCTATTAATTGTGTTGTTATGATGCTGCTTTAATTAAATAGATTTGATGCTTATTTAAAATGGCGAGCATTTTTTAACTATCCTATTCCCGGGACAGTCTTCATTAGATGATGAGCAGCACTGTTTTCAGTTCTCCTTGGGGAATACTCTCGGTTAGTCGTTAACTAGCTTTGATCACAATTTTCATATTTACATGATGTAATTTGGGAAAGATGCAATTTTTCTTCGGCATGTCCTTTCATCAAATTGCTGCACTTTAGAGAACGTTAAAATAGCCACTCCCCATTCCGTCATTTCCGTAATGCGTCCCGCGGCGCAATTCTCGACATTTCCCCATCTTTATCCTCTCGAAGATGGATATCATTGAATATTCTTAGAATGGCCAGTAAAGAGGTACGTCATGCGCCGGGTTCGCATGAAATGCCACGGCTAATGCCGAGGGAGAAGGGGTTGCGAGAAATGAAGCGAATCCGGAACCCCTTCCAAAAGCCCTCTTCGATCCCTTCCCACGCGCACCCCCTACGAAGCCTCCCCACGGCAGGCTTTTGTGAGTGAGTCATAGCGAAATTACATCACACAACAGGCAGGAGAGGGAAAGATGCGACTCTTTTTTCCTTCTGTTTAAGCGAAAACTTGGTTACTCCTTTTGTTTTTATGTTGTGCCTGTTACACGACTTCTCCGATCCATCTCTGTGGTTCTCCCCCACCCCCGCTCATCCAGTGTTGCCGTTTTACAGTTTTCAGTGGGGTCGATTAATCTAGGATTCCAACGGAACTAATTGGAGGGTTTCTTGATGGCTGTAAAATGATCGTAAAAAACCATGTTATTAAAGTATAAATACTCTTTAGGCGAAGTGATAATACACTGTTCAGACCGATTAAAGCAGGGGTACTCAACCTTTTTTGGCGCCCGGGCACCAGAGGGCGCTTCCGAAAGCGAAGCGGGCACCTCATAACATTTCCGTCCATGGTGACATTCAGGCCATCCCTCGGCAATATTATCACGTTACCAGTTAACTCCACTCTATCCCTGATAGTGCAATACCAAGAAATAATGTTATAGCAAATAAAAAATATCTTTTTATCGAAGCTTGGCGGGCACTGTACGAGGTCGCTTCGGGCACCAAGTTGTTGAGTACCCCTGGATTAAAGCATATGTTTTGGCGACAAAGGCTGCTAATCCATGAATTTCGATGGTTATATAGTAATTTCACTGGAGAGTAGTTTTATTTAATATGTAAATAGACCTATTTATTTACAAATTTCGATGCAGTTAGAATAGAGTTTGATGGCAACTATTCACATTATATGCTAATTATAAATACAAAACAATACACGTCACAATGCATTTACCAACTATATAATCTATTTGTACAATATTCATAATCATATAGTTACTTCATAAAAACTTTTTTTATTGCTGAAAACATGTCATCGCAGGTTATCCAAGATTTTTCATGTAATTTCATTTAATATGTAAATAGACCTATTTATTTACAAATTTCGATGCAGTTAGAATAAAGTTTGATGGCAATTATTCACATTATATGCTAATTATAAATACTAAAAAATACACGTCACAATGCATTTACCAACTATATAATCTATTTGTACAATCTTCATAATCATATAGTTACTTCATAAAAACTTTTTTATTGCTGAAAACATGTCATCGCAGGTTGTCCAAGATTTTTCAGGGTTCTCGATAGGCCATCACGGCTTCCGCTGTGGTTATAGAGTCCCTGTATTTAAAACGAATACTTTTTAATCTCTTGAAACGGCTGAAGAAAATTATATCATAGTAAAACTAACGGTACATTACATTAATGCACGATTACTACCTATATTTATACTTTCCTCGCAAATAATAAATTTTGACGTGACTTAATGTAAACAATGCCAATTTATACCACCAGACATTATTGCTCCTTCAAAGACACCTTTACAGTTTATATTTAATCGCGCTGTAAAAAAGGCAGTCCTATCGTGCGCATGCACGCTTTATTAGATATGTCTCATTAAAGTAAGCCGTAATTCATTCAAGGTGAAATATATAAGACCTTAAGGCGAGAAATGAGAGTAAAAACCACCGTGAGCCGGTGTGAAAGGTGTTAACATGGAAATGGGTTTTGCATAAACGACGCCGTGGCAACTAACCGTATTAGAAGACATCACGCATAAATGTTCATGCATAAAATCTATGTTGATTGGCTTCTATACATTTCATGTAATCTCTGCTTCTTACGTCATCTCTTTCCTATTCTCTCTTTTATTCTACATCATCCACATCCGTACAAACTCACCGCTTTATCTGACATTTCTGCGACTCTCCATCATCATTTCCCTATTTTCACTTCGTATTTAAAATGGAGAGTACTCGTATCAAAGAAGTGAGTACTTAAAATTATTCCTCGAATCCCAGTTCTCCCTCTTTTTTATATTTTTCTTATGTCTGTTTTTTTGTTTGCAAATGTTTTCGCGTTTTCAGCAGTATACGTTTTTGGTTGGATTGAAATAGGAATCCTTGCATTCATTACATATTTCTTTAGTGAGCGATTTTACTAGAGTGTCGCAAATTTCTATCACCTCAAAGCGGCGTTTCAACAGCTCTGCGCCATGATCTTGGAAAATGTAGCAGTGATAATTTATTTCGTCCCTCGGGTTTACTATTGGACGAGTGAAGTCGAGCACTCAGTTACGCTTGAATTAATTTCCATGCTTAGTTTGATAGATTTACCTCTATTCTTTCCATATAGTATCTATAGCAGTAATGTAACCACTTTAGAAATCACTATATGCATTCCTTGCGACGCTCGATTTCCGTTTCTTTGCAGAATCGATGACATTTTAAAATTGCTTTTCTGGAATTCAAGGTTAGCAGATGGCGTGCAACGAGGCTATTCGTCACTGTTCCCTGTAATGTTTTGAATACGTACGCGAATTGACGCTTATCATTATCGCTAACAGAAAGATGATGCACCTATGCCAATTACGTAGATGACATTGAAAGACGGATGGCGTCACTTATGTGAGAAGAAAACGGCAGCGGAAAAATGATTGAACATTCGATGATTATTCATGATTTTGCCATGAAATACGTACATGTATTGTTTTCTTGATAGAAATATTGTAATATTACTTCCCCACTACCTGATTTAGGTGAATCTATCTCTGTAAAGTACGTTCAAATTTTCATAGACTGTATTTCAAATTTTCGTTTAGTTTTGTGAATTAGTAAAACTTTTCTTAATGCTCTCAATATTTGGATCAGCTAATTAACATGATGTAGGTTCGTGAATTTAAGGGTGCTCACAACTCAATTTCAGTGACATATTTAGAGACACTATCCGCAATTCTCGCGTGATAGAGGGTGAAGGTCACGAACAGAGTCATGGACCTAACTTTGGATCCTTCAAAAGCCCTCTTTTATCATTTTCTTTCTGCCATTTTGAACTATTTAAATCAAGTACCTCGCTGTGTCGAAGTTACGTAGAAGCAAACATCATTTTCTATAAGCCGTTGCATACTTACTTTGAAAATTTGATGTTTTTTGTTTCAATTTTTCTTTTTCCTTTTTTTGTTTCATTTTATCTCTTAATACATGTTACCTTGATCAGGAATACCTTCTTGGAATTGTTATGAAGTTACTCAGAGGTTCGCTATAATTTGAGTTTTTACGATGTTTCCTTGACTCATATTTAAAGAATTACTTGTGGAAAACTGGAATCAAATTATTTCTCTTTCGTACTTTGGATTCAGTTTTTGTGTGTTAATAACTAATTACAGATTTTTTATACATCTGCGTAAAACTGTAATTCAAAGCGTAAATAATGAAAAATTGTGTATGTATTTCTGTATAATGTGATTTAACATGATTCGCTCAGTAAAATTCTCCATTAAACAATATACATATCATCATCAGCATTGGGCAATCAATCCGTAGGATGGACGACTGCAGCACAATATACAGCCAGCCAGCCCAATATACATGTACTCTACGTAATATGAAACATTTTTGAATATCGATCACTTTAATCTTCACTTCACATGCACGCATATTTCGGACTCAAATTGAGCACAAAAATCGGTATCTGATAATAATACTGTAAATCCATCAGAGTTTGTATTTCTATTTTCATTATATGGTTCCATAAAATCTGTTATGCGAGTGTAATGCTTGAATGAAACGTACTTAATTCCTGTTAAATACAATAAATTTCCCATCTAAATAATGTATTAATATAGTCGGAACCATCGGTTTTCCTAAGCAATGTAGAAAATTTCCGTTAAGTGGCCGAAAACTGGGAAACTCCAAGGATCTGGAAATGTATCAAATCCGACCCATTGGAGGTAGGAAATCAAGGATTACAATTTCTTTGGCAGTGGGCCCTAAAACCCCAACAGAAAAAATTTCGGTATTTTTCAACCCCTTTTTCAGTCGCTCCCGCTTTATTTTTCTCTCTCATTCGTTCTTTTCTCATTTGTTAAGTGTCCCCCTCTTCATCCGCACCGCTCGTCGCATTCCCGAACGTGGCCTTATTTCCATCCGTACCTTTGCCGTGATTACTCTTGTTTTACATGCATTATAAAATCAGGCTCCGCTTTAACGAGCGTGAGTTTGAGTCACGAGTGTGTCACTTGAAGGAGGGGAGGCGTGCATTACCCGTATTTGCGAGGAAAGAGGGGCGCAAGAACTCCTTCTCGTCTTTAATATTATCACTCGGAATTGCCATTAGCGCGTACCCTTCCGATCCGAAGGGGGTTTAATTACTGCCACCTGACGGGAGAAAAAATCGCTCGCATCATCGACGCTTTCGGATTTATATTTATGGCTCGAAAATAAGTAGTTTCCTTTCTGTCTATCCAGAGAAGAATATTTCCTGCTGATTTTATTTACTTTTATCTCGAGCCGGTCAATCGATGCCTTTTTATTCCAGGATTCTTTCTCCCGTCCCGCTTTCGTTTTTTTTCTGAAACGTTCTTTTTGTCGCGGAGTTTAATTGGATGGCGGAAATGTGTTTTTATGTCGGAGGGTACGTTTTTGGTCAAAATGGTTTACTGGCAGAGGTCGGGGAAAATGAGGGTCTGGTTTTATATTTATTTTACCTCAGATTAACCTCTTCTCTCACGATTTGTGTAACAGATTTCTGTTATGATGTATTTGCCCGAGACGTGTTTAAAATTCGTAATCAAAGAAGCGTGTATAGATGTATGTTATTTATAAAGCAAAATCTAGTACTTTAAAGTGTTTCCAAATCGGTGAGCTGCATAATGAAGATTTTTCAATTCCTGGTGGAACGGCTATAGCTAATGGCTCTGAATTAATTTATTACATTGGTTACATTATCTCCTTCCCTTTCGATTGTAGCGATAAATTCATTTTCTGTATCTCTTTGGCACATTCGTGTAACCTTTTGGTAACTTATCTTTCTTTCAGATGACGTTTCAATTTTGTCTTAATTCAGTTATTTGCAATGCGAAAATGGTTTGAAAGACAAAGCTTTATTGTTGTTTGGAATATTCGTTTCCAATATTAATCATAAACCTTCCATTTTTCTAGAAACCCCCAGTCTTAGTCGCATTTTAATAATGTTTTATAATTTTCTGCCTTTGGCGAGATCCCATGTAAAAAATCACTTTTTTATGACTTAAGTAGACAGTTATACATTTGAACCTATTTCTTTCAGAGTCACTTTGGTTGCGTGTTAACAAAAACCATTCACATTTCCAGTTCAGAGAGAAGTGGCTTTTTTAGTTTGGTTGATACAGCACAATAAGATTAAACGGCGGCGTTGGTTGGCAAATGTATTCCGAGAAGCGTGGATTTTTTTGTCGTGTAATCGACGACCCGTGATGATATATCTTTTAATTTATGCGGGAGTGTGGACGTTTTCGGTGCGTGGGAATTGCTCTTATATGCGTTCATTTTTAGCGCAGTAATTTGCATATTCCGCGTAGCTGCAAAAAATAAGTTCCGTGTTTTCCACGCTTTTTTTCTGTCTGGGTTACCCAAAAGTTTTTTGTGATTTCTTTTCCTGAAAAGCTTTAAACCGGCTTGAAGGGTTTTTCACGCTTCACTGAATCCAAGTTAATGCAATGTCAGTATGGATAAACGCTAAAATGAATGCACATTTTCTCTTTCCTTTATTTCAATGAAAGCTTCAGAATAGGGAGTGATTCCCTTTTGCTGGCCGAATTGTGATGCGGAATTGCTAATCATTAATTTATGTTTTGTGGTATGAATTCTCTCTGATAGCTATTAATACATAATCAACTACCAATGAGGTTGTATTACCATTAATTCCATTGAAATCTGTGTGATAGGTAAACGTTTATACGATCGTGCTTTGATTATATTTGTCACATTTGTTTCTCTTGGGCTTATAACACGCTTATTCCGCTACAGGAAATATCGTATCCTAAGGCAGGAATAACAGTTCTTACTGAAGCTTTACGAGTCCTGAAGTTGGATAAATTATGGAGAATAGCTGGTGAATAGGATATAGTCATTGGGATGTCAACATTGCATCTCACAACATATGTTATTTACTTATTGCACAATCCATAATGGTCTATAGGACTG
This sequence comes from Sympetrum striolatum, assembly GCA_947579665.1. Lineage (NCBI taxonomy): Eukaryota > Metazoa > Arthropoda > Insecta > Odonata > Libellulidae > Sympetrum > Sympetrum striolatum. The sequence goes on from OX388345.1 coordinate 85,370,695, forward strand.
TAGTAAGGATTCCAATTCCGATTGGAAAGCCTAAATTGCATAGAAATGGAAGTTTTTTCTCGCACTCTATCCAGTTTAGTTTTTAAGGTCTATAATGAATTTCCGAAATAAGGGATGGCCAATCTATGGCGCATCCGCCCCAAGTGGCACATCACATTCTTGTAATAGGCGCATTTAATACAGGGAAATATTATAAATATATTCCGTACTCTATTTACTTATTTCATACGCAAATAGGCATAATTAAACATGTAGCATAACGTACTTGTGAATTCTGGTGAATGGATTTGATTAGTTATTATTCTTACTTCTTATTAGAATTTATTCTTATTTTTCAAAATTATTGTGTATATAGCTTCTAATAATATTATATTTTTATGCTTTTTATTATTATTTTACTATAGTTTATTATTATAGATTTTTAATATACTTTACTATTATATCTATAATAATAGGTGAAATACCGACGAATGATCCATTAAAGATTATCCACCCCTGGCCTAAATTTTACACTCATCTTACGTAATGCATCGTTGTTTAATAAGTTTTAAAAAATTGAAGGTTGCAAAAGCTATGGATACTGCACGGGTTGCATCTCTGTGTAATAGTTCATGTTAGAGTGGAAAGAAAGAAGTGCACCCGCGCATTTTTGGCCATTGACTCTACCTTAAGGGATAATGGTTCACAACGAAGCATCTTCTTTAATAAAAACTCCCGACTTGAGTCCCTTCCACTCGTCCATTGTTTTTCCTCCCCTTGCTTCTCATCCTTCCGCTCGCTTCGCTGTGCCCATTCTCCGTCCGGGAAAACCCATTTTTAATAGCGGCGAATAGCCGAAGGGTTATCTGCCCATTCGCGGTCGCTGAAAGCGCACTATTGTCGGAGGGAGAATGTGGGTTTGTCGCCGAATGAAATACGGCTGGTTGGGCTCAAGACTGTCGGCACCAGTCTCATTCCTATCACCGCGTTATGGTTGGCCAACCCGCTACTCCCGAACCCCTGAAATCTCTTCCAGTCAGACTTTAAAATGGGTACAGGATTTTAAAACTAGTTCAGATTTCCAGAATGGTTCATCTAATTTCTTGTCACCAGTCAGAAGAGAATAGTTGAGAAACTCGAGAAGAAAAACTCTTCGTATTTGATACCAAAAAGTAATTAGTATACAAAATTCCAATATGTTTTTCTATTTTATAACTGATTCCCCTTTCACTGAGGGTCACTTATTGTAAATATCAAGGAAAGATATACAGACCTCGGCGTCAGGATGTTTAGCCTACTTAAGATTTATTCTCGAGTTCGAGTCCTGCCTAACCGATTTGTTTCTGGTTAGGCAACGGTTTTACGTGTTCATCCACCGTTTCCATTTACATGTATGTAAACATCAATGTAGTATCTAATTTTCCAGTCTAGAGATGTTTTTCGGTGCACAAGAAAAAGAAGCCGCTAATGGAATCATTAACGCTTCATACAGATAATGTTTGAAATATTTAATAAATCATACGAACTACAGTATTTTACTTGAAACTAAAACTATGAGTATAATTTTTTTAAAGAATACGTTTATAACTTAATATCTGAAAGATTAAAATTTTAATGCTTATATTATTGATTTTTATATGTAGCGATGTTGATATATTTAAAATAGGATTATGTACGTCTGAAAAGTTTTCCAGTTTCTTCTTTCGACATCATGGAATACCTTAAAGTTACTCGCCTAATAGTTGATTTTTATTTTATTTATATAATTGATACTGTAATCAATTGATACCATAAATGTATGTTTTTGAAATTACCACTAGTTCTAATGTTAAGATTATGCGTAGGTGTGTCCTATTAGCGAACCATTCATATTAACCTTCTCCAGTGACTACTTCCTCTATGGATTTCGTTTTACTCAGTGAGGTATGAATTTTATACTCCACCGTTGGATACTTCCATCTCCCTAAATGTAGTTGCTCGAATATCCAGTTTAACGCGAACTCCCTTCTGTTTATTTTCCTCTTCTTCCATCTAGTATTCGAATGCAGGGAATATTTCCTTTTTCCATATGTCCTATTCACGGACGCCCTGGGACGTTCCGTTGCTCATTCAACCCCATTTTGGGAAAAAAATGTGTATTCTTTTCCGCGTTTCATTCCGAGCGCTTCCCGAATATTTTTGGAATCTCCGGAAGATTTTTCATTTATGTTTTTTATCATGGTCGGGCTATCCGCCCGCTCTTTCTCCCTCGGCAGCTTTTTAATCATTATAAAGATTGATTTTATTGTCGGCTCTCCGCGATTGCGTTTCCCGGTCCCGCCGCAGTCTGGCGCTGCAGTTTAATAAGTAAACGAAAAGCGCGTAGCGAAACATTTCGAGAGACGCTCGCATCGCTAATAGCCATACCTTGAACAATCAAAACAAACACAGCCTCAGTTGCGCCTCCATCAAGGGAGATGGATGAGGAGGAGTCACTGAGTGGCTCTTTGCTTTCTATACCGGGATCGCCCATTGTATCTCCTTCAGTTCATCCTCTGTTTAACCCATTACCAGCCCTTTCCATCACATACACCTCGGCCAAATTGGAATCGCCGGCTAACAACGCTCGGAAAGTTTGCGTGGGGGAGGGGATGCAGACGGACGAACAGACGGGCAATTTTTCGGTATTAGGGAGACGACCATCATTCGGGTTATCCTTTAAATAAGGATAGGTAACGACGAGAATAAATTTACTCGCAAAGGTTCGCTGTCATTGTCGTGGGAAGAAGTGTCTAGGAGTTTCGTTTCGTTTCGAATTTTTTTTCGTGGAATCTGTAAACAGATGCTAGTAGAAGTAAACATAAAATATTTATTCGCCGTTAATTTCTATAAGGTGTTAAAAATCAACTGTGGTTCACTGCGAAAATTAGAATGTTTGTAAAATAAAATTTAGGTGAATTTCGAGTGAAAACTTGCTTGGAATAATAAAATTATCGAATCTACTAATGATATTTGCGGCCTTCAAAACGAAAACTAGCAGAAAATAATATTTTATAAGTAATATTATTTTTAATTTAATTATTTAATATTATTATTTAATTAATTTAATTATTATTTAATTAATATTAATTAAATTTTATTAATGCATCATTTTTGCTGAATTAGGAGCGGAAGATTATTTGCCCTAATAAATTTATCTAATCAATAATTTTTAATGGACTGTTGACGAAAACGAACGATACGATATTATGTAAAATTTCTGCATATTAATTTTAAATTAAATTAATGACTGCAAAACATAGATCATCGAAACGAAATAACTGTAATACTTGATTCGTTTTCATTTGCTATTTTTGGAATCAAATAGGATTAGATAATTTTTCATTTTAGAAGGTTTTTCTGTGTAAGAAAACATTTATAAAATTAAATTGGAGTTTAAATAATCATGGATAACGGTAAATATATATGCATGGTTTTCTCCCATAAAAGTTATCCATTAGGTAATACATTGAATTAATCTTTCCCTACGAGTGAACAGAAGTGTGACTTAGCAAAGGTGGAGTTTACAAGAATAGTTGCAATTTGCATCGTATGGTCGTTCGCTCTAAGCACGGCTTTCCAGTAGTTTTTTGCCATCGCCATCCGGAATACGAGCAGTTGTTCATTTCAGGCTCATGCCCCGTGATTTCTCCCACAGGCTGACTGAGAAATTTTTAGTGCCGCTCTTCCGCTGAATCCCGGAGGTGCCTCCTACTCGCGGATGGGAGCGAGTATGCAATTATCATAATCGCATCAGTCCATGCTTTAGGGGCAGATTAAAATTTTAGGGAACTGCGTTTCGAGCGCTGCGAAAATTACGCGTTTCGATATTTTATGCGGGTGATGATTGGACGACACGGTCATTAAAAATTGAACGAAAAATGTGCGAATTGATATTCCAGTTAATGTTACAGAATTCCCATCTTTAAAATTTCAATTTGATGACGGAGCTGCAGGTATTTTGGATTTCGATTAAAAAACGCGCAGATTTCTTATGCATGGATGAACCCGAGGGATTAATTTTCCTCTTTGGAGGATTTAACATTTGTTTATCACATGAGAAAAAAATCCAACCTGAAAATGTAATCTTCAAAATACTGGTGACTCATTATAATAGATGAATATATTTTATATTTCTGTATTTCCCTGGTTGTTTATCTTGATTATCTCCATCTCTCTTCCTAATAAATTATTTATATGTTAATGTTGATTTTCTTCGCACTTTGACTACAAGTCTTGCTTTAATGGAATCGCCGTGTCATTAAAATAATAAATATATTAATTTATTTGTTCCCTTGATTAACAATATATTTATATAACATTATGCATATAATTATTTGTGTGCCAATTTAAAGACTTAAGTAATAATGTTGTACATGCAAACTCGATGTAGTAAAGAAAAATATCTGTTTAACAGTTAGCGAAAACTAATTTATATGGATGGTATCAACAAAATCTTTTAAATCTAAAAGTTGATCCACGACAGAAAACGTTCACTAAACCACAAGAATTGTTCGACTAAAGTACATACACTAAACTCTTCTTTTGGTGTAGTACGTTATATTAGTTATGGATTTCTTGCGGTTCTTTTTACGACTGCTGTAGTCTCCAGCTTATCAACTTCCACTTTTCACGAATAATAGCTATTAAAAATTGAAATATGATTCTATCGTTTACTCTTAAATCTTGATGTTTTATACTACTTTTACTCATGAAGATTACCAGATTTCGATAGGCTTTTCTCTTAATAATACGAAATTATCCTGCGACTGCTTATTCTGTGCATCAAAGAGTATCTTTCACAGAAATTCTGTTTTCCCCTTGCACTTTACGTAGCCCTATCGAATTAATGCAATCTGCAGATGAACACAGTTTTGTAAACACATTATTCCATCGAAATGATTTCATTCATGGCGATGATTCCCCCTTATTCGATCGTAGTAATACAAGAGCAAGAAGAGAGTATGTGCCTAATTCATTTTTGATCGTCATCTTCGAATAGAGCGGGACGCTATGGGAGGGTGGAAATAAAGAAAAATAAAAGCGGATGACGCGGAAGTAATTGGTTCGAGTAAATTCACCTGTTTACATAATGTATATTTAATCAGCACATGGTCCATCTCTCTTCCTAAACTCCCTAAAGGGATAGAGGCAGCGGTGTCCTCTCCTCCCATCTGCCCTCCACTTTGAATTGACGTTCGGTCCAGCACGGCTGGAAAATTCGATTATGGGGACAGCGAGGTGAAAAAAATGGAAATGACGGTAAACTGGCGTAATAATAGGCCCCTTTACCCCTCCCCTTTTTTCTCCACCATCTCCCCTTTCATCCTCCCTCAGAGTCTAGATCCATTATAAAGGGGGTTAGAGGTGGTTCATGTATGAAATTGGCGCCCCGGGCGAGGCGCCGTTATTCAAGCCCCTTCCCCTGAAACGCGTAGTTCATCCGAAATGGCCACTAGTTCCCTATTTCCCTCGAAAAGCGCGCGCAATCGTCCCGCTTTTTCCACGCGATGTTCACATTTTTCGTTCGATTCCCGCCGAGTGGGAAGGGGAGGCCTATCCATAGACCTACTTTCCTTTGTTTGTGCCGTAGGTTAAGTCCGTTGACTGTCGGGACGCTGCAGTTTATATAAGGGGGATTACGGAATTTATTCAAATTGATAGGATCCGTGTTGGTGGCATAATATTGAGGATTATACGAGCGGGGTCGTCTAGTTTATACGTTGCTATTTCGTGGACGGCATTTTCATTTCTATTTGCTTCCATTTAGACCGGAGTAAGGTTAGAGTAAAACTGGAATTATTTAATAGAAATTGAAAAAGGGGTAGATCTGTGGAAAGGAAATATTTAAAAAAATTTTTGAAAATACTTTAGGCCTTAAAACCAATGCCTGGCGTGATGTTTGTGATGAAGAATATATATACAAAAGTAGAAGGCTTGAGTTCGTTTCCCAGTAATGTCAATATTTCACACTTCTGTTTATCCTTGGAAAAAGGAAGGATATTAGTTATTCTACACTACAGCAGCGGGGGAAGGATTTAAGATGTATTGTACTGCATCTGTACATATTGTTTGCTGGTACGAAAGTTAGATATAACCATAAGAAAGGCTGCAGGTTTTTGGTGTCTTGGAAAAAAAGACCGTGAGGTATGGAGGCGTTTAAGTTTGAATTTGATTCTAGATGAGAAGGAAAAATTTTGTTGTTTGTCTAGTCAAAACTCGCGGTTTCAGTTACCTCGGGAGGGTGACTCTGGAAATATGGTCCAAAAATATCTTTTCCAGGTTTGGTTCACCGTAGCTCTTTTCGGGTCCTCTGGCTTTGTAGTTTTCAAGATCAGCCTCGTTTTCTTAATGCACGGAGGCAGCCCGAGCTGTATGCGATCCCGGCAAGCGCCTGAGGCGTCGAGATTTAGGAGGCGCTATATGCCGCTCCCAAAATAATCGTGGGAGACGGATATTCAAAATCAGGTTCTTTCTGGAAAACACTACCCGCTGAGAAATATCTGAAATATGTTTGCTTGGCGAACCGGGAATTCCACTGAGTTGGGGATGAAATTTACTGCTACAAGTGACAATCTTAGACGTTCATCTATCTACTGAGTTAACTATCAAAATATCATCTTGTTCGGAGGAGATGAACATGTCGTCTTTTTTGGTGTTAAATGCGGCCTTTTATTAACTTTCTAAGTCTAAGACTAAAAGTCCAATACTTAATTTACATTGTTTCTCAGCATCAGCTAGTGATTTAACGAGAAAATAAATTTGAAAATATTATATTTTGATAGATTTAAAGGTTAAGTTTGTTCACTTTTGTTCAATGTCGATGTTCTACTATTAAAATATAGACAGTATGCTATTCAAATGCTGCCTCTCATGCGGCTTAACTCTACTTGTGACCATCCGATGAAATCACCGCCGATCTAGCACGTATTTTGGAAATTGAAAAAGATAGGCGTTTTCTATTAGCGTTAGTGGACTCAACCATACATCACATTTCCACCCCTCGCGTGTGGGCTGTGTTTGCGTGCCTTAAAACTTGTGCAGCAACTGCTGCCTCGTCACTCATCGGCCTCCAGACACGTGGGGACTGTTGAACCTATCCGTATGGGAGGGCAGCCTCTTCGCCCCCAGGGCCACGTCCGTATGTGGTGTTTCCGTCCTCGGGGTAAGGGCAGGGACGAAACAAACGACTATTGAAAGCACGCGCGTGAGGTAACACGTGTCGCGGTGACCTACAGTTCGGTGGACAAAACTAAGCCCGGATTAAGGGATTATTTTCTCTCACAACTTTCCGCTTTCCTGGAAATGGCAAATGAATTTTAGAGCGGATGATAATTCGCTGTATGGAATTTCCATGTTCTTCCATTCTTTGATGCATTCGTAAACATTAAATGTTAGTTCACTCTGTGAGCGCCGATGGTGTTACTGTATCGAAACTCTATCGATTGGTTATTTATACGTATCACATGTTCGTAATATACGGACGTTTAATTGCTATTGAATAATTTTTCATACTTTGTATTCTATAATTTGAGATTTGATGAGTCGTTGGTAATAACGTGCTTGTCATAACTACAGCTTGGCATTTTTATTTTAGCGGTTGATACTTACACTTGAATACTTAAAGCTAAATAAATTAACAAATAGCTCTATTTGAATGAGGTAATGTAAATAACATCTCTTGTTTACTAATATTCTGATTGTATTTATTTATGGAGAGGAAATGTAAGATTATAAAATTTTATAATAAAATAAGTATAATTATTTTATATCTTCATCTCCGTTATCCCAATATTAATCATAAATCTTGTATCGTAGCCCCTGAGCTTAAAAAATACTTAAATACCCAAATCTTAAAAGTGATTCTTCGCTTGAAAATTTTGAGTTTACTTAAGAAGAGAATAAACTGTAAACAATATACTATTAAAAATAAGATTGCTTATAACGGAAGAAAATAATTAATGTATCTTTCGATCCTTTGCAGGTGAGTGAAGAAATACTTAGGAAATATTGTGGTGTGCTGTGGTAGTATGGTGAGTAACTGGACTGTAATCTTACAACTGGATTTCTTACGGTCTCAGTGTGACACTTAAGGTCCCAGTTTGAGGAAAGACAGCTTGGCCCTCTCATAGAAAACGGGCCATAATATAATTGGTATTTAACACTTAATTTCTATATTAATAACTTGTTATTTGCGTTTGTAATGAAAACTGTGCGTATATTTTTACAAACGACATGTTTGCTTATTTTTTACTATTGGTTTAACTGCATTGTAATGGGCCGATCAATATGCCATTTCAGTAATTTGAGCTTAACCCGTTCGATTGAGATACGCAGTTGATGTCCTTAAAGGCTTCTCCACCAAGATACTGAATTTGAGCATCCTTCACAAAATTTTCGAGGGGCTGAAATGCCGTCCGTACTCTCTCATTACTTTAAAGCAGTAACTTTCTCTCCCATGGCTTCCCATTGCATAGCTTCGAATCTGAGTTTCTCGAACTTGTGCTCCAACTGTGTGTCGTGGATGCGTCAAGCTGAATGAGAAAGGGCTTCCTGTACGTGAGCGGAATTCTTCCAAATCCCTCAATTTCTCTTTTCTGGCATTCGTTGTATTTTTAAAAAGCTCTGGTTTGGGTCGGGAGGGCGCTGACCTCCAATACTTGGCAATTTATATTCCGCGGAGCTGCGGTAGGTTGCCCTGTAAATAAACCTTTATGAGATTACGAGCCAAAATAATGAACCGAATTGACGGTCGTACACGTGGATCCATTTTTTCCCTTCCCCAAGTTTGAAAATACGCCGGGGAAAATTTCACGGCGTGGTAACAAGCGATTTAGACTTCTTTATCGCCGTTTTTGAAAGCAGGCGATTTAATTGGTGGAAGCTTTAATTATTGTTTTTACGAGCTCATTAATTTTTAGCGCGGCTTTAAATATTTTAAAATCGCTTTTTGTTTAAATTTTCTTGCAAAGCTGTTTATTTTAATGCGTAGGAATATGTCTGAATCCTCTGTTTTTACCGCTATGGTGACAGACAAGTAAATTAACATTCTTTTGTTTTGAGTAGTTGAGTTCTTACGTTACAAAACTCTTTGCATGGTTGTTCTTGAAGTCATTACTAAAAGCTATAATTTTTCTTTTTTGCAATTTTTATAAAAATATCTTGGAAATCTTGGATCGCGTCTCAGCTATTTTGTTAAACTCTTGTAGTGAATATGGTACCACTAATATTTCCAGTTAAATAAAGTATTTCAATTTAAGGCACGGTTAACTACTATATTTACTTACGTTCAAACACGTCTTTTTGGTCAGATTCGTTTTATGATCATATTAAAATCCCATGTCTCATAAAACCAATGCATAAACATACGTCCCTGGTTGAAATTGGTGATTGGTTAGATCTGATAATATGTTAATGTGGCGAGGATTTAGAACGTGATCTTTCCCGTCAAAAATTTGATCATGATAAAGGAGATCGGAACCAAGTTAAGAGATGAGTTTCTCTATCAAAATACCATATGGAAAGCTCCTCGATTGAGCTAGCTACCCTTGGGGTAACGATTTATACGGCTTAGAACTTAGTTCACAAGACAGCGGGTTTATCTTAATCATTCGTGTTATTCAGGAGTGTGGAAGAAGCATCAATTTTTAATGCATCATCATCTCCATCGATTAATTATGACTGTATTTAGTGGATTTCCACCGCCAGATTTTGGAATGACTTTCATTTTCGCCGTGAAAATTCCTATCCGCAGACAATCGATCCATTCATCCTCTTCGCCCAATCTTTGATCGCCATCGGAAACAACTCCAGCGGCCCTTTTATTTCGACCAAATTTCACACAAAGTTCATTTCTTTGTTCGGACGCCAAATAGCTCACGTGACCTGCGCCAGGGATACGTTTCGCCACCTATACGATGAATCGGACTCTTCGCGAACTCCGTCGGACGAGCCATTTAGCAAAAGTTAGCGTTATCCTCCCGCTTGTTTTATTTTCGAGCAAGAGACAGAGAGGCACGTAATACGGAACTTCTCAAAGGATTTGGAACGATTTCAAAAAGTCGGACTGAAGTAAGGATTACGCGTCTGCTGCTTGGCAGTGCCTCTCGCATCTTCCGAGAAATCCTCCCTTCCCCTCACACCTCATCCGACGTACAGCCTGAGCAGAAGCTAATTACAAGGTCTTTAGTGTTTTGGTCGGAGCGAAGTACAGCGGAAGGCAAAGCTGTAGACGAACGTTTGTCGGGAAGATTTTAACTGCGCCGAATAATGTATAAGATACAGTCTCGAGGAGAGCTGGTGATGGTAGTTTATGGATTATGCAAAATAAGAGAGATTGAGACTAGTTTGGACGTATTAAAAACGATGATGAGAAAATTCCAATAAAAGAAGCAGGAAGTTAAAGAGGAAGACGGTGATGTTCGTTGAATGAAATGCTGAAGAGAGTGGTTTGCTTTTCAAAGAAGGGAATGTTTGTATTGAAGACTATGTTAGGCTGAAGCGATATGTATACAAGAATTGAAAAGCGTTAAAGAACATTGCGAACAAAATAGTCTGATAATGTCTTTAACCGTAAAGGGTGAAGAATAAGAGACAGGTTTACAGGTGTTTAAAAATATTAGTTTGAAGTTTTCGGTGATAATATTTTACTATGCAATGACCATCTGAATTTAAATGCAATGAAGATATTCCAGACGAAGTAAATCAGCCCTCAGGTTTTAATATCTGTTTCATAAGGAAGTTTTAATAACTGTTTCTCATAAGGAAGCAATTGCAACAATGAATTTAGTAGGAAATGATAAATTCGAACAAATATCTGAATATTCTATATAATTATGTTCATTTATGTGGTTTATTATTTAGATCTCAATCTTTTTAAGTATATAATTTTAATCGCTCAAAGGCGATTGCTTGATGCTTTTAAAACCATTGACGAAAATGACACCAGGAAGCATATTGAATCTGTGGAAATAAATATTATTTTTAGTATACATATTTTATGTAGATTAGAAACATTAAACTTCCGCTTTATAAAGAAATTATGAGTGCCTAAAGGAATCAAGGAAGGAAAGATTCAAGCATTAGATGTTCAAATAGGTTATATAGAACTTGAAAGAAAAGCGGTTATATAGAACTTAGTGCTTGGATACCTTGTTTTCTCTCTCTTGCTGTATATATTGAGCAAGAGATACATTATCGTTAATTTTCCTTTGAATGTTATTCATCCATCCTGTTCATTAATTATTCTAGGCACAATCTTCCTAGAGTATATCAGTTTTACATGGCACACCATCTTAATTCTCAGACTGCAATCTTGTGACTCAAGCCCCTTAGAAGATGGAATTGGATAACGTGGTGCAAGGATAATGGGAAACAAAATTAGGTGAATTCGTTTTGTGCGAAAAGTAATAAAACTTTGCCTAATTTTTAGACGTCTTTGAGCGCAAACGAATTCTTCGTACCTCTGCTCCATGAGGTTAAATATCAACTACGTTTGCTTATGCCATAATGTAATTCACTCGCATGATCCTTCAAGGGACGTCGAGAATAATTGTATAAGCAGCGTCGTTAGCTTTAATTCTGTATCTCGGTCACCAAGGCAACTCGTTCACTAACAAGTAGAGTATCTACTTCTAGCCTTTGTCTCCGACTACATTCATACTTACGTACCTTTTATGCGGGCCTAAGAAGTCACAGCTCGGCGGATTTTCTCAAAGCAACGCTGCACCGCCGCGGCGTTCTCCGTCTGTGGCGTCGCGGAAGAGGAGATTTTCGGGTGCTGTGGAGGAGCAGAGGATGCTCAAAGAGTGAGATGCTGAGAGTGAAGATGCTATAACCCCCTGGCGGCCATTTCGTGCGGAACCCGGGCTCTCTCTCTTTGCCTCCACACAAATCAGCATCCGCTTTCCGGCGCAGCGGTAAACATATTAGGACCAATGTACACCGTCTCCGTAATTCCGTTTATTTAGGGATTCCGCTTTATGGATCCCTTTCTGCAACGATGCCTTCCCCAGGCTGTCTCCCCATGGCTGCGGAAGTTACGTTTCGTAATTATTTTTTTTCGCGTTTTGCGTCGCAGTAATCCCAGGCTTCGCTACGTATAGACTGAGTAAACAATGTTATTCTGTACCTATTCTGCTTTTGAATATAAATCCTATCGTCTTGCTTTTGTAATTAAATGTCAAACATTCCTTTTGGCGATATATGAAGGCAAGATACCATACTTTTGTGTTCTGCTTATTAAATAATTCATCATCAAGGGGTTTTCATGAGTAGGACTGCCGAAAATGACTAATAATCTAAAAGAGATTGTTATAGCAATGATCTCTCTTTGGTGAATCTTTTTCATTTCCCAAAATTTGTTATAAATTGGTATCTGTTAGTTAACTGTTTCACTTTGAAGATAGCCTTATGGACTAATACCAGAAGTACCATGTTTCACTAATAAAAACAAGTCCAACATTTTCCGAAGACTTTTTATTTATTGTTTTCTGTTATATTTGCCGTTTCCTGTGACCAATTTCTTCGTTGGAACTTACTTATTTTATAAATTTTTTTAATAAGTTCAGCCCAGTTCGTGAATTTTTTGGGTTGGTAGAACGACTTGAAACAGGCGAGTCTTATACTGGAACCTGAATGTTTCTCCAATTACTATTAAATTAAGTCCCACATTTTCAAAGCGTTTTACGTATTAATCCTAAACTGTTATTTTATGTTCTTATTTTTATTATTTATTATTGTTCTTTACAGTTTTTTTATCGCAGAATACATTTTAAGTACTCTCAGCGTTATAAATAAACGTAGAGTATCATTTTATGTCGACATATCAATACGGACGTATTCATTCCATCACATTTAACCTGAATCGGCAATTCTCGGTACTTTAATTTGCGCAATACGTCTCAGTAACTGAGATAACGAATTTCAATCCCCCAATGTCGTCCCATTCACGGTTCATCTTCCCCACTTCCATATTCGGTTGCATCGTGGATCACGTTTCTTTCGTTTCACTGAAAATTTCTCCTCTCCCTTCTGTAATTTCCCAGTCTTCCATCGACTGCCCCAAAATTGCATTGCCGTCGTCTCACAAAGAGAACCTTTCTCGACGGAGAGAGCAAAGAAGTTCCTCCCATGGGCTCCACAACGAACGCCCTTCACACACACACACAGAGAAACTCTTCAGATTCTGCGAAATCGCCATTACCGCCGCATCCGTCCACGTCTTTCCCCCTCTCCATTTGTACCAACACGCCTCTGCAGTTTCCTTCTTCATTTCCCGAGACCATACAAGATCCCTCGTGAAGGTATGAGGCCCTCGGGATCTGTTTTTTTCTCTTTCTAGTTGCCGCTTCATTTTTTCAGGGCCACCACATCTCCGCTGCAGTTTTATCTAACCCCTGCGAAACTCTTCGTCCAGCCTCCTCCGCTTCCGCCAGACTCCTTAGGAATTAATCTCGTTTCCTTCCAAATTTTCCCTCGCCACCCTCCCTTCCCCTGGGCCCCCCTTGCCTTACCACGTGCGTACCGCTGCCCTTCCCAATTTTGCCCTCCCGGGACTGAGGAGATTTCTATTTTTCCCTTTGTGAGAAAATATTCAAGCAAATCCAATAGTCTTTGAGGCTGGAACTTTTCCTCTTTCCCGCATCCATCTTTAAGAGGAAGTGTTCAGCATATTTACGGTTGAAGGCTCAGATACGAGGACGCTCTTCTTGCTGGAATAAATTAGACATTCCTAACGTTTGGTTATTTGGAATGACTGAAGGTTTGCGCTATCGTTTGTCCGAATTTAGAAAAAATATATTTTTCTGTCTTGAATACATATTTTCCCTTACAGAATCTTGAATCTTGAATGCATATTTTCCCTTACACGAATGTTTAATTATTTTAAACTAAAAATGTATGAAATACTTTCATCATTAGGCATTTACGTCAATCAAACCTGGTATTCTTATTTTATAAAACTTTCTTCGGTACTTCAATATATTATATCTGTTGTTATTGCTCACAAATGTTTTGCATACCAAACTATTTCCCAGATTAAAATATTTACCACCATGTCCTCTCTTCTTGAAAAAGTCACTTAGTCTTTATCATCTAATATTCAAGCAACTTTCCCAACGTTTCGATAGTATCAGTTAAGATTTTTAATATTTATCCATCCCTGCATACGATAAATTGGAAGTTTTATCATATCAAATATAAATAAACATAATATATTAATTAACGTCGTTATTGGTATAAATATTAATAAATCAACTAATCTGTAACAACGTATGTTATATCAATATTTATCATCAGCGATTTTAGTACACATTAATATATCATCGATGTGAATTTATATTTTATATGGATATTTATTTATTTAAAAAATTCTCGGAAATAATTACATCCAATCTCAATTATAATACAATAAATGATCAGAATATTAAATTCATTGACGATATTTTCTATAACTCAGTCCGAAAGAGATTCTCACATTCCTTCTGTTTCCATTTATTCTATACACGTCTTCTTTATTATCCTCTTTTTCGCAGCACAATCGCGCTTTCCGTCGACTGCTTCCTTCCTACCTTTGCTCGTTTTATATAATTCTTCCTTTGTTTATCGTCTACTGTTCTACTTCCTCCGTGAGATCCGTGCTGCAGGCACAAAGCACACAAGCGCCTTCCTCTTTCTCTCCACTTTCACTTCTCAATATATCCCCTCCTTCTCTCCGTGTTCCTCCGCCATTTTTCTTCTTCCCCATTCCCCTGTTTTCCAAATTCCACGTTCCCCCAACTTATTCCGCAATATCTATTTCATACCTTTTTCCTCTTCTGTTTTATTTCTCGTTTCCTTCACATTCCGTTTCCCCCATCGTTTTTCGCTCTTTAAATATATAATGGGGTTACAGCTGTGTGTTTTTCAGCCGCTTGTCATTACTACATGCTTCGAATATTTGATTGAATTTTTCCTTCCGCGGATGTTTAAACGTTCATATTTAATGTTCCGTTTTTATGAGTGCTCGCCTTTTATGTTTCAATTGGCGTTTTTCTAAATGCGAGGGAATGGATTAATGAACATTTCTGTGCAATCCTCACTAAAGCATAGCGAAAAGTAGGAAATCGATTAAAATATAATAGAAATCTTAGCTAGAACCTGAGAAAATTCATTTTCTTTTCACAATTTTCCATTAATTTTATTTGTATTTGTTTGTTTTTGTCTTTAATTTGATATGTATCTTAAAATAAAAGTGTGAACTCAGCAAATGCATACATTTACTTGTTAAATATTATATATATATATATAAAATTATGAACCCAGGTTCGAAATGTATACCGTTACGTTACTAGTAACTGTATGCATTTCCACGCGTACAGGTTTAGTGATCAAAAACCAATATGAAATCTAATCCATACTTTTACCAATCTTCCTTAGCTAGAGTATGTATTCCCTGGTGAGTGTATATGATTCGACACTGGAGTTCATATTTTTAAAAAAATATTACGTATTGTATACACTAGTAAGTGTAAACATAGATTACGCTTTATGCCTAAACTGTGACTTACCCATATTTGCATGGCGTTTTATACAGGGAAATTGAGTATACATCTGGCTGGTTCGTGGAATTATCCTTCCAACAGATAAGGAAATGAGAAGGCAAATGGCTGTACCTAATCGCAATTCCCATCGAAAAGTTTCAAAACATAAAATTCCGCATTCAGCGGCCATTCCCGCGAACGATCACTTGGAGTATAACTCAATAAAATGGGAATGTAATATGAGCACGTCACTGCTCACAACGTAATGAAATCCCATTTGACTCCCTAACTGACGGTTGCAGTACCATTTGCCTACCCTTGCGCGAACTTTACTGCGTTCCCATCCAGCGTTTGTTTTCAATTTTCATCAGTTTCGGAGGAGACATTTTCAGCGAGTAAAAATTTACCGCCCGACCCGTCCTGCGACGTTTTCATAACCCCGCTCCGAAAATCCCTACGGTGTTGCGTTCTCTTTTTTTATCAAGCCAAGATTACACATAAAAATCACACGCACCTCCCATCCCTCTGCCCATGTTTGTTCATACTCTTCGATGTCATCTTGACCCCATTCCCCATTCAATATCCATACATTCTCCTGCCTCTTAAACCAATCTTCGTCTGCCTCCCCCGTACTCTCTTAAACTCCCCCGAGATATTTGCTCCTCGCATCTTGTGCATGCCCTCCCCCGGAGAAAAAAACCCTATTTCTATCAGCATTCTTCACGAACGCCCTCCCAAACTTTCGCCTTTTCGTTCCTCCTCTTTCTTTTCCTATATCCTCCCTCATATTACTCGATTTTCTCTGTCTGCGAGCGGTGCGCGGCGTTCGGGGACCATCACGGTGCTCATTTACTATTCCCAAACGTTGCTTCAATAATGTAACCTTTCTCTGCAATATTTCAGCTGAATAAGGCAAAATCTCCGGAAACGATGCGTGTGTATTCGCACGTTGAAATTCCGAGGTGTTTAATCAAATTTCGCTTCATCATCGTCATAAGTGTTTTCTCTTTGGATAAATTCAAGTCCCCGAAAATTCCCTACTAAACACCATTTTATGTATTGATAACATATCTCACCCATTTTATCATATAATACCTTTTTCTTTGTCTTCCCGTCTATATTTTCCCTCGCATCCTTTTTTCAATTCGTTCATTTTCCTTTTATTATCTGCCATCTAAGAATTCAGCCTCAACTTTATGGTAGGTTTTCAACATGAAGAACAATAGAAGAGGAATAGAAGTTCTTTAATTTTACAATTCTTTAAATGTTATTGCTTGTTTATGTTTTTAATTCAACTCATTCGACCTTGAAGACGTAGAAGTCCATTTTCACATCAAACGATACTGATACTGCACTTCTTCTACAGGAAAAGAAGTAGCTTCCCTGTAGAAGATGAATTTTTCCTGTGGAAGAAGTACAGTTTCTGTTTCATTTGTTGTGTAAATATGTTTCATTTATTTACTTCCCTTTCGCGCTTTCGAATCATGTTATTCATCTTCGAGTTATATCGCGGTACTAGAATGCTTAAGAAGTAAAGAATTTACAATGTCTCCGTAAAGCTGCATTTCATAGATGCAGACTCTAAGGTAGTTTGTGTGAGAAAATCTTCTTCCCCATTCCAATGAACTTCATCCGCCCAGTTGTATATAATTTCAAAATTTCCATGAAAATGTTTCGTATCCCGCCTCGAATTTTCTTGAAAACTCAGAAATACATACGATGCTCCCCATCGCATGCCATTTGATGCCAGAGGCACAGAGAATGTTGTAAACCTCCGATCCGTATGCTTTAGATCTCCCGAAATGTTCCTTTTCTCTCTCTCTCATTCCCCTTCGTTCTTTCCTGCCTTTCCCTCTTCCTCTCTTTCCCTTTGGTTTGGCAGCAGCTGTATCTCACATGGCCGAAGCGTGCCTTAAGGCTCGACTTAAAATAGATGACGGAAGAGAGGAGGGCGTGTGGGAGGAGAAGAGAGATGGGATCTCCGAAGGATTTTTGGTTATAGGCGGTGTGGAGATCGAGGGTTGTTGTTTAACAGCGCGGGGGCATTGAAGGGGATGGGTTTTGGGAAAAGGGTTCGTGAGCGAGCCGGGGAACATTTTTCCAGCTCTGCTTACGTCCGATTTTGAGGGTGGTTAGGCGCGGGTGTCTGGAAACGTGCGGGCGTTGTCATAATCTACGTAATCATCCTATCCTTCCCCTTACAACCCTAGGGAAAGGCATCCACGCCCCCCCCCCGGGTGGGGTATACTCCGTCGTCGCCTGCAGGGTGTTGGTGCGTGACGGCTGAGGGTGGCGGAGAGGGTTTTCAATGGAGTCGGTTCAGCTGCTGAAAGCGGTTGTTAAAGTTGTTAAAATTTTTAGTGTTGGCAGTGGAGACGTATGGACTTCTGAGGCAATTTCCTCCTGGAACTTGAGGGGTGTAATTTATTTCCGTATTCCTTGTCAAACTTAATTTACTGGGGCCTGTTCAGGGAATTATTTTCGACGTTGGAATGAATTGAAGATTTCGGTGATAGATTGATCTGTAATCTGTATTGATCTCTCTATAATCTTGCCATATGCTAAGACGAACTAGTGATTGTAAGAGGGATTTCTGTTCAGTACCCCTAATTCTTTGTATCCTTTCAGTTGATCCCTTGAAAATGAGGGCACCAATGATTATTTACTCGGATCTCAAGGAAATACTTCTGTATTCCATGACTTTTGAACACGTTCTTATTTAAAAAATGTTAATTACGACTTTATTGGCGAATTTTAGTCTTAAGAGGCCCCTCTAACAATTTATCAATTTCAAGTACACAAACAAGTGTGCCCTAATCAGGATTCGAACCCAAAAGCCAGGCGATGCAAAGCAAGCATGCTAACCACCACGCCTCCAAGACCGGTTATATTAGTCATATTTCAATAGATATTCATTTGTCAAAGTGAGCTCTGAGAGATTAGCATAAACTCCGGGTAGCATTAGCTAAGTTCGAACTTTTAATAAAAAATGGAATTCTCCCATAGCAATCCATTTTTGTTTATTTGTATGCATACATCCATATAAATGCATAAATTATTTACATTATAATAGTCGCAGAACGAGCTCCCCAGAATCCAAAATTTATGTCCCCAAATAATTCATCGCATCCTTCAAATTTCAATTTTTCTATCCTCTTTTAGTTAATTTATCGTTGTCGTATTTTTGTTGACTAATGCCTTTGCATATAAAGTGATTTCCCGAAGATTCTACCCTCAGAATTCGATTTCGCTTCCGATTCAAATTTATTTAGAAATGCTTTTCCAAATACTTAGAGGAAATATAATTTAATATTAACTTGGAATTTTCGCGTAATGTTGACTTCGAACCTTCATGAATTTTTATCGCCGGAAATTCTGCGCCTGTTTATCCCCTCGTGTCCTCTTTCGCATAATTGTGAAAAAGACTTTCTCCCTTCCTCTCTTCCCCTTCCTTTCCTCCCCTTCCTCTCCTTCTCTTTCTTTGGGGATTTCGCAAGGGGCGGAGGTCGCCTTCTGAGGCCCACTCTTTCCAATTTCCTCCCACTTTATTTCCTTCTTTCCTGCTCCACCTGTCCTTTATTCTTCATCTTCCGCCGCACCCAAGGCAGTTCTGTTCCGTTCCTCGGTCACACTGCGAGATTAAAAGTATCTCATAAGTATTGCATTTGATGAATGTCGAAGCGAATTCCATTTTCCACTCCACTCTATGGGGAGTTTTTGCTGAATTTCGACGTATGGCTACTCGTATTTATCTGTGAGTTTTCCTTCCGGCCCCTAAACTATCACACACTTTTACCGTCTGTGGTTGGTGAAAAATATTTTCTATTTCTTTCATTAAAAAGACTAATAACTAAATAAATAAAAAATGAATAAATTAACTAAGTATATATTCCACAGTATTAACAACACACGACCGGTTTCAACGTCTAATCGTCAACCACTTCAGATGATGACGCTTATACGTTGAAACCGGTCGTGTGTTGTATCTTTTTAATTGTGGAATATAGACTTAGTTAATTTATTCTTTTATTTATTTATTATGGAATTCCAAGAAGTGGAGCTGATTGAATTAGACTAATAACTCCTTATCTTATCGCTTCTTATCAACTTGTTATTTACTAATTATATTGCCGGCCATTACTCATAGAACTTGACAACAGCTTTTGATCTTGCTTTGCCAAATTTTTCGTAGCATTGATTATGAAGTTCAATAACAACTTTCTCTCAAATATCTCCTAAGAAAAAATGTACAGCTAGATATAAAAGGTAAATTTCTTTTCTATCTTGCAAACGATTACTTGATTAATTTTAATGCATTTTTCTCCTATTTTAATATCATTCGCAGTTATTCGTATTTTATATTATTCAAGGTATAATTAAGGATGATAAACTAGAATTTATTGCGTGTATATTTAATATTCCCTCTTAAATAGTTGATAGCGAAGACTATTTCAGCGGAAATGATATCAAATTATAATAATTCGATCAAATTAGTTTCACTGTATGACGTATTCATTCTAGCACCAAACATTTCTTTTATTGTTGTAACATTAGAACTATGCACGTATAAAAGCCAAACAACCTGCATCATCCACCGTGGTCGATAGTGATTTAATTTGCTGTATGTCACTTGCTACATGACAGAAGCGTCACTTCCGTGGTGTATCCCCCTCTGATTCCGGAATACATTTTATGTTCATAAAATAAAATTTCCTTACCCGCCCATAAAAACGATATTTCATTAACAATCCGTCTTTCCGTCGAATATTTTTACTCCAGCTCATCGCGTCAACCTTTCCCGTTCGCTCTTTTATCATTTAATTTGGGGATTCTTCCATCAAACTTAATTGATTCGTACAGATGACAGGGGCTTTATATTAAGCGACGCGTACATTTGTATTTGATTTGGAGAGAGCAATCGATGGGTCGACAGCATGATTCGTGACAGCTAATTCCTCTCTCCCGATAATCGGGACGGTTCTTTGTGGCCTCACGGGCGCCACATGCTTCCTTCAGGGACATGCACTATCGCGCACTGGGACGAATTCAAGTCCAAAAGGCTTAGAAAGTATTCGGAATTGTCCAAGATTTGGACAACGTATGATATAAAGATCGGTTCGGTGTCAACTTGGCGTGAGAGATTCTACGTAAGACCAACGTAAGGACAACTCAGCTTTTGGAAAATTCATCGTAAGATGGCTCAGCGTAAAGACAACAAGGTTTACGAAAACTGTCCTATATGATTAGTAACAGCGCGCTAGATTCCCGTATATAATATACGTACCTTTATATGGATGTTTATATATGTAGCGATTGAAATTCTCGGCGAGGATATTAATACGATATACCACCCCCACCCATCTCAACCCAACCCAACCCAACTTATGTTATTTGTCCTACGCCGAGTTGACCAGGAACCGTCGAGAGTTCATGAGTTCATGCTCACGCAAAATCTCCGGAGTCCAGTTTTCCCGCCACCCTCGTTTTTCGGCGCCGCAGTGGACGTAATGAATTCACGAAAAAACTCACGGTGGAAAGGCCGTCACGTGTCGTCATTACGGCGTCGCGTGATTCTCAAACCTCACGCTCTTTCGGCTCCACCGCCATCTATCGCACGCGCGTGGCATTATGGGCGGTTATGGGCATTTTTTGAAGTGTTGGGCGTAAATCAAGAGGTGGGCTTAAGAGAGGGAGGGAAATTTATATTCATGGCGTGATTGGTGAGGGAGTGCCTTGTCCGGGGATCGAAGGGGGGCTTGATTCCTCCAGGGCTCTCTCTATCTTGGAATGGGGGTTCGACGGGGGAGGGTAAGTAAATAGGGGCAGGATGTGCGCATGGGAGTCCTCGGGGAGTTGCGAAGGGGGCGTTTCGCATGCCCCCCAAAATGTTCGTTTTTTATGCCTCCTTGTGTACAGTAAATGTATAAAGAGTGGGGTGTAGTGTAAAATACGGGGTTCGATTTTTTCCGAAAACAAAAATACGATTAGGGTGGTTCTCCGGCTGAAAAATATTGATTATGCCTTTTGGCTTGCAGTCACGGGGTTTTTCTTACGAGGTAAAGCGAATGCTCGATTTTAACGTATTTTTGGAAAATGCGAGTAGTTACCAGAAATTTTTTTATGCATTTCATTAAAACAAGCTCTCTTCTCTCATGATTTGAATATTCCACTGTTTCGCGGAATTTAACTCTATAATATTCTGATAGATCGTTGAAACGATACTTCGTTGTAACACTTTTTTTGTTTGTTTTTATGTGCGTCAATCTCGTGAAATCGATGAAAGTCAGGACATCTTTATATTTATGTAAGAAATGTTACCGTTTTTATATTATGCTATACTTTCGAAGTTTGATTTTTCAGAAAGAGTTTACAGTGCAGAACTAGTTGAAGTATTGTTAACCCAAATACCACTTAACTTGAATACTTCCCGTTCACATTTTAGTCACTAACAGTCCTATAAGCGGAAAACTGATAGTGAATCTCTGAGATTGCATAAGATAGTAATATGATATCACATCAATGAAATTTCCTTCCTTGTATCAAGAATTGACTATTAAGTATATTTAAAGATATTTTTATTTGAAATGGAAGAAGCCATTGCGAGAAAATTGATTTGATTACTTATACATTATACATAGCACATTAGCTAATAAGATTAAGCGATTCGACGATTAATTGATATTTTATTTTCAAATTAAGGAAACAGCATTTGGGCAAAACTTAATTTTCAAGACATTTAAGGGAATGGAAGCTTCCAATGGGAGACTAAAATTTTTCATGGCCCAGATTAATTTCGGAAGAAATGGAATAAGTAATCCAAAACGAAGGGAATAAAAATTCTTAACACAAGTTTCAAATGTTACCATGGCAGCAAGCGATTTTGATCCGCAACCAAAACGACTCCCCAGACCTTATTTCTAGAACAGTAACAATTTTATCGCTTTTTTCCTCGGGCCTCTCTCTACATTTTAACTCCGTTGACACCTCCGTGTTTAGCTTTTAGAGACTCGATTTAGAGAGTGTCGAAGGCCAAAAACCTCGAGGGGCGGCGGAGAGTGGAAACGCACTCGGTGATTTAGGGATATTTAGAAACGTTCGGTGGAAGAGCACCTCTGGGGGGTAAATCCGGGGGAGGGCAAAACAACAGTGTGTACAGTGCGATGTGCAGGGGCACCGGCGCCTTGAGAGGAAGGGGTTGTCGATGGAGATTGCGCGTATGTATGTTCACATGCGTATTAACCAGTACGCCACTCGACGGAAGGGGCGGCAATAACGCACGCTCTGAAGGCAACCGTACGTCCATAATGCGTTGAGAATCCCGAGACCCCTCCGGCTTACCCCAACCGCCCACCACTTCCTACCCCTTTCCCGACCACTTTCCAAACCCCCGAAAAAAGTCTGAAACCGTACTCCAGTCGAAATGCGTCGCGATCCCAGAGGTTGGGTTTGAGGGGGGAGTTTGGGTTCCCCCAAAGAGGTTCGGCCAGACGTCTGTGCGGATTTTTTCGTGCTTACGTATGTTTTCGCGGGTAAAAATTGCGAAGAATGAGGTCGGAAATGCGAAGTAGGGAGTTTTTTCCCTTGTGCACCCCTGTTCTCCTCTCGGGGGAGGATGTTTATATTGCGTTGTGGAAACGGTGGGGATAACGTATGGAATCTGCAAATTGCGGTTCGCCCATACAGACCAGTGAGATAGAACCACGGCGGTCGTACCTAATAATCTTTCTAATTTCTCTGTTTTTTTTTCTGGAGATAGATCTGGATGAATGATTGCTTATATTGAAGATCGATAAGATAACAGACTGATCAAAAAATATTTGAAAAGAAAGTAGACGCATCAATGAAGCCAAATTGCGTATAGGCATTCTAGGATTGTTTCGAATGAATCTAGCACTTCTTTAAATGTTAGATTTATATAATTTCATTACCTCCTCACATTGGAGAAAAGCAAATTCATTGAGTGTTGTCAATTGGTCTGGAAATTCCACACCAGCACTCTATGCTTTATTTGGGTTATATTTTTTATTTTAACGTAAATTGAAGAAAAGAAGTTTCAACCAAAATATAAATCTGAATTTCGATTCAAAAAGAATAAATTTGCTTATAGTTTACCTTGTTCTGAGGTGTATTTTAAGAGAAATATATCGCCCATTAGCTCATTATACTTTATAACTTGTTTTAGATCGATAGAACGGCATTTAAATGGCTTATTTCAAGTATGTACGTAAAAAAGTTGACAATAATGAGTACTATTTGACCAAAAATATTGTTTAAACATTTTTCTAAAATATCTAGCTGAGTTCAGAAAAAACCTTTAGGTCCCATATTAGTTTTTATTACTTGCAGAATTGTTGTAAAAAATCTTCTAGTAAATAGGTTACTCATGAGAATTATTTTACTACTACTACACTTTAGACGGCAGAATCGATTGCAGCCCTTTCTACCTTTAGAAAAAAGTGTACTATGAGCGGAAATATAGAGTAATCGAGCAAGCAGTTATCATTCTTAAACTTCGTGGGCGGTACAGTAATATCCGTCTCAAGTTGCTCACTCTGCGGAAAGATGGAGAATGAAGAAGCGGAGAAAGTTTCTGCCGGACACGGACTTCTTTATTTCGCAGTTTTTGCTCCAAGGAAGAGTGGATGGAGAGAGCGATGAAGAAAGGGATAATGTGGGAGATGCGTTTGGCGCGCCTCCATTGTTCCCCGAATTATTCCATTCAGTGCGCCCAGAGAGGGGGGAGTCAATATCCAACAATCCGTCCGATCCTCAAAAATTTCTTTTGTTTTTCTTTTATTATCTACTTCCATCCTCGTTTCGCCCACCAACACGAAGGGGCGGAGGGGACGGGATATGATGGGCGAGATTTTTTTCCTTTCTCATTGTCTTCCGCTCTATTGGGTCACACCCCCTTCATTCTACGCTCCACGAGTGCTCTTTTATCTATTTGTCCTCTCATGTTTCATTTTTACTCTCTGCCGTTATGAATGGAACAACGAAGTATTCTGCGGCGGAGTTTCTCTAGTTCTTCTTCTTCACACATTATATACACACGTCTTTATTGGGCGAAATTGGGATTTAATTTGGAACTAAATTAGGGATTACTTGACGACGAAAAAACTCCTTCTTTTCTGTTGTTGCTGTGATGGAATCACACGAAACGATGCTTTCTTCCGGGAATTTACTTATTTATATATTGGTGAAATTTAAGAAAATATATGTAAAATACAGTGGGATTATTATATAGGCTTTAAGGTTATAATTGAGACCGATGTGCTTGCGCAATGGATTTTGAACGTGATCCGTATTTAATACATCATCTTAATTAACACTGACGTATTTGCTTCAGGTTTTACTTCTCACGGATATCAAGTTATTCATTTACTTCTTGGAAAAAACTATATCTGATATGAATTTCAGAATGGGTACAATTGAAAGTTTGCTTTTCAATTGTTTATCTCCTGTTAGCTATTTTCGTTAGTAAAACTGCATTATGTTTTGAGATCCATTCACCTCGCATATGATTCATTGTCTGCCATTTCAGTGTTCAGCTCATCCTATTGAAACTTTCCAACATGCTCGTTTTTATGTCCCTCTCCGACACATTCTCTTTCCACGTGAACATTTGAACCAGTCGTGTTATTTTTTTGGAAACATTGTTCCGCTTAAGCCCTTCAAAATCTCTTCTCCCATCCAATTATGCTCCGAAAATCCCCTCTGCATACGATGCATTGTTTGTGGCTATCGATCACAGTCCCGTGGTAATTAACGGCTTATCTTACCGATTGTGGCTCTCAGGGAAGCACACCCACCGAAGGACGGCTTCCTTGGCAGATAATTTTTCGACCCGATCTTTAGAACTCTTACGTTTTTTTCTCCGGTAAATAGCAGTGAAATACTTTATACTGTTTTGCAAGCAATTGGTGGTAATGTTTATTTATTCTTAGAGAAGAAAAGGTAATTTGAAAAATCGGGGTTGGGTACTCTTTTGTAGAATGTCAGTAAATGCTGTTAACTTGAATTCAGTTTCGGCAACAGTTTAGATGGATATAAATTTGTTGTGTTAGTTTTGATTAGTATAGAATTATATGAATTGTTGCTTTATGTCAACAAATGGTTGAATAAAAACACTAGTAGTATTAATAATAGTAGTTCGCAAGAGCGTAAATATTTCAATTCAATGAATTTTCTTTTCATATCATTTAAACTATTTCTCATTTCCGACGTCTATATCCGGTGTTTATATCATCCTGTGGAGTAGCGAATTAGGAAATCTTTTCTGTTTCGTTTTTTTTTCAGTATGTAGTACATGCAAGCTCAAGAACTTAGGAATCTTAGGAACACCTCGAAAAATTTATCTGTAGAATTCTTTTTAATCTACATCAGTATGATATAAATTATCACACTTTGCTTACGAAGAAATGTTTGTATCCGTAACATACAAGACTACGACTAAAATAGTTCATCCGCTAAAATCATATCCAGCCTAATGATTGAAGCCCACGGATGAAAACTATTGTAAATTTTCCCCTCACGTATATAAATCTTTTCTTGGCGAACCACATGAGTTTCAGCACGCGCCACATAGGGAGAGGTACGCGAGCCGTAACTGCAGTGCGAGGATTCAGTGGAACGGAATGATGGAGGAACGAGAGAGACTTCATCGCTTAACCTTCCTCATCTGCAGAATCCGCAAAATTGCGTCCTTTGGCCCTGTGTGAGGCGGAAAGTAGGTTGATTGCTAGGTAGACGGAGGAATCGGTGCGCGAAGAAAGACCCGTCTAAAATGCGCGACGGTCGAAATGGATCGGCGAAAGATTAAATGAGTTAGGACGGGAGCGGTGATTGTGGGAAGGAAAGGGGGTTGATAACGGAGGGAAAGAGGTTCTGAAAAGGAGGAGCGAGAGTGCTCGAGGTTAAGTGAGTGGAAGAGAGCGATGCAAATACGACTGATTCCGCTAAAAAATCAATAAGCAATACGAGAGAGAGGGTAGGCGGGGAAATTAATTTTTCATGTGTTCTTCCCAAAGACTCGTAAAGTACCCCAGACGGTTCCGAGCGGTGTAATGTTATTTTAAGTTAGATGAAGGATGAGTATGAAGGGGATCTTCCCTACGTAGATTGATTCATTAAGGTTGTGCAATATAGAATATCTATTAGATTACTATCGTAAAGTTGATGCTGAAAGTGGTAGTTCCTGAAATGACCTAGATGATCTAGATGACATCTTCTAGGAAGGTAATTTTTATATTTTTCCTGCTCCCTTTTATTTACTCCGAGCTATAGTACGATCCAGTTCTAATGAGGAAGTATTTAGTGGAACGCAGGATTCCCGCGAAATTTATGAAACTGATTTTAATGTTGCCTAGAATGCTCTTGGTGACTTTGCTGATGGATGTGTATCATATTTCTTGAATTGTGGTTACGATTCAACCTTATGACGGATTAATAAAAATAACAACGTAAATAGAATTATATTTAAAATTGATTGATTTTTTTGAACTGCAGAAAACAAAAGATTCATAACAGATATATTCCTGCGTATATTGGTGTAAATATTAATATATTTTTCGTGAATGTTAATTAAAGAGATTGAATGATAAGTACATCAGAAACAAAGTTGGCATTAAAGTTTGCAATTATTTTTGGTGTACGAATGCATTATTAATTGAATAATATATGGAGTGAGTAAGGACTTAATGTAAATAATGATGCTAAACGTGTTATACCCAGCAAAGTTTTTGATATCTTTCTAGATTCACACTCCTAAATACATGGTGAGTAATGGTAATTTTTCTTCGCAATGTTTCCGAATTTAATGGTCCAGAGCAATTGTCGGAAATCCCAGTCCGTTGCAAGAGGCAAGAAACTTAGGGAGAACAAATAAATGACTCTGAGATAACTTGAGAGAAAGTTGCGCTTGAGCGTAATGGCAAACGAAACGAAACAGGGAGGGAAATAAGGATAGGGAGGAAAGAGAGGGATAATAGGGGTTAGCAAAAGGGTTGGTTTTGCCGCGCTGCTGATCACGAGAGTCCGGCGGGGGATCGTAATGGGCACCCCGTGCACCGAAGACTCTCGAGCGATTGGATAAGGGCCTCGAGTCAACTCTTGGCAGCTAGGGGACGCGCCCCTTCGGAATCTCGCGGTGACCGGCGGTGTGTGTGTGCGATGGGAGGGCCGGACCCTTCTCCGAGCTGCATTGAGTTTTATGTCCTCGTACGTTCCCATTTGGACCGCCAAGTCCATTGTCTCTCTCGTCTAATGTCCCTTGCTTTTGGAGTCCATTGCAGCTGCTTTAGGCGGAGGAGCGATTATCTTGCTTTTCATACGCGTGGATGTATTTTCTAGCGGTTGCATCCCCGCTGTTTAATGTCGTATGGTTGAAGTGTTATGATCGCCGAGAGAAGCTTTGACTACGTCTTGTGAGGAATTCGGCCTCGCGTAGGAAAGGAATGAATATTAGGGGTGTTTATTTGATTACGAATAAAATGTATTTCCCCCAAGATTAATTTTGAGGGTATTAAGGAAACATGAAGAACATTATACTAAGAGGGTAGAATTTTTGCCCAAACATTTCCACTGCCTGTTAATATGCAAAATGAAGTTTTAAAATAATTATAATAATAATACGTCTTAGTTCGGGCAAGATAGAGAATAAAAGTCTCTACTTCCATCTAACCCATCGTCGTGGATTATTCAATAATTGAATTAAAGAGATATTACGAGAAATGATGAGAAGAATTGTGGTTTTAAAATAACCTAAGAGATACGACGATTTACGAAAAAAGTAATCCACTGTAGGAAACACCCACGAATTGGATCTAAATTAAATTTAGCTTAAAATGGAAAAGGAGTATGTATCGTTTAAGAAGATAAATTAGCTTAAGTTAGATTACCTAATTATTTTATGTAAGAGGTAATTTGATTTATTTAGATAATTATATATTTTTTAATTCACTCATCAAAAATCCAACTTCAATATGGGTACGTAGCTAGATTGTGATTCTTCTTGTTGGAAGAATCGTCGCTTTTCCTATATGCAGAGACCTTTGTTAGCTCGTGGCTATAGATCCAGAGATGTCTAACGTAATCCCTGGACGGTCAGTGATGACAGCGAGATGACTGTGAACAATTAATGTTTAATTAGGCGGTTTAAAGCTGTAGGAGTTTTACGAGGACTCACTCCGTAGTAGTCTACTGACTATACACTTCCCATTTTCTTTCCTACCCGCATTGCATCGCAACGCATAGCTTAACTTAATCAATTTAAACTTTTGTTGAAAATACTAAATCTTGTATTCATAAGTAACCTCTGGACTAACACCGTTTCTTTTTTCATGTGCATGACTTAGTTTGATACTTTATAAGCAACCTTTCGGCGTGTGACAAGGAATACAGAAACTACTCCAAATATTCTTCACTCCTCTAATTTGGTGTTGTTTCGCAGAAAAAATCAATTTTGAAACGACTTATACTATACTGGTAGAATTATTGTTTTTTAAATTTTTTTTGATGGCATATGTGGCAGGGTGTGTTCTCATTGTTTACCTCTTCCTAGAAATATCCTTTACATGTCTTGCATCTGGACTCTGTGTCTCAAAAAGGCCAAAGGCATCAAAAGATGCTGCTGCCAGCAGGGAGGCTGTTGAAAGAACTGGTGCAGTTCTCACCTGCTGCACTTTCCTCCCTTCCTGCTTACATTTATTAGGGGTCTCTCTCCCCTGCCCGTGCACGTGCTACAGCTTCCCTATCCCTTATTCCTCTCATCTACTGAAAAGGCTCGTCATTATTAATTCATTGCTACATCGGTGGTTTCCATCTGTCCAAGAAGAATGGAGGGGTTCCCAATGTCGCCATAAATGATTTTCATCACCTGACTGGAGGCTTTGACGACTCAATCACGTTGGATAGGGTTAGGTTACACCTGTTAAAAATTGTAATGTAGTCAAACATTTTTGCATAAGCCAGCCGATCCCTGTGTTGATATTTAGTTAGTCAATTTCTGTGTAAGTTTCAAGGTGTTTTTTAAAAGTAATTAACTTATATTTCCCACAAAGTTAGGGTTGCTTATATTATTATTACTATTATTATAAACACATGTGTTTGCTCTTTATTTTTTGGTTGGTCCAACTTAAAACGAAAGAAATAAAATAAATAATTTACAAGTAGGTATACACCTGGTGGTAACTTGTCAGATCTTTCCTTACCATAGTCTATAATAGCTATTTCTTCCTAATTGTGACTTTAATGTTATGCCTTAATTCCAACGAGACCCCTTCATCGTCAGTTGTTTTGTCTCTGAGGTTAAAATCACAGATTCGTAGGAATTTTCCTTCCGTTAGCGATAGTCGTAAAAAATCTCTAAAACAGAAAGAATGACACATGACTTACTTCTCCATGCCGAAAGGTTGATATCCATGACCGTAGATGCATAATTAGATTCTTGAACCCATCGTGGTAATGTAAATGAAGTATCATGCCAGTTAGATAAGAAAACAGAATTCCGCTTATAAAATACTGTTTGAAAATTTACTCAGTATTTTATTGCTTTGATTCCGTATTCCACCAAACCGCTGAGAATGAATCAAATATTTTCCTGGTTTTCCGATCCAACTCTCACTCGAGCAGATTGGAACTGCTCGAATTTTCTAATCGATTGAGTAATAAGCAAATATTTAACGATCAGCAAGGAAGGAGCCATCATTCTTGCCTATAAAAGGAGAAATCCGTGCCTAAGGTTATTTTAAAAGTATGAATTATCGATGTAGACGACACGATCGTTATTTCCCTTCTTTCTCCAGATTAATGTCCCCTTTCGACTCGCGACAAATCCGAGGAATTTAATTAAGCAAATGCCGTCGGTTTCGAAGAAAAGAATAATGCACACATCACTCGGAGCTGCGGCTAAAATCGCGCGATAAATTTTATCCTCGGCAGCGTTCTTAATCGATTCTCGATTCCGCGACAAACGAATGCGTTTTTCGAGGGATCGATAGCCGAATATCAGTCTTCATACTCGGGAACGTTTGCAAATAAAGGGCTCGGTCTAAACTCCTCTCCCGACCTCTTATTTAATTGACGAAGGGTAAAAATTAATCAATTAGCGAGGTGGAGAGGGGTGGGGAGAAATGGAAGAGAATTAAGACTGGAGAGGGCGATGTATTGCGTATAACGAGATTAACAGGATGGAAGCCAGTCTCCATGGATACCGTAGAAAGGTGGGGATTGAAGAGATCTGCGTGAAACTTCGACGGATTGATTATTGCGTTCGCTAGTCCTTCGTAAAACTCCTCTGCCTAATTCTACTCACTCCCTCTCCCTAACTATCGATTTCCCGCTTACTTAAATCTCTATCTTCAGTGTACACCCCTCTCTGCTCGCACTGCCGTGTGATTCACTTATCTGCCTACGCAATTGGCGAATCTTCGTATTGTTGCTTTAAAGCAAGCCTGCAAAAGTTACTGAAAGGAAAGGACTTCGTAATTGTGGCGAAAAATGACCGCCAGCCGCAAATAAAGAATTCTGCGAAAATAGATATTATTTTATTGATTCGTAAAAATATTTATCTTGACATAAAAATGAATAACTAATTAATGTGTTAATAACAATTTATGGCAAAAAATTTTTGGGATTTTTATTCGAATTGAGATATATATTTCATTTTCAACTGTATTATACTCAACTCAACAATTATACTGTTATATTTCATTCTCAATTTAAAAATAAATGATAATCAACTGTTTACGATGACTTTTTGCTTGGACTGAATGAAGGAAGAATAAAAAGGATAAGCATTTACTTTTACCAATTACACAACATTAGTAGAATTCGCTTTGGTTCACCATGTTATTTTTATAAATAATTGTCAATATTTGTAAAAACGATGTGATATTATATAATGATGATGTATGAGGTGAGGCATTGTTTCAAAACCCAGTTACGAAAAGAAGGAAGGAGCCATTACCCTCGAATCGTATGTTGTGTAGGCCTGCTTTAAAGGGATTTAAACGAGCTAATAATTTTGATCATAAATGAATTATAAAATTAGTGTGGTGTATCATTTCCCCGCTCGTCATAATGAGTGAGTCGTAACATTGTATTCTACGTCTATTTCCATCAAACGATACTAAAAATTCGGAGCTGTTTTAGAGCAGGTCGTTAGCCCAACCTAAATGTATCATTGCGGATGACTATTTTTAAGCATGTCGGGAAGAAATTCATTGTCAGAAAGTGCTCCGCTGCTACATTATTTAAGGTGCGGCTCATGACGGAAGTGCAAGAAAGTTTGGTTTCGACATTTTGACGGATGAGCGCTTTCTAGACGTAGGGGGAGATATTTACGGAGCTTATTTTTCATGCCTGTCGTACATTCTGTGATGCTGTCTTAATCTATAATCCCGCGCATTACTAAGTTTTCCATGATGATTAATTTCTTTCATCTTTCACTATCGCTAGAGGTATTTGAAGAGGATTTGTTTGGAAGCATATTGGGACGATGGTAACGCAATCAAATTTTATTGAGAAGTTAGCTCTAACAGACTCGTATACCGCTTCTCTCTCATTATGGTAATAGTGTTTGTGTTAAAGGGGATCTGAGAAGGAAGTAAATTGGGATGATATCGCGTAACTTCTCAGTATTCATTAAGTTTTATACATCATTTACGCGCTATTTAAATTCAATAATCTCTCGAATGCTTATATTCAGAGTATCAGTTGTTTATGTCGATATAATTGATGTATTTTGTTTAATTTTATGCTGCTGATTATCTTTATCTCTACCTTTTCCTATACGTTTTTCACTCGTCATGGGGTTTTCTCCAATGGAAGCACTTTTCCTGATCAAACAGTATCACAGTATTTCGTTCCAAAAAAATCCTTCTTTATTTTCTTATATTTTTCATTTTAACTTACCGAGTTTCTTAACACATCGCTGAATTAACAAATGTTAAAGTTTTATCAAAGACAGTTTAATTTATATTTTTAGTAGATTAAACGGCAGAACGGACTTTTTAGTTCATATTTTACCCTATAAGGACGCACAAGTATTGATATATATTCACTCACGACTCAAGTGTATTAATGTATTATGTACCGCCTTTTAGGAAATTTGAGAATACGTAGTATTCGCTCAATGAGGACAATCCCTGTGTAAGTTGTATTTCTCAAAATCTTTTATCTATAGGATCAGGATTCAAAAATTCTTAAAATGTCAACTCTCCGCTGTTATTAAAAAAGATGCAGAGCGGGTGGGAGTAAAATATTTT
This sequence comes from Sympetrum striolatum, assembly GCA_947579665.1. Lineage (NCBI taxonomy): Eukaryota > Metazoa > Arthropoda > Insecta > Odonata > Libellulidae > Sympetrum > Sympetrum striolatum. The sequence goes on from OX388345.1 coordinate 85,403,480, forward strand.
ATTCAGCTCTGTTTGTCGTCATAAAGAAACATTTAAAGTGCATTGGTATGTACTATATCTCTTATGTAAAAAATTCAGCCGCTGCTGCGAAATTTGCGCAAAGATATAAACTTAGTTGAAATCATTTAAAAATATTCAAACAGTAACCTCAAGTAAGTCACTTTATTTTACGTCTCTTTCACTTAATACTAATATTTATTTTAGATATCGAATAAATGTATTTTTATGCAAAAATCGCAAGTGTACGAATTCCTCCCATAAGAGATTCATAGTCTAATCTATATTAAATAGCATGTGTGTGCTTCCATCTCTATTTCATTTCCATCGATATCCATCTCGCGAATTTAACGTAATGGTCCGTGCGAATATCCGCGTAAACCGAAGACGCGATCGAGAAAGCGACGCTCTTAATTCGCCGTAAATTCCGTCCCATCGGTCCATTATTCGGTGTATGAGAAGCAGCCTCCGAAATCTCAAGTTACAAGGTCAACTGCGATCAATTCGGCGCTCACCGATTAAGTCTTCCCCTCCGAAGTAATGTGAACCGAGGCAGATGCTCCCAAGGAGCGCCATTCTCTCGCTTAATCGGCTTGAGAGGTTCTCCGAGGAGGTCCGACTCCACTCGGAATTAGGTAATTAACAGTTGTGTCTCCTCCGTCGCGCAATAAGTGACTGCCATTTCGACAAATGATCGCTCATGCAGCTACACAATCTTCTCCCCTCTCTTATCGGGCCTTTAGTGCTCACTTTCCCCGAAGACGGAAATTTCCGCGCCGAGATACGCGTTGCATCGTCTGAGAATTCTTCCGTCGTTACTATTCGAGGGTTATTTGCAACGATGGGGTTAATAATCTTTATCTCTTCAGGGAAGGTAAATAATTAATCGAGTTTAACAGAAATCTGTGCACTAAATGCTCTATTTTGTTCCATCGTTATTTTCAAGGTTGGTAACCTTTGCGGGAATGGTCGTAAATTAAAGAACTTCGGTGTATGAAAATTTTGAATTTGAATTTGAATGTATTGAATAGTGTATTATCATCAGCCAATGTTAAAGAGAATCTGGAGTATTTATAGATCTCGATGAAGAAATAGTTAGCCCACTCGAATACGAACGCTGAGGTCATGGGTTCAACTACCAGCTATTTGGTGCTTTTCGGTTTATCCAAGTTGACACATTGACTCGGCGAACTGCCAGTGCCGCGTGGTAAGAAGTATTACATCCCCTTTATCCCTAACTAACTCTAAAGTCTTAAAGCCATTCAATCAAAATAAATTCTAATTTAATACTTAGGGTCTGCGTACTCTAAAGTCGATAGCTTTTCTACAGCTCCGTAGAAAAATACGACCGGAAATAACTATCTGTCCTACCAATTATTATTCGCCAATTGTTGACTCCTTCACTATAGTTTTTCCACGAATTTACGTTTTTGGGGGCGTTTAGGTCAATAAAAATAATAGGTATTCATATGTCTTATCCAAAATAATGTAGAATATCCGTTTGCTGATTTAAATTGGCACTATTCACGCTTGCCAGAATGTGGGGTCAATTTCGATGCTCTATAATAAATAAGAGTTTATAATTAGCACATGGTGTGATATTTAACCAAATAATCTTCTTTACTCCATCCGTTTATGTAAAATTTAAGCACTTATTTACGTCTCCTTCGATGATTTTCATTAATTTCGCATTAGTCTTCAATTCCGTACATTTATTTCTGGAGTGGACTTCCGGTGAATCGCCTTTATTTATTTTCAAAGATCCCTAATCATTCCCTTGACGGAATCCGGAAAGAGAATTTCTTCAGTCATCTCTTAAGAGCGAAGATGTACGACGTGGCACCTGTTTGTTCTCAAAGATGAAGGATATCATGGCATTACCCACATAAATGGTAACTGATTAATAATTCCGTCTCTGCGAAAAACAAATTCCTCGGTTCCTTATTCACAAAGTCGGTGTGCAATTTTTCCTCAGCTCCCGTTTTATCTCAGGGCGGCGCTATTTTATTATTAACGGCTCTCATTTAGAATGCAAATTGAAACCTTTTCCCAGACTTTTTCGCACTCTCTTATGAATGCTCTCTTCTTTCCTCCCTCTTTTCCTCTCAAATCCGCTTTTTCCGCGAAAGAAAAATTCTGCTACTTACTCTTCTTTCGAGCTTTACAAGAAAATACAAATACTCTCATCTTTTTGCTGAAAATACTCTGACCACGTCCGTGTTCTTCATTAGTTATTTGTCTACAATCAAAGCTATCTCGAAGCTGTACTCTACGATGGTTGTTCGGCAGCATTTTTAATATTGTCAATGATAATTATGATACACTGCGTGTTTTTGTGGTTGTATCTCATGATATGCACAGATAGTTGAGGCCTACTCGATCTAGTTCTCTTTTCGATTATTTGAAATAGTTATCACTGACTATAAGGGAAAAAATTAACCTTACTCTTATAGCAACGCCCATGGAAACCAGATGTAAACAGAGATAATCAGTAGTCGTTATTTTTTGCGATTAATGAATTCATAAATTACGCAATTCCATAAAAGTTTAGGAGAAAACTCTCTTATTCACATATTATTGCTCGATTTCTTCCCCTGTCCATCAGATAAAAATTTTCGAAAGAGCTCTTGACCTGAGATCCATGTACTCAATGAGTAAAAATTGTTGAATACTTGTTTCTTTTTCCATGGAAACATCATACGCGAAAGTGTCCTCGCTTCATAAAATTCTCGGATTAACTTTTACGCCTGCAAACCTCGGCGCCTCGGGAGACCGCCCAGCTCGTCTGTGTGTTGGAACGGCCCAGAATACATACATAATACCACAAACATATTCGCTTGAATCTCATATGGCCTTTGGAATTTACTTTCCATGCTTGACGGAAAAATCTTCATGCGCGGATGGAAGGAATACCTGCTAATTACATCGCTAATTTTCCTTCCCGTCCAATGAAGACAGTGCCCAAATTTTCCCATCTAATTACATTTTGCAGCCTAACTACCTTCGCCATTTCTAAATCTTCGAATTCTAATGGCTAAGGTAATCATTTTGTGAGCCGCGTGTGTTCCCCTCTTTGGTGCGTAAGGAAATCCATTGTTCCAAGGAAATAGAAACATTACTGCTCGTCCTATCTTAGGACACCCTTTCGCAAGAGTTGCGAGGGACTCGAGGAGGAGAGATAAAAGGGTTTCTTCCTTTCTCTCCAAGCTTTTCTTTTTCCTGACACAAACACTATTAGAGCCATCTGCCGAGCGTAAAGACGAAGAGAAAAAGCTCTAAAATAAAATCATCCCGAACGTGGCTAACTTCTTCTCCTTTGAGTCTTTTCACTAAAAATTCCTTCCCTCGCCGCGAGGGGCATCCTCCCTGTCCGCTCCACACTCCGCTGACGAAGGCACGCCGTGGGAGATGAGTGACCCAAGGGGAGGCAGACTGACCTACGCAGGCACAAGGGAGATCTGTTTGGCCGTGGGCTAGATCACTCGACAGCTAGGGAATTGCCTCCTGCGAGGAGAGGAAGTCGAGACGACGTTCGTCTATTTAGCCACTTTCGATACGCAAACACTCGCCCGTGGTGCTTGCTTGCGATCCGAGGGCGTTATAGAATGTAAGGAGATGAGTAAGTAGTACTGTATACTATACTGTAGTACGACTGTAGTACTATATAAGTGTATAGAAGAATAAGGAATAATTCAGGAAAATAGGATGTTGTCGTAGGATAAGATAGAATGTTTTAGAAAGGATAAAGACGAAAAGGAAGTTATGGAAAACCTCTAAGAAGAGTCACGCTTCTTGGTCACATTTTTAATCATTAAAATTACTGTTATCGGCTGTTGGATTCATTGACGAATACATAGGAAAGCTGATGCGATTGAATCTGGAAAAACCTCTTTAGAAGTACCATTTCCATATTCCTTTTTCGTCTGAGAACATCAATTTTATATATAAGTTAAAGCGCACGACCTTCTCTTGTGATATCGCTGAATAATTCCAATATTTTTCTACTATCTATTTTTCGGTTGTGTGGATGGTTATGTCATTTAGTATTAACTATGGACCAACTTGAATATCTCGTTAATATATTATATTCACATTTAGACTCATTAAGAATACAAGTACCCTTATTTGCCAGAATACCGACTGCTTAACATTAGTATTCGGGTGATCGATGATGATGCAGTTCCGAAAATATGGAAGTTAAATTCTAATTTGCCACCCCTCCCAATCTCTGCTGAATCTGTATTCCCGTATCAAACCTTGTATTATCTGGTCTTGTGAAGAGTTATACCAACTACACGTGTAAGACAATAAAATACGCCTAAAACCTTTAAAAAATAATTTTCGTGGTTATGATTTAATTTTCCTTCTGTACAAGAAATTTTATCATAATTTTGAATTTCGAAGACAACGTAATATGAAATAGAGGAAAATCATTTCTCAGACAATTTAGAAAAAGGAAGGAGAGGAGAAAGTAATTTTCTGTTCTCTGGACGAATATGTCTGAAACGAAAATGAAAGTAAGAGGCTTAAGGGATAATAATTATTTCAATTTTAGCGAAAGAAATGTATTTGTTTTTATTTTAGACATTATATTTTCATAAACTAATGGAAAATTCAAATACTTCTTACATTATAAAAAATAAAATAGTTAGATATGTATGCCTTTCTCCTATTGTGAACAGCGTATAAATAAAAACTAATATATTTTTCCAAGTCGTTTCCAACGAAGATATAACTCAGTATTCAGTCATAAATTTTCTTTCGATCGTAATGGTGAGTAAGCATAAATAAAAATAGTGAATGAAATTCAAGAACGTTTCTTAGTTTTCAGTGTTATGAAGATACGTGATGTATTGATGTAGGTTTTGTATTAATTAATTTTCGATACTCCAATCCCTTTTGAAGTAATTAGATAGCTTTGTGTCATCTAAAGCAGTAGACTAAGTTCACAAATATGCAAAGTTCGATTATTTTCATAGAAGAACAAATGAGTATAGTCTGTACCAACAAGGAAAATGCAGTGGGGGCTTGTGCAATCCTAAGGAATTAGATACCATGGGAAATTAAGTTTGGCTGAGAGTTTGGAATATCTTCTTGTACGCAAGGATACAAGGAAGAACCGTCGGAATGCCGTTCTAGAAGAGAGGATATTGGGAATTGAAGGAAGAGGGGACGGAGCAGCGTTGGTGGAGGAGTCACAAAGATGGCTTCTACCCTCTTCGAAGTTAACCGAACAAGTTCTCCTCATTACCTTATAAAGAAAAGGATATTGATCGGCTGGGGGATATGAACCGAGTACATACGCGCCGTAGAGAGTGCGTGGTCCATGAGAATAAGGAGAAGACTGGTAGTTATCATGCGACGGTTCCGTTAGTAACGGAGTACATGAGGAAAACGGAGTATCGAAAAGATACGGCGCGCACGTGCAGAATTTAAACTCTCTCCAAGACCTCAGTTACCTCATCGGTTCACTTAAGTTAGAAGAGCAATGGTAATCTCTCGGTGATAGAGGTGGCGGCGCTTCTTAAGCTTACTTCAGCTTCCAATCTCTTAGAGAAACTGAGAAGTTTGAGAATAATCAGTGAACTGTTTACCATGATTTTCTCATCATTTAAAATTCGTTAAAAATAACGTAAAAGCATCATAGAGATGTAAAGGAATCTATTTTGAAAGATTTAGCCAATAATTCCGTTTTATATTTGCTCACATACTTTAAATATAAAAAAACTTTCGCTCTTTCAACTGCTTTTTTAACATTATTATAATCTTGCAGAATACTTCGACAAATAGAAATAGTAATTATTATTCGTAATAGAAATAATAATATTAATGTAGAATAATATCTCATGTGGATAATTGGTATAAATAATTTATACTATTTAATTTATTTTTAAAATTTTACTTTGTATTAATTTTTTTATATTTACGTCAAATTTTTCAATAAGATTTTGGAAGATTTTAAGGGTAACAATAGAAATAAATTCTTCAGTAGGTTTGAAGTAATGCATGGACGAAAATTTATTGAGCCAAAATAAATGTTTAAAAAGGAATATCTTCCTTGAGCGTCATTTTTATTTATATATTTTTATATTTAGCGTTAGAAAATATAGATAACTGTTCTCGTCATTTTAATGTAAGCTGTTTAACCTCATCTTGAAGGGTATAGAGTAAAGAATGAAATTTATCATCAATACGCCATAGTTCATACTATTAATTTAGATTAATGCTTTATTTGAGAATATTAGGCTAACAGACTTGTATCCGAGAGAAATTTGGAATAAAAATGATACTGTATTTCCTCTTTGATTGAGCTATCAGAGGTTAAATTTTAAGAATCGCATACTCAATGAGGCTCCCATCCGCTTGTGTTTTTGTATCTCCCGAAGACAAAAGAGGAAGCCTTTTTTCCCTCTCAAAGCTGAGCAAATAAGGCAGTGTTTATTTGAGGGGCTCTTCCAATGGTCTTAATCTACATAAATGGGTGCTTAGTGCTACTACTTCCACCTTTGTTCTCTGCGAAGTTGTAGAGCACAGGATTACTTTGCCTACTGATGCTCTCATCCCTATTAGGAGCCATCTTTTTCTTGGAACGCAAAAAATTGAACGATCCTCGATATCCAAAATGCCGAATCATCCGGTATTCTCTAGGAAACAACCTTGGTATATTTTATGTATTTTCTTCATTAAAATCTTTCCCTCTACTACCATAATAAATGTAGTCCGTTATTTAGTATTCGCTAATTTTACTGATGGCCACATTTGAAGCTTCCACAGTGAGCATTACTAAAACTTTTTTTGTGTAAATCTTTGTCCTCGCAGTAATTTAGAGGATGCATTTAGAACGCTTTTCATAATTAATATATAAATATTGCAACTTTAAGATATAAAGTACGATATTCTTTTTATGGTTTTACTATGATATTACAGATAGTATATATATATATATATATATATTTTTTTTTTTAAGACCCACGACTTAGTAGAATGTATCGTAGCGTAATGCTATTAAGCGTGAGGACTAAATATATTTGTGCGTGATTCTCAATACCAATCTTAAAATTTTGTTTTATTCACCCGAAGCTGATTTTTTTGTTTCTTATAAGATATGATTGACTATAAATGCTGACGTCTCTAATATCCGTTCTGTATAATATTTTGTACAAAGAGAGAGAGAGAAATAGAAATTTCATTGAAATTCTAGTCACTTCATGTCATTTTCACGTATATTCAGGAACATTTGAAAGTGAAAGACTTTAATGACAGGAAAAATCTGACGTATTTATATAGAAGAAGAAACCAGTAACTCGTTTCAGTGTAATTAAATTTACCGATTTAATGGCTCTGTGACGTTTGGCTATCAGCTCATCAATAACAGGCTTAAGATGTCAATGAGTTAAAAAATATTTTGCTTCTATTATCTCAATTACAAATACCATGCAATATATAATAAATTGCTACGGACGAAGAATTAAAGGAATTTAACCTCAAAGTCGTTCATCATAGGCAATATTTTTTCCCGTAGACGGCGATTCTGCAAATATTCGGAAACAGCATTATTATGTCTGGAAACATTGTTTGCCGAATCTCTAAATGTAATTCCGGTGGCTGGGTTTTTACACGTTCTATTTCTTCCCTTATTCGGACGTCCAGCTTAGTTAATTTGCATACGTACGGCGAGAGCAAACTGCCCTCTATCAATGCCGTAGCGGAGAGGGGAGTGGGATCCGGTGGGAATTTTTTTCGAAAACAGCGCCGACTTTGGTAATCGGATTTCCCAGAAGCGGACGGCATTCCTTGATTCGAATTGCACGTGTCGAGGAGCGGATATCCATAACTAATTTCAGCGTTTAAAAACAAGTTGCACGGCGATATGACCCAATAGGATTTTACGCGTGTTTTTCACGGGTAACTGCATTGATTTAGCGCAGCGGTTGTTGTCGAGGAAGTCATTGGTTTCACGGTTAAGCTTAAAACTCAAAGAGAATTGCAGTGAAACAACCGGCATCTGATTATACAGAGCAGTCGTATAAGCTTTGACGGTAGTCTTGAAGGACTTTTTCCGCGGTTTTATCTAGGATATGTTTTAATAATATTCATAGATGCTCGCTTCATTTTTCTAATTCTTTAAATAATATGAAAATCTTAATTATCAACGGGGCATTCGTTGTTTTGTACGTATGACATCCTTTTACTTCCGGTTTCGGCCTTTGTTTATCTTTTCGTTATTATCTTGTCGAATTCAGGGATAACATTCGAGAGATTCTTCTCTTCATTTATTTCGGTTCAATAAGTAAGTATTTATTCTCAGGTTATATTTTAGAGAAGCGTAGAAAGCTTTCTTTCTTTATACGGTGAATTTCCTGATGTTGCAGAATATCAATATTTTTGGTATCATTACAAATTTTATTAATAACTTTGCAATTATTCTTATACAATGGGTGTTAACGACTCTCATTTCTCCCACACCGTGGGAACAAAATCAGGAAGATTCGTCTCCTTGAACTTATTACGACTATTTGCGGATCTGTGTCAACATGGAAGGGACATTCCTTCAAACTAGATATTTTACTACTCTTATCTGAGCCTCTTTGGATAGAAAGGTGGGTTTACTTAGAAGGACTCGAAATATTCAACGAAGCAAATTTGCAAGCCATTATACGTTCCAGTGGGCGTGACATTGAAAATATTAGCGTGATTACCTAGTTATTCTCAAAAGGCATTTACTCAATTCTGAATGTTTAGATCTGCTTATGACTAAATTTTAATTTTGAGGAAGTTCTTAGGTATGTGTGTGACAAGTAGTAACCACTAAAATGTATACATTGATCATTTGTTTTGGATCAAACGTGACCATAGGGAAAAGTGATTAATACCTTACGAGCTTTGCTTGTGGCACTCAAGCGAATCAATTTATTTATCTCAGTTAGCCTCATTCTGTCAGAGACAAGTTACTTGAAATTTAGAGATTGCTCGAAAATGTAATCAACCAAAATTATTTTCTCATTTTTCACGCAGCTGCACTTTTACGTTAAATGAAATTCCTTGTTCGATTCGGAGAAGAAATTGTCTTCGCGTTATCACTTTTTCTGAACATGGTTTTTATTTCCTTTGACATAAGATTAATTTAGGTGATTATTCGGGCTAATGATAGAATTCGGAGAACTTCACTTCATAATTTTAATCAAATATAAAGTAATTAAGGTTTAACATGATATATTGTGATCCCAAGTGTAACACAAAGAATAAACGGACCCCTAGAATATCGTGTGAGATCGAAGCTGTCCTACCGGACGGTTGTAATTAAGCCATGCCCCAGACCAGTTTCATTTAAATGATGAATAAGCGGTCGCTTAGTTTATATTATAAACATATGTAATTGTCTATTTATATTCTTAAATGAGATATGATTTCCTATTTTATTAATACCAAAATGTTCTTTTGGCGAATTCATAGATATAAATTAATTAGTTACCTTAACCGTAAGGTAAGTTACAATTAACCTTAAGGCAAGTAACTAGTTGAGTTTCTTCTTCGCAGAAGTAATTTAATTAGTCTTCTTTACCGTGTGGTAATTGACCTCCAAGCACTTCTAACTTTACCAATTATTTGCCGTAAACTTTACCGCCTTACCGTTACGGGTACTTTTTCACATCAAATTCTCACGAGCACCCTTTCTGTCATTTATCACGGAGCGTTTCCCCCGATAACACACTCTCTTGATCGCGATTCCCGAAATTCCTCTTTGGAAACAACCTGGTTTGTTTTATGTCGGCCCCTTCTCACCCTTTCGAGGTCCACTCGGCGTCCGCCGGAAACGGCCCCGGAGACACTTCCGGAGAACTCTTTCCCCCTGCGCACCCGAGAGTCGCTCCAAAAAAAGAGTCGAAATTCGGACAAAGGACGCCTGCGGTCCGCTCGTTACGCGCCCTTTACGAAGGAGACCCAATAACAAAACAGTTTCGCGTTGTTTTCGGAACGGTCAGAAAAGAGAATAATTATGTTTCCTTCGGAACGGTTGAAAACATCCGGAGATGCGGAGTTTTTTGATCTGTTTGGATGGCCGCGTCTAGCAGCGGTTGCGTCATCGGGTTCCGCTCATATAATTTCGCGCGAGGGATTGTGGGGAGGACGCGGAGGATTCGCTCGTCTCTATCCTAATTATGTCCCCCTTCGCCTCTTGCTTAATCCCGCGCTCTTTTTGTGACGGATTGTGATTTAATGTGCTATCAGGCGGTGCTGCTGGCCCAAATAATACGCCCGTATTGTGCATTCAAAAAGTGGCGAGTTTGCGTCATTTTTACTCGGTCGTAACTCGGGGGACGCGAGGTGTACGTTCCCCTGCCATTGTTGAAGGGTCTGAAAAGGGCCGCGGAGTTGCTGCGAAAAAGATTTCGGTGACAATGAGCGAAATTTATCGCAGCGTTTTAAGGTGGGCTTATCGATCCCCGTCCTTCCCTTCTCGCACTCACTTTCACTCGTGAATTTATTTCGGCGCGTTACTTATGATTTAAGCTGCACCCCCTTGAGTGCGTATTTCGAAATTTGAAGTATCTTTTCCTTGGTTGCAGTCAAAGCTTCATTATCGAGGAGAGAAGTTTTTGAGTATATGTTTGTTTCGTTGAGGGGAATAGTTGTTGGTAGAAATCTACTCAGTTGTTAATTCCGGAAGATTTGTAATTAAAGGGTTGGGAATTCTGGGAGATTTTCTTTCGGTTGATGAAATGTGTATCTTTAAGAATATATTAAAACTGATACGGCAAAGCTCGACTTCGTGTAAGGGTGCTACATTAAAGAAGCAACACACACGGTATTTTCCACAAACTATTCATTTCTTAGAAGCTATCAATTTCGTTAGATTTATTATTTTAAAGTAAATAGTCTGGAAAAATTACCAAGTGTGTTGATTCTTTAACTTGAAGAATATATTTAAATAGTTTTTATTCACGAGCAAGTTATCTGTTTTTCTACTGATTCATTTCGGTGTTGAGCTCCAATAGTTCTGCTATTATCATGAACTTTAAATTTCAAAAAATTATAACCTTCCAGCTAGAGGAACATGGAAAGTGGCCCTCACTCCAGGAGGACACCGAAAAGGGTGGTACGTATATTCTTTGGGATAGCTCCTCTGTTGACTGTAGATTATGCTAACGAGAAGAAAATAAGGAAAAACAGGGAGGTTTCCGGGTGTTTTGGGAGAAAAATGAAGCGAAAACAAGGACCATAAAATGCATTAGCAGCCATAATAATTATTGAAAATTATTCCGAATTCATGTTGCACATGCTTAGCTTAGTATTTCATCCGCAAATAAGATATAATCGTATATATTAATACGCTCATGAATGCTATTTATTGTGAAGACGGGTTTGAATAAATTAATGTAGCGTGAACAAATTTCAGAACGTAGAGCTCGAGGAAAAAACGTTCTTTTTTAGGAAAAGTTTTTTGTTGGATTGAAGAAGCAGAAAACCGAAAAACCCCATTAGGCGCTATTCCTGTCCTTCCGATTCGAGGGAAGCTTCCGAAATAACCGACGTTTCGTGCACTTACACCGATCCATTCCGCTTCCGCCGTACCCTCATAACTTGCGCGCCTGCAAACAAACGGCTCGGAACCAGATATAAAAATAACGCTTTAAAGGCCTTTACATACTCGCTCTATTTTTTATTTCCCCGCGTCTCTCTCGCGCTTTTCCCTTCATGGAAACGGAGGACGAAATACAAATGGAAGCGCGGTGCGGGATTGCTTCCCCAAATTACTCTTCTTGTCCGTTGAATTATACGGCCTAGGGGTGCGGCTCCTTGTCATCCCGACGCCCGTCATTTTCGTCTGACGGATTAGTCCTCTAGTTACACAGTGCCCGTTTCGGCGCACCTGTTTCTATGCGTTATTTTTGTTGGGAGATGGAAATTACGTCGGAATGATAGGTCGGAAAAAACGAATCAAGATGCGAATGGGTGATCCAACCCTCGGAGAATCAAAAGTAGGTTATTCCCCTTCTCCGCTCGCTTCCTTTTTACAGTGTCCCTCCGCAGAGAAAGAGGATGTCACTTGAATAGAGAGCGGTTTTTTGTAATTCCGTTTTAAAGTTTGCCTTTCACGGGTCTGTTTTGTAGTCTATCCACCGCGTATGAGTGCTATAGGCATTGTACTTTATGTAAAGTATAGCACCTTGATTACATGGAATTTATTGCTGTTTTAAAAAGAGAGCAAAAAAGCTCTAACTATTCGCTCAGTGGCTTATCCCTCGATGAATACACTCCCTTCATCATGTATTGAGTGAAGTACATCTATATTTACTTCCTTTGAGCCGCCTTTTGGTGTATGGCAGGGTAGGGTAGGCAGGTGCATTCATCAAATCTCCAGTAGAATTCTCTTTTTGATCATAATTGAAAGATATTGGGTGCAAGCAGATTTATCATAATGATATCGTTATCTGGGTGTTAAAGAAATTCACAGAAGTATAGTGCGTTTTCTAAGTAGTAACTTTTATGGATTCTTCATTAGTTTCGTGGACATTGAACATGCTGGAAATATGAACACTTATTTAAAATGTTTTTAGAAGATTTAAGTAGCTCGATTTATTAATCTTATTCTTATATTTATTTTCCACCATTGGATTATGGAGACTAAAAAAGCGTAATCATAATTAAAATTTAGCTTCATTAGTATTACTACCTCTACCTCTGCTATAATATTCCCCTGGTACGCATCATAAATCAGCTTGTAGGATATTCATACAGATATAGATGTATTAATCATTGATGTACATTCAACTATTTTTATCATGCAAATATTCTAGTAGTTCTGTAGCTTTACTTTTCACCTAATCTCTACAGATATTGAGAATGAAGTTTTACCTGTTAACGATTCTTTTACAACTTTGGCGATTCCGAATCTCAAAACGAGGAGTGGGTTCGATTCCCTGTAAAACATCGATATATTTTTAGTCTTCTTCTCCCATTGATATTTGACACTGGCTCCCTTGTTCCTTATCGGGGCACACCTACGCCATGCCTCGGGACTGATCGTCAGGAAAAAAGAGCGGCGAGTGTTTGTGAGGCGGCGATGAAGTAGGCATCGAGCGGGAGTGGAAAGAAAGCGGACTCTGGAATAGTGAGCAGTTAATGGCCCGGAAATCGAGATTTATTTTCGGAAGCGAAGGGAGAGGGGGACCCATTAGCGGTCGGCTATAGCCTTGTTTGTTTATGCCATGGCGTCTCCCCCCGCAGGGCCTTTTGGAGGCCATCCAGTGACGCCATTTTGCATAAGAAGAACGCGGGTCGACGGCGTGTTGCAATTCCTCACCACGCTGTTTGAACTCGGGACATGCGTTCGGTCCACCGATGAGCATCTTCTCGATGTACTTACGTCGGACTCAGTCCGTTCACATCGGAGGATGGTTTGAGCTCTAAGTTCTTCACCAATACTTTCTGGAAATCAGGCTATTAGATTAGATGAGTAGTGAGGTTTCCCTTGTTTTTATTCATTGACCTAGAATGATATACCTGAAAAACCTCCACACATTTGTCAAACTATGCTATTTTCATGACTTTGCATAAGAAAAGGAATCAATGTATTTCATTATTCAGCATTATCCATTTCTTCGAATCTTTCGTGTCTCATTCCCTGCATTCCATAAATAATTTCAAGGTAGAAGCGGATCTTTTGGACTGTTAATAGAAATGTCAAATACTCAGTTTCAGCCTTATAGACCGGAGACCTATGAGGTTAAGCTGATTGCTAGAATATCTAACTAACAGAAGTCTATTTTATTTGATGATGATTTTATTTATTTTGCAGGCATATCACATTCCTTGTCATTTCATTCGACTGTTATTCAATATATCCTTCCTGTGTCGGAACTTTCTGCTTTTCACATACGCATGTAAAATTCAGGTTGTAATTATCATTTTCTTTTTAGCTGGCAGCAAACTTATATGTAATCTTAGTGTGATATACAACATTTGAGCTTTAGAGCAATAATGCTTTGTGATCTCACTAGAAGAAAGAATGTGATTATATTTAAATAGAGTCTGAGATCCTTTTTATTCAAGTTCTACGGCAAGGCTGTATCATCCATTTTAAATATATGAGATCTGCTGATGATCTGAATATTTTCCGGGATATTATGGTAGAAATATAAATTCAGCAGTGCATTTTTATCAGTGGAATATCTGAGCGAGACTAATGACAAAATATTTCTCGAGTTTTGGATGTGCAATTGTTTAAAACTCATAATAATTCATTTCCTATTGGAGAAGACCTGTAACTATTGTTTAGCGCTTTCACGATCCTAAATTTTGAGTCGCTAGCGGACATATTTTATTCTTATCCGCCAAATGAATTCTCGTTTAAAGAAGTAATTCCGGCTGAATTTTCAGCTTTAATTTGACCGACTTTATTTCCTATTCAAATGCTCGAATTACGAGCGAAGAAAGCTTCCAATTTCCCGGAACGAAACAACACTCCCGCAAACAAATTCAGAATACGCAGATTATCGCGAGTATTTTTTCCGCTCCTCGAGACCAATGCAGTTCTGAAGAGCGTGACAACGGCCGGGAAAAAACGGGATCTCCCGCGCGTCGGATATCAAACGCGCATTTGAGCGCACGAAATGACACGCTTTAGTCGTAAGTAATGACGTCAGAAGGTTGAAGAGGTAGCGGAAAGTCTGTACTCACGTCGGGAGGGACGATTAATTGGTCCTTCAGGTGTCGCATCCCCGCTTGTCTATCAAATATTCAACCGAAGGCATCCTATTGACCTCGCGCTGCCTCGTTTTTGCGGAGGTTATCTTCCTTTCGGAGCTCAAAACTCTATGCGAGAAGCAGTCTGATAAATGCATACATGAATCGCCAAGTGAGTGACGCAATGTTCGTTGGGCGCAATTTTTAATTAAGATATCGTATAAGCGGAGATGTCGGAAAAGGCTTAAGCGAGACTAGATTAGCGCGATTATTTAAAAATATGTCATTCTAACTTTTACATGAGACTTATCGTAATTCATTCAATGGTTAAGTTTATAACTCAAACCTTTAACTCCTATGCACAACTTGAGACATAAGTATGTTTTGGAGTCCTTTCTTTGCATTAATTTAGATATCTCTGAGCATGAGTTTAAAATTTATTGTAATTTTATGTTAAATTTGAAAATAATTTTTTAATAAACAAAGGTAAATTGTATTTAGCGAAAAATGATTACTTTTATTTAAATTTAACGTGTAAAAAAGTGAAATTGTAGAAATTATCACCAGTTAACAGGGTTAAACGTTTCAGGATTAATGTCAGTATACATTTAATAATCCCACTGTTTGTAAGTATTGCTTTCGATTATGTTATTTATCTCATTTCCGAAAAGTTAATAGATAGCAAATTTAAGTGAAAAATTCTGTGAATTGATGAAGAAAATTTGTTTACGAGATTTTACTCTAATTCACTCACAAAATGTTTTATTTTTGAATCTCTATGTCCAATCCAAAAAAAAATACTCTGTTATAGTTTCAGGGAATCTTATAGAAAATTATAAAAGATCAAATTAATAGGCTACCGGCGGCTTAATTACTCAATTAGTAAATTCAAATATTACAAAAAACTTAACAATAGTTATTCCAGTTCGTGGATAAAAGGTTAAAATATTGCTGCTAAATCGGTTATTAATTGTAAAGCTCTTACAAAACACGATGACTTTTACCTCGATAAGAAATAAAATTCAAATAAAAATCTTTAATCGTTTGACCATTATGAGGCTTTACGGTTAGTGCTAAATTAAACTCGGTGCAATTAATCATCCCCGTTCCTCGAATTTATTCCTCCCCTAGATGAAAAAATTCCCAAATGAACTAGAAAGAGCCTTCATCGTCTTATTTGCGGCGACGGATCGGCATTTCCCTTTATCGCGAGGGATTCGCTCATGATTCGTTTAATTACGTGCACGGAATGCCAATTAAACATCTCCGCAGTTTATTCCGGGCGCGTCATAATTAAATAAGTGATTTTCTTCCAATAATTCCTAGTTCTCTCTCCATTAGGAAGCCCCCTAATGCCCGCTTCCCCTATCGCATTAATTTGTCCTCTCCCCCCCGCCGTTTAATTTTGCTCCGAATATCTCAATGCATCTCCCTTCGCTGATCTTCTTCATCTTTGTTCTTCCTCTCTCGCTATCTCCCCAACCATTTTCTCCGATGGCATCCCAAAGTAATTAACATTTTGTCTCGCCACGCGCGCGTGGAGGCAGCACCATCGCTCGAGCGTTATATGGGAGTTGTGAAAGAGGTTGGGAGCGAGCTTCCACCGATGGCTTGGAATCTCCCGGAAAATCTCTTTTGGGACCAAAGTCACTTTGTTTTACCGAAAAGACTTCCCCTCGCATGGCAATATAATGGCCTCTATTGTCTTAACGCTCCAGCGAACCTCTCTCCCGTTCGAAAGGGTGCTCTTCTTCCTAATTTTGATAAAATTCGCGCAATCGCCGCCGCCATTGATTCAATTTGGGTCGTGAAAGTAAATTTCCATATGTCACTGATTGCTCTCTCTCGTGTCAGTCGGCCCGTGGTAAATGATTCAGGGGAAGAGTTGTCGATTATCGTTACTGATTAATTGATCGAAGTGACACTCATCTAGTTAACTTATTTATTTCAATCATAATCCTCCTAAATATTGTGGCTATACGATCAATTTCATCGTCTAATTCAGAGTGGTATATTTGAGAGCTTAGATTTGAATTGACAGAATAATGGAAATTATATGGAGTGTTTTAAACCCTCGAATGGATTCTACGTTTAAGATTTTATGAAGAAGGAAATCGTTTACTATCGCTTTGATAATCAACGTTAGTAACTTCCTGATCCTTTCAGTTGATAAAGGTTTAGATTCATCAATCACTTCACTTATAATTCATTTTTCAATTGCCTTGGAAGCCAAGGTAATCTCTAATAAAGAGAATTCTTCAACGTTTAACGTAGGATTTGAAAATCGGTCTATAGCAGCAAAGTAATAGTACGGATACTGTCTTTTATATTCTATTTTATATTCAATCATATGTACTCATTGCTGTGTAAAATTATTATCTAAATAATATTTTTCTTTTAAAATGGGAAGGTGAGAGTCCTTACTTACGAAAATCGTAAACTTTAAAAAAATAAAATTCCACCAAATATTGCTTAATATCATTTATTAAATGAGAAGATGTGTTTACGAAAGTCTCTCTAGCTGTAAATATAGAGTGTGATTTAAACATGTACATTGAGGAGAATCGTTTCATTTACTTTTCGCGAGGTTTATAAATGGCGTAATGATCGTTCGAAGTTCTATTTTATTCTTAGATTTTATTTCCAAGCGTATAGAATTAGCTTCTTTGTTGATCTTTATTTCGCTGACTATATTTCTAACGACTTTCTACGCGAAGTTACTCCATCACCAGAACTCTAAGTTAAGTTGCCATCTATTTTGGCGACCACCTTAAATTGCTTTAAAATGCCGAAAAGTGAGTTTCGGACCACATCAAAAATTACAGTGGACCACATCCTTCCCAGTTCCATTTCCCATGCGTCCCGGGGAGATACGCAAGAAGTTGTTTTAAATAACTCGTCCACTTCCACATCTCCGCTCATATTTTTGCATCGATTCAGGTGCACCTCCCCCTCGCTGAAAAGATAGAGCTCTCACTATTTCGAAATTAGGCCTCATTTTTCGACTGCGGAGGGTTCTCTGATTATGCGACCCTTTCAAACCCTCTCATACCCCTCCGGAACCGCCGAAACACAACAATAGCAACGTACCCTTTCACATTATCTCTAGACCCATTATTAGCCACGAATCTCTTGACAAATTTTTCAACGCACCGACTCCCCTCACTCTCAGGATAGCTTCCCATTTTTTCTTCTACCGCGAAATAAAAAATGCCACTTCTTCTCCCCGTTTTACCCGATGTTATTTAACCGACCGGAAGTACTGCAAAGCCCCATCTCCATTGTGGCTAACTGCGCGACCCCTTCCAAACTAGATGCCGCAAGTGTATCGTGCATTGTTGCCATCGAAGAGGTGTTTTTATCCGTAGATTTGTCTGCGTGGCGCCTCTTTTAATTCCTATGCTGTAATCCCATCTTTCATTTCGGCTGCACCGCTTTTATGCCCTAAAATGATACCGCACGATTCGAAAACGGCCGAATTTGGAAAAGAGAATAAAAACTGGCGTAATTTCAATCGCGCAACTTCCTTCTATGATTTTTACGTTAATCGTAGGAGTAGAGTGGAGATAAATATGTCAGAAAGCCCGAAGAAATGAAGCCCCAATTAATAGATTAGGATAGGGTATGAAGTCCGTAGACAAGATGAGGATTGAGATAGCATTGTAATGGTTTCGTAGCTTACAGTGTGACATAATACCATAAGGGCAAAGTGTTTCCACCAGAAAGCCATAGGAATGGAATGATGTTTACTTATGAGGATGAAGTGTGAGGTATTTTGCCTTCGATTTTCTAACAGATTTAGAATGCTTCAAGTGAAAATTTTCCTCACAAGTGCAATAATATTGTAGTACTATGTCTATTAAACAGGACACCTTAAGGCTTTATTATATTAATACTCATTATACTCTATTACGCTGTAAAAATTTATTTACTGAAAGAACACGCTTAACACTTTGGAATTCCAGAAGAAGCATCCAAAAGGAACGCATTTAACCATCATCGTAAGCTCACTAGCTCCCTTTTTATCACGTTCATGAGTAACATTGGAATTAAGTTAATAAAAAGTAATTTTTCCCCATCCTGTACCAAAAGATGCTCGACTCATTAGGCCATTGTCGTGGAAACTCGTTCATACTCAATCTAAAATCAAGGAAATTAAAGCAAGATAGTAAGGGCGTATTTAGCGTTAAATTTAGCTGCTTAATTCGAGTTGCTTTTCATCCCGATTCGGACATTCACTCAGTGGGATTGTCAAACGGCAACGCTGCGTCTCCCAAAGCCCTTTTTTCCGTTACTCCTCCGCTCGCAGCATTCACAGGAGGGGAAGCAATTACGCTGAAAGGTTGATGGCATCGTAGGATGCACCACGTGCTCTTTCTTTCTCTCCATTGGCCTCGTCTTTCTTATCGCCGCTGGCAATACCCCATCTCCCCCGCCGGTCGAGGGTGGGAAGGTCGCGGGGGAAGATGCTGCACGAAGGTCTTTACCGCCGGGTGGTGATCACGCGGAGTTAACTCGATAACTTCCAATCGTGATCCCTTACCTCTCTCTCGTGTAAATTAACGGTTTGACATCGCGCCGTTAATGCCTTTTGTTTCCCCGGGATGCCTCGGGAATGTAATTGCTGTAATAATCCCCGTGAATCGCCGTCATGTTTTATTGATTGGGCATACTCCAATTGGGAAAGAGTGTAATATTTTCATGGGAACGTGATGACGCGAATTACATCCTTTTTAAGTATTATTATTATTGATGAGCACAGCAGTTTCTTAGCAAAAAAATACTATTACCCGGGATTCGAACCCAGTACCTTGGACATTCTCTACCACTCTGCCAACTGTCAGTATGATGATATTTATCGTATAACTATTTTTTACGTCTGCATGGCCTATAATTATAACATGAATATAGGTTTTTAAGAAGTTTAGCTTTTGTGTGCATTGAATATAATTTTCATATATATATTATCCGTTGCCACCTGGTAATCATACCAACTTACAGCGTATAGATTAAATAAATAAATGCGAAAGTTGGCTTCCGGAGCATAGAATTTTATTAATTTTCCATGCAAAGATGCCTATGTATTTATTCAGAAACAAAGAGTTTTAAATACTGAAGACGACAGACTGGTATTAAAATCTGCTTACGTATTCAAAAATATTTCTTCATAGTGGGACAAAAAAGGAATATATTTGCCGTAACCTTGACATTTATTTATAATTTCAAGATCATTCGTTTAAAAACTAGATATTGTATTATCTATACTCCTCATTGCGTGGAATGCATGGAAACTTCATTCAATGCAATAATTTTATGTAAAGTAGCAAGATTGTGACCAGTATCGCCTTTTAAAACTGTAAAAAATACACTATTGTAAGGAAACTCTCTCTTGAAAAAATTTAAATCTTTGAGAGGTTATTCTTTTACTCTTTTCCTCGTCTACGTTGCTCGATATTGCCTTAAAAAGATGGAGAAACCCGATTGGCGTTTTACGAACCTCTTCCTTTATCGGTAACCGATATCTCTGGATGAAAGACAAGCGGGGAGGTTTCCCTTACTATCAATATCGGCTAACAAGAGAAACGTCTCTACACTGGAGTACCAAATTTGATGAATTTAAAAAGGTGTATTCTTAGACTTAATTGAAGAAACACTCCTGTCTAAACAAATAATCGCTCATTATAGAAATCTCCACTTTCTATAAAGGCGACTGAAAAGCGTATCGTGTACGTGTCTGAAGTTAATTGACAGGGTGTTTCGATCGATATTCTAGTCTCTTCTTTGTGACAACTTTTATTTAAACTTGTTTATACGTTTATTAGCAATTATTCATATAATGAATGCATATTATATTTTAATTTTCTTTAGATTTTGCTAAAATCTTAAAGTCCTTTCATGAAAACATCTATAAAAAAGCATGGATTTGGATTTTATTATATGATTCATAGAAAAATCATTATCAAAGATTGTATCTATTAATTTTTGATTTTATTGATTAAAAATAATGTATACAAGTTCGGAATAATTTTGCAGAAATGTATTACTTATTAATTAATTATTATTATTAATTACATTATTTCGTGCTTGAATTGGTTTTTGAACTTCGAATTGAATAAAATGTTGTATTGTCCACCGCCTTTCACATGTATTGTATTTTAGGAAATATGTTAGAAAATTCTGAAGTATTTGGTTGAATTGTTTTATTTTTGCTACTCTAGGAGCTGCTATCTTTTAGTGATGAAGTTTATTTCGAGTATGACTTTCTGATTTTAATTTTTCAATATTTGTATACTCTTGCAAACAATGCTTAATGATCTCTATCTAATAAGCGTCTATATATAAGAGATACATCTTGAAATTGTAATATAAGTGTAGAAAACATTCAAGGAAGGAATTGATTCGATCCCTGAGTGAGGTTAGTTAAAATTTGTCTTTTTGGATTAGCTTTTGTGTAGGTTAACAATAATAACAGTTTTTAAAAACGCTGAAATATTTGAAGCCTCCCCCTAAATTTTAAAAAGAATGTTCCCAAGAAGGCAATATCTTCGTTATCATTAATATTTCATCCCGAATTGGAGACGTCGAGTTAAAGGATTGGGATAAGAAATGTATATTTATTGAATGTCTACTTTTCATCTCGTCAGAAAAGTTAACATGTATAATAGAAACTCAAAGTAATATCATACATGTTCATAAATAATATTTCAGAAGGTGCGTTAAATAAGAAGCGAGCTTTTGAATTGAAATTAAAGCATCCATCCCGGGAAACCGCGGTCTCAGATACCGGAAACGGCCGGGAGTGGTAGACAATTAGACTAGGATTTTTTTTAATGGCCAGAGAAGGAAAGACTCCCTGAGCTTTCCTTCTAAAGAAATGAGTTGCACATGTTCCGAGCAAAGGGAAAAATTGTAAAAGGGGAAAACTCGGAAAAATCTGGGCTCAGAAAATATTAATGAGCTTAAAAAAGCGGGAGTCGGACATTTTTTTTATCATCGTCATCGGCTCCGAAGCATTAGTGCTCTCATCTATTTCGAGGAATAGGCTCGATATCCTCGAGGACAAATTGTGATTCATGGGACCTTTTTTCCTTTTTAATGGAGGGAGCGGAGGACGGTGATGGAATTGATTCCTTTATGCGCCGCGCCGTACTAGGGGCGCCACTCTCTAATTCCGTCCCCTACGCTCCTCCAGCCTTTCTTTTTTTCCCAAATGGTAGAACAATAGTCGAAGGGGTTTCGATTCAAAAGAGGGGAAACCGCGATTTTTCCGGATGTTAAATCCATCTATCCGAATGAATGTGTCTAGGATGTGGAACAATGAAAGGCTGCGGTTACGTTTCAACTTTTTTTGCCCGCATTAGAATGATGCTTTTTTGCATAGAACATTCTTGCGAAAGAAATTTAAGCTCCGTTGCAGGGTCGACTTCAGACAGCGCGCAAGTGTGGTGCAATGGCCAATGAGGCCTCAATACTTACATATTGGAAGACTCATTGAATGCCTCAATCTAAAGAAAGTTGAAGCTTTAAAGATGTGAAAGTTTGAAGTGAAATTTTAACATAATGACAGTTAAATAACCAGTGTTAAATATACCAGCAACTAATATCAATGAAGTTCAGTATCACTTATATTAGCATAAGTAATCAGTCTTCAAGATCTACTTTATTTAAATAGCTCTGTGTTAATATGAATAAATATCTATTTATCTTTTCGGAAAAATCTATCCCATCTTTTTGCTAAGTATAGTAAAATCTTAATCGTAGTTTTCATTAATAAATAACCGGAGATATTAATTTTTTTTATCTATGTTCATTGGCTAACTGCGAAATGGTATTTTAAGGATAACATTTGATAATTGATTTTAACGACAATATCCGTTCAATTAAGTCTGAGCTAATCATTCGGTATTAATACTATGAGTACTACTCTCGAGTAATTATTCATACCTTACAATACCGAACAAGATGATGTGTATCTCATAATATCAAATAATAATAAATATTTTTCATAATTATGAGGTATATGTGAAAAACAGGCCATTTAATTGTTATTTCTGTTGAATATTTGATGGATTGCAAACGATAAAATAGTTTTAAACTCTACAATAGTGAGTGTTATCTTTATGTTTAGAGTCTGATTGAGAATAATCTTTACCCTGCAACTGCCACTGGCATCAACGAGCCCCATACGTAGCAACCGAAGTATAATCTGAGGGTGAGCCACGGAATGCGTGTGTGCGAATATGCAAAGGAAGTAACATTGTCGATTACGTAGACGCGATTGGGGAGGCGGGAAGAGTCTGCTTTGATTGAAGATGGCCACTCCGTTCATGAAGTCCTCGTCTGATGTGAATAGTATCGTCTTAGCGCTTTCCCATTCGAGGGCTTCCGTTCCACCCCCGTCCTGAAGTCCACGGATAACATCGCGGTTTATCGACCGGTTCGTGTTTTTCCTCACTTTCGCCCTTCTCTTCGCGATTCCGATTCTCCTTTTTTCCGGAAGTGGTTTCGCGACCTTTGGTGTTACTTCACGAATCGCGGATGACGTAGTCTGCATGGGAAGAAGCGTTTATGTACTCTACATTATGCGAGTTCTGTCGGCTTCCCTCAAGAGCCCCGAGTAGCTCATTGAGATTCATTTATGCGATCTGAGGTTTAAGGATATCCCTTTTTAAAAGCGAGAAGGTTTATTTTCGTTGCTCTAACCATTTACGTTCACGTAATTTTTACGTTTTTGAATGGCGAAGTGAAAGGATGTCTGGGGCTTTTCATTATCAAGAGATATTTTAGTGGATTTCTGTATGCTGACTTATGTTATAGGCTAGCTTATGCGAAGGATTATAAATAGTATTCGATCTATAATTATGCTTTATTTTAAGTACAACGGAATATTTAATAATTAGTTTAATGACGTAGATACTATTATAGAAAAGAGTTATGTTCAGAAAACTAGTCAGATAAAATCTGATTGCTATTCTAAAATGTCCGGTGATTCGTTTTTGAAATTCAGATTTACATAAACGAAGTAACAGTAGTTCCAAGTTATACCAAATAATATATATTAGTATACCAATGGTATAATTAATATTTTCATTCTCCTGTTGATATTTCCTACAGTTATTGCCGTAAAAAAATCGGTTGTATGTCCCGCAGGTGGGAAATGTGTATTATCTGTGAGTTATATTCGTGTATAGATATCTTCAGAATGTCTGAGCTCACCCAAAATTGATCCTTTGATGGAATATCCGTACGAATTTTTTCTTCTAAATTGGTTTCTATGTGTACCCAAAGGAGATATGGATTCTATAGGTTCTTTATATTTATCACAGTATAACATGAATTTTCTCCTTAAGCCACGGAATTTTTCAGAGAAATATTCAGAAGAAATGAAATCTTTAATCCAAGACTTCCTCATTTCTGAATTTCCTTTCGGCTGGCTTTAAAAGGTATAGCATATATTTCAGCATCTAATCCGTGCATCTTCCGCTAACGGATTGTTGCATTATTGATCTAGAACCTATTACATTGCAAGTGCTTTAAACACCATGCTTAGCTGATATTAAACTCCGCGGAAATGAAAATTTGACGATGGAAATGAGGCGCTGAACTCTATGCATTGAAGACTTTAACTTTGGAGAAAAACTGTTTTTGAATTTTAACGGGGATCCCCACCCCTTCTGTTGCCTGGAAATTCAGCGTAAAGTTGCGTAACAAAACATTAAAAGTAAAGGAATGCTGGCTTAAGCCCTTTTTCCCAGAATTTCAAAAGGAGCTTCTACGCCGAAAGAGTTTCTAGGACATCAATTTAACGGCATGCGCCTATCAAGTTCGAAATTATTCAGAAAGGGGATTGTTAGGAGCAAAAGAGAGGCAATGGCTCAGTGTATGGAGGAGAAGTAAAGCCACGGGTCATAAGAGTATCGCCCTTCGATTTCTGTTCGGTAACGATCCTTGTTATTGGACCTCGGGGAGTCGTCTTGGTCGATTTTAAGCGCAGCTAAGGGAGTTTGCATGCGAAGGAGATCGGAAAGGGAGGAGAGATGAATGGGGACAGCGAATGGGGGATAGGAAGCACGCTAGGGAAGCGGAAGAAGTGCGGTCGAGAAGAACTGATGTATGATAGGGAAGATAAAGGATTACCGGCGCGTGATGATGAAGAGAACCAGAATATGCGGGAATCATTGGCTGATTGGCCATAAATAGTGGGGATTAAACGTGTTTGTTGGTTCCGAATCATCTTTCGGATGTTTTTCGGTGTTAATGCTTGGTAATCGAAATGTGTTGTTTCACGTGGTAGAAAATTGTATTGGAATTCAGTATATTGGATTAGGTTGTAAACTGTGGATCCCTTCTCCTATCCTTATTCTCAATTAAATTACCAAAAGGTCTTTCATACGCGATTAGATTGAATTAATAGATGATAAACTATTGAAATGTACTTTTATTTTTTATTGTTAGAATAGCTAGAGTTATAATGAGTTACCAACGTCGTATTAAATATTCATATTTCTCTTAATTCGAATATCTTGTTTTTAAAGCAAAGGATTAATCGTAATATGGCTGTAAAATTTCTCATTAGCTTTTTCATGATATCTTTCATCGATTTGAAAGTTATAAGGGGAAGTTTTTTTTTTAAACTCAAGAGCTAACATAAAATTCAGAAAATCAATATGCAGACGATTTTTAGTATAAAGGTAAATTTAGTTAAAATTCGTTAGAGTTAAAGTTAGAGTCAAAGAGTTAGCAACAATTTCACCAGAAATGAAATTGCAATGAAAACGTGAAAATAAAAAAATAAGGATATTTATTTAATACTGGAAAAGAAAATTCCTCACCGATAACTAACATTAAATATATTTTATTTTATTGCAAAATGTGAAGTTACATTTATTTTAAGTAGATACTTTGAGTGGTAGGCTGTATTCATTCATTGTTTATGGATTTTGGTGCAGTGACTTAAATAGGAGTGTTACCGCATTCCACACTTGAGGCAATATTTCTTCATACCGAATCGAAATTTTATATATTTCGCGTTTCAATAGATATTCCATCACGCTCTCTCAAATCCCTGCAAACTTTTTCATGTTACGTCCATCGTTTCATTTTTGATGCTCACGTTTTTATCTCCACGAAGAATATTTACACTGAGTTATATCCGCCGTCGGATAATTTTCCTTTAAACGAGAAACAGTCTTTTTATTCCGCTTTCAAACTTCATCGTATGCTCCCATAAATTATTACAGGTATATGAAATGTTAATGAATCAATTTTTCACCTCCATAGGTTTCCGGAATGACGTAAATCAGCCGCGCCAGGTTATTTCATGCCGGAATTTCCCTTCCCGAGCGTATATTAAAGAGAAACCGCAACTCGATGCATTTTCATCGCCCGAGTATTTTTCTCAAAATCCCCCTTTTTCCCTCCTATTCCGTTCGATTCGAGCATACTTCAATCGTTACACTTTCATTCCAAATAACCCCATAAATCACCGCGGGAGTTACTTTTTATCGCGGTTCACGTAATTTGCGGTCGGAGCAATCCACTCGGCCGCTCCGTTCATCATTACGGTATCTTCCGGTTATGCCCCGAATCGGCACGAATAGGTAGTAAATCCCATTCGGGATTGCGTTACTTTTTACCCTCTCATCTCTATCGAGAGATAAACCGAAGAAAATAATTCCCGGTGGCGGACGTTCCGATGCGAGTATTTCCGATCCTCGCCGAGATTTGATGCTCGGAGATCTTCCCTAATTTTTCCCTTTCCCCCCCTCGGAGCGGCGGTGGCCTAGCGGCGAAATAAACTCACCGGTCACGTATTAACCTTTCTTCCTCTCGTACGCTTAAAAAGACTTCCTCCCGTAATGGAGCGATTACTCAATCTCGGGGAATTTAAAGGGTGGATATCTAGAGGGGTTTTTTCGGAACAAGTTCTTTAACATGTAAGGGAGGTATATGAGGGGATTAAGGAGTTCCGATATTCCTTTTTCCCCTCGAGATTAACTGGGTCAAGAGTCTAGTTTTTTTCGTCCATTTTCCTTGCGATCCATCCCCGTTGCGTCGCGGAATATAAACTTAAGTCATTTCAATTGGATTAGAATTCGCCTCGATTTCTGGTGGGGTCGGTCTATCGACATGGCCCCAATTTTCCTTTGGCAAAACGTCGCGAAAATATTGAATTGGAGGAAAGGAGCAAATCTTACGATTTTTCGGATGCCAGGATTGGTCCTTCTTTAAAATTTGTGGGGATTTTACGGATTGGTCTCATACCGCGGTTTTTCAAAACTATGGTTAAGCGGTAAAGTCACCCCCATTAAAGCATCCTTGTGAAGGAAATGAATTTTGTAATTCAAGTGGAATTTCTTGAGGAGGGCAAGAACTGTGCTCCTATGTTACATGGTGTGAACTATATTCCTTTGTAATAATTGTTCCTATGTATCGTGGTTGAAAATGGCTGTATATTTGTTTACTCATCTTTCAAATATGGCTGTAGAGATGATGCAGCTTGTGGTTTAAAGGATTTCATTTAGTAGAACAGTGGTAGCCATGTTATGTTGCTGATCTTCAAAACTAATGGTACAGTCCTGGCCAAAATTAACGCAGCACCAGCCGTAAGGATCGCTAGGGAGGTGCTGCGTTAATTTTGGCCAGGAGTGTACATTTTAATTATTTGAATTTTTAAACGGAGTTTATCTTCGAAAAATATATAATCAGTATAGAACAGTTTGTGAAGTAAACAAAAATAGGTGCAAAACTCTGTTTCACACCTTTTATCATCATTATTGTTCATTCGAAATCTTTTAACTGTTTTTATCAGAAGTATTCAAGCAAAATGGTCAATGGAGATGAATTAGACGGTATTGCCACCTTTCGTTTCGGATTTAATCAATGTTCATATGTGCCTTTTTATGAGAGATGATCAAATTTCACGGTAATTTAAACTATTTGGTTTTCAGTTTCTCCTAGCAAAGATCTTCTTCAGTGGAACTAGTTTGATTACGGATTAAAAATTAATTTCTCTTTGTTGATATAAATTTTGAGTTTTACTATCCCTTGATGTCGTGTTAACGAATATACAGCGAGGCCAAAACGGGAGTACGTATCCCAATAAATGCGACGGCCACTTCGATCATATTGCAAACATACGATCCACAAAGCCAGTTTACCTTTGCAGAATGTATGGGTGGTCCACAAAACCCAAATCGCGCTAGTAAAGGTACTAAATTGGCCTATTCGTATGCAGTATAAATTAAGCCCCTCGTTCCTATTTGCCGGGAAAAAATTCCGATGCACTAGGATTACCGGCAAGAAACTAACCCCATTACATTACATCCCTCGCACGGGAGACCCACTTGCAGTTTGGAATTTCAAGGCCCTCCGAGCGCGCGTTGGAAAGAAACGTGACATAACGGGCAGCCATGTCGAGGAGATGCTGGAATATCGGCGAAGATTCTGACTGTGTTCCTCCTATTTGTCACAGATCTTGTCGTCCGATGGAATTTGAGGAGTCGCTAGAGACGCATCGGAGTTTGTGAAATTAGAAATCCGAATGATACCTCTCCTTCCGACTTTCTTTCTCAGTGACTCTGGGGAGCTTTAGTTCCATTCACCACTCTTCCCGTATTCCAGTCAATTTGTATTTACGTGACGAGGAACTCTCTTTCGTTTGAGTGCTGTACATCTAGATTCAAGCCATCATCACGTGATTGTTGAATCTTTTTCAACAATAAATGCCTCCTCCTTCGTCTGGGTGTGTTCGAATCATATCAGCGATGTCTAAATTTATTTACAGCATTTTGTTTTGGTAGCCACTGTAAAAACACCTTTTTGGTCTAAATGCTGTTTAGTTTTATTTTTTGGTTAGATTGTTTTATTGAAAAAAAAACTTAAATGCAATACAATGTGATTTAATATTTGTAGAATATATACATAAAATTCATATAAACACAAACTCTGGATGACGCCATGTTATTTTAATATCATCGGGAGTTTTCCATTTGAGTTAAAACTTAAGAAAAACTTAAAGAAATTCAATGCCTAAAACATATAAAATTTAGTCTTTTAAAAAACTGCATTTGGTTCGTGCTTTTTACTGCTGGCTGTCATATGACCCTTCACATTATTAAAATTCCCTGGTATTTTACGATGTAATTCTGAACTCAAAGGATAAAACTTAAAAGAAATCCATGGTGATCATATAAAATGGCCTCGCTTCAAGTTGACATATCTTTTATATACGGTGGAAAATAAACTATGAAAGCCGGGTTGTCATTCAAAATAGATTCCGTTTTATTTTGCGCACGTTTTAGCGAGACTTTGTAGTACAGATGCGAGAGATGAAAGAGTCTTGTGCAAAACGTGTCCCTTTTGCCTTTCCCTTCACTTTCTCTTCGCATAACTGAATATAAAATACAAGTTTAGTATATTTTCTTCTCTTTCCTGTGATCCCTACTTCTACTTACCTTCATTTTCTATTTCTGTTTATCTTTTATTTAAAATGTATCTTCCAGCGTGAAGCACGACTATGGCTCTATAATTCTTTCCTAATTTGCACCATTCGTGCCTTAATACCCTTTACAGCCTTCTGTTCAAGATTTAACCTTCATCCTTATTTAAGCATTCTTCTCACGGCATCTTCTCTGTCACGACTGCGTAAAGATAGTTGTAATGGAGTATAATCTCTCTACCGACGTACTTTTCTGCTGTGTTGATTTATACTTTAAGCTACCAGAATCCTCCTTGTCAATATGGTATTTGGACTATATTAACAGCCACATATATCACGGTTGATATTGGTGCATGTCTCGAACTGGACCGTAATGGATCATTTATTTATTTAGGAGAGACAACTTTGATTTTATAACAGGGTTGATGCATAATATTCTCTTAACTTCAATGCACAAACTACCGTTTGTATACTGAAGTTATGAGATATATATGAATAAATATATATCTAAATGAACTATAGTTTTTCTATATCTATATGTCTCAGAAATCTCCTTAGGTGCTTAAAAGGTAATCAATCAAGCACAGCAAGTAATTAAATTACGTCAATTTTGGGTATATCATTGATAATTTTTATTGATTATCTATCAACTCTGTACTTACTTAAATGGACCCCAACCGTTGGGTCCTCCAAAACCCTTCTTTATAGATCTCGTGCAGTGGATCTTCTGTCCTCACTTTAATACTTTGGTCCGTACGGAAGACATTTTTCAAACTAGTCTTTTTCGCGGGGGTGGGAGTTAAAACAGAGGGCCACATTTAATCGCTCGTTAAACGCGGTCGCCTTTTAATGCACAAGTGTTTTTATGCTCGTCCCGCGGGGGCTTCACTTTATTTTGATGTCTCGCTCTTTCGTCGAGGCATAAATTCAACGCAAACGATCTCCTACCTCCGAAAGAGGAAAACGCCGGGCAAACAAACTTTTTATGCTAAATTCATTACGCCGTTCTCAGCGTAAGCAGTACCAAGACAACTCTCTTCCAACTTTCTTTTCTCCTTCGGTAAACGGCATCAAAGATTTTTTTCTTCCCTCTCCGTCTATTCCCATCCAAGTCCATTCAATATACACCAGGGCGTTACATATGCAACCCTGTTTCACTAGTGGAAAACCCCTTTCTCATGCCCTTCGCCACTTCTTTTCGTCTTGTCCTTCTTCCTCCTACACCTGCCCTCTCATACGCCTTGTCCCACTACTTTAAAATTCATGCATGCGGAAGGCAAGACGGTCTCAAAGGTGTGCGGGGAATAGAAGGTGGCGAGGGAAAGGAGACCTTGCGTGGACTTCGCCCTATCTAAAGGGCTTTTGTTTACTACCGAGCTATACTGCTGGATTAACTCCTTTCCCCCCTCTCGGTTACTACCAGTCATTGCAACACCAGCGTGTATTATATGCTTTTGGTCCCTTTTCCTTATCGTTCCTTCTGTTATTTCCTTTTCTCTTTTATCGCATCCCATATTCCTATTACATTCCTCCCATAATTTACGCCGTACACATTATTCGTATTTTGCCATTCTCTGCATTTGTAACGTTTTTGCTCAGTCATGTACGAAAGCCTTTTATGTTGCGTCATTTGTTGAGAGATTTGCTGTTTGTTTGGAAAAAGTATTACTGCCTTCTGAGAAATGAACCTGCTTGCATGCACCTACAAATTTCGCTTCGTATTCCTAATTTTCTCTTTATCTGGTCTTTAATTCATACAAGCACTCCTTGTTGATTCAAATTTTTGTTTTGATTACTTATCTAGGGCGGTATAGAAATCATTCTGTGCGTTGAGATTTTTCTCTGCATGTCACCTGAAGTGTTCAACTATCTTAAATCCGATATCTCATGTGCCAACAAAATATTTGCCCTCTACGTATGTTTGTCTATTAACTTCACAGATTTTAGGTCAATAGAATGAGCCTTGCCTTTCTATGTTTTACATTCACGACTGAAACACTCGGTTACTTTCTCGTAAACATTATTGCTTATATATTTTTCATAAGAATTTCATTTATTCAATTCCAGAGTAGAATTAAAAATGAGTTTTGTAAACCACGGAATTTCGACCACTCACAAACTCTCCTCAAACCAAGGAGTGTCTCCTCGGAGAATTTAAACCGTCTCCCGACCGAGTTAAGAGGTCTCTTAGAACGTCTCCGGATGGGTGGCCGAATCGTCGTGTCTGCGTTTGCCCTCCGCATTGCAAGTCGACTCCGCATTTGAAAAATTAAA
Organism: Sympetrum striolatum; assembly: GCA_947579665.1. Classification (NCBI taxonomy): domain Eukaryota; kingdom Metazoa; phylum Arthropoda; class Insecta; order Odonata; family Libellulidae; genus Sympetrum; species Sympetrum striolatum. Next base: position 85,434,879 of record OX388345.1, read on the forward strand.
CCTTCACCCATCGATCACAATTCGAGTCCCGTTTCGCAATCCTCCGGTGAATGATGGATGTATCGTCAAAAGCTCTCCTTGCGATCGCTCGCGACGCGAAATTTATTCCATGAGGAAAACGCTCATTACGTTCGGATATCCTAATTCATCTTATCCATGCCTCAGTCCCGCGAACTACTTAACAATACGCGTATTCAGATTCCCCTCTTGGGCTCCTCCTCCTTTGTTAGCCGACGTTCCCATCCGCTTTATCTCTAGCTTCCCTGCCTCCTTTTCATTTCCAATCCTTTCCTCCCGTATCTTTATTTCCGTCTCGCCTTCTTTCCTCCTTTTACCCCTTCCCTCAATAAAACCGACCCTATGGTATGGATCCGGAGCACCAATGGATTTCCGATATCGTAGGACCCCATTAAGGGGCGCTTATTTCTGGTGGGACTGACTTTATTGCCCTCCGCCCGTATCTCCTCTCCACGGCTCGCCATGTAACCTTTCACCTCTCTCCTTCATACTTCTTCGTGCCGCTGTTTACTTCTTCCACATTTAGGGAGACTCCAGACAAAGAGGCCAAAATACAATGAGGATAGAATTAGCTCGGAAGGGAATCAACACCAATCCTAGTTACTATCTCGGCGGCTGATTATAATATAGACGCACCCTATGTCCTTTTGTTTCCAGTTGTTTACTCGGTGTAAAGGAGAAAAGGGAGGTCTTTCTGTTGTGTTTCGGAGGTAAATTTGCTAATTAGAGCTGTGTGTGTATATCGAACGATCTCAGATTTGCTAGGGATGACTTTGCTCGAGTAGCATTCTTTGTGGATCACAAAGGTAGGTTTAATAAGAGTAAATTGTAATGAAAAACATATCTACTTCTAAATTGAAGCTCAAGGTAGATAAATTAATTGCAAACACAGAGTATTAATTATGTTAGATTTAATGTAGTAAAACATTTAGTAGATCTATCCTTGCATACATTTTAACAAACATTTTGCGATTTGGAAGTCTTCCATCATTTTTTCATAGTCTATTTTTTATTATATTAAAGAAAACTTGATAATATGTATATTATGTCTCTTCTTTACGTTATTAAAGAAAAATTAACAAGGAAGGTAATGAATCTAATGAAAACATTAATAGTGGATGAAATCAAAATACCAAACAAGATGATGCCAAAAGTTAAATCACATATAAGTGATGACATCCTTAAATGTGTCAAAATTAACAAGGCAAAATATTAATTATACCGAATTAAGGCCTAAATTTCTACTTTTACATTACTTAATTCCTTATCGACCAACAAAACGAGGCAATTGGATATCTTTATCAAATTAAAAGGAATAATTTTCTCCTGATATTTCTTCAACGGCCCGTTATTGACAACTTCGCGGCTAAAGCAGTTAACACCCCTTTCATTGGAACAATCTCTCTTTCCGATCTCTTTTCCTCTCTCTCTTTGGCTCTCTTTCCGAAACTAACAAAAGAAGAAAAATCCGTACCTAATGGGACGAGAAATAAGTGGTCGGGATTATGAAAAGGAAAAAGTACGCCCGCGACGTGATAAATATAGCGATCCAGAAGTTTGCGATTCGATTGGATACCGCCGAAAACTTTTCATCCGAGACAAACTTCGGGCCTCCCCATAGATCGAACGTTTTATGGCGATTAAAACTTGCCAAAACGCTCCATTTATCAGAAGAACAAAAACGTGCTTCGGGTCTGATTCTCTCGTTTACCTCCGCGCAATATCGCTCGTGAGACGACTTTTTCCGGAGCTTCTCTTTCCGCCCAATCTCGTTATGCGAGACCGGGAAAGAAGTATTGGGAGAGACTGCGGCTGCGTTTGAGGACTAAAAAGGATCCCTAATCATCCGGGGGACATGCGGCCGGGAGATTAGATCCAACCGGAGACGACGGGTCCAGCGGAAAAAAGAAAGGGCGCCAGTTTCGCGTTTTACAATTTGTCTCCGAAAATGTAATGAGCTTAGCGTTTAATTGGTCCCGCATATTTCAGCTGGGTGCGATTCGTGGGCGATTACCTGAAATTTCGGGGAAGTCTCTACCTCTTTTTTTGAAAAAAAAGAAGTGCCTCCCGCGTTGATTTTTCCACGCATCTCGTTGTCGGGAGAGAAGAATTTAATCTCTTTTGCAATCCCCTCCGTTTGCGATTTCATTACGCGGAGACCCGGAGATTTTTGTGTGTCATAGAATTAGAATTCGATCGTGGACATTGTTTTATTTGCGATGGTCTAATTTTCTCTTCCTTTTGTTTCGCAGGTACGTCCGTGGTTTTATTTAATGGAGCTGCACTGATTCCGAAATGGGTGAGCTACATCTCCTCCCTCGATTTTCCTACTCCCACGAGGATAATTACTTCGTTTATAAACTACGTATGATTAAATCACTCAGCGGATTGTACACCTATATTTTCATTAAGTTTTTGCGAAAGCTTTCCTCTTAAATAATATTATTTGTTAATTGTAGCTTTGAAGTGATATTAAAAATAGTTTTCAATTGATTGGTTTCATGTTTTAATTAATCAAATATTATAAATAGTATCTCTCAAATAATTCCTCCATTTGAAAAATCTCAAAATCATAAAAAACGGTTTTATTTGTTTCAATTGTGAATTCCTCCTATTTTCGGAATTGGGAAAATTTTTAATTTTCGTTTCTCAGATAGTTTTATCAATATCACATTTTATTTCATTTCCATCACTTAATACATTTAAATAATATTTATTCTATTAAATTTAGTAGGTATTGGATTTTTCTCTTGGTATTTTTTCAATTGTTTTTCCCATCTCGTTCTTCTCCTAGTTCTACTTATTCGACCTTTCTCTTTTATATTTCTCTCTCCCTTGGTTACTTACCGTTTTTCTTAGTCAGAGAATTTTCCGTCTTCAAAGGCGTACTTTTTCGTGGCGAACATGAACATCTCCGTCCGAGAGAATACTCCCTCACATATCAGCCCCGGGTGGGGCCGTTCTAAGCCTTGTTCGCGGTCACCTCTGATATGGAACGCTGCCAAAGAACACTGTCTAACATCCCCAAGTGTGCGACCGATCCCTCCAAGGTTTCAAATCTTCACCTCCATTCGCCGAGGCCAAACCACCGTAAGCCTCACACTCGGTGGCTTTGATGGCACGCTCTGGAACTGAGGAAAAGTTCAAAGTTTGGAAAATATGCAACGTTGCAGAACTTTGGAATGTTTAATACTTGTCAACTTACACTTAAGGCTCTGCGATAGCTATCGTTGGAGGATATAGGAAAGTTTTCGAGGTTTCGACTAACAAATCCCGCAGTATTATTCACAATCAAGTCACAACATCAAGTTGAAATAATCAATTGGTTGATCCGACCCGTTCCTCATTTAAAGTTTTATCTTGGGTTGAGTTTCTCCCTCTCCTGTGAGAGATTAATTATAATGAATTGTATTTTCTGTAATATTGTATGCGAACAATGACCATAGCTAATCTTTTGTCCTTGGTGGAAAAGCTTAACTTCGTGCGGTTGACGTCTAAACAATGGATCAGTAAAATAAATAAAATATCGCTTCTCAAGGTTACGAATACATAAGTCCCTTCTAATAAATTCCTTTCAATCGAAGGAATGGTGATGTAGTTCCAACTCCGCGATGAGAATGACGTTTGCTGTTGGCGCCAAATATGTGTTGCCCGTAGAAATAAATCAATGCGTATCCTACTGAGAGCGTTTCAACTCAATTCTTCAAACATATCAATCGCTTTCGATGTTTTTCGCAGAGGTATGGAATATTACAATATTATTCCCTTTCGCAAAAAGTAATTATCTTGCTACTATAGGTCAGTCTCATCGGTGGAATGGTTATCTCAGAAACGTTTTGATATAAATGGCCAGCATAAATAGCTGTAAGGAATTATTTCATTGCCATCTCCCATTTGTTAGATAAGACTCTAAATCGAGAAAGAGAAGTTATAAATCCATATTTTTTCCTTACGAATTATTGAAATGGTTTAGTTTGAATTCGAATCAAGAAATTTCTTAAATTTTTTTTTACACTGGTCTAGCACTACTATCAATACCACTACTCGCACCGCTGCAATCTATAAAACTTCCACTTCCCTCAGCCATACACCACTGGCAACTCGCGGGGTATATACGATATAAATCTACCAACGCCAAAGTCCCAGTTTGACTCCCGGCTGACCATATTTTTTCTGGCTCGTCCATTATCTGCTCTCTCATAGTTATCCTTTGAATGAATGTTTTTGAAGCAATGACGAAATTAATGCCCTTTACAAAAATAAAGCAGAACTAATTATCGGTGTTTGTTTTGGTTGATAAACCATTCAAATTATCATTACATGATTCTGAGTAACCGAGTCCACCTGGTCTTCTTAGAATGCTTCCTCGTAGAATTTCTAGGAGCCCCTCTATCGCTACCGATTATCTTCATGTCGTAAGCATTCCGAGGCGCGAACCTCGCTTCCTGTTGTTCATAATTCTCTTTCTCAAATGGGGATTCCGATCAAAGTTGTTATTATTCACTCCATCGCTATTCCGCGCGTCCCTCTGATTCACGACTCCTCGCGTGGGAGGGACGAGCGTCACCAAGAATTGCGCGCTTAAATTGCTGAGATTATATCTTCTGTCGCCTCGTTCATTCTTTCGCGACGCAATTCCTCCGCGGGTAACGAGTCCCTCTTTATGAAGGGGATTTTACGTCATTGGAGGCCCAACGTGCAAAGGCCCCACACTCGGATGACCTTCGTTTTTATGGAAAAATGTCGCTTGTTACGAAATACAGTCTAACGGATTACATGAAAAATTTTCATTCGCTGAACCGTGCCTAGAAAATGTATGCGCAATGTATTATTCACATATTTTACGATACATTGATGTATATGCTTATTCGATACAGATTCAGGGTTAATTTTGTGGTACTTATTAACTTGTAAAAAACCATGGTTAACAAACTTTTACTAGACCAAAGTCTAGTAAAAGTTACCATGTTTGTTTACCATGGATTTTTTATATGCTTAATCATTTGATTTCAAGTAATAAATCAAGAAAAATTGTGAGAAACCAGGAATAACATATATCTCAAAAAGAAAAGCAAAGATTTTCTGTCCATTATTTTGTTAAGGCCTTATTTTGGACATGTAAGATTACCTATGCCGTGGTTTAGCTTTAGAAAATTCGCATGATAAAGTAAATATCATACGAATTTGCAATTAATTTCAGACGTAATTACGTCCATAATGCTTTATTTTATTCTCAGGTTTTGGTTGCAGCTGAATTCAATTGCAGTAAAAAATTACAACTCCCAGAAAAGGAGCACCAAATCAAATTGCGGTATCTTGTTTATGTTCCATTTTACATTATTCAGTTTGCTTACTCTGACGAATACATTAGAAGCGACTAACTCATTTCGCGTTTTAGGCTACGAGTTAATAAGTTCTGCATCATGAAGGCTCAATTTAACAATGTGAAATAATTACCCTTTTATTACTTGGGCTTGCTTACATTCGTGAAATTAGTTTAGCACGTTGTCTGCTGCTGGTCTGATAATGAACTGATTCTCTTGTTTTGAATAACTGCATTAATTATCACAAGCATGTATCATTGACGGAATTTCAGTTGGAATCAAGCTGCATTTTTCAGTTCCTAAAACCGTTTAGTTTTTATTGACTGAAGCTATTTTGTATTGTAACTTTGAAAGTATTATTATTGAAATCTAAGAGAGAGAACATTTCATTCGCTAAAATTAGGCTTATTGGGGAAATTAAGCTTCTCCGCTGATGACAGCAGACAGATTTTTAGAGGGAAAATCCATCGCTGCTACCGACTTCTAGATTCTCCCGAGATGTCTGTAGCAGATGCTGCGAAAAACGAGACCCATGATGGATACGGCAGGATAATTTTAGCCACCAGTGATGCTTACTACTGGATGTTTATTTCTCATAACGCAAGAAAGGCTAAGGGATAACCGATTCAGCTAAGGTCTTCAGCGTTATTACTTGCCTTCAAGTAGGTCATCGGATACTTCAAGGGTATTTGTGAGAATTTTAATGTCACATCGCTGACGCTTATGAAATGTGGGAGTTTCCTTTAAAACATAGATAGTGAGTTAGAGGAACTTAGTGTTGGTAAAAGCTATGTCAAGATGGATGCAAAGGTGAACAGTAAAGAAGGTAGATTTGTGAACGAATACCTCTTGGGAGTTGTCAATCTCCGGGATTTTGTCTTTCTAACCGCAAAGTTCATCGCTTCTCCATCAACCTTCTTATTGGAACTACAGTATAACTACCGCCACGCATTTACTTCTGAAAATCCTCCCCTTTCGTGGCTTTTTCTTCCATCTTGTCCACATTTCCCTTCCTTTATTCATCCTTCCCCAGCATTCTTTTTCCTCTAGTCTCCTGCATAAGAGGAAAAATATCCATTAAGAGTTCTCTCAGACTCGTCTTTAATTTTTCTCTTCTTAGCCGCGTGGCACCACCTGTGCCCGACCCTCGCCACTCGTATCTTCCCGCTGTTCTTCGCATACGCAGCCATTTATCCGCACCCATTTCTTCTTATTATACCCTTCTTCGTAATGCTCTGCCCTTATGTATATACAAAGTGAAATGCCTTTCTACTCTACGCTGGGGAATATCCTTAAAAATGTTTCTCAAGTTTCTTGGCCTACAGAATGTAAGAATTCGTTTGGGAGTGAATTTTCTGAAAACTTGAAGTCTGCAGCTCGTGATAATTGATATCGTAAATTTGGTAATTTGGACATTATATGCATTTTTCAGGCGTAATATACCGTTATTCTTTTATTACCGACTATTAGAGAGCACTGAAAAACCACCTTGACTTTGTAAGATTTTAATGATCCAAAAACGGAATGAAATTACTGCTCAATTGTTTTTACTTTCAAGCGATTAACTTTCGTATTTTTTAAAATTATAGCTTATTCTTCTATTTAACTTCTTTAAAAACTAGTTTAAGAAGAATGTTTATGTTACATGTCGTTTTTCAAGGTTCTAGCATTCTTTTATTTATTTCTCAAAATAAATGAGGATTTATTTTAATTCTTTAATTCCTACTTTTTATTATCTTTAACGACTTAAAAACTCCAGAATATCGTTGTTTCTAGATTAGAATTTCTTTTTAATTTTAGTAATCGTTAAAAAACTACCGAGACTCGAGTCTTACCAATATCCTTAGTAATACTTTTTTATTCGAAGAAGAGTATAATTTAGATACGTTAAATAAAAAAACTAAATTCCTCTCACGTAAGAGAATTATATCGATAAAAGAATCATATGACTCTTGAGTGGAGCAGCAATTTATTTTTTAGATTCCATCATGGGCTCTCCATGCAGTAGACCCTCGAAAGGTTTATCATAAATCAACCTTTTTGGGCGTATGACGTTCTCCTCAAGTGCGTTAGAGGTCTGGGAAAAAAGTCTGGCGTCTTGTAGCGGAGGAAAATGGGATGGCGAAGACGGGAAAGTCGGTTGATGGCATCCGTTAGTTGGTGGATGGCGTAATGGGTGTTTTCTCTTTCTATCGATTCGCTGCGATATTTATGGCGTCGAAAAGAGGTGGGGAATTAACTGCCGACCATGGGGGGCCTCGCCGTGGGAATTAACAGCAAAATAAGGAAGAGAAGCTGCCTCCTCAATTCTCACGGACCCTTCAAAGAGTACGTGGCTTTATTTCGACGCTGAATATTACCCACAACACATGATTCTTACGGTATTTTATTTTTAACCGGTGAGCGCTCGTTAAGGATCTTGAATCCCGATGTTGCTTCCTGGAAGATGTCTCCTAGAGAAGTTTATCGCCCCGGAATGGAATGCACTTTCCAGCACCCTTCGCATCCTCAAGGTCAAGAGCCTCCTCGAAAGCTTCGCTCCAAGTCGTTTATCAATTAGTTTCCGTTCGGCTTGCTGCGCTTGTCCTCTCATGAAACTTATTTCGTTATAATGGGCTGGCGTTTTCCATTTACGAAATGGTGAGGTAACTTGAGATAATAACATGTATTCATTTCTTGGTAGTTTAACATCTATAGTTAGTATCTCAATATGCTATTTTTGTGTTCTTTTGGCAGGTTTCCAAATATGTTTATCTCTGCCATCAGCGGTAATTGTAGTTTAAATAGTTTTATTCAACATTTTCGTTTCGTTATTTATAATCCTTGCAACATGCCAAAAAGCGGTTTGCAGGGTATAATACCCTGAAAAAAAACTTACGTAGCTTTTAATGATATTTTTTGTCATCCATTCGCATAAAAAACTTATTGATTTTTAACTTCATATTTATTAAAAATATTGGTATTTCTTAAATCTACTGTCCTGTAGAAGGGCTAAATTTTTATTTAAAATTAATATTTATTGGGATAACACAGAAAATTATACTTTCTATTCCCCACTTTGAATGGGAATGGTCACAATACAGTTGCTCCATCTTTCCCATTGCTATATTACACTATTTCATGTTACGCTTGAATTTCTATTTAAGGCAATGAGGATCGATGTATGTCATAATTTGAATCAGCGCGTTAGTATTTAACAGCAAATTGAACTTTTATTAAGTCTGGCTTAAAACAAACACTCATAAAATTAATTTAGTTATCTCATGAATACTTTGTCAGTAAGAGATACTATCGATCGCTTTCAATCGCTCTTGTATTTCTTTATTCTGGGTCGGCTGTTAACAATGGATGTGTAAATCGACGGATGTATCTCTTTATTTCCGAGATAAAGCTGAGCATATAAAAAAATAATCCATTCCTCCTCCTATCGCAGCTCCGAAACTGCTCTTAAGTTTGTCGACCTTTAAATGGAGATTGATGTCGTCTGAGCGTGTATATGTCTCGTCCAAAACCTTTCTCAGAGGTTTGCCAGACTCCTTTCTCGAATATTCTCACTTTCGCCGTCCTCCCATTCTTCGGGAACAAGTGCCACTGGGGCCTTTAACTTCATCGCTGTTACACTTCTTGTTATTTATCATCCCTCCCTCCTTGAGAGCGAATTTTTAAAAGTCGGGGCATGTGTACGAGGTCGAGTTCTTAGAATTTCCGAACACAAATAGTTTTTACAGCTATCTCTTCTCTTTAGCAATTCTCTCGCGACAGCGCCTCATTTTAAACCCCGCTCATATTTTAAGAGAGGTGGAAATTTAAAATCTTAATCACGCTTTTCTTTTCTCGGTAGTTTTTGTTCTTGCGCCGATGGAAATATCCCTTTGAAAAATAAGCGCTCTTTCCGAGTTATTTCACTTCTCTGAATGCGTCGTAGTGCAGCAGGACCGGTTTCTTACGGTAACTCATGGCTCGGAGATCAATCATACGTTCCGTGCCTTGCTATTAGCGTTTGATGCTGGCAATTGTCGCTTGGAAAATGATAATTCACAAGGTGCTGAACAGTTGGTCTTTCTTTAGTGATATATGTTAATTTTAGGGTTAGGGGACAATTTATCTTTCATAAGAAAATAGTATTTATGAAAATAAACTACCCTGTAGTTGATTGTCAAATATGAATACTGAAATTAATTAAATGCGATATAAATGATTATTGATGTAAAATTGGAGTAATGCAAATGACTAAGAGTTTTATAGTTTCATAATTCAGTGAGTGATGTTGACTACGGTGATTGGTTCTGAAATAACCTTTTTCAGCTGGGATCAAGTTTTTGCATGCGCCAACTTAAAATATTCCCCAAATCCATATTTTTACATATATATTTACTATAATAAGTAATACCCCGTGAGCCACCATAAGGTATGGCAAGGGGTTGAGAAACAGAGAATAACTATCATATTATCGCACCTGATACTATCTGGATAAATAGACCAATATGGACCATCTGTTCTCGCTGTTATATCGCGAAATATTCATTATCTTATGCATTGGAATAGGAAGGTATATCTGTTAGATAAGCTCTCTATGCATCGAAGAATTCTTTGTTTACGAATAATGAGTTAGGTAGGTTACTCATTACCGTTAACCAACTTATCTCTCTATGTAATGCTCAATATTACATCTCGATATTTTTCATTTCCGTCAAATATTTAACCAAATTTATTTCGTGCTTAACCGCCAAACTTTTGTTTACTCGAGCGAATGTTAAAATTATCTTACTTCCAAACGTCTTATGTGCAGATCGTGTCCTACAAAATCTCCGTCTTGCTTTCTTCATCTTCCCTTGTATTTATGTACAATTTGAACGACCATTCTCTTTGGTTTCGTTCCACTGTGTTTCTTTATTCATACACCAGATGAGAGAACACGACCGTTGGGGATAGTGCCTTCGTTAGCCAACCCGGAAATGTGTCTCTTTTCATCCTCTAGGTCCGTCGGTTTATCATAGAGGCAGTAAAACTATATTTACGGTCCTCATTTGTTTTGTTTGGGGTTAATTGGGACAAAAGCGGGTCACCTGATGCAGAAAATGTTACAAGCATTGCGTCGCTTTACACAATAGGCTCTTCTTGTACGGAACCGCGTGATTATGCATCTGGCTAATCTTTAGCAGTATCCCGCTGTTAGCGGAATGGGGATTAAGGATAATTGCAAGGCGGTCTCTCCGATGGGCGCGTTTGGTAGAAAGAGAGGTGCACTCTAATAAGTGAGATTACACGAGTGATATATGGCTCACATCAATTTTGGTTGTGACAGAGTTATTTAATGGTTTCAAAAATCTTCAAGACAGCTAGATGATGTGGAAACATTTCGCTTTGGGTAAATAAGGAGTAACTTTGCTCAAATCTCAATTTTTTGAAGCGTGAAGTAATTCTCCGCTAACACCTTGTACAATTAATCTTGTAGAAGATCTTCAATTCCTAACTACCTTTCTTCTTACAGTAAAAGTATGAATACACTGTGATATATATCATTTAATGGTTGAGATTAATTTTAAACAAAATGGATGGCATAATTTTTCTGATATATTATCGTACGTGTGCAAGCTTTTGTAACTGAGAGATAGCTCTCTGCTTATGACCATGGAAAATCCATCAATATACCCAACTTTCAAAGCGGCTTTTAACTTTTCTCTTAATTTACACTCATCGGATCGACCGAAATAAAAAAGAGGGTCGCATAATACCGATTTCGTTTTCCGCAAATGTACTTTCAGTGAATTTATCAAACCATAGCAGTTTAGCTTCTAATCTGCTTTCTTTCAAACATTCCCAACACGCTCTTTCAAAACAAGGTATTAAAACTTGAAACGCATGTATTTAATAATTTCTGTCACCAAATGTTGCAATTTACGGAAAGGAAAATATTGCAAATTATGGAAAATTACTTTCCTATTTTTACTAAATTTCTGTTGCAGTAGAAAGTAATATATATGTATTCAGCTGCGATTGAAGAACATTCGAGCCTAAATAGCTTGGCCTCTCCACGTTATATATTGAAACACGGTTACGAGCTCAACCTCTCATCATAGCTAGATAGTTTCCTGCAACACCAGTCACAATCTCCGCTGCAGTTAATCGCACCGATTAAAATTTCATTCCCACTTTTCTCTCCTTTTCATTCTTTCCGACCAGAGATTGGCCCATTTGTGTTTCAATTCGGGAATTTCGCGATTCCGTTAACGAAGATTGAGCGGGACAAGATAATCTAACGATTCTCCGAAAATAACGCACGGGAAAGAGCCGCCCTCACCAATTACCGGCGGAAGAGGGAATTAAAGCGACTTGATGTTTACCTAATATCCCCCTCTTCCGAATCGAAACCTTTTCCTTCCCTCTCTTTTCAACATTTCGGAAGTGAGGGAAAATGCTATCTTCGGCGCCTGTGGCACGGAACACTTGATGGCCGGGAAGACGGCGAATCCACTGGACAAGTGTGCTTTACTTGGGTAGAATTCACCATATGGCAGTGATCACTGAAGGGATAGTGTTTTATTTTTTGGCGTTCTACTTGGCGACGTTTTTTTTATTAGTCAGTTTTACAAGAATTGTGAATTTAATTTGGATCTGCTATAAATTATTTATTTATTTATTTATTTATTTATTTGACCCTTTATTGGCGAGGTTAGGCTCAAGTGGACCTCTCTTCCAGCTAACCTCGTATGTCGACAGAATATGAATAATGATAAATTGAATTAAAACAAACACACAGAGTAGAGTGTGGGTAAAAATCTTTGAATCTGAAGGTTGCTAAAGAAAAACCCACGTTGCGGGAAAACACCCACAGAGAAGGGGGGTTTATGGGTTTAAGAAACTGAAAAGTGTTACTCTAGAATTTGTCACCAAGTTCTACCATGTTTTGTCTTTCATTCGACCATCCGAAAACATCTTTCAGACACAATTCACTAAAGATTAAATGGTCATGTTTTTCGAAAATTAATTTTCAGATAAAAGTAGAGTTTATATGATTTCAAAAAATGAAAAAACTTGGTATCTTCCACAGAGATTTATTCAAACACGATCTCTGTGGAAGATACCAAGTTTTTTCATTTTTTGAAATGTCTATTTCATTCCACTAAGTCACGCTTCAGCATATTAATTTAGATTATATGATTTGTATCTCGCTAATGTAGTTGAGTTCTCATTTTTTCGTATTTAAATGTAGGTATTTACTGTATTGTTCACTGAAAGTTCCTTGTATTCGTAATATACGTAATATGTTTTCATCAACATCCATGCAATTTGTGTACTATTTGATGTTCTCTTCTTAGTTATTTTTAATATATAAATGTTAAATGCTGCGTGCCAAGATTACGTGTACTTCAAATAACAGTTGGGAAAAACTCCGCAGTGGTCAATACCAATGTGAGTATCACTGTACAGTCACTCCAGGCGAGAGCCGCTCTATAGTGGTCCCCATCCGCTTAGGCATCCGTGCCTGCTGCAACGGCCCATTTTTATCATCTCGTTGACGACAGCAGCCTCAGAGAGGGTTAATTAAGAAGCGCTTGTCCTTTTTAAAAAGGATGCCGACGCCCAGCGAGACAGTTACCAGCGGAAGCTTGTGACACCTCGATTACAGAAAAGGCTTGCTTCTTTCTGGGGTTGAGATGCGCTGTTTCAGTGGTGACTTCGTGGTGGTTGTTTTCCTCCGTCGAGGCCTTTTGTGTTCGAAGGCATGAATCTCATTAGCTGGAATGCGTACTAATTACAGGGCATGCGAGTCTTCCGTTGAATGATGGGTCAAGTCATTCCGTCGTTGAACTCAAAAGTATTTCTTTGTCCGTCGCTTTCGGGGACGCCGTTCGTAATATACTCGAGGAGACTGAGAATGTGTGTCAAAACGAACTGAAAATCGGTATCGTCTTATCGTGGGAAACAAAAAATGACGTAAATCTCGTCTGCAGTGCTTTAAGTTTTCAGTGAGAGTTGTCTTTATGTTACAAGAGCGTAATTTCTTACCTGAGTATTTTATAGAAAATCCTCGCGATGTTTCGACCAGTTTTGGCGGTAATTTCGTTCTGGTTTACATTATGGCTCATGGAGAGTGAGTTGGTTTTATATTTTCTAGATCTCTGTTTACGGTACGTATATCGCTAGTTAATCGTTTATTTCCTTTGTTCTGGAGGAAGAAATCTTCCACGCTTACTCTGCTTTCAAAGGAGAAGACTTTTGGAATTAATTATATTTAAATTTGAATTTTTTTTACATTTCAGTAAATTCGGTAGGAGCAAAGTAATTTATTGGTTTGAAGTTTTTCACACCTCAATAATGACTGATATTTTCTATTTTATAAAACATAGTGTTAACGCATAACCTTTACAAAATGTCCTACTCAGCTGGTTATAACGTGTAGTTGTATCAATAATTGTTAGAATTTTGAAATTATACCTTAGATATATGTCATTTTATATCAAGATTATATTTTATTCGAATCACTCTATCATTAATGTCGAATTACATTATAAACTATCGAGAAGAGAAAGCCTAATCTTTTAGATAAAAAAACATCACCATTTATTCGTTTTAATCTCAATTAAGTATCAAGAATATATAATAATTTAGAAACCGCTCAGAAGCTTATCTGTTGCATTAATAAATAAAATATTATAGTTAATCTTCCCGCTGGAGTACCCCTGAACTTTCTCCTGTGCGGCATTAAAGAAATCAAGAACGCAACTGTGTTTCACTTCACGCTCAATTAGATCATTATGTTAATAAATACGGCTGAGAATTCCCTTCATCTAGCGCGCGCGCTCTTAACTTTCGTATAATATACAACGAGCATTCACGCCGGAATTAAGTTCCCTTCGATCCCAATTACATCAACGAGCGCCTCCAATTATATCCCCATTGATGTCGCTCATTCTTGCTCTTTTTTCGTCCGAGAAACCCGTTCTCCTTTTTAATATCTTCACCGGGTAATGTGGACGGACACCTCGGAGAGGCTGCCCTTAATTCACTTGGATGGGATCCTGCCTCTTATCCTCTTCGCTCGTGCGGACGCGCTCTCATTGTAAAAAGAAAAGGTCCTATTGTTCTCCCTCTACCCTTCGGGCCCGGCTCGCACCGGATTCGAAAACTTGGAAATTAACTCAAGTCGGCTGAGCTCGGGTGATTGAGCGTCAGCTCCAAGTTGTCCGATGTAAACCTGCCAAAGTTTATTAGTCATTCGAGTGGATATGCCGTGGACCGGAGCTGATCCCGGTTTATGCAAGGAACTGCCGAGGACTGCATCTTGCTGCCATTCACGTCCCAGGCGCCTATGATGTAAGTTAGGGGCTCCATTAACGCCGTACTCCATATGGCCTAGTTAAGAGGATTGCGTGGATGTAACTATTCTCTCGCTGGAAGTTTGAGCTCCATGAAGTCGCTAATGCAGGGAATGATTCCAAATGCGCGTACTTTTCCGAACCGGATATGCCCTCGCTCTATTTTAATCCCATTTTTTCTCACATACATTACCTCTTCTATCGCTTAATTAATTTAAACCAAAAACCCGCTCTCCTCCTAACATCTCTAGTACTATCTTTAGTTTTCAATCAACATAATATGCCGCAATTTATTTACAATACTTCATCGTTGACGTTTTATGCTCACGATCACAATCTCTTCTCGTTAAAATAGTGTTGCTATGATTCGTTTGAGAATAGTTTCTTCACAGTTTGAGACAATGACTATTCTCGTACCTGAAAAGTAGTTATGAATCTGAAATATAATTCTCTTTGACGAAAAACTCATTCCTATTCAACAAGTGACCACACAAAGATATATTCAACGTGATATGAATAACGATATAAAGACATAAATTTAAATATATATTTTTAAATTCAATCTCTTCGGCCTTCTCTTGGTAGAACTTCATCCAAAACACGTAAGATAAAATGAACTTAATTTATTTGTATCTGTGGAATAAAGTAAAGTTTATTTTATCTTATTGTTTATATATGTTTTCTTTCTCATTGAGCAATAGGTATTCAATGCACCATGGAAACTTCGTTATATTTTTGAATGTTCACGATTTATTCAGACATCGGACGCTTTTTCACGCTTCTACTCTGCTTTGAAAAACAACGCATCCTTACCTCTTTCAGGAAGTACTTTACAGATGACGACTGGTAGTGCAACTTTTCCGTAGAATGCTCCCAATCGTCCATTGCTCTCGTTGTCGAGCAATTTAAGTCTTCTCGCGACGTAGGCCAATCAGAGCGAATACGCTGACAGCAAAGGGGTGTTGGAGCTGTTACACGCGCAATTCTCTTTTCTGGAGATTCTGGGAACGAAGCAGAAGTTTTGATTGTCTTTACCACGCAGTCTTTTAGCTCTCTCCAGAAGCGGATCGTCTTTTATTTCCTATCTCTCAGTTTTGCACGCCTGCTCACCTTCCCATCGCCGATACCTCTCCACTTCCACCCCCTTATCCCTCCCCCTGCCCCTCCCCCCATCGCCACCTCCGAGGAAGATGAATTCTCCTCAAGTCACGTTCAGCCTTAGAGTCCGGATTGATTCCACTCATGGTGGTTTGGAGCAAAGGGAGAAGAGTCCCACGTCCTTATCCGACAGTCGCAGTTTATTCTTTCTCCCCTTCCCTCCTCATCCTGTCTCCGGCACTCCTCTTTCCCTTCCCGTTATTTCCATCTCCTTTCAGATCCACTCCCCATCCATATCCCTCTCGCAACCGTTTATCCCTTCTTTTCTCTCGTGTTTCAAACTTTCCATTCGATCATCTCTCTCGTTTCGTACTTAGCTCTTTTTATCCGTAGCGCAACGGATAAGGTGTTATTCTCCACTACAATGATAAATCTGTGTATCCTTTTTTTTCTTAATTCTGTTGGAAATATTCACTTGCTTTGATAAATATTTAAGATGAAAGATTAGGGAAATAGATGCTAGAACGAATCGTTTCAAAAATTCATTTTTTCCGCGAAGTATACGCGAAAGCAACCGTTTAGGAAAATAGAGTCAAGGTGCTTGCACCCCCTGCCATATGCCGAAAGGCGGCTTGCAGGGTTCTTACATAGACATGGTAGAAGTGTTTTTATTATACTTTTTAAATTTATACTTGTAAGTATTAGGTATCAATTTTTCATTCTGGGAAGTACTGCATTTTATACCATATGGGAAGGTGCACGTGTGAATTAGAAGAGAAAGCCAATAAATGTCAAAATTATCGGCGAAATTTATACATAACCTCTTCAAGATTAGAGATAATGATATTTAAAAAAAACATCGTGTCTTCATTCATGTTTTAATACGTAACATTGCAAATAGCACGGGTTTTTTAAAGTATAATAATTTTCCATGTGAAAAGGATGGACTTAGAGGGACATCCTCGTACCTAATTATATTTATTTACATATATTAAATATAAATCTATCCTTCTGTGATTTTAATTTTTCTGCAAACAAAAGTAAGGTTGTTTTTGTATGCCTTTCTTTAATTCATCTCTTTTGTATATCAGATGAGGTGATGAAATCTCGCATTAAAGACAAAACATACCCTAGTTTAAAGGTGACCTGTATTTTTGAATTTTCTCCATTAATTAATTTCTTTGCCTCTCATCCAAAAAAATGTCGTTAGTCCTCCATTTCTCTTCCGAAATTTCAACCATCCTTTCTCCAATTCCGATTTTTTCGTGCTCATTTTCACTTTCCCGTTCCCAGTTTGCTTCGCACCCTCCGATTCTTTTTTCTCCTTCGGTAATTGTGTAATGGGTGGTCCTGTCGTTATGATAACTCCTGCGGGAGATAGTGCGGTGTCTGGGATACGAGAAAGCAATTAAAGGTCTGTCCCTTTTTTGTTTGTTTTCCTTTCTAAAGAGTCTACTGAAAAGCTTTTATTTCCAGCCGTTTGCGTTACCCGCCGTCGAGATTATGGCTACATGCTGCTGTCTGTTAAAAAAAGATGCGTATGAGTAATCCGGGCCTATTTGAACTTTGTGGTTTGAATCGTTTGGTCAGGTGCGTATTAGTATCTGTTTCTCTGGTTCATTAAGCCTTCAGAGGTAGGTTCGCGCCGTAAACTACTGCTATGTAATTTCAAAATTATGAACCACAATGAACTCTTACAGGCAGTAATTTCATTTTGATAATTGTTACAATTTTAAGGAATTTATTTTCTCTTTAGTGTGCCATCTGTTGCATTATAATAGGTCCATAATTAATTTATCACTCTGATCGAAATGACATTATCATTGTCTTGTCGTGGTAATTTGTGTGGTGTAAGTTTATCAAATACTCGTATCCTTTGAGGAGTTTATGTTCCAAGAATATATTTCAGACTTCAAATTTATAGCCAGGATTTATTGATTATTCTAATGAAAGCTCGTTTTAAATATTTCTATGTAATTCATCTTGCATATCTCGTCAATGTTTGATATAAATTTCAGTTATTTCTTATACTCTAGTTGATAAAAATATGACAAAATAAATTATCATATGTTATCGTAAAATATCTGAAACGAGCCTTCGTTTCATCAGGTTAGTAAGTATATCTAATAAACACAAGGCGGGCATCTGGTACAGATACAATATTTAGCTTACAAAAAATACATAAAAAAGGGAAGTGGTATAACAGGGAAGGAAAAAAGTCTTCATCTTCCTTCAATATTTTTATATGGTTTTTGTTTCTTCTTTCGATTAGATTTTACATGGATTTCAATTATCGTTACACTCTTGACGATAAAAACGAAATAAATTTTCTAACGTCAGCAAAAGGAGACTTGAATTGAATAAACGGGAGCCGTGGAATGTCATCGTGGTGCACTCGTCAGCCTAATTCAGAGGGATTCACTCACGCGCGCCGTCAAAACACGCCCTCGCCCCGTCTGTAGGCCTTCAAATTTCTTCATCCGCAGAGAGATCTTCTCTCCGGGGACGTGACAGCGCGAGAAACGTAGGGAACCGCCAATGATGAGGCGTGTGCCTCGTGGGAAGGCTGGAAAAAACAAGCGCGAGTGTGGGAAATAACTTCGCCTCCCTTTCGATATGCCCTCTGGAGGCGACACTGTGTTTGGTCGTACGCGAGCATAACAGCGATCTTTCTGTGATTTTGAGGGGTTAGAACGGGTGGTTTTTTGTTCGCGTTTCCTGTTGGTTTGGATGACACTCGGTGGAAATACAGCAAAAGGGTTGGAGATCTGCTACAGCCGAAGAAGTGATGGGGTGGAATAGAAACGATGCGCTCTCTTTTACATCGTGAGATATCTTCTGTTAGTTCTTTCGTGGGAGAATGTTTTTTTTAACAATTTCAATGAAAAACTTCTTTCGTTGTTATTTTTTCTATTTTACGATAGACTCCGTTAGTACATACTATCATTAAGTTCTTATTACAAAAACCGTGTTTTAGTTTTTGTCTTTAATGAATGATTTCTTTTTTATCACAAGCTCCTATGTCCACAAAAGGCAATCACATAAAGATGCATTACACGAAAAGTTTAACAAATTTGGTTATTAGGAGATCACTTCCTATAAATAATTACTATAATTATACAAAAATATTTAATTTAAAATCAGAAAAACAGCAAGAATATTTCATGAATTTGTCTTCTCCAATTTATTATTTAAGGATTTATTTGGTTACTCGATTCTTTAAAATCATAAAATAAAAATTTTCCTGTTGGTGCAACCAGAAATGTTAATGAAGTAATAACCTTTTCACTCTAGCCGTAAAGATTATCTTAAGTTCCATTTACCTCTGCATCTTTTTTCTATCCTAGCCTCCTTTTTAAAGACCTTTTTAATCTAAATTTTTTAAAAATCGATTTATTTAATTTAATTATTACGATCGCTGTGGAGTAATTACATTAATCTCCGGCGGCTAAAAGGCGTAATCATGGATTTAATTTAGAAGTCAGGTTATATTGTTGTTTTAATTAATTCGATTTGGTTATAGAAATACGAATCGAGCTGTAATATGAATTTTGTTGCCGTATGATAGGAATTATCTATTTAAATGCAGGGGAAAACAGATGTACCGGATGTACCGAAATGTAGAATGTTTTCTCTGTGAGTTTCTGCATGGTACCCAATTTTCTCTGCTCTTTTCTCGGTACATACATATTTCATTCATGAAATTCTTCTCCTGCGAAAAAATGGTAGTTGCGAAAGAAACTCGGGTATAGACACCTCTAGAGCCGTAAGAAAACCATGGCTGGCGTCGGAGACATCACCGCCTCGGGGGCCTCATAAATACGCCTCCCTTCAAAATAGGGAACTCTCCGGGAATTCTCCGGAGGAGTCGAAGGCGATACGCCTCGGAAGAAGAGAGCCAATTGGGCACGTATTTTCAAACCGTGAGAGATCTTCCACTACGGACTCCCATCCCCAAAAGACGAAGCGAAAAAGGGACTTCTCTACACACCTCTCCACTCCGCCACAAGCCAACTGGATTTCAAAGCAGTTCGCTCATTCGCCATCTCACCTGCGTTCGTGTTGCTTCCCATGTGTTTGAGATTTCAGTTGCCGCCGAATCGTGTGACGACTCGTAATGAAGCTAACTGCCGCTAACTGCTCTCTCACGATTGAGAAACTTCGCGTTTATTTTGGATTGTTCTCGTCAATTCCGGTACTTTTCTCCAAACTCCGCTCCACTCCTTATCCGCAGTTGAGGATCCTCCCTTTTTTGTTTTTTTTTATCTTCACTGCGATTTCTTCTCAAATCCGTGGCGCTCAATTGCTTCGCAACTGTTTCCTCCTAGTTGTACTTGTGCCCGTCTTGGAAAGGTCCGCGCTGGCGTCTCCTCTCTCGTGATCCTCGTTTATTTCGGCGGATTTATACTTCGGGGATGGTTTTTATTTACTTTTAAGGCTCATTCTCCGAGGAAGTTCCAGCCCTCTTTGGGATTTCTCTATTTTTCCAGGCGCGCTGATGTGCAGCTGTTATGATGGACAAGGCGATCAAAGTTTCTTCGCAAGTTATCCAGCTGCAGTTCTCTCTTTCTCTGCTCCTTCGTCTGGAGTTTGCAGGGGGATTTAAGTGCGCTCGAGGAAGGAAATAAACACCGGCGCTTGTTACTTTTCCTTCTTATTTTCTCTATTCGACAAATTGTTCGCTCGGCGTAACCTTATCTCTTTTCTGACAGTCTGCACGTACAGTAGCGTAGAATTTTTTTTCATCCGCCGTTTGTCGAATGAAGCATTCTATCTTGATGGATTTTTTCCCCGGGAGGGAAAAATTCGTGTCTCGCGGAATTTTCCCTTCTATTTTCAGTTTGAATTTCCTTCAGAGTTTTGTTTTCTCTGTCGTTCTGTTGAAAATCTCGTATTTTCATGTTTACTTTTAATTTGAGAGAAATTGTTTTCTAAGATTTTTTTTTCATTTACAGACACGTGAATCTCAATCTAACAATTTAAACAAATGTTTTGTCTTCAGGATTTATAAATTTCTGATAATTTTCAGAAAAACCCAGAAAAAGCCAAAAATTTATCACAATATAATATTTACTGGAAAACGACCACGGTTTCAACTCTAGTGTCGTCATGAGGCATAAAGTCGAAAAAGGATATATTATACATGAGGAGAATATAGGAAAAAAGGGGTTAAGAGAGGGGGCATATACCTTCTCCTCGTATATAAATTAACCCTATTTATGACTATGCGCCAGATAGAAGTTGAAACCGTGGTTGTTTTTCTAATAAATGTTGTGGTGTATAAAATGTCTACATTTTCTTGAATCCTTATGGATTAGTACCACGATTTCATGGCCTTAGCTGTGTATTCAACTTTAAGAAGATCTTATTTTCATTTAAAGACTCTAGTATTTAAATGTAATAATTTGAAAGAAATATTTCATCGTCTTAGTTTCTAAATTTAGAATTTTCTAATAACTCTTCTCGTCATATTTTGTGCTACATTTTCGTTCAAATACGCGAAGTAAACTACAATATCAGGACATGCGATATTTGTTTTATTCTTCATTTGTGAGGTGTATTAATGGAAAAAATCACCTGAAAACTTAATCATCTCAAATTTCGGAATAAAATGAGTACCCTTAAAACTCTTGTTCGTCAGACCAAAATCATTTTTTCCCATCCGTTTTCGTCGTCTTTTGTGAGCGCTAGGAAACTTTAGGAATAGCTCGTACGTAAATTATTTTAGAAAATACAAGGCGGGATGCATGCGATAATGGAGCGTCGCTGCAACGTATGAGAAACTTCTGCTGCCCTAGATCCCGTGGCGCACCCTTGAAAGCGAGGGATAAAGAAGAGCAATGCAGTTTCGCTGCACTTCGTTAATTAATGTTGCCTCCAATTATGAGACTGATGCAGGAAGCCTGTAAAATGGGCCCTCCAGGCGAATCGATGAAACCATGAAGAAAAAATTTCGAAGCCCTCCCGTTATTTACTCCGCTCGCACTCATTTTGTTTTTATGTGTCGTAATTAAACCTGTTGACGCCATCCGTTCATTAACCGAAAGAAATTTGATCAATATTTTCCGCCGCCTGCATTTTTTCACTCATTCGATATTTTTTCCGCGTACTTCACTCGCTCCTTGGACTCGTTCCTTTTTTCGGATTTTTTTGCAATTAAAAAAGAAAATTAATTCCGCATACGCTGGCGTACCTACTCAATGAACGATCGATCTCTATGCAGATGGGGAATAATAGGTGATACGGCATGCAAGGATTTCATTCATCCAGTTACTTGCTGTATTAAATTAAATTATCGAAGGCCTTGGTTGATCAAGAGCGTACAATTAATACTAGTAGGCATCTTAATTACTTCTACCTAGGCAAATTATGTTTCGTCTTGTCTTAAACAGTGTTTATGCCGATAAGTTATACTTAAATACCAATGGTCAATATGTTGTTTTCATAGATAAATAGTATATATGTATATATATATTTGTAGATGATTGAGCTTTCATAAATGGAAATTATTAAGTTGCAAGTACACTACATACTATGAGTTATATTTGAAATTTAAAAAAATAAATCCGCATACATGGATTTGAATTGCATTTGAAAGTGCTTCATGAACCATTACTCGTAATTATAACTAATATAGTTGGTTTGCTTTGTAATATAATAGGCAACAATGTGAATATCTTAATCCAATTCCTCATTTAAATATTGAAATGCTCGTATTTTGTGTATTTTATCACACAAGGGGTATTTGCTTAGTAATTGATTTTTCGTTTGTTATTGATCACGGGAAGAGGAATAGTGATATTTTTTTATTATTTTGTGTATTCTAACCGTTAAGAATTATATATTTCTATCTTTACTTCATATGATTTGTTACATGATGCTCTCATTAAAGGTTGCGTTTGTGAGTCTAAGAATTGGAATTTACTCACACAGTTGTTTTTTAGAAACTCTATTTATGTTTCGACCCTTTTCTCTCGGTCAATAGACGCTGGGTTTCGTGCTCTAGAGTAAAGAAACGGCTTCCAAGTGGTTTGGAGGCATATCATTCAGGAGATGAAATTTTACTCCTTCCCTAAAATAGTGCCTCAGTTATTATAGCTAAACGGTTTTGACGACACCGCTGAATGTCAAGTTAGACTTTAAACTGTCTACAAACGAAAATGATGAGAATATGGAGAACTTGCAAATACTTTTGGATATTTATTCGTAAAAGAGGAACATTGGGTTAGTTTATTTCTGAGCTTCCATTGAGGCTGGTTAGTGTTAGAGTAGCCAAAATTTATCTTTGAAAATTGTTGCATATGAACATTACTTTTCTGTTAAGTTAGTGCTATCGCTGTTCGTATTTTCTCTAAATATATTCGCATTTTATTTATTACAGTCGTGAGGCATTGTCCACGTAGTTTAGGCTCTTGAAAGTACAGATAAATATTCCAACTCAGTTTCAAAGCGCTTTGGTCCGCCCCATAAAAATTTACGATGTTATTCTATTTTTGTTACTTTACCGCAGAGAACATAAATGACTTCCTTTGATGTCTAGACCTATCCCTACCTAGAAAACTAAGGGCTAAGTTATGCTTTATCTAAAGCATGAAAAATTATTTGATCCTATACATCGTATCTGTTACTTCAAGGTGTAAATCGTAAAATATAACTGCAGGTTTACTAGCTCTATAGAATTATAAATTTGGAGAAGGAACAAATCATCTATTTTAGTAAGGGATAAAAATATTAGCCCAAATGTTGAGATTAAATGGATACGTAATGTTGTGTTACAGTTTTTCATAAATATTTTGGTTTCATAAGCAATGTTTTCCTATAACACAACATTGGTTTTTTAATAAGCGTATTGTGTCTTTTAAAACGAAAATTAAGATACTATATATCTATAAGTAAGAGGGTAAATATATTCGAACCGTATTATCGTCTTAAGTATATTTTATGACAAGTAATTGCTTAGTTTCTGATTCCATGGATATCTGTTCAGAATAGGCGCATCTCCTTCTGCTTTGAAGTCCTTTACCAAATTAGTTATTTGTATAAATACAATACATACAACTATACTCATTCAGAAAGTAATTGCAAATAACAGTTCTATCCATAGGATAGCTATATATTTAACTAATTCGTAACCATGTATTTAATTAGATAAACATTTTAGTATTTAATATTTCCTCATGGAATGTTTCCGTTGTTGGAAATATCAATATTATCAGATGGCTCTAAATTTATGATATTTTTCTCTCTATTAGAACATTTTCAATTATATAAAAGTGCAATCACGAAATAATTGTGAGCCTAGATTAGTTAGAAATATTTTTGTGGACCGGCAGAAGTGGGAAGTATCAAAATAATAGGAAGTTCATAATTGCGAAATATTTCTACCTAAGGACCGACTTTGCCAATCGGAAAGCAGAAGCGCAGATTCGTTGGATCCGTGGCATTCGGAAGGGTTTCGAAGTCTCACCCCTCGTCATCGGAGGCGACATTCTTCCGTCTCCCCGGGCAAGAGCTCGTCTGGGTAAATAGGAGGATATGGTTCAG
Organism: Sympetrum striolatum; assembly: GCA_947579665.1. NCBI lineage: Eukaryota > Metazoa > Arthropoda > Insecta > Odonata > Libellulidae > Sympetrum > Sympetrum striolatum. Next base: position 85,459,183 of record OX388345.1, read on the forward strand.
GGTCGGGGAAGATAAGGGCTGAGCATTAAACCCTCATTTCGCCCCGAGGGCTTTTGGATGGATGGCAACGGAAGTTATTTTTTTCTGCCCATGTTCAAGGAAGAGGGTTAAGGAAGGAGTTCTGGAGAATTGTCGGTTTAATATCGGAAATATCGTTACGCGTGCCTCGGGGCTATGTACACGCTCCCTTTCAAACTCTCGGAGACTGCGGATAGTTTGACTATCATCCTCGATGGAGAGACGTCTTTTTTGGTGAGGAAATCACTTGGACTCCCTCCTTGTATGGAGATCGGCTAAGATCTTTCCGAGCTTAACGTCGGTGTATTGTCTGTCGGAGATATCGTTCTTAGCTATTTGCTGCTCTTTTGGGTGAAGAAAAGCCTTTTATCATAAGGGATTCTCCGAGAAGGATCAATATTTCTATGTCTCTAGAGGAAGTAGGAGTTCAAACCTCATCTTCGCTAACGAGGAGGCAGAAGAGTGAAGTATGAGTATTACTCTGTGAAGAGTTTTTCTATTAATGCTTGACTACTATGTCTCAAGGGCTCCATGGAGTCCTTCTAATATGAAATAAGTTACATCACACCCGCATAGGGATGAATTGGTAATTGGGCGCATTAGACCCTATTTCAATGCCCCAACGTGAGGGGTGGTCTCAACGAAGACCGAGCTAAGAAACTTCTCGCAATTTGTTACAAAGACCAGATGTGTGTATTTATTGTTAAATATATGCGTCATAAATATATACTAATGGAAATATCACCTATATAATTAAAATTTATAATTTTATTTACACTTTATAAGTATGCGAATCTTACAGAACATTGATTTGTGTGCACATAATAAGAAAATGATTGTTTTTAAGATTGTATAGCTAACCACGGTATTGATATGGTCTCTGTATGTACTGGAGGCTTTGTATTTCTCAATCTGTTCCTTTTTGAGTATTATGTTTTGCTTCTAGTAAATATTCCAGTTTCTAAATATTTTGGCGCTGCATAGTCATTTGATGCCGCGCGTAATTTCTGTTTCTTGTAATTTTTCTAGCATAGAACTAGATGATGATAAATTGTAATTTACTCTTTCCTCTTGCATAAAAATGGTCATATCTCTCTCTCATTCATCCTTGTATTTCGTATTCGTAATTTTCTCTCTGAAACGAAATAAACGTTCTCTAGTCGCACCCCTCTTTCGGCCGTAACAGCTTTAGTCTTTATCCATCCTTTTTATTAGCGAATCACACGGAACAATTTATTGCTATAGAGAATAATTTCATTGCAAATCCAGAGATAGGCTGAAAGGCCGGACTTTAAGAAGCAAGAATCGCTTCTTACCCCCCGATGTGTCCACAAGAATGCGTTTCTCGCAGTCGAGGGAAAGTTTCACAACTGCAGGTATCCTTTAAATACCATCGCCAGCGTTAATAGCATGCACTCTCACGTCCGACCTCGCCCCCTTTCAAACGGACGCATTCCTGACCTTTATCTACGGCGAAGGTGTTCGCTCTTTCGCGCTGAATAAGCGGATGGGCATTTCTTATCCATTATGCTCGGCCCGTCTTTTATTTTTCCCCGACGGGTTTCGCGGCCTTCTTAGTTAAGTCTCCTTTGCCCCCGTGACTTCTCTTATGCCCGCGTCACTTTCATCGCCCGCGGAAGTTCAGCTCTTTTGATCTCCAGCCCTTCTCCGACGCTGCATCCGCGTATTAAAAGAGGGAATGCGGCCGACAGCTTTCTTTTGTTTGCTTTTTTTCCGTTTCGGAATCCTCCCTATCTTTAAGGCGCAACGTTTTCGCCCCCTATCTCTACATCTGGGCGCGAGGTCGGGAATAAAATGGGTTTTCACGAATCTTGTCGGATCTCTTGTAATGAGGCGGCTTCCAGTTAACGTTGCGCTGATAAAATTCTTAGTTGCTCTCCGTGTCGTGTTTTTCGGCTACTCGGTTCGTATAAGTAGATGGAGCTCTTTGGACGCGGTGTTTCTTCAAAAAAAATACTCAGAGCTTCTGGTGTATCATGTAGTAGCAAATTCCGGCAAGTACGAGAAGATGAAAGTTCTCATACTCGTAATAAGAATTCTACCATGTAAAACAATCAACTATCTAATCTTTGCCTTAATTTTTAAGATTTTGTTTCTTACGTCATGATTAGAGAATAACTTCGGGTTTTGGCTGAGGCAATTAATCAATCTTAATACTCACAGATATCTAGAAATATTCCTCAGAATTTTTTTTTCTTGATTTGATTACTATGAGACTAGTGTTGAGGAAATATTCGTGATGTTGAGAATACTTATGTGGTAGTAAATTACTCTAATCATTGAATTCCATTTCTAGAACAGTTTTCATTGATTCACTCGGATAATGTGTATAATGGATAATTAGGACAGTGTTTTCTACAGAAGAGACCTCACACGAGCGGATATTACCGATTAAGAAATTAACATAAGTATTCTACATCTCGATAGGTTTATGTGCCTCAATAATCCCTATTCAATGCTATTTATTTATTTTCTTCGTTGCTTACTCCATTCTGTGTCACCTTACATCATATTCCTGTGCCTTCTCCTCTGCTTATCTTCACATTTATTACTTTCAATCACTTTATTTAGCGACCCTTCTTCTCTCAATATTTGACCCAACTATTTCCGCTGTCGTTGCTTATTTACTCAAATTAAGACACTCTCGTCCACAGCTATCTTCAGCACATTCAATCAAGGAGTAAATTATTATGTACAAATAGTTTTCGTATTTCATAGTTCTAAGAAAAGGCATCACTTTTATTAAAAAATACTGTTTTCAGAAATATTTTATATTCGGTATGGTTCAATTTATTAGATGCTGAACTTTCAATAGACAAAATACGATAGATAGAAATAACTTTTAATCCTTAGAATGTGGTTCACAGAATTGTTTATCTTTAAGCAGTTTTTTCCATCTTTGCAAGAATAACATCCGTGACATCTTTACGGCGATGCGTAGTAATTTCACATCGAGCAACCCCTCGCATATGATACTCGTATAGATGCAAACTTGTCGCCGCATACATATAATATATAATCCCTTTACTGTTCGTTTATTCGATCTTAGCCGTAACTCCCATCCTCCCGGGACATCCGCCCTCGTCAACATTTCCGTCCCTTTCTTTCGCCTCTTTATGCCTCGAAAGAATCTCTTCAATCCCTCCTCACAGTACTCTTTCTCGCGTTCATATTTATACCTTCCTCTCCTCTTTCCTTTTCAGTGTTATAATATGTAGCCCCGGATGATTTCTTTTTTTTTCGGTGGAGGGGAAGGGAATGTCCCTCTTAAGCCCCTGGGCCTCTCCAACCGCGACAGAAAGCCCACGCGCATAAAATCCACAGGGCCCAAGGACATAGAGAACATAAATATGGTCGGGGTTCCCCAAGGCACCTGTCTCTCCCCGTGGAAAAAACTACTAGCAAAAGCTCGCTCACAAAAGTCTCCCACCTTTATTTTCCTTCCTCTTCATACTCGAGCTTCCTTTCATTCCATTTTTCGCTCCACACCGAGTCTACCTTTTCATTGCCTTTTTATCGCTACTTTTGCTGGGTTTCCTCGGCGTAGACGCCCCAAATGCTGATTTGTTGATTATCTCACTACCTGGAGAGATTCGATTGGGGTTGCTAAGGTGACCTTTTTGGGGCTTAAGTCGAGTATTTCTGAGGCCGATTCTCGTTTGTGTGACAATCTGGCGGTCGCCGCTACGTTGGTCTATATGTTCCGATATAATAGAGGAAAATATTGTTACAAGCACATTGTGGGCAAATATTACCTTCATGGGAAACTTTTGGTAGGAAGTCTAGAGTATAGAGGCAAAATGAGAATATTAGCTTTACAATAATTGCCTTATTCCTTCCCTATTACTTTTTTTGTTTATGAAGCAATGAATCCTGTGTTTAACAAGTCGTAGTGAGTTTCATGAAGTCAGGGCTGGATGTAAAGAGATGGATTATCGTAGACAGTGGGTGCAGTTTTATACTGTATTTATTATTAAGTACTCCATACATGCACTCATTGATTGTGTATTTATATTTTTGTCATTTTCATTCTCTTCGTGTAGCTTTTTCTGTCTGTAGGTATTTCTTATCCCCTTCCTTCTAAGTGGGGTTTTTCCTTTATTGGATAATTTTTCCCCAAGGATCTTTCGCTCAAGGATTTTAGTATTTTTCTCCTCATACCATCGCTAGAAATAGATTATTATAAAGTACATGACGATGGATTGGATGAAATAGATGATACTTAGTCTCATTTACGCCCAAATAATGATATTATTATATTTTAAATATCTATAATTGTAGATAGATATCGTAATTATGGATTTTAAGTATAGTCAGTAATTTAATAGAAATTCAATGTTTTTTGTCTTTTTATCGTGATGGATTATCCTCCTTGTGCATTAAAAAAACTACTTCACCATATTGAGTATTATTGTATAATAGACTATTCCCACTTATTCGTAAAGTAATGAAATCTTCCCGCAAAGACCAAGAGAAATAAGATAAGAGCGTATAGTTTTTAGGTGAATCTTCCGTTCCATTTATTTTCCGGGTATTCCATAAGCACTTAGTCTTGGAAACGGTATTATTTCTGAAGCGAACTCCGTTTGGCGCGTGAACGGCTAGAAAAGGAGGGAATAAGTAGAAGAGGGAGGGAGAGGGGTGTTGGAACGGGCAATGGACGGCGGCGTTGTCGGGGTAAAAAGACTGAAGAGTGCGCGTTCGTGAAAAAGCTGAGCTTGGAAGGATAAAGCGGAGTAGGGAATGAGGTCTGGATAGTGGTGTTAGGCTCGGGGGAGGCGAATGGCCAATACACAGCTTGTCCATTAACCGATAAATCTGTTTGCCATCTTGAGTCCACTTATCCCGGAGAGAATTCTTCCCTCGGCTGCGCTGCCGGCGATTGTTTCTCGCGTATAGTGGCGGTGATAAAGCGTGATAACTGGATTTACCTACGATTGGAAAGAAAGAAGTTCACAAGTTGGCCGTCGCCGATCTCTTAGATTCATTTGCCAGTGTTGTACCCGAAGAGGGGGAGTTTTAACTGATTTCTCGTAAAACAATTAGTTTCGAACGCCGTAACAGGTGATGCAATAAACCGTAAACACGTGAGGCATTTGAAGCAACATCCTACTTTTCTTATGGTTTCGCAAGGTGGTGATTGCAATCAAGGAGGTTGAGTTATATTACCTTGATTGGAAGGATGGTGGATGGCTTTAAAATATTGTGTGTATTGAAGTAGATCTTGGCTATAAACTTAAGGCTAGGGATTAGGCAACCTCTCTGTTACTTTGGGCTTACTCATTTACTTGATATATATAAATGATGCTAATAATATAGTATTTGGGGTGAAGAATATCAGTTCGGAAAGTGGGTGACCTAGGTTCTAATCTCGATGATATCGCGATTATTCAATTCTTATAATTCCAGACTTTTAATATGGAGCTTTTTCAACCTTTCCGCAAAAGAGACATGTTAGAAAATAGAAATGGATAATTCGGCAAAAGAAATTCATTTTTGGTATCCATCTACTTTCTTATTATTTTTTATTTTTCGGAAAGTTCTCTCATTAATGTGAGTGAAATCCATCCCGATCTACTCAGAATCTATCACGCAGCACATTATATGTAATTTTAACAGAAGGAATTTTATTAAGGCAAAATCCAGGTATAAATGTACAATTTTCCCATAGAATTTTTGGGTTAAATATATCATTGAGTGGAACTTATGCGGAATGAAAAGTTTTGATTTGACATTTCAACAAAATCATCTCTCCTCGGTTTCTGAAGTTGCTCCGAGTTGTGGATATTCCCGTCTTTCGGAATTATAACTCTGGCGTCCGATATTTCCTCGAACCCTCTTGAAACATTCCATTAAAATCTGTCATCGTTTCCATCTGGTAGAGTGCAACTTTAGCGCTAGACCCCTTCTGGTGGAAGGCCGTAATACATCTAACCCTTCACAGGAAAGGTTTTCCCCGAAAGCCTCGATTAGAGCGTTTCCTAAGAAATCTTCCTCCGCCCGCTATTTCTCCTTCGAACGTGTCGCATTTCCTTTCTCCCCCGAATAGGATTGCTGCGAATCGCTCAGATGAATTTAAGCCCGGATTGGAGGTGACATGGGTGTCGGCGAAGAGACGGGGGTCAGCGACGCCCCTTCACTCCTTCCTCCGTCCCTTCCGTGTGCCCTCCCTTTCGATGCACTGGAGTACATGACGTTCACGTACGTTTTCTCCTTCTTGGCGAAAATCTTTCTCGGAATTTCCTATACGTGTCATCGCGGGTCGTAGTTCATACAGGACGTGTGGCGTTGAAAATTGGGGCTAAATATTGCATCTCTTGTCAGGGGTCGAATCCGAGGTCAGACTGGTGTTCAGCATCTGTCAAGATGAAGTTCGCGGCATAACTGATGTGTTTATCTGATGACCAGGTCATCTAAGCGACAGGCAGGAGCGGAATATTAAGAAATGCCATCCCCTGAATTATTTCTTTTTCGCATGGGAAAATCTCCCTTTGGTAAGAACGCGTAAGGGAGGTAGCCTTTGGCATTCGTGTTTCTAAAAGTGCTTCGAAAGATGAGGTCATTTCGCACATACTGGCCCCGGCCAGGAGTCAAACCCAAACAAGGTCCCACAGGCTTTGTGTAAAGATATTCCTATTCAATTTTCTCACATTTTTTATTCAATTACTTAATATTAATCTTTATCCACCAATTTACCGTGGACATAGCTAAGCTTCAATAGCTGCCTTTACCGGAAACCCTTTAACTGGTCAATTTTTCTGATTTTGCACTGCAGATTGAATAATCAGGTTTCAGATGATGAATGGATTAATTGACCGATCACCTTGGAAATTTTTTGTAGATTGTTGATAAAATATTTTATCATCTGTTCTCCTTTGTAAACATTTACAAATTTTCATCACAAGTTTCTGGAATTGGTAATTTTTCCTTTAACATTTTCTTTTCTTCCGGGCGCTCTTAACCATCAAATGTAAAAATTTTGGCTTGATTTTATTGTGAACAGTAATGCTAAAAGCTACTTTTTCATCGGTCTGGACCAAGTTATATATCATATTATTTTGAGGGCAAGGAGGTATGCCAGATGGAGCGGCTTACTTCTGAAAGTATTTCGCTGTCACGTGAAACAATTATTCAATGGCCTAAGATATGATAGGGATCGGGAGGCCAACTATGTATTTACTGTTTTTTCGGTGTATCGCTAAGTTTTTAAAATTGATAATTCAATATTCAGTCAGATTTGTTCAAAGTAGAAGTTAACTTTTTGATGGGAGGTATGTCAAATTTCTCTACTGTTCGTTGCTTTTTAAATCATTTATGAGAGAACTTGTTCTTCTGAGGTTTAGTTTTCTTAGCGGTAGGCTCATACGCACCGCTTTCTCTCGCCATCTGCTCGCCTTTTGTTCCACGTTGAGTCTTCAGGTTGCTGGAATATTTTTCTCCGTGAATAAACAATACCCCTGCATTGGTCGCCCTTTTACGCGCATTCTCCATTCCACGGATTTAGCGCTTCTAACGGTGGCGACAAAGGAGTACCGAAGTTCTCGTGCACTGGGCTCTTACTCAGCGGAGCGAAGCCCAGAATAACTACGCGTCTGCGAGACGGGTCAGGCCCATGGAATGTCCATTGTCCTCTCGAGAATTACACAACCTTCCTCAGACCTAAACATTGCGCCCCTACCTGAGGAGATTCTGGGAATATGAGGAGGGCTTAGAAATGGGGCGACGATATGCGCGACGGGCCTCTCGGCACGTTCAATTCAAAACGCCATTCTGGTAGAGCTCAATGGCAGAATTTCTCGTCCAGGGTTCTGAGATCCTAGGGTTTCGTCATTAAAGGGTTGGGAATGTAGAATAGGAATAGGTCAAACTATGGAAGCGAATAATAAACCTTTAGGATAAATTTGAGTTCGAGTGGATTGCTTTTCTTATTCAGTTGGTAAATAATTAAGAAACAGTTACTAATGATTGCATTCGGTAACTATTGCTATAGAATTATTTAGAGCGTGTTTATCAGCGATATTTCAGCTTTTACTCCTAGTGACTCGTATAAACTACTTTAAAGACATTCCGGTCCGATCCGTTCACGATTTACTTTTCCTGCAAAAAAATTAATCTTCTAAGACTTATAAGCTGAATAGTTTTATTATACTATGGAATAATTTCATTGGTAAACCATATGCGTGGCATTTTTATGAATTTTTTAGCAACAAAATATTTAAACGTAGGTTCTTCTTCTTGATCTCGTCTATGTATAAGTAATTTATCTATTATTACAAAATATTTTTTTGTCATGCGCCTGCTGTGAGCTTAACAAAAATTCTCCTTTAAAATCATTCGCTAGATGTAATATTGCATTTTCTTTGTTTATATCAAAGTAAATCTTTTCTAGGAAACACGGATAGGATAATTTCGTTTAATTTTATGAAATTAAAACAAGTCTTATATTCACAATACTGCTTATTAAGCTTTTATGAGTTGTTGCAGGTCGTAGATTTGGCATAAACTTCTAAAGGTGTCTTTCTTGAGGGTTTTCCTTTTCCCTAGCGATCCAAAAGGAATGCTACGCTCGGGATAACGTTTCTAAATCTCCCGTGAGGCGTGTGTGGTCGCCGCGCCGCCGAGATTAGACGCAGGGCAGTCTCGGCCCGAAGTATAGACACGCTCGCTTGTGGTGTTTGCGATTGCGACCGAAAAGGGAGATTATTTTTTTCCCTCGGTTTAGGTCCTGGGAGCGTTTCATCCTTTGACAATTTCTGTCGGCGATGCACGCTCAATTATACCCGCCGCAGGGGAAAAAAGAGCAGCGGAAAGGTTGGGGGAAGGACGGTGAAAAAAGACCGTGGAACCCGATAACGCCGTGTGCTTTGGATAAAAAGAAGATGGAATTCTTCCCCGAGGAAATCCTTACTCCCGACGTAAGAGGGTAGAAAATTCTCACCGTTCCTTCCTCCATCCCCGCGTATAACCCTCCCCATTTAGTAGCAAGTGGAGAGGAGCCGTTTCAAATCCCCCAATTGATGGGCTAAAATATGACGAATGGTCCGGATTTCTCCCAAGGAGGAAGAGGTCGGAGAAAGAGAAGTCCAAAGCGGAGGCTGAGAAATGGGAGAACCGAGAAAGATGGGGAGTTTTTAGGGTCTTTCTCTCCTCCTCTTTCGAGAAATCGCCTGGCTTATCTCTCACTTGCACGACCCTGACTTTTTCCCCATCTCATACACCCTTCCTTAAAAAATTTCCCCTATTTCATTCCTAAGGACATTTTTCTCTCTCTCCCTTTCTTTCTAGCTGTATCATTCCTTATTTCCACTCTTTCCTTAAGGATTGGTGATGCCTCCGTAATGACGCAAACCCCCACCGCGTTTTGAGCGCCCCCTTTCTCTCCACTCTCATTACTGCATCTCAGGGCGCTTTTTTTCGCTCTCGAATTCAACCCTTCCATCCCCACCGTATCGCTCGCCCTCCACGCTCTTTTTTAAAACTTTTTTCGCACTCGTTACCTTGAAAGTGTTGAGTGCACGCAGAAAAAACCGGGCAAACACATTTAGTGCGTTGTTCAAGGGTGTTACGGTAACGGGAGGAAAACGGTGGCAAAATGTTGCGCGTGTCTTGTAGCTTGCAGGTTTGAATCGCTTTTGCTTGTCTAATGGTCCTGATCTACTTAAACAAAGACTATTCATATTATTTGGTGAGGGTTGTGAGTAATTTTGAGGAATCTACGATTTCCATCTATTTTCGATTTTTCCATTCTCCGAAACATGGGACAGTTTGGTTTCTGTATTTATTACTTTAATCGCGAGTATATCATTATTTATTGATCGTTATTATCGCAAAAATTAATATCGCCTCACTAAATCTTACTCACTGATCTGGTGATGTTGCAATTACGGCTGGGAGAAAGGTTTTTTTAATCTAAGAAACAGCCATGTTCAATTTATTTCTTATTGAATAAAAGAGTAGTGCAGATGAATTTGTAAACTAATCTCCCCATATAACTTATAAATACATTTGCCCATTTTCATAGACGAGGCAATTTAAACTGTTTAAAATGATTATTAACGTAAAAAAATTTCTTTTGTGACAGTTAAATCAAAACCAATCAATTTTGTAGGTTTCTCCCCTCATAATTTATAAGTTTTGATACATGTTGCTGGTGTTCTTTGTTGTTAGCTCTTCTTACCTAACACTCTTATTTTATCAAAAACGATGAAATACGCGAGGATAAAATATATCAAAAAGTTTATCTAACTTCTTTCGTACTCTTTTTCGCTAGGTTTCATCAAACTCATTGCTACCGTCTTTCCAACGAGGATTTCTATGAAACACGTTATTTTTATCTGTGACGAAGCCCTGTTTGGAGCAAATAATGATCTAAGGTTTTTATTTGAATTCCCAAACGGCATTTAAACTTGAAAAAAATTAAATAGCTCTCCTCCTATGGCGCTTTCGCAATGTGTTTCCTTTTATAGACACTCTGCTAGCCTACTTGGAAAACGATGAAATTATGCCGATAGATCTGCTTTTGATAAAACGGTCCGAAAGCTAATCTCTCCGGCTCGTTCCTTTTCAGAACTCGCTGCATTCCTCTTTCTGCAAACTCCCCTTTTATAGGCCGACTCCCACCATTCCGGTCTGGACTCTAATAAATGAAGGCTTGAAATGAAGATCGGTTTAATCTAAAGCGCTTATTTCCTGCATTCTCCCGTATGTTTTTATTTCAAGTTTCCTTCGATTCCAAATTGATCGTCTTCGTCCCAATTAACAGAGGAATTCGTTCATAATGTGGGTAACCAAAGCGAGAGTAGCAAATGTCACAGTTCACGTATAGTGTAGATATTTCTGGCACGAAACTGCCGCTCCACTGCAAGGAGTACTCCTATCATCTTGTCATACCGTCTCATTAAGTCTACTTTATTGGCTGGAATTAGACTGGGCAGATCTTGGCTAAATATATACGCTTACAATAGAGGAAGTTTAGTCGTTTTATATCCTAGTCCATTCTGATCTTTCTCAGAATCTTGAAAGTTTCTCCTATTTTTTCTATTCTTAAGGTATTCTTGTAATACTCAATCGTTTAAGTAATTATCCTTTCTGAAAATGAATCGAAGATATTTTTGGAGCTTATTATTTATTTATTCAAATGACGCTGCGATTAGGCCATCAGGCCTGGTGGCAGCGGTCCTATTCCTATAATAGTCCTGTAATATACCATTATATTAGATTGATGCTTGTGATGGTTAAGTTATAATCTAAACTTGATTGATTGGAAGTGTCCCACCTAGAGGTAACGTATATCAAGAGAAGTTATTTATTCGGACGAAGATTATCATTACAGGGAAAACGATAAAGTGATTAGATTACTACAGGATTGATGCAGTGGAATTCCTTTTTTAATAAAAAAGAATAGCTTCTTCGGATCATTATATCTCAACCGTTTTAATAGCTTGGAGTTAATCTTGTTGGTTATTTGGGTATTAAAATGTACACGGCGAAATTAAATGTTCTTATAATTCTGGATGTTTGAAGTATGAAATAATTCTATTAATGAAACCGTCTCAATGATGTTTTTAGCTCCTCCGAAACTTCCCAGGGACGTCAAGTTCTTCTAGGACCACTCTAAAAACCGGAATCGTCTCAGCGTGAAGGTGGCTTATCTCGATTCTATTCTTCGAATAGTCGTATCTTTCGTTTGACTAAAGATATAATGAGATCGTCGAAGGAGAGAATTTCTCCTGCAGACTCTGCGTAGAAAGATCGGATTGGAAGTGGAGCAATGGTATCCAGCGAGATGCGGAGAGCTATTACCAAATGTCGAACGAGAAGCTTTGGAAATGATAGGAAAGAGGATTTAGAGACTCCCTAGCTGTGATAGTCTTTGGTTTGTAACTGATCGCATCATTAGAATAGACGTCGCATTATATGTTCAAGTATGGGATACCGTAGAATCGAGATTCATATTCTCGATATTGTGATGTACCATTTAAGAATTCATAAATTCCATGTTCTCTGCTTGGTTATCCAGTCTCATGGTTTTAGCCGTAAGTTCGACTGAAAGTAATATTTTTTCTTTTCTTGAGTTTTTAAATTTCTATTCAAATTGGATTTTGGTGACGATCAGAAGAAATTTCTTGAGACTGTGATTTATTGGTCTTAATAATATTTATTCTCAATTGTGAGAACATCAGATTTTGATTTGAAAGGAAGTGGGAATGTGGAATTTTCAGTGTGCCTTCCCATATCGATTTCTCCAAATTTCGATACAATAGCACCATAATCACATCTTTGAATATTTGTCGTATCTGGCATTATGTGTTTCGTTAAACTAACTCCGATGAATCTAAAATTGAGCATCTGTTAGTGCTTGCCACAAACTGTTAAGCCAGCGAAGATTGCACTTTAAATCTTAAATGTTTCACAGAAGACATACAGGATGAATAGTGGTTCATAGTGACTACGATTTATGTTCTAAGAAATGACTGTGGAAATAATTTATTCTAAAACTAAAGACAGGTAAGTTCTATGAGAATATTTATGTATATGAAATACAAGTTATCAATGAGTTTGCTGTTTGAATTATTGCCAAAGGTGATCGAGATTGTTTTACAAATTTGAAGTTTATAGAGAAAGCTAATTATAGCAATGTTTGCTAACTCAAACATTCTATCGAGTGCTATTAGCTCACATTAGCTTCTTTGAGTGGGTGTTCTATTGACCTTTAAAGCAGCAAGTTCTTAGTGAAATAGATTCAGAAGAGGCCATATAGCATAAAATTATATGTAGTTTATTGTAAGCAATTTACGGAGAGATCAGTATGTAATATCTCAAGAGGGACCGAGTTGTGCCGTTTGATTCCATCAGTTTCTCTCTTCCCTCCACTTAATATTGCTCATTTACTACCACCTTTATGAAGATGCAAGTCAGGTACAGCCAATACGTCAACGGAGAGTCGGTTTCACTTAAATGCGCAACATGAAAAAATCACGAGAAGCACCGCCGCGCGGAATGGATTTAGAGATGAGTCCTTCGAGAAATGGGGCGGCGGTGACTCAATGCGAGAGAGCGAGTGCATGTGCGAAGTAGCATACGTCGCCCACCTCCTTTGTTTATCCCCCGTTAAGAATCGCGTACATCTCAAAACGGAATTACAAGCGAAAAGAGGACGCGCGGAGGACGGAATTAAAAAAACACGGCATGCGCACCACTGCTCTCCTTTTTTTAGTCTTAGCGCTAATCAGCTTCACTTTTCACGTCCCACTCGAAGAGCAGCTCTCGCTCTCGTAAATCTTCCGCTAACAGTGGAAGGCGGCCGCTATCCCTCCAATGCACTGTTTTTAAGACCACCCGAATGCGTTTATTGCCTCCTCTCTGGATGACTCCCTCACCATCCATCCTCCGAAAGTGCGTGCGATTTAGCATTCAGAGGATGAGGAGAAAGGAGCGGAAAACAAAAAACACAACTTCGCTTTTTATTCCCTGCAACTGCTAGTGAGGACGCGGCTCTCGAGTAAGGAAGTTCCTTCACCCTTTACCCCCGATTTTGTGATCGTGCCCTAAATTCCATTCCCCCGATTAGACTTCCTTTTCAGCCCTCTTCTTCCTACGCGCCTCCACTTCTCTCTCTCGTGTCATTGCCTCATTTTGGTCCGCTTTTATTTCTCCAACATCCCGACCCCCTCCCGAGTGCAGCGCATTAACGCCCAGCGTGGCTCATTTAGGAACGTAAGGAAATAACAAAAGAAAATCGAGCTGCGGTCTCCGTCTTTCGTTTTTTTCGCTCTTTTTATCCGCAGTGAGATACTAGAATTTATCTTTCCCCCCTTCTCTTTCTCCTTGTTCTTATTCCCCTGTGTTTGTATCCTTCTCGTTCCTTAAGACAGAGGAAAATTTCGTCTCGGCTGCTTGCGTGTTTCGCGGGATATTTTTTCCTCTCGCTCGAAAGGATCATTTGTTCCCATCTCGCATTTTTCCCGCGCGGAAAATTGCCGTGTATTCTTATATGATATCTTTTTTGTTCTTCTTCTAATTATTTCACAGAGTGCTTTTTTGGACGCGATGCTCGGCTCGGAGGATCTTTTTCATACTTCCGTTATTAAAGTACGCTCTGTTTTGGTAAAGTCTTGAGTTAGTGGATACTTCTTCTTGGATTTCAAAAAGTTTTTAAAATTTTCTCCCGGAATTTATTCTTCTCCTGCGAAGAATGCAAATTAGGTTTACTGTTTGCCGAGTTTTTTATCTGAAGAAAATTTCTCCGAGGGTTATTTTTAAAATATGTAAATGGCGAGTTTAATAAAATCCGCTGCGAGTTTGGGAGCATTTGCTGAGTTGCATCAATATTAGCTGGTACTTTTTTTTAGCTTTCCGCTTGCTGTATTTCCTGGTTTGCAAGAGTTGCTTTCCGAGAATCTTTCATAGAGAAGCTCGAGAATATTTTTATATTTTATTAATTTATTATCTCATGAAATTATTTCTATATTTCCTCCTTCATCTAGGAGTGGCTTGTCTTTAATTTATTCTATATTTACTACTCGCTTCGCTAATTTTCCTATTTTCATTTCAAGTTTAATTTTAAATAAAGCCAGTTAACTAAAAGGAAACAAAGGAATAGGGCTGTATTATTAACATTAAGAGTTAAAAGAGCCTCAAATAGCCGTTGTTACGTTTTATCGTCCTTAAGGGGCGCTTCCCCTTTTACACCACTTTGCGTTGCCGGTGCCTCTATGAGGCCATGGCTCGTGGACGATGCCGCACGGTCGGACGAAACCACACTTGCCGTTGCAAAAAGAATTCCCAAAACGGCTTGTAAAAATGTTCTGGCTGGGTATTCTAGGTGGTTAAGGCAGTCTCCCGGGTAGAGGAAGATCTCGGGTTCGATTCCCGGCCCCGTCAGTCATTTTTGAAGTCCGTTTTTCTTTGGGATTTTTCCTGGGTGCACGCCCTTATGTGCAAAGTAACCCCTTTCCTCGTATAGTTTAATATTATTGAAATCGATAGTTGAAGACAAGGCTTTTAGGAATTCCATCAAATAAGAAAGAGTTTATAATTTGTTATTGATGTAATGTAATGGAATATTGGAAAAATTTATAATTTATATGAATTATTTTCAGAGAGAAAAAATCTGATATCGATTAATAAAACTTAAGAATAGAAAATAAGGCCTTTAATTCTAAAAGCTTCACCCAGTGTAAAAAGTTATTAAGTGTTTCCACTAGTCTATTCTTGAAGATTGCCATTGCCTCATTAAAAATATAATGACATAAGTAAAATTAATTATTATATTAAAATATTCGTTTAAAATATTGATTGATTGAAAATGGAAGGAAAGGGTTTAAGTTTCAAGTCATTAGTATGTTGTGCCATTTAAATAGATGCTCGAAAGTAATTGAATGCGCAACATAAAATCTTGGCTGTGCCATAACTATTAATTGTATTTACTTATTTGCAGAACGCTTTCCAGTTGCCTAAGTTTCATCTCGTATAAGAAAGTTATTTTCGTCGTTTTTCCATCCAACACGAACCGGCTTTCGTTCCATCGCTTCGGAATGCCTTCTCACTAATCACTTCCCTAAAAAATGAGCGAAACGAAAGGAGCATATCAAGAAATTCCTCTCTTGATTTCCGCATTTTTCCGTCCGCCTCTTCGTCGAGTATGAAGACGCAATCGGCAGCTAGACAAGCGTGGTTACCGTTGCCATCGCAGTGGGACAGATGCATTTTAGCTCCATTCCTATTAAGATGAGCTGGATGGAGAGATCCGCCTTGGGGTGGGAAAGGCGACCGCGTTTTCTCTCTTTTTCCTCCGTGTGACTCAACACGCTCCACTCCATTTCTCATCCCAACCGTTCTTACGCCACAGTCTCCAGGTGTAGCTTCCAATCTCGAAGATGGGGAAAGGGGTAGTTCGTAGCGACCGACAACGTCTCCGCGTGAGTGCATTTGTTTTGTAGGTGGTATCGATTAACTGTTCTCTCAAGGAATAGCCGGCCGCTGTCTTCTTTGGACTTCTTGAATTGCTGAATGACTATTCCAAAAATTTTATTTTTGAAAATGTTTTCTCCCACTCCAAATTTAATGATGGCAGTAGCTGTTTTCATTTCCGTCGGTTTATGATTTCCGGAAACGAAGGTGATCAGCATTCCGTTGGATATTTTCCGTTACTTTGGTGAAGATTGTAGAAAAAAAGGAGGATTTGATATTTTTGCGCAAACTTTTTGAGAGCTCACAACCGGTTTTAGCTAATTATCACCATCTGTAGATGATATGGCATTTAGAAAGAATTTGAGGAACTTATTTCTACATATTTTCTTCTCAAATGCTCGATGGTTTCCGGTGCGATTGTATTTTATATATCTTCTAACTCAACAAGCTCTGTAGGAATTAGTTTTTACTGATTAGTTATTAAATAGTCTACTCTCTGATATTCCCATTTAGCAATTCTACTTGGATTTAATATCACAATAATGATCTCAATGTTCAAATTAAACACCTTATGTTTTTTTAGGGTGATTTTATAGCCACCGTCGCTGTTCTGCGTGTTTCACATAGATTAGAGTAGTTTATTTTCCACGAACATGAGTTATACTTTGTTCAATATGGTCATCATCTTTATTTTAACAATACTGTTGACTAATTTCTAGCTTGTAATAGACTAAAGACAGCTAACAGTTGTGCAACGTATCCATGTTTTTGCTTATTTTGATCGCGTTTTTCGTGATGTATGATCTTTCATGATATGTTATGAATCTCGATTTACTCAAAGGAACAGTTTCTACTTAAGCCCCTAATCGAAGTGTGGGAAGCACATCTAAAGTGACATGTTAACAATAAGGGGAAACGAAGCCTTGTTTACTGTGAATTGCATCGAGAGGGGGTTATATTGACCAGAAGGAGGCTCCGGATGACTAATGAAAATCGTAAACGCGAGGGAGAAAACGCGAACAGGGAGCAATATTCCTCTCTCGGATTGCAACTTTCTTGGGTGATTCATCACGGGATTTGGATTCGATTGGAGCGGCGATGGGAAGAAAGCGAGATATGAGTGATTTAAGGAGGAGTTGGATGTGGTCATGCGCGAAACCGCTCCTCCCAGCCGCGGATACTGGTTTGCCTCTCTCTCGTTAGATAAATAGCTTCCCTCTCCCCAAGGCACCACGTGGTCCTATTACTCCCCGTTTAAGGGTTTCGATCACTGAAAAATCACCCCCATTTGCTCTTAGGCCGAGGAGGAAAAGTGAAAATAAGTGGTGGCCTTCTTTGTTTTCCCCAAACTCCCAAGGTGTCGGGGGTAGGCGGTGTTTTTCGGCTTTTCCGTTTTTTCCCGCGTAATGACGCTTTGATGCATTTCCTTTGATGCTGATTGATCGCCTCGGCAGCGCTTCTGAAAAGGCGAACTCTGGCGAAGGAATGTGCCATTGTGTTTGTCGGAAGTTGGGATTTTCTTTGGGTGCCTTCGGCGGGACAAGAACTCTTCGGGGCCAAAGAGGTCGGCGGCGAAAGGTCATCGAAAGATCGCTTCGCCGTTTCCACGAAACTTTCTGAATTGTTTCGCTCCGTGTACTCGTATCCCGCGGTGGTTAGCGGATTGTATCCGCTCTCTGCGTTCGTGTTGAGATTCTGAATATCTCTACTCGCAGATGTTTCCCGGCGGCCCCCGAGGAAATAATTTATGCCGCAATGTGGGGGTACTTATCGAAAACGTATAATGGATATCTCGAATCAAGTTATTCACAATGTCGACCCATTTAATATGTATATTTATAAGTTTCATTCCTTTAATTTTCCTATATTATTAATAATATTATGAATTTCAACCACCAGAATTAGTGAATGTTAGGCTAAAAAGCTCGTCTCGTTCTTTTTATGGCAAGAACAAATTGAATTTTACGGAAGAATAAAATGTATTGATGAAAATTAGTGATATTACGGAGAACATTCTGGAATAATGTATTGATAAAGCCGTAACTCATGTAAGTGAGGTTTATAGACTTATCTAGTCTGAAGCGGCAGTCTGATGAAATTTTCAAAATTCAATAGTCATTGAATAGAACTTCTATATCTGTAATCTCTAATTCTAGTATTTTCTCTCTGCTCACAATTGAATCCATATAATAGTCATGGCCAAATTGTTATTAAATGCACGTTCCGTCGAGGTGGCTGGAATATCAAATAGTCTGCCCCACTAAAAAAGCACCATATCTTCCTATTCTATTATAATCAGTAAAACAACTTCAGTAAAAACACAATTTCCGCGTTTCCTTGATTAAAATAGTATATCTGACAGTTGTATCCGTTTTTATTCTAGTAACCTGTTTGGAGCGGCAACAGGAGAAAGGTTTCGTGTCCATTCACATAAATCGACGTTGTAACTCGCGGCTAAAGTTAGCAGCGGTCTCTCTTTCACTTAGGCGCCACTATCGCCGCGTGCATCGGCTGTAATAGAATTCTGAGGAGAGAATACCCCAACAGGAGTCTCTTTAATGCGGAAGTGCTCTTGATAGATAGCCGAGGCTTTCTACGATCGGTTCAGCCCGATTCTAATCTGTCGGATTCAGAAGAGGTTTCTTGTTTGCGTTTTGTTATGCTGAATCACGCGTCTTTTACAGGAGATTAATTTACGCGTGACAGCACATTTTACTAATCGTTGAATCCAATATTTTTTGCATCTACGAATACCTACAGAGGAATTATCTAAGGTTGAAGTTGATCGCGTGGTTAGAGATAATTGAAATCCTTAATGAGGTGGAATGTTCTGAGAGACTTGCATCAAGTAAATTGAATCGGTGAGTCTGTTTGTGTTTTTGTATTCACAACTTTATTCGTTATCTATAAATGATAGAGAAGTTGGGAAAATGTATACTCAATGCTGTTTCAAATAGCCTTGAGTTGCCAAGATTTACATATAAGTGTTTTATGGAATCATTCTCTTATTAATTGAATTAAAAACGTTATGCAAACAATATGGAGCACAAAACGATTCACAAATATTGACTTAACAAAATGCAGGCGAACTGATCGCTCATTAAAGGTAGTTAAATGAAGTGTATACACTATGTACTGCTGGTTTATTACATTTTCATGCATTTATGTCCATATTTGCAAATTTGTGAAGTCCATAAAGAAACAAGCCCATAAACACCGGTCCGTCTTCATTGGAAACTCGTTCAACAATTTTTCGTACTCATATATACATTAAAAGTTACACAGATATCATGAACTTATCATAGAATATCAACTTAAATGATTGAGCAATCTATTCGGTACGATTCAGAGTATACAAATCGCCTGTTTCATACGTATGCCGGTTTTTCTTAATTCTTTCATTTTCCGAATAATCCTATTTCTGCTGTATTTCGGCGAGAAAGGAAACCGAAGTGAACTGAACAGATGTACAGAAGAAACTTCTTCTCCATTTAACGGTCCTGGGGAAGAGAAACCGGTAGTAAGCGAATATGGCCTCAGCGAAAAAACACCCGAGAAGTGCTGGAAACGGTAGGAAAGGGTGGTTTCTGGTAGAGGTTCACTGCGGAGTTATAACCCCCGAGGTCTAGCATTAATGCCCCCCTATTTCAATCCGATCGGAGTTATTGGACTGTGCTTAGGTCCGCCGAGCTCGCCTCCACAGTACGCCTTAAATTATTCTGCCTCTTTAATCTCGGACCTGAGACAAGTGACGGCGTCTCTGGAGAGAAGCTTATTTTTACCCGCTTTCTCTTCTTTTATTTATTCTCCGTTGCGAAGTAAATTGGCAGCGGAATCCACTGGTCGACAACAACGGAGCCACTTACATATTCCTGTCATATAATATGATTCCAGGATGGAGAACGTAATTTTACTGTTTTAATTGACTGATTAAAGAGCCCGAGGGAACAGCGCTCTGTGCTAGATTCCGTTGCTGCTTTATGCAACTGGGGCAAGCTTTTCCGGCCAGAAGTTTATGCTTCGCGCAAAAACAATATTTACCCGATAACTTTCATAGATCGAGATTCAATATATTGCATTGAAATTCCTGTGTGAATTTTTGAGAAAAGTTACGAAAATAAGTGAAGTAGCGGATCGGTAAAATATCTGAATCTAAAATTGGTTTTCAATGATTTCATCATATTTGTTTTCTTTCCGTGTCGCTTACGCAAAACTTTATTTTGAATTGTGATGACGTAAGTGTAGAAAAATAATCCCAAGGAAAATGGACTTGAAAAATCTGACGGGACGGAGAATCGAACCCTGGATCTTCCTCTATCCAGGATTCAGCCAACTAATTCGACCAGAACTTATGAACAAAATTTTACTTAACACTTTTTCTTGTAAATAGATACATTAAGGGCTGTTGCGTATTTAATTTCTGGTAAAATATTAATTTGGAAAATTAACTATTCGTAACTGATCTTATCTTTTTACTACTTCGCAGACTTCTCGTTTATTTTCATGGTTGTTTGCATCTGTCAGCATCTTCTCATACTAAAGCCTTTCGCATCAATCTACTTAAAGGAAAAGCGCTTACTCCGAAGACGGTATGAATGGAAAATGAAAGATTTCTCCGCGTAGAGAGAAAACACTTACGGAGCGGTAAGACAATGCTTTCGGCTGAGATGAGGAATTCCGAGCTTTAATTCTGCTCTTTCAATTCATAAGCTGCAGTGAACTGTAGTCTTGAAAAAGCCAACTCCTTCCATTTTACCGAGAATTTGAAGTAAATTTCCATCAACTCCTGGTTCGATTCGCTTTCTTTCATAAACATTTTTGCTCTCCGAAAATAATCTCCCGGGCATCCTTTGAAGGAAGAGATTAATACTCCTAATTCTTCCCATTTTGGGAAACAAGCCTCGGAATTTCTAAAGAAGGAATGATCGAGGGAAAAAGAGAAGTTTGTTAGAGGATAAAGGGTTTAGGGCAGCAGTTAATTAGCGGCACGTTGAAGGCGGGAGCCTTCCCTTCGACAGGAGCTCTTTTTTTGGATTTGGGAAATAGCGCACGTCTTCCGCTTTTCAAACATAATAGGAAGGGTTACGGAAAGAGAAAGAAACAATGTGAAGAGGAACTGATAAAGAGAAGTGAACGTGAGCGCTCGTACTCATTTCATCGTAGCAGGAAAGGTTTTTCCGAGAATCACAACATTGAAGAGAGCTCGGGAATGTAATTCAGGGCCGATGGAGTAAATTCCTGGCGCTAGTGACGAATGTCAGGCGTGTCCAAATTGCCAGCTTAAGAGGGGTTGTCCAAATTTGAAATAAGGGAACCGGTCCGTAAACGGTCTCAAAACAAGGGTTGGGACGTGGCGCCGCCTAGGACGGCTTTTAGAGTGATGATAAGGACTGAAAGTATCGTAAACATCAAGGGGCTGTTTTCTCTTGTTTATGTTGGGACTTTTTGGCCGTCTATGGCTTGCAAAAACGCAAATCAATTCAAACGTGTCGCCTTGACTTCTTTATTATATTCGAAGTGGCAATTCGTAGAAATAATGGTTTAGAAAAGTAGTAGAAAAAGGTTTCAGACTAATTGAAGGCGATTAGAAATCTCGAGTCGTGTTTAATGCGGTAGTAAATTTTTACAGTGAATTGAATGTCTTTCATTGAAGCTTTAAATCTAAATTAAAT
This sequence comes from Sympetrum striolatum, assembly GCA_947579665.1. Taxonomy (NCBI): domain Eukaryota; kingdom Metazoa; phylum Arthropoda; class Insecta; order Odonata; family Libellulidae; genus Sympetrum; species Sympetrum striolatum. Next base: position 85,480,806 of record OX388345.1, read on the forward strand.
TATAGAATTATTTCTTAGGCTTACTCTAAACGTCGGTATTTTGTTAAAGATTCATATACATTCCGTAAGAATTTTTTTTACTTTTTGGATGAGAGCATATTCAAAGAAGATATGAATGATTTGTATTGCTAAATAATCATCCGAACACTGCCAAAGAATAAAATTCAACAATGTAAAATTATAAAAAAAATATTTCGAACGTAAGTTATTTGACTGATTTTATTCTGCGAATAAAAGTGTTATTTTTAGAATTAATTTTGCTTTCATTAGACGTTTCATAAAGATTCATTCGTATCGTACGACATTTTTTATTCTCATAATGACTCGATTATCTTTTGATTGGGAGAAAAATATATGAATTATTCTTTTGAATGCATTGGAAGATTGATAGAACTAGATCATAATTATGAAAATAGTTTTTCAAAAACATTAGTAAATATTCTCAATAATATTAGATTAGTTATAATATTAGAAGATGGAGCCACAGTTATGGGTGAAACGATCTCAATTGGCGACGAATTCTTTAAATCATATCTTCTGTCAACAAGAGTTAATGTTGCGATTCATTAATCGAGAAACGTCGTCCCAAAAAGAAATGTCAGCGTGCGATCGAAACTTAAATTTGAGGAAAGGTGGCCGTGCCCCAGAAGAGGTAATCGGGGTACCGCAGAAATAGATCCGGCGGAGAAATGGAGTGTGAAGAAGGCCGTCTGTTATTAGGGGGTGAGGGGAAAGCGGAGGTGCCATTTTCGATATCCTTTCATCACTTTCACTCTCGTCCGCCATAACATTCGCCCAAATCGACCAAGGACGGTCGCAACGTGAGGTCAACGCACCGGCGGGTAACTGCTGCCGCTTTTTTGCCCATCGTGAGGTAAACCTCGTTTTGAAGGAGTGGTGATTGGAGGTGGCGATGGACCTCAAACCGTCTCTGTAATGAATTTTGAGGGAGACATTGCGAAATAATATGTACGCTTTTAGCTACTTATTCCAGATCCGTAAAAATTCCTGCGGAGGATTCGACATTAAAATGTCTGGCCGGATCGGGACTCGAACCCGGATCTTGCCGGTGGGTTGCCTCGGTTTGGATACGCATTGGAAGATCGAGTCTCGATCCCGTCCAACTTTTCATACTCGTTCCTCATGGGGAGTTTCTTTCAGTGCGTACGACTTTAATTAAGTTCTATGTCGCCTATATTCCTTTCCGTGATTCGCAAGGCTTGGCATGTACATTTTGGTCTTTACTGTATTTGGAGTGAGAAATAAGATTGAAATATATTAAGATGACTATAAGAATTTGCGGATTTTTGGGGTTTAATCACGTAAAAAAGGATGCAGGAAGGACTTCCCAAAGGAGGCGTTAGATTGAAGGAAGTAATGTAAGAGTAAAGATAGATCAAGTAAGATACGGAAAGTAGATGTAAAACAGACGGAAAGTGAAGGAAACTAGTAAGGTTATGGAGGAAGAGTTGTAGAGACAAAGTTACAGGTAGGAAATTAGGCGAAACTCCTTTCTAATGGTAGCTGTAGAATAATAAGTATGAATAGATAAAAAATGAAATTTGTTTAATAGTTTACTTCTTTTACATAGTTTATCCGATGAGGTATTATTTTCCATTCCGTATGGAATTTAATCTGATATGATCATAGGGCATCAAATATATGTTACGTTAAATTATCCTAGTCACACGTTTCATATTTTAAGCAAATGAGGTAACATTTAGGGTTCGAAAAAACAGGTGTGCACTCTGCAATATCAACATGGATTAAAAATTTGCGGGAGCATTTGATATGCTTTTCCTAATATTTCACCATACCCCGTGTTGATTACAAAATATAGCAAGAGTAATGTTATTACAAAAGCAATGTCATAAGGATTCCTAACATCTGAACTTGGGCAATTTAATCGTAATAACAATGCCGTGTTTTCTACCGTAGAACATGCCTGTTCCAATACTGATAGCAATTTCTTTTTCCTGGAAGGCATATTTTCAGTATCAATAAATTTTCTTCCTTGTAAAGGAACGCTATGGGTATAAAATTTAAACGGTGATCTTAAGAATTTGAATTATAGACTGCATTTTCTTTTTGACAAAGTTACTCCTCCGTTCCTTCTATAAGATAATATTATGCTTTAATCTATAGTATCCTCGTAGGTGGCATCGCATCATGTTGAAAACTCAAAAGAATGTTATTTTGTAATAAGTTGCAATTTTTGAATGCCGCTTCGCCGTCTAGATGAGCTTTGTGCCTAGAGGAATCCTTAGAGTATAACGAAGATAACCGATGTAAATTTTATGAGATTGATCCAGAAAGTTGGCAGAGTTAAAAATAACAATGGCGCGGATGGTAATGAAATTCAGTTAAAAGATCAATTGGAAAGACAAGGCTAGAGGAAAAGATGAAAATACGATGGCAAACTTCGTTTCCGAGGGAAGGAAATTCGCGCATAAATTATTTAAATGAGGAGAAAGAGAAACAGCTGTTTTGTCGGAGGCATTGAAATTATTAAACGATGTTAGAGCGATCTTTTCCCGCAAGGAAGAGAATGAAGCCGAAGAAATTATGGGCGAGGGAAAGATAAAATCGGAAATTCTCGAAAAAACAAGAGAAAGAATTGAAATGAGAAAAACGACACGGGTAACGGGAGATAGAAATCTTTTTGATGGCGGGTCCTCACTTCGATAAAGGTCGTTTATTTTTCCTCGTTTTATTTCGCAGCTCATAAAACTCCCGCCGAGCGATTTCGATTACCTCGCAAGAAAGTGTATCAGAGGACTTGTTTAGGGCGATGTAGTTTTCGGTGTTTGCGGAGGGCCGAGGGATAGTTGTGAAGATAGTCACGAGCCAAACAACGTTTTGTACTCAGCGTGGATGAGGGAGGGGAAAGGGTCTGCACTAAAACTAGCCGCGGTGGGTTTTTCGTCCTTTTGAGTGTGGTTCGATGTCGAAGGAAATGTCCAGACGGATGCTTTACTCCCGGCGCAGTGCCCCAGTCGCCCGTTTTCCTGTTGCGGTTCCATTCACGGTACAAAGGAATGCACGGAATCAAGTCTCTTTCCCTATCTCCCTTAGCCCTCGGCAGAGCCTCGCTCGGAATTAACTCCAGAGATGAAAGCTATTTCGGCCTCCCAAATATAAACGAGGATCCAGAATATAAATAATCAAAATCTTTATAAATTATCGAAATCGCGATCGCGGCGGAATTTAGTTAATTGTTTCGCAGGAAATGATGCCGGTGGTATTAAATTTACTGCTCGACGATTTCGCCAATTTGCGGTTTCGTCTTTTCATAACGGTTCGGTCGCGAAAGCAAAGAGATCAACAAGTAAAAACATCATGTTGTATGCGCTCCGACATTTCGACATATCCCTCATTAATTAAAATTCCATCCCGAAAACTAGCGCCAAATTAGGGCCACGCATTAATTTGAATGCGCTATCTAAAATGCTCAGCATACCTCTAAATTGGTCGTCGTTTTCCCGTGGAATTCGAGCGTTAATATTGATATGCTAATCATCGTACCAATGAAAACAACCAGAGATTGTTATTAGAGTGATTTCTATGCATTTTAAGACACGCTGAAATTTGCAGTAGGATTAAAAAAAATCATGGGAAAATGTCACCGAATGAATTGTGAAATAAATTACCCAGTGAGTTGCCCGGATTTCAACTCTCCTCAGCGGGAGCCTTTCTATTAACTGTCAAGATAACTTAAAATCGGCACCGTTAACTTTGATTGATGAAGTCGAGCAAAAAAGCCGATATTTTTAACTTCATTTTCCAATATTCCGCCACATTTTATTAAAGCAAAAATGCGGGGGCGTTTCACAATTTCGCGGCCATCAAACGCCCGTCGATACTGTCCCAGACCGTGAAATTATTTAACCTTAAATAAATCCCCTTCGATTATCACGGTCAATCGCGCATCAACACACTATCCCTGGCCAAGTCTCTTTGATAATAAGTTATTCATCGCATTTCATTCCATTTCACCCTATTTTCTGTCGATTTCTTCCGAAAGAATCCTCCATCCGTCTCTCATAAACGTCTGCTCACCCCATTCCCAAAAGCCTCCATATCCCATTCTCATCCCACCCTCCTTATTCCATCCTATCGGAATCTAAGCACCGTAAAATTGCGATCCGTCTTCTTTTTTCCAGACTCCGCTGATTCCTTGTTGAATCATTTCACGTCCATATAAAGAGAGTGGTGGAGTGAGATATATATTTCTCGGGAGCTTATTTTGGATTGGCGGATCGGGATGAGGTCGGGGCGGAATAAAGAAAGATTTGGAACATCCCAGGAGATGATAGCATAACTTACGTGTGACTCGGCGGCGGATTCAGTCGCGGATGCACGGCGCAGCAAATGGCGGCTTAGTGATTCTATTCTAGTGGGATATTCTGAATTTACAAAGGTCGTTTAGGCTTCGGAGGAGTTGAAAAAAGAACAAGTACCCAAATGGACCACATGTGGAGATGTTTGAGGGATAGGAAAAGTAGAGCTGATATTTCTAAAGAGAGACAGAAAGCTCATGGGATTGATGGATCATCCTCTAAGATCCTCGCACAAAGAGAAGTAGATACGCTGGAGAAATGTTTGTTTGGTTTGTTCACTCTTTCACTATTTGAGAGGCACCTACGCTATAGTACTTAATAATTTTATTTACTTTATTCAAGACGAAGCACCCTGGCCGTGTATAAAATACATTAATTATCCATCTTCCATATTCCTTAATTATTCCATCAGATGTTACCTATGTCCATCTTCAGGATGAAATGGAAATGCTCCACCAATTTTACAGGTATCAATCCCAACTACCCCATTTTTCTCTTTCCACTCACAAACTTTATTTCCTAATTATCCCGTAGAGAGAATAGAAGTTCAGCCACGAATAATTAACAAACGTTTAATATTAAAACAACAAACGTTTTATTATTATTGCATCGCATATTGCAGGTAATTATATCATTTATTGCTATGAGTAAAAGTTTTGCTAAACAAGTAGAATCTGTCAAAATGATTTTGATTGCGGTTTATTAAAACGTGTCTGAATTGTTGCCTCTTATATTTGGTTATATTGATCACAAGGAAAATATTATTATAATTACTATCTACAATAATGATTGAGCTATCATTAAATGATATTAATTATAACTAGCTTGAAATGATCGAACTTTCATCATAGATAAGCGTTTATCTTCCGTGATAGTCCGCTTATCTATTAGGATCATTTCTATTACGTATTTTTATTTACGTGTTTTAGATTAGAATCCACTGTTTTTCCATAGATCTAACTATTAGAAGGAAACTCTTGGAAGAAAATGCCCCTGAATTGTGAGGAAATTCCTTTTGGCATCAGATGCGCATTGCTTCTTTTAAGCCACGGAATTCAGGATACGGTCGACTTTCCGTTGCGGATTCTTCTTTAATGTTTTATTCTCCTCTAGAGACGATGCACGTCCCTTCCATATCCGCGAACGCTTTAAATGCGGTTCTCCAGATTCTTTTACTTTTTCACGGAGGCCGTAGAACGTGATACTGCGGTATCATTTACTCCTGCGATGCGTTTCTCGTCGATAGAAATTATAGCGGGTGGACGCAGTTATTTTGGTGGAGGCATAAAAGGTGGCAATGCATACGATAGGGGTTTTATGTGCGGGTGGCGCATCTTTCAGTCTTTTCCCACAACCGGTTTTTCTCGATTAGTAACGGGGGGCACTGGAGCTCGCAAGTGGTTTCTTCTTTACCACATTTCCATCGTTCGTCAGATGGAATTCTGTTACCGCTGTTAAAATATTCATCCATCCATCGTGCTTATCTGCGAGTATATTTCATGTTTAGATATGATACAGGCGAAAATATAACAAGGTATGGGAAGCTACTGATGCTAACTTTTGTCGTAGTTTCAGGATGTTTACGTGGTGAGTTCTTTTTCTATCTTATATGGCAATTTATGGTGTTGATTTTTATGTAGGTTTCCTATTGCATCCTTTGATTTGTTTCTGCTATAATTCTGGAAGAGTTTCTTTTTACTTAAGGATTATAAAAACAATGCCATGCGTGCATTTCCCTCCCCCGATGGGAGACTATATCAGATGACCTAAGTCGCCGTAGCACGTTTACCACGTAACTACTGTTTTACCTTTTTACCGAACCACTGAAGTATAAGCATTCTAACCTTTTTTCAGTGACGAAATTGTTAAATCTTGTATTACATATTGTTATATAATCTCTTCAAGATTGATTTTTCATCAACTTAAAAAACTTTATAGTGTAGTATTTTAAATATAATAAAATATTGACCACTGATGGTTATATTAAACAGCAAATAATAGCACCAAAAACCATCAAAAATTGATGTCTCCGCTCAATCAATACTTTTAACCATATTAAGTTTTATATGGTTTAGGGTTAAAAACTGGAGTAAAATGCCGTCTATAATTGTTCCAATTCTATTGTCAGTATATCGCTCCAGAGATTTACACCAGTAACCAGATGTGGGGCGATAAAGAGCTGCGCCGTTTAATTCAGGAAGGGAAGATTAATCTTTATTTTTAGCGAGGCAGCCTTATTCTGGCGAAATTAATTTGGGTTGACGGGCGGATAAATAGTTTGGAAATGTGTGTATAAGATAAGTGGACGGGTAAGAGGAAATCCCAAAGAGGGACTTATCAGGCAGCTGACTCATTCACACCTCGCACGAGCGAGGTCTCCCCAAAATGGCCCACCCACGCCGCCTATTCAATCGGAATGACGCAGCTGCTTTGCTTGGACGTTAAGCGATTTCTCAGCAATACACCGTCTCCTTCGGAAATGCTGTGGGAGAACCCTTTAAGGGATAACAGTTTTTACCCTAAGACTTAGCAATTCGGTAATTCCCTTAACGAATCTCATGTGGAATCCGCACCAATACTCGTGAAAACTTATATAACACGAGAAACGCGTTGAATGGAGAAAGTAAGAGGTTGGCTTTTATTTATTTCTGGTATGGAAAGGGATTTACTTTGTGGCGATTTTATACCTTAAGGGTTTTAAGAAGCCGTATGCCCTCCTCGAAGCTCTAAAGCCTTCTCTTTTTTCAGAAAGCACGATTCAGCTGCGCCTTATTCTTACGTGTGTATTTGGTCGGTTTAGAGTGAGCCTTTGTATTTCTTTATATCCTATGGTGGCTCCCACACGTAGTATTCGAGGGTGGGACCTCTAGTCGATGAATCACACCAAAATATAGCGATGGATATCTTTACTGCACTTAAAGAATTCTTATATGATTCTTCCCACATCCCAAAAAGATCTAGAATCGGAACGAATGTGCCCATTTAAATAAAAGCTATAGCAAAAATCATTCCACAATTTCCTCATAGATTGAAATTTTAGATTCTCATTTTCCTTCGATTGTTTTCTTATGTGGAATAAAATTTATTAGTTAATATTTAGTATATTTTTCTACGTTCAATGGCTTCTGTTGCGCAACTTTTAAAGGTAAGTGACTAAGTTTTATTATTTACATTGTAGTTTCTTTCTATTTTTTAGCTTAATTTACATTTATCCTTGACATCGTATAAAATTTCAAAGAGTTAGATGTACGAGACTTATAGTCTAAACATCGTCCTCGATTAAGTCGAATCTATTCCATTTTAATATCGATAAAATTCCATTTCTTTTATTTCGAATACTTCGGTGCAATCCTGCGTGGGAATATAATATAGAGCTCCCTTTTCCTTTTTTTAAATTTCTCCATTCATTTCCCATCTCTCTCAATCTCTTCTGGAACATTTTCTGTCCTCTTTCCTAAGTCCATTCACTCATATCCAAATCCTCTATTGGTATTCCGAACCCGTTGGCATCGGTGGCTATTTTCGGTGATACCAGGATTCTCCTCCCAACTCCTCTTCCTTCTCAATTTTCCTCTCATTCCTCGGCCCTTTCTTTAAATTCTCCTTCATCTCCGTTATTTCCTTCATGTTCCAACATTCCGTCGTACGATTCCCTCATTATTCATCCCATCCCTTAGCAAGTCTAGGACGTAGTCATTTCATTCAGTCTTTCTGGGGTTTGAATATTAAATGCTCTTTATTATTTCTTTATTGTCAGTCAACGGCACACATTAAATAATCTATTACTCGTGTTTCTTTTTACTTTAACTTATAGAATCTTCTTTTTGATATAGAAATATTATTAATTGTTTTTTTATGAATTGATCCGTTCTCCTTGGAAGTTTTAAATCTTTTAATGGCATTAATAAATAATTGCCACTCTTTCAAAAAAAACCTTGTGACAGGAATTAATTTAGCGAGGATTGAAACAATCTTTCTCTTGTCTGTTTCAAATACAATTTTTCCTTCATTTTAAATTTTTTATATGAGTTTTCGTAGTGTTCTTGGTAATTATTTTCCTTAGGCAAATTAAATCCCGATGTTTTCTTTAGAATTTCCTTAAATGCCTCAGAATTTAGGCGTAATTATGTTTCCAACTTTTTGTCATTATTTTCATGTTTTACTTTATTATGTCGCTTCTTTTCTTAAATATGTTTTAGCTCCTATTCAGACGGTGTAGCACTTCAATTAGATATTTAGTCGCGGACTTAGAGTAGTCTAAAATTTATTCTATAAGAAGCAGTTCCTCGAGGTAAGGAATATTATTTATTTTTGGCACGCATTTAATAGCAATTATAAGTCGCTGATATATATTTATTATCTATTTATTTACAAATTTCGCCGCAGTTCGACATAAGTTTGGTGACAGCTAATCACATAGTATACAAAATTTGATTAGAAAAGATTACTCATACACAATACCAGCAACAGTTAAACATTTTCGTTTAACCATTGTAAAATTATTGGTATTTTTGGATGGATGAACTGTATGCAATGATTTATACGCATTTACTTGCAATTATAGGTGGCTAATTACTTTTCTCAAAACGTTTTAGCCTAATTGATATTATTTGGGTGACGGAAATATCACTTGGTCTGGTTTTCTTTTAAAATAACAATGAAGACTCCACAGCTACTGGGAAAGTCATGCGGTATTAATTCAATTAAATCCACTGCGAAAATGTGTGCAATTCCTTCAGAGTCCATTTAATAAATCCTTTGATTTGATCGCTCACATGATGAAACCATCATCGATAATGGAAGACGAGATTTATATCTCGATACGCAGTTCGAAAAGCAATACATTTACGACTTCCATTCCGCGGAAACCTATGTGGCTGTCGAGCCTTCAGAGAAAATCCTAAACAAGGGCTAACGTATCATCCACGTCGCCTCCGCGGAAGTCATTCCAAGTTCCTTCGTGCTTCGAATTTTTCTCTCCGCTTTTCCTTTTTCATTCTCATTGCTGACCCCTCCTATTTCGCTCGACAAGGAAATATATATCCGCCCCGCTCACTGTTTATGGAGCCGACCGCTCTTCCAGTCTTGTTATCCACCCATCTCCTCTCTCCCTCTTCGTGATTCTCTTGTCACATTTCTAAAGCCCGCGCACACTTCCTCGGAGGTGGTCGTTGAAGAAGATGATCTTCGAGTAACACCGGGCGTCGTATCTGCCATTAGCGCGATGCAAGACAAGAGGAAGTGTACTCCACTCTTATCCGAGGGTACGCCTCCCTCAAATTAGCGCTCGAGATGGAGCTTTCGTTTTTTCCTCCGTGACGTACTTTCAGGGTTCTTTATTGCGGCTCGTTAAAAACAATTTTTTCGGCGGTGCGGAAGCGGATTTTTGTGAAATGTCGCGCTGCGTGAGTCGCGGTTCCTCTTAAAAGGTTAGGAAAGGGGCATTACGGGGCTCTTATTTTCGCCGTCGTTTTAATCCGACGAAATATGAAGGGGCTTTAATTTTGACGGAAACGATTATTTTCGGTTTGCTCATTATCTGGAAAAATTGAGGTTGGGAGGATGTTTAGGTGCTCCCTGTCGTGGATGGACCATTTTAAAATTTAATGTTTGATAAACTCGATCTCTCCATTTTGTTTCGGTTTCGGAAATTCATACTTAGAGAAATTTAGAAGTAGTTTTTCTTGTTGACTGCTTTGCATGAGGCCTCGTTTCTAAATCCATACTTTATCTGGTTTGGAAACATGAGAGTTAATCTATAAAACTGTCGACTGCCAAGAAAAATTCCAAACATTTCTTCGTCCGCCTCGGTTGATATAGTTTTTATAGACAAATGGAGTCTTAGTTATGTGCAGATAGAGCTTTCATTGATATAATTTAGAATCTTTTATCGAGATCGACAAAACCGACATCAAGCAAACAAAAAAATACCCCAGGGAATAAAGTGTAATCTTATCGGAAGTTTTTGAAACAAATTCCTCCTAGTTGGTTAATTATCCATTTTATGAGCGCACTAGTTAAGACTAAATGAGCATAAATTTCGTATTGGCGGTTCATTTGTTCAGCAGGAATTCTTCAAGGGCTTCTAACCGGATAATCTGAACGGATGAAACCGGCGTTTCGGCTACCTTTTTCACTCACCTCTAGAGGAAGAGGTTTCGGAGATAGCAGCCGAAACGTCCCTTTTTAATCCGTTCATCCGACCCAGTTGGGAACCCGCGAAGTAGCAGAAACACCGGAAAACACGAAATTGTTTTTCGATTTATTTGTATTTCGTAAAGAGTAAATGCATTGTTTAGCGCTTCTAAAGAGTAAATTCATCTTTCCCGGGGTCATATTTATCGGGATTACAATACTTCAGGGGAATTAAAAAGAATTAATGTCCAAGCATTTCATGGTTGTCATCCCCTCTCTTCTCGAGTCTTCTTTCCTCGTGGTATCTTTTCTTCGAAGGGAATCCGTCGCGAAAAAGAGACGCCAAAAAGAGCCGGAACGAGCGAAGAGTAGAAGGGTTGATGATTAAGTTTCAAAAAAACTTGTGTTCGTCAGCGGGATTTCGAGGGGGAATGAGAGAGGAGCCAATTTGGAAGCAATCAAGACTCGATGTTTATTTTTCATCTTCCACGGGATAACGTGCGTGTATTTCTGTTCCTCGTTTTTGTTCGGCGCGGAATGTATCGGCGCACGATTTTGCTCCATTGCTCGCGTCCCGCAAATGCTCATCGGAGCGATTAAAGAATTCCGCGCTTTGAACTCGGATTTTATTCGTCTTCTGATGAGTAATCCGTCGATAATTGCGTGTTTTTCGGGACGGGATGATTATCGCTTTCATGGAAAATGTTTCCTCCTTTGCATGTCGCGGTGATTAATGTTTGATTACGCCGCGAAAGACGCGTCTTTTTGCCGTGTTTGCATTCATCTTATTCCGAGAGCGTAAACGCATTATGTCAATTCGTCCCTGGGGATGAGCTACGGTGCCGTTTTACATGCTTTACCCGCTGGGAAAAAAATCCTCTTCGATCGCATGTCGATATCCTGTTAATTTCCAGGAACAGCGCTGTTGGGTGTAATTGGTTGCAAATATTATCTATATATTATTCATAAAATGAATGGGTGGCAATTATCATCTGCTATCACCCTGAGGCCCTATATAGATTGATATCTCTTATTTTCAATGCATTATTTTTTTTGCAAGCTTAAAAAAAGTCTATAAACAGCTTTTAAAGCTTTATAGTATGCCCAGAACTAATTTTCTTTGTGAAGTAGTTAAGGAAACAAAACATTTAGAGGAATTAAGAATTAACGACTAGAGGTCGTTATTATTTTCACCATCAGCTCTTTCAAGAATCAGTCAACTCTCTACTTCTGTCTTTAGATTAGTTTTTTCTTTCATTTTAAACTTTCTCATTACCTTATGCTAATTTCTGTTAGTTGGGATTTCTTCAATGTTTCTGGATTTTCTTAGGTGGACGGATGATCTTATTTTTAGTGGAAAATTTAAAACATCGTTAATGTTATAATAAAAATGTCTGTTTTTGTATGCTCTATAAAAATTAGAAGAAATGATTGGATAATGAATTATTTATAATCCAAATATTTTTTATCCAATATCTGATCCAATAGTTTTTTAAAGCGTTTTTCTATTACTCTTAAATTAATTAATTACTTATAATTTCGATGGCAAAATATTACGTTGATTTTTATTTACGTATTTCTCACATTAACCTTTCTACCATTCCATTTCTCCAAATGTTTTCATCTAGCTAGATTTCTTCACCGTTTTTAATATTATATAATTTTTCACTATACACGTTTTTAATTTTTATCCACCCCTAGAATATTGCCTTTAATGTATGTGTGCGAGTGCTTGAAGGAATAAACGTCTGCATGATGGGTACATGTAGCGTTTGGTAGCTCATCGAAATCGGCCAATTCGACTTGTTTCTCTCGTGCGAGGAGCGAATGTCGTTCCAGGAATGGAATGGCCTAGTCGGAGGCGCTATATTTAGCTCGGAGGATATGATTCGCCATGCATTTCACATGCATCCGGAAGGTGATAAAGGAAGTGGAGATAAAGTGGAGGGACGGGCGTGACGGCATTAGAGAGAGAGAGAGAGAGGATGATGGAGGGTCATTGCAGCGAAGCAAAAGAGGCGGCCGAAGAATGCGCGTAAAGACGCCTTCCGCGGCGTTGATAAATCCCGACGTACCCATTCCTCAGCGGGTCCGCAATGGGAGTCTTAAAGTAGCTCCTTTCAAGAAACTCGCGGTTGACCCTAAAGTCATAGGGTTCTTCGCTCCAGCGACGGAAAAATGGGTGAGAGCTTAGGATGAATGCACGTCTCCGAATGCCCAATGGAGTTGCATAGCGTCGCCCTTATTTACTGCCTTGTTTTGCTGCGGTTGTTTTTCTCGATGCAGCACGCGGCGAGTGAGCCGGGGTTTATAAGATTCCGGGATGAAATTTCATCGCCGACTATTAATCTTGGGGTACTGCGGGAAATTAATCGAGATTTAAAATGCATGCGAGCATTGTCTCGGTGCATAAATAATGCGTCATCGGTGATGTAGAATCCGTTGGCGGATTCCTTGGATGCATCTCAATTTCAAATTTTGCATCTCGGAGCTGTTGCATTGTGGAGTGCAGTGATTCTTTTTAAAGATTTTTGAGAAAAAAAATACTTGTACAGTTTAGAATATAATAATTTAAAAAATAATAATGATGACATGTGAAGTTCTCAGAGGAACGTCATATACAAATTACACAGACACTAAGACTAATACCGTATTGTTGCTGCGAGGAATCTTTTCCGATTCTTATCGTTAAAAATCAGGCTCATTCATTGATTATTTTTTCGTATGCGAAAAAATACTGGGAAAAATAAACATAATCGATGAAAAATCCTATTTTAAATTAATATAAGGAATTTATAGTTCCCTTATATGAGTAATATATGGGAACGTAATTTCTTCTCTGATTTTTTTCTGAAAGTTCATATTTTTTCGCAAATTTTTTTTTATTTAAATTAAGTAAATAACTCAATTATTTTGACAACATTTTCAGTATAGATTGCGGGTCTTTGTACTAAAAATGAATAAGAAATTTCTCTTGATCATGTACTGCTATAGAAAAGGAATTTGAATGGAAGAATATACCCCACTCTACGCTAGGATGCCTTATGATTCGTAAGAGATTGGAGGTTTCGGCGGAGCGTCGTAGGCTGCAGAAACTTCCACAGTTTGAAACTAATTTCGATGGCAAAACAGCAGCGTAGAGAACGTTTTCATCATTTAGTGGCGTACGACTCTTGTTGTTTGCGAATGGTCCGCTTTCAATCCTTCCAAGTATAATTCGCTCCAACTCAATGGGACGCTTTACTTCAAAGGTGCATTCGCATGAATGATTGAGGTTAGGACAGCGTATTACGGGACTCGAATGTTTCCCTCGGAAGAGAAAATTGGGGGAAGGGCAAACAAATTACACGAGGGAAGCCCATGTGTCGGGTGCCACCGTTCCTTTGAAGAAAGCCGAAATATTTTTGTCCGGCTGCATCAACACATAGCGCCCATTCGATCTCGTCGAGATAATTCAGAGAGGCTCTCTGAAGTCCGCAAAAAGTTTCGCATCTCGTCGATCGCTCTTTCATGCTCACGCGCGCCCATTTGCAGTGATTAATGCACGATCGCTCTCAGGATATCGCGTTGTGTTTTGCCACATCTCGGAATTGAAATTTTCATCATTGACGTCGTACTTAATTTTGACCTATGTATCTCTGTCGATATATTTCTCTTATAGAATATCCTTCCTCTTAACATATATTGTGGGATATGTTGGCAGCAGAATATTTACGTGATTGGTATCATCTCGCCCCTACTTCTGGTTTTGCTAATGGTAAACCTCTCTTTGATTACTTGCAACATGATTGCCAATCTCAGATAAGAATGATGAAATGAATTCCTTAATAGTCTTAGAAAAGTAAACTAAAAATGTAACTATGTAGGAGTAGTTGCAGTTACATATCTTAGTTCGTTCAAGGATAAACAGTTTTAAAAAATATCAACATCATCGGTACTTGAACCCAGGTCTTCCATTATCTTTGCCAATTTCCTAACTACTAAATTAATATATCGAGTTATATTCATCGTTTGTGTTTTGTAATTGTAAGACCCGAGTTCAAATTCCAGTCTCGTCGACATTTTCCCCAATGCATTTTAAAATTATCAAACTTAATATACAGATTAATATAAAATCATTGTGAGTTTAAGTATCCGAAGGAACGGAAATTTCAAAACAGCTTATTTTTATCGCAGAGAACTTACGAGTGACGTATGATGTACATCACTTTGCGCATCTGATGGAAATTTTCCCAAGTCACTGTATGATAGCGAAATCACTATGTCTAAGGCGATAGTCACGTAGTACGTCTCAACTTTGAAGCTACCGATTCTTTTGAAGCTATCGAGTGCAGAACCTCATGTTAGAGAAATAGTGACCGTAACGGTATTGTACGGGAGGAGGGGTTACACTGGAGCTGCACCAATGCGCACCGGAGGGAATAAACGAACTGTTTCGGATTCTTACTGCAAGTTGAACGCTCTTGAATCCCTTCGTAGCGTGAGAGGTCTTATAAAGTCTCCTCCACGTCGAGATGAAAAAAGCGCCGCTTCTCATCTTTTCTCTGCTGCGCTTGGTCGCGTCCTGGGAAAGCGCTCAACTACGTCAAAACCCTTGGTTATACATTATATCTCATTTGCGTACGTCTTTTTCTCTCTACTACATACTATGCCTTTTCATTCTCCGTATCATTTCATTTATTTTCTCTATGAATTTCAAACCGTTCAATGCAAATAATCTTTAGACATTTATACAGTTTTTTTATAAGAAGAATGTGATTTAATGCAGTTTCTAACGGATTTCTCTTCTCTTTACAGGTAATTTGAATTTATTCCTGGTGTGTTACGTGTTGTCTGTCTGTGGATAATTGTAAGTTAAAATTAATTTCAGGTACGTGGCGTATATATATATATATATATATATATATGTTCATTTTCCTAACACTATTCCTATTGGTATTATCAAATTGGTCGTAAATTATCCATAGGCCAAGGAAAATAAAAGAAAAATAATTGTGACATGACGTAACGTGCCATGACACGAACACTTTTAAAAGCAGCTCTCAGAAGTAAACTTCAATCATTATATTTTAAGCTTAAATTTTCCGTAATAATTTATATACAAGTATTATTTATATTATTTTTAGACTTCACAAAGCATGAAATATTCCCTAGACTTTGAATTTTGTCTATTTTATATCTTGAAAGTCGCTGCTAATTATTCAATATTTAACCATTTAAATCTGTGATGCTGCGTTTCAGTTGTGACATCCAATATTTATTTACATTAAAATTCGTTGCAACTTAAATCGAAATTGATTAAATAATGGAACTGGTACATTTTTATTTCTGAGTTTTACTTTTTGTAAATCAGAAATAAATTTTCCTACGTCATTTATCCTGAATAGATTTTCTGATCATTCGCAATGGTCAGGTTGTGAAATCCATTTTTTAATACCTTTTTTTCTCAAGGAGAACGCTCGCGGAATATCTTCTAAAGTTATCCGTTCATTCTAATCTGCATGTGCAACTAGTCTGTCGGCATTCGTATCCAGAGAAACATTTCAGCCCCACTTTAAGGTTCATAGAATATATACGCATTAAATCCTTAAATTCACGAAGTTTTGCTGGTTTTGACATTTCTTTAGAAGCTGACACATGCAGTTCACACGCTTTATTAAATGAAAGTTTCTTTCCTTAAGGATTGCGTTTCGGTAGAAGGTATGTTCCACGTCTACCCTTATATTCTTGGTCTCCCTTTTGTTCATGCCTCCCTTTTCTAACTCCCCACCTTCCCTCCACCGAGACCTCCCGTCTCAAATTTTCTCCTCATTTCCTCTATATCTTCGTCCGATTCTTTTCACCCAACTTCATCCCATTTCCCTCCACCGAAAGCCGGCATCTCCAGTGGTCCCGCTACGGGGTCTCCGCCACAGGAAGACACGGGACGTTAGCTAAGAGACTTTTCCTTCGTCTTCACTTTCATTCTCTTCCTCGGAAGCACGGATGAAAAGGCCTCCGGATATGAATGGAACTGGTGGAGATTGGCCGACTCGCTCGTGGGCGTGGGGGCAATGGGAATAGTCTGCACAGGTCCACTCTCGAGAGGAACAGAGCGTGAAATGGAATGGACTGACCGCCATTCTTAACTCCCCTGGTACCCTCTCTCTACCTCTATATTTATCTTTCAATTTCTCCTTTTCTGACGCTGGCAGTATAGCTCACTCGAAACTGTGCATGCTGGATAATGCGGTGTCGTAACCTTTGCTTTGTTCTCTGGAAGTGGAGCGATAATTTTGCGGTTTAATTTGAAATTGGGTTAAGGTGCACATTTACGGGGCGGCTAATTACGAAGCAGAGCTAAATGAAAGGTGCCTCGGAAGGCTTTAAAAAGGAATTGCCTTTTGAAACGATCGGTTTTTGGCAGGGGGCTCCAATCATGACTTTAGAGCTCTTAAGGATTGGAGCCTTTGATGAAAATTCCCGCGGAAAAAAAGCGAAAATTAAATTTTCTAAATCTGCTATTCAGGAGATGATAGAAATCTTAGCGTAACTTACGGACAATTTTATCATAATTGCTCCATTTACATTTTTGATACCTGAGCATGTCATTAAATTGAATACTTTCTATCTCTCGGGTATAGTCTATTAGTAATTAAGTCTAAGAAATTAAAAAATATAGCAATTTTTAGTTATTATGATAAATAAAGAAATATATCTTGCAGAAATATACATGTTTTATATCTTTACGTTTTTATATTTTTACATTGGTGGATCATATGACTAGTGGCCTTCTAATCATATTCAATTATTTAGAGGTTTAAAGTCTCCTATGGCCGTCTTTGTCCACTTTCCTCACCTTTTTCACCGGTATTCGGAGAAAACAGGAAGTAGTCGCACTTATTAAAAGCGCCCAATGTGCATTTTGAAAGCGATTTTCTATTCCTCAGGGGTCACAAAATTCTTGATGACCCATGAGGACCATGGGGTACATATTTATATGAAAAAGCTCCATAATGTTTCATGATAACCTAATTAATGTTGAAACGAGAAAGCGTGGAGAGTATTTCTCGCTCTGTTATACTGCATAATTATCTTTATAACACCTTCAATAAACTTTCGAAAAAGCTACCTCTAATAGCTGCAAACATCAGAACTCAATAAATTAATCAGTCGAAATATTTATGTAATTTAAATAATTCGTAATTAAATCACAAGAGTATCGAATTTAAAACAGCTGGGACTTGAATGTTTAGCGTAGTACGGAGAACGAAGCGATTTCGGTTTGATGAAAAATAAATCATTTCCGTTAAGTGAATGTAAGGAGTCTCTGCCTCTAGAGAGTCGACTTTAGCGAAAATACGGCGAATGTTCTTCGGAGCTTCGAAATAATGGAAGAGAGAAGATTAACGGATAGAGAATTCGAAAATAAGAGGGATGGAGAAGAGGAATAGATTTGTAGGAGAGAGAAACAGCGAAGGAGATCCAGATAGGAAATGGGACGCCTTCCAAGAAATGGGAACGAATTGTGTCTTACGATTCGTACTCAGTTCTCTTCTTCATTTGCTTTATTATATTGATTTCTTGGCCTTCATTTATCTCTTTTCTTTCATTCGTTATGTTGCTGTGGTTTTGTGAGCAATCCTCTCTCTGGCGTATTTTGTCTTCAATAAAATACGTAGGTATAAATTATAACTTGCAATAAGAAAGCCAAACCATGAAAATCGTACCATTATTTTAATTTTTACATTGATTTTATTAGTCTGTAATTTGTGCGTAGGATTTTTTAAGATTGTCTATTTCTGATTATGTGCTAATTGTGGATGAATCGTTTAATGAGGTGAATCTAAGAATTTCTGAATGGATGTAACTTTTTCTTCACGATAAACGCGTAGAATTAATGGTCAACTACCACTTGTTCGTGAAATTTTTATGTTCTTGAGACTTACAATATAGTGGTGAAGAGATTGAATTGATTGCATCAGAATTTTTCTAAAGGTTGTTCTTAGCTAGGAATAAACGTGATACTGCCCGCGTCGGATTCCACATTTCATCTCCTTGAGATGAAGAAGAGGAAGGAAGAAATAGCTCAAGACGAAGGAATACAGAAGGAGAGAGACGTTTGGAGATAGTGCTTTTGACAACATGAAATCCAATTCGGTTCACTTTCCGTTTCACCACTTCCTTCTATTCTTTCCCTTCGACTGTTCTCTTCTTATGTACTATCTCTTTCAGTAGCCTTTTTATTCCCTTATATGAGCCATGGCCTCTATACCAATTACGCCCGTGATGGCTTTTCCACTTGAGGGCCCGCGAAAACTGATAAAGAGTGACAGAAAACAGAGCAGTCGAGACGGCAACGAAGAAGCAAATTAGGCCATCCTTAATTGGGCTCATTTGTATCTCTTCTCGGGCCAAGTGTTTTTTTCTTTTTTGAAGGCGTTGCGACTTTTCTTTTCCACCTTCAATGACTCATTTCTTATATTTATTTAATTCTAAATGCACAGATTGAACTTATAAACTAAGATTTCCGTTATTATTTGCTTAAAGCATCGAGATTTATTTATATCTTTAAGCGGCTCGTACGACTCATCTTCATGAATGCAAATAATTTGTAGGTCGCTAAGAATGATTTCATAGCTAACTCATAGCTAACTGGGATTGAACAAGAATCTTTATCAGTATATATAAATGAAAATAAGATATAATTAGCTCATAAAATTATTACAGAGGTTTCTGCAATAGGATGTTATATGCATGTAAAAATTTCTTTGAAATTTGCAGGTGCGCTAGAAATTACTATTAACCGATAATTGCAATAATGACCACAAGAATTGATTTAACCCTCAATGTTTCTTCATTGAGTTAAAAAACGTAATAATCAGAGCAACCTTGAAATTAAAATATTTAAGGAATTTTTATTTATTTATCGATTTTTTCATTTTCAAAAATATATTTATCACTTTTATTATATATATACGTTCCTTCTAATAAATTTGTCAGTCAACACTCCAAGTAGACAGAAAAGCAATTATTCTCATATATGGCTCCCTATTAATATTTTATTATTATAGCCCTTATTAAAGCTTCCCTTTCATCATATTACTGATCCTTTCCCTATAATTATAATTTTGAATTAATGGCAGCCGTGACCTTCTTTCTTTCCTCTTCTTTTGATTATTCCTTCTTCATCAACGAGCAGTCCTTTTCTTTATTTCTACGTCTTCTTTCGTAGAAGTGACTTAGACCATCGCCATCTTGTCTTCGTCTCCAGCTCGATCCATGAGGAATACTCCCAGCATAAACGGCTTCTCCGAATAAAAATGGGAAATTCCGAAATAAGACGAGCATTCGCCTTGATAAATTAATTCTCGCGAAGCCGTTCATTCGAGGAGGAATTCTCATTCCCCTAGAGGGCACCCGAAATTGTTTGCGGAATAAAGGGTTGCATTTGTTTGTGACCTCAGCGAGATAAGGATCAAAGTAGAAGCCCCCAAAAGAGAGAAAGATTATATTTATTGCTTCCTTTATTAAACATGACTGACTTTGCCGACTTATGGTCGCTTAGCGAGCCTTTTTCATCAGACGCCTTCTTCGCATCCAATTTCATTTGAAGGCGAATAAAAATAATTCCTCCGTCCGCCGCGCCGGAAAGCCAATCATTTAACACGTTTATTTGATCTGCACAATTTCGCGCTTTCATCAGCGCTTGACTTTACTGTTTTGCGCCCCGCAGTGGACTGTGGGGCGCAAAACAGATGAACTCCGATCCAACAAATGCGGAGAATTAAGTTTTAATTTCCACAATTTTCCGGTATTGTTTGTAAACAGATTACTTTACTTAAGTTATAATATATTTTAGAATTAAAATTTCAGTTGAGACTACGACTTCTCTGAGACAAGTAAAAAATTTAAAAATGGTCATGAATATTTTAATCTAATATTTGAAAATATTTGCTATATGTTGAGGGAATTTGACTTTAATCTAATCTATCGTTGCCCTTTTCACAAATATTACCGATTCCTAATTTTTACTGCTCAGATATCATAGTTTTTCAGTGTTTCCGATAAATGGCTCCAGTTTTCCAACCTTATGAGAATATTAGAATTAATATCTTATTGCTCCTGAGATGTCAACATTATTATTTTCCCGATGATTCAAAAACTTTGCTAGCATTGAAGGACATTGGTTTTGCACCTTCTCTATTGTTACTATTTTAACAACTATTACCATCTATTATCTTACTGCGTAGATTAGCTAACTTTATTAGCAAAGTTAGAAAGAACTAATGCAGATGTTTCCATTTCAAGAAATTATTTTGGCATTTAAAGATAATTTTTTCCGTGTTGAGGAAAGTTGGCTATAGTTTGCCAACTTTTCGAGGTATCATTGCGAACATTAATCAGTCATGTGTTCATGTTCGTGCTGCTAATATTGGGAGTTGTTTTGGTTTTGTTTTCCGCTTCAATATTCATAGTTTCGTGAAAAAGCTTTCATATTACACATTTCGTTGACGTCACGGAATCGATTCATCTTTTATTCATTGCTATGTAATGGGTGAATGTTGGTTGTTCTGAGGCATAATTGCGTTCACACGCCGCTTCAATCGCTGCCTCGAATTAATACAACGTAATCCGTCTCTGTTTCCATCGTGACACACGAGTTCAGTTAATGAGACTAGGGTGTCTGTTAACTGAGAGTAATCGAATGTACTGGGTCAGAGAAGTAACAACTGCTAAAATGCCTCAGCAGCAGTTGCGAATTTCACTCAAGAGTAAATAATAACTGGAGTTAAGGCTACTAATAGAATCTTTTTGGACTCGAAGACACTATTGTTGGATTTTCATTAAATAGGGAATGTAGATGCTGAATTAACATCTTCCAATGTAGTTATTGAATTAACATGTTAAGCCAAAAAAACCCTTTAATATTCAATGACTATGGAGAAAGTTTACAATTTTCAGGCAAATAAATGGCCTTTTAAATATAACATTCCATAGCTTACGTAAAAATCTTGCTCAGTAAGTTACAATCTCTAATCTCGTAATTCTGGTGTCTGCTCTTTTAAGGCGATTTGTTATTCTTGTTCCCATATTGCGTTCCGTAGACGTTTAATCTCTTTTTTTGCGCAGGTGGATACGTTTCGATCCTAATCCCTTCGACGCACTGCCATTAATTCTTTCCAAATGTCGAATCATTTTACCTTCTGTCAGCAAAGAAATTCTTTTCTTTCAGACGCTTTTCTTCCTTCTCTCCTACTCGTATATCATTTTTTTACTGCTTCCTACGCTTACCTGCCATTTCTCTTTCCCCATTACGACATCCTTACCTCCCCCTATTTATTTTTCTCCTTTCATATTTATTCTTGCTTCCTGTTTACTTTTCTGCATAATTTACTTTTTCGACATTCACTAGATTTTGTTTTTACGAAATTTATGCCCTTCTTAAATGTTGCGTTATTCCATTCCTATCATCGTATCCAATCAATATACCTTTTCATTTACCATTATGATTATATTTAACATATAAATTTACAATACTTACTTAATAAATATATATTTTGGTCGAACTTCGCCGTAATAGGAGTTCATTGCTTCATTAATTTTGCAATTTAATCATTATTCCACTATTCGTGTTCTCTTCTTTGTTTTATATTGTAAATGCTACTTAAAACTCCGTTGTACAATATTTTAATATCTAATATATTTTTGCTTCTGCTCTGTACATGCGGATCAATTTCTTCTCTCAGTTGTGAAGTTTAAGGTTCTGTATTCTTGAAAAGTTTGTGTTTATCTGCAGGAAAAAGTTTGTCTCTTACAACATTTCTATTAATATTTCCAATTTATTCATTACTTAAAAATCAAAACACTTTTTTCACCATACCATATTTATGTGTCTAAAATTGTTCATCATGTTTAGCATTCAATTTATAAAAAAATCTTTTCTAACAAACTCCACATTTACGTTTCATTTAATCATCACTTTTGTTGCCATTTTAAGACTAAGAACTCTTCTTATATATTTGCATGTAGGTTCTATAAATTAGTCCTTACAAAGATCCTTAGCAGAATCTTAGGGATTCATTTTTTTGCTATTTTTTATGAAAACATCTCCGGCGCGAACCACATTCTTTCTAATCGGTCATTTTCCTCGGTTTTATTTCACTATCCATCAGGAAAGTAATAGTTGAATTGTGTACTTGCCATCGTATTTAATGTCGTCTCGTCAATATCTACTATATCCGAAGCGTTTGGTCATATTTTCCATTTTCATATTCCGTAATGTAACGGTTCGAAATTCTTCCCTCCGCCTTATCATTTTCCATCACGTTGCTCCCCTAACTTCTCTTATTCCATCTCCTCCGGAGTAGTGACTCGCTGATTCGAAAATTGCGGAGTTTTTCGAAGGAGTGGAAATTTTCAGCGAGGTCACGATGGACTAAGAGGGGGAAAAGGAATGCGATGAAAGAGACGGCTGTTGAATAGGTTTTCATCTGCACGCCTGGAAGTTGAAGGCTCCGGGAAGTGCACCGTGAGTATGTTGTGAAGTGTGCGAGGAGGGAATTTGGCGAATTCGTGAGGCGGCTGTTTTTTAGCGCCACCAAATCTCTGATGTCGCCGCTCATTTGTTGCTTATTTTACGCTAGACGTTTTACCCAAGGTCAGATGTACATTTCGATACGCTATTTATAGAGAGAATTTTCATCGCAATAGCGATATTACTTGTAAACTGATTGCATTTCAGTCGATATTTTTGGCATGACGAAAAATGTGCTGCTTTTTTTGTTGAAGAAACGCGAAGTACTATATTTAGCGAGGTGACTTCGGCCATGTCTAGGAACAACCAGAAAGTCAGTGTATCAAAGGTACGATGAAAGTAGCTTAATAAAAGCGTTATATGAAGTCAGTAGTCGAAAAATAACAATTAAAAAGGCTGCAGAAAAGTACCAGGTCCTGAGGAACACTCAGCAAGATGGGAAACATTTGAAGAAAATCGGAGGCCAAACAGTGCTTCTTGGTGAAGAAGATATTAAATTAGTGGAAGTGCTATTAAATCTTCTATAAGTATTCGTGATATCTAAATTTTAGTACAAACGTATTTGAACAGTAAAAAGTAAATGTTAAGTGCTTTGGCAATAATTCCAGTAATTGTTTGGGTTCGAAGATTCATTAGAAGAAACAAAACACTGACTCTATGGCTTATAAAAAATTTAAAAGGGTTTGAGTGACAGTGAGTAGAAGTTTTCTACAAGAATTTTCCATTATTTTTGTTTTTAGAGGAAAAAATATAAAAAAGTTATTTTTCTTTTGAAATTTTATAAATAAAGTGGAAAAACGTTATTATGAGTCAATATCTTATTATCTCAGTACCTATTAAACAATAGATTAAGTATAATAATAATTTAAACATTTTAAAACATAAATATTCGTAATATTAATCATATAGTTAATTTTATAGGCGATATTTAAGAAACATATTTAGTGGCCGAAGTCACCCCATCGGTTGGGGTGCCTACGGTCGCTATTTTTTATTTTTTAAACAAATTCCATTGCTTTAAGAAAATGTTTTAAATACTATTTGCATGAATAAAAATTACCTCCATTTAATTTTAATTTTCTGTGCTTATAGAATGTAATTGAGTAGAGAAATATTCAAAAAAACTCTAGAAAACGGCCGAAGTCACCCCATTCTACGTATTTTATAATTCGTGTAACTTCGTATAATACTTCGAAAATCACAATTATATCCTCGAATTTCATACCTAAAGGTTCCACAATGTTGCTTTTGCTTACATTTTCTTTCGTGAACAGGTAGTACAAATTATCCATCCTTAAGCGCACGAAATCCCAATATTATCTGTAATGATTTTGATATGTTTTCATTTAGGCGATTGATTCAGTCAAAATGTTCTTCATATGCATACCATGCTCAGTTTTTGACCATTGGTTTTCCTTAGATTTTCTTAGCTTACCGAAACACGCTCGGAATGCAATATCCAATAGTCATTAAAAGTATGTCGGCAATGGTTTAAGATTCAGAGGAAATGCAGCAGAAATTCCTCGGCTGCGTCTACCCGTTTCCACTTTGGACCCCCACCCTCTCGCACGAACTTCCTCTTTGGCTAACTTTTCCTCTATCCCTTGAAAACCCTGTCCCTCGGGATTCTCCGGGGAGAAAAATAAGGAGTCTCTTTCGGTGCGTTTTGAAGGACAGGTGAAGAAAACTGCGTCTCCGGCTGATGGGGGAGGAGGAGGGGGCGGGAGGGGGAAGAGGGTGTGAGGAGGGGAAGGGATTCGCGTCACATAAAAGGCGTTTCCATGGAAACTGTTTGATGTCATCTCGAGAAGAGTGGAGAAAGGGAGTTAATGGATGGAGAATTAGGCGTTCCTTCCTTTTAAAGAAACGAGACAGAAAATGCGTCTTATAAATTCCTCGGAATCGAGGTCGAAGGTTCCAACCTTTCTTGTAACAACGGAATAGGTTCGAATTAATAGGAACTTATTTCTTCCTTTTCTCGAGTTTTAGGGGTTCGGATTGTTCGCCGTGAAATTCATCTCCCTTCTTCGCCAATACTTTTGGATAATATTTGTGCTCGTAACTCAAGAGTAGATCTACGAATTTTGTTAATGAGATTCAGATTAAATCAACTACTTACTGTGATTTTGTTTGTACTAAAGTCTATAATAAATATCGTAGTTACATTTAATTTGTTCCATGAGATTTTTCTGCGTGGAACGAATCAAAACTAGATTCAACGATGTATGTTATGGAACTATTTTTCTAATTCTGCTTTCAGTATAAATCATGGCAATTTTAAACTAGGTTATGTTAATAATGGGAAAATAATATCCCCCCTTATTCATTCCCCAAGCTAAATTCAACTTCCTACCAATCTTATCTGATACTAATAATAAATTCCTCTAATGATTGTGGTATTCATAAATACATTTTACTAAAATTATATTATTTATATAATAATTAATAATGAAATTATTATACGAAAGCTCCCTAAATTTCTTTGTATTTATCTGTATCAACATCTGTGTACATAGTTCTTTTAGTTTATGCTGGAGCCATTACTGTCACCAATATTCGTATTATGTATGCAATTTGATATTCGGGTATATATGGAAGATATTCGAAAAGTAGGAGCCGTTTGATCGTGAAAAATATATATTCTAAGTAATAAGGCCTAACTTAAATACTCACCAGAATTAAATAACCCAGGGCTTGAGTATCGTTAGAGATTTTAGTTTTTGATAAATTTTGGTGGAATGATTACTTTCACCTATGGTACGTATTCAGGAAAGTTTTTGTCCCATAAACCTTCATTTTCAATGCAATACATTAAATCATTAACAGCCATCAACTTTTCTCGGTGCTTAAAGCACGCGATCAAACGTGGGGATAAATTTATCCTCTTGTTTGTTTTTGTGATACTTAAGGAAAAGCAAGCGAGTAGGTGGAGTAAAAAATACACCGATAACATTTTCAGAATTGACAGCGCTTTTTGCGATCGCTGTTAAAATCACTGAGCTCCACAGTCATCGTGGAAATATCCACTCATTTCGAAATCCCCTCGACATTTCCCTCATTTCATTCAGAAGAAAAAACACAGAACGAGAGACGTATCATTTCTTCCATTAGTTGAGGAGTTTTATCGACACGCTCCGTTTTAATAGGACTGAAGCCCTAAGGCCTCTTCAAATTCAAGGGGAGGATAATTTATACTCGCGCCAGTTGAAAAAGAAAACAGGAGAGTGAATGGGATGTTAATTCCTTGATGTCTTATTGAGGAAAATAGAAATGAAATGAATTGCTCCCCTTAGTAATTTAGATAATTGCGCTAAAACTACCGTATCCCTGAATGCTTCGTGTAAATTTGCATTTGATAATTCATCGCAAGGAAACTTTAGGAAAGTAGTTTGTTTTATTGGAGCATTGATAGGCTCGAGCTTTGATGTTTTCATTAAAGATGATACACGCTATAATGTATTGGGTCACTGTTTTCATTTATAAGTGACGTTGTTAGTTGGTATATTTTATGTTGAATTCTTAGTGTTTCGTTGTAATTCTACTGTAATTTCAATACTTGGGTCATTGTGTTTATTGGAAATATAGTGAATTGCACTGCTCTTGATGTATTACGCTACGTAAAATGTATGTACATTGCTTACCATCATCATCGTAGTACTATTTTATTTATGATTTAGTGTCTGGGTTATTATTTATTGAATCGGTTTCATGTTTTTATATCAAACGGCATCTCTTTGATCTGATTAACTTTTCTCGGTAAAATTCTATATTTTTTAAATCTGTTTTCTTCAACCGCAAATAATAAATTGTTCGCTGTGATTGCGAATGAGCTGCGAAATTATGAAATACCAAACAAATGTTTGTCTTTTTTACGAATTAAGCTTTTCAATGGTTTATCTTTGCCTATTCTGTATCCGCAGGATACCGACATCTTTCTAATTTCTACAATTATGTTAGGAATCGGATAACAAGCATAAATTGATCTTGAGGATTGCGTATTGACTTGGTTCAACAGATAATTCACCCCCTTCACTATATTTTCATCGTAACAAGCTTTCATCATCATGTTTGTTTTACTCCCCTCCACACACAAATCTTCTTAGCCAACTCACGTAATTATAATTTTTTTGCTCTCTTTTAAAAATAGGAAAGGCATTCGTTTGCTAAAAGCGTAAAGCAACCGATGAGCCATATTTACACAGCAAAGATATCGTAGACTACCTGTTTGCCGAGGTGTTAAGGGATAAGGCGGCGAAATTTACTAGGTCTTTTCTACATTACTTTGGTGTTGTTCCGGATCAAACCATCAAACACATGAACCATCAAATGTTTCGACATGTTTGCTCGGGCGTGGAGGCTCTGAAGGAGAGGGAGAGAGGGGGAAGAGCTGATGTAGACCCGGGAGAGAGCATCTGATGACGTAATGGGATGGAAGAACAAGCGTCCTTTCATTTCGGCGTTGCCAAAATATATTTTAAAATGCCGCCAAATTTTAGGGTGACAGTGCAACAGCATGGGTTACATCAACATTTGGCATATGTGCTTGATAAATACTATTATCAGAAGTTTGATCTAGTTTCATATAGTAAACAATAGCATAGGGTTTCATGTTTATATGATATGTATGACTTAAGAGATGCTTCATGTAATCGTATTTATTTAGATATTTCACGGAAACAGTAAAACGAAGCAGCATCCTGCATTATCAAGAATAAATGTATGAGATTTATGCGCTATGCAAAGACAGTAATCAGAAAATTTGTCAATTAATACGTAAAAATATCCAAATCTTTTAGTTTAAAATGGAAGAGACAAACTAATGGTAGCAACACGTTGTAGCGTTTCGTTGGATTCGGAAACGTATACAAAAGAAATGCGAAACCTATAAGGATCTACATAAAAAACATAAGGCTTCTGTTTACATAAGGCCTTCCAAGCTATTTCAGAAAGATTTCCTCGTTATGATGAGTTGGATCAGGCTAAATTCTAAAGTTAAACTGTATTTTTTGTAATAGTTTGATTACCAAAAATTTCGAATTTTTCCAGCGACAATTTTTATTCTAACATTTTTGTCGTTTCATCTCTTACTTCAATCGTATTTGGTTACCAAACAATAGTTGAAGTATGTATCCTAATTGTGAGCAATTTGAACTTTTGTTAGAACTTACTTGTTTAATTTATTTAGATGTAGAACCCTTTCAATGAATCAGGCTATAAAAGAAACAGGCAAAAATCACTATTTATCTCTCCATGAAGCTGCAAAAGGAACCAAAAGTCAGCTAAGTTTAGCAATGAAAATTGGCAACACTGTTTCGATTTGGCGGCGGAAGAGGGAGTAAGATGATAATGAAGTGGGTTACAAGGTCAGGAGCAAGAGTGCTCTGAGAGCGGTGAAGGGTCTCCACGACCAAGAAATTTTGAATCGATGCTAAAAATAAACTCTATGCCGTTAAAAGGGGTTGGTCGAGCTTTTAAGAGGTAAGGACGGGGAAGAGATGGTTTGTGTGCGAGCGTGGATGCTCTCCGGGACACGATTTTACTCTCGCTAACGAGGAAGTAATGCGTTCTATGCCTCCGGGAACGAGTTTTTGTTAAGATTTACAGAGACAATAGTCGGCAAATTATGGATCGAGTTTGCTTCTTTTTTATGCTCTGATAATATGCTGTTTACTCCTAAGGCTGTGCGCACATGTTCGAGTTATTGTTTCTTTATTCACGATTGAGGCATTTTCTTTTTCTCTCTAAAGCAACCGGTTGAACTTTATAAAATGAAAAACACCTTTCTATGGAAATTTTTACCAATAGCCGCCAGAGTAGACGTAAAAGATATTTCTTTTCCAGCTACATCTTCGATGCCTATTTTGCTTTAATTGAAAACTGTTTGTCATTTCCTTCGTTAAAAGGGAGGGAAATTATTCGTTAATACGAAATGCACAATTTATTTATGATTATGATGACTTGTAATAAACTCTCTAGTGAGAGCAACTCAAGAATGATCATCAAGAACCTATTCATTTCTTTTCATGGATGTGAATATAAAAATTGAAATTCTGGAATGATACTTTTTATAATCTTGACTATGGCGTTTGCGTATAAATTTTTTTATTAGTTTCGTATTGAGGAAAATAAAATGATTAATACCTTCGGAATCATGATCAAAATACATGTGTAACATGTTTGCTCAGTAACTACTCGCATCTAAAAGTATATATTTTAAAATTAGTTTTGACATCTTACTAATCTTTAAAAGGAATTCTTACAAGATAGTAGTACTATTACGGAGCCAAAAGACCTAAGTTCATAATACGGCAATTTTATGAAAACTAAAGGCAATTTCCCTATGTTTATATTTTACTTGAGTTTTTATTAAGTTTATAATATATTTTGTGCGCTTGTGCAATTAATTCTTGTGCTCCAGATTGAGACTAGGTTAATGATTACTATTAATTTCCCTTTCACCTCTCTTATCTTATCACTAGCTATAGTATATTCTACTTTTAAATTATGCTAATCATTCCACTTATGTTACTATAATACTAAGAAACATCGTGTTTCGGAATCAAGGAAGGGAATGTGTACATTGCTCACTTAGCATCTTGTATTACCTATTGTATCCGCTCGAGAATTTGCCTTTGGTGAAATGTTGCTATTAAGATTAGTCATCCGGCTAACATCGCTTACGTATTCAGATGGTCCAGAATTTATGGTCTCCACCGTTTTCCCCGCTATTCATAGGGAAGCGTTATGGCCCCCTTGGGATATTTAGGATTTCAAGACACGTTGACCACCCGCCGTAATGGAAAAGGTGTCTCTACTCTCGGAGTAAAGTATTGCCTTGGGATGTTTTGGGAACTTATCAGTCATTTGTTTGCTGCTGTTTTTCCATGCCTCGAACAACGGTTCCCATCAAGTTTCTTTTAAGGGAAAGAGGGCCCTCTATGATTCGGAGGCTGAACCTCGGGGGAGCGCGCGTTAACTTTGGAATCCGTTCGGAGTTGGGACTCCACGGGAATTGGGCCGAAGGTGGCGCACTTTTGCTTGTGTTCTCGGAGTGCTGTTTGTGTACGATGTTTGCCGCTGGAAATATGAATGCGACCGAATAAACTTCTTAACTCTGGTTGTTATTGCGATTCAAATGGAGGACGCTCTTGAATTATGAATAGCGGAAGGTCGTCCGAATAGCTCTGCCGTTTTCTTCTTTGACCGATTGATTTTTTCGATTTCTGTCTATATTTCGCCTCATCATTTATTCACTTAGTTCTCTTTGAGGGAATAATATTCTAATGTAATGACTTTGAATATAAATGGAATTGTATAGGTTTTGCAAAGCAAAAAAGCTCTATATGATACTGGTTTATGTATTACTAAAGATTAAAAATGAATAATTTATACCACTTATTTAATCATGAAATATGTTATTATTTATTTAATATTTTATATTATGGCAAATTTTTTTTACTATGGCGTTATACAAAGTAACGTCTTATAATATCTATCATACAAGGATACATATCTATAATCTGTGAAATATAATTATCAGATTAATATTTATTTACAAAACAGACTCTGTAGCTCATTTGAGAACATTTTATTATTTTATTGGATTTCATGATTATAATTCTAACCCATCAACAATGTTAAGGATAATATTCCTACATTTGGATTTGGAAAAGGGCATAAATAGTTGCATGAAAATTTTAGCTATGCATATTAAGATAAAAAAAATAAGATGAAACCTTACGCATATGGAGCAGTGATTGTTATTCAAATGGAAAAAAAGGTTGTAAACATTCAAAATTGGAGTGATAAGGTAATATTGGAGTGATAGAAATTAATTATACAGATTTCAAGTGTATGTATTGAATAAATGGTTGAAAAAACTTTTGCTTGCGAAGTGAGTGGATAAACATACCAGACGGGGATCATTTGTAAACAGAAACTTAATTTGTTCGATGTTTTCATTTCAATAAAGGTATTTATCAAAGTGAGGCCAAAACAGCTCAAACTCTAGAGAAACGTTTTAATTACGTTATAAGTTATATTTCAAGTACAAAAGTCAATATCTGTTTTTATATAAAAGTTCATTTCCTCCTCGACGCCTCGTAAGTTGGAATTTTATTTCGAGCATGTCTTAGGTACGTTTTTTCTTTGCAAAATTGCCCTCTCTCCAAACAAAAGTAAAAAAAATTCGCGGTTTCCTTTCCTCCTTTGTTCGCCTCTCCCCTCGCCGAATTTTCTCCCTCCTTTTATCTAATTTTTCTCTTTCTTGCCTTTCTTCCCTCCCCCTTACATGTCTCATTCCGCTCCTTTGTGGAGCCATTTTTGGGGGCGAAGATGAGGGAAGTAATGGGTCGTGGGAGGTGTAGTAACAGGCTCGAGAGTGCTGGGGTCGAAGGAGATTAGGAATGGAGCGCAGTGGGCGATGCCAAGATTTCTTTTTTCGGCGATAGCGAGGGTCGGAGATGTGTAATGCGTGCGAGAGACTTTCGAAAGGGAACAGTTTTAACCGTTATTAAGGACAACTTACGGGTACGGAATGTCGATGGAAATTCGGGAAGGGCAGAAGGAGCGTAGTGCGACTTAAGATATCATCATGTATTAAATTGTAGTATTTTTAAATTGTAACTTGTAAGGTTTCACGATAATTTCTTCGAAATTTTGACGAATCTAATGAATGTCTAGCACATTTCCCGAAAATCTACTAACCTCTGCTTCATTTGGTTCTATTACCACCGCTCTCTAACCGTTATCTAAAAAAATAATTCTTGCAGGACCAAAACAATATAACAAGCATAGGAATATTATTAAATTACAGATAAAAAATGGCATTTAAAATATACCACCATGTCACTAGATGGCATTATTCCGAAATATCCTTGTTACCTAGAACCCGCAGGCACTCAATTGAAAAACAAGTATGATCGAAGTAGCATACCGTTGCTTCTAGAGCCACCTACATGAATACCTTCGGGATCTGCTCATTTAGGTATTCATAAATTCAGTCCACATTCAAAGGAAAAATCTATCGGCTATTTTGTGTTCAAATTTGTCATTTAAGAAGTAAAATAGTATTTGGAAATAAATCAGAAATGCTTTCCATTCAGAGTACATAATGTGAAAGTATATTTTTTGGTTATCATTATTATGAAATTCTTTAAATCATTTCTTCTAGAATGTATGTTGGAATTCAGTCTCACATAGGGCATTTTTTGCTTGGGAACGGTCGGTAGATCCTAAGAAGGAAGCGGCGAGTGCTGAAAGGAAACCCTTTTTGTTGAATTAAGGGTAACTTAGGGGCGGGATTAGGCGATGAAAAGTGCAAGAGTGCGAAGAGTAGATGACTGGGAGGTGTGAGGGTGTAATGCAGAAAGAGGGAGCAAATGCATTGCTGTTAGGGAGAGATTTCGGGAAAGGGAGGCTCAAGACGGAACTCGAAAGAATATTCCCTCTCCACGACTGTATTGTATTTCCCATCCCTTTATCGTACCCATTTTCTCTTTTGTCTCTTTCGCCTTAACCCGAAGCGATTATTTTCGATCTTTCACTTCTTTCCTCGATAAAGCCGTCCCATCCCACTTTATTCCTCCACTTATGCCTCCGCAACTTTTCCCTCCATTTTCTCCAAATTTTTTCATCTCCTGCTCTCTCCGTCCCGATGTAACTTTTTCGTAACGACCTTTCGCTGTGTATGCTTCACTAGCCCCCCTCTTTTCTTTCGATTCAGTTTTCTTTTTTATTTCACTCTTATTCCTTCGGCCCCTCCCTGCTTTATTTTCGCCTCTTCTCAACAATTGCATTACTTTTGATCAGCCCCTCCATCTGCTACACCTCCTTTTCTCTGACCCTTCCTTTTTTCATCCCTCCCATTTTTTTCCTTCGCTTCCTTCCGTCTTCGCTCCTTTCCATTCTTCGGGAACTTGGCCCGTAATTCCCCCGAGGGGCGATGCGATTTCATTCTCCTAATCTTTCTTGCCCGCTTCCTGCCTCGGTTTTAAGCAGGCGCGCGGGCGAATCAAAAGTCCAAATTAACGGAAGAACTAGGATAATAATGCGAAATTTTGCGATTAATAAAGGTTCATTGCCTCCTCGGGTCCATTAAGTCCCCTCGCGGTTTTTGTCCCCTTGTTCCGCCGTCTAATTTAAAGTTTGACTTCCTTACTTTTTTATGCTCTCGGGAAACGTTTTGAACGTACGATTTCGACCATGCAAACAATGGAATCTAATTTCACTTTCGACGTATATATAATACAGGTAGTTCTCAAAGTAGTGTAAACTTCAAAATCTTTTAACTATCACAATTTATTATCAATTTATGTACTCATATAGTGTTTATAAACCGTATATACATTGTCGTTTTTATATGACGAGTTTTTTAGCACATTTTTTATGCTGAAAGAACCTCTTTCTGCGTACTGGAATGAGGATCCCACTTACTTGTTCTCCGGTGTAAAAGGTCTTTCGTATCCGAAGATTGGGTTTAAATTCCTCCTTGGCTAAATTAACAATTCTTTCTCAATATTCTAATATGAAACGTGGAGAGTTGTCTGATTGAAAACAAGCAATTTGATCGAAAGTCCTGATTTGATTTAATCAGTAGCGACTACATTTCTTACTTTAGGCTCATACTCGTTTCAATTAGTTTTCCCAGTTTTTTGTGATAAAATTATGTGCCTCGGCTTATATTTGGGTCGGCTTATCCTCGAGTATATACGATATGTATGTGTAAAGAATAGATATTTTTCTATAGTCCGTTTTGAGAGATTTGCAGTTAAAAAGGCTAAGTGAGGACTTCGGAGATGAATGAATTTGCCTAGGTTTTATAGAAAAACGAAGCTACAATCATTCAATCTACTCGATGAACCATATAAGTGCAGTTATTTAATTTTTTCAATTATAATTTCGCATTGGAAATTGCTATACATGTATTCATATGCTGTTTATATACGTATGAGTGAAAAAGGAGATTCCATTCGTCTGCGAAAAAGTTTTCGTCCTTATTTCAAATTCCCCTTATTCTCTTTGTCTCCAATTGTTCTTTTTACAGCCAATAGATTCCTCATTTTACGCTGATATCTCTCCGTATGAGGTATTACAGCACATCCCTTCTTTTATTACATAACCAGTTCCTATTTGCCCTCCTTGGATGTGTCTGGAGCGGATTTCATTTCCACTGAGAAAGTTTTCGTCCTTATATTTCTAAATTCCGTTTTCCGTAGAGTTTCGTCGGTAAGAGACCAATTTTCCATCTTGGTCGCATATTCTCCTCATTTCGCCTCCTTAAAACGAAAGTATCGGCGATAACTCTATACGTTTCTCCGTTCGCTTTCCATTTTTCGTTTCTTTCCCTCTTCGAATGTTTAAGACTCACTTTGCCTTCTTCCTCTGCCACTTCCTCATCGCCTGAAAATCTACACATCTGCAGCCCATTGCCTCTAGTCTCTGATTGCTAGCCATTCCCAGCACGCGGCGAAGGAGAGTGTGTGAGATTCTCTCCTATCCCCCTCTCTCTTTTTTCCTTCCTCGATATTGCGACTTTTTCGGGAAGAAGTCACTGCGGAGGTTTGCGGCCTTCGGACCCCATTGGGTGGAAATTGACGTAGAGATTCCGACAAAGGAGCCACAGTGCTTCGGAAACGCGAAAAAGTCGTTTATGGTTGTGCGTCTTTGAGAAGTGACGTTCTTCATCGCTTTGAGCCTATCAAATGGATGGGAATGAAAAATTCAGGTTTGAGGAGCGTATTCAAACGACTTGGGGCACTATTGTTTTTTCCGACTATGCGATGGCTAACCAAAACTTTGCAGGCTTAATCTCATAATTATATTTGATTGAAAGATAATGGTGAGATTTTTGAATTTTTTTTTTCAATAAAGAGATGAATTTTACAATTATTCGTACATTTATACCTTACCTTCAAATTTATACTTAAAATATTTTTTGCTTCAATGGCTATGTATTGTAAAATGACAGTGTATGTAATTCCTGAACAGCCGTTCTAATTGTAAGAAATTCTCTATTATCTCTAAACGACCGCTTAACCGAATTTAAAAAGTTATATTAGAATGTATAAAACAAAGTAGGTTTTTTATTTTTTTGCCATCTTTATTTTTAAAGTCAATAATAAAGATGTATTAACATCCTGGAAGCTCCTAGTTATTTATTTGTTTCTATAATTAGGTAGTCCAATCCCATGCGAAATTCTGCGGCAAGGCGACTGTAGGCAACCCGCGCGGCATCTCTGCATGCCCGGTTGCATATCTGAGGATGAATAGAAAATGAACAGAAATAAACATTTTTTGGAGCAGTGTTTCAAGTACCTAGCTCTGAAATTCTATTACGGAGAGACAAAGTAAATTGTTACCGCAAATTAGCATTAATAATTATGTAAGTGCATGCCAATAATGAAATTTATTTTTGAGAAATTCATTTTTTTTCCTCTACTTAATGTTGCACTATTTTTCAATGTATAATAACTTTATTTTGGCTTTAGAGGTCAGTGAATAATCGTGAGTTATATAAATTTCTAAATTCCGTTTGATAATATCCATTAGTATGAGAACAGCTGGTTATTGCATTCATCTCTATAACGCACCAATCAATAATTTTTAATTCAGTCCAGTCATTTTGAATGGAATAGATAAACCGAGTAATTCAGTCGATATCCAGAAAGTCGAGCAAACGTCATTCGACTTTGATATCGGGATGTTTTTATTTTGGGCCCTCAGTAATAACATCAACGTTTCTGAAAAATGAAACATACTTCCTAAGATCATTCAAAAAACCTTTCGCTGTTTGATTTCAGTAACTTCTACTGGAGGAATTTTTCCGTTATCTTTTTAAGTTGTTCCATCTGATATTGGTTTTCTTTGCGCATTTCTCGAAAGTTTCTTAGCTAAGATTTCTGATTAAATATTCCAATTCGTGGAGAGCTTCTTTTGAATCGGAAGGTTAAAGCATCCATCCAATACTTTCGAGACCTTAGCAACTACGTCATTTTCATAACGACCGAGGGGAAAAAATCCGCAGCGAAACACGAGAAATAATTTAGGAAGATCTCTTGGAATTCTTGCCCGTATCTTTGGAAAAAATATTTCATTGGGATATCTATCGTCCGACGGAATCTCCGAATTCTCCTTTGGTAGAGGAATTCTAGATTTGTTTTTGTTTTGAAAGTTGGGAAACTTTTAAAACTTCGGATGAGTTTTCTCGAGATATTGGTGTAACTCAGAAAAAAATGTTTTATTCGATTCCTACTTCTTTGTTCTCGATAATGAATTCCTGAGCAATGGATGACGCAATTACCATCTCGAGAAACGTTTTTCTCTCTCTCTCCCGAGAAATTCTTTCTTTATTTGATTTTTTGAAGTACTTTCTTATTAATTAATATAAAATTTTCGGAGTTTAAATTGTATGAAAAAATCTCTCAGGCTGTTGAATATTAGCTGGCTTTAAATTGTATCAGGGGGATTTTTAATAGTATTAAGATGGAAGCTATTTACTTTATTGGTTTACACCACTGGATTTTTGCGTTATCATCGACTTTATTGGATTATAGTTAAATCATATTTTAGATTATTTCCCGCGGAATTACTTTTATTGCAATTTCATAGTTAATTTTATTTATTGTCCATAAGATTACGTTTATTATATTAATTTATTTTCTCTTAGTATCTTCAAGTTGTCAGAAATGACTCATAGTGAGAGTATTCGTTTCAAATCTAAATTTTATTCTTATGTAAGGAATTGATCGAAACCGTGGTTCTACAATAAAAATATTCTTTGTTGTAAAGAATAATATAAATAAGTTTTATTAAATTATTCTTTATATTGGAGAATTGTTATGATTATATTATTGCGTATCAGTACATATTTTAAAGCCAAGCTCTGCTAGAAACTTTTTGTATATTCTCATATCTCTCCCTTAATTATTGTGTTTATCGCAATTAGATCCTATTTATTGTTATAGTTATTTATACCTTGAGATATAGCTAACATATTCCTATTTAAAACTATAACTGCTGCTGTTTGCAAGTCTTCCTTCGTTTCCTTTATAATAAGCGTAGGATGCATCCACCGTAGTTGCAATAATTCATATTATTGAGAAAACTATATTGACTTATTCCATGATCCTGTTTTTATTCGTTTACCTCAATGTCCCCTTGTCCATTCAGCAAAGTGACCGCTTCAACATACGTGGAATACAAGGGGAACATATTGAGCAAGTGGTAGCGTTGATATTTTCCTTCGGCCGAGGAAGATAACGTTTTCCCGAACTTCGCTCCAAAAGCATTAACCATTGTGTGGGAGGAAAGGGAAGTTCAAGGGACTGCTAGAGTTGTTCCCTTGATGTTGGGGTGGTGTCGTTTGGTCATAGCGCAGCACCATCTTCTCCCTCACCCTCCCTTCCTGTTCCCACGACTTCCCCTTCCATATTTCCTTCCTTATTCTCCTTAGCGCTAATGCGCTGGGCACTTAAGGTCGCCCCCTTGGCCCATCTTTCGAAGGCCCTTTTCGGCAGCTGCCGGTCTCCGATCGAGCGGGCTGATTGCTATTTGCGGAGAAAGATATCTAGAGATTGCGTGCAAGGGCTGAATGCGTCTGAAAAAGAGAGGGTTGGACAGGCCAACTCTACTTTTTTCGATCAAGGTGGATCCTCGGACCTTTCTTTCGAAGATAACGTTTTCGATTTCTGAGCTCTTTGTCATTGGCGCTTGTAAAATCGTTGGGTGGGTTTTTTCCTTAGTTTGTATAAAAAATTTCCCCGTTTGACTCGGATTGCGCGTGTTTCCTTGCCATATTAGAGAAGAAAGATTTTTTCTTCGGGCAAAGTTGAATTGTCTGTCGTAATGCTAATGTAAGCTAATCTAAGTTAGATAAAATGCAAAATAGTAATGTGTTTTCTTTATAGTAAAGAAATGTTTTTACTCAAGAATTTACTGTCGTGATTCGCGTGCTTCAAATGAAAATCTTTTATTTTATGTTGGATATGAGTTTGGTAACAAAGGCTGTAATTACTGATTGTGCATAGAATGCTGAAAGGAATTACTAATGAGGCATTATCGCTCATTTTATCCGATGGGTTGAATAAAAGAATTGCGTATTACGCGATAGCACAGAAAGTCCTTCGTTTTAGCAAAATTGTGGTATCCAACATTTCGTTATTCTTGTTTATAATGATACGAGTTTGATTCTCATTTCTCCCGTAAGTATATGCCGATAAGCAATTATTATAGTGTGCGTCTGGAAAACTTCTGATTGGAATATACATTTAGTATTTAAAACATTAGTAGACAACATAGTAACGTTGATATGAAATATAGATGAAGTGGCGCTATTATTCTGCAGATTTACTAAAATCCTCGACACGTTACTAACGCAAGTAAGCGTGCATTTCTTTTCGTATCCAAAGTAATTTTAGAGCTTAATTGGCACCTCCCTGAAGTTCCTCCGCAGAGCATTAAATAATCCAAATCCACTTGATGACTTCTCGTTAAGGCAGCTCTCATTTGCTCTCGATATCGACGGAGCATTTCCCAGTCGGCGATTCAACGGGAATTACGACTGAATATTTGAGTTTGAGTGCATTTTCGAAACTTTTGCGGCGGACGAAGAAAAAACACGATTTCCTGGAAACAGCGAAACAGAACCGCGAGCGCATTTCTGAAACGTCCGCATGCAACTTTCCGGATCCCATCCAATGACCTTATAGTGGGCCGGTCGATGCCCCCATGTGCCCATTGCGAGAGAGATCGCGTCTCTAGTGTGTCTCTCACGTGCGATGGGAGGTTATTTACCAATATTCGCTCGGCGTCACCTGTGTTTATATGTGCGTTCGTGTCTAGGGAAGGATCGCCCTTGAGGCGGCTGATTGCTTTCCTCTCTTTTGTCTGCCCCATTGTGTGCTAATAAGCTTCACTCTTTGTGATGCTTGTCCATGCAGGTCGGCGTCCGTATCCTGCTAGTTATTGGCCTGCGTATCAATGCCATTATTTTTGGTCTCTTAAGTTAGGGTGCCTAATTTGAAGATATGGCTCAATGTGCTAGGAAATAGATTCGAGCATTTTCATGGCATCGCTCAGTTTGCTAGTGTGTACGTTATGGGGTATTAGCTTGTTTTGTCATTATTAGAATATGAAATTTTTTGTTTTTTTATTCGAAATTGTAGCTCTTATAATATGTAGCAAATAGATACTTAAGTAATATGATTTATTGAAATCATATTACTGATATATAATCATTTATTGAAATCTAATTAAATATTACTATTTTAAGGTTAACACCATTTTAGTTGAATTTTAATAATCTCCGACCTCTAAGTGTACATCATATATTCTTGTTGAATATTCTATTGAAAGTTGAACTACTTGGAACAAAAGAAACTTTCTGTGTTAGTTGTTATCAGTTAAATATGTTTGGGATCGGTCATAATTATGAGCAATCGTATTTTATTATTTTCATTAATAATTTCAGGATTTGTTCAACAGTGATCGTTAACATTTCCATGGAAGATTTAGTCTAAAAGCTGAAGATATGATTTTATCTTCCAAATCATATGACGAATCAAATATTCTAGGATGACCACGCTTAAGAAATCCTAGTTAAGCCATTAAATCTTCCTATGTTATATCAGATATCATTTAATTGTGAAGCAAATCCATGTCTAGCTCTTAACTCTGTAAGAAGAAAAAAAACTTAAAGAAATCTCCATATTGATTTAGTGTAAAGTCATATTTGTTTTGGTTAATGGATCATGCTGTTGTGTTAATCGATTACCTCATTTAAAATAAAGATGGAAACAGTAAATCTACTCAGCTAAAGAGGCATCGTTTCACCGTGACTTTACCTCGCCCTCTTCACCTGGGGTTTTTCTCTCCGCTGTTCTTACGAGGCGAGGTTTCAAGAAGGATCTCAAAACCTCGTGAAGAGCACTTTCTGGTCGTAGCCACCAACGACCAAGGCTACAACCACTGCTGCTATCAGTCCGTTAAGAAAAAATAATTCGAAAAAATTCCAACCCTTCATTTCCTCTCTGAACTTTCAAGACCCCTTCACGCTCTCATCCCCCTACTCCTGTGACATTTTTCTCTCCTCATTTGCTCGTCACGCTTTCTTTTATTATTCTCAACTTGCAACAGCCAGCTGACTCATTATCTCATCCCTCGTTCACTCCTTTCTTTTTAATGATATTCCGTTGCGAAAAAATCTTACCTCATTTCTCTATTTATTCCAGAGAGAATTTCGCACTTTTCTACACTTCTAATAACGGAAGAATCACGTTTTTTGTACTTCCTAATTTTGATTGTTGGTCTTCTTAACAATACATATTCGTTTTCTTCGTGGTCGCTGTTTAATGCTTTCTTTTTTCTCTCCCCTTACCTTTAAGTCTCGCGAGGATACGAGTTATTTTTGTTTCTTTTGGTAGTTTTCTTGTGGAGAGTGAATGGCAGGAGTTGTTGAAGAGGGGAATATATCTCGTCTTTTGTTCCTTCATCACTCTTCGTGTTTTGAAGGCCTCATTCTTATCAATGCATCTCATCTCTGGCTCTTGTTTTCTCTCCTTTCGCGGTTTTGTTTATCTTTTTGGCATCCATTATGATGTTATCATTCAGTATTGAAGGAAGTCTCTCATCTTGTTTTTACCCGATATTTTTCCCTATTGATATCACTGCTAAAATCAATATACTTTTTTAATTTTTAATGCTCTAATTTGAATTTAGGGAATTATATGTTTTAGTTTTACAACATTAGTGTGTATTCCTTCTTAATTCAAAATGAATGGAGAAAGAATTCGAATGTCAAATTATTGAATGATCATGAAGTTGTAGGATATAGTACTACGAAGTCTAAATCTTTATCCTAATTTTGTCATTACCTTGTAATTTTCTGAAGGAGATGCATCCCGCATAGAAAAATAAATCTACAGGCAGTACAGAGGACTTAATACTATTTTGGAGGTGTACTTAGATTGTAATAATTGTTTTGTAAAATCATTCAAATTCCTTTTTCAATTGACCAATTATTTTTTCTTATCGCAGGCTATCCGTAGAAATTCATGGTGAATTTGTTATTTTCAAAAGAATATAGATAATATTTTCATTAGCCACTAATGTTCAGTTACTCAAACCACATCCCCAACTATTGCAATAGACCCTTTGGGCCTCTGCTTCATTCTTTTCTTCTCCATCAAAATGTTTCGCGCTATGGTTGCACTTTGGACTTGAAAATCCACCATTTTGACCTCGTCTTTTTAAGTCGAATTTCTTAATATAATGAAACCTATTACAATGTTTCTTTTGAAAGAGGGAGGCAGCCATGTCCTAGCCAAGATTCAAAACCGGGACCTGAGCGTTGCTTGGATAGCACTAACTAATACGTCACCGAATGTGCTGATAAATTCATCTCTGTGCAGCAAAGCTGAATTTATTTTCCGTCACCCAAACGAACAAAGGAAAATTTTCTTCGGCCCTTCAGAAATGAACACATTTCGTTCTTTTTCAGCTTAATCCACCCCAAAAGCTCCTGTGCACCCTCCCGAATAACAGATTTCTTCCCCCCGGAAAGTTTCCAACATTTTTCAAGTAAACCGTCGTTAAATTCGAACCCAGCGGCCCTCTTCATCACGGTGCGACTGTGCATGTCCTCCACTCTCACCTAAACTGCCCACCCAAAAACCCCGACGCAGCCTCATTGAGCCTCGAGCCGTTCAGCTTGTCTTTATTCCCTACACATGGCCAACGGTTAATTGCTCTAATTACGTGGGACTGACTTGCGTCCCAACTCTCCTTGTACTCCTTTCTCCCCTTGTCTTGTTCAGAGGCCCTTGGTGACCCTCAGACGGAGGGTTTGGTGGTGGGGGTTCCAGCCGCCGCTATGCACTTGATTTGTGGCCTTCCCTGTCCGACAGCCCTGAAGGGGTTTTGACGCCTTAACGAGATGAAAAGTCACAAAACGATTTCGCCTTTTCTGATTATGCTGCTTTTTTTAATTTCACGCCCGGCGCGTTGGAGAGTGCTCCAGAGTTGGGCTGTGGCGTCGAAAGCATTGTCACTTTTTAATTTTGCGCGGAAACTGTTTTCCGATTGGTCGAGCTCCTACTGACGAAGTTTTCCCGAGACTGAGTTTAGATTTTCATTATTTCATTATGTAATCTATTATATGTTATGTTATCTTTCAATTTACGACACAGAAAACTTGTTCAGACACGAAAGCAACCTATTTGTAATTAAGGAAAGTATATTGTAATGAATCACAACTTCATGATTGTAGAATTTCAAAGCAGATACTAATTCACAAAGAACTACATATCTTATACTCGTCTTTCTACAAAAGTTAAGATTAACTAACTTAAAGGAGATTTTTTTAATTAAAAGAAATCTATAAGTATTTCACTCCCAGCTTATTCATTAAATTTAAGTTTCTGAATGTGTAATTTTATTATAACACAGAAATTATGTTTTAATATGACGTAAGATGTAGAATAAATATATAAGAATAATGTGGAATATATAAAATTAACATGTTAAATATTATATACTTACTATTTCCTTTTTATTCAATCACCCTTATTTTATTGGAAAATATAAAGGTCGAACGCTTGAAAAATTCATTAAAGATTTCAACAAGATTTCATGCCTAGATTTCAATCCCAAATTGCTTTTTGATCGAGTTACCCTTAACTTATTTTTATTCGGAAACATTCTTATTATACTTGTACAACTTAGGCACTCTTTGTTCCCTTTTGCTCGACCTCAAGAGAAAATCAATGGATGGAAATATGTTGCCACGGGGTCTGCAAATCTTTCCTTTAGATCGATCTCAACGTGCCTAAGCTCCGTAGTTCCATCGAAAAGTCTGTCGTCATCAGCGTAGTGGGATTCCTAAACGGGCTGACTTGGATCTCCTTCCGCTTTCCCCCATCTTTCCTCTCATGTCAATGTTTTGACCTCCGCTGTCGGCGAAGGGCAATCGAGCTCCTCCTTATAAGCCCCATCAAAAAACCACTCGCTGAAAAAGTGGCGGAAACTAAGGACTTAAAAATCCCCACACAGCTTCCTCTCTTCGTCACGTCATCCTCCCCGTCCATCCACTTCGAAACAAAAGAGTAATGCCAGGAGTGCTCCCTCAGAAGTAGCCTCCTTATCCGCCTTTTCTTCTGAGGTTCGGCGGAGTCTTGCGGTTTCGTGCCGTTGTCATGGTAACTCCTCTTGCGCTGCAGCCCATCTCACCTCCCGTCTTCGGCTAACATCGCACCTCAAGAAGTAACCTTCCACCTTGCGAGTCTCTCAACTTGGTGATTTCTTTTTTCCGTTAAGTCCCATCCTCAAGAAAGCGCCTATTAGTCGATAAGAAATTTCCAATTATCCGCTTCCTCCGGTGTTGGTAATGGATTTTCTGTTTGCAGCAAAAGCCAGTTTGATGCTTTTAATTCGAGATTGATATCCTTCCTGGGGTAGGTTTACCAGCCATCCGCTTATTCTGGACGTGTTCTCTTTCAACGGACGCTAATATATTTATTTACGTCCGTAATCTTTTAGATAATGGAGAACAATGTCAAACTTTATTAGAAAAGCTGGATTTGAGTAAAGCACACAAACATGAAAAATCAGAAATGCTACTACCACTCTGAAATTTTTCTGATTACAGATACACCAATCTTAAATTAGAATAGTTGCAATTCATTAATACTCTATATGAAATTTAAAGTGTATTAAAAATGAAAAAATATATCTTATTTATGTTTACACAATATGCTTTATTACATACA
The DNA here is from genome assembly GCA_947579665.1 of Sympetrum striolatum. Lineage (NCBI taxonomy): Eukaryota > Metazoa > Arthropoda > Insecta > Odonata > Libellulidae > Sympetrum > Sympetrum striolatum. The sequence continues at coordinate 85,524,560 of OX388345.1, forward strand.
AACCAATCTATTCTAAGCAGAGTATCCTATTTTTGCCCTTCATCTTGTTACCCTAAAGCGAAACTACTACATTATTTGCAGGAGTTAAACCTTCTTATTTCAACCGACCATCATGAAATAAATTTTCATTTATAAATCACAAATGAAATGCGTCTTGAAGTGTTGGTTGGGGGTTAAGATGGTCCAGATGGGATTATTTATCTCGTAGTTCATATCACTTTGTAATTCGACAGAGAAGGGTTAAGTACGTGTGTTGATTCCGTCTCTAAGCATCCACCACTTTTTCAATTTAAAGGTAATTTCGAATCGTAACAATAGCCAATTAATAAGTTTGACGGTACAGCATTTTTCTATCACACCTTCAAAATAAAATAAAATCAATGGAACGTTTCGAGCATTTTCCTTAAGACAAGGTCACTATTTTACTGCTTGAGTATCTCACCGTTTTAATGTTCCTCTTTCCTTCTCCGCGAGAAAAATGTCGAGAGAAAGTTCATAAGCTAAAAGGCGGTAACAGCTTTCAAAACTTCTTAAGCGAGACGAGGGAGTGTGTGTGAGGCCTGGGAAGGATGAAGGGTTATTTTTTCTCCAAATCTCCTGCCTCGGTTTTTACGCTTAATTAATGAGGTTTGAAGTGTTTCCCGAGTGGAGGTGGAAAAATAGGAACTGCGGAAGCAGGTTTTCAGTGTGGCGCTTCTAATTGGGACACTATGGTGAAGTCATCGATGAGATTTCCAAATAAAGTGAAAGAAGTGTGAGGTTTGAAACTTTATTGATTATTTCGATGTACACAATTAAATTTTATCGCATTTAATTTTTGTTGGATTCGATGCTGACGAAACTCTTCATTTTAATGCCATCATATTTAAATTAAAAACAACAATAATTGGTATTTTACACGAAAATATAGAGCATTTTCTACTAAAAATAGAAAATTCTATTGCAAAATATAAAGCTTACTGTATTTAATTTAAATGGCTTTCCACAAAGATAGGCCAAAGCACCTTGAGTTTTTGCCATTTTATTCTATTTATAGACCCATAATATAAGTCAGTGCGTAATCTTTTGATATTTTCTTTTTGTTTTATTTTTTTATGGATAAGGTTATTTATTATTCTTTCGTTTAAATAAAACATATTCTGCTTCCATCACTTACGTGTAGAAAGTATTTCTACTGTTAAATTCATAACCGCCATAAATAATCGATTAAAAGTCGTTCGCTCCCGAAATGGAGAATTTCTATTCAAAAACATCAAGAACTTATCTTATTTCGCGGAGTTCACAACTTTCGGTCGAAATTTCTCAGTTTCATTACATTCCCCTTTTTTACTTCCATTCTCACACTCCCTATCTTAATGTATGCATCAGATATTGGCTGAACCTCACTCAGTCCCTCCGCCTTTCTAATTCCCCATCTCTTATCACGGAGGAGGTCTCTTAGCCGGGGCGTGCTCTCCGAGTGTCAGAGAGGCTTTTTAGTTATTCGGTCCGATTCACATCTTAAGTTGTGACGGAATTCACCTCTCCGATCGGGGAAATGGAGGCGAATGAGATCAGATGATTCCTGACGATGTCTTCGTTTCCCGCATTTTCGTTCTCCCCCACCCAATTAAGGGAACAAAGATCGCGGTTGCGCTGTTTATTTTTTTCGGATTTGAAGTTAAATAAACGGCGACCGAGCGGGATTTCTCTTTCGCGGGATAAATTATCTCCGGTTCTCATTGAGTTTTAAAAGGTTAAGTGAGGAGAGTCGGAATTGTTTCGAAAGGGGATGTCTCGATTTAGGGCGGATTAAAGGCGGCGTTCGCTTGTCTCTGCCGAGGACACATTGGAGTTAATTTAAGGTCTTTCTATTGAGGATATCGACGATGCCTGCTTTTATTTAAATTAACTTTATCTTTTCTCCCATTTTATATTTAGTTAGCTAAACGGATTGAAATTAAAGCTGGCAAATTTTACGTTGTCGGTGGGTAGCGTATACTTTACAGCTCAATGTATAAATTTTTGCTCTTTAAGTAGCGTAGTAAACTAAACTTGGAATAGAATAAAGTATTTAATTTAGCCATTCTCCATGTTATTTTTCCAGTTTTAGCAGGGTATAAGACTCCTCGATTCTCCAACCGGGTTCTTTTTAATGAATTGCTACGTTTAGCATATCAGTACTTTACGAATTTTTAGTTAGTAAAAATACAACTAATTTATGATAGTATTTGTATGAAATGTATCTTCAATACTAAATCTACGAGCCAATGTTCATCTTAGTGAAGTTTTGTATGGCTGGTGATATTAGAATAAATATAAGAATGCCAATGACGCCAAGTTACGCATGATCATATGAATATGTAAGAGGATATAAATCATTTGAATGTACACACTTGACAATGGTTGCAAATTAAAGGAAACTTTGAAGAGTTTAACAACTATCACATCAAAAGTTAAAACGAATTTTTAAATTTGAAACTTAGTATTTCAAAACAAAAATGAAACGTTACCAGGTATAAAGCCTTTATATGGATTCATACTATGCCCAAAACGTCCTTCTCATAGAAAAAAATCGTAAAGATGTTGAATTCCGTGAACTTCGAAAATTCCTTCTATCACTTTCAATGTATACTTACTTTAGAAATTTTATTATTCAAATAGCTTGATTTTCCACCTCATTTTTCTTTCGCTAATGTGTATAGGTGTGCTCAATCGTAATTCTCAGGTATAAAATATTACGTACTACATCCATCTTCCGAAAAGATCCAAGTAATGATAAATTCATGATGACTGAAATTCTTTGTGAATAATAAACAAATGTGATTTTTTAATTGAAATGGGTCCATGGCTAATGGTGCCATTTGCTCGAGATTCCGTCCAGTCAAATGATTTAGCAATACTCATCCAGAGATGCCATGCTCGCAGGAAACCATTAACGCTTTACAGCTCATTTAAAGGCAGTTTAAAAAGGTAGGCGCCCACGGCTTGACGTATACACGATTTCGTTGCTTGATAAGCTTGATGAATGGGCGGTTAGGGTAGTCGCTTGTTTGGGGTAAAAGTTTTTGTTTATGGCGTGTGATGAGGGATGCACGGGAAAAGTAACGTCCGTAAAAGAGCTTCATTTGGCTCATTTTTTATAGGCAAGGTGATTCCCTTCAGATTACGATAGAAGCGTTTATCCCCTGACATTTTCCAATAACGATGCGGATAGTCTCAAAAATAAGGCATTTTGATTGATTGACCGTGTATTTCAAACTGCTGCTCATCACAATGTATCACAGTAAAGTTCACTGCTTTAGATTTTTTGACCTTTCGCGAATTTCTCTCGCCTTTTCCCTTATCCCCTCTGCTTTCAATTTTCTCTACGCCCAGGCAAATTGGTACGCTTCAAAGTCTGCGATATGAATTTACACATACATAAATAATTTTTTATGAGAATTAGTAACATCAATTCTGAGCAGACGCTTTCTCTTATAGCTGTCCGATAAATTTTTAGTTTCAAGAAAAGAAAATGTTTATTCTAAGGAGAGTAAAGTTGAGATATTTTCTATAATTTCTGTTCAAACACAAAAATCAAAGACGCAATTTAAGCAGTTTCTTAATTATCTTTCTTTTATACTGCTCTTAATATATTTTCTTGTTTAAAAACATTTTTCTGTTTATAATTTATAAGTAAAATGAGAATTACGAAGAGAGAGTTTGTTTTTTCAAATTAAAATATGCTCATCACCGTATTAGAGAACGAAAGAGACCCGATGTTACGTCTGAGTCGTTGTACAAGCATATGCTAGATCTCTGCATACATCTACACATAACAAGTTTATGTTATCCATCATTCCGTATCTTCGACATTCATCTCATTATAACACCACTTAATCATTTAACAGCTTTTGGTTTTGGATTTCCTTAGAATCTTACTTCATTTCTTTCTTTAGCCTTTTTTTCTGAAGATGTAATACAACTATTTTATGCCTTTTTTATTTATCGGATCAAAATCCTGTAGAATCCTGTCGAGTACTTCTTCGTTTTTATTTCCTATTAAGCCAATTTATTTTTTATTGTTTTAGAATATGTATATTCATCTAATAGGTATTCTCATGGCTCTCTTTAATAATAATATTTATCTCTTATATTTGTTTCATTCATATTTTAAACGATGCAGATTGAATCACTTTGTTAGTTTTCTTTGCTTGCCCAATAGGTTCCTCAATGTCAACAGCGGGACGACCAAAGGTTTTAAATGAGACATTATACCGAGTGCTAACTCCAGCTTAAACTCCGAGGGAAAAATTCCGCCTTCAAAATCGCATTTCGCTTCATCCTCGCCGTTAATCTCCCTCATTACGATTCCGGAATTTCACTGTTGCTTCCGCACACGTTTTTATGAAGGATTTACCTCGGCGGAAAATTCGTTATGTGTCTTCGAGTTTTAATGTCGGCGGATAAAAATAAACCTCCCTTTATTGGTATCTCCTCCACTTTTATGGGCTATGAATTGAAATCGCTCGGATGAATTCCGCTGCCGGAATCTGCTGTCGAAGGACGAATGAACATAAAGACGAAGGCGATTTTATTGTTATCGCCGATGTTATCATTAACTCGGCAGAGAAGCGTCTCATTCATGCGTAAACGTAACGACTCAAATATTCCGCGAGGCGATAATTTTTCGGAATTTCCATCCCTTCCATTATTCTCTCAGATCGGTCTTCCTCAAACGAGTCCTTTTCCTCCCCCAATTCTTAATGTTTAGTGTATTGATTTATTTTAATCCGTACCCTTCGCCGGACCTTCAATTATCGTCACCTTAACTCTAGGGCAGAGTTGCACTACTCCAAGGCCTGTTTGCTACTCTACTATGCGTCCCATATCTCCTTATCTCGTACCTCCTTAAAATTTGAATAATATTAATATTCCTAGAATGAGAAGAAGGAAGTTCCTTTGTACTTATAGGCAAAAAACTCAAAGATTTATAGAAATGAAAGATACTGTCACTTTTCTTGGGGAGAAATAGTGGAACGCTCCTCACTTCGTTCATAATGAATACTTTAACATACATGAGATTGGCAGGACAAACAAGACAGGCTTTTGTTTTAGCAATTTATTGCATTGAATCGAAATTTCAAAACTAATTATATCTATAAATTCATTTGCAGTTGATTTATGTTTATTAGCAACTTCATATATCTATTAATTTAAGAAATAAATAAAATACACAGTATATACGCAAATTCGCAATATCTAATTTTGAACAAAACTTTCCTTAATGCGGCCTACATGCCAGTAATTTATCTCGTGTTCGACCTCTTGATGGATAGAAATTGTGTTCTCAGCAGTTTGTCAAACATTTCCCCCGATTATAAAAACGACAACCTCCGACCTTCAGTTATTCGGAGGTCGAATCGCGAAATTCGGGAGAAATTTCCATCGAATAGGCAGCAAATTCCTCCAGCTCACATCAAAATCCGTGGCGCCCCGAGATCTCGGTATTATCAACTCCATCCATTCTTCCTCATCTCCCCTCTCATTATCATGCAGCCAACCTTCTCCTCCCCAGCTCCACCTTAAATATTTCTTACTCCGCCCCATCGCTCCCCTCTCCACTGCCGGTTATATCTCCGGTTTAAGTTATGGCGGACATTGACCCGCTCAAGTAAACGGGCCAATCAATATCGCATTCTGGACCCCACAAAAACACTTCCCCTCGCGTTTCGTTTTCATCTTTGGTGTTTGTTGACTAAGATGAAATGTTTTCGTTTCACCGTAATTTGAAGGTGGCTTTGTTTTCTGTGTGGAGTGCGTCCTCGGAAGGGATTTCAGGGTGTACGTCATTTGCGGAAGAACCTCGCTCGGATCCGCGAAATCTGCGAAGAAAAGTTTTCCCATGGCTTTATAACGAGTGAGGAAGGCTTGAGGAGATGATTGGGAAGTTTGTGACGTTCGGTTTGATTCTAAAGGTGAGAATTCGAGAGGAATAGAAATAAATAAGAAAGGAAATTAACGTTTAATTTCTGTCAGAGAAGCGATTACTAAATTTTAAGTGATCGACAGAGAATGCCTGGAATTCGTAAAACACGATGCTTCAGAATGAGGAATTTTGACGATTTTTTATTCTTTTTATTTTAGTTTTGAATTTCAGCGTTTGCGAAAGAGATAAGACTATTTTTCGATTTAAATGCATTTATCGCTTCTTAACGACTCTGCTTGAAATTATTAAACTTTACTTCATTATACCTATTTCCGAATTGATTATAGTATTTTATATCTTATCTGAGTCATTGTCCTTATCATATTGCCAATTATTTATAGTTGCGATTAAAACATGTTATTGGTAATGAGCGGAAGCAGTATATTAAGAAAACAACATAGAAAGCAAAGAATCTGTAAAGCAGTATGGTGGTAAATGTATACAACTTCGAATCATCTTTATTTTGGTTATTAAAACTCAGCCACGAAGGAGATAAAAGGCCATTTTCATCAATAAATACGTATATATTCCTTCTTTACGATTCTTCAAAAAAAGTTTGGTTTTTAATTGATAAGAGCCAATTTAGAATTGATTATGGCGTCTTACGTCATATCTGAATCATTGCGGCCGTATCGCGTTTTTAGTTATTTCTAGTGGTGATAACATTCGTGTGGTAGTATTCATCGTAAAAACATAAGTTTCTTAAGGTTACTCACTCAGCGTTTCTTTTACAAATGCATATTCTATCTCCGTAATGGAGGTCAAAATTTGCCACTGGTTTAGTATTCGAATCATTTATCGAAACACTTAGTTTTGAATTTTATTTTATGCTTTTCTCGTGGCATTAGATCACCTTTATGGGGTGATCAAATCTTCGTGATCTTTCACTTGATTCGTTTGTTCTCAGGAATGATGGTTCTCTTCATCCGTGACATCTCTCAGATGGAGCTCACGCTTTTCCTATTCCATTTTATACATCTCCCGTCCCTCTCGCACTAATGCTTACTTCCTTCACTCCGAATCGCTGATTACTCAATGTTCTCCTCAGCCGTCCGCTGGGACTCGCGATGGAGACGCCGCTTAATTGAGCCGGAACGACTGCAGCGGCAGCAGTCATGTTCCCGCTCCTTCTACAGGTGCTGCGGAAGGATTTTTGCGGGCCGCGGGAGAATAGCGAACGGGTGGGGGTTCAGATATCGTCTGGGCGGGGAAGAGTAATTTTCAAGGTGAAGGGTGCATTTATCGAGACGGTCGTCTAGGTTCTTGTCCCGACTCGGCTAAGCTATTCTGTCGCCCTGGTGTTCCCCACGGGATTGGTTTGGGTCCCGTCCTTTTTCGGGATTTTTCGCGGCTTTAAAACGGGGAGGTGGGTGTCGAGGAGAAAGGAACGGCTGAGGAAAGAGATCGTCTTCCGTGATTCGTCGTTTTAAATTATCCCCCGAGGAAGCAATTTGCGTCCCTCGAATTCAATTATCTCCGTGAAGTGAGTCAATCAGCGCTCTTACCTCGCGATCAGTCGGGGATTCATTTTGCTTTTTATCCTTCATTTGTTTGCGGTCCGGGGAAATGTGCGATCGAAGCTCTTTCTCGCATCCTTTGTTCCGTTTATTCTCACAACTTGTTTCCTTGTCGTTGGCAACCAAGGGAAATTACCGTTAGCGGTTGTTGAGGATTTGGAAAAATATTGACCCAGGTTCAGTTTGTTCTAAATGATGCGGAAGACAGTAACCAATACTTTATATCTCAAACAAAACACCAGACTTGGAAATTAGAATGAAAGTTATTTTCTTTCTTAATATTTTGTAAGTTGAACCCATGGAAATTGAATTTTATATACGCACAAGTGCAGTATATACAGTACGTATATCTCTGGAATCACTCGTTATAGGGAGCACCGTAAATTCGTGCATCAAATGTATCATTTTTTCTCACATGTATCTCTTCCCCGTCCTACTGATTTATTTTTGAACGGTCGCATTTGTATCTTTCAATATCGACTATTATTTTCGCTTGATCATCAATAGCACGCTCAAAAATATTAATAGTAATTTCTATTATTTTAGATAAAGAGGAAATGATTGATCATGCTCCGGTTTTACTGCCATTTATTTTAAATTCTCATCTTTATATTTCGTAATTTGTATACTTTGTTCTAGTCGGAGAACACACTCCAAGTTATGATTTGGTTTTCAACTTCTTGATAACGCATTATTAAAATGATAAGAATAGAGTTCTAGAAGCGCTGGATAGACACGGTTCAGAGGTGTCAAGATATGGAAGTGGAGTGAGGAGGAAGTAATTGCTCTCAGCGGTCCTCCTCGTCTCCCGCTGCGGACGACCAATTTTCTTCCAGACAAACTTCTTTCTCCCTCCCTCTCGCCTCTTTTCTCCATCTCTCTGAATTCGCAGACATTCCTGAGCAGGAATAAAGAATCTATTTTGCACTATCATAAAAATGATTCCTTTAAAAATTAGGAAGAGTTAGAATGTCAGCATCCCCGGTTTATCCTGCATTGTCTTCGGAAGAGTGTGGTAGGGTTTTCTGGTCCCTTAAATGGTGGTATAAAATTTATTCCAAATTACAGTAAAAAATAGACAGTTGAACGGTGATAGTTACATTATAGTAAAGGAATATTAACGAAGAACTTCCTTATTATCAGGTATTTTTGTGATTATTTTCATAATCCATAGGTTTACCATACCAGGAGAGGCCATATTTACAGGAACGCTATTTAATTTAAAAGAGGAATTCGTGTTATCCACCAATTGTAATAATGTGATCGGGTGTTGCCTCAGATACCTCATCATCAGGTTACAGAGTACATCTATATCTATATAATTATTCATTTGATTAATAACAATACTAACAATTTTGTCTTTATTGATGGGCGTAATTTAGCCAAACATGACCATTCTTACTATAAATCCTATTTTTATATTATAATATTGTAAGTAGCAACGTATACATTAGTAAGTAATCATATAATCAAAATAAATCTACTACCACAAAAACATAGCGCTAATTCAATCATGAAACCATAGCAGGCCCCAATTAGGTTGGCGAAACTGAGGTTTATTTTTTCGAGAGAAATTGAAAGATGAAAATGCAGCATAATTTTCGCCAACCCACGTCGTTTAATACGGCGCTCGTGCGTGACACTTAATTATCTTCATCAATTCTTTTCGAAAAATTTCGCTCGCCCAGCTCAAATCGAATATCCTATTTTTTCTACTCCGCTTCCTTCCCCGAGGGTTAATCTACGCCCTCTCTCGGTCGCTACATTCTTCCCCTTTTCCTCTCCGCCCACCAGAAACTGTTTTTGTTTTCCTCGGCAGCGAAGGTTTTTTTGCCGTCTCCTGTTGTTTTTGTACCGCACCGTTTTCACCTTGGTTCCTTCGACGGAGGTCTACGCTTGATTCTTTTCCTCTAATTCAATCATGGCAGGAAAGGTTTTCTTTTTTTATCCTCCCGTGCACTCTGACGGAACCGTTTTTGCCTCAATTTATCAGCGCTGCGAGTGGAGGCTCCCTTTTTCCGCTCAGCAAATTAAATATTTTCTGTTTTGTGCTCATTCCGGCCTCGAGATTCTTTTCTGGGTTTGTCCCGGGAAGATGACGTCTGCTCTCCAGCCTGCACTCCAGACTACCATATCAATTTTATTTATACCTTACGCTTTTCTTACCGTCCCCATAACTTTCCCCTCTCAGAACTATTCGCCTGGAAATTCTTACGCCCCGTGATCTCGTTCTGAGGAGGTCATTTGTGCTACCGTTGAGGTTAGGACCTCTTCTTTTTCCGAGGGCTCCTGACGCCTCAATATACTTGGCCTCTAGGGACTCAATTCTTCGCCTGGAGGACCTTTTACGGGGGCAAATAAGGTAAAAATGAGTATCGCCCTCCACGGCCTATGTATATGAGGAATCTATAGACGCCTCTTTCCGAGTCTCGCTGCATTTGTCGCCCTCTGGCCCTACGTGTTCCTTCGAATTACATCTCAAGTGCTCCCACTCCAGCGAATGCGTAGGAGAGGAGATATCTCCGTAGATCATTAATGGTGATAGTCGTATATACGTAGATATTTTTCGTGAATATTTTTAAGCAGTAGGAAAACTTGCTTTTCTTCCCAAGCGTGGAAATATGGAAAAGTTATTCCCCTAAATTCTGGTTCTCGCCCTCGGGTATTAACAGAAATCAACCAGGATTTAATTTTTTCAGGGAAACAAGATTGTGTGCTGTCGTAACTTAGAAGAAACATCAAATATACAAAATTATTATTGTTACAACGCTTTTGTGTTACCTTCGACTGTTTCAAATATTTGTGTTGATAACGCTTAAACGTTGAAACAATTAAGTTACAGTTAATTAGTCATCATTAACTAATTAGTCAATCAATCACTAAGTTACGATAAAATAAGATGTAGTTTTTCAAAAAATTACTACAATTTTATTATTTTACCTTGTAACTCCAATTCCTCTTCTGTGGAAATTTATTCAAGAGATAAAGAATTGGTAGACTAATAATTTTTTCTTGAAATAAGATTTCGGTTTGACACGATGTTCGAATCGCATTAAAATTTTAATTATTTATTCTTACGACTAACCAACATCTTTTTTGATTGAACATGAAAAGTTATTTCGAACTGATCACTCTTTTTATGAAGTCAATTTTAGCGATTTGCCATTCTGGAGCAATTAATAATGTTTGCTTTTGACGATCGGGATTTTAAAATGTTTATTACACTTCGACGTAAATGTCTGCAGACCGATAGTTTGGAATAAAATAATAATTTCCCTTGTTACAAATCATCCAGGGAGATGTCCATCGATCGCATAATGTCGTTTTTGCGCTGTAAAATAATACAAATGATCTACACAGCGTCATGTCATTTCTCGCCTTTGCATGTCGGTCGCCCACGTGAGCGTTAACGTAATTATCTCTGCATCCGTGACTCATCGCTATTCATGTGTTTGCGGTTGTTTTCGGCCGCTTTTGCTACCCCTTGGCACGCGATATTTACTTTCTCGCAGTTGTTTACAATTGAACTTGCTACGTCACCGGTAGTTTGGTTACTATTTCATCGGTGTTTTCTTGCTCAGCGTTGCTCCAAAACCGCGGTCAATTACGTATGGCAAAGTTTACTTAATGTGATACTAATGTCCCGGTGTAGTTGATTGAAATAAGGTATCATCTGTTGTCGCGTCGGTACGCTTGCACGCAGTTCCAAATGAATAAGTATAGAAACTAATTTTGTATTCGAATTATCTTTCAATTAATATCTCATTAGAGTCTACCAAATAGCCTTTTCGATTTAAATTCGCCATTTACCTTTTAAAAAACAAACGGTTATAATTGGAGACAAGTTTAAGCAAGCATTAATGAGATGAAACATCGGACTGTTATACTATCGCAAAAGTTTGATATTTATCATTATATTTTACCTTCATAATATTCGTCTCTTTTAGCGAGCCCGCCATTAAAATAAAGACTTCGGTTACAAAAGAACGGAGTATTAAATGAAATAGAGAAGGAAAATGATCCATATAAGAAAAGACGCATTATTTTTTTAAAGGATCGCTTTTTGTTTCTGGGTCGAGAGGACTGCTGAATACCTGATGCCTACCAATTACTTTCCGCAGGATGGCGCGGCCGCGCTAAAATGTATCCCCTGTTATTCATAGTCGGTTACAGAGATACGAAAATTTCTCTCGCCAACCATTCACGACCCGATCTTCAGATGAATAATTGATTCATGCGGCTATCTCTCTTTCGCTGGAAGTAATGCTTTGCTCCTCTTGCCCTCTTGTTCTCTGCATCTCCCTGCATTCACCAGAGGAGCATTCGAACTTCATTGTTGTCTCACACGGGAATCGAACGATGGTGCGACACAACCCGGTGACGTGTGTGTACGGCTTCCTTTGCCCCACGGCTTTAACTTTTCTGCTCAGTTTACCGCACAATCCGTCGTTACTTTCCGCTCCTCGTCGCAAAATCCCTAACGTCAGTTTTACTAGTACGTTGGAAAATCCTCTCATCTTTACCGTTTACCTCCCTGTCATTTTTCAACTCCTTTCTTATTACCAAAGTATTTCAATACTATTCCAAATTCCCTAGTCTCTTGAAGCCATTTGTTTCTTTTTCTATTTATCATTGATTATTTTGCTATACATTTATGATATTTATCTTAATTTTTTTAAACATTTATTTATCATGTCTATTGGAAATGCCTAATTCGGAGTTCGATCTAAACCTCTGCCTGGAGCTACAAAAGCTTTAATGATCAAATTAGGATTACAAGCCAAAATGAGGATTGAGGTAGTTTGATCTTGATTTCCTCACTGAGATAAAAGAAGAGCGGGAAATTTATTCACAATCGCTGCACAATACGCCTATATGTTAAACTTTTAATAAGGATTCCAAATTAAGTCGAGATTTCAGCGCCATTCATATCTCAGTGGCTTACCCATCATCTCAGCAATGGGTGATACTGATTTCTCATGCAACCCCTTCCGAATTTTATCCGTTTTTTTCTGTTTAATTTTTCTTTCTCTTTCCCATCTCTCGTTTAAATGTATTGTTTGGTTTCCATCATATTCAGATCCAATTCTTTCTTGCATCTTTCTATTTCTATGCATCTCTCATGTTATTCTTTCATTTTATCTCTGGCATTCTGCTTCCGACCTTTTCTTTCTCTATAGGTTCTTTAATTTTTTTCAATGGCAGCTTGTTTATACGTCTCGGAATTCTTTCTCCTATCATTTCCACATTACTTAGTGTTTATCTTGGATATTTTACCTGTGTGAAATTATCCACCACTACTCACCTTCGGCTTCCGGATGGTTGGTCGCATAGTTTTCCTTTGCAGACACGGTTTCGACTCCCCGTAGGTTTAGCAGGGAATCTCGGTTTTCTTCACCTACATCTCCGTTTGCGTCTCTATCAATCTCTCTCCTTTCCCACTCTCTTTCCTGGCCCTTAGACTTTTTTGCCTCTGACGTCAACGTCCTCCGAAGCCGACTGTGGCTTCGATCCTGTCCTCCTCCCGCACCCCCCTCTTTCTCCCTCCTCTATCTCATAGTTCTGGGAATCCTTCCCCCCCCCGACGTTTGCATCCGTAAGGAGTCGGAATCCGTGCAGTTTGGAAAGTATGAGCACTCTAATCGTGTTCTTTTTTGGGCGACTCCTCTTACCTTTGAAATTCTAATGCTGATGCGTCGCTGGAAATAAAAAGAATCCCCTACAGCTTTTACCCTGTTTGCGCAAATACTAATGTTCGAATATGAGTGCTCTCAGAAGCCGGTGAAAATTTAACGCGGATTATGAAATCATTCGGGTTCATTTCGTTCTCCGCTTCCTCGCGAATTCGCGAAACTTTCCCAGTTATGCAGCTCTTCGTTAGCGCGCGATACTTGAGAAATAGTTTTCTAAATTCGGAATATTTGCTATTAATTGCATTCCTGGGTGTGACGAGCCGTGTCAGCCCATCTTATTTTCTGCTAAATTAAGCGTTGCTCTTTGAAAAATTGTGGGAAAATGTGCTTTCAACTTCACGACCCCTGGGATTAGTAGTTCCTACCTGGTCTTCAAAACGAACTTATCATATAATCGTAAGGTTTACTTCACTGACAGAAGTTTTGGTCTAGAATTCGTTTTTTATTATTTTATAAGAATAACTACAAGAACATAAATGAACATATGGCACTGGATATACAATACACAGAAAATATATACCTACATACAGTCGTACTATAGTCAATACTACTACAACACTCACTGTGTAGGACTCAGGTTTCACTTCGTGGAAAACCTACCACTAACAAAAGACAGGACATATATAAATGAAATTTTACACAAACATTATCCTACCCCAAGTACGATTTGATTATGATCGATTTTGATTAATTGGGTACCGCTTTTGATCGACAGTGCATTGTTTTCGTTTTCGATGATGTATTCGAAGACAGCCCAATGCTTTATTTCCGTTTCTTTTCCTTTAGTTTTCATCGGCGTCAGTAAATTCAATTAATTGCTCCTTTAAATAATTCTAAGAAGACAGCCAGCTTTAAACGCCAGAATTCTAATTCAATATCCTCCATAAAACTCGGAGCTCGGAACTCGTTCTGCTGTAAAAAGATAAAACCAAACTCGTTCAAAAGTTAAAATGAATCCAAGGAATGCATTCCCTTCGCTCCTACTGTATCCCATGGGCATTTGTTACCCCCTAGTGATTCCTGAAAATCTATGGTACGTCTTCAACTCCGCTGTTGACGTTTATGAAAATAATATATCGCTAGATTTCTATTAATTTCCAGCGATGGTACAGAGATAAGCCCTTTTTCTCCGAGTTCTGATATGCGCCGTATATCCACGACGTAACTCATGTCCTTCTATGCGACATTTAATATTCCGACCTCAGCCACCAACGGTCGTAAAAGCAGTAAAAATGTAGCTCTGGAAGTGCAGTCTTCGGGTTGCACGCGCCAATGCATATTCCTGGCGAAGTTAATGCCTCAGGAGGTAAAGTTAAGGCCTATTATTCTGTGAGCGTGGTCGGAGGTGTCTTGGGTACGAAGCGAGAATACGCCGTGCGCCAAACATCTGCCTAACGCCAGCCGTGAATGCAATACTAGACTTACTCTCCTGTTTCCCTCGTACGCGGATCTCATACCGACTCGAATCTACGTCGTTATCTTCTCCGTTGGCGGAGGATGTGGACGAGGTGTGGTTGTCAACAGGAAGCACAAAAATGGGCGAACCGCACGATTATCTCGCGTTTTCAAAATTTCGTTTCGCCATAACGGCTGTGTTTTTGTTTGCACGCATGTCCGCCCATTTTGCTCTGTCGTCATAAAAAGGTACTTACTCTGATGGCACTGGCGCCAACTGACCTTGTTTACTGTTCTTATAGCTCATTATCACGCATCGAAAAGTCTGCTAGTCGTGAGGTTAGAATAGTCCACAGTAGCAGCGTGGTCATGATGAATAATCGAGTTAATAGACGAATGGGTCCACGCATTTCGCTCGTATTGCTGGATCTGTATGCTCAGATTTTATTTTTATTACGAAAATCACGTCTTTACATCAGCATTTATAATAAAATTAATCTTGTCATTAGTAGGCGGATTTTAGTCTTTGGAGAACAATCTTTCAATGCGATCGTTGTAGCATTTTTGAGAAAAGAAACCAAATTTTTCTTCTATAAAAGTATGGATGTTTATGACATTTTCAAATTTTCCTAATTATTCAAATATCTTTGTTATAGGTCGATTTCGCGAGCTTCAAAATTTATTTAATTATGAAGCCTTTTTTTATGTGGACCTTATCCACAGACCGCGTATGTTGACAATTTTAAAATGGCAGATTAGCGCTCGTTTTTTTCTTTGCATTTAATTTAATTTCAGATATTTCCGTTTTGAATCGTCATGTTCATTATGTTAACTTGACTGTCAGTTGTAAAGTTTAACGTTTACAAATATATTCGTCGCATTATTTTTCGTCGTAATGCATAATATTCACTACGCTCAATGAGATGGCGAAATCTCGCTTCGCATTTTTCATGCCATCCCTCTCGACTACAGCTCTGTTTTATGGTTATTTCATTCAAAGCAATAGCGCCGACTAAGATGGATGCTTGCAACGATTTCAAAATATCCCACACGTCGCCTTTGGTTGGGATATAACGCAGTGGGGTGAATTTTCGTGGCCCAGTTTTGGCGGCACCTTGCGGATGCACCTCCGTGACTCCATTTGGCCTCCGCTTTCACCGACGACTAACCAAAGAACTCCAAACAATGCCCTTTGGAGGCGACAGGTGTTCGACATTATCCAGAAGACGCGTCGAGTGGGGAATCGGTAATGAACTTCTCTTTTATAGCTTCGGATGGTGCAGAATACGTTATAATATTATCTCTCCGCGGGATCAGCCATTTTCGTTTCCTGTCACCATCCTCCATTCCGCCCATCACATCTCCGGCGTTACTTTCTTCTGAATCTCATCGCCACTTTCAAAAGAGTTCTGACAACGTGTTCGTTGACCGTAAACGCATGTCAGACTGAGTCAACGCCTGATGTAAAGGTGAAGACACGGAAACTCTCTGCAGCCGAGGTTTATATACACCCAATGCTACCCATCCGCTATTCTACCGATTTTGCTATCACTATGATAGCTGAGATACATAATGGTTCAAATATTGTGTGTGGTAAAAATGGTATATTAAGTGAACGAGTTTTCTTAAGTAACAATCTTCATTTAAACCGACAGAAGTTTTCAGTAAAACGTAGTTGCAATATTTATGATGCTAGTGTCCGAAATTTGTGTTCTGATTTGTGTGTAGTTTTACTGGAAATTAGACGAAAGGAATGCCAATGGTATTCTGTTCGTCTGGTTTCTCTCGCATACGTAGAGTGGTACGACTAGATGATAGAGAAGTATTTCATAATCAAAGTTGTGCGTAAGCGTAATTTCCAAGTTACTTAATGATGGTGTTATCTGCTAAGTGCACTTATGACAAAGTTTCCACATTTTCATCACAAATGGGAGAAAAGCTTTGTTTCTATCATAATGATGAGTGAGCAAGAGATAAGAAATACGTTATGCCTGGAGCTATGGGTGCAAAGAATGTTGGGAGACGCCGTGACCGATATCATGCCCATATTCATATCATAAGTTATCAAAACTGCTACAAAAACCTTTTCTTATAATTTCATTTTCCATCTAAAGTAATATCATTCAATTGATTTACTTTCTTCCGTTAAGTTAATCAACTCTTAACTCGAAAATAAAGCAAGTTAACCTCCTCCAGAGAAACATGTTGCGAAAATATTTTGGCATGGGCACTAGAATTCATTCTGAGGGGCGAGTGCGGATTGAGGTTAATAACGGATTAAAGCTGACAAACGCAAAGATAAACAATCGGAGACGAAGAAAAAATGGAAGCGCTTAATCGTGTAAAAACGTTCAAGGGACAAGATTACCATCTCGAAGATATAAAATACACGGAAAGGGGAGAGGCGTGAGAGGCATGAAAAAGAAAGCTTTTTCTTCGAAGGTTGTGAACCCATCGCGTCATCGCGCCGCCAAAGGTTTAATATTAGAAAATGACGTCATCTCGAGTTTCCTCTCAGATGCAACACTCTTTCGCTCCACAGCATTCGTCCCATCGCGTGCGGTCCGCTTTATTTTTTCTCATTTTTTCCTCTTACAAACCGCCGACACCAATGGATGAGGCGCACGGAAGTACATGATCCGGTTACTCTAATGGTAATTAATTACGGACTTTTTGACATCCCCGTTACACCTTCTCCGAAGGTAGCGTCTACTTGGTGAATTTTTGTTGGAATTCATCACCTCTCTCGATTATGAAACGCTTACGAATACAGCTGACAACCCCATTATTAATGAACGGAAAAATACCTGGTTCCACATACATTTTGAATTGTTTTATCGGCTTCCATTGGTCTTTCAGTTGATATATGATAGGAAAATTGTCTTTTAAAATATATATTCGGTTAGTGCAGCGATGTTTTCAGTTAGACTCAATTTTGTTGCTTTTTATTTCTGCGTTTACTTATGAGTAACTCGTATAAGTGGCATGTCTTTGTTGAAGTAACTGTTTCCGATCGCCCGTTGGAATTTTAGCGGTGATGCAATAATCACATTATTGCCTCTTCAAGTATCTTAATCTCATCACAATGCAAATTATCACCTATTCCCTCATAATTTTATCCAAGAGGAAAATATTGAAGCAACTCCTGCCCGTGAGGACACCATGAGGTGTTGGATAGTTTTCCATTTTCTCTGCAAATAAATACAGGCCTAGTAATTATGCAGATTTAGTTACGTCAAGGCATGCAAATTATTTCTTACATTTCCATAATATCCGGAAATATTTTTATTTGATATCTTTGGAGAGTTAAAAAAGTTTTGAATTAAATTTACGTAAAGGAATATCTGATTATTATTATAGGAGATGACCTCTAAGAAAATACTTGGTTACTTGAATGTGTATGTTTTAACGATTGACGACAGTAAAGGAAGTAAGGTATATAAAATTACTTGGATTACACATTATATTTCCTTGTTCCACAAGGTTGTAAAATTTTAATAAATTTTTGCCTTAGACTCATGGTGAATAGAAATTGAAAAATACCATATACGTTAGATCCAGATTTCACTGTACTTACAATGTTTACTCTAACAGGAAGAACTGCTCTATTTTCTTTACCATAAGTGAATAATATTTATGCTCAGAATCCCTTTATTTAAAGAGCCTGAATCCCAAATTCTGATGCCCTACCTCAAGCGTAGAGATGCGGAAGGACAACACGAGGTCATTCCTCCATTTGAATAAATGTTCGAGACTCCTCACGAAAAAGAGAATCAATATCTCATGAAAACGCACCATCTACAAACACCAGACTCTTTCGGGAATATTTCAACGGTACACCCAAACGGTCAAATGCCTTCGAGAGAGCGTCGAGAATTTCGTTATCGCATCCCTGTAAATTTTCGAACGTTAATTTTTACGATCTCCCCTTTGTGAAGCGTTAAAAAGTTGAAAATCCTCGGCGAGGAGGTTGGGTAATTTCGAGCCGTCACCTATTTTTACGGCGATAATATGTATGCTAATGTTTAGTGCTTCGGTATGCGGGGCTCATCACCGGGACACGGAGGATAAAGAATACACTATCTGCAGACTGGATTTACAAGTCATGACGCTATTACACTTCCGCCGCCTCATCACCATTCACGTCCCCTCATTTCCTCTGCAACTCGAGTTAACACGGTTCCACCACTCGGGGAAATGGATGTACGTGTTCTTACGTAATGCGTTCGTCCTTTGTCCTAAATAGTTAGATGGGTGCGTAAGGCTCGGAAAAAAATCACGGAGTAGTGATTAACGATGGTCCGTCTGAGGCGGGACTTCTAACAGACCTTGAAAGAAAAATGAAGGAGATGAAGAGGTAATTAATTATTCTCTCATGTCTTCCGAACATCAAGTTATAAAAAAGGCCGTAAAATCGTAATGTAAATAAATATTCTCTCTCCTCATTTTAGGAAATTATTAATTGATTTGGATTGATTCGCTATAGAAAGGAAAGAAGCGCAAGGTAGTGTACGAAACGAACATTTAATTAACGTTGAGTGTCTTTTTGTTCTGTGGAAAGAGTCGGATGGAAAGCTGTAATAGTTAACGGCTTCTGACCGTGCAGTTAAAAGTGTTCCAATAATTATTGATAACTTAATATCTAAGAATGAGTTGTATTTTCACCTTTGAAATGTATCTTACTATCTGCAGTGATCGTTCCTCTCTTTCAAAATTTATTCAGTAGTAAATAAGTAGTGTTAGATGGCTCACATGAAGTAATCTTTTACTGAAAGCATAGGAAACAGTAGGAGAGTTGAAGTATGTAACACCTAGAGCAGGTCTCCCCGACGATGGAAAATCAATAGCATTGCCTTCAGCAATAGTTCATACTGTTCAAAATAAGAATTATAAATGACTTGATACTAAGGCTTGAATGATAGATTATGATTGTCTTGATTGGTATTAATTACAAGTTCACTGAAACCCTTGTTTATAGATAAATGGGACAATAAGGTCGTGTTTGAACGATAAAAAAAAAATCTCTTCATTCTCCAGTCATTTAGTGCTTTCTATCGTTTTTGCATAAATGCAGTAGCTATATGTTCGAGGAATGGACTAATTTGCTTGGATGTAATGGAGGAAAAAGGTCAGGCGGTCGAACGAAGAAGTCTGTAAGGAATAGGGGAGTTTATGAGTGCCCGAGGAAACCGAGGAATGGATGTTAGCTCATGCGAAAGTCCCCTTGCTCAGTTTTTATCCAGTAACTCGGGGCGCTTTTTCTCATCGCGAATTCCGACAAAGTGAATCAAGCGGTTGGAAAGGGTTCTGCGGCAGATTTTGTTACTTTTAGAAGAGAAGTAGTTTTCCGATACCCGGAGTGACCATTATGAGGATGGGGGAGGACGTATCTTGGAGGTCGGCCAGTCCTTCCTTTACTTACTGGGGGGCTTCCATCCGACGGAGCTTATAAAAATAAAAAGGGGATTCGTCGGGAAAAAATGATAAGAACCTCCGGAGAGCCAAGATGAGCCCTTTTCGGAGAGAAGCGCCGCCACGGAGGACGTCGGGCCCAAGAACTAAGCCCTCCATGCCCATTACAATATGTACGAAAGTATTCTTCCTTGCTTTTTCTTCCTCCGTAGCTCTCGTAGTTTGCGAAATTCTAGTAGAATTTGATGCTAGTCAATAGTAAATTTGCACTTATTGTGTATATAATTTTGGGGTTCTGGTTTCGAGCTGACTTTAATCATTTGCAAAAGCCATATAATTGTTCACAGCATTACGATGCGTATAATCAAATAACTAGCTCGTAGTTTTTGGAAGTTATTAGAATATTGCATAGTCATGATATTAATATTCCACAATAAGTGAACAGAGGCAATTAATATTTATCAATTTAATTTGATTTAATAAAATTCTCAGAATATAAAATCCAACTTAGTATCGCTAGAATTAAAGTTATAACTCCGCCATGGATGCACATTTTTTATCAAATCATTCTCGGCTTATAATCAAATTGTTTCTAAATTGAGCATCCATAGCGACATTTGGTGGAAAGCCATGTTTGATGGAGACAAACTGTAAACAGTTTTATAGTTCCACAATTGTGGAATGTGTTGCCAATTTATTTCTCCATCCAAACTCTTCAGTCTTGCAGATGTCAATGCTTATGTGTTATTCCAATTTTTATTTGTCAATAATGATTTAATAGTTAAAAATTAATGTAATCTTCAAAGTTTAAGCTATGATTAGAATGATTAACTTTGGAACATCGTAATTTACTTTTAATCGGAGTAAATATATGCGGATGATCGTGTTAAGCGCGATGTATTTATTGGGCAGTCGGAATAGAGCCACGTATTCTCAGCTTGAAATATGGTGTTTGAACTTCCGAGGATTTGGATTGGATCCAATCATCCACCGGCTTGTGGGGCACGTCTGATCTCCGAAACAATCAGCATTTGAATGCACGGCTGAAATACGATCGCGTTTCTCACAGTTTCCTCGTTTACAAAAAACCCAAACAGCCTAGCTCCGTCGGACGGACATTGTGAGCTATTTCAGCGCCATTCAGGAGCGCATTAGGAGCTTCTTAAGCACCTCGACGCAATACCATCGGCAGAGCATTCCATTTCCGTTTCCCGTGAGATGTTTTACCTCGGCTTCCTTTCTTTTCACTTTCGTAATCGTCCGAAGGAAAAGATGACGAATGGCCTCGTCGTTACGACACCTCGCTTCAAAATTCAACACCTCTCTTTCGCTTTGTGCCCGAGGACGCTCGGCAGTTCCACTAGCCCCATCTGACGGCCTATCTAACGGACAATGGGGTGGGGAGGACCTCTCACTCACTCCAGGATATGCCCATGATTTACTCTTCAATTTACGAACGGGGAGACGGGATATATTTATTTTACGTCCGTTTCGCCGAGGGTAGGACCTTTCTCATCAATCCTCTCCCATATTGTTTTTCGCGCACTCCATTCTCACTTCCGCGAACAAAAGGCCTTCATATAAATAGGCTTTGGGAGGTTTCTTCCTCCCATTCCGCCGATGAAAATTAGAGCTTGCGTGCGATTGACAACTGGAATGTGCTAAGGGTATGTGAGCGTGTGAGGAAAGAGCCTTTCTATTTAGGTTAACTCGTTACTTTGCTGTCGTGGCTTCACATGTTGTTAGGTGCGTTGCGAAAATGTTTGTAAACTGACTGAATTGTCGGTTTTGTAGATACCTGAGGGTACTGTGGATGAATTTTGATTGAAATTTAGATTCAAACTTTTATTCAATCAAAAAGTAGAGGGATTTTTCATGAGGTTCGGGGATGTGCATTCTTTATATAAGATGTGAACATAAGCAAAAGTTTGATTATTTAACAAAGAGGTGATCGAATCCATACTAATCGGGATATTTAATGGCGATATTCCAAATCAATATCGTAAATAATGTATAAATCAGACCATGATTCACAATCTAGGTATAAAGTCTCTTGTAAGGGGTTTTATTTAAATGTATAGCTCATCCCGACCTTGAGGCTGATACTCAGTAGCTGAAGACCCGTATAGCATAATAATATATAAAAATAGAAGTGGCAGTGCTGAATTAGAGGGGACCCATGCGCAAAAATCTTTCTCGCGGTGTAGTTAGTAGCACGTCATCGGACTCAAGATCGCGACTACCTTTTAGTGAAAACGTGACATGTTACTTAATTGTAGAAGAGGAGAATTAATGTTTCTGTTTTACTGTAAAAGGTAGTGTTCACGTGCTTTTAGGTTCATCCCAATCCTCCCAAGAGAGAGGATGCGTTAAAATCGTACGTAGTCGAGGAGGAAAAACACTCCAATAAAGTGGACTGGCCATTAACCTCTGCCCACCTCTCACACGCCTGGGTTATTTCCAATTGAATTTAGAAAAGCACCTCGGTTGATGAGTTCCGATTTACCCAGCGGTTTCAGAGGATAAATTTGGACCACCAAGCGGTGGTCCAAATTTATCCTTTGAAACGCAAGGAACTCGTTTCAAGCCCCGAAGGCATAACGGCCGCTTGTTTTCATAACCTTTAAAAGGTCATTTTAACCTTTTGCCAGTTCGCACCTGAAACTAGAGTGAACGCCGAGCTCATCGGGATGTCAGGGATTATCTCGCGCACATGTCGTAACGTAAGTCTCAGGGAAAACTGAATGATTAACAGAAGAGCTGCGAGAATGCTTCTCAAACAACTCTCCAAAAAGACCCCATTTATTACTTTTTCGAAAATTTATTCCTTCGCGAGCTGTATCAAGTACGTTCGAAGGGAAAAAACGAAGTAGTTTCGAGTGCCTCGTCAAGGCGCCCCCATTCATGCTCGCGGGTGAAAGGGAAAGCTCTCTCCATCGCGAGCGGCTCGATGCCACGCTGAAAAGGTCGCATTATATGGAACTTAACATACGAATCGTTCGCGTGAAAAAATAATATTCTTCGTTATTTTTCATCTCCGCGATCCGACGTGTCGCCTTTATTTTCTTGGCGCGCAGCGGCTGTCGCTTGTTTTTCCACTTCTTTCCCGCGCAAATCGGCCATTTTTCGCGACGGCTGAGGTTTTGGCGGGAAAAAATGGCGAGTTTTTCAGCGTTGAGTGATCCCATTGTTCTTTCCTTGATTCGCTATATTGGGTCGCATTTGTGCATTCTCTTTCGGGAATATCTGTCAACTTGAGGGCTCCTAGCTCTAGAGAAAAAAGAACGGCCTCGCCTTTTCACCGGCGAATTCTCGCAGCTTTGACAACAATAGTCGGCGCATTCAAAAGCGTCTCTATGGAATTTCGGGGTCGAAGTGTCGATCTCTCCGAGGAAGCTTTTTGCGCCGTTGCGACGGGCTTTTGCGGGGCTTAAAATTTTCATATCGATTCGCGACCGTAAATTCTCGCGGTTTTTTTGCCACCTTTCGTGTCCTTCCATTATTGTCGCTCTCTCCTCGGTCGCGAACTCGTGATCCGTGTCATCGTTTGATCTTCGAGCTGCTTTCTCTCCCTGGAAATTGAACAGAGAGAAGAAAAATTGTGTTTATCCGCCGCTTTTTGTCGCATCGACGCGGCCCGGGGCGATTGGTGAGGCTTTGAGATCGGTCTTTGGCACTCGCGAAAGTCGGCAGATCAAAATTCGTCCGTTTATGGAGCTGCTGCGATAAGCTTGGGTGCTCCGTCGCGTAGTTTAGCGCTTCGTTTATTTATTAATATATTAATATTTTTAATAGGTTAATATATTTTATTGATGGCTCATTCACTCCACCGACATACCAACATGCAGTTAGATCTCGATTCTAATTTGCTTATATTCGTCACGTGTAATCTCGATTTAATGAAATACATTTTAAGAAGCAAGCATTTATGTGGTATAAATATGTATTTCTATTAACCTGTTTCTAAGTACGTATTATTTTTTTAATGTGAAGAAGCGACCTATTTTCCTCTCTTGGTAATAGGAGAACGTAAAGCCACATACATTATTTATGCTGAGTAATATTTTTCCTGTAATAATATGGCTTTCCGTCAATAGTGAAAAATCTCTCACCTTAAAGTGTCAAGAAATTCTATGGAGAAATACTGGAAGACATCGCAAACTTTGACCGCCAATTATTTTTTCCTTTCTTGGCCGTTTTTCCGCCGATAAGTGTGAAGATACTTTGTGAAGCATCCCTTCAGATTTAACCTATGGCACGGACCAGCTTCGTCTCCTTCATTTAAGTCGCCGAAAGTAATTTCTTAACCGTGAATCTTCCTTTGTCTCATCTTTGCTTTTGAAGGCCAAAAGGCTATCCTATTAGCACTTCATTCTCGCACGCGGCTTTTTGACGTTATCATCCATCAAAGTGTCCCCGCAAAGCATTACTTCTTTCGCAAGGCGCAGACCTGAGAAATCATTCTTTTGAAACTCCAAGGGAATACTTAATCGTTTGTTTGTAAGTGTTAAAAAATATGAAACTTTAAAAGTTTTGATTTCTGATTCTTTCTTCTTTTTTTACAGGTAATACCCTCTCCTTTGGATTCAGTTATTGGTCTGCCGTGCTACGTCCGAGGTCCAAATAACAAAGTAAGGTTAATGAATATAACGGTAAGCAATCGTAATAAGTCTTACTGAAAATTTAATAATTTGGGACAAAAATCTCCATATGGGCCGGCTTTTCACGAAAGTTCAGCTATTTGTAATTTTTAACTTCAGCTTTCTTTATCGATTGAGGGAAATGGTATTGCAAATTTGTCACCGAATTGGTATTCATTATAAATTGGCCTCTCTTTTTATTTAAGCTAATAAATTATGGGTCGATGTCTTGTCGTTTATTACATAGTAAAGTTAGCGCCTTATTTGGATCGATCATTTTGACGTAATTTAAGTTCCAAAAGTTTGAAAGCAGAATCGTTCGAGTAGGAAATTAACGCCGGATAGAATGCCCCGGCATGTGTGTTATGGCGCTCACGCTCCATTCAACTCCCGCTGACCTCAAAATTAAACAGCGTCTGAAAATTTTCATTTAATGGGTCCATTGCGGCGGTTACATTTACGAGATTCCTATATTCGCGCTCAGTCTCGTCCAATCCTTCCATCGGCGCCAGCGAGGCTCCGAAAGAATGTCTAACTCACTCCCAATTCATTTCCCTCCGGCCATTTTCTCACCCCGTGGAATGCAGGAATCCGTCAATTAATTGTGCGGAGATGGCGGCGGAAGAAGGGCCTGACAATGACTTCCCCTCCCTCCCCCACTCTTTATTTCTCCTCTTTCGCTGTGTAGGAAGCCAAACGTGATTCCTCGAATGCCATTCTTATGACGGTGTGTAAACCGGACCGGAGTCGTTCCACAATGCGAAAAGGAACGCGCATGCGCGGATTCCAGCGCGAAGGAATATCGGCCGAGGAAGTATGTCGGCTCGAAATTAAAGGAGTTGTCTTTGTCTAAGGTTCGATTACTTACGAACGGCGGCAATATGCCCCGTCTCATGTTTTATGGCTGTTTCTTCTTGTTTGGGATGCGGTTGCAGCTAAAGGGTTTTGATCTCGCGCCGACTATGATTCATCGTTATCTTAACAAGGAAGGAAAGGCGGAACCGATGGTGCATTCAAAGCACGGAGGAAATAAAACCAGCGATAAAAATCTTGTTTTTACGAGGAGAGTAATGGGTCGAAGTCCCCATACGTTTTCGGCGCTTCCGAACATTTTTCTTCGTCTATAGGTCCATCTGCATAATTGTCTTGATGGATCGAATTGAAGTATTGAAAAGGGCAGGAAGTATTGGTACTACATTGATCTCGCATCTTTTTATGCTTTTAGGGTTTACGTGTAGTGCCCTGAAGTAATTTTGAAGTACATCGAATGTTTCAATTAAAAAAGGAATTGCAGTGAATACTTTCTTAGTTATGTAAATATTTCCATTACTTAGCTATATCTATAAGTAAGTTAGTCAGTAATTTGGATATATCATAACCAATTTAAAACATGCCGATAAAGAGCAGTAGCGCTGTACCTAGTAATTTCTGCTAATCGGCATACTTTACAAAACTGACAAAACTGACTTTGAACTGGCAAAAAAACTACGTTGGGAATGTCTTCATAAGTCTTTTGAAAGAATTAAAAAGTCCGTGTATTCAGAAAGGGGAATGAGGAATTCGTTTTTGAGAATGCTCTTACTGGTTATAGTCAAAGGAAGAATCTTTCTAACTGAAAATGTTTGATTTACTTTTCTGTGCATGAAATTCGGAATATTGATTGACGACTTATTATAAGCTTATTCAAAAAGAAATAGTTTATCGTCAAAAACTTAAAATTGGAAACCTTTAAAGAAAAGCCTTTCATTGTTAAGGGAGGGGGTGTATACCCGCTTGCTGCCAACTAAATATGCCATTGAAGAAAAGAAGTTTTGACACATCTCCCTAGAACATATCTTCAGCAACCAATCCCCAGTTCCCCCATTCCTCCGAAAAGAAATTCCTGAAAAGAAAATATCCTCTTGTGCCTCATCACAGTTAAAGGTAATAATTAGCGATTTGTATGTCAAAAGTTACATGAGAAACTAGCTTATTGGTTCATGTAATACTTTTTTATAGGTGTTCTCATTCGAGGAAAGCACTCAAAGCAAATTCTTAAAGAGAGAGCAAAGGTCGGGAGGGGTAATGAGCGGAGGAATCGATCTGGACCAAAAGACGTCTGAGAATCTCCCTCTATTGTGGGCGATGACTCGCATGCATTCGGTGTCTGGAGGAGGAGCATCTGTTCCTAGTGAGCGAGACTTCCGGAGTCATTGTCTTCCTCGGCAGCCGTCTTGATTGCAGCCAATCCCTCTTCCCAACCTTTCTTCCTCCCGCTAAACATTAATCCTCTGCCGTAAAAGGATTCTGAGGTCGTCTCTGCGCGATAGCGAAATGGCCCGACAACGTTTAAGAGAACTTCCCACCGTGGCATCGAGGTAACGACGATAAAATGAGCGAACGACGGAACTTTGGGCTTGTTTTCTTTACCCTGAGGAACCTCCGTTTTATCTCGTCCTTTCTTTCAGTTTCATTATGGCCTTATCTCGTCCTTTTCTGAAAAATTTCGCCATCTCCGAATCAGATCGCACAGGAATGGCTTTACGGTTGGCGACGGTGTGGATATAGATAATGACGGCAATTATTCTTGGATATTTTTTCTAATGTCTGATAAAAGGAAGCTTGTTACCACAATCGGTTATTCAGTATCTTTCTCGCATTCGTTCAGAAATTACGTTAGTCATGTCTACCTATAACATTCATTAACGATGTGTAGTTTTGTTATAATAAATACCTTTGAATCGAATTGCATGGGTGTTTAGTATTCACCCCGAAGGCAGGTTTGATCCTTAACTCTTCCACCATTAGCTTTTATAGGCTTTGGAGTGTGAATGAGACTTACCAGAGTATTAAATAGAAAGATACCTTGGTTTTACTTTCCTCGCCAAGCAAGTTTGTAATCAGTGAAAAAAAGAAGTATGTATGGACATTACATAGATACATTATTATTCAGTGATGTGAGCTGAAGCAGCTGCTATGAATCAATTGCTTCTATGAACTAATATGAGACAAAAATAAAGAAAAGTAAAATTTTCCCCTAGCCTGTAGCTAAAGAAAAATTTAATATATTTCTTTTCATCACGAAATTATAATTTTTCATTCAAAAAATTAAAGTTTTGAACAAAAAGGCGTTATTTTTGTTCATCTCCTTGCACCTGGAGAAGCTGATGTCAGTAATAGTTGGCAAGGATTCTCCAAGTATTGATTTTATTTTGCAGTAATATAAAGAAAATAAGGAGTACTGTAAATTTTAGTGCGTAGTAGTTGATATACCACGTCAACTTCGTCAAAGTTAGATATGTTCTAATTCACCTAATTTATTTCAAGAGAGCGAACAATGTTTTTAACTAATGTTAGCAGTTCTATTTACTCTTATTCGGTCCATAAACGAGAGAGTGCTCGTGACGTTGTTCGAACGCAAAATCGCATAGACTCCATCTTACTCATGAGCTTTTATCCTTTTCTGCTCTAAAAAACTATCCCTCGGGAGAAAAAGTACTATTCTCCCCTAATAGATTTCCTTTGAAGTGTTTAAACTTGGGATGATGAAGAGCCTCCATTCGCCGGAATCCGTCTGCGTTATACGACGCTCATAATGGATACGGCACTCATTCGCCGGCAGACATGGAGTCGAGGAACGTTTGTACACGGAGTCGTAATTCGTCGCAATCACGTAGATGTTCGGAAATGCCCTCAGCGGGAAGTAGGACTCCCCAAACGTATCGTATTGTTTTAAGTGGATCTTTTGAATTCCGAAAAAACGGCAATCTTTTTTTGTTTCCGGCTTTTTCAGACTCGTAAGGGTCTCAGGTGGTGCGCGGATCGGATGATGGTCTCAGAGTAGTCTGAATCCGATAAAGAATGGCAGTTTAGCGGAGGGAGGATATGCGATGAAGAGAGGGGAAAGGTAGATGGATGGAAGAAGTGGTTTGCATTGGAAATCGGTTTCCTACCCTTTTTTCTTGAGGCACAACGCACGCATTTCCCAAGAGTCTCTCTAAAAAAATACAATTCCGCATTAATCGTCTTTCCCGAAATCCCGCGATTATTTTTCTTTCTCCTATTAGAAGCCGGCTCCGCCCGGAAACACCAATTTCGCCATCTCTTCGCAAATCCCAGAATTAAAGTCGGCGATCTATGGCGTGGATTAGCGCTATCAGTCAACTCGCAACTTCCATCCGAAGTATTAGCGGCGGAATCTCTCCAAATACACGATTCATTAGAATTGCTGTAGTAAGTTTAACATTTATTCGAACCACATGAGTTGCCGTATTGGTTAGCTTATATGCTCAATTCATGATTTATTATAGCTGATATTATATAAAACTGATCATATTTCAATGGATCACATTTCATTTTCGGAGGGAATTGTCAAATGATGAAACATTACTATTCAAAATACACAAGAATGTAAAAATCGGTGAATATAATCATAAATACATATATTTTTTAGTTAAAAGTCAGTATATATACATTATACAAATTATTCATAGCCTGAGCTTCATATATTCCTGAGCGTTTTATGTAGTCAATCATAACTTGATGGAATATCATAGAAACCATCCAACTTCCAGAAGATATATTTTGGTAAATAAAAATATATATCCTGGAAGTTACGAAGTGATTTTCTTTTAAGAGGTTTTATGGGTTTTAGCTAGGTAGTAATAACGGATTAATTTAATTATATTGCATCCTATTGCTATAATACTGGCTTTTACTTGATGACAATCAATTAAAAATAAAAGACACATTCTATCTCAAAATACAAAAAAGTGTATAATAATAAATTCAACCACTACTTTTCCTAAATACTTGAGATGAAAATACACCAAACTTTACTTTACGCTGGAGAAAAGAGCTTTAAGTTTCGTGATACCTATATCTTTGTCTTTGGAAGTGGCAATTTATTTCAGATTTTTTAACAAACAACATGAGTAGATTTTGATTCAAGAATATGTGGCTATGGTAGAATCAAACAAGCTACTGTCGAAATATTTACCCGCAAAACTTTCTAAACGGATAAATTTTAAGCTTGTCGAAGTTCTGTGAAGATATGAAAGAAGGGAAGCAATGTCGACGATAGTGCGTACTTCCTCAAATGGCGAAATTCAATGGAAAGGAACAGTTTAGGAATGGATGTTCTCGGCTGTGTCAGCGGAGGGAGCAGGTGCTCTCCACTGCTTAAATGGTCCTATCCGTGAAACGCTTATCGTAAGACTACTTCTTTACCTTTTTAAGCGGGTCTGCTGTGTGCTGCAGTGATCACAGGCAATGGCATGAACTAAACGGATGGCCCCCGTAAGCACTGAGCAACGAAGTGACTTCTGCTGCTAGAGAAATGAGTGTTATCGATCGCTTGCCAGTCCTTTGCTATCCTAAAAGAAATGCTCTTTTTGTGCATGTGACGTATAGAGTAAATAATGAAAAAAGAATTTGAAAAATAATTTGCGAAAACAATTTTATTCTAACATAGTTTTCTGTTGTGATTTTCTCCTTAAACTCATTTCAAAAATAAGATTATATAGATATTTCGTTATTTTTCCCTGGAATTTTCGATGAATTTGCTGTAAATGTTTGGGGAAAGCTTAGGAATTCCAAGTCAAAACTATTTAGGGATAACAACAAACTCTGCGTACTTCTAGAATATATATATATCTTATGAAAATATTTAAATGAAATCTTAATCCTACGTTTTGGAGTCGAGAAGTACTCTTCGTGTTGAATTTTTAATATCGCCTTATATATCTACCATATCCATTAGTATAATGCACGTTTTTATATTTAATTATAAATATAAATCCGTCATAATATAGCAGGCGTAATTTGAACATTAAATTTTCAGTTGTAATAAATATTAAAGGGATTAATTAAGATAAAAGGAATATAATATATTTTTTTCGAGAATATTTACCAAACTTTGTTATTGTACTCAGAGAACTCATAACTATATTTAATATTGCTGTTGATATTTAACAAAAAAATGGACTGCATTTATCGTTTAGGAATGGCGTGTTGTCACTAATTTAAACAGCGAGATTCTGCAAATTATGATAGTTTTCATTAAACTCAATAATTGTTCAATTTTTCATATAATTGCATATATTTTGCATAGTAGGATAAGGAGGAGTGAAGGATTGAAGGAATTCTTTCCAAGCTCGGCAATTTAATCTTCATAATAAATGCGGATCTCCCCATATCAATGCCCCGAGGACGGTATGGAGCTGTTTTAAAGCAGTTTATTGAAAACGCTCTGTTGAAATTCCGCCTGGAGCGGCGATTTCTCGATTAATGCGGTGCGTAGGTGGCGCTCAACCCATAGAGCGTGAATTCTCAAGGAATTCGCCTCGGATCGTGATTTAATGATCCGTAATCGGAGGAAATCCACCGCGATCTTCTTTTTTGTCCGATCGATGGAGAAATATTTTCAGGGCTTTTTGCTCGCGATATTCACGGTCAGGGGCGAATTCTTTGGACGCGATCCTCCCAACGGTGGCCCCGCGTAAGTGGTCGTTACCCCGCTCGGTGTTGCGTGTCCCTGCGGCTAAATCACTCTTCCCAACCGAATCATTCATTTCTTTAAATAGTAAGACGATCCCGAACTCGTCCTACACGTGGCCATTAATTACCACTTCGCCACGGGGGGTATCGTAGGACGGAATGAAACTCGGTAATTGAGCCAGCGCTACTGATTCGCCTTTTCGAGTGGCTCGTTAATTAAAGCGCATAGCACCTTTTCCTCGTTAATTTCGGGGGTGCGTGGCACGAAATATGAATAACCCGCTTCGATGAGGTCACATCGGCACTTTTTAAAGTTCGGATCCCCAAATTAAACTCGCTGCTCTTGGCTTTAGTCGTAGATTCCGGTCGCCGTTGTTGGGAGGAAGTTCGTAGCCGTAGTTGAATCCGTTCGTACGTAAATTGGAATAAAATGGTTTGCCCCAAATGAAGTTTCTCTCTCTCTTTCTCTCAATAATTTGGCAGCGTGCAATTTAAATCTTTAATATCGGAAACCATTTCGAAGTCTTTGTTTCCGATTTGGTGGGTGAAACCATTTTAAAGCTTACATATCATTTGTAATTACTTTACAAAGCTCTCTTATTACGAAATAATTTTCTAGGCTTAAAGATGATTTCATTTACCAATTTTGACTGGTGCAAGCTCTAGTAATTGATTAGAATAGGATGGGATCTTCCGTCTTTAAAGTGATATAAATTAAAAATTATGAAAAAATTACATGTATAGTATCTGTTACTATATTTTTGTGCTCAATCTACGAAAACCATAATCTTTTATTGTAAAGAAAGATAGATTCCAATTTTCTTATGCTTTAAACAGGGGTTCCAGAAACTCTTTTCCTTTTTCATTCAGGAAGTTAACCTGATTAAGTTTCACCATAGTTATGTCAGTAACACTCAAAATATGTACGTTGTTTGAAGTTCAAAAAAATGGCCTACCTTTATGAAAAGGTTTTTAGTCAAATTTTATTGAAAAGTACCTTTTCTTCCTTTATCAGCGGTAATAAAAGTCAACATTAACCATTACCGGAATTTTTTCTCTTTTTACTGAAGTTTATTTTATATTTAGTTTCTTGAATAACTTCAGCTAATGCAAAAATGCAATTTAGTTTTTTCTTGAATTCGTAACACGAACGTTCTCAAACGTGATCAAGCACATCAATTCGTAGCTTGTTCTCCATTTTAGAGAAAGCGTATTCATTGAGCTAAAAACAGCAATACCCAAGTATTTAAAGCACCGGGACCCAATTTGGGAACGAAGTTCTAAAACGAATTCAGCTTTTGCATGCGACGGGAGGAAGCAAAGCCACAGGAAGCGGTGGAATTTTTATCTGGTTGAACCAATCCGAGATCACACGAGTAAACTCCGCCAATCCCGTACGGGGTCATGGGGTCAGTTCGCATCCCTCTACTTCCCATTAAGGGAGCAATTTCTCTTTAAATGACACTCGTTTGACCACCGAATGAACTTGGATGCGTCCGAGAGAGCGCATTCCCGTTGGGAGGCTCTGGTTCGATATCCGCCTCGGGCAGTCTCTCTCTCAACGATCCAATCTCATTTAGTGTAGGGGACCCGCGGAGCAGCGAGACCGGACTGCCTTTTGTGCTGAGAGGAAATACAGGGAAGTCCCGCTGAAACGTCTGGATTCATTATAAGTCAAAATTACATCCTCCTGGAAATCTTTTCGGATGCGAAGGGACGACGACCGGTGGACATTTGAAACTTTTCTACGGTTTTAATTCACTCCGGAAAAAGACTCTCTGCTCGAATGATTGCGATTTCCCTTATTTATTCTTCCCTTTATAGCGAAACTGCATTATGGATGCGAAAGCAAGGTTTTAATTAATATTGACCTGCTATTGAATTTTTAATACCCTACTATTACGGCAATAAAGAATTACATCGCAACTCTACCCTTAAAAATGCAAAAAGGGGATAAAATTAATAAAAAGGGGTTAATTGGAGGAATAGCCTTCAAAGGCTAAAATTCGCCCTTAATAATACGGCATTATTATTATTATTATTATTACCTTCTCTAAAACTACTCACTAAGAACAGTAAGAATTAATTTGTAATTATTTGGAAAATAGAATCTTCCTTTATCGTTTTCCGAATCAGTTACAGTACTTCATGCAGTTGTTTGTATATTAGCTCACGTCGAATGGTGCAGTATGCTGAAATAATATCCACTATTGAAGATGCTGTCAAATACCTGATTATGAAATTTAATGCGAATATTTTAGAATAATTTTATTCACATTTTAATGATCTTTGAGCTTGGAAGTGAATTATTCCAATCGATGTGGGGAAATGTAATGGGTATCCTTCCGTATTCTGGGGTAAAAAACCCAGATTTTTATAAAAGAGCATAGAAGGAAGGTGATGATCGTAAATATGCCGTTGCAGAAGCTATTATCTTGATATAATATATTAAGGTATTTATAAAACAACAAATATATGGAAATATATTTTCCTGTTAATTGTTGCCTATTTGGATATAATTTGAGTATCACTTGAATCCTTAACTAAATTTACCTCGCCACCTCGCTTTTTGTCTCTTGTATAATTTAGTTTTATTTGGTTCCTTAATAAGTTTTGTGAGAGGAATAATTTAGTATCTAATTTTCTTACAATAAATATTATCGCAGATGCAATCAGTATGCAGAACTCAGTACATAACTTTTTCATATATATGAAAATGTTATCGAATTAGTAGCTGTTTTAGTTGTTCGTTTTCACCGAAGATTTCAATTTTAGTAACATGAAAAGTTCACAGCCCATTGTGAAGTGCTGCAGTGTAGTCTGAAATATATTGTGCTTTTTGTTGCGTCGAAACTACTTGATCACGCTGTGAAAGTTCTCCTTTACAAGCACTTTAAAATTTCCGAGGTTTAGCGTTTACGAAACCCTCATAAATACAGCACAATCGAGACACTGTATAAACGGGGCAAAAGGCTGGAATACTTTTTTCTTTTTTTCAGAAAATAATCATTTAGAGGTTCGTTTGTGGGACTGCTGACCTGCATTCGTCGTATTCATGGTCTCTGTACCTCGACGAGCATCCTGTTCGCGAAACATGAAAGCATTCATTTCGAGGACAATGTTTCAGGATTCAGATTTGGCCACATTGTTTCCGATGAATGTTGTACTTCACTAATGTTTGCAGACTTGAAATAAAAATTCTGCTTTTGCGGAGATCTATCCAAAAACTTAACCGTAGTGATAGTTTTAAAATGTATTCAAAAGGCATATGGATGGATAGTGTATCCGTGATTTTGGAGTCCTAAATTTGAATAATTATTTTTCACGGCCGAAGCCCTTCTCTCTGGATGTCAACTAAAGTCGTCGAATCATCCGGTAAAACCGGTGAACTGAATATACCTGAGTTTTAGAGCAAATCTCGATTCCACCTATCTGTATTTTTTGCTCCATTGTCTATTGTTATTTTAGGATAATCCTCCCTGTGAAGCACAGTGTAGTGCTAGGGAAATAAATCAGGAATCAATTTTTCAATGAAACTAGAGCCTGTTTAATCTTAGCTTTGTAACAGTACGTTGCATAAATTTCACAGAAATAGTTTCGATGACGTGTCAGGACTTGAAGATGACCCTTATGTGTGGAAACTAGTCGTGTGAATTTTATGCTTTGGTGTTTTTGTAATGTAAAGATGAAACAGGATCTAGTATGCATGTAACATCGATGCCCAATTTATTTCTTTTATCGTGGAATATTACAAAGTTGAATTCCTTTGAATTTAACTGTACAATCCATAATGGCGCTTGACATTTTTATACTATCGGCTGATTGCTAAATTATTAGCGTATAATATACCTTCAGATTACCTAATATATTGTTTTTGGATGTACAAACCTAGGACTAACAACGGTGGAAGGCTTTTTTCATCTAATGCGAGCATCAGTATCGATTCCACATTTTCATCACAGCTTTCCTTACGGCAAGAGATATGAAAAAACGACTCTTGCAAAGGGAAGTGGGAAATTTCCTTTGTTCTTTCCTTCTTCATCTTTTTACGTCCCTTTGCTACATGACGTGCTAACCGGAAGCTCGGCTTGGGAACTGAAACAAGGCGAGCCTGTTGCACCACAAGAAGGGGAGTCATATTGGATGGGATCTCCTTGCCTTGTCAAGGGAAAAAAATCTAAACGCAGCGTTTCTTGTATTTCACTCCTCCCCGCCTTTAATTTTCTTCGTGTTATAGAATACTTCGCTTCCAATTTTTTTATCTCATTTTGGAAAGAACCACTTCGCAAAAATTAACAGTATCCTCTAGTATCAGTATTTATTATGGCTGATGTTTCGTAGCTAGATGTATATAGGAGAATGAATTTTTTTCGAGAATTTGTTGAAATCTTTAAGTGGAATTTCATATATATAAATTTCAACTTTTCAATATATATAGATTTCAACTTGTATCTTGGTATGGTATATAAAAGGATTTACTAAATAGCAATGGATATGACTTCTCATGTCATTTTTGGCCCCTATGAATATCATTTGATTATTCCCCCTATAAACATCATTATTATTGATTAGTTCTTTGGGCTCCATAACGGATTTTGTTTGAAGAAAACATCTAATTTTGTTGACTTCTAATATCTAAAACGACCATTTACTTGCTTTTTACATCGGCATTACTTAAAAGAAGTAATTTAACTCACTTATTTGTTATTGTGTATCTAATTCTTACTCTTTTATTTCAAAACAAATAAAAATTAGAAAATATCATGAATAAATGTTGATAATGAATGCAAGTAATGCTACAGGGACTAAGGACATGACATGAACCTTAAGCTAATTTATTTTCACAATGAATTTTTTTGTCTTCGTAGTCGTTAATTACAGAAAAGTCCGTTGTAAGATCAATGCGTTTGCTTCTGACGGTTTCTTACCCAGACTATACATTTCGGAAAGGTTCGTAATGGCGTGGGATGATTAGCGCCTCCAAGGAAGACGGCGGAGGCATTTGAGAAGTATAATTGGTGGCTCTGTTGCTGCGAAGGTGAAGGACACTCGCAGAAGGTAGTTAACGTTCCCGAAAAGAATGCAGAGTCCATAGGAACAAGGTGAGGAATTAGTGTGGCGCTAATTGAAAGTGCCTGTTTCTGTGAATCCCATTTTCTACCAATCATTACGTTAATTTTTACACGGGAGGTGGATTTCGGGTAAGCGTTACGCAATGGTGAATGAGGACACCTCCGAAATGGGAAATGCACTCAAGTTTTAGTTATTGTTGAGCATAGCTTATCTCTTGCGTTAGAGAACGCTGTGGAAATTTAAGGTTTGTTTCTGGCGCCAGCCATTATTCCTTTTGTAATGTCTCCTGTCCTAGCAATTAGTATTACGAAGTGATAAAACCATGCCTCACTTATGCTATGTTTATCTTTTTTCTTCTACACAGCATGGTTTAAGCTACTTCCGTGTTTTCATTCTACAAAACTTTCCGGCCTTCCCGTTCTCCTTTAACTGACATTAGGTTTTCAATATGCCTTACACCACAATTTGTTTAGGTATTCGAGTTCAATCCGTACCCATTCAATGTATGTATAAGACTCGTTTGATTCTATTTACATCGGTGATGTTGTAAACTCTAAGTTCCTCTCTTTTTCCCTCATTTTCTATTTTGTTTCGCTTCGCGCATCAATTTACCTCTCACAGTTGTTTTTTCCTTAACTCAAATCCTACCTTCATTGTCCATCTAAGTCTCCTTATAATTTGGCAGCTTCAGAAAAACATTCATGGGATACTATTTAACCTCCTCACTCTGCAATGAAATGTGCGATTTATTTTTCCACACATCATCTGCTATTTATGTAGTTTGATTTTATTTTGTTTGAGTTGATTTTATTTACCCTTGTAATAAGTCGCGCTGTTTCAAAAGTTGATAAATTTTATATTTTTGTTGTCAATAACAATTTTGTACGAATAAGCGATGAATCTAGCTTTTGGATGTAATTTTGAATCCAAATACTAATTTTTTTGCTATGCTGTTGTGTTATACATTGAATTATAACCGTAGGTAACTTGAATATGAGAAAAATAAATTTTTTATTGAGTGTGTCAATAGATAATAGTTTATATTTTAAAAATGATAATTTTCACGTGATATACATTATTAAAAACGGCTTTTAAATTACTTTAAAGGGGATATCCACGCTTGACTGAGAGGTTTTCAACTTCAAGCTTGACATTTTGTCCTAAAATGAAGCAGATCGCCAGCTTTAAAGATTTAAGTAGTGGAAGAAAATTATTTCTACTATACAAACTCATAAGTATAGCATAATTCCATCCAGTCCTTGAACGAAATTTTCCATTTCCTCCTTGTCTTACAGCCGAATAACACTTATATCCGAATTCTCTGATGCAATCCCAAAAAGGTTTCGCTGTTTTTAAACCAGGTAATTATATATATATATATATATATATATATATATATATATATATATATATATATATATATATATAGTAAATATTCGATTCATTGATACTTATAAGTAAGATTATGTTGGTTTCTTTAACTTCAATGCTAGTAAAGAATACATACACACATGCATTAATATTTTACCGAATGCTTCACTCAGATTTCTTTGTAGGCAATTCATTCCCATGCTCTTCGGTTTTCTATTTCTGAATCATAATTACGTACGGATTCTTTTCGTCTCCATGTCCAGGTACGCGAATTTAAATCCCTCCTCGTTCAAAGAAGAGCCTAAAGATGCGGGATATATTTTTTTGGGTTCCGAAATCCAAGAGCCATGACTGTTTTAGCCCTCGTTCCGCGCTTTGATTGATGAAAGGAAAAAATCTGCGCTCGGGTGCGGCAACGCATCTCCCCCGCTAAGAAGAGCGCACTCGAGGTACGCTCTCTCACGGGCGGACAAACTAACGACGTCCATTATCACATTCGAGAATAACCACGTCAAGTCCCGTCCCTTTGTGCATTTCCCTTTGTGCCGACACCCCTTTACCTTCCGCTACACCCTTTTGCGGGAGAAACTCTTCCTTCCCTCAGAATTTCTTCCTCAACTCTTCATGAAGCCGCCATAAAAACATCTCCACTCCTCATCGTCCCTCTCTCGCCGTTTCGCACCCTCTCTAACGGAATTCGGAAAAACACGGAGCGTGAGTAACAACGTTAATTTTTCCCCTCCCCCTCCAAAATTCTCACCGTGCACGCACGCACTTGCGTCGAGACCTCTCTTTTCCTCAAATTCCTCTTAATGCTGTTTTCGTATACTCACGTACGAACTATTTGCTCGCATGTATCGACGTAATGCTGACTGAGCTGATGTCTCTTTTCACCTACATAAAGTGGTAATCCATTCGTCTAGATACTCGTACCGTTCAATTGTATTAGGCACCACTACGAATCAGTAAAGATCTCAATTTTCAAAAATATAAATATTCCGATTCCAAAAGCAAAACCAAAGAGAAACAAGTTTGACAAACTATATGTTCAAGTTTAGGATCTTTTACTTACACCTGTATGACCTACACTGGGCAATTCAACTACGTAAATTACCATTACAATCTATAATCCAAAAGCATTTTCATTGTTGCAGGCAATTAAGTAATCTATTTAATAATATAATAACCAATCTAGTTGAATGTAATACACAATAATTACAATGTAGATTGCAAACTCAGTTTATAATGCCAAAGCATTTACTATGTAGTCGGCAATTATTTAATCTATTTAATAACATAATTGTTAATCTAATTTATTTTTATCCACATTGATGTAAAATAATCAAAAAGTAGTCCATCTCCAGAAAACTTCAATAACATAAACTTATGCAATTCATATGTCCTTTTATTTGAAATGGCGTGCAGGATGGGATAAAAGTATTGAGAGCTTCGTCTTGCAAATTGTCCACCTCCGTTTTCTTACGATTCGGAATGGAGTATTTGCTAGTGTTCCTTCTCCATTTATCAGTGAAAAACTATTGATTGTAATTTATACTTATGGATATGCTGTTTCATCCAGTTTGTTGAATTTTAATTTTTTTTTAGAATTTGGTTATTCGTTCAAAATAGTCTGTGATTCGTCCGTATACTTTTCTTCTATTACGTAGCTTCTCACGCCTCGACTCGCTTGCGAGTTATAGAAGTGAGTAAGCAGGCAGAAAACAGTCGAAACATTTTGTGGCTGGGAAAAAGCGAAAGAAGAGTGACTAAAAAAGGAACTGGGATGTTTTTTCGGTGGCCCTTTCTCTTGTAAACGTGTGTTTGTAACCCTCTCTGCTCCTGTTGTTCAGGAGACGTGCGAGTCGCAACATAGCGCGTGACAACTATGTATTTGCATGTACGGCGCGTGCCTATGGAGCCGTGTATTTGCGTTCAAGGGTTTGCGTACGTTCTCCCATCAACTTGTGCCATCGTATGCTCAAGTGCGTACGCATGTCCCTTTGCTACGGTGCGTTACAAAATGCGTCTTGGAATTCGTTTCTCATGTTTTCGTAATTATTGCACTTCCACCGCATTACTTTGTTGATCGAGACTTTCTCAAAGAAGAATTGCCGTTATGCAACCTCGCGCTTCGGTGTTTTCCGAGTGAACGAGCATGCGCCTTTGAGTATTACCTTTGGCCGAGTATGTTTATATTTTCTCTGCGGAGGTGCGAGGTGGTACCGCCTTCCACCGCGCTCAAGTAGGCACGAATGAAAGCGTGATGAAATTAATAGTGATGCGGTCGGTGCAGCATGAAGAGATTATATTCCTCTGAGAGCTGAGGCGGATTATTAGAGTGAAAAAGGGGATTCAGAAGAGAAAATAATAGCTGGGAGTCAGAGAAGGTGATGAAGAAACTTGTATGCGGATGAATGAGGTTATGTTTCACGCAAAGTTTTAGTCATTCTTTCAATGTAAGTAAATTTCTCATTGAAAGCTTTCGGTAAATTCCTGAAAGTTCTGTTTATTATAATTTTGTTTCTCGAAGTATCTCCGCAAGCTTCCGATAGAGTTGATTCTTTGATTGTAAGTATTTCTTAAAAAAATGCTCAAATATTATTTTTACGCTCAATTGTCTTAGTATACGTAACTAGGTGAATTGATCAAAATTAAATATCCCTTAAGGTCTTGTAGATATGGTTTCTTGATTTTATTTTCTCCCTCTCAAAGTGGCTCTTCTCTGCAGATACCTGAAATTGCTTTCGTAATATTTCGCAAAGTTATAGGAGAGTTATTAAAGTTATAAAATACAAACAAAGTAAAAAGAGAAGTTAAAATAGCACATTTGATTAATCTTAAAAGATAACTGCGTTTCAGTTCTTCGTTCCAAGTTTATTAGACATTCAGATCCAATATATCCAGATGAGGTCAAATTAGCCTCATACAAGGTCACATGTATATGAACTACAAATGGACGAATAAAATAATAAGGTTTCAGAATTTAAATTTGAAGAATTCAACGTCATTTTTAAGCAAACATGACCTAATAAAAGAAACAAACTCAATATAGGCATGTTAGCTTTGTAAGAAAGTTCTATTTCACATCTTCTGAGAAAGAAGTTGAGCTCAAAGCAAGTTAAAGCGTCGAAATTGCCTTTTTTTTCGCTCCAATGCATGAGCTAGGAACAAAAAACTACATCAAAGAACTGTTTTCCAAATACTTTTTGAGTGCAATTTTTTTCACGAGGGATTTTATTTCTGTTCTCTTGCGGAATAGCTCTCACATTAAAAATATTTTATTTGCTACTGTATGTCTTTCTATAGAAAGAATTTTCATGAATCTATCACATCAATAATTGCCGTTAAAATTGTCAGATACGAGTATTTAGTGTATTAAGAGGCAAACACACATCTGCGATTTCACTTTTGTTTTCCCCTTTCGTTGAAATGTATCCCTGCGTATTGAATGTGTCTCTAGCAGTCGTATATTTACAGCATTTCAATTGAAATTTGCGTATGTTCTCGATGATTAGTTCATGCGCAGCATCCGGACCATATCGCTAGATTAATTTACGCCATCGTAATCCTCTGCAGGATTAGCCCTTCCGCTCGCGACATGTTGCTTATAGTTGGCGTCATGCTTGCGTGCATTTGTCGAGGTCAGCCCCCATTCATCCGTATACGCGCCAAATGGGAGGTTAAGCCTAGTTTTGACGGTCGCTTTGACCCATTTTCGTTGTTTCATGCTCTCGGGCCGGGCGTTGAAAACTATTATTCTAGTATCAGAGATCGCAACACGCGTATCACATCGTGTCCAATTGCGTGTTATTCTGAGAAAGATGAATATCTCATAACTTTTCGTGTATCATTTCAGAGAACGTTTTCAGCGGATGCAGACCAAAGATAACCTTGATGTTATTAACGCACAACACGTTTGAGAACATTTTATGAAAGATGATGTTTCTAGAATAAATTCCTGTGAATCACTTGCTGTATACGCTGTATTTATTTTTATAATTATCGCACGTTAAGTGTATAAGTGTATTGGTTACTGGTATATTTAAATTTATTTAACTATCGTGCAAGCCGCCAGTGGCGTATGGTATATAAAAACTCCTGCATTTGTAATACTAATTGCGGTTCCCTTCTCAAATACTCGATGAGAAGAACGATCAAAAGTAGCTGTCCGTGTTTGCGATTATTTCGTTTTTATTTTTATCTCGAGGTTCGCGGACGCTGTTAACTGCAATAACAAAATCAACAATCTCGTCGGCAAGATCTATATTGAAATTTTTTATTTTTAAGTACGATATAATAGCGAAGGATACTATACCGTTTGTACTTAGTAGATTTGTAGATTAGTTATTTAGTTTGCTACTTAGTTTGTAGATTTCAATTATTTCCCTCGAAACTAATGTAATACGCTAAATACTGAAACTTCATACGTCGTCTTAGATACATCGTTCATTCTAATATTAATTTAGACTTTCATCCTCCACCCTATAATTAACATAATGAGATGACATTCTTTTCTACTAAAGTAAGCACATCTAATATCCAAAAAGAGGCTTCCTATATAGCGAAATTACGAAAATAAACTATTTATCCGCATATCTCGTTATTTCATTATCTTCTTTGAGGACCTCTGCTTGACTCTAATTTTACATTTCAGTATATATTTTCGCCAATTATCGTATTATAAAGATCGTGTTAAAGCCCCGTTCCCTCTCTTTAGTGGCTTTTCCCCGTCGTTGTATTAGTTTCTCGGGCCTCTCCAAACCGTTACGCTTTATTCGAAGTGGGCAAAACTAATTAACAGCTTTAGAATTTGAGCCGAAAAAGCCATTCCATCTCGGATTCCTCAGCATCAATCTAAAGAAGATCGCGCATTCCTCCGAACAGGAACTCCTCGAAAGAAAAGGAAGAAATATTTCGAACTAATATTAAAATTCTCATCTAATATTTTCAATGGTCTTTATCTGTTTATTTTCCGCGGATGGATAGAATCAAGCGTGTTTCCCATTCTCTCTTCAGCGTGCGTGACGAGAATTTTTGCGGACAGAATTTAATTTGTACCCTCCCTCCTCCCCTTCACCCCTTTCTCGGCCTTTTATTTCCCCTCAGCTCATATTGCTCGGCCTGAGAGAGTCTTCGAAAACTTTCTGACCTTTTCCACCACGGGAAAGTTGGAGCGAGTCGTTTCCAAAATGAAAAATTCATAAGAATGTCCATCAGAGATACTCATGCGGGGAAGAAGCAAATGACGCCGACACGGGGTCAGGGATGAGCCTTTTTTTCCCGTGTTAGTGGTTAACCCAATAACTACGAAGTCACTCGCGGTGAAGGAAGGGAAATGTAGGGAAGTTTCTTTCAAACGCTGGATAATGGACTTTTCTCCATCTTTTGAGCAACGTATATAGTCGAGTATAAACCGAGCCGAATATACGCCGAAGTACCTAATTTTATCGCAAAAACTGGGAAAATTAATTGACTCGAGTATAAACCTTGGGTGGGAAATGCAGCAGCTACTGGTAAATTTCAATATAAAAATAGATACCAATGAAATTTAAGTAATTTAGACATCATTAAGTTTTTAATGCAACCGCGGTGGCGGAGTAGTTAGGATGCTTGCATGGCAAAGCTCCACCACCAAGGGCTCGGGTTCGAATCCCGGCTAACCGGATTTTTCCTGTTAGGGAATGTTAGTTTGTGTTCGTCTATTGTGGTGTATGTGTGATACATATATTATAACAAAATTTGTGGACCTGAACTGTTTCAGTTAAAAAAATAGAATAGAACATTTCAAAGAAAAACAGTAAGTAATTGAAAAAGAATTGCCAATTGAGCAAGAGAGGAATTCACAAGCCGATTTTTCCACTGGAGTATTGGTAAGTGGGACTTTCACTCGAGTATCAGTATGGAGAAGCTTGTTCAAAATAAAAAAATCTGCTGAAAACTCGGCTTATACACAAGTTTATACGGCAACTTTCAAAACAACCCTATTGTAAATCTGATAACCATTTTATCTTGATTCTTTCTACCTCGAATTAACTTTAAATTGCTGTGTAGCGTATTATCTAAATATCGCCGATATCCACCGGTCAAATTTGAACATCCGAGTATTTAAAGTGCAATTCTCAGCTAGTACACAAGCTCCCACGCTCGACTCTTCGTTACTCATGCGAAACTGAGGTCACGTAAATGGAAAGCGTGAACATTCCACCAGTAACTTTACACAGCTGTTAAGCAACTTCACACATATTATTGCGAACTCCAGTGAATCATCGCTAGCGTGTTTTCCAGTGGCCGTAAAATTCCACGGGGCACATCATGGTGCGCATTGCATTTGTTAAATGAATCATCCGGCTGAGTATTTATGTTTTTTTTCCCTCTGGAAAGCGACTTTAGCGGTGGAATTATAATTAATTTAATTTTAATTAAAAATAAATGGACATTTATAACTGCCAATAGGTTATAAATCTTTGTCACCGTATAATACATCAGAGATATGTTATGTCGATATGTTTTAAATTGTTGTTATTCAGAATTTATAGTCAAATAACTTCAGATCATACCTTAAATTATCATTATACCTCATACGTTCTAGGTGGCTTTAGTATCTTTTATACAACTATTTTATCTACAGAAAATAATACTCGAGGATTAGCTGTGTGGAACTCCATTACAATGGATCTGATTTATTTTAACAAGTAAAATAAAAAAATATAACATTTACAATTCCTCAATAAATTACAAACACGACCGATTCCGGTCAACTTAGGCTAGAAATCGATTTATCGTAGAATTGTAATAATTAATATTTTTGATTTTATTTTTAAAAATAAATCCAAACACTTACATGATGGAGGTAATATTAGGGTATATTATATAAAATAGGA
Source organism: Sympetrum striolatum (assembly GCA_947579665.1). Classification (NCBI taxonomy): domain Eukaryota; kingdom Metazoa; phylum Arthropoda; class Insecta; order Odonata; family Libellulidae; genus Sympetrum; species Sympetrum striolatum. The sequence goes on from OX388345.1 coordinate 85,568,969, forward strand.
ATCATCACTAATTCCAAATAAGTATCAATTAAAGGTTACTAGCAGCGTTTGTGCAATATATGTACTGAAAGTGAACAGGATGATGCTCAGTTCCACCGAAGAAACAGACGGCAACGACGGCAATACGTTGTAAAGACTTCGCTGCCAATTCTGAAGGAAATCAACGAGCAGAACAGTACTATGTCCACGGGAACGAATTCACCTCCTCTCTTCCTCGCGACTTAAATCGTTCTCGTTACGTTCATATCCCATTACGATGAAAAATTAACCGTCCTCTTTCCTACGCCTCATCTAAAGTTCGGTACCCGATGGTCTAATCAAGCTCCAGGAACCACACACTAATTTAGAACGCACGGAATCGGCGCCGCTCAGCGACCGCATGAATAAAACGCCGAAATTGTAGTCCGTCGGCCAAATATGTGCAATGGCGGAGATGCAAACAAGCGGAGAAATTGAAGGAAATGAAGCCGTGACGGACGTAAGTAAACACGAGAGACACAGAGATAAGGGTGGAAGAGAGATTGCCGGGAAATCGAGGCAGACGTAGTTGAGGGGAGACGGGCAGATCTCAGAGTTTATTTACCGACCCTTGTAGCGCTGACCATTGCACCGCCATGACCTCCCCGCTGCCCCTATTTCCGTTAAGAACAACCTCTTTCCTTCCAATCCACTAACCCTCTTTCGTGATTTCATTACGCGCCTTCGACTGTTCTGCGTCTTCCCCTTTTTAAGGATTTTCTACGGAACTATAGCTCCCCGCATCGCTTACTGACCTCCTTTTCAGTCTCTCTTCTTATCTCTGCTCTCCTTCTAATCGGTGTTTAAGGCTTTCTGTAGGTGAAAGAATATTGCCATCTTCGCTGCCTATCAGTAGATGCAAGAATGTTACCATATTCGCCGTCTGTCAGTAGAGACATAATCATGAGAGCTGATTCTCGTCCCTTCTGCCATTCAGATGGGCGAGGGAATGAGGCGACTAGGAAGGATGAGGAATGAGGTAGTTTTCCCTGCTTTCCTCCCTCAGCAAGAATGATGTAAGTGGAACATTTCCGTGTATGTGCAGCGTTATAACACTGGATTAAACTGTTCATAGAATTCAATAAGAGTAAGAGTATAGCCTAATGAATACCATTGCTCATCACCTTCAGTAGCATTAATATTTATCAAGTACGTGACTAAGTGAAAAATGAATGAGATGCGTTTTTCTCTACTCTGTACAAAAGACACGAATAACTCTTCATCCATCAATGTATGACACTGTTGAGTTGTTATGTTACTGCTGTTAACATTATATTCGCGGACTGTGTCTAATCATCATGACTAATTTGGGACGTAACTAGCTTAAACCGATTTTTGCCAGGCATCACAAATTTAGTTAATTGTCCATATTTTTTCTAAAAGAACAAAACATTTTGATAAAACATCATGCTGTAATGAATATCTCAAATTTAACCGCTAATACAGCTCAAAATCAACAAATTAAGGTATTTTGAAGAAATTTCTGTAACCACACCCTTAACTTGTAGAAAACTTTCATTTCAATATTGATAGTTTGAGTACTCAACGTAAATTAATATCGACACTTTCGCAGAAAGAACACGTATAGCACGAGTGTTGTGGTGGAAGTCATATTAAATATTTATTTATTTAAATAACATTTGAAACTGCCACCTGGCGTACAGCCTACTTGTAATTTATGAAATAATAATAATAATAATATCATTCCGGAATTTGATTATTTAGTACCTTTTCGGTGATTTTTAAATTAAATTCTCGTTTATTAAATGAGCGATGCATATACTTATATCATCCACTCACTCTCTCTGCCATTTAACCTTAGAGTGTCGATCTTGAATTTCGGTTGCTTATTTTCCATCGACTTCTTGCTCAGTTGCACGTAACTAGCTTTCTCTGTCGCCAATTATCTGCTGCTCCCGAACGGGAAGTTCTTCATTTAAACGGCATCGCTCCAATGGACGCTCAATTCGGAGCTCATTTATTACATTCGGTTAGACAATGGACTGCTTTTGTTTCAAAGTTTTTGAAGCTCTCGAGTGTGCTCCTTCGATGTCCCTTTTCTTCGTAGAATGTGAGTCATCAAAGTTTCAGCTTTCGGAAATTCCTTCGAAACTGAATTCTTGTCAATTGCTATTAAAACCTTTGCCTGATCGGTGTACATGATTAAGCCAGATGTAAAGTATGTGTGACAGAAGTATTACTAGCTTTCCTAATTATGCAGGAAAGGAAACATTAAATTTCCCCATTTTGTTGTTCTACTTCTACATCTTGGTTAAAATGTATTGATGATATAAATTTATAGTAATGAAGTTCGGTAAGTGGATGAAATAACATGATTGCTCTTTATATTTTCTTCAAAATAATTATTCAAATCACTTCCTTGACTTAGCTCTAACATAAAAAAACCAGCTGTGATGAGAGTACATAACTTCATAACTTTTAATTATAACATTGAAGGTTAACTTTGATAATCCATATTGCATATGGCATTTATCCGTGTCGTTTTTGGGAACAAGTGGTCTATATTCGAATAATTTGACAGTTGAGTTAATTACTTCCATTTCGTTTCTACTCAGGATCCTGTAACGTTTATTTTAAACAATTTCAATATTGAAAAGACTGTTGATTTATGGAAGCTCAGTAATTCCAAACGCTGCCGAAGTCTAATTTGAGTTCAGACTGAAAAAGTTAAATTAGGATACTCTCTCACAGCATCCCATTAAACTTTCTCATCATTATTCTGGCAGTAGATGGAGAATCCAGAAAAACTCTCATGCGCACTATCTTCAAGTCACTCCGAGCCTCTCTTCATATCTCCATACGTCCTCGCATTATTACGGAGGAATATTTTCAAGAGCGCGGAATGAGGCCTCTCGTCATTGTCTACATCCCTCAAGCAAACATTATCATAAATCCACCTCACGTAACGACGGGCAATTCATATGGGTTTATGTGTATTTTTCATCTCCGCTCTCTCCCTCCTTTTTTGCGCATAAGCGTAGTATGCTTTCAAGCTTCTCGGGTGGTCTCCCCAATCCATATACCCCTCCCAATTCCTCCTTGCGGACGATTGGCATTTATCAAGGCGGCGGGGGAGGGGGGTTTCATGGACTCCATCAGCTATATCAGTCGACCTCGAAGACTGTAGGATGGGTTGAGTCTCGGGCTATGGGCTTAGGGAATGCGACGGCAGGAGAAATGAGGTTGTTCTATAAGAGAAGAAAGAGATAGGAAAAATGAAGAAGAGGGATGTAGATGGAAGGAGAAAGGGCTAGTAAGAGAAATGAGGAATTATGAAGGGACCGTAAGACGGAAAAGAAAAGGAGAGACGGTACAGAGAAGGAAAGAAGATGCTGAGGAAAGGGAATATTTGCTCCAAGCTCAGGTTATTGAGCTCGTATAGTTAATTAACTCTTTTTGCGGGTGTTTTCCTGCTGTGGATCTCTTTTCCTAAGATATCACCTTAGGTTTTTTATATCCAATCCTAAATTTTTCCTCTCTATTTCTATGCAGCTAACTATTTATTTATGTAATATCATTGACGGAATGTTAGATGGAAGAAGAGAATTTTCAGACTCAATCTCGCCTTAGTAAAGATCTAATGAAGGGGCTAAGATACATTCTATCTATAATAGTATGGGACGTGGAAAAAAACTTAATTGAAGTTTTGGTAATGATATTCCGGTATCTTCTTACAAGCCATCCACGACTCACTGGGACATTTATTATAGGAAATTTTAAGTTCAGTTTCTATTTAAACTTATTTAAACTTGCTGAAATAAATGAACGTGAATTGTATTAAAAAGTAATTTATTAAGTCCTGGCATAAACAATCCCTATAAAATCCATGGAGAGAAAATATATATCGAAGTGGTTTTGCAAAAGATTTCTTAAAAAGAACTAGATTGGTTTTGAAAACGATGATAAACACGTGATTGGTCATCGGAACAAACGCAAGAAGACAAAACCGAGGATGGAGGGTAAATTTTTGGGCCTGATGAGAGGTGGTGTGTTGGGAGTCAAAGTGGGTGGGGAGGAGAATATGGTTGTGAAAGGATGGGACGAGTATAGGAATTAAAGAGGCTTTGAAGGGTGAGTGTATTCTCGGAGGGTGGGTGGAAGATTTTATTGGAAGAGAGCGGGGTTGCAATATGATAAGGGGGATGGGAAGTAATGAAGTAAGGAATCGGAGAGGATGGGAGTGGCAGGAAGGGATACTATGAGGGAGGAATGGATGATACGTGACGTCATAAGGCCTGCAAAATGGGGCCACGTCTCGGTTGAAGGGCCGCCTGCTCTCCGGGAACATTTGACGGACGTCTTGAGAGGTCCAGATCGAGCCTAAGCCTTTCCCTTCCTTCATCGCATCCCTCCATCCTCTTTCTTGTACCAATCTGCTTTATGCCTTGTTTGGCTACTTAATTTCGAGAACGGAGGACCCTAACAAGGGAATCAATTACATGATGCCTTAGATGTAATGTGCCATAATTCTAGGAACAGATCTAAACTAGGAATCATTGTCAATGGTTTTCTGTCTGCTTGTCTAGCCTAGCGCATGACTTTATGTTGCTGTCATGTTCAGGTCAGTTCATTCTCTTCTTCTCGCCTACTCTCATCAGTTGGTAGATATATTTTCTGAACCATTTACTCCTTTCTTCTGACTTTTGTCCTATCTAAGTGATCATATCGCTAGGGTTTTCCTCTAATGAGAATAGATATTATGACTTATTTCTCAACCAAGTATGATAAAACATTTTTTCAACTTGAAAGTGGTTTTAGAAGTATTGCCGAATGATTAAACATAATTAATTTCATTATGAGTTCCTAGTCCAGGGTTCTAGTTCCGACTAATCGTTTTTATTTCTAGTTTTGGAATAGTTGTGCATTCTAATGATATTTATTAATATGAATTGGTTCTTTCTTAACTCGAAATGAGTTGTAATTATTATAACTGATTTACAGATTGAACGCATTAGACGAGCGACACTCTATCCAGTTGCCTAGTTTTCAATTGACAGATTTAGATTGAGAAGTTGAAGCCACGGTGAGTGGAAGAATAGCAGCACTTCTATTTAAAGAAATCTTCCACCTATGAAATACAAGGGTATTTTCCTATGGAAATTCTTTGTAATCGCTGCAGATTTGAATACTTGTATACTTCGATAAAGCAAAAAGCTGGATCTAAAGTCCGTAGAACGCTATCCGTGAGAAAAGCCGTTCCAGTCGACTAAAGGGAAGTCGGGAGCATTGCATGCTTATGATTGGGAAAGAACATGGAATAATAAAAACATCGCTGACAATGGCAATGTAAATGCAGACCGTATCGTGATTCCAAAATGGCATTCTCCGCTTCTATTTTCCCTTTGAATTTCGTACCTTCGCTGAATTTTGTCCACGCTAAATTCTTCGCGTCACTGCGTTGAAAAAATAAGCAAAGGATTTACGTAACTTTTTCAACGCCTCGTAATCTCTCCTAGTGGGACGGGAGTGAGCAAACAGAAAAAGAGCGTTTTCCGCAGAATGGTTTTTATTGCCAGTGTATTCAATTTCCCTCGTCCAATACCAAAGCCGTGAGTCGCTGTAAACAAATCTGAAATCGTGAACGTGGGATTTCCGTACTTTGTTTAGGATTTTCGTTTTATTGCTTTTCAGCCGCATGTATTTCTTATTGGCTATTGATTGGCTGCCTAACTTAGCGAGCGAACTGCCGAACAAGTCATACGGTCGCGGCATTTTCATTAAATTCTAATAAAACTTTCGAAATGATAGGAGAGACTTATTGCTTCCCATTTATATGATTTTAGTCAAAATTAGTTTTATAGTTCAGTCATTGGCATCAACCTTTCAATTATTCTCCTTGTTATCGAGAGATATTTTATTCCCTTGACTGCTCATGATTGGAATAAATTTAATAAATATTTTCTCTGTTCTCGCAAAGATTTATGTTTGCATTCTTATCAACAGATTACTAACTATTTTGTACACAACCATAGTTGAGGTGATTTATCAGTCATAATCATATTCCTTAAATAATCTTAATCATTACAGTTTGGTGGTTAGAATACTGTTCTGAAGGGAGAAATATCGAATCGTGTCCTAATCATGTCGATTTTTGTTTCATTTTTACGGAAAACCAATTGGGATTTTTCCTAGGTGCACGCCCTGTTGTGCAAACTACCTTTAACCCTTTTCTTGTTTCATTTTTATATTCGAATTCGTAATACATTTTTAGTGGCCGCATGAAATGAATGAAAAATATTATAGCTATAGATTAGCAGACAATTTAATTGCAGTGCAGCATAATTCTATTTATTACAGGGATAATGTGTTACCATTTCATAGCGATTACTTATTAAAAAACAGATTTGAATCTTACTAGAATGGTTTTGAAACTTATAAATCCAGATGTTTCGCGAGGGAGCTATAACTAGGCTTCGATACTGAGAATTTAGGACTGAGCAATGATTTATAAATTCCTAGAATCTTCCTGCTTTCTTTTAACTGTTTTTATGTCAGCGAAACCCTTTTCTTAAGAGAGATTAAGTAAAACGCATCTTATCAAATTCCGTGACTTACCCAATATTCATACCGTCATTACCCATTGAAATATCATCTAGGTAATAATTTTTGCTTCATCCTAACGGTTTTTTAGTACTGACTAAATTTTGATCTGTCCTTATCAAAATATAAATTTATTATTATTTAAAAGGATAAATTTAATTGCAGGAATTTAATCAGGAATTCTTCATGGCTTCGAAGGTGGTTTTCAGGGGCTATTTAGAGAGTTTTTCTATTCAAAATTACAAGTATTTTTTAACTCTTCTATTTGAGATCGTTATAAAAATTTCAATTTAATTTTAAAGAAAATATTACTTGTGTCTTACACCTAATATACTCAATTTTTATAATTGAAACAATGCGGGAAAATTTTCTAAATTTTTTATGTCGCAATGAAACATAAAGCGCATAAAGTAAGCTCAAATACGATGCAGTTCTCTCACTTCGGAGTTGACGCAGTTTAAATGCGCCGCCTCGCTTTCGTTTTATTCAAAACTTTTCCTTCCCATTTCCCCAGAAATTCAAGTAAAACGCAGTTACCATGGAAATTGTGTCTTCATTCACACCTTGTTATTCCGGATGAGACTCTTAATCCGCCGGAAACGATGTCTTGGGAGGCTCTTGCGTCATTTTCCCACGCTTTCCTCATCCAATAAGGTGCGCGGCGGAAATTCGTGTCTCACTTCGCAGTTTCCAACTCATTGATTACCGCCGCAACTTGCCACGCGGGGAACTTATATTTTGCATATTCTTACAAATTGGGTTTTATCTCCGGTTGAAATTTTAAAATAGGTCCTCACTTTATGGTTAATTTTATCTTAGAAATAATTCTAGTTAAATGTAAAAATTAAAATATAATTTTTTCCTTTTTTAGTCTTAATTATTTTTTGTATTTAAATGAATTAGATATAAGTTTAATTTGAGAACATATTTTCGTAATTAACCCCACTTCTGTTATATGTATTTCTTTTAAATTGATAGCATCTTACCGAATTCTACATCTGAAATATATTTGAATGTTATATTTAACTTTTTTACTTTCTCCATATACGAAGTATAGAGAAAGTATTGTTTTCATGAAAAAATTCGAATTCGAGATTTCAACGGAAATACACGTTTTGGGGTCCCTAGAACACGTTTTGACCATTTTCTGAATGATGTCTGTGTGTATGTGTGTGTGTGTGTGTGTGTGTGTGTGTGTGTGAGAGTGTGTGTGTGTGTATGTGTGTGTGTGATAATGGGCGTTCTAACTCGAAAACTAAAAGTCGTATCAATACCAAACTTCATATATAGTACTGTTGTGTGTGCTGTCAGAGTTGATTAGTTTTTGGAGTAAATCCGTTAACCGGAAGTCGAGCTTTATTCATTAAAGCTCATTTCCGGTTTTCAAAATATCTCCATAAATATGATATATACGTCTATTGTATTACTTATAAAAGTTTTAGATAATATAATTTACTATAACTTTTGTATTTAACATATTTTTGTATCACCGGTTCATTAGGAGTTATTCATAAAATACTGATAAACCGGAAGAAGATGATTATGTACTTTGTGGGCGCTCTAACATGAAAACTATTTGTCGGATCAACACCAAATTTCATACATAGTACTTTTATTACAGTCGTTAGAGTTGATTAGTTTTTGGAGTAAATCGGCTGACCGGAAGTCGAGCTTCATTCATCAAAGTTCATTTCCGGTTTTCAAAATATCTCCATTAATATGATATTTAGGTATATACTATTATTTATAAATGTTGTAGAAATTTTATTTTACTATAACTTTTGTATGAAACATATTTTTGCATCACTGATTGTTTAGGAGTTATCCATGAAATACTGATAAACCGGAAGTTGCTGATTATGTACGTTGTGTAAAGCTCATTTCTGGTTTTCAAAATATATCCATAAATATGATATATTGGTATATTGTATTCCTTATAAAAGTTTTAGATAATATAATTTACTATAACTTTTGTATTTAACATATTTTTGTATAACCGGTTGATTAGGAGTTATTCGTGAAATACTGATAAACCGGAAGAAGATGATTATGTACTTTGTGGGCGCTCTAACATGAAAACTATTTGTCGGATCAACACCAAATTTCATATATAGTATTTTTGTTTGTGTCGTTAGAGTTGATTAGTTTTTGGAGTGAATCGGTTAACCTGAAGTTGAGCTTAATTCTTCAAAGCTCATTTCCGGTTTTCAAAATATCTCCATAAATATGGTATTTAGGTATATACTATTATTTGTTAAAGTTTTAGAAAATGTAATGTACTATAACTTTTGGTTGAAACATATTTTTGTATCACTGATTGTGTAGGAGTTATTCATGAAATACTGATAAACCGGAAGTTGCTGATTATGTACTTTGTGGGCGCTCTGGGCTCTATGGGCGAAAGGCCAATTTCATCGTTTTTCATCGATCATGTCCCGTAAAAATTATTTATCATGTTTTTGGCATCAAAGATAATATATAATAATAATAACTCAAATTCCAAGTTTAGATGGAATATAGACTTCGAAATTATTGCGGTAGATAAATATTTACATCTTATATATATGGAGAAAGTCATGTGCTGGCCACATCAGATTTTTTAATTAACAAACTGTTAAACATTAGCTGTGAACAATGAGAATAGTACTCAAGTTTTGAAGACATTCATGAATTATTATATTCTATTTTCAAAAAGGTCGTGACATTATTTCAAGCAAACGGACCTCTCAATATACCGTTTTGCCACCTAATTTATTATCTGGAGAGCAGTGAACTCATTCGCCAAATATTACGAAGCTCAGACTCACTTATTTCAAGTTTTATACATTATAGTTCATATCTGATTTTTAATCCAGAACACCTATATTATAGGTCTTTAAAAAGTAAATGTATTTTAGACTTTTTTATTTCACTACTGCTGAATTTGTCATTCGAATAGTTAGTTGAGACTCAATGGCGATAATGTTGTTTCATCCGAGTACGTTTATGTTTTTCTCTGCCATTAAGGTTCCCTAGGCTTCTCATGTATGTAGATGGCTAATAAAATCTTGGGGATATCGTATATATTCGTTGACTATTTAATTAGTTTCCAGTTTGATGTTACGCATTTATTTTTTTGCATTAACGACCTCAGAGGCCTAAGAAGAGGCTGACTTTTTTTGGGGAGGCTTAGAAGCGTGGAAAAGGTGATCGGATGAAGGGGAGAATGTTGGCATTAAAAGTTGCTCGGAGGAAAGTCGTGGTGAATCAAGTCCATTAGTCCGATGGTGTCTCGAGGAAGCGGAAGTGAAAAGAAGTGAGGCTGAGATTGGAGGGAAGGTTTAGGTAGTTTCCTTATTTTCTTCTCTCTCTATCTCTGGATTCGCTTCCCATCGCGTGCTCTGCTTCTTCTTCTTTTGAAAGGGAAAAGTTAAGACTTTTTCAGCTTGAGATTGAGTTTCCTGGAGGAATATAGGGTGGCGTGCGTGCTGTGTGTTTCATGGGCTTACCTTGATCGAAATCGGCCAAGATGTTCTTTTTTGTCGAACCTTCATCTGCACTTTTTAGTCCTATCGAAATCTAATGTAAGCCCTGGCAGAAAAACTCCCTAAGAAGTATTCCATATGTGTAAAAATACCAGATATACAATCTTGTAATTAGGTGGGTTGGGTAGGTTTAGGTAAAGGTAACATTTATCCTTTTTTAATTTATCAATATAGTATTTCTATTTATAGCATATTTTATATTAATCCTATTATATTTTCTTTTTTTACATAACCCTTTATTTTTCCTACGGGGGCTTTTATTCTAGACCCAATAAATAGCAAATCGTTCGGACACATGTGTGAATAAATTTATATGAGAGGCAATTGATAGAAGAATTTCATTTATTTCAAGTGATAACACTCAGAGTTGTTATAATATAAATATAAACTTATATCTTGTCTTGTGTTATGAGTACGTATTTTTCCGAAGCATACGACTCGGTAATTTTTTTAATACATTTTTGCTTTTTCCTTAAAATCTTTACAGAATTACAATTTTCATTATTTAGTTGGTAGAAGTTTCAATTGCTTTGAATACCTCAAAAATACTTATTTGAGGTGATAACTTACCCAATTTATCCCTTAAGAGCCATGTTTCATTATCATGGCGTAATAGCGACAGTGGGGCTTTAACCCCTTGGAGTTCTAGCCTCGTTGAGCCTCAGATGAAAACCCTTGGAGTGAACTTCCCCCTGGTTCTCCGGGTCAGTAGTCATCGAAGATCTTAAAGTGGTTCGACTGCGAGGAATCTACCGGTCATCTATCTTCACACTCCCCCTTCAGATGGCTCCGCTCTTAACACTTTATTTCTATCTTTCATCGCCTTTGCCACCCTTTCCCACTCCTAACTCACCAGGGTTCGAACGGACCCTCGGCCCATACACATTTTTTTCACATCCTCTCGCCCACCCATTACTAGAATCAGTCGCTTAGTCAGCAGGGAATGTTTTTTCACCACTTTCCGGAGAGCACCGCTTGATGTATCCTTGGTCAGTGAATGAGGTCGAAATAAAATCTTTCTTCCCGAATCGTATTGAATGTACTTTAAGGCACCGAAGGGCACAAGAGTTCCCTAAAGTGATTCCGTTCGAAATTACGGACAACTTTCTTCTATCGTTTCGTGGTAAAGTTTATTTCTTTGTTGAAGTGGAGTTGAAAATATCTTAGGCCGCCGAAAATATACGCAGTTCTTAAAATAATTTGTATTGTATAAAAATGAGTGGTATGGATGGTTGCTAAGGTGGAAATCTCTTAGTCAACTTTATTGAATATACAGTAATTGATACAATATTTTTGTGAAATTAAATGTAGAATCGTTCAATAGATACTTTTTTAAGTGAGCTGTTAACGTAAAAAAATATAGTTTAAAGTAAGTTTTCAAATCTAAAATTGTGATGAATTACCTGAAAACTACTTTTTGTGTCATAGGGTTGACCTAAAAGATTTCAAAGGATAGACCGAGATCTTTCGGAATAAAAGTACGATATATAGCACGAATACTCTACGGAAGTACTCTACGGAATACTCTAGCTACGGAAGCGTGAATCGTGTATTTTAAGCATATAATCGCTGAAGTGATTCTTCTCGTGACGGGAAGTGAGGCAAAATGTGAAGTAAAAGGATTTTCCGTGGTTAAATCGGTTCACACTTCGGAGAAATGTAAATTATTCGAGTGACTCAGAGTGACCAATCGAAACAACACTTTTCCCTTTACTCATTATCACTTCGCGGGAACTGAATCGTCACCCGTTTTTGTGTCACTACTTGAATCGTCCCTTTGTTTGAAGGGTGAGTCAACCGAAAATATTTCGAGGTTATAATTAGGGAAACTAGCACGTGCCTTTCTTTCTGAGGGGCGATTCTCTAAAATGTTCCCGAACTTATGCGGTTAGGCACCGCTGAACTTTCCGATATTCCACTCGCTTAGCTCACTTTTCATTTAGGGAACCTTTTATTGCAATAGAGAATAAACGAAATGATGCATGATTTTCGTTTTTTGGGCTTCTCATTTATATTTACTCTCTCCCTTCTTCTTTCTGTATCGATTAATATTCGAATTCTTTTCCTTTCCCTTCTTCACCGCTCAGTCCATTTCTTTTCCCTACTTTTTTCTCTCAAGCGTCCCCTTTTTCCTCCCTTGTTCTTAATCAATCTCCAGCAACCCTTCTCCACTACCCTCGCAGTGTAGTCCTGTCTCGCGCCATGACTGAAGGGACCGAGATATGCAGGTTATTCGTTGAAAATTAGGATAGTACGTTTCGAAGGCGGGGGAGGAATTATCATTGCTCGATTGGTTGCTTGATTTAGTTTTCTAGTCAAGGAAAATAGTTTAATAGTAAAATTGTGTTTTGAAATTCTTTGAATTTTATGCTGAAATTTTTTTTTCACTCCTAGGCTTACTTAATGAGGAATTATCAAGACAAGATGCGACGTATTCAGATGTACTTATGTTTATGTGACATTTTTCTACCCTTCTCCCTCTTCAACAATAAACGATCATGCTTTCATCGATGAAATATGCTCATAATGTGTTAACTTAAGAAAATAATATAGTTTTTAGATTGTAGTTGACTAACTAATGGTGTTCCAATAGAAAATTCGTTTCTCTATGTGCTGGCATGGAGATAGGGATGGAACTGTTTGTGAAGTTCTTTTCTGAACCGAAGTGCTACTTCTTAAGTTCTTTACTTCTAAATTCTTTTCTGAAGATACTACTTAAGTTCTTTACTGAAGTGGTACTTCAAAAACTTTTCTCTGAATACTATCTCAATTTTTAAATGAAGTCCTTTTTTTTATACAGCTGTATCATTGCGGATCGCCATCCGATACTGATGAATTCAATTGGAAAAAGTCAAAAGGCAAGAAGAGATCTATACTCTCATCTCAGATTCGAAGACTTTCCTATTAGAGATACGGTTTCCTAAACGTATGTTACTATTCCTGAGAATGGAAGTTTTAAGCAGTTATTATACGTTTTTCACCAGAATTTGGATGTAGATTAATGCGGAGATGGATTATATATGTCCCTAGTTAAAGGACTTTTTCATGTTTTTCTCGACCACATTTTACCACACAAGGAGGAGACGAGGGGAGAAAGAAGTAATTGAGTGAATCACATTCAGACGCCTGCGACTTCATCTCCATTCTTCTCCTTCTTCCATTCCTCTCCTTTCGATTAATAATGCCTTGAAGAACCCTTTCGTGCCTTGTGGAAGTATATCCTCGTCCGGTTTTCCTCTGAGTAGCACGTAAGTAGTTTTAAAGAAGGAGTTGGGTGTCACTGGAAGGTTGCGTGGTTGTGTAGATGATGGCGGACGGCTTTCTGTGGATATTCATCTTCGTGGGTGGGGATTTTCCTGGAATTGAAAGTGTGAGGTGGAAAAAGATTAAAGGCAGTCAGGGTCTAAGTTGGCCACTTAAAACAAGTGGGGGCTCTTGGAGAAGGCCATATTCTTCGGGAATTTTGAGATGGAGGGGCTCAGATGATTAAGTTAACTCTCCCTTGCTCTCTCGGGTTCTCCAAATTGTAAATGGAGCCTCGGGAACCATATGTAAGGTCTTCTCGCTGTCTCGTTTTATACTGGTGATACAGATTCAGAGGAATTATTTACGTTTGGCTCAGGTTTCGGAGTTTTAGGAAATTTCCATTAAATCAGACATTTATAATTAATTATTTAATTCAGATGTTTTGATTCTGCTATCTAAATTTTTCTTGTTACGCATATATCTTTGTTATTCTCGAATACGCTGAAAATCATTCTTTCGTTGTATTCACGTTTCTTATTAGATTATGTAGTATTGAAGCTCTGCTCAAACGTATACTAAAATAGAGAAAGACGCTGTCAAAAATGTTAAATTTTTGTTTGGTTAATAGCCAGTTAGTTATCTGTTAAGAAAGATGTATGACTGAATGAAGTATTGATCATCTGATAGATAGTTTATCATTTAATTTCAATCACATATTTAAAAATGAAAATTTTTCTATATAATTACGAAGTAAGGAAGTTATTGAAAGAAAAGTTACGCATAAACGTAATTAAATAATACTCATTTTCAATACCGCGAAGGTGAAATTTTATGTCAAGAAATTAGGCAAAGTTGTAGTACTTCAAGGATTTTGATGTAAATTGTTATACATCGCTGAGGTACAGTATTAAAACTGGTAGTAGATTACACGGATACGTTTTTATGGTTATTATGAGAAACATACAAGTATTTTATTTCAGGTATATTTTATAAAGTTGAAAAAGTAAGCAATAATACTTTCCCTTATTGGTGTCCAAGACCTATGGTCTCGTAATCAGTGCTTTTGCTACTTTTCAAACTGAAATATTTGAAGAATGGAGGTCCTCTATGTGTTGCCTCTGAAAGGTTTCAGTCAATAGCCAAGGCTAAGGATACAAGGCAAAGGTTGCTGAGATAGGGTGTTTTTATGAAATGGAAGAGGTCTTTTTCTTTTCCCCATCTTTCTTTCTCGCTCTTACACGAGAGGATCTAGAAGGATGGGGGATTTTCGGCGCGTGCTCTGTTTTGGAAAGTTTCTTCTCTGCGAGAATTTCTCTATCTCCGTCTCAATGGCAAATGTAGGCGAGGGAAAGAGGGACATTTATATATATATGGAGAGGGGGTGGCAAGGAGAGAATGGTGGGATTTGAAGGGAAGGGAATCCGAGAAATAACTGCGCGAAACTGAGAGAAGATGACATCAAGGGGAAATGAAGATGTCGGAGGCAGCGAGTGGGGGCAGACATAATGCTTGGGAGAAGGGGGCAGTGCTCGATAAAGGTAGAGACAAATTATAACGATCCCATAGGCAATAGAGGTTTGAAAGTGTTCATCTCCATGCGAACCATATAGCATTGTAATTTTAATAGTTCTGGAGTCCTTTGTAGATTTATGGCATTTTACTCAGAGAGGTTATAGGGGGAAGATGGTTCTTTATATAGGCGATGCAGATATAATTATTGATACAAATGTATTGCAATTCAAGTTACGTGAAATAGGTAACTGTTAAGAGAATATAGTTGGAGGAGACTTTCAATGATACGAAGTACAGGACATTAGAACGTATGGTTTATAAATGTTAAAATATACGTGAAATGGCCCCAAAACTGCTAGCAGCTTTTAACTTCAACTTCAAGAAAAATTTTTTTGGCTTTAACGTATCTTTTTCCCGGTAAAATTACCTTATATAGTAGCTTAATTAAGGCGTGTTACGCCTTATAATTTCTGTAAGAGTCAGATGTGGAAATCTGTTTATATAGCATAGTGAAACACACCGAATTGATGGTGATCTAATTATTTCTAAAACGTAGAGTGAGGATAGTTAATGCATTTAGATTCTTAAATGGAAGGAGGGATCCTAAAATACTTCTGAGTACAGTTGTTTTACATTCACAACCTTGAACTTTTTGAAAGCTGTTTATCCAAGTGCTGATTTATCTTCTAAAATTAGTTTTAAGGAATATTAAATTATCCATCGTAACTTCCCTAATTCCTTTAATTTTACGATATTTTATTCATTATACTTGGGTAAGGATTTTATAAATACATTTATCAGTAGTATTAAAGTTATGCAGTTTCATTGTCCATGGTTAATTAATGTCTTATTTTTCTTTTCCCATGCATCATACTGTAAAAGATTTTATAACTAGCAAGGCCGTTAATCAATATTCTTTTTTGCGAGTAAATACGTTACTAGCTTTTCTTGGCACATTCACTGTATTTTTCATTCGGTATTTATATATATTTTTTATTAATAGATCGTTTTCCGATTAAGTATTTCTGGATATCAATTACAAAGCAATCAACTGAAGTCAGCCGGTTTCCGAGTCACCGTACCATTGACGGAAATGAAAAAATCATGAGGATGTGTTGAAAGGATCGGTGGGACTGAGGCGTTGTTAGGACAAAGAACTAATATCTGGGGAGATGGAGGGTGAATGAGAAAAGTTTAGTTGATTGAAAAGGAAATAAGAGGGTGGAAGATAATGAAAAATAAAAGAAAAGTGCCCCGCGCATTTTCGCGCATCTTAGGCTTGTCAGTTGCACGCGGCCGATCATCCGAAAGAAAAAAAGATGGCGGATTTGGGAGGAGAGGGAAATATCTGAAGAGGAGTTATGGATCGCTTCGCCCTTTCTTTCTAATCCTCGTTTTTCTTTGCCATACCTGTCTTTCTCTCACGGTACTTCTATTTAATTTCACGATTTTTGTCTTTGAATCTTCATTTCTTTATCATATTTGTATTGTTATCTAGCACTTCTAATTTCTTAACTCGAAGATGAATTTTTAAATTTCTTTATTGAGTTCTGTAGTCCCAATTCTAGCATTAATCTTGTAAACATTTCTTCCGTGACTTTTATGTGCTTTAAGGGAGTCCTGCTGTAAAGCAAGGTATACCTGAATATATTAAGGCTTTGTTTCTGATAATTTCCGATTTTTCTATACTTTCGGTCTAGTTTATCAAATTAAGAGGCAGGGTATATTATCAACGGTTGAGGATCTATTTTAGTTTAATATATTGAATGGACGTGGTTTGCTTTCTATTAGTCTTTATTGCATAATTTCCTTCATTGGAACATCAGTGTGATTGGTGTGTGTTTTTATATTTTCCTCATTTACTTGCTCCATTAATTTAGAATGTGCAATGCACAATAGTTGATGATATTCTGTTGAGCTCACAAATTTAGTTTTTTGCTAATTATTTGATAATAACAAAATAAATTCCATTCTTTGTTGAAAATTATATTGGTTTTAGGATTCCGAGAGTTTCCGAATATTAGATAGAAGTTCAAATATTGGTTTTTAGGGTTCCGAGAGGCATGATTAGTTGAGTTCAAAGTTAACTTCTATCTAATATTCCATTTTCATGAACAGTAATTAACTGCAACCGTTTCCTTTATGAAGAAATACTGAAGTAAATTACGTGTCCGAGTATCTTTTCCTCCTCCAGATCATTTTTGATTAAAATAGGTCTTCCGAAAGGGAAACATTGCCGAATTCCACATTGGAGCGATAATCTGCTGCACTCCTGCCGTATCGTTCACAAGATCTTTCTCTAATTAACTCTCCAAAGTTTTACGTGGACTTACCGAACTACTTTGCCAGTGTAGGACTTATTCTTCACTCGATATTTAATCTTTCGGCGAACTCTTTCCTCCGCTGAATATGTCCCGCTCAATTCTGAGGCGGAAAAGCTTTAAAGTTCTTCGCTCGAATTATTTCTACTTATATCACAAAATATCGCGAAAAGCTTTGTGGGAAAATGGAGTCCTGAAAAATCTACTTCTATTTTTAATGCCAGACCGACAGGATTGCCGTCTCTTTAGACGCAGGAAACCTCCGGAATGTTGACTTCCCCTCTAATTTTGCCAGAGAACTCGTTTATTCGTTGGAACTCATTTACTTCAAAAGCAACTTCTCGAATTTTGTTCTCTTTCCGTATAATTTTAAATTTCGTTTATGTCGTTATTTTAGGATCTTAGCTGACGTATTTCTGCAATGTAGTTTAAGTATGGTTCTTTTTTAGGCTAAAATGAGGCAACTGGAGAATTCTTGGCTTTGAATCAGTAAATATAGAAATTTAGAGTTATATAGCAAATGTTAGAATCAGTGTGAGTAATGATTATATTTTTACGCATTTTCAGTCTTTATTGATTATCGCTTACATAAGATGTAATGATTTATTATTTAAATTTTAAGATTTGACTACGAAAATCTTTTCCATTTTGTTATGTTATGGTAGTGTTCGGACTTCAGTAAAATCTTGAGTTTATAAGATAGGAGTCGTTATTCGTAGTTTAACTTTAGATATCAATTAAGAGGATTATTAATTATTCTTTTCGAGTTATTTCCTTTGTATTTAAAACTTCCATGGTCGTTCTACGTAAAATTATAGCAGTTAGGTTACAAAGTAACTTATTAATACACTCCAATTCCTAATTTTAATGGAATCAAGATGTTCAGGCGTTACTTTGTGGAAAGCCATTTGATAATGATAAAAAACACTGTAAATTTTCCACACTATTTTATTTTAAAGTACGACCGGTTTCGCTACCGGAGTAGCATCTTCTGGTGGAAGATGCTTCCACCAGAAGATGCTACTCCGGTAGCGAAACCGGTCGTACTTTAAAATAAAATAGTGTGGAAAATTTACAGTGTTTTTTTTTCTTTATCCTAATTTTAAGCTTAAAAAATTTTATATTAATCTATGTAATGTCGATTGAAAGAATATGATAATGGTTGAATCAGAAAAAGAGTGGAGAGGAATATGATAGTGGCAGAATATAACAGTATATCGTAAAATATAACGTAATGAATATTAATCTGCAATATCATTCTTCGACAATATCTATCGATTGTGGCCTAGACTCAAAGCGGTTCATCTTTGAAGGGGTAAAAAGCGATGAAAAACGTAAACTAAAATACAGAAGAAATTGCAATTCTATCTTTGCTATAAACTATAAACCCGAGCTTCAGAACCAGAGCTCTCAGGAAGTAGAGATATCTCAAGAAACACGTTAGAGTTGGACCCAGCCGCGTTGAACTTGGATTCTTTCATCATTCACGTCTCATTCTTAAGATTTTCAGGAAAAGCTCCTTTGGTTTATGCCGCCATTTAGCTCATAGGTGGCATGCCTCGCTTAATTGCCGCTGCGGATTACCCCAACGCTTTTCCCAGAGATTTCCTCCACTTTCTCGGAAGGAGTCACTTTCTTGCATACATTCCACCGCTTCTCAAAAATTCCGCTCGAATGCCGCTAATCCCGGCCGTTTTTGCACGCGTCCCCTCTGAGACGGCGCCGTTCGCGGAATCCCTATTCGCAAATAGAGAGTTAATTATTTGAAAGCGGCAGTTTCTGTGGGACGATAATCAACGATAACGATATTAACGCGATTTCGCCTTCGCGAATTTTGAAATTTCCTCTCCTTCGTCACGTCTCTCTAATCCTCCAGGTATTACGTTTCTAACATTAATTGTAGAAATCGTTACTTGGTGAACGTATTGCGTTTAGTTTTACTCCTCCCAATGTATTGTACAACTACTAATTCGCCCAATCACCAAATGAACTAACTTATTTCTATCAATGAAGTGTGATTATAAATGAGTGCATGGAGATAATAAGTTAGTGTTCGGATTGTGGTTGACTAACTAAACCGCGCTTCGATTAAAATATTCGTTTCTCTGTGTGCTAAGACGGAAATATGGTTATAACTGTTTGTGAAGTTAGCTATAAGTTAACGATTTTTCTCTGATTACTTCCTGAAGATGTTGATGAAGACATCCATTTAGGAATTACTGCATTTCGCTATGATTGGAGAACGATATCCGGTGCTTATGAATTCAATCGGATTGGGTCAAATACAATAAAGTATTTATTTTAAGTAAACCTTTTAAGTGGAACTAAATTTTCAGGTGGCAAAGAGTTCAAATTACCCGCCTCTATGAAAATAAAACATGTAAGCAGCAATGATGGAACCAGTGACACCAATAAGATCGTCAATCACACAATATAAATATAGGGTAACAATGAGTATCACAACGTCTGTCACATATCCACAGCAAAGCACGTCTCTAATTATTATATAGCCCGCTAGTATCCATTTTTGATTTTGTGTTAGTATCCTGAGAATTTAGACGTATCCTTGCTTAGTGTTAAAAAATTATATTTAGAGTTATGCCTCCTTCCAGCGTTTTGTATGCCTGATTATTCATCCGTTCTTTCCCGTATGTTTTCTTCAATTTCCCACACCCACGATCTCCCACCCCAGACGTATTAGCAAGATCTTCGCTCATTGGCCCGACATTTTCTTCAGCGTTCCTCAAGGAACCCTCATTTTGCGAAGCAGAGGATTAGAAGGAGTGTGGGGTGAAGAGGATCCGCCCAAAAACGACTGTTCCAAACTGAGGGATTACCCAGCGCGGCCGGGCACTGGGATTAGATACGAATACTCCTCTTTTCCTTCTTTCTCGTCAGTTCCTTGTTTTCGAGTGACGGAATCTCCTCGCACGCTAAATGAGGGAGAATGGACGAGAATCTCTCAGAAGAGGATTTCTTGGAAATACTTACGGTTTAGTTTGGAACTCGGCGTAATGAGGGTGCGTTTTTTCTTCGCGGCTTATTCCTCGCCTCGCTGCGAGTGCTACTTCCGGCCAATTGTATTCTTACGGAGCATTCTTTGAGGGCGCGCGTTTTCCTTTACTTTCTGAAAGTTTTGAGTTTTGGGATTCAGAAATAATGATTTAGGCTGATTCTGTTACTGTTTTTTTCGTTGAGTTGTACTTATGAGCTTCCGAGAAACATGCCTAAGTAGGACCTCAACGCTTTATTCTGTATTTCAGTGATTAAGGTCACCGTGCCATTTGAAGTGCCTTTTTTTCTAAGAGTTTCGTTATATATATATAACTGTAATATTTCTGCTGAAAAACACTTCTAAAATGTCTTTTTTACTTTGTATTTTTGTGAATTTTAATAGAAAACATTGGTCGAAATTTATTCGAATTTGCCAGTAAAATTTATGCATTCTTGCTGCGTCCATTTACTTAACATCTCTTTGAATTTAGCTTGATTTTTCCTTTTCTCTTATCGTCTTAAATTGAATATAAAAAAACTAAGAAATTCGTTTTCAGATTAGGCTGCGTAATGCTTGAAATTTATATAAGCTATGAAAAAAGCACCGCGAGAGTCGAACAAATCGATGAGGATTAAGTAAAAATTTAAATTATTAGTTCGAGTCATTCTTTTCTAGTCGGTCCAGTCAGACTTTTATCACGTCCGTCCTTCCTTGGGATTCCTCCCTCTTGTACACTCCTGGCCAAACTAACGCAGCACCTCCCTAGCGATCCTTACGGCTGGTGCTGCGTTAATTTTGGCCAGGACTGTACGTTTAACGTGCGAAATTACCTTTCGCTAATTACCTTACTGAATATGATGTTTAGTTATTTATTTCGAGTGACTGCTTTAGTACAATACGAGTAATTAAGTTTCAGTACTCTTCATTAATTCGAGTCATCCAATTTCGATTGTCAATTCTCGGGAAATCAGAACGAGATATCGATCGGAGAATTGGATGCCGCATTAAATACAGCAACTGAGCGTGACTTCTTTGACTTCATTACGAACTCCCGTCCTCACGCAATCCCCACGCACATCGCAGCCAGTGTATCGTCACAGGAGGCGACAATCCTTCGACTTAGCTCACTCATTCGAGCCATGGATTCCTTCTTTCGCTCGCGATAATTCCACGGCTCACAATGGCATCAAAAGCCAGCCGTGGCTCACACCGACTCACTCCTTTCGGAGGAAAAAGCAACTCCTCCTGCTTCACGAAGTGTGGATCCCCATGGCATCCGTTATTTAAGCCAACCTCTTGCACCCTTGCTCTCCTCGATTCCCACTTCCTCTGAATTCCTCCCTTCGCCTCATCCCTGGGGAGCCCCAAACTCACTCTTCCCTTCGTCCCCAGCTAGCGAACATAACGCCGGTCTCCCCTTTAACGACCATAATCCATTTCCTCCCAGGTTGTGCAGTCTCGCTCCTGAGAAGCAGAGGATTCGATAAATCACACTCCCGCGGAGATGCGGGGAGCGGCATTAAGGGTTTTCGTGGGCGGTGCTAAGGGTGTTAGTTCTCGGAGGAGGTTGAGAACCTTCTCCGTGAGATCCCATGCGAGGACACATTCGTGCTCCGTCCGGCTGTTCGAAATGTCGTTGAAAAATTGGCGAATACTAACGAGGTCCGAGTGTGGAGTCGAGATGTTCTTTCGGTCTTTGTTCGGAGAATAAATGGCGGAGGATTAGCTCACGCAGGGGACGTGTGACAGGAACTTTTATCAGGCTAATTATCGGGCAGCTTTTAATTGTATAATTTTTCACTTTTTGTACCCGACTGCGTGTATTCACTGAAAGAAGATGGGTTATTAGTAGGACTTAACCGTGGGTCAATGGATTTGCTACGTATTTTGAATTAAATTTACGAAGGAAATTGTTAAAGTAGCTACTTCACCAGCAACAAAACTACTGAAAGTCGTGCCAATAGTAGAAGTTTACATGTATGGGTTCCTTTTTCTTGCTAGTCGATTAAGCATGATGTTGTTAATGGCTTGGTGTTTATGGGAAAATAAAGAGATGTAGATAATTCAGAAAAGTCTCATGCTAAACTCAACTTGCTTATTTCATTCATATAAGTTTTTGAAAAAAGACAGGAGCAATGTGAATTTAAATGAATTTAATCGAATTCACTATACTCGTAAATACTTATCTGTTCTTATCGATTCAGTTCATTATTTCAAGTATACATGAAATTAGAATTTTCAAAAATAAGCGCGTCTCAGTGACACTAAAGGGTTATAAATTCTTTCTTGTCCTAACGTAGAATTATCTTAAGAGAACTTTCTTGACATCTTGTTATTGTTTGTTATTTATCAAAAAACTAAATGGATTAAAAGAATATTCTCCTAGTATCATGCCGATCCTCGTGTTACTTCATAGGTAAAAATTTTATCGAAAATAGATTATATAATTTATGAGGCGTCAAATATTTCTTGGGAAGAAGTGTGACTCTGGCATCATTTTGTAGCAGATATTTCTACCTATCACACAGAATAAAATTGATTGAGAGTCATCTTTAAAAATTCTAAAACCTCGAGAATGTAGCGGTTTCAAATACACCCTAGGGGAAAGTCGAAAAATAAATATGCAGAGGAATATATTTTCGAGCCCGAGACAAGACTTTTTTCTGTGAAAATATTTTTGCGTCCACACCACCAAGAGTTAATGAGCATTCGATATTTGCGTGCGCGACAGGATCGGCAAAAATTGGTGTTCTTGTTGTCGGTGAAGGTATTGGAATGCACGCTGGGGTGAGAAGAGAGTGGTATTCACATTTTTCTCGATTCATCCCCAGGGAAACGAAAATATCAACCAGGGTTTTATCGATACGGCTCGTCACGGGAGTCTCTCCCCCTAACTCTTGTTTTTTGTTCCCGTTGGTTTTCATCGTTCTGCTTTTTTATCGAAATGGCAGTTGGTTTTCAAAAGTGACAAATTCCCCGATTTTCGCATACCATTTCGGAATAATACTGTTTTCAGCTGTCAGATTCCCTCATAATGTCAGAAACTGAAAATGGAATGGAAAACTCTCCATTTTATGAGGATTTTCATTTTTTGGGGTGAAAATCTGAATCCATTCGCGCCTGTCGCGATCTGATCAAGTTGGATATATTTTTAGAACGCCTTAATTATTCCCTTCAATTTGTGAATTGTTATAACACACCCTTGGAAATAGGCAACAAGCTTGCCAATCCAGATGAAATACATACATAGGATATCTATTATAAATAGATATAATTCTAAGCATCTTTTTGGAATTGCTGATGAGTTTGTATTTTTTCATCATATTAATTTGCTAGCTCTTCCAAATTTATTGAACGAATGAAGTCGATTCACAATTAAATTAGGGCAAAGAATTTTATGATTGGTAAAGTCTAAAGAACTACGAATTTTCAATTTCAATAACAAAAATATGTTATGTATATGTATTTTACCGGGAATTAAATCTCTTTTTGTACATTCATTATTTAGGAAATCCTGCAATAAAATCCTAAAATCTGGAATCTCTTACGTATTTTCAGTTTTGACCTTCATCTGCTATAACTTCCACACAGAAATGGAAAATTGAATCCTCTTAATTTGAAAAGCATTGTCCATTATCCAATGACATTGCACTATTAGGACCTTGAATTTTTACTTGTTACGTTGTATAAAGTTACACTAATCTTATGTAGTTTATTATTTCATACAACACCATTAAATTTGATGTAAATCTTCATATCTTAATCGAGAAATATGCTTATCCCGGCCCAAGAAATGTTAATCGGTATAATGTGATGGAAGTTTACTTATTTATAAGAAGACTTAATATTTTCGCTATTTAATATAGTTTACATAAAATATTTTAATGCAATTTTTCCTCTGGAATATACGTCTTATATCTTTATTTTATGAGCAACACTTAAGTCAGATCTCTGATAAAAGATTTAGTGGTACAAGGAATTGAAATCCATGACGAATTTTGTAAAAGAACTATCGGTGTTTCGATCAGATCCGTCTCTCTCCCCTCTATTTCGCGCACAGCCATTATTTCGGAGCACGCATAGCCTGGGGAAGTTCTTTTGCGCGTGCGAAATTTTCAGCTTTCTTCCCTCTGGCACTTTGTGTGGTCGGGGGCTCCTGTTTCTTGATAACAACGGATTGGGGATGCTTCATAGTTCGGTTGGCCCCTCAGAAAGGACGAATCGGGGGAGGGCTTTGAAATGGGTTATGTGGAATCTATTGGTGGAGGAAAGGAAGACAATGGGGTCGGAAGATGGGTGAAGGGGCAGATGTAAGGTTCGGACAGTTACGAGATCCCATCTTTCTCTCCCCCACCCCCTGCGTATCCGCCCCATCAATTCCTAAGGACCGACCACTATCAGTTCTATCTCTCCCCAGCTTTTTAATTCTCGAATAGATGCTCTCATGGGAAGTGTTGTATGTGTACCAAGGGGAGAGCAGTTCATGAAATGCGCAGTGCCTTGTAAGGCATATATCATTTTATGTCTCCCATTTGCTCTAGCCCTTATTTCAGTGTAGAATTTACTCTCGCTATTTTAATCTGAAAGGTGTGTTTTCAATGGTAATCGTATATGCCTTAGGTATCTATTGGGTAGTTCATAACTGTGCTTAAGTAGTTCAATAATTTGTGCAGTGATAGTAGGTTTCATCAAGTTCATGGTCTTACAGTTAATGTAACTCTAGAGATGGACTCTGGAGTCTATAGGAATGAACTCTACTGGAGAAACACCAACGTGAAGTCCAATCCAATTGTCAGTTTACTTATTTTGTTGAAATATAAGAGGAAATAAGTTGCGAATCTCATAAGCGTGAAAATTAATGGAACTCATTCAATGAATTGTAATGGAGCACGAAAAAGAAACGTCAATTCAAAATGTTAAACCTTTATTACGAACTGTGGTGACTTTGTAACGCTTGGGAAAGACAATGCATAACGTTGCTCACATAATTATTTTTGAGGTGTTTGGAAAGTAAATTTATTTTCAACATTAAATTTATCGATATATTTAAACCTTTTATAAGCTGCTTAAGGTATACATCAAGCAATATTTTCAAGATAATGATTGCAAAAGAATTTCCTTATAATTTTACTCCTCCACAGTGGAATCGAAATAACTCCCAGATATTTGTATGTAAGAGCTCTATGTAGACGTTAACTCAATTCACAGAATCCAGTACTTCGCCGTGGAATCACATATTTATCCCGTATCTCTCTTATTCGGCGACTACGGAATTCAATGGCCTCACGGGAATGGTTTCCCAGTTGTTTTCTCGCTTGTATCTCGGACTCCGTTTTATTCTCTCCTGTTAAAAGAAATCGCCCAACACTTCTGTTCTCGGCACATTGACCGTCTTTATTCACGCTTTTCTACTATCCCATCCGCCCCTATATCTCGGGCTTCCCTTTATCAATCTCTTATCTTCGGAGATCCCATTCCTCTCCTCCACGCGTCAACTCCAATGAAGGTTACTTGGCAACCCCAAAGAGATTGTGGACCATTTTCTCCTTCATCTCACTCTTTCCCTCAATTTGTGTCCTTGAATATCCGCAGAGGACGTCTCAATGAGAGCATCTTTCGCCTAGTGAAGGATGGGCAGGAATTTCTCTCTTTATGCCGTACTCCGGTTTGAAGATTCGTGTAACTCTTGGGGAGTTTTGTGATGCATTTCTTTACAGCACGTACGGCGAAGTTTTTGTGCTGCTTCATTTATGGCTTCATCCACACTTTCGAGAAATGCTGTTCGGTAACTGTGCCTTTCAGGTTCACTGTTTTTTTTCAAATTTTCCTCCGAATTTATTTTCATCTGCAATTTACTTTTTTATTCTTCATGAAAGTTTCTTTATGAAAAATTTTTCGAATTGTCTGGATTTTGAGGTCATAAATTTAAAAGTATTGTACCGTTACTGGTTGTT
This sequence comes from Sympetrum striolatum, assembly GCA_947579665.1. NCBI lineage: Eukaryota > Metazoa > Arthropoda > Insecta > Odonata > Libellulidae > Sympetrum > Sympetrum striolatum. Next base: position 85,595,100 of record OX388345.1, read on the forward strand.
TTTTTATGGATGAAGCTGAGATATTTCTTTCGTAAATATAATAAAGTAGCTCATTAAAAGCACTTCTTTCAATGCACACTTTTATGTACTCATTTATTTACATGTAGCGAAAAATAAGCGTCTTTGACTGAGTCTCTTAATCAGAAATTAACCTAAAAGTGTTGCTACTAAAAAGTCACTGGTAAATGAGAACATATGCTCAAGTGCAGTCCAGTTCTAAGTATTCCAACCCCTTACAGCTTGATACATATTACATAGTTTTTTAGTCATTATTTTTGTAAATTATCAATATTATATACAAATGATGGAGTCCCAGCCGTGTGGCTATTTTTCACTCCTTTTTATAGTATTACGATATATACATTGAGCTACAATTTATTTTGTGATAAATATATTATATTTTATTCTAAGGAAAATAAAGTATACATGGGATATCGGCACAAGAAATATTAATGGGTTTCATTGGTAGATTTTCGTTAAATCTGTCAATTTATTTTCTATATACCGAGAATAATATCCGCCGTAATAACTAGGGACCATTGTATCAATAGTAAGGTTTTGTATGAGTTTCTTTTTGTTCTAAATAGTTAGCTACTTTGAATGAGTTTTTATTAAAACCCATGCTAACGGTAGTCCACCTAAGTGATATATTTTGGTATTCGTATTTTGATGCCTAAAATTTGCAAGCAGGATTCAACAGAGTAATTTAGTCACCAAAGTGTCAACTGTGAAAACTTTTCCTCCTTTCCTCATTCGAGTCTAAGAGAGAATATCCGGGTGTGTATTGCAAGTTTGTGTCTGGTTCCCTTTTCCTGTTTACAGCCTAGATTTTAAAATGCGCTCTCGCTAGATACCATCGCGCGAAGGGAGATCTGGACGGGAAGTAATTTCGACGTCGTCGGCGAATAAACGCAACGATAAAGTTTCCATCCAGCGTAGCCATAAAGAAGGTATTCCGTGTGTCACCCCGTCGACGTCATCGCCAATACAAATCCTTTGATCGTTGCCTCCTCGGAGTCGCCTAACCCAGATCCCCTCCGATGCACACGTATAAATCCAACGCGTGTCCCCCGTAAATCCCCTTTGGGCAGAACCTTCCCTTTCCCCGAATGAGCGCACACAAACCGTCCGAATCAAATGTGTCCTCCATCTTCTGCTTCCTCCGCAGACAATGACCATTCATATCTTTCCCGAAAGGAAGATTTCGCCAAGAGGCTGTGCGTGGCTCCAGCAGCGAAGCCAGGCTCCGGCGATGAATTGATGGCCTGTGTCTTGTACGAGGGGGAGGGGAAGGTGTTTTGGTTGGGGGTAGGGTGTGGGTTTAGGGGGAGTTATCTTTTACGTGTCCGAGGGTCCATCGAAGGTTGTGTGCGATGGTGTGGGAAGAATGGTTCCTGATGAATTGGATGGGTGTGTTACTATGGGGAACGGAAGGGAATGATTTCGGGGGAGAGGTTTCCGCCTTTGTTAAGTCCTGTAATCCCTCTCTCTCTTTCGATGGTGAAAGAGCTCGCGCCGACGTTGATTTCGGGTTCATGCTCCCTCAGGAAAGTTTTATAAGGATTAATTGGAAGGGACGGAGGCGGAATGAAATATTCCTCGCAAGAATGTTGGGGGCGAAATATCTCATAAGGTAGACTAAATATATCTTCTTAGTGTAGCTTTCCTGGGGCGATGTGAAAGATGGAAGCTTGTGGTTCATAAATAGGTAATTACGCTATCGATGGCTATAAAATGATTGTCGAGTCGACTTTATCTCCATAATTCATCTCCGGAAACTACTGCATGATACTATTTTGGTTATGCTATGATTGTAGGAATTCTTATCATGGTTTTTATGTAGATGCGAGTTTTATGCTATCGAAGTTCTTTAAGAATTATTAGTATTTAATGTAAATTAATTAATTCACGTTAATTTATTTGAATTTAAAATTCATATCGAAGATTGACTAGTTAAATCCAATCCCTCATAATTTCCAATTTATTTAATTAAAGGTTCCTTCAGATAACTTTTAATACTAACTTGTCAGGCTAAATTTATTCTAATGGAATTTACTATGGATAAGGGAAAGGAAGTGATAATAATATCCTTTTCATTGAATAAATGTGTCTTGTTATGCGAAATCCCCAGAGATTCTGTAATTACAGTGTTACTAACTCAACCATTTAGAATTTTCTCAGCATTTAAATTTATCATAAGTTGGCCTAATTTCCCTAATTCTTTTAATTAAGATTACATTCATAACACTTATTCCGGAAGCTCTCGGCCGTGAGATCTAATTGCACGCACTCCTCGAGCAATCGACTTTTTGAGCAACAAAGTATCCGACAATTAGTTTTTACTCCGAGATTAGCAGTCATTTGCTGAATTTCGTCAATTAGCCAATTTTTCGGCCGCGGAGCGAGACTGCCTAAAAAAGCGACCTCTACTCGACTTAGCATTATTCGGCTCACAATGTACTTTATTCTCTTCCGTCGCTTTCTCTCTTTGAAGACCTTTTCCCCGTTAACGTATTTGCGAGACTTTTGCGGATCCCCTTTGGTAGGCGGAGCACGACTTCCATTGTTCGAGAGTGCCCTCCAACTGCGCTGCTTTCTTTCCCTTTTTCCAATCCCTCTTCCAACTTTCTCCTCCTTTTAAGACTCCTTCTCCCTCAATTTTGCTGCATTCCAGCATCTCCACCGCTCCCGGTTTACATTTCTCCACCACTCGTACTCACTCCTTCCCGACCACTTACCTTTCTCGCGTTCCCTGTATGTAATTTGGATTTATTTTCATATTTCTCTCTGGACTCGATGCCTATCCCCTTTAATTTATACTTATGTGCATGCGTATTTAGACCTAGTAATATCTTTTTATCTTTTTATTCTATTTTCTCTGGTATAATGGATTGTAATATATAATTTTGCAATTCAGCTTCCTGATTGTTTCTCTTCTAGAATAATGAAAACTAATGTAGACGAACGTACTTGATCAAAATCAACTGTTTTCATATTGGTGATTTTTAAATTAAAGTATATTTTTTATGAAAGTGATTAAACGGACGAATTTTATCTAATGTAACTATTCCTAAATTAATATTTTTCAAATTAAAAAATTCTTTCCGAGATTTTGTTTCTATGATTACATTTTATCATGTTTCAATCTCTTTATAATTTGTTCTAGATAATGCAACATGTCGACATTCGGAAGTTTTCATTATAGGTGTACATTATCAATGGTATCACATAGATGCGATTTTTTCGAAATGAAATATACTATTATTTTGCTGTGTAGCTTGATTCACTAGCCTCATCTTGTCGAATTATTTGTAGAAATTTTATTTGGCGTGAAATTATTGTATAGTGTCTGAAATTGTTAAAAATAATTTTAAATGAAGTTATGATTTGAACTCGTTGTGTTTAGTTAGACTACAAAGAAGCACTTATTTGCGAAATAAAAATGTATTTGATTATCTTCGTGTATATTTTCATATTGCCATTTCACCTTTTAAATTATGCTATTTTCTTAATTCTTATTTTTACTTCCTCAATTTCCAAATTTAGGCATTTTTTCATCCACGGTTTGATATTTACTCTGCTTTTTTATAGCTCTCCCGCTCGTCACGTTCATCGGTACGTTTTGCCAACTTCTGCACCTAGCGTCATTTCCGCCAAGACCCCGATCCTGCACTATGCCACCTCCAAGTTCCCTGAACCGCTTTTTTTCCCGAGAAGAATCGATTTTTCCGCCCCATTTACTCCCATAGGCACTTTTGGTAACCTCCCAATATTCCGTGTTTACTTTTTTCCCGTTCATCTCCTTCTCGCCAGAGAGGCTTTATTGTTTTCCCCATTTTTTCCGGAGTGATGCTCCGTGGTTTGGCGATTTACGCCCTCATCGTATGCCGAGTTTATGAATGTGAATTAGAAACAACGTTGAATGATATCACGTTATGTGAAGTATTTTGAGCATAATTAGAAGCTGAGGGTTCATTCGTTATCAATATGAAGTATAATATGATTCAGTACTGTTTGTATAGCTCATTGTTAGTTTTGTTGATTTTGTAATTCAGTTGTCTTTGCCATCTCTGATTTGACGCGAATAGTTTATTAATTTTTGAAGATATATTCTCATAATTGGCCTTAGTTTCGCAGTTGATATTATTTTCAAAGGCGCAATAAATATCAGTTGTTTTCGTTTCACGGGATCTCGTTTTGGATGACTAGTCTCACATAATGTCCCAAGAAAATCATCTTTCTTTATATATTTTATTTCGGTGTTACAAGTTCGTTAGAGAATCGGAAACTAGCTATTTATAATACTCGGAATCTTATTTTTTGGTGTGTATGGAAATATTAAAAAAGTGTATGGAGTGGTGTAGTAATTTTTTTTCCAAAGGAAGTGTTGTTTTTACTTCTATTCAGTTTCAAAAAATTATAAATCATTGAAGTAAGCTAGGATTCTCAAATTTACTAGACAATATCATCTGGAAGTAGTTACTGGAAGTAATTAAGTTTAAAATTTAACTGACTTATAAAGGCGAATAATATGATAATAGTTAACTTATTTTTAAAATTTGCAATCATTGAAACAATTTGCAAATTTCCAATATTTTTGTCGTAAGGTTTTGAAATTAAATACGAACTTTAATTTGGAACTTATAAACTGAGATTAATTTGGTTAATAAATAATAAAACCAAAGGTTAGTTTGGAACTTATAAACTAAACTATCAGAAAAAATAGGATATTCTAAAGTAGAGTCTTCTTAGTTTGTTATTCGATCAAAGTGGAAGCCTATAAACAATGTTGGTACAAACGAGTGTGTGATCAAAGTTGGTGGGAACTTCGCTCTGCGCCATTGTCTACGGTTTGTCTCCAGGGTGTGATCTCCCTAGCAATTCTCACCTTCTAATCTCTAAAACCACCTTCTCCCCTCTAACCCGAGCTATCAAACTATTATTTTCTCGCCTTCCGCCCCACCTCCGTCTCTGATTGGTGAGTTTTCGCCGGCGCAGTTGGCCGCCCAAGTGTGGAAATGGCTGAGTCGCTCCGTGTTATTCTTACGGAAGGGGGGCTCTCCCGGCGGGCCGCACAGACAAAAAGGGGTGGACCCGGAGGGAATAAATGGGATTGGGATGAGAATTTGGTGGGACGGCTGGGGGAGAATGATTGGTCCGTAAAGGGACCTTGTGGGGTCCAGACGACGGTCTCGGGAATGCTTTATTTGTACTTGAGCGCGCATTTTTAATCTAAAACTGCCAGTCGCATGTTTTACTCGGCCATATTCATTAGGATATCTCCTCCCCCCGTGGGGTTTTATTCATTTTCCTTCGTCGGAAAGCATCGCAAATATAGATGTTAATTACGGCGAAGGAATGTTCCCCCCGAAAGTGATTGAGGCGTATGATAGACTAGTTAGAGAATTAAGAGCTCACTTAGTGGTTGTGGTAGTCGTTGTCTCATTTTTCACGATATTAATATGTGGAAGAAGTGCATTACGATAGTGCGGAGGTTCGAAAATGTTTCTACAGACTAATTTAACATATCGATTCTGGATGCATTTTTGGCAATCGCGTCAGACAAGCGGATTGATTAAAAAGTGGAATGAGTAATATTATGAACCTCTTATCCAGTTAAATGAGATAAACAATGTAGTGACAAAATTCATTGATTAAAATTTATCAATGTATGTGCTACCATATTTCGTAATTTTACAAAGGAAAAACACACTTGCACTACTAAAGATCAACTAGAACGGGATATTATTGCGACTTGCTTTACAAATCAATTCATTGTATAATTGTGTTTTGTCTACAAAATGTGAATAAGTAGTAAAATATTTGAACTTTGAGACTTTGAACAATCCCCTTATGCATAAAATTTTAAATTAATTATAACTCGCAAGAAAAGGCGGAAAAATATATGTATATATGTATGCATCAGCACACATCCTTAAAATTGTTATTTTTGTAGAGGTGTTTGAATAAATTGCGTCTATATTAGCCATTTGAAGTGGCATTTAAGCTATTGGAAATATTTCTCTATCTTCCCCAAGAATCAAAGTTGAATCGAATCAGATTCCACTCCGCCGTCCGGAGGCATCGATTAGCTCGAACACCGAAGCGACTGTTTAACGTCACATCCGTTTTAAAAGTAATAAACCTCGCGAAATGCGTGCATGTGCATATTGGCGCTATCGTCCAATACATATATTCATCCCCCTCGCGTCCAAAAATGTTTTCTTTTTTTGTGCGTTTCCACGGAAACTGAGGCTACTGCGTCTGCGTGCTCGTCGAAAGATGGCGCTTCGGTGTTTTTTGGGGGATGAGGAAGGGTTGAACTTGAAGCCGAGGGGTGGATGGAGGGAGAGGGATCGATATCCTCGGAGGGAGGCTGCGGGAAGGGGTTTTTCCTCCGATCCCCTGTGTCGCAAGCATTTGATGGGGGAGTTTTGGATACGGACTCGGGATGGACACTATTTTTCGCCGTTTTATAAGCTGAAACTCAATCGGAAATTGCAATGCGAAGAGCATGGAGCACCACGAAAAAGACGCCTTCTCGAAATTACTTCACTCTATGCCACGCTTTGCCGGTCTCCTGAACTTGTGTGATTACTTAGAAAGAATGTTTTATTAACATTCTATACGTGTCGTAACGATTGAAAGTTGAATTATAAACGTCATGTAATGTTAGACGATTTTTGCTCAATACGAAGTTGTTAATCACTTCCTTTCCTATTATTACTATCCTCCGCAAATCTACGTGGAAAGCAGAATCTATTGACATCAAATACATAAGTATAAAGAACTAATTTTATTGCTGTATCATGGGTTAGTTAATCGAGAGTACTTATGCTTCATTATCGTATCAATAATCAATAATCAAGAAGATAAAGGGAGAATGTGAGGATAAATGCATTTGTTTTGCTATTGAGCTGGAACAGTAGAAGTTTTCCATTAAAGTAATTCATAGAAAAAATTCGAAGGACTTAATATTTAGCAGGTATATAGCCTTTCTTGTAAATATTAAGTAAGTCGTTGGTGTTATCTATTTGTAAATTACCGTAAATTCTAGAATCTACGAATGCACCTAAATTTTGAAAGCCATTTAGGAAGGAAAATATAATAACGCACTTCTAAGACGCGTGCTATTCTGCTTGGTACGTGGCCTATTATTTTAGTCATATTATTCTGGATAGGCAAAAAGTCAACTTTCTCTGCAACGCATTCTCTGCGATCCTTTATTTAGATCGTAAATCTAAGACATATTTGATTTTTGGAGGGTCTTAAATCTCCTCATAATGGTGTATTTCATATACGAGAATATATAGTATTTAAGCTCAGGTATATAAAGATATGTGATCAAAATTGTTACGATAAGGTTTCGATAAACCGTATAATTGAATCATTCAGTTTTTTGCTCGTAATACTCTCGTCAGACATTGGTTTTAAAGGGATATTCTTTTGTTTGCGGGTGTATCTTTATAGGAACGCTGCTCTCCGAAGCAATCTCTCGAACGTGTACTTTGGAGAGCAATTTCCATATGCAAAGTTAACGTAATCTGAAGAGTGAAAATACCTCTCGAAAAATAAATTTATAGTTAAATTTGCTAGACTAAAATGCAAATCTACGCACGTCAAACACGATTAAAGTTCATAAAACAGCGAGGATAGTTTTTATGAACTTAAACCCTCTTTATCGCAACCTCGAAAGGGCAAAACGGACTCTTTATGCACGCTCAAGAGTGACGCGGAATTGAGTTTCGAACACCTAGTCGCGAGCAAAAACACAGTTAAGCAAATGAGATGCCATCAAGGAGCGCCCTTTTTGAGATGAGCCACCGGTAAAGGGAGTCTGGAGGAGACGCGGGGCTTTTATAAACATCTGTTTTAAGAAAAGGCTTCCCTTCCCCCTCGTTTATAACTCTTCTTCCTCGCTCTCCAAGCCTCTCCACTCAACCACCAACAAAGTTCCTCCCAAACAAAAATACTCCCCTCGCGGCCCACGATGCTACTCATATTAACACCTCCTCCCCTTTAGTTACTCCCTTGCTCAGCCAATTGCTCCTGCAGCCATGCTTACATCTCTCATCCCTTACATCAAGTGCCTAGAAGGCGTCCCGCCCTCCGTTGCAACGTGTTACCATGGAATCCGATCTCTGGAGAGTCATGTGACGTAAAGTTACAGTCGGGATCTCGCTCCCGTTGTAAGCCTCCCTTAGAGCAAGAGAGTTGAAGGCGGGGATTCTTCCCTTATGATCTGTTTAGCCTTCTGCCACCATACGTGGGTGAGCGGAGTAGTTTATGTCTCTTGGTGTAGATGTTGAGCAATGTATCGATTTTTGCCACTTCATCGTCATTGTGGTTCATCTAAAGAAAGAGAATTGGGACACGGATGTTAATTAATTAGAGGTTTATAATTATCAATAGCCGTTTGTGTCGGCGTTCCGTACCGGTTTTTGACAACGGAAAATTTCGGATTAATAACCTTCTAAGAGACACTTTTAGGTCTCACAATTAGTAGGTCGGTAATGCGGGCCTTTCGTTTGTTTCTGGAATTCGGTGGCAACTTATTTGGGAGCGCCGTCAAAATAGACAATTGGAGATTTAAAATCTCTAAGTCTAGCCCATGGCTTTGATTATATGAAAGATACTGAAAAGTGTCATTCATTTTGGTCTCTCTTCATGGAAATGTTACTCATTGAGTCATTGCTTTACAATACCTTCTCTCCCCTCTCGTAGTTTTCTGGCTCACTGAGGAAAGCAATAGTAAATTAACACACTACTCTTCTTACATAGTAAGCCTCTTTCTCTATAAATAGCTAAGTTGGATAGGTTGTGTTTCAAACCAGCGATCAATCTGAATAACTCGCAGATAATTAAATTAACTTTATAATAACTACCATTAATTTGAATAGCCATTATTTTACAATAGCTAACTAACATAGCCATGAATTTACAATATGTTTGTTATTTGTATATTTTGCATTAGAAAATTTCGTAGCCACCGCTGTGCAATAAGTTCCTCAGGGCATTAAAGGGTCGTTAATTGGGCGTACAAGAAAGTTGCCGCTATAAAAAATCCGCCGCCGAAAAATTCATTTTCCCGAGCCTGTGTCGGCTCATAAAAATTAAACAATATCGCGCATTTAAAACCGCGCTGCTGCGAAGCGTGAAATCGCTCTCGAGATTAAGTCTCAGGATTTTCTTCAGCGCGGATTTAAACGAGAACGGTTTGTTTAGAGGCGGAAAATGAATGAGTCTATGAAAAAGGTGATTCGAGAGTGAAAATGGAGTCGGGGAAGATCAGGGGACGGAGGTGGCAAAGCGGGAAGGGAGGAAGCTTTTTGCGAAGATAGTGCGGAGAAGGGAAAGATCGAGAGAAAGGGGTGGAACTTTCCAGATGAGAGACTTTATTTTTTACGGGCGCAAGTCTCAGTAGTGAATAGCTGCCGGAGAAAAATTAAAGAGATGCGACGCTCGCGACTTATCTCTCTTTAAACAAAAAACGCGCGCGACTGCGAGGGGGCGTTCGTCGGCAAACTAACTGCTCAACCATAATCTAACACGATGAGCTTAATTAGGGATCCGGTGGGCCCGCCTTCCTACCGCGGCTTCTCGGAAAATGTTGTATCTCTCCCAGTTGTCATTTCGTAATGCTTGAAAGCAGATAGATTGACCCTTTATTAGGTTAGCCCCATGTGGACCTCTCTTCTACCTAGCCTCGTATGTCAGTATTATATTTACAGAGATAAAAGCAACAAGAAAGAATATTACGGAAGGAAATCTTTGCATCTGAATGTTTGCAAAGAAAAATCCTCGTTGCAGGAAAACGCCTACAGAGGAGTGAATAAAAACCGCGATATCACAGTAATAAATGACAATATAGAAAAATTTACAGTAAATGTTAAAAGTTTAGATTCAATAATAGATATGTTATTTGATATTAGTGTTATAAAATAATTCATTACAAAAAAATATCAAAAGAAAATAATAAATCATAGAAAATAAATCAAACAGTAATATACTGAAATCCTATTTAATAACTAACAATAATTACCTAACAATTATAGGATTATTAGTCTGCTAGAGGCACCCGTCGAATAATCTGTGATGTCGGAAAAAAAGTTTGAGAGTGAAATGAGTCTGAAAATAAATAGAGAAAGTACAGAGTACCCATAAAGTATTACTTCACGGGTGGTACGATTTCGTTCTACGTCATCCTCCTTTTGCGGTTCATCTTTGTGGACCAAATTCGCACTCTCCTCTTGATGATGCAACCGCGATGTCTGCGGAGTTCATCTTTAAGTGAATCGAAAAACAAAGATAAAAATTGGAGGCTCATCAGGACTTTTGGGAGGAAGCGTAATTCCACTGCTTTGACAATTGCTTCCAAGTCATTGAACTTGCATGGGAGAATGGTCGTTCCAGTTCGCTGTGAGCTTTGAGAATTGCACATCAATGACTGACTGATGGCTCTTGGATCAGTCCTCTCGGCTTGTGATGTACCGACCCAAACGAATCGCGTCATTAGCGTGGTTCAACATGTCTGGAGTGGTTGCATCGGTCGCCGATGCACCATGCGGATGTGTTTACAGGGGCTTAGTAGTAATTTGTCTTACTTCCCTCTCTGACCCATTAATTCATTTCTTTGGACGGAGTTATTGGATTCTTGTATTTTTTCTTGCAATGAAGTTATATCTCCAAGTCAGTTAGAAAATGGAGACGTACTTCATAAGAGAACAACGGTCAAAAAAATTTCATCGTAAATCGAAATTGATTCATCAAATCATAATATACGTCTGATATTCAAGGGTTAAATGGATGATGGGCCTTATTAGTCCCAATTTCGCCCAATAAGTCGTCAGTAATAATAATAATAATAATAATAATAATATTCCCTTCTCTGAATATTAAGTGATATTTGTAGGTAGAGGAATACATTTTCCTTTCTTAATTCAAACCGAAAATGGAATAATTGATAGAAGTGTGAATATTAGTTCTGAATATTACCTTCAAATGAAAGAAAACATGTTCGGTTGTTTTATGTAATGAATTAAGGAAATAAGAGTTGATTTGCTCATGTGGCGATACTTATACGTAAAGCAATGAGTGCTGTTTGAATGGATAATTATTTTTTCGAATCTGCTGGCCGTTACAGTGATGCTATAATTCAATTTTGTTCCCTAATATTTGTGTAAGACATCCGTATATGCAGTTAGTAGAATGATTCGAAGGCTATCTTTTTCACAGAAATGAAGGCTGTCTTTCAAGAAATATTCCAAATAATTCTTCTCGTAAAATATCCAAAACTTTGAAATTTTCCTGTTAAACTGAATTCCATCAATGGCACATATAGCAGTGAAAAATTTCCGGTACCTGCGCCTGTTTACTAGCCTCTCTCCGGCATCGGTATGCTCTGTTTGTTTCATCCACGTATGTAGCTGTAAAGCCGAGAAAAAGCATTTCGAAAAAACCTAAAAATACAGCTTTGTGCAAATCTGCTCTTCTCTCAAATTCTCTTCATTCAAACTAGGAAACAGATTTTACTGGTCTTTTTGACTCCATTTCGTGACGGTGGCTGTCTGATTTTATTATGCACGAATGTACAGCTGCCAGAAAGAATCGAGCGAAGATTTATACTTTTTGTGACAAGTTTCAATGATGCGTAGTCTTTTCAAATTACCATTTCCGTCTATTTGAGTAATAGTTACGTATTTGGTTCCAGAAGAGCGTAGTCTTTTATGTATAATTATGATAGAGATCAAAATCTTTCAAAGAGGACTCTTGACGTTCCCATTTTGTACACAAATTTATTTTATTATCGAATGTAGATGGAATCCATCCGCTGATCAGCGTGGTACATTCTCTTAAGCATCGCATTTAGTTCATTTAACTTTGCGTACGTATGCTCTTATTTACACGGAAGCGGGAATGGTTGAGGGGAAGTTAGACTAATGACTTACTGCATATGAAAGCATCCTCAAAGAATTCTATAGTGCGCAAGGGATTTTCCACGTTGTATTTAATTTATAAAATGTAAGAATAAACAGTGCCAAGAAGAGTGAAAATATCCGACATTAATCCACCATGATATTGGAAGGTTAGAACACTTGCCGGGAAAATGGGAGACCAGGGTTCGAGTCTCAGTCATATCGATATTTTACATTTCTTATTACCCTTAGGATTTAAGGTGCACACCTAATCGCGTAAAGGTATTGCCTTTCATGCGTCATTACCTCATTAAAGTCAATGCGTAAAAATCATACTGTTAATTTTCCGCTCATTTTCAGTAAAACTTCTTCAAAAATCAAAGTAAACTGTCCATTTTGATGATTGATTTTATTTTTCGAGACCTGGATTGGGACTTTTCTAATTCCTCAATGATGGATAAGTAAGCGACGCAATTACACCGAAAAAAGTTTTCTCGGAGTGAGGAAGCTAGCTTTATTTTAGTTTTTTCCTCTGTAATAAATTATCTTGAGGTGTTGTCCGAATCAAATCAATTCCCTCAGCATTGCAATGGTATGGGGTCTTCTGGATGCAAATTATCATTCTGCTCATTTTACCATCACCTGGATAATAATTCACATTTTTCTAACTGGCGTGTTTCACTGTGTACGAACATTCAATTTACTTTGCTGTAACCAACAACTGGAAGGGGAATCTCCATTTCCCAATCACTCAAACATGGATTCGCTCAGATCCAAAAATATCTTCCGCATTCTTTTATCTCGAAATAGATTTTCGGGAACTCGGCACCGTATCACTCTCTTTTGGGGATGCAAGGGCCTTTGAATAACTTGAGGCCCACTAATCATGCTCGCGTGGGGCCTCACGCATTAAATCGATCATTTCCGACGAAGATGAAAAGCAACTGCATTTATGCATGCGGGGAATCCTGTCTCTTTGTTTCCCGTCCAATCCTTCCTCCCCATTCTGTCATCCGGATAAGATCCCGATATTACGCATTTTCCCTCGCCATCGCGTTACTCAAAAAATAAACCCCCCAAACACCCTCTCGCTTTGAGCACCAACACCGCTTCGACCATTACCTACGCCTTCCGTGAAAGGGGGCTATGGAACCCTTTAATTTCTGCCGCTGCCGAAAAAAATGCATAAGGGGTGCGAGTAATGGGACTTTTTTACCCTAGCGAGGGGGCGGAGGTAGGTGGCATTGCGGACGGGCGCGTAAGAAGGGAACACTTCCAATTACTGCTTCATTCCCGTTGTGGGAGATCAAAGTACTTCCTCAGAGGCTAAGGTTTCCCCTCCCATTTTTCCCCCGTCCTTACCCGTGTCAGGTTTTCTCACCATTTGATATCTTTTTATCTTTCCCTCCCGTTATTGTCGCCCCCTCTCGCGGGCGGATCCTCAACCTTCCCTTTTCGGCACACGGATTTTTTTCCGCGGCGTGCATCCCACCGCCGGTGCGTGCGTAAGCGTGACGACGTGCGTGCCACGCGGAAGTGTCACGCCTTTACGTCCCTTTTATTTTTAATGCGTCCTTTTGTATCCGCAAGCGGGTTCCTCGGCTCAAACCCTTCCACTCCTTTCTCGTTATCTATTGTAATCACCCTCGGGGATACCTATTATAATAACCACAGTTGTGCAGATATATCCATCCATCTATTCGATGGAAATAACACCCTGAAGAAATACACATAAACCTGGATTTTCTTTCCCCCGGACTTTAATTCTGTTTTTTTTCGCCTAATATTATTTCGCATAAATAAAGACCTTTGTATGTGTGTATGTATTTTTATATTTAATGTATTTAATAATTGCCCTCGTTCAGATTCTAATCTACTAAATAATAGTTCTTTAGGAAAAATTCCAAATATTGATTTTCGTTTTGTGGAAAACATTTTTACATTTTGAAAAGTTTATTTTATACGATGGATATGAAGTCGGGGGAGAGCAATAAGATTTTCTTATTTTTCTTTTAATTAAAAAAAAAAGCAGTTTCTTTGACGCATTTTCTATTCCTTTATTCATTCATATTATTTTATGTTAGAAAATTTAAAAAATGGCGAAATCATAAATTAATCTTAAAAATAAAATGATTAAATTTAGTAAACATTTGGGTTGCTTTACGGATGAGGCAAAGACAGTTACAGCGCACTTACAATTATGAATTTGAAAATACGAAAAGGGAATACCAGTAGTGAATATGGTTTCAAGTTTCAGTAATGTCGCTTCTTTCACTTCTTGGGTTTATGTTGCTTCATGTAAAAGTTTGTTTTCCACAGCAGTTGCACCAGCATTTTCTGCATTGCATATTCACTTACATCGGTATCTGAATTTACAAATAGAGTAAGAAATGTCCGATAAATTAACGGTATTTTTACCGCAAAATGCCAGCAAAATCGTAATAGTATGATAAATGTCAGATTTAGCCGTCGAATAAAGTAGGTACGATGGCAATAATTTCCAATTTACGCATTTTTAAGTATTGAAAGAAGTTAACCTCGCACTTTTGGAAATGAAAAGTCGCGTTTAGTTTTTTTTTTTAACTTGGACTCGTGGTTTCTCGTCTTTCTAAATATGGTAATAATGTTTTTACCGTGGTTTTCTATAATGTATAAATCTAGCTCACTTGACTGCGAAGGAAACGCTGGCTTCATTCTTGACGCCACGGGCAGCTAGTCTTTTATATTCCACAATGCCTCTCTGATTTATATTTTTCGCATAATTGTCGACGTCTTTCCGCCGGGATTTTTATGCGGCGCCAGGTTCGCGTGGTTTATCGCGCGAGAGTGATTGCTGGACGTTCCAATGAAAAACTGCATCGGCGAGTGCGCTTTACGATTACCGCCTTTTATTCCCATCGGTGCTGCAGCATTTTTATGACGCTTTCCCCACTCCGAAACGTAACCGAAATTTAACGGCACCATCTCTTTAGTTACTATTTTGTGCAAAGAGCGTGAGAATTAAAAAGTTAATGCTCATCCTTCATATCTTCATCTTAGCATATGTCACGATGGTTATTTAATACCGAATTGGATAAAATGTTGATGAAAACCGTTCTTTTATTATCTTCCATTTTCATTTGTTTTTACGATGATCTGCTATAAATGTTTGTTCCATTCGAATACTTATTTTACCGCTACTCCCTTTCATCCTCAAACGTCTCGTTTGATTTCTCTGCTCGTTGTTTAAGGCTCTTAAATTTTGCATTGAAGTTCAGAAGCAACACTCATATTTAGTATCCTTGTGATTTGGCAATCACTCCGAACACGATCAGTTTTTTTGCAACCAAGTTCACCATTAATCAGTGGAAGGAATATTTTTGTAAATTTTGGATTATCTATTTAAGGAACGATATTTTAATGTTGTGATGATGGTGAGTAGAATCAAGGAATAGAACCTGAAAGGAAGTTAAAAATAAACCGGAAATTCCTAGTACGAGTAATATAGATTTAAGGAATCCCTAACAACGTCGTATCCTTAGCCCAAAAATAGGAAACTTTGTAATATAACGCTACGTTCATATTTCACGTTTAAAGCTTTTTGCATTTCAACCGTTTTGGACTACGGTAGAAGTTCACTTTTTGCCACAATGAGCTTAATAGTTTCTATGTTTCGCATAAAGGAGCGTCTCTGCATAAGACTCCCTTCACGCTCGAGTTATATATCAAACGCTTTGTTCGAGGAATCGTGGCATTAAAATGTTTTCTTTGTTAATTACTTTTCGCGTGGCGAGCTAAGTCAAACGCGTTTATCATCGCAAACAAAGAAGGCAGTAGAAGTCGTAACACCATCATCTTCATCTCGACGTCATTTTTATCATCGCCTGAATTTTTCCTCAAAGATGCAGTTTTAAAAAGCAAAGGCCTTTTTCCACCGCGTCCAACCTCTCACTCGAAGCAAACACACGCCTTTCATCAGTCCCTCTCTATTTTTGGAAAAAAGGCATCCTCTCCCGCTACGTGTAGTGTTTTTCTTAAAGGGACTTGTTGAGCATCCTTCTGCCTTCTATCCCTCATTTAATTATAGTATAAAAACGGCTCTGGAGAGGGAAGAAAGAGAGGAAAAAACCAAGAAACCTTTTTGCTCCTCTTCCTTTTATGAATATGCAACCCTCGCAGCTTCCCCCTTCTCATGTGTGGAGATTTCTTAATACCTTTTCTCCCTTTAGCGAAGTGCATTTTTTCGAGAGGTGGTTTATTTTCCGCCCTAACGTGCGCGCTCGCTCGCGAACGTTCGCGCAGGTTCGCGAGCACACACGCGCCGCGCACGTACTCGTGAAAAGTCTCTCATTTTATGCGCTTTTCATTCGCAACATTCGTTAATTTTCTCTCGCCGAGGCGACGTTTTTTCATTCCGTCCTTTTTCTTCGTCCTTCAAGGGTGCATTATTTAGCCTCTCTTTCTTCCTCATTCACGAAGGAGAGCAAAAAAGAAGAGAGGCGCCGTGGCCACGCTCTTCTGTCGAGTACCACGTCGGTTGGCTTTTTTGCATTCATCTCGAATAACCCCTCCTCTCATATCTTCTTTCCTCTCTCGTCTCTTTCCTCTTCCTCTATACATTTCCCGAATTTCATCTTCCTTCATCCTTTCGTCTTATCGTTTTGTTACCTTCATTCAGCCTCCTCCGGTTCTTCAGCTACGTGAGAACTTAATATATTGTTAAAACATTACGAATTATCAATGAACTGATTTAATTTTAGAAAAGCCCCAGGGCTTGAGTATACAAAGTTCATCCTATGGAGCTTGGCTCCATCACCATGCAAGGATTGCAATTTAACCGCTGGAGATGAAAGATGCTGTTGCAGTTCCTGCATTCTGATGGATCTAGCCTCCAAAGTCTTAGTGTTGAGATAAGCTTGCCGTATTCTGAAGGCAAGAAACCGAGACGGGTAAAATTTTGAAGCTATAAAAACCAGTGGAAAACCGTGACATTTATTTTAAACTTATTTTTGGGGATTTTTTTGTGACTGTATTTGCGTGCATCATACCATCATTGCAAATTCATTTCATTTTCATCTTGAAATATTTTCTTTTATTATTTTGAATAACTCGTAATATGCCTTTTAATTATTTAAAAAAAATTTTACTAGGACCAAACCTCTAACCGAATAAGCAAGTACCGTTCGTAACGGGACGCATGGTAATCCCTAGAACGCCTTTTGGTTAGTTTTGCACGTTCTTTGAGTGTTAAATCAAATTTAACAATAAATAATTCATTATTCTTTCATATTATTTTCCTTAGTTATTTTTTTATTATTCAACATTTAAATCTCCACCACCTCCTCATCTGTTTTTCCGTGATTCTATTCTGTTATGACTTAGAAACATTTAAAAAAATTTCCACTGCCAATAATACATTTAGATAAAAAGAAACACTTTGGAAACTATTAATTGATCTATAGAACCCATAGATGAGTTATGATTTGATAATCGTGACATTTTTATCATCGTAATTTCCTTCCGTAATTTCAATATTCCTGTCTTTTTCTACTTTTCTAGTACTCACATCGCCGTTATATGCTTTAAGAAGGTCATTAATGTCACACAGTGTTTATTGATCAGCATTTCCGCTTATTTTCGAATCCTTCGTCGAATAACAGGCTAATTATACGCAATCTCTCGAGTATATCTGTCCTTATGATATTCTGGTTTTTCTCTTAAATTTCGAGTTTGAGCTGCAAACATCACCGAGACTGTTTTTAGACTGATTTTTCACCTCGAGAATATTCTACGTGGGAATTGGAGTGTTTTTCATGCAAATCGTGTCTACGTCACATCAAAACTGTGCTTTTTCGTAGCAGTGCGCCAAAAGCCAAGTGCAGTGGTGAGGAATTTAGATGGCAGGCGTTCCCTCATCTCGCGTATGAAAATTCGTTTCCAGGAAACAACTTCCGGGACAGAAATATAAAAGAATTACGAGTCTGAAAATTGACAAAAGGGGTCCGCTGTTGCTGCATCCATCGGCTTCATCCTTTCTCATTTGCCGCGTCACTCCAATCGATATTGCATTCATCAAAGAAGTGATTAGTAAGGACTATGGTATCACCCACGGTGTTTCGGGTTCTCGTGTTTTGGTGCAATTGTTTCCATTCTGCGCATTGCGTCTCGTCGTTGACTGAGTGTAAGAAAATACATACGGACCTCTTTGTTTTGTGCGATGTTGGATGAGATTTTGGTGCAACGTTAGAAGTCCTTGCCAATAACCAGAGGACTACTGTTTTCAATCCTTTGCACTCAAAAGGCGTTTTGTTTTTTTTTGCCATATGCATTTGGAGTAATATTTACAAATGTTATTTTCCAGACTAAAGGTCACTCTTTCATGTTGTGGATGTCGACCTTTAATCTTTACCTGGCGAGAAAATTTAAAGAAAGAAATGGGGAGATACTTCAAGTGGAAGAACCAAAATGCGATGATATAACGACAATTTTGAGGATGGTTCACTGGGAAGTATAACTAAATTGCCTTGAAAAAATTTTAGGCGTACATTATGGCTTACGAACAGGAATATGCGGCTTTCAGGTGTTTCTTACATGAAGATGCATTTTGATCAAATTATTTTAAAGAAATTTAGCGTTCGGTCACCATGTACCGGCAAAGGCCCATCGCCAGATATATCGTTACATCTTCATCTTCGGTTAACTGCATCAGAGCAAAGAGCCATCAGTAGGAAAATGAGAAACTCGCATACTTCTTATAAACCTGTCACTCTTTTTAGTAAGCAAATTATTATATATTGAATTACAAAAGATGAATTAACTTTCTTCTAAAACTTCATATCACGCGAGCGATATATCGCTAATGCTCTTCCTTAATTCTCCGCTGAGCTCGAGTGAAAGGATTCCTCTCCGTAATCTCCTCTGTTATCGAAATTACTCCCCTACAGCTGTATACTCTCGATTCACGGACGCGCTCCGAAATTAATGTTTTAATCCCCAATCGGAAGCAACTCCTCTTATTTCGGGCCCCAAATTAAGCAGGATTACGCTGCATCCCATTTTAAAATAGGCGGATACAACGCCTGCAGACAGCTCTCTCAGTGGGTTCATTTTGAATGGAGTTCGCGGACATTAGTCTAACAGTCTGCACGTCCTCCGCACGTCCCTTTCAACTCTTCCCCGTATCTTTGCCCGCTCTCCGTACCTATCTCGCTTCGTTACCGCTCGGCTTCGCTTGTTGTCAATGAATGCCTTTCAAGCGTCTATCTTCCGGAGGGTTTTACTTCGATGGAAGCCGCATACGTGACGTCTCTACTGTTTCCCATCGCTGCCGTCGCCAAGGGAACCCGTACCAATCAACTCTCTACGTAGGACATGCAAAAGTCGAAATGGAATTTTACGTTTCGCAGGGGAAGAGCATTGGATGATCGTTGCACAAACAACAGTGTTTTCCCGTCGTTACGGACGCAATTATGAGGGGAAGCAATGTGGAAGGGAATGGAAAAGTAATGCGTTTCAATTGGATCAAATTTTACTCGAGCGTGTTCTATTCAGGGAATCGCGCATGAAGCATCCCTTTGTTGCCTTCCTCAAAATATTGGATCTGTGATAATTTCGAGTTCCTTTACATCGCTCTTCTTTTCCTCCATGTTGGTGTTTTTGCTATTAGAATATCTTTTATGCGCATGGATCGCATCATTTTGGTCCATAATTGTCTAGAAGAAATTGATCCAATTTTTCATTAATTAAGGATTGTTAAGAATATCTAATATGTCTATAGAGAAGATTTGGAGCGAAAAAAATGCCAGCCAAAATATTGGATGTGAATGGCATGAATTCTCTTAATTATTTTGCGATGATGACTTTCGGTAGAACAAGAGGGACTGTTGTTACTGTTTATATATATATACTATAGTTATACTACAATTTTCCTACCTTTTATAAATAAATTTTTGATAGATTTATATAAAAGGATTGATGTTGGGACTTAAACTTGTATTAGCCATTCATTTACAAAAGTTTTCCCTTCTCATATATAATTTCCTTAATTTAAGGAATCAACGTAATTTGTTATTTATGTTTTTAAGTATATATGTACCATATGTGATATTAATTCTTTTTCCTTTTATTTTTCAGGTACGTTGCTATATTTTGTCCTCAGAAGCCAGCGTCTCCTATTGAAATGTAATGCATTAGTATTGGTAAGTAACCGGTTCGTATCAGGTTGCTCTACTAGCGTTTTCGGCCAAAGATTTAATGCGAAGCTAACATGCAGTGAACTGGCTTTCTAACGTTTTCGTTTCTAACATTTTCCCGGCTCTTTGAAATTTTGAGGTCCCAACTGCAGCAACTACACCATTTGATATTCGCGTCTTATCTTTTTCCTCTTCTAGAGTAGATTTCTCTCGGTCTGGCAAAAACACATAAGATCGAGATTTCACTGTATTTAGCTTATTACATCGAACGTTCCTGTTTTGAGTGGACTTAGAAAGTATTTTTTACTGCTAGGAACGTCTCATTGCAAAATCTTGTTCTTAATTCATTTGGCACTGAGCGAGAAGTAATTGATTTCTGGTGCATTGGGTTTAGGATGCAGCTCCCCAATGCTCATTCCGGTTTTTATAAGAATAGATGTTGTTGCAAATTGAGTTATATTACCCTCATTTTAAGGGACACCAATTGGGCATACCCCTTATATTTCGACCACATCGTAATATAACGAGGCTCATAAAATGCGAGGGAAGTTGGTCGGTCGTGCAGAAGGTTTTATGTATCCGCAGTCTCAGTTTTCGCAGCCATTTAAGAGAAATAAAATATGAACACGAGTCGGCCATAAAGCAGATGCGTGGATGGGAGCTGCACACGTGAAAGGAGAGAGGATGCGAATTGGGGGAGGAGACGTATTAGTGAAAGTGATTCGTAGTGCGAAACTAATTGTCGTACGCTTGATTGCAATCAGTTGAGGTGAGGACTTGTTATTACGGTCGAATTTTCACTTTGTTCGTTTTCCCTCTCTTGTTGCCACGTTAGAATTTCCACGGACGGTGCATTTTCCCGTTGCCCAGCAATCATCTGATTCCGATTTCTCTA
Organism: Sympetrum striolatum; assembly: GCA_947579665.1. Classification (NCBI taxonomy): domain Eukaryota; kingdom Metazoa; phylum Arthropoda; class Insecta; order Odonata; family Libellulidae; genus Sympetrum; species Sympetrum striolatum. Next base: position 85,616,081 of record OX388345.1, read on the forward strand.
TCCCTCCTCCCACTCGATACTTTGTTCAATGCGCGTAGGTGGCTCCCACCGGGGAGGATTCATTCTCTCCTGATTTGTCGTTTGTGCGGGTTTTGACCAATATTCAACGGAGCGTTGGATTGGCCAAATATGTTGCGTGGTGCGGCGACAGCAGTGGCTTTGGTTACAATTCGCTCGCGAGCAAATTATTATGGAAAACCGCTGAAACGGATCGCGTCTGAGGATGTTTTTCAATTCCCATCTATGGGATTTATACTCCCGCATTGATTGAATGGAAATCATGCCGTATGAATGCTCGATTGACTCACAACGTCGTTCCGTTTGGCGTAACCTGTTCAGGCGCGGATTACTCTGCGAAGGGAAACATTTACGGAAAATTGCAAGTGATGTAATGCTACATTTTTGCTTTGTCTTAATCCGTTCTGTTACTGCCTAGATACTTAGCAATTCTCGTTCAGTTGAAACGCACGAAGTAGTTTGCTTTTCTAATATACGCATTCACAAATCACATACACCGACCTGGAAACTACCTGACTATGTTATTTTGTATCGTTTCTCAATTAGAATTTTACCTCAAGTCACTTTCAGCCACTTTTTATGTATATTACTCAGTTTTAGTCAGCATTTTTATTTTTTGTGTGCTTAGCAATATGGTCAAACTGATTTATTTGCTTATGATGCTTTATACGTGGATGTAAGAAATTATTCTGACCGAAATTAATTGGAACTCCCTTTTTCCTATCCAAAATTTAGATAGTGATCCTGGTTAATTTTCAGATTATCAATATTTTTCACTATAACGTGCTAATTGCTGTCTTTATCCACATAATCGCATAACATGATTTTATTCTATTGCTTGCTCCGGATAGCGTGATTGGCAACTTATTTTCCTCTAGCGAAAGCTGTTCTTGGTTTCGTTTCCACTTGTATCTTCCCGATGATGGCAGGTGCCAGAAGAAGTATACAGCTCTAAAAATCCAAGCAAAGGCCAAATTCATCTTAATTGCTATCCATGGGCATAATCATCAGCCAACTACGTAAGTGATGGAATCAACAAAGTAAATAAAGTTATAAAGTTGCACCGTGAGTCTTGTGAAGTACTAACAAAATTTGCAATTATATCCGGAGATTTGAGACAACACCATAATTTCCCCGTTAGTTGAAGGTGAAACAATCCACCAACCTCCCTCAAAATTTTAAAAATACCCTCTGGATACATACTTTCGTGGGAAGAAGTCCTGGACATAAGAAAATTTCTATTCCCTCTCCTGGAGGAGTCCCCTTCCACCAGTTCCCAATGTTTTCCCAACAGCTGCGAGATTTCCCTGGGGAAAAAATTAAGGAGGAACTCCGGAACAATTCAAAGAATACGGGAAGAAACCTCTCCTGACAACTCCAGATATTAATTCTGTCCAAGGAGTAGGCGAATTCGGTACTGCGGAGTCTACGCTGACGTCCTCCGCCGACGTTAAAAGGTTTGTAGCCAACACAGCAGAAGCTCTCCTTATCTCCCAAAAGAACACCCCCTGAGGCTGTCACCCGCCTTCCACCCCCTCAGGCATATTTCGGCCCTCTTTCGGGAAGTCAGGTGCCGCGTGGGCTGCCAGGTGCTTTAAGTGGCGATGTTGTGTTCGGCGAGCGTCAGATGGCTGAGGCGGCGGAAGATTTTTCCGTAAAGGAAGCGGCGGAAGGGCTTCCCTCCCGATAACGGAGTGAGGTCAACGCGCTACCCACGTGGATTGCATGTTTAATCTTTTACGCGGAAGGACAATGGACGCTCCAGAGACTTTTTTCCCCTTTTAGCCTCTATTTCCTCCCGACTTATGGTGATTTTTTCAGCGGAGGCACTTAGAGTGGATTTCGAACCGTTTGCGCTCGTTTTTGAAGGATTTACAGTCCTCCGAAATAATTCACGCTCGCTTTTTAAGTGTGGGCGAATTCCTGTCCGAGGTCAGCGTTTCAGTAGGTTACTGCGGTGGGATGTGAAAATGGGCAATTAGGCGTTTTAGTCGCGGGGTGTTTTTAAGAGGGGAGATAATGCTTTCGTGCTTATTTATTAACGCTAGATATCTTGTCGGCGGAACTAATAAGCTTGATAGATAACCATGAATGCTACATACCGGAACGTAAAAATTATATTTTGACCCTTGCTGATATACGATACACTGTGCTTTTAGTAAATTAATTAGGCTTCTAGAAAATTGTATCTACATAATTTGTTTGAGATAAGATTCCGAAGGCCATATTGCTCAAAATGGAATTATAATGATCATATCTGGACATTCAAGGGCTTTAAACGCAAAATATATGCGTATACTTTTATAAATAAGTTGAATTTATGAAGTCCATTGGTGAAGGTGAAAAATTCATCATCTCTGATAATTTCTTAATCATTCATTTATATGCATTTCCGTGTTTGATAATTTCTCTAATACTCGTGATAAAACGGTTTACTTATTAAACGCGCGATATACGGTCATTTTATGATTTTAATAAATAAGTTGGATTTATTTATTTACTCTAAGTCATGCTAGGTACATATTGCCATAAATGGAAGTGATACAACTCTTATAACAACGTCATGATAAGGTACACGTATTTTCATAAGATGAGGTAGTACTATCGAAAAAGAATTGTTTAGAGTTTTCTAGGTTTCGGTTTGGTGCATGCATTCGAAGGAAACCAAGAGTGCGTAGAGATTTTGCTTCGTCCTCCGAAATGTCTCAGAAAATTCCTCGGTGTACCTTTTCGTATTTCTCTGGCTTTACCTGGTGAATTTGCGGGAAGTCCGGAAGAAAACATGGGCTTCGGGGAGGCGGAGGGATCATTAATGATAATCAAGAGGAGGACACGTATTTTTCCCCCTCCAGATGCGAGAGGTGGAAATGACTGGAGACGGCGAAAAGGGAGGACTCAGGTGTTGTGAGAGAATCCCCTTTTTTCAGAAAAGCTGTTGTGGCTAATACGAGACTTTCTTTTAAGTTGGAATAATCAGCTATTCTCTAAATGAAAATGTGAAGCGATCTTTTATTTAACAATTCATGTGCTTAGGTAGGATTGGTTGTAATTGAAACAGCTTAATAGTTTATTAAAGAAAAAAGAAAATTGATTACTGATTATGTACTCTTTCATGGAGTTCAGTTTACCAAAGACATGAGAATTAGTTGTATCATACCATCATTTTGCGGTTCAGTTTAATTTCTGCGTTAAACACGTAATCGTTGAAAGTTTGTAAAATATGGTGGATAGCTCAAAAATGGCTACAATTTTGTTATACAGTGATATAGTTATCAATTTGATGCTGTGGAAGTGTTAACTTTATGTTTAGAGTAAACAATTATTTCCAGAGGTACAAAATGATATGATTAATGAAAACTAATCGTATTGCATCAAGTGAAATTTTATGAAACGTCATTCTAAACGTAACATGTATTACTAATAGATAAATACCGTTCATAAGTTATTTGAAACGACCATGGCTTTGGTGTTGTCGCTTAAGCATAGTCAAAACTCCCATGAGGCACAGAAACTTCACATTAACAATTTTATTTTAGGAGGGTCCAGAAAATGTTATAAAGTAAATTAGTAACAAATTGTATTCATGCTGGGCGATTGATGTGATGTGGAGGGGGAATTATCGGAAAAGACAGACTAAATCTCTTATTAAACTTTTTTAATTTAATATGAATAGAATTTGCTCATCACTTACAAAGTCGTGACATTTTTATGTTGCCAGAATATGCGAAATCTACCGTCTGCTCACATTAACATTAAACTTGAGTCAAAATGTCTTCGGTGCACATTAAGTTAAAACCGCATCATGGCGACAGTAACGCAGGACTAGCGATTGCAGTTCTTTCGAAATCCCGCAATGTAATTTTTTGCCGTTGCGGTACTCTGTCTACGCATATGGGATGAACTGGGGAAAGAGCATAATGTTTGGGGTCGTGAGAAATGCCGTGGTTTTTGGGTGCGTTTGGAAGTAATTGCGAAATTGCGGCTCTTTTTCCTCGCGGAGGGGAAGTTAATTGGACAAAAGGAGAAGAGATAAGATGCAAAGTGTGGGGTGGAAAGGGTTTTGGCGGAAAGGTGGGGCGCCGGTGGGTCTGGAAGTCGCCATTCGAGCGGCGTTGCCACGTCACTCTTCGTCCATGCGCCATCTATTGACTTGCTTCGTCAAACCACGCTGCTTTCAGCCCGCCGAGGCAGCCTGTTTCATTCCACGCTTACGCTTCATTTTATCTTCGTGTTTTGGGAATAAGAGCATTGATTTTAACTATAAATCAATGTAGCAATCAAAAGAAATGATAGCAGAGCATAAATGTTAAAATTATGTTGAAGAAATTTGAAGTAAGGCTACGAGTAAAATAGCATATTTATTTTGAGATATTGTCAGTTATTAATTCAGAAATGCGTTTTCACACAGCGCTAGTTTAACGATATAACTTTATCTGTTGGAAAATTATCTAAAAATTAATATCTTAAAGGTGAACATTGGTTTAAAAAGTTCGCACTCATTCTGGTAGGACTTCCATAAATATTCTCAGGTGAGGTTCAAGTATTCTTAAGTAGTTTATACAAATACCGCTTCCGAATGTTGATTGAAAAAGTGTCTCTTCCTGGTATCATAAATTTATCTTTTTCACGATACCGAATTACCATTAGGAATAATCCAATGTAAGCTACAGTATTTTATCAAGTCTTTCATTATCTTCCGAATTTTTGTTTTACCTAGCTGGCATTCATAAGCTTTGGCATCTGACGATAAACAAATGCCAGTATTCTGTAAAAGAACGCTGGCTCTTGTGGAAATATATCGTATATTTTCGAAGAAGAATATAAATCTCACCTGATAGCTGTGGCAATTATATAAATGCCAACATTCGGATATTCAAGCAACATTGGGAAGTCACTTAACTTCGCTCGTCTTCTTACGGCTCGTATAAGGAGACAATCAGCTTAGTTCAGAGGGCAGTGTTTGTCGATGGACCTTTAGACGCGGTCCCCATATGCTATTAGCAGGTGCGCTCTTTCCAAACACTTCGGGAAGGAGAGAGGCGAAATAAGGGCAGCAGGCCATAGGGCAGTTGCTCTTAAAAGCACTTCGTGGCCCTAGCATAACTCGCGGAGAGAGTAAACTCAGACGTGGCCTCTTAAAGGGGAGAACTTTGCATATCAAGTTGAATTATGAAAGTGTAGGACGACAAGAAGAGGCTGTTGGTTTTGAATTAAGGAAGGTCTAAAACTTGCTTCTACGAGGTAAAATGAAATTTTCAGTGGAAAGGTGACTGCACATTGGGAAAGGCACTGCTTATTTATCACCTTAAGTAATTTTTTAAATTTCAGTATCGGTTCAAAGATTATTTTATATCTTAATAACAATTACCGGAAGGTCGGGGAGTCAAATATTTAATGTAATTTACTATTAAATATTTTCTCTCTATGAATGTTTTGAAAAGTTTTGAATTATACTTAACAGTTTAAAATCACAATTTGGGATGCAGTAGAAGTTGAATGCTTAACTTAAACATTCGACTTAACAGTTGGCTAAATCTTAAATGTGAGGTAGTAGATTTTGTAATAAAAATAATTTTGATAAGGATATGGAAGATTGAGGTGTAACCAAATAACAGAAATATTGAAAATAAGACTCTAACGATTAAATAAATAGAGTTAGTTACTTGTGATCTTAAGCCAAAATCTTTTAGTTTTCCCTGAATACATGTTAGTTACAGGAAAATTCTTCTATAACGAATAATCTTTGAAGAGAAAATTCTTCTAAAATAGACCACTGGCTGCTAATACTTCCCAAAAGCACACGCAATGTCCATACCCAATCCAGCCTTAGAAGAAGAATTCGTTCGCTCCCTTAGACGATAAGGCATGGCTGCTGCGAACTTACGAAGACCTTTCTGGTCGAATACATCCAAAGAAATATTAAATGGATCACTTTGGAAGTTGGCATAAAAGTTGGGGAGGGAGTGGGGAAAAGTGTGGACGTGGGGGGTGCAGGTTTGAAAGGAGGGACGAAGTTTATGAGAGAGGGAAAGTCTACGGTGGCCATCTTCAGATGTTAAAACTTGGAAGGGTCTAAAATATAAGAAAAATTTAAGGAAGATAGAGTGTGAGAATCGGAATGGGATCCCTTGGGAATGGGTCACCTGTGCATGACGGCTCTCGGTTCCGGGAGGGTGCCACGGAAAGGGGCTGTCGTCTCGCTTCGGAGAACAACACACACGATTCTCTTTCCTTGCACTGTTGTGTGTTTTTGCTGCCTCCAAAGTGGATGGTACGTTTACGGGACTGTTAGGGGAGGAAAATTGTTATTTTCTTCCGGGTCTCCGAACACAGATTGTTCTTCGGAGGTTAATTGGTCACGGGTCAGACTCTTTCCAAGGTTCGATCTTTATTAGTTTTCTTTTAGTGTACTTGCGTTCGTGCTTTCTGCGCAGTACTGCCTATTAGCGTCAGTGTTGAATTGGAAAGTGAAATAAACTGCGTTGGATGATTTTAAAGCTAAAGAAATTGGCTGTATACGTAGATGTATGATAGGTTGGATTCAAAGACTTGGTCTTCCACTGCGGATTTACGTTTGAGACTAATTTACTGTTCGTACCGTTAGGTCTCTCAAATATAATTTTATGGTGACGTATATTGTTAACAACTGCGTTCATTTTTTAATTTCAGCTGTAGATATAAATTTATGAGCCTGATATTTTGTATTCTCTATTTCAGAGACTTAAAGAAAGAAAATAATCGGTAACAAAACTTTTTCGAATTTTCAGGTACTGTTGAAAGGGGAAGTTTTAAAGACACCGACTACAAGAATAAATAACAAGATTTAAACGTGTCCGGTGAAAATTTCGCTACGCTCAATGAAGTTTCCATCCCAAATAATTCCTCCCGAGATTAGATTACCTCTTCAGTGCGCTGTTATCGCCTGGATGAAAGTCCACTCTTCAACTCATTTTGCGTGATATTTTGCTCAGCCTATACCTAATGACTTCTTTTAACGTTCAAATAAAGATATTCAAGTATTCCCGAGCGATATTATTCCCTCATCTCTGTCGAACTCGAACGTTTCTGACATTTTGTAAAGTTAGGCAGGAAACGCCTTTTGATGGAGCCATGATTGCGGAAATTCCTCAGTAATAACGAGGACACTAAACTTACCCAGTATTTTCTGGGAATCGTCGCTTTCAAAAGCATCGTAATATTTCATTCCCTCATTTATTTTCGAATTTTAGCTCTCTTGTTTCGAGTATTTGGGAAACTTCCCCGTCGCTATCTCTTCCACGCTCGCAAATCACTGTTTTTCCTTTTGAGCTCTTTGGCTATGAAGTTCCGCTAATACAATTCGACGCCTCCGAGAATTTGCCGCTCGGAAAGTCGGTTCGAAGATATAGACCCCTTTACTGGAGCCCATTTCAAGTTTCATTCATCCCCAAAGTACGACTCGCTGCGAAGTAGGTCAATGTTTATGCCGAACGTTTTGCCAAGGGAATGCTCTAATGCGATTATTTCATATTCCTTGCGCTAAGTCTTCTATTTTAACGCTTTCCGGTTTCGAGCTCTGCACAATATTATCCTCAGCGCCAGCATACTTTGTTCCTAACGTCTAATTACTTTTTACTTTTCTCTGCAACGTCTATTCAACAAACTGGCATCAGGGCTATAGCCGCCAAAATGTCTACAAGACAATGAGGACATGGATGAAACTTGAGATGTTTAATTTTTAATCCAAGGCCTTTTTATGTAATTCTCTTTTTGAAACGAGTTCCGTTATGATTTGGAAGTTGAATAGCGAACTTAAAATTTTTTTGAATAGATTTTTTCAGAAAATTTGGAGGGTGAATTTTATTAATTTAATATAGTTGAGCTTCAGAATTCATCTAAAAATACTGAAGCGATTGAAGAACATACATGAGAATAATCGAGTGTTTCTTATTTAAGTAGGATATTATATATTTTTTATCGTTCAACTTTTCAACACGAATTTAGAAGTTTTTTTTAGAAAAGTGTAGTATAGTGAAAAAAACTTCTCTTAAAATAAAATAATTTTATTATTTATGGTGTAAACCACTGTTTAATTATTCTGCCATGTGTAAAAAATTAATATTGAAGACAGGTCTATTAGCAATATTCAATTATGCAGTCTTAAAAACACTATCCTGTTTTCGGATAATAGCAGGATTTAAAAGGAAATTTTAATATAGTTATCAGCTCTATATTATTTTGAGTTTATTTCTGCATAGCCAAAAATGTCTTTGCAATGAAAAACCTAAATATTGTATAATTGTAGAAGTCATTGTAAATTATTAAACCAATCGGATTCGTAAAAATCATCGTTTGAGCTAAAATTAGAAAGCATGGTTCCAAAATTCTCTCCACCTTAATTTTGCACTACGACCAACAGTTGTAATTAGGCAACCGTATACTACAAAATGAATGAGTTCATTAAGTATACGTCTGGACTATATAGGCCCGGGAGATTGGAAAGTAAAAACCTCAAAATTAACCACGAAGGACTGGGCAGGTCCTTGTAAAACCAACGTACAACGGCTTTAGAGGACCTCTGGAACCCACTGTAATAAAGCGTTAGGAGAGTTAACGCATGGCCGTTGCCCCTTGCACCGTGGGGACGCATTGCTCACGTGACGGGAAGTGGAATCGGTGAGGCCAAACACAGAAAAGAAAGAAAAAACTCGAAACGTTACCTTTGTTAGATATCAGTCGTGACGAAATGGACGTTCTGTAAAAGTGTGTGCTGAGCTTTTGTGGCGTGGTAACACGGAATTGGTGAGGATTTGTCTTATCGTTCAGCTTGTGAGTGTATATTCCATTGTTATAGTGATTTTGCTTATTGTTAGTAGCATATGCTGTATTAAATGGAATGGTCTTTGTATCCTTTTAATCAACTTCCAAACAACAAAATACTAAAGATTCTAACTAGTAAAATATCAAAATATCCATTTAGCACAATTCATATCCTTTTACCATTATTTATATTAGATTGTATAGACTCTTAATTCGGCGAAGTAATTCGTAATTTTAGTATATGTTACCAAATACAATTAAGATAAGAAAGAGTATTGTTTGGGATATAATCAAAATTACCAATCAAGGTCAATGAAACAAATCCACGTCGCGGGAAAAGCTCATAAAACCTCATGCTGAATAACAGTGGAATCGAATTCGCGGATGTATGCAGTTTGTTATTGGAGCCTGAACATGTTGAGTATGATTCCTATGAACTAACGATGATCAATGATTAATATAAAGATACCAACAGATTATCAGATAAACTGGTATCTAGAAAATGAGATTGCAAATGTCAGCTTGGTGTTTTTCCTAGAAAAACCGATATGCCTACATAGCTTTAAATACATTTTCTCTTATTCACTGTTCCTTTCGACAATAATAAAATATTAAGAATATTTATTAAGTGTATGACTATACTTCTAACTTTTCGTGTAAATCTCGAGCCAGGAAAAAGTAGGAAAATGAGAAATGTGACAATCGTGCAATATAATTTCTCTTTCTCAGAAAAAAATACCTTGGTATTAAATACTGGTAAAAAAACTGACTTTTCGTTGCAATCTTTGCCTTTAAAATAAAAGGTTATTATTAATTTCATACTTTAATTCTACTTTATAAAAGATATTCGGTTCTGAAGGTAGAAAATCGATGAAAATGTTTCTCTTATATCTTTCTCATCCTGTGGACATGCTTCTACTACTTATACTTCATAACTCAATGCAGTACTTCTTGAGGCGCTTGATGAATACCAACGGTGCGGTTGGGACAAGGGCGTTCGGCCGTTTAAATTTTAAATGGAGAAAGATGCACTTGTACCTTTTGCATCGCGGTTATGTACATGCCACAGCGGTGACTTCTCAAACGCATCGTTGGAGAAGCGGTTTAGAGGAAGGTCCTCGGGATGGGGGACAAAGAAGAGGTTCCTTTTTGGGAAGATGAGCTTGTGCCGAGACGTGTCTAGAGAAAGGGCAGGAAAGTTAAAACACGGACCCGCAAGAGTGCGATGGACTCTGGAGGAGGCCGACCAATATTCACTTTGAGCATCTGAAATACGGTGCGGTTTGCAAGACTGTCTTCGGACAGAGAGATGCCGAAAGAAATCGGCCGGCGTTTGTTATGGCGAGGTCTGGGTGCGGTATTAGGGGGTCGTGTAGGGCGGGTTGCTTTAAGGGTAGTAAGGGGATCGTAAAACGCAAAGGGTACAACGCCCTTTCCCTTGCATGATTGCCGCATGCCTCAACTATCGCATCCTCTTTCCCATTGGTCCTTGGCCCATCCCCGCCTTCCTCAAACAGCCTTCCCATGTATAATGCAGCCGGAATACAGCCTAGTGCACCTTTTCCCGTACACGTTCACCTCATAATGCCTCCGAGGCACTGCGTGTGACCGCCCGTTGCTGCTTCGGTCGATCCCCGCTCTCAGCATCTCTTTGTTTGCCACTATCTATCATTTTCTCTATTTATATCGTTGCTTCTAATAGTCGTTCGAGTCGATTCTGTCGCATTCATATGTTGGAATCTATCATGAAATAAAAGCACACAATCCTCCCTTATCTAAAGTTTCATTTTATAAGCAATTGTTATACTCCTGAATTAATGTTTCCCTCAGGTCAATCTATTTTTGTTCTCTATTTATGGCGTTGTTTCACATCGTCGCTCGAGCCAATTCTGCAGCATTCATATGTTTAATCTTGCATAGAATACAAATACACAATCTTGTCTTGGTGAAGCTTATCTAAAGGTTGAATTTGTCGATACCTAATTGCTGTACTATTCAATTTGTTTTTCCGGACATCTTGTAAAGTGCTTGTTTGAAGCAAGGATTGTCTTGTAAGACTCAATGAAGAATAAAAATAGTTCTTGAATATTTGGTGAAATGAAGAGAAGACCTTGTACTTTTTTCATAAACATTTTGAGAAAATACGACTAGGTTTCAACGCTTTATCGATATTCCTGGTCGTCTGTTTTCCAAATCCTGCTCATACGTTTTCATTAAAAATTGCGGACAGGTAAAATATTTTCGTTTAATTTTGCAAGATAGATTTCACAAGACACTAATGTGAATTTCACTTAAACTTTATTTATTTTTTATCTTTTTCTTTCTATTGATAGAAGGCAACAAATCATTTTTATTGTATTTATTCAGCTGATATATAGTTCGAATCATACTTTAAAACGAAATCACTTAGAAAATTAAGTTTCCTTTGTGCTTTTATATTATTCTTGATTTGATCATAGTAATGATAACTTTTGAAAGGTCTTCTTCGAATACATCTTTCAACATAAGCAGTATGGCCATATCATTTTACTATACCAGAAATTATTTCGAGATTACCGATTTACTGTTGTCTGATTTTGAATCTTACTATGCAAAGGTATTCTTTCTATAGGTAAACCTGTTGAAAATGACTGCAGGCACCTCAAAATTTTGGGCTTTTTGCAGCCTTTGTAAAGTAGGCATCACTTTGTGTATTGCGGGGCGCGTGCCCCAGGATAAAACCCGGTAAAACGTACTGCTTCTTTCCATAAATTTAAAAATCCTCCGAGAGCTTTTTTATAGCATCCTCAGAAAGTAGGTCGGTAGTTAATGATATTCTTGTTTATTAAAAGTTTAAATATGCTTCCTGAAATAACGTTTGTGCTATGTTCAATCGAAAATGTAAAGTGAAAGAGAAAGAACAGTTTGAACTTTATGGCGAATCTGAATTACATATTACGTAATTTTAGTTAAAGAAATGTAATATTAATTTAATAACCTTATTAGATCGAATATAACGCGACCTCGAATTTAACGCTACTCCAAATTTTTCATAAAGATATATAGAAAAAAAAAATAATACTCATAAAAGAGTTCAAAGAAAGTCAAATTCAATCAGATAAGCATTTATAGCTAATAACACATAGCTAATAACACAGGTTATATTCATGTCAATTAAATTAAGTAATGTAAAACAGAAAAAATGTCCTTGTTTATATTACATTCCATTACTTAAACCCCGAATTTAGCGTGAGTCGATTTTTTAACGCAAAATAAACGGTAAAAAAATATCGCGTTATGTTCTGGCTAATACGGTAATTAATATTAAATTTTTAATCATCTTTGGAATACAGCCTCAGTATATGAATTTGGAATATATGTTTCGTAGAGAAGAAATGCGTGAAAGTAGGTCATGCTTAAATATTTTCGTGGTCGCAAAATTAGTGGTAATTTAAGATAGAGAAAAGAACGAAACATAATAGCAGTAGAAGTATTCTTGAGTCAATGATGGCTAGTTAACTGTAGTCAAAGGTAAAATATTCACCAAAAATGTTTGAAGTGTGTGTGAAAGTATGGTTTAATGAACGAATTCTCAAAAAAAATGTCTCATAAGGAAAGGTTATGCTTAAAGATCGAGGAAATCATGAATTCTGTATTGAGCTTCTTGTTAAGTAGCACCATAAGAGTGTTATTTTATGCAGAGAGTAAACTGTGCACCCGAAACGTATGTTCTAATGCGATTTTTGGCAGTTAAGGCGCTCAGAAACTACCTTCGGCGGGAGTAGCGTTGATTTCAATCAATTTTTTGTGAAAACTTTCTTTTTCTTTTTGACGGTGTAACTGATGTTTGAATCACCAACTTATTGCAGGCGATTGAGTTGTCGGAGAATTTTCACTTCTATTCACAAGTATATTTCGAAGCCTTTTCCTGCTTTCGTCTTCAAGGAATGTTACAATTGAAGTCTAATTTTTAATTAACTTGACATTCGAAAACTGTTTTGCCGTGGACGTTAACTCAGGAAGAAAGGTCAACTTGGAGCGACTTGAGTCGAGATTTTTCTCATTTTCTCTTTTCTTTTAGAACGATATTTCCAGGAACGTTTCGTCTAAAAACTGAAATGCAAGTTACATCCTAAGCGTGCTCCATCGTTTATGTATTTGATTAAAGTGTGTTATATATCTTTATGTAATTACAGTAATGTTAAGTTCTCATTGATATTTTTCGTGATTCCTGTAAAATACTGAGCTAGCTGTAGGTTGTATAAACATGTGGAACAAGGTATTGCTTGTCGTCATAGTGATAAGTTTGCGCTTATGCTAATTCATACATTAGTTTACAGCTACCATAAACACATGATTTAGCCCAAGAGGGCGGACTCAAGTTTCAACGTTTACTCAAAAGATTGTGCCCGATTTTGAGTTGGAAGTAAATTTATTCGCCTATGAATCAAACGCGACGGTCCAACTTCACCCTCGCAGTTCCTCTGGCAAACCTCTAGTTCCTCTAGCAGACCGCTACAAATTGCAAGACATCGCATGCTCTCCGTGCATTACTGCAACAAGCGACATAAATAACCTCCATCAGGTCCCTCTCTCTCCCCTCCTGAAAAAAACGCAGTTCTATACAAGTGGTTTCATCAAAATGGAAATGCTTTCATTTATTTCACTCCCCTTCTCTGTTCCTCCATCTTCGTTGCCCGAACACCTGCCCCCGACGTCGCAACCGCGCTCTTTTTTCGTAATGCATCATTCGCTCGCTCCGTATGTTCTGTTTCGCTCAAAGAAACGTATGCGAACAATGATTCTTCTCCCCGCATCGAAAGTTCGCACTCTCTGAGAGAGCGATCGGAATGCTACTGCTTTGACTGATGAGGAAAGATGCGATGCGTAACATAATAATTTATCTCAGATGAATGATGTATCAATGCAAGGCTTCTCGTCTAGCTCCTGAGGACAGAAACTGTTATTTTATATTATTTTTATTGGGTTTCTTATTAAATGCGTAGCTTATATCTGCCGAAACCAAATAAAAATTAACATTGTAACTAATATTTGACGTTGACTAAGAAGTAAATTAAGGAGACTTAGTTCTATATGCCCCATTTAGTTCAGATTGTTCTGCTGTTTCTAATATACGTATAAACTGTTTTTTCGGATTATTTCATCCCCATCTTTTTGTGTTTAATCCTCAACCGATGTTTTATTCATTCATTAACCAGTAAGGTTTTCTTTTTTGACATGAAAGTCATGTTGATAATTTCACGAGAGAAGTTATTATTTAATATTCTGTCACTTTTACAGCTTGTATGCAGACACGTTTAATTGCGTAAGCGGATCAAAGTAGACGTTAATAAAGTTTTGGTCAATCAGTTGCAATATTTGCGAGTTCTTTCCAAAAGCACGTACATACATTATAGAGGAATTTCATCCAATGAAAGCAGTTTTAGAGTGTAATTAAAGTAAATAAATGAGTATAATTGATGTCCCCGATCGAGGCTGCGTTATCTCAGTAAACGTCGTCAAAACAAAGTAATCAGTTTGAAAACATCGAACCCTGGAAATGATTTCAGGGATGCCTTTGAGTCTCGATGATATGCTTTAACGATTCAGAAGTTTTTGGCGACGTATTTCGGGGAGCGCTACGTTCTTTATTTACATTCCCGCATCCAAGTCGCGCAGAATTTGGGAAGCGGCTTATTCTCGGAATAACCGAGTTTTCTTTAATGAGTCGGGCAACGACGCGGAAAAGCCATAGACATCGCTCTTACCTTTCGGGGGTCGCTTTTCCAATCCGCCTCTATTTAACATTCCATCTAAACTTACGCGCCCTATGCTCCATCTCAAACTAACCGAAGTGAAGAGAGTCTGGGGGTTGTGTGTGCAGGCGGAGTGAGCGCGAACCTTGGCGAAGCAACTCGAGCGATCTCGTAATTACCGAGTGGTCTGATTAGCGGAACATTCAAGTAAGGCGAGGGCGGTCGGGGACTCGAGTGGGTGGCGGTGCATGGTGCAGTTAAGGAAATTTTTTCTCTTTCGCCGGAATTTAGGAGGGAGAGTCGAGTTCCTTTATCGCGCATTTTTTTCATCCGATGGAAAAAAAGCTGCGTCGGAGGTTCCTTCAGATTGCCTCCCCCGTTCCGCGAGTTTATAAATAATTATTTAAATGTTTGAAAAACCTCCCTCGACGGGGCTTTTTTGCGTGAAAGCTGTTCCCGAAATCTGGGGATGGCTGCGAGACTTTCCTTTGAGAAGAGATTGGGGGAGGGGGCGGAACGCTTGGATGGAAGTTTGCACAAGAGGGCCACGGGTGGCGCCCGCCAAAGGTAGGCGTGCGACGGCATCTGATGGAGGTTGATAATGGAAGTTTCAGCGTTTTAAAAATGCAGTAAGGTTACTCAACGTCCGTGTCTCGCGCGATATGTTAAAAGGAAAAGAGCGACTTAACACCCCACGCTGTTGCGCTGTCGTTCGGTGAATTAATTAATGTGAGGTCCCGTGGAAAAGACGGGGGTTCATTTTGGATTTTTCTTCCACGGAGATCTTACGTCGTAAATGTAAGAAATGTGAATCGCAAATGTTTGCTACGTCGCCACCTTCAAAATTACACGTCTAATACCAGCTTAATGTATGTATTTAAATAATTACGAAGATTATTATTTTAAAAGGTGTATATAAAGTTCATAGTATCATCATTAATAAAAGATAAAAAGTATCATGATCCAATGGCCAGAACTGAGTATTACAGGGCAGGACCTACAAGGCAGAAATATACTTATTAAGATACATGGATTTCATGGGCTTTCAGATCCGGAAGTATCTCCTAGGTTATACTTCTGTAGACATAGAAGAATTATTCACAAGCAAGAGAACGAAGGAATATTGAATTCAAGTAATTCTTAATCTTTGAGATGTTAATGTGGTTCATAAAACGAATATGTATATCTAAGCAGGAAAAGAACCTAAAGCTTTTAAAAATTGTCATAAAATAGCCCGTAAACGCAATAAATTAGTTTCAGAATTTATATTTAACGAATAGTTTAGTCATTTATTTAGTTAAGCTAGTCACTAGTTTAGTTCCACTATAATGTGAGATAACCAGCTTCTCTTAGTAAATCACAGCGCTAATTTTGGGTTCGCATGACGCAACTGCATGAATAATTGTGTCCTCAGCAATGCATTCTTTTTAGGGATTCTTCATATTGGAACCAGATAAAGAACTCCTTTTGGACCGTCCGAATATACCCCAATGAGCCCAACTTCAAGAGACACGAGCGCGCATCATAAAACGAAGGCCACCGAGTGGCATATTCAAATAACAGTCTCGTAACAAGCGGGATCGAGGCATAGAGGACCGATCGGATGATAAACCAATAGCGAACGGCTAGAGGAATTGAATGAATCTCCTTAATTAGAACACTCGACTACGGGCCGTGTTTGCGGCTCGGATCTTAACGAAACGCAATTTCAAAAGGCCGCTCCAGAATACGCCATTAGGCATGCGTTTCACGTAGGGAATAAGACAGAGAACAAGCGAGAAGGAACGAGATGACGAGGGAGGGTCTGGTGTCAAAGCAGGGGGAAACGAGACTGCTGCTAGCACTCGTGGATCAGCCAATGCACGCGTAAATATGCGTGGCTGCACACACGCACGCGGGCCCAAAAGGCTTCCGCTCCCGACCCACTCATGCCATTCACTCAGAAATCAGAGGAGCCGTACAGCTTCCTCTATCTTCCCCTCTATCCCCCTCTTACCCCCTCCATCAACCCCATCCCTATTCCCATTCGATATCAACGCTCCCCCTCCGCGTGTAAAAAAACAAATTTCCTATTTGCCAAACTTTTATTTCTTCCTCCCCTTTCCCCCCAGACTCGCTCCCCTCCTTCCCCCTCTCCCTTGAAATATTTAAATCACTCCTCAATGCAAACAGAATTCGCACTGTAGATCATAAAGGGAGAGAGGGTTTTGTTTCTTTCTCCCCCTTTTCTTTCCTCTCTCTCTTCCCTTGATTTCGCTTGTTTGTTTTCGCCTCGCTAGCTTGTATGTTTTGCGTCCAATTCGCGGTGCTGTACAAGGTTTGCTCTGCTTCGCTTAGGTTTTTCGCCAAGTCCCGAATTACTCATGCGATTTTGTTCGTGGTCTAATCCGTCAAGGTGAACCGTTGATGATTTAGAGATGAGAAGAGTCGAGAGGCGCTTGTTTCCGGCGAAAAAATCGGTGATTAATGTTTGAATTGGGAGCTGAGTGGAATTCGAGCGGTGTTATGTTTTCCGCGGGAATCGATGGTTTAAATGTCGGGGTAATTGCATTCCGCCTGCCGGAGATATTTAAGCGGCAGTTAAATCGTTTGATAATGTTAATCATCGCCGCTTTCCTTTTCGATGACGGATCCGTTATAACGCGGAATTTGGAGTTGCGTGAGTTATGACTTTCTCTGCAGGTATTTGTTACGCCATATTCTCATTTTTTAATTTTGAAGCGTGACATTCTCTTTTTGATCCTTTTAGCCTTTAACTCATTGACGCAGGACGTGTAGGATTCTGCGATTATCCAACAAATTCTGTACGTTGATTATTTGATCACTGAATTCGTCCAAATTTCGAATATATTTTAAAACGCAATAAGAATTTTTGTTGTTACGATAAATCTTGTTGCAAAGGAAAACATGGCTTTTGTAGTTGGTTTTTGAATTTGGTTGGGTTGTGTTTTTGATTTATTTATAATTACAACCCTTAAGAATTAGGTAGTAAAAATGAGTAATTTCGTGGGTTTGGAAAGTTTGTGATAAATTTTCAAACACCCGTCACGCAATTTACTGTGGTAATATTGGCTCAAATTTTGGCATTTTTATGGACTCTTGCATTTATGCATAGAAAACCTCTTTTATTTTATTTCACTGTAAATTGTGCATCGGATGTTTAAAAATGTATCGCAAACTTTCCAATGTCGTGAAATTACCAATGTTTTCCCGTTATAAAGCGATAATGTTACTATGACCTGATGATCTTACCATGTAGAGAAACTGGTAATGAAAAATAATATTGTGTGAAGATCTCCATGTATTTATTTAGTTTCATCATCGAGAAGTTCTACCAGTTCACGTTGTCGTATGCAATGTTTCTTGATAATCAGTTTCTAAATTATTTTATCGTTATATTTATGGAACAAATCCTCAATTAAAGCAAAAAATAGCGTATTGGGTACCTCATTGAATTCAAAATAAAACAAGAAGATTAACTGCTAGCATCTACCGCTCTGTATTCAGTTATTTCAGTTTGCCCCTACTTAAGCCTGAGCTCATGGAAAGGGTCAACTTAACCTCGAAATACACGGGTATTTCCGCTCACAAGAGGCATCCCTGATACATCAGCGGCGAGAGAGTGGTCAACAGAGAAGGGAAAATTGCGAGTTATCCGCCGTGATATAAGACGGTTCCGCCATCCGCTGATGAAAGGGAAAAAAGAGAGGAAATGAATGTGAGTTTGGGATAGAGGAAGAAATATTCGTTCGTTTGCCGAAAGAGAGAGTGGAGAAGAGCCTCTATTTCCTCCCACGTTTTATTTCACCCAAACCACTCTTTCTCCCTCACTAAGACTGGTATAAAGGGAGCAATAGTTCTTGGCTGCCCCGGGGGCAAAGGGGTTGAATGGGAGGGGAGTGTCCTAACCGGGAAATGGGTGAAAGAAGGCAGAGTTGGAGTGAAAGTGATGCAAGAAACATTTCACATGGCGTTCTGCTCTAGGATGGGGAATGGTTTTTCAAGGAATGTGAAGGGGGAAACATAGGTTTGCTTTCAGAGGGAGAGAAGAAGGGTTCAATCCCGTTCTTCTTTCTGTGCGCCATCTATCCTTTGAGCACTCTCTTCATTCTTACTTTTTCCGTCGATTCTTAGCCTCGTTTCTTACCGTTCTTCATTTTTCTATCTCTCTTTCCCCGGTTCCCATTATTTAATTCCTCGGGAAAGCAGTTTTTCGGGTCCCCGTCTGATCTACTGCCTTCCTCCGCTATCTTTCAATTATATCTCTTCCCTCTGACTTCTTTCTATCTTAAATTCTTCTCCTACTATCTCTCAATGTGACATTCTTTCTTTTCTCTAAGCCTCTCTATTTGTCGCTTTCTTATTTGCTCTTTCGTATTCCTCTGTTTTCCATGATGATTTACACTATCAATAAACTTAGGAATTTAAATAAAACCAGATGCAATTTGTGTCTTTAGAACAAGGATGCTTAAGGCGATCGAGATGAATGTGGTGGTTTCATTTTCCTTTTACGCATTGATGTCATGCTAAGATCTGAGTTCTGTCGTAGCTCGAGTAAGCTAATTCACTCACAGATAAACTTCGACGCTTTGTTTATTTAATTACTTCGTGGATTGACAATGAAATTCCACGTATTCAAGAGAAAAGAAGTCTATATAATTTTATGAATTAAAAGCTGTGTAATTCAACGTAATCATATGTATATATGATATTATCTTTGAGCAGAATATCTACAGCTTGTTGTGTATGTCACAACTGGGGTGAGGAGTTCGAATCACGGTCATTTTTGCGTCTAAGGGATTTTTTCTTGTGTTGCTCTTATAGTGGTCTAGCTAAGGATTGACGCCACTATCCTTTTCTATGGCTTAGGAGATCAAATTGCCCACATAACTCCTCGTCATGCTCAGATGAAGTTCTATTCAACTATATATTACAATATCTTCTTGATCTTCGCGACCACCTATACATTAATTGTTTACATTGCCTAGCCGATTCCATAGCTTTTTGTATAGTTTACCTAGATGATAGCACCATAGTTACAGATATCATAATTTCTGCGAATCTCTTAATTTTCAGCCGAAACTCTATTCTCTCATTTTTAAATAATTATTTTAAAATGCTACATTAAGCCGTATAGTAATTTTCAAAAATGTTTTGTTCAGGGTTAAGCTTAAAGGTTTAACCGTATAGTAAGCCAACGCTTAATCTATGGTTAAATCTATTGTGAATAGAGACATTACATTTTATTTTCCAGCTTCAGTATTTTTAACATATAAATCGATTTCTAATGTAACTTTTTTGGAGGTTTTTCTTGCTTGGATATCAAAAACCGTACTACCGCCGTATATATAGTGAAACTTAATGGTGACTTGCGTAAAATGGTTGTATTTCCCCTCTCTGAGTAAATCGAACTATAGTCTGTCCGATTCTCCAAAATATTTTCCTCAATTGAAAACGTTTTCATAAACAGTATAAATTACAAAACGGAATGTATCTGATATTTGCTCCCACGCTTCGCAGTAATACGCATTCCAATCAGCGGGCTGCAAAGAAAATTTCGGAATAAATTGGTATTCGCTAATTAAAAGGAAAAGTGAGGCTTTTATTTTCCCGGGACATTTGTCGAGATTTATTCGGACTGCCAACGCCGCTGAAAGGAAAACATTCGTATTTACTCAGCCAACAGCCGGTTATAAAAAAGCGGAAGGCTCGCCATTAAAGTATTATTTACATTCTGCCAGCAGGGAATCGCGTTTCAATTAACTGGACGCGAAGGGATTGCAAACAGCTTTCGCGTGCAATTGTTACCGCGTCGATGGAGGAAGAAAAGCAGCTCGGAAGCGCGGTCTAAGGAATCGTCCCACGAGGTGACCTCTGAACAGGTCACGTATCGGTCACCCGCCGTTGCATTCCCTAAGGAACCGAGCGCACACTTTGTATTTCATACTGCGAGAGAAATATAAGGTACTATTGGGAGAATAGCCTGCTCGCATGACCTCTGTCGAGAGTTTCTCTTTTGATTTGAGGCCGTATAAACTCGCTCATCCGATTTTTTTATGCTCTCTGCATTTTTCGTTTTTTTGTGCGTTTTGTCAGAACGGGATTTTTTTCCCGACTTTCGTACATCGCCTCTCAAAATTTTAGAAGTGGCCATTTTGGTCTGTTGTCCGTCTGCGCCTCGTTACTACCAAATGATATATGATACGCTCGGGGTAATAATATGTTTATTTTTGTTTCTCTAAGAATTGTTGTGACATAATCAAACACATAGCAGTAAATATACTCGTAATATACTTAATTATTTAAACTTAGTATGTATTGTGTACTAGCGTGTTTTAAGATTATAAAATAATCCATAATAAGATTGTAGAAATGCTTTTATTGTGATTATTGATTGTAGAGAAAAGCTATCCGAGTTTAACCTGCATATCTAATTAAATTAATCCCTCTCTTAATCTGTCGTAAATGGTGTGTCAGTGACATAATGTAAACTTAAATCTCAACGAATTACTTAGTAATTGATTATAATTCATAGTAAATTTCTTAAATCGGATCCTTGGCTCATGTATATCATTCATATACTGTATATTCTATTCATATTTGTATTAGGTTGATAGACGTCAAGTAATAGAGAAAAATTTCGTCTCGTTATTCAGAAAGCGGTTACGATGTTTGTGATATGAAAACCGCTTTCGAATTAGTTATAATAAGAATACACATTCCACTGCGTGACGTTCATTGTCATGCAATTCGTTCCGATTAAAAAAATTAAGTCTATCGATTTTCGCTCCAATTATCGAGCTTGTAATTTTTTAATGCGCTGTTAGGAGGTGACTTTTCATCACTGTTAAAATTCGCCCGAGCACTCTTGTAATTCCCTCAGCGTCTCCCCTCCCCTCCTTTCGGCAGATTCCGGAATTTTTACCGAATTAATCTGCGGAGAGAAAAAAATGGCGCTATATTCCACGGACAATTTCGCGGTAATTGGCTATCCATTGGATCGCCTTGCAAATTGTTCTGTGGAATTTCAAGTCTCTCTCGGATCGCGTTTTAATCGATCACCAGCTAATTCAATGTGGTGGACTCACCCACCGCTGGACGATCCCCAAATTGGAGTGACCTTTTCCAAAATGAGTTTCCGAGGAATTCCAAGCGCGAGCTGTTCTATCTCCTCGGACGACATCCAAAATTTTGCACTACGCAGCACAACTGCGTCACGGAAGACTTATCATGGCTCTGTAAGTGGCGACTCAAACACTAGCCAGCAGAGCAAACCTTTCGGGGAAGCGATACATCTTGATTAGCCTTCGCCACTGAGTATTCATAGGGAATTAAAAACGTGTCGGCCGTCGTGACGCCGAGAATATGCTACAGATATCGTGTTTGTTGTAAGGAGACATTATTTCGTCTTTGAGCACTATGTAGTATACCATTCCCGGTAGTTAGAAAATTTTAAATCGTTAAATATTGTCGATTGCGGGAGTTGGAGAAATACTTTGCTGTCCCTCACTATCATCTTTAGGGAGTAGAAGTATCTTTGTGAAATAGTGAAGATGCGGATTTGATTTATTTGTCAGGATTTTCTTTGTATTTTATCTCGTTCGCTTTTATTCCGTAAGCTTTTCTAAAATCAAAGCTTCCTTCGTATGCTAAAATGGCAAATTTAATTAGTAGAAAAATACAGATTGTTTTTTATCTTATATTTTCCTTTTGAATCAACTTTAGTGAAAGGTTTCAGTCATTTGTATGCTATTGTTTGATGAATTTACATATTTTTCTAGATAATCAGTTCCATGTTATGACTTGTCCCGTAATGTGATCTGGTTACTCAAAAACTGAATTACATATGTGCTGAAGTTATTACTTTTCCATTCAGTCTGCAATGTGTTGGAAGTTCGCGTATTTATCGATCAAATGTTGTGAATAACCAATAATATCGGTCGTTAAATTTTAATTTAGCAACTGTAAGATTAGGCTTTAGCCCAGGCAATTTTTTCCACTTATTTAAATGAGGTGTAGTTTGAGGATGAATCAAATCTCTGAATTTGGAGCCGAATGAACTATTTTTACAACACTTATTTAGTTCTTATGTTTTGATTCATCGAAAGTTAAAGTAAATATTATCAATACCACCTCTTCGAAAACCTTAGGCTTTTTCCATCCCTATCCCTTTTATTTTGAATAAAAATATTTTCTATACAAATCAAAACATTCTGAATGCTCTCGTCACTTCTTCACGCGATGTTTAAGGAAGCATCAATTCCATTCCTTGACTACTATTTGCAAAACGCATTCGTAATGGAATCCCTCTTTCCCTTGATGAAAGGAATTCGAGAAGAATATTATCCGTTCCGAAAACTCCATCTTCGGATCCTTTAAGGAAAGGGATGAGTTTCAAAAGTTCTTGGTATAGAAGAAGAAGAATAGAGACAGAACGTGCGAAAGGAAGGGTATCGGAGATGGATGGAGTGGAGAAGGGTGAAAATGGAGAAAAGAGGATGATTGTGGGGATGGAGTGGGCGAAAAATAGGTATCAAGGTGTCGATCTACGCCGTGGCAAGCTTTCTTTTGTTTCCGCGAGGTAAAATGTCTTTCTTATCACGATCCGTGTGAATGTGAGCAGAACGTATTCTTCAAGCTTCCGTTTTCATCCTTTGAATGGAAACAAAAGAGCGCTGCATCGCGGAAAGAGTACGTATTGATATTTTTTCTCAAAATGTGTACCGGTCGGTTTTTGTATCGATCTCTCCCCGATTATTCCTTTTTATTTCGAGACTATAGCCGTGTGGCGATTCATTGTTCCGTTCCTGATCCGAGTGTTAAAATATAGATTCGCAGCAGCGGTTTCTCAACGTGATGAATAGTGAGAGGAGTAGATCCTAGGCCTTAGGCGGGCTTTAGCATACATGTGACCATTTTAGGTGTTCATTACGGCGTTTTAGTCAAGTTTAAAACAATTACCCGTTTTAAATAATTTCCAATCTTGTCAATGACAAAATGGAAAAGTTTCTCCTTCAGTTTACTCAGCAAATGAATTTAAAGATTTCGATGTTTCCTTATTTGAACGTAGGCAACACGCCTCACGAGAGTGTCCTGAGGGTTTCATACGCGGCCTTTGCTACGAAATCGAATGCTAACTGCGGCCTTCCTAGACATCGCTTGTTAAGATAGCATAATGCTACAGATTCCTCACATTGGAGCATATCCCCAAGACCGTACATATATGAGATAGATCAAGTTCTTCTACGCCATTGGCGGCTCTAAAGATCAAGGTGAGTGGCTCTCAAGAAATGCCGGTGACTTTCGTTTGCGTGTAGGTCATTGGAGTAGAGTTATGCAGAGCAATTTGATTTTTGAAACGATTCTGTTTTCTCTTCTCCTGCAAACCCAAATTCCCACTAGGACACTGAGCCAATAGAGCAGTTGGTGAAGTAATGAACAAAATTCTTTTGGCTTAATTCAGGAAAACACGAGGATTATGTCCAATCAAAATTCCATAATAACCCTTGAATGAACCGTTTCGGGAAGAAGAATAATTAAAACATTTTCTGCCGAATTAAATTCTCATGGTAATTTCAGCTCATAAGTCCGACTAAGGAAATTTAATTTGACTGTAAGAAGAGGGGGCATTTGGTGGAAATTAAATTCCGCATCAGAGTCGGGTAAATACTCAAAAGAGGTAAAATAATTTCCTCAACAAACCTTAAGATGACAGCAATGAGCATTAAAGTGCTATCTCAACAAGAAAAGAAGACTTTTTTCCTCTGCCGAATGGAACCTTTTGATGTCGTAGAATGCAAACATGGAGAATGTTAGCTAAGGAGAGGGAAATGAGATTGAAAGGGGTTGAGGAAAAGAGAGATAAGGAAGACGAACTTCCAAGAAGAAGAGAGATCCCCACCGATATGTGTGTTCGTTTGAAGAAGAGTGCAAGGAATCCTTCTGGAAAAAATCACCGAGCTGTACATCACTCAAAATAATAGATATACTTTGATAACTCAAATGGAGTTTTCAAACCAAGGCGTACGGACCAAAGATCTCCTTCTTTTACTAATTGCCTCAGGTTTATGAGAATTTTAATTTCTCCCTTCGCTCCGTTATGTTTACGTTCAAAGTCAATCGGAAAATTAATTTAGAGTAAGATGCTCAATTTCATCTAAAGGTCATGTTTCCTAAAATTAATTACGTTATATATGAGAGAATACGGATAAAATAAAACAATGGATACTAATTAAGGTCGTATCACAAACAAAGAGCTTGGAAAATGTTTAACTTAAAGAATGTGTGAAAATAAGATACCTTAGCTTAGTTGGGCATTGATGAAATGTTAGTTGAGTTTGAAGGAGAATAGTTTTTGAAAATGTCTACTTAATGCTACTGCTACATTGACTTAAGTATCAATTTAATTCAATCAGGGATTATTTTTATAGTGATAATTATATCTATCTCCCATTTGTCTTTCGGTACAGAATTTCGTCTCCTTATTCCTCATGGCTGTAAAGACATGTAAGCTACTGAGATAGGAAGTAGTACTGAGTACGCTGAATATTGGCACTAATTAAGGTATTTTAATGGAATGTCAAGAAAAGTTGTTACTCGTGGGGTCATAGTATAGGGTACGTGTTACTTACATAGTCATGTTCCGCTTATAGCTTTCTGGCTTGGTGAGGAAATCAAGTGCAAACTACCTCACTCCTCATCCTGAATAATAAGCCCCTCTCCATTTACTATTTCTTGCTAGCTACTGGTAGAGCTAACGGAATTCTTTTAAAGGCAGATTATATTTACATCTGTGAAGTATGTTTTTAGGTATCTCATGCATAAGTTTGTAAGTGGGTGATCTTATCTAGGCTAAGAAAACCTTAGGTGAACAGAACAATGTACCCTTAGTTATAGGTAATAATAGTAATAATTTCGTAAATACGTCTTCAAAAATTAGATATTACTCTTCTGTTAGAATTTTTCTTCATTCCTTCTTTTATTATAAACTATTCCGCAATTTATTGTTTAATTTGAATGATCAGATGCATACAATAAGACTCAACTAGCGGAGGGGAGGGAAAATATATTTATCTAAGAGTTCGATCACATCACCGATTCCTAATGCTGGCTCCACGATAGTAATATAGTGGGGATGGGATGATTTAGCAGCCGTTGCTCTTTTATAAATTTTAAATACGTCTCTAATAGTGGGCGTATTTCATCACTCGTCGCCCAAACGTCTCGACGATTAATTATTTCCATCCGTTTTAAAGAAGTTTCCCCACTCGCCTCTCCACTTCAAACGGGGACCTCTCCTACAAATGCATCGAGGCATCGCAGCTGTCAGATTTTTCCCATCCCCGGGGAAGAGAGAAATAGAGAGCGCGATAAAAACCATCAGCGTGATTAGGCGAAGGGAAAAAACACTTCACCGCCCGAGTTTTTTTAAACTCCGACGCTAAGGGGAGGGTTGGCAGAAATTGCATCATTCCAAACTGCACCGGGAAACCGAACCGGTCCAATTTTTTCGGCCGTTTTATTATAATCGTCCCCCGCGAAAAAAATAAAGGCGTCCCCGACAATCAAGGCGGGAGGGAATGCTCCTCAAACCGCATCTATCCATTGACGCCCATCCCCTTGAACACAAACAGGCGCGCGCCCCTTTCTTCGCAGTGGGCTCACACACTCGAATTACCGTGCACAGACCAAGGAGGAGCTTTTAGGATAAAGCCCTGTTTAATCGAGAAAGGCCTCGCCATGAAGACGGCGCGAGAGGAAAGGGACTCCGGAGGCCAGGAGAGAGACATCGAGGCACAGTCTGAGGATTTCGCTGCGGAGAGACGTAAAATTCTTGGGGGGGCGAGTGGTTGGGGGAAGGCGGGTAAAGCGCGCACGGTGCCCAAATTACGAAAGCTCTTCGCTTAATGAGTTCTCGTGGTGCAGTAGAGTTTCCGTTCTCTACTTCCACCGACCCGACACCCCCTGCCACTTCCCTATCCCCTCCCCCCGACCTAGCGCAGCCCTTTCTTCGCCCCCCTCTCGAGGGAACCACTTCTCGCTATATGCAAACACTTGTGCTGTGCAAGGGTACCCATTAGTCACACAGTCTCGTGCCGACCCGCTAGAGGGCATTGACGTTGCCGCGTTTTTCTCCCGCTGTCTTTTTTCGGCGCGAAAAATGGCGACCGGTTGTTTTTTCCCGCCCGGTTGCGTTAATTTTTTCCGTCGGGACTTCTGTTTCTTTTCGCTCCTCCTCGGAGGCATTTCACGGTGTTGCGGCTGGAAAATTTCCGTTCTCCCGGTGAAATTGCGTGTACTACGTGCCTTCTTGGCTCGTTGTTCTCCCTGTGCTTCCCAAAGCGCTTTAGTCTTTATTTTGGATTAAGTGGCGATGAAAGTTCGAGGAAAAGCACCGTTCTATTATATGCTCACCAAGTAATTACTTAGGAAACTTTTAAGCATCCGGGATGTATGTCGTAGGCTAATTATTTCCTTAGCGTAGAAGACAAAAGTGCCAGGAAAAACATTTTAATGTAATTAATATTTAGCCTCATCCTTAGGCTTATGTGTTCTTCCTTCCAGCGGACAAGAGGTTTAGCAACTTCCAGATAATGCAGAGAATCAAGAGTGTTTCTGAAATTTTTAATTTAATTTAACCAATCATATTGTAAATAGCAGCCTTCGTGGAAAAACTTAATGGAAATCATTTCCGCAGAAAAGCCGTCATCAAGTTCTTTTTCTTACACTAGCTTAGTTTATTAGTTATTGTTTCTGTTCAGCAGATCCTAAGTTAAGTCCGTATAATGGAAGAAAGATCTCCCTTTTTAAAGCGCACTTTATCAGCCATTGTTTCTATGATGAAGTTTAACCCCAGTTCAATTACAGCTTGATTATATCTTAAACCAATGTAATATGACGAATTTTAAAGCATTTGGATGTTTAATAGATAAATCCAGATTGCTTACTATTTTTGCTTTGAACACAGATACTATTCAAATGAAGGAAATTTGTGGAACTATTAATTTCGAGCCGAAAAACGAGTGTTTTATAGTATTAACACTCAGCTTTCCCTTTTAAAATGTTCAGAACTTTCTAAACCTAGTTCTCAACTTATCAAAACCGTTTAGTTGAATGGCGCTCCATTATGCCGATCCTGGCGAATAAATTATCCGATCACAGGATTACAATACACGGCGTCCCCGCGCTCAATATTCATTCCAGGCCGAGGCGTCTTTGTCTACCACATTGTCGATTCGCCGACTCTATTTGCATCCCTATGCATGGCGTCATCCCCAGAATCCGTCTTCCAGAGGACCCGAATAAAAAACCGCTGATTAGGCGAATCCTCCCGTAAGAGGCATTCCGCTGGGTGCAGTGCCAATGGATCCCCTTCATTTCCGATTGGTTGAAGTAGCGGGCGAAGAACCGAGTGTCAGGGTGCGTTTGTGCTACATGGAGTGCGGCCGTGGAACTTGCTCCGCCAACAAGAGTGCAAAATTGAAGCCGGGAAACCAGAGAGGGGACGGCGACAAAAAATTCTGTGCTAGGCCCCTCGAGAGAACTGGCAGCGTTTTATGGCGGGAAGTTTTGAGATCTGAATAATTCAAAATGTTCCGCGTCGTGTCGTTGGGCTAAACGGGGAAACACAGACGGCGGTCGCGTGCATTCCGTTTCGGTTGCGTATGCAGTTTTCCAGTTCCCACGGCAATGTTTAGCGATACCGGCAGTGTCGCGGATGATGTAGTCCACGTAGATATGGGTTCCGCTTACGCTGCCCTTCGACGGACATCTAGAGCGAAAATCGGGATTGTGACGCAAGATATAAAGTGTCGTTGTCTGGTTAAGTCCAAGCACCTTTGCAATAAATGTCTTTAAATCAGTTTTATTTTTATTAAATATTTTAATAACAATAATAGTACATTTTATTCTTATGCCCTTTGTATATTACATTTGAAAGAAAGCAATATTAGGAAAATAGGCACCTCTGAGGCGAAGTCCACTTGTGTCGGAGCTAAGGCCATATCTTTAATTTAGATTGAACTATGCTATGGTTGATCAGTTTAGAAATGTTCTGGATGGGTAACTCTAATGATAAAACAACCAACCAAAAATTGGGAGTCCCGGGTTTGAGTCTTGATCCATCGGGAATAGTTCTATTTGAATATTAGTTACCAATCGTAGCATTCTAGATTCGGGGATTAACTGCCAAAGATTGCTTATACTTCCCCTAAAGGCGTGAGTGATTGTACTTTGTCTAGTATTACAAATCTAGACTATTATTACTCTGGGTGTTACAACTGTTACTCATTCTTTAAGATTGAGTCAACCTGTGGCCTTGTACCATCAAAAATATTCTGCACATGGACTGCTGTACTCGTGAATCGAACCTGGGCCCTCTGCGGAGTTAGCAAATCTCTTAACCAGGTCACTTCCGATGCTACCAAATTTATTTTATACTGTGAACATGTGCCATATTTTTTTATAAGTCAGAGGTATACACCAACGAAGTTTCAAACTAAAAAATGTGGTCCATATTCTGAATATTGGATTAAATTTCCATGAGATCACGCGGTCCGCAATCAGCGAGTATACTCGAGGTAAAAAAAGTCGTGAATTGAAAACATCGGCGCTTACAAAGCTTCTCCTTGTAAGCCCAGTATGAGTCGCATGTTCTCACGGATAGCTCCCTTTGCCTTGGCATTTGCACTCGTGTGGTTACTGCCAAACCAGGGGCAATCGGGTGTCCCTTTGTCTCTGATCGGCTCTTGAGCGTCGCTCCAGCGCATGGCGGTTTCCTAGCCACCGCCTCTTTGCCCGCCGTATTCCCTCTTTGGCTTTAATAAGCGATCGGCTAGAAATGGGAGATCCATAGATTTCGATTAAACGAGATTAACAGGAGAGAGTGGGTGAAAAAACCCACTCATTGTTCCATAGACAGTAAACCCTTCGCTCAAACCCGCACAGGAAAATCGATCCTCGATGCTTCTCGACCTCATTAAATCACCTCTATACGTCACTACGAAATTTCTCTCCGCCCCTCTCCAAAAACCATTCCACTCGCACTTTACGCCTCTAGATCACTTAAATTTGCACCCTCCGACCCTTCCGTTAACAATTCCCCTCTTTTTCATCCCCTTTCTATTCCGGCCTCGTAACTAAAATTCCCTCCCAGTCATCCAATTCTACGCCCGGTTTTTATTCGCTGTGTCACAATTTGGGTCTTTCCTCTCCTTCAATAACTATACGTTTCTATCCAATATATTTGTACTCGATTGCTCATGAAAGGAGGCCCTTTCCGGCTTACCCTCGCTTAGTAACGGATCAAACGACAACGTATCTTCATTATTATACCTAACAACAATATCATTACTCGTACCATTGCCTCCAAACTTAAGGTATGCAAAAATACTAAACAGCTGTTACCTAAATAGAACAATACACTATTCGTACATTTTTACGTTAAAGCAAATTTAATCTAAATAAGTTGTCGTATTTATCATTTATGAATTTATATGTATTGCATAGTAGCATACATATGTATCTATGTATGAATATATATCTTTATTTATTCATATTTCTCATACTGGTCATTTTTAATGCTACGTAAGATTTAGGCGTATTGCATTTTCCAGTTCTCTTCATTCGGAAATTGGCGTAATGCTAAAAGTGCTTCAACAGCTGTGGTAATTTCGTGCATGGGCTCTCGCCGGAAATCGAACCCATGATCTCTTTCACCAAAGCTGAAAGCGCTGCCCTAATGACTATACGGGACTCCTATTCGAAGATTCTCAATATATAAATATGCCCACAAATACTTCTAAAATATATTCATTTAAATATAAACATCCTTAAAAAAATCCAGATTTCACGTATCCATTTTGTCTTTGTTTTGGTAAACAATTAATTTCCTTTATCATTACTGATTGCTTAGACGATTATAGGCGTGATCTTATTATTTTTTAGGAGGATTGGAGAATCGCTATTTTTTCTATTTAAACAGCGTGGGGACCTGTAATCTTTGTTTTGTGTTCAGGCTTCGTTCATATTTCGAATTATTCGTGCTTATCCCACCGCAAGTGCTGAGTTTTATCAAATGAAAATTGCGTTCCAAGACATGTGAAAATTTCAGCGCTTTGCCGTGAATTGATTGTTTATTGTTTGTTTTTGGATAAAAATGTTTTTTCGAATAATGAGCAACATTTTGCAAATATTTACTCGAGCAGATTCATACGCACACTTCCATATCAATATTTTCCGTGTGACGGAAAAATAGGGCAGGTAATAATAAAATTGTGTTTGATTCATTTAATGCAATGGCTTTGTATGAAACTAGTGTAATATTGCGTATTAAAGTATTTGCTTGATACGAGTACTTTTTGTATTATTATCGAATTTGTTTCATTTCCGCGAAATATCTCCGAGTTATGAATAAATCAGATGTAGTTACATCCTAGTTAATACACATTTGAAATGGGTCTTTATCGGAAGATATCTTGAATTTGGCCTGATTTTACAAGTAAATATAATTGGAAATAGTTGAAATCTTTTTGCTATTTAATGTTTACCTATAATAAATTAAATATTCTCATATATTCTAAAGACTTTTACCAGTACCTTAGGATAATTTTAATATAGTCCAATCTTGTTTAACATGAATGTAATCAATATTTCGTTGCTATAAAAATATTTTAATTTTTTTATAGTCTCGGAAAATTTTATAAGAGAACAAGATCCATCCATTCCGTAATAAAATATTCTTACGATTTCTTGGTTGAATACAATTTTGAGAAGTAAGAGGAGCTCCAAAAAACCCAATTTTCTCCGCTATCTTTTCTGTCTTCATTTGCAGTCGATTCTCAGAAAAATATTTTCCCAGTCGTATCAGAATTGAAGCCCGATATTTTTATTTCATCCTGCAATCCTCTTTGCGACACACGTCACTAAATATTACCTTCGTATAATTTCCCGGAATTGATGAAATGAGTGATTAAGAGAGCAGAAGTTGGAAATGGAAGAGTCGGCTATGACGCACGCCGTTAAAAATGAATAAAATGGTCGGCGAAGACTTAAAGCCTCGTCTACGTGGAAAAAGTGCGCTTTAAGGTCGTGAAAAAATACTTAAAAAATTCCCGCTCTCCGCTGCTCTTTTTATCTCGGACCGATTGAATATGCGCACCTGAGGAATAAAATCTCACAAAAAAGACTCGCTTTCGGCGCGTCTCCTCTTCAGCGTTAATGTGTTGTGACGGCTCTCTCGAACCCTTTGTCTGGACGGAAACAACTGGAACATAATTCAATGATGAAGGTCCGGCGTCGTGTAATCGCCGACACGGCGTAAGTTGATTAAGGGATTTCCCCGTGTTTTTCTGAGGAAAGATTCCACCGCCCAGCATTAAATGAGATATACACGTAATCCTGTTGCATTAGAGTAACATGGTCTCTGATAATATTTCAGAAAATATATTACGAAGCCCTGAAGGTCTGAAGGTCACATCATCAACCACTTACATTATTAATGCTTATTTTTAGTTTCTACAAAGACTTCACGTTTGTTTTAACTATTATTTTGACAGCAGGGATGATTCAATATGCATAAAAGTATAAGAACATAAAATTTAACATCCATGCAATTCAATTGATAGATGAGTGAAAATATTTTGCTATCCTTAATGCGGGTCGGAATGGTATCTTTGGTTGATTGTCATCTCGAAGTTAATAGTAGATAGATTAGGAGATATTTTGAATATGTTGCTAATTGTGATATTGTTCATTACACATTTAAACGTAATTGATTTTGTGAAAAGATAACTTTAATTCAGTGATTTTCAGATTTTTTAAAGTTTTCGATTTATTAAAAATGTATTTTTTTATTTAAGCGCTAAAATTTTAGCAAGTCAAATAATGGAAAATGAGAGTTATTCAAGTTGCTTTACTTCTCAACTTAATAAATTATTTTTAGGTTTTTGATAAATTAACTAGCTAATTTTTTTATTGATTTCCCTGAAGAATCCTGCAAGATCAAGTCTAGTTATTTAATTCCTCCAGAAAAACAACTTCATACTGAATATCATATTCGAATATTCGAGAAGAGTTTGAGACTAGCAAACAGTTCGAGGCGTAGTTTTAGCGAGATCCGTGCTTTTTGGTCGTTTTCCACGTTGAACTAGCGCATCATCATTTCAGTCCGACTTCCGCTTTTCAGTCCTCCGCAAATACTCGGACCAGTCGAATCGGCAAATTGAGCATTGCTTCCGTCGATTTAAATTTCGAGGGAAAGATCGAGTCATTAATTCGACCCGTTGCTATGGGCAAACAATCGTCCCTCTTCCTTTAATCCCCCAATCACTGCCACCTAACCCTTCGCGCTTCCCCGAACTCAAATCGGAAGTAATGCCCTCCAACCGCCCGTTCCACATTCTCAGTTTTGGACCAATCCCAGCGTAATGGGATTTTGTTATCCGGAAGCGGTCCCTTCGTCGTCCGGGCGTCTTCTCCAACTAAATGTCGGAGAGAGCGCGAGTGGGTTTATAGCGCTCCATTCGGGACGCGATATGAGAAAACGCGTCCAAAGCAAATTTTCTTCTTCGACTTCTTTCTCGGAAAATGGAGCGAGGTCACGGTTGGCGAATCCCCTTGTGTTTACCTACTGTTTCGGCAGAGCCAAACGGAGTGAGAAAGGGTAGAGTTTTTTTTCCTCCGCCGAATTTATGACTACGTTTATATCTCCGGGCTGGAGACTCCATATCGAAAGCTTCGGGGTCCGATGGAGGCGTATTCTATCGTTTATGTTGCTCTCGGGAAGTAAATTAGATCTCGACAGTTTGTTTTTTTGCCTTGAGCTAACCTTTCCATATCTCTGTAAGAATTTTAGTCCTCGAGCTTCGGAGCTAAGTCTGAAGTTTTTCTAGACTGACATAGCAGTAGAATTTTCGGAAATTCTTCTGTATGAGAGATTTAAAATGCTGAGATTATTGAATATGAGCAGTAAAGTGACATTGTCGCAAATATCTCATTTCTCATTGGAATAAAAACCTGAAAATACCGAAAGAAAAATATGAATGGATTCGTTAATGCACTTTTAACGCATGCATTAAAAGTATCTTATAATGATCGCGAGAGAGGTGCATGTATCTGAAAAGTTATTGAACGAAAAGGTAATTAAACGAAAGATGAACTTACTGAAGGGAATCGGTAATCACTTAAAGTATACTCAGAGACATTTCCCAGTAGTACCAGGGCGAATGTAAAAGTCTTATTCCTTATTTGGTTTAGCTTGAACAATCGTGTGATTGAATATTTTAGGTACAGCATTGAATGTTGAAAGATTAATGTCAAGATTGTCTATGCGATAAACAATATTGTTTGGAAACCAATATTTCCATAGCTCTCTCCTCGAAATATCCTAAAGCTTGGAACTTTAATTTTTTAATATAAAAAATACGAATTTTTGGAAATCATAGCATCATGCGCTAAGTCTACATTATCATTTAATTTTCCTCTTAGCTAGAATGTCTCCTTAAATATTTAATCCACTCTCAGTAAATATTCTTCTACTAATTACGCTGGCAACATTCAAATTACTTGTCATCTTTCTCTCGTTATAGAATCCTATTTTCTCTCGCCAATCCATTAATCTAATTAATTTGTCTTGGCAATGTGTTCCATCTGATTACTTTTGAAATAGGATCATCTCCGTAAAACTAAGAATAATATTGTAAGTAAATATGATATCAAAATTAAGAAGTATAATTCTCTTGTATCATGTGACCGGATTAGTACCTTCCTCTCTGCTTCTTTCATAAAAACGATCTGAGTTCATCAAATTTGCCAGAGGACCGAATTTTTGCGTTACCGACTGAGATTTCCTGGAAAATATGATCGGAAATTATTTCTTCAGGGCTTCCGTAGCTTTAGGCTTCTGCGTACTCTTCTTTTCTTGGTGATGTCACAGGGATTAAAATACTCCATTGATAAATGAAAAATTACCTTGCGATTAATAACGTACGCAGAATAACTACATAGTAACAATAGAAAAAAAGATAACATTGAAGCTAGGAATAAATCAGTGTGTTACAATGAAAAAGAGAGATATATTCATCATCGCTCGAACACCAACTCCAGTATAGAAAAAGCGAGAAAGGTTGTGTGGATGCAACTGAGCATAAATGGATGGAAAACTACCTGTAGGGCTTAGGCGAAGTTACATGATAATGAAATAGCAAACAATACCTGCCGAGGCGTCTTGATTGTTTGATATTTGAGATCGAATATGTGCGAGGGAAGACCTACTCGTATTCCTGTTCGCAGAATATGAGGGAAGAGAGAGAGAGAGAAGAGGAAAGAAAAGGAGGAATAGATAGAGGATTGGGCCTTAGGAATAGTTGGTCTGAGTTTCCTTCATCCTCATCTCCCCTCCCAAGAACTTAGTTTCGTAACTCGATTACTGCTGGGGTATTGAAACCCTGAATAGAGAGGCGGATGAGACGTATTTCATTGGGAGGGGTGGGACGTACGGGACCCCGGTGGCTCCGAAGTGCAGCCCGGGCGGAAGAATGGGGGCCTAAGGGGGTGGCTGTGTGTAGTCCGTTCCTTGGTTCCGGTGGAGATTATGTACTCTTCTTAAGGTGTCCCAGGGAGACTAAGGGAGGCGGGGGTACGAAGAGGGATAAATATCCGGTGTTCCGCTGTATTTCCATCAAAAAAAGCTCTTTCTTCCGTGTCGCATCTGAAAATATTTTAAGGTAATACTCGATAAAAAATTCTAGGAAGACTTCTCTGGCCCTTGGTAGAAGTAAAACCCCATTATGTTTAGTTTGGATAACTAAGTAAACATCTGCAATATCAGTATCAGAATATCTATATTCGGTAATTTAGTTTTTTGTGTTGTAATCTTTACTTTCTCTTCTCATCACAGTTTAAACTCGTTTATCTTAATTTTTATTTTGTAATTAAAAACATTTTAATGAACAATGCTTTCTGAAGGCTTGTTGTAGTTATTGGCAGGGAAGAGTAGATATACATTACCTTCGTTTAGCAATATTATGTCTCCTTTTGCTATAAACCCATCGTATTTTATATCTTTGGAAGTAAAATACGTTTAGTTATGCATAGTTGGCTATTAACAGTATCTTAGTTTTACCTTATTTTTCTATCTTCTCTATGATTCATTCCAACGGAATAGTTTTGAGTTCATTTATCCTTCAGATTGTTGGGATAGTACAGTTCGGTATGATTTTCTACCTTGATAACTTGTGTCATTCACTTCAATCTCTAGGGTGAACTAATCACACGAAATGAGAAGAGTTTATGCTTATTTCAATTCTTCCTTAGCGGAAAATTTCTAATTATTCACAGCAGGAACACGTTACTTTCCATTAGTAAGAGTTTAACCAGACGGACGATTACCTCAAAATGATAAAGCATTTACTTCTGCGAAGAAATGCCCAAGTCTAGCGATGCGAATCAATTTCTCGGGAGGAAGGAAGGTGGAGCGGGAGGAGGTATTTTTCGGAGAGAATTGCGGAGGGTCGGGATTCCGAGAAAGGTTTTGGAAATGAGATAAAGTTGGGGTTTTGGAACTAGAAAGGATTTGCTCTGTATGAAGAGGGAGCGTGTGCACGGCAGTCGAGAATGGGGAAGTGAGGTAAAAAATGTCTGAATGCCATTGTAAAAGTCCTGCGTAGATTCGCGGTGATAGATCGTACGATCCTCGTCTACAGAAACAATTTTCCCTTTTTACGCTCGCATCCCTTTCGGGGGTGGGCGGGGAATTTCCTCCGGTGCGTTATTTTTTATATCGAGAGACGGGAAACATCGGCCGTGTTATAAGAGTCTGGGCTCATTCTTCATCCATCTTCAGCGCCAATCACGAGGCAGAGCTTGCGACAAGGACGACGGGGATTATGGAGGGAACGAAGAAAGGATAGGTGGAGGGAAAAACGTCCCCTCGCCACCGATGAACTGAGACAGGGCCCTGATAGGGAGCGAAGGAAAAAAGGGGTTGAAAAGGGGTCCTCCGGAGACAGCGAAAGAGTTGGGTTTAGGGTATTGGAGGACGAGCGATGGAAATCCTCGATAACTTCCGATAGAGTTGGGATTAAAGTCTTCGGTATTGTGAGACGCGAGGAGGGGCGGAAGAGGTATGGGTAAAAAATGGACCAAAAAATGAGGGGATTTTGAAGGAGATGATTTACTCGGTTAAACTGCACGACGGAGTTGGCGCAGTCTTCCCCATAACGGAACGCTTCTGTCTGTATTACGTCCGTATTTATGCTTCACTCGTCGCGTTCTATACGCAGAATTGGTGGGTTATTTCTGAAGGATGTTATTTTATATCAGAGATAGCTTATGAATACTGAAACCTAAGATGTTAGAATCGGTGCAACTTTCTGTGATATCCACACATTTGCATGACATTCCTGTCACGCATAGTGATATTTAAAAAAGTTACTATCGTAAATATCGCTAATAATTTCTTTGAGAAAACAAAATTTAAAATAAACCCATTTCTATTGGTTCATAATGAAATGCTGCCATTTTAAATTAGTAATGGCTAGGATAAGGGAGGTTAACATAGTGAGCTTTAAATCGAAAGATAATGTAAGATGCGTATTTTCTCGAAATATATCACTTAGGTGCAGAGCAAAACTCTCAGTTGCAAAACAAAAGCAAGTTGTATTAAAATAAATAGAAAGTACTTTGCGAGCATAATGTTGAGGTTCAGATATTTTGTTATTGTAACATCATGTTTCATTCATAGCATATCAATGTAACGGGAATATCGTCTTCTGTAATATCTTCGCATAGAGTCATATTCACCCGCGCCTCGTTAAAGTCCCTCGTGGGTCACCTTTAGTTGTAGTTTTCGGGTCTCTGAATTTAAAGCGTTTTTCCGTTGCTTGGTACATCAATCTGAAAATTCTCAATAAAGATATTTGATACGGCCTTATGCGTGCTAAAATCATAAAATTCGTACGAGTGTTAAAGGTTACCAAAATATCTGTTTTAAATATCCAGTTACATCGTTACTAATCAACATTCTTGCGCGTCTTAGATTTTTTCGACTTGTTTTCGTTTCATCGACATACTCGACGATGTTGACGAATTTGACGATGTAAAATAAAATAGAAATTCCCATAGATTGTGCAAAATGCCGAATGAAACTTCCTCATTGATCTTTAATCATGAATATTCCTCTCGCCGAAATTCTGCTATCTCAAAACTCAAATCCATCTCATCGTAATTTTAACTTAACATTGTTTTAGCCGAGGATCTGAGGAATCTTAATCAGTTCCGATGTTTTCAGGCGTCGACATGGAGGGCCCTTTTTCTCCGGAGCGTCAAGAGGAAAAAACAATTCCGTCGTTGTATTCCCTTTTCCCTCTAAAGCAGCCGCTCTTTGCCTTTAAATGGGTTCAAAACCTAATCCCCGTCAAACCCCCACCACACCCTCTTATCTCTCAACCTTTCCCCAACGTCCGTTTTTCACAGCTCTCTGCCGCCACTCCCGCACCAATCTAGCACCACTAACCCCTTCCGACCGCATCTTTATCAGCGCACCAAAAGTCCTCGTCTCCAGAAAATATGTTTTATACCTCCATTTTTTCCTCTTCCCCCTTGTGTCTCTTCATTTCTCTCCCTTTCCTCTTCTTTGCCTCCCTCCTTATCTTGCTCACGCCTTCTCTTTCTCCACACACCTATCTTCCTCCTTCTCTATCTCACTTTTTAGTGCTGACGACAGCTGAAAAATTGCGTCCCGGGGCGTCTCGTGGAATCTTAGAGCATGCAGACGTCGCAAGGCGCTTTTTAGAGAGAAAAAAGAGATAATGGAAGAATAGACGCGAGGCGTGTTTATTTTTTGTGTACGCTGAAGAGGTCCTGAGATGGTGGCCTGGTTTAAATGGGAAGATGGTAGGCGATCCTGTTCTCTTAAATTGTACTCTAGAGTACATGGCTCTCAGAGAAGGAACTCAGTCATTCAGTGATTCCAAAGCCATTGATGTCGTAGAATTATCTCAGTTATCGCTGCGCGTGAACAAGCACGGTTAATATGTACGACATGGAAGAAGAAGTAAAGTAGCGGTATGCTTACTACCAAGTGCTCTCTTTATGGTTTTGTATTCCTATAGCTCATTGTTTGGCATTTTTGTGCTATATATTTATATATTAAAGTACACTTCGCTTCAGCTTTTGGTTAAGTTAATTCAAAATTAAGACGTTTTTGCTTGATGATTGGAATATAAGCAATTACCCTGTATTTTAGAGGAGGTTGAAGAGAGTGCGTCATGTTCTTTAAATTTCTGTATGCAAATATTGAGGTACCTTGTTTAACTCCCCAATACTATATCTTTCGTTCATTCAATGTTGCGAGAAAACGTTGTTTCAATCTCTAAATATAATTAAATGTATAACAGAAGTAACTAATTTTGGCGATAATTTACCTCTGTACTCATAATAATTCTGCGGATTATTTTGTTTGTGGTAGCTTTTGCAGTAACTAATCTATCACGGGAAAACTTACGTAAGACATAACTTAAGTTTCCCCATATTACCTCATATTTGAAAGATTTCCGTTGAAAACCTACTCCAAGTACCATTTAAATGCTCTGGGTGTCATTTAAAATCCATCCCTCTGAGCATTTGTTTTCAGAAAAATCAAATTTTAATAGCTCATGAAGTTTTTTACTAGGCTGTAATAAAACAAATTACGTATTTGGACTTTCCTTGAAGAATGTCATCAGAAGTTATGACCGAATACATTGGTATTAAATTAGTCGAGGGTAATTTAAGAGATAAATCTTGCTGCTTTATTAGTTCAAAATTAAGAGACTCTTTTTATGTCATTTAAATCATCTCGGAATTTTAAAGTTCCCCAATGGAAGAAAAAATGATTTGGCAGGATATATCTGTCAAGTCTCCTTGTCATTGATGTTCAAAGTCTCAATTAAAGAATCGTTGTGCGGAAGGTAATGAATTGAAATTACAGCTGTGTGTTACTCACACTTGTTTCAAATATGTATTTTAGTGAGGCTATTAAAGTCACGGTAGTCGTTACAAATTTAACGATTCGTTTCCTTTTAAATTATGCGTAATTAAAATCTTGTCTGGTATACACAGTGGTTCTTTTGGAAGACGAATTCTTTTTTCAGTCATAATTCTTGTACCTTGGCTGTTAATCTTTCAAATCTTGATGGAATATTTTTGATGATACTATTGAAACACTGTTGAAATAAAAGGTACAGTTTAGCCCGCGGGGAATGTATTTTCCTAGAAAGAAATATCCCTTTATCGAAGATAACAATGCGCTTGTTTCTGGAAGTTCAGACGAAGGAGCGGGTATAAATTAATACGCACGCATCTCAATGCTCGAACTAATTCTCTTTACTCTTCTCAATGCGATGGATAGAGAGATGTGGAACTTCCTTCGGGCGAGTTCTCCCTCTAAAGTTTCCCCACTCACCATTATGGAGGTAACTATCACGCTTGGGTGATCGCACGCTGTGTCGCGAATGGGCCTTTTGTCCTCCCTAGCTGTTGCATCTTCATTCTAAGTTCCACGAATCCCTCTTTCAGACGCGATTCCTTTCAGCAATCGAAGGTGAGACTCCCTAAGACGTAGGACGGTTTTATTCGTGATTAACTTAAACCTTACCTGCATATGCATCTCAAGACCCAATTTGCTTTGAAATACTGCCGCTGATCGTTAGCTATCTCCACCATAATAATACTTAGCAAAGCTTGACGTTTCATAATTAAATTCAGAAATGCTGCAAAGTTGCACCTAGTACTTAGCATATCAAAATATAATGCGTCATATTCACGCAGATGCATTTATTTAATATATCTATCAAGTAATTAGAACCACCATTCAATTGCCCCCTGCCACGAGCCACTGGCGGATTGCAGGGTTTAAATGTAAATGTAAATGAAATTGTATTTTACCAATTTCTAGAAGAAAGCAATTACGTTAATTTGAGTAGTAACTGCGAGGGATTGAACGAAGAGCGACGTCATAGAAAAAGTCTGGAAATGAATCCTCGGAATATTGACCCGTCAGACTTTTTTCAAGTCCGTTTTTCTTGGGATTTTTTGTTATATTTAGTCTGCTCCCAATCTATGGCATTATTGGGACGATCAGATAAATCTATTTAAACAAAATTTTATCTTTATGAACAAGATATTACATTGTCAACCCGCTACATTGTCTTTTAAGTACTATCGTCCTGGATTTACTTTTTAATTTACTTAGATCCCATTATACCTCCTAAGTGTGACGCATTACTATTTATATGACTCTATTATGCTATGATAACCTTGATTATCCTTGATTATCCTTGATTATTTATTTATTTAATTAATTTTTATGTTCCAATTAGAATTTATGGCTAGGTTGCTTCCCGAAGTCTATAAATGAGCACATTAATAAAGATATACATTAATCATTGAATTATTTTGTGTTAATTACATTATCCAATCAGTTAAAATTAAGTTTTTATGTTCAAAAATAAATTTTTAATCGAAACAAAGTTTTACATAAAAATAAAGTAGTACAAGAAAGAAAATTAGGCAAAAATCATGGTAGATCATATTTACAGTTAGAATGATTGTTGTTTGAATAAGAACGTAAGAAATAATGAATTTGCGCATTTGCGTAATCGTCCATCCAAAATGTGACCCGTGTTATTTACTCCACGTTAGTCCGTAACAGCGTGAGAAATAGAATTTTTCGAGGGCGAGCCTTTCGTTTGTTCAATTCGTTAAGCCCCGCCTTCTCGTTATGCGCCCAGGCACCTAGAGCAAACAAAGGCAAACCATTGTGAGGGGCAAATGCTATTCGATTTACTTTTGAAGGCAAGGAATTTGGCGTACTGCTGCATCTCCCCCTCTTTAAAGGGTCCATCTTCCCCTGCCAATCTCCGCTCAACACTGCCGCAGTTTCCATAGTTCACGCATGGCTTCGCGCCATTCAAACCTACGGCCGTTCCCAATTCCGGGGCCAATTACCGCACGATGGGTAAAGGACACCTTTGGGTCAGCGACGGGAGATGGGGGAGTGAGGGATGGGGTATGAGGGACGGAGGAGCGGGGGTCGTAAAAAAGGGTCCCAACTCCCAGATGGCCGTGTTTTACTATTCGTCTGGATCGCACGTTATGCCATAAGGTGGTCGAGGATCAAATACATATGGTTTCTATTTGCGGTCCTTTATTTTCTACTCCGCGAATTGGACTTTAGATCGCAGCTGCATGGTTTCCAGGTGACGTTTGCTTCCTGAAAATGTTTTCCGTTTCTCCCATCCGGTTCTTTAATGTTTGAGGAACAAATGCTGCAATTTGAAACTGCTCGATCTCTGTTTTTGACCACTTGGAATACAAGTACTATCTCTGACTCAAGTAAGAAATTATACAAAAGTTCTTGAAACTTTTTCGTGATTGCTTTTGTAATGATTTAACAGACTTGATTATGTTAATCTTCCTCCCACGCAACGATCGACGTTTTTTTCGGGTCTGAATGCAAACACGTCAATTTTTTTGTCTTTGCTGACTAAAAGAGAACTCCGTTGAAGGAGAAAATGTTTTTATATTTTTATTTTATCTTAGAGACAACGTCAATAAATTATCGTGATATTTACTGGAAAATTTAAATCGAACCATATGTGAAAATATACTTAAAATTATTGTAAAAAGTTGATATTTCCACTTGATTGTGACGGCTTTTTTCATTGCCAAAGCAAAGGTTCTATTTAAAATGTTATTCTGTGTAAGACATCTTCCTAAATCTGCATTTTTGTTTGTGTTTTCTTCTTGTGGAAATATTTTTCGCAAGTTTAATCGGGAAATCTCATCGCACAATATCAAGCCGAAACAAATTTATTCTTTCTTTATTTCCTTTAATTTTCCTAATTTTCCTTTTAGTGACGATTGAATGAATTTGTTGAAGTTATATACGTTAATGTATCATGTTTATTTTGGGCGATGGGTATATGGGGAATATCAGGCTCTTTCACCCAAATCTATTTCGATGAATACATATATATGCGCACGTAAATTCTATGAATAGTCAATCATTGTGAAAGTAAGCGATTTCAGTAACCTGACTCTTATGTATGTCCGCTGATCCTTCAATAGAGCTAGGATATTCTCAATGTTGATGGACGATGAGGCAGAATTTTAAAGCAAGTTGAATATTCACCCAAAAATCACGAAGTACCCAGGTCGATAATCATCTTCATGCCGATATTTGCGAATTCCTTACCAGCGCGCTCGTCATAAATCAAGGAGATTTGGCAACGTCCTCAAACAACGCCGCTCCGTTTGGGATGAGACGCGAGATTAGGAACATCGTAAACCTCCGCTTGTTATACTCAGCCGAAGACGGAACGGCACAAATCCGGTAATTATTTCAACAAACAAGTCGTAAACCAATTTTCAAAATCCTCTCCCCCAATCTCAGTTTGCTGGGGAATCGAGGTTGGTAATATAACACGTCGGAGAGCCGATAAGGGAGAGCTCGTGGGGTGGGCAGCGTTAGTGTAAGGAAGATTGAACGGACGGGGCGATATATTAGCAGCTCCACGGCCTATCAGTCCACTGTGGACGGCGCAAACCCTTGCTTGGGACTCATCAGTTTCCTGGGGCAGGATGACTCAATTCCCCGCAAGGAACGCCCGCCGCTGCCGGGGAGCAATAAGGGGAGTGTGCTAGAAGAATGAAGCGACCCCTCAAAAGAGCAATTGCTTCCATTCTTTTCCCTCTTCGATGACCTTTCCCACAATTCGGCCTTACCTACGTCAACAGGGTATCTCGGGGACCAGATTAAGACCTCCCTTTCTGCCCGTCTCGTATTGCAGTGGTTCTCGACCAACGACTTGCATCCACTTGGGAAACAAATTATCTTTCTCTTGTCGTCCAAAGGGGACTGCAATATGATCTCGTCACGTCATAACTTCATAAAAGTAT
This sequence comes from Sympetrum striolatum, assembly GCA_947579665.1. Lineage (NCBI taxonomy): Eukaryota > Metazoa > Arthropoda > Insecta > Odonata > Libellulidae > Sympetrum > Sympetrum striolatum. Next base: position 85,659,571 of record OX388345.1, read on the forward strand.
GTGCAGATTGCGTTGGTTGTGGAATGAGGAGGAAATGTTTTTGTTTTTCCTTCTATACCAGTGAGTCTCTTCGTTGCAAATTTACGTCTAAGTCAGTCTTACATTTTCTTGTTTTGGTCTTTTGTTCTCTAAAAAGCATCACATAAATATTAACCAAAGCGAAAGAAATACACGTAAAAATATTATTCGAGAAATTCATTCCAATAAGAATAGTTATAACATTAACTATTTTGATAGATATGTAAATATCTATTTCGAGCAAAACACAAATATAGAACATGTACTTCCATACCCATCCATTCTTTCTAACCCCAAGGTTCTGGGTTCGAGTTCTTACTAACGGGATTTTTTGGTGCCTGGATGGGCATGGAAGTACTTGTTCTTCTTTTGTGCTCGTTTCTCTGAAAATATGATCCATTAGTCCGTTTGGAGATTGCAAGACAGCAATTACTTCTAGCCTCTTTTATATGAAATCAGATTGCTAAACTGTTTTGTATTTTCGTTCAGTTATTCAGTTTCGATTTTAGAACTCGAGTTATCGAATCCGTCGCTGAATCCGTCAAATGTATGCCAAATTTTATTATAAAATCGGTAGATATTTTGAACAACATCCCTCGGATTGGGGTGCTGAATTTTTTGGCCCGATGTATGTACTGCCATTGAAGTTGGGAACAAGTCATGGCTTTTATTCAGTACTTGTCAAAGCAGATTATTGGTGGGACTAATATTTATCTATTTCCTTTCCCGAATTCGGATTTGTCTATTCCTATCCTTCTCCTTCATCGCTTTAAATCACCAGCCTCCCCTAAGGAGCAGCACTAATACCCGTCCTGTCCTGTTGCAAAATATCTACCCCACGTGCGCACACAAGAGCCGCTTGCCAATTTCCCAGAATTCTACACCATAGTTCTCTCTTTCTGCCATATATTGCTTCTTTCCGTATTTCCCTCCAGTTTGGGCTGCGAGTGGGCGAGCAGAATGGGTCAAGTATTAAACCGAACGGCTCCGAGCGTCCATCTCTCATTACATCGCTAGGTAGCGTCGGAAATCTTGTTTGACTTCGCGGCTAATTCTCTTCTGCCGTCCCTTTCCTTCTCTTTCAGCCTAATAACCTATTATATCGGAAAGGGAGTTACAGTAGGATTGCAGGGGAAGCGATTAAAATCCGTCGACCTTGGGTCGGACACTGTTAGAGGACCCATCCCTTAGATCCTCCGACAATTTGGTCCTCTCCGACATCCGAACGACTTCGGATTTGCATAAGGGAGTAAGATGGTATAAATTTGATTCGGAACTTATGCGTAGCTGAACCTCCGGGCAATACCCATGTTTGTTTTGTATTCCTTGCTCGTTATAGGAAGGACCAGGGCCGATCCAACATTGCATCTGTAGTTGGAGCGAATCAATTATCCCTTTCAAAGGCCATATTTCTCTGGTGAAGATGTTTTCAATTAGCTAGAAATTATCGATAATCTGCCTTTAAATCTTCTTTAAAGAATTTTATACTAAATTTAATTTATTTATTTTCAAAGAACATCCCTGAAAATGAACCAAAATAAACTATTGAGTAATTTATTCCGTAGAATAATTTTAATAAATTTGAGAATCGTGATAAGTATCATGCATTTAGAAAATTACATAATTCCTTTTTGTTTGTTGTTCAATGGCATTTAATCAGTCACTGAAGTATTCTTCGCTGTTCCTGAGGAAGGCTGTGAAAGTATTCTCATGCTGCTCAAGTTATATTAGGAATCGAATTTTACGTGTGTGATTATAAATATCTCAAAATTCATGTCTTTTTTATTTTTCTTAGTGCCTGAACAAAGTTCAGTAATTCAAAAGCCGTATAAAAATGTCTCTGCAACAGACTGAGGATTTCATCGTTAGTTTATCGCAAGAAAGTAAACATTTGGCTTTGAAATCAACGTTTCATGGAGTGCAGTCCTTTCCCGATGCCAATGGATGATCTAGTCGATGCATATGTTAAGGATTTTGTCACCTGACATCTGTTTCGTGCTGAATCACCGATCGACGTCATATGAAATGAATCCCCTTACACAAATCCTTCCGGGTAATTCTCGACTACAGATTTCTTGCGCTATCCTCATTCTTGGATTAAGCGAGGAAACAGCCGTAATCCAATGCGCTCGAGGATATCAGAACTGTGTGTTTGATGAAACGACAGTTTATCCGCGGAGTGCAGCCCCCGCAGCGACCGAGACTTACAACGTCAACTCTCTCCCTCGTCAAAAGGAAATTAAAATTGCTACTTAATTAGCGGTGCCTCGTTCAGTATCCGTGTGATCCGAAAGGAATGTACGAACCAAAAATGCTCGCGGTTAATTACTGTACATATCTTCCAAAGGAGGATTTTGAAATCCTCGTGATTACGTTTTTAGCCGGAATTCGCATTCAATCAGCAGAAAGCTTCCTCGCGGCACTTTGATCCCTCTCTCTAACACCGATCTATGTTATACTATCCCATTAGCTACGAATAACATGTCTCTGGCGAAAGGCTTAATTACCCTCTTGCTCATGACATTCATTCCCAATCCAATGTCGTTGTCGAGGAAAAAGGATCCGTTCGGAAGATCTTGTTCTCAATTTATTAACCTCCAGAGTTAACGGCAACTTTGGATACCTCATTATGATTAATAGTTGAGTTTAATTAAGTACGCTTGAATATTACCGTCTATTAATCAATAAAATTGTATAGCACGCTCCATGCTTATTTACCCTTGCATACAGTATTTACTTCATACACATGCTTCTACATTTCCTTATATTTGTTATCATAAAGCGTAACAATATAGGGAATTTTATTTATGGTAAAAATAAGCTCGCATAACAATCTCATTAAAATGTGTATTTTGCCTTGCTTTCAATTTTATTTCTGAACTTTGCTCGTCTCTTTTCTTCAGCTCCTTGTTTATCACTTTGTTCTCCTTTTATCGGTTTTCCTTTCCCTTTAGTTGAACAAATTAAAATAAACGTAAGGTAAAACTTTCATCTAGCTACGCCATCAATATTTCAGTCAATATTTATTCTTAGCTTCGTCATTTCTTTGTATCTCTTCGTATTCTTTACTTGTTGGAAATGAGAATGTTGTATCAGTCATTCCTGCATTCATGAATGTTTCACTTATTAGAAAAGAAAATCCCTTAGAATGGTGTCAAAATGAAAACTTGCGAAATCATTCATGTTCCTGTTTATGAAACACAGACCTACGGGTTTCATCAACGTTTTTCTGGCACGAGTCGTTCTGAAAATCGAAGCGCACATTAAAGTTCACCCGAATACGTGGTCGAATAGAACCACGAGTCATTTAAAATTCATCTGCGAGATGTGCTCCGAATGTAGCTGACGCGGTGGAAAAAGGCTAGCAAGTATTGGTTTTAGGGCGATGTACAATCTCTACACACCCAGGCGTAAACATTTTACGCACGGCCTCACGCACAAACAGCGCTCCGAATCTAATACCGTTTTTGCCGTATGACCTTTTCTTGCGCCCTCCCTTCTTCTCATCTTGCCCATCGAATTACGCTCTAGCCCCCGAAGCCATAGATGGCGCTGACACTCCCCTGCGGGTGCAATTTGGGATAGAGCTCCCGTGCAGTATCACCGACCCACCCTTAACCTTACCATGGACGAGCCAAAGGTGAAATCTTTCGAAGCGATTTGGGAGGGACCCTATATGCCGGCGTATGTGGATGGTGGGATATGAGGGGGGAAGAATGGTGATGGGACCTGCCGAATAAAAGAGCGAGGGTGAAGATATGAGCAGAAGGAACTGTCCGTAAAAAGGTCTTACGCCGACGTCCATTGTTGGGGGTTGATAACGTGTTTGAAGGCGGTTCGGAATGCGATGCACCTTCCCTCCGCCTACCCTTTTAGCGTCGAATGTACCGAAAGAAGTTGTCGCCAACCCAAACTGCGGGTTTGAGGTGAAAGGTGTCGGACGTGGTTTTGGATTTCGTCATCGACTGGAAACCGTTCTGAGGAACGCATTTGACGGATTCCCTCAATATGCGGTGTGGAGGAATCGCAGGATGTAAGTCCTGAAGGTTCGAATAGCATCGGTCAATTTTCACTGCTGCTAAGCGTGATTTGGATATAATACTTGCACATTTCTGGTTCAACACATTTTTTGTTCGAAAATTAAATACATTTGAATACTCATCAAATCCTTTGGATTACGCTTCGCTGTAAGACACTCACCAAAATTTCAGTATCCCGTCAGAGTCGATTTGGATTATATATAATTATTTTGCATCCAATTCCGTAAATTGATTAGAGTTCATAAAAATGCCATGCATTGGTTATGGAAGCCTAAATAATCTCAGTAATACGTTGTAATATGCCTCGAATAATTTTTCTCTGACAATGAGTTGTTGGAGAGTGAGTGTGACCCTGGGAGATGCAACCCCAAACACACGGCTGTTATGCGGTATCGCCGTAACGCCTGATGTACCTAAAATGGAGCATCAGGCAATATGTGACAGCCGTAACTGATAAAACAACTTCAGATTTAAATAAAATACTGTAAATTTGTAAATTTCGATGCTTGAAAATAAACAATCTTTTATCATGTCTTTAAACAAATATTATTAGGAATATGGAAGAAATCATTCTCCATATTATTTATCGTGAATAATCGTCCGCAATTAAACTTGAATAATTTGTATTGCCGTGGGGACAAAAATAGCAACTTGTCATAACAGGAAACGGAATATCATTCCGTATCGGGGCTGGTACTTTCGATATAACCATGCAGAGTCATCGGAAAATCCAGAAATAACCGGAGAAATCTTCATAGCGAGAAATATCCATCCCTCTTGTGTGCGTCACCTATCGGTGTCTTTCGGAAACTCGAACTCCATCGCGAAGACCTTTCATGGCATAACCCGACTCCATATCTTTTCTTCCTTCTTCTGCCCTTCCCACCATCCGCCCGTCCTCCCCCGATGCTACTTTTCCGTGCTTTTCACCCCGCGGCTCTCTCACAACTCCCTAAGGTCTGGATTCAGTTGCCATATGATGAAAGGCCTGAAGGCGTCCTCCCTTAATCTCTTGTCTCCGCTCTTTCCTTCAATCTCCCACTCTTCTCGCCCGCCATTGCTTTTATCCCCTGTTTTGTTCATGCCCCATAAGGCGAATAATACCGCAAGGAGTAGTGCAGTGGAAAAGCAAATGGATTCAGTTGAGCATACTGATCCCTCTATTCTACTGCCGCATATTATGTTACGCAATTTATGATCTTTACTAAGTAATTTCAATTATTTTGCATAAAAATCGTGTTCTTTGTTCCGTTTAATCAATGACTATCTTCGAATAAAACTAAGCAACAGATTGATTCAAATTTATTCTATTTGATACTATCCTGTACAGTTCACGAAGAAAAGAAGTCTAAGAAAATATATCCTCGTTTTTGTATATTTTATTTTACGTTAATTTTCATAATGATTTAGCGAATCAGAAGACTTATACCCTATTAATAATTACACGGTTTTATCCATGGCGCTGTTGGATTTGGTCTTTCACATTACATTGGAAGAGTTAATCGATTGGCAAAGCTTATCATTGGATGGAAGGAACGCTTTCATGCTTTCTTTAAGATAGCTTTTGAAGGAACGGAAAGTAGAAGAGGTTGTTTAGGAATCTATTGTAATATACTCAAGTGCCTCGAACTCTCTTTCTGGCGTCCATTGGAATGCTCGAAGAATTCCACTTCATAAGTCTCCTCCCAACACTCGCTTACATTCAAACAAACGTTGACTTTGCAAATAGGATTGTAAATTTTTAATTCCGCCGACAACCCATCGTTCTCGATTGCGTGGATAAACATTCGACTGAGGCGACCAAGGAAACAAGCGCATCCGACGCATCACTACTAACCTCCCTCAACGTCTCTCTCCTCCTGATTTACTCTCTGGGCCTAATTCACTTACCCCTCTCTCTTTTCTTCATCTTTTTCCTTTGCCTCCCCTTATTTGAACTGCCATTCCTCCATCTCTCCTCTTCCTAGATCTGCTTTTCTGTTGCCCTTTCCCCTTAAACATTCCTCTTTCCTTTCTAACTCTGTTCCTCCTTAACTTCGTCCTCTCCGCCCTCTGACGAAGCCATTCCCTTTTCTGCTTGCTGTTTAGTTTTCCAGGCGCGTGTTGGAGGGTGAGATCTCGTCTCCTTGGTAACAGAGTGCGACGCAAAAGAGAGAAAAAGGTACCAAAGAGGCTTTGATGGGTAGCAAAACCCAATAGGACCCTCAACCATATATATATATATATATATATATATATATATATATATATATATATATATATATATATATATATATATGTGATATAGAAATATATAAAACATCCTAAGAATTATTTTACCTGCTTCAGTTATTAGGATTTTCATAGTTTCCATTCTTAGTATTTAGGTAATTTTGTATTTATATAAATTGTTATGAATATTTTATTAGAAACTCTTGTATTGTTGCACCATGATTTTGATGTGAATACACATACTCATTCACCATCACACACGTATATATATGTATAGAAAGGACGAGAAGTTAGCTACTATTATTCTGATTCTTCTCAGAAATCGATTTAATATAAATGTTTTCAATTTTTGCGGTGACACGTTTATTATAATATTATTTTTGGCTGAAACCTCTCCAGCAAATTATTTTGCTTGATTTTGACCAAATCTAAAGCGATGGGATTCATAGTTAAACTTATTAGAGTAAGACTAATGAATAAATAAAATTTTTGATTTGAAGCTCCATTTAGAGTTAAAGATGCATCTTTTCAGATCATGAGCATGTTGCCATCAGATATTGTAGAAAGAGTGGTAGCATAAATTGGTAACATAAATTAAATTTAAAAGAGATAGTATAATTATTTGTGTTTGGATATTTTGATGTTTATGAGTTATCTTTTAATTATGTAAAATCTAAAGCGAAACCATAAACAGAGGTAAATGGAAGACTTTTTTGATGAGAGTTACTATTTGCGTGTTTCAACCTGAAACAAGGTTTCCGCGGTTTATTTGATGATTTTCTTAACAAACACACCATCCACATTCCCTCTCAACATTTTCCAGCCACCTAAGTACACTTTTTTAAATCACCGACGCGAGCAAATTTCCCGTCCAGCTCACCTCGGATTTTCGTCCGGCGGAAATAGAAAATCCCCCGGCTTTTTCCACGAGCCGAGAGAAAAGACCTTGACAGTGAATTTTTTCCGCGACCTGAAAAGCCTTCCTGTGCCGGTCCACTCTGCCTCCATTAGGAAATCACTCTTTCCCTTCCGCTCCCCGATCCCTAAGTGGCCTTGAATGCACGTCCAGCCGAAATCTATATTCCCGTGGATCTCATCCCACGGCGCACCATCAAGAGACCGCGGATTCGATGTTTGCGTCCCCCGACCAGTGCGGTATGAGGCAGATGACGTCGTTTAGACCCCTGGCGCATTGTTTGTGACAGCTCCCACTGCTTTATCCCTCAGGGCACACGCCCGCCCCTTCAAAGCCTTCCTCCGGGCCCCATCTACTTCAATCCTGGGCGCATTGATGTTTGTGAACACGGATGGCTCTGCGATGCACCGGTGCAGTGGGTGGGGGCAGCTCCCGTTATATCAGGGATTGGCCCCCCGCACTCCGGCGGACCTGGCGGCGCGGCGTTATCGGCGAAGCTCCCCTCTTTTCGGCGCTTTCCCTCCCGGTAGCCATGGCGGTCCAGTGGCGCGAAATCGTGTGCGTGGGGGCCGCGCTCTGTTTTTCGTTTGCTGATCGTTCGAGCTCGAAATCATTCGGTTAGAATCATGTTTCGCAGGTATCCTTTCGGTGGGAAGCTTCCCCGCTCCGCGGAGGACTTTTGGAGAGGAGCGCGGCCGAAACGACGCTCTTTGCTGTTTAGTTCGGACACTTTTTTGTTTAGTTTTAAGTATGGGAGTTTTTAAGCGTTGCATGTTGTTATGCGTTACAGAAGTATCGTTTTTTCCGCGCGTTTGTGGAATTGCAACGGTATCCAATGATGCTTTTTCTTTGCGTTCTTTAAACGGCTGTGCGCGGAATGCTGTCGTACTTTTTAATTTTCGTATTTTTAATGTTATAGGTTGTTTCGCGATATAACTTACCCATGAATAATCCTAAATAATTTCTTTTGATGTTTAAAGTATTCTCAGTGTCAGTTCGGCGTCGTCGCTGGTTTTGTTTCATCTTTTTTTCAAAAGCCTTTTTTATGAAAATTGGCTGCTGGATAGTAGATAATTATAAAGAAGATTTTGATAGCGTCCGTAAATAATGAGAACCCCTTAGAAAAATTTTGGAATGTATATAGTTAACTGAATATGTTTTCTTTTGTAGATAAGCGCAATTTGCGTGAAATTTCAAGGGTAATGTATCGTTATTAGTCTATCTTACGCGTTAAAGAGCAACAATTTGTGCCTCTTTATTACTCTGTGGAAATCGACGACACCAAAATTATTAAATAATATTATATATAAATATAAATAATTTATAATATAATATATAAATAATAATAATCAATTTGTTATATGAAGTAGAAAATAGTGATTAGGCTGTTATAATAAAGTAGTAGCTCACGGCTATTTATGTAGTGACATCTGATAATATATCTTGCTCTTTTACATCTACTACACGTGTACATTTATATTGTATTTTTGTTATCTCTTGGTCATTTCTGCTTTCTTGGTGCGTCAGATCGTGTGAAAACTTATTACTCTCTGGTAATTCATCTGTAGTCTCCCTCATTTTAAATTCTTCCTTCTCTCAGTTTTTCTTGATTCAAAGTTTAAAGGTTCAACTTTACCTTGGGCTTTAGAGCCAAAGAATGGAAAGAAAACAAGAGGAGTTCGTTTCGAAATTAACGAATAATTTTATTCTTTCTCTCTGTCGCTCTGTTTACTGAGAGAGGCTTGGTTAAAAGGAAAGCGTTCACTGGAAAAAGGAGAAAATAACTTTTACCTATTTCACTATCTTCATCATTCATCATCTGCCTCTTTCAGTTATTCTCATACTCGCCCGAGTGTTCACGCCAATAGAGCCTAAGCTCAACTGAAACTTCAAAACAATCCTTCGAGCGTGTATCTACAAATTTCGACCCTATGATCATATTTGCAATGTAGTTTAAATTTAAGTAATACAATGCCAGCCACAAATCTATTAAGATAATTAGAGGTTGATGAAATAATGGCTATTTTTATACGGAGGGAAAATATTTTTATCCTTATTTATCACATTTTTTTTCAAATATAATCCCATGAAAAGTAAGCATCACTTTCCGCTGGGGAGTATTAGTAAAACATACGAAAAACATTGTTTTCTATTTTGGTTCATTTATGTACGATTAAGACCATATTCATAAGTTTATTTTAGTACAAAGTGTTATTAGGGATAGATGAGTATATAGACTAGTACTAAGCGCGAACTTGAAGTAAGCAGGGCATTAAAAATATTGATGCGTATCCTATGTCGGCGTTTATATAGATGAAATGAGTAACCTTACCTTACGTTTAAAAGTGACCCAAAATACTCGGAGGCACATACAAAAACAGTCACACAAGCTCACGTTTGGTTATTTAAATATACTTAGTAACATTCACGGATGTGTAATCGCGTATTTCCCCCGTGCGTTAATACGAAGCAGCTGATTGGTCGCACAATCGTGGCCATTGTTGGCGATGCCAGAAGAGTGAGTGCATATATGTGAATGTTCCCTCTTCATTCTCCAGTTTCTCGATAATTTTGATTCAACCCCTCGAGGGATTCCCCCTTTTCGGTCCTCTCGTTTTTCTTATTTATCGGCTCCATATTCTTTCTGCGGCTCAACAGGGGGCGAGAGCAAAAAAAAAAAGATTTAATGCCGCGGATCTAGTTTGAGTAGAAATCCACCGCATTCAGTCCAAAGCCGGTGTGTCATTCGGATGAGATTTCCTTTATTTTCCCGCTCTTTCTTTCCCGCTTCCCGTAGTTATCGGGGAAGCCTTTTTTCAAATATCACGGCGAGAATTTATGTATGATAATTCCCTCCGCCTTTTTGCAGGAAAACCCCCTTTAAAATTTTATCGCTCATACCCCGAACTCGGGTTTTATCCTGGTAGAAGAATTCGCGCCGTGCCTCATGGAAAGTGTCGAGATGGAAATTTTATGCGGTGTTTGTATTTGACGACGGACGGCCGAGGATTTTACGATTCTACCTGCAACAAATGTCGGTGTTCCGCCGAGGAGGAACTCGAAGATGAGTCTGCAAAGGGGAAACGGGTTAAATTGTCAATTTGGCGCGAGCGCCCTGGAGTATGGACTGCAGCGGGCAATGCAAATGAAATCCTTCGAATGACAACCCGGAATTTTTCCCCGTCGCCATCAGTTTAATCTCAATTTATTTGGACCCGACGAGAGCGCTCCGTAGCCGTGTCAAGTGGTCCTGCGTCTCCAAACAAAATGGAGAAGAGTGAAGGGCAGTTGTTTCCCAAGGGATCGTGTTTGTTGTCGGCGTCCATCTCTATTATCGCTAACACGGAGTCCTACGTTTCCGATTTTATTCCATCTCAGCTGTATTCTGGAAAACGGCGAGCACGGTTTTGGAAGTTTTGAAAGGTGTTTTGGAACATTGATCCGCGTTTTTGTACTAGTATGTGATTTCTGGGGATAATTTTTATTACGATCGTAATGTAAATGCCATCCGTAGTCAACCACCAAGAAATTTATCCAACAATATTGGTCAGCAATAATGCAATAGGTGATATACCTTCTTGTATTTATTTCCATGTGTTTTCGCTCCCATTCTTGTGTGAGAGTTTTCCTGCACAGTGGGTTTTTCTCCGAAAGCCTTCAGCCAAGTTTTTCCCCACACACCATTTTTTTTACCTCTTCTTTTTATTTTCTTTTTATAGATATATTTGTTTTGTTTCTCCTTCTTTTTGTAATTAACATCAGTTGCCCTTAATGGTTAGGTGTAACAGAGGCCCTAATGGGCCTAACCTCGCCGAATAAAGAGTTTATTATTATTATTATTAATGTAATCATGCATGGAAAATATCGTGGTTTAAAGGTCTAAAATTCACCCTTTTTGGTCGAAGTTAACAGTACTTTCTTGAAGATTTTAGTTATACATTTTTTACAACAAACTTGGGTATCTATACATTCTACCTATGGTTGTTAACCAGCGTTGATTTAAATTCTGACAATATAGTAACGTATTTATTACCATGGAACAATACAGCTTATATTAAATTAGGGTATGCTATTGCAGGATGTTATATATAGTACAGGAAAATCGGGTGAAATTAATAATTAAATTATAGGTATTTAATAGAACACAGGTTCCCACCCACAAGGGGATCACCTTTGCTTTTTAAGAGGTGCGCCTCAGGAAGAATTATAGCACTTGTTAAGCAAATGCAAGCTCAGTCATCACATTTATCATTAATTATTAATATTTAACAAGAATAAAAATTATCTTTACTATTCTTAAGCCATTATATTATATTATATATTATACCATTTTTTGTTTTATTGGTGAAATTTGCCGGATAAGAAAGGGGGCTCGCGAGCATATTTAAGGAATCCAAGTCAATTTTTTTTAATCACTGAATTATAATTTGATCTAATTTATCCCTATTATCGTCAATATTCTCCCCTTTATTTTATGCCCTAACGCAAAAATTATCGCTTGTGCAATCAACTCTTGCCGTTAAGAAGTTATGATTGAACCCAGTTTTTAACGAACTTGCATTGCAGAAAATACCTAATAATATGAATAAATACTGATGTCGTTCGTTTTCCCATTTTTCCTTCGACAGAGGTATTCGCTCTTAAAATGGGGAAGGCTAGGCTGGGACACTCATTTTCCTTGTTTCCCTCGCCCGGAGGCTCTTCGTCTCGACTGCCCTAAATGGCTCCATTCCGGATCGGTGCCGCTTTTTTAATTTGGGTCCGAAAACGTGTGTTCCTGTGGGATGTTCCGTGCGCGTTGGGGAACTTCCTCGAAAATATTTTGCGATGATTCTGCGTAAAGATTTTTTTTTCGAAACTTTCTTTCACTGTAGCTGTAATCGGGAAAGCCATCAGTTACTTTCTCTATCCGTTTTGCTACTTTAAAAGCAAGCCATTATTTTAATTTTCCAATGTCGCTTCTTTGACTAGGTTATATGAGCCTTTTATGGTAGTAATTGATGAAATTTCATTCTATATATCGCTTTTAAAGGGTGTTTCTGAAATCGGCTATCCTTCAAAAGGAAGTTTTACTATTCATTAAGCGTATCAAATCAATCAATAACGCTGGGTACAATAACCTTCACCTTCTTTTCGAGTTTCACTTATGAAATTAACATTGATGTCACTTTCCATGTGGAGCTGGCATAGATTTTTAGCTTCCATATGATTAGCAGAGAAATAACCGAACGGTGTTGCATATTGGGATTTAATTGCAGTTTAAATTGCTCTTTTTATAGCAAAAGCCGAAATAGGAGATCACATGAATTGCAAATACGACTACTGTACTATACTTTCCAATTTTAATCAATTTCTGCGAACGTTGCAAGTATTTGCATCTCATTTTGGTTTTTTACTTTTCTATTATCGTATGAAGTTTAAAATAATTAATTGTATGTAACGGGCTAACATAAAAGGGGATTGTTTATAGGAAAGAAAAAATACTTGAAAAATTTTATTAGAAGTTGTAAATATCTACGAGATTTAGATGTAAATACGTAATGGTTCATGTAAGAGTGATAATAGATGTGTAAATGATGGACTTAATTAGCATAGAAACTGAGTCTATGACCCGCGTCGAAATACGCCTTGGGATATTGCTATACCAAATAACTTGCTTTGCCAACTTGGAATCGTTAATAAATATTTTGCATGGGTTTGAATGAATACTATCTGTAAAGTTAAAAAAGTAAAGTTTTCAAGGGAGTCGTAGTTAATGATGATCGTGACTTGGTACTGCATAAACGGCCACGGTAATGAACAAGTGCCTGAATGCGAGTCTATTTCATCGCAATTTTCGATGAGATAGATATGGAAATATCTGACGGAACCCTCTGGCCTCGGTTAGTGCTATTTTGATAACGAACATTGCAATTCCAGTTGAGCGGTGTGGGGAGAGGATGGAGTGGGCCTTAGCGTTGAAATTAGAAGACCCCAGTAAGGGCATGTGCACATGGGGAGGCGATGGACGAGTTACTGTGGAAGGGGTGATATGGGAAACGGGGCATTTTGAATATGCGTATAAAATGCAAAGCATCGCGTGTGAATTTTCATGGTACGAGCCAAACGAAATCCTCGAACGACTCGTTAGTACCTGTAAATCGTTTTATTATAAAAGAATAGAATCCAAATGGAAATATGTTTTGCAGTTTTGTTAATCTTTCACCGGTATGGTTGCTTTCCGGAGGGGAGGGGAAACTCTTTGGAAACGAAACTAAACAGTTCCATTTTGATTCTCATTATCATTAATTGTTGTGATAAAATTCAATGTATCATTCTGGGAAATGCAAATGAAAGAGTGAATAGCGGTATAGATTATTCCAAATTTAAATTTGGAATTATGAAAGATTTTGTTCTCTCTTCATTATAATTCCTCGATAAGTAATTGCTGAAATGGTTTCTGTCGAATTCATTACAGAAGCATAAGCAGATGAGTGAAATGTATATTGTTCTCGTTTTTATAAGCTTTAAATATGTTCGATTATTCGGAAAATGAGTGGATTTTGATGTGAAGCTCATTTATTGTGAGGAAATGATTGAAATAGGGGTTTGGGATGATGCAATGAGAGACTAAAGAGAAATTAAAATCAGTTTATGGCGAAATTAAAATACGACTAAAAGCTCTTCGAAAGGAAATTTAACTTTGCACGAGGATGCTCATGCTCTTTAAACCCAAGGATAACCGAAATGAGAAACATAGCGATATGTCTGGGACTCGAACCTACGTCTTCCACTTTCCGAGCAGGTGTCTTAACCACCAAACCATCATGCCGCGTCTTTCTCGATTTTGTTAAAGAAATGTTTTATCAGCAAGAATGTGTCGACCCACTCTGTAGCACCAAGCATCACCAGAGATCCTCACCGAAGGGAACAGTCCTCGGAAAAAGGGAGACATGGGTTCGGTCTCAGTCATGTCGCTATTTTTAACTTCTAGTTTAACTTTTAAGTATGAATTTGAAGTTGATAAAGTTTGCGAACAAATGATTTACGAGAAAAAAATTTAAATTAGAGGACGACTTTTTTGGTGATAAATTTTGCATTTATTTGAGGTTATACTTTATTGAATTGCAAATAAATCATACGGATTAGTTTTCTGTGGTTCAAAAGAAATTTCTCGCCAAATTTGTCATTCTTTCTTTAGTTAATTACCATTTTTGTGTTCACCACATTTTCATTCACGCGAGTTTTGTATAGGTGCTTTTCCTTTCCTATTTTTTGGCCCTTTTCTTTCGTCTTCGCATCCCGCGGAGTGATTAATTGCTTTGATCCTCCTTACCTCCTCATTTTGCACGGTTTAACGCATTTTTCACGTCACTTGCTTCGAATATTACTTCACTCCCGTCACATTTTCCCCTTCCCGTCCTCTCTCTTTTCCAATTTCTTATTTTACGTACGTCGTTTCCCTCTCAGTGTTTGCGACTCGCGCATTACTCCTATCGAATTCTTTTCTTTTATACGCCTCCCTCCATCTCTAGGAGAAAAACTTTGGTAGTCTTTTTGATATATGACTCTCCCAACCCTCCCGCATCCGAAGCCTGCGAAAACCTCTCTTCTCTCTATTTTGCATCCACGGCTTCCCTCTCTTTCTATCTCCGCAAACCTTCCCTTTTAGAAGCCCTACTTCTCCACTCACGTATCGACTGTCACCCTCCTCAAGTTATAATGCCGTGGATAATGGAAAACGGTAGTCATGGAAACAGCCTGATTTTTGAATCCTTGCACACTCGCTCGCTCGTTTTTTCTCGCCTTTCACAGCATCTCTTCGACACCCTCTATTACTCAGCTTTCCTTCCTTTCCTCCACCCCCTCTCTCTCTCTCCTTTTCTTACTATCCGAAAAATTCCCCCCTCAATTTCAATTATGTTTTTATTCCGCGGACGTGGCATTCTTAGTTGGAAGAAAAGAGTCCCATGGTTCCATTATCGCTGTTTTCTCTGAAGGAGCGCGTATTTTACACGCGGATTTCCTCGGACGAGATTGATCCAGAAGCGGGGGAATTGCGGCTGCTTTTGATTAATTTGGCGAGAGCGACGTTAGGAACAGGAGCCCAGGATTTGAGGTATTCCTTTATCATTATGAATGACAACACAGACGCGGTGTCAGTTTTTGGTCTTATGTTTTGAACTTCGATTCTGATTCTTTCAGTTGTTTCTTTGGGACAAGTGCTCTACAAAAATGTAAATTTTCTGAATCCCAGGAATTAATAATGACCAAATCAAATGAGAAAATTAGACCATGTGTGCTTGGACACGTCCAATCAAGGGGAAAAAAATTCTGTAATGTAAACATTCCGAGATCTCGTAGGTATCTTAACAATGAAGAGCAATGAATGAATTCATTATCTGCATTACATTTAGAGATTAAGTAAGGAGGAAGCACGAGAAAGGCTGTCCCTGATTTTTAATTGAAAAAGACTGCTATTGTTGGAACAAGTCAATGTTAATGCATTACATCTAATCAATGAAGGACAATTTAATAATAATATAATGGGGAGTTAACTAAACTAGATGAATGGTATTGCCCAATATTAGTATTATCCGATTAACTTTCATATTCACACAGCCATTGACCCAGAAAACGACAAAAATGTGTATATTTTCCTTCTTTTTTGTCTATTAGGCTAATGAAAAATATACCATTCTTCCCACCATAAAAGTAACAGAAAATATACATTGCGATAGTAAAATTGGACTCCGTAATTTTCCACAACCACTATATTAAATTACCAATAAATGCCTACTATGTAAGGAATACTATCGAAAATAACTCCCCATGCCCTCTGACCAACCCTTCACAACCATCTATCATTCCACACCCACTCCTTTGAATTGCTTCGCATCACATTATAGGCACCTTAAAATGCAACCACGCTTAAAAATCGGTACTGCGAAAAAAGGAGTTAAAACATGAGAGCATGATGAATCTCAGCGGAGAAAAGCCTGAATAAAATTGTCTTTCATCGCCGTCATCTCCTCATATCCGCGGGATACGATTTCTCCGCGTTAAAACGGATCCAAATTCGGGAAACGTAATTTGGCCTTTTCCTTCATCGACGCTTTTATTTCTGCCGCCTCCCCGTCGCGGATTTCATTTAGACTTTGGCGACACAGTGCTTCGAATGCGTGACTCTATTCATTTCCGCGGAGTTCGTGACGTAAAAAGCGGCACGTCAGGTAGCGCATCCAATCCACCCTCTCCGTATCATTTTTCTCCCAGCCTTTTGGTTTCTTCCCATCCCGTAGACCGTGACTTCGAAGCTGCCTCAAAGAGAAACCCTCGTGAAATATGCACGCCCTTATCTGGAAATTCAAACATCCCTTCCCTGCGATTGTCGCTCGCGGATAACAATGCCAGGATATTCGAACGTGCCCTTTTAGACGGCAAACATGGTCACCGTCGAAGTGGAATAGAGGGAGTCTTAGGAATCTTTTTCATCCCGAGGATAGAATGAGGCGATGCGATTATATAGTCTCTCTCTCCGAGAGATGCGCCATACGTCACGCTTGCTTAGAGACTGGAGTGTGTGCGGAGAGGAGGAAATTTTATGTTCCCTTCGATTTATAAGGAGCGCTCCACTCGTAATACGCTTGAAAAGTTAATTTAGTTTGTGTAAGGAAGGGAGTTGACGTCCGTGAAGGAATGTCAGCCGTTTTTTCGGAGCGAGCTCTCTTATATGGGAAATGTTGGGAAGAAATCCGGCGTGTTTATGTATGCGATCTAGAATGAAGTGATGTTCGAGTTGAGAGATGTTCTGTCTGCCGTGAGAGGAATAGTTTCTAGGCGGTTTTTTTAAATATCTGTTGCTAATATTTTCACTGTAGCGCCTTCTATTTATTTTTAATTGATGACTAATTTGATGCTTCATTACCAGGATAAAAATCCTCGGAATAAAAGCAAAATATATAATGTCCTTTAATGTTTACTAGTATTTTTATTATATATAATTAAAATTGTTCTGAAATTTGATGATTGAGAATATATGTCAGAAAAGCAATTATATCCAAAATATTTGGTTTTCCAAGTCATACTGATGGAACTAATATTAGTTTTTAAATCTTTTCTTCATCTCTGTTTGGTTCAAGTTACTGTTCATAGTTATTCGAAGTAGACAGACATACTTTGGTCACCTATGTTTGGTATATCGCTCTTTCCACTTAAGGCTTTCAGGAATTAAACCATAGAAAGAAAGGCACGTTCGACGTTGGGTACGGTACTTGGTGGTAACGAGCGTCGGTGAAGCGATAGCCTTGGGTAATGAGAGTCTGAGTGGTGTACGCCGAAGTCGGGGGAGATAGTCGAATGGAGATTAGGCAAGGGAAGCTCCCCCCTTTGGACGGATGAGTAACTGGCCAAACGGTTTGACATCTTGAGTGACGTGTCTCCATTCGTCAGGCGTCTTATTCCCCCACCCCTCAAGCCCTCTTCGATACATTACGGTCCTCTTCTTAGGCGAAATCGATAGCCGTCTGGGAGTGTAAGTTGCGGTCGTGGAGGAGAAGACTGATAAACGCCGACTGTAATATGTGTTGCTTCTGCGAAAAAAGGAGAATATACTGCTGAGGGAAAATCATTTGCCCCCCATCGATGCCGAACAATCTTAAAGAGGTACATATTCAAAAAGGAATTTATCAAGTGAAAACTATTTACCATGAGGAACCTTTTTTTATCTATGAATATTTCGGGTAACTAAATCATAGGGAAATCCTTGGCTGAGGGTCATTAAATTTCATTTGAGAGTTAATGTTACATACCTTGCCAAACTTTACCTTGGGCTAGATTGAGTAAAATAATTAATATGTAAAATTGTTTTTTCTAATAATAACTGAAATATTAATGTTCATGCACCCAAACAGTACAGTAGCATGAAAAGTATGGCTATGTATGAATGGCTAACCTATAGCGCATCCGGTGAAAGTGTTGCATTCAATAATTGTTCGTGGCCCGTCGAATCTAGAAGATATTAAAAATAAATATCTAATACATTTACAAATGTCGGCACACGCACGTGCTTTCAAACATAAAATAGCCAACCTCCGATTCCTATAGAACTGATTTATTACAGTGTTTCATTATTGCTCATAACGCTTTACTGTTGTTTGTGCGGCGTATGTGGAATATAAATGAAAACGATACAAGCATGAACTATGAAAGCATTGCGGTACATTAAATATATTGTTTTATGTATATTTCAGCAATATTTTAAAAAAATTTTCTGAAGATATTTGGATTTGATGGGTGTTATCTGGATTGTTACTTAAATTCATTAAACATTCCCAATTCCACTGTAATTAAAGTCAATACTCTTGGTAAGAAGCAATAGATTATTTAAATGCATGTTTACGTTCAGTAATCTTTCGAAAACATAAATAGTTCATATAAGAGTGGGTTATTGACGGCAATGACAGATACTCAATAAGCGACAACAACGAGCTGCAACTTTACATCTAAAAGCTCAAAAATCAGCGAACTAACATCGGCAAAATATGAAAGTTTTTACGGATGAAAATGACCCGACGGTGAATACTGAGCCAAAACATGGCGCAAATCCAGGAATCGTAGCGATGCTCAGGAAATTCGTCGGCCGGACAGATTTCCTATATATTTTTGGGCAAATTTCGCGCACGACGAGAGGGCATTCGTCGGAATTTATTCGTGAGAAGCGGCGTTCTATCTCTCCGATTGCCTTCGATAGTTGTCGATCCTCCGTAAACATTTTGGCGAGCGCTGGGGCGATATCCTCTCGCGATTCCTAATCGGCAGTTAACTCGATCGATGACGTGTAGATCCATTGTAGTTTCCGGTTAAGGGGTTTAATCTCGACTCCTATGAGCTTTAGAGACGAGCGGATAATCGCTCCCGTTGCTCAAACAAGCCACAGCGGGAGATATGGAAGCCGCCCCACTCCTATTTTCTTCCTACCGAAATCCTCTTCCATCATACTGCGCTCCCTACAGCATCAACTTCCAAACCAGTCTACCTTCGTAATCCCCTCCATCTTTCCGACACTACCCCCGCACTTACTTTTTTCTCCCCCTTCTCTCCCCCCGCTAAATCCTACCCATTACCTCATCGTCCCCTTCTCTTGTTTAGCAGTGTCTTCGCCCTTCTTCCATTGTACGTTCCTCTGCTTGCGAGTCTACTTACTGCCGAGTAAAACCCTTGGCCCGTTATCCTTCACCTCCCACTACCGAAGGAAAACTAGCTGATGAAGCCGTCTCTCCGATCCTTTTGGATTATTCATAGACAACCGTTCCCCATCGCCTCTATTTTTCTCTCTTCCCCTCCGAGGGCGTTTTAATGACGGTTAAGGAGGACTTTATGACTCTAGCTTGGTCCGTGGAGAATTTCCGCGTTCTTTCTCGGTAAAACCGCTCGTCTTTTTTCCTTTGTTACCCTAGCGATACGGCTCCGTTTTCAGATTTTTTTGCGAGCGTTGAAAATATAATTGTGGCCCACTCAGAAATATTCTATTAGGCATACTCTAGTCAATCAAGTATGCGATATATTATATTCATTTGTTTCTGGAAAGAGGATTTTTGTTATGATACAGATGTGACTCTCGAATATGCGTTCGCAAAAGTATAAAAAGCTATACATTTCATGTATCGTACCGTTTCGGTTTCCAAATTCAATGAATATCGTACTTTGATCATTTTTAAGGCTACGTAAACAATATGCATAATTCAACATGCTTTTATGTGCTACACAAACCTGGACAGATTGGACGTTGCTTTAATTATATCTGGGAGTATTAAAGGAAGACTTATCGAGCACTTCCGTTCGAGGATTTCAGATTTTCAAGTAGCATTCTAATCTATATTTTTTAGAATTTTATTTAACCTTATATTAAAATGATATAAGAAGTACTTAGAATATCAGGAGATGTTTGATGCGTAATAAATACTTTTGTTGTAATACTTCCTAACTTTGCTTGGGTAATACTCCTAGCTTCTTCAAAAGTTGTAATCTATCTGCCAGGGAGGCGACCTCGAGCCTCGAAAAGTTCTGAAGTACAGTCCAGAACTTTTATTTTCTTATTAGCTTGCGTTTCCCGTCGAATCTGATCCCTTATATTATCCAATACCCTCCATGCTGAACGCGTTTCATTTTAATCCATCCACTGCATCATATTGAATCGATAACCTCGCCGCCCAAGGTCAGATAGAAAGCGAGCCTATAATCAAGTAGTTTCCGGAACAAAACCACGGTCTACCACAAATAAAAGAAGGAGCAATTATAACCAGAGAGCGCAAGGCGTTGCCAATTACATTCTCCCGTAATTCCAGTCCCTCGCAATTTTTTTCCTCCCGACTCCTTTTAATCCTGAAATCGATTGCCGAGGGCTGGTGGTAGACCAGTCTCTGGTGATCCACGCAATACCCTTTCCACTCTTCTTCTAACTCCAGTCAGTCTGACGTCCTCCGCTTCGACCTATTTTGATCACGCGAATCTTAAAACTCCCCGCGCTGCCTTTTTTTCCATCCCTGCCTCCAATACTTTCAGGATTACAGCCTTTTTTCCCCCGTCCTCATGTCTTATCGTTGCTTTACTGCCTTCCCTCGCCCCCACAATGCGTGCTTCGGCTATATTCTCCTGCTTGTCTCCATCTTTAAGGCCCTCACTTAAATGATTGAATTTCTCGAAAGCCCGTCGCTGAGTGGAATGGTTTATTTTCCCTCAAATTTTGCCATGTTCTACGATACTCTTCTTTATTTTGACACTGACACTCGCTTTGAGAAAATCTCGTTTTTTGCCAATAATAATAAGTTGTTTTTATTAGGACTAGATTGATACGAATTAGTCGTTTCTTACATTCTACACTTCCTCTTAAAGTATTAAATAAAAAGAAAATGTTTTGAAGTAAATCACAAGATAATACTACTTTGATAACTAACTTCTATATTCTTACATTCTACACTTCCTCTTAAAGTATTAAATAAAAAGAAAATGTTTTGAAGGAAATCACAAGATAAAACTACTTTGAGGAAAAAAACTGTGTACTATTCTTAAGAAACCTGGAAGCTGCTAGTTCTTCAGTCCTTCAGAGATACCATTTACATTGAAATCAATATTCACCTAATATTTGGAATAACGGGAATATATAGAATGACGGCTTTAACCATAGATTTTATGACATATATATTGAACAACACGTAATTGGCTTCCATTGAATTCGGAAGGGCGGGAAATTAATAGCTGTGGGTGCTTCATTTCCAAAGATTGCATGACTTATCCACACGCACTCTTATGCATGCAGGTTTGCCTCATTTGGGATGTATCCCGATGGACTGTTTGCGCATTTGGTCGCATGGAATAAAACTACAGAACGGTTTTTACTCTAGCGGAGTCGCGGTAATGTGGCGGCGGTTTATTTTTTTTTTTGTTTTCTGTTCTTTGGCTCTTTCGTGAATCAAATAATCATGGCATAGTCCGAATTATATTTATATCTGATTTATTTGACCTCTGAAATATCTTCTTTACATGAATTTGCTGGACGTTTTCCGTCATTCTAATTTAGTAAGAGAATTCAATTCCTGGTAGGATTTTATAATCTTTTATGCAACTAATTTTTTGCATCCTGTCTAGCTCAGTATCGTATTGTAAATACTCATTTTACTTATGATATTTTATTTGATTTAATCTGTTTCACGACATTTTACAATGATTCCTTTTGTTTTGATGAACTAAATCAATCTCGCTCAGCTAAAATGGGCTATTTTCGGGATATCAAACTTTTATTGGCTTATGATTATCTCATCAAATATCGCATCCAATAGCAGAGATAAAATTAGGAATTATAACGTAACATTGATTATCATATTAGAGTGGAGATCCCCTCTTACCTCTCCGAAATTTTCTCTCCAAGGGCTTTGATAATTACCCGCTCGCCTGTTCGACTGCGGATTAACCCGAACCTGGATGCTGTGTCATTCCGTCTTTCTGAAGAGTACCATCCTCTCACCCTTTCTCTAATTCTCCACAGTCACTGAATTCACGTTCTCTTAATCGTGCTCCCTTCCTTCCTCTTCAGTGGTATAGATTTAATTAGCATTGCTCGGAGGGTCAATCTCTCCAGAGGTGAGTGGAAGGAGGCTCATAAAAGCATATGGTACATCCAGGTATTGGCTCCGTAATGCGATGGTTTAGCTGCCTTGACTGTTATTTGCATGCGTTCAAGTTGTGGAAATAAAGTGGATGGACTGAGTCTATACAGAATTAGATTCTCTCTTCGAACCAAGGCGTGTTCAAATGAACCTCAATGCGGTAGAAAAGATTTTAGAAGTTGAAACCATGGTCGTTTAATAAAATTCTGTTGTTAAGATAGAAGTGTTTTTTTTAATCATTATTCGTACTTTTAGAAGTGTTTGTACTTATCTATATTCTCATCTTTCAATCAAATTTGCAATCTTTCAAGGTATGAATCTTATTATTACCAATTAAATAATGCAAAACCAATAAAGTAACAATCAGTGATACAATATATACTGTTTCGGTGACGTTTAAGATGGTGAACAGTTGATAGTATTTGGCTGATTATTATTTCTTATTCGGATACTACCGTAAAATTAAAACCGAACAAAATAGTAAATTAAGATTGACAGCATTTGAATTATTTAAAGAACTAAAGTACTTTATGATAAGTGTAAAATCCATAAATAAAACGACATCAACATCTCACATCAATCAAAATACAAGAACCTACATATCTATATCTTCAAGCATTAGATAAATATACTTATTTATTTTCATTTATGTAGATGCAATTGAACTGCTGAAGTTTAACGGTTAAATAAAATATGGGAAGTAATAGTTTGAGTTTAGCGTTCATAAATACTTGATTTGTACTGGGAGATTTTATTCCCCGCAAATCAGCATCAGTCAGCTCCTGCTAGAATGCGTTAAATATGAAACAACCCGCAGTCTCTTAGGAATCAGAGGTGACATTATCACAATCCTAGGGGATGACCCAGACTCAATGTACAAAGTACTGAGCTTCCTTAAGAAAACTGAGCTCTTCCAAAAACTTTGAACACGTATCCGAGAAAGATATCAATGCTCAATTCCATACCTTCCTCGCGCATTATACTCCATACACGCTAGCAACTACGACTGTTCTGAAGATGAGGTCACAAGGATGCCAGTGATAAGTATCAGTGACGAAAACGCTGGAAAAATAACAGTGCAAAATGACCTTAGCCGTCGATGCCCTTTAAATATATTACTACTACTATTCCCATGAAGTGTATGAATATACATTTGTAAGAAACGTCGGAAGCAAGTACAACCATTTTCAGCGGAAGAGGAATGACGGCAGATTTTGTTTCTTACGAATCCAAGTGTAATGTAAACTCAATGGAACGTATCCATCCCGCAGTTAAAATATCTCGACGAGGAGTTAAATTTCTCCCGAATAGAAATCCTTCAGCGAGATCCGCATCAATTAGGCGAACAACGGCGCTGTTAATCAGAGGAATACGGACTCCGATTTTGTTCCAGCGGCGGAGGATCCGCTTCTATTATCCAACGCCGTGACCCTCCGTCTCGACTCCTCCGCCCCACCTACTTAATTCCATTACCGTTCATCACCGTGTATCTCATTTATAAATTAAAGAGGGGAGGGAGGGTTGTGGCGGGGCGGAATGCGAGTTTGGAAAATGGGGGGTGGCGAAAATAAATAAATGTGACGTCTGGTTGGAGGGGAGGGGTCTGGTTGGAGGGGATGGGGGAGGGGATTTCGGAGACCCGGGGAGGGGATGAGAATCCCAGACTGCTTGCAGAAAAAATTCTTTTTTCCCTTCGGTGCGATAGGGGTTTGGGGGATGCGTGAGGGAGACGGAGGATACCCCGGCTAAGGGTAGCAAGACAGAAGTTTTAAGTGCTTTGTCAGTTTTTTAATTTATTTTATTCTCTTTCCCCCTCCTCTCGCCATCCTTTTTACTCCTTCTTCTGCTTCCACACACTCGCAGACTATCGTCCGTTATTTTTTCATAAAGGAAGTCTTTTCGAAGGATCTTCCCCTCTTCGCCGCCCCTCCCTCTCGTCTGAAATAAAGTTCAACCGTAAGCCGTCCTACGGTTCTTTCGCCCTTATTCTCACCTTGCCCTTTCCCATATTCTGCACTTTAGTATATTTTTATACTCGGATAGAGATTAAAGCATTCACGTGTTGAATTACTTCGCTTTAAAAAAATACGTCGTTAAATTAGAGTAATTTTACCATGTTTTCCTTCATTCTCTCTGTCGTTTCTTTTACGTCTCTCCTTTATTGGATAATTTGATTACGTTAAATTTTTACCAAGGATTTGTAATGTAATTGAATGCTTCCTTTGTACGCAAGCATTTTCTTACGGTATAGCTGTTTTAACCAGAAAGATAAATCATTTAGGCTGTTATTCAAACGTTGAATACATTTCTTTAATAGTCGTAAGATCCTTCGCTATATTTGACGAAGAACGAGCAAACATAGTTTATATAATTACAGTCGGCCCTCGTTTATTGCAGTTAATCAGTTTCAAAGTCCACAGCTATAGATGAGTTTTCACGTGATAAGATTCTCTATTTATAGATTGAATCATTTCTTAATTAAAGAATTGAAAATCTGTTAACGACCTAAGTACGTTTTACAATATTATAAGAGTATGCAGACATAAAATAACACACTGTAATCTCCACTGCATGCGAATTGCTTATATATTAGACTAATTAAGACATATTAGACCATACAAATATCATAACTTTTGAATATACATATTTAGAAAAACCGTTATAGAGTGAAGCCGCGAAAGACGAAGTCTGATGTGTTGAAGAACGATTATATAAATTCATATGAAGGTAATTTTTCTTATTAGCTATAATAGACATAATTCCTCAGTTTCAAAATCAATACACTTTCGTGTTTTCCTTTTCCGTCGGTTCAATTGTATCAAAATTTGAAGAATAACCATACATTCCACTCGAAAGAATAAAAGAAGAGCAGTCATCCAAAGGCTTACAATGATTAGCTCAGGTATAAATTTGAAATAACGTTGACATTTTGACATTTACCTTTGGCGTGAATATTCAGTGCCGCCATGGAGTAAGTAAATTTGGAGTCTTGTAAGCATGCAGATCAGCTCGGAGCATTAACAGGAGACTAGCAGCCGGAATTACAGCATGCATAGTTATGGCAGCAGTAAAACTGGAACTTAGTCGTTTATCCACCCAATTCGAGCGTCTGTTACAACTTGGAGCGGACTCAACGGTCGCTTCGGATTAAACACGCGGCCGCAGAGTACGGACTAAGGAAGCCTCGTTCGAGTGTATTACATCTTGCTAACTTATGGATTTTTGGCCCTCTGCGTATAAGCTCGAGTAATAGCACTATCTGCCGCTTGATCTGGATCGATGCAAATTGCCGCATGATGTCATCAACGAGGATCGTCAACCCGAACGGTGGTTAATTGATTAGATCTAAATTCGGAGGTCTCTCATCTCCTAATATAGTGGTATGAATGATGCATTTTATATTCCATGGCTGTATTAGTGGAAAACTATTCAATCTTTTATTTTTCAAAATTACGGGAGGAGTTTTGCCTGAACCCAAACTCCAAATGAAGACCAAATGTAGGGTATTGTTTACTGATTTATTGCTAATATCAAGCAATGAAATTCCCTTTTTAAATATTAATCTCCAAGAGAGACCAAATGAAGTGTATCGTTTAGTGAATTTGTTAAAATTAAGTAGTGGCATTTTCAATTTCTCATACTAATGTATTTTTCTCTTATTTTCCAGGTAACATCACTTTTCCAGTCGATGCAAGTAGAGTATTCAACTCAAGGGAGAATTGCTTCAGAAGTCATGGGTATCGTTAAATATTAACGCATTGCTTTGATGTATGGCGACATTTTTCTTGTCGTTAATTTGAACTTAGAGCGTTTGCCTTAATTATATATTAGGTTATATTTTCTTTATCTTTTAAGTTCTGTAACTGTATGCCAAACTCGGAAACAGGCTCCTCCTTAGTAGTGAACTATCACGAATCCGTTGATCTGGTACGACAGACTTTTTACTAAAAATAAATTTCCTCAAAATTTGGCTGACGCTTTCCTTTGCGAATCGAATGAAATGACAGTTTCTTTTCTTAGAAAATTTGTTTCTCTTATCTCAGTAGTACAGTCTTGACGTAAAGCGAGCTGAGAGTGTTTAGAGCAAGGACGGACAGATCTTCCCTTCATCCCTTAGCACTTAGCCTGTTGCGTGAATGGGCAAAAAAAGTGCTGTTGAAAAGGGGCAAGTCTCTAGGCCACTTGGCGCTAACTTTGACGAGACTTGGCTGTATCCCCACTGCCTCTCCTGATTTGTAACTCCAGCCCATTCGTTCCTCATTGTCTCTGTCCCCTACCGTACGCACGTCCCCTCGCTGCGAACTTTTTCACTTCTATTTCATCCGAGAATTCCTCCAAGACTCTTGCCATCAACGTCACTTTAAGTGCCATAAACACGTTCCTCGCGTGCTTTTTCATTCTCATTACTCCTTCACTCGTATATTTTTTTGACGAGCAAGAGCCGAGGGAATACGAAGTTTTCTCATTAGTTTTATATCAGTTCTAAATTTTAATTTCCGCTTCGGTTCTGTTTGGGCTTTTTTATCACCATATATCGGTGAGAAATCCCGACGCATATCGCTAAATTGAAATTCGCAAAATAAGAAAAAGTGTAGCCACAGTGCGTTGTATTCACAATATTTCACAGTCTGAAATCTCACGGTCAACTCGGAAAATAAAACAGAAAAGATCGCTTTCCTCGATATCTTAAACCCGCGAAAGTTGTGGAAAAAGTTGATGAAAAATCGAATCGTGAATTACTTTGGGTTAACTGTTTTCTTTGTAATTGTCAGTTGTTTTTAGTTAACGCAACATTTGATATCTTTCCTCTATATGGTATTTTCTTCTTACTCTCCTGTATCTTGGAATAGACGAATTTAGATTTCTGTTGATAGTTAAGGTCTAAGAGTGGAAATTATTCATTCTCTGAGAGGATAAACACATGTGCATCGAAATTTGAATTGCGCTCACTTATATGTTCGAAAGAGTATTATCAACCATATGCTTTTCTTCTCTGTACTCTGTTTTACTCTATCACCACTTCTCGACCTATACTCATGGAAAGTGAGGAGTATTTTGTCATCGAATGTTTTTTCTCAATCTATTTTTAGAGTTTGTGAATCCCCCGGTGGTGAATCAAGATCTTTGGCTCCCTTGAGAGAAAGTATTAATAATAGTTATAATAATAATAAAGGGTCTTTATTCGGGTGAGATTGAGAATAGGAAGTATTCGACATGTTCCTCCTAAAATGCTAGAACGAACGAAAGAAACTACTGAAACGCAGCTTTCAGTATTTTCAGAATAAGCATATAGAAAACGTTTTGAGCAAGCAATTTATGTGTAGACTTTATCATTCAAAGTTTTTTAAACATGTTTAAATCAAAGCGTTTCCACTGCAGTCTGTTGAATATATTCTTGGAATCGTGTTCGTTATCCTATTTTCAACTAAAAAGCCTTACTTCACGGATTTTAATTGCTCGTGCTCTATCATTTCTGCACTTGAGGCATTAAGATAGTAATATATTTCTCAACTTTGAAATCACCTCAGGATCCTTCTACGTTGATTGTGTTTTGTGTTCAGAGCTCTAAGAGCCTGGGAGTATGGCGTCCAATTTTCCAAATTGCTAAAAGAATAGTTGGATGCGTTGGTTCAATGAAGCTCGAATAACGACGCGAGAACAATATGCGCCATTTTTAAGATTTCCCGGAATCCGCTCCTCATCATATGGTCTCCTTCACCCTATTCCATTTGCCGCCCTTCTTTCTGTCTCCCGTAAGCAGATCATATCCACCGCGAGACCACTTCTCTCGAGCGTACACAACCCTTCCTCCTAAACGCATAATGGGATTCTCCCCAACGACTGCGGCACCACCAAACCGACGATCCCCTCTTTTTTTGTTTCTTACTTGCGATTTCCATGTCGTTCCTGTCGCAACTCTGAGGCGTTTACTCAAAATGAAAGCGGATTTGATTCGGGATGTCGCTTATATGCAAATGTATGTATCGTTAGCGTACTGTAAGTCCGACTATATATTTTAGCACCTTTGAGTTGGAAATTTTACGGAAAATTTGATTATTCAATATATGCTTGAACATTTTCTTAGAGTTTGCTGTTCTTGAGTTTTTACGTTTCAGAAATGTTTCTTCTACTTATTATAGAGATGGAGCCTGCCAATCCTAATGGCTTTGGAATTGAGACTGCTTTGTATTTTTATTAAAAGTTAAATGACTTGACCTATCTCCATAAAATGGACTATATATATTACATAACATTCCGTGAGAAATTTATTTTATGAATAATTTTAAAGCTTTCTGAAAACCGTAATTATTCTTAGCTTTCGCATTAGAATCTAACTTTTTTCGTTACAGTTTTTTCTGGATTTATGTGTACAACATTTACTTAGTTTTAGATTCTATATCTAAGAGACATGTTAGAGTTACTTAGAGACAGATTGTTTTTAATAGTTTTCTAAACTTAAAAAAAAATGTATGACTTTTAAAAAAGTATCTTTTATCTAATTTATACATAATGATGAAAAACATATACCTTCATTCAAGGATTTACAGTATTCTTCTATTCAGTACTCTCTCTAAACACATTTTGTTTGTAAGAGATCTCGAAAGCAGGAAACCCGGCTAAAGACAGAATGTCCCCCTCGCATCTCCCCTTACTCTATCCCTTTTCTCTCCTTTATAACTTGATGCCATCCGACACTTCAACTCCTCTCTTCATCTTCTATTCTGGATGGCGTTTATCCCTCTCCTTTGTTCTCACTTTGCTTCCCTCACCACGCTCACAAATCAAATCTTTTCTCATCCACTTTTTACGTTTATGCTTTCATTTAGCGTTTTTTATTTTGTAGCTATAGCAACTTGTTTTCGAATTACTAGGAAAATGTTTTATGGTTACACTCTTTGAAAATAAAATTCATAAATAATAAAGAAATAAAAGCAATAAAGGCTAGAAAAATCTTATCTTGCTTATTCAGTGGTTGTATTTGTGCATGGTTTTTCATGTTGATGATGTATTCTAAAACATAAATCTATATTCGTCTATTATTATCATATATAACATTCGGAGATGGTGAAGAAACAAAACTTTGTAAACTCCACAAGAGAATATATTTCGACTGATTTTAACACTTGTCGGTCATTATCAGGTCTAAAGTTTGTTTCTTAACCATATCTGATGTGGCGTTCGACAAAGCACAGCCATTACACATTAATTTTATATTAAATTATATTGCATTTTAATGTGTACTGCAAATCTTTTTTAACTTCTATTACTAAGTGGCTGTATTTTTTTGCATAATTCATGTTAATAATTGTATTCATAAACATCAAATATTTTTTTGATTAATTAATCCACAGACTATTTATAAATATGAATGCATTTTTAATAAACTTAATTTTTTTAATATTTTCTTTGTTACTAGATGGTTGCTTCATTATTTTTCTCTATTATTTATCAAACCCATTTTTGCCACCTTTTCGATATATCTTATTTTCTTCCTTCTTCCTCTTCTTTCCTTATAATTTCATGCTGTCTTCTCCCTCACTTGTTGCCTTACCTAAACTTCATCTCCTTTCCACTTGAGTCCTCTTCCATCCTCTTCAAGGTGCTCCCCCTCTTTTTCGTTCTTTCAAACCCACACAACCCCTTTACCTCCCATCTCTCTCTTTCTCCTCTTTTATCCCATTTTCCTCCTCTCCCTTTTAAGGGAGAGCTAAACGTGAAGAACTGAAAGGCTAAAGCAAATGCCGTCGTCTATCGCACTGTATTTTGACGGAGTTTGAAAAGTTCTATTAATATAGCATTCCACCCCAGTTTGTACGTGAGTAGTTTTACATCCCACTTCTTCAAATCTTTTCGTACTAATTTAAAGCCTTTTTGATTGATTAGAGATATTTTTTAAATCGAGGGAGTTCGATATCCTAATTGTTTATAGCTAAGATCGAAAATGTTTGAAAATACGGGAATGTGTTTGAGAAGCCCCAACTTCATTTTGGCTCTAATGCCGTGATGTATCAAAATGAAACACGGGCCAAAACAAATCGAGCAAGGATTTTCGTATGAGAATATTCGTTGATAATAATCCAAATTATAGTTATTATGCTCCTACATTCGCATTTCTTGTAATAAATAGCGATTCTCTATAATCTTGTAGAGGGGCCTTACCTCGCTCCCTTTAAAGAAAGGCGGCTGTAGATAATAGTTGCGTATTGTGTAAAATGATCTTCGGAGTTCAAAAATCCTCTCCGTTGGCGAAAAAACGGGAGACAGTCGCGTCGTTACGTAACCTTAATGGAACTCGTAGAGAGAATCTCCATTTTCACGTAATCTCCCCTGCGCGGATCCCCTTTGCATTCTAGCACCTCATCTTCCCCTTCATTACACTTCACTCGCCTCTTCAAAAAATCTCTCTCTTAAGCACCACGGCTTCCGCTTTCCCTCGACGCCATCTCTCGGACCATCTTCAGACAACAGCTACACTTTATCTCAACTATTTCCCTTCGTTTCCTCTGCACTTTTTTCATACAAGCTCTCGTTTCTTTTTGAAGGGCTTAAAATGTCCTTTTGCAGTATGTTTTAATTGTAAAGAGACCTTCATAAGATCGTAGAATTAAAGGTCTACTGAGCAGCTCCTAATAATTATTTTGCCTCATGTTTCTTGCAGGGAATTTTTTTATTCTCTTTCCATTGAAATGTTTATGCAGTAAAAGAGTAAACAAGTACAACAAATGATTGAATTATCCTGATCGTAATTCCTAGAATTGTTTGAAATATGTAATGATCACCGAAATCAATTGTTAATAATCTTCTATACAAAAACAAATGATAAGGATATTGTAATTTTATCTTAAATATCCATAAATGATGATCTCCTGTAGTAAAAGTACGATTTAGTGTCCATTTGTTGTGACAATGAACTTCTACGACATCAAGGCGGCATCTGTATAATTTAGTCTATTGCATTTTCATGGATTTTGGTAAAATTTAATTATAATCAATTCTTACATTTATAGTTCAAGGAAAATTATCTTCTGATGACCCTTATTCAAAAATAAATCGCATTGTATTTTGTATTATAATATTTATTACGATTTAAATTTATATGAAGTGATTGATTTAGAATAAAATTGCTTGCTTTATTATTTTAACAGTATTACTTTTATTTTCTTATTAAATTATTTTAACAGTATTTATATGATTCTTTAAGTTGCGTTTTGATGTTCTTAGTTTTTTATTAGTTTATTTTTAAATGTTCCTCGTATTTCTTTAATTTACTTATTTTTGGTTTATTTAGCTATTTCTCCTCTCGAATTCTGATTTTTCTCGGAAAATATGTAGAATTGAATGTTTTCATGTTGACTTTCCGGACTTTGTTAGATTTTGATAGGCTGGGTAAGTCGAATTTACAATTGACTAAAGCTTGAATCAACGGACACGCTAAGGTTTAAAGCTAATTTGCAAACAAGGGTTTCGGTAGGGAAAAGCATCTGCTTCGAAATAGACATCCCATATCATCTGCGGTCACGTTAGGGCTCGTCTTTAATACGCAATGCTGAAGATCGCCTCGATTCGCCCACCTAGCATATCTATACTTTCCCGTGCCCCACCCTCAGCTGGAACTATACTACCTCTGTTTACGAACACCCTGGGCACCCCTTAGGTACTCTCTCTTTTATTCCTCTCTCCCAATCTCTCTCAGACCCGCACACACACACACACGGCTGACTCATTTTGGCCGTATCGATCTGCAGTCACATAGGGCCCACTCTTATCGAGTGGAAGAGAGAAAAGAGATTCAGCGAAGAGTGAAATGAGGGAGAATGATAATGGTTATCAACTCCTTATTTTAGGACCAAATCTAAATTGATTGGCTCTTTCTAGGCTTTAATCCCAGTTTGTATAATCTGGTACTAGTTCGGGTAGTAACAAAAACACGGCGGTATTTTAACCAAAGATTAATTATCTGTTTCTCTCAAATCCATTGGATACTCTCTCGATTATATGTCCTAATTGATTACCTAGTGGAGTGTCTACCCAAGTCTGTTATTGTAATCCACATCGTGTTTATGTTTATATATTTAATCATCCAATGTTTGTATCTTCCGGCCGAAGTATCCGGATAGCCAAGTTGATTGGTTTTCGTCATCAGTGAATGCGGCTCGATCCAGCTGTCAATGTCCCTTGACGGAAGATTCTAATACTAAAATATATGTAAAGTTGATAATTCATCTCGTTCCGGAGTTTTATTTTATAAAATATAATTAGATATTTGCACGAAAATGTTCTACTAACGAATTAAAAATCTAATAAGTACTATCTTTTGCCAGTAGTTGTCTGTACAATTCTGCTGTGTTGCGTATGTTGTATTTCAGTATATTGACTTATATATATATATACATAGTACATATAATATATTGTATTATATTTAATTGTAGTATAGTTAATAAGTTTCACTCCAAGGCATCTTCTGAGCTATTTTTGCTCAGGAGGACTGGATTGTAAAATCCAGTTCTCTTTAACTGTAATATTTTAAAATTGTCAAAGATAAAAAAAACTTATCATGAAATATCGCTTATCGTATTTAAGCGTAATCCTGATTTTTCCGCAGTCAAGAGGCAGGGTAATAGATGGGGAAGAAGAAGAGTAAAGGGAATGGACGAGAGAAGATGAAGAGAAGGAGGGTGTGGGCGAATGTGTAGTGGGTCTCCATTCCACGTGTGTTTTTCGGTGGAGGAGGAAAATAGAGCCCTTGGGGGAGGGATCGAGAGTGGGTTTAGGTGAAGGTAACGTGTATACATACTCTCGCGAGTGCTTGGAGACGGATTTGAAGGGGGATTGAGGAACGGAGGGAATGAGGCGCAGAAGAATGAAAATGTAACCGAATATCGTTGGGAGGGTGAAGTGGGAGGATGGTGGAGTGGTCGGTGTAGTGTTGGGGAGTACAGGTGGGTAAAATGGAATCTCCGGTTTTTGAGGATCGGATGCTGGGGATGGAACAAAGGAAATACTATCGGGGAGTCAATTACTCGCCTATTTTTGTATTCAGCCGTAAAATTGTCTCCTTTCAGTGCGTAGTTGGAGGCAGTTCTTCAGTGCAGCGCTTTAGTCGAACTCGTTTCTTTGATCCGACGTAATAAATTCTAGTTAACTCTTTTAGCTTTTGAAAATAGAGAACTATGTACGTGTTTGATGGCTTGCAAATAGTATTCGAATACCGTTATCGGATACTAATGGAAGTCTTTTTGCCAATTGGTGGAGAGCCGTTGAGGGTAGAATTTTATTGTTGAAAATAATGCATTATGAAATGGAAATTGTCAACGTAGAATTTGTCGGTTTTCTTTCCTGCAAAAGACTAGAGCATATCAGAGGAGCTTCACGTATTGTTTTACTAAGATTATGATGATTATTTTTATTCATTGGGTTGGGTGGTAGGTAGCACACCAAATATTAAATATAAGCTATGTCTTTATTTGTTTGTTTTAATCTTTATGTTATTTGGTTTTAATCCTTTGTTTATTGAGACGAATTTTCACCAAGTGATGATCAAATTGATTGAATTTAGTATTAAATAGATTTGTGCACGTAATTTATCACTTTATGCACAATTTCTGGGTAAGGCAAGACAATATGGATGCATTATTACCATCATAGGTGCTTATTTAGTAAGTAATGCGATAAATGTATATAAATATTAATAAGTGAGGGAAAAAGTGTTTTACTTTCTCCTAATGGTTGGTTCATTCTTCATGGACTACACTCATACAAATACATGCCTACATTGCATTTTAGTTCCTTTTTGTTAAAATGGTCATTCAGCCCCCGCAGAGTTCTGCTGACTATTCGGAATCAGTGCGTCGCTTAGTAAGAATTCGGTGAATGAAAAAGCACGTACGAGCCACCAGGTACGAGTGGGGCGCCACGACAAAGATCTAAATCCTCTTCGGTTACTGCTGCTGATTCGGATCGATGGCGAGGATTCCGTGGTATTTGGGCGTGAATTACAATCTGAGGGATACCGAGTCTTTGTTTTCATCGCCCTAATAACATTCGTCACCAGCGACGAAGCCACTTCATTCTCATCCTCGCGTAAGCCACAATAACGGATCGAATCGAGGTCTGGCTTACCGAAGGAGTGCCGTGATGTGCGCATAGGCGAATCCTCGAGAGAGAAGTATTTTGGATTGCTTTATTCACGCGCATTGGTAGAGACAATACTTTTTACTATTGAAAGAAAAAAGAACGTCTTAACTAGTTATAACGTACGTATCGCAACCAACCGATCTTCTTAAAGCAAAACGAAAATAAAGTATGGTTCTGAGCCTTGCAAGAATGATTACCCCGTGGTGAATGGAGATAAAGAAATTAGAAATAGTGTTACTAATTTATTTAATAAATATAATGTTTGTAAATTAGTTGAATGTGACGTTGTATATGGTAATTTGACTAAAGATCTGTGTCAAAGGAAGACAGATTCAGTGAAAATTCGAAGGAAACGTCACAATTGTTGTGATTGGGAATGAAATCTAAAAAGGGATAAAATCAGTGATGTTTCACAATAATTACGATTTAGGAAATTAACAAATATTAATTTCCAAGATATTTTAGTACCAACATCAATTGAGATTAAATGTCTGTAGAATAGTTTCATTATTCAATTGCTACCTATCATGACACAAGAAGGATTGTGCCGAAAAAGGTAATAATAAAATAATTATTATGATCAGCAATAAGCAAGTGTGAAATTCTTTATCGTAAACTTTTCTCGATTGGCGTACTTTTTAATCGTATTAAGATGTGATGTTTTTCTTGTTTACAAGTGATTTATCGGAAACTCGTGGAAATATTGAATAATACACGCAATCGATATGAATTGGACTCCAAAGATACTTCTAAAACACGAGCTGAATTAGTTGGCTAAATTTGAAAACGAGCTCCATTTACATCCTCATTCTTTGTTTTAAACACGACTCCTCTTTAACCGGAAATTTGAATTTCACCGAAAGGTAGTAATAACTCCAAATGTTGCCCTCTAACTTCTCGCAGATTGTGGCTGAATTAAACTTAAGCAAACCTTGGGAGAGCAAATATTTGTGTTCACTCCGCGCCTAAATTAGTATTCTTCGGGGCCTCTCTCGAACATATTGCCGATCGGAGGGGATTCTTGTTAAGAGAAAGGCAGTAATATACGAAATGAGAACAGGGCGGACTATGAGTGCACCCAAGATTAGGTCGTACGGTTATGGTTGCTAGGAAACCCGAGACTCTGTTTGTATTGGTGGAGCGCTCGTCTGGTCGCTGTTTCTGTCGCCGGCGTTGTGGGACACTCAGACGTGGGTCAGGGGGGGTGACTCCATTTTTCCCTCTGCGGTTTTAGTTATGACTGACCAAACTGCAGGTCCTCACGCACCGAGCCGTGGGCATTCGTCTCTCTGGAGGGTTCTCCCCCATCCCACGTGCGTGCTGCCATCTCTCGACGCCTCACACCACCACCTCTTCGTGCAGCTCCTTTTACCTTCCTGCCGCGCTCTGCCGCGCTCTGCCATTTTCTTCCTCTTTCGTTCTCCCCCTTCGTCCGGGGGACTCGAATTTACGGCGAAATATAGGAAGCTATAATTTTCTTGGGCCGGTCGGTCACCGAATGTGCCGCCGTTAAGGGCGGATAATTCTTTTTCGCGCCGTGGAAATTAAGTTGGTGCTTGGTTTCGGGAAGTTGTGGCGAGCAATAAGAGAAAGTTGTAAAATAAATTGTGGGTGATCTTCATTTGTGGGATAGCTTCTTCATATGGTATGGTTTTGGTTTATCTACTGTATCAGAAAATGAGATTAAGGTAATGATTACTAGATTACTAATTTACTAGTTTATTAGATCAAGGGATTAATCTTATAGATCAAAATTTAAAGTTATTGTAATTTATTTATCAATTTCAACATTATAAAAGGCACACTTTATATTACAAAAATAGCATGAATTCAACTATAAGCTTGTTTTATCATAGTTTAACAGAATGTGGTATTTATATCACATTAAGTATCTCTCAAACAAATGTTGGATCTATTAGGACTATTTTGGATCGTTTGGTCCGATTCACTAATTCATAGAACGATTAGTGGAATTAGATTCGAAACTCTCCAGCAATTCTTAACGCTCTGACTCACGGAATTAGTTAAAAATGCTTTTACGAAAATGGGGTAGACCTCCTTCCGTAGTTCATTCTTTATGAAAAATATCGTTTATTTTCCCAGGTAGGATTTCTCGATGGGTGATATCAGTGGTACGCCAGGTAGAATATTATTAATATTATGAACTCTCGATTCGATGATTAAACGGTGGTGGTGCCTCATCTAGATTAGCGGCCGACCATCCCTTAGCTTCTTTCTTCCTCTTTTTCGAGGCTGTTCTGCCTCAGTCCCAGGGCACTTCTATAAAGGGGAGATATGCGGATAGGGATTTCGACCGAGAGGCAAGATGAATTGCCGGAGAAAGTTGAAGGTGGGGGCAGGGACACTCGCTTTAGAAGAAAAGGCTGCTTGATATACCGCCCCTGCCTTCTTTATATATTCGTGCGAGGGTGGGCATGAATGGGGAAAGTCCCCTCATCGCATGACTTCCACTATCTTCCTCTAAGTGGCGTGCCATCTCAGCTAGAACATGACTCGGTACTCGTTAATTAATTACGCGCAAGTGGGAGTAACGGTTTGGGTATGTGTGGGGACATACTTTTCGCTAGGGTGGATCCATTTGTTTATCCGCGCTAATCAAGTACTAGGCTGTCCTTTTTGTTTTCCTCTCGTCCGAACCTCTATTCTAAATAATCGGTTTCTAGAAGTCTTTTATTGAGTTAATAATTGAAGCGCTATCATTGTTGTTTTGCATTTACTTTTTTTAAGCAACAACGTTTTCGCAGTTATACAATATTTAA
Source organism: Sympetrum striolatum (assembly GCA_947579665.1). NCBI lineage: Eukaryota > Metazoa > Arthropoda > Insecta > Odonata > Libellulidae > Sympetrum > Sympetrum striolatum. The sequence continues at coordinate 85,696,814 of OX388345.1, forward strand.
ATTTAAAAATAATCTTAATTTCATCAAAACTTGTTATCAACTCGTTTTACATATTACAAATTGATAGGTCCAATAGAGGGCGACAACGTTGCTAAAAAAGTATTATTTTGGAATATATTTCATCCAGACTTTTTTAACCTTTCTCATTTAACGACTCTGCCTTTTATAATTGGTGGTATTACGACTTATCGTATTGTTACATATTTTTTAAATATTTGAAATTGAATGAGCCTTCCTTATTTGTACAAGAACTACACAAGTAGTTGTATATGTTCTATTATAGTTAAATACTTAAATGTTGCAAAATTTTCTATATATATAATATAATTTCGAATGACGCATTCTCTCCTGGACGAATACATTCAGGGACTTCTAAGTGTACCATCGTGTCAGTCCTAAGATCGCGACCACATCCATTAACTCCCCCTATATACCTATCCCCATTCAAGCACAGAGATTTAGGAGTTACAAGCCCTCAATGGCGATCTCGTTTGCTCAAAGGTGCATTTGTAATATTACTGTATCACCGCCACTCAGCCATAAGTTAGCCAATCCGTTCCCCGCATTATATACGCGCTTATAAAAAACCCGCCCCTTATCTACTTTCGTTGTCGAGGGGGTCGTTTGGGCGACCCGCCTCCATTAACTTCAATAGAATTCCTCCGCTGCTTCCCCGCGAAGTGCCCGAAAAAGTGGGAAAGAGAGATAGTCGGCCAATCAGCTCGGCGGGGATACATCTGCGGGCATCCCATTCCTCGTAATGGCCCTCAGTTATGGCTCTAATGTCAGCCTGTGACGGCCCCTCCCGCCTTAAGGGAAAAGCCCGTGGAAAAAGGGTCCTTTCTTAACGACTTAGTGCCCCTTACGTGATTCGGCGAATAAGGAGTAGGATTCCATTACCCCACTAATGGTCGGGACCCTATCGACTCCTCTTATCTCGCCCCGAAAAAATGTTTCTCTTGCCTTATTCACTCGCGCTTCTTTCCTCGATCGGGTCGCGCACATCGGCGTTTCTTTATCCCCTTGGAATCGGTGGCTCTTTAGGCGCGAAATTTGTAATGCAGGGGTTTTGGGAAGGCTGATGGGTCGCCTTATCGCGTAAATTCGGGGAAGATGACAAAAGGGGTGTAATAGTGCGTCCTTCTCGTGTTAACGCTCATCAATGGATTTACGCACTTTTATTACACGCTGCCGAGTTATCGTTCCGTGTTAAAAGTTATGACACCACTCTCGCGTAGCTTGAAAAATAAAAGGGATTCTGAGGAAAGACGTACGAATATGTAAAGTGGAGGATTTATACAGGGATGGAAAGGATATGGGCGAGATTTGTGCTTAATAGAGACAAATAAGGAACTTACTCTGTTAGAGAATAGCTTGGATAATATGTATTTGAGTATCTTTTTTTAGATGAATAAACTGTATAAAACAGTACTGTAGAGAGGATTAAAGCTTTGTGTAACGTAAATTTCGATTTGACGATGCTTATTTTCCACGAATTCTGAGCTGCCCGTTGATTAATTTTTTTATTTAATGATTGAATACTAGTCAATTCATATGCTAGATAAAAAAATACCGGAAATTCTCAATATCGCTTGATATAAACATCATCTCAATAAAACACTTAAATATATATATTTATATAATATATATATATAATATAATAATAATAATATATAAATATAATAATAATAATAATAAAACGGCTTTATTCGGGCGAGATTGAGACTAAAAGTCTCCTCTTCCATCTAACCCAGTATGATCGTAAGACGGAAGGTATTTACTAAATTAGTTATCCATATTTTCTAGAAAACTATTTACTGGGCTACAGTTCTTTTGAGAGAAGTAATGTTTAGTTACTCCTGTGATTTATATTCTGCCTAATATGAAACGTAATATACTTGCATGGAACTTAATGTCCTAGTGCGAGGATCTTTTCCAGCAAGTAGTATATCCTAGCGATTTTTATGGGTTCTCGAGTAGTTTATAGGTTATTTATATCCTGGACTGCATAAAATCCGGAGTCAGTCCATTCGGATTTAATTGAAAAATAAAGCAATTAAAGGTCTCCGACGCGGTTAACTTTGGAATTCCAAAAGCGAGAAAAATTCGAACCCCGGTTAGTCCACTTTTGTTTCCAGAAAGTATTCTCATGCAGAGGCAAACGTCGAACGCTGTGATATACAGCCGGATTTCCTAGAATTTTATATCCAATATTATCGAATCCAAATAAAGTTCGCGAATATATTTAATTGATATCGATGAAAAATTTGCGGTTCTCTGGAGCTCAAGCAGGAAAAAAACAAGTAGTAGACTCTTTGAAGTCGCGAGAGTACGTTTCGTACACATTTTTAAAACATTGCGTGTTATCATTGTAATTTCAGTGGTTCCAAACATTTTCATTTGAGTTAATCCCACAGCGGTCCTGCAGCAATTAGCAAAATTAATTGAGCAAAAAATTTCTTATCTGACGGCGGTGTTGGTAACTGGAAATTTTCCAGTTCACAAAGTGAATGTCAGAGACCGTCAAATTTATTTAATGAAAGCGTACGCACTCATTCGAATCAAATAATTTGCTCTTAGGCATCGGAAACTTTAGCACGCAACAATGCTTCTTTGGATTCGTGTGGTAAATTGAATGTTTAACGTTCATATTAGGTAAAGTTAACAGTTTCCTGTATATATTTATCCGTGTATTTTGCTGGGTAATTTCCGTTTCGGGTGGATTTGATGCATTTGCAGAAACTACAAAATCACTAACTCTTGGTTAGCTAAGAAAAATAATGGACCTAATAACTAATTCAGTCACACTTCCAATTCATCTCTAGCATACACTTAGCTGTTTAATAATAATAATAATAAGTAAATATATATAAATAATATAATAAATATATGTTGCTGACATATAAGCTATGATTTTACTTAAAGTATGTTTTCGTCTTTGAGATATGATGGAATAAAACTAGGGCATGGACTGCATGCACTGAGCGTACTACATTAGATGCTACACGAAAAAAAAACATTTTTTTAACCTGTGATAATCCGTAACGCTCCGGGTAAAGAGTTCTATATTGCTCAGATTGTTCAGCATCTTTCACGGCTTAGCTAATATTTTTTATGTTGCAAGGAATTAACTCTATTTAGGGAACAAATTAAAATATATGAAAATTCTACAAGTTTGATGATATTTTTAATATCTTAATATTTATTTTACTTCTGACCGATGAATTCTTATGCTTGGTTCCCTGCACTGGTGACATTAACTAAACCCCCGTAAGAGGAAATTACCATTTTCGTACTGTGATTCTTTACGATTTGTTGCGGTAAGCGCAACGTATGGTAAAATTTAAAATCTAGGTTCTCTTTGTTTGTTGTTTGTTTTTCATGGTAAAGTTTGTTGTTTGTCATGGTAAAATATAGTTTCATCAGGAAGTAGGATGGGGGCAAAAAAGATAAACATGTAAGTTTGACTGAGGAATATATTCGCTATTTGATGACCTCTTTTGTTCTTAGGTTAATTTATTTTCGAAGTATTATTGTATTCAATCTTTTAATACCACTATAGTTTCGGTTTTCCCTTTCATCGTTTGTGTGGCTATTTTTTTACTTAGCTAGTTAAATCGTGGATCTCTTTTTAAAGTATGTAAGGACATCCATTCTTAATTTCTATAGCTCTTAAAGAAGGTGGGAAAATCATAGCATAATAAATATTTCTCAAAAATAGCTCATTTCGAGATCTACTTGAGTTTTCACCTACGTCAGTGATAAAGTTGGTCGCCGCACAACTTTTCTTGGACCTACGTTCCTTACAGTTCTACCACTTTTCTTCCCCTAAGTTCACTTAAACCTCCTTCTTATCCCCTGTCTTCTCCCCTTTCATCGCATTTCTCTCTCCTATTACCCCTTTCAACTCCTGACCTTTTACCGAGGACTTTCCGGCCAACTCCCACACACATTCTCGTCTCCCAGTCGAAGCCCCCAGCACGTCCATGACGCTACATGACTCTGCCATCTCCAGGGGCAGCGGGGCCCCTACGCATATACATGCCCCCTCTGTCCCGCTCATTACTGGACAGAAGGCCGTATATGGGGGTGGATACGATTCCACGCCCCCGGGGGAAAAATAGCGCGGGGGGTGGATGTTCCCCGGGGGCGAAGGGGGCAGATGGACTAGCGATGGTTGAAAGGGAAAGAAACATGTGAATTGTGTATGGGTCGTCGCTCTTCACTTTCTACGAAATGCATTGTCTCCTATTGTCTTGGAAATTTAGACGTGGTGGAGACGCTGCTGTCTCTTTCTGCATTTTCGATGGCCTCTAAGTCAGAGAAAGAGACTTCCGGAGTGTCGGAGGCTTGTGTCGACGTCTACAAAGGTCAAGTTACAAAATTTGGTATTGTTGCTTACGTTTAAGAACTCTGCATTGTTTGCTTCCATTTGCTTCAACTTCCTCGAAACACTGACAGCTATTTTTATTTTTTCGAGTCAAGTATTTTAGCCTTAATTATGTGGTGAGCATCCATTGTAAAGAGTAATAAAATATATTGTACTTGTACTATCACTACCAACAAAATTATAACTATGGTTTCAACCCCTTTGGTTAGCATTGTTTTTTAATTTCACTTTTATTACAATTGATCATCCAAATATTCATAATACAATACAAATCGTCCAGAAAATACTACTACATTTGATTCTACGAAGTACTCTATCACAGGAGATCTTATTATAAAAGATAAGATATCAATGAGGTTGATGCCAAGGATACATAATTATCTTAAATTTATCTTCGAATGTTTCATCGAACTATTTTGGAATGATTTATGTAAGCAAATGATGTAAATGGAGTTAGACTTAGCAAAGGAAAGCGGGCAACTTAACCAAAGGTTATACAAGAAGGGAAAAATAGTGACTTGGCTGGGACTCGAACCCAGGTCTCCCACTTTCCTGGCAGGTGTTCTAACCAATGAACGTGGCTTGGTAGTTTTGTGGTTAGAACACCTGCCCCGAAAGTGGGAGACCTGGGTTCGAGTCCCAGCCAAGTCACTATTTTTCTCTTCATGTATAACTTTGATTTATGTAAGTATGATTTCAGAATAAGCAACTTTAAGTATTTCGATTAAAACTTACATTTAAGGTCGAGAACTAAAAGATGTTCATGAAGAAAAAATAATGGAAAAAAATCAATCATTATTTAAAAAAGAAGTGTAACTGGGTCTAGATTTGAGGATTACCCCCGAAAATATAGTTATGAAGCCCTGAAGATGTACGTTAAATATTTTGGATTCTAACTTTGGTTCCATGAATTCCATCATTCCAAATTTATTCATTACAGAGGAAAAGAATAACCTCTAACTTCCCCTATGTGGTACCCTAATAGATCAACCTCATGGATAAACATATATCTTACAAGTGAATAGGTGTAGGCGTGCCAAATCTTTCCCTCGAATATTCAAAGCCGCAATCGTTAGAGCCGCAAAGGTCTCGGGTTTAACGTATTAAATAAACACGCAAGATCGCCGACATATGCACACGAGTAATTACATCGCGGGCGATTAGAGCGAAGAAGATCATAGGGAAGGAAGGGGATCGAAGGATTAGGCAATCTAAGGAAGTGCAAGGAGGAAAACACTTGGGCTGGATTAGGTAGGAGGCGAGCGGAGGAGATAAGGGAATGGGGGAAGACCTTCCTTTCATCCAAGGGGGTGCGAAGGAGAAGATGACCAAGGGTCGGATGGTGAGGAGGCTGGTATAAGGAGGGTGTGTATGGTTAGGGCCTCGGTGCGAGTCGATTAGAGTCTGATGGAGCAAATGGGATCGCATGTGGTTCCATGCTTCCACAGCTTCTTTCACGAAGTTTGGGAAGAAAAGTTGGGGGCATGGCCGGAGATTAGGTCGCAGGTGTCAAATCTCGGAGTACAGTGGCTGACTTCGAAAATATCGGGGTTTCCTCCGACGCTAGCAAAAGCTTCGGTCGAGGGCGTGGAAACTTTTTAGTGGTTCGGAAAATCTCAGTCTTTGCTAGCAGGTTCCGCAAGTTGGCTTTTTACTTTTGCATGCCTAAAAGTTGGCATTTAAATTAATTTCTCCAATTTTCCTCATCTTTTCCTATCATGGTCGTCCCGTAGTTTTAATGAATTCTTAAAATCCCATCCTTCATATCCTTGCTTTTATGTAAGTCAATCTGATTATTTTTCACCACATATTCCGAATTAGAGTTTCCGCCATAATCTTCGGAAAAGTATATAACGATATTAATCGTCTAAAGTAAAACCTGGTCGAAATCCATGTTCACAGTAAAAGTGAATAATTATGGCTTGTACCCACTCTATATCTCCTTTTTTGGTATGCATGCTGTTTATTTTTTTCTCTAGCTACCAGATTATAGTATAAATGTACCAAAAGCTTGTCGTGGAAATTAAACATTTATTTTATTTATAAGTGTAAATCATTTTTATTTAGTTTGTGTATGGGACGTGTTGTTAATGAGAGTGACTTGAATTGTTAACTCTACGTTAATAAAGTTAACTGCATTGTTAATTAATAATGATAATTAATAATGATACATTTCACTTAATAAACTAACTAATATTATAATTTAATCAATATAAATTCCTCCTGCATTTTTCATTACACGTTACACTCGTCATTATTTCTATGAGCTTATTATATCGGAGGTAATATTCCTTATTTCATTGCAGTGAATATATTCGGCTGACTAAGAATTCAATACGATAAAATCAGAAAATTTGTATAATGTAAATAGCACAAGTGAAACCTACTACAACATAAGTGCAATATAAAAGTAAATGGGTCTCGGAAACGTACCCTCTCCGTTTTAATACAGAGATTTCTCATTTAAATTCCGTTTTTCATCATCTGACGTCTTCATTAGTCTGACTGAATGTCAAACTAATACACCGACTTCCACGTCTCGCTTTCCTCCGCAATAAATGCGGAACATATTCGAACATCGTCCTTCTTCGCGATTTCCCTAAACTTATTCTCCCTCCAGCATTTTCATGCAAAACAATCTGCGTGACATTCTCTCTGCTCTCAGCATCTTCGAGAGCGAGTCTTTTCCATCCGTGACGTTCATCATCGCAGCTTCCCTTAGAAGGAGGCGCGAAAGAAATCTCACCACCACTTCCATTAACCGCCCTCTTCTCCCTTCTCCCCTCATCCCCTTCACCCCTTTTCTCCCTTGGAAATCTAGTTAGTAGGCTCCCGACGGCTCCATCGTCTAAGGTGCCGATGGCACTCAGATCAGGAGATGGAGGAGAAACCAAAGAATGGTGGCGTGAGCCTTTGTACCAGCTTCCTATTCCCCTTTCTCCTCTTTGATCCCTCTCATCTTCAGATGATACCCCGACCTGTCTGCTCTCTTGACATTCTATTCCGAGCAGGACGTGAGTTTGGGAATTTTATTCGCTCCCCGAAAGTATTTCTTCATTCCTTCCACTTTACCGGAAGCAGGACGCTTTCTTCTCCAATTTTTATTCCAGCGATTCTCGTTTCTAGACGTGTGTGCGTAAACTGAGGTGGTTTTAGTATGCGGTGTTGGGTTTCGAGATGAAGGTGGTATGGGGCTTCCTGTGGCCTCTAACGGGTTCGAGTTTTGCCTGTTAGTGGGGGTGTTTGAGGGTTTTGTTTCCTTGCAAGGGAAGGTGTTGTACCCTTAATTTCATTAACCTTATCTATCAGCATTTTGTGGTTGTGTAATAACTAATTTCATACGTTAATGATCTTTGAAAATATTTTTGATGATTCTGTTTTTTTTTCTGCTGAAATGAAGGACACGGCTGTTAATGAATTGAAGGTTTAAGAAGTTAGTGGTTTTACCTTTTAGAATATCGCATATCGAGATTTTCCGTCTTCTCCGGAATCGGATACAACGGGGCACGGAAAACTGATAAAGAGGCTGACGTAGAGATTTTTTAAGCCTCAAACTTTAAGCCTTAACTCTTTCTATTGTGTTCATAAAATAATTCAGTAAGTCAATATACTACTGGTACACATTCAAGTGGGTCATTGATACATATAATTATTAGTAGTGATTAGTCCGTTTAAGATTGCGCGTAAATATAACAGGGATTTGTTTGTCATGTCATAACATTAAGAAATTTAAAGGTGAACGTGCAAAATGTATGCCTGATTACCCTCAAGTAACGTGTTGGGAAAAAAGGTGGTCTTAATTTTTTCGTCAATGGAATAATTGTGAAATAGAAGTAAATTACTGAGAGGAGGCAGAGAGAAAGTATTGTAATATAAAATTAAATAGCTAAGAAGGAAGTTATACTCCCTCCAGAACTCGGCTCTTGTATCATTACCGAGAATTTCTTATTAGTCCCGGCCTTTTCCTTGTTTTATAATATAATTAGACGAATCAGCCACTTAAAGTATTTCTTTCCCCTTAATTATTTTCTCTATAATGCTTTTCGTAATTTTTTAGAATCCTTAAAAATGTAATTATCCTGAAACCTTGTTCTCCGTCGCGAAATATTGAAGGGAAAATTATTCAGGTTTCAAACTCATTCATCATATACTCACCGAATAATTGGGTAATCGATAATGAATATCAAAAAAATATTTCATAGTTTTGAAACATTATTCAAACTGCCAAATCCTTTGACCATACGTCCGCCATCTCTGCCGTTGATGACACGTATCTCGCTGTTCTTGCCGCTCTATCTTCAGACCGGTCAAAGGTTCAATTAATAAATCTGGATGTCAGTGGGTCTTTCAGTAGCGCTTTAATTTCCATCTCCACAGCTTCCTCTCTTTATTAGCGGGGAATTTCGAAAGCCAGCACGTGTGTCCATCTTCGGAGAGAGTTGAATTATGATTGGAGATTGAGGAATGATAGCCGTGGCAAATAGTGCGTGAAGGGCGGAAGTGGAAGGAAGTGAAAGAACCCTTTATTGGCTGCGAAGATAAATGGATGTAGGCCACTAACTATCAGTGCGTGTGTGCGAGCACGGGCGTGTGTGAGTTGCGTGATTGCTCCCGCATTCCGCTCTTCAGTCCATTTCCTAGAACTGGCGGTCATCGGCTGTAATGTAACTTCCGCTCGTTTGTGTGATTTGTGGCCGCCTGATGAAGGAAAGGAGGCAATGGGAATTTCAATGCTGACCAAGCTCGTATTTCTAAGGATATGAGCTTTGTCGGCACTAGAAGATATTACGAAGAGGATGGAAGTGTATTAAATGAGAAAAATAGCACTTGGAGAAAATTTTATTAGTTTTAAATTTGCATATCAATAATTCATTTGCTGAAATTAAAGTAGAGATGTGCTTTAAATAAAATATTAGCATGAATGAATTTTCAACAATATATATTTTAATAATATAATTTAGAAATAAATGTACACATCTTGCTACACGGTAGACCTGGGATTCTATCTCCAGTTACAGAAATTCATCTGCCGACATTTTTGTGATTATGAGGCCACAGGTAGTCTCATCCCATAACAATAAGCCTCAGAAAATTGCTTAGGTGAAATTACAATCTTTTCATATCTATATGGTTAATTATCATCCACCTCAACTTATCCAATTTCGCCAATATGTTATGAATGAGAAAATATTATAAATACATATTATTTTGCGAATTATTTGTCATGCACGTTCTTAAATGTTTGATTCAAACTTTACTCAGGGCGCAATGAATTTCAAAACTCAATAGAATCTCTCACTATGAGCCGAAATCCAAACGAAGGGAAATCTTTTTCAGGCGTTACTATCAATTAAAAATCTGATGTGGCCAGCACATGACTTTCTCCATATATATAAGATGTAAATAATTATCTACCGCAATAATTTCGAACTCTATATTCCATCTAAACTTGGAATTTGAGTTATTAATATTATATATTATCTTTGATGCCAAAAACATGATAAATAATTTTTACGGGACATGATCGATGAAAAACGATGAAATTGGCCTTTCGCCCATAGAGCCCAGAGCGCCCACAAAGTACATAATCAGCAACTTCCGGTTTATCAGTATTTCAAGAATAACTCCTACACAATCAGTGATACAAAAATATGTTTCAACCAAAAGTTATAGTACATTACATTTTCTACAACATTTATAAATAATAGTATATACCTAAATACCATATTTATGGAGATATTTTGAAAACCGGAAATGAGCTTTGAAGAATTAAGCTCAACTTCCGGTCAACCGATTCACTCCAAAAACTAATCAACTCTAACGACACAAACCAAAATACTATATATGAAATTTGGTGTTGATCCGACAAATAGTTTTCATGTTAGAGCGCCCACAATGTACATAATCATCTTCTTCCGGTTTATCAGTATTTCACGAATAACTCCTAATCAACCGGTTATACAAAAATATGTTAAATACAAAAGTTATAGTAAATTATATTATCTAAAACTTTTATAAGGAATACAATATACCAATATATCATATTTATGGATATATTTTGAAAACCAGAAATGAGCTTTACACAACGTACATAATCAGCAACTTCCGGTTTATCAGTATTTCATGGATAACTCCTAAACAATCAGTGATGCAAAAATATGTTTCATACAAAAGTTATAGTAAAATAAATTTTCTACAACATTTATAAATAATAGTATATACCTAAATATCATATTAATGGAGATATTTTGAAAACCGGAAATGAGCTTTGAAGAATGAAGCTCGACTTCCGGTCAGCCGATTTACTCCAAAAACTAATCAACTCTAACGACTGTAATAAAAGTACTATGTATGAAATTTGGTGTTGATCCGACAAATAGTTTTCATGTTAGAGCGCCCACAAAGTACATAATCATCTTCTTCCGGTTTATCAGTATTTCACGAATAACTCCTAATGAACCGGTGATACAAAAATATGTTAAATACAAAAGTTATAGTAAATTATACTATCTAAAACTTTTATAAGTAATACAATAGACGTATATATCATATTTATGGAGATATTTTGAAAACCGGAAATGAGCTTTAATGAATAAAGCTCGACTTCCGGTTAACGGATTTACTCCAAAAACTAATCAACTCTGACAGCACACACAACAGTACTATATATGAAGTTTGGTATTGATACGACTTTTAGTTTTCGAGTTAGAACGCCCATTATCACACACACACATACACACACACACACTCACACACACACACACACACACACACACACACACACACACACACACACACACACACACACACACACATACACACAGACATCATTCAGAAAATGGTCAAAACGTGTTCTAGGGACCCCAAAACGTGTATTTCCGTTGAAATCTCGAAGTCGAATTTTTTCATGAAAACAATACTTTCTCTATACTTCGTATATGGAGAAAGTAAAAACGGTATGCTCCCTTATAGGAATGCGACTCGCCTATGCGGGGTGTGGGCATTGCAATAAAAACTTTCTCTGATCCGTTGTATATTATATCTTTAATATAGTTTGAAATTAATTTTGTGGACCAGTAGAAATATCTTTATATAACATTAGCGTAGGAAATATGTGAAATGTAATTATTTTAGGGAATCTGTGAGGATGGATTCCGGTGGGAGTGAGTTAATTTTTTCAGTTAATCTGAAAGGAATAAATGAAATAGTTTTGCTCATTTCCACGCGTTCTTTTGCTTCCGAGCAGATCTTAATATGTGTGTTTCTTTGAACTAGAACGATTCCGAGGAGTCTGAATATTAATAGAATGGGTAGAAGCTGGAAGGAAATAAAAGGGGGATGGGAGAAGCGTTTTTTATTTGTAAATTAAACGGTGAAGAGAGGAATGAAGGAGTCTGGAAGACATCGCTCGTTTACTGCTCCAGTCTTTTAAGACACTTCTACTGCGTCTGGGAAACTCCGCTGCTAATTGAAACACTCTGAGGTCACGTTGTAATAAAACGTGTCTCTCTCCTGCAGAGAAGGAATTTCTCGACCGCGCACGTGAAACGAAATCAAAGTGTCAGCCGTTTTGATCACTTTTCTTTTTTCTACGACTGATAATTTCTGAAGTTAGGAGAGAATTAGCGTGGCCTGAAAATGAAATTGGTCTGCGATACAGACTGCGGTGGTTAGAATTCCCTGAGAATTTTCTTGCTGATAATTCTGTCTTTTATTCACTTGTTATCCGTTAACTAAGGAATCAAAATTGTTTGACGAAATACATTTGAATGCGGCTGTTAAAAAATTAGAGGTACTGCTGACAAAAACGGCTTTTGAAAAGAATTTTAAGCTCTTAGTCAAGGAACCATGGGCAGGTGACAGAAAATTATCTTGAATTTTGTCGGTATTTTTACTTTGGGAATGATATTCTCTTGTATCGGAAAGTCCTAGTCAATTCTCAGGTTCAAATATTTTTCTGAAATAGTGCATGTTTTGTGAGAGTTAGTTGTGAAAGGGGAGAAATTTGGATCACGGCTGTTAAGTAATCTATAGAAGCTGGCTTTGTCAGCGGTCCGTACTCAGCATATAATGACGCCTATTTAGCATAATGTTCTTATACATTTTAAACCTGCCATAAATTTCAGATTTATGTCAATTATTTTAGTACGTTACGGGATTTTAAATCCAGGGGCTTCGGGTGCACCCAGTGTATGTCCTTACAGTCTTCGCAACTCCGTTTTTATTAAATGCACGCATTACCTAGTCTGATTCTTCAAGGTATCAGAACTGTTGGAAGCAGATGCATTAAAATTAAATGATAATCATGTTTTTATGGCGGAGCTAAAACGCGATTTGGCTTATTTGTCTTTATTTTCGTTTCGTTTCCACGAAGATACTTCATCGCAAATGTGAGAATTTCGAATATTTAACGAAGTGATAGCTGAGACGAATGTGTGTGTAATTTTATTTCTGTTATGAGAATGATATAACATTAGCAGTATGAACATGCAATCCGCGCATTAGAGATGTCATTATTCTTTTCCACACGTATTACGTACCACGGCCAAAGGAAAGTTGCCCCATGCGTGATTATATTCTAGAGCAGCGGAAGTTGTGGCTCCGTCCACTGCGGCAGAGTCAACGCCCTTTAAACGTCATATAAGCATAAAATCATCAAATTATTATTCAGTCCTCAGGAAAGCTGGCCTCACAATTTGCATTTTCTGTGTTGAGAGTATTTGAATCAGATGACTTAAAATCGAAGTTATCATATTTTTATATTATTATACATAATTATGAGGCCTTAAGTCTTATGAATAGTAAATGAGGTATTAATATGTCGTAAATCGATTCACTTTATAATTGTAAAACACACATCCTGAAATAGTATCTAAAACGGTCCTTTTGATTTGATTTTACCTCAAAAAAATTGTAAGATTAGCCCTTTTCATCTTCTGCTTCAGTTAGATATTTCTTAAATTTTTTTTTAAATTTTATATATTTTAACACATGAAAAATTGCTAAACTCGGGAGAATTTATGCTTTTATGACATCAGAAGATATCAAACTAAATATTTTGCGATGTTTTCCGAGTTGCTGGGCGTTCATTTTAGAATTTATTCAGCTCTCATTACAATAAAGTTAATTAATGATATAATAATAATTAATACATTAATATAAAGTAATGGTATGCATCTTAAGCACCATTTGTTTACTTCTTTCGAAAATAAGTTGAAATTGACACTTTATTAACTAAATTACAGATTGTCAACCATAATTTTTGTATTCCTTTGTGGTCGCAAAGAGCAATTAATAAACATTAACAATTTTTACCTTTTCTTTCGCGGACACAAACTGCTTGTCCTTAGTTTTTCTTCGAATGAGCTTCGCAAAAATAAGAAAATGACTGAATACGTTCCCAGTAAATTCTGATTCCTCACGCAATTTATACAGTATATGTATATATTTCTACTATAATAATCATTAAACGTATTATCTGTTATACAGACAAATTTATTGTCTATCAACCGGCAGTTTTTAAATACTTTAATTCTACTGTTTTCAGTAAAATGTTGGCGAGTTGTGTACTTTATTGGCGACACTCTTATCACTATTCCGATTCGTTTGAGAAGAAATCTGCTTTGGAGAAAAATGTGGTTTCTTCCATGAATTTTCCCTGGCATTGCCTCCAATATCACAGCGTGAACGCTTCGTGTGTGCTGACGCATCAAATCGAACGCTACATGGCCTTCTCTTTCAGCGGATATTTTGACGCTTTTCAATTCCGAATGTTTGCACAAATGGCTTGCCGTTACGGTAAATATAGTTTCCCGTTTTCCTTGCCCCTTGATTTTGGAATTTATGTTTCGGTACTCTCATGCTTTTTCTAAGGAATTTATGTTCTATCGATTTAGAGAAATGCCATTTCAAAATTTGCATATTATAATTTTTTGATGTTAATATTATGCCTTTGCTATAAAAATTTATTTATTGGAATGGTATTGGAGGAAGTATAAGACATAAAGACGAATTTCAGTGAAAGAACCTGCTATATATTTAGGTTTAGCTTTCATACATGTTAACTCATATATGATTCTATGATATGTACTCGTAATCCGATTTCTTTATCCGTTTAAGTCATTGCAGCTTTACCCAATCTTTTGTGTTTGAGTTGGGAATGTCCCTATGTGCACACGTTTAAAAAATTAGAATAGATTAGTAGAAAATAGAGCAGCAAACAGAATAGAGAAAACAGTATTGAAAGATTTACAAATTGACTTGCATTAACGTCGTTGCTAACCTGCGAGCTCTTTACTACGTTAAAAAAATACAAGGTCTTTATCCTGGACGTTATGCAGCCACAATAAGCACATTTGCTCCGTAGGTTGCATGTGCTTCAGGATACTGGTAGAGTGAGGGTGATTGCTGTACTTTATAGTATACGTTATAGGAAAAATCATTTTCATCTATAAATGATAAAACATTGATAAAATTGTAAACATTTTTTAAAGAAGGAAAATTGGGTTTAGGTTTCCTAATGGTGTAGAGAATATTTATCGGTTATTTCAACTGAGACACACAAAGGAAGAATATATTCTCCATAAGGTCCATATTTCTGTTTGTTACCTTGCATATTTTTCCTTTAGTGTGCTTCAAGGACTAATTCGTTTTCAATCGTTAAATCTAATTTACAATTAGGAAATAAGGAGCATTATGGAATAAATAGGTTATATTTTCTAATTTTTCTTCTCTTTCGTCTCATTTGAAATAATTAGATGAGAATAGATTTCTTTGACTATCTTTATTCTCAATAATATTGGCAGTATTTTGTCACTGTATTAATGTTCTTGTTATAAACTTATATGCAATCAATTCGTGTCCCTAATAAGAAAGGGATATAGAAAAGACGTCGATTGAGTTGCAGTCGATGCGCCATATTTGTTTCCTGCATTCCTTTAATTAGGGGTCACTCGATATTCATGCCCGGTTCATAAGGGCAGGTACCTCTCAAGGAATCCTGCATTACAGAGGCTCTTATCCATTATTAACCACTCTCTACAGTTCTTTACTGCGATAGCCCGGAAAAAATACCTCGAGCACCATAATTGGTCGTGAACGTGTATTCCCTCTCGAGCACGCATCCCCCATTTTCCCATTGGCACGCTTATTCTCCTTTATGGCGCACGCCTCGTTACCCAGGTTGCATAAAGCCCTCTCCAGAGCTTCTCTTTCGCGGTTGCCAGAGAACGCACATCGCCCTATAGTCCATTAAAACAAGGCGAGCATCTCTTTCATTCGCTGTAAACCAATGCAAGATCGCTCACAGAACTCGACTGGGGAATGGAGCAATTTTATGCTTCCCTATGCTTCCTTTATGCGTGAAGAGTGCGCAGATTAGAACACCGGGTACTTGGAAATTGAGAGACCGGAGAGCAAGTTTTATACTACCTTGTTTAGCCAAGCGATTGTATTTTCATGAGATTGCGGGCACTTGTTTTTGCGCTCCCGTTCCCTCGCTGCTAATAACCACCGACGATTCCCTTATCTTTACGTGTGCAGTTGAGAATTTCGCAAGTGCTGATGGTTGTTTATCGTTGATTATGGAGCTTAAGTTTTATTGATTCTGTCTTCCTATAGTAAGGAAGTATATAACCTTAAATTACGTCCACTTATTAAAAACTTATATAGATGAGAATAAATCGTATGCAATCATGAATGAATATTATACTGGCAAGTCAAGAGCTCTCGTAAAACTTCGGCATAGGAAAACATTTTCATTTTACTCTTTGACGTTTTTTTAGACGTATAGTTTTAAATTTTATGTCTTCGCTTAGTTGGAAAATTCCAAAGAAAATACGTCTTCTTGAAGGCGACTCTTTGTCTTCATCAATTATGGAAATGATATAACGGTGTAGAGGAGGTGAAGAAAGAACTAGCTCGTGGCATGTTTACCTTTGTGGCACCTCAAGACAAAATAACAATGAAGCTCCACTCTGCAGTACGTTCAAACTCGAGTTCTTTTCGCTACTTTTAAGGAAGTAGCTAGAGTTTATTTCGCTATTTGGGGATCGTGTCGTATTCCTGGCATTCTCATTCGCTCCTCAGGAATAACTCGGATGCAATTCTTGCGAATGCTCTTCTTTTAAGAAACGGTACTCCTTGTAGATTAACTTAGAGTATGCCTCTTCAAACTTGGCGGTCATTTCCATTATGGAAATTAAATCCAGGGTTGAAGATATTTGAGTTAACTATTGCATCTCAGTTTTAGCATTGTTTTCTACTGTGTTATTAGAATATTTATATTCAATCTCTTCCGACTTCAGAAATAATTCACGTGTTGTGATTTGTTTTCACAAAATTTCAAACAGGTTTAAGATATCAGGATAAAACTTTCGCATCATCTAAATTTGTTGTTAATGATTTATTTTTAGTTATTTAAGGAAGTTTAGAAAACCAGGAAACCCAAACAAACTATGCTTTAAGAAACTACTGTCGATTTAAAATGATCTTCCCATGGGGTTTGGGGAGCTTGGGGAGTTTTCTGTAGGCCTGCTGTGAAACGTATTGTTATTATCTTTATATCAAATTAAACATATTTAATTTTCTCTTTATTATTTCCTCACGTTCAGATTGATAAAGTTACTCTTAAGGAACATGTAAACTAAGGTGCCACAAAGTTGGTTCTTTTTGTGGGGGATTTGTTCTTTTTCATTTTAATATTTTATTTTAGGATGTTTAAAAGTCAATAACGAAGAAACGAACAGTCCTAAGGAGATGCAATTTCATCCTAGGTTGCATGTTTACTGATTTACAGAAACTTGTAAAATTTACGAACATTAATTGAATTGTTGATATTTCGCGTCAAAAATTAAGTCAATCAGACGCTTAATGTGCGTTATCTGTATTTTCATTATTTTAAAAGAAGTGTAAACTATTACTGCGATTCACTTCGTTGCACGGATCAATTACATTCTTCCAATTACTCTCTTTGAATTTTGTTTTCTTTAGGAAACTCTAATCGTTCTAGTAGCTGATATCCTCCTTCTTGCCTGATATTCTAGCAAAATCCCCGTGACATTAGTTTTTTTCTAATGAACAACTCTTTCTGAGAATAGGCAGGTGCTTGATGCGTCATTTTCGTCCTTAGAGGGTAACTGCTGAGGATGTCCTTTATCTTTCGCTTCTCAAAGTTCTCAATTCTCCTTTGAAGAATGAATGGAAAATTCCCAACACCCCTCTTTCCTGCTCCCTGCAGCATCCGTGCGATTTCTTGCATTCATTTCCCCTTCTGAAGTTTTTTCGGAGTGCATTGTTCTTTTTTCCTTCCATAATATGTGCCGCATCCCTCTTCCATTAAGGAATGCCCTCTTTCAACGTTCTCACTTGCATCTGCTCCTTCAACGGTCTCATCTGCTCCCTTCCCACTCCTGATATCTATGAATTCTTATTTAATTAACGCTAAAAAAGCCACAATCTACAAAGTTATATTAAAATGAATATAAAAATACAAGTCCATAGCAACGCAAATAATAACATAAATATGAAAATTTTACAATTCATCTTAAAAAAAATTCCAGTAACTACTACAAAAATAAAAATGATATAATGTTCAAAAAACAGACCGTAAATGATAAAATTCATCCAACACAGTTCCTAAACAATCTTATGAGAGTTGTTTTAAGGGATAAATCACAGAAAACGGCTGTAACTATCCACGAGACATGTCTGAGCGTAGGATGGATATTATTTTTACTATCCCGTGATTGAACTTAAATGTTTATAAACTCAATAAGCTATACGCAGTCAATTCTATCACAGTCTTCTCTATTTATTTGGTGGAAGAATGAAGGTAAACATTTACGTATCTCTATTTATTTACGTATACGGAAATGTTCGTCTTCTACATCTCTCAACTCTTTACCCGTTTTAAAGTTGATTATTAAATTATGTATCTCACAAATATTCACGACGTGCATTATTTAGTACGACATTTACTCTAATATTTAGTGGCTCTATGTGCATCGTTAATGTTTCTATCACCTTCAGCATCCATCCATCGAGTCTAAATCTCTTTGAAGAAAGTGAGAGATATTCTTGGAATCATTTTGTTATATTGAACTTTCCTGAAAAAGCAAATGAAATTTCCTTTGGAAAATATAGGGTAGCTGTTATTTATTTGTATATTTTTGACTTGAAGTTTACGTGTCTACCAAAAAGTTTCCTTTCATGATAAGTTTCAGCTTGTTTTCCTCGTTCTTTCAAGATTTCGTGTTTTTGTAGAATAAACTTATTGGGGTGGTAAATTGGTTTTCCCATTATTCGAATAATTATTTAAAACCTTTATTTTATTAATCTTCTCTCAAATAAAATTACACAAGGAAAAACAATGGTGAAGGGAAGTTATAAATCCTGCATCAACGTTTAATCTCACATATGAGTTCCTACTTGCCTTAATTTACCAAGGTGATGATTTGAGACCTATTTAGTAGTACTTTGTTTTATGTATAAATTGTTTGAGAGTGGGGAAATGTTAGAAGAAAATATCTTTAACCGAAAAAGTTACGTATATTTCAATAAACTGACATTTTCTTGCTCTCTTTATAAATTAGATTTGTCAAGGGTCATTAGCAATTCTTTTCAGGTACTAATGATTGTAATTTCACACGTTTATTCCTTTATATACTAGCATCCCTATTGATAAAAATAATTTAATTTATATTGGAATGATGAATAAATAAAATATATTAAAGTTGACGTTTTTAATGCAAAACTATATAAATATATGTAACAAAATTTTTAAAAAATTCATCCTCTCATACAATATTCTGTCGAAGCAATCACATACCAGCATAATTGATTTAGATTTTCTTGCTTCTATGAGAGTATTTTCAGGTAATTTGTAGTATTATTACTTTAATAGTTGGTTTAAATAATTTATATCAAATGAACTTAAACAATCTTGAGCCAAAATTCAGCTTTGTGCTTAGTACTGTTAGTGTATTTCATCATATTAATGCTATTCTATCACATCCAGTTAACTAACATGGGCGTAGGTGAACTTCGTGAAAGTTATTTGATTCGCATATTCATAGAATTATTCACCTTCTAACCTGAATGTAGTTTATTTGGGGTTGGACGAGATAATGCCTATTACATAATCAGGGAATCTGGTTGTTATTTATTAAGGAGGCGTTAAACAATGATTAACATTTCTCAAGGAAGAGAGAGAGGATACACGCTGAAGATATTTACTTAAATAGATAAATATTTGCAATCAAAATTTTTAATATATATATATATGTTTCCCTCAAAACTGCGCGAAATTCGTTAGGAACGCCGCTTTCATTTTCCGCGGGGCTTTGATTTTTCGCCCGAGTGAACAAAAAGTCAATTCCGTACGTCGGCAGACGAGCTACAAAAACACTAATAATCACTCGCACAATCTGCCCTCTCTTTTTGTTACCTATGCCTTCCTCTTCTCCATCAAATTACATTCCTCCCGAGCGTATATTTTCCCTCCATCCCTTCTTATTTCCATTTTTCTGCGGAAAAGGAGACGGTAGCGCGCTCTATATCTCGTTCGGCGAACTATAGGGGCGGCGGTAGGGGAGCGGAATCATGGAGTGAGAGGTGGAGCGGAGGCTCTATAGGATGAGAGGAAAAAGAAACAGAAGAAGGGAGGGAAGCGCTGTGAGGTATGGAACACTAAATTAGCTAATTTGAAACCTCTTTAGATGCTGGGGATATTGCCCATATTATTCCTCGAGACGTAGTTAAGGCGAACAAAAAATTGTAATGTTCGGTTTATTTCCCTCGCTCTCTTCCACGCTCATATTCTCTTCTAATATAAGCCCAGTTTTTCCATCCCTCTCTCCTATTGTCCTCTTTTACCTACTTCATTACACCCCCCTCTCTCCCCTACTGTGTCTATACATTTTCTACCTCTTTCAATTCTATCAATGCGCCGATTTTCTCCGCTATCCTAAACCTCTTGATTATTTTACCTTTGCTGCCTCCGTGAATTATATTTATTTTAGTGTGCTTATTTATTTCCCCAACATGATGAACATGAACGTGAAAATGTTGCATATCTTCATCTTTATTAGATTTTTGGCTTTCATGTTTCCTTTTTGAGTTCCCTTTACAATACATTCCTCCTATAAAGTTATCTTTACTAATAGGTTAGAGATTTTGTATGCTTTATAATAAATGGCTCGTCATTTGATAATTTATAAATGACCACAAATTTGGTTGTTATTAGTTATTCTGAGAAACAGGAATTCGATATTTTTGGATATTAACATAAAATGAATTGTTTGTTTTCATACTTCGGATTTAAAGTTGAATTTAAGAGATTATTATTAATTTTTGAATTTTATAAGATAATTTAGTTTAATTTAGTGGTTACTAAACGGTTAGGTAAAATTTTTCATGACCGGAAAATTTTTCTTGCACCGTAGAATTTTCCAAAATTTCAGTGAATATTAATGAAAGCGTAGAAATCATCAAATTATGTACGTGACTTTTGTGTTAAAATTTGGATTTACTCTTCAAATTGATATTTCCGCGCGTTTTATCACGAATCTTTCTTCTGAGCATACTTGGCTCCTCTAGCGAATTGGTGAAAAATAAGTAGATTTCCCCAGAAAACGGAAGCACCTGATTTGGAAGACGTGAACCTCAGTTCATGGATCTAGTCGGTATCCAGAATGTTTGCTGCCACTCAAAATCATCTTCAGACTGCGGAAGTTTCTTCTTCCTTCACGGGAATGTTATTTCACGCGAGATTACCTTTCTAGCTCCTCAAGAATATTAAGTCAGATGCGCAAATCGTTTCTAAGGAGATATTATTCAGTTATAGAATTTTCAGCTCCTATAAGACTATGAAATTTCAAGCATTATTCAATGATTTTGGTCGTTGGAATGGATTATGGATAACTTGTGAAGTCTTGCACAGTTTCATGTTACACTGTTGGAATATATGAATATACTATAGAATACTAGAATTTATTTAAATATTCTTATTCCATCAAATTTTTATAAAATTAGGATTATCATTCGTACCTTTACTAAGAATTTGGGAAATAAATCGAGTTAAAGAAAACTCATTTCCTTGTAGAATAGTATTAATGTATTTCTGTTACAAGCACTGACCTACCAAAAACGTTAAGTATAGCTACTAATTCCAATGACTCACTTAGTGAATACATTGTTTTTTTTTAATTTCATTTAGCATTATTAATCGTGAAATATTTCTGTTAAAAGGCTCCATTATCTGATTTCTGGTTGTATGTGTTGTTGAAATAACGTGAATTGAATTTTCTTTTCCAATTTTCTTTAAGAAAGTATTAAGTTCGTACTTAGAAAGGAGTTATTTATTCTTTGCTTTGAATGCGCTTGGGCTTTCATAATTGAGGTTTAATCTAAAAATAAAGATTACTCCTTAGTAGAATCCCCGCCTGTCAAAATCAAGCTATTTTATTCTCCATGAGAAGTAATTTGAGATTTTTTTTAAAAAACGGCTTCCTCTCTAGGATGTTTGATAAGAAGTTTTTCAAAGAGCTCACATAACCGTGAAAAGGACTGTATTTCAATCTTGAAATGTTTCTTCCTCATTCCTTGGAGCCCATACTTTTCCAATCTTCTTATTTATTTAAACCCATCTCAGTAGTCGTATACATCTTTATAGAGACGTTGAATGGGATCAACAGGGAAGATGCGGAGCGGAAACAATCTTGTATAGAATTCTATCGATGTATTCGAGTCCAGATCATGCTTTCGGGAGGATAAGGGCACGGTAGTGAGAGAGGTGCAATCTATTGAGGTAGAGATATAGAGATTTTGCCCTCTATAAAAATCAGGGTTCGTCGGATTTGTAATGCCTCTTCAACCAATGGGCCCCTAATTTATATTGCGATGTGACTCCATATCGCTCTTCCTCGATTAGGATTATTTTTCGTAATTTATTATTTATTCTTTTCATATTTATCCTTTTAGTTGGCCTTCACTGAATTGGAATAGTCCTTAATTGGGATAGAAGCTATATTTTATTAATTTTGAATCTCTCTTCAGCTGACTTATCGTCAGAAAACTACGCGTTGTTATTTCAGCTTAAGAAAATTATTGTACATATTTTCCAAAATGACTGAATTTTACCCGTTTTATGATGAGAATTAGTTGGAATTCATATGTTAGAATGTAACTTTTAATTTGTTGTAAATGGGAATTTTTTACATGCCCACTTTATTTATTGAAATTGATTTCCTTAAAAATTCAAGACAACACTACGTTCGTCAGTGTAGTTTAAGACAACGTACACGAATAAGCAAATTTTAAGGAAATGATACTGCTTAGGAACATAATAATTCGCCTATTTCCTAAATTTAAATTTTATTTGTCATATAATTTCAGGGGTGTTTAACCGTCAATTTTTAGGATATTGCTTTATAAACTCTTTCAGTAAAGAAAAACGAAATAACCACAACCTTTATATCAGTATGTAAAATTCTATATTGATTCTATATTCTACGTATTGATAGTTTACCATCACTACACACTAACTTATTGCATATCTTTCAAACTGCGAATTGGTTCTTCATTTCAATGTTTGCCTTACTATTTTTTACTCATTTTTTCTTTGAGAATGATCGCAAAATATAACTGCAGAATACTTCTTGGTCTTTCTTACAGCTAATTATGTTATAGAATCAATATCAAATAGTTTGTTATAATGTTGCATTAACTATCATTCACTTTAATCAGCGCATTAGACAACACATTGTTCAATCTTTTCTAATAATTAACTTAATAATAAACAATTGCGAGTTCTTGAAATCCTTAGAAAAAGCAGATGTTTAATGAAAAATATCTAGAATCCCAAACGCGTTCCGGAGATTAAAAAATAAATATATTTCCTTCTCTCGGTGGCAAATCAACCTTCTTTACCCGCAAGCCGAGCTCCGCGTAGAAACCTCATCCATGGTCAGCAGAGCGTGGATCTGCCGTCTATTCATTCCCCGCCAAACATCCGTCTTCGTAGAGCCCATTTTCCATGGGATACCTCGCCGTATAAAGTCGAGGAGCTACTTATTCCGCATCTCGCCCAATTTTATTCCTTTTACCCGCTTCCGAGCCGGAGGATTTTCACTTGTTTCGCCCTCTCGGACTCCCCATTATTCCCGACATTGGGATCCGTTAGGATCGGGAAGTTGAATGCAGGCGGGATTTTTAAGTCTGCTCGAATGGGTTATGGGTGAGGAAAGAATGGTGGAAAGGTTTTCTCTGGAGCAGGTGTTTCCACGAGATTAGAATAGAGACGGAAGGCGATCGAGGAATAGGCGATATCCGAAGAAAATTGAAAACTTGTCGCTTGAATTGCATCGCTAGATATTCATGTTTTTGTGGATCATTGAATTGCCTAGGTGGCGGTTATGTGGAATTCAGGGCTTGGAAAGTTTCGTGAAGTCTTTGGTTCTTATTGCTTAGGCTTGTCTCAGGATTAGAGTAATCGTTACTCAATCCTTAGTGTACTACAGATAATTTAGAGCATAGAAGTGAGATGTTTCATACAATTTAAATATGTTGAATGAATTTAATACTTCAATTAACTTCTCTGTAATAACTTTGATGGTTTTGGACTCACTTAGTGGTTAAGGAAGTAAATTAGGTGAACTACTAATTGGATTTATGCAGTATCACAATAAAGGGATCTATATTTGAATAGTAGATTCAGCTAGAAAACTGTGCCTCCCCTAAAATAATATATATATATATATATATAAATCCAAAATGATTGATTATTATCGTGGCTAAAATCACTACAAATATGATTTCATGAAGACTCATGATTTATGAAAATTCGAGGGCTGGAGATTAAAATATTTATATACAAAAATTAAAAAATTCAGGTTCGTGTGATTCCAGAGTGAGTCTCTTTTTGAAGTTCGATTTGCGATCTCTTTCGATAATTAATTCGTGTGGATTTCGATGCCAGAATGTAATTTATGGCGTTTGACTACCGCCTGAAAGAAACGCCATGCGAACACAATTTTCATATTTATTCAGGAGCGTGCGTTATTTCTCCATTGTTAATTTGCGTTTACCCTTCACATTTTCCGATTCATTATTTTTTCTCGTTTCCGTTACCCGTGGCAGCAAAAACATTCCAATGCTACGGTCGAGCGTACCGCTCCGATTCCACCGACCGCATAATGTACATACATAATTACCAGCGTCTGTGACTCAATAGTAATTCAAAATTTACCGTTGATCTTTGTAAAAATCAAACTTTAAAAATGTGGATCCAAACTTCCGTCTGGATGGGAGATTTTCATAACGCTTCCCTTTGAAGGAAAATAACTTCTGTTATTATTATTATGTAATTACGAAGTCGGTTTGGATTCATTTTAAGAAGTATAAAAGACTTAAAACTCCCTTAAGCTTAGGCCTCGGGGCTCGGAGATATCTGAGAATAAATAGGGGGCCTGGATCGGGAGACTACAAGCCCACCGCAGTTGTGGGTACCCTGTGGCGGACATCTTCAATTTGTGAGGCTCGTGTTTTCAATTAGAATCACCCTCTTCTGCCGGCTGAGACTCCTTTTTCTCTTCTCCTTCTTAGCATTTTCCTAGCGCTCGCCTTTACTCGGCGACCCCATTTGACTCCGGCCGCCCAGCAGGCAATTGCTCCAAGGAAGAATGCTCGAACCTTATTCTCCGGAATCTAATGCAAACGGTCTTTCTCGACCGAGCTAAGATTTTCTTCTATTCTATTCGCCCCGAGAAAATGATATCAAGGTTTGCTTTAAAGCGACTTTTTTGAAACTAGTGATTTTATTCGCAATACGATTACTGGTATTCTTTGCTGTTCGTTTTTGATTAACTTAAAAAGTACCTCTTATATTTCATCTGTAAGTTGCTATTTTTTTACAAGATTGGTACAACAGTGTCTTTCATTTACTTTTGTATGTTTCATTCACTGCTGTGATGGAATGAAAGCTACTGAGGTATGATTACGTTGAATAGTGGCACTAATTCATCTACATCTACGTTAATACCTTGCGAGCCGCCTTTTGGCGTGTGGCAGGGAGTGTAAACACGAGTTTATCAAAACTGCTTATTTACTCAATTATTGTCGCGGAAAAATTATGGGAACATAACAATTACGCGGAACTAATTAAGGAATTCCAAAAAACGTTTTACTTCAGTTATAGTAAACTCATCGTGCTTCATTTACGTGGACTTTTCCCATTTATCCTTTGTGACTTTGTGAGGAAATCAAAGGCAAAATACCTCAATCCTCATCATAGCCATCCTAATTCCCCATTCTTGCTCTTGGTCGTTAGTGTTAGAGAATGTCCTTCGGGCTGCATACTTCACAATCCGACAAGTTGCTCAATAAACCGTAAATTTAAATATTGTGTAAGTGTAAGTACTATACAAGCATATTAAGAACTCATAAATTGTAATTGATAGTGAAACTTCCAATGAAAAAGGTAAATATATACTTAGTAAATCTGAATAGATCTGATTCAAACTAAAATTGGATGATTTTTTTAAAGAACGGTCACGATCGGAAGAGGGGTTTTCGCTGCAAATGTTACCCTTTAAACCAAAAGGAGCGAATTATTAATACTCTTCTGATATAATAGACGGCTCTCCAAAAATCAAAGGAATTCCTCCCCGGCCTCACTTAACTCCGCGGCGTTTTAATATTCATCCCAAGTCATGCGAAATATTATTTAAGGATAAGAATGGCTACTTAAAGGCATTCTCATCCCAAACACTCCTTTTTTCGAAGAGCCTCCCATTACCATAACATTTTTCCGAGAGTTTCCCGTCGTCTCCAATCTTTTTATTCCCTCGGAAGAGCTTTGATTGGGGAATTATGTTTATTTTAACTCCTTTTTTCGAACTCGCTCTTGTCGAGTGGGAGGGGAAAAGGTGAGAGGGTGAACGATGTCTTCTCGAGGAAAAGAATTGCATTTTTTGGTCTAGAGTCTTTGCGCGCTATCTTCCGCCAACATCCATCTCCGTGTATCTTTCCGCACCATCCTCTCTACCCCATACCCCACCATCCTCCCCCCTCCCCCACCTCTATTCGTTCCCCCGAACGTCTCCTTCTTCGAAAGGGAAGCCACCCTCCTTAAGTCCTCCCTCTCGACGCATCCCGCCATTAATTTCTGTCCTTCCCTAATGAAGGCGAAGGACTTTGCTCTTCCTCCCCCCTCCGACGTCTTTTGAAATTCAAATGCACAGAGGAGCTTCGGGAGCGAGTATCGTCAAAGAAAATAATGAAAAGTTAGCGAGTGCCGGTGTGATCTGCAATGTAAGGAGCCGGGGAGTTGGGGAAATAGCGGGAGAGTGCCCCTGGAAGAAGGGGTGCCGTATTGGAAAGGGGCGGGAAAGGTTAAAGCGGGAGCGTATTTAGGAATACGTGAGCGTTCGAGTGGTCTGGGGAACGGGACGTCTGCCGGAAAGAAAAAGCGTTGGAAATGTGGAGGTTATAGAAAGAGGAGGTGTCATTTGGTGGAGGAGTAGAAGAGGGTGTTTTTTCAGACAAACGAGTCGACTGGGAACAAGGTGGAAGAAGCCGGGCGCATTATGAACTTTTGGAACCGGACGCTTCATGAATACTGAAAATAAAAGTGGGAAAAGGACCGGTTTTTTCCAGGTGCGAGATCGCGTGTAGGAACGAGGGAGGATCATAAACGTTAACTAGTCGCTAGCTACGTTGGGAGAATGGGTACTTGCGCTAATCGGGTACGCCCTGATTCAGTGTTACGATATGGGGTGCAAATGTCGCGTGAAGGGTGAGAGGAAATTGGCTTTGTCTCACATGCGATGAAGCACTGATTGAGGAAAGACTCCGGAGATTGGCATAATTTATTTTTATTGATAAATCTTGCTGGATTAAGAATTTTCAGATGGTAGTCCTAATCTCTTATCAATTCCTAGTCATTACAACACTTTTACATGGATATCTTACATATTAAATATCAAACATATTTAGTCAAGATATTTACAGTTTATAAAAATTGCTAATTTACTTTATTCATTGTTCCTATTAAACCCAATCATTTACTTTTACATATTTACGGATAGTTCCAGAGTCAGATGTTAACATTGTTTCTATTGCCAACCAGCAATATCAAGCAAGGCTTTTGTTGGAGGAATTTAAATTTGATGTAATGAAGGAATTTAGTGCCATTGAGGTGCTAAACAACGGTCTGAAAGGGTGATATAGCATATTTTATTACGAGTATTATGAGATATCATTATCATATTTTTACCTGAAGAACTTCAGCTAAGAAATGGAATTAATATTTCAGGAAATCAACATTTATTTTGCTTCAGAATTTATATACTGTAACTAAAATTATATTTATCAAGGACATAGTCGTCAAAATTTATCTGGCCAAAAATGTTCCTCCATACGCTGCTTTTGGAACGCATGCTGTAAGCTCGCAACCCCATTTTTTGACTAAATAAAGTAAAAAATCGACAACTGAATTCATCATATTTTTAATTTTTGATCGATAACTTTTCCTATTTCTTCCAGGTTCAAAAATTATTGGCGTGCTTCCAATAAATTCTTTTCTTCAATAATGGTACCTGCTTCAATGCCACGCATTGCGCCGTTTTGCTAATTGACAATTAAGTTACCGTTTCCCCTCGGAAGAGTGAGAATGTCAAAAAATGGAGGCGAGAATAGGGTTGCACGTTACGCCTCCGCCCCTTGAGGGCGTTACGTGCAGATTTGGGGGCCGCAACGATCATTCGTTACAGGTTTCGAAATGAAAAGAAGGGAGAGACAAAGAAAGGGGCATCGCAAGCAAGCAGCAAGAGAAAAGAAAATCGCAAGTATCCGCGTCTCTTTTCCCTTCGCTCGTTCGTGCACATAAGAGGTTTTTGAGAGGGGTTCATTTGGAGGTGAGGAAGGAAGCGATTTTTCCCAGGGAAGTTTTGAAGGAAGAGACTTAAGTGTGAAATTGGAGGGAAGGTAGTGTCGTGAAAAACAAATGAGCCGGTTGAAGTCTGAAACGTGGACTGAAGGAGATGAAAGAGGAGGCGGTAAAAGGAGTGTAAAATGAAGATAGGTATCGCGAGAGATGTATGAATTTAGATTAAAATGAGTGCGTAAGTGATGAGGGGATAATGGCGTAGGTAATAAATATCCTTAAGGGAACTAAATAACCTAAGATTCTGGAATTAGATTCTTCATATATTCCATCTTCTCTAGAGAGTTCCTTTTCCTTAATATTTGTTATTTTTACCTGAAGGACATCTTCGCTGATTATATTACTTTTAAATGGAAAAGACGGTATAACATTTATGTGTATTACTACATATAATTTAAAATGTCATGATAATATTCATACTGATAATTACCTTTTCATTTTTATGAAGCTTTGAATTCTGTTTTTCAAACAATTTTAATGTATAAAGCTTTTATATATATGTGCTCCTATTGTTATCCGTTTTCTACAAGTAATTCAAAATAATATTTAAGGCATGAAAAGTGATTGGTTCAATTTGATTAGTGGATATAAAAAGTGAAAAAGTTTAAGGTTTGGAGATCCGGGTTCGAGTCTCGATACTGTCAGATTTTTCATCCGCTCATCCTTTGGAGGTTGTTAAATACTAAAGAATCATGACACTTCATAATTGTGTCTCATTTTCATAGAACGGTACTCGTATGTTACTTATAAATAAGTAGTTGTCTAATATTTACTCATCAGTGCGTATTGATTTAATGTTCCCTGAAGAATTTGTCTCCTATAGAATTCGCTAATAAAAAATGCATTTTGGTAGCTTATGTTTTTCATCAGGTTAGATTTTTTATCCCTCTCTGCTGTCCTTTACTTGATTTTTCATCATTTCTTCTTGTCCGACTGAAACGATCACTTTTCTTACTATTTATCGCATGCTGCATTAAATAGGTGCGATACGTTCTATTGTCATTGTTTTATAAACATTGCCACCTTATGGTCAGGATCTTTATTTTAATATATTCTTCTCTTTTGAATAATGCCTGCATTTATGAAAATAACGTGCTCTTTGCGATGATCTTCATTACAATAAACTAAAAAGTCGTCCGAAAAACCCATTTTATTATCCCTGATGTAACTTAAAATTTCCGTTTCTCAGGAATTTTAATCTGTTTCATCATTAATTCAACTTTTCGTTTTACCCCGTTAATCATCCGCGAGTTATGGGCGGCGATAAAATCAGCATTCTTGCCGCATCCTTCATTAACTTCTGAGCGATGTCGACCCCTTTATCTGCCAAATTGTTTCGGAAGCCAGAAAAGTTTTGCAAAACTTTTGAGATGCTCGAAGGCCGGAAGTCATAGAATAATCTTTATTGCTCTCGGTGGGAGAGCTTACAGTAGTAAAGACCTTCCCATGATTCCCCTTTATCTCGGGTCCTTTAGAAGCTACCGGAAAACTCTTTTTATCAGGCGTCATGTGACCCAGAACTGCTGCCAAGGATGGCTGCACTAGAATAAACCTCTTCGCCCGACTTTCTCAAGTATCTTCGCTGGATGTCCCCTCAATGACCTCCGTCTTCTTTACTTTCGATATCCTTCTTCACTCACTGCCAAGAACATTGTCGTTCCGAATTCGTCGCTGTATTTGTGTGCTTAAATACCTTCGAGTCAATTTCGGTTGGACCAAATTGGAGTTCGTTGAGAATTCAGTCTCCGGCCTTCTTACCGATTTTAAAGACCGAGAAATTTAAATTATTTATACTGTTATTTATTTGGAACTTTGTTGAATATATGCTCCTTGAATAAAGCTAAGTGTTAGTCTCAAAAAATTATAATCAAGTGCCGATATAGCTTTTGCATCTACTTAAGTACGGTACGGAGTTTCCGGAATATTCTGTGAAATGTCTCATTGCAATCATGCGACATGAATCTTAAATATTATTATCATTATAAAATTAAAACTACAAGTAGATTATAAATCCGGTGGCAATGGTTGGATATTACATATAATACAAGCATACATTCATACAGTCCTACATGGTCAAGCAATTCATAGATAGTCAATATAAATATAAATTGAGGGGTAAACACTACCCCTGTCAGGCATTTGCCCACAGAGGGAGGGAAACCCCTCGGAAAACCTTCCTCTGACAGAAGCCAAGACATGTACATAATACAAATGCTATTATTACTGTAAAATATGCCTTATATTTGAGCTTGCCTTTAAGGAAAACTTGTAAGGAATTTAATAATAATAATAATAATAATAAAAACTCTTTATTCGGCGAGATTAGGCCCATTAGGGCCTCTCTTACACCTAACCATTAAGGATAACTAATGTTAATTACATAAAAAGGTGGAGAATCAATACAAACATATATATAAAGAAAATAAAAGAAAAGTAAAAAAAAGAATTGTGGTGTGGGGAAAAACTCCTTGGCTGAAGGCTTTCGGAGAAAAACCCACTGTGCGGGAAAACGCTCACACAAGAAGGGGAGCGAAAAAAACCCGCGAAAACACAGATGGAAATAAAATACAAGCAGGTATATCACTAGTTGCATAATTGCTGACCAATATTGTTGGGTAAATTCCTTGGTGGTTGACCACGGATGTCATTTACCTGAAAAGACAGAAGAAGAAGAGTAGACGGAAAATAAAGATTTCAGAAATGCGTTTTAAGTAATGGAGGCCTTAAAGATTGAGACTAATAAGCTACTATAATGTAATTAATAATCCACAATTAAATATTATACAATAGTTATACTGGTAAGGATAATTAAAGTTATATTTTAATTGAAGCTACTTAAGAGAAGTCAATCACTCCTTAGTACACTCCTGGCCAAAATTAACGCAGCACCTCCCTAGCGATCCTTACGGCCGGTGCTGCGTTAATTTTGGTGAGAACTGTACATAGTAGATGATTTATATATATTTTGATCTCTTGGCGTTTCTTATTTCATCTATAATTTATAATTAGGTGGTTATTTTTATTTAGTAGTTTAAGGTAAACGGATCCTTTATTCGTACTCGTAGGCGTATATATTGAAGTACCCAAGGAATAAAATTCCTCCAAAACCGGGAATCGAACCACAGATCTGTCGCTTTCCGAGAGGATATTCCTACCAATATAGATCCCTCGAAGAACATATGAAGATCGATTGTAGGAAAACTTCTTCACAATTTTTATTCTTCGGGTATTCTTATACATTCGTTAATATGTGAAATTATTGTTTCCTTCCCTCCCCTTGTACTGTTAAGATTTCAATCCTATTTGAGTACAGTATTAACAGCATGTAATAGCAGTGCTGCATCCTAAGTGGCTCGAAGTGAGGAGACATTAATTACTCGGTAATCCGTGGTGGGAAAATATGAATGCACCTTCGGAGCGTAGAGACCCTTTGGCATGTAGTCCTTTGTAGCCTAGAGGAGTACTCCTCCATCGGAGGATGCGCATTGGGAAGAGGGCAAACGGGGCCCACGGGCGCATTAACGCGCTTTCGTGTCAACAGTGCGTTGAGCAAACAGTTTGGGAACGTCCGCAAGACCACAAACGCTCGCGTGCGCCATGCATTTATTATGACCGATTGCGAATCCGCAGGCGCATAGTGTCGGAAAGGGCTCACGGCGCGGAAGCAATGCGCGTACTAGAGATAGGTGAGGCCTCACTTATCCGATAATTAATGCAGGGAAGAAGAGCCATAGCGGAATCCGTCTGCGAAGTGTACGAAAGTCCTTTGAAGAACAAGGAACCGATGTGGTTGTATACTGAGCTTAGAAAAATAGAATCCCGCGAGGCATTTGAAATTCTAAGAGATTTAAGTATTTTAGAGAAAAATTTAAAAGACTATAAAAGTATGCATAGAGATTTTGAACAGTAGAGCTTTCCCGATAGGAAGGAGGAAAACAGGCCATAAAATTCGTCTTTCAACTTTGTGAGAGATATACTGCGACGCAGCTGTAATCTGGGAATATCCAGTTGAAGAGTGAATGATGTATTCACGAGTTTGTTTTTATACATTTAAGGAGGAGCTGATAAATTAATTGAAGTTCGTAAATAGCTAGGAGTATTCATAATTTTGGAACTACGAAGCAGTAACTGTGTAAAGTTTCTTGTTTTATTACTTATTGTCCAAAGATGACTTATGTTTGTCGATTCAATTTTTTTGGAGTAATTGCTATTGCAGTTATTGCTATTTTATAAGAATTTATCGGAAATGTCAATGTATCATGGTAAGAAAATCGGTTGTAAGTTAGTTCGTATATTAGTTTTAATATTTTTAATAAAAATAACAATGCCGTAGAAAATTTCCCTGTTTGTGATTTGCGTCACTTTGAATGAACAGCATAGTACGTAGAATAAACAAATCATGAATTTTATCAAATCAGAGAAGTTTCATCCAAAAATGCAATCTCTAACGAATGTCAAATCAGTTTATACATTTATTTTCTCATTGTGTTACACCAATTTGGGTAACCTCTCTTAGAATTTCACATGATCATAGGAAGAAATTACTCTTCCCTATTATGTGCACACTATCGAAATGTTATCAGCAGACAAGGACTATCACGGACCGTATTTTTCAGTCCCTCTTAAACACTTTCTCTCTCTCTCTTTCATCTTCTATTCCTAAACGAACAGAGGCCCTCGAGGGAACTGTATTCTCATCTCCCCTTTCCTTCCCAATCCCAGTAATCTAATCACCAGAAGGTGTCTCGCAAATGGACTTCTGGGTGCGGGAATCGAATTATTGGCTGAAGGGACGGCGGTTCAGTTTGTTTCGCAACGTCTTGCGAGACGCGCTATTTCGGAAAAGGGCTCAGCAAATGGAGGCCGGTGGAAATGGGCTTATTAATTGGGATACATTGTGAGCAGGATACGCGTGTTAGCGTTTCTATTCGGGTCCACTTCACGCGTTAATTTCCCGAGGCGATATTTTGTATGCGTTGCGAGAAAAAGAATAAGTACTACCTTTCTTTATCTGCTTTTACCCCTTTTCTCATGTTTACAGCAAGATTTTATAGATAAAACAGCCAGGAAGAGCTGAAAACTTCATAATGTATTCATGAAAATGATTATAATTTTTAAATCTATATTCATGCATTGAATTGTGGCAATGGAAAATATTAATTCGTTACCAGGGAGGAAATGGATTGGAATGGATTTAGTGGTTATTGTTATTTAAACAGAATCACTGCAAGTAAATAAATGGTCAGGTGGCAGTGAATATACATTACATAATGTATGTAAATACATACAATCATTCGTATAGAGTCCACTAAGTATCTTTTTAACACATATTTCTTATGTATATAGTCAATGAATATAAAAATTAATGAAATTTCAATTTCCATGCCTAATTCCATTCCTATATTGCATAGAGCGCTTACAAAAAGTATCGATTTTATATATTTATAGAACTCTGATATTTTCTATATCCCCGATTTTTTTATTATTGCCCTATTATATTATTTGTTGTATTACTCATAGCGATAATGTTGCCACCGGACCGTTGATCAATCTGTAATACGATTAATCATAATTAAATTTAACAAGATAATTATTACAACGATTATATAAAGCCTCTTGATTACCTTCCTTTGCTAAATCACATCGAACGGGGCTAATTCGGTAATAATCGTGCAGTAATCCGGCTGACCTTTAAAAGAAATCTCTCCCGAACGATTTCGGTTTTAATTACTCTGAGCGGTAATCATTTCTTTCCGTTCTGCAATTCTGAGAAAACGGAATCTCTTCTTCCGTCGCTCACCTTTCGTCAGTAGCAAGAAATTACTCCTCCCTATCGATTTCGGCTTAAATAATCTCCCCAGCTATAAATTGAGAACCGTATTTTTCATTTAAAGCGCCCAAACTCCCCCATTTCTTGAGAGAATCACCGCAGGAAAGCCCATGAATAGTGTAACAAAAATCAGTCGCGTCAAACTTCTTGGCTTTGAATGTATGGGGTTGAAAGATCTCCCGGGAAGATCAGAAAATACGTATCCAATATTCTAGCCGGGAGTTGAAACTCCCTTCACGGTGGCTTACGATTCTCACTTCTGCACATATATAGCGGGGGAATATACCTACTAATTCCTTTACTCCAGACGTTCAAGACGGCTCCCTCCGTCCACCTTTCCCTCCCCTTCGCCAGTCTAAAAAAGTTATGGCCTTCTTAACTTTTTTAATATCCGGAATATTTGTTTACCCCTTTTTTCAGCCTTCGACGAAAATGAGATTTCTCCCCCTCGCTCTCCCCTTTTCTTCTTCTTCTCTTTGAATGCATTCCCTCCTCGTTCTCCAGCTTTTTTCGCAGCCGTCAAATGCGCTGCGGAATTTCCCAATACAGTACGAAGGGGGCAAGTATCAAAAGGCGATTAGTGCGGTAATGAAGATGGATGTTAAATTCCTCCCCTCAATCTCGTATTCTCATTAGTTTCTCAATTCCGTTTGTTTCTCTCTTTCGTTTGTTCTTCCCTTTTCTTTACTATTGCTACTTCGTCTCACAGTCCCCCAAATATACTTCATGGGAGTCTGGGGTTCGATTCCTGCTGAGATTTCAAAACTGAGGAATTATCTTACACATCAGATATGCGTTTGTCTAGAAAGTCTGCAGACTGAAGATTGTTTTGATCTTCAACTCCGCAATTGTTAGGTACCAAAAGATTTTGCGAGAGGATGAGGCTGCTAGAGGC
Organism: Sympetrum striolatum; assembly: GCA_947579665.1. Lineage (NCBI taxonomy): Eukaryota > Metazoa > Arthropoda > Insecta > Odonata > Libellulidae > Sympetrum > Sympetrum striolatum. Next base: position 85,731,870 of record OX388345.1, read on the forward strand.
AAGATAAAGAGTAATTTTTTTTCCTTGCTCTCCTTACTGATTCAGAATGGTTTGGATGGAATAAGTTCTTGGAATTATAGCATAATAAACCTTAGATTAACACGTGAACAAATTTTTCTCAGTTAAGAGGGACCAGGACGAATGTCAGAATCAGAACTCAGAATCACTCATACCTCAGTAGCTTTCATATTATTCCAAGAATATCCAAGATAGAAAATATGAATTCTTAGACACATTTTCGTCTATACTTTCCCAATTATCAGGGAAAATATTTTATTCGTCTAGTGAGGAAATAGAGACGATGCACTTACATGAGTTAATATTGCGATAATTGATAAATTCAGCCGTAACTGTGTAAAACTTAATGAAGGCGAATATTAAAATAATTTTGGCAGGTTACTCATAAAATTTAGCCAATTATGAAGAAATATCTAAGACTAGTTGAAACCGGTCGCTGAGCAACAGATTTTCTGTTGAGTTTGGACATAGTTATGATGTAGTTTCACAAAGCCATGGCTGTATCTTTCGATAGTGGCAATAGTAACTTATGAAGGCACGTCGTCCCTCTTTCCTCATCCTGACGAATTATATATTTTCATTGGTATTTTGGCACCTACTATTGTCACTTCCTTTTGTTGGTTTCGCTCTTCGTTTCTCATTTATTTCGGATATTTCCTCCTTCCTCCTCATTTTACATTCCCTCGTCATCCCTTCTCATTCTTCTCCCCTCTCTCCGTACACGGCCACCCTTCGAATGCTGTAATTGTACCATTTTTCATTCGCATCTGTTCCCTTTCCGCTTTCGCCACGTTTTGCGCTCCTCCTTCCGAGGACTTCCATTGTTTATATTAATATTTTAAAGGCGTGTTCCTCCGTAATTTATACGCTCCTGAGTTTAAATATTTTTCCCCGTTTCTGATAGAGCCGTAAATTTCGCCCGAATTTATGCTCCGCTCTCGCGAGAATTAATGCGTTTACGGGAAGCACGAACGGGTTGATAGTAAAAAGTGCGATGAGCGGCGCTGTTTAATAAAAATGACTCGGCAATTCACTCTCCCGTGCTCTCTCCCGCCCCCACTTTCCACCCCCTCCCTACTCTTCTCCTCCCTCCGTCCGCGAGTTTGAAATTCGAAATTATCTGTGGAGGGTGCTCAGGAAGAAGGGTTAACGGCGACTGGAAATGAATTAAACTACTCAAAGGTCCAATTTCAGAAAGTGAGCATGTGTCGAGATTTTTTCATCTAACTCCGTGCTTCCTCTCCCTGGTTCATCTCCGCGTAAACTTTTGGGCGTGATTTATTCAAATATTAATTTTCAGTTTCGATTATGCTCCGAAGTGTTATGAACCCACGTATATTTACTTATTCTACTGCCTCCGTTCATGTCCACGTTAGTTATAACGGAATAAATATACTTATACTATCTGACTTTTGTCTAATATTTGAAAGGGTCGAGGAAAGTATCTAACATGATCGGTACTCGAACCCGGTTCCCCAAATGCTGGTTGGTTGCTCTATTCATTGTGCTATCTGAACTTAAAATTCCCTAACGGCATCTCGCAAGATTAAACAGTAATTAACGTAGTGATTTTGGGATCCGAACTCAGTTCTCCCACTTTCCGGGCAGGAATACATTTCTATTTCATTAACTTCCTGTTTAACCTAGGGTTTTAGCGGCTCCCTTCCTTGTGATAAGTAAAATGTCAATTTGATTATCTTTGGAAGAAGTCTAATCGTAATACCGTATTAATTTAAGTTAATCATAAATAATATTTAGTTTAAAATGTGAAGGGTGTGTTGAGTATTCTGTATTTACTTGCCGAGATTAATGTTGCAAATATTGCACTCTTTCAGTTATGAATAATCACCCAAAATTCACCTTAAGAAAAAAAGTGAAAAAATTCCAAAATCAACTGTTAAAAAAGAATTGCCAAAATGTATTATTCTTGATTTCAAAGTGGACTAATTTTAGTAGAATTACCGTATCAGAGGAATTGAGGATAGCTCTATAGCGGAAGTGATAAATCTTTCTGTACGTCACACAGACATCTACGAAACAGGATGTATTCCGTAGATATAGGCAAATAATACATTTCACGTCGTTTATTTCCTAGTGCAAGGTGATTTTCCAAACCCTCCCTTGGAGTTATTTATTTGCAATCCATCTTTCGGCGGTGCATAATTCAGTCAAGCGCTCCCTCCTGCTCCACCGTTAACGACTTTTATCTCTCAACATCTCTCCTTATTTCCACACGCGTTTAATTAGTAGACTTTTCCGACGTCATCGCAATGACTCTAAGGACCAATTTCGATTGCAATTTCCTTGCGCTCTGCAGAGGTCACCGTCTAAATTTAGGAGTGTCGTCAAATTTAAATGGAATCTGCTAAGCATCTTGGTGATCTTGCAGGAATCGCTAAAGTTGTCTCCTTGTATTTCAACACGCTAAGTGCGAGCGTCTTAAACTTCTTCCTACTTGATGGCATTAACCTTATCATTTTGATCTCTCACACAATTTGATGAATTCTAGACCTCATATTTATTTCTTTGCCATATACGTATGAATGATAAATTTAATAAAATTATAAATTTTCATGTAGATTTAGTAGTCCATTAGTTTTCTTCCTGAAATCATACTGAATGTTTTAATAATTGAATAAGAATTGTATCCCCTTCAGATCGTATTTATTCCTTTCATAGGTGAAATATCGTATTTAGACTAATCGATTAAATAACTTTTGTGTGTGTGGCTCTCACCTGAAACAATTCTATTAACTTAATGGAATCGTTCCAGTTGATTTATTCTGAAAAATTAGGAAAATTTTGGGCCATTGAATTATGTGAAGGAATAATCTTACTATCCATTACTGGTATCGACGTTAAACATTTTTAGTACCGCTGGATTCACAGGGCTCTTCTCTATCTGCTTCTTTTGAGTGCTAAAACTAAGACGAAGTTTTATCAGGTTTTTGCAGTAATGATTGGAAATTTGCATAATTAAATTCAGATTAATTCCCCCAGACTTAGTAAAGTTGATACACATGCTGAATTAAAGCTTATTCTTTCCATCTGTCATCACGGTCCTGGTTCATTTCCTGTCTTATCTACTACGTATTTATCGTCAACAGAAAATATACATTTTATTGAATTTTACTCTCTGTTTTCTCTCCCGTATCAGCCCATCTTTCTAATTGCTACTTTGTTTACCAGCAGCAATCAATAACCAGCGGGAGAGTGGGCGTTTCTCAGCAATATCTTCATTCATCAAGTTGCTCTTTCTTCCTCATTTGAGTCTTATCTCGTGCCAAATATTCTTCTCATTTCATCTCCTCGTCAGCGGAATATTAATTTATGCTTCTTAGGCAGCGCTCTACCCTCTTCTCTTTCCTCCCTACTCTTTTATAAACACCAGAGCCAATTGTACATTTTAGCTTCAACTTTAGATCGCAGAGGGCCCCCAATTCTGTTATTTTACGGTTGAATAGCCGCGGACTAGCATTATGTTAGTTCCGTTGAAGTCCACTTCATATCCTAAAAATTCAACCGTCTCGTGGAGATAGAAAAGCGTTACCTCTTTAAATGTACCGCTAGAATCACTTGCTTTCTTTACACCGGCTATAATTGTATACCTTCCTGGTGTCATATTGATATTCATCGTAGAGCCATTATCTTTAAGGCTAAAACAACAGTGATAGTAATTTCTATGCTTGCGTACGAATTATTTCCTGGACCATTTCATACAAAAAGAACGGATTCTGATGAAATATAAAATTGAATTTCGTACATTTATATGCACTTTTCGAACCTTTATAAGAGAGGAACGTTTTATTGCTATATTGATGTTCGAACAATTTTTGAATAGTCATAGTTTTCGTTCACAATATTTGGAGGAGCGGAATGTTTTAATAGGAATAACAGACGAAATAGACTCATATTTGCAGTTGTAAGCAAGCTTTGTAATTAAATATTTAGAGTACTATACGCCACTAAAACGGCAGATAAATAAGGCGCCAGTTTAATGCAAACACTCGCGTTATTTACAGTTCTGATATTTTGCGAATGGATACTTGCAGAGAACTTCGTCGGGGTCCTCGAATTATACGGGATGGACGAGGGAGTCTCGGGCGGATTTAAACTGATTAAGAAACGTAATGGGTTTTAATAGACTTAACTGCGACGCTGAGTTCGAAGTTGATGGCTTCCTTCTGTCGAAATCGGCTATCACAACATTTACACTGCGCATAAAGATGCTTGCCGTCTGGTCCTCTCGATTTCCTGCCTCTTTCCTTCAAACCCCGTTTCCCACCATCCTCTTCGCTTACCATGTCTTCATATCTGTTTGATGCCAGGGAAAATGCATTGGAGACATTAGAGAGATATGTCCTTAAGTGATAACTCATCGAAGTTTCATTTATATTTAACGTACGACAAAAGTTCAGGAAACCATCTATAGAAGTTTGTATTACAGTTATTGCATGTTTTATTATCTTCTCTTTCAGCAGATAAAACTTAGATTTACTTTTATAGCAGAGTCTTGGAGATTATTTGGAACTTATTACTTCAAAACATATTTCATTGTTAATATTGTTTGTACTTTGATAACTGAAATATTTGGAGAGGTGTCTATTTAATCAATTTTTTACCAGCGATGTCCTGTGTGACTTGGTGGTGTAGAGGCGCTCTCCTAGAGCAAGGATCGAGGTTTGAATCCCAGTTTCGAAATTCATGTGCTAGTTTGATGTTATTATATTAATTGGCTATTTTGCTGTTAATGGGCTGTTTTTAAATAAATGATAGAATATGAAAAAATAACTTTACACGTAAAGGTGTTCACCTAGAAAACTCCCGAGTAGAAAGAGACATGGAAAAAAATCTTACAGGACTGGGAATCGAACTGCGACCTCCTAATTGCTCGTTCTCATATCCGTTCATTTTGAGGAATGAATAAGTAACATTCGTGTTTACCTAAACGTAAATTGATTTATTCCAGGTTGAATGTATATAAATAAATTCGAAAACTATGGAATTATTAAAATCTTCGTAATGTTATGCATATATAAGTATCCGGAAGAGGGAACAGCTATTTCATACCCGTTGTCAACTCCTCCTTGCATCCAAATATTTTATCATCTTTCTCGATATCGGTCTCTTTCGTTGAATTACCTAGCATATGGTCGTAATAGCATTCTTCGATTTTGCGGTTGGTTTCTCGGTGTAGAAAATCATTCTCTTTGTTTTTAACAAAGGATATCCCCGCGAGGAATCCAGGTCATGCGTAAGTTTTAGACGGAAATAGGCGTAATCAATAGAATATTTGCCTCCTCTTCGAAAGAAGCTCCTAAAATACTAGAAGTGGAATGGGGATCAAAGGAAGGAGGAGGGGGGCAGGTGGGTAGAGTGAGAGGGGGGAGACATCGTTAAAATGAATCCGCATAAATCGAGAAAGAAAGGCAGCAAAATAAAAGCGAGAGGACCCCTGAAGGATAATGAATTTTCCGGCCCTTTTCGGATCAGTCCCTTAATTTTTTTTTACTTCCTCTCCCATCTCTCTTTCTGGTGTGCATGCGAAATAAAGAAGATACGGAATGAAGGTGAGGAGTCGAAGGACGGGTCGTTAAGGGGAGGGGGTTAAATAAGGATTCGGAAAAGGGGTTTGAGTGCGTTTTCAAGGAGCCGAAAAGGGAATAAGGGAGAAGTACGTATGTTTTGAGGAGTGTGTGAGAGGCGGGGGAGTGTCGCACCGGAGATGAAAGAGCAATCTTCACCTTAATTAATCCAGAGCGTGTTCCTCACTCCACTTGCACAACTTTTCCTCAGCGGGAAAAAGAAGTCCTCTTCGGATCGCACAAGAGCGCGTATTTACGCACGCTCGTTAACGTTTTCATCTGCTCGGCCCGCGTGTACGCGCGCTCTCATTCATGGCCGTGAATCCACTCTCGTGCTCGGAACCGAGTTCACTTTTTCTTTTCCCATGAAAACTGCTGATTAATCAACTTTCGAGGTAGTGTGGTCGAGCCTTAGTCGAGAAACTTTCATGGTAAATGATAGCTGGATGTCTGGTACTGCCAGACAACGCAATATAGGAAAGTACTCTATCTGGCCAACCAATTAATATGCTTGTACTTGGCTTGTCAACCTTGTGTTGGTGATTGAAAAAAAAATTAATGTAGGACTTTGATGCTCGCCTTTTAGTTGCAGCATGTTCTATTGCTGGAAATAATCGAACTTGATCATGGTAGGTGACTTACACTTAAACACCGAGCTAATGGTTTTACTATGTCATATCAATTTCAATAACTTTTTTCTTTTATTCACTAAGAATATATATTGTTCAAATTGCAGATGCATTAAATGGAAGGGGAGACTTATAAGTTTAAATTAAGCCTAAATAAATATTCTAATTTTCCATTTATATCTACTATTGTTAGGTTTATTCTGCGAAAACATTCCGGAAAGCAGGTTTTTTTTCTACTGAAAAAGTCATCTTACAATTATTTTGTAATTTATTCTCGTAGAAATTAAACTCAATGAGATATTCGATATTATTTATTCGTCCAAAATGTTAGCTCTTTCCTTATTTTAGGACAATAAGTAAAATTCAGTCTTCCTTTTTAAAGGTTCATTATTCAGTAATATTTTCTATTACTATTGGAAAGTATATGAAAAATTACTCTTTGGGACTATAAGAAAGAAAAATCGCGGCTACGTATTGCGATTTGATGTAACTCTACTCTACGCAGGTATGAACTCGTATTTATATCTTTTAAGTTGACTTCAAGCAATCTCAGGAAGGAAATCTGGCCCCTTGTAACGTAAGCTTATTTATTATTCCTTGTTGAAAATCGCTCGCTAAGAGGAAAAGAATCCACGTACATCCTCTTTCAGTTATTTATGAATAGCTAATATATTTTTCTCTTCCCTCAGAATTCCCTCGGCGCCCTTTTCGTCTGCTGCTCTTTCATTTTGCGAAAACGTGAATTTCATGTTCGTTCTTGCACCTAAGGAGTATCACCTTCCCTCCCGCCGATCTTCCAAAGAGGCCGTTTTTCTTCCCCACTGCACGCACTTCCTACTCCACTTTTTACGGGGCGCGCACTTTCTTAAAATCCATTCTTTCTCGCTCTCCATCCTTCCTTTCTCTTTTCCTCTTTTCCCGCGCTTCTCATTGCCTCGCTGATCTCCCGTTCCACTTCTAAGTCAACCATTAAAGATTCTAAAGACGCCTGAACCAATACAATGGAGTTGGTTGATTTTTACCTCCAATTAATTATGATAATCGGAGGAGTGTTTTCTTCGTCTCTTTTTGAATATCTATTCGTAATCAGGAGTGAAATTTTAAAATCGAATTCAGTTTGTTTTTACCCGATCGTGGTCTTAATTAGATTTAGTGCGCTTTGCAGTTGAAAATTTCCTTTCTAGATTCGCGAAAACCTTTTATTTGAGTTATTATGCTATTCGAAGTATTGAAATTCTTTTAATTCGCTAACTTCCGAAGGAGAGTTCAGTAATTACCTGTTATGAGGATTTGAAATGATATTGTGGTATTAATTTTAAGTATGAATAATGTGATCATGATATGATTATGACAATACAATACAATAAAATAAAAAACTTGTTTATTGGGCGAAATTGGGATTAGAAAGTCCCATCTTCCTTTTAACCCCTGTCTTATTCATATAAAAGCATAATTACACACAATTGAAAATATAACAGTAATCTATACGAATTTATTATGTAATCTAAATATAGATAGGTAATGCGGAAAAATGAATTTATGAAGCAAATAAAAAACACTGTCTTAACTTTAATCACAGAAAACAAGTTCCTCCGCAAGAAAACATCTACAAAGAGGTATGGGTGTGAAAAACCTGCGAATGTGTAGGAAAGTTTGAAATGAAGAGAGAGATAGATTAGAATATGAAAGATGTTGACATTTTCAAAAGGTGTTTACAAATAAAAAATAAATAGTAGAACAAAATCGTCTTCGTTGTACTATGTTAAAAATATCATGTTTCTTCAGTGGTATCTTTCAGAGTCAGCTACATTTTATCTCACAATATCACATTTATTATTAATGATATTTTAGCTATTTTACGAGGCGTAGTTTCTACGAAACTATGATAATTAATTTGATCATAATGTAGCTCTTGTTGACGACGTAAAATAATTATTATCCGATTTCAAGTCACCAGAAAGGTCTTTATTTACTAGCTTGAAGAGTAGTTGCTTCGAAAAGAACCCTGTTGCTACCGTGTGCAAGATCGGTGTATAGTACGTTGAAATATGCAGGGAATATCGATTTATGTGGGAATATGCAGTACAATTCCTCGAGGATGGAACGCAAGCCATAGTTTTGGTATAGATCGTCGAAGCTATTTTCACGCAGTTTTTTAACCATTTCTCGAAGGCATCGCGCTGCGGGGAAAAAAGGATTGTGCGATGTCGGAATTGTGGAAGATGCTGTGGGATGAATTCCCCGAAGACTCCATTTTTTCAATGTTCAATCTCAATGCCCTTTCCTCAGAATCATCATTTCCACGCTCCTGCGCTCCTCCTCGAGAAAGGAACTCCTTAGGGAGGGAATCCACAAAGAGATGTGCTTACCCACCCCTGCGTCTCATTGCATGTCTGGATGCCCGAGGCCCTGCGAGTTTTGGAAGGGAAATTACACATCCATCAAACACTTCGGTCCACGACACTTCTCCACCGTGCGTCTACGCCCGAGCCGTTTCTTTTTCCATTATTTACTTGTCATATTATCGCCTTCATACTTGCAGACTCTTTCTATCTGGTCCGGGTCAGACTTCCATCCGAATGTCTTTTTTCCTCCGGAATAAGATATAAAACTTCCACGCAGGAGTGAAAGTTTTGGATGGTTGGAGAGGTTTTCTTCGGTGTTTGGTCTTAAATTAAAGTTAACTCAGATTTTATCGCGTGGAGTGTTAATGTTCTAATTTAAGGATAAATTTTAATGGTATAAATCATACAGGGTATGCATGGCTTAAATAAAATAAAAAAGAAATATTTATATTTGCATTTTAAGGCGTACGTATATTTATTGCTATTATTTACCAGTTCGTAATCCTAATTTTACTTTTACGTTATTATTTAGCGAAAATTCTCATTTTTATAGTTATATTGCCATTGGATAGGTATTATGTATTATAATATAAAGTAAAAACCATCGTAATCAAACACTTAGTAACTACCACAATTTTAAATTGTTGAAGTTACTAAGTGTTTGACTACGATGGTTTTACTGAATTCCACAAAATGAGGTTAGAACATATTAATTATATATAAAGTAACATATCATACCTGTATTTATATTTTTTTTACATTAAGAGATCTAAAATTTCATCATTAAATTTATAGAACTTGTTTTTTCCCAAAACATTTTAAACTTTATGTATGTAATCGACTATTACTCCATTGTCTTAGTTTTTTAGTTATAGAAAGAGATTGAAGGAAGCCATGTAATGTAAAATAATAATGCGTGCACTACTAATTTTGAGATTATAGGATGATAGCCTTATTTAAAGATACATTGAGTTTTAATAAAATATTGGCAGCTTAACCTATGCAAATTGATGTGAAATTAACGAAGTACATTTAGGAAGATTGTGTTATTTTTCACCTTCTTTTTTTCGAAAGTTCTTTAACAATCGACGTATTTATTTTGTAATGATTGCAGGATAAGGGTATGCCAACGGCTTTTTGCTCTGATTGTCTCTCTAATGTGAGAAGATTGTGTTTAATCAACAGGAGTATTCAGATTTCTCCCTTTGGTATTTTAGGAAGAATTTTAATGGACCCCGTATCAGTTCGAAATTCTTTGGGCAAAGTTTGAACCAGTCGATATGTAAGCCTATATTGCTAATCGTTTTGGAATTTCCTCTGCAAGAAGGGTTTTCGCTTCAATCTCTCCAGGTATGCCGAGGAGATGCGCATTTTCTCCATGTTCCCCTCCCATATTCTCTCATATATTAATTATTTTGTAGGCGGAAAAGGTTAAGATGAAAGTTTAAACACTGGAGGCTGAAAATAGAAATTTTCTCGAGGTAAAGAGGCAATCTATTTTTGAGTTTATATTTCACCTGCTTAGCAAATTTCCTCTACGATTTGTTTAACGAGTATCTTTAATTGGTTAGCAAAACCGTTGTCTAGTATTTGTAATGCAGACTTCAGAAATTTCGCTAATGAAGGCATATGGAGGTATTTAGATACAAACATCTTATTTTCCGAAAGAATTAGAAAGAGCTGTCAGTACATTTTGAAAAAGTTTGTATCACTGTGTTGATTTCTTGTTGTTTGATTGATAAATATTTTATAGAATATCATTAAAAATGAATGATTCTCCAAATGAAATTAATGGGATCTTGAAATGGGATTTTTCTGCTTCAAGGTATACTATAATGATAAGTATTTCCCTGGTATAACGTTTGGTTTTTAAATCATCTTTATACTAACACTTCACTAAAATATAGCGTAATTAACTACATATTTGAAATAATTAAACTCATTGGTAAATATAGTTTTATTCCAAAGTTTCTATAAATGTCACCTCTCTTAATACCAACAAGAAATAAACAAAATTTATAGTTTTTCCAGTCTATATGTGATTGCTATAAAGGCGACGGCAGAAAGCAATTAGAAATTGTAGGCATCACCGTAAATGCCACTGTACTTTCTCACTTTTTCGTATCAGGGATTACTAGTTCACAGGTAACTGTGGAACAATTTCGTCCGATTTTTTCAGCTTCCAATTACTGCGATCTGCGCCCTTTGTTTTTATTTATTTCCGTTTGTTTTATTTCAACTTTCGCCAAACTCCGCGATACGATCCGGTGAATAGTTAGTTCGTAGCGATTAGAAAAACGGAGAAGAAAACGTTTCCAAGTTCCGAAGTAATACAGCAACAAAAGGCATCAATTCAGTCGCGAATGTATTCAAACGCCGGCGGATTTTCCATTACCCTCTCTCTCGGGATCGTAATCTAAATGATTGGAACTATTTCAAATTGTAATGAACGTATTGGAGTAGTTCGGGCATTCGGGATTCCGCAGTCTTCTTCCGAGGCTCTTTATGTTCCTCTGCTCGCAGTTCTGCTTTCCGAAGGCCTCTCACGGGATATGGAGAGATATCTCTCAGCGTGTTTTCCTTTTGTCCTCCGCAGAATACTTTCCTCCTCACATCGCCTTATCGACCTCCGGTGTTGTTTTTCCCCGTGTCCCACGAGTCATCAAATAAACAAGGCGAATGCCTTTCGGGAATCTTTTCCTCGGGACTTATCCCAAACCTCGCCTCCGTTTCCGCCTCCCCTACTTCCGACTGCTCCTTACTTACCTGTGTTTTCATCTTTTAGGATCCCAACTCTAAAAACTCCTGGTTGTATCTTGTACAGCTTCGTCCGGAAGGAATTGCATTTCTTTAATTGGGAGCTAGTATCCGGGGAAGCTATGTTGATGCTAACCGTAGTTTATCAATCTTGTTCTTTAGAGTATCCTGGAAGCGTACTCCTTTGGAGCCGTTGTGGGGTGATGCTTATCATTCAATGTGAGAAACTTTTACAAAATATTCCTTTGTTGGGTATTTATCTTGGTAGTATATATTTATGACTATTCTTTTGCTAACACGCGCCTCCTTCTGGTTGAAATATCTTTTGATTGAAATTGAATATTCTTTATTGTGACATTAGCTGTTGAGACGATTTGTTTTCAATTATTTATATCAGCATCTTGGTTAGGCTGCTATAAATACTAGGTAAATAGTTATACTTGTAAGAAATCTCTGGCTGCACCTTTATTTGATAAAGGATAGTCTGAAAATTTTCGTCTGAATATTTCCAAGAAACGAAACATCCGAGATAATTTTCTAATTCATGATTGATGTTCACTCTTCGGAGGGAACTATTAATATTTAAAGTAATTATTCCTTTGATGTCATAATACTTTTCTCTGCTTACTTTACACGGAATAGTGTATGTGTAATTTCTTATAGGTAGAGCAGGTAATTGTATCTAAATTTCAAGAATATTGGAAACAGGGTATTAATTAAATTTTATCTATTATAGTAGTTTTTTTGATTTTCATAATTATTAAAGAGTAAGCGCCATAATTAATCAGTTCCAGGAATGGTATAACTTCGCATGGAAAACTTCTACGAACCAAATATTTAGAGCGTATAGAATATCTTGCGAAAGTGTTTTATTTGAATGTATTATGTGAGGTACAAATGAACGTGTCATATATTGAGAGAGGCCTCGCTCCAACTAATTCCTTGCAGTGTCATGTTAGATCAACTGGGAAAGGTCTGCAAGTGGTAAATTCCGAATAATGAGTCTGACGAGCGAGTAGTAATGCCGCGCTTTGACTACGAGAGTAGTGATTCGACAATTCATTCAAGAAGCGCAAAATTGATCCGCTTTTCGGCGCGCATGTTGAATTCCGCTAGAAATTTTCAGATTGATTGACATGCCGAGATGGTGGAAATGATACGTTTCATTTTGGAGCTTTCGGGAAACGCATTTTCCGAGCGGTTAACCTTCCTGATGAACTGATGTCATTTTAGTGTTTACATGTCAATTAGTTCATCCTAGATCCGTGATGAGGAGCAAGTTGTTCTGGAAACGAAATACACTGACGTGCCATTTGAAAGCCTCTCTCGGTTTGTGATTTTTGAAAACATCTAGGTTATTCGTCGTTAACGATTAGTTTTCTGTTTGAATTCATTAATACCGTTTGATGGATATGAATTTAGTTTCTTTTCGTGTTTGCGATTATGTATGATATAAAAAAGCATTCCAACTTTTGCACCGTGGTATTTTTTACTCATATACGAGTACATTTTCTTTTACAAGGAAATTCTTCTGACAAATAAAATACAGTTAAAAATAATCCTCTTATAGCTGCACACGTTTCTTTTATTTACTTTGAAAAGGGTAAATTTAGATAAAAGTAAACTTAGACGTCCTGCGACGATGATTCAAGGAAGATGTATTGAAAATTTCCTCTCCGGGAAATCATCTCTCTAAAACTAAAATGCACTTCAGAAACATTTTCTTTGTTTTTGTCCTCTATCTAATTTATATAAAAATCCCTTCTCACTTTATCTTTCTGAAATCCTTTTCGCCGTTTGCAGAGGTACATCCTTTCCATTAGTTTCTTGTCTTTCCGTTTCCGGCTCTCTCTGAGATCTGGAGACGCGATTTTCTCCCCTTCCCTCTGGATATTGAGAGGGATCCTTCAGCAGACTTACCTTCCGATAATACCTCTCGGGATGGTCTCTAGGATCTCAGAATGGACAGCGTCGTTTCTTTGGCTTACACTCTACACTAGTAAAGTTTATAAAAATGTATGGTAAGCTTGAACATTAAGGACATCGAGCCATTATGATACGATCATAATATGGACTATATACAATTCATATTGGTGTATTTTGTTTCTTTAATTATTTTTTACTTTCTTTTTGTAAAGAATATAATTTTTAATCAATAATCTTTCATTATACAATTTGTGAGGATAGGTTCAGTAATAGCTGCCGAAATTTCGGTATTACGTCGTAAAATTAACTGATTGGAACCCCGGAAATAGTTTATTCTGTCCTATGTCGAATATTGTGATCTTTACAAAAAAAATACATTTCTCATAATTTATAATTACTATAATTTACGATAATTTTCACTTGCGATACATTCTAATGAGTAGGAAATAAATATAATGTTGATTTCCACACGTAGTTGTGCATGATTAAGCCTGATAAAAAAGAGATGGATATTAGATTCACTAATATCCGTCCCTTTGTAAATAGTTTATTAATTCAGTTTTACACGCTACGAGGGAGGATGCCCCTTCAAGTCTCCAAAATATCTAGAATTTTTATTTAATTTTCTTAATGATGTAGCATTATAATTCAATCAATATGGTACCAACAAAATTAAAAATATTTTTCCTCAAGTCCCACCGTTTCTTTATGTTTACAGAAAACGTTGTTCAATATATAAAAAACAATTCAGTGAATCTGAAATTGAAAGCTTGAATTCAATTCAATGCCTCTCAGTTCAATTGCTACTTCGTTCTTACATTCAGAGGAAAACATCTCTTATATACCGAAATACGAGTCTCCAAAAACAGGAGAATTGATCGCGGAGTAACACACGGAAGGAGAGAAGAAGTGAAAGCGAGGTCAGAGGTGGCCTTTAAGGCCGTGATACACGGTGACGCTCTTACGCAAGTATTGACGTCAAATGACCTTTACCTGGGTAAAGCTGAGAGGGGTCAGCCGATTGTCGGTGCCATAAATTTGATAATGGGTATTCGCTGTCGGATTATTTATCATCTGAACTTTGGCCTACCCGGCCAGATTTATTTTCTTCAAAACTAATCAGAAAATAATGTTTATGGTGCAAAGGCAATTTTGATACTTAACTACACGTTGTTTATAAGGAGGTAACATACTTGATATACTTTCAGCGAAAATTGAAATTCGAGAATTTATGTATTTTGAATGAAACCCATAGTGAAATTTAAACAATTTCTTTCTTCTGGGCACCAAAACTTCGTCGTGAAAGTCTTGCTATTTGCAGATTCTTATTCCACCAATTATGCGCAATTTAATTACACTAAGCAATGATTATAAATATTTTAGTGTTATTTCTATTTCCATTACTATCTAAAGTAATCAATAAATATATAGAAAATAAGTATATAAGTTTAAATCTTATTTTTAGACTCTGAGAGAATGTACATATTTATTCAAAGACCGTATTGTACATTGTCTCAGTATCGCTTAAACTTGTTTCCTATTGTGACGAAAATTCATACCAGCTTTCCTGAAGATATGCTCAAAAGAAGAAATTTCCGATTGGATAATTAGGCTCTTCATGTAAGCGAATTATTTTTGTCATCTATATGTGATGCACGTAACCGTTCTTCAAATTCGTGTTCTTCATTCCCCTCTCTTTCTGAAATTCTTTTCTCATCCTATATTGGTCTTCCAGGTCGAAATGTACCATCCAGCCACTTATGGATTAAACCCTCCTTCCCGCTTCTCTGTATATATCTGTCTCTAACATTCTATCCCGTTTTCATTCCTCCCACTTCTACATTCCCTTCATTTTCGCTTACACTTTAGCAGAGGAAGGAATAACATCCAGACACTCCCAAATTACCTTCTCGTTACCCGGAATCGTTGGATCGCATTGGCCCTAAGGATGAAATTCTCCCCAAATACTCGCTCTCCTCAAACCGCTTTCTATTTTTTTGAAGAGGCCGCGGAAACAGAATTAAACTTTCTCCACCCTCTGATTCCTCCCTAACAATTTACTGTTCATTTTCTTCGGTAAAGTTGTACTCTGCAAGGAAATTATTATCTTTATAGAATGTTTAATTCTTTTTCCCGGAATCTACGGAAACCTTGAGTATTACTTCTTAATTGTACTGCTTATGAATTCTGTTACTGAGGCATTCTAGTCTGGGCTAGTGAGTGAGGTAGTTGAGTAAAGGGTCTTGAAAATTAGAGGTTCCAAGAGTATAATGTCCTTTACAATTAAATATACAATGATGGTCAATAGGCTTGGTATTCTTTTGATGATTCAAATAATTGAACATGACAAGTATCATAGCCTAAAAAGTGTTAAGTATGGATTTTTATAGCAGAAAAAGTTGATTGCATCTTTTTGTGAATGCTTTATGCAAGTCTGTGTTTGGCTTTTCCTAAGAAAAGTATTTTTATAGAATATCTGGGAAATTTTTAATTCAGGAAGGCTTTTTATGGGGAACTAATAGGTCTTCTTATAACTTTAGTCTGTTATAGTCTCAGTGAAACTTTGGAATAGCAGACACGTTCCTTTAGATTTCAAGAAAGAGATTTATTAAGCTGGGTTATTCGAATTTACTTTAACTCTCTCCGTTTCTTAGTGCAATTAGAGGAAGTGAATATATATTTACTATTTTTGCTTAAAGCGTGGCTAAGATATTTTCAATTAATTTGTAGTAGATCGATTGATATTGATTGATCTTAAGGAAACACTTTTCTCCCCCCAAGAAAAGGCATTTAAAATTCAAATTTTACTCTACATAGCGCAAATTGTCCACATTGCAAATTCATGTCAAAATGTATCAAATGCAATCCCTCGTGCGCTATCTTTTAGCATTTGCAATACAGTGCTGAAGGGACGTCTAAGCAGAGGTTATGAGTCGTGCGTCACCTTCAGTGTTCCGATATTGTATTTTTCAGTTGGATAAATCCTGATGCTGGTCGTCTCGAGTAATCTGCGTCAATCTCGTCTTGCGATGTGTCTGACCTCCTTTGCTCTTCAATTCCATCTTAAATCCGTCTCCTCGTCTAAACCAAAGGGAGTATTTTCTCACAATACGCTCTCAAACCGGACCATTATCCTAGACGCACTCCTTCGGCTCTCTCGACAACGGATCTCTTATCTTGTCTGCCTCTGGCTCTGTAGTCGACGTCTGCGTTGGTTTTTGTCCTTGTTAGGGAATAGATCGTAGTATTCCATCTCGGCATGTGTGTGAATGAGTGAAAGAGCATAGAATAGAATTTAATAATCTAGGGCTTTATACACTGTTATTAATTACTTTTAGTTGAAAATAATGGTGCATAATTTTCATATAAGATGTGTAATAGGACTTATTCGTTTAAGTTAAAATTCAAGAATACTGGAACATACCCCCATTTTTTGTTTCTTTTAATGAAAAGAAAAATCTAATCAACTTAGAATAATAACACGTAATCTATTTTGAAGATGCCCTAATGTTTTGAATGTAGTATTTTTACCTATTATTTATGATGTAAAAGTTTAATTCTAAGCTACACATTCAATTTCAATAGCAACACATTCCGTACTGTCTATTCGTGGTATGACGATCTTATCAGCACGTTTGCGACCGGTTCTGTCCAATGGTCATACATAATCCTGATTTACTGAGATACCGAATTCATATCTCGCTGATCTGCGATGTCAGCTATCAGAAGAATGCTCACTGAATCGTTACAAATATATACTCACATGCAAGTTAGTCCGATGTTGTAAAAAAGCTGTGAAATATCAATATCGTTTCCGATTCAATCGCCATTCGTTCATTAGCTGGTGCTATGTTTTCTGAATCGAGTTAAACTCTTCAAGATCGAAATGATTAAAAAGAATTCGCTCCAAATTACCTTTCATGGCTGCGATGGCTCTCGCTAAGAAAAAGGGATGGATATCTTATTATATTCTAATTTCTTTAAATTTATCTTAAAAGAAAAACACTTCGTAACTTCCACAATATAGTATATTTCAGTCGAACAGTTTCGTCAACGTGTAAAAATCATCCGGTGAAGAGTATAGAAACAGAGTGTATGAAATCTAATGATCACGTAGACAAAACCAGTCGACTGAAATTTATATTATGGAATTTACAAAGTGTTTTTCTTATAGATTGTTTCTATTTAATTCCACCAAGTTAGGATTGACCACATTTATTTTATTTTTCAAATCTTTATCGGGTTATGTTTCTATCCAGAAGACGGGACAAAGTCTTGAAAATTCTGGTAAAAACGTAGATCACAGCCGTCAGACGGACGTATTCGCGGAGAGAATCGACCACTGGCTTATCCTTTCTTCTGTGTTCGATGTTCAGCCGTGGGTGCATCCGATTGTCTTTGCGCTGTGGAAACTCCTCTTACGTGTGTCCAGCTGAGAAAGCGCGGATTGAAAGAGACTCAAACAGACGAGCTGCGCACGTATGAAGGGAAACATTTCACGTGCAATTGATTCCTTTTCAGTCTTTCAGGGAGAGAGAGAGACAAAGAGAAATTTTGTAAAGCCTTTTTCTCTCTGCTTTTTTTTGTCCCTCCGACTTTTCTGGCAGGCGCCTTTTTCCGTTACTCTTTTATCTTTCTGAGCGTTACCTTCCTCGTGTTTTTTCCCTTATTTTCCAATGGTTTGGTTATACCTCGTCCCTTGTTTTCTTTGCCTTCGGTACTTCTGGCGCAGATGTCTGCATCCAACTTGTATCCGCTCTTAAAAATTTATCGAAAATTTGTTTTATAAGTCACCACCTTTGAGCCGTACAAGATAACGGAAAATTGGTACACTATTTTTTGCCAGGTGATAATTTTCATTGGAAACCGAGGATGTGCTCAGGTCGCGGTTTTTGCTACTAATGTGTATTCCGAAGAAGCAATTTCATATCGTTTTCCCAATTGATATTAAAATGGTGTTCTTTGTGAGCAAATTTCGAATTTAACAATAGAAAATATGTATTTTTTCACCCTTATTCCATATCTTCGGATGTTATGTATAAAATATCACTTATATTATTATCTTATATTATACAAAACATAATTATCTTACCATATTATTGTACAATATCATAAAATTTACAGAATCATTTCACATTTATTATTTGCACAATCAGATCTTACCCATACACCCATACAATCACGTTCGTGTAACACATTTTATACGATCACGTAATGTTTAAAATAAATCAGCATTCGTATGTATATTAAGTGTTAGTTAACGTATGGTTATTTTAATTAAGCATGTGATTATATTCGTAATTTTCCTCTGCCTTCGTTTTTTTATGCTTCTGAAAGACCCATCCTTCTCTTCCTCTCATATCTTTTATGCGAAGCGAACGTCGTATCACTCTCCTACCCAAAATACGCCTGCTCACGCACTTTTTAAAAGGAAAACAACATCTTGGAGTAACCCAAGTTTTACGCCGGTTCCTCTCCCCCTTTTATCGGCATCCCCTCCAGCCGTTGGCCATACATCCATGTTTGTGTATTTTTTATGGCGTCCCTGCAACCTACCAGCATTTCCTCTTTTTTAATGTTGCTAAGCCGTAGTAACCTCCAGATCCCTCTCGTGGTCCGCGGATGCAAGTTTACACAGAATATTCCGGGGGAAAACTCTTTTCGTTGCACCTCCTGCCGGGAGACTTTATGGCTGTCGCAAGGGAGATCGAGGAATGTACGAGAAGAAGAAAATGGAATGATCCCAACGCGGGGTTCAAATCGTTCCCACGGGCCCTCACTCAACGATAGGGGGACCTCAGGGTGTCCGTGGGGAGGCTCATGAATATTCGGGCCCATTTCTTAGGTCCAATCTCCTCGCGTTCCTTAGTGTTTGGCCGGAATGCAATGTTTCGCGATATCGAGAGTGTTTAAATGCTGACCCACATTCCTGGCCTATTTAATTTCGGAATGCGTCCCCTTGATGTGGTCGTGTTCATCGGACTCTTTTGATGTGGTCTGAGGAATGTAAATAGAGCCATTCCTCTTTCGAACGCATTTCTGCGGCGTCTAGGTTGTTATTAAGCGCGAGCATATTTCAATTCTTAGCGCGCATTTTCATATGCTACGGATTAATAAATTTTCCCTTAGACATGCAGCTTGTAGTTATTAAAGAAAACAATAAATATTTAGATAATTTCGCGGAAAATACTTCTCATTCTATGATGTTGACTTGATTTATCTCCTTTGGGATCAGTCGTAAAAGTTTTTTTTTGGCAATTCTGATACATAAATTAGGTAAAGTAGAAATATTCGATAATGTGTCAAATTTATGCGAAACCTAAAAAATGATTTGGCTTCATCGGATTGGCTAGAGGTGCATAAATTATTCGCTTCTTGGTTGTACCTTTACGTATCTCGTAGTTCAAGCAAGTGAATTATTTTATAGATTTTGGTGGTGCTAAGTTTTACGTCTTTGGAGAGTTATTCCACTGATAAAACGATGTATCAATTATTTATTTTTTGTATTTCGTTAATATTTCCCTGACTATTCTACTTCTTATTACTCAGTCTCTATGATATACGTGAGACATATAATATTGTCTGCCAGCGAATTAAATTTCAACTAGTTCATATAAAATGTTCTTGAGGGATTGACAGTGGAGACGTATCATGCAGGGATAAAAGCGTTTATTAATTATATTGAAAGTAAAATAAACTGATACTCTGGTGTATGTATCCACCACTTCACCACTTCACCACTTTTTTCTATTAGCGTAATATTTCTTCGCCATTTTACCGAATTAAATCACCTGTCCTAACTATCGTTGCATAATCGATGGAGATGCCTGCAGGAGACTCCCATTCCGTCCTTCCTTTCGTCAACAAGAGATATTATAAAAGCGGAGTCTGGGATTGTAGAATAGTAAGGAGTGGCGCTTATCTCAAGTCGCGGCTGTGCAATCCTCTTATGAGATTATCGCCCGCCTCGCAGTTTCGAGAGTTGAGATGTTATTCTTGTATTAGGGCCTGCGATGAGGTTGCACACAAGTGAGGAATCATGCGACTTGAGACAGCACGGATTGGAGTTGATGTTTCCCAGACTTAACATTCTTCATATTCGGTATACACTTCCGGAACTTCCGCTGTCTCATTCTTAAGATATGATTTAGAAATACGGCCCTTTAATAAGTTTTAATTTGGAATTATAGTATCAGATTTTCGCGACGGATAACGTTTGTAAACTGTAATCATAAATGGATTTCATTACTATATATTGAAATACATAGTATTCATATATAGTCCATCGAGGATAGCCTGCAACATTCTTTCTACTTGCTAATGAGTTCAATACATAGATAGCCCTATGTAATTCTCACATCAGTGAAACTGAAAATTGTGTCTAAAAAATTACTGTGCACATTTATGACAATATCGATTAAATATATTTATATCAGCTCTCCAAATACTGTTAACCAGCAATTTCTATGAGAAATATCGTGATGGCCATGCATAAGTGTTAAAGAAAATTATTCCAATAAATGTTTTTCTTACTTATTATCATAAGGAAAACAAATTGTTTATGAAAATATAAACAGGAGGATACCTCTATTGAAGATTTAATATTTTTCTCCATTTGTAAAAGTATATGTTAAGTGGGAAATAACATTTATTTGTCCATTACATCTAGGATTGGCTGTTTTACAATTGCGACTTAAATTTCGAAAGTAAATAACCATGTATTTTCTTTTTCATTTCAGACATGTTACGAGATGGAGAGGTATCTCAAGGATGAACCGAAGCTTCAGTCCTACAAGAAACTCCCCACCGACCTCGACACCCCATGGAACGTCTTCGGCGCACCGAACCAAACGGCGATGGCCGTTTCCTCCAGGGTTACATGCTTACCACGCAACAGTGGCCTCCAGATAGGTAACGGAAACGTAGTGACCAACAGTAGTAACGCGCAGGTTATCAAGATGGAAGCCGCGAGTGCAGACGAGGATGACCGCCTAAGCCTGGAAGACCTCAACCTCAGTGACAGGCAGTTGGACTCCGTCAGCCTCAGCTCCGCATCTTCCGGTAGTAGTAATTGGGACCAGAGACACCTGAGCGAAGTTTTGGGCATCGGCCTCACCGTCACGACCTCCGGACCCATATCTTTGGACCAGAGGAGACAAGACGGGGAGGTGTCCAGAGTGCCCGTGATGGGCGACCCCGCCTGTGCAGAGAACGACGACGAAGACGCTCTTGGTGAAGAGATAGCCGCGGCGGCTGCGGCGTTAGCGGAAGAGGACGAGGAGGAAGAGGAAGAAGTGGCCGCAGCGGCCGCGGTGGCGTTGGTCAGGGACCCGCTTCAGCTGAGGCTGATGGCGGCGACCCCGTCGCGACCTCAGGGCAACGCGGTACCAACACTAACGCCCCCCTCGAGTCCCGAATCGGGACCCAGCAGTCACGGTTCCAGCAGCAGTAGCAGCAGCAGCAGCAGCAGTAGTAGCAGTAGCGTGGTGGCGGGTGCTGTGTCCTCGACGTCTTCGGCGGGCGGAGTGGGCGCCCCCAGGACGACCGCTGCGAGCAGAGGAGCCGTGTTAAGAGTAGCTCCCAGAGGTTCCTCCTCATCCGCTTCTTCCTCGCCGTCTTCCTCGTCGTCGCCATCCGCGGCGAGATTGGTTTCTGCGGCGGTGACGGCGACGCCTTTCCCTCAGCCGTCGCCGGGTGCGGGAGGAGCGGCCCAGCCCATGACGACGGCGGCGGCAGGAGTCGGAGTCGTGAGCGCGGGGACAGGTGCGGGAGGCAGACACACGTCTAGGCACGACCACTCGCCGGATTCCAAGAGAAGGATACACAAGTGCCAGTTCCCGGGCTGCAAGAAGGTCTACACGAAGAGTTCGCATCTAAAAGCTCACCAACGGACACATACAGGTTCGTCTTGAATCCATTTTTTCTTTGTTCCCAAAAGTGCTACTAAAAATGTCACCGATGCTGTAGGAAATACTTCAAGCGGTAGTCAAGGAGCAAAAGTCCGCGCGAACGTTCAATAGTCAACTTTCATTCTCTAAAATTTTACTAGCCATTAAGATTTTTTTGGCCTTTGAGTCTCAACCAATTAATTTCGTAAGTACAGGCATAATGTTTTTCTTGATAAAAGCTTAATTTCATTGAAAAATGTATTTAATTTCGATGTAAATTTTTTCCATGCATAATTTCGAAAACCTAGTAGCTTCAATATCATATATGTTTTCTTTGATAGTTTCCTAGTATACATTTATGTTCTCATAGAAAGAAATTCACTCATTCTCCAAGCTATTTTTAACAATTTACTAGTCTTTGATACTTATAAGCCGCTGTATTTTCTAATCTATAATCTATCTTCGACATCGTTGGTCCTCATTGCCTTAATAAACCTCATCGTTCGTTATGGTTATTGAAATTGCACTTTTTCTCTTTAATTGTCGTTAGGAATTCATCGAAGAGTAATCAAAATATTACAACGGTAGTAAAAAGTCTAGACATTTCACGCTGAAAAGTGGGAAGAAAAATAAAAATGATTTGAAAGGCGTCTTAAAGCAACTTGGATTTTAATAGTTGTAAGATCTTCAACATAAATATAGTTTACGGATTGTGTTCTTTTAAAAAAACAATTTAACCGGGATAGTTTTACAGTTTTGTATTTTGGGGATTCTGAAATTTAATATTGAAAACTGCGTGCGATTTCATTCTATCCTGAGCCTCCTTCACCTTGGTGAAATATCCGCAGACCTTTCTATCTTCCCGGTAAACCTTCCCGTGGTATCGCCTCTCTTACTCAGACGTCTAGAGCAAAGAGGCTCCTGTAATTTTTCTCCTTGTTTAAATTGCCCCGCCAATATCCCAACTGCAAACGCGAGCGAAAGGGAACTTTCGGACATGCCGGTGGAGTGGCGAGGGAGCATCTGCGAGTCTCTTCGCCGTCTAGTTAAACGCAGTATGCGGAGGTCCGTAGGCATCATTCACTGTCATAGGGCACATTTCTCGCTTCATGTATCAGTCCTTTACCTTTTTAAGAGTGCTCGGGAATGTTGAGGATTAGTGCATATGACTTTCGAGTTGCAATTTTCAGAAAATGAAATAAAAATAGAAAGATCCTTAGGTATTGCGTAGCAATGTAGATGATATATTTTTCATAACGCGCAACTGTTACTAGCTAAAGTTAAGGCGAAATTGACTCGGTTCAATTTTTTATTAAAATTTTATTCCCAATTTAAAGGACCTTACTCTATCCGTGAAAAATGTATTTTTTTACTTAATTATAATGGTAATAACTAAAAAAAATCCTCTCAGTATTATATACATATATTAAACCAGTCGAATCTACACGCCAATTTTGTGTAGTTTCATCTGATAAACCACTAGATCCATACTAAATTTTATCATTTGTATGGAATAAATACAAAGAATCATAACATCATAGATGTGTTTTGTTGTAAAATTTTCGTTAAATTTTGCTTCGATTCTTCAATTGACAAGAGAAATGTCCATTTTCAATAAATATTTCTGAAAATTCATTCGTGCTTATATATTCAAATATACGTTTTGATATTATATTTTTCAGTTCTTCCAATGATACTCTCTTGAACCCATAAAAAATTAACTATTACTTTATTTTACAAATACTAATACTATATAATTACATTATTTATGGAATAAAGTAATTGTTTGTTTTATATTATGTGTTAAAGATGAAATACCACCAAGTGAAGGCCGAAGTTATTGTATTAGATACTTTCTTGCTTCGAAAATATAAAATATCAGGAAGTACAGCTTTTTAATTTAATTTTCAATTTGAACTCATCCTTGACTCAATTTGCACGTCAAGGACCCAAGAAGAGCGATGAACGAAGCATATAATTTTTTGCCAAATTTTTCAATGATTTAAAAAAAATGAGCTACCTTCCGGAATCTCCTATTTGTACCGATTTCCGAGCTTTAATACATCGCGATGACGGGAATGAATTCCTTCCTTTCTGCTCGTTACGTTCCGTTTCTGACAAAAATCTTCTTTCCTCGTGAGCGCGGTCATTCTTTTCCCACCATGTCGATCCCTTTCTTGCGTCAGCGTTTGTTTCGCCTCTGACTCGCATATCTGATGACTTGACTTCAAAACACCGCCATTCCATTTATTCTCCCTTTGTTCCTATTTTATCTCTCTCCCTCTCACTACTTGTCTTCTCCCTATTCCACCTTATCCCACATTTCGGTTTTTTCCTTCCATCCCCGACTCCGAATCCACGCCAAATCAATTTTACCCGGAAGTCTAAGGGGAAAGAAACAACAAGAATATCCGGGAGTACTACTCCAACGGTGGGAATGGTAGGCAACATGAGCTCCTTGCCTCACTTCCGATCGTTCCCAGAAGGTTCTGCCGGCGGTTGCAAAGGAATTCGCGAATGGAGTTCCGAGAAAAGGGTAATTCGAGAACCTTCGTATTGATGGGGAAATTAGTCTAGGAATACGGCTACAAAGGTCTTGAGTTGCTCGCGTGAAAAGCTCAGAATCGGAGTTGATTGGTCGCTGAAAGGCGAGATGTCGAGGATGTTGTCGGTGAGCCTATGCTCTAGGGATACGTGTAATGCATTCAGATTCATCCTTAGTAAGACGAGAGACGGATAAAATGATGTCCTTTTGAGGGTGGTTTCCAGTATCTGAGGATATGCTAAGGATGAACAATGTTTCAATGTACGTGATTTCATTAGAAGATAAGTATATCATAATTTCTAAAACTCGCATTTGCTCTTGAACTATAATGAGATTCTTGTTAGATTATAATTGTGGAACTAGAAATATCTTATTTAATATATCTTATTAATGTTCCATCTCTTCGAACTCCTTTCTAATGAAGAATCGAGATACGTAGTAATTAAAAAAACAGGGTCATCCATTCGATAATTAATAAAGACGTAGATGTTTTTTTTAGGTTTACTTCATCTTATAAGGCCTTTGCTTTGAATCATTAATGCATATTTACCGAAATGCTCATTCCATCTAAGGAATGGTTCGGTTACGTAGAATTCAGATACATTTACGTTGTTCATACTATAAGTTGGGATGAATAAATCTCTTTTGCGATTTCTATGTGACAATCGTTTCTAAATTTCATAATTTAGTTTTCCGCTTTCTCTTTGGTCGATTATATCTTGAAGATTCTCCCTTCTGAGCGGGAAGAGTTAGGAAACCCATCTCGTTCGCTCCATGTTTACATTGGGCTCCCAATTCTTGCTCAATATCCTATCTTAGGTTTTATAATGATTATATTTTGTCGTGTAGGTTCAAACACATTGGAGGATTTTGTAAACGAACATAGATGACCGACACGAACTTTCTTTGGATGGGTAATGTCGTAAGGAATGTCATTCACGACGAGGATGCTTAGTTCAACTGGAAGTGTTTGGAATGATTCTCTAGACTGTTAATTAATGAAGTGTCAGATTGTTATCACGTCCACGACGGCTTTTCTACTGCGCTTGGGTCAAATCATAGAGTACCTCTGCGTCGTTAAGAGAGAAAGCGACGATGGGAGAAGAGGAAATGATGTGTCATGAGGTCGCCGGCCTTAAAGTGCAATGACCCTTTTCGGCCCAAAAAATACGACAAAGATCGCTTCTTGGAAGTGTCTTTTTATCTCGATGGCATTTGGGTGGGCGTGGCTCTAGTGGGTGTCTTAACGAACAGATGCTCGACTTAAGCGACTGGACCACGAGCAGATGCTCAAAGAGGCTGCGTGCGAGATGGACCGGAGAGAACGGAAGCGCCTTCGGAATAAGATCATCCGAGTGTTTTTTATTTAGGCCTGATTCAGCGGAGATAATGAAGCATGGGGTCGAATTCCGAGATTGTGGCACGTGCGTAGAATTTCCTCGCGAAGGAGATTTTGACGGAAGAATCAAGACGAAGGGGATCACGAGTCTTAATGGATGTAGTCTATTTCTCAGATGGGCTCCTGTCACAAGTCCTTAAGAAGCTAAAATGAGACATGACTGCTTAGAAACTTCGGCGCCGTTTTCGTTTGATCCCGGTTCATCCTGTCTAATTCAAAATATCTCACATGACATAAAGGATTGTTAGCGTGAAGTTTTGCCGTTGCGTATATTTTCATAGAATAGTTTTTCGTATACTTTGTATTTGGTATGATTTTTTCGACTTATGAACAAACTTAATCTTGAAAATGTCTCGATAATTTAATTTCTATTCGTAATAGTTGTTGCTCTTAGCGGTGTATCACAATTTGCTTTGCTAAATTTTTCGATATAACATAGGGTCAATTAGATACTTCCACGTTACGCACAGCTTTTCTTTACATATTTTGCTTATACTTACTATTTTTTGGAGCAGGTTATTCACACACCCCTTCTTTATGGATGCGTTTCTGCTCTTTTCTGTTTTCCTATGATATGACCTTTTTTGTATCCACTTTTTTACTCTCTTATTTTATATGCCTCAACGTAATTTGTGTTTCTTATAAGAGTTATTGACAATGGGATAGATGAAAAAGAGACTTTTCAGTCTCAACATCACCTTAATAATACCTTATAGACCTTTTACTCAATTCTCATAATAGTGGGATTCTTTCCTCTTTGGCTATGATTTAAAATAAACATTATATGAGTTTTAGATTGAATTTCGAAGGCTGAAAGTCCTTAGACTTCAATTTAAATGAGCTTGTCACTCTTAAACTTTATTTTTCATCTACTTTGCAGTTAATCGTATTAATGTAGTGTGTATCTTACTCGGTACGTAATAGGTATGGGAGAATTGCAAGTAGATCTTAGCATGGCAAAAGAAACATATACGTATTCCATAGTGCAGGGAAATAAAATTAGCGAGAAATTATTTCGAGAACAAAATTGCATATGAAAGAAAGCCGAATAAATGAGGTCGGAGGGAACATTAAAGAAGGGGAAAAAAACGCTTTCATCCTTTTGTCGCAGCGGATATTTCACTCTTTTAGCATTACGTCACCGGCCCTAAATGAGCTTCGGAGAAGAAACGAAAGTGGGTCAACGTACGCAACTAATTGATGCTTCTTTTGGAGATGGACTCCAATCGACGAGCCGCTATGCAGCTGCTCTCTTGCAAGATGCACTTTCTTCTGATTCCCCTCGTGACCTTTCGGATTAAAGGGGTCGTGAGCCCAATTAGGTAATTTGGGTCCCGTGTCATCCATACCGGCGTCGAAATGTCCGGATGGAATTCAGAGGAACGGAGAGGAACGTCGTAATCGCCCCAGAATTGATTACGCCCTCGGCTTAATAACTCTCTTTCCTTCGTAAAATGACGTGCGAGTTCTTAACTCGAAATCTCTTTTAAGGAATGTCCCCTTCACGGAAAACAATAACGGGTACGTCAAAAAAATGGGACTGGGACGTTTCACTTCGAATTGTTAACAAATTAAAAAATATCGTTCATAGAATTTTAATGATTTTTTTCCTTCCCTGTAGGGTATGGTTAATACCGATTAATACCATATACGCGATGTTTGTTTTAAAATAGAAGAAAGACTACAGGTCGGTTTGGTTTGGATTACGTTCATCGATATTACTATAATCGATTTAAAAAGTACTTTACCTATAAAAATATATGTTCCTAAGAGCCAAAAAGCGCCTAAAAACCTTGTGAATTCGATATGAAGCAACGTTCACCGTGTATTATGTGGATAATGATCGTGGTGAAACTACCACGGCAAATTGCGCTAAACTCAGTTAATTACGCCCTAGCCTGAATAGCTCTTTCCTTCCCAAAAAGATGTACGAGTTCTTCCTTGCAGACTGCGTAATGACGTATGAATCCGAAGGAATGCCCCATCACGGGGCATATAAACGGAGACGTCGGATAAAATCTTGAATCTTCCGATGGAGGAAACAAGAAGCGACATACTTAAGCTTAGTGTTTTATTTCACCGAGAAGAATGGGCATATTAAATTACTCGCTCCGAGGAGCAGTTTAGTAAATTTCATTGCGCATATTCCTGAATCCATAATTCAACGAGAGAGGGACATGTTATACTCTCCCATTAAAATTCCTGAAATTACTCATATTAAGGACGTAAACCCCTCCTAATGAACAAATAATTAGTCTAGAGAGAGAGAGAGGAACGTCCCAGAAGCCTCTGCGCATTATCCGGAAAGATATGAATGAAGCCCCGCGCGTCCGGAAAAAAAAAATAGAAGATTGTGAATGAATAGAGGTCTTCTATGTCAGCGGCGGATTTCGGTTGGTTCTGGAATGAGATTTGAGATACACGGGGAGCAGTTGAGACAAGAAGAGTCGGTGGGAAGAGGACTTCCCTTTGAAGAGTTTTTCTCTCATCTCAACCTTCCTATGCCCCGTTTTTCCTTGTCGTCCTATTCGTTTACCGGCCCCAAATTTCGCTGATTCTTGTTAGCCCTTTTATCATCCTCTCCTTTCTTCTTTGCTATCTGCTTCTTCATACCCTATGTACATTCTCCCTCTCTTCCTTCATTTCTTCCTTTTTCTCTACCCCATTCTCTTCTCTTTCTCTTCACTGTCCATTAAAAAGTAGGGAGCATGCAAATTATTTGAAAAAGATTTCTTCGAAAATTGAGCACTCTAATGAATCTGATGTTATCTAAAATTTTTATTAAAGGAATTGATTCTACCCAGTAAGGCTATGAACCTACTTTAAGGTTGGGTAGGGTTGTGTATGGGCTTTGCTTGTGGGATTTTTTCTTCGAAAAAATGTCACCCAAAGAATTGATCGTTCGAAGAATTCGTTTTCGAAGAATTTATTTGTGGAAAATATCCATCGGAATTTATTTTCGAAGGCTTAGCTTTCGAAGAATTTACCTTTAACTTATTCTTTTTCATCATCTATTTCTTCTCACATTTCTCTATCCACTTCCATTCTCTACCACGTAGACCGTATTCCTCATCTCTAAGCCCCCTCCTCCGTTACCCTCCCCATTCCCGCTTCCTCCCCCTCTCCCCCATTCTCTCCCACATCCTCTTTGCGAAGTTGTCGCGGTGACAAGGTTTTGATGGATTATGCCCGTCACGTGTTCCATAAAAAGGGACTTATTCCTTTTCGCCTCTTCAAACGCGCACCTCGCACGCCTCCCTCTTCTTCATTTTTTCCTCTTCAATATCCACTCGTTTCCTCCTCTCCCTTTATCGCCAGCCCTCTTTCTGCTACCATGATTCTCCGTCGCTCATCCAAATCTCCCCACCACGCCTTTGATATACATATTTTCCATCTCTCTTTCACCGCCGATTCTCTTATCTTGCCTTAAGTTTGTTAATGCCTTCATTCGAGGCTTCCCGTGCTCTGGTTTTTGTGACCTTGTCTTTCGCGATCTTCTCGTCGTCCTGCCCCCTTTTCTTTACACTTACGCGGTTCCCTTCTTAGTGGCTGGGTGATGGATGCTCCACTGTCGTTGCCGTGGATGATTAGTGTTCTTTAGAGTAGTAACGATTGCAGATTGCTCGTGTAGATTGAAAAGAAACCTTTTCACATTCTGATTACTAATGTTAGCCCGGTTTAAACCTCGTAGCATCCGATTAACTACCGAAAGCTTTGGAGAGAAACTGAAGCTAGAAAAGGTATGGAGTGAGGTAGTTTTCCTTAGCTTTCTTTACTGAATCAGAATTGAATTATAGTAAAAACTTTACATCAGCGTCATGAATAATACTACTTATGTTAGTTTTTAATGATTTAATATGATTGGGAGTTTAAATAAATTGCCATATTTAGCATTATTAATCCATCAGTAGCTTTCGTACTATCATAGAAAAAGACTATCTCAAACGTGGAAAGTGAAAAATGCATTTTTTCTCAATCTTTTACTGACAGAAAAATGAAGTACATACATTACATTTTATTATGATATGGCAACAGATTACAAAGAAGAATACTACTAGTTGACAGACCTTACGATGTTGTGGTATTTGAAATACTCTAGCTCGAGTAATCGACTCTATATAAAGTCGTATCGTAGTGAAGTAGCTTTCCTGCAGATGTTTTGCTTTGATCTGCTGGATAAATTTGTACGTCATTTGTAGTGAAAGACACGGATATAATTTTATGGATAGCAAATACTGTTAGTTTTCCTACTTTGTAATTTTCTTTAGCTCAAAGAATACAGATTTGTCGTTCCCTGGAGAACTATTTGATTGAAAAAATCCAGTACCAAAATTTGCAGACATTAGCTATAGTTTGAAGAAAATTCAATGTTTGAAAAAAATAGTAGTACTTTTTCCATAAGGATTTACACACAATTATGCGTAAGAAAGTCCAACGTCTCTTTTTTCAGACATGGATGATCGAATGATTTATTTGTTTTGATTTTCTGCCCATAGAAAGAATCTGTGGAACTGTAGTCCGTAAAGTTGCGCAGGGTTTTCTAATGCTATTCTTCTGATGTGAGAAAATTTCTTCAAAACATCATTGTCGAAATTGCGTAGGAGGACGCATAAGTGGTCGTAATGCTTGCGCAAAACTATTGGAATATGCTTATTCAATTCAAAGTTTTTTCTTCATTCGCACTTTTATTTTCCCATTAAACCTTTTTCCAATATTCCCCTCTTCTATCCGTCCCTCCGATACAGTACATCTTACTGCCGCCAGCAATCCTTCTTCCACTTCTCTCTGCACATTTATCTCTTTTTATTTTGACAGTCTTTTTCCTCTCTCAATCATCCCAATGCTCCTTCACCTTCCATGGAGGGATCCTTTTTCTTATCTGTTTCATTCTTCCCCACCTTCTTCCACCAATTCCTCCTCCAGATTGTGCCATTTATCGTCAGTTTTATCCTTGTATTCCTCTAAGTGATCCTTCTGTTGCTGCATGAAGTGATTGCATGTAAGCGTAGATGATTTTATTTACATATTCATGCCCTCTTTGCTAGTGTTGCAGTGTTTTCTATAAATCTTTTAAGGGCAGAGGAACTTTGTAAAGTGAATTATTAACATAAATAATTTACCAATAAATTCGTTTTCGAAAACAATTCATTTCAGGTTTTTGCTTCAATCCAAAACCAAAGCGAAAAGAAAAGTACAGAATTATATAATATAAACGGGTAGTATGAAAATGTGATTAATCTTTCTTTATTAATATAACTATGAAAAGTATTTTTTCATATTCCTGTCCTTTATAATTTCTCTTGCGTGTTATGATAACAAGCCAAAAGTATTATATCTGTTGAAATTC
The DNA here is from genome assembly GCA_947579665.1 of Sympetrum striolatum. Classification (NCBI taxonomy): domain Eukaryota; kingdom Metazoa; phylum Arthropoda; class Insecta; order Odonata; family Libellulidae; genus Sympetrum; species Sympetrum striolatum. The sequence goes on from OX388345.1 coordinate 85,763,309, forward strand.
ATCATTATTGGCTACTAGATATGCCATAGATAACTCGATGAAATCTGCATTAACCAATTTACTGTAAAGATATTAGTACTCTATCCTTCCAGTCGATTGAAAGATTTTTCCACTCAACTAATTTGTATAAATTTAAGCAGAGATCGGTTGATTAAGCGGAGCAAACAGAATTAAAGACAGGCTCGTGTTTGTGACAGGATCAGTCGTTCCCCACAAAGCTCTTTCAATTGCAATTAGCAGTCCCGTTGTTTCCGACCAATTACATCGGGACAAATGGGCAACATTCCGAAAAATTTTTCAATTACCGCCTCGTTCCTTCGTCTCACTGCGTCGAATCGTATCTTTTCGACCAATTCCCTTTTAAACATTTCTCGGTGGTTAAGACTTCCTCCGAGTAGGGGAAAGATGCGACTCTGAATCGAGGTCGTGATAGGAATCGCAATGGATCGATTAATTGAATGGCGAAAAAGATCGGAGAATGAGAGGGCAGGATGGGAAGTGCCCCTTCGAGGGAATAAAGCGAAATGCATGGCGTGGAATTTCATGACCAATTTCATGAAAATAACTTCGCAAATCCTTTACTCGCTCTAAATTAAACTCTACACCCCAACGAATCCGCTTATTGAAGTAATTCCGCTCCGTTTCCTTAGATATGGAGATTATATTGTGCGAGGGAATCTCTTTATTTTTATCGAGGCCAAGGGGTCTTTGGCGTTATGAGGTGTCTCCTCATCTGTTTTATGGAAATTAAACGCGATATACGCAGCGAAAAAATATATTTGTATTTATGCTCCAAAATCAAAAGAAATTAGAGTAATATAGAATGTTTTCAATGTGGAAGTTAACAAATTTACAAACCCCGCGTTATTTTATTTTTGATAACGTTTTAAGATATATTATTCCTGTGTAAGGTAATGCAGTTTAGTGTTATGTGATAATAACAGTATTAAGCCTTAACTGTGCTCTATTTGTGCTTTAAAATTTTAAAGTTACTAACTTCAACGGTGACGATAAGCTTTGTATAACATTTTCAATATTGTATATCATAATTTTGTTTTCATGCAAGGCAGAACTAAATATCTAATAATTACCCTCATAACTCTGCTATGTGTATTAGTATCAATAAGTATTTAATTAATTATTTTTCATTTATTTGAAAAATTTGATAGTCCTAATCAGTAGTATAAATTTATTGATATTAAACTTAGTTGAATAGTAAAATTTCTAAATTAAACAATAATCCTCTTTGAGAGGATTCGTGGGGATAAATAGGGATAGTTTATTAAAAATCGATAATAAATTTGCATCATGGAGATAAAAGAGTGAGCTATGGCTGAATCTCTTTTCATTCTATAATCCTCATAGATGGATGAAAGGGAAAAGTAGGGATTTTTTATAATTATTAATATTCTGACACTGCATCAAGATTAGTAAAATAATAACATACCATGACCGGGATTCGAAAACGGTACCTCAGTTTTGCTATGCCAATTCCGGCCAACCGCTGTAAAAAAGTTTTATGTCTAAGAGCATCCTTTTCATTCCGTCGAAATTTAACCGGTATTAATCATGGCGTCCCATGAGCGACTTTGTTGTGTGTTCATCAGATTTCCATCCTTTATCCTATTTACTCGCCGAGGCCGTATATTCCTCAAGCCACATAACTTCATCTCATCTCTAATCCGACGCACCTGCCTCTCTGGATTACCGGTCACTCCACAATTCACGCCCTAATGTACGATACAGTCAAAGAATTCCTATATCCGTCCACCTTAGGTGTATTTAGGAAGCCAAAGGTCTCCCCTCTTATATTCAAAATAATTCCATCCTCCCCAATTCTTTCTCCCAGCGCCATAAAACGTCTGAGAAGCATATTTCGAATTCCATCGACTCTCTTTCGGGTTGTTGGGGGAGAGAGCAGGGCTCGCCCGGAACGTGATGAGAAATTATGCCGTCGCGGGGCTCGGCCATGACTTTTTTCCTTAAAAAGAAGCGGAGCTTAGGGGAGGAAAAAAGCGTTTTGAATATGAGAGAAAGGGGTGAAATGTGGGGGTGGCGGAGGTGGTTTGTTAGACGCTTGGGGGTTGTGAGGAATGAAAAGCGGGTATGCCTCGCTGGAAGAGGGGTTTTAGAGAGGGGTGGTTCCAAGGTACGGGGGTTGGAAGTTGCAGGGGTGCTGTAAAGAAATTTTCATTTTAGGCCTGCCTCGCAGCACCACGCTGTTTTTTGGTACCGCCGCAAACCGAGTTTATTATTTTTTTCGATCTTTTTGGTCCCCGAAGGAGGAGTGTGGGATTTTCCTTCCTCCTTGCTGACCTTTTCGCATTTCCCTTTTCTTCCTTCTTTTGTGTACCACTTTTCTCTCCCGTTTCACCTGTATTTTCCTCTTCCATTTTCATTCTCCCAGCTAAGATTTTGGTCCAATTCCGACCTTTTTATTTTGGTGGTCGAAAGAGATATTTGCAAACCTGCTGAAGTTTTATCTTTATGAAAGAATACGATTTCCCGTTTCTCGCCTGTATTTTTACTTTCCCGTTTTGAGTTAGCAGTTGGAGCATTTTGCGGGGTATTTTTTATTTTTAAATCCCCGTATTTGTCATCTACTGGAAGCCGTTTGCATTTATAATTCCAACTGAAAATTTTAAACCGTCCACATAAAAAATACGAGCGGGTTTGATGCAAATAGTTGAAGTATCTAAATACGTCGAAAGGAGCTGTACGGATTAATTTGATACCGGCTGCGGTGGCGGAGTGGTTAGCACGCTAGCTGTCCAACACCAAGGTCACGGGTTTGAATCCCGGCTAGTCGGATTTTTCTGGATAGGAATCGGCTGTGAGTCTCTTTAAATAGTAATAATTATTGAAATGGATGTAATTGGGATTCTTCCTGTCTCCATTAGAGAAATTATTATTATACTAAGTACACTTTTTCTGTTATGATATGTTACTTTTGAACCGTGAGCTAAGCATTAAGATACCAGTTTTTGACACGAAATATTCCAAAAGAGATTTCGTAGATCACCATGAGAAATCTATACAATTGGAAATTAGTTATTCCGCATATATAGCTTCACTTTCATTTATAACATCTTCAATATTGAAACTCGTCTGTCCTATTCCGTTTCCACCAAGTTGTTTCTATCCATCGTGATCACACACAACTTTTTCCGCTTTCACTTATTTTCATTCCCTCCGTACCAAACAGCTTTCTTAATTTTCATTTTCCTCTCTACCCAATTTACCCTCACATTGCCTCCTTTTCTTCCTGGATTGCCTATCCTTCCTTGCCTCGTTTTATGCAAGGACACTCGGTTAATTTTCCTTTATCCGCATATCTTCGCCACCTTTTTCCTCTCCCCTTTAGGGTCCTCGACTCCTCTTTTTCACTTAAGCGATTTATCGCGTTCCCCATTTACTCCTCACTCGCGATAGTCTCAGTCAAATAACTTCCCATAACCGTTTTGCCCGTATGCACACATCAAGAATTTACTGCAGCATTCTCGTCGTATTACGCCGGAATCCCTTCGATATATATATTTTTCATCTCTCAAATGATCGATACGGCCCCGTATGAGTTTGTGAAGGGGAATTTTGAACATCTCGAGCTGCTGAACCAAAGTAAGCTCTTTCATGAATAGCTCCTGTAGTTTTTTTCGAGATGATACTCGCCATTTTACTATTCATATCAGATACGTTTTCTACGAGTTAGAACACTATTTTGCTGCAAATATACTGTACTACTGTATGCAAATGTTCTTATTAGAGATTTAAAATCTCCAAAAGCCTTTTTTGTCGTCGCTCCGTACCTCGTTGCCTCCGGTTCTCTGAAAAAATAAAATTTCCGAATTACCAATCTTCTAATAAAACTCAAAACAAACGCTCTGACAAGGACGGCTATTGGAAATTTTAAATCTCTTATTCATTAGCAGCCGTGTTCCAATTTTGCTTTCCTTACAAATGTTCCTATTGTAACTTAACCTCATTGGTTTCAGTTATCCTCATAATATATAAACACTGCCACATGACTCTTACAGTATCTTGAGTCTATTATCGTGGATTTGTTAAAATAAAATGGTTTTTGCCTTACACGCATTGCTTAATAGTCAGCATCACCTGCAAAGTCCTCTTCCAGCCTTACAGATGATATCATGCCTATTGAAATGTATTTATTGACATAAATTGGGTGTTTCTTAGAATACCAGTTCTCCAAGCATATCCGTTTTTTCTAGAACCAGTAGTAACGCTGACAAGGAAGACTTTTGGAGAGTTTTTATATCTCTAGTTATAATTAATTACTGGAGCCAGTTATTGTACTATAGCCTTGATAATTTTAGGTTACCTCCTTTTATATGAAATCTACTACAAACCTTTTACAGTAATTTAGATAATTTATCGTTGATTTGTGGAGACTAAATGTTTTTACCTTCTTAATTTTCCTTCCCTCTGCCATGAAGGTTTAGCAGACCTGACTCATTTATGAATACAAACGTAAGAGTCAATATCGTCACATTTGTAGGCCGTTTAACAGGATTGGAATCACTATTAATATTTAAAATCGCATTACGGTTCTATTATCATTTAAAATTCCCTTTCTTTGTCTCTTTAAATCGGCTTTCCTCGTCATTCCTTGGTGCGCAAATTGGAATGGAGTTTTAATCTTGTTTTCTTGTCTTTGTTGGGAATTTGTTCCTTCCGTGGCGGTGAGAGAATTAGCAGAATAAGGGGAACAAGAATGCCGCTCCCTCTGCAGATATCCTCGCATCCCCAACCCATCTCCTCGTAAAAAATTGTTGGCAGAAATTTTGCAATGCTAGGTTTAACATTCTCATTGTTATATACTGTATTTTTATGTATTTTTGCTCCTTCTAGCGAGATTTGTAGATAAAGCGATATTTTTTTAATCTTGGCGTTTTTTAGGAAACATTTTGTGGATACTTAGGCTAGAGAAGGCCAATCTTTCCTGATAGATTTTTTTTAGTATGTTTTATAAAGTCTAACCCTAATGAAATATAAATAAAAGAAAAGTAAAAATATATAAAGAAATGTTCGAATGATAATAGAGCTGTTTAATCAAGTATTATCGAAAGAAGCTGAATGAAATAATAAGTTTAGGGAATCTCTAAAATGTGCATGTGTACATCCAAGCACAGTCAACGAAACCTTTCTTAACAAAATACTCGTTGGCAGGATTGCATGATAAAGCTAGGTATATAAATCTTCAGAGATTCTTTTAAGAGAAGAATGCTTGTTGATAAATTGTGTTCGGATTTTACAGATAATTCTATGGAACTAAATGGCAATGCTAGAACGTGAACTAGCGAAATATTTGTTTCGTTGTAATTCACGACATCGAGTTTTTAAATGTATTTCATCCTACAAACTTATATATTATCCTTACTTATTTCAGTACTAATATCGTATTATTCGACGTTTTCTATGCTACAGTAGAACCACGCTTATTCCCTGTTATGAATTGCTTTTAAGCGTATCGTTTCCCATTTAAAACTGTCTACATCATTCAGATATAGAGAAGTCAACTCTGTCCCCCTATTATTGCTACCCTAGCATGATATTTGTCGTCTTTCATCATGTGTACCATAATCTCTAATTTTATTGTCCTTTTTACGTCCCGGCCATTACAGATTTCATTTCCTTCTGATCGAATTTTCGTTTCAAGCCGTAAATATCATACTCCCCCTTTGCTGTATCCGTATATATCCTTATACCCAAACCCCTATAACTCGGGAAATGGAGGGTCCACATCCAACCTCAGCGCGCTTTCTTCTTATTTTCTACTCCTTTCGATAAATTCCGATGCACATTTTCCGTCCTCGAAATTTGGGCGCGAATTAAAAATCTCCTATTCTTACGTCATCCTCTTCGAATTATCTGTTCGGTCCTATCTGAAAGTCACTCGTACGTAATCCCTCCACTCTTTACTCCATTTCCTTTGGATTAACGATAGCGACTTCCTCTTTTACGCAACCTGATTTTATCTTCATCTCCCGTTCCGTGGCTGTTTCGCATTTCTCTCCTACTTCTTTCTGTTTCCTTTCTCCATTCCGCTTCTCTTTTCCTGATCCCTTGCCCTTTACTCGCTCCTCAGCTTCTTCAAGCCCCTCTCTCCCCCGTTCCGAGAAACTTTGGAGATGTCTCACGTTCCTAATGGAATTTTTAAATTGGAATGCAAGTTGGGAGAAAGAGGCTGGTAATCATATATAGGAGCGGTCCGTTCCGAGGAGCCCCCTCTCTCCATATCTCCCCTCCCCATCTCTTACCCTTGATGGAGAAGTATGAAAGGAGAAACTCGTGGGCTAAATTCCTAATAACTATTTACAACAAAATAAATTGGTATTCGATGACCGTTTTGCGAGGGAAAAAAGAACGTTACTTTTCCGCGCATATTTTTATTAAAGTTTTTTTTTCCGAGCGGTTTCCTCGCCTCCAGAAAGAATTTTATTTCGGGTCGTTGCGTGTTTGAAAGATTCCCCAACTTAGGGGCTTTTCTTATTTCCCCGGCCTCCTTTCCTCCCCCTTCCCTGTCCGCTTTTTATTTTTTAATTTTGCGGAATTCTATTGAAAAGATTCTTACGTGAGAGGGACCCTTACGAAAAATTGGACTCTGAAATGTTTGTGAATATTCTATTCATTCTCGGGGAAAACGTTTTGGTTTCTGACTTGACTCCCTCTGCGAGTCGAGGGGAGTGTTTGGCAAACTTATATCTTCTGCTATTCAGGAGGTTGAATTCGTTTAATAGTTTGACTTATTATTCTTAACATTTCTGATTTATTCCATTCATAGTGGTTGAGGAATGTGCTGGAATAGATTTTAATACCATCTCTCCATTAAATTTTAGGTCTTGCTTTTTCTGCATTTTCAAGTACATGGGAATTTACTGTTGGTAGCTGAAGGTCGCAGAACCTAAAATGAAAACCGGAATTAAATCTTCATTTTCAATGAAATGTTTTGTAAGAAGAAATAAATTATCTAATGCTTAATTTGGTCAATATATTAAAATAAATTACGTTTTTGGAGCTCGGAATGAGTAGCATACCTTCTTGCTAAAGCTCTAATATAGGGCTTCTCTGTTACAGGTAGAAAAATCCGGGAAGAAGATTCTAAAACAAGTTTTCAAAATATTATTTTTTTGAACGATGCGCGACAGTATTCGATTATGGAAATAATATTATGGTGCATGCAACCGCTACTACACGCTGAGTGATGGCCTGTCGGTTGTGTATGTAGATATTTCGAGATCGGTATTGGATACTAAGAACACATTAAAGTCTCGATGAAATTCGGGATGTAAATATTAAAGCATACTTAAGGTGATGTTTAATATTTCGTACCACATCAAAGCTGGTAAACATTGAACCCTTGCTCCTAATGAAACCACAAAACTGATAACAAACTTTTAAGAGATTGACAGACGTTACATGATTCATTGCCTTCATTTTTTGTGGAATTGATGTCTAGAAAATCGTCACGGCCGCGAAATACAACGGATAAGATTCACTCCCCCCATCAAAGTAATTAATCCATCAAGCATCTGAATTCGGATTATAATTAGAAATACATTTCCCCCTATTTAAAGCCGTTCCGAGGCCGTTGTAGGCGACTTTTAAAACGAAGAGGGGAAAAAATGAAAACTTTGAAATGGGTCGAAATAAGCAGTCGCGGAGATATCATAAAGTTCCGCCTTCTGGCGCGCCGAGAGACGTAATTGGCTTTCGGGACAAGCGCTCATTCTCTCCCTTTCTCTCCCTGCCGAACCAGCACTATCTCCTTCCAACTATAAATCCCAGTCGGAAGATATTTCTGCCCTCGTTGTGTGTGAGACTAATTTGCTTCTGTAAGGTACAGTGGAACAAAGGGAGGAGGCGAGAGGGCGAATTGCTAAAGAAACGACCCCTTCCAAATCTTTCCCCCAAACCACTCATGCCCGCCTTTCTCTTTCCATTGGTGCGTGCCTCCTTTTCTTTCCCTTCTCATCCGCATCATGTTCGGGAGCAGTGCGCCGCATCCATTCATCTCAACACCACTCCTCCAGCCATATTCACCAGTATTTCCTTTGCGTAGACGATTTTCCGAGTTCCGCTGTTTTTTGGTGCGGTTAAAGGCTTTCTTTTTTTTGGATGCTGCGATCCGCCGCAACAAACCAGGTCAGCGATAACTTGGCTGCTTTGTACGGATTCTAGTATGCGATCTTTTGGCGCGTAGTGGGATAAATTGACACGTGCTGAACTGCATTGAGCGTTTGGATGGGAGATTTATTCACCACTTTTTACTGTTTTGATCCTTCTTATTTTTATTTTAACCTCTGGCTCGTCTTTTGTTGTTGAGGATAGTCGGAGAAGCTTCTTTTGGATGCAAACAAGTTTATCACGGCGAAACTTCGAATATTTTGAGAACATTTAAAATAGAAATAAAATTATTACAGTGGAATAAATTGGTGTTCAAATTTATTAAAACCTGGCTCGGCATCTGTAGTTGGAGAAAAATCCATGAGGGATAAACATTTAGTAATCCAAAGATGGGAAGTCATGGTTGTTTCTTTCTTGTATCTTTGGTTTAGCTAAAGTTTATCCCTTGTGGATAATTTGAATCTTAATAATTACCACAAAGTCACACCTGACTCTATATCGTATATAGTTGGTTATTTTATTGGTAGTTTTTAGGGATCCAGACAAGTTTAACTCGGACAAAACTGCGAATATTTTGCGAAAATATGCATTATTAGTTATTTACATCTTTTAATTATGGTTTTATTTGAAACATTAATGAATTAGAAGCAGTAACTGATATTATTTAATCTTCGTAACGCAAAAAGGTGATAAAAAATCAATCTTAATTTTTCACGTTTCATTTTCAAAATCCTACAACTCCATTAGTTTATTCTTCAGTGGTGAATTCAGCGTGCCATTTATAAATTTCTACCGTATTTTCGCCTCTGATGGCTTATCATTTATTTACCTAATTATTCTCGTGCTCTTTAAGATGATTCCTTGAACCTTAATTCCACAGTTTTTCCCTCTGCCCAAGTATGGTAGGTTGATTCCCCGTTTCGTAAGTTTTATAGGCGACGATTTCTCCGATAGCGAAATTTCCGTCTGCGAATTTTTCCGGAAACCGCCGACTCCATTTTCGCATGACTCCCCTCTCTTTCTTTCTCCTCCCATTCCCTCCTCATTCAGCAGCCCTCTTCACATTCTGGGAAACACTCTCTTCCTCTCTCACAATACATTCGCCAGAGCAATTTCCGCCTCCTTAGATCGCACTCGAGCCGAAATTACGATCTCTGTCCTCGCAAGGAGAAATAAAGAGGAAGAAAGAGAAAATAGAGAGAAATAAGGAGAACTCGTGAGAGGGAGAGAATTGTTTTGTCGCGATAAATAAGTCCCTTTGCTTACATTTCCTAGGGAAGTCGCTTAATTCTCTCTGTTTTAAAGCGAGTCTTCCTACCAAAATGTTCTGAGTTTCTAAGGGTGAAAGAAGAGATCGTCTAAGGGTGAAAACAGATACCGATAACCGAAATCTAATTGCAGAATCGAAACGAACTCTAATCCGAATTCTAGAGTAACCTTGATTTTTGCCCTAGTGAAAACCGGATTTGAACGGTAACCGGAATCCATCTTTTAATTCATTTCGATATTCATATCCATCAAATAATATTCCGCTTATGTAGGAAAGGCGAAAGCAACATTGTACAATCTGCCGTTATGTTTTTGTTTTTTTTTTTTATAATAAGTTAATACGAATAATTTAAACATTTATTTAGTTATCAGTTATCTTAATATTTTTAATCTACTTTTAATTTATCTAATATACTTTCTTGGATTTAGTCTCTTCGTTATAGCTAGTATTATTCCAGGCTTAAATTTTAAATGTTTATGTATATGGAATATGGTATTTTAATACTCGGAGCGAAGTGAACAGTTTAATCATGTTCCACTGAAGCAGGTGGAGGGAAACCGGTAAAGAACCGAAATTCGGTTTATACGGTGAACGACGATAAATATTACGGTTTGATATCCTGCTTTCTCACAATGATCCTCCAAGGAAAACGCTCATCTTATATAGCGGAGGAATGTTTAGTTTAAAGCGAGCGTAATTTCCGTCGACGACTTTACGGAGAGCTTTACTCTGCGAGATTATCCGTGAATATAAAGGGCGGGAGCGTTTTGAAACTCTTAAGAACCACTTTGAATCACTTCCCCAAGGCTTTTAGGATTTCGACTCCGGGTCTCATATTTCGAAGAAATAATTATCTTAATCTTGATGCGATGTTGTTGCAAGAAAGACGCTCTTAGCGCCCATTTGGTCCTTTAAATATTTCCTTTATGACCCTAATATCTGTTAAGCTCATTACGGCCTCAGTTTGCATATTTTCTTTCAACATTCCCTTGACGCTGTGCAAGCTTTAGTATGAGTTTCTTGATTCCCCTCCTTCGCTGTCCTAAAAAAATATGTCTTTATTATGCGGAAATAAAATGTGAGGAACCTTTTTTATTCATTGACATCTAGGGATTTACTTTAGATTAACATCCAGCTGTCAATTATCCTTCATTTTCTCAGACTATTAACTTTCAGATCCTGAAACATGGATTCTCATTTAGGTAAACAGTATCAGAAAGGGTAATGAATTTTGCATATTTAATTAAATCCTCCAATAAATACGGCGCAGGGTTCCTTATGCCTTAAAATCGTTATCCCACCAATTCACCCTTTGTACCTCATCTTCTGATCCCATAGCGCGTCCTATCTCCCTTCTGCAGCTTCTCTCGCACCATTTCCTCCCCCCGCTTCCTCCATTTAAGCCTCGCGTAAGAAATTAGCGCTGAAATTAAAATTAATGTTGTGGGTAACGGATCTCGGCCGACATCCCCTTCTTCCTATTGTCTTCCTCTCTTACGCGATTTTTCCCTCGGCTCAATTGCCGGGGAAAAGAGGATTTGGCGGTTCCGCTCATGTGGATGCAACGGGTAGGTCTTCTTATTCATTATTGCTTTTCTCCTTTTACCTTAGGTGTTTCAAATTAGCGTAAACAAAGCGGTGGGATAGGATATAGGTGGATAATTCATCATTCACCTATGTTAATTCATTACATTGACTGTTTATTTCTACAAGGAAATAGATAGAACCACCATAACATCATGTTAAAGATTTTATTTTTTCACTGGCTATTTCCATTTCGTACATTTGAGATTTAAATTTAAATTTTTTAAACTTTATTGAATTTATTTGTGGGAAATTAAAATTCTCTTCCCTCCAAGTAGTAGGCAGTACTATGCAGTGACGGTACTCACCATTTAGTAGGTTTTCTTATACATTTCGTTCCCCTACATTTAGAGCTCAGAACCTGCAATGGAAATCTTTATTTAAATAGCTAATAAATTAGAATTATTCTTTGAATTTTTATAATACTTTTTACCTTATTTTTCGTCATGAGGTCATGGCCATAGTCAAATTTTAAGTAACTAAAAGAATCGAAAATAATAAAGTTGCTTATGTAATTTTTCAACGTTAGAATTTGAAATTACCTGTCTTATTTCATTAAATCCAATTATAAATGTTTGTATATTTATACTTGGCTCTTAAATATGAATCCAGCATAGAATGAGTGCATCTAAAGCTGTTATCACGTCCGTATCTCTAATGATAATCGAAAGTAGCAAATTTTCCTTTTCTCTATTACCTTCCCTATTTTTAAAAATACAATCTTTTTCCTTAATTTTATATGTACACCATAACGAACACTAATAACCATCATTCGTACTTGTTCGTAAATGCGCCTTTCTTGATATTCCCCCTTTCGCCTGTCCCCTCATCATTCTTTAATCACCCCTCCCATTCTAGCTTCATTTCTCTCCGGTCGTTTTTTAAATCTCGCTGCCATTTTCCATTTCTCCCTCATATCCTCTTAAACCGACCTCGAGACTCTCACTTCCACGTCTGCAGATGGTTTACAGCTGTTGTCCCAAGAAAATGAGAATTGATTAGGGATTTCTTCCGGCGGTAATTTTCCTTTGCTCTCACTCCTGAAATTGAAGATGAGTTCGGCTGACTGCGAGGGAGGCTGTCTTCTGGAAGGACAAATCCTCTTTCTCATGGATTTTAGAGGAAATTAGATTCCCTTTATTTTAGAATTGTGCTATCAGTGCCTCCTCTCAGTACTGTGACACACGTAAACATTGTTTAATAATTTTGATAGATTTGATGTTTTAAATAAACTTTTGTTGGTGTCTTGTGTCAAAACTTTTAAGAATTTTCTTAAACCTATGAAATTATCGATACGCAATATCGTATTGCAATATGTAATATAATGCAATCTTTATCTTCATGGACAAACAAAGAATTGGAACTGAAAAAGCTTTTGAATTCAAAGCTGTTACATTGCGTTACGTTTTGTATGTCATTTAATAGGGAATTTTAGAGTACAGGCATTTCTTCTTCCATTTAATTTAAGCAAGATTCACGAAGAAGGCGATTGATTTTTGCTTTCATTTGAAACAGAGATATTCATAATACCTTTACCAGCTTCTTTCTCTACCGTTCCCAACCCGTAGCGGAATACCCAATACGAAATCCAGGCTTCCATTTGTTTTGACCTATTAAACGAGTCTCCGATGTGTTTCTCTGAAAATTAATTCGATATCCTTGCTAACTAATTAGAGTGGATAATAAAATCGGAGGGTGAGAAAAAATCTCCCTCCTAAGGGCATAAGAGATAAAGTTCCACAACTTATAATCATTGTCACTAGTAAAAATAAGCTCGGGAACTTTTTGATCGTAGAAGCACAAGTAACGCTTCATCATCAAGTGACTATACTTACAAATGTATAACGTGTAGTACGGTGCGATTTCATCGCATATCAATGAAGAACATCAGTTATGTTACTGTTGAAACTTTTTCGTGCTATTTCTTTTGCGAGAGAATTTTATTTTAGGTTCATCCTCGCACATATTCCGTTGGACTTTTAGATGCTGTGTGTTGTAAGAAAGCACTCTCTGTCGTAGACAGTAACTGCCTCATGGACCTTGTTCCTCCAGCATCGCTTCGTCCGGAAATTCCTTCCCCGTTCACGGGAATGATGGAAGCGGAGATACACAACATGTCAGTTGACCCATATGCGTCAGGACAAGCGATTTCGAAGAATTTGGCCGAATTTTTCCTCTGCCGCCATTTTCTTGTCGATTCTCGCGCCACCAAGGTCGCCAATGGGGCTTTTTCTTATTATTTTTCGGCGCCATTCCCAGTGATCCTCACTTGTTATGCCATTATTGATCTCTTGGGAACACTTCCCGCTCTTTTGACTCCATCGCTTCGTAGAGACGACCCAGTCCTGGGCTGCCATGGTTACTTGGTCCGTTGCCACCAATTTTAAAGCCGCTTCACGATATACACCCTCTTACCCGATATGAACTCTATTGTCGCATATCGCTGCATAAATTAGCTTCTTGGGTGTGCTTGTTTTATTCAGAGTTCTTCCTCTTTATTTATAAGGAGAGGTCTCCCTAGCGATTTTCATCAAGCGTGTGATTTATATCTCAAAGGATAACCAACTAGGTGTAGAAGTATGAAACAGGAATTATTTTTGTAAAAATAACACTTCTGTTGTTTGAAAATTATCGTAAGTACTACGCCTTTTTAATCTCTGAATTGCAAGATACCTCATGTCAACAAAAATGTTCTTTTTTCACTAACTCGAAAGCGGATATACATCGAAGAAAGAGCATACTCAGGACTCGACTTCTTTTTGTTTTATGTTCGACCAATATTATATGAGGAATAGAATAGTGAAAAGGTCTCTCCTAAAGGCTTGCATCTATATAAAGGATGATTCCCGAGGCAAAACAGACAAGAAGTAAGTCGTACTGGCCAGGAACTATAACCCAAATCTATCAGATCATTTTAATTGTCCGTTTTCCATTGGAACAAATGTATTTGTTTGAATTGATCAATTAACTATACGTAGGTTTAAAAAGTTTGTGTGGACATTACTAATGTCTTCTTAATAAGAGAAGCTTAAGTTTAATCAATGGAGGAATATAATTTATCGTCTTAGTTTTTTTATGATAAAAATAAGGGGAAACAAAGTTCTAGATTTTAGAGTAGGACAGGGATCTATTTTTAGTAACTTCATACTCCACTGTAACAAAGGCATGAGATGGAGAGCAGAGCAACAAAACGCCTTTCCACTCCATTCGTAAATTACCTTTTTCATCACCACAAAACTTCCGAAAGTCTTAAGCATGTAAGTAATACCCGAAGAAACTCTAAGAAATTACCCCCAGCAATTATCCATTTATCTCAATTGTCCGATTATGCACCCCATCAACCTACTCATAAAGATGACGAACGCGCGAATTTTTCAGCGGCAACTTCCGTTAATTCGAGCGAAATCCTTCCGGGAATGCGTCCCAATGCACATTCCGCCAACTTTTTCATTCCTCCTCCGTCAGAAGCGAAAACTCCCACGTCTCCGCGGAAAATGCCTCACAAAGAGAGGCTTCTCTCAGGAGGAGCCTCTCATCGCCCGAGTACCACAATATTGCATGCGAGGAGAGCACTTAACCGGAGGGAAATGGATCCATAGATTTCAAGACCGTTTCTAAATTAGTAGAGGGCGTCGTAGGAAATGGATGCCAGGATCAGAAATAGTCGAGTGCGCTTTCTTTGCCGTTATTTATGCGCGGCCGATCGATTTCCTCGACCCCGCGATTTAAAGTCGGTCAGTTTAATGGGGGGCTAAGTGTTTTCGGTATGCTGATCGGGTGATCTATTTTGCATCTCTTGGCGGGAACCGAAGAATAAATCTAGCGTTGGGGCATTTCCATAATGTTCTTGCGGCCCTCTCTCTCTCTCCGTTAATCAATTGCACTGGGGTTGTAATTTTATGGGTTGTGTTCTTAGTCTGTAATTATCGGCCATCGCAATAACTTTGGTTTAGAAAGAAAGTTCTTTTTTTAATTTTCGAGAGCGGATATTTTCAGGCATGAATATATTTGGGGATACCTATTCAGAATGATTTGAGAATGACACTTCAGTCAAATGATCAGTTTTTAATGTTTGAAAATATGAGCTGATGTTCAAATTGCAGCTAGTTTATTTATTACCGCAATAATAGTTTTGGAGGAAGTTCTTTCGTGATGCGAATAGGTCTCAGTGAAATTTGCTATTGCCAGTAATCGACATTAGCATACATACATTGTGAGTAGTCTTTTGGCGTATGGCAGACGGTTCATGCATTTTCATTGTCCATTTTCGTAATTGATTACTACAATGTAACCTTCGTGAATAGTAAAATGAAATGTTAAGTTCTAGGCAGCTTGCAGTTCCAATAGACTAGTTCTAGATTACTACTAGACTATCCATTTTGTTATTTATTATATACATAGTAAATAAATATAAAATTCCATTATTAAAAAAATAAACCATTAAATATGGCCACAATGTAAATTTTGTTCACAAATGTATTAATAGAATCATCTCATTAAGAAGAAGTTTCATTGGTACGTTTTTACGACGACAGCCTTTGATTAATGAATTTTTCTGACTTTAGGGTCACAAACGAATGTCCGAATTCAGGTCCGAGTTGAAGTGTGAGTCGGATGGGGGAACATCAAACAACGTTACATTTCCATCAATTACATGGCATTAAAACTGACCTGGCTGCGATGTCCCGCTATGTATGTAGTTAATGAGATAAGTCAGTCCCCGTCTCGTAGAGGTGTCGCCCTCTCCGAGCTCAATTTCTTCGCTCCCTGACACGCCCAAAGCCTAAAATTCCGTCGTTTTGCCTCCCCCGCTCTGAAACCAATCCAAAATACCACCCACTCCTCCATAATTTATTTTTTCCCCTGCATCCCGAGCGCCCACAGTCAACCCTCGTCCACATCCTCTCTCTCTGCTAGTGACATTCGAAATTTACTTCCCCAGACGTCTAACGAAATTCCCTTTCCTCTCCGCACCTCTTCGAGAGAAATGGGGAAAAAGACAAGAGAGGGCGAAAATGCGCCGCGACCTCCATTGCGCTCGCCTTTTGTTCATTTGTTTTTTCCCCTCCACGTGTCTCATTATGCAAGCCGATCTTTCCTCCCCGGAAGGCGGTGGAGGCGTACGTGTGAGGTGTCCTCCTTGGTGGATGCTAAGGCCTCCCTCGGCACCTAATTATCTGCTACGTCATTACGCTGCCCTTGCCGACTTCATCCGGTTGCTCATTTATTTTGACTGTTGTCCCTTTTAACTTCCGCGCTCTCCCCGACAGAGGGGAGCACTTTCGGCGTCTTCTATTCGAGTCGAGTTCTTTCGGAAGGAAATGGATTTTATCATCCGTTCTCGTCGGCCAATAGGTTTTCGAAAAATGAAGATTTTCTAGTTGATGATCGCTTTAGGATTATAACTAAGACTATCTCTCCTGCCTTGAACTTAAGATAAAGCGCGATATGTATTTAGCTGTTTTGTATCTTTTAGAGTTGTTGTTACTCTGATAATAGTTTGTACACACTAATGATTCTTTACTGGAAATTTTCACGATTAAACGCTTTTCCGTACATTTCAATTCATATTATTGGTAGTCTTCGAATTGCTCTTTAAAAAAATATTTGCGCTAAAAGTAGATACTAAAATATTTAGCATTATCTTAAGTGCTTTGGCCGCTTTTCGTCAACCAGGGTTGCATAAGTAAAATAATAACTTTTACTATTTATTTTATTGATAAATAAATAAATTCTATTATAATATTTACATTTTATTATTATTTATTATACCCAGTGGTTAGCCATCTAATTGGTTGAGATTGGGTGCTTCTACTCTGATCCTGTCTCATTGAGGTTTGCAAGCCTAATTCATGTATATTTTGGAGGTCAATACAAACTGTGGCTAGCTTCGAGTTCTTTAATTGCGAAATTAAAGAGCAAAGAACTCATCATTACTAAGTATGCGTAATAAAATAGCAGTGGGCTCTAATAATTACTATTTGAAGGTAAGGCGTTCATTTTTGCTGCTTAACAATCCGGGAATAAGCTGTGATATAATTCAGTTCCCATACTAAGAGAAGCAAGATTTAATTTATCGCTATTTTTACCTGGAAACTTCTTCGTTTACTATTTTATTCTTCTGGGAAAATTATCGTGTCAGACGAAGAGAAAGAGGTAGAAAGGAAGTCTTTCTCTTGAGTGGACTATATTTCACCTCCTTTTACTAAGTATGATGCTCCTAATTAGGTTGAAGTATTTTTCATTTCGTTTAGCTCCACTGGTATGATCTGCTCAAATCTTACTACAGTTTCTTGCCGCTCATTTTTCTTCAGCTTGATTCACACGTTAGCAAAGTAAGTTGGAAGTTTCTTCATTTCTATCGTATGGCTTGCTATTTTATTTATCATGAATTAAACTCAGAATTCCCGTCATTGCTCGCTGTAAAAATGCTGCTTCATTTGACCATACTTTTACGACTTCTCCAGAACTTCTTTGTATTAAATATTCCATATGAGAGAGCTGTATAGCAGGAATCGCTGCAAAATTCCCATCCTTCTGTTCATACTCTTCAGGTTTCCTCCTACTCCATCTCCATGCTTTAATTTCACTTTGACCGTTTCTCTTACCAACATGACATATTTCCACATCGGTTTTTATTTTATTTTTACTCTCCTATCACATCCAGTTTTTACTCTTTTTCAATATCTTAGAAGTCGAAATATTTCGTACCTTTCCTCGTGGAATCCCCTTTCTTTATCAATCTCTGTCCATTTACCCTACTCCTCTATCTTTCTTATAATTATTCTCGGCCCGTTCCCGCAACGCTCATCTTCGAGAAATCTCTTTATTTTCGTTTTAAAATGATTTATGGATTTCTTTCCCCTGCTATTTTTTGCTTCCCTCTGCATCGCTCAGGAGCGTAGGTTTTCTTGTGTTTTGCGCTCGAGGCGTATTTTATGATCCCTGACTGCAACACTATGAATCATATTCTCTTAACCCGCAATCTTTCTTCGATTTTTAATCTCCGCTCCGTATTTGTATCCGTTTCAAGCGTTCGCCTCTAGCTTCCGCTTGTGCTCAGTATCTTTTGCGATCTTTTTTTGTGCCGCCCGCGTCGCTGAAATTTATATCTTTTAAAAAGGCGCATTCTCGAGGTTTTTTGTGCTCTTAATGGAGGTTGAGATACGATCGATCTCGTTGTTCCCGGTTCTATGTTTATTCTTACTCTAATATAAAGGAAATAGATTTGAACCTCTCGAGGTGTATTAGTTATCTGTTATTGAGCGTTGATTGGCGAAAGACATCGATAAAGAAAGCTATTTTATTTTGAGATAATTCATTTAGAACTAGAATGCTTGCTGATTAATTTGTTAGGGCATCCTGAAAAGTTTTAGTGATTTTAGGCCTTGTTTTATCCCGTCACCTATCAAGGAATAAAATAGAAATATCTATGAAAATTCACGAGATGTTGAAAGAGGAGTAAAAAAACGTGTACACATTGCTACAGAATATTCTTCTGTTCGACTTAGGATTAAAAGCATGGCTGAATGCATTAGGTGAATTATGTTAGAAGAATGGGGAATATGAAGTGAATGAAAATGATGATGCTATGCGTTGAAACCTACGTCGATGAGTACAATATTCTATGATCATCAATTATGAAGAACTACCACAATCTTCAGGCTGAAAAGTGAATTTCCTTGTGATAGATCTACTGTGAATTGATGTGGATGTCTATGCTTTTGCATTATTTCTATTGTTTGCTAAACAATAAACTGAACAGTCTAACTTTCAATGTCATCCTCAACTTTGCAAAACCGGTTAAGAGAAGTAAAATTCGGAAAAAGCAAGGTATTGATAAGATATTACTAATTTTAACAAGACTTCTCAATCAGATGTCTTCGTGTTTTATTCTTTCCGAAGCATTATTATCATAATTGGAAAGAAGTTCAAGTTCAAGAAGTCTGGTGAAATCGCTGGCTTATAATTCTACTGCAGCGCCTGAGGAAAGCATGTAAATCAGTCTAAAAAGCGTGCGTGATCCCCTCTCGCGATACATTCGTTAGGAATAAAGCAAGGGCGAAATCATTCCTAATTATCAGCGAATGTTGCCGTAGCAACGGTCACGCGTTAACGAGAGAGCGGATCTCACAGAGTAATTAATTCTCAACTAAAAATGGCGCTGGGTGTGGTAGTGTCACCCGGAGTCATGATAAGCGAATGATGGGCTGTGTGTGGCGGGAGGCAGATAATGGAATGGGAAGAGAAGGGGAGGAAAGAAGAGGAGAAGGGAAAAGAGTTGCTTTTAGAGAGCCAATTCGAAGTCTAGCACAAAGAATGAATTTTAAACCAGAATAATAACAAGGGTTGCTATTGTAATACATTTGGCCATTGATTTGTCTTGAATAAGTTATTATTATATATTATGTGTTTAACTCAGATTTTTTAAATCGCCAAAGCCTTTTTTTAGAATGTTTATCATTACTCATACTATTTATAAAAAGGAAAAAGATGAATTAATTTCTGTATGCCCTCGGTTTTTGCCCTTGTTATTATAATTTGTCCCATTTCCTCTCGTTTTGAACGATCAAGCTTTTGGAATTCTGTAATATATTGCACTGCTAATAGAATTCGAAGAAAGTTACCGTAGCCAAAGGTTTAGAAATCAGGGATTAATATATTGTGTTTTGATTATTCACAGTTTGAGGCATGCCATCGTAGAGCTCAGGATAAACATAATCAAGAAAGTAAAGGAACTATATCTCTATTTAAAGGCATTCGAAATGATTAGGGCAGCTGATTGCATTGAACTAAACGTAGGTAAATCAGTGGCACTTGAAATATTTTATTCACGATTAATGTAGAACTATATGATAGGAGAAAACAGAAGCACTGTAAAATATTTCACTATTGTTTATTGCGGGGAAATCGGCAATGGTATCAATTATTGCGTAGATGTGATCAGGTAAAGAGTTCTGAGTAGATTTTACATGAGATCTTATTTTGATGTATTCTGATATATTCTGATGCATAGTTTTTAAAGTTTCAAATTCGAGTTAATTCCGGAATGAATAAAAATTGATCAGTAAGTTACGTAGCGCTGGATGTTGCTTTATGAACAGTGTGTTGTCAAAGAGATGAAAGGTAATCTGATGCAGAGAAAGGGAGGAAAACAAAAAGCGAGGGCAGCGGTGGCGTCAAGCGAAAGAAAAGGTTTCGCAAACGAGGTTTCACCGCAGGGGAGGTTTGGATACCAGAGCGAACCGAAGAAAGAGGACTAATGGACCACACGACATATTTTTTTATTATTATTTGTTTTCCCATTGGAAAGGGAGCGCGGTATCTCGCCTCAGCTGTCAGACAGCACGCGTTTGGTGTCGGGGGTTATAGCAAGAGAGCCATGGGCGGGCGAAGCCGTGGAAATGGAACGGTGAGGAAGCGGAGAAACACGCGACCGATTGCGCTAATGGTTTTCCCTTTTTTAAATCCCGAAGTTAATAAACTTTCCTTTTTTGTGTTTCGGATGCTAAGGGACTATCACTATGCTGTTTAGGCTTTGACGGACGTTAAAGCTCTTTCCGCGTAGCCTCCCATGTTCTTCGAATTTTTCGTATATCTCTTCAGAAGTGTATTTTTTGCAACATTAATTGGATTTTGAGTTCTATTGGTCGAACCCCGTATCTTGCGAATTAAATTGCTTACCGAAGAAGCAAAAGCTACACAATTCGCTGAACTTCTTGGTTTTTATTTTCGAAAGTTTGTCTTTAGAGGCACATCTTAACAAAAATTTATCTACATCTTACTTCTACTCATATATTTTAATATCGTATTGCTATAAATAGGATGCAGCTGAATATTTTCCTCTGTAATCATCCAACTCTTTGTATTTTGTAACTCTTACACCAACCAAGGATGCTTACGAAATGCCTTGCTAATATTTTATCAATTCCATGTAATTTTCCGAAATTTGATAAAATGAATGAATTATGACACTACATACATGGCATAATTCAGATTATGTAGTATGACAGATTGGTTTACAATGCCAAACTCATCTATATTTTGCAGCCAGTGAAGTTGGATTGAAATATCAAAAGTGCCGATTGTGTTTTCCAAATTATTTTAGCTCATCCTAGTTAAGAATGTTTGCTGAAATACTGATTCTAGGATTGTTGGAAGTAGGCCGGGGCTATAATAGAACATTAAAGTCATTATCTTATGGTGGAAGTAATAGTGTCAGCAATAAATTCTTATTTGCGAGACTATTCTGGTAATTCGGAGCGGTGGCGTACTTCAGAGCGAGCGTTTTTGATTTATCGCGCCCATTTGGCGGTATTCCTAATGACTCTTTCCGATACATCTGTGTGAAACGTTGAATCAAACGAGTGGCAGTTATCACGAAGAGTCTGGTGAATTATTAATAACATCTCGATAACCAATACAGATGACAGAAATCTCTGTTTCATCTGGGAAAAGTTATTCAACCAATTCATCTCAAATATTAGACGTTCCTCAAGTCTTAAAGGATAATGTGTGCAAGTAACAAATGTGTCCCTTGTAAAAAAGTACTAATCTACACTACGGTAGAGGAAACCTTGTTAGATTCCAGTTATATTTTGTTGATGACATGAAATTAGGAGAAAAGAGAGAAGCTCCGTGATTGAACAAATTATTTCGCAAAAGTTATCCAGGATAAAACTTTTTTGTTGCATATGTATGGATGTCGGGATGATTTTATTGTTATGATTACCTTAAATACTTCTGTGTTATATATCTAGGTATTCAGTTTATCAAAATATTCACTCAAGGGTTTCGCATCATGCGTGATCTTTTATACAAGATCCTCAATTGGAAGCATTTTATCAATTAATAAAAAAGTACTCGCTCAAGAGGGACATTTTAGTCAAAAGGGTTGTGCTTGAAGAAGACGGGTGGTTGGAATAGGGTTTTTGGGAGAGAATTCAGGCGGATAATGGGGCTGTGATATTAATAAGAACGGATAGGAGAGAGGCGATTCGCAGGATAAAAATAGAGAGGGAATACGGCGAGGGAAAGGTATTCTACGGAAGGCAGGGACTAGTCCGCCCTAAGGGGTCAAAAGAGGCTTTCATAACATGAGCGTGTAACATGAGGATGGGTTTGAATGCGAGCGAGTGGGATGGGAGGGGAAGGATTTAATGCTTGTGGAAAACCCGGTTGATTATGCATGAGATAAAACGTATTGTTGATGATTTTGGTGAATGATATCGAAATGTTTTTAAGGACTAAATGATAATCGGAATCAAATTAATAAAATAAAAGTTGCTTGTGATTACTTTATGAGTTATTCATACAGGGTGATTGAATATTTGAGGCTCTTTCAAAGGCATCTTTTCATATTTCCATGCATTATATTTTGTGTTATTTCTCAATTTACCTTAATGATGCTTAATATGAGTTGAGCTGATATATCAGAGGACATGGGTGGGAACATTATATCCTACAGTATACAATTATTCGCTGAGTTTCCTTTCCAATTGGAGGCGATAAGAGAGTAAAAATTTAAGTGCAAATTACGCATTTGTTTTGTAATCGTTTAATTAATCTTCCTTTCTAAATTTATTGATTCTATCATGAAGTACTACCCACCTGTGAATTTTATATTACTTCGTTGTCCATGCTGCAGAAGTTTAAGACTATTGTAAAATTTCCCTCTTCATCATTATAATATTTTATTTATTTTCAAGCATCATTGCCTGATTTTTATTTCAGTACGATTAAAGTTTGTAGATTTCGTTTATGAATAGGAATAATCCTTTTATTTTAACCGACAAGAAGAGTACATTATTAGTATATCGCAATTGGAATGACTGTTTTTGTATACTTTTCCCCTCTAAAATTGTCGTATATTTCTACGCACTCGGATGAAGCTGACTAAAGTTTTGCTCTAAAAACGTTCACATTTACTCTACTCTTACCTCATTGTAAATCCTTATATCTCCAACGAGCTTCATCCTAGTTTAATGCTGTCGGAAGAATCTCGGTGTCGCGTACAGGAAGGACACAGTTCAATGAGATGCCTATTGAATGTTAAGGAGGTGGAATCTGTGTCATTTAGAGATTTCAGATACATTTTTAACGATAAAAAAATGATTCCTATGTAATTGCATATTAGAGGGAATGCTGAAAACTTTTTTTCATCCTTAAATTAGCAGTAGTATTTGAAATGGAATATTGTTGCACAATTTGATTCCTGTTCTGAAATCTGCAGTTACGTACACGGTTGTCTGTGTGTCAGACTTCTCATCGAACAGTTTCCTGCAATCATACAAATGACAATTGCACAAACGGCTTTGGAAACGGGGATTGCGTAGTGTTTACAGCTAATATCCCAAACGACATTCGAGGCGCGATCATGCGTGCGCTTATGATGCGTTCCAAGGAATTATGTTTCGGGTTGTCTTGGCGCGCCCACGCTTTTTCCTCCATTATTCGATATAGATTTCCGGGGCCCCTTTGCGTGGCGGCCATTCAATCACTGGTTGAATGAACGTTAAAGCATTCACGCGAGATTATCCCGTCCGCGTATAGAGCTGTTCCGTTTCCCAAAACATTTCCCCTCT
The DNA here is from genome assembly GCA_947579665.1 of Sympetrum striolatum. Taxonomy (NCBI): domain Eukaryota; kingdom Metazoa; phylum Arthropoda; class Insecta; order Odonata; family Libellulidae; genus Sympetrum; species Sympetrum striolatum. The sequence goes on from OX388345.1 coordinate 85,786,892, forward strand.
CCGGCAAAACGTGTTTCACCTCCCGATCGCTTTCAATTCCCCCCCTTTGAGCCCTTTGAAGGTCGTTTTGGGCCCCGCGTTACGGCAACCAAAGCGGCCGAATCGCCGCCTTGAGGCAATTTTTCGAGAGCACCCATTTCCTCGTGGGGAAAAATGATTTCCAAACGGTAATTGGCGCGAGGTATTTCTCCCATAGTCGTTTGACAAGATTGAAATACTGCCGGAGTGGAAAATGAGAATAGGATAAAGGTCTATTCCCATGAATATAACTTAAGATATTCGAATTCTTTAGCACTTTCGATTACTGTGTGACTGAATTTGTGCAATATAGAGCTAATGTTAAAAATCAAAAAAATCTGTCAAAAAAGGCCAAATTAAAAAGTGACTTTTTAAAGGCCATGTGTATTGTAAAACTGAAAACAATAACCAATATTTATACATAAAACACGGACACGCATACCTATGTGCTTGATTAAAGTTAAGGAGCATAAGAATAATCAGAAATGAAAGATATCTGTATGCCTGAGATTCAAACCCTGTTCTTTCAATCTGGAGTCACATCTATTTCATCACCAGCCACAGTGGCGGAGTGGTTAGTGCGCTAGTCTTGCATCGCTGATGCATCAGATTCGAATTCCGGTTAGGGCGTAATTGGTTATTGTGTTTTTTTTTAAATATAAATGGTTTATTGTAAATATAGTCATCTTGACTCAAATACTCCAAGAATAAAAACGAATTATTATTATTACTATCATCTATGTTATTTAATCTCTTTATTCAAGGAATTTAAGGAGAAAACCTATACAAGCATACAATGTAGCTTTTCCTGATTCTTAAAAAGAAATTTGGCATGATCTACGTAGTAGTTAGTTCCTCAAGAGTTGAGAGACAGGACAAATCTGAAATGTATTCGTAAATGTAAAGAGCAGTTGTGATTTCAATAAAGGTCTCTCTTTAGATTTTATACTTTCAAGTTATAAAATGAAGATTTGGTAGTCATTTTAGGAAAATACCAAATAAATGTTCTCATAAATCGTATAAAATAGTTCATTAACATTTATAATTGGATTGACTTGCAACTCCCCTCAGTTTCCTAGGAGGAAAAGCTTTATCAAGCAGTTTTGAAAACACATTAAAATTGCCAGTTCTTTCTGTAAATGATCAAGGGGAAAAGGTTTTAAGTAAAAATTAATATAAAATAGTACATTTGCAGGATCTGGCAAAGACACCAAAGGAAAACAAAAATGAGGGCTTATGAGAAGAAACTGGGACAGTTGGAACGGTCTTTTTATTTTGGGGATGTCCTTTCTTGGGACGGAACGAGTGTAAGGATGGCGTTATTAAAGAAAGCTTTTATGAGACGGAGGGAATTAATTCCGATTGGCCTTGATAAAGCCATCCGAACGAGAAATCTTTCCACCCTAATAATTTGAAAACGTAATACGCTGGAATTAATATTAAAATGGGAGTGTAAATATGATATCGGAACAGCTTGCATTTAATGCTCATCCTGAACATGACTTGTACTTCTTTAAGTCGCTGCTTATTTCCGTGTTTCGAAATGAAAATTTTCAAAACCTGCATGGATTGAGGCAATTTCATCGTCATCCGGTCCATGAGTTGCCACGTCTCCTTTGAAACCACTCTTTCTCTAAAGGTTTCCTTTCATCTCATTCTCTTCCTTCTCTCTTTCCACTTCTTAACCTTTTCAACTTCGCCTCAAAAACTCCCCCTTTTACCACCTCCGACCTCCTTAACGCTACTCTTGGAACTTCATCTTTTCGAGTTTATTTCCTTCATCTCCGCTCATTCCAATCTTTCGCTTCGATCGCGCAATGTATCTCGCCATTATTTACACTCGTTTACGTTCAGTAACATTACTCCACTTCCTTATCATCTCATCTTTTTTAAGAATGAGGCGCCCCTCAGCCTTAAAGAAAAAACTCATATCGCAGAATCTTTTCATCGATTCTCATAAGCACTTATTCTGACAATATTATTTTTAATTTGTTTGCTTAACTTCAAACTCTAATCTACGTATAGATTATGGAAGTTGATAGGCAAATGAAGAGTTATAGGAGTTTGATGGCGTTTTCTTTGGGACTTGCGTACTACAACGTTTACCATAATATTTATAATGTATTCAGTTATTATTTGAGGAAATTTATGGTCTAGCCTATTTTACTGATTCTAATCCATTCCATCTTGTGGTGAAAATACATGAAAAAAGGCTACGCTTGGAGCAATCTTGCAAAATGCATGAAGATTCTTTTTCAATCTTTTTATTATAGATACGTAATCTTTCTTTTTTCTTAGCCCCTGGGTTCCTATCAGTAAGCATTCATTGAGCAGAAATGTGTTTATTTAAAGAAATTTTTAACTGTCAATTTTTTCATCAGAGCTATTTCCAGAATTATAAAATCAACGAAGTAAAAAGAAAAAGAATTTAAAATTAATTCAAAGAGAATTGAATTGTTAAATTGAAAAGAATCAAATTGAACATAAAAATTATTTTTAAATTCCACTTTAATGAAAGTATTAACTTTGTAATACAAATTTCAGAAAATACGAAGCTATTTTTAAGGAATATATACTCTTCTTTGATCAGTGTAATCAAACTTTTGTTTCGGTTTCAGTGAGCAGGTGTTGGAATTTCAATTAATAATTTACGCATCTCACTATCCTGGCAATTGAGATCAAAAGGCATTCGAATACCTTCAAAGTCATTTTAAATACTTTCAGGGAAAACTTTCTATTTTAGATCTACTTTTTCTTACTGTAACTTTAACATCTCGCTAGCGAACCACGGATGAATGAATCGCAGAATCGAAATTTCATTCCGAGTCGACTACAATCAATTCTAACTACTCTTCCATTAAAAATAGTAATGAATATCATTCACGCCAAACAATTCCGTTTTCAATTACTTCCATTCGCTTTTTAATTTCGTTCGTTTTATTTTTATTCCTCGCTCATTACCGAATCATTTCGCGGCGGGTTGGATTCATATTCTTATTTCCAAATTTTAATTCTTCATCTCAGTTCATTTATTTCGATTTCCATCCATCTATCTCTCCCCTTCTCTTTTTTATTTCTTGGAAATCTTCCTCGATCCCTGACTGAGCGAGTCTCTCCATGAAATTGTCTTTCCTTCAATCGGCAGAAAAGAAAGAATCACTGTATCCGTGTCTCAACGTCTAACTCAGAAATTTCTTCTGCCACTTCACTTCCCCGAGATAAATTATATTTTTTCGCCATCATTTTTTCTATCTCTTGTTTCCGCTGAAGTAAATGAACCGTTTCTCCGAGAGAGTTCGTCTGTTAATTAAAAACTTTTCCCGAGTTTTGCCCCAACTCCACATATCTTGACATTTTCTAGACTTGGATTTCCTTATGCGAATGATTTTTTATGGTTTCCTTTCGGAAATAATTTATCATTTTGTAATTCCGTTCTTTCTTTGCAATACGTAATTATCGTTCAATTATTTATAAGTCTACATTGCATTCACTTTTATTTGCATGATTTATCGTTATATTGTAACAGCATGTTATCAATAGCTTGGATGGTATTTTATGACTACTATGCTTTTGAATGAAAATGAAAATTTGAAATTTTGGTTGAATAAAGACCTTTTAACATATGTAGTTGAAATTTTGATTTTTGAACCGAGGTAATGGTTAAAAAGTCAGATCCATTGAGGTGCTACTGTTAGTAATTTCCGATAATGTAATAGCCGAGATCAACGTTTGCCCTTGGTAAAAAGTTGTCGCTTGTTTGATTCTCAGTTGGTCCCCTATGTGCAAAACGGTTTTATCAGTCGATGCGCTTTTAAATTATTACTAAAGTTACTACTACAATACAAACCGATATCAGTACAGTCTTCGCATCAAATAAATTCAAAATTATTCTTTTTAGTGATCATTTGATCTTCTTTTATAGCTTATTTTTATTTCATCTTCTGCGATCGTGCCATTTTAAGATGTTTTTTACCTTTTGTAAGTTCAAAATCACAAAAAAGTAAAAAAATAATATTTGTCAACGATTTGCTTCCCTACGTACATTGTATTTCTGAGTGTGCTGTTTATAATAGAGTAATCCCGATTCTCGAGGAGATAGGTATATCTGTGCTTAGGAATCGGAGGAACGACCGCGCCAAGTTATTCCCGTCTCGTTTTGCTTCGGGAAGCAGTTTCTGTCCATTCCCCACCGTTTTCGGGAGACGCTTCTTGTTGGTCTAAGTTGGGGGGACGCGGATGCACCCGGCATTCGCCGTTGCGATTCGGGTGTTGAAATTCCCCAACCGAAGGCCCCTTCCCCATATCTCTTTTTCCTTCCGCACACAACACACTTGCACGGCCATGACCAAGAAGAAACTTCATCCAAGTCACATTCTTCTTGGTCAGCAAGTTGGAGGCGGCGCCCTCCCAGACGCAGCCCCGGGCACATGTTATATTGCTCGGGCCCTTTTACAGCGTTGCTCGTCCATTCCAAACCCTTCCTCGCACCACGAGGTTATCGTCCCAACCCTCCATCAAGCCTCTTGTGCTACTTGACCCCCTCTCCCTTGATCAAATCGTGGTTCTCCGGCAGTGTCAGCTGTGCTTGCGATCCCCTCACGGGGAAATTTATGGGAGGGCAGGTACCGCGGAGACGTTCTCCAAGAGGGTGTGCATGAGGTAAGGAGATGCAGCGGTTTAGGGGAGGGGTACGTACGTATGGGGAGGTTTATAAAGGCGTGGGAGGATTTAGTAGGGGTGGGGCAGATTTTGGAGGTGGACGTGGAAGAGAATATTGTTTAGGTGGCTTGAATGGTTAGGTATGGTTGTGGTGAATACTAAAAGGTGGGTTTAGAAACGGGTTTAGGTTGTTGAGTAGTTACCTACGTGGGGAGAAAAAAAAGAAAATTATGTTATGAATGATGTTTAAAAACGTAGTGTATAGGTAAGGATCTTAGTAAACGAAACGAGGAGGATAAAAGCATTTATATTGAGGTAAAAAAGTTGATCTTTTAACTTATTGTTTGCGCTGTTTGTTTAATGAAGAACTCTTTACTTTCTAATATAAAGCAAATATGAGTAATTTGGAATAATTTTGCAATTACCAGTGCCGCTCATCATGACGTCCGTATTATCGGCGATATTTACTCCAAGCTCCAATTTTCTTATTTATGAATTAAACTTGATGAAACCTGGAAATAAAGCGATGAAAATCCAAAGGACCAAATGGGTAACAAAAGGTGAATATATTAAATTGTGGGTCGTTTGATATGCCTTTTAAAGCTGATTTGGATATTTTTGGCCGAGAAATTAAGAAATGATAAACTCTGAGAAAGTGGGGAATATTTATTCTGATGAAATTGACCCTATTTTCATTATAGTTATAGCTTTGGCCAGTACAGTCGTGTCTTTTTGATGCATAAATTAATTAATTAATTACGTTTGATAGGGATATTAGAGTTCAATTCTATGATTTAATCCCGTTCAAACTTCTTTGTATTATTAATAGGAAAGATTTATTATTTTTTTCGAATTGTCTATTTCTATTATTATCAGTCTTTTAAGAAACAAATGACCGAAAAGAAATAATATATTTTTTAATCCCAGCATTCAATATTAACTCGTGGTTGTGCGCGTGATACTTATAACTACGCACTTCGTTAAAACTCAATATGTTAATGAGTTTCATTCTGAGCAGAACAAGTCAGAAGGATGCGCTATACCACCATAGATGGATCATTCATTTATTGCTAGAACTCTCGTTGATCCGTCAGTATCTCCGAAGATTCAATTTCTCGCGACTTACTATGAACAAATGAAGCATTTAAAGGGAAATACGACAGTTGATCGTCGTGATAGACGTCGAAAAGTCAGAGAACCGCGGAACCTCACTTAAAACCCGTGGGAAACGAGGATATCGGCCACTAAAATCTCGTGAGCATACCAACCGACCGCCAATTCGCCCTCTAAAGTCATTATCGTCACCAAATTCCCCAGAAGAGCCTGCGCTTTCTCCGGCGGATGATCAACGGGCATAACTCTTCCCTTCTTTCAGCGCCTACTTGTTCAACACCCACACCCCTATCTCATCCAACCAATCTGAATTACGCTTCCATCACGGGCCGCACAAACTTCCCCCATCCGCTCCTTACGGCAAACCAAAACACATCCACCCTCATTCATTAATCACGTGCTCTGCTACGCAAACCTACAAACACACACACACACTCGGCTTACCCCGTCTGAGTTATTCCGCATGCAGTGCGCGAGATAGCGGCTGTGTTATCCATCTAGGATCCCGGCTCAGGATCTCTTTTATTTTCCTAAATATGGCGGGGAAGCGTTCGCGTCAAGTTTGAGGTTCTGTCATGGAAATCTGTCTGACGTATATTCCTTCAAAGGTAAAGCCGTGTACGAAGGGCGCGACGCTGCATTATGGCGGGGTTTATTTTTGTCGAGGGAAGCGCCTCTGTCGGCGGTATTCTGCAACGCTACCCGTCGTGGTTTACGATAAGTTTCCAACCTCCCGAATAATCTCGAGAGAAACTTGTGCGGAGTACCGGTACATTATGGAGAGGGAAGATGGGGGAGTTAAAGTACTCGTTCAGGTGGAAATAGAATTTTAGATTGGATGAGATCCTTGAACAACTAAGACGAGACGATGAGATGGCCAATTCAGGATGATTAAAATATCGCTCATTGGTATTAGAGATTTCCCGCCGCTTGTAAACCTTTTAAAATCAAATACGATTTTTTTCTTTTGAGAAGGAAATGACTTTTAAACTATATTTACATAATGCTTACTATTAGAATAAATACAAAGTTTTATTTGACGTGTTTTCTTAACAAATATTAGATGAAAAGAAGTACGTTTTCCGTTTCCCTACTACCTAAAACGTAGTTTGTCTTGGATTTTTTCTGTATTATTATTGCAAACTCCTTAGAAACAACTACACAAGAAATAAAATAAAATTACAATAGCTTACTCACAAATTAACACAAAACAATTAATTGTTTACGTTACAAATTTCTTCCATCGTAAATAATTACTAACTTCTTATTAATAAATATTCCGGTATTGACAATCAGTGATTTAGTAACCCTACTTATAACTCTTAGGCCTGGTATTTTAATTTATACTTATAGTGGAGTTCAATGCAAGATTCTCTTTAACTTTTCCAAACTGAGTTACAATTAATAACAAAGACTTTACAGGCATTTAAAATGATAAATAAGGCATTTGACGGAGCGAGCTACAAATCTTATATTTCATTATATCAAACTCTATGACCATTGAATTGTAGTTCTGCTGATTTCTCTAAACATCTTATTCTGGGAATCATGTTCTTCCTAATATTTGTCAATTATCATTTATAATATCAATGAAAGTTTAACTTCCGATTGTAATCATGTTTGCTAGAGTTAAAGCGAAGATTATAGTTGAACTCCGTATTAACTATACATTGAAATATCAAACCTTAATATTACTCTTAATAAAATCGTCTTATCATTATTAATTCTTCTATAATGTCCATAATCGCGGTAAACTTTGTATAACCACCTTTATAAATGAATTAAAGTATTATTAGTGTATGTTCTCGCAATGGTTGTGATTTAATTGCCGAGAAATGAATTTAATATGGGAGAATAAAGTCTTAGGAACCATCGTTGATAACTTTACGTAGTGGCTTAAATCAACGTTGCTCTCATTTTATAAGTTTGGATTGTTTTGTAAACGTGACTCGGATTAATGGAAGCGCTCGAAACTTCGTAGCTATTGTTAAGTGTTTTAGGAAAGGTTAAACTTTCTAATCCGATGAACAGCTAATCAGAGAATTTCTATGATGGATTAAGACGGCTTAGCAAGGTCGTGTGGAAGGAAACCCTTCGAAAAATCCGAGTTCCGAATAAAAGAAATATCTCTTGAAAAACGAGAATGCCTCCGCCGGGTATCGAACAGTCTTCCGAAATTGATAAAAAAAATCATCGGACCAGAAGCGGAAAGATAAGGAGCATGGGAGGAAGGTTTTTTTTGGGAGTAAAGGTTGAGAATTTGGTAGGATAGACGGAATTTCATTGCACTCTGTTGAGATTGCTCAAAAAGAAAAATAACGTAAAAAGGCTCTCGTCACGAGTCGAAAGATTTTGGAGTATGGCCAGAGGAAGGAGATGTACGGGAGAAATGCTCTCTTTCATCCCAAGCGAGCATTATTGGAAATTTCGGCGGTTTTTATCTTCCGGCCCAAAAACTTCCGCGAACTAATTTTATTTCTGATATAAGTTCCTTTATCGGCTCGCTAGACTTGTTTCGCTCAAAATAAGTTCGTCCCAGGTACGCAGTCGTTCTCGTTCTCCGAATTTATTGTTCAGGTTTCGTCGTTTTGGATTTTTGCAGAGGCGTTTGGGAATTTTGTAAAGAGACGCGAAAACATGTCCTGTTTGTACTTGTCGTGGAAACGTTGTTTAAATGAGAATATTTTTAGGTGAAATGTTTGTTGCGAAAAACACTTTTTAGTGACTCTGTTCAATCCCATGTGCTGAAATTGCTGTTCACTTGGACTATTTAATTACTCTTTTCCAAATAATTGTAAATTAAACGTTAGCCTAATTATCTCTTGATTATCACTTAATTAAAGTTTTGAAAGTGTTTGTTTACATTTCATTGCAAAATGGTACCAGGTGTTCATTTTTTAATATTTATAATTATATATTTAAATTGAAAATTAACGTTTCAGTACTTTTTTATTCATTCATTTTACTTTTTCAAGTTGTATGTTCCAGTCCCTCTTGAGATTTTCTGGCCGTCACTAAAGATAATTGTTACCAAACAGATTTTAATGGAATAACTGTAGATTTAATAATTTCATGCGTAAGCGATCAATTTTGCAAATGAATACAAAATTGAGAGTTAAGCAATTTTTCCGATAAAGTTTTATTGTATACTCTGTGTACCATAAGATTTATTCAGTTTGAAATTTAATCAACTTGTTCACTTTTACGATGGCTATTTCTGCTTTTAGTTTGCAAAAACGTGATTCTGAGATTTGTTGATATTTTAGCATAAAGCGTGGGTGCGTCAAGTTTATAGTAATTTTCGTGACTATCAAACAATGACCTACCAAAATACATTTGTGATACAAAGTGCTCTGTTAATCTGTCCTTAGAATAATGACTCACTGAATTCGAAGCGCCTCATGGGTACAAAACTTTGCGCACACAGACCCTTTAACTCTCACTCCACCTACAAATTTGAACTTGAGTTCCAATCCCTAGCTTTCCGAGCATATTTTTCTTTCAAAATCTCCTTCGGTTGTATATGTCCCCGTTTAAGATCGTATTTTCTCGTTCCTTTCCATCCGCACTTCTCCGGAAGGGGCGTCCCGGAAAGCGAGCGAACTGGAACACGTTCCCGTCGCTTTTGTGCCATAAAGGCACTGTCTTCAGTAGTCACATACGTCCTCTTCATTTCCCCTTCTTCGTCTCCATTCGTGTCCCCTCAGAACTTTCTCGAATTCTTCCTTTGGCCACCCGCATCCCGTCGCGGCCACTTTTATTTCCATTCGGATACAATATTGTCGGCCATATTTTTGGAAGGGTGGTGTGGCACACGGAGCAAAGAAAAGGACGCCGCCCTCTTTCTCGTGAGTCGGACCCTCGTGTTTGTATATATATATGTGTGTGTTGGGCTTAAAATATTTTATCATAAATCCACGCGCTTTTTTACGACTCTGATGTTTGCGTTTGATAGTCTCTTGTAGCGAGGGCGTTCTCTTCTGGTTCCGATTGTTATACGACCTAATGTGATGTCTTTGAATTGTCTAATGTTCGAATCGTATAAGAACTGATGGTATTTCATGTGACTTTCGATGAGAGTGTTAAAAAATGGTACGTTTTTAGAGATTAAAGAAGCAATAGCTGTGGGAGAAGTAACATTCGTTTTATTTCACCGCACCTGGATTTATGGCTGCGTAGCAAATATTTGTGATTTTTTAAATTCTCATTTAGATGTCCTTTATAACAGTAAATTAATGTTTACTCATTCACATATTTTACCTTGTATTATTAAAGATTGGACGGGGAAGTTTTTTGATGAAAATCAGACTATTTTAACGAGTCATTAGATATAATAAGTTAATGATATCTATAATTCCTTCCGCAATATGCTACATCCACTTTATTCTTTAGAATTTTAAGATCGTGAAATTTAGAAAATATTTTCAATCCTGAATTCTTGATTGAGGATGGTAATTTGTGAATAAGTTAAGATAATAGCTGTTACAGTTTATACAATTTTACTAATTTAATCATGCGTATTCAATGCCACGTTTGTAATATTTATGGTACTACTAATTGTTTCAATTTATTATTTCCTTACTTTATTTATCTTCATCTTTTACTACTGTGAAAAACATGTAAATGTTTGAGTTCCATTATGCTATAGCTTTGTCTAATAATCAGAATTTCCGCATCGTATGCAGTGAATGCGTGCATTCATACTCAGGTGAAAAGCGCCTTAATATTGCAAAGAGAGGTAACCGAAATGTTACTAATGTTTGCTTTCTTTATTTCTAGGTGAGTGTCTGCAAACATCTGTTCTCTTTATCGATTCTGCGATGTCATTTCGAACTGTTTTTGTTGTTGGTAAGTACTCAGACATTTTCTACTCTCTGTATAATTCCGCATTGTTGTGGGAGTTTCGTGTTGATGAAGTTTCTGCAAGAGTCACATGGTGCTTTAATAGGCAGTAATAGCAATCTGCAGTAGTTTCTTTTTAGAATGATTCAAGTGCATTTCGAAGTTTGCGGCAGCAAGGAATAATTTTCATTCGTAATTCTCAATTAGGTCTTAATCCCTTGTGATTAATTCTCGTTTTGATGACTTCCATGCTAAATATTTCGGGAGTTTAATAGTATCCATGGAACCATTTCATTCCGGAGGTACGTAGACAGGCAGAGGCCTGACACCGACTGCGTAAGAGCCACTAATCACGCGAAAAGATATAAGAGAAGCAATTATTCTCGAGGAAAGAAAGCTGCCCGTTGTTCCATCTCTCCCTTTCTCCTTTTTCCTCTCTCCTTCCACTTTTTCCTTCATCCCATCGCCCATCAACTAATCGTTTCCCCACTTTTAAGACCGGGGTGGTAATTTAATTTTCCCTAGGAATTAATTTTTTCCATCCTAGACCATCTGGCCAACCGACCGAAGGGGGGCTTTAACTGAGGAAATAAAACTTTTCTGTCCGTAATGGGCGTCATACCTTCTGATTTAAAGGTTTTGGGAGGAAGGATTGGCATGAACGGTACTTGGAACTTACCATTTAATCCGTGTGTAAGTTTAAAAGTATCTTCTAATTTTTTCGAGAATCTTTTTCTCCGAATTGACTCTTGTTGACGGCGTGAATTTTAGGCGGGAATTTGCTGGAAATTTTTTAAAACTCAAAGGAGACAGAATTTAATACCCGATATTCATCGTGGATTTATTTTAAAGCGCGTTTATTAATCTGCAATATTTTTTAATACTTTTAATGCGATATCGATATGCCGATAATTTCAAGTTCTTGGTAAATGAATTTGAAGTTTGTATGCATTAAGGATGTCAGTAATTGGAAATCGTAATTGCATTTCAACAATTTATGGCAATTAAAGTAGGCTTTCATATAAAGTAATATAATTCTACGTAATAGGTGAAACCTCTAAGCCTTGTTTTGATAGTCGCGTGAGTTTCATTCATACTAATCATATACTAATATAAACAGAGTAAAGATATCCTGTATACATTAATCTCAAAACGAGTTTAACTACCTTCTATTTTATTCATAAATTTTATATACATCTTGGTGATGTGTAAAATCGTTGCTTGAAAATGGGGTAAATATGATTTTAATTCCTAGAAAATAAAGAATTTCCCCTTTTTCCTTAGTCAGACCTTAGAAGATCAAAATCATTACTTATTTTCATTTAATACCGTTCTTGAAAATCAGAAATTGTTTGTAGAAAATTCACATTCCACTTATTCTATAATTATTGCTTTTACTCATGACACATTATTTCTCGTGTACAAGAAATAATTTTTAATAAATTTAATTAATAATTTTTCACCGTAAGGAAATTGAAAAATATTTTAATCTAATACAGCAGTCGCCAGATATTTATTTTCCATTTCAATTTCTCTCCCAATTATAAATTTTTCCTGAGGTCGTACTCGCAAAAAGTCCGATTTTTCTCACTTTAAACTAGTGATTTATACTATAAGCTGTATTTCGTAGTCGGGCTCTATTTTTGAAAAAAGTTTTTCTCGAAAAACTTTACGAGTTAATTACTACAGAAATTCTCGAAATTGGAACGGAATCTTTTTAACAAGTTGGCAAAACTCCAAAATCCTAATACTTCGGAATTCATCAGTGAGAAATCGAAAGATCACTTGATAACTTTTTCATTAGCTGGAAAAATTAAGTATTTGCATCGGCAGAATTCATTTGAATTGAATGGAACCATGCATTCATTTTTATTTTAATTGAGGTGGTCATAAGTTTCGCTAGTGAAATTCAAGAGGTGAAAAAATTATCCGTTGCAGCAAATCTGTTGACCAATTACGGAAACTTACTGATAAAGGATTTAACTTAAATTTTTGGATTTTTCGTGATAAAATTCCTTGTAGAATGATTAGTACTTTAATTTTCATTCAGTTGATTTTCTCAAATTAAATCTTTGGATTGTAATTTTAAATGCGTTGTGCATACATTATCGTTTTGTTAGTTAGCCCATCTCTCAGCGTACCTTCCTCGATACAATACAAGAAAAACATAATTCATACTTGGGTTACTTATGATCTTTTTCTTTCATCAATTACCTTATAACGGATTAATAAATCCTTCAGAATATATTCGTCTTGGTTATATTTTATCTGAGTTAGTGATGTATTTATCAGCCGCCACCTTGTTCGCATGGAAAGATATTTCGACGTATTTATATCCTACGAACCCTATTAATCCTTGCTTAAATTCTCTTTTCGTCTCTTTCTCGTACTTTTCTCAAGTCTACGCACCGCTTTTTCATACATTTTTATCCGTCAACACAAAATTTAATTAATTTTTATCCTCTCCAAGTTAAATTCATGATATTCGCGCTCTTTCGCAGCAATATACAAACTCTTGCTGTAGAAGATGAGTTTAGGATGGAGATTATTTTTATTTCTTAGCGATTAATAAAAATAATCTTCATTTAAATTTAACTTCCACCAGTGACGCAGGATCTTCTCGAGTTCCACTAAGTGTATGCCGAAATGATGGAATTTAACGATTATTTTCTTCGAGTTGAACGGTCATAGCATACAGCACATAAAGTTGTAGGGTTCGTTGAAGAAAGCAGGACGTAGATCACGCATTACCGTCCCTCTATAGCTAAATTGATCTTCTTTAATAAATATTTCATCGAAACGGCTTTATCAAACGTTCATTACGAAGTTAATTAGAAATAAACGGAGGTCATATATCGCAATGAACCGCACCCTCAGATCGTTGCGGTGTTTCAGAGCTCCATCTTCCTCTCAGGACACCGAGAAATGCGGTGCCTTGCATTATTTATCTTTATCTCTCTCCGCCCATATATATTCCTCTCTTCGGAATCCTTTCTTTCGACCCTGAGGGAGCATAACCGTTGAATAAGTGTAAGGGAAGGAGTTATATCCACACGGAAGGATGATATAGTGGGGAAGGTGCATTGGGGCAGAGAGAGGCGCCCCTCGCACTAATTACTTCAAATCCACCCCCGGCTGCCTCTTCCCTTTCGATGCATGATCGACTTTCCTTTATAAGAGTCGAGCTTCCTTCGGAGGGAGTGTTTACACTTTCTCCTCCTCGTTTTCCTTCCCAAAAGATTCGTTCTAATCCCCATAATACACGTTCCTCTGCCTTTAATCCTTCACTTAGCCGCCTTAAAAAATTATTGTTTTGGCATAAATAACTCGTCAATAGAGTGTGTGCTCAAGGGAGTTCTGGATTTTGTGAATAGATTACTCTCTCTCTCTCTCTAGTGTTTCCGCCGTCAGCCAAGCATACATTAGTTAATCCGCTTGATTACACCGAGGAAGGAAAGTGGGGAAATATTTGCGGAGTCATACGGAGCTTCTTCGGGGAGTTATCTTTTTAAGAAGGCGTAAGCAAGCTGTCTTAATAATATTTTCGTCGAGTGTGAAAGTGTTTACATTGGAGTGATTACGTTAGAGAGCAATGAAGCTCATGAAGAGTGGTTAATGTCAACAGGATTTTATATGAAATAGGTAATAATTGACTCGACGAAAGCGCTGGTGTTATAAAGCAGCTAGGAAAAACTTTATATTTTCATATATTTTGATGATGAATCTCTTTTGAGAATATTTCTTGTTCAAACTAAAACTCACAAATTAATCATATAACTTAAACATTTGCTCGGTTCTATTTCCCATCGAGAAGTAATAACTGGCTGGATAATAGACGAATTTTACATTAAAGCTATATTAATAGACTCCACAAAGACAATTTTTTGTGTGCTGTTTGAATAAAAGTTGCTAGGATTAATTAACTTTAAATATGTATGTAAATTTAGGTGTGGATTCTCTCTTTGAAATATTTGTAGTTAAAACTGGTGCTTAAACTCTCAGATTAACCTCATAACTTAAATATTTATTCTGTTCCATTTTACATCGAGAATTAACATAGGCTATAGCAAACAGATTATAATTGAATTCTAGCTCACAGGTCTTCTCTTCTAACCAAGAACTTGATGAAATCAATTTTTCGACTACTAGAAGAATCAAAATGTTTAGGAAGAACTTTCAATATTTTTGTAAATTTATATGCTTGATCTCTTCTGACCATATTTCTCATTAAAACGGAAATACATCTACAAATTAATCTTATAACTTAAACATTTATTCTGTTCTTTTTCTCATCGATAAGTAATTCAGAGTATTGAAAACAGATGATAGGTGAATTATATTTTATGTATCTTCTTTCCTAACCAAGAAGTAATCAGGATTCAGTGAACTATAGCATTTTAATTATCACGCAGAAGGAAAGTAGATTAGTTTGCTTGGAATATTTCCAGTTTAATTCTCGATATTTCACGTTATTTTCTTGTATATTGTATTCCCTCCATCAACATCTTAATATGTTGATGAAGGGAATCATCCGATTTTTCGTGGAAAATTTTTAAATATAAATATGCAGGAGGTGGAGAAAAATCTCAATTTATCCTTCATTAGTCCTTTTCACATTTTCGCTGAGCATTCCGAACCAAATTCAAGTAAAAAAAGTTTCGCAAAAAACCTTTTCTGGTATTTTTAAATCTTTAATCCGAGAAAGAAACGCGATTGAAAGGAAGTGGAATTTTGGATTATCAATGGGAAGTGTCGTCTGAAAGGAGGAAACGGAGTCTCTTTGATCGCTTCCAATCAAACGTAATTCACAAAGAAAATCAATGAGATATATTATTTACGGAAAGTGTCACTCGGGAATTAAATATGTAGCATTCATGTCCGGCGCTTGAGATTTCCTCTTTTGTCATCGAAAGTAATTGCGAATTTTCCGGAGATCAAGGCTCTTCTGAGGAATTAATAAAATTATCTTTACGGTCCAAAGGTAATGTCATTCTGATTTCGAGAGTCATGTCATCGACTAAATTATCAATCTTTCGCATTTTGATTCTCCCATATTTATACATTTTTTACGGAAAGAGACAAACAAAAGTATATACTGCTTTGGAACAACATACTGTAGTACCTAGAATTAACTTTGTAAAAATGTATATTTCAAAGTATATAATTTTTTTAATTTCAACTCATAAATAAATAAATTAGAAAGTTCTATTTATGGATCAATTTTCAAATTATTGCAATTTCAATACAAATAACAAAACCACATCAATGCACACTTTCAGTATAGACACTTAATTATTGAAGAATTATTTACAGTGGAAAATACTAGAACACAATTTGAACCTTTTTTAGTGTACATATGATAGCCTATACCACTACATATAAACCGCAATAATAAACATATATGCTCAGTTTCAGTCCAGAATCTTTATTATGGAAGAATTATTTGCAGTAGATGATGTATGGAACAGAATTTGAACACTTAGATTTATAACTCATATAATTATTATAATTTCCAATAGTCCTCTGGCTTTAATTATTTATCATTAATTGCGTTATTATATTATATATTGAAACTCTGTGGAAATAGTAAAACTATACCCCAATGAATTATTGTTTTAAATTTACCCTTTAATTAATGTTCAAGATCAGATGATAATGGGGACGTCATAACGTATGATCTCATTTAGCCTAATAGATAATGGAAGTTACTGATTTAATATATATTTTTATTATTTATTCGTTTTGTTGAAAGTGCATCTATCGGAAACTAATACTGCTACATAATTCTTAGTTGGATTCGAATGGAAGAAAACTTATTCACATCAACCAATCTGAGTTCATCCACGTATGAATATAATCCTCTAGGAATTCAATTCGTTTGATAAATTCATTTGATAAGGTAAACCGTAGAATCGATCTGACTGATAAATTCTTCGAAGAAGGCTCCATTTTGAGAAGAAAATCCCGTGATGGATGACCAAATACGTCGATCACTGAAAGTATATATATCATCGAAAGAAGAAGGAGACCGCTCGCTAACATAAAACAAAATAAATCGCGCGCGCATTTATAAAAGTTATATTTCCACCTCTCTATTCCCATTTGCGTGTTATTCAAATAGCTGGCGCTCGCGAGGACGTTTGAGAAAAGAAAAAAAATTCTCTCGGATCGTTTATTTATGAACGTCGTCGGGATGGAGGAGTCGCTCCTTCGACAATGCAGAGAAAAGCATAAACCATTTGCTTTCGAAGAGAGGCCCCGAGGAGAGATAACTTCTGAATGCGACGGATATCTGGAGTTTTTTTCGGGTCTCTCTGAGAAGCGTGATGAGGTGAGGGTCTGGGGCTTTTGGGTGGGCCAACGGAGGGTGCCGATATCGCTAGGATATTCATGAAGGCTGCACGCACCCCGACAATCCTCTCAAATGATGATGGATGTGTTCGGTAACGATGCAGCAGCCACTTGTGGAAAATGCCTTTTTTCCTTTCATTTTTTACGTCGCTCCTTTTAACTTTTCGTTTTTTTTCCTCGAAGGATCGCCGCTTGTGAGTTACTTCCTGGGCGTGAGATGGAAGGTTTCGTCGTGAGTCATTTTCGTCGGCGCGTTATTTATGCCGAATGGGTGCGAGTATCAGCGGGAATTGCGCTAAGTTAGGCAGTTTCGGGGAAATGGGGGAGAAAATTCGTGGAGGTGATGCATCGGCGTCGCGAGGAATTTGTGAGAATGCGTCGTTCTGCGGTCTTATGTGGGTTAGGGAAGAAATTTGGAGGCTCAGGTTGCTGGTACCGATGGTGCGAGAGTTATTTTTATCGGAATGATTTGCGGGCCGAGAATTTTATTGGTTACGTATCATATTAGGGCTCTACCGTGGAAGTTAATACTATCTCACATGAGGCTATCATATATTCAACATAGAGAAGGAAGAAAATTGGCTCCTCTATTTTTTAACCAGCAATTTTTACATACGTATCATATTTGTAATTTTTTCTTAGGAGTGATCGAAAATCAGTGATGCCTTGCTTCAGAGTTTATTTTAATATTTATGTACAACATCAAGCAGTAGACTGAAGTTTAAATAGCCTCCTTTTTTTAGGAATTTATGAAATATATTTATTTATTTCATTTTTGTTAAGTTAATGGATAGTCGTCCGCTCCAAAACAGGTGAACGTCGACCTAGGGGTTATCTTTGTTTATAATGACTATTTATGTTAATATATAACCGGAATAGGAATACAATTTATTATTATTATTATTATTACCATTTTTCACTATCCGATCATTCATATTTCTTAGACATAACATGGAAACCTATCAATGACAAATCAAAATTATAAATGTCTTTTGACAATAGAAAATTAATTAAGGTAATTTGAATGTATAACACAGAATTTAAGGAGAAATTTTGAATGAGATGTACAATCGTGTTAGATTTTGAAGTTTACGGAAAAATTGTAGTCCATCTATATTAAATTACTCAGATGAACAAAAATAGCTTGTGCTGTTATTAACTTACCTTAGATCATATTCATATTGTTTCATAATTCAATTTCGTCCAAGTCAATACTGGTATGTAGTAAATTTAATTCCATTACAGCGTGATTAATATTCCGTTTACTCTCCACGTAGTGAACACGAATGATCTTTCTAAATGACTTTCCGTTAAAAGTAAAAATAAATGATTCCAAATATTCTACCTATTTCTATAAAGTGATATTTCCAATCAAGAAGTATCGTTTTGATGTATGAAAGAGTCAGCTTTAAACTCAGGAAAAATCAATTTTTCCTGCAAGATCCTGCACTAATGGGATTGTTTTGTAAAGGGAACATCATAACTCTCTTTCATAACTACCGCCTGCTTTGTTACAATCGCATCTGGTTTCGCGTATTTCTGGGATAATGAAGAAACTAATACTCCAGTAATAGTATCACGGGGATTTATCAATGCCCGCTCTCTTTTGCGGATACCTTTTGCGAGTGACAAAGGCCGTTTTACATTTTATCAATCAAATCGATCCCTTGCTTATTCAGCCGTTTCGCGATTAAAGCAGTTAATTTTACAATCTATTCGGATAAAGCCATTAGGTGAGCTCGTTAATTCAATTCGAAATTTATCATTTTCAATTGATCCTCCGCTTTGGAAAAAATGCCTCGCTTCGTCGGCAGGCTTGATAAGGGGATTTCGACATTAATCTGCGATGCCTTCGATTTTTGCCCCTATAAAAAGACCATCGGCGGCCCAATTCTTTCATTTAATTCTCCAATACCTCCAAACGGCGAAAATCAAACCGAAATGGGAGCACCGGTATGCATTTAAACTCGACACGTAAACCCGAAATGGCATTCCTCATCCGGCGAATTCCTTTTTACAGTGACACTTTCTCGTTCTCTTTAGCTCTCCCCTTCGCCTCATTTATTTTTCACACCCCTCCTCCGGGAATTGCCACCCCTCGTGACCCCTTCTCTCTCCCTCATTGAGCAGCGAATGCCTCTTTCTTTATTACCCATACCGGCGTCTACTGAGCTTTGCGGACCCGTAGTGTGGGGAGGGAGTGTTGGGGAGGGGATAAGGAACGCGCTCAAGATGAGGTTGGTTTTTTCCCCCGCTGTTTGTGAGGAGTGTGACGTCTCTTGAGGGATGCTGGGTGTCGGAGAAGGGGGCGTTGTGACAGGGTCTGGGAGGGTTTGCGGGTAGGAGAAATGGGGAGGATTTGAAGCAATGAAAAACATTTATTAAATTAATCCAGAGGTCCCCTAATTTATTTTCATTAGGAGAAGTTAATTAACGATTTTAGGGTGATTAAGGAAATGGAATTTGGGCTCGGTGATATATCTGGGGTGAATGGCTACTAATGCTGCGCACTAATCTAAATGATGAGGTCCCAGAGTTTTGCCTTGTTTAAGGGCTTGCATTTTTCAAGTGCTCTGAATTTTGGGAATTACTTAAGTGGTTATTGTTGCTAGAAGTAATTGGAAATGGAATCTATTTTTCATGCTGTTCGTTGTCGCAACCGGAACTCATTGTGTTAAAAAGTGTGATAATTCCTGTATTGTTCTATTGCGATGTTTTTTATTGCTATTATTTTAACATCAGCTTGATTTTATTGTAGCATACGAGCTAACTCGTTTTAGTGGTAGATACAAACTATGGTACAGTAATACTTTATTGACATTCTTTTTCTCATAAAAAATAAGTATTTCAGTATTTCGCATCTGTAAATTTGCCCATGTTCGAAACAATTGCCTCTAAAACAGAAATAATAATACATATTCATCAATGATGACTCTTTGATTAATGGTAGACATAAACTACGGTACAGTACGGTATAGTATCTTCACATTTTTTCCGCAAAAAATAGTGTTTCAGTAATTTCCGATCTATAAAACAGCCAGTATTTTAATCGCTTGCTCCTAACACAGACATAATAATACCTATATATTACCTCAATATTCGTTGTTGATGTCTCTACAAGGCATTTTATGCTGTCATTATTTAGTTGGTGTTTTCAGGCTGACTCTCGATTTCCCAATTTTCGCCTCTCTAATGGGAAGATTTTCGGCTCGGGGCTCAGGTGTTGGGAATCCCCTCTCACAGCGAAGAAGCTGCGAAGCTGTTAAAATTTTGGCTGAAAAGGCGAATTTATGAAAAGTTTTCTTTCCAAAAAATCACCACCTGCCAGAACTTCGGGAACTTTTTAATTTATTAGAAAAAAACGCGGAATTTAGGAAATGTTTATTTTCGCCTGCTCTTTACTCAGAATCTTTCGGAGGGATTTAAGTATGTAAACAGAAACTTATGATTCTTGGCGTTTGTCAAGATAAACTTCTTATATTCTTTAGTACGCCGTAAATTAATATTGGGGTTCATGCTAGTTGGTCGGCGATCAGAATTTAATACTATTTACAGCTCACGAGTAGGCTTATGGGAAGACAGTATATCTAACCCTCGATTTCAGCTGTACTCGTTTGGTATGGTTACGATTTCATAAAATCTGCAAAATTGTACTATTTTTTGTTGTGCACAAGGATAAAGTTTCAGTATCTACGGTTTATTTAAGTTCATATCTATGGAAAAATGAAAAGCACGTGTTTTTTGCTGCTGTTTGTATGTAGATATGCGCTCTTTCATCAATTTGTTACGGGAGCCTAAAAAATAACATGAAAACACCCTGCTGTAGAGAACAGAAATGACGATGATAATTACATTCAAAATTGACAAAAAAATATATGATAGCCGTAAATAAAGTTATTTTTTCTACTCTAACTATCGCATGTTTTCATGTTATTGATTTTTTTCACGTCGTTCATCTCAACGTATAACTATCTCAAATCACCGATGATTATGAATAAAAAGTAATTTATCATTTAGCAAAACCCTCCGGTACCCGATCCTTTAACTTTATTCACCGAATTCAATCTTGATTAAGTTTTCTACAACATTTACTCAGAACCTATAAAAATGCCTCTTGTTTTGCATTGCTTGCTGAGAGAGATACCCAGGGTGCACCACGGGGATGGCGATCTATCGTTGCACTTGTCAGAAAGTACGTCCTTTTGCAGATCTATGTTCTTGTATCTTTGTTTATATGTTTATTGGTGCTATTGTGAAAACTCCATGCGCTAAATAAATGAAACGGTACAAATAAAGGGATCGGTTTTAGGGATTTTAGCATAACTGTGGCTGTAAATTGTCAATCATGTAAGTGACCATTTCTGAATTACAGCACTTGACTTCATTACGGAGAAATCCCGCTTCGGGAATATAGGTCGTTATTTCCTCCAGCGTCCGCGATAAAAGAAACCTCCGATTTATTCGAGCGATAACGACGGCCGACATATAATCTATTCGCATTAGCGCCTTCCGAACTAATAACGAGGCGACATTTCCCGGCAACGACTCGCGTGTATTTCATAATACCGAAAACATT
Organism: Sympetrum striolatum; assembly: GCA_947579665.1. Lineage (NCBI taxonomy): Eukaryota > Metazoa > Arthropoda > Insecta > Odonata > Libellulidae > Sympetrum > Sympetrum striolatum. Next base: position 85,808,451 of record OX388345.1, read on the forward strand.
AGGTAATAAACTCCTCGGCGGCGTTCGGTAACTTTATGAGCGTTCTATATCAAAACGCGCGAGACTTATATGACGTCACGTCAACTCACCCCGCCTCTTTTTTCCCCTCTCATACCATTTGCCCGCTAACTCAGAAATATCTCGTGTCCATCACCTCACCCCACCGTTCGCATCCCCGATCTCTCCCGCCCCCGCGCTCAAACCCTTATACCATCCAAACGACTTTTCATGCGTCATTTTTCTTTCGGATCATCTATTTCCGTCCCCTCGCACAAACATCTACTCCTCATCCTTCATCCCCTCGCTTTTATTCCCCTCTCAAATCCAACGACCCTCCATTCCTATTTCCCTATCTCCGCGGCTTATTCTTCCTATTTTTGCGCTATCTCCGCTGCTTTCCGCGCATACCTATCTCATGTCAAGGCCTTTCACTCTCAGAGGCCCAACAAACAGCGGTTTCCGAGAGTGGGAAATTTCGCTATATCAATTTAAGTGTCTCGCGTTTAGCTGCCATTAGGGTTTTTTCTACAGGACTTGGTCGGCTCTTCAGATTAAAGTAATAAGTTAACGGACTGTTTGCAGAACTTACAAATTAATGCAGATTAATAGAATCATTTCATTGTTTAATTCTTTACTGAATGATCAGCTTTCTTGGATGGAATTTAAGGTGGAATATCCCGTTTTACATTTCTCCCATTGTGCAGTTATAAACGCGAAAGAAATTAACTGTAGTGGTATGAAATAAGACTCGAATGAAAATAAAATACTGCGTTCAGTTTCGAATTTCGAATCGATTCATGGCGTCGTAGTTACCAGTTTTTTATTTGCAATTATTTGGTGCGAGGCTAGGAATTATATAGCTGTTATAGCTGGTGGATCGGAACCAATTACTGCGACAACTCTATTCATTTCTGCTCTGCTATTGTACTTCAAATTACCCTTTTGAACGGAAATTAATGTATTTTGCTGACCGCAACACTTCATTATTCTGCGATTACAGTAATGTACTCGACTTTTTTGAGCAGTTAATCGAAAATTGTCTTCTTTTTAGAATTATGTCGGGAATCCTTTTTGAAAAATGTATATTTTCGTTCTCCTGAAACTTTGACCAAATGCTACAATTATTGTGACACGATTTAGTTACATAATTAATGAAGAAATATTATTAGTGTAATATAATAATGGCAAGAGGAATTTTTTCGTATAAGCAACGCGACTGCCGTACTGTTTGACTTTCTTAGTGAATGTCGTATTCTTTTATTACTGTAGTTTCACCTTTACCAAAGCCTTAGACAGTTTCAGCCCTTTAGTCAATCCTTGCGTTTGACGCATGTAAGAATATGTGCACCCGTCTAACAGTGGGAGAGATGTTTCGAAATTCAAACCACTTTGGGAGAGCCCTCGTCCATCTGCTCCCACTTCACTGCCCTTCACCACGCACCATTCACTCCCCCTGATCATTACGATCGAAGTCCGCAAAACCCTCTTCACGAGTGCACCGAAACTTCCCATTTTCATCCCTTTCGGCACCATTTGCTTTTATTTTAGTATCCATCTCTTTCCCAGTTTCGCACTTACTGCATCTCCCATCGAATGACGCTCGTTTCCGGTCTTCGCATTTGCAAACAATGGCCATTCCCCCGTGTCTCTCGGTGTGTCCGTTCGAAGGACTCGCTGTCTGAGGGTTGCCGTGTTGGAAGGCGTCGTTCATTCTGCAGAGACAGGGAAGAGACTCGGAGATTGATCTCCCTTTCATTCTGCCCATTTGTTATCTTTCGTCTTTTGCCAGTTGTTGTCCTAAGCGAGGCAGATTGTTCCGCACGAGAAAGTACGTTTTTTCCCCCGCCACTGTTTTCGAAATTAAGATTTCTCCTTCAATTTAATCCGGATTATGTTTTCCGATAGAGGTCCAGCTTTACCTTAAAAAAAATCTGACCGCTGACCGCAAATATTTTCCTCGACGTTTGGGCGTTTTTTGCGGTGGGTCCGAAGCGAAGAATTGAAATTTGTCGGTTTGAACTGGACGTTTTACTCGACTTGTAGAAGAGTTTATTATCCTAAACTAACATTACAATGTAAAACATTTTCCTGATTTCAATTTTTCCGAGAATTCATTTATGCAAATCATGATATCTTACTGGCTTTTTTATTACTTTATTATGTGCATATGATAACACTTATATGTGATGTAATTCACTATCTAGTGTAAAGATTGTTAATTTCTTGACATTGATAAGTTAGTGATACACTTTCGATCATCCTTTACACAATTTGCATTGCTTTTAATAATTTATATTGACTTATATTTTACCTTAGGGAAGGCTTTTGCATTCGAATTTCTATATGGTTAATGCCATGTTCTTTATTTCTCTGTAAATTGATTGACGGATGTTTTTAAAGTCATCACGAAATTACATGTTTACCATATTGATTAGGTCACTGTAACTCATCTTGATAATTATCTCTCCCTTAGTTATACTAATCTATCGCATGTTTTAAGTATTCTTTTGTTATTTCTATTATTTGTAAGCATTAATTGTACAACGTTACCACCAGACTTAGGTCTAATTGAATACAAATAAATATTACTATTAAAGTGTCCTTGATAAAAATTGGGTGAGATGTGAAAATAAAGATCTAACTATCATTACGCTGAACAAACTTGAAACGCTGTCGACGAATCGGTTTCCCGAAATAGTCGGCGCAAAATTATCGCAAACTGCGTAATTATCGTCCCATTTCGTCTACTGCTCCGTAATTAATCTCGCTAGGGAAATTAATAAATCCACGCAGCTCCTCTATTTCGAGCGTTGAAATTTAACCGTCTCGATGAATAGAAATTAGCGTAATAATCCAAGGAAAAAAAAGACTCGCGACAATCGATCATCAACCTTCCCTATCCCATAATCCACAGCATTTTTCTCCGAAATCATGAACTGCACAGCTGTTACGGCCGTTTATACGGAAAATCCATTCAATCGAATAAACGACGAAAAAATGAGAGTAAAGGGAAATGAAACAATAGCCCTGACTCTATTCGCCCTCCCTATCTCTCCTCTCCAGCTCCCTCGAAAAACATTTCCGCCCAGCTATTTACGACGCGAGCCCGAATAAAAGCGCGGGAGTTATCTTTTTTCGCGAAGCGCCATTCAAAGAATTTTTATCCCGCTACAGTCGTTGAGCGTCGAGGAATAATCGCTAATTCTTATTATTCTCGCGCTGTGGCAATGAAGCGGACCTCCACTATCGATCAGAGCGATGGCGTCATTGGACGCGCAGTAGGAGAAGAAAGGACGGAGGTTCTTCCACGGGAGCAGATGAGGGAAAATATTTTGTTAGTCGCTCGGACGCTTTACCTTTGGGAGAGGCGGTGTTATTCCGATGTACTGCAAAGCCCCGTGCGTTTAACGCTATTCGAGTTATCAACGTCAACACCCTCTTTGAGCAGACGAAGGGAACTAAAACCGGCGGGATCCTCCGTGTTAGCTTTTTGTTCGGATATTTATAATTTGATATTCCATAATGGTTCCGGGCCAAAGGGAGGCGGTGATGAAAGTCTTAAAATCTATTGGGGTAGCTGATCTGGCGCGTAGTCTTGTAGGATCGGTATTGGGAAGCGAGATGAATTATATATTTCCCAACTTTGTATCTTTGTTTTGTACTGGCCTTAAATGATTTAGCGATATCAATTACATCGTTGATATTTCTGTGGTTTTCTGCTACTGTTTTCAATCAATTACAAATTATCTCGTAAACCCTTTATCACTGTATATTTCCATTTCATCGATTACGATTATATTCCAGAGTTTATAATTTCTTCATAGACTTATATTTTCTTGTCTCTGTTAATTCTGCATGACTTTCCAACAGTCATATTTTTACTCTTTCTTGCAGAACTACGTACCTATAGGCAATCTCTTTGCTGTAGTCTATGATACAATCCGAATTTTCTTGGAAGGATGGTGAAAAAAATACATTGTATAAGTCCCACAAGAATAAATTTCTAATTATATTTCTATGTTTATCTATCTACATGTGTGTTAGAAATAATAATTTGTGAGACTTACGCATGGTATTGTTTTCACAAAATGTTTATGTATGTACAGAGTCAGGACTTTGACAATTGAATTAATTCCGAATGTTCTTGTTTTATTATTATAGCAATAACAATAATAAAATTAGTTTCCTCTGGGCAATATTGAGACTAATAAGCTCTAATTTAAATCTTACCCTTTATGAAATTATCGTTATTCTTAGTAGTACTTGTTTTTGAGTGTTAAATGACCTTGTTTTCTTTGAACCCTATTAATTGAGTAATGGTTAACTTCTGCCTATACCATACTGAGGACATTCTCCCCATCATTTTCGTTCATTCCACGCTATCTTTCACATTTCTATACGTTCGTCCCTCCTTTATGTTCGACCTTTTTATCGAAGCGCTGATCCCCAGTCGTTATTCTCGCGGTCCGCCGCAAATTCATAGCTCTCCGTTAGGAAAAAACGCCGGAAAAAACGGCTTGATAAGCGCCGGAGGATGTTTCTATCTCTCTCGTTCTGTATCACTTTTCCTCTTGGATCCGAACCTATTCGTTTTCCTCGGCTCCTCATTCGTCTTCGTTCTCGCCCTTCCACTCGTTTTCATGAACTCCGCTAAAAGGACGACATCCGATCAATAATTATGGTTTGATAGGCGCGGACACTGTGGTGTATGAGTTTATATTGTTAGGGGGCAATTATGGTGTGGGTATCCGAGCTCTCTCGTTAGCATCGCGTCATTGCCGGGCTCAGGACGATAAGCCAGTCGCTTACGTTCGGTTTACTCGTTTCTGTGGCTCCGTACGTAAGCTCAGCGGAATAATGCCGATCGACGGAATGCCGTTACATATGTTTACGGGAAGGAAATTTAAATCTGAAGAGAAAGGGTGCACTATCTTTTAAACGGTCGATAATGGAAATTTAATTCCTCGGAAACGCAATCCCGAATGGATTCATTTTCGAACCCGTATTGAGATAATAGAAAAGTAACACTAGCGATGCCTTAGCCAAGGGCACCCAAACTAATTTCCGTGACTAGGTTTGAATGGATTTTTTTATGATTGCAAACTTTTATAATGTTGCATTTGGGACACCCTCATGATAAGACATATAAATTTCCTATTTAGCAACTATTGTACAAATTTTCTCCAGCTACATTTTCTATACCCTTGTATAGTGGTTGCAAGAGTTTGATCCCAGTAATCTTTTCTGATTAATCCATGCAACTGTTTAATTATTTAGGTTTTCTCACTTTCCCCTCACATACTTTATATCTTTATAAACGATTTTGTTTCAGCCTTAACTTGGTGGTATTTAAACTCGAAAACCAAGGAATTGCAAGTAACAAACATTTCTAATTTAAATAATATTTGTTTGCTTTAGCTTCCTTTGTTTTATATCATTGTTTAATTTTATGCTATTTTTTACTATTGTTTATCATCAGCTGTGTTTGAACTCCCGCTCTATGTTGATTTTTATAAATAAAAATAATAAATAAAAATACAATTTCACTGTTACCTTTTGGAGCATGATATACCTAAATAGCAATTTAACGAATGCTACTGCAGTTCCTTTCACCTAACCTTATCTTTGCTCTTATATGGCCCGTTTTCAAATTGTTTGAGGACCCTTATCTTTAAGCTTACATCATGTGTATATTTTGTGCTCCTTATAATTAGTGGACTTCGCCTGGGAAGTTATAATTTTCGTGCTATCAGGCCAGTTGACGGAGGAACTACATTTTCATCTTTAATTGGGCAAAGGACATCCTTTTTCGCACAGTGCCTGCTGATCTCTTGCCACCTATTCCAACTGGGGTGTCGTTCGGAGTTATATCGTGAAACAAGCTTGATTAAAACGGATAGTACTTTGCAATTTCATGTTCTCGTATAAATAACTACTCTTCATTCCTCTTTCTTTCATTAAGTCTTCGATGTTCTTCCTGCTTATTACATCAGGGCCGATAACGCTTGCGAAAATTATTCTTTTATTACTTGAATGCCATTCTCGATTAAACGATTTAATTCTGTCATCATATTGAAATAGTGTATACATAATTTTATTCCCGGTGATTAATCCCCATCATTGTATTGCTTTTGCGTAATTATTTTCAATCTTTTTGATTATTAATGGCAAATTAGAATGCAGAATAAATATTTATCGTTTTATAAGTGATCGTTTATTCAGGTTCGATTTATTTATATTTCAATTTAAAAAACTCATGCGGAGGCATTCGTATCGTTTGTAAATACCACCACAAGCTCGATTAGCTGACTATGGAGTGCTCTCGTTGGAAATTTTAATTTAGAAATAGCCACATATGTGCGCGCCGGTTGACTTCCGACGCATTTGGAAATCAATCATATTTTGTTCGATAATTTTCTCCTTGTTTTATTTTACCCATTAATAATTAGTTGCGAGTCACGCTTAGTATTGCTTATATGTTATCATGTAAATATATTTATTCAACATTGTTGTTAAGGGCTGCATGAAAATATGTTTCGAATGTAACCACAAAATAGGCTCTAATCCTAATTGGGGTCCCTATAACTCCCCTTTCTTTCGTTAAATTTGCATATATATATTCGTGTGCAAAGTGTAAGCTTGGATGGAATACAATATATTATCAATTTAATCTTCACCCTTCTCAGCACAGAGTTTTAGGAAATTCACATATTCCAAATGCAAAGCACCAACGGGATTAGGCTTGTGTATTGCTTATTCATTTTTATGGTCCTTTAAAAATTTTCTTACTATGGAGCAAGTATTAATTATTGTGGTATTTTGTAGTTGAAGGCATACATTGTTTTCTATTCCAATCGTTTTTAGGCTTCTATGTACAGTTTTAAGTATTACATTGGTCGCTTAAATTATTATTGGAATGATTTTATTCTGTCTTGGTTCCTGATTTCTTTTTCTCTTTTTGACTAGAAGTATATATATTTCTGTATTTTTCCTTGTTATTTTTTCTTATTTTATTTGAAGAGTTGTACGCAGTCTATTATTTGGACGTCATTGGTCTGTTATGATATTTTTATTGTAGTAATTCTACATATTTATTATTTTTATTATCATCTTCATTTTGAGTGCGTCACTACCAGTACAAGAATGAAATTCTCAAGGGAATGTCTACCTTATTCCGTGACGGCTAGGCTTCTGATATCCTGTCGTTCGTTTATAGGAAAATAGTGTGGACTCGCAGCGGTAATGCCTCGTAGATGTGATCGCACAGCTTATTCGGTTGGGTCAGATGGCAAACTGCACATGCTTTAATAGTGTAGAGGAGGGCCTTTCTCGAGGAATTCGGCTCGACCCTTCTTCCACTTGGAGGCTAACGCTCACCGATAGGATCCCTGAAGATGCGTCCCAAGGGAAATGGGTGGGATCGGGATGGTCCAGATGGTGGTGATGACACGGAAGGAACGGCGGGGGAATAATTTCCGGCCGATTGTAGAGGCTGCGAAGGAAAGGCGACGAGAGAAAAATGGAGACACATTTGGGGGGTATGTAAAGGGGGAAGGGGCTTTTCTTTTCCATTTGTGGAAAATTTCCAATCTCTGTCTGCTCAGCCGGAAGGAATTCCTCTTCAACCGATGTATATATGTAGTTCATACTGCACATATGGTCTGTCGGCTTGCACGTGCTGTGATGAAGATGGCAGAGGTATCGATGAGGATTGGGTGCCGTCCTACCAGAAAACCTTGTTATTATCCTAGGCCTAATACATTATTTTTTCATTTTTCGGTTTTTCATTTACATTAATTTCATTTTCATTTCTATTAATTTCATTTTTATTTGATTTGCTCCTTATACTGCTATTGTTTTCATCTTGTTCGGTTTGACGCGTTCTTTAATAGGAATTTGAATTGACTTGCAAAAGATTAAGAATATTTCCTCGACATAATGTATTGGAATGAGATTCAATTTTAAGAGCTAATTTAACTTAAATTGACACTTCTTAACGATTGCTTTTGAGATGACCGATTAAGACTCACCTAAGAGCCGTTAAGTTTAGGTGATGGCAAAAATTAGAATTGATCAGTGCATTCAATTTGATAAAGTATTTTTTTCACGTTCAAATCACGAAAGATGTATTTAGTTTATTTCATATTTTAGATAAATTTGTATCTATTTATCGCGCCAGAATTCGCTGCAAAATAGGAGTGATATAGCTTAAACTTCACAATTTTATTTCAATCAAGTCTGTTCTATCACATGCTAGCGAACACACAATGAAGGAGATGCTATTATCAGATTTGTGTAATTAATTGATAGCTGCCATGCAATTCAATTACTAAAATTTCTGCAAAGCCATGTTTGGAGGGAGACCGCCGAATTTCCTCCTTAAAGATCGAAGGGGTTTGGGAGGGAGTGGGAGATAACCCCACGGTCGCATTACATAAATGCGATCGCGACTAAACGTACGGAAAAGCGTCGCAAAGTGTTCCTTTCTTCCTCTGCATGCATTGGAACCTTCCATTAAGAGGCGGGCGTCGCACCCTCGACAGTCCCCCTTCTCCCAGCGCTACCGATAGGAGAGATATCCTGGAATTCCGAGAGACAAATAATACAGCCTTCAGACGGGCCCTCCCCATCCGCCCTACTTATATAACAGGCCTCGAAATTCTGGGCCTCTCTCGCCCTGGTCCATGAATGTGCGATAGAGGATAATTCGAGAGACCCTCGAGTGTGTGTGTGTCCCCTTCCAAAATCCATGCCTCGATCCAATTCTCCGTCCTTTCAAACCGCCCCACCGCTCCGCCCGACCTCTCCCCGTGTTCCTCCGCCTCCCTGAAAAGGGACCTTCAACATCCATAATCTTCGCCAGAATTTCATACCACCACCTTATCGCCGGCTCTCATGAACCGCAAAATTTTCGCTACGCCTCCTGGTCGCTCTCTTTCCTTTCTGCCCGACCTCTGAACTCCCTGAAGGGTATCAAACCGGAATATTACCGGAAACCGAAACCCGAATAACCGTTACTTTTGCTGGAGTGGAAACCCTACATGAAAAGTTGTGATTCTATAAAATTAACGGTAACCGAACATCGTTTTATTCCGATCTGATTCTCGATTCACATGCATATTGGAAATTTTTTATTACTAATGGAATCAGTTTTCACACTATATACATACTGTAGTATACTGAGTCCCCGGTTACATCTCTACACTATATACGACGGGTTGCCTATGTTTACAACTTCCTTTAATAGTATTCGGCATTCCTCCTACCATCACAGTATATGCGTAACTTACCATCCGTCATTCTTCCATTAGTATTTAAACTATGGCATCATTCAGTTTTCTTCTAAAATTCATATTTATTCAATCTAGTTAAAAAATACTCAATAAGAATTCTTTGAAAATATTATAATATTTAGTAAGGCATCAATAGTGTTTATCATCAATATTTTTTCTAAAACCAATTTAAATAAGATATAGGAAACTTTTTTTTTTGACAAGTCTGGGTCAGTAACAATATTTTTCTTGAATTCAACTTTATTTAATCGAATTGAGAAAAATCTCAATAACAATATTTTAAAAGGTTAATAATGTTTAATAAGGCATCGAATGGTAATTTCTAATCCAACCGTTTCTTAACTATTAAATTGATTAATCTTGATGATTTTTTATTTTATAAATCAATTCCCCAATATTTAATATTCGGAACCAAAAGAAAATGGTTGTAACCGGTTCAACGGTGGATAGCGAAGAGAAAACGGAATTGCTGCGAGTTTTTCTTTAAACTGGAGAGAAAACCGGAACGAAAAACTATGGTTCGATGGCCAGGTTGCCCCTGGCGAACTCCCTTTCCCTTCTTCGTCCCTGAAAGGAGCCTTCAGCATCCATAATGTTCGCCACAATTCCATACCGCCGGCCCTCGCATCTGCAGACCGCACACTTTTCGCTACGCTGCCCGGCCTCTTTTCCTCGCTCTCTGATCGCCCATGCTCCACATATCTCTTCCCCTCGCAAACGGCCGTCATTTTCCGACTCGTCCCCTAAACTCAATGGGAGTGATGGGTTTTTGTGTGGGCCGTGCCGTGGCATGCGTAAATTGATCGACAACGGGGAAGGAATCTCCTTCTATTCCTCCGTCTCTTCCAATATCTCTCCTCCTTTTTATTCTCGCATTCATTGTCTATCGTCCTCCGCTCGATAATTTACTTCGCCGAAAATAGATTCGCTCCCTCTACTTTTGTGACCTTTTCCTCACCGGACCAGGTTGTAAACATTTTCAGATTCACCTGTCACTTTCTTTATACTTGCAGCCAGAACCAATTAAGGTTCTTTGTCTCGGTGGATACCCCGATAGCGAAGTGTGAAATGAGTTTGCTTTTTAATCACGGACTTTCCTATTTTCCCCCTTTTCGGAGAATAATAAGTTTGTCCGAGTCTTAATTATCAACGGTAAATTACGAGGGATCATTTCACTCAGATGTTCGATTTCTCGCTCGTCGTCAACCATCAATAAATCATGTGAATTACAATTTTAAGAAAATACATTTTTCTAGTTTTTGTTGCAGATTTAAAAGTGCTTCGACATCTTAGGTAATTTCGTACGTGGGCTTCCGCCAGCAATCGATCCCGGATTCCCTTTCACTAAAGCCGAACGAGTAGATCACTTAGTTTAGGTGAGCATGGTTTTATTTTAGTTTTGAATAGTGGGTTTGAATATACTTCCCATTCTCTTTTAACAAGTTAATCAGGTTGAACTTCGCCTAATAAATGGTCAAATAATAATTATTCGAATACAATATTATCAGGATTACGTTACTTCTAAACAAACTGTACTCATAGCATTGATTTAGATAGGAAAGACTGTACTTTTATGTTAAAATATTTGTAGCACAATTATAGCTAAGATATTATAGTTTAAAATCCCTTGATATATGATGAGCCACGTCCATAAAACAAATCAGCTTTGGAAGGAAGTCTGGAAAGGAACTGTAACGTCTCACCTATTATTTGACTTAATAACTTAATAATATATTTAATAATACTTAAAGCTAACTAATGTCTAAAATATATTGGATTTTATTTACTCTAATACGTAGGTAATCCCTCGTAATGCAAACCTTATTTTTATTTTCCATCTTCACAATGAAAACGTTTGTACCCGAGCAAATATTTTCCTTAATTCTGTCGGATTTGATTTGCGGGTCGACCGTAGTTGGGACAAACATCTGTCACAAGGTTATCGCGTGATAGATGGTCCATATTGCGAGATCGTTGCCGAAAATTACCCCATTGTTCCGTCGGGGTCCCCCAGTTAACGCCAAGGTCGCACCGCCGCAGTAAAAGTAATGAAGTCTGCGGTCCGAATCCCTCCTCGTCGATATCTCTCCGATCCTCTTTATGGCTTTCATTTTATCCTAAGTTTAGTGCACGGTGTCAAGGGTCCCCCTTAAACCGTCTCTCTCTCCGCGACTATCACTTTAACACTGCAAGACCTGCACACCATGGAATTCTTCATTTCCCATCCTTCTGGCGAAAGAAATGGGTTTTTAGAGGGGAGATGAAGAGGTTCGTCTCAGGAGAGCCAGATGAGGACACCGGGTCGGCACCACGACAACACCATGAAAGAGGGAGGGGAAACCCATTTCGAGGGAGAGGCTCCTTTTTCATGCGGCTTTTTTCCCTTTTCTGTGAAGGAAGCATAAAGGCAAAGGGAAAAAGGACGGAAGAGAGATCTTTTCTCTGAGTTACCGAACGAAAGAGATTCGCGCAAGTGAAGCTCGGTATTGTCTAACGGTCGTGGAGGAGTCGCGTTGATAAAGGATTCTGGAATGAAATGTGTTTCTGATAATACGGTTCAGGTCCGGAGCGAATGTGTCCGTCTTTGTCGTCCTCGTAGGAGAAATTTATAATCTCATAAAAGTATTGCGATGTCTGTGCGCTGGAAGAATTTTTTCGAACTACTCGTGTCGAATTCCGTTGGTTGGGTAATGTGGAGTTTTTCCAAAATGCGATTGAAATTCATCTACTTATAGAAATTTCATTACATTTTCTCTGATCCATTTCCTTTAATTGAAGAGTTCCGCCGTTTCAGCTCCCATTTTTCTCTCCAAAGTTTCAGTTTTCTCCGCCAGCACTCACAAATTAAATTTCTATCATCATCTATATTCTATTTTTATTGACTACAGACTCATTCCATTCCATTAAATTGGGTTATTTGCGTAAATATAATCTTTTAAAGATATTTAAAAGATCTTATCCATATTAATTGCACAGAAGAAAGCAAAATGCCATACCTATTGATGGGGTTGTCACCTAGGGTCGTTTTTTATATGGTTTATTAAATTACTGAAAAATAAAAGTATTCTTTTATGTGTTTAACAGTATTCACATTTCAGTTTGTAACTTTACTCACTTATCATTGGACCGCATTCTAGATATGACGAATCTTTTATTCCGTTCCTAACTTGCTTAATTTCGCTTATTTATTAATAACATTTAAGCCCTTAATTAAAGCATTCTTGGTACGCAGTAACCCTCCTATTGAATAACATAGTTTTTCCCATTGCATACTCCCATTGTGTACCAACGTTTTCTGCATAACTCTTTTATTATTTTGCCGAATGGGGAATATTTCATATGCCCGCTCTTACTTCTGATTTGCGGGGAGGGGCCCAATTTTAGGGCCACCCAAAGGGCTATCTTTTTTTCCGGAGCCAACCTCTCCCATCCGTCCATCGCTATGCATAGGCATTCCTAGGGAAATTTAGCCGAGGAATTTAATTTATTTGAGTGGACTCCATCTCTTCTTAGAGAAAGAGAGAATCCTCTCTTTCCTCAGAACCTAAGAATTCCAATCCATTTCCTCATCTCATTCCTTCCCTCTTCTCAAAACTATCTTCGCAATACAAGTCTCGCCATACATCCCCCCGTCTGCCGTCTTTTCATACTTAGCCTTTATATTCCCTTTTTCGCCCACTTTTCCGCTCTCTTACGTCTCGAGCGAAAAATGAATTTAGTTCTAAAGGCATCCGAAACATTAAATGCCGGATTCGGAGCGTCAAAGAATCCGCCCAACTTAGCGAGACGTATCCGAGTTTGGGGAGGACAAAAAGTTTCTCTCCGCTTTGCCGGTTTTGGCACGGCATCAAAGTTAATATCACGGGTGGTATTAATAAATCCGGAATCGGGGAAATTCTTTCCCGATTCGCTCGTTCGCGTTCCCCATTAACTTCTCTGACTCGTAAATATTTTTAATCAAATTCCATTCCGTTCCGATATTCTCGCAGTTCGAATTAATCTCCGTTCCGCTTCAAGGTTTACTTTTCGGAAGTTTGGGGATCATGCGCCCTTCCTTAATTTTTCGGAAAATGTTACGGTTTCACCGATATGTTTATTTGTAGCTTGAATTAGATCTTATTTTTCGTTATATTTCATCTTGACGGTGGTAAAATATTTCCCGGTTCGCTGAACTTCTTGTTCCTTTTAGGGTTAGGCCTCTTGCATTTATTGCATGAAGCTGTTGAGATATTTTGATGCTTTACTAGTATACATTTCGTATCCAGGTAGGAATATTAATGAAACAGGATTTAATATTTACTAAGTTACTCCTTGGATCGTCATTTGCAAATCTTTGTATGCCTGTCTTTCCACTAAATGCCAGAAATAATGGTTATCTATACTAGAATAGCACAACACAATTAGTTATTTCCACAGAATAATTTAAAATACAGTTAACTAGTTTCATCTACTATTCCCCCATCCTCCTGCTTTCAACATCACCTTTCCCCCTTCCTCATCTTTTATATGCTCATCTTTCCGATATATTTGTTGCCTAAAGATTTCAAATAGTAGACGAGAAGAGTCGCATTTTTTTCAAGTAATAAGTGGAAATTACTAAGTTATTACTAAGAAATGACTAACTCTTTTAGGATTCCTAAAGCTGTGCTTGGACTTATCGGATTCATCTAGTAGTCTTCCTTTATTAAATTATTAACTATTACTAAATAAAAAATCTCTATATAGCTGAGGGTGTATAGTTGTATGCACCTGAGGGAAAATTCACCTCTTTGTCTCTTTAATCTGGTTTGGCTTTTAGTCCATTTGGCTCGTGAGTTTAACGTAATTTCGATAGAAATAAGCTTCTTTTAGAATTGGCCTTATTATTGGCTTTCGCCTTAGACATAACTCCAACTCGTTAAAGATGAACTCTGTCCCACGTACTATATCGCCACAGAATTTCAAGCCGTTCCATTGTCGCACTATCAACCATTCTATTCTGTTATGCATTGGCTACAAGGTGGGGCAAAGGCCATGCACGTGCTAAGGAATGACTCAATCCAAAGACTCTTGCCTCTGAGAAGGTTCCTTTCCGAATCGATCTCGCTAAAAGCCGTGGAACTTCCATCTTTTGAGCCTGTTTCTCCTTTGCGAGCAAACTTCAAGGGATCCGCTGCCCACCTTGATGCCCCTGCATCGGTATCCACTCCTTACATTGTTGTCCTCTTCTCTTTGGAAAAACTCTGGATTTTAGCGGGAGAGTTATCAAATTCCTCGCCATCTTTTGCCGCCACGCAGTTGCTACCCGTTACTCCTTTGTCAAGGCAGAGGCAGTTCCCTCGATTCTCTCCCACAATTTGGCGCGTGGTCTCCGACCGCCCCCCGTCCCTCTGGGGGATGAATTCTGCATGCGACTACGCCGCGGGGTTGTCTTCATATTTTATCTCGCTCCCCGGTAAGGTCTTGCCGCCACGAAGAGGTCGGCGAGGTCTTTTGCGCCTTTGACGTCACGGCCAAACCACCTTAGGATATTATCTGCTTTGGCGGGCCGAAGCGAGCTCGGAGGCCCTGGAGGGAGGTTTCAGTAAGCTGATGAATTTTCATGTTTTATGTTATTCCTTGAGCGTCAAAAGGAGGAGCGCGATTCGGTCTTTGATTAGATATTATTCTCGGCAAACTTTTAGCGCCTTGTTTACAAATAGAGGAGTTTATATGGAGATTTATCCAGCCTCCCCGTTCCTCGACGAAAATTAAATGAAATGCGACGGATATGAGTCTTAGATTAATTCTGAACTTTTTGGGTTTTCTCTTCGGGAATTTTCGCATAATATTGTTTCTTTATTCATCAGAATGGAATAACTGTAAACAGCAGCTTATTGTATTTTTCATTGCATGTCCCTTAAAGAAACAAGCGAGTTAATCTAAAGTACTCTTCTGATTTGAATGATCTTAGAGCTAACTCAGGATCGATGTATAACTTATAAGAATTTACGATGTAAATTTATAGCGCATTCAATTTTAAAAATTACTGCTATAAATATAGTAGAACCTGGAGATGATTGTCAATATTTAATAATATTAATGCAAAATGTTCTAAGACGGCCTTTTCGAAATGGCTAATTATCCAATAATAACTTCAAGGTACACACTTACTAGTCTTTCATGTAATTTTTATGTTACTTAGCTCCTAAAATACTATAAGTTATTATGAATATATGAATACACTTTGTCAATCGAAAGTCTTTACCGAACTTCAACCCTGGGTTTGCTTGATGTAAAGATGTGAGCAACCACATAAAACTCTATTTCTTTCTATATTGCAGTACTGCATGCGAATGCTTAAAACAAGAAGTGGAGCATTTTAAGACTGTTTGAGTGACTCTCTAGAATTTTGTGATAAATTATTTTTCATATTTAATATTTTCATACGATATGTTATCATTTTTGGCACCTTAGAAGTGCATTCGAACTTTGTTGAGATGCAAAAAGGTAATTAAAAAAATAGTTTTAATGATTGCTAGTGAAATATCCTTGAATTGATCTTTCGGCAATGGAGAATAGTCTATTTAAGGTAACTCGGTACAAGCCAAAAAAAAGCTCCTTTGCACTAATCATAAATATTTATTTTAGCTTTCTGTAAGCATTACCACATCTATTCAGCCTAAACGTATTTCAAAAAATATCCTGCGTATATCTATTCGATCATGCGCTGGAGATTGTTTCGAGCGGTAATTTATTCCCCATGCCTTTCGTAAAATTTTGAGTTCCGTCGGATGACTCCATACAAAAAACCTCCCTCCCCTTTGATATCTAAACCTGTTATCAGGAAAGTCTTATGGGTAATTTTTTTCCGCTTCTTGTTTCCGAAATTACCTCTGCGCGTCCTCTCCTTTCCCTTCGTTATTATCTCTCCCCTTTTATTCCGTTCTCACGATCGGTCCATAAGCAACAGAATCCTAGCGGGTCACGTGCCAAGGGATCCATAATTGGATGCCGCCTTGGTCCCCCGAATGATCACGTGACCCACCCCCGGAACCCTTTTTCCTCCCTCTACTTATTGGCTAACCCTCTTGTCCCATAATACGGCAGAAGAAAGGGGTTGATTGCTGAAGGGAGCAGTGGGAGGTCGGGAATGAGATTTTATACTTTTAAAGGGAAAGGCGACAATTGTCGGAAGAATAGAGGGCTCCCTCAATTTTCTTAATCCGTCACGAAGCTACGCCATTCCGGTTCTCTTTCACGTATTCCGGTTTCGTAATTTAATTGGATCGATTTGCAGCGATGACGAAGTAATTCCATGAAAACCCACGCCCATACTCGTATCCCCCCGTGAGATGACTGCTGTGTTAAAAATGTATCTGCTCTGAAAGCTAAGAGGGGAGTTCTCACGTATAGCTAGAAAGCTCGCATAGGCTATATAATTATCCTGTGCGGAGGAGTTTGAATAAGGATAGGAATTTGATTTTAGTGTTAGGTAAAGGCATACTTACCTTCTGTTTGCTATTTGTAGAGCTTAACTATTAAGTCCAAACCCAGACAAATTTCCTCAAGCTAAACAATTAGCATTATCCCTAGTATTAATCCTTGCTAGGGTATGTGTGAACATAATTAGTACTTCTTTGTGATCGGTTATCCAACCGTTTATGACCTACCGCTAATAAATATCAAGTGGGACATACATTTATACATTTATTACTGTACATCGTACACCTATTATTAGAAGCCACCGAGAAAAGAACATAAAATTTGCTTATCCTTGGGTCATTTAGTATAAGGTTTGGAAAATTCAGGGGAAATGTGGGTAGATCCGTGATACATAAATTTCATCCAACTAGTGCTTGTAGTAAATTAAGAACTGCCCTACTATCTATAAAGTTTTTTATCTATATCTGGGTTACTTAATTTACTTTTTGCCTCTCCCTTGAACGTAAATTTACTCCGACCTTTTTTCGAGCACTCTCCAGTCAATGGACCTCATAACAATCTCCATTATTTCCGTCGGAATGATACCGAGGCCACCCGCTTACTTTCCGATAGCATCCGATGAACGGCGCACTTCGTAGGCACGGTTTATTTCTCCTTCGGCCTCTCTCTCGGCAACCATTTCCGATTCCCGCACTTAGGTGCGCGCGCGCTCCTTCTTTTGTTCCATTTGGCTGATAGCTCGTCCCTTATCTCCCTCACTCCCCGGATATCTCATCCCCCGGCCGGGTCCTCAAATTGCATTTCCTGCCCGAAAGAAAGTTCAGTAACGCGGTAATGTCATTACTAGCTCCAATTTAATGTGAGTGGCAAAATGGGGGGCTGAAGGGTGTGGAGGGACTCTAAGGCGGTTCTCCCGCTAAGTGGAGGACGTCAGGGAGAGGAGAAGAAGAAGAACGTATTGCGCGGATGTTTCCGTCCGAAACTCTCCCAACTTGAAAAAGTTATTTAATTGCTCCCAAATCTGAAAGCTGTCTTTCACGGGAAGTTTTCCGCATGTAAAGGAGCGTTTATTTTCAAGCTGAGTTTCGTTTCAGCGGCGGTTGTCGGGAAAATAAATGTTCTTAATTAGTTGATCGAGGGGATGTTTGGCCCGTTTAGTTTTTATTTAGTCGATGGGGAAAAGCGTCAATTAACCTAATTTGCTGTTTGTAAATTGAAAGTGGGAATGAATTAGTCGATTCAACAGCCTCAATCTAAATATCTTTCCTTAGAGAAAACTGTGTGATTTGGAGCTTTCAGTTTCTTCGGTTCGAAAAGATACGTTAATGAATATTCTTTTTTAGTAAGGTAAGTCGTAAAAAATATTAATTAAATTGCTACCTTTATAACGATAAAAATGCTGTCGACGTCGTTAACACTAGGCAACAAGAGTAAACGAAATGCGATTATATGTGTAGAAACATAGTGAATTTTGTGATTACTTTTGGGTAGTGTACTGATATATTCGATCAATAAAAAATAACTACTATACTATTAGCTACTGATTTTATTTGCAATAACGGAAATGTCGTTGTATTATTCACTTCTCCTTTAATTCGGTTCAACATCTTTTAAATTCGCGAATCGTCGTGGTAAATATCTATTAAACGTAAAATGTTATAATTTTTCCTTTATTCGTTGTCCTCTGCATCGAATTTATTTTCAATTCCTTTCAAGAAAGAGAAGGATAAATTTCAAAAATAGTGAACGCAGTTCAATATTGAGATATACTGTTGATCCATGTCCGTTTCTCAAGGCATAAGAGTGGATTAAGTTTGGCGAATAATGGAAATAAGATCGCCTTATCCGCGCGTCAAAATGGCGTCGCGCACCGGGTTAAGAAAACTGCAACAACAACGGTATGCATTAGACGCCGGGAAAGGACCGTTCATATTGTATCGGAACGACTCGCAGGGAATATATTCTCCCGCTGGTAAAAGGACACACATTTCCTCGCAGTTTCGATCGTCGGAGAGAGAGAAGGACAAAGCAGGAGGAGGAAGAAAAGGACGTTCGCGTGTATCTGTACCACGCGTCAGAGACAGCAGACTCACATGTGGGATGGCCACACTTCAAATCCAACCCTTCCGAGCAAAGGAGGGCACTCCTTCCGCCCCGTTTTTATTCCAGTTCGGCCCCACTGTTTACGGTGACAGGGTACTGCCCTGTACCCTTTCCTCCAGTGACGAGTTATTCGCGGGGTGGCGCCGGCGTGGTTCTTTCGGGGTCCTTCCCTCGCCCTTCGGCTGTGGCTTCTGTTTGTGGCAAGGCTAATTGTCGACCCCCGCCACATCGATCACCCCACTAGCCGTCCCTTCCTTTCCTTATTTACGAACGTATATGTGTGTATCTATTCGCTAGGGAGTTTCAGAACGTATAATCGCGGGTGCAAGAAGCTTATGAGTAACACTTGAGTACCTTGAATTATATTCGATGTTTGAAGAGTTACGTAGCTAACTTATGCGATCAGATATTGGTCGATATAAGAAAAATTCTCTGGCATTTTCGAATTCACGTATGCAATTAAATATCTCGTGTTTTGTTAAGAAATTCTCGTGATAAGATCAATACTTAGCATGTTTAGATGTTAGCATTTAAACCATATTAAAAGCATGAATTTAAGTGAAAAATATGGGCAATGTTGGGACTCAAACCAAAGTCATCACGGTGGAAAATGTTCCGAATATATTTTATATAGACACAGAATAAAATATCTGATCGATGTGTAGAAGGAGAAGAAGCCATAAAGGTAATATTTTTACTTCTCTAAGCATATCAATATTTGAGATTGCTAGAAGTTACCTTTGACGTCTTCGGCTAAGGAATTCTTCCCTTCTATTTCGGAAAAAAATCTCGAGCATCTTCTCGAAAAATAAAATCAAGTTCTGGATGGCCATGTTACAAGCTAGGAATTTTATAAATTTGAAGATTCTCGGAAAAGTCTCTCATTTTAATGATTTTATCTAACCTCTGTTATCTCGTCCAAAATTCAATTTCGAGACGTAATATCTTTGTGACGTCAAAGAATTTCCTAGAATGTTAATTTTATAACTTCTTTAAAAGAAGTCATGACTTTTGACCTTTATGGTCTCTATGAGAAAGCCATCAGAATGTTTTCGTTGCATTTTCTTTTGTTTTCTCTGGATGTTTGTGCTCAATCTCTTGCAAATACTTCAGTTTTCGATGGTGAATTTAGGAAATCGGAATACGGCAGACATATGTGATGTATTGCTTACGTATGCTTTTGCAAGATTTCATATCTTTGGGATTTATGGCCCCAATATCTGCCTGTTGGGTTCTCCCTGTACTCGCGTGTCTCTCATCTCCGACGCCTTTCGAGGTGCTGGAGGAAGAGATGAATAAATACGCTTAGTCTAGCTAAGCGAAGGATAAATTGCGTAGGCGTGTCGGCTGGAATATTACGAAGTTTTGAAGGAGAAACGTTTATTGGAGGCGTTATACTGGAGATAATGATCGGCCATTTATTTTTTGGGGATTCATTCCATGAACGTTTTGTCGGTATTCTGAGATTGAAGTTCATGGGCAGCGAGCGGTTAAGAAAGGTCGTTGCTAATTATTGCATACTAACAGCACCAAACTCCATTTCCATGAGTTTATAAAGTAAAAGAAATTTTACGAAACCTAATGGAATGGGGAGTGGACATTAATAAGAAAAAAAAATTTAAGATGGCGCTGGTAGGGTTAGGACACGTTTAGTGTTAGAGCAAAGAACAAACGAATCAAGGGTTTAATAAGGACTTATTAATCAATAGCTCGGAAGTTTATACCTTAGTGGTCGTGCGTGAGTGTAGGGGATAAAATCTGACGGCAGTTAGGAATTATTTTCACATATTTTTGTCGTGCATTTCTCTGAACGTGACAACAGAAAATCAAGATGGCGCCATGTGCTGAAGTTGCCGTCATGGAAAACCATAATAATAAGCAAAACACCTCCAATAAGTGTAGTTTATGTAACAAACGTGTAGTAAATGGAATTAAGTGTAATCTATGCTTACTTCTAATTCACTTCAAGGGTGCAAGGGCTAATATTAACGATGTAAAAGAAAATAGTTCCTGGTTGTGCACAACGTGTTCAGAACATGAGAGGGACGCCATGAGGAAGAAGGAAATTGAAAAGAAAGACATCAATTTACTATCTATAATTATTTATTATGTTTATTAGATTTCGGTTATTTTAATCAAGAGCTTATTACTCTGTATGAGTAATCACTCCAATTTCGTGGTTACTGTTAATTCATTTGCTCAAATTTAATGATTGGTTCGTAGTTTCATTTATCATCATGTGAATCTTGAGTCAACATCCCGAATTTTTCCATCATTATGATAGTTTAATCGTCAATGAAGTGTAATGGAGTTTAGTGATATTTTATACTGCCTGGTAATCAGATGGAAGAAGTTGACAAGAATTATTTTCTAAGTTTTAACGGCAATATTTGTGGATTTGAGAATTCTTTTACATATTTCATGTATTTATTCCTTGTTAATTATTGGTCATTTTTGTGGAGATATTTATTATTTAGAAAAGCAAACATTTCAAAAGTCGTCTAAAAGGAAGAAAGTTTTGAAGCCTATGATGGATTTCAACCTTTCATTTCCATAGATTTAGGGGTTAAGTAACCTGAATTACTTCATGCATCAGTATGCCGCTACTTATCCGATATCATCACATCTTCGGTATCTTATCATGTGCTTAAAGGTTGAATGTTAAGCTGTGAAAGTGGTATTTAGGATACGAAAAGAATATTAACGAATGTTATTGAAAGAAAATATGATTATTTCCGATCATTCCAATCAGCCTTTAAATGCAGATGTATACTATATAAATTCACGGTCTTTTGCTTCTCTAACTATAAAGGAACTGCCTTCGAAGATAATGATAGTTTGTTTATCATGATTTACTTGAAAGCTCGTAAAACTAAATGTCGTCATGCAATGTTCGATAATAGAAACATCTTAGCGCCTTCCTTCTGCGTACCCTTTAATGCCCCAAATCGTCGATCGTAAAATATCCAGTCATCGCTTTTATTTCCCTCTACAAGGCACTTTCCCCTTCCGTATTGTTCTTTAGGCGACAGTCGATCAATCGGTCAGCACTTTGACGGCCTCCATATTGCGGAAGGGGATGGAGGACAGAGGGGGTGTAGAACAGAGGGGGCGGTGGATAGAGGGGGCGGTGGATAGAGGGGGCGGAGGATAGAGGGGGCGGAGCGCACAGAGGAAGCTGCAAAGAACAGATACTCTCCGTCCAAACTAAGGAAGGAGGCCATTTGGTATAACGAGAATTGACAGTCTTGGATGGTCTCGGCAGAATAGGTCCAAAGTCATTTATCTGACCTGCTATTTCTTAGAAGAGGCGAAGGGGTTGAGGGGTTTACGCCGGAGGCAATGGCTTGGAAGAGGACCATCAAGTTGATTGGTCGAAAGGGGATGTATGGTAGTACTAAGGATTTCACGAGGAGAGCCGAATCCTGTGGGAAGATTCAGAGACTCCCTCGGCACGGAATGATTGGGACACAGTAACGATACAAATACTCTTGGGGAAGGCATCGGAGTTTGGTTTGATCAAGTGCTCAATGCTTGGAAGTCATATCTGAAGGCTTAGGAACTATTGAGTATCTTTAATCATGATTGAAACTACGCCAAGCCCAATTAGCTAAATAAGTTGCTTAAATCGAATAAATTTTATCGAATTGAAGATGCTCACAGATTAAATTTAATGGCATAATTTATATTTTCTTGATCGAGATGTAAACTTTAAAAATGATACAGTTAAATTTTTAAGTGAAATAAGCTTTACGATTAATACATTTTAATTTTCGTCTAAATTTAAAAAAATATATATATCTATGCACCTTTATAAAAATGAAATAACTGTAGATATGAATGACATGAAGTAAATGGTTTTACAATTTGTATGAAGTCGTTAAAGAGTAACTTATTATATAGGTTTTTTTGTATTTAATTTACTGCTCAAATAACCTTCATAGACCAAATATGCCTGCCGTGAGTTAAAAATTTTTCAGTTCCGGCAGTACCAAGCTTGGTGGCTTAACTGTTAAGGTATTCTAGCAACACAATATCCCAAACACAGCTGCGGGACTGAGGAAAAATACCCTGGATTTTCGTTTTAAATTTACTAAGTAGCTCACTCTTTAATAACAAGTTAGATGTTTTGTTCTGTGAGAGTTTCCCTTGCTGAATAGGAGAGATTCCTTCTCATTCCAGCTGCGTAAGAAATAATGTACCATTACTTTGTGATCGGAGGACCCATTTTTTCCTCCTATTTTCAATGGAAGACGTCTCTCGACTTGTTATACAAACGCATCGTTTCAGCTCCCATATCAAACTCATTCCCCAGGGAAGTGCGGATCATTTTATCCATCGAATAATCAAATGCAGCCTCCAGGGAGTACGCTTCCTTCCGAAGCCACAGTGACTCAGTGGTTTATCCAATATTTAAGACTGCGTCTCTAAAAGAGTGCACTTCCGCCGAAGAATAACTCAAAAGCTAGAGAATGGAGAATAGGGTCTTGGAGAAGAAGTCGAGAGTGAAATATATACACGAGGAAAGGGCTGAGATATTGAGGGAAGGGAGGGAGCAATGGTTCGTAAAGGAAGATAGGAAACTGATAGCTTCCGTGACGCGTATAGTTACGAGATGCTCCCCCGGACCGAATTTACAGCCAATCCCATGCATTTATGAGGAAAATTATGAATCGGTCAGTCGTAAAAATTGGGGTTTAATCATCCAAGCATAATTTATTTTTTTACTTTCTCTATATACGTAGTATAGAGAAAGAATTGTTTTCATGAAAAAAATCGACTTCGAGATTTCAACGGAAATACATGTTTTGGGGTCCCTAGAACACGTTTTGACCATTTTCGGAATGATGTATATGTGTGTGTGTGTCTGTGTGTGTATGTGATAGTGGGCGCTCTAACCTAAAAACTATTTATCGTATCAATACCAAACTTCGTTTATAGCACTATGGTGGGTGCTGTCAGAGTTGATTAGGAGTTAATTGGTAAAACGGAAGTCGAGATTTATTCTTCGAAGCAAATTTCCGTTTTTGCTAAATATCTCCATAAATATGATATTTAGGTATATATAATTATTTGCAAACTTTTTAGTAAATGTAATTTACTATAACTTTTGTATGAAGCATATTTTTTTATCACTGATTGTTTAGGAGTTATTCGTGAAATACTGTTAAACCGGTTTGTGTGCGCTCTGGGGCAGGGTCAATTTCATCGTTTTTCTTCGAACATGTTCCGAAAAACATTATTTTTAATGTTTGTGACTTAAAAGATAGTATGATATAAATTAATCACTTATCTTCCAAGTTTAGATTGGCCACATCAGATTTTTTTACTAGGCTAAAGATGGAAATGAATATTTAAAGCAGCTGTTTTTTGATCGCTTAAAAGTTACTACTTTAACAGGAAAACATTTTCTAATTTCGCATAAAGTATTGTTTGAAATTATCCTAGCTAATCACTTAGTGTTACCATTGTGGAAAGCTATGACGTAATATTTTATAGTACTCTTGCTATGCTAAATTTTTCTAATTCAAAATAGTATTTATATTTTTAAAGAAATGCTAAATTTTGTTACGAAGGTCAATTCTATTTGAATTAAATACTCAGATATTTTTAGATACGCGTTTATAATTTGGAAATACAATTTAAAGCTTAAGAATGACACCCAAGCAAATCAATTCAGCATACAAGATAAAGTAGATATCGTAGGAACTATTGTTTTAAAGCAGGTTTAGAATAATTTTCACAATATATTTAGAAACGCAACTAAAACGGAGTTTTTTTCCGAATATGTGAGATTAAAGCAGAGCTAATGGAGAGAGTAATAGCAGAAAAATTATGTTAAGTAAGGCTATTTCGGAGATAGAGGGTAGAAAGAGCAGTCCGATGATAGAGGAAGTGACTCCTCCATTGGGGATAAATAGCGCATACTAACGGAGCCTTGGTTTGCAGTAAATTTCTTGGCCCAACTCATAGTGCTCACATTTCTAAGTATGACAAGTGATGAGAGATATAGAAAAACGGAATGGGTTGTGCCTTTTCGGTGTAGTGCCCCGCGGAGCGGAGAAAGAGGAAGTGCGCGTCTGCGGCCACCTTCCTCTCAAATTGCATTTCGAACCCGATTTCGCCCGAGTGAATGCCCCTGAGGAGGAACTCCCTGCACCTCCCCTCAGTGTGTGGCCAAAGGCACTCTTTATTTTTTGGCCGGCGGTTCGAAGGCAAAGGGAAAAAGACGGCCATTTCAGTCTCGTATTGAACACGTTCCTTGTGCTGTTGCAACGGGAGGAAGTCTTTCTCCCCCCGAACGTCATGGACATGTAGGTGCATACCACTGGAGGCGCTTATGTTTTGAGCACCATTTGTCCGCTTAAATAAGGACGAGGTTGCGGAAACTTCTATGAAATTCTATGCGGCAGAAAAGCAGTTTCTTAAATAACTCTTATTTTACTAATTGTTTTTTTCTTCATCCATCACTTCGTGTTACTCAATTTTAGAAAATAAATTACACTTTATTTAATAGTAGATTTTAACAAGTCTAATAGAAATAATTTTGTACAAGTCGGTTGCAGACATACTTTCGAAAAACTGTGTTACAAAATGTTTTACTTTTAGTTAATGTTTAGGTGAGCTATAAGAAATTGATATTCTTTTAATTTAAAAATTGAATTTTTAAATACTCCAGTAGCAAAGGTTTTTTGTAAGAGTGCTTCATAGACATATTTTGGGTTAGTTACTCGCGTGGTCTTTGCTATAACAACCGTCTTGTAATTATTAATCTATTGACCGTTGTTTTATTGAGATCGGGGAATAAAATAACTCTCAGTATATTAGTATTGAGTCCTTCAGAATAAATCTGAAAAAGTTGGTAATCCTTTTACCTCCAGCACCTCTATGTTCAATATACTCATTCCGTGGAATAAAGAAAATTGAATTTCATTTGAGGTATAATGAAATTGGAGTACTTAATTTATTATGCATAAATAATTCTCATCGTTCACCTGTTACAGAGAGTAAAGCAGGGGATATTACCTCCACCCCCATCTTGCCTATTACGATTTATTCCCATTTACTAGTTTATGGTGGCTAATATTATAGGTGTTGAGGTTCCAATGGAACCTCCGGATCTACTTGTGCTTCGATCTTACTAATTAGTTTCAGATTGCGTCATCTGCTTCCTCCATCGTGTCAATGCTTTCTGTAAAATTTATTAATTTAGTGATTTACTCAATGTTTTCCAAATGGTTATTCATTCAAATTCTATGCCAATTTTACCCTTACGCTTCTGTGAAAATATTTCTGTGACTAAAATTCGATTCACGCAAGA
Organism: Sympetrum striolatum; assembly: GCA_947579665.1. NCBI lineage: Eukaryota > Metazoa > Arthropoda > Insecta > Odonata > Libellulidae > Sympetrum > Sympetrum striolatum. The sequence continues at coordinate 85,834,572 of OX388345.1, forward strand.
ATTACTATCCTCTGAAATTTTGTAGAGCAGTCTTTGTATGAACCCGTGAAATAATTCAAACAGCAGTTATTTGAATGTATTTTCTCTATAAATTGCCCGTCGTTCTACATCTGGCATTTGATTTCGTTAATGAGTTCATTTGTTATAACTGAGAAGACAATTTCTCACGAGTCGGAAAAATTATGAAAATTGATTTCATCTCGAGATGCCTTTTTTACATAACGAGACTGTCGAACTTGATTAAAGTTTCAGGTTAGGTAATTTTTTCTTTTTACAAACATCATTTTACCCAGGCATATACTCATTTAGTGTCCATAGCTCCAGTTTTTAATCAAACGAAGCGCCAGCCTAGCCTAATACGCGAGGAAATGAAGAAACTTAATTGGCTGAAAAGGACGACATTTTTGTGCTCTGTTACCCTCTGAAGTAGATTTTCGCTACTTGATAACCTGAGGTGAACAGCCTCGCGTTTTCTGTTTTTAATGCGCCAATTTTCCAATTTTTGCATTACACCGTAATACAGTATCTTTTCTGGGTCCTCCTACTTCCTAACGGACACTATTTTTGCGAAATATGTCTTCATCTAAGCTTCTGTTACTTTTTAATTGGTTTCGCTTCTCATCCCAATGCTCCGCAGCAGAGGTTCCTATGCGAATTTAAATTTAAATGAAATTGGTTCACTGAACTCTGTTTACAGCAATGTTATCTAGAATTTGGATCACTGGAAATGTAATAGAAGTGGTTTTAATACAAATTCATCAATTTTATTCTACCCTAAACACCTAGCTCCGAATCACGAGTAGGTTGATAATTTGATCAGACAGATTTTTGTTACATTTTTGCTTTGAAAAAATCATTTTAAAGTATGATTCCTCTTAAAAAATGGTTAAGTAAATATTAATAGTTTTTGATGATAAAAATGCTCTTGTTGCTGAAATGATGAAAACTTGGGTTTTCTTATATTTGGCTGATGCTCTGTCTATCGGTCGTCATATATTTAAGTGAATGATTATATTTTTTCTTCTTTATACATTCAAAAGAATCATAACTCTGGTTGAATATATCGGGCGATATTTTGCTATTGAGTTGTTTAAATATTTATTCATTTTGATTTTTTTGAAATTTCTGTGAGTGTAATGGTATGAATATTAATCCATTTGGACTATTTTAATTGTTATTAAAACGATGAAATTATGGTTCACTTTAATATTTTGGAGGCGTGTAGTCGAGAAATTACTTACGGTATATTTCCGCATAAAAGTCGTATTTTAAATCATATATTATTTTGAAATCCATCTCTTTTTGGCTAGCCGATATTGACAGGGTATATGGTGTCACATATCGTCGCTTTCTGTTACACCGTACGGTTTAAATTGAGACTCAAATGTTACATTACAAGGCGTGGAAAATAGTCTTTCTCGGAACTCAATTTGAATTAAAGTGTCACAAGAAAAGGGCAAAGAATTGGTCCGAGGCATTCTCGTTCGGGTAGTGGAAAAGGAGCGGACGAAGACGCGGAAATTAAAGGACCTCCGAACAAAAGGACGGGAACAAAAATTGTAATAAAAATATCAGTTTCATTACATCACGTTCCGATTTCAATTACAGGAGTTAATTGGAATTGTTTTCCGTGTGTGAACTGCGAGATATCTCGGATGGAGTGGGTGGGAGCCGTCTGAGCTCCTTCTTCTCCCCGAATTAATTCCGAGAGTCGGTTTGATGAAAGGGCCAAAGGATCGGCGGGGAAATATGTCCGAGGGTGGGATGGAACCCCCAAAGTAAAGGGTTTCTGAATGAAAATAAGGAGGAAGTAGGGATGGGGCGACGAACACACTGGTGTGGAGAGATGGGGAAATAAGAAAAATCCAAATTTTTTTCGGCTATATTTTTTATCAGTCTCCAGGCGGAGGAACCAAGGACGGCCTCCTTTCCTTTTTTTGAAAATAAACGGCGGACAATTGAGTTACAGCGACGGAGTAGAAAAAAGAGATATCTTCGGAAACAAATGAGGGTTGTAAAAGGGAAAGAAAAGCTTGATTGAAGGTCGTGTGAGAATTCGTCTTTTTGTACTACTCTCTCTTGAGCTCTGTTCTTTATGCCCAGTGATGGAAGGTCAATGTAAACACGCTCAAAATGGATTGGAAGACATTCCGGCGCTGTGGGAGGATCTTTCTGGTTCATTCAGGATCGAATAGTATTTCGAGAGTTATATATATGAAGGATATTGTAGTACTATGTAGCACATTCCATATTCCAGAACATCCAAAGGGATACTTATTTTTCTGTATCCATCTGCTGATTAATTATTCTCCTAAATTATTCGAACGTCTATTTTGCTTAAATATAACTATCATGGATATCTGTTGCGTTTAAGTTATGTGGTGCTCGGCTATTTCGATGAACTGCCTAGTTCCCCCTATTGAAATGTTCTGGTACAGCTAGTGGAGTAAATAGGTCTGGTAATCACTGGTAATTACGTTCCATTGGTAAGTTCGTGATGATTATTCAAACATCCATTACGCATTTTCCAATGTAATAAAACAAATGGTGTTTTCTATGTAGAGAAGTGAATTCAAAAGCACCCTATGCCAAAATTTGACCCAATATAGCCACCGAAAATTGCGTAGCAGATATTTGAAAATTTATCGCGAACTTATCAATGTCAGGACATTGCAATTGTTTACCCGATATGTAATTACTGAGGTTAATTATTTTCCCTTCTATACCTTGCCTATTATCTAATACATTTCCTTTGCATTCGGCCGTAAATATCAGCGCTAGAATCAATGTTTTCTCTATTATTACCACCAAACCACAAAATACACTAGCAGACCCTGGGAGCAAGGTTAAGAAGGGCAAAAAACAATATATTATATTTTTTTTAAGTCCTCATTCATTTTCGCCAACCTATATTCACGTGTTTATCCGAAAAACTGTCAAGTGAAAATATATTTTATGAGTGATTGATGCTGTAATCATTTTTGCACTCATTAAATCCTAATTCGCAAATGCGATGAACATCGTTCTCGAAACAAATTTTAAACTTTAATTTCAGAATCAATCGAATCGTGCAATCAACCGAATATAAAATTCCGCTCTCGTGGCGGAAAAATCGTTCCATTTCCGTTAATTTCCTCTAATCTAGGCCAAATAGTTGAGGAAATGAATCCGGGGATCTAATTATATATTTTATCGCTCCGATTTTATTTCGAACATCTGTTGGACCTAGTTAATCAGCACATATTAAAATTCCGTGATGTACGGTCGCAAGCAGCTTCGGAACTCGGAAATTTCATTCACATTGAGCGCAATATAATCATCGGAGGATACGGCCGAGCTAACCTGAAGAATTCCTGTTGCCGAGATTTCTAATTCGTTCAATTTGTCGCTGGCGAATTGGAGCGCATGGAACACCGCGACAACATTTTTATTTTCCAAACGTGCATTTATCTCCTCATAAATCGCACCCTCGTGTTGTTTACGGCCCCAATTTTTTCTCGCTTTTCAGGCAAATAAATTATGAGCAAGTAAATAACGAGATGGCCATAAATGTCAATCTCCGATTTTAAAATTAAATAAATGTGATTCGCCTCCCCCTCTCTCTTTATTTGTCCAAAAATATCGATTCATTAACATATCCATCGGTTGATATTGTTTGCGATACGCTGATAATTTCTTAATTACGTCCGTAATTTTTTGGTGATGAGTTATACGCTTTAAGCGATTTTTTTCGGACCTGCAGCCGAGATCCAATCGGAAAAAGTGGGAATTCGTGTTGATGAATGTTCAAATACAATGCAAATGGAGTCGGTGGTAAGAGGGTGACCGGGTGCTTGAAATGCGGTCACTTTTACGTTTTCTCGCGGTCTAATTTTTCATGTTCTCGCGGACTGTTTTGGGGGAAATAATTCCACGATCTTTTTTGGTTTTTTATGTTTTTGTGTTCATATGTGATATGAATCACCTTGTTTGCGTTCGAATTAAGTAATGACTCACTGATTAATAAATTGAAATTATCATTTTATATTCTCTCTGGAGTATTATTATTGGTAACTTTTTTCCATATTTAATATTTAAAACCCTATCAGATAATACTTTACTGTTACGAAAGACTCTACATACATATTCTTTATAAATTTACTGTTTTATTTACCAGGAAAAAGATTTTCACTAATAGGTATAGCAGAAAATGAATATATAATATTAATATACAGAAAAAACTCGCGTAAATATCTCTTTATAGACAACTGATTTAATCATCATGTTTATATATTGACTTCCAGACGCACCAGATACACAACTAAATGCGTGACTGGCGAACTTTATCACCACTAATATTTTGAAAGAGCTTTGTTAGGGGATTATTTCTTAAGATTCTGGTCCACAAAGTTATGAAATTCAAGGAAAACTTCTTTATGAGCCCCACTTTTCATAGCAAGAAGTTTTAGTTACTTTTCGCATTAAAACTATTTATAACAAGGTCTGTGTGTATTAATTAATTATGAAAATATGTATATATTAATTAAATGTATAAGTTAAATAAAAAAGACCCTAAAGTTGAGCCAAAAAATGTAGCTCCGAATTCTAGATTCCAATACATTTTCTCTAGAGCAATTTTATTCCTGTACGATTCGCCCAAGCACATCGCCCTTATAGAGAGACCTTGGGTAGCCAAGCCCTCGACTAGCAATTGTGTAACACGTGCCGTCGGATGGAAAAGTAGGGAGCGATCACCCGAGAATTTCCGTCTTAATCGAAGTAGACTCTGATTGCAAAGTTGTGGGTGACGGAGGTGAGAAGGGTTCCCTTGGAGGAGCCAATGAGTAATTAGGATGCCGGAGGGAGCTGCGTGTTAATCCTCAATGGACCATGTGTCCGGCAGAATATCTAATCTCCTTTTCCTTCTGGATGCCCGAGGAATGCCTCCCCACAGCGCGACGCAGCTAAGTCCCTTCGTTTCCTCACCTTGAGTACGCTATGGTCAATCTAGGAAAGTGCCCGAGAACATGCTGCGGAGTGGACGCTGTTTTAGGCTTATGATCAAGTAATAGCGTGATGTCTATGAGAGCTTTTGCCAACGGCACTTACTTCGTCCAAGTCCGTGGACTCGAGGTACATAATAAATGCCTTCTATCATTAGGATGTTGATCCTCGCATTATGGCACTTCACTGAGTTATTGAAACATTCCTTCTCCGTTGAAGTTAGAACTCTGGGTTTAGTGAATGCCCTGTTGATGGAATTTGAAATAAATACAAGACTGTAGTGAAATGAATATGTGAAACTTGAGATTAAGATCGGATCTCCGAGTGTGGGCTTATAGTTTGGCTAATTGCTTCCTTCTTCATCTCTGAAGTATTCTATAGTAAGTAATTTTATACCTATAGTTGTAGAAGTCCCGCCTTTGTGGTATTTTGTCCTGCATTTCCTCCCAGATTATCCCCGAAAAGAATTGTCGGGCATCTGTGACGGTTGCTTCTATTGAAACATTTTAATTGAAGACAATTCAGAATTGGTTATTTACTACGGATGGAGGATCTTTATTATTAAGTCGGTGTGTTAAGCGCTTGGTAACATAATATAAGTACAGTTGTGATTTAATTCGGCTTGTAAGGGAGTACTTATTGACTAAATATAATCATCCACAGACTTTTCACTCTATATACTCTAGATATTTCTATTTGGCAAAAACCTTGGAAAGACTTTCTATTATTAATATTGTATTAAATAACTCGTTTGGGCCAACCAGCCCCAATGGCCAACCAGCCCCGGTCTCCCCTATTGCTTATATTTTTAATACTTATGCTACAATACTTCCTGTATTATACATTCGTCCCGGTTATGTAACGGATTTTCCGTTCTCGATGGTAAAAAGTCTCAGTTTCGCACCAACGGTCTCTCGATAGTCTACATATGGCTCCAAGCGTATTCAAGAAGGAAATCACAGAGAATTCTTAATTTTTATGGAGTTAATTGGGAATTAATGTTTTCGAAACTCATTTTCTAATCCAAACATTTCAAACGAACCAGTCATTGCACGATTTAGGATTCATTGGAGTGCGCACTTGCGTCCACGTGCTTGTCTAACAAGCGGCGGAATGCAACGCGGCTTCGAATGGAAGCATTGTGCTCACGTGCGTACGTTTTATTCTCTTCCGAGCGATAGACATTTGAGTCAGGATTCCACCCGAAGAAGCAGAGGCTGTGTCTCTCAATGCAACGCGTGGACTTTCTCCTTTGCATTTCGCCCACGCGTTCCCCGTCCGACAAAGGTGGAATTATTTAACGCCATCTTCTGTCCCCTTCTCCTCCCAAGAGTAATTCCTGCATCCGAGGGAAGATGGCGGAAGGCGAGAAACCAGCGGATTTCCGCAAGTGACGCCGGCGTCTTCAAAAGAAACGGTCGCTCGATGTCTTCCTTTCTGCGGATTCCGTAAGAGATTAAAGGGAACGTTATTGGTGGACAAGGAAGGTTTTGAGGGCCTTCTATTGGTCTTCAGCAGCGAGGAAGAGACTGGAAATTGGCCCCGAAGACCTTTTATGGTTGCCGCCGAGGGGAGCGCAAGAAGGGGAAAGGGCCGCGGAAATTAGCTCTTTGGGTGCGCTCCGCGTTATTCTTTTTATCGACGGCACGCTCCAGCAACGGCGATCAAAGTTTCGTCGTCGGCGAAGGTTTTTTAGGGCTCGAGGGATACACTTTAAAACTCCCCGAAAGCGTTCCTTTTTCCATCGCTCGTCTTTCTAACTTCCTCGGGTTTTCCGGCTGCGACTCCCGATATTTTAAAATTGCCCCGCTCGGTAAATATTTGCCGTCGATTTGAATGAATTAAAATTTTCCCGCCCCCCGAACGAAACCCGGCCGCCACTTAGTTTATGGTTTAAGGTGAGGTTGGGAATGTAAAGTTGAAAGCTGCGGCGAACTTTGAAATTTCTCTCAGTTTCAGCCGAGTCGCCCCGCTCCTCCTGAATATTTAACTTAAAGGTCGGCGAAGGTTTTCGTGAAAGGTGTTTTATTAATGAACTTGCGCGCTTTCTTATAAGTTCCCCCTCTGACGTGTCGTAATTTTTTCCGACGAGTGCTCCTTTAATTTTAATCTCCCGTGGAAAAGATGGATTCAATCAGTTCGACTCGGACTTGTAAATGAGTTAAATTGAAAAATATGGATCAAAGTGGTGCCTATTATTCTGAGCTAGATATTGATCCTTCCTAGTAATGTCATCGCTCAGTTGTCTTAGCAGCATAGGTTGTTTACAATGTACAGCTGTGTGCAAAAAAAAACTTTAAAGTTGCACGGGCTATATAATATTATGGATTAAAGTTTTTTTGCACATAGCTGTACTTCTCGATACTAATATAATGTGTTACGATATCTTTTAAAGATTGGTTTATTGTTTTCAAAACAATCAGACTTATTTACAAATACAATAACTCAAAAACGATAACAATATTATGAATTTAAATTGAATCTGCGCTATAATCTACGAAGCGTTGCTAAAACACTGCTATAATACATATGATGCAAATGTTTTATAATATGATTATCTTTAATAAGTTTAATAATGAAATAGATGGAACCGTATTTCCTAGTTGGAAATATATGGAACTGAAACTCTGCGGTTCCTAAATTTAGGAACCGCAGAACTTAAAAAGGGGAACAAGTTTTCAAAAGTTAAACAAAGTTTCCATTTCAAATTGTTTTTCTTGGAATCACTCTTATGGCTTAATCGCCTCTTATACTCCGTCTTTCATCCCCTTATTTTTTCAATATTCAATGGTTTTTAACGATGAGAAAGTAAAGTGAAATACATCACGTAATATTTTGGCGGTATTTTTATAGCCCTATGTTTCTCGCGGTGCGCTTTGTCTTTCGAAGTTCTCTGTGACTGAACGCAAGGACAATGGTCTATGTGTCTGTGTCCGAACAACAAATTGACTGACGGACATATGGGCACGTGTAAATAACAATGGGACGAAGCGCGGTGCATTCCCGCACGTGCTACGCTTCCGCCGTTCTTCTCCTCCGTCACGTGATCGTCATATAAATCCTTGGAATGCGCTCCTTTTTCGGATCGAGCTCCTCTTCTAGTGCACAACATTGTCGCTGTGCTTTAATCCGTTGATCTTGATGTTTAAGTCCCTAGTATCTTATATCTAAAGGTGGAGTATATTTCAACGCTTAGCTTTGTTCCCAACCATTCCTTGCAGTGAAAATGAATTTCTTTCTTTGGAAAATCAGCGTGAAAAGCTTTCATTAGATTTAGATAAGCGAGCATAAAATTCATCAAAGTTTTATATTCATACACTCCCTTCTGTACCAATTTAATCTGTTTATAATTTCCATTACATCATAGTATAAGTAATAAAGTGTTTACTTCCACATAAAATTAAATATTAGAATCAAATCGATCAAATATATTGCTGGATTTTCGAAATTTAATTTTTCAATACTTATTAAAATTTACTGAACTTCCTAGCTGATGTTTCAAAAGGACCTCCACCAAGTATTTAAAATGATGTAGCGTTTCAATTTCTTTCCCCTTTAGGATCGATCAAATTGTGACCCGGTTATATAATCTTCCCTAGGGAGTCGAGGACACAATATTTTGCAATATGTTCCCCGATGATGATCATGCATCTTTCATGGGATTTCGAACTTTCGTTTTAAGCAACAATGCAAAACTCAACCACGCCCTTCACGTTTTTTTCGATCCCTCTTCTCATGCGTCATTCATTTTCACTTTCTCTTATTCTCTCGTTGGTTTGCACTAATGCCATGCGGGGCTCATGTTTTATTAATGCCGAATTCATTAACGCGAGCTGTGGGTACGCGAGGTATGTACGACTACGGTTTTGTTAGATCTGGTAATTAAAAATGCCGCAAATTTAAGCGTCGTATTGGAAAAATTAACTGATAACTACTTCTCTTTCGGTGATATACGGAATACGAACCGCAATAACGATTAGGATCCAGCCTAGATTTAACCATCACGGTATTAAGTGCGTTCTCATTGTTTTGGTTCGACACAAAATGCGCTTTATAACTAGGATGACCATATTTTAGATCAGACAAAGCCGGAAAATTTAATAGATCCTGGAGTATCGGCAACCATGAGATCCGACGTTTTGAAGCTTAGCTTACGTAAATGCATATAGATGTTCACTTTACGCTTATTGAAAGCATCAAGTATGACGAAGTACCAGCATTTAGCCGGATATATGAGTTACTATATTACTTGTCATGTTCTCCTTAATATGTTCAAGGTAAATAGTCGACGAGTGACGATTGCTCGGTGGCTGTGAATAGCAAAAGGTCATCGATAGCTTTAACTCGTCTTACGACTTGCAGGTCATAGTTGTAAACATAAACGCAAGACCTCCTTCGTGCAATCATTGCCAATTCGTGTGTTTTTCGTCCCTGACAAGGGTACCTTGAATTTGTAGATTTCCCAACGCTATAGAAAGCATTAATGTGACGCAGTGTCCCTATGCTTGTTGATTGAGGTATTCCTAACTTGGCACAGAGCTGCACTCATGAAGCATCCGTCAGCGGGAAGCGAACTGAGGGTTTTCGCTTGGAGGTCCAGCTGGAAATGTCTCTTGGAGGGTACGTCACATCGCATCGGGACCAATGGAAAAAACGGGCTTTCGCTGAGGATGACCCGGTTGACCCCTATTCATCTTGTTGGCCACGGAACCACCTATCCTGTGCCAGCTTCGCTCTCCATAAATCTCTCCTCTTTCTCTCACTTCTCCTCTTTTTCTTCACCTCCTTTCTTTCCCTTCTCTCACTTCATCCGTCTCGGATTTTCTCTTAATACTTCGTATTCTCTTTATAGTAGTTATTACCTCGTGAATTACCAAAATGCCATAGATAGAATGCTTGCAATATAATAAAATATTCGGATTAACGTCGAAGGTATCGAGCTTCACTCTGCGATACTCCGTGAATAATAACGTAGAAGTTAGTACCTACAAAAAATTTAGTTGATGCTCTTTATATATTCTACAATCACTGTATTTATATATATTTATCACTATTTATTTATACTTTACTATTTTCTTTATTTTGTTTTCTGATTGCCTAATTTCTATCAACGTTATTTTTCTTTTCTTGCTCTTAGTTTATTTAGAGCTTCTTAAAGAAAGGTTGCGAAGAATGCATTCTTTGCATCCGATGCAAATCACTCAATCGAGCCAGATTGATGAATTGTGAGCGAAGAAAGCTGTACTTGTCTCAATGACGGATTATTTCGCACGAGGCACTGCGTTCGAGTCGTGAAGTTGATTTATTTTCACCAGTTAAGCCCTCGCGATTCTATTACAATCGCTTCGTCTGAGAATGTGTCCAGTGTTCGAAGCATCGACGCTGATTTTTCACCGCTTTCTAGATATTTTATTCACTTGATCTTACCCTTAGTATGTCAACCTTTTTTTAGAGTTCTTTTCATTGCGTATCATCTAATTTATCAAAAAATATTTTCGTGATTTTCTTTAGATTTGAAGTAAGGTGCAAGGTTTTATCGAAGCGAGACTGGATTTTACTTTTTGATTTTTATAGTGATTTATTGACCTTTTTATGGTAAAATCTGATGGAAGAACTTTATAGATGAATAAAAACACCCTCGGAAGTAACTTACTCCCAAATTTAATTACTACTAATCCATGGTGGGATCCTATCATAAAGGCAAAACAAGGCTATGATGGTAAGCTAATATGTTTTGTGGAATACTTAGAAAAAACATCCATTTGTTCTCTATTTAACTTTATAAAATGAAATAAAACCCACAGTAGGTTCAATACTTAGTTTATTCGAAATATACATTATTGTTACATGAAAACTAAAATGAAATGAACCCAGATTACTAAAAATAAATCGCAGTCAAAAATTCTTATTGATTATAGCAAGAAGACACTAGAAAATTATAGGAAATGAAGAAAATGTTTCTAGATAATTAAGAGGCCTAAGATTGCTGTCAGCAAAACATATTGTGTTTTATCTCTTATGGAATTCCACGCTTAGTACAGTTATTTGTGACTGTATAAGTTGGTCTTCGAAAATGATTGTGACATCCAAGGTGATAGTACACATTTAATTAGTTTATCAATTCGAATTACGGAGAAGAAAAGTTACAATGAACAGATGATATCATTGCTGGAGATCACAGTGTATCATTTTCCCGTTGAAATGGTGCTCACGAGTCGGAAATGATTCAAGTCGAAGGGAGGAGTGATACATCGAATCGCTATACCTTTTGTGTCATTCGAATCTACTTGAGAAAGCAATCTTTTGATGTCTCACGCATCGAGCTCTTCTCTTGTTTCCTCTTTTCGAGTCCCTATATCATCCCTTAGGTTGCAGCGGAGAAGACTCTCGGCGCCGGGAAGTAATTAGTTTGAAATTTGCAGCCGTGGAGGCCATCAATAAACTTGCTCTCTTGTCCAATCTCTCGACCCCAGAGCAATGGGCTCATCTGCCCTCTCCCGGACTAATTAATATCGGTTTCCTGTCATGCGGACTTAATAACGATTTTCAGTCGCGTCCCGAATGTTTCTCACATCAAACGCGAGGAGTGATAATGAGCCGCTTCATAAACTGTTTTTAATTATTCAGGACTTCTTTATGGAAGGCGGTGCGGCTTTCAAGCGAAGCCACGAGTTGGCCTATTTTCCTCGACGTGAGACCAAATCACCACATTCTTAACGCTCGAAAAATTCGCGGCTCAGGAATCGATTTTTGGGCTTTTGCCCGGAAATTTTCTCGGCTTTAATTCATGGGGTTCATCGAAACTCATTGAGCGCGAGGATGAAAAACAATATACTGATGGTTTTTGAACTTTAATTCTCCTTCCCAAGGAAAATGCTTTAACAATTAATAAAAGGTGTAAGTAAATACAACATTATATGCATATAGCATATTATATACATAAAATATTATACCTGCACGACATCTTATATAAAAACATAATGTGGCAACATATGTATTGAAAACTATAAGAAAGTCCAGTTATTGATGCTAGACAATTTTCATTGTCACTTATATCTAAAGCTTGATTTACTTTCCCAAACCTTCTGGGTAATATTTTTAATATTACGGGAAATTCGTTTTGGTTTGTATTGATGGCACCGCAGCAGAGGCTTATATATTTCTATTTTCTAACATTTTCTCTAAATTCATACCAAATAGTTCAATAAAAAAATAAAGTCTATTCCTTTTCTTCTCTTTAAAGTTTTCTTTTGATTAACTCGTCTGAATATTTGGAAATTTTCATACACGAGCTAATATTATGAAATAATAACTTGCAAATTTTTAAAGTTTAATGTCTTCTGTATCTTAACTAAAGAAGATTATCTATTGTGAGGTATTTTCCCCTCTGTCTCTATTCACCGACATCTTATATCTGTTAATACTATCATCTACAAAAGGTTAGATAGAAGAATACACTTTTCTGCCTCGATCTTCCCGTAATAAAGACCTTATACACATTAAAAGTATTATGAATTTATGATATAATTTGTTCTTATTCATTCAAGATTTAAATAATTTCAAATTTAGAGCACACATTTCGAAATATTGCAGTGTATTTTGTTAATTCCACAAGGTCTTTCTCCTCGCCGAACATGTTTTCAAGTTCTTTTTGCGCCACACTCAATGAGCCATTATTTTCTTAACGATGCGGGTTGCAGCGCTCGCAAATGGCGTCATTAATAACGAAGTTTTCAAGTGCTGCAAAAGGGTGGTTGCGCGGAGAATTCGAATTTTCCCTTAAAGACACCTCCCTCTATTATTCAAGGCTTCCTTCGAGAATGCACGCGCAAGTCATCGGAACCATCTCTCATATACAGCGTTCGGTCGAGTTTGCTCCTTCATGTGTATGAATGGATGCAAGGAAATATGTCGGAGGACAACGGGGGGTGGTAGAAGTCCGCTGGAATGGAACCAAAATTCGATATGTGACCGAGGAAGAAAGTAGAGAGAAATGGCTGCTTGGCGAGAGGGATTGAGGAATACTATATCGTAGAACGAATTATTATAGATACCATTCATAGCATCATCGAAGCGTCAATAAGTAAATATTACGATTTCAAGAGTTCATTTCTCTGGCAGTTGCGAAAATTTTCCTACACCAATGAATCCTACACCCTATGCTTGAAACATGTTATAGTATCAGACAATATCTTTATTTTATCGTCAAACTGTATATTCAATGTTCTTTAAGACGAATATGTATTGACGCATTCTTGTTTGCCGTTGTTTTTTTGTTTGTTAGCCATAGATTACCAATTAATGATTCCATGAGTATTTGAATAGAAAGATATATTATGCAAAAGGAAATAACTCATATTTATCATGAAAATTAAATAGTTTTAATTAAAAATGAAGAATCATAAACAAATGTTAAATTACGATAATTTCAAACAAATGAATTGCTATATAAATTTCAACGCATGGATATCTTCTTTAGGTCTACACTAATAACATGATTAATGGTCTCATGTGCAATCTGGAGGAACCTCATCCTGAAATTCTAAATTCTTAAATCCTCTGTGAGTTTTACACAAATAACTTTAAATTCAACTACTTATCCCGTATACAAAAGTGGAAGGAGGCAGTGTGGTGAAATATGTGACAACTATTTGCTTGGGCTTGCATCCTTATCGTATTGTATAGGAGTCATATGGTAAGATAAAACAAAGCTAAGACTGATTGTTCTTTTGATTTCTAAGTCCGCCTAAAATCACCGCCCATCGATGTAAATTTGTTCGGTTCTCTAATTGAAGCCGAATACCCCGCTTAATTATAATACCCGAGAGATTTATCGCTATGTAGCATAAAATTTACCTTCCATTCGGAAAATATCAATTCTCAAGCTTTGAAAGCAGCACTTTAAAATGGATGCAAAAGCACAGATGGTTGTATCGCATTACATTTTACGATACGCTTTAAGAGTTTAAAGTAGTTTTCAGTGCTGGGAAGTATTTGAAATGTATTTTGTACGCAAAAATTAAGATCTGCTTGATCAGGAATAAAGATGGAATAAGTTGCGACCTCTTTTGGTTCATTTAGTCCGCATTTTAAACGGGAATTATTTTATTGAAAGATGTGAAGTACAAAGGGAAATATTTTTACCAATCACTAGTCTGAACTAGCTGGACAACGTACTTATATTCAATTTTAAGGGTATTGGGAATGTTATATGTTATATGGCAGCGCATGATTAAAAGAAACGAGGAAGTTTCGGAAGTAAATGAAATTCGCATGTTTTAAATTCATTATTGCCTTTTAAACACTGCAGTGACAGTATAATCTCGATGAAACGAAGTAATTTGTACCTAACTTTATTGCTAAATGATCATTTGAATAAGTCACGTGGTACATTTTCGTTAAAATTTCTTCATTTCTTGCCTTTTAAAGAATCATTTTATCGAAGACGTCTAAGTGTACATAGGCATAATTTTTATTGAGTGATTCGTTGAATGTGCAGGATTTTCTAGAAGGAGCTTCTGCCCAAGTTCTTTTCATGTTGTAAATAGTTCATTGTGATTGGTCGGGAGACCGTGAAAAGAACAGGCGGAAAACTGTGCTCGGCCGGAGAAATGACATTGGAAGAGAAGGAAGGGTTTGAAGCGATGAAGCGATATGGGGCTCCGTGATGTCTGCTCGGATCGTGTTGGCATTCTGTCACTGCTGCTCTTCATTGACACCGTGCCACATTCCAACACAACTGTCATGACCCACTCCTCCCTTTAATTCTCCTCCATCAATCTCTCTCTCCTTTCTTCTGCTTTATCGCACCGTTAACCCGTTTTTTCCTTTTTTCCTCCGTTCGCCTTTTATTTCGACTCTCAGGTTTTCACGCCCGCACACATTTCCTTAAATGATCTGCCCTTTGTCGCTTTGTCTCTCTCGTGGATGACTTGCTAATTCAGTGCCTCGCAAAGCCCGGATATTGTCATTGCTAACGGAGCCCCTTTCCCGATTGTCTATGGAGCTATTTATCATGCCTAAGAAGGATTTACTACGTATGTTATATTTTCTTTATATGGCTAAACTATGGTCAACCTTCTTATCGTTTTTGCCAATTTAAATACTCGGAAAGATATCAAATTTGCGCTCGAAATTTAGTGTATTTACAAGCATTAAAATATATATATATATATATATATATATATTGCTCTTAATTATTTGCTTATTGATGATTCAAGGCCTAATATCAATTACACTATGGTTGTAAATATTTAAAAAATTCAACAAAGCAAATTGTTCGGACGCTTGTTTGAAACTGAAACTAATTCTTCAAAACATTAAAAATTGTTATATCTCTATGAAATTTTTATTTGCAAATTGTAACACAGTATTTTTCGCTTATTTTTCCTTGTTCAATGTATTTTTGGAAAAGTTTGATGTGTTTTGAATGAACAGAATGCAATGTTTTGCGAGGTATCATCCTTAATTAGTGAAAGATGTTTGATACTATACTCTATTTTATTCTATTTCATTTCATTGTATTTATTACACTCAATACTATTCTTTATTTCTATATGTTCTACTGTATATTGGACATTAAAGTTTCATTAAATGCGCCTTAATTAGCTTTAACCAGCTATTAACTATGTTACTTATTGATAATACTTTTATTCCTGATTAGTTATTGACTTTTAGATATTATTTTGTTATTACACGGAAGCTATATTATTCTAATTGCAAACAATTCTCAGGCAAACAACTTGAATTTTAAACTTAACCTGGATATTTTATTTTTAGATTTTAACCCGTATAATAACGGTTTTTCATTCTATGTTTGGAGATTTTGACTCGGAGAGATCTTAAGCCCTTTACTTTCCAATTAGGTAGGTGTTGAAGAGAGATTTTCACCAGAACCTTCGACGCATTTTTTATCGAGAACCATTTATTTTAATATTCCAACGCATGTATGACACCGTGTCAAATTTTATTACCTCGTTCACTTCGGGATCAAGATCAAAATTTCTCTCCAAATCAGAGTTGCGTCATTTTCCCCGGAGATAAATTTTAGGATTGATTTCGTGTGGCTGAATTTCTGGCAAAGTCGTCCATCACCCCTCTTTCTAAAAAAATAAAGTGTTCGTTTCCAATATGCATTCAAATCATATCCTTGGTATAGAATTCTTTTTTACGGAGTAAGATCTCGCTCAAGACAAGAAGGTGCTTTGTTGGATATGATTTTACCTTCATATTCTTTTGTTCTTTCAGAATTATTTTCGCATACTGTATGGAAATTTCTACTAAAGAAAGTGCTGTTTTCTCTTTATTGGGACTCATATATTCTTAATGAAAATGAGGAAAGAAATTACTATTTCTATAATACATAAAGACTTTGATTTCATCACGAATTCTGTTTCGTCTTTTCCTGATGCTGTTTTGCCACAAAATGAATGGACTATTTTTATGTTATAAAAATTCAGAAAAAAACTTACTCTTTCATTGGCACATACAGCTTTTAAAATGTACTGTTATAATTATTACAAAAATAATTGGGCAGATGACTTCGAAATTAGTAGAACCAAGTAACGGGTATGCCGTTTCTTCGAATTTTCTTTGATAACTATGTGTACCATAACTTTATATTTTTTATAAATTTGATTATAAACTATATATATTGTAATGTACCATATTATCTCTTGATAACTTGAAATATTCGCTATTTTATGCCATTCTCTTTATATCTTGGTAGGTCCTACCCTAAGCTTATGTATTAACTGAAGCTTTTTATAGCATTTACTCTGCTACAATTTAGTTTAAAAATGTACATAATATTACGAAATAATCATTGATTAAGATTAATGAATCATTTTCGTAATAAGTGGTATCATAACACGAGATCATATTACATTGCGTTAGTTTTGTAACTTATTAGCGATTTCATTATTGAATTCTCTTAGAAACGTGCTCATAGCCCCGCGAAAATCATTTCAAGTTTCTTGAATAACGACCGTCGGCGAGAATCCAATCTCCGACGGTGAAATCGTTCGAACCTTGAAATAACGGAAACACTAATTAATTTTTCATCCCGCGCTTTCTTCAAATTCGAACTGATAAAATTCGGCGCCGAGATAGGCGAAAATCCAATAAAATCCGAGTCTTTTACTGGAAATGATATACGGCAGAGAGGCCCTCTTTGTTTCTCCGACGTCTCTTTTGCTAAAGTTGTCAAAGCGCTTGTTGATAGAGCGAAGCCTGCGCCTGACAATCCCGCATTCAGACTGCCAATCAAATGTGATGCGAATTTTTCCCGGCTGAACGGAGCGATTTTTGCTCGCGGAAAATACCTTTGAATATAAATATATATATGTAAGGGACGCAGTTTATTATATAAAAATCTAGCGATCGAAAATTTCGGTTTTCCCCACTCTCGATGAAAATTACAAAAGAAAACGTTAAATGGATTTTTCCCAAATTTACATAAGAGCTGTCGGAGAGGCCTTTGTTAGCAGCGGGCGCATTGGGGCCGTAATTAAATTTGCGCTGACATTTTTATATCCCGAATATGCGTACATTGTAGTCATCCTATCCACGCGAACGTAATTAAAACATAATTTAAGTATAAATATAGTAAATCTTTTGAATGTTTAGTTCGAGTGTTAATGTTTATAAATGGAGGTTATGCTTTTGTTAGAGCCTCAGCCTACCTTTGCAGTTAGAGAAAGTAGGAGAAATTTTCAAAATCTGTAAATAAAATTTACACTAACTATTTTTGCTATAATTCAAGTATGCATTAGACTCAAATTATCTGTGATCTTTGTCTTATGTCTGGATTTTCATGGAGCCCTACATCCGTGGCTGTATTTATGGAGCTAATGTTTTTGTTACAGTTCAGCTGGTGGAAATTACTATATTATACCTAAATTTTCTCTGTAAATACATCACTTTTTGTTGATTACTCATCGTCATTTGCGTCTGAAAATAATATTTCATCACATCCTGCTTATTTATACTCGAATTACGTTTTGCTACTTGAAAGAACGTACATTTTCGTTAGGAGGGTCATTTAATTTCCCAGCCAGTCAGGGTAGTTTCGAACCTACTCCGCTGCAAACTGTTTCCAATTAAGGTTTAATCTATGGGATATGTATACATAGACATTGGACGGGAAATATTAAATGTAGTAGTGTATCACAGGAAGGAAATATAGTGTATTTCTCAGGAAGCGGAAGGGAAGTATTAAAATATAGTGATGCATCGCAGAAGGTAAAAAGGGGTTTTCTGGGAAAGAAAACGATTTCGTTTGTCAAAATGGAAGCTGGAACGTCGTGATTCACATATTTCCACTCTATTCAAACATCGAGTTCCAGCGCAACTCCGCAGCCGAATTTCATCGCGAGCTGCATAAATATTTTCGCTCTCCAGTCCGATAGCTGGGCTCTATTCCCTAGGTATTCCGCGGATATCTCTCCTTTATCAATCATCGCCCGAATATGCCGCAGAGAGCGGAGGGAAGTCATGTCACTTCTCCAGTGTACAAGAAAGGGAGCGATCGGATCCGGTTGCGAAGGGACACAGTGCAAACAAGAGGTTTAGGAGTGGGGATCGATAAAGTACGAGGGAAACAATGGACGTGTCGGAGGGGAAAGATGAGGAGATGGATGGCCATCGGGAGGGAGAAAAAGTTACGCAGACCGTCGGAGGTGAAGCGGCGACGCATACGGAGGACATCGGTGAAAATGGTCGGAATTAAGGTGGTCGCGGAAAGAGCAGGGGCAGTGGATTTCTGTTTTGCCCTCGCGGATCAATGTTTACCAAATCAGGCGGGATGATGAATTATTTAGGGGAGGTTTAAATTTTTGAGCGGCCTCGTTTGCTTTGGTTTGCTCATCGTCTGCTGCTTTAAGAGAGATGCTCGTCCGGGCGACAAAAGAATTGCTTTCGGTTCTTGGAACTAAGAGTTGGATTCACGCCACCTAGCGTTTTTTGATTTTAATTGTAAGTTGCAGGAAAGGGGGGGAAGCCATGAAGAAGTAGACAACATCAACGTCTCGAATAATAAGCAGACGAGGGTCGAACTGGAAGCAGCTGGTGAACTCATCAGTCATTCGAAGTCAGCAGTTAAGTATCAGTTAGTCGAAGCCTGAGTAGGCCATTCAGTTGAGTCATTCAGAGCAATTCAGTCCCTCAACTTGCTCTTGGGAACGGAAAACAAATATTATTCTTATTACAGATTTATTCTATCGGTTCCGATATACTATTCGTCGCAATAGTGGCATATATAATTTTTATCCGAGCAAATTGCGTGAGATGAAAATCCTTTTTTACAAATCATGTAATTCTTAATTCAACTGCCGATGTGTTTACTTGGTCTGGTTGATGTATTCATGCTTGATTTCTTTTATCTTTTCAGGTAAGCCCCATTTGATTTGTTGGGTGAACGGTTTGGGAAGCGGCGGCTATTGCTCGTGTTGGTGAGTTTTCTGACATGGAGACCATAGAAATTTACGTCGATCCTCATTTAATTTTATGGAAAGCATTATTGATGGCGTCGCTGGGCACCACTTCATTTTGGTTCATTTTATTCTTCGTTCAAAATCTTTACTCAGCACCATTTCCTTCGTTTATAGGTAATTATCACACCCTTTAGGTCAGCGGTTCCCGCCCTATTTTTAATTACGACACGCGAGTTTTAAGAAAGTTTGAGGCCTCCTTTGTAATACAACATATTTCTGCCCCATTCGAATTTCTCCAGAATTGAGGAAAGGTATGCTCCCCGATAGTCATGTGGACAGCGCGTTTGCCTTTGGTGAAAGCGGTCCCGGGTTCGAATCCCGGTGGGAGCCAATGTGCGAAATGACCTAAGCTGTCGAAGCACTTTTAACAATACTACTACTACTTGAGGAAAGGTGAGTGCACCGGCCGCCCACTGATCACGTCGCATATCTCACGTGCTGCCAGGCATCAATAAAGTATGTTAAATGATTAATATCTTATCGCTTACCTTTGTATTCAATTTTGGTTTCTGAAACCGGCGACCCCCCCCCCCCCAAAAAAAAAAGCCAAGGCGAACTCCTTGTGATTCGCGACCCACCGGTTGGGAAACAGTGCTTTAGACCATCTAATTTATTTTGCCTTTGTCTTACCTTCTGTATTTTCCTCTTACTCTACGCACTATTACCTTCATTAGTAGGCCCTTTTCTCTCGATATTACGCAATGAAAAAAAATCGTTTGCAATCGTAAATGCATTACAATGTTTCACATAAATTTAAGAAAGACACGAAAACATACCAAATGCGCATTTCCATCTATTTTTATTCAATTATCTTCAGGGGCTATTCTATCCACTTATTTACGTTAATGTATAAAGTATTTTCACTCCTTATATCAAGAATTCTTAATTTATTACCAGTGATTACCTTATATCATGCACTTAAAGAAAACGTTTATAGACTCCTTCGTATCTTAATTGGTATTATTTCTTGCTAACTCCGAAAGCTCTCAGAAGCAAGATTAGAGTTTTACAAAATGTTTTAGAATTTATTCGCATCCATCGATACGACCCGCCAAGGGAAATTGATCGATTTCTCGGAAATGTTGAGGAAAACTGCTCAGATTCTAAAGAAATCTAAATACATGCCTCCAAGGAAAAGCATCCCGGATATTTCTTGGAAGATTCCAGCGCTGCATTACGTAAAAGTTTACTTCGATGGAATCTCGGACCATGGGCTACCTTTAAACTTCGCCTCCGAAATTCCATCGCCGAAGGGCGGCGTACCTCTTCGTGTCTTTGTATACTGCGCGAGGCATTCCTTTGACGGATGCAACAACGCACGAGGTTCGGTCAAGTGCGCGAGGAATTCTCCGGTGCGAATACAGGGCCGAAAATATCTCGCAAGGTATCAAAATCGTGTAAAGGATGCGGGGATAAAGGATGACGTTATTGGTGACCGCTTTTCCTTCCCACATTTTCCCTTTAAAAAGCCATCAATTACCTGGATAACCAGGTCGATCGGGAGCGAGATCCTTGGAATATTTCTCTCTTCGTTAATGTTAGAACATGCTTATCTCTTCGGAACAGGTGGCACTTTTGAGCTCGCTCTCATTCAGAAAGGGTGGTTTCTTTCACCTGATGAATGTTTCCGCTAAAGACACGATCTTATGCATACGAGCGCGCCTCGGGGGTTTTCATTAGCGCCTCTTTTTTCATTTTATTTGCGTTGGTTAATGCTGCCCCACGAGAATATCGAATGTGTTCCGTGGGTGAATTTGATGGATGGTTTTTAAATGCACCTTCCATGCTACGCATCGCCTAATTCAATAATGTGGGGGCTCTAATAGTCAGTGGAATTATATCCAACGGAAATCTTGAAACAATGTCAGTGTGAGAAATAATTTCCTAAAATTTTCCCGGTTCCAGGTAGGTGAATGTTTAGAAAATTTGGATATATGTTTTCGGTAATTTGGCCTCTGATGAATAAGTTCGCACATTTTGGGCAATCATGTTATTTCAATTTCTTTTCTATTTGAATCAAGTATCCAAATGAATTGCTTTCCATTCTCTTCTCTATTGTTTATTTATTCATTCAAATGTAAAACTTTCGGTTTTATAGAAAATTTCCACAAAGTTTATTTTGAAAACAATATCCGCCTGTTTCGGGGAACGGTTTTATGTTTATAAAATACATTTTGTGAGGAAATAGCATTTAGTTTTTTGCATCATGGGTTTTCTACTACACTTCGCCTTGAACTAAGGTTTATTTTGATTTTAAACAGGACGTCAAATCCCCCGTTTGTTGTTTTA
Organism: Sympetrum striolatum; assembly: GCA_947579665.1. Taxonomy (NCBI): domain Eukaryota; kingdom Metazoa; phylum Arthropoda; class Insecta; order Odonata; family Libellulidae; genus Sympetrum; species Sympetrum striolatum. The sequence continues at coordinate 85,856,336 of OX388345.1, forward strand.
CGTTACTCCCCTACAGTAGTGAATATTTTAAGAAAAGTGTGTGTGTAGTGCATATTCATTTCATCTCTATATCACCTAAATTGAAAATTAATTGTAGGTTAAATAAATCTAGTTGGAGGAAACTAGGTGGAACCATAATTATTTTATAAGTATAGTATATAATAAATTGTTTATAAGCAATAATTGTAATATTCCACGAAAACATAATTAACATTATTGAAATATATCTAAATCCCATAGTCATGCGGGGAGTAAAACAACGTCTTATGATGATGCCATGACCTATGCTGAAACCGGCTCTGAATGTATTTCAATGATTTTATTTTTTGGAATCTTGAATAAATATTTCTAAGAAAAATGGCACTTTTAGTTGTGATTTCGATTGCGTAAGAAATTTTAAATAATCTCTGAATATTCTCCGATTTTTCACCCATTTCTCTAACTCAGTTTCATCATATAGTTTACATTGATTTAATTTCCGTGAAGCAAGAATTTAAGACGTGTTTTCTTTATAAAAGTAAGCGAGGTAGAAACTTCCTATGGGCGAGCTTTCTCTCCCATCTCGGGGAAAAAGGACGTCAGGTCCAAGTAAAAAAAATAACTTATCGGAAGGAGAGAGTAAGGACGGGGAACAAGGAAAGGTAATCAGAACACGAGTCCCGTGAAAGAAGATTGTAACGGAGAGCGAAAACAAGAAACCGCAGATCGGCTGTTTCCACTCGACCAGTCCGTGTTCACAGTCACCCTTTTTTTGGCGAGGGCCCGTGGGCATTATGGTGACTCGTGCGGCCTCAAGGGAAGGAAGAAGACCTTGGGAGTGAAATACGAGACTCTCTCCAATAAGAGTCTTCGCTCCTTGAAATTCGGAGATGGCGCGAATGATGACCCAGACGAGCCGATGGCGGATTGCCGGGAGGTTATTGGCCAAAACGTCACGGGGGACGATTATTAGTGAGGAATAATACAAGATTCGTCTGAGTGCGGCTGGTGAGAATGGGTTGGAGTACTTGGGAGTAACGAATGAGTTAGCGCTTAATACGAAGGTTTGCGGTAGGGCGATTGGCGGTTTCATTACTCCTGCATTCGTTGCCACCGCACTTTCGAATCCTAATGACTTCGCCGTCCTTCAATGAACAGATTGTGTAAGCGAGGATGCTGGGATAGTTTCTATAAAACGACGAACTGCGGTTTGAAGGATTTTTTTTTGGTATCGAGCTTTATCTAGTTCGACTACGTGTTCCATTGCAACGCTGCTTAAAAACATCTGCTAAGCTTCCACTGCGGAGATTTTTGTGGATTATTTTTATCGATATCATTTCACGAACTGTATTAAACATTGTCTCCGGATCAAGAAATACTCACTCTATTTCGAAATTTGCCAAACATGAATTAGAAAATTATTTTGGGTGTTAATGTTTAATCCCGATCTCTTAATCATTCCTAAGATTAAATAGATATATCTATTTACTGTTAAGTACCCATCAGTACCTTTTTTCCGATGTATATATATTTCTGGCTCATTCACAACAGCCCATTATCTTAATATTATATTAACATATTTTACGTTAAAATCATCTTAATTGTCATCGTCTGCCAAAATTGCATATTTTTTAAGGAAGTAATTAAGTTTCAATCACATTTCCCTATAGAATTTGCCTTGGAATAGTCGTTATATTAGTAATAATAATGTTAATTTTGGCTTCTCATTGAAAGTTTAGAAATACTCAAGTATTTAAAAATACAAAGAAGACTAAAATAAGTTACAATAGATATAAATCAGTGCAAGAGTTATTATATTCCATGCAATCAACAATTATAATTGATACAAGTATAACTACACAGATACCATAAAATTCGTGAGACGATTAGATAACATTTTAGATTTCGTGAAGTAATCAATATGTGGGCTGTAGTTCTGTAAATTCTCTATATTAGTTTCCGCAGAAATATTTTCAATTACCGGAGTGCTCCGCAATTAATGAAACTTTTAAATTCATTCGTATTTGAATCGTAGATGTATATATTTGAGTATTCTTTATTAAATCCGCTTTGATTCCCGTAATACACTCTGGCGAAGCAATCGTTACTTACGATACACTTATTAGCGATATGCATTAACCTCGTCGGAAATAGTAGTCTCGCTGCGCTCCGTTTCGCTGTAGCCATGAGTTCACGATTCTGAGGGTTGAAATTATCTCGGCCGAAACAGATGGATCAGCCGAGGGGGTTTGACGCTTCACCCCGAATGCAGGCAGAATGCGTAGAATCCCCGGCAATGCGGAGGAAAGGGGGACACGTGATGAATAGGGACGAAATATGAAGGGCGTACGAGAGGAATGAAGGATGTGGGTTGGAGATTGGAAGAGACAAGGAGGAGGAGAAGGTTGTGCGAAGGAGATAAGGTGGATGATTGGAAAGAAAGGCATTCGAATAAGTGAGAAACCAATTCCCGACCAGCATTATGTGCGGCTTAGTCTGATTCGGTTGAAGTTTGGCCATATTTTTCATTTCGCAAATACGACTGCTGCTTTCGCATCGCTAAGGACTGTTGGAAACTCTTTCTGCGGATTTAGAAATTTATTACATTGCCGGCGCATATTTTATTCAATTCATGCGGTTACTAAATTATACTGAGAATATTATTTTGTGAATTGCGTAAATAATTTGGCCGTGATTAATAAAGTTATCGTTTAAGGGCAGTGGTTATGATTGGATATTTAAAGTTGGATGTATTAAGTTTCACATTCGGAAAATTATAGATATATATATTTATTTTTCGAGCAAATGAATTGAATTACTGTTACATATTTTATTTTGAATCTAGAGGTAGGACTCTGCTATCAAAGTTTTTCTCATCAAAGTTTCGGTGTGTGTATTTCATTTGGTCGAACGAGTAGAATTAAGGGTACTAGTTTATTAGTTTAAGTAATGATAGCAGATAAGAGTTTCTAAAACAAGGTGTAGTTCTTCTTTGCGTTACACATGTAAACTTATATTTTCATCGCATCTAGGTTGTAATTCCTTTCCTATAACGTGAGATTGGGATGTCATTTAAATCTATCTCTCGGACATTACTTTTATTCTCGCTACAGGTAAAATGTAAATTTGAATGCCTTATCAAAAAATATTTGGGAATGTATAAATTATTATTTAACCTCTTTTTTCAGAATCGTATGACAAAATTAACTCGTATGGATGTCAGAGATAACGATTTAATGGATAGTGAACAAATTTATATACTGCATGTGTAATTCGTAGTCTTAGAAGGATGCTGTGGGTCCGGGGAAGCCATCTTTTGCAGCATTAATGGCTTCGCTTAATGGTACACTCTCGACGCAATTACTTTAAAACTGCTCTCTGGAGCAAGCCATCTATGAATGCTAAGGGGAACTTTAGATGCGAAAAACTTTATCGCGATGAGCCGTATTCGACAAAATAAAAGGGAAATTTATTCGAACATTACGATCTTGATTCAGGCAAGTAAAAGCAAGGATAATTACGTTTCTTTAAGTGTAGTCTTCTAAATAAGCGAAAATTCTGACAGTTGTAAGGTTCTCCATATTTCCAGAATTTGCCGATTTATATTACATGGAGCCTGGAAACGTGTACAGTCATTCAGTTCTTAAAAACGTTTTTATTTGATTTCCAAAATTCAAGTCATATCGCGATTTATAAAATCTTGTTTAACCTTGGGTTCACGATTCCTTGTACTTAAGTTCATTTCATCATATTTTTTTATATTAGTAGTTTAGTTCTGAAACGCTTTTCTTTAAGACAGATTCCCACTTCTGCAAGATCTCTTTCCTTGTGTTTCATTGTATGCTTACCGGTGTATGGTATACAGCTCAGTGCAAGTCGAAGCACCAGATTGAACATTATTTTTAAATGTTTCGCTTTTCTTTCCGCATGCGTATGCGTATTTCCTAATCTCTTTCTCATGCAAAACAAGTTTCACGAATAGTTATGAAGGGCGAAGAATACTTTAGTCGGACGTTCTCGCCGTAATATAGAGCAATCTAACGGTAGCGGTACTAAAGTGACTCTAAGCTAATTGGGCATGCCTTTCAAGGAGGTAATTGGCTGGAACTAACTTGAGAAAGCCATTAAAATAGCCGTCCTTTCGCAAATGCAAAGCCTTTCGATCTCTGCTTGTGCATGCACGCAATCTTGCGGGTTTAAAGGAAAGATTATGTGGAGCACCAGACACCACAAGCTTATTCTATATTATTCTCATTGAAATTTAACAAATGAAGCATTTACAATGGTTTCATCCAAAAATTACTATTTTATACTTGTTTTTAGGTCCCCAACTCATAAATAATATAATATCTCTTTTTAAAATAATTTTATGTACTTAATATACGTTATTTACCTGATAAATCTCGTAATATTTCTTTATAATAGAATCAACGAGCTAAAGAAAAAACTCAATTAGAAAGAACCAAAACAAAACTAAATAAATACGATTTATTTGAACATTACCATCTCCTCTAGAGTGAATTATTTATTAAGTCCGCATTGGTACCCGAGTACCTATTATTACTACCAACTACCTTTTTGTAGTAGGGTATCAATTCATTTTAATCGATCACCGTTTACACAGATATTATCATTTATATTTCTGTACAACTCTCATTGATCTTTGATTGCTAAACTAAGGAACATATTATTTGTATTATTCAGGAAAATTTTTAAAGCCACTATATTATTCTTATTAACGTGGCCAATTCTCCTCGTGACAACCTTGGTAGGTCAAAACTTCCTGTCATCGCTTCACTTTCTCCCTTCAATATTTCATCATCCACCTCAGTCAATTTGCGACCCATCATAAAATACGAGAAAAAAATCAGGTTTGTAATTATAGATAATGGGAGGATGCAAGCTGTACTGAATTGTGATCTCCCGACTCTCAACATTTCTATCTCCGCATTTATACATGTGCATTCGCGTCAATTACTTCATCTTCACCGGGAATTGCTCCAGAGCTGTTTTGTCTCCTGTCTGCCCGACAGCGAAGATCCCAAGCAACACGTGTAATTTCCTCTTGCGGCAGAACCTACAAGTTCAACTTAGCCGTCGCTGTGACGAATTAAGTTGCCATCCGCCAAGATGAAACTCTTGACGCCTCGAATTGAAGTGCTCATATCGATCTGTTTCCAGCACCTCTAATGTCTTTATACGCATATACCAGAGATGTATACCTTATGAAGGCTTAAATTCGATACGTACATGATTCTGAGTTTAATTTTATTATTCAAATATACAATATTGCGAAATTTTCATTGTGAACTGATTTATATCTCATAACTTTTGTCAGTAAATTGCGATATCAAAGCGAAAAATAAGTTTTACTATCGATTTTAAATAAGTGGTACAGCATAATGTCATGCCATTGATATGATTTAGTCAATAACATCTAATATCTATGCTGAAATTGAAGTCTTTATGTTTAAGAAATCTCAGGAATTAAATTCCTTGCTTAGAACTATCACAGCCAATGAGTTCTTTTATGAAGAAATTGCTCCTAATGTTAGTCTATATATATTGCTCGATAATAATAATAATAATAATAAAACGGCTTTATTCGGGCGAGATTGAGACTAAAAGTCTCCTCTTCCATCTAACCCATCGTCATACAATACATAAATAATTAATTTAAAGAGATAGTATGAAAAAGATTTGAGAAGAAATTGTGGATGTAAAAAACCTAAGAAATTCTTAGGAAAAAAAATTTATCCACTGCAGGAAAACACCCACTAAGAAGGGGGGTGTGAAAAACCTGCGCAAACCTACCGATAGTATTAACTAAAAAGATGGTAAGAAACATGATTACATTTTATAAATACACTATCAATAGGTACATATATAGGATACATCAATAAAATTTTAACATATATAACATAACATAAAATAACATATTTTAAAGCATACATACATGTCAATATTACATAAAACATAGATATCAACACAACATAGGGATAGGAAACCGGTGAGAAAAGACTTTTATTACTAGAATAAAGAAGAGATAATTTTATTTACAACAGCAATATTTATATGAAAATTGAAGACAAAATTTCTCAATTGTACACTTCAATGGAACACAATTTTTATATATAATATTAACATGTTCAATGCATACATATAGTATAAAGTCAAAAATATGTAAAAACGTAAATAATATGGTGTCAGTAAAACAGTACATGAAGCATATAAGTACAAATTGAAAGAAAGTAAAAAACGTAAATTTAAGGAAAAAACAAGGACCAGAAAGACCAGAGACATTTATTTTCATGTTTGCAGTGACGTTTGTAGTTTGAAGGGTTTAAGAGATTTGGAGAGAACCAGTAGATAAGTATAGTATATAATGGTGAGATTCACGGATCGGTGAATGCTTGGCATCACTCTAAGAAGTGTAAGACTCGCTTCCTCATTTCCAAATCAGAGTAAGGAGAACCAAAAGTGATTTTTTTCTTAGATAAAAGTTACTAGAGAAAGTTTACTTTCGAGAACTTCAAGTAATCGTTTTTATATTTCTATGGTAGTAACAGCAAACAATGAGCTTCATTGCCGTACTTCAACATTTTCTACTTAAAACATCTAGATATAATTTATTCGATAGGTATTTAATAAAAATTAAAGGCATGTAAATTTGTTTACCTTGTTCAAATCTGTGAGTAATGGGTTTATTAAACGTTTTTGATGCTACGCCGATTTTCAATTTTAAAATATGCTTTTTACTTAATAAATTACTTCACTTTACATCTGCGACATTGATAAGACACATTATTGTAGAGTACCTTCAATTCTTGTTTAAACATACATTTTAACTTGCGGATGTAAATGCTTTGAGAGTTTTCGCTGCTAGCTATCCTAAATTGTTTGGCTATGAGCATTTAGTTTCCCATTACGAGGTTTTTCCCCTATTCCGCAATGTTGAATCAAATCTCATTCAGTTTATCGCCGGGAAACGCTTTGTGTAATTTGGACAATTTGCGCCATTAATCCCCTCCGCCAAGGAACTGGGACGTCGTGGACTGCAATCCAACGCAGTTAAGTCATCCAAAGAGTAACATTGGTCTTTTTGTTGCCGTCTGCAGCCAACGTAAGCCCTTCATTGTTCCGAATGTTAGACCACGCTTTTGGGAAACTTCATTTTTCCTGTCATCAACCGTCTATTAACAGAATGTACTCCTGCGCTCTACTACTGAATTAGCGAGTTTTCGTTATTAAACCTTATACCCATGTGCTGCAAATATTTTCATTGTTTTCTCTATCTTTTATAATCAATATTCGCCACCAAAAAGTTTGTTTCTAATAGCAGCAATTGTGTTTATGTGAAATATGATTTTTATATTACCTTCCTATTTAAGTTATTGTGTTATAACCGTTAAGTATCGTTTCCTAGAATCGTATCATTAGGGAAGGCTTTATGTGAAGACATATTCTGAAGCATTTCCTTAAACTTAAGAGTTAAAACTATCTTTTTCTAAATTTTCAATTAACTGGAGTACGGAAGTGTTCATTATACAGAGGTAGCATTCTATAAGACCTTAAACATTAATATTAGGGAAATTTATACAAACTCCAAGTGAACTATAACACAATCAGTTATAGGTATATAGGTTCACGTGATTACTTTCAGGCAGATATATTTTGTACTTTGCTAATTAGGAATAGAATTTTCCGTACCACAGTAAAGCCAGCTCAATCTTCTTAAGACCCAATTATTTGAAACGCCTTCGATTCTGCTTTTAAGTTAATTGATCCAAATCCAACAGACAACTTTTCCAATTTTCATTGTAAGCCATGAAACCGTTTGATGCATTCAATGCTCTTATGCTGTACTTGTTAGTTTTTGAAGAGTAGGAGCGACGTTTGAGCTTAACGTTATTTGGTACTATCTTCCATATCCCAATTGACCTGTGTAACGCATTCTCTCTCCTGTTTTGAAGCTCAAATCATTTTTAATGGTTACTTTTTTCAATGATTGAAACATGATTTTATTGTTATACCTTGCTTTAATTTTCCAAATAAACATTTCCATTTTAGACAAATTTGCAATTATTTTACGCTCTTTAACCCACTGAATGTTCTTCGCTAATAAAAAAGCTCCATTTCAGTGTTTGCGTCTCTCTGTCCGCGTAGCTTCGCAATCTGCAAATACAGGTCATTTAGCAAAGTACGCGAATTCACATTGCCAAGTATTGCATTTTGTTAAAAGCTTTGTCGATGGACCACATTCGAGGCTTGTTTTTGCGTCCAAATGACATATATGCCGTCGGTAAGGCACGCTCCAATTCGTAAAAGTGGAAATGTTTAAGTGTCTTCCTCAGTCTCCTTTTATTCCTCATCCGTGTTTGTGCAGTGAGGAGCACTCGCTTGATGGACCTGCGCTCGGCTTACTTATTCATTTTTATCTCCGTCTTCCATCCACCTACCTATTCTTCTACCTTTATTTCCCTTCTTCCTTTCTGTCTGCTGTTTTATCTTTCTTTCTCAGGCAAGAGCGTACCACTCTCCTTTCTTGTTTTTTTCTTTTTATTTATGAAATCATCCTTCATTGTCTAGGGATATGTATAAAGCGTGGAGCAACTTTCTTCTTTGTTATTTTTTCTAAATGTTGACAATAGTATAGCGATAGTTATTTCTTAAGCAAATATATTTTTTAAATATAATTATTTATTTTCTTTTGGAAAATCTTTTAAAGAAATGAAGGTCTTTAAATTATGATGAAGATATTCTTGGTACTTATTTGATTCGCTATAATTGTTTAACAATTGGTTACAAATGTTGTATTTTTTGTCGATTAGGAAAGCAATTTCTTATAAGGAGGTCTCATTAAGATCTCATAGGGTTTTTTTAGATTATAATCAACGAAGAAAACTCATAATTTGCCTTACTTCACATTTTTCTCGATATTTATTAGTGCTTAAGCCGTAGTGGAATCTGTAGCATTTAGGCCATGTGTGGACATATCATGCGGTCATTTCGACCATGAGTTGAATCGTGATACGATTGTACTAGTATCCAATTAGTTTCTCAATTTCTTATATTGTAAGGTAAAATTCATTTGGAAAAATTCTATATAGGTTTACCTTACGGTTAAATTTATATTGCTTCGTATTTTTTCGTTGGTAAACTATTTAAATTTAGAAAATACTCTTGTGCGATCTGATGGTATCAAAGTTAGTCCTAATGATATCCTTAATGATACTTGCAATCTCCCACCGAAGAAAAGTTCCCGAATTAAGTTCTGCTCATTATACTCTGTACGTTGCTCATAGAGATAATTTACGTGTTAAAAACTTCTTTCGGTGTACTTAAAACGTTTTTTTAGATTCTCCTCCCCGTAGTCCCTCCTCTCCGACGAGTTCCCATTCGTACCATTTCTTCCGTAATAATCATCTCTACTTATCCCGACACCCCGTCTTTCACCGCTATCGCCTTTCCCTCTTTTTAATTTTCCTCGCCATTTACCCGCTCTCACGATCCACCGTTTTGTTCTCGTTCCTTCTCCCATATTTCTCTTCCTCCCTTCTTCCCTTCCCTCCCTTCTTCCCCTCCCTACCCCACCTCCTCTCCCTCGCTCTTTTCCCTGCGTTCATCCACCCGACAAATATATCTTGTGTGTGCTTTTTCTTATTCCCAAACGTCCCTCCACACTCTTCCCCGAGGCAAATTCTCAGCCTTCCTTACGTCCTCGTGGATATCATCCGAAGACCGCATCCGAATTTCCCCAAATATTTTCGAGACGCGCATCTCCCAAATGATTACCCTCTGCTTCATTCTCCTACGGTCTCTCAATCATCTATCCCCATTTGTATTTCTCTTTATCTTATTCTAAATATTTTATATTAATTTGGATCCTTTGAAAATTCCTCTTATGACTCGGATTGAACTATGAATTGGTGCCGAATTTTAATTTCGGAGTGATGATGTTACCCATGATGATGGGTACTCCTAAGGAACCTAATGTACTTTTTTATCTCCAATTTTTTCTACTAAATTTTTGTTCTATTTTTTCTGCCATTTTTTACCAGTCTCTCCGGAATTGTAGTAATTTTCGAGAGCTTCTCAAAAAAGTTATCTTCGAGAAATCCTTACACGTAGTAGTTCCGAGTATGATTTGGAGAATCTTACTGTAGCCCAGAGCTTCTTTGTGTCCTACGTATCACAGGCAGTAAAACTTCCTCAATTAAAAAATTTTTGGCGATATATTTTCCCTGTACTGCAATATTTCAACTTTGCTTCGCGTTTGCAAAAATAAAAATAAAATATTTTACCGACAAAACAGTTAAGCAAAACTAAATGAAACTGTACTTAATATAAATGTATCTTTCTTCATTTGTACACTTAGAATTTGAATTATAAAATAAATCGTGAAAATTATTCTAATTATTTTCTTTTTATTAACGTTTGGTATCAATATTTATTGTTAAATTAATTAATTTATTTATTTAAGTTTACATATTGAAAATGTAGGCAAAATAATTTATTTAATTTTTGTTCGGAATTTCTACTTGAATTCATGCCTACGCCTCTGAATAAAAATAGTTCGAAGCACTTACATAACCTATGCAAAATTCTTTTGGTTTAAAGTCAAGAATTCCCTCTAAAGTTCTTTTTCCGAGAAAATACTGATTTCCATGTTAACTGGAGAGTGGATTAGGTTTGCCAGTACGTAATTAGATTACGCATAGTTCATAGGCGATTGAAATAACAAGATGAAATATATATCCCGTAATTCCGGTCCTCCCATTCCAATTAGATCGTTAACCGTGCGGAGAGGAAATGATTAGCGGAGAGTGACGTGTGTGCGTCGGTCGGATTTGTTGCCACCGCGTCCTTCGTTTCGACATTAACTGGCCATTCTAATTCGGACCCGAGTCGGACACGCTGACCGTGAAACGTCAATCTTTCCGGAGTTTCGCTCAATTGCCCTCTCTTCTCCTCATTTCCCATTTTTCTCAGTCACCTGTTTATTGACACCGTGCGAGAGCCTCCCCGATTATCTTCTTAATAGGATGCGGTGAGAAGCCCTCTTTCGAGGGATGCCCTTGCGATTGACTCTGGGAAATGCGTTTACATCGCATGAGAAAAACGGAGGTGTTGTCCCGCAGATCCTTTTTGCTGCCAATTGACGATTAAAGGCTTTACTACCACACTCGTACGCTTAGATCTCTTCCGTTAGTTTTTCATTAATTTTCTTCAACTACATGGGATATTCTTTCGATATCTACTTATACATGCGTAATAATTCTAAATTACGTTCCCCTAGAAATACTAGCTTATTTTAACACTCTCTGCTCTCGGATTAGCATAAGCTTATACTAAATAACAAATTGATCAAGTTACCTTTTATAATTTTATGACTTTTATAAAAAATATTTCATGAGGCGTAAATAAGTAAAATGTTTCTCGATGACGATATCCTAGGTATGTACTTTCCGAAGCATGTGGTCAAGTAAGTGGGTTTGCGCATCATTTTTTCTTAGATCGGATGTGAATCTACTGTACAACGCACTGAGATTTTTTAAATACAACTCTATGAAGTTCGATTCGTAGGATTTGAAATATTTCAAGGATGATTTTACTGACTAAGGTTCTTTTTATATCAGATACAAGATCGAGTGGTTGCCGAAAAAACTGAAACCTATCGCGGAATTCCATCAATTTCTCCAAGAAGGATTCAGAGGAAGTAAAACTCAATTTAAGTTTGTAAAAGTAATAATGGCATAATTTAATGGAATATTACCTACTTAATTCTCTCACACGTTTAATAATGGCTGTAAACGTCCGTTGGTTACGACATCCAAATATTATAGTTAGACCCACTCCCACTACTAATAACCGTTAACACTGCCAAAACATTTCTGTTGCCATTACATTATTATCTTTTTCTATGAAGACATTTCAGCTTTTGTTACTTAGAATTGTTTCCTTTTCACTTCTTTATTTATTTAATATATTTAATCCCTACGTAGAAACATTCTAGAAGATCGCTATAAGATATTACCAGCGAAAGATAAGTTTAGGTTGCGAGTAATAGGAGTTTACGACCTTAGTGGCTCCACACCAACTCTCTGTAGAGTTCATCCGAAAATTGCTACATTTTTGCACTATGAGAATATGTGCGCTCCTCTAGTTTTTCCTAGGGAGATATTGCACGACGCTGAATGCTTTCTAAAGTTAATATAGCTGCGAAACAAATTAAGTTTTACTCGAATTTATCCCCCTCAACTTTGGTAAAAGGTCCGAATTACACATTTTCGCGGAGAGGGATTTTTGCAAGCGCCGTATACTCAGCAACCCTCGCCGTAAATTAATTCTCGCGGAATCCGCGCTTTCAGAAAAAAATGGCGCGAAATAAAGGAAGAAGCCAAACGGAGGGTTAAGAGGTCGTTCGGGCAAACCCCGGTCTCCGAAGAGGATTCATTACGTACTTTTGTATTCCTGCAGCCAACAATGCATAAATTCACTCACTTTAACACTTCACGCATCTCACCATTCACTGCTCTCTCTCTTGAGGTCGCCTCCCAAGTCCGCTCCGCCCCTCCGTCCTAAGCCTCCGCTTCTTTCCGTCAGCTTTTCCCGGCATTCATTCCCTGAGCGTTCGCTTTCATTCGCTCCGCAAAAAGAAGATTTAAGTACACCATTGGGCGTCTACTCGTGGCTATTTTTGGTCCGCTCATCCGAAGCAGCTCATGAGACAGCCGTCGTCTGACATATGTGGGATTCTTTCGATTGCTGAAGGGATTGCCCCGGGTTTCTTTTTCCGTATCGTCGATTCAGTCAGCAAAATATGTTCTAGACAACAGTTCTGGTAACGACCGTTGAAAAGTGTATCCGAATTGTCGCTTCCGATCATTATCTCATGAACGTTTAAGGTCGTTTCTACAGACTTATTAACTTTAAAAGTTTAATAATTAAGTTATGTCATAACTGAAATGGTCGATGTATTAAATACAGTCTCCGACCGAAGCTTTTAATTTGCCATAGTTTCATTGCTGCAACTAAATACTATAGTATATCCTTAAATGCTTTAAATTTATTTTTCCGTCTCAATAAGCACATTTTCCAGAGTTAACAAGTTCAAATGGCTCATAACCGTCCAATGACTTCGGAAACTTAATTGTGTGAGAGATATTGCTCAATGATGCGTGAGAAAATTTCACCTTGTAATTTATTTCTTAAAGTGTACCTCCATAATTTTGTTGAAGTTCATCCCACGTTTGTATAATTTCATATTTTAAATAGACTAATTTTTCCTCGTGGAAAATGTATGCATTAATAGATCTGATTTCCATCAAGCATCACATACTGGAATCCATGGATGCGAAGGAAGTATAAGTTGTCCCTTATATTAGTTTACTTCCCGTGGTACACATTTGCTTGCCGTTATTAGTATTTTATCTCCTACACTAGGCGGTATTCAACAATATCAAAGGGAAGAAATAGAAACTAAAGGCTGCTTCATCAATCGTCCGCCGTTCTCAAGCACTCTTTCAAAATGTTTAGAGAGGATTCGACCATCTGCGAAAGATTTAATTTCCATCCCTCAGAGCCCTCCTTTAAATTCCCGATTTCTATTGTCGACAGCAATCGGTCGCTTTTTCCAGGAATATTCTTTTCATATTTAGTTTCCCCGGAATTAGCTCATCCCTTCCCCTTCACTTCCTCCCTAACCCATTTTAAATAAACGCCCCCCCTTCCCTTACTTCTCCCTCCCCGTCCACCTTCTCAAATCCCCCTCCTCTTCCTAAACCCTCGCTAATAATCCTCTCAATCTCTACTTCCCTTCTGCTCCTACTTTATCTCCCACTACCCGTGTCCCCTTTGTTCGGCGCACTTTTTTAAGTAATAATCTTCCAGAAATACTCAGCCGAGCCTTTTTCCTTATACTCTCCCTCGATTTTTTTATCGCAAAAATTCTCTCTTCCTCAGCAACCCTTCCTTATTGCTCCCTCCTTCCCTTCCAGCGCCACATTTATTAGCCCAACATTATCTATCTCTTTTCCGGTCCCGCGAGCATGCTTCCCACGCCGCCCGCGAGATGCAAGTCTTCCCCAACTTTTTTCCCTCCTCTTCCTTAAATCTCCCGTTCCCTCGGCTTCTATTAATCTGGTAAGAGGATTAAAGCTCCCTCTATACGCCTCCCACCGCACTACGCCCTCTTGAGAAGGGTAAGGCAGTAGACTCAGACCAACCCTTTTCTCATTTTCCCTCCCTATCACACCCTATAGTTTCCGCTCGGATTTCTCCGCCGTCCTTCATCTTCTCCCCTTCACACCCCGCATTGTCACTCCCCCGAGGTTTTTCTATGGCTAGAAGGAATTGCTTAACCATGTCACCGTCCGCTGCTGAAAGGTATTTCTGGTCCGTTTTCGCTCCTTTTATCTTCCGTGTTGTTTTGGTGGGTTTTATGTAACGCGCGAATCACTGTCATTCTATCCCGTTTCTTTTTTAAACGCGCGTTATATCGGCACGTCTCAGTCGTGTTTACTTGCGATTCAGTGCTAATCTCAACGGTGGAATTGTTGTGAAAATTTTCTGTATTGTTTCTCGGCATTTCTACCATTGCGTTGGCGTAGACCGTGATTATTTCAATCCAAGACATCTTATTTTTATTTTCGAAACATTATATGTAAAAGTATCGAATATTTATTATTATCATGTTTCAGAAAAGTTAACTCGTCCGTCTAAAATTAAAGATACTAACGAGTGCCTAAATAAAATAACACAGAATATTTGTCTGTAATACCGATGGTCCATACCTTCGAAGTAGGGTAAGGTGAGGTGAGTCTAGGGTTGGTGCTCATATCTGGTGGTAGGTGAACCGCTAATTGTAACATGTAAAAATGATAAATTTTTACTCTAATGACTGATTTATGATATGAATTATAATTATTACTAAAATAAACCTTAATGATTATTTTAAGTATCCAAACAAAACGATTTCTTGCGATCCTAGATATTGGTTATTATTTTTCGATTTGTTTTCTTGGTACTTGCCTTGGAAATGGTTAAGAACCCCTGGTCTAAGGATATCCAAAGCGAATCTACGAGGACTGGCAATGCTCGAATATAGCCGTTTAGACGTTATTCTAATAAATTCTTCTTCGTAATGCAGTAGTTAATGACCCAAAATGGTTAAAGGATTCTTACATCTTGACACTCAACTATCGAGCTACAAATTATGTAATTACATGCAAGGTGTTACTTACACACCCTTCCTTCCTAATGTTTTATCACCTACGCGGAGTCATGTATGCAGATTTAAAGCCTTGACGTGGTTAAATTTAATTACAGAATCCGCTTCAACTCCTTCCTTAATTGCGTATCAAATGCCTTGAATTTCGGCCAACATATGTACATCAAGCGAAGTACCGAGTATTCCTTTGACGAGAGCTTTGGAATTCAGACCGTAAAGAGACTGCTTCAAGAGCAGTCTCCTTTCTTTCAAGGCAACCGTATCGCATCCATCACTGAGGAGCGTTATAAGCCCTTTGCCCTTTTAGTGGCTTACCTCTTGTCTTTCGTTCCTCTTCTTCGTAACTCCGCATGTACTCCATAAAGCCCATTTGGGGTCTCTCCTCATAGCAATCTCTCCTCGAGTACTGTGTTTATATAGTTATACGCACATGTGAAGTGCTTCCAAAGGGTAATCGTTTTCGCTATGCACTGTTCCGGTTGATGTGTGCTTTGGACGGTCTCTAACGCGCAATTTCTTCATCGGACACCGTGAACTATATTCCCCGTATGGTTTCATACCCCAATGTAAGCTTTCTACAACGGAAGCTTTTTCCTAAAATTTTTGCCATTTTGACGTCACGCGATCTGTTGATTCTCCATTTCTAGTTTCGGTTAAGAGGAAGCCAAATGAGAACGCAGTCGTTTCCTGTGATTTACCGACTAGAGCTTCCCGTTTTCCCGTGAAATACGGGTGCGGTTAGCATTTGTGCATGTTTATCGTGCCCAACTTTTGATTTTAGTCATTTTGCGCCATAACGAGCCCTTTAATGCAGCGCGAAATAAATACAGAAGATTTTTTCGGCCGATCTTTATGATGCCAAAATTAGAGGATGAATTATGAGGGAATCTGGGCGGATTATTTGAAACAAAATTATCGGTTATTAAAAAGTTGAAACGTATTAATAAATATCTCAATTATTTCCCTTTATGCCCGGAGCTAATTATTCGTATTAATTACAGTGGGGAATTGTTTGGATAAACTTTTGATCCCACCCACTATTTCATTTCGTTTCCAACTCGTTGTGGGTTGAGGAATATGGATTTCGATTGGTCTAACTTAGATTAAATATCGTCCGCTGGCGTTTTATTTATGTAGCTTGGACGATTGATGGTGCGAATGAGATATCTCTAATTTGAAAGTGAAATTTATTTCAAGCTTTGAGAAGTATTTTTATATTTGATAACTTTTTGCTGATGTAGGGGCTATCGTCCTAATTTAGCTGAGCTCCCTGGTTTGTATCTTGGTTAGGGCTCCAATTTATATATCCGCTGCATTTCAAACCCTTCAGTATTTGTGCATTGTCTATTGGTGATACATCAATTTAGCTGAAGTCTAGTAGAAGCTGAGGGCTAGTAGATCAATTTAGCTGAAGTCCTGGGTTTGAATCTTGGTTAGGAGTTCAATTTATGTAACTTCTGCGATTCACACCCTTCGCTGCATTGGCTATACGAATTGTCGAATGCAAAAATATTGCAATGTGTGTGGTGTGTTTACATAAGTAAACTCATGCATTTACAAATGCACAGAATCATATACTTTTATTTTACATAGATGTGAATGTGTGTATACTCTAATTGGTAAATGATTATTCTGCAAAGAGAAAAATAAGATGAGTCAAAATTTTGTTTATTGCGCATATATCACAAAACACATTAAATTGTACGTAAAGTATAACCCATACTAAAAAATCATTATGATTATCTCCACAAAAATAAATATAAATAATTCATATTTAAACAGGTCTTGCTAAGCGGTATCTGCTTTTCAGATGGCTCCTTACATTTTGCCTTTTTGGTATTTTTATATACCCTTTAAATAAGAAAATATTTTAGATCAGGCTGAGTAAATAACAAAGTACATATATATAGCTGCCCTATTCGTTACATGCTTTACCTACTCAAAGTATAAATTTGTTACGACATAGTCAGAATTTACCGAGATAATGGAAAAAATGTATTATTTAAGCGCAAAATATAGTATTTATGTGCATAACAATGTCATTTTTAGGTCATTTACAAGATGTTATTGATAACGTTTCAAGAGATAATCACGTGCTGATGTTTTTCCCATCAATCCATCAGATTTTCACCCCTTCGACAAATATATACCGTTTTTAGCGTCAACGCGCGGATTTATCGCTCCCACACCAGTGATGATCGCTTAATCTCCACGGAGGGCTTAATGAATCCGTCGTAATATATGCTGATGCGCCAGCGGTTCAACCTTAGTCAAGTTGCTCGCGAGTTATAAACGCTCCTAAACCATGGCGCATTCCGTTCAGTTTCCGTAATTCAAACGTCGGCGGACATGCATGAAAACGCGAGGGTCCGACGGGAATTCATTCGAACTCTCTCGCTTTATTAGCGACCCCATTAACGGTGGACTTGTTGCCGCCTAAGGGAGACGCACAGGTACGGAATCGTAGTCTGCGCTTAAATTTATTGCCCGCTGATGTGCGGATTAGTTAGGCGTAGTCCGTTTTCCTGAGTGACGTTCCGAATGACCACACCCCACGGAGTCTCCGAGTGATTTTTGAGTCTGCAGTGGGCGTGCGCTAGTCGTCGTTTGTTTTATGAATGTCTCCTCGCTGCGAGTCGCTCGTCAAATCCCAAGTCGCCGGAAAAGCAGAGTGGCGCGAGACCTTGACGTATCTGCGTTCGCGCTCAACGTTTTACGTGAATGAATTTCCGTTTGCAGTCTGCCTTAGGGTTTAAAACATTGATTCTGGTTTTGTTTTGAATTCTTCAAAACCATAAAATCTCGCCGCTTCCAGCGCTTCACTCCTTCGTGGATTTATTTATCCAATGAAAAATCAATACCATTGAAAAATTAAAATCATGTTTTTGGATTAATATGAGAATTTTGTTCCTGGAGAATGGAAACGATTATAGGTTTCATTATAATATAAGAGAAATAGACGAAAATATGAGAGTAGAATAACTCGTTTATATGTTCCTTATATTTACTACTTCATTCAGTCATAATGAACTTCCATATAAATAGCTCCTTCTTCGATAAGCACCGTTAGTTTTTCCTTAGCATGCTGCAAATGAGACATTTATTATCATTAAGCAATGAACAAAGACAGAATTTAACATCTACCAAAGAACACAAAGGAGTTTGATTCACCGACTAATTATTTCTGAGTGCAGAAATTCTGCCGCGATTATTTCTCGAAGCATTTCCACTTCGATTAGTCAACATGCGAACGGCAAAGTCTTCTCGTTTACCCCAAAAGATCCAATGTCGTTGTAGCTCGTTCTGTAACCATCTCTCGTCGCTTTAAAAAAGATTGTAAAAGAGTTTTACGTACAAGTCAAGTGAAATAAAGGGAGGTGAAAGGGGAAGGGAGGGAAAGCATCTGCGAGTTTACCCAAGGGGCCTGGCATAAGAGCAAATGAAGTAAAAGGAGAATGGAAAGAGCGAAGAAAGGGCATGAGGTGTTCTGAGAGAGAATGGGCGAAGAGGGGAACCTTTTTATTTTCCCTTCTCTACTGCGAAAAAAAGCTGGCTCACATCCGACTAATTGGTTTTAATATTAATGAACATCAAATATTAAAGTGTTATGTCTCGACGTTAATTTCTCCATTATTCAGGTCACGAATTGCATTAGGCAGCAAGACGGTCAGCGATGGAGATAAAACGTAATCCGCGTGTTTTCCGAGCCCATCGGTCCACAGACGTCAAACCCACGATCATTCCGAACTAATTCTTCTCTTCTTTTTGGAGGAGTTCGCCCATGCTAATAATTCGGCTGATGAGTTCCCCAATCGAGATATTGTCAACTTTAGCAAAGTTTTGTTAGCATAATGGAGGGAGAGTCAATTTTCCGAACGTTTTAACATTTTCAATTCCGCTCTAATCGAATTACTGCTCGTTTGTTCTTGATTATTTACACGGTCAACATTCCCGCCGTATCAAACCTTCCGCGTTTTTTCCAATGCACGTTATATACTCTATTGTTTAACATCTCCATTGGATGATAAAGATTCGATTTGATGATTACTCGAGGGATGGAGATGAAAAATTACCCGTATTTTTTTAAAAAGGGTAGAACGAAATGGCCAGGGCAAGCACGTATATTTTCATTAATAAAACTCTCTCAAAATTCAGTGATTGTTAAGTATTCATCCCGAAGACCGGTTGGCACCTCACCACCTCTACCATTATCTGGTGGGGGGATGAGGTTAAGTAGTCAGGATGAGGAGTGAGGTAGTTTTTCCTAGCTTTCCTCACAAAGCTAGAATACTATAAGAATAATGAATTAGTTGGTCCAATGACATAGAAATGCATATGTAGAACAAGTCGCTACCACTTATCGAAATGAATGAATTTTTACTTCCCATCACCTATAGTGCATCCATATCACATTTCATCATTTTCATCTCATTTACATTTCATAACCATTATTCATTACCCTTAACCACTAGTATCTGCGAAATTACTATACATTTACAACAACTGCATCACAATCCATTTATTATAGTTTTCTATAACAGTTTCTGCACCTTATCCAATCCAATTAAACAGTATTTATTGACAACATCCTCTCAATAGATGTATATTCACTACGTTAGTTAGAAATAGTTAGTATTTTCTCAGTTTTTCTGAGAAAAGAGCATACAAGCGGAACATGTAATCGAAGCATAATGACTATGGGAGTAACACTTTTCTTGACGTAAGGAAAGTCCATAATAGGGTAAATTATGATGCTGCGAGGAAAAAAAAACAGGGAAACAGATTCATGGTAAAAATCCGATAAAATTGACGGCTATAGATTAACAATTGATTAGATTGAATTCATTTTTACGCCAACATTGGAGAATGAGGCTTGCTATGCAGGAGGAGAGTGTGGTAATTTTCCCTTGCTTTCCTCATGCCGGTTATTACCTACGAAATACTACCCCGAATACATAGTCACGTCGTGTATGATGATGTCGTTTGACATTTCGCCATCTTAGCGATACGTCACAGCTCATACCACGTGACATGTGAAGTGGAAAAGGTGTTTGCTTCGAATTCCTCATCCCCTCGCTTTTATTCGAAGAGACGGCTCTTTTTTCGGATTATACGCGATTTCCTTCGCGCGCCCTCTGACGAATACTCTCTTTTTAATCCACCTTTATAAAATTTGCACATATTTGCATGGCATTGCGCTCCGACATCTCGATTTGCAAGTCCGCTACATACCGTCCGTTCATTACCTGGGAGATTGTTATCCGGATGAGGTGCCTTATTTTTGACTTCAACGTTTTCAATCTGCATGCGAAATCCACATCAAAGGAGAAAAAAATGTGTACGGGATGTAAGTTTTAGAGGGTAAAGTTTTTTAGGTCAGCGGACGGTGTTCAAACTTAAATAGAATTACCAAGAAATGTTTCGTTTCTTTAGCTTTGGCATTATTAAAGAAGCTGCGCTTCTGTATTCATACCTAATCAAAAAATCTCCACCGTAAAAAGTGTTTTCTCGTAGTATTTGGGATTTAACTGGGATATGCGGATGCATTTCTGTGAATTTAATTTTGGCTGAAGTCTTACCGTAAAGGTGAAATATATTATCTATAACTAGAAATTACTATTTAACTGACGTTCCTGATATTTGCTGTGCTCTATAACTTAATAATTTGTTAAAAAATGTTTGTAACTTTCATTGAATTATTGGGCGTTTTCAAGTTTGATTTCCATAACACACTCTACCCGCCTCTGTTTTTTTGGGAATTAACTTATCTAATCCACTTTGTACGCGCAAAAATTACAAATGTTGAATGTGAACATCTCCGACAAGTAGAATCTGTTGGCATTGTTTCGAGGTTAGCGCAGTGCAAATCTCATTCGAGTTGGGGCACTTCGCCTCTGGCTGAGAATAAATCCTCTGAGCAACGGATAGTTCGTGACCTATCAATGCATTATCCTCATGGGCATCCAAACTTACAAAGAGCCTCACTCTGTTATTGTCCTGGAGATAAATCGAAAAGATATAAACTGTCCATGTAGAAATAAGGAGAAAGTGAGCAATTACGTTAATTGCATAATCCTCAAAGAATATGTATTCAACAATACGAGAGAAGTAAGAATCCTGATAGTTATTTCTTTATACCCTGGCAATAGAAATAGTATTTAGACAATCATTATTTAAAAGTATAATGCATGTTTTTATATGGTTGTTATTATAAATAACTCTTGAGCGAACAATAAAATACTGTTTTTGTCAAACTATTTGTAAAATCAGATGATTTTATTTAAAACCATAATATTTTAATTGAAGTGAAATATACTTCTAAAATTCTGCAACTGGAATATCTCATTCTAAAGTGATTTGTTTTCACTGATATTCGGTCTCAACAGTGGGCCAGAAATTAGGTGTACCAGAGTATCAAATACAGCTTATTAATTTTTGGATTTAAAATTGTGTATTCTTATTACAGTAAATGAGTTGTCAGCCTAAGTGGTTTTTGTAAATTTAGCCGTATTAAACCACGAATGAGGTAGGAAATCCATAGGGATTATTAATTCACGAATTCAATCTAATTTTAAGAATTTTCCTCTCAAATTCTCTCTATGCGTTTGTTAAATGATTCGTTGGGTTTTAAATAAAATTTATATCAACGAGATGGTTTGTGCGCGAGAAAGATAACATATTTTCCTCTTTTGGGATGCTTTGTTAGTCTCGTGTTCCCTTCACGTCGATATTCTCTCTTTTTTCCTGTCTTTTCAATTGAAATAAAGAAATGAGAGGAATAAATGCAGTGGAAAGGCCACAAATGGAGGGCCAATTAATTACGCCACTCCCCTAAAGAACAGACTTTGTCGCCATCTTCTTCGTGCCCCCCGCAGCCTCCAAAAAGATGGATATAATCTTCCACGCCATCTGCTTCGCGCGTCCACCCGCAGCGTTTACTGTTTCCACTCAATTTCACGGACGCTATTACACCGAAGCCGAAATCATCGGGAATTGCCTAAATTTGCCATAGGACAGAGAATGAATTCCGCCGATAATTGTTAATTTTTGGTCGTTGTTCCAGTCAAAGGTCTTCCATTTCGGCGATTGTAATTCCGTCCGTCTAATAGGTTTTTTGGCGGCGAATGCGTTATCTTACCGAGGCGCAAATTTTATGGGCGATTGAAATTTTAGCGATAGGGAGGAGGCAATTTTCCCGTCGGCCACGCCATGAATCGCTTCCGGTCGACTTCCATTGTCCCGCATATCGAATTACTTTGCATTGATAGAGCAGTGCATTACCATGGAGGATGATTAACTCATCATTTTTGGAACTCGGATTTTATATCGCAGTTTCCGTATAATTTATGTAATTGATCCAAGTCGGGGAATTATTTTGAGAGACAATAAGTTCATTCGGCTTCATGAAGGCTTTTAGACATGCATCATCGATGAATGAGTAATCTATAAATTTTTAATTTGTGCCTTGTAAAACGCTTATTTTCTAATTATGCATCATACTGAATAACATTGAGATACGAGGTTATAATCTCAAATACTATATGTATATATCTCAAATGTATAATCTCAAATACTATATGTAATGGTTATGCAATTCTGTAAGACCAATATTTACATACATCGGAGATGTACATATTGGTCCACTTAATGAGAGGAGGTATATAGAGGATTTTCTTTTTTAGCTCTTGAAAACCCCTTGAAGAGTAAAATAAATTTCCTCAAATGGTATTGCAGCTAGTTTAGTGTTCAAGTTTTCAAAATTTCATCACCATCATAAAATGATTATATGGCGTTGAGAACATTCCTGCTTTGAAGGTCCCCTTGTTCTCACAAGATGGTAATTTTGTTATGTATTTGACATGTATACATCCGATTTAATATGATTTTGGGTAAAATTAGCCTGTTTATGGGAAATTTTGTTAAATATGGAAATGATTGTTTCACAAGCTATTTCCTTGCTACCTTTTCTGAATCAATGAAAACACTTCTAGCTCGTCGTACGTGTGTTTCTAATGTATCTGGTCAATTTTATTGCGAATTGGTGAGAGTGAGTAAATTAAAACAAAACCTTTCGAATCCAGCTGTACTAAATCAATTGAAAATGGTATCGGCATTGACTTACAGGTCATACTTCTGCTCTAATGTTTGTATCTAGCCTCTTTGTTGCTCTTTTTGTTCTCTTCTACTCCTCTATTTTCCCTTCCTCGACTTTTACTACTGGGATCATTAAGAGAGGACGGATTTTGACAGTCATTTTTATGATTTTAGGAAGTGTCGCGAGCGCTAATTTTTTACATCTCCTCCCACCTTCCTCTCGGTTTTCCTTTTTCCGAGCCGCTACAGAAACCATTTGAAAAGGAGAATATTGCGCGACCCTTTATTTTGAAAAATTTTTATGGCTCTCTCGCAGCCATTTCTTCAAGCTTATTGTACTGCTCGTCCGGAACTTACTGCTCGATTTTTATAGCCTCTGAGCAATATATTATTTATAGGGAACGATAGCTCCTTATCTCGTGCAGAAATGTTTCTATTTAAAATCCTGATCCAATAATGGTTCTGTTGCTATTTGTGAATCCTCCATCATAAAAATAGTGAGAGTGACGTGAAGTTGCGAAAGTAAGACTTGAATAGAGATTACTTTTGCAAAAAACATTGGTTATTAAAACACGTGTATGAGTAATATATAGTGATTTAATCCATAAAATAGTAATATATAATTCTGAAACAGTAGTAAAATATTAACTATAACAGTATTCTTTTTTATATCCGTTAGGACAGTTATATGCTCTATTTGTCTTGATGAAAGGCATTTTCTCAATGTAATTTTTATTGTGTGTAACTTCGAAAATGACTATAGGTTATTTAAGTACTTATGTGAGTATTCTATAGTAATTAAATCCGCAAAATAGTTGTTATAATATAATAATAGTAACATAGAAATAGATTATTATATGTAAATAGCTAACTTTATTTGATCTACCTTGGGAGAGGACTAGCATATTTATTTTGAGGAGAAATCTATTTTCAATTGTGCATCAATATACGCAAACCGTATTATCCGATATAATAGCAAAAAGTAGCTGGGACACGAATTTGGATAAGATTTAATATTATCTCCGAGTGATATTTTCGGCTAGAGCGAACCGAGATTCTATCGTAAGGAATCCGTTTTCATAAGGCCTTTTGGTATTAATTTCGTCTCGTATTTGATCGATAGTTATCGTAAAATGTATAAGTCTGGAAAACTCGATACAAATTGCTCCTATATTGAATATCTCCGGCGAAAAAATAATTTTCTGACTCGGCGGAGGTCGAAATTGTTCTTTGAGAAAAGAGTTGCCACAAGTTGAAACCAAAGCGCTCTTTTCCCTTTCTCTCTTCCCTTTTATTTCCCAAGAGGCTCGAGTGTTGGATGGCGGTTCCGAGGAAATGAACGAAAAGCAAAGAAAGGAATGATCTTACTTCTCCATTGCGACCCGGGAAGAAGCTAAATATCTCCTGCCAACACTGATGGAAGGGGCAGCCTTGTTTGTTTTCTCCACTTTGAACACGTATATTTCATGGCGCCCCCTACCCATAACCCTTTGCATCCCCCCGTTTTCTCTTACTGCTCTCTCAATCAACCGCCCTCCCTTCTTTGCCCTTTTTAAGCCGTGTTCTTCTTCTTCTCCGTTGTCAGGGGATAGCAGTTGCTCAAGAAACTCATTTCTTTTGCGCTCAATTCGAACTTTATGTTACTTTCTCTTCCTCCTCTTACTACTCTCGCGGCTTACGGATAGATGCAAACGTATACATATTTGGCAAGAAGTAACTCAGTACTTATAAATATCTCAATTTAGGCGTTTTAGTGGACTCTACTAAGGCCTTCACTACAATATGGCGTTTAATTAATCTTTCCTATTTACTAAGGGTTACCGTGCATCAATAAAAGGATGCATTTTTTCAGTATCAATCAATCGACGATCAACTATTTTTATTGTGATACAGGTACGAAGTGAATTATAATTCCCATTATTTCATCTTAAATTTATCTATGAGAGAAGCTGTGATCGGCTTTAATTTCTAGATACGTTGTTTTTCCAATATAAAACTCTTTACTATCACTGTATATATATATACTGTGAATGCCACCTTGTTCTAGGAAACTCTTTTAAACATTGTAGAGGCACAGTGTTTGTCATAGTATTCGTGAGTCCTATTAAAATTTTTAGTCATTGTGCTCCGTTCTAAATATTTAATTTATGAGTTAATAGTTATTTATGAACTTAATACTCAATAATTTTACGCTATCTGTGACTATTCGTATTGATTAGTACATGATCTTTAATCCTATTTGTGATTTTTTGCCTAAATGAGTAAGCATTTCAGATTTATCACAAATTGATGGTTTAGAGATAGGGATGGAAATAGGCTTCTAAAAGACTAAACTAACACCGTAATGAAGGGGATCCCATAAACATAGATGCCCATACTAGTGACTATAGGGGACCCTAAAATATAATTCCCGTATCTGATCATTCGAGACGAATATTTTTTGGTGCCTCACTTGAATCAGCGTATGTAACTAGAATGTGAATCAAAAAGGTTAATATCGCAACTTTTACTCACACTTTTCTATTCAAAGCTTTCTATGTTACAGCTTTATAATATTTATAACAGTAATTGGCTTCGAGTTAAAGAAGATTTATATTTTTATAAATTATGCACAAATAATTGACATAGTCCTTTATTTTTGTAAGAAGAACTCTTTATATTTCTTTAATGAATTGAGTTAGCCGAGAACCGTTTAGATAGAATATCTCAGCATTAAAATGTTATTAAGTGCTATCTCTAGCCGATTAAGTGGAAAAGCATTTCAAGTTATAAATTGTTTTTGCATTATCTTTAATCCCTCCTCCCTGTTACCTAACTTATAACCGATTTACTTCCCCCCTTTTGTTTCTTTCGCCAAGCGTATTTGTCACTTTCTCGCCAGCAGATTTCGGTCCATTTTCCTCTTCTTTTTCGCATTTATCCCTTTTCAATCTTTCATCTTCTTCCCCTCTTGATTGCCCCTCTCTTTCCCCAGCCATCATCACCGCTTATCTCCCACTCATCAGTTTTCTCGTAACTCACTTTATCACTTTTCTGTCTCCCATTCATTCTTTATTACTAGCAGACGTTTCTATTTGGACGCATCCAATGAGGAAACTGTGTAAGAATGCGATTACTTTGTCATAAGACATTCCATCTCTCCCCTTTAGATTGATACGCCTTCTTCTCTTTGTTTTATCTCTTCTTCTTTCCCTCTTTCTTTATATTTATTACTTTTCGCTCGTTCTCGCTCGCCTGGGCAAGCGATCTGCTCGCTCCTTCACAAGGGTAAGTTTTCCGAGGAAGTCTTCTAAATGCTCGCTAATCCCCATTACCTCCTTATCTCCTCAGTCTTATATGCTTTGAGAAATTCGTTTCTCTTTCAACTCGTTGACTGTTGATGGCTCGGAACTTCGATACCTTTTATGTGAAGTTTTCGGAATTTACAAACGTGAAAATTCTTCTCTAATCTGAGAAACAATGTCTCCGGCGAAAATCGCACGGATTTTATTAAAGATTTTTGTTTTCGCCTCACAACGGCAAATTTACGGATAATGATACCGTGCTATGAATGTGAAATCAAGAAATTGAATCCTTTTGTTTGTTTCGATTTCTAACTCCTTCGTTTAGATTTGAAGCTTACGGTAAACCAAGTGGCCGTTGGTATTCTTTAGAGATATATTTTTTGGTCATATATGCTACGTATGTATGTCGCGCAAATATGTTCTGAATTTTAATAGCATTCTAACACTTCAGCGAATATCTTAGTTTATGAGGGACTCTAAAGATATTTTCTGGGACTGTTATCGTATCGTGGAGTGATATGGTGCAATTCATAATTTTTGCATAAATTTCACAAAATAATTACTTTTATTTGGTAGTAGTAGACGAAATGAGTAGATAAACCCAGTTTAAAAAACTAACTAACTCTTCCTTATACTTTTTTACGATTAAATACTTAAATTTGTTTCAATTCCCCAGGAATGTAAGAAAGTCATAACCTTTTTCATGGGTGGCAGGTTATCTACCTTAATCTCCTCATGCCCATTCTCTGGTTCAATCTTCTGGTAAAATCTTTCTTATCAATAATAACATTTTAATTACCTGGTAAACATAATTTTTTTATTACACCGTTACTTTCTGGAACCTTAAATTGTGTTATCTCTCACCAAAGTTCAAAAGTATTCCGCTCTCAGTTTTGATTCCTTAATATATTTTTTTGTGAAAAAGTTTAGTGGAAAGAGCAATGTTTTGATATTTATTATAATAACTTTAATATTTTGATATCTAAATACTAAGGATTTTTTAACTTTAATATGGATTAACCTATATCTTAGGTCAGTGATCTCGCGTATACCTCTGGACGAGATCATGCTGCTCGTAATCAATCTTTCCAAGGAGGCCCAATTAGAGAGTTATCCTTTAGCTCTCCGTCGCTTCAACTCACGCTTCTGTCTTTGTATTTGCAAGAGTCTTTGATAATTTCCATCTATCCGAACAATCGCTGCTGAGGTGTTGCTAAGTCCCTGGGGGACACAAAGGAGCCTTAGGAGGGCTTCGAGGGAGGGGATTATGAGATAAGGAAAGGGGTTGCTGCGAGATAAGTAGACGATGGTATAAGGTGGAAGAATGTGAGGAGTTTTATAGGATTTGCGGCGAAAAGCGACTGTTCCACGCCTTAAGCCAATGCCGACAAAGTGTGCAGCCATTTGGGCGTAAAGGGATTGTTCCCAGCTAGGATTTCTTTTGTATTCCCCCTCTATTTCGCATAATCTTCTTTTAATCGCGAATCTTAAGTATTTTACACCGCCGCAGTTTTTTACTTAGCGAGGAGCCTTTTGTCTGGATGTATGGGTGCTCAAGAATGTTACCGTTTAAAGCTTCTTAGATTCAGCGATTGTCTAGAATTTGGTTCGCACTTCTTTACTGGGCAATCTGTTCTGCCTTTATCTACAATTATTTTTATTCATAATGATCCGATTGGGACAGAGCCCAGCAAGTCTTTCAGGGCTTGAAACCATATCTCGACCTAAATCTCTAAATGCCTTTAAACGTAGATGCAAATAATTCAGGAATAGTAGTATAAAGATAAAAGTAATGGATGAAAATGATATTTCATTTTGTTACAATTTTGTTGTTGTATTGAAGATAAAATGCTATACATGATGAAATTACCAGCTTTAATTCTACTCTGAGATGCAGACTTTGATTATTCTTCATTGATTGAATACATTAATATAATATTGATTAATACATCCCCTGCCGCACGCCGAAAGGCGGCTTGCAGGGTTCTTACGTAGGCTTAGGCATTAGCAACCTCAGCATTTATATTATTTGCATTCGTAATGAAGATGTCTATTGATTAAATTCAATTTCTTCTCTGCGTCATTTTCAAATAAATTGTTTTAAGCCATATCATTCAGCCTGAAGGCCGGTTTCATCTTCTTAGTTTCACCTCATCTTCTCTAACATTAGTTACCAAGAGTTACTAGTTGGGGAGAATGAAGCTTATTTGGTAGAATGAGGAGTGAATGCTATGAGCGGGTCATGTCAACGTAAGTGATACACAATGACTCTACGAATATCACTTTTCTTGGCATCACATAACTTGAAACTTTTATAATGTATAATCTGATGCTGCGAGGAAAATACGGGGAATATATGCCCAATCAAAAATACTAAAATATGAGGACAATAGAGCACGGATTGATTATTTGGGCCTTGTCATTGAAGAAGTTCATTTTTTCCGGATACGATACTCAAGGGTAACAGATTAAAGATGTGGAATTATGACGCATTCACCTCCCTGCCACGCGCTGTAAGGCAGCTCAAGAGAGTCGTCCGTAGGTGTTGATTTATCCATACCTTTTCATCCCTGGACAATTGAACGGAATTCGAAAAAATTGGCAGCGAAATTATCCCGCAATATCCGGCATGTTAATGCGAAGCGTTGAGCGAATTACAAGCGGCGATTATTAAATCAAATTGAGTTCGAGTTTATACACGATCTTATGACTAACGCGCTGAATGTATTCGATGTTGATATTGTTGTCCACTCATCAACACTTTCGTAATCACCTCCTACGATAGACGTGATGACTATTTGATCCAATCAGCTCAGTCACATCACGCGGATGACAATTTCATTAGTTTATATCGCCGTGCCCTTTGCCACCAGTGATTGCATTCAAAACAGTAGATTAGGCGAAAGGATGGAAATTATCTCCTTCGCTAACTCTCCTCGTCGCGGGAAATAAACCGAGAGATGGCTTTGTGTCCATATGTATTATTCAGCGAACAATTTTCGTTCCCCGAAACAAAGAAAAAATCGCGCCATTCAGCTCCCGCTTTTTGCGCGGAAAAACTTCCTGCACTGCGCATTGAAAGGACTGTATCTTAAACGGAGAGAACGTACTTCGGGTGAAAAAATGAGCGGATAAAAGGAAAATCCGTTGGGTTTTGTGCAGTCTCAATGGGACGGATATAACTAATCCTTAATCGCGTGTAGTCCGCAGTGTTCTCACGGCAGCCAACTCGGCGACTTTTCTCCTGCATTCATCGCCTAACTGTGGGAAAGTTGCCCGCCTTCCGCCACCTTTACCCTCCCTCCCTCGTTAGCCCTCTCGCATTAGGGCGAAACCGTACGCCTCTCTTCCGTTTTCAATTTAATTAGCGATGACGAAAGCAAACTACCGGCTACAAATAATAACCTTCCCGGGAAAAGTCTTCCGTAGCGTGCGCAAAGAGAGAGCTCGGATCCGTACAAAGTGCGTTTGTCTTACCCGTCGAAAAGAGGTCGCCACTGTTAGTTATTACACATTAATTAACTAATTGCGATGGGGTTTTGTTTCGCCGCGAAATGCCCCTTTTCCCCACGGGGGGCATTGTTATCGCTGGCGTTACCTCTCCGCTGCACCGGCGCATGCGCGAGAAAGAATCCCTCGATTTTTATTATTCATTTGTCGGGAACACAAGAATCCTGGCTCGGTTTTTTCCTTCCCTTAAATTTTTCAGATCGAAAAAAGTAAGAGGGAGATTCATAAGCGCGTTAGGTATTCCCCATCTGGAAAAACGAATATGAAATCTCCGGAGAAAAAATTAGAAAAAGTCGGGAAACTTTTTTCGCGGAGAAGTAGGAGTTTAGCGGTTTGGGGGGAACGGGAGAGGGGGGGCTGTAGATGAGAGGGGTTGAGGGAGAGGGACTTGGAAGGGAGGGGATTTCAGGGGAGCGAGATTGAGGGGGAGGAGTTTGAAGAAGAGTCCGCGGGAGAGGAAGAGAAAAAATGCATTTAATCCGAGTGTCGCATTGGAATTAACTGTGAGCGATTGCGCAATCAGTAGCGATTCGAGGAAGCGGCGAAGGAGGTCACCAAACTGTCTACAACCCGTCATTCAGCCGCAACTAATTTGGAAACCTATCGAAAACTGTCATCAATCTTTTCCACATGCACGAAATAAATCCGTTCGGGATCCCTCTCAGAAGGGGAAGTGGATTTCATTTTCCACCACCTGCTCTCTCCCTTTTCTGAATATTTGCAGTAATTTCCCATCTCCTCTCTTGATTTCTTTCCTTCCTCCTTCGTTTCATCTCTTTCATTTCTCATTACCTCCTCTTTCCGTCTAAACGCAGGCCCCTGCGTCGGAGTCATGCGAATCCGATACGAAATATTCAAAATTTCCGAAGAGCGTCTCTTGTTTCAGAGTAGCTGTATCACTTCCTTTCACTTACCTTTGCAAGGTAAGGTTCGTGCTCTTTTTATTTCTGATCATTTTCACCCTACTTCGTACGAATAAATAACTTATTAATTTTCGCTGTTCAGAGACACACTTTATGCGTGTTTGGATTGCATTTAAAAACACTTATGTCCAGTCTAACGTTATATACGTAATCTTTTTTGTTGAATTGTTTTATCGATACTCCTATAGATTGCTGACCATCTTGTGATAAAAAATCAATAACGTTTTAAATGATTGCGTTCATTGTATCTTTTTTGTGGTATCTTAATTCGTTGCAAATATTTTATAATTTGATGATATACATTTCAATATCTATGATTGTACATTCTATTAAACTATTCTGTACCTTCATCACCTCACTATCTAGCTTTTATGCTAACTCATCATACATAGTTATTCTGTACTCTAGGCTTACCCAAACTAGCCTATCGCAGCCTCCATCAAGTGATTCCATCGTTATATATATACGGGTTATTATTGATATTATATTTCGGAGATATTATTATTAATATTATTATTTCACAAATTATTATTCTATTTAAATCCCAGGTTTAAGAATTTGATTTCCTTTGTTATCAAAGTTTTTTACGTTCAAAGTTAAATTTCGCTCATTTCAGAAGTTATTAAATTCTCTTCGAATATTGGGCTATATTGTTGAAAATGCTTTTCGTTCTTAGTTTTGCTTTAATAGAATGTGTAAAATATATTATTTAAATTATTTACCCGCTATACTTTGTATTCCCTTTATGTCGCGTTAGTTTATTTTCCGTATTATTCCTTGTGATGGTAAACAGGCACTCTCTACATATAAAGTTGTAGAAACGTAATACATTTTAGCCATCCTAATATTTAAGTCTATCCCATTACGAGCTCTCCTTCGTTCATTCTCTCTCATTTATAGTTGTATGTATCTTTCCCTCCCAACTCATCTTCCCTCTGCCCTCTCTCCAAGTTTGTTACTTTCTCTGTTTGCTCTCTCATCCCCAAACCACTTTCCTCCATCGTGCATTGCAGTCGTATACTCTTCAAAGCGCACTTCCTTTTTCCCCACTATTCTCTATTTCTCGCTTCATTTTCAGCTTCCGTCGCATAATCACCATCTCTCTGCTCTCATACTCACCCATCCCTTATCTCCCTGATGTCCTCTTCCAATTGTGTAGCTGTTAATCTGCCTCTTCACAGTATTATTCGTCGTGTTCTACTTTTATTTTTCTCCTGTTTCTATCTCATTAGTTAACAATGGACAAATGAATTCCATTTGTTATCTTTTTTTATTTCTTCCCGTTTTGTTCCTTTGCACATTTCCTACGTCTGCTTAAAATGTTCTTCGATTATGTATATTCGTTGACATATTTTAATTCATTAATATATTACGAATATGGGAATCTTTTTTAATATTATTCACATTATTTCATGTCTCCCTCATCAATGGATTAAGTCTATAAAAATTTCATTATCCATTTATTAACAAGTACTTGAGCTTCTGTAAGAATATGGCGTAAGATATTCCGTATATTGTATGTTTTTACAGGTGTAAATTATCTTTAAATATTTTTCACCAAGAGAGGCTGAGCTGACTATGTTTTCAATGGATTTTCTCATTATAATATATCATAAAAAAACTGAAATCCTATTAACAGACACAGAACTGATAATCATATTAAATAACCAGATTAACTTTAACATGTGCTATGATCTAAAATATACTACGTGAAGTTTTAAAAATGTAGGGTATTTTTCTATGATGTCGCTGCATCATTCTTCGAAGGTGAAAATCAGAGACGATTTCACTAAGGAGTTTTAAGATAAGAGAAATTCCTTATATCTATATATATGCAAATAAAAGTACTAGTTCATGTAAAAATCGTAGAAAACTGGCAATGTTCTCGACCTTAGCTATCGAGATGCTTCTACTCCGACAACGACGAGGCATCATCGATACGTTGTATCTTCGTTGCGCTACAGCGATAGTCTCTAGGACTTGCTCACTCTTCTCTTGCCTTTTTAATCCCGCTTCCCGCTTTTATCCAAACTCCGCTGTCACTAGAGGAATGCAAACCTGGGCCCTTGATCTCTGCGGTATGAGCAGACGACTCCTCGAAAAGAAAGTTGGACGTGTGAGAGATAGCGGAGGAGGGCTTTGAAGGGTTAAGATAGGCGGGGGGCAGAAAAAAATAACGTCACAGGGCGAAATCGTGTGTCACGTCTAGCACTGGATTCCTCAGACCAAATCCCTTTTCACGAGTGTGCCCTCCAATTGGAATTCCGGCGGCTCGGACCTGTTCGTGCCGTCTCCCTCATTTCCTCGTTCGCCTCCGATTTTCTCACATATTTTATCTCGGAATTTGCGAATTTTCTCTCGTCCTCGCTGTTTCGTGTCGCCCCCACGTCTCCTTCCGCGCTGAATATTTATTAGATCAAAGAAGGTAAATACTCCCTAAGGGGTTTATGTCGCTGAAATGACTTATGAAAAGCCGATTTACTGTGTTTAGACGCTTCCCCGATTTTACAGCTGACGTTAATTGAACGATTAGAGGACAATTTCCCCGGTTGGGAATGTCTTCAATTGCTTACGTGCTGAATTTTTGTTTCGTTTCGTGGTCTTGCGCTTACGCTAGGTCCTAATTCGTTCACATAAGGAATCCTGAAGCATAGAACCAGGCTAGCAGTTTTTATTCGTATACAATCTTTCCAGTCTACTTCAACGGTGAAGTTAATTTTTATTTGACCTGCGTGAATCACTTCCATATATAGTCAGTAAAAATAGTAAGTGGATGATAAACTCGAAATAATAATGAGTCATTTTCTTTTTGATTTTTTCGATTAAAATATTTAATTAAATTGGAAGTACGTTTTCTTGACCATAAAAATAGTCAATCTTTCAAATTTCCTGCTTCATAAAATCAGGGTATGCCTGTAGCTGACGCATCGTTCAAACAGTTTCTTTATTTATAAAAAGTAATTACTTATATTTTGTCATAAAATGAGCTCAACCAGTCATGAAGAGTATGTTAATATGATTATTTTGATGGTTTTAGTTCCATGCAAGCAGTTAGAATACTTGACTATACTATTCCATCAGATGAATAAAGGAGCAAAGCCTAGCTTTTCATAAATGACATTCTTTGTTGAAGCTCTTCCTTTTTTGGAAAATTATATTACCTTATAGACATCTTCTGTTAATGAGATACATTTAGTTTCATTTTATCAAATTATATTACCTATTATATTAATTTAAGCGTATTTACAATTCCCAATTACATATTGTCCGTGCTTTTTACATAAAGTTGGAAAAAATGTTGAATGTTGAAATGTAGCAAACATATTTGATACATCTCTGACACTTTGGCGCCCTCTTCATAAATTCAATGCAAGTGCCTAGGTATTTAATTTACATTCCAGTACTCCATGAATCTCCGGAGGATCGGTTACAGCGAGGGAAAGAATAAATATCTGCAAAAATACTGAAACCATCATCCTTAGTAAGAATTTAATCGCTGCTAGGCTTACGAACTAAACCTCAAGCCATCTGATACTGAAAATGTTTCAAGAAATTGCATTTTTCACCCGGAGCCTTTGACCAATGTTAAATAAATATATAGTTTTCACATTTTTCAAAACCGTGGGCTTAGTTCGCTGCGAAAAAGTAATTACAGCTACGTTTGTAGCCTGGGGAGTGATTATATGGGATTATTTCGGCTTCTATTTAATCTCCTCCTTCACCTCCATATTTCCCCTTTTATATTGGACTCCTTTTCGCTTCTCGAAGCAACACTTTGCTCTGACCGCGCAATAATCCACGTTCCTTTACAGCGAACACAGGCGATATGAGGCCAAAGGGTGCGGTCTTCTCTGAGGAATGCCTCTCTTTTGCGTCAACATGCCTCCTCCTTGTCCCTCAGGAGGATGGCCAATCTCATCCGGCGAGGGAATGATAACCCCGGATCTTTTCCGGGCCCTTCACCGGCCCTTTTTTAAATTTATCCTCCCGCGGAAGAAATTAGATTCCCCGCTGAAGGGACGAAAGTTTGGATGCCTTCGAGTTTGTCCCAGCATTATTAACAGTGAGTCGTTTTAAAAGATCCTTTGAGGGTTTGGTAATTTGAATCAGTTACCTTTTTATATCGTCGTGTGGTTACGGCAGGACATTAAAAGCTAGTATATTATACCATTTATGCAGTTTTTCTGAAGTATGATGATAACAAATTAATTTAAAAATATATTTTCCCTTAAATAATGTGTTATAATAAGGCTTCTCTCTTGCAGATGTCTCTTTGCCAAAAAATTAATTTAAAGTGAAGTTCTTACTTTAAGCTTTTTAAGAATTTACGCCTGAATATGTTCGTAATCAGTTATCAGCGAACTTATGTTTCCAGAGATCAATACAAGTATCGGATGGAAAAGTTATTTCCAATTAAACGTTGAAACACCTTGCTATTAATATACCACAATACACCGCACGTTATTTACCTTAAATAAATATTCGGAAAATAGTGAACCGGAAGTTTTTGTTGAGAGGATACGATATCTAGTCATGGATCCACATGGTTATTCGATTTTAGTTGAGATTTTTCGCTTCTATTCCTTGGTTTGTTATTTATGCTTTATTATGTCAATGATGTTTATGTTAACTTTTGTTATCTTTAATGTTTTATTTTTCCAAAGAAACGCTTGGAAAAGGTTATAGTATTAGTTTGATATTGTTGTCATGTGGCGGAACATCCAAGCAGATACAAAGCCGTACCAGCAGCATGGAAATAATCAATACAATTTTTTTTAATGCAGTGTTTTATTCGTCCTAAAACAAATTAGTTTTGAGATATCGACATACAATTTTTAATGTGCACAAGGTGAACTTTAGTGAACTCCTAATCCTTTGTAACAGAAGATTACGGTTCCTCATCTTATTAAGTTTCGATTATATCATTTTATGGACCGTTTCGTAGTTATAGTCGCTTTTTATATATAAAGAATTACATAATGAAGAAATTTTACTTTAATGGCACTTTAATTTGAAAATTTGCGACATATTTCCAGTATATTTCATCTTCGTTTTGAGCCATGAAAAATTAACCATCACAGTTTCTTCACCTCTTTCTGTATCCTTTTCTATTCCTCATCTCCCTCACTCCCATTCGCCCACTTTGTCAATCATTAAGCCCCTCTCCTCCACATCCCCCCCAACTCCTCTTATTTTCCAACCCAAGAATTCGCGAAACTTCTCCCTCAGAAATAAATTGGTCTCCTGGGAATATTTCCGTGCTTCAACCGAACAAGATTTCTAAGGCTTCCTCCGACAACTTGCGCCGAGATCACTTCGTTCTTCTGCTTTTTTTTAGTTCCTCTACTTCCCGCCCCGCTCGGTGGGGTAGCGGACGTCAGCGTAGTCTGATGGGAAGGAATGAAGCGTTTTGGATGGGCTTATTAATCTCAAGGGAAAAATATAATAAAAATGAGCGAGACAAGGATTTCTATCGTTATTATCAGGGACTTTTTTCGTTCGTTCTTGGGAAGTCCTGGGTATCAACCTAGGCTAAGGAGGCACTTGAAGATATTCCAGTTTAACTGCTCGCCTCGATGATATAATTACGCGGTTTTGGATAGAGTTTGCTCTTCTCGTGAAGAATCGCATTCAAGGGAAGTTTCCAAATGCATTTTGGAAATACACAAGACGTCAGTTGGGTTGATATTAGATTTTCAGATTTTATTTCAATGTGTAATCTTCCGCTCAAGTACTACCATAGTATGTAGTATATATAATTTGACATGCACGAAATTTAGTAAATGTATTTTGCATTAAAATACGATCCTCTTGTTGATGAGTTAAAATTGAAATCAATATTATTCCTTGCATAAGTTTAATGCTTGCTTGGATTTTTCTGAAATTTAAATTTCAAAAGCTATACCTATTTTTAAATTTATTAACGTGCTTAATGTGTCATCAATACATCTATTTAAACGTTTTAACTGTTTACTCTCGATACTGAAAGTCTTACTTTAAATCACTGAGAAAAACCAAACCAACAAGTCCCAGAATATGAGAAAGAACCATGTTTTTGTAAATCGAAGTAACTTTCCATGCGGAAATAGTATTCTCCGTCAACTTTTTCACGATAAAGTGTCTCCGAAAGCATCGACAGCCTGTCGAAAACTTCGTCGAACACTTCGGATACTATCGTTTGCCTTTAAAACGCCGTATTCCCTGCGGTTTCCAGTGTATGTGACATAAAAAACTGCTGCAAGGGCCCCATAACAACGCAGTTCACAGCGTTACTACTTCGGGAGAACACTCATGAATTGTCTCCAACCCCCGTTGTCATGACAACGCTCTGTGCGCCATGAACATTGACCACCCATTACATGCATGAATCTGCATGGATAATCTGCTTAAAATGGGTTAATGCTCACGAAAACTTCACCCTCGTAGTGTTTTATCTTTTACCTCACAGACGTCCTGTTTTTTTCTCGTATCTCTTCAGCAGTCAAATCATAATTTTCAAATATTTCAATTTCCTATAATTCAAGCCACCACCATCTCCATTAGGACATATCTTAAAGACAAATTGTTGCTTCCTTTTATTCGTGGTTATATAATATCACATTTTAAAAGTATTGATAGCAAAATTTGGATGGTGCGTGGAATTTAATTATGAATTGCTCTTATTGATTCATTTGTATTCTGGAAGAAAAATTAAAAAAAAAATCTTACTTCTCTTCCTGCCATAAACAGGTTAATAGGTATGAATAACATTATTTGATCGGCATGTGTAATTAAAAATTTCTCTCTATCTAATTATTAAAAAATGGAATGAATTCCACTAAATTTCCTGAACAGAATCAAACCAATTAAATTAGATTAGTTTTCATCACATGGGTGTGATTATTTTCTCATATTGTCTGTTTCGTTGTAGTGCTCATCCATTTTATGATATTTAGTTTAACCTGTGAAGAAATTACTTCACCGATATTAACTGGCTATCTGGACTATTTTTTCGGTTTTTCAGCTTGTTCATTATCACACGAAGGTTTTCACGCAGTATTTTTATTTAAAAATTTTTCAATTATTTATTCTCGTTATTTTATCAGTTTTTTATAGTGAGCATGATAATTTCACGCTTTAAACTACGGCCTGACTCTTTCGTGCGTAAGTAAGAACTGAGCAATATCCTACACAAAGGGTTTCTATTATCGGCTATTTTCGATGCTTCAAAATTATATATGTCTTGTTAATACAGTTCATAATATTTTACCTATATCTCAATGCAAAAGATATGGAACACTGTTAATTTTTCATGAAATCTTTCCTATTTATTACTATTTTCCGTCGACAGATACAGGGAAAAGCGTGGAAGTGATAGTCTTTATTTATCGTTCCTTTCTCCACCTTTTGCTTGTTTAGAGCCGAGAGGATGGCAGTTTTCAACACACTTCATGTTATCCTTTATTCTTCTCTCTCGTCTAAAAATATCGGTAATCGAGCCGCTATTTTGCTCTCCACCTCTTTTATTATTCATCAGCTGTTTTGCTCGCTCTCCATTTTATACAAAGCATATTCTCGATTATATTATTTTTCGTATCAACCTGTCCTTTTTCTAAGGGATTCCAATGTCGTCATTCTTTTTATGGCGGCCTTTGACCTCCCTCATCTCCGGTCTCAACAAATCAGACGTTGATTATCCTCTCTATTTACCTATTCCTTCTTCTTTAATATCTCTTTTTTGTTTCCTTCTCTCTCTTTCTCTGACGTCAATACGAACGCTTGAAAATGTTTTTTATTCCACGAGTCTTCTTTGTGATGTAGCTTTTGTTTAACTTTTTCAGCTTGTTCAAACCTGGTCTGTTGGTTCTATCATTAATATCCGTTTCGTGATTTTGTCGAATTTTTGGCGCTCGAAAATTCTGCTTTAAAAATTGCAGTGACTTGTTTTTTCGTGTGGTCCGAGGTTTTTTTTTACTTTGAACGAGTTGCGGGATTTCGTATTTCATCGA
Source organism: Sympetrum striolatum (assembly GCA_947579665.1). NCBI lineage: Eukaryota > Metazoa > Arthropoda > Insecta > Odonata > Libellulidae > Sympetrum > Sympetrum striolatum. The sequence goes on from OX388345.1 coordinate 85,895,346, forward strand.
TGAAATTTTTATCGCGTTTTTAAAGCTGTATGGAAATTACCGAACGACTGAAAAATTATTTCAATATCTAAAATTTCTTCACATTTACTGATTTGTTTGGAAGAATCTTATTTAAATTTGCTGATATTATGCCTAAAAATGCAATTAAAGTTCGTAATTGATTCTTAAATTTCAAGGTGAAAAGACACTTGGTCATAGGGCTATTACTAGTCTCAGAAAAATACTCTTTGGTTAACCCTTATCCAATGTCCTGAAACAACTATTTTCCAACTAGGATCCGAACCCTGGCCCGTAGCACTACTAAGTACTAAAACTAGGATTCCTGACTCAGAGTTCCAATTTCAATCCGTTTTTCAAACACTCTGACATATATAAATTGAAAAAAAGTGAAACGAGGAAAACAATTTCGTAATTGAGTTAAGACGGAGATGCTATTTATATAGCATCTCGATCTTAACATTTTATCTCACTTCCTGTTGTGATCAGAGATATAATTCCAAGGAAGAATCGTGCAGTTTCTTTCCCTCTACGAAAGAGCTCTGCTTCATTTCTCTATTGACACTTCCTCATCTGTTCGCCCCTTTTTTATTTTATAAACCTACGTTCTTTTTCCGACGGAAAGCTAAAAATTAATTAAATCGCGGGAGAGGTGTCGCGCACAAAAATCTTCGCCGGAAGATTTTCCACTCCCGCCTTCGTGGGCACGTAGGCATCGCTTACTCTCATCTTTAAAACGGTCGCGGGTGCGACCTCAATCCGAATCCCGAGGGAGTCATCGGTTTTGCAGCCGACGTCTAACGCCCTCGCCGAACCTTTTGACGGCCTCTCCAGTCATCCAGTTCCAATTATATCGGATCACATCGCGTGCAGAGGAAAAAATGTGTTTCACGCCCGCACGAGGCGCAGTGCGGTGGAAGAAGCCGGGGGAGGAAGTGCCGGCACGCGCGACGCCCAACTTCCTCCGAGGAACAGCTGCGCGAAACGTTTTTCGAGTCCAAACGTGGCGCTAACTCATGTTCGCGTCGCTCCCAACCTTCGTGGTCCTTTTTTTCTGCCTCCGTCTGCAGCCGAGAGGAATTCGGGCGCGTTATAAAATCGGCGATGCGTGCGGGATCCGCCTCAATCTCGCACCACAATGCCGACGGCGCTTCCCCGCGTCACCTCGGCGTTCGTGTGACGAATAAATGGAGTCGTCCCAGTTTGCGATATGCTCCGAGACAAGCCCTGCGGGGAACTAATTAGGAGATCTTGGGAGACGACGGCGAGCGGGACTATTTGTTGCAGCTTTGTTGTGATTTAAGCGGAGATATTTTCGTGCTTGGCGGAGGCTGATAATAGTCTTGAGATGTTAGGGGTGTATTTGTCTCGGTTCATGAAAATGAAAATTTAATGCGCTTACCTATTTTCGTAAAGGTAGACTGGAGTGTATCGTCTTACGGAAAACAATGTAAGTTTGGGTGCAATCGATTAAAAGTTGTATTAGTAGCGTAGCTGTTTATAAATTTTATTAGCCTTCCGACAACTTCCTCATACTATTCGGAGTTTAGAGACGCCCGTAATTGATATGTATATATTTTAATGCTAAATAGTGCATCTCCGATCTATATATTTTTAAGCGTTATATTATTAAAATAATTCGTGTATCTTTTCATAATAGAATAAACTGGCGTTTTTCATTAATTAAAACAAAGAAATATACGTTTATTAAAATAAGTAATTATGATAATTTTGGAATTCAATGAAACATTTTTTCACTATTCATTACCGTTTTGCGCACTACAGTGATAAAGTTGCAGTGAAATTTATATTATCGTTATTACAATATTCCACTGAATTAATTGATAGGCACGCATGCGTATGCAAAGTTAAGATAATGTTCTCCGTGAGCGCTCCATCCTATAATTCTGAAATATATATCCCATAATTCTAAAATTTCGATTTAGCAAAGTTAATGAATATATGAAATCCCCTCCGATTAGTGATGTCTAAAATTAGAGTAAGAGGAATTCACTTCAGTTATTCCGACCTTCTCATCCCACTTCATTAATTAATAAGTACTGAGATTTCCAGAGTATCAATAACTCACCCTAAAGTAGTTCTTGTATTTGATCGCTTTAAGAGCCTTGAGGAAGCCTTAGAACATTATTTGTCTTCTCTGTTCCTACGGGCGAAAGGGGATAAAGTCCTTCCCCCTTGCTCACGTTTTAACCGGCCCTCTCATAATCCAACTGTTGACCTTTTCCTTTGTTGAGGGCCTCTCAGACCTTTAATACTAGCGATTCTGGGAAATGTTGAGGTACCGATCCCTCATCCGTACAAAACACTTGCTAAACCGCATCGCTCTTTACCCCACTTATAAACCGCATCGCCTCTCACCATCTCATTGTCTCTCGAAGAACCGATTAAATTGTGGTCCGTGAACACCAAACTTTGAAGCACACGACCTACTCTGGTCCTTTTATTTCTTCTGCCAACTTTTTATGATCATATTCCCAGCTGCTTCATTTTACTTAATATTCCTCGACAAAGATTTTAGTTAAAAGTGGACCAACGTTGCTATTTTATCCTTCCATGAGGGGAAACAGAGATCTATCATCGATGCATTTGAGGTAATCTTATGTCTATAGTTGAGAACGTTTCTCTTTTGATTTCCGTGCATTTCATTCTATTCAGGAAAAACTTACGTACATTTATCATGAAAGCTTATTACATCAGAGCTGCAATGCAGCATACTTTTTTTGACTTTTCATTTTTTTATGAGGCAAGTTATTTTTATTTTCCCATAGAGTTCTTTCGATTAAAGTTTTTCGAATCAGAATTTTTTAGAGCGAAATCGATCTTCTTATTTGTATTGGTTATATTATTCGCTTTTGCGTACAAAGAAAAATTCAATTACGTGTCCAAAGATGTGATAGCGTTCTCTTGAAAGTTTGTGATCAAGTTGTTTCTGTTGCTCATGAGATTTAAGCAAAATGCATCTCAGTTGATAAGCTTAAAGACGTTTTTTGGAGAAGAAAATGTTGGGGATGTGGGAACGACTTGGGAGTTACGATGCCTAAGTCACGTGAGACCTTCAGTAATTGTGAAATATTTCATCCCATCGCCGCTCAAGTAACCTCGTATGGTGTCTCTCTCTAACGAGTAATCAGTGCTTTATTTCCAATTAAAATTCGTTCATTGTTTTTCAAGAATCCTATAAGGTTATGAATTTCTAACAAAGTTAGGCAGCTTTGGAAGGAAACAAAAATCATTCGCTTCAGAAACGCTTTGCGGAAATTCCATAGAGTCCCCCGTGCCACTCATAGGGTCGGATTCGCTTAGCTTCTCATTAAATGCCGCCTTTCTGGTTCTCTCTTTATCCCTCCCCCATTTCCCGAAAATCCGATTGTCTTGATGCGGGAGTCGGATTCTGGGAGCAGGTCTCCAGTTATCACTATCTCGCCATGTATTCCCTCGTATCTGATTTGGTTTATTCAGATTTTATCTCTCTCCTTCCTCTATTATGTCCGCGGCAATTCCTACGGGTTCCAATTCGGCCTGCGATAGCTCTGAATTCTTAACTTCTTGATTGGAAATGAAGATTTCGCTGTTTGCGCGACGTGTTGGCACAAGGGAATTCGGAGGTCGCATTATTTGCACGCAATAACCGTTTTGAATAGCCCCAGCTGATTCCTAATTAATTCACCCGGTCGATTGCGGTGGTTATTATCTTTGAATTTGCCGGTTTCGATGTTTGACGGAATTTGCCTTCTACATTCGATCCAAAATTGTCTTTCTACATACTTGTGTTTGACGTACGATAAAATAATTTCGGTCGAATGGCCATTACAGTGTAATGATTTATATGCTATTATACGTATTTATGGATTCTCTCGGGAAATTCAAAATTTATATCCCGCAAATTTTAAAGGACTTTCTACTATCAATTGATGATCAATAGCGAGAGTGACAAGTTTTTGAACGATGAATGATAGAAATTCAATCGAGAAATTTCGCAGCTAAATAATGAAGCTCTTTATTATTAACGCAATTTCACTTTCGTTTTGAATACAGTATATAATTTATGCATTACATTCGGCTTTATAAATTATTGATTACTCTGTCTTATCCAATTCAATTAATTTCAGTGTTCAGTGTTATTCTGCCATGGAAATGGAAACAATTTTTCTAGTTTAGCAATAAATTATCGCATATCAATCTTGCAGTCAGTAATTTAGCATATAAACGTAGGAAGATTATCATTTTTTAAATTTATCCATTTGAAGGTAGGGAATTACGTAGGAAGAAAATTCAGTGTTTTGTGAGTATATATTAGATTCTTCTTTCAGTGGAATTTGAATTACTTCAATGAGTATTGAATATGCAAATAGAAGGATATTAAGTTTCGAACTATGCAGAAGATGGGTAATTGATTATATAAAAAGTATATATCAAGATAAGGCTTTCATTAATTCTTCCAAATCTCATCTTTTACCCTAATTTGTAGATTTGGATGAATATTGGATATGAAAATAGTACAATGTAAAATCACGAACCAAGGATAAGCAGTTGATTACGTAAAAAGTATTGTGAGTTCATGAATTACTCAAAGTCTGATCATTAAAACTCAATATGTTGCATTGAATGTAGGATACATACGATGAGATTTACATCCCAGCTGGTGGAAAATAATATATCATCTTTAGTGTTTCCCTTATTTACTAATTCAATCTGGGCTTCGTATTTACCTCCATCTAATCTTGAAATTTCTTTCCTTTGCCAGCCCATCTCCGCCTCCCACCGATTCCCACCGCCTCCACATCAATCCTCTTCCCCTCTCCGATAATCTTGTCCCTCTAAAACCTTTTTTTTTCTGTTTAAAGCCATTGAGAGTAGGATTCCTCGCCAAAGAGCCCGTCAGAACCCGTCCTTTACCGCCTTTTTCCCTCGTCTCAGATCACAAGGAGGTGGTAGATGTCGGCAGCATCATTAGCGCTCTCATTGTCTCACGTTCAATTGTTTCCAGCGCCCTCCAACAGATAGATATAGGACCCCCAAAGTTTCTCTGATCAATCTCCCCCTCGAATAGCTCTACTCCCTTTACGTCATAATCCTCGCCTCTCAACTTAACTTTATGCGTTACATTAATTCTGGCCTATCCTCGCTAATAAGCCGTCTCTCTATTTCAATGCAGCTGCTCTTTATCAGATGACTGTTAGTTACGCCTGTCTCTCGGATTACTGCGATTCATCTTTATTTATCGCTTCCCGCGTCACCCGATGCCGTCCCGTGAATTCCCCCCGGGCTTTTCTCGGATTTTGTTGTTTTCTTCGCGGATTCAATCAGCTTCATACTTAATGTTATGCGAAACAATTTTTTTTAGGGTTCAACTTCTGCTAGGAATGCTTCAGTCGTCATCAATTAACAAAATCAATTTTAATTGGGGATTTATAGTCTTAAAATTATTAATATTCGATATTAAAAAACAATACAACGCAATATGCCTTTTCTAACTACTTCAATGTAATATATCAGTCACAAAATAATGTAAATTTTTCGATTTTGACGTAATTTTCAAGGTTTTTGTTAGAAAACAATATATACCGGTGGCATAAGACCAAGGTGTAAAGTAAATCAGACATCATTGGTACCCGAGAACAAAAAAATCTAAGAAATCAAAGACGATCATAGAAATTCTGCATCTTTTTACGAAATTACCAAAATATCATTTACTTCTTATCTTTGCACTCTTAAGCCTACACCGTGATGTTACATCCGCTTTAAGTTCTTGAATATACTTTCTTTCATACCTTACTGTACTGCTGTTCCCTAGCATGCGACGTAATCTGGTCCTATCCAAATAATACTCATCTTTCAGCGATCAGTTACTACTAAATGTTTATTTTTCAGCAGTGGCATCTCGCTTCAGCCAATTACTTTAAATTCCATTCCGTCCACGGTCCCCGCTTCTGTTTCGTCGTATTTAACCTCTAACTGGCTCTCCTTACTCCCTTATCTCTCCATTTTATGTCATTTCAGTTACCCAGTTATCTCTTCCCTTCCTTACCCTTAAAACGCCACCTAAAAATCTCATCCCAACTCCCTTTCTGCATATCACCCACATCACATACGTTTTCTCACAGACCTTTAAATCTCTCTTTCGTCTCCCGCGCTTATCGTCCTTCTCTTCTCCCAAACACTCTCATAGTCCACAAAACCCGCCACTCCCTTTGCAGAAAGACACGAGGGAAGCGTAGTAAGAGGCACCAGTCGCACAAAGGGTTAGAGGCAAAAGGGAAGGAGGCTTTGGGAGCAAGCCGTGCGTGCAGTGGGTGGCGAAGGTGACAGGCGGGCGGTGGAGTCACCTCGTATGCCCTCACAATGAAGTCGTTAGTATCGACGAGACGCTCGCAACACACACATGACTTGTTTTTTTACTCCGCTGCAATCTTCCCGTTTCCTTTTTCCTCTCATTTCGTTTCTTTTTTATGGGAAGGGTCTTCTCCACCCACGCATTCCGATTTATTCAACATTTGTTCGGTGTGTGCCATTTAGGTCGATGAGGTTTTATTTCGCGCGATTATTTGGTCGACCGTGAAAAAAACATTGTTACGATTCGCCTTTCGCCCCGCAATTATCTTTTAGACGCTTCGATTTACCAGAGTTACGATGGAGAGTTGTAAATGACTTGCCACTTTACTCGACTATCTTTGTTTTAGGATTCAGCTGTAGTTTTCAACTAATTTCTTCATTCGCTAACCCCTCATTACCTTTCATGTTTGATCCGTGTGCAAAGTTCTACGCGTGAAAATTCCAGTAAAGGGCCTCCTCTTGAAGGGGCTTTATTTCTATAGTAAGTGCGTATTAATTAAGATTTATCAGGGAAATCTGAATATATAAGGTTATAGTCGTACACCTTACCAAAATTCAGATCTGCCTTAACCTACTCTCTCCTCTGAAATTCTCTTAACTGATAATAGATTTCAGAGGCTTTTCTCCCTCCATGTTATGCTGGTGGGGTGTATTCTATTATAAATTATTTTTTTAAACTCAGTTGTAAAATAATTTTTAGATGTTATTAAGTCTAAATCTCACCCGAAACATCGCTTCATTATTATTACTGCCATTGGTAAAAAGTAATGAAAAATATCAACACGACTTGGACTAGAACCCAACTCTTCCACAACATCTTCCCAGATAGCGGAAGACCTGCTTTCGAGTCCCTGCGAGGTCGATCTTCTCCACTTCCCTGCATCTATGGTTAATTAAGTTGGAACTCCTGCTGACGTGTTCGATTGACCAATCTTCCTCTCCTCCAACTTATCTCTCCTAAATGAAGGCGTAAACGGATATGAAGCCTTTTCAAGCGATCCATATAAATACGTTTGTGTGTCTTTCTATCAGTGCATCCCTCTCAACAGCGGCTTCGGACCCTTTTGTTCCGCCCCCAGACACTCTATCGTGCTTCCTTCCTGTTCGGCCACGCCCACCTCATGTTCCATTCCTTTCGGCCCACCCTGCAACCTCATTACCACCCAACCCTCAAACCCCTGGCCCCTGTCCAACCCCTCTGCCTCCACCGCAACCCTTAGCCGATATCCTGTCCGGCACCTCCAAACCCTTTCTTTCATACTTCACCCTCATCCGGGCGATACAAAAGGAAACCCTATTATAGAGGCCGAGGATAAATTAAAAGGAGGGGAATTAAACGTAAAGGTGAGGTGAATGGCGAAAAGCTCAGGATGAATGGATTATTGCCGGAGTGGGAATTGGGGAATGTGTATCTGCATTAGCAGATAAATTTTCGGGCTATACCCTTAGGTAATGCACTTGGATAGAGCAAGGGCTGTTAATTATGTTCCTATGGAAAATAATGCCTACTTGGAGAGGTTTGTGTTAGAATCTACCGATAAGGTATAATATAATTCACCGAAATTCTCGTCGTGCTGTACTTTGGTGTTGAGATTAATAGTCTGAAAATGGTTTAGATATCTAGAAAATGTTAAGATTTTTAATGAGCGTAAAGTAAAGCAATTGCAGCTTGTTAAATATTATATATCTGAATGAGGTGGTATTGTAATTTATTTTTGATGATATATAATAAATATATACTTTTATTATAAATCATCAGAAATATGCGAATATGATGATAAATATATTCTATTGAAACATTCCTTTGTAATTATGGGTAAATCTTCTTAAAAGGGGATAAAGAACTTTAAATTTATATTAATAGAAAACTTTTCGGATACATTAAGTTCAGTATATAAGCTTTAAACACCTACTACCAATCATTCAGAGAAAGCGTGAATTGTGTATATAATTTGAAATAGAAAGCAGATATTCTACCACAGAAATGAGGTTAGTAAGATAAATAATTGCTTCATTTTCGTCTCATAGTAAGATTATTACAGCATGAGGATTTTGGTTTTTGTAACAAAGTAACAAATTAACTACTCGTACTATATATTTAAAGGAACATCACTATTCCTTAATATTAAAATTCAAAAAATATAATAACTATCAATCATCTTTGTTTTTATGTATTCTAATTATATTTAGTATTTTATTGTTTCTGTGACTAAATATTGTTTTTCTTCTTCTACAGGTTAGTATCCGTCCTCCCACGCCTGAATAATCTCCTTCGCATCAGATGGTGAGTGCAGCTCTGTTATCAGATTATCTCCTCGGAAATAACCTTAAGAAGGTGCTAGTTCAATCCTCCTCTTAATTAAGGAAGAATTAATTGACAGTTAAATTCTCACAAACAACAAGGGACGGGAAATACAGATTGTTCCTTCGTATCTCGTGACATCCAACTCTCCTAATTCGCATCCGCCCCAATCTCCCCTTCCAGATTAAGGAATTGGCTCCGCCCCCCGAAGGAGGTAAATAGGGCCCGAGACAACCAATTGGTCCTTTATCACCGACTGACAGCCGTTTCCTCTCGGAACAGGTGTACGCGTGTTTCAAAATCTCAACTGCTTCGCGGATATTCTCTCTCTCTTGGATGCCTCAAGTTCTGCCTTCGGGGTTTCCAAGCAAAGTGTGCCGCTGAAACGAATGATCGATCTAAAAACTCTTTCGGACGATGCTTCATTTCCGCCTTTCGCGAGCGAAAAGAGCTAATTCCCATCGCTCAAGGGGTCCGCCAGAGTCTTCAAAGTTCTTCGCGTTTCTCCCGAACTTTCCCGGAGAGATTGACGCTAAGGTGTGGAAGTGTGGATGTGGATAAATAAATGCGGCGTATTCCTCAGCATATCGGAGTCTCTCATGCTGTTAATTTTATTGGCTTATGAAATATTCTGAAAGTCTAATTTAGATTTTGCGAATCGGTCTAATGTATGTGAAATTTATTGTTATAGACTCGCCGAAGGTATACTATAAATTATAAGGTGTCAGAAGATATACTTTGCATAGTATAGGTACACATTTACACATGCAGCCGTAAATAGTCAAGTAGAAATTAAATAGTCATAGTTGCGTTCTAGAAAGAACATCATCACAATATAAATAAGTTTTATTACAAAAAACCGCTTCCATTTTGCAACAACACTAAATTTAAGAAGATCTATATATTAATGCTTACTGTATTTAAGTATTGGATGCACATTAATCGGTATATCATCGAGAAAGGGTAATGTAATCTTCCTCTTTTTCATCAGATACCCTACGTTACTCCAGTGAAATTTCTCAGTAATAATCATTCCAAGCAATTACTAAGGTACGCTTTTCCAATCAACCACTAATTATGTATATTTTTAGACATTTTACAGATTCAATTCTTTTCATATAATTGGTATTTATATACCAATATTCGTACTGATCTTGTTCTCTATCTCCAATATCTTTGAACACAATTTTTGCATTGAAGTTGATAGAGTATCTTTTGTATAGTTATTGTATTTCCACGAATTTATCACTAAAATTAGGTATTACTTTTAATCGGTATCCATTATTTTAACATGTAATCCTTTTCCTTTTATTAAAAAATTTAGACATATCAGTGAATGATATTATAATGACATAATGAGCATCTCTATTATTTCGGTAGAAAAAAAAGACACTGACTCGTCGTCAATGGAGCAGGAATAAAAATGATTAATTATAGATATGTCGATATTCTCAACTCGGATCTAATTAGCCGCGCTTGATAGTTTTATGAGGCAGATCCCGTGATTAATTATATCGACTGATGAAGTCGACAGAGCTTGTTAATAATCCACGAGAAGTAATCAATGAACTATGCCTGCTCTGGATTCTTGGGTTTTCCAATCGCTTTGTCAATTATCAGATTTCTTGCCTCATCACGAGCTACGTTTTTCGGCTGCGAATATCGCTTACAAGGCAACACGAACATCCTGTTAATCCATTCCTGGAAATTGACTTCCCTGTACCGCAAGTTCCCAGTCTCCCGCCGAATCTCCATTCCTTTGTCTCCCTACCTTTCACTCCATCCCAAGCTAATTAATATCTAGCTTGCATTCCACGTCACATTCAGAATTCTTCTCCATCCCCTTCTTTTCTCATCTGCGCCTAAACCCGCCTCTCCCCCACCGTCTTAAGACTCCTTTTGCTTGAAGGCAGGCTTTGCTGAAGGAAATAGATGGCGCTGTTTCCTCTCGCGTGGGGAGGCAAGGATAAGTCCTCGGTAGACGGGGGAAGGCCAATGAGGGAAGGTATATGGGAAGAGAGATAAATGCCTTTATTTGAGCTTGGCTGGAAGGGAAAAGCACTCCCTTATACAGTATCCCATCCTCAAATAATATCTTCTTATTGTGTTCGCGAAAAAGACGAAAAAAATTATTTCGCTCCGAAAGCAGGTGGCGATAATTGGCTGATGTGTCGCAGGTAGAGAAAGTAAAATAAAAATATGTTTTCTGAATAAACCTCGCGCGAAAAATAGTAAGGTTTGAGGAAATTAAATTATTTTATGTATTTAGAGAAGATATGAGGGAGAAAAATTATGATTTCATCTCTAAATTCAAAGCATATGAGCTGTGCGTTTCTTATCGCTTATTTAATTCTCCATTCCTGGCTTTCTGAAGTCCGCCACGATGGTGAGGTGGTATGTTTCGGGAGTGCGCAGGAGTGGTGCCATCTTTGATGGATCCTCCGAAGCACACCAGCATAGCACCAGAAATTGAAGAGGAGAATGTGCTGCCGTGGTAGCTTAATTAGCAAAAGCAACCGCCCGGCAATCCGGGTTCGTGTCCCGGCTACGGCAGACTTTGTCTCTTTTATTTCTTCTCTAAATTCAAAGTATGTGAGCCATGTCTCTTATCGCTTATTTATGTAACAAGTTAATGTATATTAAATGGAAATCCCTTTTTCTATGTTTTGAAACTAAAGGTTTAGAGAGATTATTTATATAGTTAATCATCCACTTGCTTTTGAGGTCCCTTTCTTGCGAAAATGGGATAAATTCTAATATTTTCTGATTTAATTAACCTCTAAAATTTTGTCTTTCATACTTATTATTGTATAATTCTTGCATAGAAAAGGAATGTATTTACCTTGTTCTGAAAGTATTTAATTTACATTGCAGATTAATTATCTCAGCTGTATATCTTTTTCTCGGAAAATTCCAAAAAATCCAAACTATTAGGGAAGGCCGTTTTTATTTTAAATAAAACAGAATTATTAAGATGTTATTCTGCTCTGAATCTGTTAACTATCTTGGCTAAGATATAGAATATATTTTTAACGAAAATTTCAGTAAAAATACCGTGGAATCAGTTTAGATGGGATATATTCCACCAAACGAAACATAATTCACTTTTTAATTGGAAAATGTAATACCTAAATTGTAATACGAGTTAATTCCCGAATGTTGTAATTGTTGTATTACAATGAGTAATGTATCGTGTTAGAGAAAAGTTGTGATAATACTGCTTTAAGGATGCCAATGTGGAAAAAATTACAGAGTAAAGGTTAGACAAAGAAGGAAAGAAAAAAGAGCGAAAAGAGGGGTTAAGTTTGAAGATGAGCTCGAAAGAAAAGAAATAGGAAGATGTTGAATTTTTTTCTGGAAGAGAATTCGGGTATCACGGGGAAGGCAAGGCAAGGGATTAAGAAGAAGAAGTAAAGATGGGGATTTATATAGTGGGATCTTTAAGGATTCCTCATCCTGGTCACGATCCAGAAGGGAGAGCGTGGGAGGCTTGAGAGAGTGATAGGCTGCAAGATATGGAGGGAATATTTATACGCGAGGGATAAAGAATCTCAGCTTTTTTATTCCGAGTGCATCGGGGATACGTGAGGAATGATTGGTGACCAGGTCGCCGAGAATTATGAGAGGCCGAATGGAGCCTTTCTGCCCACTGAAGGACTAATCTCGACGCATTAAGACGAGTATGTGATTTTCCATTGGATCCTATGCGACTCTAGCACTCAACCCACACGTGGACTGACTACGATGAATCCCCTACTCTCTGTCCTTACACTGTTGTGTCCCTAACTTTATGACGTTCTTAACGGATGGATGCTTGTTAGATTGTTTTATTACCTCTTCATATTTATAGTTATTTATTAAAAACCGCTTCGACACAGCATTGCAACATTAAAACTGACAATGAGCAATGCTAATAAATTAGATCAGCAAATTAAACAACGATATAAAATATAAAGTCATAAAACAAAATACCAGAGACAATTATGTGGATCAGATTATGTGATCAAAAACAATTGTATGGGTCAATGTATTGCAGCCATATTCAGGATTAATTTATGACCGAGATAAATATATCAAAGTTTTTATTGGAAGAAATAGAGTTGAAAATTTAAGATATTATGAAAAAGAGGGATTTATTTATGATTTATTATTTATATTTTTATATCAAGTTAAAATAATGTCTTCAATGAGATTAAAATATGTTTATGAAATTTTGAAAGAAATTATCTTTCTTATACTGATATAGTGACCATAGCTTTGCTCTAAATTTTCTGATTTTAAGGAATAATCTCCACTTTTATTTTGAAAAACATATCTCTTTATTATCTCTTTACGATGATCATTATCAAGGTATTAAGCGAGTCGCTTCATTCCTGTAGAATTTAAAAGTTTAACATGCTCTCTCATAATTCATCTCTCAAAAATCAACCTTGATAATCTTCTGTATTTACTTCTGCCATTTCTCTCAATGATCCTTGTTTTCAATTGGTTATATTGCCTTAGGATTTGTTCGGTAGTATTTCACTTTCTTCTAATCTATTCTTTATCTACGACTCCTTAGTTATTTTTCATTTGCTACTTGGTCCCCCATTCATATTTCTTCATCCCTTTTCTCTTCCTATATTTCACAGATTATCGCGTTTCCATACTAAATGTTGCCACGGTAAATAAACGCAATGACTCATTTTTTCCGCAGATAAGGGCTGTATTATTTACTTAGGCTTAGCAAATTTTGATTGGTCTTGTTCATTACAGAATACTTTAAGGCATATTTATTAATTTCAAATTACGCTGCGTTTAGGCCATCATGCCTGGTGGCAGCGGTCCATATAATGATACTCATGCGTAAGTATAGTAAAATATATGAACTCGATTATCGTTGACATTCTTTGCGGTGTCGGCTACTTACGAATCACTGATTGATAACGTGTGTGCTATATATTTTTTTCTCTTCCCAAAACCCCGAGAATAGAGAGAGATCAAGAAAGAATAATGCGAGGGAGGGCGAAATGGGAGAGGCGGAAAATAAAAATAAGAGCGGACATAATCGAGATGTCCACGTAAGAAAACGGACACGGCACCGAGGACATCCCGTGGAAAGGGCAAAATGGCTGTTTACGAGTAAAACAAGGGAGGAGCGGATCACGAGATGAAAGTCCGAAAAAATACGGGATTTGTCTTCGTTCCCGGAGAGAAAAATGCGGAGCGGCTTTGCCTCTTTGGGCAGGACTAAGTCAAGATAGAGATGCAGGGATAGGAGGCGGAAGAGAAGGCATTCTTAAAAGGCAGTATTGTCGGAGGAAGAATCGCTTCGAGGCTGGCACGTTTAAGCACGAGGACTTTTGAGGGATTCCTTTGGATAAAATATGTTTTGGGTCTTCTCTAAGCTCGCCTAATTCCCGCGAGAGAACTTGGTGCTCACATAAGGGCTATATGTTTCACAAACACGCCCAAATAGATAGCTGTCAAATTTGTGTTTACCGTAGCTTTACCAATTTTGCATAATCATGAGAATTTTGTGCCACAAATGTTTTCTGAATACACTTAAACAAATATACACTAAGCTTACCTCTAGCTTTGTGCAGGAACCTGCTTCACCATAATGTTTTCTCCTTAATCGATTATTATGTCGTATCATTAACAAAAAATGAATTTTATAATCGGGTAGAATTGAAATTCATTATTTTTTGTAAAACTAGCGAAATTTTATTGATTTCTTTTGGAAGAAATCTATCTAATTTAATGCATTACTCAATAATGATATAGTTTGAGTTTCAGGGAAATAATTATGCAATAAAAATATGAAAATGAAGAGCAATATTCAAATAAGTTCTTATCATTGTGTTTTAGTTGAAATCTTTTTCATCTGATAATATTTGTGTTTATTAATATCACAGTTTTAATGACACGGATCTAATTACCGTTATGTAAAACAGTGAGGGTTGTTTCTACAGGGATCCCCAATCCGTACAGCTCTGTTGGTTGTGAGGTGATTCCAAGTCAGCCATCCGCCAAACCAAACTCAGCCATTATGAATAATTGATGATGAACTTTTTATCGCGACAGGTGTAGGCATCACGCGCCGCTCGTTGCGGTGGGAATAAAAACATCTCCGGAGAACCCTCTGCATTCAATTTCCCCGAATGCTTCTTCCATCTCTTTTTCCTCAGCCTTAAATAAGACGGATGCTCCAAGACCTCGGGGCGCAAAAACACAGTTCTTCCTCATCACCATCAAATCCCCTTTCGTCGAAGCTCTCTATGCAGATTCCCGCACCACGCGCTTCTTTTGTTACCCTCTTTGTGCCTCTCCTCAACAACACCACCTCATCTCTCGTCAATTTACCGCCTTCCCCCGATATCCCCTTTCTCCGATCGCCCCCCGATGTCGCGCCGTGAGATGGGGCTAAGCGATGCGTTGAGATCGGGGGCTTGAAAAGGAGATTTTAATCGAGTTCTGGGGAAAAATCCACGCATTTAATTACCGAGAAGAAAAGTGAGGTTGATGTTTCCTCCCCGAATTTGGCATTCATATGGGTGCGGTGCCCGGCTGAGTGGAAGAAGGGACGTTTTTGTCGCTTGTTTATGGAAATTATTTCATAACCGCGAGTTGTTTCGAGCTTTGTTATTTGTGGCAAATTGTTTTGTCTGCAGATGATATCTTTAACGTTGAGAGTATGTTTGTGAGTATTTTTTTGATATATTTATAAGTGATGATCTTGCTGAAAAATTGACTGTTCTTCGTACATCGAAAGTCTTGAATGCAAAAATGAAAATTTGCGAGATTCCCTAAACATAGCGATTCATATTTACTAATCCATAGTGATTATTATTCACTAATATCTGGTCTTCTAAATAAATCTTGTAAATACATTATTCTGTTATTCTCTTTGATAGCAACTAGTCGACTCAAGCGGCTATTCGTTGTCAACCTTAATGAAAAGTTGTTTTACATCTACCTAAGTAGAAAACCTTGTCTTGCTTGAAATGTGTAATTAACCTTTAAGTCCATAGTCATACCTTATATAATGGTGTAAAAGTATTTATTTCACATACCTTAGCGGAATAAATTTAAAAGCGCCTGATTAGATAGTACTTCGTAATTCGAAATCGTGTTAATTAATAAAGAGATTCACACACATTCAAATAAATCGCAACCTCAAGTGGCTCTCGATCAAATATCTTCCAATCTTCGTATGCGGAATAATGCAAAGCCTAGTTTCAGATTACATCCCTAAGGTTTCGAGATTAAATGGCGTAGTATTACGTTACCCATCCACTTTACTTTCCCTTATGCTTCTCTAGCCAGCTGCCGGAAGTAGCACCTCCTGCTTTTTCGAAACCGGAGCACGAACCCGGAACGGCTGCTATCGCTTCCGTCACACTGTGTGCGAAACAAGAAACCGATATATCCATAAAAGTCTCGCTCCATCGTCACGCACGAACGTGCCTCTAATATTCATGCATAGACTCGAGAAACACAACCCTTTATCTCTCTCTCTCATTATTTTGCGCTCCGTTGCATAAAGTACATCCCCTGAGACTTTTCTAGTCCGTATAAGATTCCCTACTTTCGAGTATTACCCCAATGCACTTAACGTTTATGTGTCATACCCCTATCTGAGTTCATTTTTTACCTCTATAAGACTTAATACAGGATATCCTTTTCTTAATTTTCTCGATACGATTTCCTAGATTGCTCAGATGATGAATTAGGAGTTCGCATTACCACACAGTAGTTATTATAGGTCTGTTATGTTTAAAATTACTTCAAAATTTATTTTAGTGTAAAACTAAATCGATGTAATGATACTTGGTGATATTCCATCATACAAAATAAATTATAAGCAACAAAAATACGCTCACATTATAATAACAATGGGTGTGCGAGTCGTTAAAACTGTATTATACGGAAATTTTGGTGCAGTAAATTATTAATTATTGCTCTTTTGATTTCAAATTGAAATAGTCAATAACATTATTTTTTATATATATATATTTGAAATGTTATGCTTTAAAGTTGAAGTTAAGTTCTGTGTTTTATCAAAACTAACTGTTACGGTAATTTATAATTCTTAAATGTAGTATTAACATTTATCAGGGGATAGAAAATACCAAAGAATTACATTTAGACCAGTAGGTATATCTGCTAACCACTTTTTAGAATTGAGTCTTTATTTTAAACGAAAACTTATACAATCAGCATTTTCCTTCGACTCTTCAAAGTTATAAGAGCGCCCACACTGAATGTAACCCGGTTAAACTTGATCTAATGTATATTCATTTCACAATGTATCTTTATTTTTTGTGACCTAAGCGTCATAAAGTAACTGCTAAAATTAATACTCGATCGCTTCCCTTTTAAGTCAAACACCAGATCCAGCTTAACTGAAAATAAAGGGATTTTTCAGAACAGAAAACCTTCCGATTTCGGTCATTTCCTCATCAAATTTGCAAATTCGATCCTTTGCAAGCCTCTTCTTTTCTCCTTAATCTTTCCTTTCGAAGCCCTAATCACGCAAACGGCGCCGTCTGAGACTGAGATTTCGGAAGCACTCGCAGAAAGAGAAAATTCTTCTCCCGATCCCACACTTGAGATTTTACAACCTTCAATCTCCGCTCGAACCGTCCAATGACACCTCCATTATCTGCATGTATCATTCCCAATCCCATTCCCCACTCCAGTTCGCCATTTTCGGATATTCACCCTCGGTTTTCTTCTCTTCTTATCCGTATCTCCTCAAACGCTTTATATACCCGCTCATCTGTTCTCGTACCAACTTATCCTCTCTTCGGCCATTTCTATCGCTTGTCACCATTCGGAAGACGACACAAAATCTGCAGCGCTCGCTATCTTTCTTTTCCTCGGAAGCAGCCTCAACCACATGACCCTCCCCCCGCATCTTCCCAAACATGGGACTTTCACGCATCTCCACCCCCTATCACTTCATCCCCTTCCTTCGATCCTGCTTTTTTCGCTCTTCTTTTCATTTGTCTCTTTGACGTTGATTTAAAAGCCCTCCTTTTTCAACTTCACTATTCTTAGCGCCCTTCTCCAAGGAGCGACGCCTCTTAATACCTCCCTTCCCTCTCTCCGTCCATCTATCGCCTCTCTTCCGCCTCTTCTCTCCACTTCTTTCTCTCTGAAACTTATCCATTTGAGAAAGGATTCCTTCCGTCTGCTTCCAACTCTTCCTCGAATGAATGCTTCATCAAATACTGGGATCAACAAAAGAGAGGGTGCGAAAACAAAGGGAGCGAGGAAAAGTAATAATTTTAACGGGTAACAGTCTTTTTTTTTCATCGATGGAAACGTCATATCTTAATCTGTTTACATTATTGTAATACTTCATCCGCTACCACTAAAATAATGGGGTTTAATCCATGTATTCTTTGCGTAAGTGTGTACTTAAACACATCTAACATTGAGATTTTTTTCGGGCGATGTTTAGATGTATAAGTACTGTATTATTTGCTAGCCGCTACGTATAGTACGTTATCTATATAATGTATACTATAAAAGTGTATATAAGGGAGCAGAATAAAATCATATGAAAAGTTTTTCAAACATCCCGTAGAATATTTTGAGTCTTGATGAAAATTTGTAATTTAGGAGATTTTTGAATTATTAAATACATACGCTGTAGATAAAGAGCACTGGACAAAAAATTTGTTTAATAACTATATGAAGTTGTGATGGAATGCAGTAACTTATGTTTCTTAGCTTTTGAGATGATAATATAACAAGAAACCCTAACTTTACTACTAAAAGTACCTCTTATAATGATCAAAATATTTTTTTTGGATTGCGTTTGACGTAACTTGGATATTTCTACGCATAACTATGTACATTTGTTAGTGGAGTATAAAAAATCGATCTCAAGAGGAAATTTCCCTCGTAGAAATAAAAGTTTGACTCAATGCTTACAAGAATCCGGTACCACACTAAAGAAGAGATAAAGAGAGATATTAATTGAATGTGAGATAAAAATGACTTAAAGAAACGAAAAGAAAGAAATAATGGAATTAGGTGAGAAAAGGAGAGTTGAAAGAAGTGCGAAAAATGGCACAATTCACAATTGGAATGAAAGCAGATACGTCGTGTAATTCGCCCTCCCCCATCTTCCAGGGGAAAATATTAACGGGCGCAGATGAGTCCCGAGGAAAATAATAATAAAAGGCTATGGGCAATATTCTTTTCGGGTCGGAAAGGCAGTGAGGGAGGGAACTCGAGGGAAAGGAAAGGTTTCTCTGCGAAAACAACCCCTCTCTGTCACGATTGCCCTCCCCACCTAAAAAAGCCGAATCCTCTGGTTCACTTCTCCAAAATCGGTGGAAATGTTCTTTAAAAGGTGTCATTCAAAGGGATTCTTCCGTCCTCACCCCTTTAGTTCATTCCAAGACGGCTGAGCCATCGTCAAAAACTTCGGGGGAAGTTACGCGTGAAATTGAGGCCTTCTTGCGTCGAATCTCCCTCACCCCAAGTCGTGCCCGTTAATCCCCCAAGTGCCCCCGATCCCATCTAAGGGCAATGCGATGCCTTCGATTCTTTGTTTACGGCGCTGGCTTATTAGCTGCGTGTGTCGACGGGTGGAATAAACGTCTCCCCGAATTCGGATTACCTTTTAGGCTCGGTGATGACTCGGAAATGCCTCTTTCATCCTTAACATTTCAATGAAATTCGAATCTAAGGAGTTATCGTGGTAGGTGTGGCTAAAAAGTCCGTTTTCTCAAACAGATCTTTGGCAGTAGCTTTTAATCAGAGTTAATAACTAAAACATACCTCTCCTTTACATTACAAATTTGTATTTGAGGTTGAGTTGCCATTCGTACGGTAAAAGCACAAGAGAAATCTGTATTATCACTACAGAAATATAGCATTAGCCTCATCAGTAATATGCTCTGGCAGATTTTAGCCTCTGAAGCCTAGGTATATTATTTTCTCGTTTCCAAGCATTGTTATATTGAAAAATTATATTTATAGTACGATTTTCGATCCATAAACATAGTTGGGAAATAGAGGCTCTAATTAGTTGTTGTTCGAAGCCATGCTCTTTAGTCAAACAATAATTAATGAGTCCCAATTTATTTACTGTTGTACTCGCTGCATCTTTTGCCCGATTATAGATCCATTATCGAAAATTAAACTTTGTAATTAGATGCAATGTCCTATATTCATAAAATGTTTAAGTTTTTATTTTATTTTGGATTTAGCTGCTGAACAGGGTCATGAATCAGTATTTCTAAAGCAGAAAATCCTCTTTTTCGTTCGAATGCATGATAATTTATTTAATTTCACATAATAACTACTTATTAGTAATTTAGTAGGTATCATGTTCGTGACCACTCTTTCTTTGAGTGCTTCAAATTTGTTATGCATTAATTATGTAATCGAAGTTTTTCATTTTAGAATTTTGATTAATAACTCAAGTTGTTGAGTATTCGAAATGACAGTTGTGAAATTTTTAAAAGAAATCCCCTGTAAATTTGCACCTATACTAATTCTTATACTTATACAGCGATGCACTTGTTATATTATTGAAAGTAGAAAATATTGTCGGGATATGACTTACATTTAAGATTATGCGAATGGTCGTACAATGAAAAAATATATCATCTAGATCTTACTTAAAAAAGTTTGTTTGCCCTCATTACACAAGCGGAAAAATTGGAATATCATACTCATAAATTATGAGACCCACTTGAAATGTATAAATCTCTTCGAATTAGGACACTTTTTGCTTCCATCTTTTGCGAATTTCCTTGGAATCCTCCGAAAGAACCCGTTCCAAATTATCTTAGGGCGATACTCGGTTGTTTCCCTACCCCTTCCAGTGAATCCCTCCTCTCTCAAACCCCATTTCCTCCAAACATAAACATTAAAGCCTTCTCGTCGCCCCGAAGATTCGTCGCTTAAGTATTCATCGCTTCGCCTAATGTTGTGCTTCTTAATCCTTTACTAGCCCATATATCCTCTACTTTTCCCCTTACTCTTTCCACCCTTTTTAACTTCCCTTCAAACCCTTTGCTTCTCTCCCCAGATACAAATAACTGAGTTGCTTGTCGGGAAAGGTGGTTTTTAAGTGATTCTGTTGTCGCTTCGAATTCCCAGCGACTTCTATTTGCACAAAAAGCGCTTAAAGCCGTTTCCATATTTCCTTTCCACTGCCTGTCTTAATGCTCTTTTGTCAAGTTTCTCGGAAGATGTGCCCGGTGATTGCAGAGAGCAAATTACTACCCTCGCTTCCCCTTTCGCTCGTGTTAGGCTTCAACCCTTTTCCGCTACCGCATGCATTGAAATTAGTATTAACCCGATTCCTTTAAAGAAATGCAAGCGGATTTGAGGTGACAAAAAGTAGACTGGTGTATGATTTTAACTCAGCTGGAGCACCATTTTTAATCTTAATACTTAAAACAAAATGTGCAGGTACTAAGAAATTACCGGCAGAAATATAAACTTCGAGGCCAGGGTTAATAATGTTTTCTTCTTTAAGATGGAGGAAACTCGGGAAAGAATTTAATTTTACCAAAAAACTAGTAAAATAGTGTAAAATTAACCTAAAAATTTTAGGGAAGGGGTTGTTAACCAGCTTTGCGTGTACCTTTTAGGGTGTGAGATGCTTGTTCGGAGTGTGCAAAACAGTATGGTAATTGGGAATTGCTTCCAACAAGGCTGCTGCGATAAGTAATGCAATGTTTGCGATGAAGTTTTTAGGAGTTTATTTAGTAGTTTTGCTATCCTATGTAGTATTACTGTATAGGGAGCTCAATTTTCTTCCTTCGTAGTTTATGGAAACTTGATACTTTTGCAAGGAGATACAAGAATGTATTTTGAGAATTCAGCTAGTCCCAGCATTTAAGGTTAAGAGATACTGCTTTTAAGTTATTTTCATCTTGAGTAATAGCAGCAATTTAAATATTATGCCCGTGTTATATTATTCCTCTCTTGTGAAGCACAAACCCTTCTTTGGAGCCTACGCATGATGCATTTTTTTCTGTTAATTTTCTAAAATTTGCCTGGATATTTTGAGCTAGCAAAGTGCGACATGATTGAGGCGCCCGTGACAGTTCAATCAGAAAGCTTTTCGTTGGTACATGAGTAGAAAAACTTACACCGAATGGTATTGGCATGAAGGCACTTTTTGTAAGTAATCTCAAATTTCCTCGACATTCCCTTGTAAATTTCGATGTTTAAGCTGAGAACCTACCGTGAAAGACCTTGAATATTTCATTAATAAAAAATTAATCCCCATGTGCAGCGGTAAGATAATTACTCAGCGCTACGTTTACCTTGGAGTACTTTTTTTCGGTTTGCGCATGGCTTCAAAAGACTCCAATTTTGAGGTTGTCTCTTCCGAATGGCTTACTTCAAAATGGATGTCTGCGACGCAGAGTAGCTCATGTTTTTATTCCTCGTTCTTATCGGAAGTAGTCGCCAGACAAAGGCATAAAACTTCACATAGGAGCAGATTATTCATCTATTGCCGTTCTTCTCTCTTAGCTTCTGTTTTCTCATCGAAGATCCTTTTTATCCTATTCATGGTTAACTGTAAACCATCTTCAATTTTCTTCTGAACTCTGAAACAGAACTTTAATCCCGGAACGTAATATCGTACGAATTGCCTATATTTTTACTTCTCATCCCATTAAAATGAATTTAAAGTATCGGTATCCTGTATTTTCTTAAATATATGAAGTTTCACAGACATCTTAAATACCTGTAAGTACTACTCCAATTTATATTATGTAAATAGGAATTATTTAATGTGCGAAGGAAATTTTTAGAATGAACGCGTTCTATTTAAAGACCTTCAAAAATATGATATGCATTGAACTTGACTGAGGTTACATGCATTCAAGCTTAGAATCATTAAAGTCGCACATGAAGCTGCCCAACTTTATTGAAGACAAGTAAGTAGCTCAGCAAATTAAATTCTCAGTCATGTACCCTCTTCATCCATTTAGCATCATTAAACACGAGTGTTTCGGGGAAAGTTAATATTTATGGTGACGATTATCCTAATAAAACACATTCAATAAAGAGAATCGAATTCTTATTACTTGGGTTTAACATACCATATCTTATTAGCTTCTGTAATTATATTACTTAACAAATGGAAAGGAACACAAACACAAGGAAAGGAACTTTTCTGTGGTGATTGATTGCATAACTGGCTCAGAAATGAGCGTTATATTGCAAATCAGAATTCTATTGACGTGGTTATTATTTCATTGGTACTTTGAAAACGAATTCCTGGAAAAATTCAAAGATTTCTTTCGCTGATGTAAAATAATATTCCACTATATTTTTCTTACTCGTTTTTCCAAGACGCTTAAATCTTGTAATTCAAGAAGAATGACATTTGAATTCAATTCCGCTGGTAAGCAATTTAAAAAACCATCTTATGTGAAAGACAATTTATTGTACACAACTCTTAAGTTTTTCAACAGACGCAATATTAATTAAACTGACAAAGGCAGTAAAGCCCGCCTCCGGTCTCTTGAAGGAAAAAACGGCTTTAAAAGCGTCGCAGACATTCGCCGTTAGAGGTCAGGACAGACTCCTTTCCATACCGTCGCCTTTCCGCAGCAATTTCGTAGTTCTTTTTGAAATCGCTATTTCGTTACACATTTTATATACCTTGATGTTCTCGACTTGATGGATATAAGAAATGACTTAGATTCTTCTTTTAATGTAATGAACCCCATTTGTTAGACTTGTCTTGTACTCCGGTGGCATGCTGACACTACCTCTATAAAGATATTTGTTCGGTTTTGATAATGTCAGCTAGTTTTTCATTCCTTTATAGAAGTATACATTTACTATTATATTTAGAAATAACATTGGCAATTTTGTATGTTGCGCGAGGCCTTTAATTGTGTGTTGACTGGAAAGTCATGGAAAGGTGGTTTTCTATCTGTTTTTACGGCTGATATTATTAATAACAATTCCTTTGAATATGATTTCCATAATTTTTTATAGGTATCAATACGTTGGATTCCTGATAAAACCTCTTTTGGAATTCTATAATTTAATTTCTTAGTTACCGCCTGCACTAGTAGTATTACAAATACCACTGCTAAGACAATGATAATCGAATTTTAAAATGGTAAAATTTGAATCTATTATTTACCATACGTAATCAAAAATAACAATCATGCTCATTCAAGATCTCTCTGATCCTTGTTCTAGTCTTATTTTCCTTATCACCTTCTCCTATTTTACAATGAGTGGAATTTACTAACCATTGCTGCATTTGTAAACCTAGAGAAAATTTCATTTTACTTTGCATTGAATTGAAACAAAAATTACCTAGCCATAAAGAGCCCTGGAATGATATGTATCCTTTTCTAAACGAAGTTTGTCATTTTGTGAACATCTTAGAATTTCAGGCCACGCATTATCTTTTCCTGCTCTTTGAAGGAACGAAAATAACGTGGTAGTTTTCACGAATAAAAATGTTTAGAGAAACTTTGAACGTCGGACCTCTGGCTCAGTAACTGCAATCATTTTTCACGAGAATGATTGCGCGGTATAAAACGCCAGGCACGTGCGGCGATGAAAAACACGCTTCCTTGCCATCGACAAAAACTACGCGGAAGGAAGTCAAAAATATCCAGTCATCTGCTAGTTATGGTGGCAAAGCGAACTCCATCGATATCATTCGGAGCTCTTCCCCTCGCCCCGAAATAAGAAGAGCTTTGTAAGGAACGGCATTAGAATTACAAAGGAAAGCAAAATGAGGCCTCTCTCTTGGCCAACGCGACGTTGACGTCCGCGTCGGGGGAAATAACCAGCCGCCGTATTTCTTCCATCGTTTCCTTTCTCCGCTCCTCTCGACACCTGAGAAAAAAGAAAGAAATCCCAATCCTCCCATCCATCTCCTTCCTCTTTTTCCCGTCCACCCCCATTCATCCCTTCAAGTAACCCAATCCGGGAGGAGCGAAGATTTAACACTCGCTGACTGCTTCAAATTGCCATCCGACGCCACCGATGCACGCCGACGACGCTCTCCGCGTAAACGCGAGCGGAAAAAATCTCCTAAGGCTCCTTTATCCATTTTCCATCAATTTCGTAACCTTTGCCCTATATTTTTGTCCCGGAGCGTCCTTTATAATGTCGTCTCCTCGGTAGATGTTTCTGGAAAAGGGCGGGTTAATGCAATTCAAGAGGACGGCCTCTCCACCCCCCTTAAGTTCCCTGTCTACCCTCCAGGGTTAACTTTAATCGAAGATCCGAGTCGAGATTTTACGCCGATGGATGGCGCTTTTTACTCGGAGTGTTTCCCGGGATGTCTTCCCCGATTTTTCTCGGTTCCCACCGCGATATTGATGAGAGAGCGTTTTGCTTCCTCCGTTACAAACTCCTTACGCCTTTCCGGTGTACTCGTGTGTGATAGTGAGCGGGGAGTAACTGCAGAAAGAGGTAAATGAGTCCTGCAGAGCAGCGATGCACTCCGCGCGTTTTTTTCCCGCCAAAATGACGCGGATAGCGCCATTTTCTTCTCATCCAGAAGGAACTCTAGTCGTTATCGCCGAGTAGGTTGCATCGTTACGTTTTTCGTCCAAAACGGCTCCGGGAATTAAGGAAAAAGGACAATTGCGAGTTCTCCAGGTGGATTAAGGAAAAAGTAACAGCCTCGCGCGGTGGAACGGACTGAGAAAAGTTTAATTCGGGTGGAAGGAGTGGTCCGAGCGTCGTCCGTGCTTCCGCGCGTAGTGCAGCATCAAAGCCTCCGAAAAAAGTATGCGCCTGTGAATTTCGGGG
This sequence comes from Sympetrum striolatum, assembly GCA_947579665.1. Classification (NCBI taxonomy): domain Eukaryota; kingdom Metazoa; phylum Arthropoda; class Insecta; order Odonata; family Libellulidae; genus Sympetrum; species Sympetrum striolatum. Next base: position 85,920,766 of record OX388345.1, read on the forward strand.
AAAATATTAACGGGGCCCACTCCGATTCGCTGTTTTAAATTGGAATTTTAATTACGCCATCCGCGTGATGTCACCGGCGAAGTCGAAATTAATTAACTATTTTTGTTTCGGTAATAAATAATTTCTGGGAGTTGCTCCGCAAAAGGACGGGCGCCATTATTTTAAATTGAAAGGGTTTCGGAATTGCTCCATTATGGAAACCGAATGGCTTAGAGCATTCTGCGGGAAAGTGCTGATGAAAGTTATTTTTTTACGGCGAAATAGTTCGATGACCAAAATAATTGAGTTGCAAGGGAGACTTGGAATGAATCGGGATTTGGAATGAAAAGGTGCTTTTCTAATGTTGCCGAAAGGAGTGTAATTGAAATCACGGAACTCTAATTAAGTTACGGAAAAATACTGTTCCGTATATGATATTTTTCGTTTAGAGACTTTTCTCAGACTTCCATGCACAAGATGGTTCTACCAGTCTTCCAGAATAATCTTGTCTTTATAACTCACTGCTTTCAATCTTAATGTTTATTGATTTTGAGTACTAGAGAGAGCTTGAGTGTAATCCTTCACCCAGGATTGTTTCTTTTCCTCGTGATTTTTTGATTCTAGTAACTATTTTTCCTATTGGATTTTCTTAGAAATTTGGAGGTCCTCTAAAAAAGAAATTATTTGTTTGATTTAAAATAGAATAAATTTTCAAAATATACCATTCGATAACTTACGAAGTACTTAAGTTTATAATTATTTCGGAACTAATGAGATGTTTGTAAGACTTTTCTCAAATTAGTTTGTTCTTGAAAAGAGAAATAAGGTCAATTGTCAATTAAAGATATTCGTCGATTAATACCTTTATTCTTCGAAAGTTAATAGTAATTATATTGACCTTTGCTGAAAAACATTAATCCAATATTTTAATCTAAGATTATGCCTATATTTTCGGAGAATCTTCATAAGTATTATACAGGGATAACCTCATTACATCAATCTCTATATTTCTTTAATTGCTACTTGTTAATCAGAGGCATTACCTGTGCCGTCCTTAAAAGCGAACTTATAACTTTAAGGTACTAATACTTCGTATTCTAATTAGACTACTTTTATCTTTTTATGAAATATAATACTGAATAAACTACATTCTTTTTTTATTTTTCATTTCGCATGCCTTTTTATGCTGGATAATTGCACGTACCTACAAAGACCCTTAAGGTATCATTCTTCTAACTAGAAGATGAAATTCTCTACACTTTGCTCATTCACATCCCTCGACCTTATCCGCCTCCTGCGACCCTTCTCAGTCACACACACCCGATTGTTATCTCAACTACTGCGTGGTTCAAATCTCTACTTGTTTCCTCTTAACTCATCTCACATTCTCTCCCCTTGTCTTCCGCTTCTTCCCTTTGGATGCCTTTGATCCTTTGCGCGCATACCACCACGGGAGCCCCTCACCTATCCTCTGCACTGCACAAGGAGACCAAAATTATAAGGGACTGTCCCTCCCACCCAGGGGTACCAACATACCCGAAACCTCTATCCTACGTTAGAAACACATGTTCCCGCAATGCCTTTGCCTCGTTACCAAGAATCTCTTTCGCCTCCAGGGCCTCCTCACAGCATCAACCCACGCGTTAGCCGAATAATTCAACCCCCAGGATTCTCTTTAAAGAATTTCCGCTGTTATCAGGGGGGCGAGGAAAGGATTTGTTTACGGGGTCGGGGGTTTAACTTCCCTCCGTTCTATTTTTAGGCGTCCTTTGTCAAGGTAAAAAGATTTAGCGTTAGCGTATTTGCTGACAAGGAGTCCTCAGGTTTCGGATTCCATTCTCAAATCCTGCTTTTGTCCTTATCCTGAGGTATACGCCATTCGGAGAGTTGAATCAATTACAAATTAAGTATTGCGAGAATAGCAATCTGCTTATTAATCAATTGTTAAAGCTGTAGCCATGTGGAGGAGTTGTATGAATTTGTTTTCTATTTTTTCATCTTAAATTTTTGACAAAACATTTAGGGAATATCAACTCAGATTAATTTTAAAAATTATGGTAAGGCCCAAGAAAGAGATTAACGAAATCCATTATTCGAGCCGCTAAATCTCTAAATTCTCTCCTGTGCGAACCAAAGTTATAACGAATGTGTTAAAACTATAAAGCAATCAAGTAATTAAGTTTGTATAGTTTCAGCATGTAACGATAGGCCTGCTGAACAAACCTCTCTCGAAATCCGCACTATTGAAAGACTTTCTCTATTCGTTTGGAGTCCACCGCCATGACTGTTGTACTCTTTTCGAAGCCTCGTTTTATCTCTCTTTCTGGAACGCATCGCTTTTTTCCCGCCCGCAAACTGACCCTCCTTTCCGTTTGCTTCCCCGACCTCACACGCAGGTCCCAAATGCACTCACAGAGGAAACAGTGGGCCATTATCTGCCCTATTCGTGTGTCCTGGGAGAGCTTGCGGGTTCCATTTGCGAGTGGACGGGGAGGGAGGGACCTCTCCCACTTTATGTATTTCATGAAGTGAATTTGAGATACGTATACACGCAAGTCTGCGAAATGGATGGTCACCGTGCACAGCTATATATTTTACTTAATTATAGTCGCACGTGCGTAGAGGAAATAATATTTTTTCTGAGTATTCATTGCGTTAACGTACCTGTAGTATTTAGTAGCTACAAGGGATATTTTCGATATTGGTAAGGTAAATACGAGGCTTGTCCAGAAAGTAAGTGTACTGAATTTTTGAAGGTTACAAAAATTTTTATTTGAACAAAAAAATTACCTGGTTACATTAGTACATATGTAAGCTATTATTCAACATAGTCGCCATTCCTCTCAATGCAGATGGTGAACTGGGGTTTTAATTTTTTGTTGCCTTCCTCGAAGTTGTTTCCCGCCAAACCCTTCGTCTACTTCTCCACCTCCCCCTTCACCTCCTCGTCAGTTGAAAATCTTTTTCCACCCATGTGCAGCTTCAGGGATGTAAAAAGATAGTAATCTGAAGGTGCTAGGTCAGGGGAATACGCGGGATGATTCAGGACATCTCATTTAAACGAGGCGAGCAGTTCCTTCGCCTCCACTCGATTCAACTTGTGTTGGTCTGACAGCTGTTTTGGGACCCACCTCGCAGACAGTTTCCGATATCCGAGGGTTTCTGCGATGGTTTTGTGTAGCAGAGATCTGGATATTTGTGGAAACATCGCAGAAAGTTCATCCACAGTCAATCTGCGATCGTCACGGAGCGCATTTTCGATTTTTTTCACAATTTCGTCAGTCACAATTGAAGTTCATCCGCTTCTCTGATCATCATGCACAGACGTACGACCGTTTTTAAACTCGCGACACCACTTGAGCACACTACAATGATTCATAGCTTTATCACCATATGCAGTTTTTACCTCATTATAAACCTCAAACGGAGTTTTTCCCTTCCAAACAAGGTAACGTATAACTCCGCGTATTTCGCAATTGGTGGGAGTTCGGGTTGACGTTTTTCACGAAACAGATTGTCGCATCGACAGTTCTCAACGTACTGACATTGAACCAGTCTTGTTGTGGAGTAGAGGAATCAGGCTACATGGCAGATTAGCCAACATGTCAAATAAAAATCCCTCCGGTCGTGAGAGCCTCAGTACACTTACTTTCTGGACATCCCTCGTATTACGCCAAGAAAAAAACTTTAGATATCAGTCCCATGAAGTTGCTGTTAAATTTCGTGTACCTTATGTTTGAGGGAATTTCAAAGCTGTTGCTGAAACAGTTGGGAAGTAAATTTTTGATTAGGAAAGGTTCTGTATCAATTTTGCGAATTATCTAGTAGGACCGTAAATCTTGTATTTGAAGGATTTCAAAAACACGCCAGAAGTGTTCCCAAAACAGTACATTGCCGAATGGCTATCTTGTGTAATATTGCTGGAATTTTGGAAGCCTCCAATAAATCTTCTGTAGCATTGAATTTATTTGAAGGAAGGTTAAAAAGAATGTTATTATTTAACAGTTAAGCCATAGCAGTATCATGAAATGTTTTTGCGTTTTAGTAACCAGTATATTCCTTCGTATTCTGTGGGTAGTTCAAATTAATTTTTTCCCTTGTCTCCTAAAGACGTGTGTGAGGTACCGAAATATTTCCCCTTTCTATTCATGAATCTGCTGTTATTAAATGTTAAAGATAGTAAATTTTCATACATATATGAATGCTAGTAGACACTTAAAGGAGAAAGAGATTCGGAATTGAATGTGCGATAACTGTCGTTAAATTGCGTGACGGAGGAGCGGCACCTTTACCCCTCTTTGTTACTGTGGTCACACTCCACCGTTAATCACATTCCCTTTGGAAAAGCTTAGGAGCACCTTATGCGTTTTTCGTGTTGGGACACGTTGCTGGATTCTTTATGTCCGCCTCGAAAACGTGCACGCTCTCGCACTGAGTGCCTTTTACCTTCCGCTTCCATTCTTTCTTCTATATCTATGCCCATTTATGTGAGTCAACTCTTATTTATAGCATTATTATCCTTTGGATGTGATTTTATCTTCGCGCGGCAAAACCATTCCATGTAATTAAATTGTTAAAGCATTTGAATTGTCCACCTTAACTTCGGAAATTTCATTCGTATTTAATTTCGTGTAATTTTTATTTTTTTGTATCGTATCTCAACCGCTAAACCGGTTTTTTAATGGAATATTAGAATATGCTGTAAATAGAATTATTTTTCAAATTCATTTAGCGTCATATTATTGCGGTTGTGAAAATTTTATCTAAGTTTTAATCTCAAATTATATTTTACCCTTTGTTCAAATCATCCGCATATTGTGAAAAACTTAGTTAGTCTTTTTCGGCTTTCGTCTGTAAATATGATTAAGGAAAATATGTTGAAGTCTCTAGATAAATAGATTATTTAGATATATAGATCTAGTATTTGTTCGATTAAATAGGTAACGAAGCTTAAGATAAGTATATATGAATATATCATATGCTTAAATACATATAAGATATTATAAGAGAAATTTTAACCGAGCTTTTATCACAGAAATTAATCTTTATCTCAAAGTATGACACTGAAAAGTAGGTATTCACGGTACTAGTTTATCATGATAATGGATTCCATTTTTTCATAATTACCTACCAAATTATACAGTTTTATTCATATTTAACTTAACTGAATTTTAATTGATCCTTTTAGTGGAAATAAATGCATGTACTAACAAAGCAATGATTTCTGTCACAGATGTTATTACGGAACTTTAAATTTTTAAATTTTATATTAAAAAGTAACCAAGGTTTATTACAATCCTCCTTCTTTTGATTCATCGCGCTATTCTTCAACACATTACGATTAAGTTTTCTATCAAATCTGTAGCATCAGTCATCTCTCCGGTGGTCACAGTTTCTTTCCCCATCCGGACATTTCTCGCCGTGCCCCGTCATCCATTGTTCCCTTTCATATCTTCTCATCAGCCTTTCTCCTCTCGCATCCGTCGCTTTATATCTTTTTATCTTCCTCTCCTCCATCTCCTACATCTTGGTGCGCCCGAGGGAAGTCGTGGCTATTGGATTTTCGGTTCAAAAATCAACCGCACGCTGAACGTGTATGTTTGTGACGTATCCCTCATCACTCACCGGAACAATTTCATCCCTCTCTTATCGTTCAAAATATGTCACGAAGGACGTTTAACTCGAAATAAACGATCAATCAATTGATACGTTGACTCCTGTATCTCGTCCGACTTACGCCCGCGGTATCGCTCGCCAAATGTTTCTGCCGATTTCATTCATTATTCTTTGACGACTCTTTTATTTCACAGCTCTCCTATCTTTAATATCTCGTTTGCTCGGATGAACTACAGGGCTTTCATCTCCGAAATTATTTCTCATGGATCACCTCTCGAATATCCCGTTAATGCTGGGCTTATATTTTCCGCCTGTCTTGCTCTCAGTGGAACGTTACCAAACTTTCTTAGTCCCTTAACGATATTGAATTTCGATTTTCCTTCATCTATTTGCGGAGATGTCATTCACCTTTTTCATGCAAAGTGAGGAGAACTGAAATAATTTTCCTGGCTCGAAAGTCGCAAGGGTTTTCCAATATTTATGCATTTAAAAAATCGAATTTCTCTTCTACTCGACTATTCTCGATATTAAATAGGCTTTTATATGGGAGTTGCAAACGTAAGAAGTAGTTGAAATGTAGTCACAAAAATTTTAATAATATCTTCGGTTCTGAAGCCGAAACATTTAAGGTTTCTCAATATATATGCTTCCTGCAAAATCGAATTTAGTATAATTTCGACTAATTATATTAGGCCAACTGATAATATTTATTTACAAACGTTGGTTAAATAGCTTGATTGGGATGTATTATAAAACGTTCGTAGATTGGAAGGTTTGGTGGAAGCTCAGAATTAGGCAATTTTACCTTAGTAATGATCTACCATTCAGCTTTAAAATGATCCCTTTCTTTGCATCCTCAAATACATAAAAGGCAAGGAAAACTTCTCAATGAGTAACTCTAAATGTGAATATCCCTTCATCGATTCCTTTTAGACTAATGATCTATAACATCCTTATTTTTAGCATTTTATTTGACTAGAGTATCGTCGGAAAAAGTTTTACATTGGTTAGCTTAAAGGTTTCTGTTGAAAAGGAGTGCATTTGATTTCTGAAATAAAGTTGAAAATTATGATTTTAAAGTTGAATATAATTCAAGAATATGAATTTTAATTTCGTTTATGTTTTCCAATTTTATAATATTCTAACTATCATCACATAATTCTTTTGCTGTTTTTCAGCCTGACCTTTGCGGTCCTCTTTTTTAATTTATTCCTATATTAAACATAACCTTCAATTTATGAAATTCGCCCATTTTCAAAGCATCGCGGTATATGCTCAAACCTCATCAGGATTAAAAGGATTAGAAAACTCATTAGAAAATAATATTTGTATTAAGTAATGGAAGTAAACGATATTGCATAAGCGATTAGAAGCTTTTAAAGTGCGTCGAGTGTGTTCTCCAATATAGAATTCTTAGGCGTCATTTCTTGACATCTTTATCGGTAAAGCAGACATGGAATTATGAAGGGCGACTGTTGCCATCACCAGCAACAATTCGTTCTCCCTTTAACGAAAATAACTCCCCCTGTCTGCTGATACGTCTGCGATCCCGCTGCGATTCCAGGAAGCAGGTCGATCATTAATTATAACGTCACCCATTGTTCGAAACCATTTTAATCACGCCAACGTCACAATTTCTGGGACTTGCTCCATCACGACACAAAGGATAAATCGCCGGGAAGAAATTATTAATTCCGGAAAATTTCCCCGCTGGGATTTTCCTCGCCGCTTGCGTAATTTTCTTTCGATATCTAATTTTTCGCCATCCCCTATCTCTCCCCTTCGTTTTTATTTCTGTTTGAACTCCGTCAAGTCCACAATATAGGCCCCTTTTAACTTTAGGGAGCGGAACGAAAAGCGATGGAGGTCTTGGAAGAAAGAGGGAGTTATCGGTTGCGATCCACCGTAAATGGGAAAGGGGTTAGATTGTCATCTATGTCCCTTGGCCCTAAGCAAACCCCCTTTTTTGCTCCAACCCTTCCTTTAACCTTTCCCCATTATTCCTCCCCACTCCAATCCGTCTTTCTTACGCCCCCCCACCCCCGTGTCCTTCATATAATAAAGAAAAGGGAGGCGAAGGAGGGGGTTTTCTGTGAGACTTCCAGAAGGGTTAATTAAGCTCCTACCCATCATCAATAACCAACGGGCTTGACTAATTGCGACCTAAGAGCGCCTTCTACTTCCGATACCCTTCTGGAATCTCGTCGATCGAGGACTTTTATCGAAAGGTCGTCTCCTCGACGCGCGCGCAAGATCGGCTTCCGATGTCTTCCTTTCTGGAAATTGCTTCTCAAAGAACAGAGCCCAAATTACGGACATTGTTGAGAGCGCTCCTCTAATATTTTCACAGCCGAATAAAATTCCTAATTTAGTTGACTTTTGTAATTTGCACTGTTTTTGCAGTAGTAAAAAATATTTGCCTTCAGCCAATACTGGCATTACAAGATTCTTTGCTTTATTTATGCTGGCTGCAGGAGCAGTTGTATCCTCTCCTGCCCGAAGTTTTGGATCGTAAAGAGATGCGTTATTTGCGTTTTGTCGGTATTTATGATCTTTTTAAGTTGGGAGTTGTACAGCTTCGCTTATTCTAGTCGTAAGCGAGCATCCGCACACAAATATAACGTAATTTCACGATTTTGCTATATTATGAGGAATAATTTTGGAATTAATTTGAATAAAACTTATATCACGGTACTTTCTATACTGAAATCTGCTTACTTAAAATTGGCATCTCAAGAGTACAGCATTAATAATCACGTTCATGATATACCTGTACAGTAGCTCAATGGTTGTTTTTCTCAATATTTACCATGCCTTCTAACTTAATCTCACAGTATTTTATAATCCAGGTCGTTCAAATTACGCAAAGTAAGCCTGTAATTCAAAGGTATTTTATATCAAAAGTCAGAATATGTTATTTAGTGCAACGTGTACTAAAATATGAAATGGAAAACTTTGTTTACATTGCTAAGGAGAGAATTTCTCGATATTGAAAAAACGTTATTATTTTGATTTAGATAGGCCCTACCTAGAATGAGCATGTACTGTAATGTCCAGTATAGAGATACCTATGTATTCTTGCATTATTAAAAGTACAACGAGAGGCAATACGCATCGTAAATAATTTCCACTGCGTAGCAGTGAGCATTGCTTAGATTCTTCAGGGCGCATGATAAAAATCTTTAGAATAAAGAAAGTTTAAATAAAGACTTAATAAATTCAAAGGAAGTACGTTCACTCAGGATGTAAGCCATTCAGACACTGCGAGAAAGATCGGGGACGTAGTTGTTGGGATAATGCGCTTCGTAAATTCATTTTTTCCACAAACGGTACGCGAAAGTAATCGATCAGGGAATTCATGGGGCAAGCACCCCCTGCCGCACCACGAAAGACGGCTTCCGGTGTAAAAACGAAGACGTAGACACGATTTCTTCTTTTATGGGCACCATGACATTGGCGAATTCATGAACGTCTCCGCAAGCTCACGAGTCATGCGGAAATTCGTTAGACGACTCCGCATGGTCCCCGACAATTCCTCCGCCTCGTTGAAATTCATTTACATCGTCGCTGAGGAATCTTTCCTCATATCGCCACGCGCGTCTTCAGCGTCAATATCTCCCATTTAACTCCAACTCAATCTAGCCACGTCCCCCGACACGACTTTCCTCATACTTCGCTCTATATTACAAACCGCGCTCTCCTTCGGGGACCGCACCCACAAAGCGACAAAACCGCGCTGCCGTTCGTCACGGCTCCCTTGATCCCTCCCTCATCTTACATCAAAACCCACTCCCCCGAAAACCCCTTTCTGATCATAATATACTGCCGAGACACGGCGGAAGGAGACGGGGATGACTCGTGGACTTATAAGGAGGCCCTTCTGATTAATGGGCGCAGCGTGATGGGATGCAGGAAGGGCAAAAGGGGTTTAGAGGTCTCTTTCTTTCGAGTTGGTCCATTCCCGGGAAGAATGCGAGTAATGGAGGGAAGGGTTTTTTGGAATGAGTGGCAACTTGAATTCTGCCGCCACCGATCGAGGGACGTTTCGGTCCATTAATGCTGCCCCCGGAAGGGATGCACGAGCAGGAATCGGTTTCTTAATTTCGGGATTCTTGCTGTGGAACGGGCGAGATGGGGGACGACGTCGATTTTGGGCGAAATGCTAGACACCAAGGCTAATATTGTCATCATATAGTGACGACATAAAGGCCCAAGAAAGTCTTAAGTAAGCGTCGTATTCTTCGATATCTTCCAAAAAATAATGCATTTTTTATTTATTCTTAAGGACTGCAAATAGACACCAGGCTAGGTGATAAGCATTAATTTGCATTTCATCTTTAATGAAAATGTTTTTAGACATGTCGGCAATGTAGTAAAAAGACAGCCATTTTTTGTCGTTATGTAAAGTGTAGGCTATATTCCTCCCAAGTGTAGTCTTTAGATGCTGCAATTATTTTGATATTGAAATATTAGCGGCTTTTATAATATATTTATCGTGTCTTGAAATGGTGACAAAAAGGATAACACTAAGGTTAAAGGTTTTGAATTATAAAGTAACTTAGTATAGTATGACATCGCTATATTTACTTCAGCGTTAATATATTTTATAATTTATATTCATTATGCGTACATTCTATTATGTGATACATATTATATATTACTACATATTCTTTGTATTTTAGTAAATTATACACCGGTGTTTTTCTTCTAAAAATAACGTATTTCAAGTTTTATTTACCTTGTAATAATAATTGCTTTGCAAAACCCTCAGTAGTTACGGGACGTATTCGTTGATTAATTGAATATATATTCTCAACTTTAACAAATTTACTATCTAATGAATTTTCAAAATAAAATTTATGTTATTAGACTATTACTGAGAAAATAGAATAACAAATTTACGTTCAAATTAATTTTCCATGTAATTTTTCAGTGAAAACCTAATGATGCAACTTTTATTTTCACTTCAGAATAGATTTATCTTAACAAAGCAAGAATTGAACGCCCTTCTGTTTTTTTAAGTACTTCGCAACCGCTTAGAATGGCTATAGAGGTAATTTCTATGCATTGAAATGCTTGATTTTAAAGTAAAATTCATCCGTCTCAGTCGTACCAGACTTTCCTCTAGAAAATGGCGACGTTTCCTTAGGCAATAAAATCCGCGAACGAAATAAACTGTATCTCTGTGTGAGGCGCCCGCAATTGAAGTTTCGATGCGCCGTAAAGATTTAAGCCGAGGAGTTCGGCTCTCCTTCGAGTCGATTGTCTTTCCAGCACAATAGTTTTAAGTAAGATCTCCCGCCCTTCGCCTGTGTTTCTTGGAATTAGAACCATCAATTCTGTTTCTCTGGATAGAGAAAATAGGCACTTCGCAAGAGGAAAGAGCAACAAACTTGATCTCGATAGTGGTAGGATTCTGTTTTTTCGGAATGTAGTATCTTTTTATTATCTTCGAAACAGTTTGATTATTGTTCTAACTTACTTAGAAAAATGAATTACACACAACTTCTCAAAATTAATTGAATTAATGCACACTGTAATCATTATATGTCTAAGAAAAAAATCTTGACTTCCTCGCCAAGGGAAGGCATTTGCTACATTCTGACCATACTGGCTTTTTCTTAACAACCTAAATAAACGCCCTTATTTAAATTATGTCCTTTCCTAATATTGCTTAAAGACAGGTTAAAAAAAATTTGATTTTTTTAATCAATGCGGATACATACTATTTTAATTTTAAGGCAAGAAGTAATTGGTTTAATTTTCTTCTTCTTAATCGCTCGTTTCATCTAAATATAGATTTTGCTTCATGTGATGTAGTAGTTTTTATGAAAAATAATAATTATGTTGTACAAAAATGGGTACCGTAGTACTATGATGTATGGTTTTATTACAGTTATATTTGCGTTTGAGAAGATCAGTGCGGAGGTTAGAAGAAAACAATTGATAGACATTCTGATATCTCATAACCCGTCAGGAGAAACGTTTCATTTTGAGGTCATCCATCGGATTCCGTCCAAATCGTCTCCGAAACGATCTCGGGACGAAAAACAGAGCTCAGGGGCGATCTTTTGATTCGCTTCACGGAATGGAGACAAAAAAGGGAGCGCGGAGATTACGACATTAAGGGCGGCGAAAAAAGCGAGGACCGCCGAAGAAAGTAATATGCCGTCGGTGGCGAGGAACGAGTTTCCGAAATCTCCCGGCGAGAGGCGGAGGAGAGCGCGGGGGAGAGAGACATCGGCGGAGGGAAAGGATGATGTCGGGGAAAAAAGTTGGAGCATACCTCGCAAAGTTGCCCCCGAGTTTCTCCTCTGGTCGAGCTTCCTCTTGCGGCCTGGGGTGAAAGTGGAACAGACTCGAAGAGTTACTCGTGGGAATAGGTGCAATGTGGGAGGCCCTCTCTTTAAGTGCGGGACGTGCCGAGGGAAGAAGAATAAAGTTTCGGGGGAGGCGCACAGCGCCCTTTCACGGAGAGATCCGCTATTGACAAAGGATGCTAAGGGAGCAAGTTGCAAATGCCGAAAGAGAGACGAGGAGGTTAAACAATGCGAGATGGGGGTGTGTCGGCTTTAACTTCGGTTCCGCGGGTTTTTTTCCTCGGAGTGTTTGAGTTTTTGCGGAAGCGCGGGAAATAAGGCTCGTCTGGAGCGTCTTCTCGGCGGAGGAAAGCAGACGACGATTAGGGAGAGAGTGAAAGGCCGAGTTTGAATGATATCGCTCGTTTTGTGCTAATATAGCCGTGCTGCAAACATGCGCCGCATAACCTAGTTCTAGAGTCGCAAGAAATGACTGTTCTGGCGTCGACTCGCGCTGAAGTTCGCCTTCGAGATGCCTCGGCTGTTATTCCGTGAGAGATGCTCTCTCCAAGTGGGTACAAACGGTAGGAATAGAGGAAGTAAATTAGGCGGTCCCCGAGTAGCCACGGCAACGCGTTCGTCTTTGACGAAATAGGTCCTGGGTTCGTAACCCGACATCGCATTAAATAAAAGATGCAAAATTACATCAGTTACCGAAGTACATAATTGCTACTGTAATAAATCAGACAGCACAAAACCGAGCAAGCAGAGAATGGAAAAGACCAAGTGGAAAATGAGGTTTATATGAGAAATTTAATGGATATTAAAATTTAAAGGGTCCGAATTTTTTGTTGACTAAAATTTATCTCGTCCTGTATGTGCCTTAAGTAAAATTCTCCAGGCATTTGAATCGCTTACGTACTAGCATTTTAATGAAGTTATATCTTTTTAAATTAAGATTATAAATTTATGTAGAAGTAACTATATCTTCGACTAAATTTTTTACTAGCTAGGATAGTAGTAAAAAACCCTCGCAAATCTAATAATTACTGTATCTTTTGGTAACTTGAAGTTTTGAGTTCAATTTTTCTATTACTAGCTAGACATTGTAGCAATGGAGAGGCTATGAGATAAAAATACGGCAACAAATATAAAATATCATCTCAATATATTTGTCACGTATAATAAAATATAGTTATCAGGCGTTGGTTTAAAGCTATTCGAATCCAAGCCAGAACATATCTCATAACAATTTACTTCAGCGCGAATTCCATGAAAACGGGAGATAATCATTTTGTTCAACCTGTTCGTCAGATTTATTAATACAAACCAAACCAATATCGTAAGCTGAAAAAGCTAAGTCATCACCTATATTCTTAATAAATGGATATTAACGCGCCCTGGAATTCGCATGGAATCCAAACCCTTTTCGCCAGACCCAAAAATATCCCTTTCGTTTGTCGCTGCGTTATCATAAGGAATTCCGTATCCGCTAACGATGATTAAAGCATCCCCAGAATAATAAAGTGCGCCGAAAAGATTCGAATCCTCTCGAGTTTCGCAAATTTATCGTCAGAGGGCTGCTGATGATAGATGCCCGTAGGTGGGGATGCGCAGGGAGGGATTTACAGAGGACGTCTGCTTATATTTCCCGTGTGAGGGAGTTGTAATCTCCTATATATGGAGTAGGTTCAGGTGCCCGCGACTAAAACAGCTGTCGTAATTCACATTTCCTCTCCGAGCGGAAAGGCGGTTGGAATCGAAGCTGTGTGCAGCGTAGAGGAAGATAGAGCAGTTTTTGCGATGGCGTAAAAAAGCCCCTTTGCCGGGCTATGCGTTTCGGCTACTGCGCCTCTCTTCCCCTTAATGATAGAGTCGGACCGAGAAATGCGGGTTTTGTTCTCTCTACTCTGTTTCCTAATTTAGAGGAAAAGGGTTTCATTGAAATTTAACGGCGAGAGCCCGTTTCATAATGTGCATCCTAATAGAGCCCCGTAATGTATGCACTTTAATCTCTTACGATCTTTATCTGCTACAGGACGAAATAGTTCACTGAAATTAGATTAAGTTTGTTCCTGCTCTAATATCTTGAGCGTAATGTTACTTATCTTTGGGAAGTAGATACAGAAAAATGAATATATATGGAAATTCAATATGAATTATTCGATATACCTTTTCATAATATTCCTAAACAGTTTAATCACTGTTAAACTTAATAGAGAGCTAATACGGTTAATATTTCAGAGTTTTAGAATCTGCATTTGATGTCATATCTTGATAAGAATGTTGTTTTACTTTTGATAGTCGCTACAGATAAATAAGTTTTCGTTTCAATTTCGATAATTTGCATGATATACTTTTTGATGACTCTTCTATGTAGGAAATCATCATTAAAGTAAATAGAATCATTCAACAACAGTTACTCTTTCATATTCGTAGAATTTAGTTATATAGTCATAATATAGTTATATGTAAAGTTATTTATATAGTTGGAATCTAGTTATATGTAAACGTAATTAAAAAATTAAAATGAAATAGATTATTTGCAAAGATAAAATACCAGTGAAGAAAATGTGTATAATAGGGGATTACTGAGCGATTTCATTTCCTGTTTGTAAATTCAGAAAATTTAAAAAACAGTGAGGCTAAAACGATCGCTGATTAAGGAAGAACGTAATGATAACCGGCCTACGGAAAATGGGAAATAATTACGGAATTCATGAAAAATTGCAAATATTTAACTGTGGAGATAAATAGAGGCACGCAAAAAAAATGGAATAAAATTTCTTGGACCGCGATTTTTGCACTAGCTCGTGCATGAAACCATATTAGGTTGAGGTATGTTTATAATGTTAGTTGTTGCGGTTTATTAATCTAAATGTTTCTTTATTTGTGCTTATTTTATTACTATATAAACATCTACATACTATATAAGGTGCATCAGTAACATATTCGTATTCTTGGAAAGAAAGAAGTAAGGTGAAAGTAAATAAGCAATTAAGACTGTAACAATGTTTTCTTTAGAACTTGTGGACTTTAAAGTAACCTGAACAGTGCATGAAGTCGACTCAACTCGTACTCCTTTCTTCCTTTTACGACTGGAGTTTGTAACTGTAAATGTTTACGTTATAAAACCCAAAGCAGCCTCGAAGAAATTCTGTAGTCGTCCGCAACGTAAAAAACTTTCAGAGTAAAACTAAAAGGATAAAAGTTTTTCATCTATTGTACGAGAAAGAAATTTGTCGAGCGAAAAAAAAGATAGCTCAGTCAGAGAGTAGTGAAAGACGATAGGAAGTGTACCTCTTTGAAAAGATACCGCGTTGTCAGAATCGCAGTTTTTTATAGTTATTTCCAATTTCCGGAGATCGCACCTTTTGAACGTGTAGAGAAAGCGAAGAGCTGTAGCTGCTAAGAGAGTTGAGTGAAACACTGAAAGGAAGACTCCTGAGGGGAAGCTTTTTCGCTGGTGAAATATTCGAAAGACGTATCTAGGCGTGAAAATTTCAGCCTCTTTTTTATCGTTCGAAGTCGAACTCTTTTTGTGTGTGGCCACCAAAAGGACCGAATATTAATGATTATTGATAATTAGACGTTTTTGTAGGAAATTATTATCTGAATATCCTTGAAGGTTGGAATACTGGTGACTCCGAATAGCTCTGCGCGTTTAATTGCAATATCGGAAAATTATTGCATTCAGAGGTGCGAAATATCTTGTTGCCAAAATGACATATTATTCTCTCGGCAATATATTGGTAAGTTACTACAGAGGTAGCTCGTAGCTAGTATATTTTGAGGTAAATGGAAAATAATTATATATTTCTTTACTTTTTTAAATTTATATGTTTAATCTCCTATTATCTTTAAATGATATTCGTTTTTCTAGATACGTAGTAATTGACATTATCTCTGGTATAATTTTTGAACTTTTAAAGTAAAATAACATCTTTATAATTATTATTAATTAGTAAAGTACTACCTAAATGTGAAAGAAGTTTATTAACTTCCGAATATTTGTCATTAATGTTTTATCTCTTGTATTCAAATTATAAAAGAAATAATTTCTATGACTTTCATTACTTTTGAGTCCCATTTGCACCGTGAGACTATCATAGCTTTCTAAACTCCAGCATTACATTTTTTCCCACTATCCCCGTTGGTCTTTGTTTAAATCATCACTTTTACCTTATCGCAGAACTTTTCCTGTATCAAAAGCATTATGTTTTCGTTTATTTTTAATAAATATAATATCCATATTATATACATAAATATCTATCTTTTCCGAGAATGCTTCAGTAACTTCCTCATTTCTGCTTCTTTTTTCATGCTCCTTTCCTCTTTTCTGTCTTCCTTTTCCCATTTTTATTTAGTCTCTTCCTTTTCCTTTCCTCTTTAACTTTCACGATCTGCTTTCCTCGTCACTGAATTTCCTGTTTCGTTTCTAGATCTCATTCTGGACTTTTCTTTTCGCTGCTAAATCCTTCCTTTCCATGTGTGGCTCATTTTTTCTCTTATATGGCCTCTCTCATTACAGATCCTTAATGACATCCCTTTACTATATTACTCTCTTTCATCTCAATTCAGAAACACTTCTATTAATTTTTCTTAATTCGGATTCGAATGCAAGCTAATCTTTGCTTTAATATTTAGTACTTTAGTCGTTTAAAATAACATTTTCACATACTAGAAACATTTTGTATAAAGAGTAATGTTATTCGCGGATTTGAGTAAAATTTGTAAAATCTTCTGATAAGATTAAACATTTCTAATTCTTTAAACAATTATCGTTTATATAATACTTAGTTTTATTTGAAACTAGTGATTGTAAATATAGCGATGTTCTTGTCTGAAGTGAATTTTTAATGTAAATTCATTGCATCATGTAGTTTTTCAAATTTCGCACATCTTGGAAACAATAATTTCAAAAATGAATTCCACTATCATTGCGGTAATGAGTGTCATTATGCAATTAACTCCTAATTCCCATTATTATGAGAAAGGAGAGGAAGCTCAATGCATCACATTCTATAATTCAAATTCAGACACACATTCTATCTGCTTTTGCGTGAGACATATTTATTCTTTTTAGTAGTTCCCTTTTTTGTTGTATTTGTATTCATCGTTGCTATCACTTGCTAACAAGATTTCCTCCTTTTTTTTCTCTTTTTTCCCTTTCACTCTCTCTTTTAAGATCCTCCATCGATTTCATCTCAGCATGTTTTCCTTCAATTCCTCGACAAGACTTCTTTCCTTTCAGAGGCTCATTGACAATTCCAGTCTCTGCGTTCATCTTAATCCTCAATATTTTCACATGCTCTCACATTGGTTATTCCATCTTTCAGTTACTTGCGAGAGAAAACCAATTGGACGGCACCACTAGAGGGCGTATATATATATATTTCATGAGAACAGTGAAAGAAAATTACTAATGCATTCGGTGTTTTATTCCATGTGTTTTGCAAGCTAACTTTTTTATGCCGCTTTTATTGAATACCTTATATTTTTAATGAATATTACACACTCTGAATTAAATTTATTTTCAATTTATGACAAAAATACTTTTAAGTGTATTTTATTAATACTCTGTAAATTCAACCAGATCAAATTCAGAATCATCGAATACATTAAATGAGAGATTATTTCCAATTTCATGTATACGAGTAAATTCATGAAGTTAAATTATCACATGCTCAATGTGATTTATTTAAATGTGAAAAATAATACGGTGATTTCATTTGGTCAGTGGGTTATGCTTTTAGCTAGGAAATATTAATTTATGCTTATTTTATTCTATTCATCAGTTTCATCTTTTTCAATAACAGATTGGCTTCCAATTGGTATTAATGTTTGTTTTCAAGTTTTGCAACTTTATTAAGTAAAACTTTTATTCGAAAATTTTCTTTTTCCATAAACTGAATTCGGCTCCCTTCAATTATTCAACTCCATCTTCATTTAAAGGCAGCCAAAGAAGCTCTTCATTTTTAATACTAAGAAAAGTATTGAATTGACCGTATTTGATAATTAATTGATAGGTGCATAATGATGAAGGTTGCTCGTAAGGAAGTAAACCTTAAAGCCCAAAGAGCAACTCTCCTGATATTGCTTGATCTGGGTTCGAGTCCCGGCCCCGTCGACCTTTTTGCATCCGCTTGACCATGACAACTAATTAGCATCTAGAAATTTATATCAGAATACTTCCAAAAACATGCCGATGTTAATCAAGTAATTCATTATTCTACTCAACTGTATCATACTCAATTTACCACCAATTTACGTTGTGTAGATATTGCTATTCGGTTACCTTAGAAGTATGGATAAAACTTAAACTTACAGTCTATCTGTATAATATGAATATTTAAAGTTATCACATAGCCTATATTTTAGTGCTGGTCATTGTCTTTATCTTCTCTAAGCACAAATTTTTAGGATAATTATTTCGAAAGAATTAATATCGTCTCTCTCGTAGTATAAAAAAGAAAGAAGAATTAAAAGAAAGATGGTATTTATCATTATGCGCAGTCATCAATTCGACCTATCAACTTTTATTAGTTTTCGCCCGGAGCACTTGATACGGCGAGTGCGGCTCGCAAAAATTGCGTGATTATTTGGAACGGAGTTTCCGATTTGGATCCTACTTGCAATCATTCAAGAGTACGACTTCTCTCCTAAGCCACTCTTATCCCCAACCTTATACATCCTCCCCCTATTCCATTCGTCCTCTTTGATTTCATTAAAACCCAGAGCACGTCTGAAAGCCCGGACGAAATTCACTGCGTTCCTCTTCACTCTCCGTCCGTCGGGTGGAATTGCATCTGGACGAAGAAGAGAGGTTTTTTCGGACGGTCCAAAAGGCGATGCGGCAGAAGGAAGGGTGGCGAAAATAAAGAAGGGTTTTATTTATTTTTAAATCTTTTATCTTTCGGGTGGAAATGGGTTTGAAGGAAAGGAATGCATCGAGGTTGAAGGTTTGAAAGATACGTGGGGGGTGAGAGGAGTGCTGTAAGGTGGGAGGGGCATTGTAAGGTGGGGGTGGAGAGTGTGGGGCAGGTGGGGGTGGAGAGTTTGGGATTGACGTGGAAATGGAGGGCGCGGAAGGGATGCCTCCCAATAGCCATATTGTTCTCATTGTCAGATAGGGGTTTTGTAAAAATAACAAAACGATCCTTCAATTGAAGTTTCGATTCTTCTCCGTGAATAAAAATCAGGTATCTGAGTGATTGTGAGGTAAGAAGTTAAAATTTTACTTATTTATGTCATCTACTAGCTACGATGCAAAACTCTCAAGTACTCTCAGATTACGATCGTGTCTGAAGAAACAAGTCATGTACTAATTCACCAGTACGATTGTAATTCTAGGAAAACAAAGATTCTTATTTCTTCATTCTTCAGAATATAGGACGAAGTCACTAAGTTTTTATTGCCATAACTACAGTCTCTGGAATCAAATCTCTACTCAACGCTCATGTGATCCAACTTATTATTGGTTCTATTTTTTCACACTTACGGATATTCTATTCGAGATTTATTTTATAAAATTCTCTCCAAAGAACTTCTGTTCCATTATTTTGCGAGTCGTTTAGAAAATAAAAATTTCGTTTACTAAAATGAAGTATTACTATACGTTACTATAAAAATTTCCATTAATTATACTCCTTAGAAAAGTTTATTCTTTATAATATGGTTCCCGAAGTAGATTTTTGTTTTAGTTTCATAAGATGGTGTTTTATGGATCTAGAAGCTTTTTATTCAAGTATGCAAGTACGGAGAAGATTATTTATATGCTAATGTCAGATAAACTCCTTACTAGTTTCTCTCGGTCATAATTGTATTTGTTTTTGAAAAAAGAAATCTTCCCATTCTAAATGGAGCTTAAACTAGATAATCAGGAATTCAATAATTTTATGGTCGATTTTTATTTTTCCATTAACACCCTTATATTTCGAACCCTCATGGATGACAACAGGCAGAAATATTCTCTTTCTCAACTTCCGATCTCTATTTGTCGCATTACCCCAAGACTCTAATTAAAGCAGCTACGAAAGTACTCGACTAATTCGAGCGAAGGAGCGCTCATCATCTTCGATCGGATTGGAACAAATGAATAAGTTCGGATTCCATGAAAGGCGGATGACGGCGGATATGATGGTAGTGGGTGAAACATTCTTCCCGAATTCCTCTGGATGTTCTCCCTTCACATTCTTTTTTCCTTCCCTTTGCTCCGGCCTTCGCTCCCCCAATCGCCCAAAAATGTGTGGAGGGGACTTATCAACTCGAATTGCATTTGGTTTCGTCCATCGAAGACAGGGACCCCTGCTCAATGTTGAAATACCGTTTCCGCCCCTGCTACCTGCCCTCCGACGGACTCTTTTAAGGAAAATCCTTTCCTCTCTCGAATCAATAGACTTTCGAACATTCTATGCACACTTTATTCATCTGCCGCCTTCCACGATCGTTGCTCTTGAAATTTTAGTTTCCTTTGAAATGTCGCACCTTAAAGCAATGAACGAGGAATTGAATTTCGGGGGTCTGTATGTCTTTCTCGCGCAGTAAGGCTAGTGATTCTAAAGTTTTGGCCTTCTGATCTTTAGTTAGCCCTCTTTAGAAATCAAATAAATATCAGCTTGTATAAAGAAAGAAATTATATTGTACTGTTTCAGTCAATGCTTTAATTCCGGTTTGGCCTTGTGTAATTGAAGGAGATAACTTTTTGGAATCAGAAACTGGGGCTAAAACACAGATTTTGTCGTAAATATATAGCTGTCAGAGTTGATATAATTATTAAGGCCTTAACTTCTCTGGAAATAAATAATTAAGTAAATATAAAAATCCTTGAAACTATGAGTTGTTAATATTTGATTCCTAAATGACTGAATGTAACTAAATGTTTATCAATGTCAAGTGACAATACCTCTCTTGCAACTAATATTTTGATAAAAGAAAAGTAGCCTCTGAATAATGGAAAATTGCGGAAAGACAAACTTGAATTCCTGATCATTCAGGCAGAAAAAATAAGTTAAATCTAAATCTATTATTCAAAGTTTGATATAGTTCCTCTCCATTGTAATAGCAGGATATTTAGTGCTTCTAATGATACCATGTCATATAAAGGATGACTAACAAGATGAATGAACATTTTTCAGTAAGGTTGCAGATTGTCAGAATAGGGCATGAAATTCGGGACATTTGTCTCATAACATATGCTTTTTTAAAAACACATGCATCATCCGCGATGCTCAGTATTTGCCTCGCTTTATTTTCTTAGCGTATTTCATTTGCATATTTCCCTTAATCCCTCACTCAATTTAACGCACGTCCATTCACCTCCACGCAGTTCACCTTCCATCGCCTGTCCTCGTTTGTCCCTTTGCAGAATAAAGAAGGAATCCCTACCCTAACGTCCATCTGCTTTCTCATTTATATTCTCTTTGCCAACCCTTATTCCTCGGAGATCCCAAAATCTCTTTCCCATTCCTTTATCTCTCCCTCGCTTTTACTCATTCATTCACTTTTTCTTCCCTCCTGACATTTCGCTTCTCTTCCTCTTTTACATCGCACCGCGCACCACGGCATGTGTAGTCTTGCATTTTTTGTGGATGCGTTGGAAAGGGATTCCTCCAGTGAGATTCTGAGACGTAATAAAGCACGCCGCAGTAACGTCGCCTCTTGCCACGCTTTTTACTTTAGAACAGCCAGTGTCTGTCTGTAACTATCTCTAAATTAAACTCGTTGCGTGCGTAGAGCATGCACAGATATCTCTCAATAAACTTTAGTCTGTTTTCCTAGTGAATTAAGCGGTTGTAATTACCGAGGAGGACAAGTCATACGAAATCAAACGTTGATGGATAGACCTCAGATGATGAAACATACATTATCATCGAATGAGCAAATATTGATAGTTTTTCATTGACTCGACAACGTATCCCGATCTTCGATTTGTAAAGGCTGAAATAAATGAGGGATAAAAACATGTATGTACGCCCGGGTTATAGATTAAATTCCCATTCTTCGGCTAAAATATCCTTTGATATAATTTCTCATTGTATGTTTACTTACGTAATTTCTTTCTAACGTGTGCATGACTGCGTTCATTCCGAAACTTGTTTCAATTATTCTATCTGGTTCGCATAAATAATGAGATACTTATCACTTTGTCACTCATTATATCTCGTAAAAATTGGGGTAGACATTCGATCAGATGTATTATTAATGGAAACCTTTTCATGAATTTTATAGGAAAAATTAGATAGGAATCCGCTCTTTCCTATTATAAGGCTCGCCTTTTCTTTGTGTAGATGCACAGTTGCTCCTCTTGTGTTACTGAACTCTAAATTAAATGAAAACGAATGAAAATCGGATCATATCAGTCGTTTAATCAAAGTTTAATCTATGGAATTTTGATTAAGTGTTTCTACGTCTTTACCTAATCCGTAAGAGTCCACTTTCAGCTAAGGTATTGTATTGAAGTCAGTTTGGGAATAATGTTGTGTTTAAGAGGATATCATTATGTTAAAAACACGAAGATAGTTTCCTATTATTTTCCATTCATATCTAATTACATCCTATTTTCTTATGCTGGCAGTACCTTAATATTTTTTTACTTATTGGAATCTAAATCATCCGAGCAGTTTGTTTTCGCTTTTTTGTTCATGTTTTTACCTCTGAGATGGAAGCTTAGTTCCACTTCCCATCCTCTCGTTTCTCCCTCACCGCTGCGAAGTCATTCCTCCTCATTCCCTGCGCCCCCATTCTCTCCCAACCCCCGATGATAAACGCCCCCTCGATCTCTCGAAATTTCTTCTGGCATTATCCTCTCAGCTATTTTCTTCATTTGTTCGTTAAATTGAAATCCGCAACAAAAACTCCCAAATTCATTTGTTTCTTTCTCCCCGGGCTCCTACGCTTCCTTCGTTTCGTGCGTGTTTGCGGATTCCTCTTTTCTCGCTAATGCTTAACTCATATTTAAATTCCCCCGCAACCGCATTCCCTCTTCCATCTCCTTCCTTAACGCTGTGGTTTCTTTTTGCAGTCTCCGGTTCATTTTCCCCTCCAAAGGCCGCGCTCCCTTATCGTCGTCCTTTATGCTCCACCTTGAAAAACGCCCGTAATCGTCGTTTTTGTCCCCGTATTCTTGTTGTTTTGCGGTGCAAATGAGCTTGTTTCCCGGCTATTTTCGTCACTTTGTTGAATCTTCAGCGCGACGTACGTAATTACGGTCACGCGTTTTTTTCTTGCGCGACTCTCGGTTTGTTTAATTGAAAATCTTGCTTGGAATTTTGATGAATGTTTCAGTTTCTTGAATCGATTTCCAACCTTCAGAAGTCCGTTTTCTTCTTCATAAGATAATAAAGACCAAATTAAGCATGGTATTTTTGATGCTGCTTAATATGAATCTATTGAAAAGGTCTATGCTTATTTACGGATAATAATTCTTCTTAGGCCACTTATTTTGGCGGGATATTTATTTTATTATAGTAGATATTCAATATATTATTAGATATTTTTTATAGTTATTACTATTTGACCGCTTCAATTCTCTTTAAAGAGCAATGTCACAGGATTTCGACGAAATGTGTTATTATGACATAGATTATTGAAATAATATTTTCATATTTATTTCATTTATTACTTGGAGAAATTCGTCGCCTAATTTTGGGCTTCGATATTCATTCAATATCTTATGAGTTTATCAATTACATGCGTTAAAAATATAGCTAGTAGCCATTTAGTAATCCCTCATCGAATATTGATTCATTTTTCGGAGATTAGGACAGGGATTAGACCAGAAGCACTATAATCTTGAATTTGAATCTCGGTATTGGTATAATATTATGTGTGTTCGTTTTTAGTTATTAATGTTGTCACTGTCAGTTATGGCTTTTAGTGGATACTCTGCATATAAATACCAATAAAAACACAGATACACAAACGGCGTCCTATATGCCAATAAAATTATTTTTTCACGTATTTAATCCTCCAAAAATTCGGGTGCATCTTAGATTCGCAATCTAAAATGTGCTATCGTAAAACAGGTTTTAGGTTTTAATGTACTGTTTTAGACAGTGTCATCGGTAGCTCCTGGTTGGAAAAACCCTATTATTTCGTTTATTAAAAGCAAGAATTATCTGTTATGGGTGCGGAGTATCGTTAAGTAAGTACCGTTAATTCCTCTCCGAGTTATTAATGGGATGGAATTTAAAGAAGTTGGGGATTGTCTTCCATCCTCCGTCTCCTATCTTTCTCTGCTAAATCCTAGCAGATTCTGTTAGGGGAAATAGGTGTGTTCAAGATGGGGAATTAAATAGGATTCGGATGGTAGGGTAGATAGCCTAAGGGCGGCGAAAAACAACGGGGTGGAGAAATTCCCTCGCAGCTCCCTTCCCACTTGTCCTACTAAGGCAGCCCTTCACCTCCCTCAGGGCTGTGTGCCCTCCTCTATTTCCTTATCCATAGCTCCCCTATTTTTCTTCCTATTATCCTCTCCCCTTTTTATCTCTCTTCCCCCTTCATTTCCACCCACCCTCCCCTCCAACCTCACTCCCCTTCTCCCTCACTCCACCCTTCTCCCTCTCGCTTGTCTTTGGAGACCATTTCCTCTGTCGTGAAGGACGCTTTCTCAACATCCGCTCCATCAGATTTGTGAAGAGAGAAAGAGGGATGAGGTATTTTCGCCGGGGTTTCTCGAGTCTCCCCTGCAGTGGCCGAGATAGGAAAATTGTAGTTTTACGAGGCTTTGAACCAAAAAGGAAGAAAAAGGAACGCAACGAAATGCGTTTCTTACTCTATGGGAAGTCTCTTTCTCTCTCTGCGGGGAAAAAATATAATCTCGGCTGCCTCACAATGATGGAGATTTCTGTTAAAAGAGCCTCGGTTATTATGTGAGGATAAAAGAAATTGCTTTTTCGTCCGTGATGCGTCGGGCTTCTCTTTCTCTTTAAGTCGCCTGTGACAGTTTCGAGAGAAAAAAGACGAGCCGTTGGATTCGGCGTGTCTTCATGTTGTACGAGTTTTCAAATATTTCATGGTCGAATTGATTCGGAACGGTAGTGGAAGGATGATACACTTAGTTTTGCGGCTGATTGATATAGAAGTTGATAGGAATTACGATCTTCGAGTTTTGAAAATTATCGGATAGAAGATTCAGTTTGGTGAACACAATTCTTCCTAAGTACTTGGAGTGCGTTGAGTTAATGTTTGCTTCGAGCTGTGGTTCTTAACCATTTTAATAATCAGCATCCCCTCGAATCTGAAAATAAGATATTGCATCCCCTCGGAAAATGTGTTTCTATATTCATTTTGGAAAAGAAAAGATACTTTAACTATTGCATAAACAAATTAATAAATGTAAAATAAGTACTATAACACAACATAAATAACAACTAAACAATATTTAAATTTTAATAGCTACGTTGTTTTTAATTTTCATTTAAAAATTTATAAAATTCTTTCGCACCCCTAGAAATTATCTCTCTCGCCCCAAGGGGTGCCCGCACCCTCGGTTACCACCACTGACTTAGAATCTGTATTGTAAATGGTACTTTTCATTTATTTAGTAATAATATACATCTATTAACAATTTTACCTCTTTCTTCTATTTCAATTTGTTTTTACTTGGGTCAGATGACTGGGTTAATCTCTTCCTTATCCATTTAGAATAATATTTATTAATATAAAACCTGTATATTTGCTTACGTCAGATGTTCTTAAAATATCATAATTTAAGGCCGATAATGATATCTCTCTGGGTTTGTCACCGTGGCAATGTTTGTACTCTCCTTAGGTATCTGAAACTTTAAAAGTACACACTTTGCGAGTTACTTTTAGAAAGATTTTAAAAATATTATCTACTTTATATCTCCATTTAAAATCAAGGAATTATTTACCAAATCTCTATTTCTCATATCCTCGAATAAATTCTTCAGTTAAATCAAAACATCCGTACACACATGTACTGCATCAAAGTTTCTCCGTATTTGTCAAAGCGGTTTGCTGCTCGTAAAACATTTTTGTGGTTGTCTCTAAATCATTCGCGGAATCAGATTATCTTAAGGACGGAGAAAGAAAGCCCTTCAAATCCAATGGCTCTAAATGGTAATGCGATGAGCAGAAGAAGACAAAAGAGGGGAGATCTGGACACGAGGAAAAAGGATTTCCTGGCGACACTGCCGATTTCGGGAGCAGCACGAGTTAGGGGAAAGGAATTGCAATTAGGGTTTCACGAGGGGCTGCATCGCGGCATTGGAAACCGTTAAAGGATCAACTAGGAGTAATGGAAGTGGATTTTTTTCGTCCAAGCATAAAGTGATTAAGTGGATGGATTCTTTGGATTTCATTTTTTGAGATAAATCGCATTGCATTATTTGTCCGTTTGATTGAGTACATGTGTTCAAGTCAGCGTTTATCTCCTTTTACTCTTGGATATGCCTGAAATGTCCGAACACTTTTTCTCGCATTTCTTGAAGAATAACGCACAGTGGGTAGCTGTTTTCATAGAGTTGTTTGTAGTTATTACCCACTATGAGATGCAAAAACTTTTTTTGGTGTCTTTAATTTGAGAAATTGTTCCTCTATTGCGCAGTCTTCACTGAAGAAATTTTTATTAACATTTTTAGTGAAAATATTCTAAAGAAATTTATGGTTATGTTTAAATTTTTGTAATGTATGAGGAAGATGGTTGTAAAGAGGTTATGACAAAGGTTTAGAGGTAGTAATAGACGAATTATTATATGTAACCCTTGAATCTTCAAAATGAGTTTCCTTCATTAAACTTCATGGGGCTATAATTTAACCGATAGAACGAATCTGTTTTGAAAACTTTGAATAATGCAGTCATAGGATAAAATCAAAAGATCGTAAATCTTCATTTAATTTTGAAATCAATGTGTGTTCAACATATAAAATGATAAACTTCACTAAACTGTGATTGATAAAAATAAAATCAGTTAATGGGTCAATTTTCCTTAATATATCTCACTTAATATCTTATTCATGCTTTTATTCATGAAAATAAAGCTATGTATTTAATTGTTTAGTTAAAGGCTAAATTTACATTTTTTGTACAATTTACTGCGATAGGAGTATTTTTTGATCTCCAAAAATTAATGCATAAATTAAAAATGTGAAATCTTTTTCAAATACTTTTTATTGGAACAACATCACAAAACTCCGCGGTTATGTGGCGCACACTCGCGAAAAAATTGCGCGTAAATAAAGCCGTTTAAAAGTTGGTAAATGCGCCAGCGAATCGGCTCTGAATATTCCCACGTCGAAACTCATTCACCCGTGCAATTCTTCCCTTTTTGCATCCGAATGGCATTACTTTTGTCCATGAATATTCATCTCTAACATTTGCATGTTTTCGTTGCAGGTGAGTTTCGACTGACCGCCACTCGAGGGATGGACCCGAGAGCCGCTTTTTCGGCACTGCAACCCTCAAACCACCCTTCCCCTAAGGTAAATTGCGAAAGTGGCTCCACCGGCGGTGGATGATAAGAACTGCGGTCGTACCCATCCCCTCCGCGATTGAAACGTACCTCTGACGTCACGAGCAGTAATAGCCCCTTGTTTTCGTGCCCCTTTCATCTCTCTCTCTCTCTTTGTTGTATTAACTGGCGCGGAAAATTCCCTCCTTAAACTCACCCGTGTAAACCCAACTCGCGATGTAAATTAGACGGTTTTCGAGAATATGATAATATTTATCTCTTGGCCGCAAGTTCTCGCAGGGAGATTTGAAATTTAGATTTGTTGATCCCCGGCGGTTCCGCGAGGGATGGATCTCTCCCTTAAAGAGAGGCGCTCGTAAAAGTTTCCCGAGGAGGGAAGTTTGTTGATCTCGTCGAAATAATTATACCGGGTTTGGATTATGTTGAAAAAGACAGCTCGAGAATGTTAACGCTGAGATATCACCAAAAGGATAGTCTTCATATGCTTGGGATGTATACTCATTGACGATTTGATCCTTTATGTTATCAAATTGAGAAGTTAGAGGATCAGGGAGATATAACATCACTTGCACGATTAGGCTCAACCTTAAAATCACATGGATTAAAAAAGAGAAAAATATAAAAATGGTTTCAAAATTTAAATATCGTATTTTGACTTATATCCATCCTTAGTTGGTTCAATATCTCAGAGTTTTAGTATTCATTCTTGAGTTTTTCTCATTTAGTTATTAATTAGTATATTTCTTGTGACTCCCAGAACTATTTAGGTAATATGCATGAAACATAACGGTTATTTAGCCACGCAAACACGTGTTCATAATCTACCATACGTTGGCAAATTTTATAATATATTTTTTGAGAAAAGATAAGTGCTAATAACCTACAATCCTAGAAAATATGAAACGTGAAAACTAAAATACGTCAACTGGAAAGCAACGTGAAGGACTGTTGCATCGAAAACAATTCTGTTATTTTTAGATTTATTATTTAGGAGATTTGAAAAATATTCCTTTTAATTAGTTCCGGCAAGAATTCTATCTGGTGCGACGCTAGAACTGGGAAAAAATCTTAGCGTAAAGCCTTAACCTTAATATTTCGGCGTCAAGCGCACTTCATTACTCCCGATTTTAACTCGGAAGCCGACTCGCTTTCCAGCCGCGACTCAATTTTCTCGGTTCACTCGAAGCCGTTTCAAAACTCGCGATTCCATTCCAAATAACGACTCCGCGCACCGGTTTCTGATAAGACCGTCTTCTCCTGCAATCGTCCTGTTTCCCATCGTCCCATCGCACCTCCTCATCCCCACGCGCAAACCTCATAGCCCACACGTGATTGAGTTACCATCACAATCTGCTCAAACCTTCCTTTTTGTTCTCCACGTACGTCTTTTTTTTCGAGAAACTCCCGCTAGATGGAAACACTGGGATTTTTATGCTTTCGTAGTGTCAGAATAGGGGTGAGAAGGGTCCGGCGGATGCTGGGGGAGAGAATAACATTACTGAACTGCCCTTGCAACACTATTTCCCCCCATTCTCACCTCCGCCGCCATTGACTCATGCAAGAAACTGAATTCCGCCTCTAAGGACGAACCTGCGCAACTCATCCCATCCTCTTTCCGCTCTCCTTACTCTGCATTCCCCTCCCTTTTGCGCGCTATGCGTAATGCATAAGATTTCTAGCGCGCACCAGTTGAAACGGGCTGCAGTCGTTGGGCACTGTAACATGTTATGGGGGAATGGGAAGTTGTGTAGCTGAGGGAGGGGAAAATTATATGCGAAACTTTGTGAACTAAGAGCGACTATGGGGACCATGAGGAAACACAGGAAACGAAAATCTAACATTACGGTACTTTATGATAGAGAAAGACCTATTACATTAATTTTTACTAAGGCTTACAAATAAACTATTAAAAAATATAAGAAATGTGAAGCAGAAAGATTTTCGTTTCCAATGTTTCCATAAACTCACGCATCTAGATAACAGGTTCTTTTGCGTATAACTGTTAACTGTAAGTGTATTCTCTTCTAACGGAAGATTTAATCATCCCCATTTCGGCGCATACATATATAAATATTACGATTTTTTTTTTGGCGGATTTTTTGTCGAAAAAGATGAAATAACCTTTTCCACAGCGCAAGCAACCATGCCCTAACTAGAATTCGAACCAGGGACTCAATTTTACAAGGCAAGCAACGCAAATCACTAAGCCAAGAATTTATTCACAAATCGACTACGTTATTATAACTTGAATACTCTGCTTATTTTTGTCAAAAATGAAAATTATGCACTTAAGTTAGATGAGAAAGACAGTAACATAGACGGGTATATGGAATTTCAAGGTCCACTTCATTAAAAAGAGCGTAAGCTTTTCTTTGAACGTTAATATCAAACGCTTCAAAATAATACATTAAAACCAGGACCTTTTAATGTTTCACTTTTATAGAAATTTTTCATGTTCGTTTGTTTGTTTATTCGACTTCTTAAGTCTCCTTTCAAAAGGCACAAGCGAAAAGCTCGTGTCAATAATTTTGAAATGCTTGTATCGTGCGAATCAAAGTAAAAGGCAGCACACGCGTGAAGCACGCTCGCTAATGAGTTCTTTTTTGTTCAAATTCGAAATTGATGGCGTTTCTTTCCTTTCGAATTCAACCATAGAGGAGATGAAAGCCACACGTTTAGTGACAGCCGTTTTTCACCCCATTGTCTTCCCATCGACACTTTTGTTGGAAAGGTGTCACTGCAGTTTGTTCCATCAAAGATCTCGGTCGAGCTTCAAGAACCCACACCGTATATAGAAATAGAAGTGTATCATTTCCCCTCGAAAGCCTCTTCAACGAATCCGAAAGTTTTTGTGCGTTCCGAACTCATTAAAATCGTTTCCGGATTTACCTCCATGGAACAAAGTCACAGTTGTACCAAAGCTCTGCCTTGATTCATTTTCCCTCTGCCGACTCCAAAGCAGTGTCGCACGCCCTGCATTCGGGATTCGTGGTGCATTATTGATTCTTCTCCGAACAGAAGGTGCGGGATTATAAAAAGGGAGGAGAAGGGAAGAGGTGCGGAAGGGATTCGGATATCAGAATTTCGTGATTGCGGTTGCGAGGGAATCTTCCCTTCGGAAATGCGGTTTGGCAGCGAAGATTCCCGCCGAAATCCTCCGCTTTTTGCTCCCGCATCGTCTCCCCCACGTGTGACGCTGCTTTCGCGTCCTTTTAAGGTTCCTAGACGCTCGTTAAAATAATATGACCGCCGTCCGAGCTCATCTATTTCCAATTTGGACCGCGTAACGTGCGACGTCGCCCCGCAAGCGGTAATGGTCATACTTTGTTTTTACGGCGTCTTTGTGTCGTAAATTCCTTCGCTGCTTAGTAATAATGCTCGGGGTCGAGGCATTACGGAGTCCCTCCGAAAGTTAGGATTTCATGAAGTGAGGAGAACGTCGGCCTTTGAAATGTGGTTTTAAAAGCGGCCAAAAATGCCTTTCTTTATAAAGATTCACTGCCATGTGGAGGAACTCTCATAAGCTCAGTAAGTCGTGGAGTTTAATGATTTCGGTACGTTCTGTTTCCCTTCGATCTTCATAATGCCTGTTGTAAGGTTCGCGTTTGAGTTATGCCTGCTTAAATCTATTCCTGTTAAGCCTTACTGAATGGCAAATGTATTTCATATGATAGCTGTCTGAATTCAGCAAATTTTTAAATTTCCATATAAAAATGATTTTCGGCGAAAGAACGAGTGAATACGGGAATCGAATTTATTTAAAATTCTACTCATCCCAAAAAGGAATAATTTCATATTCCATCCACTTCCGGATGTGGATGGAATCCTGGAATGGACCGCTTTCCGATACCACCATTTTCGTCTCCTAATGAATACCTTAATTGAGTCTAAGATCAAAACATCGAAATCTTGATTTTTCTCCATACTGAGATGATCTTGGTGTGATGAAATGTCAGTTCTCTAACCTTCAGAATAAAGAAAAAGGGATTCAATTATTTTCCTGTGGAAAGACGACTATGTTGCTCATTTTGTCCTTCAGGAAGGGTCTAGAAAACATTCTGATTGATGAAATGTGGATACGTGAATAAATATCCAATTCCTTCACTTCACGTTACCTGAGGAAAAATGCGTAGGAATATCTTATAAAAGAAGGTCGCTGTTTGACAGAATTGAGGACTTGATTATCTGTTGGAGTTCGGTGTAGGAATATTTCTGTTTATGTAATCGTGGTCATATTTATTGTATGTGCCTATATACTATGGTCAGTTTGAGAAATCATTTCATATTAATGACATAGTTCTAGTATAGAATACGAGTCGTGTAATTCTGGGATATCTGAGTATAAGTATATATAAATGTATCTATAAAATAAAAAGTACCGAATTCAAATCGCTCAGAATACTGATAATCATACTGGTCAATATTTCATAGTTTGCAATTAGATTTATATATTCAATTACACATCTCCAAATATAGTTCACAACAAAACGAAATCCGTGCAAACACATATGAATACCTTGAATACCCTTATGCATGGGAAAATCAAAACCAAATACGCTATCAATACACAATATTACGCAATTAATTTTCAGTCATAAAAATCAATTAAACAGTCATAACATAGAGTATTGAATGGATTAATTACTTCATGCGTTTGATTTGATATGACATCATATGACTGAAAAGTGTTATTCTAAGTATGTGGCATTGTCCGCGTGAGGCAATAGTCAATTACAAGAGTGTTGATGAAGAGGAAACAGCCGAAACTGATCTTATGGGGATGCGATCAATCCACATAACTAGACGAGGGGGGAAAAACTCTCCCTAATGAAATATCCCAATTTTTCCTCCATTAGTGGTCATCGGAGGCTTTAGCCAGAAGTGCAGACGCAGGATCGCATCACCAACCAATTGGTTCTCAGGTGATGGCCCTCCACAGCTCCGCTTAACCTCGGTCTTCACCTCAAAAACCTCCCCTCAGACTCTTCCACCGGCCCTTCCGCGAGCCCATCCTCCGCGAAACATCCTTCACCGCTTCACTTGGAACCCCACTCACCGCACCCTCCCCACCCCCTCCGGGAGCTCTCCCTACGTTTGTTATTCCACCGGTATCCAATTTACCGACGCTCCACCGGGCCACGCATCGATTGCTGCCTCCGGGCCGGAATAGGAAGTATATACCGGCGCGTGGTTAGGAAATAGGCGGGGAGAGGGAGCGGCAAAGTGAGGTGGAAGCAAAACACGCCGCCCTAGCAGCTCATGTTTCCTCCGTTACACGATGCGTGGCAGCACTGTCAAGTGGGCTCTTTCTTTCGGGAGCTTCCTCCGTCTCTCTCCATTTCCTCCTTCATTCCTCTCTCCTTTGTCTTTCATCTTTCGTGCACCCCTCGCTGTCACCCACGTTATCCCCGAATTCTTTTGTTCTTTTATTTTCAGCAGTCTTTCTGTGTTCGCGTCCATTATTCTCCTGTTTCTGCTGTCATAAAAAAATCAGCATCGTACGATTCCTGTGTAATGTAATTCGTTCTTTCCTATTCATATGCCCTGAGAATCATTCTTCATAGGATAATCGTGCTGTAGCTTGGCAAATTTTACCGATTATATCATCCTGCCTTAGTGAAGACGGAAGTGGAAATTCCCTAACTCCTCATCCTGCCTAGTTGCCTCATCCCCTCTCCGAGGCTTTAAGCAAAGTAATAATTGAGGGGTTTAAAATCCAGCTATTCCTCTGGCTGATGCCTGTATAGACTTGCAGTTGATTTGCCATTCTGATTCTCTTTTCTGTGCTCATTATACAAGCTCGTACATTGAAATTTTTATTCAATTCTTTCATATTCTGTGCCAAGTTATTCAAGCTGCATGTTCTATTTTTTCGTAGTGCCTCAACAGTAAATATTGTCCATCGCTTTATTCCCTCTCATTTTCCATTATTTGTCAATTTATTTTTACCACGTCCTCTTTGCTGTCATTTTTCTTTTTCCTTTGTCTATTTATTTTCTGGACTATTTTCTTTGATATCTCTCTCTATATATTTTTTCCTTAATATATGTTTAACCAACCCTTCCAATATCTTCCACTTATTTCCCTTTCCACCAACATATCTGAATTTTCCTACTTTTTAGACAACAGACTTTATTCCATTCGTTTTTTCTTCTAGATTCTCTTTTCCTTTTCATTTCATGCTTCCTCTTTTTTACTTCCGCACATACTCTTGCTTTCCTCTCATTTGGACTTCGTCTCTTCCTCGTTTCTTTGCTTCTCTATTCATCCTTTGTGTTTCACCTCCTCCCACTCCCATCTTCGGGTCGGAATTCGTAGGCGAGATATCCCCGTCCGAAACTTCGACGTTACTTTCCATTGGAATCGAGACACAAACGCTCCCTTACTGTTTTCTCCTCCCCGTTCCGGTGTTGTTATTTGGAACGGTCGGGACAATATCCGCGACGGCTGTGATTTTACGGGAAATTTAGTGGGAAATGTGTCGTATGGTCGGGAGTGTTTTTTCTCATTTGGTCACGGCGGCGATAAAGTATTCTTGGAGGACGAAGCTCCTCGTTTGTTTCAGTCGGACCTTTTGTACCATAGATCGTGTATTGGGTGCCATGTTACGGGAAGTGTGCCTCCGAGACTTCGTCGCCCCGTCGCTTAAGAATGGGCGAAGCGACAGGAGAAAAAATGCCTTTTTCCTGTGCGAGTAAATTTGCCGGAGTGAGGACATATCTTTCATTACCCTTTCGCTGTCGCGTTTTAAATTACGATGCCGGAGGTAGGCGCTGTTGATTTTCAGTTAATGGCGTCCTCGTCGTGTTTGCTCCGATTTTTACCATTTGATGTCGTCGCTTGCACTTTTGGGAGGGGAGGTCCCAATTTGTTTTTTTTTCTGGGAGAATGAATTTTTTCGTGAGTGAAAAAAACGCGTGGATTCGGATGGAATAAAGGAAGCCACTCAATTTGGCGCACCGATTGCTGCACTTTTGTTATATGTTCCGGTAATTCCGGCCAAGTTTTTGCCGGCGTAAAATGCAAGGTTGAGCGGTTTGAATGCTGAAGGGAATTTTGAATACGGCGGATGAAAACAAGGGATGTTTAGGTATGATAGGGAAGTAATTGATATTCTGAACTTGAATGTGGAAATACGAGCCCCATATTATATTATGGTTAATTATTTTGGGATATGTGCTTTTCCATGTTGAGTTGTCTCTCGTCGGCACATGCTATGTACTATATTCTTTCGCAATCTGCAAGTTTCAGAATTGTTTCATATTTTTAAATCTGCCCATCTTCTTCATAAAATGTCGTTTTGTATTTGTCGGCAATTTCAAGAAGGTTTCATTAATCATGTCTATTATCTACTGTCTGCGGTAATTATTTCTGAAACTTTAAAGTTATCTTTCATAAAATTTTCGAAATATTTGACAAAACATTTGGTAAAATAAGACCAAGATTTACTTGGCGATTAAATCAACCTCTTTGCTTTCAGTTATGGTCTATGTTCTGATGAATATGTTTGAACCTGGGTGTAAATATTAGGGCTTTGTTAGAGATGTAAATCACAAAGTCGAAACCTGTCCATACATTCTATGTTCGATATAAGCTCTGAGCATGATGATACTGTTGGAATTGAAGTTGGGATGACTGCCATTATTTTATCATGGAAACAGAGTTTCTTGAAAATACGTCACATTTCATCTCGAAAAATGAATACTGATGATATAACGTTTAATCAAAGTAAACAAAATAAATAACAAACAGCATAAGTATGTCTGAAAATTAATACGACGGTGAAATAAGTTTCAGCAGAATATTTATAAGAATTTCAAAGAATAAAATGAGAGTGTTTCTCAAAATTGACATGCTTTAATGAAAGGAGAATAGAAAAAGCCTCTGCGCTTTCAAGTTTATGGAAAAAACACAGATTGTAAAAACTTAAATTGAAACGTCACTAGTTTAATTTTGCTTTGGGCAATATTGAACTAAGGAGCGAAAATAATGCTGGGTGTCCATGAGTTTCTGATAGATAAATAAAAACTTGGGAACCCCTTCCGCTATCTTATACAGAACGTATTTACCGCTTCTGTTATTTCAAATAAGTTTGAAATACAGAGTAGGATAAAACAAAAGAAATCGTAGGAAAATTTGGATGAATTTTGAGACAGAAGCTGAAGAGGAATGAAATAGTAGGAAGTAAACTTTCATTGCCTAAGAATTTTAATTTATTTTAGAGGTTATTGTTTGTGATTAATAGTGAAAATAGTACTTTCATTCAATAATGAATACTAATTTGAGTTCGATATCCCTTAAGCATGTTAATATTGATAATTTATGGACACCCTTATATTTGATAAGTTTTTTTGCACCAGTTTCAGTTTGTTAATAATGTGAGTCCATGAAAACTCTTTCCTTTGTACCTGAATTATATCTGCAGTTAAATTTTGAACCCAGCCTAAAAACAGTCATTGAGCTACTAAACCTCTGAAAACTGAATTTTATTTGGAGAGAAGGATTAAATCATCCGCTTAGTTGCACATCTGCCCGTCTGTTTCCAATTCAATCAAGTGTGGAATCCGCATACACACGTTTGTTAGAACGAGGAAGCTGTACACATCTCCTCGACAATTATACTCTTTGTGAGGCTAAAAATTCCTAATTTCCATCGCCCCATTCAATGGCCTCTTTGTTAACGAGGTCTCGCTCTCATAAATTCAATTCAAAATTCCACTTCTTTCCCTCCCTCTAATGAGCCGTCTTCGAGGGCCTCTTACACATCAACATCTTCCTCCAATCGATCAACCGACGTAATTTGGTCTCTGCCCTTATTAAACCTTTCTCCCTTATTAAAGCTTTCTCTCTTTCCTCTTCTTCTCTCTCCCTCCTCTCATCCTCTTTTCTCGCGGGAGATAATTGTCTGGCACAACTTCATTTCTCCGTCGAATCCCACCCATCCATATCCTTTGTGTGTTCCCCGTTCTACTCGTGTAGACCCGTTTTATTTTTGGGAGGCTCTCACGCAAATTTTTCGCATCAATGACTCCTGGCCCAATCTCGGATCTCCGTGCCTACTACTTTTCTCTGTGTCTTTCCTTCTCTTTTTCTCCCTGCAGATTCTCCTTTTTCCTCCCTTCGCCTACCTGATTCGTACTCTTCTGCTCTCTGGAAAAGGCATTTCAGTTTTGTTTTTGCCTCATTAATACCTTTCTGATGCTGATATACTCCTGTCCCCTACCGGCGTCGACGCAAACCTAAGGCTATGCGGGAGAAATCTGGATACAGCTTTTATGTCTTTAATAGAAGTGCAAATTTTCGTCATGTATAATATTATCGAATTCCGCGATGAATTTCATAATGTGGCATGTTATGTTGTGCAGTCACAGCAAATAAATCACTTAATCAGTGAACTCAGATGGGCAGTAGAATTTTTGTCACGAGTGCTATATCACAAAAAATTGTTATCTCCGTTTAGTATCTTTATAACTATTATTTTGTTGCTCAGTTATACCAATGTTGTAAAATGAGCAACTGCAGTATGCAACCTTAGCTCTAAAATTACCATATCTACGCCCATAGTGACTGAATATTGCTCTAATAGGCCTATGTTTACAACTTTCTCTTAGATAAAACTACGAAGTTTAAGCTGAAAATTACCGATTTTTCCACATCTGTGATATGACCCAGGTATCTGGGCACGTAATTTTCATCCTTTGCCTACCAAAGATCAACATCTGGTCATCTTTTAACACAGGGAAGAATTAAATCCACTACATTTTTTTTATACTATCGTCTACCATTCACCAGAGCTATCGTGTATTCGCATCGTCATAGCGGTTTGTAAATCTTTGTCAAAATTACAGCCTCTGTGTTCAAATCTTTCATGCAGGAAATTCGGCGAATCTGCATCAGAGACAACCCCTCAATGTATCATAATACGGTACTTTTGAGCGAACTTCTAAATACAGTCGTGTGTCCGTCTGTTAGTTTGCGTGTCCTTCTCTCTGCTTCCACGCCGCTCCCCCTCCCTTGCTCATCTTCCCCCTCTTAAGCCTAATGCCAAACTCAAAGGGTCAACTCATCTTTCGTTTTAACTGCGGCCCTTTCTGCTCCGGCGATTCGCTTCATAACGGGGCCCCTGAAAGAGAGGACTTGGGGTTTGCGAGTGTATGTTGAGGGAGAGAGCAAGAAAGCGTGTTAGAGAGATTCTCCCGGCGGCGGGGATTGTGCGGCTGCCCGATTGGTCGTTACCGCCACATCGTTTTCCATCGGCTGTTTGTTTATGTGAAAGAGAGACGCTCGCTTTATTTTTCGGCCTCTCTCCAGCGCGAAAGCACGTCATCGGTAATCAATGAGACTGTTATGCTCTCGTGATGGCGCGCGTTATGGAAGGGAATAATCGATTGTGTTTTGATTATTGGCTCTTTCCCTTAAAAGGAAGGTGGTTTTCGACGCGGATATCGGGATGTGCGGGGAACGGATTTCTTTCGTTTTTTTCGTTTACGGGCCCAAAAATCGACGATTTTTGAGATCGTTCTACTAGCAACGTTTAAGCAAATTTTGAAGCAGATTTCTTGTGATTCTTTTCATATATTCATCGAGAGACATTTCAGGAGCATTTGCTTGATTTTTCCTCGGCTTGAAGGGTAAGAAAATTGCCATATTTTTTTAGAATAATGTAACTAGCCAACCAATCAATGGTAAAGATGGAAAGACGAAAGAAAATCTAATAGATGAGTTTAAATTTATGCATACTTTGTTAACTATGTGATTTTATTATTGTTTTATCTTGAGTGTTAAGAAACTGTGTGTTTTAGGAGGCTTTTTATTTTAAAATAG
The DNA here is from genome assembly GCA_947579665.1 of Sympetrum striolatum. NCBI lineage: Eukaryota > Metazoa > Arthropoda > Insecta > Odonata > Libellulidae > Sympetrum > Sympetrum striolatum. The sequence goes on from OX388345.1 coordinate 85,958,921, forward strand.
TTTTATCCTCGAAGTCAAGGGAAAGTAAAGCAATGTTGAAGTTATTTAGTATTCTATCGTAAGGAAAGATACTCATACGGATTTTAAAAGACGGAGGAAAAGTGTGATGTAAGTGGGAGTCGAACCCAAACCCTTCATCTGATAATTCAAAATGCTTCATCGTCACAGCTTTCGAATGAACAATCCGTTCGAGTGGTGGAAAAAAAATATATTCTGAGTTTATTATAATAGTTTTTATTCACATCCGTTAGTTTTGTAGTTTGTGGTGTAATTTTCAAGACTATTATAATTGTAAGGTCAGTAAGTCGGACAGAGTGAGCGTTGTTCACAGAACCGAGTGCAGCGGAACACTTCGATCTTTTTCTTAGCAGGAATTTAAACCTGTAACGATAATAATTCTGTATAAGCCCAAATATTTTGCACTGCTTTTACGTATGATAAAGCACGAGTTTACTGAGAACTACAGAAAAGCTTCCGGGTCTATATTAAGGCGTAGTTGAGACTGTTAAGTCTCTTCTTCCATCGAACCTATCTTCAGTTACTTTAAAAACGTAACTAGAGCACAAAATAGGTAAATAAAGATAGAGAGGAAAACATTTTAACTGTGCACGAAAAGCAAATGAATCCTGAATTTCACCTAAAAGACCAACCCATAAGCTCCATTCGCAGCCCGTTCTGCCTAATAATTAAACTTTTACGGTAATCCATCCGAGTACGCCGTTTTGAGTTTCATCTTTCGATTTAAAAATTTCCGAAAATGTCTCCTGCGAGGGAAGTTTGCCATCTTGGTGGAATCCGAGGAGGGAGAAAGATGCTTAAAATGCTTTATTTGGAAAAAACATCGGCGGAAGGCAAAGCCCTGCTTCCCGTACTTGTTACCGCCACGGGGATGATCTTATTAAAGGACCATGTCACACGAGTTTCCTCTCCGTGTCCTATCGTATAAAATATTCTTTTTAAAGCGTGTTCCACCGCTTTATGCCCCCAAGTCTTTTTTACCCGTCCCACCAATCTTTCGCACTTCATCCCACCTCCACTCCTTAGCCTCGGCTCCCATCCCGAGCATCTATACTATAAATCTTACAAGAACCGCTCAGAAATGCCGGCCTCCCCTTCCCTCTGTCTTTCTCTTCGATCCTTCACGATACCTTCTTTTCTGATACTCTTCATAATCTCTTTCCTCGAGGCATCTCCTCCGCAGCATGGTTTTTTCCTTTACTTTTACGAGGGATTCCAACAAGCTCGCTCGTTAACCTTATCGTGCATAATTCTTGAATTTTAATATTTTACGGTGCAGGAGAAGGATTGGAGGATGATTCACGAAGGGTATATTTCAAACGAGCGCCAAGGAAAATATTTAATTGGCCTTAACGGGGAATCTCACGGAAGCGGAAAAATCATTTTTATTGCATTATTTCCGCCGATATCACCGTTTCAAAGGGACTTCCTCATACCTCTGGGTAGCTTGATCTGTATTATCTTATTGGCTAGCTATGGAGAAGCTCCAATTGATATTTTCGTCCTTATCGTCTTTTAAATCTTTAATGACATTTCCTCGTTGGTGCAGCTTCATAACCATGTATCATTGTTGTATATATTTCGGTTGCAATCATAATTACAGAAATGTAGCTCATCGAATAATATTTCTAAAACTTTTAAAAAAATGTTTCGCTTCTTCTAATATTTATGTTTCTTCGGAAGCTTTTATTTTCCGTTTTTATGAAACATTCAAGCTAATCCTATCTTGTTTATAATATTCAGTCTGAAACTTCGAGTAGAATTTCCAAAAAAGTTAATTCTATCTTGTCTAACTGTAGTATTAGTTGTATTATTAAAAGTGCTTCGACAACTTAAGTAATTTCGCACATATGCTTCCACCGGGAATCGAACCTGGGACGGCTTTCATCAAAGCAAACGCGCTGCCCACATGGCTATCTGGCAGTATTTTTAGTTCTCTAGTAAATTTGCTAGTGTATCGTAGTTTTCGAGTTCATAGAATTCCAAGAATAAATTCAGTCTACGGATATTGGACTTCCATAAATATCTTTTAAATATACATTACTTTATTTTAATCGTAATAATCGTCCCACGTGAGCATTATATTCAATTTCAGGAAGATGAGTTATATTTACGCTCACTTTTCTTCTCGTTGCATTTTAAGCATTTCTAACAAACAATTCATCTTTCATCTTAGCTCTGTCCTTCTTTCATATCCCCTGGACCGCTTATGTTCGTCTGCACTCTCTGTAAATATTTCTAACGTCGTCTCCCTTCCGCCTCCGATTCGCTACACCCAATCTTCCCATCCAGACGCATTCTTATCCCCTTCTCTTTTTCCCTCATATTCCTTCCCTTCGCATTTCACATGGTTTCCTTCATATTGCCTTTCTCTTGCCCTTTGTACCTCTCAGCCTTCTCATTTTTTCTCTGCATCCCTTCTTACATCCGTTACCCTTTATCCTCTCCCTTATCTCCCTTCCTTCATCTCGCCCCTGATCCTTTATAAAACCCCACTCTCACACGCATACAAGGGCAAAAGGGCCCGAAAAACCTTGAACGTAATTTCCCGTAGGCTTTGGGCGCATGCCACTTCCTCTCAAACCAAATTCCTTCAACCTTAAAGGCTGAAAGGAAGTCTATTGGATGTTTTGATCATCAGCGTGAAAAGAATCCGTAGTGCCGGTTGCTTATTTTAGTTTGCGATAATTGCGAGTTACGTCGAATTTGAGTCCACCCTCAACTCCCGCTCGTTTTCGCATTTCGTGCGTTTGAGGGAAGTGACGTCACGTCCGATCTTTCGCTTTCCGCACTTTGATCGGAAGAGACGTTTGCCTCCCTCCCTTGACCTCATGACGAGCTAGGTTAGGGTCGTGTTATTCTCTGACGAAGGGAATCTCGGGAAATGGTTTTTCTTTTCCGCGATCGCTCCATCCCTCCCGAGATTATTCGAGATCGTATTGACAGATGTAGGAATTCCGAATCTTGTCGGGTGCCGTTTTGATAGCGCCGCTCCCATTCAATCTCCCCTTCGGATGATATTGAATCCGTCGGAGATGAATTACGTCCAAGCGGAATCTGAAGGTAACTTCGTCAATTATTAGCCTTTTTGAAAGTCAACTCCCAGTGAGTGATGTAATAATATTATGCTGAACCGTCGAATCGTTAAATGCTGCTCCGTCTGAATTATGAGGCTTGGCGATTCCTCTAAGACAAAATTATGTTTGACGTAGAGTTTCATTATGATCTCGTCAAGCGGTTCCCTAACGTATGCTAATTTTTTGGAAGTATTAAATAAAAAAAACTTGCTCATTTCTTACCAGTCCTCCAAAGTATTGTTAAACCTCCTAATAAATTTGAAAAAAAAGTTTCTTATTTTGAAGGTACTGGAAACTGTTTTAAATATTTCCGCGATTAGGTATTCAACGATTGTAAAATTAACGAAGTGCAACTACCCATAAAGAAACAGTTAAAAAGTATTATATACATTATTTGGACCTATTAATTCGTGGATATTTTTATTAATTTAAAAATAAAATGTTTTCTCTGGTATTCCTATGAAATTTGTGCATTACTAAGTTCTGTTTTTCTTCATTTAGAATACCGTAAGAATCATATCATTTTATTATAAAAAACCAAGCATTCTAGAAAAAGTTGGAAGAAAATAAATCTTGACGTATTTCTCTGATTGAAATATGTGTGGAAATAGATATTTTTTCCTATTTTTCATTGAGCGTTTGTAGTTCTGGACAGTAACATGATAAAATACTTACCGCAGTACAGGACGAATGTTATGGATTTCTACTCTATAAGGACTTCAACAATCAATCTTATATACCAAACATTCAATTAATCAATGTCAAACTCTCATTCCCTCATTAAAGATAAGCCCTTTCCGACAACTCATAAAGTTTGTCCTTAGTATAGCGTTGCTTAGCCAGTTATTCTTTTCTCATTAATTATATCTTTACTTGGACGAAGTGAGTATCTCCACATCATTGCCACATTTATTGTCTCCGTTTCAAAGGTTCCTTGATTCAGTTTGTCATCATTTATGTCTATATTTAGCCTCGTTACCACTTGCCCTTGCGATTGCCTTGTTATTTCCTCTCTCCTAAGCACTTCTTTACCTCATTCTCCTTTGTCTTCTCTTCGTGTATCTCCCATGTCCTCCCTTTGTGCCCGCCCACGTAGATTTTGTTGACAACTTTTGAAGAAGAGGATACGTAAGATCGAAGAAGCTTTTCCCTGTCGCCTTGGCCGCATTACATGACTTCTCGGAAAGAACTTGTATGAGAAGGCTTTCATTTTTACCGGAATATTTTGGATCCTTATTGATCTTTCGGAATTCCGTTTCAGTGACAGAATGAAAAACAAGGCTTAAGGCTTTTAAAGAGGAAATAATTTTGATCATGTTAAATAAACAGCTGTCTCAAGCGATTGGCTAAAGAAACGGCGTGCTCTCAGGCATAATACAGCTTACGTATCGATTTTTTCCATGTAAAAACTTTCAAAGTTGATTACTTTGGTGTGGTTTACCTGCTTAGCCAGCCGTATCCATTTAGCTACTTACAATAATGCTACTACTTTGCGCATTTATTACTAATTATAGTTGTCACGATCTATTTATAAGTAGCTGTATAGTATCTCGTTATTCATTTATCAGTGACTTAATTGAACTCCTTAAATTTAAAAGCACTTTATTTCAATGTATTACGTACAAAATCTATTTACAGTGATAAATAATAAAACATTATATACATAGTTATTGTCACTCTATTTAGTCCTTTGATACTCTTAATCTGGCTGTAGATATTCTCGTGTACAAAATTTTCACTTAAATAGTAATTAAAAATATGTAATTTATTTTCTCGAAGCTCTGTTATTACGATTTATTGTTCTAAATTTCTGTAAGATTTCTTCATAATGCTTTTTCATATTCATTATCGATAGGCCTTGGATAGTTCTTCACGCATTATTTTCAGTGTAACACCTATCAAGTTCCTGTTTTTACATTCTTATCACTCAATCCGTTAGGAAGCTCGAAATTCCTTCAACATATTTTCTCTAAACACTCGCCCGGGCGGCGCCACCAGTCGATGATTCGGTAGCTTCGACTGAGACGAGTAATCTCTACTGAATCTATATAATGCTTTTACATCCTTTAACTTTCCTTCTACTTGTCTCCTGAACCTATGAATTTAAAATATTTATTAGCTACGATTTTTCATTTTGCCAATACAATAAAATTTCTCGTATCCTATTCGCCGTGAATGGTATTCTACCCGCAGCACGCTCAAGTACTGAGGTTGCCCATGTAAGTGGGCGCTATCTAGCCACAACTTGCTTTCTCTTTGCAACAAAATAACTATGTATTAGAAATTCGTAATGTCGAGACTAAACGAAAGTAAGATAAGTTTTTAAAGTGCTTAATATACGAAGGGATGACTTTCTAGAGGAGATCTGGATAACCCCCATTGGGAAATTTATTAACTAGACTGAAGCAGTACACACGAATAATCATAAATAATTAATGATTTTAATGTTATTTTAAGAGTTATTTATTTTTCATTTATCTGAGTAGTTTAAAATGCAGAATGGTCTTAACTACAAAAAGAGCATTGGTAATCTCATACTAATGTACAAAAATGAATTATTTATGCACTGTAATTAACCGTAGGCTGTGCATTGTTATAATCAATTTATGCAATAGCGGTTTGTTTTCGTATGATGTAGCAGTTTACCTCTTTGGATAAAAAACTCTATTATAACATATTAATCTTTTGCTGTAATTTATCTCAAAGACTTTAATACACGACATTCAAACATCCTCCGGAAAGCTAACAGACATGAACACATATGAGGAAAGAGATTCCAAGGAAAAAACGTTTGGAGGAGAAATGGATAAAATGAGTATTGCAGCCATAATTGAAATATGTAGAGGCGCATTGTCTTGTGTCTGGAAGATGCAGCAATGAATGCCGATACAAAGGATATAGAAGTAATCTTTCCTTCCTTACTCAGGAGCAACAAAAGATAATCTCGTCATGTGCAGAAGGGAAATATCTTCACTCCTTCTGTCTATTGATATCTTCCCTGTTATTGCGATATGTCAACCCTCAAAACTCCCTTTCCGAAGCCAATATAAGTCCGCTAAGGGACATACTCATACACAATTGCTCGTAGTTGAGCCTGTCTTTCCTTACCTTATGGTCTGCGTCTCAACTTTCCTTAATACTTTGGACAGTCGCTCTCTCATTTCAAACCAGCTCAAATCCCTCGACGGAAATTCCTTTTTCTTTACCTAAAACTCCTTCATCTCAAAGCCTCGTTTCGTCAATAATTCATTGCTCTACTCGGCTTTCATCCCTTGCACGATTAGCAAATGAAACCTCTTCAAATGCATACCTTTTAAATGTTATTTTCATTCTACTTCTGCCTCTATGTATGATATGACCTTCATTAGTTTGCCCTCTACACTTTACCTGTCTTTTTCGGTAATCTTATCTTTCTCTAATCTATTTCAACTTCATCCAACCTCCTTTTTGAATTTGTTCAAATTTGATGCAAGTTTAACATTTTGAGAAGGCACGATGAGTAAAGTTCGTAGTTTGTATATGTTAGACCAACACTCGTATATGTCGTGGTCTACTCTGCATGTTTCCTTCTTAGAACTCCAAATAACTATATATGTGATTTGTTTGGATGTTTTGAAAGCTAATGGTACTACTTCATCCATCCTTTCCAATGTTTGTAACCATTTTTAAATCACTGATTCGTAGTTGTCAAATAATCGATATTAATGTCAAATATTCTCATAGTAATTGCTGATTCATAATCAAAATAATCAAGTTAACGCGGAGAGATTTTGAAATGGATGTCAATATTACCATTTTACACACCAATTGCCTTTCGTTTTATTCCACTTTTCTTTAAGTGGTGGGATGATAATGCGGAAATATTAAGTTCAATTCAATTATTTACGAATTCATAAAGCTTGAAATTAATACTATATCATTCGGAGATTTGTATTTTTGCTTCAATTTATACATAAGATTTGCTTGATTCCTGGAATATATTTTTGCAAAACTACTAAGCTCGTATGACTATCTATCGTCATTCCTTTCAATAATGAAAAGTAACAGCGGAGCCATAAAAATTAAGGCAAATATTTGCTATAACAGCTCTAACACTCCAAACAACGGTTCGAGACTGAAATTAATTATAGTCAGCGATAAAATTCAACCGGGAGTTATTTTATTCGTTTCTTTTCTCGGTCGAGTATTTTTTATTCGCCCGTTTGAAATGCAAACATTGGAAGGACTCATTCGTCTTTCCAATATCCCGTTTGATAAACCGTGAATGCTTGGATGGGTTCTGCTTGGAGTAAAAAATTATCCCGAGAAGTGGAAGTAAATTAAGTGCGCCAATAGGGCAAACATCGGCGCGACCTTAATTTATTACTTCCTCCATTGATTTAATCTTCGTGTCCCTCCTACTTAAACTCCGGAGGTAGGCGTACGCACGAGATTTTTCGTCTTCTTTTATGCAAAAAATGGATTATATGAACTCGCAAAGGGAATAAAGTTATCTTTTAGTTGAAATTATTTTGATATTTGAGAGAAAGGTCATCGACCTCGTGATAATTTCTAATTAATATTAATTGAAATTGCCGATTATCACGTAAATAACTGATTTAATTACTGCCCTTGGGTTAAATGGTATAGTATGTATAATATCTATTAATTAACATTTTTTTATTCAAGACTTTCATCAGATTAATTGAACTAAAAAATGAAGGACTGTTGATAGAAAATAACTGGAAGCTACATGAGGTTACATATGGATGATTCCTTTTGTTTAATATTCAAATTTCAAATGAGTGGAGTTACATGCCGTCATTGGATGAATTTGCATTACGAATACTTTTAAGTCCTTTCCAAGCCTTGTTTTCATCTAAAAACTTCAGCTCAGCCTTAACTTAAACTAAAAAGAGGGAAAAGGAAAGTCAAAGATTCGGTGTAGTAAATGACTGCAAAACTGTAATAGATATGTTTGACCTTTGGAAAGTTTCAAAATTTTTAACCAGTTTCTCAATCAATAGTAAAAAATGTACGCTGGGATGTAACTTATTAATATTTCATTGGTCGTAAAATAAGCACTATAGAATCTTTTTACTCTTTGTGAACGATTCTTGGCTTAAATGTCCTTTTTACTGCCCTTGAAGACAACTGTAAAGAGCGTAAAAAGTGCTAGAAACACTTTACAGTAGTGAATGCATTTAGAGGAAATAGGGTTACTGTTTATTTTAGTGAACTTTGGTCCAGAAATATAAAAGATAGAAAATGGGAAAGAGGGTTTTTGCAAATGGAATTGTTTTTAATCATGACTTTCGCTCTAGTTTTGTCTATATTGTTTCTTTCCAAGAAAGCGAGAGAGGAAATGTTATACATTATTTACAAAAAATCCTTTTACAAATTTTCGATATTGTTTCAACATTCTTGTTTTTTGTCAATAGATTGTTTGGATTTTATGTGAAACATGGGTACGTACCAAATATAGGAAAACAGGTATCGAATAATGAATTCTCGAAAAAAAGAGATTACCATCAGCAAGAAAAGTATGAATATTTACTGATTCATGTATTCATACTTGTTTTTACCTGTCATTCTTACTACTTATCTAGTACTTACTTGCTACTTATATTTTATCATAATTTTTGTGTATGATAATTAAGAGACTAACAAAGTGAAATCGTTATTAAAATAACCGACTTTTGATTGAATAAAAATTTATAAAATGGATATGTGTAGAATATGTAATGTTAATCCCTTTCACGGTAAGTCAAATAATGTTTTCGAAACATTCGTCCATAATGTCCTTTCATCTCATTTCCCACATCTTTTCAAATAATTCCTTTTTTTCCATGATTGTGCACCATTCTTCACATTCACCTGATTTAAGCTGCGTTTCTCTTTACTTAAAAGATATGCCGGAAAAATAATTTTAGAACTTTAACGTTATGGCACTTCGGAGAAAGTACGTTCATTCCAAGAACGAAAGATGCGAAAGGAGGGATGAAGGGAAGCCAGTTTTAATAACCGAGGAAAGGGATTCGCAAGATGGGAGTTGGATTAGAGAGTTCGGCAGTGAGTGCATTCGTGTTGGAGCGCACGCCAAAGTTCGTCGGCCAATGTGGCGTGTATGTGGCCGACGAATGTTTGCGGCGTTTGTCTTGTTCCGTTCTCGTTTTACGGCCCGCAATAAGCAAAGGGAATAAAAAGAGTTAGTCGCAGTAACCCGCATATAACCCTTCCAGCCGAGGATATCGACGCGCCAAACGCTTTCTATTACCCAACCTTAACTTGCTTTCATGAAATACTAACACGGGAAAACGAACTTGTCCATTTCCGCGCGAGACACCTCCCGACTTCCATTAATACAATAGGCGACCGAAAGCACGCACGAGGATTGTTCCGGTCCTTTTCACCTGAGTCAATGGATAGTCTCCATTGCGGAGAAAATGTTTTCTTTTCACTCATGTTTGAATACTTCAGATTGTGTGTTTAACCATTTCTTTCAGCTTAGCTATCTAATAATAATTTCTCGTAATTTTATATTGCTATTTTATCTATATTTATTATTTATTTGTCGATAAAACCCATTAACAAATTCTACAAAATCATCTCATGTACTATGTATTAATTTGCCTTTTACATCGTACGATCCTATAACAAACCCTTGGAGTTGGTAAAAATGCAAACGAAGGTTTATTTTGTTTGGCCTTTCTTATTCCTCTGCTTTCACCTATAGCGACACTATTATTTATCGCGTGATCGGCTTCCGTGAGATCTCAGCATGTTAGGATTCTCACTATCTTGTTACTTTTTTATAGTAGCAAATGGTTAACAAGTATTTACTCGCTGTTGTATGACAAGCATGAGAATCCGTACAATAGCACTTCCCGCAGTAATCAGAGCTTGGAAGGTAAAAAATCTTCTATTTGCATCACTCCTTGTTGATTCTCATTTGTATATGAATAAACTACGTCACGACGTGTATTATATCAATAATCATGTCCTTTTCGAAAATAAATAATCTATATTATAATGTAATGAAAATTTGAAAGGGGTGACAGCAATTGACCTACAAGTCCAAGAGTTAACTTAACTTCCTGGTAAATCACTTACGAATCAGGAGAATCGTCCATCTTAACTGACATACGTTCATTTTGGGATATGGAGAGCGTACCCTTCTTTTAACAGTGACTGCCTTTAAGACTGATCCCTTCCCCTATAATCCCCTTCTTGCCATTTAAAATTGATCCCTGACCTCTTCTGTTGCTTTCCCTTAACCTTGGGGTCGGAAGGGCATGAGGGTCTTACCCTCAACTCCCCCTTGAACACTTCGTATTTCGTACGGTGAAATTTTGAAAATTGTGAGGATGTAAAGTTCCTTAGAATTTCTATCGGTACTTCATGTAATGATATCAGTATTTCTCTCTCAATTTTATGTTCTTAGCTTAGTAGGAATTATCATTACAAAAGCTATCACAGTATGGCAAAGCTCATAACGTTTCTTTCTCTAAAGATTGTCGAAATTAAGTTTAACTTAGTGCAGGGAACTGTGCGCCTTAGACCCAGTGTTACACAAGAAGTGAAAAATGGAAACAAAGCTGATACTCTAACCCTGGCCTCCCAATTTCCGGTCAGTAGTAGGTGGCAGTAATTCAGTGGTTAAAACAGCTGCTTAGATAGTGAGAGGTCTGATTTCGAGTCCCAGTCATGCTTTATGTTTATTTCACATATTTTATTTTTTGTTTAACCTTGATCATATCTATCTTTAAGTACAAATTTGGTTTGATTTGGTTCCATTTGACTTTGAAACTCATCCAATTTGGTGGACTATCGGTCATTTTACTTGAGGTATTTTGTCAGATATTTATGAACCAACCGCAATAACCCTTAGTATTCGTCGTAGTCTAGTTTTCTCTCGCTATTAGCAAGATTTACCAACTAACTAAAATCAAAGTGTAAAAAGAATATCCTTTTTCCTCCATGAATCGTAAAACAGTCAGATTGAGAGAGCTTTTATCCCTCACATTCATCGCATCTATTTTTGCTTCATGGATACTGAAGTAATAACCCCTCAAAACACCGTAATTATTGCTCTTCGGCTACATTTGTCTTTCGGAAATGAATGTCGATGGATCGTTATGATTCAACGCTCGGATGTTAAATCGCCCGTAAGTTTCCTTTACGCTTCCGCCCATTATTCATCGTTAACGCGGCAATCAATACAGTTTAAAAAAATCTCTAAATACATAAATTAGGGAAGAAGGCGTATCGAGATGTGGAAATGTAATCTCCTCGACCGAAAGATATAAAGTCTCATTACGGAGGTGCGGAAAGAAGCTTTGGGAGGACGGATTAAAACTCCCGGCATACATCGCGCTCGCGAGCCCACGTCTCCGGCATCAAAGGACGAGGAACGACGGTTGCGGCAACGGGACGGTCGTGGATTGAGCTGCTACTTAAGATGCTCCGGGACGCAGGTATCCCGCGCCTTTTAGTAATTAAGGGGCGTCTTAATAGAGGGGGGAGTGGTCGGAGGAGGGATTAAGACCCCGTGTCCTAGTCGTTGGGCTGAGAACGGATTTTCCTCTCTTCTCCCTCTTATGGAGGCAATTTGCAGGAGTGCCTGCTTCGTTGTCTCTTTTTCCTCACGCTGCCGGGGATTCCTCCGCCGAGAAGGAAGCTTTAGCGTAGCAGTTGATGCATCCAGCATCTCACACTAAATCGTCTCGGTATGCGCGAGAATTAAGACGTCCTGTTCCCCTGTTGGAGGAGGAAGAGGGCTCTTTATTCCAGCTGAGGCTACGTCTTTTCTGCTCTTTCGATTGGGCTGAAAGGTGGGATGGTTGTTGGATGATGCGCGGAATGAAGCACTTGGCGAAAGCTGTACCGTCATTAGTCTAGAAGAGACTCAAACATAAGAACGTATATTGGAAAATAATATATGTGTATATTTACGTTATGGTTATTTTTGTAATCATCGATGCCACTGAATAACCCCAGATGCTCTGCTATGCAACGATGTTTAATAGTTAGAAGCGATTTTGGATCAGAGTAATAAATATATACACCTATATTCACATTCCGTCATATCTTGCTTGGATAAATTACGATATTTCTTGCATAAATAATGTATCTATTAAGTAATAGATGCAACCTTAAGATATTACTTCGAGAATTTTTTGGAAATATGTATACATATATCCATCGTTAATTTCATAATCTTCCTATTTTTCTTTTCTATTGTTATACAAACATGCATTTTAATTAATAATATATACCTGCTTGCAAGCATCAATATAGAGAAATATTTTGGCATGTGTTTACAATAATAAAATATTAAGCCCTTCAGGAGTTCGTCCACCTTCTCTGACTACGTTACATTTTAAGACCAATTATCCAAGAGTTGATGTAAGATAAATCGCATAATCGATTCCATTATTAATGTAATTTTTCTTGCTTCAGACGGTGTCATTGCTTCATATTAATCATTTAGTCGAATGAGCACCCACAGATGCAGGGTCGTTCGATTTTCGCTAATGTCTCTTCAATTCGATCTGATATCAAGTAGAAGCAGAAGGAGCAGTTGCTGCCTTTCCTCTGTTTACCTCCTCCCTGTGTACACATCCTCGGGGAGATATATACCCTCTCCTGCCCTTTGTCTTTCCGTATCCTTGTGAATACCCTTTTGCCCTACCTCGACCCCCTTTACCTCACCACCCGTCTTACGAAATCAAATTCCTTTCTCTTAGAGAGACTACTGAGAAAGGCCCGAGGCGGGCAAGGGTGGGAAGGGCCATCAAAAGACTCCCTCAGACCCTCCCTCCCCTCCTCCCCTCCCTCCCTCCCCTCCCTCCCTCCCCTCCTCACGTCCTGCATTGTTACGGGACTCTGTACCCTTGTCTCTACGTGTCCTCTTCTCCCAAGGAAACATGTCATCTGGTTTTCTTCGAGGGTCGTTATTCTACCGAATTCTCATACATCCTGAATATTTTCCGCTCCTTGGCTTAGGAAAATGAATTGGATCATTGCGTGAGCGAATGCTAGCAAGCGAGGTTGAAGAGGGAAAATTTAACATCCTAACTTTAATCCTTTTGGTTTTTTGTATCTACTTTAAAGTTCATTTGAAAACTTGTCGCTAAATTCCATTCTGCAATCTCAAGGAAGAATGGACACGATGAAATTCTGACAAGACTTGGACTCGAACCCAGATATCCCAAATCCCTGTTGGTTGCTCTCTCTAATTAAGCTATCCGATAAAAACATTCTAACGTGTTATTTGGGAGATTTTGCAGGCGAGAATGACTTTCTGTCCTTAACCTTCTGTTCTTCCACGCTGTCAAATTTTGTGCTTTTCCTGAACTTCGACCATTATTCACAGAGAATGTGATTTCTTCTGAATTCTTTTTGTAAACAACTGAAAGAGTGGGGAAATTTTAGACTGTTGCCATATCTGAAATGTTTTATATGTCATGAAACATATGACATAATGATTTAGAAAGCGAAATTGAGAAACTAGCCAGTTTATTACGTATTTACGAGTTTTTACAATCCCAATTATTATATCATATGCAACGGTTGACTTAATTGGGTGGTTTTCTTAATAAGGAAACACCTTCTGCAATTTAATCGAAAACAAAGGACTGAATTTGATGGAATAACTCATTTGCAGCGTAGAGGGTCGTTTATAATGTCACTCTATTTACTGAAGAGACGCAGTTTAATTGAGAGGGACGTGACATTGTTATCACATAAGTTGTTCTCGTTACTTGCGCCGCATGCTCCGTTTCACGTGTTGATAGCGTAGGAGTTGATTTAATTGCTCGAGAATAAACAAACAGAAAGATCAAATCCATTTGGTTGGTATATCGTTCCGCGACCAAGATTACATCTCTTCAAACTCAGCGTACATTTTCGTGCACATACACCAAAATTGTACATCTTCTGGAGTTAATCTTTAAAAAAAAGGACCGTTTCATTTGTTATGATATTTCATTAATTTAACTTACACGCATCATTTTTAACGTGCGAGCAAGTCTAATCTCTTTCTAATTGTCATATATACGTATACGTAGCGTGTGTACGTGTATTAAACAGATTGCTTTCTATAAAGAGCAGTGGGAACACTTTTCGATTTACTTTTGGGCATCCTCAACGCTACACGTTTAAGGTCAATTACTGCTAATTTTTCAAGGATTTCTCTTCAGTATGAAGATACATGGCATTTAATTAGGATATTTTTCATTGCAATTCGCTCACTAGAAATAAATGTCGTTTCTCCTGGTTAGGTTTCTTTTTCAGATGTGAAGCATGTAGTCGTTTTCTGAAAGGCATGTAAACGTTAAGAGGAAAAGGCACTTAAATATTAAGCTCAGATCCAGGATAGTTTGGCCTTTTCCTCTCATTCTACCATCATTTCCGAGCTTATTCCCCGCAATTTAACGACTTTTCTCCCTCCATTTCCCTATTTGGTTTTATTTACCCGTGCATTTGTCAGCGATTTTTATATTCGGTCCTCTTCGCGCTTAATTTACATGTTTGTCGAGTTCAGTTCGCTTAAACCTCATTTACCTTTCGAGATCCGAAAACTTGATATTCGCTTCAGGACGTGTCCATATGGCGAATGGTCCAACTTTTTAAGAGGCTTTATGGACGGGAATCCAGTTGACTGCATATCGAGGAAAGAGAGTCTCCATAAATGCGCAAGTGAATATAATATGAGGAGGTCCTTTGCCTCTCCTTTTGCGTATGGCCCCGAAAAGCCCCCTCTTCAGCCCAACACGCAAATCCTTCTTTTCCAGCCTTTCCCCCGACAGACTTACGGGTGGTGGAGAAACACGAAGTGGGGGGAGAGATGTCGAAATCGACTTTATCATCCATAAAAACGTTTGGGATGGCTCGTATTGGCATGTTAAAGGGTAGCAGACGTAAAAGGAAGGTAGATAAACCGGAGGGTGGTGGCGGAGAAAGAGGGCACTGGGAGGAGGTTTTTTGAGGAAAGGGCGAGTTTTTTTCGGTTTGATCACGTAATTGATGTTGAAAAGTCGGTTTTAAAATGGTGGAATATTAAAACTGGGGGAATCAAACATTTACGAGCCGATTCGAAAGCGGCTTTTTATTCTCCGCAGTTGAATAATCTATGCGGCGGGCGAAAGTCGAAACCGATTATTTTCATATAATTTATTGTTTTATACCTTGTATTTCGACGTATTAATGATGTGACCAAACTAATGTTTTTAATTTGTTATGATTTACATTCTTTTTTTTGGTGTTTTATATAAAAATTTTTCTCGAGTTATCTCTTTCAAATAATTGGGAAGTATGGATTAGGTTGAAGATTTTTTTGTCTCAGTGCTGTCCGAACAAAGACGATTTGTTATTATTTATAATCAGCCGTTTTTCGATAAGATATTTGAGTCTTCGTAATTAAAATGTGTGGATAATATTTCTCCTTCACTAAAATTAGTGAAAATCTACAGTTCCATAAAAAATATTTTATTTTCAATAAACAATGCTTTAAAAAGGAAATATTTATACGGTAACTATGTAGTGACTGTAATTGAGGGATATTTGTGACGTAAATGTATAAGGGTGGTTACCAAGGGGATTATGCATAAATTCGGGATTATTGTACTTTGGGTCCAGTTTTTCTGAAAATAGAATGATGTTATTCCGGAATGTTAATTTGTAAGAGTATTCCTTGTGCAATGATTTTTAAGTGTGTTTATGTTGTTAGAGAATCGTTGAAGATGCCATTGGACGAATACTACAAAAATAAATAAATTTCACGAGAAACAATGTACGTAAAACCTATTCTCTTAGAGTAATGAACATTTTCCACTTAAAATGATTTCATAAAGAAGCTCGCTTGAATTTACAGAATTATTTTACAATTTTCGCCAAAATTTGAGCTTGAATGTCAAAATTGCTGTTGAGGATGGACCCCCGAATCGATTGTAAAATCCCAGAAATGCGCATTTAGCGATGAGCCGTGCAGTCTCTGTCGCTTCAGGAGTAGTAAAATTAATGGCAGAATCACCCAGAGAACCTAATCTCTCAAAAGAAACGGGAATGACTTTTCGTAGATGAGAACAGAGGTGATGGTTGTAATGTCACTCTAAATCCGCTATCAGCAACGAATGTCTACCTGTTAGCTGTGGTGTTCTGACGAAATCCTGCTTTAAAGGGCTGTCCCTTTGACGGATAAGGGAAATCACTTTGAAGGCCATAATGCGCGCCCTTGAGCCCCGACATTTAAGTTTCCATAGCCTTGGGGCCGCGCATCCTTTCGGTTCCAATTCCCCGCACACGCAGTTGGCTTCCTCAAAAAGCCTTTGATGTCTCCCTCTTGATTAAATATAAACACTGGCGATAATAATCCATTAATTTTGAACTCATTACGCATATATCTCGTTTTGTTCCCCCAGGTGACTGTGGCCATAGTTCCCTAACGACGGAGCTTAAATGAATTTCGAGTTAAAAATTTCATATGTGCTGCTCTATCACTTCTGGTGGGTCGTAATCTTATATATCCAGGTGTAAAGGAACTTTCCAGCATTTGTTTCACCTTTCTGCAAAAAATACAAGTTTTATTTCACTCCTTGTTTAACTTTATGTTCTTACAAAAATGTTATTCTTTATTATTATTCTTACAAGTCTATTTATATCAATTTTTTACGTGCCAAATTCAATCATGGTGCCATTAATAAAAAACACCTCTCTTCGCATAAACATAAATTAACATTAATGAATTAATTTAACTATTAAATGAGCAATTTAGCGAGTTACTTTGAGAATAAAAACGATTTCTCCGCAGAAATGAGTTGAAAATATGCGTATTTAAAATTGATCACAACAAGTTCGCCGAGTGGAAATCTATTTTGGATAAGATACGCAAGAATTCAATTAAATTTAAGATTTCCCACGTATGTATTTCATACACGACCGGTTTCGGCTCAGATCGGTTGGCGAGGAAATTACAAACAAGATGGGTTATATTGGGGAAAACATGCGTTTGATGGTTGAAATTGTTCTTTTTCTGACAGACTTCTATTTAAATCGCGGTAAAGAAGGACGTCTGAGAATTGTGCTGTAAAATTGATAACTTTTATAAAGTAAGTACTGGTACTTTAAGGTCGGTTAAGTGTACAATTGATTTGTTTAAAAAAGATTAGCGGTTGAGTAATTCCTTGCTATCAAGAGAAAATATTGGTGATAGCCCTATTTAGTTGGGTAACATTATTGATATAAAGGAGTAATGGCATCTTATAGTTCCAGGCATTGTTTCATGTGAGCTGCTATGCGCCGATGAGTAAATAGCCCTTGCGATGAAACTTCCGGGAAACGAGAATGGTTATTTGAAATTAAATCGGGCGACTAAAATAATTCCGTCTGTTGATCGTCGATAAGCGCTCAAATCATCGCGTTCGATATCGAGTCTGAAGCGTTCCATTCACATGAGAAGTAGACGAATGTAAACGGCTTTCCTTTTTAATGTCACATCCTCTTGGCTGGAGGAAAAATTCGGAGTCTTTCAGGAATATTTTGTCGTTTCCAATTACATGACACACGAAAGCGGAAGATTGGATTACACACATTTGCCTCTTCCTTTCATCCATTTTGACTCTCATTCCTCTTTTGTGCGCCGCAGCCTCCCACTGGATCACACTCCCGAAACACAAAGGTCATCAACATAATCAGCTTTGCGGCCCACCTCCCTGACTCACCCATACCCTGGATCTCTTCATCTCCTATCTCATCCTTCTCCTCTTTCATTAATTTTTCGTCTCTCAGATTTGACCTCATCTCACTCATTACCCTTTGCCCCCTCTTTTCTGCTAGCATGCCCACATGACCTCCGACGACCTCTTGACCACCAAAAATCGCCCCTTTTTTCCACACGACCCCCCGGCCTCTGTGGCGCCAGATACATATGTGTGGATATGTTTATCTGTCCGTTTGTGCGCGTGCACGTGTGTCCGTATAAATTTCATGCAGAGTTGATGTGGAGGCGGAGGAAGTGACGATGCTAGCGCCACTTGCGGGTTTTCCGGTGATGGCGGAACCGCATGCTCAGAATTGTTCTTTTCATCCACTCAGGGAATGTTATAATATCGCGGAATCTGATTGTGTATGTCCTAGCAAGCCTATATCTCCTTTTGCTGTTGCATTTCTTATCCAAACAGTCGAATTCCTTTGACTGAATATACACGTTCTTGGATAAACATTAAAGGGGGAGGGAATTTCCTCAGCAGAAAGAAAACGATTTCTCTCTGAATTGCTTTGATGGATTTGCTTTGCATTTTTCTTAAGAAATGGTTCTTATAGGAAAACCTTTGTGAAAAACCTTAAGCACAAACAGGAAAGGGTTTCATTACGTCTTGTTTATGTAAAATGTAATTGAAGTTAAGGAAGCTATCATATAACGAAGGTCAGAACCATTTAATCCATAAGAGCGAAACCCTCATTTGCTACAAATAGCCTACAATGTATACTACTGTACCCTTGTAGGAGTAAAATTCATGTATACTATTTAGATCACTTAATTAGCAACATAACTTGTTAGCTCAATAACCTCTTCCTAAATAGCGTAACGCGTTATGGAATTCTGACATTAATTCTGTATCCGTTTGATTACAATATTCTCCAGTGAGGATTTTTTCCATTGCCATTTGCCGTAGTTATGTTTGCACGCTTACCCCACTCTAATAGCAATCTCCTTAATGAATGAAGCGTTGACAGTTAATTCTGAGCAATTCTTCCTCAAGTCCCTCCCTCGAAGAATGAGTCAGATCGCCTGCTTGACAGGTGTCGTGTAGGCGGTGGAGGGTCATGACCTACGAGCTGGAGGTCGCGATCCCTGAACTCCGAATGCAGGAGCTCGAGGAATTGGCCGGGCCCGCTGACCGAAACGGTGCCCTTTACGACCCTTGTAATTGTAACAGAAGTTTATTTCTACTCATAAAATCTACAAGTTCAAAATTTTTAATGGAGTAAGTATTTATTGAGCCTGTAGTTCAGCTGGTGCCATAAGAATCGTTCGTTCAACAAAAATCTGAAAATAATTATGAAAATCTTATATGAAATATTCTAGAATGCATTCTTGAAGATTGTTCTCGATTCTTTTTGTTGATTGAGCAAAATCAATATCCAGAAAGTGTGGCCTCTTAAAGAGTTGTCCTTCCACATTTATCTACAATTCACTCGTCTCGATAAAGTTTGGAGGCATAAACAGCGTTCTGCTTGGTCCAGAGGCAGAAGGGTTCGCCTTTGATAAAAGCTGTCTTGGGTTCTACTCCCGTTGGGAAACAAAAGTGTATACTAATGTAGGAAAATGACCTCTGATGTCGAATGGATTGATAGCAGCGCTATTGCCACGAAAATCGGAGTTGAATTAGATGTCAGTGTAGTTGGAATTACCAGAAGCCTTTTAAACCATGAAAACATTTAATAGAATTCGTCTAATTTAAATCGATGGAGGTCATTCTTTAGTTAAACGCATTCTTTCATTAGGTACCTTCGAAAAAGCAATTTATTTCGGAGCAAAACTTGCTCACCTATGAACATAATTAAAACACGTGTTCGAAATTATCCTCGCTCAGCACCACGATGACATCAATTTTACTAACGCAATTACTCAACGTTCAGCGCATTAATTCGGAGAGGACACTCTATGACCGCGAGTCATTTCACTCCATCCTCGCAAATTCAGATTCTGTTAGCTCTCGTATTAGTAACGAACCCGTAGAAAAAGCGCCCGTTTCTCTGTAATGTTTTACTTTTACAGCAAGTGTGTGCTCACGGAAATGAGGCGACCAGGTCGCTCGGACGAAAAAATATAATGAAAGCGGCACATTTCCGGCATGCGGCTGACGTATCTGGAAGCGACTCAAGTCACCGTTTGTGTATTCATACGGGAACTGGCCGGAAGAGCCGGAATTTATTTGCTCTGGCTTTTTGCTTGTTCTCTCCCTGATATTTTCCCTTAGAATTTTAACTCGCGCTATAAGTCGCCTTCATTTCCAGGAAATTCTTCTTTTTTTAGCTCTATCGACCAACGGCCTTGTTTGTCTTTTATTTAAATGTGAGTTCCCCCGTGGTTTCTGCTCGTTGAAATCGTTACGTACCTTATTTAATGAATCGTTTCGTTCTGCGTGATTGTTTTACTGGCGTGGAAATTCGACCGTGAAGGCTTACGAATAATTCTTCCCAGAATTTGAGGTTCTCTACTGCTAGAAAAGATTTTTTCTTTCTCTATATTGATAGACGAGCGTTTTAAAACAAAGCAAATTGAAGTCTTTTGCTAAATAATTAAGGGATATTGTCGATAATTATTATTACCTATTTCAGATATTGAAAATTATTTTCTACCGATTTCCAGTAACTAAGCAGCGTTGTCACCTAGTCAGATTGCATCGTAAAATTTAATTAAATAAATAAAATTCCTTCCCAAAATTATTTCCATTGAATGGTGAGGCACAATTCCAATTTACAGCAAGTCTAATATAAATATGAAATACCAAAGAAGGAAAAGTATAGTATTCCTTTTTTATTTTAAAATTGGAATATACTTTTTCTATTTTTAAATGTTCCCAAATATCAAAAGCTGAATATTTTCTCATTTATTGAGAACTTTCTTTAATATCGAAAATTTTTTATGCTTGCTTCTTCCGCTGTGTAATTATTCATCCAACTAACGAAACAAAATTATGAACGAGGCATTTTATTCAGAATTTCTTTCTTTTCTTTCTTTCTTTTCTTTGGGGAATGGGTTATTATGATGTATTGCTTCAAAACGTTCTTACTAAAAGACATTCTATTTCACCAGAAGCACGTTTTTGCAGTGAAAGTTAAACAAAATAATTTAAGCACCAGTTCGTAAGATTTCCCATTTGATATCATCCGCGGCCTTTTTAAGCCATTACTTTTCCGGAGTTTAAAAGATGGATATATCGCGTGATCAACTGGATGCCTGTTGATTTTGCACGAAGGAAAGGCTTTCAAAATTATGTCTTACGGTCTTCATTAACAGCGAGTAGGACGGTGAAAGGAGTTGATTTAACGAACTTCTTTCGGAAAATTAAAGATGTTTATCATTGCCGAGCACTGTGGCATCCGCTTTCAATTATAAGTGGTTTTCTCGATACCACGCTTTCCAATCTTGATGTATCATTAATCCCTGCCAGTCTTTCGACGTATCAGTTAACGGAACATTTTGCGAATAAAATATTCTGACAATGAGATACGCGGTGGAGTTGTGTATGAGGTAAGAGTGATAAAAATGTCTCCTTTCAAATAAATACTCGAAGGAAAACGGGGAAAGCAGCGGGAAATTATTATTGTTTCATTTTCACTTTTCATCATCAGATTTTCAACTTTTGAATGTTAGTAAATAGTTTGATAGTTACTCGCATATTCACTATCTGCAGTTTTTAGATTAAAAGAATATATCCTCTCTTATTTGAGCCGATCACAGCTTTCTGGCTCGTCGAGGAGAAGATGGAGAAATTGTTCCACTCCTCATCATGATTAGTAAGCCTCATTCCCCACTGCTAGATCATGGTAGCTAATTTTAGTGGGGATGAGGTTCCGGCCGCTCTTCAGGCTGAATACTTAACAAACAGAAACCAAATTCTATTCAATATTTTCTCTATCAATTTGAAGTAATGAATCGGAGAAAGATCATAGAGATGCTAACCTAACCGCTTTTTTCTACTTCCGTTTAATATTGAAAAAAAATGGCCTTACCCTTTTTCAGTAAAGCTTTATATCATCCACAGTGAATTCTTTGAAATTATGGTAAATATCCCCACGCTGCTTTTACATTATAGGACGCGAAATATGAAGTTCAGTGAAGGCTGTGCTGGAGTGAATAAACTGAAAAAATCCGTGAAGATACGTGGACCAACGTGTTGGAACATTTTTAGATGGACAAGCACATGTATGCATTTTATACTTCGGTATGCAAACTCGGGGAAGCGAGCGATTCGGTCCGAGGAAGAAAAAAAATCGTATAGGTTTTGTTTTCCATCAAACATAGCGAGTGACTGTAGGGGAAACCCCTTTCCAGGGAAGAGTCAAATGGGGAGACGTCGAATGGGACGCCTCAGCCTGCCGATATTGGATATCCCGTCCCCGAATTAGATTTGAGTGACGCAGGAGACGTTTCGTCTCCTCGAAGGCCCAGGTTCGAACCTCCTTTCTTGGAATGTGGAGGGCACAAGTAAAGGCGACGCGGGGTGTCCAAGGCGTGGAGTACGCCGTAATAAGTGGAAGTGCGAGGCTTTCATGCGACCTCCATCGAACGACAACTCCAAAGCGCGGAATGAAATGGGGTTGGTAGAGGTGTCCTCCCCGGGAAGAGGTCTTCTCGCAGGAAGGGGATGTGTAAACAGTGATTTCCGGACGCGGCAAATGGAGTTTTCGTGCGGTGTGGACCTTGGAGAGGCGGTTTTAGTCCTTTTTCATAAGGGAGAATAAAATGGTGCTCCCCGTGTCGAGGGTGGATGTGACGACTGGGAGGAAGGCTTTTCCGCGACTCCGTTATTTTTCGCGGCGATGAGCGTTTGCGTTGGTTTTTCGGAAATTGTCGTTTCAATTAGAGCGATGCGTGTTTCCTTGCGGTTTCCGAGGCCGTTAGCCTGCTTTGTCAGGTTGGCGTGTCGTTGGGGAAAAATTAGGAGGGGGAATATTTATCTTGTTTCGAAATAAGGCTGGTGTTTTCAATTTGGCTGGTAATAGAACTTAGCTTTAATATGTTGTATTGAGTAGTTCGGAGTAAGAGATTTGAATTTTTTCAATCAGCTTTGGTTAGAGTACTGAGGTTAAGTATTTCATGCAAATTTTAGTGTATAAATTATTATTAATAAAAAACTAGGTTAATTTGCGCTTGGATACTTCTTATAATTTTAGACCCCATTGAGTGTCATAAAAAGGAAATGCTTTCTCTCTATTGAATTTTAATCTGTACGCCAATCAATTTAAATGACTAATAGCGCTGGTCTGTTGCTTAATGTTAAGCATATTTAAATTAACTTTTTGAAATGATATGATGGAATTAATCTCAATCAAACTAATTTAATATTTTTTATTTTAAGTTTCCATTATCCATTAGTAGTATGAATTTAATTAGTTATAAGTGGTAAAATTATTCGCACAGGTCTTATACTACCATAAAGTAATATAATTAATGAAATACGGAAATGAATGAAGTTTTTACCTAAGCAAATATTCCATTAAACATTTTGAATTATTAATAAGCAAATGCGGAAGCTGCGTGTCGTGCCAGTTTTAATAGCTTGGTTCTCAAGCGCGCGACTTACAAATTAATAATTAAACGTGTCATAGACTGTAAATGCAATGTACTGTAATGTAAAAATCATCTAACTGATGTGGTTTTGATAGTCTTATGCTAATTAATAACGTGTTGGTAAAATTTAATTCAAACTATTCAAACTTAAATTTGACAAAATGAATAATATAATTAATATTCACAATTATTTTGTTGGTTAAAATGACGGGCCTTTTTATAAACAAGAGATGTTTGAAGTAGCTCTTCTTAATTCAGATATGTGTAGAATTTATTCTTATGAACACATCTAATATATCTGATAACACAGCGCACATTTCAGCAAAATTCTATAATAAACTACCAATCGATGTACCAAGCAATCCATGCCAAATGAAACAAGTAATTTGATTAGCGTTTTGAAAAAGTAAACGGAAAATTTCTCATACTCAATTTGTTTCTTCTGAATCAACGGAGAGATAAATTCAGTTATCAAGATATTAATCCGTCTATCTTGGATTTGCTTTTCATTTTATTCAACTGTCTCATCCCTCTTATCCCGTCTTTCCATTTCTCGGGGATCGAAATAAAGTGAAAGGTTTCGATCTGACCCAATGAAGCACGTGATCTCGCTTGGATTTTCCATTTCGGAGGACGCGATGTATACATTCGCATCATCACATCAGCTTTCCTCAACCCCTCTTGAATTTTCAACGAGGGGCGTCTCTTTCTAACCCCCCGGAATCTCTCTGATACTTTAAGGCAACAACATTTTACGGAGGAAGATTGTAATGCTACTGAAGGATGGTCTGTACAATTCCTTTAACATATTATGAATTAAAAATTAAAATAATTGACGTTACCCAAGAATTCGGTTCTATATGGATATGGGATACTTCTTGAGGTTGAAAAGTTCATTTTTTTAGGTCATCCTTAATTCTGTAGGTTTATATATCATCAATGGCTTTATATCTTCATTAATGAGGCCTCATATTCGAATTCTGGTTGTTTTTGCTGTGATTTGATATCAGGAGTAATATTGTAAAACTAAAATTCGCTCAAATAACATTTTTAATATTATTTTTTGCTTAAATTTTATTCAAAAAGGACTTTAGGGAAGAATTTTGAGTACATATATAACTACATTATAATAACGCTTTCCCCGTTCAAAGTATGCGAGTTAACTGTATTTGATTCGTATACTCCTTTATTCTTTCCATTTAATGCCTCCTTCGCATCAAGCACATTCATGTAACAAACAATGTTAAAAATACTGAAATTGGCGTTTGAAATGCGTTCATAGCTTATTATTCTAACCTTTTGGCTGAAAAGCGTTGAAAAAATCTCGTTACCAACAATACCTCGAGGTAGCGCGCTAGAAAAAAATCATGCACGTGCGTATGAAAATATATTTTTTGTAATGCAGCTGTTTCATGCAAGCTGTACGTTTTGCAGGTAATGTGGTTCTTTTATTCGTAGGTGAGCATTAATTCGAAGCTGAGTGTTCAGAAATATCTTGGGAAGACAGGGAACCCAACGGTTCTTTCATATCTCAACGTGCGTCGAGTTCAAGCAGAGAAGATTCGCTGGTTTTCCTACTTCTCTTTAATTACCCCGATGAGCGGAGGGATGTAGATGACGATGCCACTTTATATAAGTGGAGAGAAGTTGTTTTTCATATTGAAGCCGAACATAAGAGTTCGTACATTCAGTTGAATACCGTAAAACCTAAACTAGTCGCACTATTCTATATATCAACCCATAGTATACTAATTGAAAAACCTTTATCATCTATGCATCTTTCCTTCATATCTCTGCATCAGATATATTTGTTTGGCAATTATTCTTAATAACTCATCATAGCTTTTTTAGCTGTAATGTCTTCAGCTCATAGGCTGAATTGAACCACATCCCTTCCGCTTTTTGCCACAAACAGCTTTGGAGAGTGGGATGAGGCGTTTAGGCTAAATGAGGACTGAGGTAGTTTGCCCTTACCACGATGAGTCAACATGTTATAAGTCAAACATATCCATGCAAGTGAAACACTTTTCATAGTTTTCCAAAAGGACCTTAGGGCATGATTTGGCATTTCTCCGCCTTTCAGTAGCTGTCATGTCATCACCGTCATCATCATCTAAGATTCTGACAAAAATGAACGAAACATAGATTTTTCTCTATCCTATTCTTCAGACCTTCAGCTAATGGATCATCCGTTAATTAATGTCTTATTTAGCACAGTGTAAATGAAAATACCCCAAAAGTTCGAAACTTCTCTATTATACCCGCATTAACCCACGTATAAATTCCTTGCTATTCCTCTCTAATTTCAAAGCAGCCCTCTGGAGCACTAATGAGAAATGCTGCGTTTTTCGCCCCCTCAAAAAGACAACAGGGGCCCGAGTAATCAGGCAGATATCAATACTCCAATCCGCATCTCTCGTAGGATTGTCACATACTATATTTTTCTAAACAATGCATTTCGGGGGGGCGAAGAGAATGGGTTCAGGCGAATGAGCCCTCCCCAGACCCTCATATAGGCCCAAATTTGTCCTTAGCAGTGTCTCATTGGGTCTGATGTCTAAGGCAAATATAGCGGGATGTCTGTTTAGGGTTGGCGGTCGGTGGGGAGGGCAATTTCGCGCGGGGGAGGGAAGAGTCCCGCGCTAGAAGGAGCGGTTGCAAATTTGCATTCCAGGGGAACACAATGGCGCATACACTCAAACCAACCCATCCCTTTAATACAGCCACAGATGGCCTTCCGCGAACCCTCCTCACACCCTCTTATTTCCAACCCCTTCCCGCCACTCGACTCTGTCATCTCCAAAACAATCCCGCCGTGTCCCATCTATATAAGCTTCACCTTTCCTCCCCTGGAATGCGCATTCGGATGGAACAGTAGAGCTCACATATTATAAGCATGGCTTCATTACTCTCCCGCTCATTCTCTTCTCCCATCAATCCAAAGCGTTTCTTTTCTGTTCCGTGCCACCCCAGTCATGAATCCCCTTGTGAACGCTTGGGTTGTTACTTCATTATTATCATCCGAAGAGGAAAGTTATTGCTCGAAGAGATGCCGCCTTTGTTTGAGATCGTCGATGGGTTCTCTGGTTTTAATCATTCCCAGCCCACGCGCGTTTTTTTAAGCTGTTTTTTAGATGAAGATTCGTTTTGAGCACATTTCCTTCTCGTGGTAAAAGAGAAATGAGATAGGTTATTTGATGAGCGAAATTATCATAATTGGGTTTTGGGAAAATCAGCTGTTTTAAATACGGCGTCCATATCACTACATACATGTTATGTTAATAGTGTATACATGTGATATGTATAAGATATTTGTGGATATCCCACAACATCGGTGACGGAATGGTCAATGCAACTGACTGGGTTTGGCTTCATGAGTCATGGGTGTTTGTGTTTATAATTTGCATCCGTGTTCATTCAAATTATTAAGACGGTTATAATTTTGGTAGCTGTTTTAACTGAGTAAAATATTATTATAGCTATTATGTAACAGTCTGAGGAGGATAACAAAAATGTTATTAGGAATTTTGCAACTACGCCATTACTCATACTTTATTCTGTATGTTATGTAGCTCAATCTAGTGAGCTTATTCTACGCTGAAAATACTGTAAGTACTGAAAATTGTGTATCGAGTAGTAATTCGCATTGTTATTATGATAGATAATTTGCGATGAAGAAGCATCTAATGAAGTAAATTAGGAATGTGATCGTATATAGTCACTTATGTAGTTCCAATAATAATTTTATTTGGTCTCACGTTTAATTCACGACGCAGATAATGACGGGTAAAATGGTCGACTTCCTGTTACATGTTTTATTTCGTGAGGAGAAAACAGAGTGTTCATTCATTAACATTAAATTTGCCATAATTTCATAAGTAGCAAAATCAGCCAGTTTAGATAATCGGAAAACTATCTTAGTCGCAGCGAGAGGTCTTTGAAAAGATTTCAAGGCTGTGATGCGATTCTACCCCATCCCGATTTCCCTTTGCTGTTGCGATATTTCTCTTTTCCTAATCCCCTAAAAATTACAATTTGGAATTGAGCTGTTCGAAACGAATGTATAATTGATGCCCGCCGAGGATCATCAAGGCACTTGACCCGACACTGTGACTGACCTTCCGATCTTTGTTATTTTACCCTCTTGATACTCAAGAGATGAGTGATGAGGTCCCTTCATTCCCACTTCCCCTTCAATTCTCTCCCTCTAATCCGTTCCTCTCCCATCTGTTTGCTCGACACTTTCGACGGACCTTCGTGTAGAAATGGGTCGATAAGCATTTATTCAATAAGTTTCATTCAGTCTTATATTTAACATTTTTGTACTCTGAATTTAGGCTTTATTCATTCATATTCGACCGCATTATTTTTATTTCTTTCGTTTAAACAACAAATAATACTTATCCCCTTTTTTCGCATTAAAATATAGAAGAAAAAGATTATAGTTTCGTGATGAAGCTCGACAGTTGTTTTTTTCTGCTACTCAGATTAAAATGTTACGTAGCTGCGTTTTACGTGTAAGATAGTGGTTAGGTAAAATCTTTATTCACACTTTTTCATGTTGATAAGGTATTCGGTGAAAAAAGGAAACTTTTTGGCGGCCGTGAAGTGTAATTGAACCGCTGTTGTTCATTCAGGTCATCTTTATAATAGAATTTGCTATAAACGTAGAAGATTTTCTTAAATGCAGTCTCTTATTTTTAAAGCCAAATTAAATATTACATACTTTTAAACAAGCATATGGATGCTTTTCTTAAAAAGAGGACCAATATTTCTGACGATTTTCATTTTAGGATCTCTTTTTTTAAGGAAAGAAAGATTATTTTGTAAAATAGTCATAATTTTTTAACTTTAATTGAAAGCAAATTTTCAGTATCTTCTCTATGCTATTTTCCGAAATTTCCTCTTTCCTTTCATAATACTTTCCCCCATCTTCTCTCCACATTTTTTCAACGAGCATCTTTTCAACCTGCATTTAATTTCTCCTCGATTGTGTTTTTCTCGTTAACCATCCCATCTATCAAACGCGTTCCCTAATCGACGCCACACCTATTACTCAGAATCTCCTATTCTTTTGATCTCCTATTTTTAAAGCCTGCACGTTTACATTCATAGACTTGAACACACTGTAGTCTCATCAATCATTTTCACATGTATTTGTCTATCCTTATCTCCTCAAAATATCTTTCGATTCCTTTCGCTTTCCTGATTCCATTGTCCTCACTTCTTTCCTTCCAAGATGCAATAACCTCTTAATTAATATACTTTTGCTTTAGCGATTCCGTACATTTTCACGTTTTCTTTTCATGTGAATGAAAGGAGAAAAATTCATTCATTTTTCTGCAAAAGATAGTTCTTTTCTCTTTTAACCGGATTGTAATAATCGACTGGCAAATGAAAACTGTCGGAGTGAAGGCATTTTGCGGAAAATTCAATATAAATTTCTATTTAGGATCATTATCGTTAAAATTAGATGGCAGTTTAAGTAAGTGACGTAGTTGGGATGACTTTCTGCCACCCTTGTCTTATGTAGCATCTATATAATATGATTAAAATGTAGCTTGCATACTGCAAGCAGATGGACAACACTAATTTCATATCGGCATCATATCGGGACGGTCCTCAAAAAAAAAAAAGGATTGAAAATAATCTTAAAATTCACTAAAATTTAATCGAAAGGCATCGAACCCAGGTCTTCCTGGTAAACATACTATGCAGCACAATAGAAGATCACCATCTCTAACTATGTGTGAAATTTTAGGCAGAAATATTGGCTACAACTGCCTCAAACGACGTTCTATTTTTGAAGAAAGTAAATGTCACTCTGGATTCGACCAAGGACGATCTTGGAAATCTAAAATATCTTCTTAAAATTTATGTATGATCTCTATGTAGGTGCTTAATTTCGAATTTCTATATTATTGGGAAAGGTTTCAAAATAATTCCTAAAAATCGGATCAACTTCTGATTGCAGAGACACCTGGTGTCGAACCCAAGAAATATTGTAAGCTGTGAATACATAGCTTGATTTTAAAGAACTTGTTCTTGTATCATGCAAAGTTTGAAGTCGATAGCATGCTGGAAAGTACCTAAATTTTGTTTCCGTTATCTCCGTAAGAAATGCATTGAGAAGTGCAAATGGCCCTCTGGGATCGAACCAAGGACCATCAGCGAACCATGTAGAAATAATTTAGGCTGGATGAGCCTTCGTTTTATGGAAACGCAGGTTGTAGGAGATACTTTATCACGTTGTAGAAATTAAAGTATTACTGGTGTATTTGAATTATCTATGGACGTAGGTGAGACGCAAGGATAGAATGCATTCGTGGCAATCCTTAAGGTGGCGACGTTCTTGTCCCGCTTTAAATATTGGCATTCCCTTTATGTAGCTAAACTGCGGGTGGACTGAGGACGATAAAAACCACAGGGAAAATTCCAGTTGAGAAATTGCCCACCTTTCGGCGCTAGTAAAGTGATTTCCTCAGAGTGGAGATGCCGCTCCTTATATTGACGGAGGAAGATGCGGGTTCGTGGCTTTGTTTACAGAGGTGAGAGGGCTCTCTCCCACTCAACCTCTCGGTCAATTACGCCACTTCAACCCTATTCCTCACCCAAATCGCTCTCTTTGTCCCCTTGGCCAATCTGCATCGAGGCGCCGCTCCGCCCAAGGGGAAGACTGCGAGTAAATATACGTTGTGTGGAGAGAGGTTTAAGAAGGAGAAAAACGCTGTGGGCCGGATCGATCCGGGGAAATAACAAGATTCCGTCCCGAGTTTTAATTCCTGGATTCCGAGGCAGTTGGAATGTGAAAGTTAGTATTTCGCGACGTAGATTTTTCGACAATAACAGGATTCCTATGCCCAGGATCCTGTGCGCCGAACCTATGAAGTGAATTTTGGGAAAAATATTCTAAAGGTATCGGTCACATTCCTTGGATCGTATTTATTGTCCCGTGCTATTGATTCCTATATAGTTTAATCAAACATTCTCCTAGAGTATGTCATATCGCCGAAAATTCTTCCAAATAACTTTTTTGTTCTTTATTTATTAAAGAACGTTTTTTTATTTATAACTCATTTCCATTGATCGCTTAAAAGGTTAATATTAATGAAATCGACTTGATTTTGCGTGGATTTGAGGGAAGCAATTATTAATTACTTAATTGACATTGACTTTGTCCACAGAAACACATATCCACTGGCTTTAATTTGGTCAAATATTTTCGCTCGTGCGGAACATTATGTGCTTTGTTTCATTCAATTACTTAGGGATTGAGGAGGGGTCGGTCGCCTCGAAATGTTTGAATTGAAGATTTTTAAATGCATGATGATGATACTAAGTTAGCGCGACTACTCACTCAAATAAATATTTATAAAAATTACAATATTTAGTGATTGCTTCTACGAACATTTTAATGTGGCAATTTAGTAAGAGGAAATTTTCTAGTTCCTCCTACTTAACGTTCCAAGGAAACTAGAAAGCGTGCACTGTGTAAAATAACTATTTTTAAAGCCATAAAAATTGAAATATGACGAAGATTTTTCCTGGTTGGTAATAGATTGTTTTTGTTGCGTACCTCGCATTAGTGACTCATGTGTATTGAGCAACATGTAGACCACTGATCAATTAGTAAGTAAGAATTAACCCCACCAAAGAGCAAATTAGTAATTAATGATTTTTGCTGCTTTTAATTCTTAGTTACCAGCGTATATAAGTAAAGGATATTTTCAGTATCAGTTTCAGTGTGGAATTCTTAAGCAATATTTTAGTAGAGAATCATTAGCAGCGAATCCTCATGAAGGGTTTATAAATCTCTTTTTCTGCATACGCAGTAAATTTCGTCATTTTTCAATAGAATTTAGCGCATAGTTTCGCGTGTCATACAGTTGAGTAATCAGGACACGCAAATCTTCCCGGCAAGCGGCTAATTCCTAGTGAACACCGCTCGCGTTTCTCACCCGCTGGAAACTTTAATCGCACCCATTCGGCACCACCACTATTTAAGAGCCGCTTCCGACGCGCGCCGTGATTTACGCCCGAAACACGAGCGCGCCTTCCGCAACAATAGCGTCGCCCTCATATTTTATCTCTGCAGCCGTTCATTTTCCCCTTTTTCCTAGTCCCCCGGCGCAAAAAAACGGTCGCGGGAGAATATCTGCACGGTACATCGCGAAATCCTAGCATCGCGCGCGTAAAATGGGGGGATTACCATAATCCTCCATTTTGGAAGCGCCTCTATCGGCGGATCGCACATGTGCGCTTCCGGTAAGAATAACAGCGGCCGAAAGCGTCGCTCCGCGAGTGGGTAATGGCGTCTCCCGGCGCTTCTTCCCTCCCCCCTGTTCGATGACGAGGAACACCTCCCTGGAGACACGAGGGACGTCCTCGAGTTCCATTAACGTGCCGTCGGACCCCTTCCGCCTGCGAAGATGAACCCCACGGCACCCCTCTGCCCTTTAGCTGTTCTATCTCTTAGTACAGCTTGCTTGCAGTGTTCCCTGGTATTGAGGGCTGTGTCCTGTAATTGTACGGAGACCTAGTCACCTTCTTAGAGGTGGGATTACTTTCCGTGATCCGCGCATGTTTTGTAGCACCCTTTGATTTAGTTTAGCTAGGTTAAAGAAGGAGCATTCCCTTACGAATTACAGTAAGAGAGACTTCAATATACATGGAGATAGTCAGTGGTTCAAGTATTATTGTAGATAATACAGAAAAAGTTAATGTAGTGATATAGGACGTGAGATACATGGGGTAGAAGATTTAAACAGATTTAAACTCACTTTTTATAATTTTATTTGCGCTTCTGAGACTCGTGAAAATAGAATTTTCTAAATTATAAGTTAATAGTTACTAAATGATCTGTTTTTGGTGTGCTGTTATTTGTTACATTTTTAAACATATATTTACCTTGCTATATTTTTGTTATCTATATACGTTGTTATATATAATAATATTTTTATATTATAAAATTGCAAAACGATATTGGTGAACTTCTTATAGCTTAATTAATTTCAAAGAAATGTTATAGACGTCCTTGCTTTCAGCAATAAATAAGGTAACAAACAAATTGATCTATTTAATCATGAGTGTATATTTCCATTACAACGCTTTTTCGTTATAACTAAAAAGGTGTCTTATTTTGTTTAAATTATGATATATTATTATGGTCGTACGTTTATTAATGGATACTTGACTACATGAATTAACGAAATTGAGGATTATAGGATTAAATCACATGACGAACGACTAACTCTGTCGTAACTAGTTCTCCTCTTCTATATTATGTTTGAGGGGTATAGCGAAGTTTTCTTTATGCTAAAATAGTCGGTAGTTTCCAAAATAAAATTGCTCCTCTTTTATTTTCTTTATGAGGCTCATAGTTTTTGATAATTATTAATTTTACTCCATCATCATGCTCCTTAATTTCAATGACATATTTTTTGAATGAAAAAGCTCGTGAATTTTTTCCCCTTCTGAATTTCCGCTGCAAGTAGAATATCATCTCCTCCTTTGTTTGATCTGGTTTATTTTTTATCTTCTCCTAGGTTTCATGCACTATTCGCTGTTTTTCCCCATGTCGGCCCACCTTTCTTTTCCGCCATCTTGCTTCATCCACTTCGCCCTCCTCACAGTTTGAACACAGTGAATGAATAAACATGTCCTCTCTGATGGCGGTGACAGAGCGTCCGAAATTCTATTAAGGGGAGTCAAACAGCCCGTCTTTCCCATACCATACCTTCTTTCCGCTTCCCTTTCCATAAAAACACCCTGCGATGCTTGGCCAGGCCTCGCTCCACCCTAATTTACGAAGTCAACTCATTTGTTGAAGGCCCATTTTGTCGCTAGACCACGATGCATTTTAAAGAACCATCGAACGATAGTGGTAGTATGTACGCCATGGGAAATTGTCCCATTATTCTGCTGCTTAACGATGATGAACTCGGTTTGCATTTAGTTTCACTGAATTATAAATGTCTACCATAGAAAACTCACCTTAACCTTGCTTCGTAATTTCTCATCCCATTTTCTGCTATTACATCATTAGCGATCGGGGTTCCCGTACAAGCAAAGTGGCAGCGCATTCGGCTTTGGTGAAAGCAGATCTGTTCCCGTTGAGATAATGAAATGATCTAAGCCGTCGAAGCACTTTTAACAATGCTGCATCATTAGTAATTACCTATAATGATAGTTTTGGGGGATCAAAACTCTATTCCATTAGCAAATTTGAGTCATGTATCATTTGTGGGGTTGATACAGGAGAAAAATGCCAAAAATAAGTTCTAATTTCTTTCTACTAGCGTAGAAAATAATATAATTGTCACTTTGCACTGTATACATTTCCAAATGATTGCAATTATTTGAATTGAATGCGCGAGTTATCAATGTATATGTAACAATCTGTTCCTGAATTTTTGCTCGACCAGGATTAAT
This sequence comes from Sympetrum striolatum, assembly GCA_947579665.1. NCBI lineage: Eukaryota > Metazoa > Arthropoda > Insecta > Odonata > Libellulidae > Sympetrum > Sympetrum striolatum. Next base: position 85,992,731 of record OX388345.1, read on the forward strand.
CGTAATTGCCAAACAAATCAATTATTTGATGAAAAGCCTCCCATGCGCGAGTGATTTAGTGTATTTTGATATCAAGCAACCAAATATTATTGCCACTTCCACCTTCAACGTACGGCCATTAAGAAAAAATAACTTTCCAGTATCAATATGCAATTCAGTTAGCACATCTCTCCAAAGCTGCTCAAAGATACGAAATTTTTCAAATGTTGGATTACAGCATGCATTGAAATATCTGACTACGTTGTGGTTATCTTCGGAAAAGCCTGAAAGTGGATTCAAAGTGGAAATGGAAAGTGAAATCAAAGAAAGAAACCTCGACTATGGAATAAATCAAAATATCCCAGTTATCATCGAATTTCAGTGCAGGATATTTTTTCAGGTGCGTTCTCCAGCAAGCTTCCCTTTATCCTCACCGAAGGTACTTCATATTGAAAAATGTCTCTTTAATATTGGTATACTACCGTCTAAATTCCAGTATTGCCGTTGCTAGGCGTTTGCTCTGAGAATCACGATCACCCAGAAACCACCTCATTTTTAACGCATTTGGAAGGATATGTTTCGGAGAGCCCTAATGAGTCGGGATAGAGCATTTCGTGATCCTTCGTGACATGAAGAAGTCTTTGAAGGATCTGCTAGAGAGGTATATCGGTGCTCGTACGAGAAGAAAGTTCCTCGGAAGGACAGATGAAACCAGTTAGGCGCTGGCAAGACGGAGATCGAGGAAAAGTTAAATGAGGCAAGTTCCTGTAGGGCGTACGAGTGTTTACCGAGATTTTCTTATTTTTATCGAATCTCACGTCTCGAACAGATGCGTGGGGAGTTCTTTCTAACGATTTTCCACAGCGAACAAGTTCAATGGCGGGCGGCGAGGAGTTCCGATATGGAAAGCTAATGGACTAAAGGAAGGAAAAGCCTGCAGATTGATTCCCCAAACGCCCTCAGTTTCTCGAAACCTCTCGGCCGTTGCGTCATCTCTTCCAATAGTAAATGCATATATATTTCAGACCTGAAATTCAGAAGTTTGATAAACATCCGATACCCACGTTCAAGTTTTTTTTCTGCGATAAATTACCTTTCCTATTAATGGTGTTTTGGAAATATTACGGGAATTTATTGCGTCTGTAATCAATTACGTTTCGTTGTACAGGGTGTCTCAGTTGCTAATTTCAGAAATTCTAGGTGGGAAAGGATGCATCCAGATGACACGGAATTTTATAGCAATCCAGAATCAGTAATGGTTTCCTCGCGCAGTAGTGGTCACATAAATATCAGAAATATATAGACGCCATGAAATGAATTTTCGTTGCAATAATTAATTTACATGTACAAAAGTAGCGTGGGAAAAATGGTGTCTCACCCGTCTTTGACCCAAGTTACTATACTCTATCTCGCTGTTGGCTTACAAAAACGAAACTATTGGTCTGAAAGAAAATGGCCAAGCGTCTTGAATCCCTAGTGCAGTTAAGTGAAGAAACACTTCCTGCAATCACCATCGCTACCAACCATCTGAAAACTCACCGCCTGTTTATGCCTTTGCTCTCACGCATCGACTTAAATCTCAACGTTATATTCATACTTGAAATCAACCGCGGTGGAAATTGCAATCTCGAGCACTTCGGTCCCTGAATATCAGTTTAAGATTATTTTTCCTCGAGGGTAAACTTCTCCATTCCCCTTTATACCTCCGCTTTATTTTGAAAATCTTCTCGGTAACCGCATCTCGGCTCATTCCGAAGCGCCTAATGGAAGTAGTCGAGAAAAACCATCTGTGAATTCCTCGCCGAAATTGGACCCGGTGTCATACCACCGCGATAACAATCTAATTACCTTGGAAGGCACCTTCACAATTCGGATATCCACTTCCGACGCCCGAAATGCTCTCCGACACAAGACTTTTCCCTGTGTGCGTAAGACCTTTGATCTGCATTGACTGAGGGGTGGCGTAGCACAACGAACGCCGCTCACCTCCGAGCCAGAGGTCGTGAGCGTCGGACGCGGCGTGCGTCATTAACGGTCTCTGGGGACGCGTCTGCGGTCAGCCGGTCGCGATGACGTCAGCGCGAAGGCGCGCAAGTGTGGCGAGGAAATGAAATTTCTGAAATTAGCAGCATCTCCGTCTCGTGCCTTGTCACACATCTCCTCGGATGTTTGAGGAAAGAGGTGAAGAAGACGCATTCCTCTGATTGCAGAGATACAATCAGAGGAATCACGTAGGGGATCGCGCCGTTGAGGAAGTTGTAGGTTTTCCTGGTGATGCAAAATTACATTTTCTGACGTTCAGATTTCGGTTTGGCACATGTCGTGAAAGGTTAGAAGAACAAGTAGAGTAATATGAAAAGGTTTTGTTTACTATCGAAGCTTATATCCTCGATTTTCATTTGACTTGTCTTTTAATTTGACTCTTTATATTTGATAAATTATTTGGGTTATACACAATGTTGGCTTAACTCAGGTTGCCAAAAATGCAATATTTCCAGCTTAATACCTTTACAAGTACTGACTTCCCTTCTTTTAGGTGGTAAGGCGATACTCTGGAACTCAATACCCTTCTAGAGAGGGAAGTCAATACAAACTTGGCTTACAAACGTTAAAATTGCCATCAGTTTGGCGTACGAGATTTTCAAGATATTTTTGATACTCTAGATAATATCAACCTGCATGTTATGGGAATTAAGGGTGGATGAATATCGAATGAATTGTATATGTGTTTTTTGAATGTCTCTATGAATATCTGTAAATTCCGTTAAATGGTGCTCCCGAATAACCGGGGGGCAGGCGCGTCCGGCTTTTGTAAAAGCGGTCCCGGGTTTGATTCCTGGTGGGAGCCCATGTGCGAAAAGACCTAATCTGTCGAAGTAATTTAAATAATGCTACTACAAGTCGTTACAGTCTTTTACTCTTTGAACAAGAAATATTTCTAAATCGACCCATACTTAGATTCTCACCAACAATTTTACGAACGGTATGAAATAGAAAACACATAAGATCGACTTTTCATGTTCATCGTCATTTTTATGCGATGGCCGTAATTTCGTTCCAGAAAACTTTCGGCGGAATTGCCTCCCGAAAATGCAGGCGTTAATGTCGTTAGCCAACCACTAAATTTTAATTAATGTACACGAGCCGTTTCGTTTCGCCAAACCGAAATTCGTTTCGCCGTTTGCGGGATTCCCCTATCAGTCCCTCTGTCGCTCCACGTTGCCCAATCTCCTTCTTTTTATCTCCTTTCCCCATCTACCTTTCCGCTTGACATCCTCTCGACCATTATTCCGCCTGTGCAGAAGACAGGGCGCCCCCCACAGCCAATCCTTCCTCCAACTGCCTATTAAAGCCATGATGCAGACACACCTACCCCCACCCTCCCATTGCACCCTTCTTCCCGAACCCTACCTTCCTTATCTAAATAACTTCTCTCCTGCCCTATATTTTATCAACCCCTTCTCTCCTATCTCGAATGCCCTTCTATTCTCCAGTCTAAATCTTTGTTTTCCTCTCTCCGTAAACTGTGTGCCTCTCTCAGGCGGAAACAGATGATGGCTTATGTTCCACACTATGGTTATTCTGGATTTTCACTCCCCGGCGCCGTTTTACAATCTGCGCCATTATTTGGATTATCCGAAGAATCGTAATACGGGTAATATCGCATATATAAGTGAAAACTGTCTTAAAAATCGGTGGCATTTTGTATCTTTGGATTCAAAATTATCTCCCATAATCTGGTGTATTTATAATTTACTTATAGGATAAATATGATCTCGTATGCAAATTCAGAGCTAGATTTAATTATTAATTAACCCATATTAATTATTCCCATTGCTGTACAGGTAATTAGAAAATGCATCCACATATTTTTATACACATTTACCTCATGCTGGTTTTGTTGTGTTTTCTCTGTTCTCGGAAAAGCAGAATTGTTTTAAATTCTAATATTTGTCGTTAATGCAAATATTATACGCTCATAACAGGAACATCATGCAATTTTTCACCAATCCCGCAACTTTATTAGTAACATTATTTAATATTCTTTGGAAAAATCTTTGCTCAGTAACGTTCATGATAGATTAGATAGATAGATTTTAACGATAAAAATGCAAAGCCAAATAGAAATTGTCAATTAGATGATTTATAGGATTCAAAATTTAAGCTGAAGCGCTGTATAAATGTTTATTTGTGTATTAATTCTTTCGGCTATTTAATTTAGTCATTCTTAAGAAACGATACGAGCATTTGAACCAATAAAGATGTACACAACTTCTTGCTTCTTATCCACAAGTCCGCTTTGATTCTCTCGCATAAAGAACTCGCAACGGAAGCAGTGGACTCGCACGTCTCACTCTATCAGTTTATTCTCGACGGAAAACAACGTCGCAATTCCCGGACGCACGGCTGTGCATTTACGATAAGCCCTTTCGCTAACCTTTTCCCCTTTTGGTACGTCTGGTTCTCCGACATTATTTTGCGCCCAGCTGACCGTGGGTCCGCATCGACCACTTCCTGTTAGATCTTCCCGTCTAATAGGATTGCCACTAGCGCTAGCTTCATTTATCTGTAATCTCGGAGTCGCTCCTCTGCCGTGGACCATTCGGTGTCGCCATCGAATCAAATCACGCGCAATGTCTACGTTACTGCACTTGTAGATACGTGGAAGTTGTCACGTTCATTTCGACATTGTGTCCGTTCCTTCTGCGGGGTTCCTTCCTGGATTTACTTTGTCCAGTCCCGTCAAAGACGACGAAGATTGCCCAACAAAATGCATCTCTCATTGTCTCCCTTTTATAATGACCGGTTCACATTTTCTCGCTGCGTTTCACTAATCATTCTAACAAATTAACGAATCTCATTAAAACTAGTGAAAATGAAACGGAATACAAACTTCATGATATGTGAATGTATTATTTCTTTGATGTCATTTGTATAGTGCAAACACGTCTCGCAGGTAACAACTATCGGAATACACTAAAGTTTGCTTTGGTTGATTTGGAAGCTGTTCCTCTCTCAGAGAGTATAATGACTTTGTAATAATGCACTATTACATTTTAATGTAAATCCTTGTTTAATACACGCTTCAAGTTCTTTAAATTTGGCTAGTCTATTTTCTTTTGAATATTTTGAAACTGTAGGGCACTCGATGTATTTTAATTTGATATATTTAGCCGTGGGCTTTGAGACTTGCTATCAATAGTCAAAAATCTACTCTTTAAAATACATATATAACGAAACATTACCCAGAATCCTGAATAACTCCTACTAGTATTTGTATTTATGATTTATATATTCCTTCATAGATAGTGATTGCATTTCACCAATAGATGCTATTTATTTCATTTTAATTTTAATATGTATTACATAGGAACTGAACGACTCATACCACGCTTTCTTATCAGCATAGGAGCATTTTACCAGGTATTAATGTACGGGATCGGAAGCACGTTCTGTGAGCACGACGTCACCGCACATCCAGAACTGTGAGAGCTCCGAATTACCGTTGAAGTTCGTACTCATTTGTCGAGAACCTTCATTCTATTGCACCTCAAATCATTATCTCTTCGAATATTTCTTTATCAAGGCCTAAAAGGGCGACACAGCGATTACGCACGCACTTATGCGTGAAAATGCGCGCATGACTTCAGAAAGGAAGAGAGCGAAGAAATAACGAGCATTGAGTTGAGGAACAGGAAAGGAGTGCTGGAGGCATGCACTTCTTGGGTTAATGAATCTCTCTTTTGTACTGAATAATTGACCTGTTAATTAGCGCCAAGTGAGGCAGGGGGAGGGGAGAAGAGCGATGGGTGGGGGGAACCCTCCCGATGTTCTCGTCAAATGTCTTCTGTTCCGCTGTTCTCATTGTTCTAGAGTGATTCCCACCAGGAAGTCCCCCTTACCTTGGTTCTGTCGCCCCTCCCATCTCACATTTCTTCTTCGAATAAAAAATTAAGGAATAGTTTAACCCTTCCTTCCTCCTTGTCCCCCATTCCTCCATTATTGTCGCCACATAAATGACAATGGGAGACAACGCTACCAGTGGCGCCGCCAGACGAATGGAGTCGAAGCTACTCTTTCTTCTCGCAAGAAAAGAACGTTTTGTACGAAATGGCTCGTCGAGCATGCGGTCTTCTCTTTGAGTTGCGATGAATTAATACGGTTTTGTTGCGAGGCACGACGGGAAGGTAGAATTGGAGCCGGGCTCAAAAGTGTTCGAGATCTTGGGTGATTAAATTTGGTTTCGCTGAACTAGAAAGAATGAATTGCCTTTGTCAACATCTTACGCGACACGTTCCGTTGGGGTTACTCGGGCGTATATTGCCCTTCTTTGGTTTTCTGATGTAGCTTTTTTATTTTATGGAAGCGTTTGCTTTGACTGAAGAGCTGCACGAATCTCTTTACAAACGTAAATCCCATCTGAGTTTGTGAATCCGCGATTTAGGCAATAGTTTCGACGTTAGTGAAATATTTACTCAGTGTTCATAAACGAATTAATTTTATTTATTTATTGTACAATTCCTTTCCAGTAAGACTCTGAGTTAAGCAGCGACGTTATTTCATAAAATATTCAATAACTCAAAAATTCTCGAGTAATGTTACAAATGTCTTAACACACAAATACAAAGTATTCGTGTATATACCCCAAAATGACTGCAATTTATAGCAAACTAAAACAACTTACAATTCGAACATGTACAGTTAAAACATTAAACTATATCCACTGCAAGCAATATGTTCATACAGCAACCACTCTAACAATTCTACGAAAACTTTACTTATACAAGTACAGAAAATTATTGACCTCTAACTATCATGGCGTGTAACCAATTTCAGCTGCTACAACCAGTAACCTTGAAGTAGCTTTGGCATGAATTATCATCATTAGTCATCCTGTAATATTTTTCGGTATTCTTCATTATTTTGTGTAATTTTATTCTGACAATTTGCTTTGATATATCTACAATTTTATCCGTGAATATAGAATACTCAGTTTCTTCGATTATTACTATTCCCCAATCTGTGTAGCAGACCATTTCTATAGTACTTTCTGTAGAATTGCTGCTGTAATTAATTTTTGTTTCCAAGTTTTCACTACCCCAACCCTGAGTGGAATCCACTTGCTTTAGGCAAGAAATGAACCTTGACGCGGTAGGTATTCTTCAACCTCTCGGAGACTCAAAATCAAAGGAAAGATTCATCTCCTCTGAATTTCTCAGAAAACATCTTTTCACATTTTCTCGAGAATTCCGCCATTTACACAGTTTGCATGCCTTTTCGTGGAATATGGCTCTTCAAAGGCGTAGCATCCGCTTTTCTTGGGCATTCTTCGAATGTCTGCCGTAAGTATCGCTTTTGCTAGGAATCTTAGCCAACGCCCATCGAAGCAGTTCCGCATCGTCTTCTTTAGTCTTTTCTTAATCTGTGACGACATCCTTGGACGCACGCACCGGAGCAAGTTCCTCCATCGGAAACTTTCCTCTGCCCCCCACTCTCCCCCTTAGGTCCACTTTCGTACGGCGTTTGAACTAAAAGACCGTCTAAAATTCCTTGCCTTTCTCGGCGAACAACCGCCTAAGGTTAATTAAAACAAGCCTTCTAACGGATAATTTGAACGTCGCAGAGGACATGCCAAAGGAGCCCGGTATCTCTGTGTAACAGTGAAACCAAAGGATGGAAGGAGGAGTGGGGACAGAAGGGGATGTGGTTAAAGGCGAGAGAAAAATCGGAGAAATCAAAGTGGAAGAAATGAAGGAAGGAAAGCCGAGAGCAGAAATTGATTTCCGTCTCAGTGTTTACGAATGTCTGTACGAGTCGAATGCTGCTTTGCATCTTTTGGGAACCCAATCTTCGCACTTATCACTGCGACTTGGGAGGGTATTTTAATTACGTTGAAGAACCAATTTTATTTCGTACAAAATTGCATAGTTGAATTGATACATGGAAGCTGTATGAAAAGTTTTCCTTCCTACATTCACGTGAAGGTCGTAAGGATTTCAATTTGGGAATTAAAAGAATATATGTCCTTTTATATCGCAATATCACGATTTCCATTCAGATAAGGAATTTCTTTTTAGTATTCTTTTTAAACAATAAGTTAAATTTATGATGTATGCGTATTCTATTGATGATGAAAACAAAGTCTCATCAAAGTTGAGTGATATTATTAATATTGTCTTTAAATATTATATATTATTATTAATGCATATAAGTTGCTATTTGTTTTCTTCAACCAGCTGCTCGTTTTTACTGACATCCATATAGCCCTTATTTTCTGTGTGTTTTTGATGAACCTGTTAGAGCTTTTCGGGTAAAATTGCTTTTTGTTTAAACACCAAGAAACGAATATTTTTTTAAATTCATGTATCTTATATTGACATATATTGGAAGCAATTCAATCGAGAAATTAGCGACATTGACCATGTTCGTTTGAAGCTGAATAAAGCGAATTGAATGTTTGTTTGACGTCAAGGATCCGAGTGTTTTAGGAACTTGACGTTTGCTATAAAAGAAATAATAGAGAAATAATTTATTTGCTAATAAAGAAGAAATAGAAATGGAAATGAAAACATGATGGGAAGGATTAATGAAGTCAGAGAGGTATAAAAAATAGATAGTGCAATGGCTTTCTTTGCGGAGCGTATTTGAGACCAATTTAGCTATTTCTTGTTTGTTTCTACTCTGGAAAACGCTAGAATTACTTTGGCAGTTGAAATTGAATTCATCTTTCTATGAGTTTCCTCTATTTGCTCAACTCCCACGAGCATATGGGTCAATAGGACCAATCAAGCGGGCATATGTATTACTCGATCCAGTCATGTTTTGATTTGCGTCAGAGAATAGAGGAATCAATGAGATTAATTTGAAGTGTCCGTCAAGAACGGATTGACCGGAAGAAAAAATTAAACATTTTTATAGCTAGATACATTTTAAAACAGTGATTCGTATAGGATCTCTTTATACCAACTGGAAATGAAACGATTGGCCTATTTGCTGAAATTAGTAGAAATGAATAACTTACGACGCAATAATGAACAAAACTACAAAATTTTCTCCGGAAGTTTCAACTCACGGGTAAAAGGAAATTTTAATCTGTTGGGATGTAGTTTTCTAAAGACGTAGAAAAACAAAGAAGATTTCTATTTATTTTTTTTCCTTAAAAAAATTGAGGATATTAAAGGAAAAGGAGGGGAAAGAAAAACGGCGAAATTCGACAATATAGAAACATTTATACAGGATATGGAAATTAAAATACATTTTTCTCTTGCACAGAAAGTTGGTATATCCAGGTGTATAGTTATGACTACAAAGTTACAGAATCGTCTTCTTCACAGTTAGCATATTAAAGGCTTATTGGATCCCTCAAACATAAATTTTGCAGAGGGGATGAGGGATCAGCACAAGATGAGGGTTGAGGTAGTTTATCCTTGCTCTCCACACCTAGGCAGAATGGTGAAAGAGGTAAAGTATACATCAACTCAGTACAAGGATCGTACAAATAATTATATACATTCGATTCAATGAAAATTTACTAGGATAGATGCCCTTATTAATTAACTATGATACCTCTGTAACTGACGTATAATTATGATCATGAACAAAACTGAGACGCAAATCAACGAAAGGTATATTTTTTCTTTAGTGTAGGATACGAATATAAAGTAACTTATCGGGATGTACGGAAAAGTATAATGGAAATGTTCGAATAAGGAGTGCTTCGATGGTGAGGTATTGGCCTTAAGACGAAAGGGGGCAAGTTAGAGGTTATGCGTGGAGAGAGGAAAGGGTAAATTTGTGGCATTTAAGGGGTGAGTTCCGCAGGATGATAGGGAATTGGGATTCCCGCGGTGATGTGAGGAGATTTGCGGAGAGGCAAGGAAGGCGTGGGACTATTTGGGTGAATAGGGGCTTTGCATAAACCTTTCGGAAACTATCAAAAAGGGATTAAACCTTTTGACTTGAGATGGCTAATGGAGAAGTGTCGCTTTCGAATATGACTGTTAATATTAAGCTACGGGGAAGTGCGAATTGAAGTGTCTCTCTGATTGGCAGGAAGGGTTGTATTAACATCGATACCTGAATTTTTTCCCCTCTCTACCGAGGTGAATTAACTTCAATTTATGTGGAACATTACCTTCCATTTCTCGAAAACTTTGTAATAATTCTTTTAATAGAATTTTGCTAGGATTATATGTTTTAGTAATGACGAAAAAATAATAAAAGAAGAAGAAATTTTAATATGGAATGACGAGGAATAAGTTTCAAAACGGCGTAACTGCTATATCATATGACATCCAGAAAAGCAGCTGATTAGTCATATATTGCAGGGAATCGGTAATTCTCTGCGTTAGAAGGTACGATTAAGTGAAATAGCGTGATTGATTCACAAGTGAATAAACTGGAAATAATGTAAAGTCGTTTCATTAATGTCTTCTCTTTTATTTTCTCGTTCAGAGTGTTTTAGGAACATTTTGAGTCCTAAAATGATCTAGATTACCGTTTCATCGTTCTGTATGAATTATTCTCTCAGTTTCTGGGATTAGTACAACTCTGCTGAAAGCTCTTACTCTAGAGTTTCAACTCAGTCGTGAATTTACACTATCAACTTCTCCATTGGAATTGTACTTCATTGATATGTGGTTATGAATGTCTAATGCTTACCGCGTTTTATAGCGCAACAACTAGTAATTTCACTGGAGTAATTTCCCATTTTGCGTCATTCAAATCGATAGGCTTTGATTGGCATCTGAATTTGTCATTAACATCATAACAATTCCGACACTTTCCTTCTTTCTATGTCGACTAAATTCATTCTAAATCGTAGAGGAAAACGTCATTGATATTTTTGACTCATATGTTTTGAGAAAATAGGCTTAACTTAATCTTCCTGATTATCTATTTGGCAGATTTATTGACAATTTGATTTTTTTGTTTAAGGTTAATATGGAGAAACAGATAAAAACAATGAGGTTTTCCATCCAATTGCATAAATACTATATAGAAATATTATGCCAAAATATGGATGGATCAGAGACATCATCAAGTATTAAGACGTAACGTGGCAACGAGAAGATCATAACAGAGTATATTGAAAGGATTTGGAGAGGTTTACATCCGATTTCGGATTGATAATGGCTGATGACAATGATGGTGATATAAATATAGTATGTTGATAAGGTATGAATACAACCTAATTCCAATGAATCAATCATAATATTTTTTCCGATGACTTGTCACCTCTTTAATGACACATCTAATATCAACTTCCTTCTAAAAAATATTTAAATTAGTTCATTCTATTTTCGTGTATATCACCGAAAGAGGCTCACTGTTTAGCAACAAGGCAGGTCACCGGTGAGGGTAGGGGAATGGTTAAAATGAAAGGTATTCGTTCGATTTGGGGAATATTTGCTGAAAGGAGTCTTTGTCTGGATATCACAGCAGACTGAGAACTAATGAGAATCTCCTGCCACTCCAATTCTATTGCTCCGGATCCTTCTTCCTCTTTTATTTAAAAGAAAAAAATCTCTCTGCCTTTTCTCCCCTTTTCGCGATCTCTTCACCCCTCCGCCATTCCATTTCCTCTTTATATCTTTCACTTTCCATTTATTTCCCCCCTTAACGTTTTTACAAAACTCTCGATTTCCATCATTCGCTTTGCCTCCCTCGTCCTCGAAGACGTTGCCGAAGAGTAATTCGGTGTGAGGTAAAGGGGAAAACTTGGGATGAAATAAAAACGTATTTGCAGAGGCTAATGTTTGTTTCGATTTTACCTCCATCTTTCCTAAGGCAATCGTACTTTTAGCGGGGAGGAAAATTTTATCGGAATTCTTTCCATGTTAGCAAAGCTCGTTATTGCAGTATCTGGTCGCTAATTGTTTTTTGAAATGAGTGAAATAACAATTTTATGATTCTGAGCTCTCCGGCGGATTTGATTTTGAAAAAGAGAATACCTATTTATTCAATCCATTTTTTAACTATTCCTGAGATTTAAACACTGTATTAATGCTTGTTTTTTATTAGATATTTATGAGCTTAACCGTTATTCATTGACAAACAAAATGCTTACTTAGTCTATTTTAAATTTTCCCATAGTCTATTTTAGAGCTTCTTTCCTCACGGTTGAAGTTAAAATTTAAGATTTTAACATAATTAACTTTTAACTTAATTCCATTTCAACTTGTTTCAGGCATTATATACTATTACTTTTTGTGCTATTTTTATCATATATACTTGTAACTATCTGTTTCACTGCTCTTTCGATAATTTTCATTAATTCTCGAGTTATTTAAGTAAACGTCGACTTGTGCTTAGCTTATAGTGAAGGAAACACTATTAATCTAATAATTAGGAGATTGGAATATATTTCAACTATTAGTTTAAGAGTTAATTAGAATCAAATCCCTGTAATTTTAGGCATCACGCATAAGTGTTTTGAGAATAATTTTTAATTTGATACGCTTCCTCTGACCGAATACCGTCACGTCTTAATGTCATTGAGACGCCATGCAAACAGTCTTTGTTGGCTCTAGAAAGTACCACATTTCAATTAATCCAGCACGTGCTGCGAAATACATGAAATAACTTCAGGTCAAACAAGGATTTCAGATAATACAAATATGTACAAGATATTTGCAAGAATCTTTGCTTCGAGAAGAAAATAAAGAAATAAAGATTTTTTGTAAATTAATTATCAAACTTTTCAATGCATATAGAGAAAGACAAATTTCTCCTACGAGTGTTCTGATTCTCGAAAAAAAGCGGAATTTCAGGAATTCACTATATACTAGAGAAGCATCCGCTAATCGCCTAAGACGCTCGCCTTACTAGATAAATCATTTCTCTTTTCTATCTAGGTCACTTTATTATCTTACTCTGATACAGCACATCAAAAAAAGAGCTGATGAGTCTTGTGTTTCACAATACTCAAGTGGGCATCAATAACAGCATTTCTTCGTTTGAACTTCGAAAATGCAATCTTAATCAAGTACCTTCCCTTAAGGAAACAAGTCGACGCTCACTTGGAATGAGACTCGGCTAATTTAAGAGCGAGGGTCTTCATTTCTCAAAAAAAAGCGTGATTTGGTCGCACGGAGGAGATAGCGCTTTGCGTGGTTGCATGTCTTCCCGTGGGGGCGATGCGGTCTGGAATAAAAAGTAACGAGGCAATGAGAGAAGACGGAGGGAGTGAACGAGGAGCCAGAATACGGTTTCGGGAAATTCTAATTCCGGAATAGGAAAAAGTGGAGAAGGGAATTCGACTCTAGGAAGGCTTCTCGCTGAATGGCGTTATGGGGGGGAAATTTCTTTATATTTCCATAACAGAACTGCAGTGGCACGGAATTGAGATTTCGATTGGATGAGGGAACTCATTTTGCTAACCAGTACCACTTCTGCGAAATTCCATTAAAAAGGCCGGTTCGTTATATTTCTCGCAAATAAATAGGAAATTTACGCCGCATCTTGCCTCCATAAAACTATTCACCTGTTTGTGTGAGCCTTGTGTTTGTTTACTTCTTCGCCGAGATGAGTCAGATTGAATCTTGTTTTCGTTTATTATTAAATTCCCTCCAATTAAATATGAGCTGATGCGTCATATTGTTATGTTGCAGGAATTATTCGCAAGATTCCTATGAACGAATTAAATCGACGTTCTGCCCGCTGTCTCTACAGCCATATTCAGGGTGAAGTGGCTGAAGATAGCTGCGGATACAGCGGTCAAAACGTCGGTTTTATCCGTTCAGAGGAACCGGTTGGAAATCCGAGAAGAATTCATGCGGCAGATACACCGGGAAAGCAAGAGATAGTTCATATTGTTATGCTTTAAGCAGCTTCCAAGTTTTTCGTTTCGTCAATTTCAGAGAAAAGTCATCAGCTGGAAAAGAAATTGTAAAGCTTTTAACTAAAGGAAGATTGCCAGAGTTAGATGTCTAAAGACAAGCTACCGTTTGCAATATTAACCTTTGGCTCAACATTACCTAAAGATAGAATGTAATAATCATTATCCTCAGAAAGAAGTGTTAATGTTTCATCTCACTTTTAGGTTTTTATAATAATATTTAGAAGAAATCAAGCTCAGTCCTTCGCGAGGAAAACTTCAATTTAATCTTACGCTTTCGTGCATCGGAAACTAATGATCACCGTTCATGCATTGCATCCATTTGCCCTGTCTTCATTTCGTCCTGTGATCCAATACAATTCGACCTTCACCGATGCGGCAATAAGATACTTTCACGAATAGGTTTTAAAATGTTCCTTTCCCTGAAGATGAGCAAGTATGATGTTATGATAGTCATTACGCGTTTACTGAGCAGTTTAAATGTGATTCAGTATCAAATGAATCCCTCAACTTTATGTCTCTGCACTATCTTAAACCGTCACGTGACCATTAGGGAAACGTCATGTAGATTCAAAACTCACCTTTCCCCTCGGCGGCCCGAAATAACTTTCGTACCTTTTAAAGCCTTTCCACGGAGGGGAAACATAAAAGGAAGAGGATTTTGATCTGAAACACCCGCCGAAGAAACGCTCTAACGAATTCCCTCGAACATCAGGATGGGAATTTATCGCGGCCTTCGGGTAATGAACTACCGCGCCATCTGGATCCGTTTGATATCAATTTCTTTACTTGTAAAGAAAAGCCCTTAAAAGAAGGCAGATAATTCAGTTTAATGCGCCATCAAGGAGAACCCAAAGAGCAGTAAAAAGCGAGATCTCGCGGTCGCACATTCACCAAAATGATCCGTTCGCCCCCTCAGAACTCCCTCCTTGGGGAAAAAGTCGCCTCGACTTAATACAAAGATTATTGAGAGAAGGGAGATGAGGGTTGCACTGGAATTTAAAGGAAGAAAAACCCCTCCAAGATGTATAAAATTTCCCGGAGCTTCTTACCTTAACTTCTCCCCCTACTGCTCGTAGAACCCTCGGCCCGGCCATTACGCGAGCAAGCAACTTCTGCCAGACCCCCTCTTCCCGGGGAAAAGGAAGTGTTCTCATTAAAAAGAGTAAAGAGGAGCAGTGGGTGGGGGAGAATGAAGTGTCGGTTTAAGAGGAGGCCGGCTGGGGATGTTAATTCCACTCCTTTTCCTCGCTTAAATTTTTCGGATAATTCTACGCGGCTGACACGAGCTGTACAACTGTTTCATCTTTCCTTTTTAGCGCTCATTCATCCCGCGCTCCGATAAGCAAAGGGGCCGCAGTTTCTCTTCGAAAGAAGTGTCGTTTATTTTTGCATTATTCCCCGATGCGTTCATTATGCGAAATGCGCTAATGATTTGCGATGCTCCCGGAAGGTGTCCCGAAAAGGACTCCTTAATAGCGGGTCTTTTTTCCGCGCTTATCAGTTAAAACTTTCCGTTTCTCCTCTCCCGAAAGTTGCAAGTCTCAAAATATATATCCGCTCCATGAGTAGGGATACCGTTTTAGGAGACGCTTGAAAACGAAACCTGCTCGTGAAGAATCTGCCATTTACCAACAGCGATATCCTTGTGTTGTATTGGGAATGAATGGAGGGCGATAACGCGAGGGAGATTGCTGTGCGGATTAGCTTCCCATGTTGGTTTTTCAACGGTTGCGATTACGTCTCACGTCGGAATTTCCAACGATAACGTTTCAAGACCATGGGCATTGTTCTTAATGTACCTACATATAGTGAAATTTGAAGCTTAGTGCCTTTGGACAGAAGCTATTTTCTAGCCTAGACAGGTCAACCTTCTAGATATACTGGTGGGTATCGGTCACCTAGTGAATATGATGTATCACAATTTATGTTCGAAAGTGAGAGAAACGGAGACTCTGTTATACTGATAATATACGCTTATATACTATGCAGTCTTGGACAGTAAGCTTTCAATTTCACTATAACTATCTAACCTAATCGAAACATACCCTAATAGCTGATATAAAATAGTTTTGAGATAATTTACCTTTAGCATTTGATTTGCTCTTTTATAATTTTCCTTGAGGAATAAATTTTCCATAAATATTCTTTAACTTCATATTCTACTATATTTTTATTGTACTTATTGTATTTCCTTATCAAACCTCAGGAGATTTATGTCCTCTTTATTCTTCTTTTTAAGTTTACTGTTGTTTGGGCGATCATTTTCATAGTTACTTCTTACGGAAACGAAGTATTGTTTGCAACATGGAAATCATTGTTCATCGCTGACAGAAGGAACAAGAATATTTCGATTTCCAAAGTGTCTTATATCTCTGGACACTATAGTTAACGATGGACAATGTGGCTAAGCTCCACGCAGTTACGGCCAAAGCATTCGATTGCATTGTTAAAACTTTTCTGGGCGATTCTCATTAACACATTTCAGGGAGCCTTCAAAACTGCGGGAGGCTGTGATCTTCAGTCCGAGAAAAAGGGCGAAGAAGGCAATCTGAATGATGGGAAACGGCGTATCCCTGCGGCTATTTTGCTTGCTCCACCGTGGTTTTATTTTCCAAGGGTTCGGCGGGGGTGGGATTAAGAAGGGGCCGAAGTGTGTGCTAAAGGGAGACTCGATTGCCTGTAAAAGGCACACGTGTATTCTAACCAGAACCCCTTCGATAAAGGAAGATAAAAGTAATCACTTGGTGCTAAGCTCGGATCCGTTCCTTCTTTGTCTTTTGATTCTGAACCTAAGTAGCGAAAAGTCCAACCCAAAGTTATTCTACTCTTCACTTTGAAACCGGTTATTGCTCGATCTCTATCGGACTCACTTCTTAAAATATCATATCATAGCATATCTCTGGGGATAGTTGTTAATCGTGTTGACCGATCTAATTTTCTATTAATTCCGCAGAATCTAAAAAATGTTTTCTTGGCGTTTCATTGTGAGTAGTTTCCTGAAAAATGTTGTTCCAATCGCGTGATGTATTGAATTGTAACTGAATATGTAATGACTTAAATTAGTAATAGGTAAACCAGTTTGTTTATTCATGTTGCAAACTAAAGCTTACATTTCTCTTCTTTATTTTCCTAGCTAGCTTAGTAATCGCTTCAATGAGTTTGACCTTTTTTTGTTTATAGATTTCTTTTTAATGTTAATTTTATCATTGAATAGACCTGAAGAGATTCTATTAATCAAATCGAGGTAACTTACAGCATTTTTTTATGTCTATTAATGAAGTACGTCATTTAAACGGTTCCATATCGGAAAGTTTCACCGATTCATTCATTCCCTACTATTCCATTCCCAATAAATCGCAAGGATGAATAGCATCACGGCGTTTATATCCTTTTTATTCCACTCCACTCAGTGCACGCAATCTCTTCACAGCCTCACTTAGACTTCGTCACAAACATTTATCCACCGAAAATTCCTCCCGTTATTCACGTAACTTGGCCTCTCCTCCTTATAAACACCTCTTGTTATATTCCGCCAAGTGGGCGAACGATGTTAAGGCAGGCAAAGTGGGGAGGGTTGAACGCTGTTGCGTTGGGGTGTCTTAATCCCACCCCCACACACGTGCCCCTTTTTACCGTCTCCTTCTTTTCTACTCTCCGCTGCCCTTCCTTTCATCCAACCCCTCGCGTTATACGAGTTTTCTTTTGCCTCCCGCGTGTGCGTATAAAAGCAAAGAGTTTCGTGTAAGTGCTCCGGACGTTCTCTTTCCCCAAAGCGACGCCTTAGGGAAACATTTCTTTTTGGAGTCCGTGTATACGAGGTAGAGATTGAGCGGGAAAAGGGGTTTGTAGCGGAAGTTGTCGAGATGGGGGGGGACGTGATGAAGGGAGGGATTTTGATGCGGGAAGAAAGCATTGTTACGAAGTTTCATTTTTTCCAAGAAAAGGTCTTGTGTTTTTATATTTTATTCGTTATGCTCGGAGAGAAAAGGTAATCCGACGTTTAATCAATGGGAGGCTTCCTCGTCGTCGATTGCGATATTAAAAGAATGACGTCTTTCCGATCGAGATTGAAAAATGGGCTGGAAATACGAATTTATATTAGGGCTTTAGAATATGCTTAATGTAGGGAAACTGCCATGAAAGGGCTGCTTGATGTCTTTAGATTCAAAAGGATGATTACCTGTTGCGAAGTACTTCAATTACCCCCTTTCACTTATGCTTATGAGGAATAACTGATTTATTAAAATAGTGCTTTTGTTATCATATTCCTTTTAATTTTATGAGTATTACTTATATCGGAATATATCGAAGATCACCTGATACCGTGAGGGAAATATTTCTAATAATTTTTTATTTATATTTCCCAAAGGCGAAATATAGAAATGACAATTGGGAGACAATATCCTTCTTGAAAAGAATTCTGTCCGCCATCTATGAAACATTGAGAAAATGAAAGAGAATTCATAAATGGAGGCAGTCAATTTGATTTTGCAATCTTTTATTATAAACATAGCTGTAAGCAAGTGTAGTGACGTTCACTAGTGATTTTCTACACGACTTGTTTCTTGTTTAAAGTTTCGTTCTAAATTTAATAACATGAGTATTCTCTGTTTGTTATATAGTACATACTGTGATTATAATACGAAATTCGTTATTTTTCTAAGAAATTCAGTTTTCTTATTAGTCTCTTAATATTTAAACTAGATTAGCTAATTGTGTGAAACGATATTATTTTAGCTAAATTAGAAAATTAAGAAAAAACACCCACCTTAGCACATCTTCCTGGGGGGAAGTTTAGGCTCAATAATTTTTCGTGGAAACTTTTACATTGGGAGTAAAAGGGCAGAGAAAAAGCAAAGGTGAAAGGAGAGATGAAAAGGTCGTACACGTGAGTAGTTTCTTGGAAGTATTTCCTTGCGGAATCACATCTCACACACGGGTTATTTATCGGTTTTCAGCACTACTATGAATCTCTCAATTTCACGGGAAAATGTTTGCCCATTCCTTTCACCTTTTACGTACGGAATGACCCCTCTCCATGTCGGTTACTTTTTTACGTTTTTATAATAGAGCCATTTTCCCATTTTTCTCAGGGAAAGGAGTTCAGTGAAAATTCCAGGAAGACATTTAAATGAAGGCTGTATTAAAATAAGGAAATCTTTCTCTTGTATAGAAAGGAACTCGAATAAGGCTCGTGATTTTCTGCGAACATCGAAAACGGATGTTACTAAAGCTAAGAAATGTATGAGATGAATGAATTGACCATGGCGTGCCCTCTGAGAGCCGTATCGATAGTAAATATAGGCAAATATAGTTCTTAAGAAAGATGATAAAACTCAGCAAAAACAATGCTTGTTTTCCTATACTTCTGAAGATGTTATAGCGGCTATTGAAATGTACAGTAGGTGTTTTTCAGAAGGACTGTAATTCGCTAATTGCCGCTGTTTCCGGAATCGGTAGAAACGTAGTTCGGACTGCTAAGGAAGACGGCATTGTAGTTTTAACCTCTAATGGTCTCGTTGTATAAAATTACTGACCTTGTAGAATTATACTCAACGGATATTACAATTAAGTTTGGGTCGGATCAGAAAAATCCTGATCAGCCGGGATTCGAACCCAGGGTTGGAGTGATAGCGCTTCGCACGCTAACCACTCGGTCACCAAGGCCGGTAAACACCCTTTCCTGTTATATGTTCTGGTATATCAGTATGGTAATAGGGAAGTTTCGAGATGGAATTTGACTCGTTATATTGTATTAATCACAATTTGCATTATGCTAGTAGGATCAATTTCATCAGTGTTACATTCATATTACATTATGTGTATTGTAGGCTTAAATAAAGACATTATTCATGTATTCCAGCGTAAAAATTAGCTGCTGCGTAACATTCCGATCTCCATCATTTCCGGTTGTGCATACATCACTGTTTTCGCGCTATCGCATTAATCGTTTCCATCTCGGGCGATCCTAGAAATCTGCATAATATAATTGAGCCAGCAATACGGGAACATTCGGCGTAAAAATTTCCACGTCCAATATTAAATACGCGACAGAGGAGTGTGGGAATGCATGCGTGTCGTCTGAAGCCCCGCAGTTTCTATTCACCAATTAAAATCCCTCCGTCTCGGCATTCATTCCACGGAGAGGCGACGTTTTGAATTCCACATCCCGCGGCCTCAGACCATCTGCTTCAGTCACCTCGTGGTCGGCCACAAATCCCTCCATCAGTCCTCAAACGCCCCCTCCCGCCGGTAATTCGCCGCAATGCCCTCCAAACACTCCCTCCGCCCGGCAACACAACAAACTTCCCATTTCACCGCCGGGTCCGAAAACGAACCCGGACGTGCACAAGCAAAATCTACTTCCATACGCATCGCCCATTCCTTGGCGGCCCCCTCACCCTCCGGGAAACTTTCGTAATTTAGGACGGCTCAAATTACTTTCTCTCCGCTGCTGTGTCTGTGGCTTTACATGCGTGAGGTGCATGCGTAGAGGAGTGCGTGTCCAGGGTCCCAAAGTAAACAGGTGGGGTGGGAAAGGAAAGGGTGCAGCTGTGTGAGGATACCGCGCGCTCCTCAGATTGGCCGCAGACAGAAGGATTGGGAAGAAATGTGGATGTATTGCGACCCTGACATTGGGAAGGAAAACTATTTTTTTAGGTTAAATCCTAGGATTTGAGTTCAAATGGAAACAAGTCGGAGGTTTCAGATGCACCTGAGAATTTTACGCTAAAACGATGTAATCCATCCGACGCTAAGCATTTTCCAGTTAAGGCATGGATATTTGTGTTAATATTTGCTGTTTCTTATTAATTATTCTGGAATTGATTGTTTTACTAAGGAAATGCAATAAGCATATGAATAAATATTAATGAACCCATGTCGCAGAGCTCTTGCTCTTGCATCTTAGGAATTTTTGTCGGATAATTATTTTTAACAATCATAATTTGTACCTAAATAGGCCTTCAATTGTGCCATTTCTATTGGATGGGAGTTAGTTATTATCAGTTGCTACTCGATAAGCTTTACTTCTTTTTAAAAATTATTTCGAAATACTTGTTTTATCGTTGAAATTAATGGGAGATATTCGCTAAACAATCTCTTTGGAGTTTTGTGAGATCTGAGGAGTAAAAACCGAATCAAAAAGCTGTAAAAACGTAATTGTTTTAATGATAATTGATATTATTCGTTTTGAAACTGTAACTATTGCACTACAACGAGAATAAGCTCTAACTAAATCCAAGTTATTGAGGGTAATCAAAACCTTTTTACTTTTAGTCTGGTGTGTAGAAGGATATAATTGCTTTTGGCAGCCATTTTAATGATATCAAGCAATAACTGATGATATTTATGCCTAATTTGGCCCAGCACCTTTCAAGGACAACCTGCTTCGCATTCGTAATGCCATGGCAAAATAATCTTCTTTCACCTCGATTCTTTTGCTCGACGTTACAGCCGAGCGCCATAATTTGTTTAGATTCGAGGAAATACTATTAGCCCATCCATGGAGTTCTTTTTTTCACCCCTTTCCCCTCATTCCCTATCCCTTCCCTCTCTCTTAACAAGGTTTGCAAACAAAGGCGGATTTTTGTATGAGAATCAAAAGAAAGATAAGTCTTTGGAGAACGCTTTGCGTTGAGCATGCAAAAAGTTTGAAGCTCATCTTTCCCGAAAAAGCCCTCAGGCGTCACACTCTTCATTCTTTTAAAGCGGCTCTGAAATTCGTTCGCCGACGTATTGGAACGCCGTTATCATCCTAAAAGTAGGCTTTAATTATCCGCTACTAATTCCATGTCGTACTGAAAGTTTAATGCGTTGCATAACCACTATAGAATGTCCATTGTGTTTGTCTAAAGCGGTATGTTTGCTACGCCTAGGATAGGAATTCTGAGCCATAATCGGGACGAATGTGTATTCCAGTTACAATCAAAGATTAACGTGCGATATGTCCTCCTTTTGCATGATTATTTAGGTCAAAATTCCTCTTATTTCACGAGTGATAGCGCGTATGAGTGCATATAACGTTTATCAGTGAGCGTTCAGATATAAGGAAAACCCGAATTGGTTACCTAGGAAATACAATCATATTGTTTGAGTGCTTTGAAATAATCAAGAATACTTTCCTGAATACCGTAAGAGCTGATTATAATCCAGATGTAATTTTAAGAGCCGGTTTAATTCTAAATACTATATAATTCCAACTTTATCTGATTATCCTTTATTTGATTTAATGAATATTATCCTAACGAAAATTAAAATAAACTTTGTCATTTCCACTATTTATTGAAATGCACAACTGGTTTCGACCGTTGGGCCATCTTCAGGTACAATGAAATTAAAGAAGTTTCTTTCCATTAGTGTAAACCGGTTGGGTATTGTTAATAAATCGTGGAAGTTACAAAGTTTGATTAAATTTTCACCGTGTCTTCTTTCCAAATGTGATAATTTCAACTTTCAATTATAATATTACCCTAATTTAGAACTTCAAAACTTGTTCCTAATGTGATAAAGATTGATGGATTCAATTAATTTTGAAGCGGAATTCGTCCTCAGAATAGCGCTGTAGTTTCATCCATTTAAATATCTCTCCAGATTGCATGCTCTGGCGAAACAGTTTAGGATTTGTCCTTAACTTAGTTTGCGGGTAAATTCTACCCACGGAAAATAAAAGTAATATCCAACGAATGCTGCGGATGCCGTGAAACGCTGATAAAAACATTCGGTTGTGCTGAGCGAGTGGTGGTAAAAGCGCGCGTGGTCGCTGTGGAGAGGAAATCGGTGGCAGCGGAAAAAAGCGACCCCTTCTCCCCAGAGGATTTTGAGTGATGTCTGCGATGGCGGTGGATCGCCTCTTTATCTGCCGGTGACAAGGCCTACGGAAGCCCCCTCGTGGCCGCTGGATTGAGATTTCGCGCCGTTTATTTTTAGCGAATAAATCCTCGCGGATAAAAAGAACGGACGTAGGCTGTTGAAGTTATCTCGAAAGCCCTTTCCAACTTGGTTACTTTAATTTCCTCGGCTGGCGCTGCCGGAATGTATGGGAAAATTGTATTTTTAGACCTCTGTGAGTGCTCATCCCGTACCTGATTTGACACAGTGCCGGAGAACGGTTTTTTCCTGGAGTAAGTAAAGAGGAAGAAGTATGCAGTTGAGATTTATGAAGGAAATGCGCAGCGTAACAGAATCAGGCGTAATTAGGGAGGGAATTACGTTGTAAGGATTATGAGAGGCGTATCCAATACTATTGTATTCTCTTAAATTCAGATCATTTCAGTGGCAAGTAAATTCAAGGTCATGACCATGATATTGCCCGTGGTTATAGTGGTATGAGGAGCTCCAGCAAATATGCCATGCCTTTTGGCATGTGGAAATTATTCTTATGTTTTATACTGCTATTACTTAATCATTTTCTGTTGCATTCGTCTAAATATAAAAAATGCTTATAGTTTATAAATATTTTAGAATACAATAAGACGTAATCTACTTATATCTGTTGTCAAATACCTCTTTCATAATTCTTTTAACATTTAAGTTCGGTAAGGTATCGAAAATCATCTTCAATGATATCGTCATACATTTCTTGGGAGTGGATGCCTTTAAAGGCTGTAAATTTCTCCAGTACGACAAATAATGGTAAATCTCTCTTTCTGATGGCTAAAATTAAAATGTATTGCTTGTTCTGAATAGGTATTGCATTCTTAAAAAGTAGATGAATTTTATGGACGTAGATCACCTTCAACCGGTTATTTCAATCGTTTACATGTGAAACGTATAGCAATGCTAAAGTTGCAATTTTTCCCTCATCGTCAACCAATTGAAAGCTTGCTTTACTTGTGAAAAATCAATATAAAAATTATTTCTCGGAAAATTTCTTTGTTACTTATACAAAAAATCGAAATTAAAACAATTTCTCGGAAAATTTCAGATATGGATTCAACATCGGCATAAAGCATAAACACAAAGATATTTTGAGTTCGACATTTTAATCGTTTCACCCGGGGCAGCGGAGCCTGTCACGTGATATATTTAATCGGCTATTCCTTGCTCAGTCCCTTAAGACCTCCCTTTTTCCACAAAGCAGGAACTTTTCCCGTCATGGGGTTATTGGAGCGAAGGGTTTTGTTATTTGCAGAGGAAAGAATCGCAGCTGAAAAGGAAAACGCAACCGAGGAAACTTTTCCAAAGCAAGGACTCTTTACTCAACCGTGAGATTTGTTGAAAACTGTCTCTCTTTCAAGTCACCTCTGGAAACAGTTTAATGTGTGGAAAAGAGGCTTATTGGTCGCTAGACAAGTCGTCTCCCGAGTTATTTCTTTTGAGGGAAGAGAGGTTGATGGAGCAATGGCTTGCGGAGAGAATCCTTCCTTCTGAGGACCTTTGAACTCTTTGAGAGCGACGTTGGTCATCATTTTTCTCTATTTTGTCCCATTTTCCTCAGAATCATCCCGTTTCTTCCATCCTCCATTTCTTACTTTTTCATAGGTTCAAAAAAACATAATATATTGGTTTGTTTATTCTCTACTTTGTAATTGGAAGGAATCTTGACGCTATTTCTCCTTCTGTTGATATTACCCAAGCTAATGGTACACATAAGTGCTGAAAGCACACCTGGAAACGAACAATTTTTGCGTTGGTTAAGAATATCAGAGGTTACTCCGTATAAATTTCTCCTTGCTTTGTCTTACACCTACTTTTCTTGGGCATAATTAATTTACTTTTTACTTACATAATTTCAAATTAATAGGATTCACCATTAGTTAGTATAAAAATATATTAGAGATATTTTACGTCACTATCCAATTTTTACCTCACTTCTAGTGGTTTTAGCGCATTTATTAATCCACATTCAAATGTATTAATTACTTACCATTGGCATTCGGTTTGGAATGTATCCATCATTCTTCCTAAATAAGTAATTTTTTATCATTTCGTATCGTTATCGGAAAGGATAATTGTTAAATCGACAGGACATTAGCTTTTATCCCGATTTGGTAATTCGGTGCCTCTTTTAATTGGAGACTTATTAGTTTCTTTTACATCAGGTAAAGCTCAAATGGTTGCAATATTTGGAGTACATTTTCCTCCCAATTTTCATATCCTTTTTAATTATGTTTACTTGAAGTTACACAAATATTTACTTAGTATCATCCAACTTATTTTAAATCATCTCTGCAAGCCTTTGCGTGCATTCCCAGACAGTGTGTTTACTTGAACTGTAACATTTCACCAGCATATTTGAAAATTTCCAGTATGTCAAGGGTCAGTGTAAGTTATATGCCCGTTCCCAGACCCATTATTTGCACAATGAACTGAAACATATCAAAGAAAGACGCTGCTATTTCCTCATCCAAATGAACGGCTTAATTATGCGCACATATATTTTTGCGGGGAGTAACTCTGCAGGATCGCGAGTTAGTACGGGTGTCGAGGATGGAGTAAGATTAAAGAGAAACTCTTTGGACGGCGAGTGAGACTTTGGAGAGTAAAAAAATGCGAAGTATTCAACTTTGAGACAAACATCGGAATGCACATCCACTGCCCCGAGATCTTCTTATTGTCCTTCGCATCCTCTCGCCCCTGCCCAATTACCTCCTCCGCATTTTCGGCAAAGGAGACAATGTTTCTGCTCCGGAGACTGCTTTTTTCCTTCGCTCCTCATATTTTTTATTCATTACTACATTCGATTTTTGCTCCCTTTTCCTCACAAAGCGTATCCACGTCCGCGGAATGTTAGAGCTTCGGCATAATGGCCCCTTTTGACGAAGGCTTTTGATTGAGCTCCTTTGTCGCCCCAGACTTTCAAAAAGTCTCTTTCTTTGTGCGATCGTGTGTCGCGTGAATGCTTATCCGTCCGGAATATTCTCCTCGTCTGTTATGTATTTTATTTATTCCTTCTCCATCGCTTTAGCTCTCTCCGCTGCAGTCGATCCGCTGTTTTGTTTCTCCGGTGGTTTTTATCTCCGCTCTTCCGCGTACGTGTCGTTCGCTCTCGTGTGTGCTTAGCGCTGGATATCTCCATCAAGATTCATTTGTTTTCCTTTGTGCCTTTTGTCGGATGCCGCCTTTTCGCTCATTCCGGCCGTTTAATTTCTGCTTTGTTTCCTCATTGTGTCAAAGTTCTCTTCCAGATGACGTTAAGAAAATGTTTTCCTCGATGCGTTTGTCTACCCCGAAGCGAGTGGTTTATTGTGAATTTGTGGTGAATCCGCGACCGCTGCGGCGATCTGTTGCGGTTGAATTGGTGATTTTGCGGGAATCAAAGAACTCGGATAAAGTGAATACTTCTAACGGAAAAATCTGTAGAAATCGCTCATCCGTGTAAACATATTGGTTGTTGTCACCAAGTATCAGCGACATGAAATCTGGTAATTGGTAATCTTCGAATGGTTATTTTGCTGGCGCTACAAGTTAGTGCGAGGTTCAGGGTTCGAATCCCGAGTACTCGGAGCTTTCTGATTAGGGAATGATTGGTTGCGCTCGTCAATTATAACGATTAGTAAAATGGCAGTACTTGTGCTCTTCCTGTTTGAATCAAAGAATTTATTATTTATAAATATTGTTTTAGAACCTTTTTACTCGAATGTTCCGAATTAATAGTGTTTTTGCTTCTATTACGTACTGGTATTTCTATCAAGACTGCAAGGCTGTTTCAATACACACACATTTTCATTTCAAAACCTAATGGTTTGTTAGCTTTTGTGCGATGAGCGAAACGTTTGAACGCCAGATTCTTTGTGTTATGTAAAATTCTTCAATAGTGTGTCACCTAAATACATATATATGAAATATTCATCTTTCAATAACATATATATAAGAGCCGCAAATTTATTTTTAATCCGAATCCGATTTAATCTCTTTGCCTCCTTAATTCCAAATATCGTTACCTCCTTCGCTTCCCTTATACGAGTTAGTTAGTTGGTAATATTTAAAAAAATTAAGTTAAGAGTTAGTATTTAGTTCCCCCTAATAATTTCGTATTTTTCTTCGATTCGTCAGATACAAATTCTTTCTTATGCATCAACCTGAGCCGAATTTTAGCTAATTTATTCGTTATGGATCTGTTCACCGATTTTCCTGTAAATTTTAATCTTTAACCTTAATATCTGCCACAAGGATTGTTAGCGTGTTGTCGTCACTTTTATGTGCTTGTTGATATCTTGATGAATGATCTGCATCCTGTTTCTGTCTCCCAAGTCCTGTACTAATTTTTAGGTGTAATTCTTATAATGATCTTGTTGTTATTCCTGCGCTCCATTTCATCCTGTTTATTTTCTTTTCCTTAGGAGAGAAGCCGTACAAGTGTGCGTGGGAGGGATGCGAGTGGCGGTTCGCTCGCTCGGACGAGCTCACGCGTCACTACCGCAAGCACACGGGAGCGAAGCCTTTCAAGTGCCGCCATTGCGACCGGTGCTTCTCCCGATCGGACCACCTCGCCCTGCACATGAAGAGGCACGCCTGAATCGAGGCGGATGGACCCAAGTGAAGGAAGTCCTCCAGAGAAACCTTTTCCCCATTTCAGAGCTCCATTACCGAGCCTTTACGTTCGCCCTGGTCTCCGGAGATCCGGGACCACAGCGGTGCCACGTGTGCGTGGGAAACATCACCAATTTTGTATTCTTTTCCTCAAAAACGTTCCGTTGCCAAGGGCCTCCATCCAAAAAATCTGAGTCACTGCCATTCAAAATATGCACTCCTCTCCTCAAGAATATCAACAGCGGAAAAACACGCACGAAATATCCCCTTGACTATTTTTTTCCGCCACTCCCCCCGTCGTGAGACAC
The DNA here is from genome assembly GCA_947579665.1 of Sympetrum striolatum. Classification (NCBI taxonomy): domain Eukaryota; kingdom Metazoa; phylum Arthropoda; class Insecta; order Odonata; family Libellulidae; genus Sympetrum; species Sympetrum striolatum. The sequence goes on from OX388345.1 coordinate 86,020,334, forward strand.
TCCCCTCCAGTCGTGAGACACTCCCCCAGTCGTGAGACACTCCCCCAGTCGTGAGACATTCCCCCATCCCAACACCCTCCGACCGGTGAACAAGATATACAGCGTACTCATAATTCATTCTGGGGCCACTCTATTAGGAATAAATCCATAGTTTTATTTATCTGCCGATTCTCTTGGCCGAGGATCTCTCCTTCCAACTCAACTCCCGAGGGATCTCTCGGGGACAAGTAGAAAAGAGCTAAGAGAAGAACCGTTGCTGCCCTCACTTATCGGAAGATGGTGGAGGAGCGATGGATTCGAAAATTACAGGGGAAAAATTTTGGTAACACCCTCTTTCACCCCTTTAGATGACACTCCAACGATATTTTTTTACTGTCTAAGGAAGTCCCTCAGTGTGTAGGGTTGTATAGTACAGTGAGTTAATATATCGCATGTAACATATTTGTGGGGTTTTTATTCTTTATGTGAAAGAAAAAAATTCAAGTAGTCGCCACCCCGCGCGGGTGCGGAGAAACCAAAAAAAGGTGGATCCGCATTTGGCACGATCGTGGATAGCGAGGCGAAATCTAAATTCTCCGCGTGCCAAAAAAAGATAAAAAATGTTTTTTCTTAATGGAATATTCGATCCTCTCGTCTTCCCATCCCCAATTTGATGTAAGGCAAAAAAAATCCTCCCGTTATTTGTTCCCTTCTTTGTGCTGTTTTACTTCTCCTTTGGCGCAAATGATTTTAATGTTTGCGCGATCATTTTTGTCCCGTCTAGTCGTTCGGTGGTGGCACAACCGCTTTTTGATCGTCCGCGTCCCCATTGCGGGTCGCCCTTTTGGGTCGCCAACGGAAGCTGTGCCATTCCGAATCAGGAGAGATCTTTGCCGGTCCTCCCACCCTTCCTTTAGTGCCAAATCGCTGTGTGTTTTCAAAGTGTTCTTTAATTAGAGGGAGAGAGAAGTTGGACGAGTTCGTGGAAGAGCTACCATGCCATGGTATCTTCTTTCTTTGTGGTTACCAGCACCGCGGCCCGACGGAACGAGCGACGCCATCCACAAGTGCTTAAGATGGCGTCCTTTCCTCGAAAAACAAAACAAACTCGCTCTCCGCGTTCTTCTCCGTGTGGTGTCAACGATTCGAAAGGGACGAGTTTTTTGGGGACATGACAGATTCGGACCAAATTATCAATGTTTGGTGTATTTTGGTGATATTTCAAGCCAAAGGTGTAACCTTTTTTGTATTCTGTATGCTCCTTAACCCTTTCTATTCCCGGAAGAACGTAGAGTGACGTTTTCAGGCAATCAAATTACTGTGAGCGTTTGTTCGAAGAGGAGTATTTTTCCCAAAAATAGTTTGTATTCTGTGACTGTGGAAGTGAAACAAAGGGACTCTCCAAGAGGAATGTGGACTTTTTTCCGGAACGTTTTCCAAGGCGAGCGGAGACAATTTTTATTTCGGAAACGAGTGGAGTTTTAATTTTAAACAAATTATTGCTAAGAGACGACTCATTTAAGAGGAGTGATTGTGTGTCAGCATGTTTGTGAATATTTGTCTTTTTCTATTCGCTATGAAACCAAAATATCTTGCACCCTTTGAGAGAAGAAAGGGGAAGGGGGAGGTTGCTCCAAGCAACGCCCCTTTTCCCTCCTTGCTGGGGACTTGTAAATAATATCTTGTTTGGCGCGTGGTTAGGGTTCGTTTCCCGAGTTGAAGAAGCAGCCGCGATTGCTGCTAAGGGAGTGTGATATATCGTCAGCATTGACGCAAACACGCACGCGTAGGAGAATTCATGAGAGACAAAAGGAGTGTTGAAAAAACAAAGCCATCTCAAATCCTGCATATTTTCATCGGACGTTTTCTCTGGAGAAGAATAACAAGTGATAAAACTTTTGTATACGCAAGGGATCATGACGTGCCAGGTGTTTTTTCTTAAAAAAATAATGATGCAGGGGTGTGTATATGATCGGTTCGGTATTTTAACAACGGATAGGCTGTAAAAAATAAAGGGTAAGTTCCAAGCACTCTTTTGTTGAATTCGGAGGTTCTCTTATTTCGAGCTTTCGCCGCTAGGGCGGCGCTTCGGTCGGAAGTAGAGATGATACGTTTTGCTCGCGCGTGTGTTATTTTGAATACGGTGAAGGGGGCGTCCGGTACATCTCCTTATTGAAGGCTAAATCTCATGAAGCCTCTAGGAGTCTTTGGAGTCTCATTGGTATAAAATGGTTTGCGTTGATGGAGAGAGATGGGACGGAAGGCGGGAAATGAAGTTATCCCCGTGAGAAGTTTTAAGTAAATGTGGAAAGATTTTTAAACTTAATGAAATCGTAAGTATATATGATATATTTTTTTCCCGTTCCCTTAAATCCTACTTGCTCGTAGTGGACAACTAATTATCGGTTATTTATTATTAGCGAAAGTGCCCTTTGAGGATTTACATTTATCCGGAAAAAGTAGATGTTTGTATAGAGATAATATACGAAGTCTTACTGATTAAAAAAATCAAATAAATCGCACTGTCCAAGAAAAAAATAAGAGCTTGACAAAATTCGAAATAAAGGAAAGGTTTAGCGATATCGAAGCGTTACAACGACCAAACAACTGATATTACCGAACTTCAAAAGGGCACGTAAAAAGTGGAGTTATGTGTAAAAAAAGATAGAGATATGTGAACTCATTGTTGTTGTCCATTTATTGTGTTGTTTGTTGGTAGAGAGGCGATTGTTCAATTCTTATTTTTCTACGTTGATTCTTAATTTTTTCCTTGCCTTCGTACAAATCTCATCCTCAAGATGTTTGTGGATTCCTTTTCGCTTTTTTCTCTTATTCCATTTCTCTGCCCCTCTTTCTTGGACCCTTTTCCCCCGACCCTTCCCATCCACCCCTGCCCCTTGCCGCAATCACAAAATGTCTTTCGTCTTGAGCGAGAAAGGAACAATATATGGAGATCGAGAGAATGTTTTACTATTAATACATTTTAGTGTAGTGTTTTGTACGCGCAGGCTTCCTTACTCTGAGAAAATATATAATGTAACGTTCATTGTATATTTTGTGCTGCATTTCGGCACAACACATTGTGTCTACATTTGTAAATTTGTGAAAACAAAAAAAAATTAAACAACGCTTTTAATGTTTCAAACAAAACACACACAGTTGAGGGAAGGTTTTGAAAGTGAAAAGGAAACAAAAATATATATAAACATAATATATATTATATAAACACACACACATGTATACATGTACACGAACATACACACACACACGACATACACGCAGAAATATGATGGAAGGATTCGGAGATTTTTTTCTTGGCTCTTGTGATAAATGACTTTATAAAGTGATCGCTCGTAATCGGTTGGAATGGGGATAAAAATGGAGACAGTTCGAAAATTTTTGAACCCAGTCGATTGCTGTTGATATAGACGATGTATTACCTGAGTGATTCTGCAACAGAGGTCTTCCTTGTTGCGGTCTATTAAATCGTGAATTAAAAATATAAGAGAGATATGTATCGTAAGATTGCCAGTAAATATTAAAGGAAGAGTGTAAGAATGTAAAAAGAGAAAAAAATTATCAGTAAGTAAGGTCTCTCATTAAGGATCGCGAAGGCTTTGATATCTGTGAAACGGAACCAGAATGTATGGAAGATCCATTTTGGGCGTACTAAGAGAGCGGTATAAAGGCTTGCATAGACTATATCTCACATTTGGCGGGTTCTCCACGTTTCGAAATGAAGTAGCCAACCCTTTCATTTTGTCCAAAAACATTTTCATGGGCATAAACATGCATGTGATGACCCTTCGACCCGTAAAGAACGCTACGATCAACGGCGGGTGTTGTACTGTAAAATCGTTACCACCGAACACGGCCATTCGTCCGCAGGAGGAAAAGGAACGCGTTGTAAATTTCTCAACGAGTGTGTAAAGAGCGTTGAAGTCTTCTCAACTCCCGTCGACTTGTATATCCATGTAAATTTTTCGGCGGTCGCGCAGACCGAGTTCCTGGTTACCCTGTATTCGGTTTAAGACGGGCTGTTGGAGATGGGCACTTTTCTTCCTCGGCGAATGGGCGTGGGACTTCGAAAGACTTGCAGGAAGGTGGCTTCCTGGTGACTTCGCCGTGTCCACCCAAGGGTCGAAGGGTTGTCGGAAAGAAATATCAAAAGTGATGATGAAATGAGGGAGAACCCGATTGAATGGTGGTTTCGTTGGATCCGGACTCCGGAGAATTGTGTTCTTCCGGGCCGGATCCGCTGGATTGTTGTTGTGAATCCGAAGGTATGGAAGTTATCGAAACCATTTTGTGAACACGGATTATAATGAGAACATACTTTTATTTTTCCTTTTCTAAAATAAACAGAATTTTATAAAAGAGATGTGTGTTTGTGTTTGTCTGACCTGCACCCTATGCAAGAGTTATAGGTTTTTGAGCAGCCTTGTGTGTCTAGATCCAATCCTGAGGATACTTATTGCGCTTCTAAGAACCCTTTCTGGTTCTCTGGCCCGCTATACTAATAAAATACCTCCTTTTGGGCCATAAGGTGTTAATACGTAAGTATTAGGCTACAAGATTTTCTCCTTTTAAGATACTCAATCACAATGAGATAGAACTGTGGTTGGAGTAAACGGAATCAAAATTTTGTTCCTGAAGTAATGAGGCACATGAAGTTTATTGTAAATATTGAAAGAGCCTTTCTAAACATTCCGATTTAAAATATCAAGAATCGTAATGTTTTCATTACTGTCTATTTTCACTATTACGACGTCAAGAGCATTTTTTTCAATAAACATATTCTAAATCAAATTCTTAAACAGAAGATTTAAAAAGATAACCTCACTAAAGACATTCAAACTAAGTTTGCTGGATAATACTTCTCACGAACATAGAATATTTACTATTGCCATACAGTTAAATTTTACATTGGAAAAATAATGTATTCTCCAAATCAAGAGGGAACATTTGTTCATATAACTGACTTGAGCATCCAATCAATCACGTGTTCAATTTGTATCAAAACTTTATTTAACATTTGGAAAGCATAATAAAATCTTTATAATGTTGCTATTTTCATAAACAATCCCCCGCAGTAATTTCTAGTTGTGCCACGAAACAACCGACAAATGGAATTAGAAACATAAATCGGTACATCCCAATTAAATTTAATTTTTGTCAAGATCTGTAAATAACTACATTAAGTATCTCCATTTATAGCCAATTTCTTATATAGTCAAATGGGCTCGGCTTTAGTGAAAGTGGTCCCGGGTTCGATTCCCGGAGGATCCCATGTGCGAAATGGCCTTGGCTGTCGAAGGACGTTTTGAAAATAAAGTATTAAATAAAAGCCTTCCTTCCCAAGCCCAAACAGGGGTCTCATAAATGCCTTCGCTGGCGAAGGCGACCTCAACTCTCGCCTTTCAAGGTCCCCGCTCCGTTGTTTACCTCTGCAGCAGTTGCGGTAGGCAACGGCCGCGCGGAAGAAGCCACGCGAGGAAAGGTGGAGGAAGTCTCTCCCCATTTGATTAGAAATCAGACCATTTGCACTGTCGGCAGTCGTTCGCAGCCAAAGTCATTATCGCACAAGGCATCGAGAGTCGAGGGTTTAGTGAGGCGATTGGTGTCAGTCAGAGTAGACGTGAGGCTCGTGCTTTCGTGAGTCCATTTGCTCAAGTGCCCGGAATGCTACGTCGTGATACACGTGGAATACTCGGTGCTGCTGACCGCATGGATCACCACTGACAGGAGGAGTAGCAGAGTGCAGCCTCGGACAAGGTTAGTAATGTATTCTATCCTTTGAGCGAAGAATTCAGTAGTACTCAGTTTTGTTTACATAGAATTGAATATATATTTCCAACTGAGGGATCCAATGGACATTCATGCCATTTCCATTGAATTCTATTCTCATGCTTTAAGATTATTTTGAGGTGATTCATACATGTTTTATATAATCCACACTTGATTCAATGTAAGATTCTAAGCGAGTGGAGTCAAATGAATACCGTTCACGGTGAATTTAACTATATCGAGAAAAAATAAACTGTAAAACATTCATCCGTGGTTTCCTTCAGTGTGGACAAGTATACTATAAAATACAATTTAATAATACATCCTGAAGACATTTCAATAACATTGATGTTTACCGTATTCTACTCCTACATTCGCTATCCGTTAAGTCTCAAATAAACATGACTTTATCATTGCTTTTGAGAAGAATTTCTACATCATGGGTGATAATGTGATTGGTGTGGATATCTTCATCAGTTTGTTATCCTATCACTGCTGATTGGCCGACTAATGTTTTTGGTACTGATTTCTATGTTTGTATCCTTTCCTGGCGGGATCCAATAAGCGAAAGGACCTTAGCTGTCGAAGCACTCTTAAGAAACAACTTTGCTGCCCTTACCGGGAAAATCAAACAAACACATACAACCGTTAACCAACAGGAAAAATCGGATTATCCGAGGATGGAACCCGGGATCTTGGAGTTAAAGCGCATGCACTCTAACCACTCCGCCTCTGCGGTCGTTAATGAAGAGATGGGTTAGTTTATTCAAATCTTCCAGCGGAACTGCTAAGCGTAAAATTTTCTTGTAACGACCGGTTTTTCTCGCATTTATTTTTGTATATGACTTAAGAGCTTCACTTCTAATAAATTTTAATTTATTTTAAGAATTCTAACGGCAACAGAACTAATTTTTGGGATTATTTATTTATCCAGGGAGATGAGGCGAGAACGGTAATCTTCCAAAACATAATTTTTCCTCAATATATGATGTTTTTCCACATTTTTTATTGATGCTGGCTTTCGTTTTGGCATCTAAGTTAATGAAATAGTATGAGTTGGGCTATCTTAATAAAAAAATAGTAATTTTAGTTTCATAAACCAATCTGTAGGCTAACATTTTTTTGCTACCAAAGTTTAGCGAAACATTTCTATAGCTATTCGCTGTAAAATTGTTCAAGTATATCACCGTATTCGGGAAAGCAATGCATAATGTTAATACTTCCGCAGTTTATCTGTGACAATGTTATCTGTTGGAGTGCAATTGCTACTTCAATCAGCAATTTACTTGAGTTGGATAAGATTAATTTTCACCGTAATCACTGCGAAAACAAAATTAGAGTACGAGTGACTACCTTTTGGCTATTTACTTACAAATTGTATTTAAGTTTTTCAAAGCAAATTCAAGTAGTAATACTAGTTTTTAAAAAGTCATGCGTTGGTCCCACAGGTGACTTAATTTGAAGGATGCCATTAGATTTGCCTTATAAACTCATTTCCACAGCCTCGCACCATTCGTTGATTCCGCCCCCGCAACCGCCGTTCCCTTATATTCATCCATTTTTTAGCGAAAGCGAACCTTTTGTCCTCTTTTAATGTTAATAGGAGTCGACGTTGGGGAATGTTCCGCATTTGATAACGTACAGGGTTTTATTATTCCCGATGAATATGTAAATAAGGGTGGGCGAAACGAGCTTTAAACGTCAATATTTTACGAGAATGGAACGATGATCGCCTCGGGATGGTTTTATCGGTGGAAATACAAGCGGAAAATATGGAAATGGTAAATTACGTTTCCAACCTTGCACGTAAAAAGGTGAATGTCAAGCCATCTCCAATTATAAGGGGAGAGAAAAGAGTCGTAATAATCCCGTAATTTTAATCGCGCCCATGAAGCTAATTTACGGAACCGTTAACTCGTTGATTAGTTCGAAAATGATGCATAAGTAAGACTGTTAGTATTTATTTCATGAGATAAAACGGTATTCGGAGCAATCCGATTCGCTTTCAGCCGAGGTACTCATTGCTTTAATAGTAACTTAGCCAAGACAAGATCGAAGAAAGTTTATACGAGTATAGTGCGTTTGAGAAATAGTGGCGGATGATGTCACGCATGAGGGAAAAGAGATGGGGAAGTTTTGAGCGATAATTCTCTTCCTCGCGTCATCCACAGTAACCGATTTTGGTTTGGAGCAATACTTTGTGACCTCTTAACTCCCCTCTCAGCTAGAACTGCATTTGTATGAGCTGGAATAGGCTCACCTAGTGCAACTCACACAGAATATCTGCCACTATTTCGCGAATGGACCACTTTATTTCGATGTGTCCTATGACGATTCATGCAAAGACGTGATTTTTGGACTTAAAACGATAAATATACTTTCATCAAATATCTTTCTGAATTTATCTAGCTATCTGTCCGGCATGGCTGTTCATAAATTAATGCTTTAAAAAGTAGTCTTGCTGCTCTAGCAGCCTAACAGCGCAGACAAAATTGGACAATGCTTCGCGACAGTTTATAAAAAGTTTAGAAACATTGTTTCGCAACAGTCTGTAAATATTGTTCCGTGTCCAATCCTCACGCAGTGTATCATTGTTTATTGTTTCTCAAGTGGTCATGCACAGTGAAGTTACTGCAGGACTTCGTGCAGTCAGTTAAACTTCTTTGGTAAACTTTTTTCTTATAATCCATTATTTTTTTGTATTCCCGTCTAAACTCGGCTTATGGAAGTGGATTTAATTTCCGATCCCTGCAACCGTCATGCCAAATGATATTTCTATTATTTCCAAAGCATCCCTCTTCTTATTTCTATTTTTATAATCTGGACTTGCAGAAAGTAAATATTTATTTACTTTCAATTGCTTTTCTGTTTCCTCATTCTGAAGTAAGAGTAGTTCTTTTAAACTTATTCTCCTGCCCAGTGCATCTTTTACGTGTTCGCAACCTCCCCAGACTTGTTGAAACTTGCTAAAAGTTGCAGATACTTACACAAAGCTGCAGTTGTTTCCATATTCAACGGAAAGCAAGAAACACGAAAATTTACGCTATGCAACATTTGTGAAACAATTGCGCAGCTAGCCAGAAACAAACTTGAGGTTTTGCGAAACATCTAGAAACAACATTCAGAAGCAATATTTACAGTCTGGGGCACTGATATAGAATAGGGACGGAGCCTTGCCCTGCCTTGGAAGGGTCTCGGAATATGCGCTGATTTACCTCTGAAATAGTCTTCCGAGTCATTTCAGTTTTCAGGTTTTTGTCTACGTTCAAAGCCGGTGACAGTAGATTCTATAGCAGTTCCTTCTCTCCCGCTACTTGTCAAAACATATATCCCTACACTGTTTTTTACCTTACCAACAAATCACATAAGGCCAACGGAAAATAAAACTGTACTTTTAGGGCGCTAGAGCAGGGACAGACTTTGACAATGAGTGCAAATATTGGTAGGGATAAAATTTTGTATCATTTCATTCTTTGCGTTGAAAAAGATAATAAAATCAATGATTATTTCTCTAATTATTATCGAGATAAATATTTATTTCTGCTGAGAAGATTTTCAATATGGGTTTTATTGTTTGAGAAATGTTTACAAAAGTCCATTTCGATCAATAAGGATGAATATCTAACCATTCAGAAAGCAATGCCATCACATATCACGGAAACGGAAATATAAAATTTAATGTGAGCGGTCTATAATTTACTCTGTATTCAAAAAAGATTATGATTAAATTTAAAATCTCAAATATTCAAGTATAAAAGTGGAATGAAAAATAAATATATTAATTCATCCCTGCATATCTTCCAATTGGGGGGTATGCACGAACTTAGAAAGTATAGGACTGGAAACTGCTGAAATTTGGCTCCCTTAATGTCCGCATCCGCGATATGGCAGCCGCGAGATGGCAGCACTGAAGTTTGCCCTTTGAAACCATACTCTTATATAGAGTAAACGGTGAAAAGGCACGATTATGATATATATGTTATAAAGAGTAATATTTACCAAAGATGGAATTAAGAGTAATTGTTTTATCCATTAATAGGTATTTTTGAATTGAATACAAAACGTTTGAATAAGACGGACAAATTAGCAAAGCCGAAGAATAGGTGCTTGCCTTATGTGCAAAACACAGGTAACTTTGTAGCCGTAAAAACATTCTTCGTAAATCACTGAAATGCGATGAACAGTACCGTAGAATGGGGTGACTTTGGCCGTTTTTTAGATTTTTTAAAAATATTTCTGTATTCAATTACATTCTCTATGCTCAGAAAATTTAAATTACATGAAGGTAATTCTTATTCATGCAAATCTAAATATTTTTCTTAAGCAACGGAATTTGTTTAAAAAATGAAGAATAGCTGCCTTAGGCACCCCAACCGATGGGGTGACTTCGGCCACTAAATATATTTCCTAAATATCGCCTATAAAATTAACTATAAGACTAATATTACGACCATTAATATATTTTAAAATCTTTAAATTATTATTTTATTTAATCTTTGTTTAATAGGTACTGCGATAAGAAGTTATTGACTCATAATAACGTTTTTCCACTTTATTTATAAATTATCAAAAGAAAAATGAATTTTTACGTTTTTTAATTTTTTCCTCCAAAAAAAAGAATAAAAAATTATTCTAGAAAACTTCTACTCACTGTCACTCGAACCCTTTTAAAAATTTTTTCAAGCCTTAGAGTCAGTGATTTGTTTCTACTCGAACCCAAACAATTACTGGAATTTTTGTCAAAGCACTGAACATTTACTTTTTACTGTTCAAATACGTTTGTACTAAAATTTGGATATCACGAATACTCATAATAAATTTAACAGCACTTCCACTAATTTAATCTCTTTTTCACGAAGAAGCACTGTTTGGCCTCCAATCGTCTTCAAATGTTTCCCATCTTGCTGAGTGTTACCGAGAGAAGTTAACAGACTGAGGTTTCGTAGACTTGTCTCGAGAATGCACGATATTCAATTTAGTTCCCAATGACAATTTTACTGTCAATGTTGCAAGGAGCAAGACGGATTTGCTGGCGATATGTCAAGACAATCTAAATTCTAAAGGGCTAAATATCTATTTTGTGAAATTTTATATATTGTACTACAAATTTAAAATTTGTGGAGCAGTGCACGCGTGGCCGAAGTCAACCTTTTCTACGGTAACGTTGATGTAAGTTGGAAAGTGCGACTACGTTGTGTGAGTTAGAGATCTTCATGGTCGTTACTGCGCTTGAACCTTTTGATATATTTTAAGATATCCTTAAGGTATCTTTAATCTTAAAAATGCCCGGTCATCGTTGTATTGCACCAGATAAAGAAACACAGCAAGTGTGCTGTTTGCCAGGCAGCATTAATTCATCCGGAGGCATTCTCTTGCAATCCAGTAGCAAAGTTAACAAATATGAAAAGTATGGGTGGTTTGGTTCATCCTAATGTAAAACTTCATACTTTCATCCTCAAAGTGGAGGAACAATTTGTAAAACACTGTGAGTCAAATGATCTGCTTGAGTGCATAATTACAGAGTTACTTGAAGGTGATGAAGAGATAACTTTCCCATGCACGGAAGTGAAATCATAGCATATATAATAAAATATTATGTAACTATGAGGATCAGACAGCATGCAAAGTTTATAGATTTGGAGGCTGTTAAAGAAGGTGCACCGAAAAGGCCTCCCCAAGATGAAATGCAGTCCGGGCCAGTCATTAAAATTTGACACTTTTGGATTTATGTATGTTTCAACAATATTTGACCTTTTACTAATTTCCTGGAGACTGTTTCTGGGAACTTCGATTTGTTTTCAGGAAAAGTATATACGAGGGTGGTCTGAAAAGTTTCCGACCCCAGATTTTTCAGACATCTTCAGAAAATTTTTAGAATTTTTCAGAAAACATGTCAATAAATGTTGAAGTGTCGGAAACTTTTCAGACCAGACTTTCAGACTTTTCCTGCGATTCTAGTTTTAAAAGGCCTAGTTGAAAGTAAATGTAATGTTGGTAATTTACTAAGGATTAATTATTTTCTGTGTATCCAAGCAAAATACATTGCACTTCGCTGATCTACGAATAATGTTTTCACAGCGACGAAGTTACTTGTGGTGTGCCCTGAAGGCAACCTGCACTTATTCTTCGGATTTACTAATTTGCCCATTTTATTCAATTGTTTTAAGTACTTATCAATGGATAAATCACTAACTCTGAATTCCATCTTTAGTATATACTACTCCTGCAAAGAAAAAGTATCATAATCGTGCTGTTTTTTCCATTTACTCCATATGAGATTATGGTCTCTAAGGGCGAGCTTCAGTGCTGCCATCTCGCAGCTGCGGACATTAAGGGCGTCAGCCGATTGTACAGTCAGCATAGGGGAGCTTCAGGGGCGTGGGGGTATGCAGAGATGAAGAATGAGGAAAGTGTTGGTGGAAAAGGCTTAGAGAAACAAAGGGTATGATATATTCCTCAATATGTAGCGCTGGTATCTGGAGGCATTGGTGCCCTAGGGGCTGCAGCCCACATTTAAAATTTTCCAGATGCTTATTTAGAGTTTAAATAGACCTAATACCATATTCTGGACATGACCAATAACCCTCCCCTATATAATATATTATAGGTACATACATTTGGTGAGTAATCAGTGTCTCACATCAAAGTTTTGTTTATGATTGGAAAATAATAAGGAAAATCAAAAGCAGGTGAATCGAAGGACGTGGTCGGGAAAAAGCGGCAAAAAAACTGAATGCCATTTCCACTTCGGAAAAAACCATCTTTAATCGGGTCTCGATTGGCTCAGTTAAAAAATGTGTTATCATTGAATTTCTCTCGCCTTTGATTCCTCCGAAATTTCGTTTTGCAGAACGGCCATACGGTATGAACGAGTTATGAGCGTAAATCAAAGTTGAACCCAAAAACTGCTTTTGGTCGCAGTCAATTGAAGAAGCAAATATATGCAGTCGATTTCACTTTTTTCCGGAGTTAATTACTTGAATCGCCGATGGAGCGGGTGGCACGAGTCCATCGATTTGCTTGCAACTTGTGTGATGGACAAATAGCCGATCGTTTGATCCTCAAAATATATGAAGTCCTGTATTAATGATGGCGATTTCAAGTGATAATGTTTCGATGCAAAAACACGTACCATTACAGGTAGTATTCGCCTAAGATAAAAATAATTACCCCATTTGACGCCGAAGGCAGTTTTAAACCACAGTTAGAAAGATGCGCTCGATCAAGTAATGTCTTCAGAATAATAATATTTAATTGTATCTAGAGTAACACAATCAGGCTTGTTAGTTACTTAGCCATTTTTTATGGTATTACTATACTTATGTAAATTTCAATTTTCGCTAACAAAACTTCGTATCTTAATAATATTATTTGGCTAATTCATTGACATTCATGCACTGGTATTAAATGTTTACGTTTTTTAAAGAAAATATAATATATTTTTGAATTTATCCGCTTGTTTATTATTGTATTAGATGATTTTTTTAGTTTGTGAGCCGATCACAGGCGGAATTTCCTATTTCTTTTGTGTGCTATTTTTACATTCCGCTGTACGTTTTGCAGCTAAGGGAGGGAAATGAATAATTCTTTTATTGGTGAGTAAAGTTTCTGCTTTTTGGTTATGGCTAGAGGTAGGATTTATGAATTTGAGGAACCGAACATTTATTTATTCATATCTTCGGAGAAATAAACCGTATACTGCTGTGATACGAACATTCTTCTAGTTTTTCCGTTGTTGAAATTTGGTTTACAAACCAAAAACTGGAAATTGAGATAAAATGTTTCTCCATGCAACGATGAATGAATATCACGTGGCTGTAAAGATGGAAATCCCATTAGATAGATAATTAAATTAATAAAAACATGTGAAAGACGAATGTTTTACATCCTATTCACTTTAATTAGCTACAATTTGATCAATTATTCAATGAGATTTAATTTATAGATATTTTTAATCGAGCAGTAAAATATCAACATTAAGTCTATACACAAAACACTTACTACGATGAAAATTCCTCATCTGGAAGCAAACAGTTACGTAGTTATTGGATAGTATGATCTCAGTAATTTAACTCATTTGAAATGATTTTAAAATTTTAGATTCAGCAAGTAAATAGTGAGCTATAATTGCTCCATGTTGTAAGTTTAATTAAAAGAGTTTTGCAAAGAGCTAACTAGTGCACTAGTCTCAATGTTTTCATATGTTCTGCAGCATTATCTTTCTCTTGGCCTATTTAATTTATTCCCATCCCTGCCTCTTTTTCATACATCTGATAATAATGTATGATCTTCCAGTATCCGTGTATTGAAACATTAGTTGATCTCTCAATGTTCAAACATATCTATCGAATATTAATATTTTCTTTTATAACAGTTGGAAAACTTCGCATACATTACTGCACTAGAATTGCAATCAGGGATGATGATCATCATCATGCCAACACGTTGACTAAAACGGTCAACTGAAATATATTTAATTTGGAAGTTGCGAAGTTTTTTCCTTTAAAGATTGGACGATCGACCAAATTAATTTTATTCTACCATTATTAACCTTGAATGCTAATTTTACGTCGAATAAAAAATAAATGTATGAGGATTCAAGTCTAAGAATGAATATATCAGCAAAAATCTCGATTAAGGATGTGACATTAGCGGGAATAACTCATTCTAATATTACTATGGATTGAGTAGAGCTTTCACCGTTCGTCAAAAAAGGCAGCCTTCAATCGGTAACTAAACGCATTGCATATAGAAGGCCGGCCGTCCAAACTTTTTCATTCCTCGGAGCGGAATTAATACTCCACGAATATTTTAAGAATCTCGCGCTCCCGAAGGACACATTTTTCTCCCTCAGCTCGGGAATCTTTGCAAAAGTTGAATCGGAGCGGGGGAGACGTACAAAAAAGAGGAAATATGCACGCCCGAGATCTCGTTCGGAATGAAATGCGTAGCGATAGCGCGCGGAGTGTATGATATCAGGTCAGCGGATACAGAATAGAGGTGGATTGGGCCGAATATTTTAACCGCGTTATTTTTCCCAATCCCGTATTTTTTCCTTCCCTTTACGTCCCTTTTCGGTCCTTCGCTAACCCCAAAGTTCTTTGGACCGAGGAAGCGGACTGTATGGAGATTTAGGGAGGGGGCAGGTGTGTGTGGGGGGCATTAAAAGTGGGGGTGGAAAGAGAACCCTTGGGAGTTTGCGAATTCTCGAGGGCAGCTTGCCGTCTCGAAATTCGTTTGCTGCTCCACGAATAAAGAATGGGAAATCTAGTTCTGCAGACGTGGATGGATCCATTCCGGAATACAGAGCCATCTCTGGATAGAGATATCACTCCTCTCCTTTTTTAGATATCCGATGTTTTATTCTTCGGGAGTATTTTCCGAACTCGACTTTTTTCCTCCAAGTAACCGCTATTTTACTATTCTTTTCCGAGGACGCCCTTCTCTCTCTATCGGTCTTTGTTGCGAAACTTGGTGCACTTATTCATATTTGCATTTGGGTGACTCGTTATATCTCGTCTTACTGAGGATTCGCAACCCGACGAGAAACTTTCGAAAGCCTCGCGGAAGTTTTTGTTTTTTTGTTTAGTTTCAGTGGTACAATTCTATGCTTTTCGCGCCTGAAGAACTAAACTGAAAACTATTCGATGTAATATTGACATAAATAGCTTCACGAATTAGGAAATATGGAATTTAACGATGAAAGAATTTTTATAAATGTGTAACCTTTGAATTCAATTATTACAGAATATAAGCATCTTGAAATTATCAATGATCCTGTTTAATTACTTGGTAACCTGAAAAAAACATGGCTGTACGCGTGGTGGAACTGTTACGCAATCATATTCAGTAGTATAAAATTAGTGTGAAAATACTCGTAATAAAAATTTAAAATAAAACAACCGGTTCTTTAATTATAACATTGTGCCATTTTGTCCATCCAAGTGCCAAGTAACCATGACTGCAGTTCTTCGTTATATTTCCTGGGGTCTTTTGCAAGACACCCATGATGAAAGTGATAGAGAAAGAATGGAAAGGTTTATTTTCTGGGGAAATTAAAATTTACAGAATAATTACAATTTAATTGGATCCTAAAATATATCATAATAATTCAATTGTAAACTATTACTCTCAATCTTGGAGGATCTCATAAGTGAATAATTTTTCTTTTTGTGTAGCTCAGTAATAAGAGCTTTCTTAATCCGTGCTTGCATTAATTTATTTGAAATGTAATGTTTTAACATAAAATATACTAAATTTATTTATGCTACTACCACAGAAGATGATCTTCTGTGGTAGTAGCATAAAGAAATGTATTCCTTGTCAATTTGCTTTTTTTGTCATGGAATACCACCAAGTAAAGCCTCATTTAGTCGAATTTATAAAATATACATCCTGATATTCCAAGATTCTTCCCTAAAAGTTAAAAAAATATCACAATATTAACGAAAAAAGTTCAGACATTTTTCCTAGTATGTAATGTACAAATGCATGTATGTACAACTATGTAATGTATGTAAATACTGTAGAATCATTAAACCACTTACGATTCTCTTTCAAATTTCGCAATGCAAAAAAACACATTAATAGCATGGCGAGTTTTCAACATAGTATAAGGGGCAATTTTTCGTTGCGATGACATAGCTGATGAGAACAATAGATGAAGCTATCGAACTTACAATCTGTTAAACGCATTTGACATGAAACACTATAAAAAGACGGAATTATATGCAGAAATGAGTTTGAAAATGAAAACATTTTTTTATTACTGAATGTGTTTGTCATCATCTCCTTTACTCAACGATGAAACTACAGCTTACAGCAATAAAGGGACTCGACTGGTTACGAGTGAGCGTCAGTAGAGTGATGAACTTTTGCTGAACTTAAGCTAGAGATTCAAGCAATAATCGACTGAAACTGCGTAAAACAGGGGATGCGTTATTATAGTAACACGAATATTCTTGTTGGAACATACACGTAAATGTGGGACGCAAATGATAATAGCCCTTTTAGGTCATTAAAACACGCATTAATATTGGCGTAATTTAATAATTGCACGTCATGGACATGCCTTCTAGGAAAATAGGACAAGGAATAACGTAGGCTATCTCCAAAATTCGTTTCATATATTAAGGCTGCGTAGTTACAAGCTCAGAACAACATTTTGAGGGAAACGCTACAGTTATGAACAGTTTATGGCCAATTCACCTTTTAAATTTCATCAAAGATAACCAATAAAAAGATTAAAATAAGTTTTCAAAAGAATTGGTACTTGGCATCCATCAGGTTGACAACATTTTAGAGCGTTTTATGGGAATATATCGAAGTTTCAAAACCTAAATCTTCTCACTTGCATTGAGATTGATCCCTGCATTCATCCTGTATTCATGTCATGGGATACACTATTTAGAAAATCAATTTTCTTCTCTAGTAGATTTACATCAAGGCCCTCCTGAGCCTGAAGAGGTTCATCAGGAGGATCTTGATCCAACTATTAAAGATTTTTTTAACTTTTTAAATAATGTTATTATGAATACTATAATTTCCGACTTTCTTGACCAATGCCTGATGATTCTGTTGGCTTTATATAGTAATATCTGTATCAGGTTCGACGTGAAAATTCAAAAGAGTTGTGCACACAATTAATTAAATCTACGAAAATAAGCATGGCTGCATCCCTAGACAGAACTGCTATCCCCAGGACGAGGAAATCCGAGCGATAAGATGTCCTTCCCCTCTCCGCTAATGATAACACAATGACCCCACATCCTCCCACCCGACTGCAGCGCAAGGACCGCATCGGCCGGAAGGAGTGTTTATAAAGAGCGGACATAACTTCACAGAACTGACCATTCCCAACAAAACGAGACGTCTACTTCAGAAGGGGAAGCAATTCAACACACACGCTCGCGAGCTTTTAACCTCCGCATCCCGACGGCGGCATAAGGCGCGGCTTGGGGGTGGGTCGTGTAGTTTCCGAGTGAGAAGCGATTCAGACACAAGCAGAGCTCTCCACGCACACACGGGGAGTGTGTTAACGAGCGCATCCACCAGGAGTCGTCGCAAATGCCGCATGTCGCACCACACGCTCCGTCTTTTTTCCCACCTCTGTTCCTCCTCTGAAATTTGGTCCCGCCGTTTAAACACCTCAATGTTTTTTCTCTCTTCACCCGAGGGAGTAATTTCCTTTCGCCAAACGCGGATGCAGCCGCATTCTGGGAGGCGGCCCTTTAAAGCGAAAGATGTTTGAAAAGTTTAAAAGCTGTGTCGAAATCGTCGCTGTTTGCGAAGAATTCTGCCGCCCTATGAATGCGAGAGGGAACGTGAAAGGGGTTTGATGAAATCTCAACTGAATTTTATGTAAAGTTTTTTTAATGTTCGTTATTATTTTTATTGCGGAAGCAGGTTCCTTTCAGCTATATCTGTTTTAATAGAGCTCGGTCGAGTACAAACCCATATGGCGAACACAAGCATGCATACCCTACCCATACGCTATGCATGAAAAATCTAGTTAGCTGGGATTCGAACCTGGAACGTTTGCATGTTGATTTATCAACGAGATCGGCGGGATTTTTCTCTTTTTCTCAAATATTCAGTGGCATACTTGATGATGAGAATGAACAATTTAGCGTATTCCATAATTATTGCTTTCAATGAGGTGACTGAGAGAATTGGTTAAATAGTTCGGAGCACCGAAGAAATAACCTAGGATTTAGAATTTTTTAATGGAAGTTAACCAAACCTATTTATAAGTTTGGGGAAAAGAACGAAATCACACTTTAAATATAATGGAATGTTATTGTATTTGGTAATTGAACGAGAAACTAAGTCCAATTAAAATTGTCTTGCATAAAAATTTAGCAATTTTGACTAAGTACGCTTCCATCAACATCTTTTTTCGCCATAAATCCTAGGAGAAAAATCAATATTTTATTAACTTATATTTTCTTTTGTCGCATGCAAATTTTATCTTAAAATGATAACTTTAGACTACAACCATAAAACTGATGCCCTTCTAGGAAGTATGGTTCACATCTAAATCAAAAGTAGCTCTGCTCACAACTTTTACTGCATATATTATAATTGACGATTTCAGCCTTCACTTCGCGGAAACTTGGCATATTCTTCATCGTACTCTATGAAATTCTTTTCACGATATAAACACAATGTTTTAATGGCACGCCTGAAGTTAAAATTTTTGAGGTTGCATGCCGCCATATTGCGAATTCTCATCGAATGCCGATCGAGAAAAGAAGTCAAATTAAGCAACTCTTTGACTGAATTAAACGGTTAAAACTGAATCTTACTTCTTATACAGCCATCTTCCTACTAAGTTACGATGGAAGATGCCGCAACTCTTCAATCATACTATAAAATACACTACATACATCTTTATCGCGCAAAATTGGGACTAGGAAATCCTACCTTCCATATAATCCTTGTCTAATATCCATAAAAGAAAAACACAAAATACACATTTAAAGATTTTTTATCAAGTAGTGTGGAAAGAGATATTAAAAAAAAAGAATGGTTTCGTGGAACAAATAAAAGCTGTTAATTTTATTCGATGAAAAATATTTCCACTGCTGGAAAACACTCCAAGAGGGGTGTGAAAAACCTGCAATATGCGTAGGTAAATAGATAGGAAAGAGAAAACTAGATCACAGCATAAAAGATAATGACATTTTCATGAGTTATTTACTGATAAAATAAATATCTGAACAAAGCTGTTCTTTGTCATAGCATGTTGAACATAAATTTATTTGGTGGTATGAACTTCATATTCCCAGTCAGGTTTATTTCACATTATAACATAACAAATAATTATAGGGAGACTTATATTCTCTTCACTCGAAATCAAATCTAGTTTCCAAGCTTTTCGGTTCCAGAAGTGTAGAGATTTTTCGGGAAAGGTTCACATTTATTCGAGAGTGGGGAGTGTTCTCCTCCTCCGTCGAGACCTCTCCACCGCGTGCTGTTTCCTCCCGACGAACTCAGCGACCCTCTTCCTCTCCCTAACAATTTCCATTTCGTCTAAGGTCAAATCGGAGGACCGCACACGCGAGAATCCTTCGGGAGAGTTTCTCTCGACATTAATTATGGAGTCTGGGATGGAAATCCGATTCCAGTTTGCGAATCAACTGCCCTGTGACTCTACGACAAAATGCCTCATTCCATCCGAATCCGGATGTGAGATGCACACCGATGGCACTTGAGTAATGGGGTTTCTCATGCGTAACTTCCGGTATATTCCCTGCTGTTACTGTTATCACATATCATTCCTGGAAGAAAGGAGTTTTGAAGATGCTTATTTCTGGTTTTATTTTATATTTCGATTTATTTCCCTACTATCAGACCTTGGTACATACAACGAAGAAGTACTAGAGTAAACGCGCCTTAAAAAAACACCATTGTTTATGAAAGTTCTTAAACCCAAAAAAGTATTTTTCCAATTTTTTTATCCACTTCGAGAAAGTACTTTTACATTGAAAATACTTTTTTATTTCACGAATATAATCAGATATTCATAGAACAAGTAGAAACATCCGTATATAGATATTAAAATATAATACAAACAGTAATTTATGCAAATCTTAAAATAAATTGACAACATAATGGAAAATAAAGTTAAATATTTGGTTGGTATATTTATACACATGACCTTGATCTGAAATGAAGTAACCATGCATCATAATGGAGAGTAATCAAACGGTATTTCCATTATACTTTCACTAAAATATATTTTCTAATATATAAAATATATTTTCTCTAAAATTTCCGGTGATTTTTTTATGCTAAAAACATATTAGCACTGCGAAATCTCAATCGAACCTTCTTAAGTGGACAAGAGGAATTCGACTGTAGATGCGATAAACAAATTGTGTAGATTAGGGTGTCCCGAAAAAAAACTTTTTTCGAAAAGTGAAGTCCGCTAGTGCGGAAAAGTTGTCATTGGTGGCACAAAACACGTGTGATTTTTCCCAGAATTTTCGGATGACGTTCTGAGGTTCCGCATCGACTTTGAAAATGTCATGGTTTTGGGTAGGCAACCCGCACAACAGCTCCCGCGTTTTTAGCGGTTTTCGAGTGTCTTACGCCCGTTTGCGCCGGTTTTTCGAGCTAAATATCAGTCTACGATGTTCCTAACAGTGTGTGGACGTATGGAACGTGTCATTTCGAATTATTATATATTTATTTTTAGTAGTAGAGGCAAGCAAAGTGCGTTTTTCACGGGAAAATGGAAGTCGTTTGCTGATTTTCGAGGTATCACTACTTGATAACCCATTAAGTCCAACTCTTCGCTTATTTTCGAATCTAACTTTCGAAAATAACCCAGAGCTCACCGTGCGGAGGTGGTTGGACATCGAGCTCCACCCACCCGCCCACCCTATTATACGCCGTTCTGCTTATGGCGTAAATGAAGCAGGCACTTTGCCTTGAGGTACTTCTCAGGTCTTCTTCTTCTTCTTGGGGACATAGGCTTGTTTAGAGGTCAGTGCTGGCATGCGTTGTCGGGATGCGATTTGCCCCCGGATGTAGTCATCGCGGGCCCTCCCACCGTAGACCTTTGCCGACGCCTCGGTAACTGTTTTGATGAGCCTTTCCACGCCTTGGGTATGGCAAGGGAAGCAGGTGATCCGGGTAGGTGCCATAGTTGCGGTTTTGATATTTTCTTCTACCTCTTCATCTGTGATGCCCTTGGTGAGGGGAGGCTCCGTCAAGGCACAGGACGCCCAATCAATCATTTCCACGTAGGACGACGCCTCCATATCAATGAAAGGCACGACGAACGCACGAATTTCTTTCTCCGTACGCATTTTTCGGGCTTTTTTAATCCTTCTCCATGCTAGTTTTCGCAGGTTTGGATCGTTTTCAGTAGCCATGGCAAGGAGAAGATTCTCGTGGTGCCCAAAAAACGCATTTACTTGTATTGCGTTTTGCACGACAGTTCTTTCTGCAGTCGGCAGGAACCGCGACAGTTCAATGACCCTCCACATATGCCTGGAGCCATCGCTGATGCTGGAAAACTTCTTGATTGAAAACCACGAAAATGCGTACACCCTCATGACATACTGGGCCAAAAGTTGCAACTGCCGAGTGGGTTTCTTGGTGCTGACATAAAGCCTCAGAATCCTACTTGCGGTTGTGAGCCACCTTGACTGCACGACGGGTCCGGGCTTCCTTTTGGCTGAATCGGCGGGACACACTCCATTCGAAACACACTCACATAGCTTGAGGAGATACTCCTGGTCAGTACTGAGATCACTTATGTCCTAAAATTCGTCAATCCAATCGACGCGAATCCTCTCGAACTGAGTGACTGGCAGGTTTTCGCAGGTCAAAATGGCCTGTCCAATGGGTCCAGACGTTGTTTTGGGACTTTTTGTCGCTCCATCGAGATGCCGCATGAGGTGCCTTAGAGGGAGCTCGTTGAAGTGCAGGAGGCAGACTACGTGTTGCAGAGGCGAACCTACTTTTTCTTCAATCTTCCTCATGGCTCCGTTCTTTCGTCCGGTATTTACAGGTGTACCGTCGCATCCTAAGACTTCAAGCCCCGACTTGTTCACGTTTTCCTCCTGGAAAAATGTCATAACGCTGTCACTAATATCTTGGGCTACGCCGGAACGCGGAGTAACATGGCCTAAGTACGCCGTCCCAGGTTCTTCTACCAAGCAGATGTGCTCCTCTTCTGTCACAGTGTTGCAAAATTTGCCACTACTATTCTTCACAAGGGTGCGGTCTTTCCTCCCGTCAAAGTAAAGACCTCTTACTGTCCTTGGCTCTTCTGTCGCAGGCCGATTTTTCTCTTGCACTTTGGCGAGTTCTCTGGTCAGTTTATTCTTATCCACTACTTTTGCCGTATTTTCCGCTGTTACAAGACCGGCGTCTTCCAGTGTCGAAGATATAATAAGAGCAGCGGCCCTCCTCGAGACGCCCGTTCTCATTACTGCCTCCGTTGCATTTGGTAAAGATAATCTTGATTTATTTATCAGTGGCCGGGCCGTGCGAGGCGTATGAGTCATTCAGCAAGTGAAACTTCCAAGCATTATTCATATACACCCGAAAAATACATTGGACTTTATGGGTTATCAAGTAGTGATACCTCGAAAATCAGCAAACGACTTCCATTTTCCCGTGAAAAACGCACTTTGCTTGCCTCTACTACTAAAAATAAATATATGATAATTCGAATGACACGTTCCATACGTCCACACACTGTTAGGAACATCGTAGACTGATATTTAGCTCGAAAAACCGGCGCAAACGGGCGTAAGACACTCGAAAACCGCTAAAAACGCGGGAGCTGTTGTGCGGGTTGCCTACCCAAAACCATGACATTTTCAAAGTCGATGCGGAACCTCAGAACGTCATCCGAAAATTCTGGGAAAAATCACACGTGTTTAGTGCCACCAATGACAACTTTTCCGCACTAGCGGACTTCACTTTTCGAAAAAAGTTTTTTTTCGGGACACCCTAGTGTAGATGTTGTAGTCGGGACCGCAAAATTTCAACCTTTGACGTAAAATGAGTTAGTATGAATCTCATAGGCTCAAATTAACTTAACGTATCCAATCCATTCTTTTGCATTTTGGACATTCAACAGCTTATCACATGGATACTAATAGAGTATTCGAATAATAACTTATCTCGGGATAATTTTCATGTAATGACACGTAAGCAAGTATCCATTCCTCAACATTTGTTAATCCTAATACTGTGGAAAAAGAAATTAATTGGTAAAATGTGAGAATGTCATTTTTCATGCATTCGTCATTGGTATTAATCAAAATAACTAATTGGCTCATCTCAAATTATCATCCCTATTATTTATATGTGGAAATCACGAAGAATGCCTTGCAAAATACAGGATATATTACCTTGCTTAGTATTTATACTTTAAATTAAGTTTAGTTTTTAACTAGAAAAATATGATTCATGTTGAAATGTTAGTCATGCCGATTAATTAACCTTGTGTTTTATTATACATTCTGAAAATTTATCCATGAAATTGCTGCGCATGGACTTTAAGGTATATCTCAATGGCATAACGCGAAATCCTACTGGGGTGAAGAAAAACTAAGGTAATGAGACAATAATAAAATAATGAGACAATGTTGTACTAATTTAATTGAAAAGTGATTAAAGAGAATTTTCGATAAATATGAATTAAGATAATTTTGAATAATTTTAGATATTCGAGGCATGCTTACATTTGATCCTTATGTCTTTTAACGTTATATTACTAAACGCAATTAAAAAGTGATGTTGGAAGAAAGATAAAAACATTTCCTAAAAAAGCAACAGTTTCTATGAAATTCGAAAACTAGGGAGCTTACATAAACGTGACCGCATAATGATTGGATGCAGATTCCGAATTCAGCAGCGCAAAATTTGGTTGAGTCGACTACATAGTTAAGCCTGGCGATCGCGTGTTGAAACAGATTCTGTAGCCCCGAGATTATCAATTGCCGGCGAAAAACTGCAGATCCGCTGGTTAACGAGGGTGGGGAGTGACTTAGAGACCTTTGTTGGCCTAAGCCGAGAGTTCTCTTAAAGCGAACGTTTGGACTAACGAAGTTGCCAGATGAGCACTTCTAGCACGATTCTCGCTGCGTTCAGATGTACTGACAACGTCCGAAATTCACGCTTCAGAGGGCTTATTTGCACCTTTGTCTTCATAATTTAAATGTTGCAAATCCAGCATCAATTAAATTCAAATATAGCGGTTAAATTAATTAACCTTATTTTGAATTTAAAATATGCGGTCGCGCAACAACACCTTAAAGTGAAATGAATTAAAATGATTTTTTGACTAAAATTGAATTTCTTTAAAATGAATGTCCGTAAATTGTTGGCGGTGCATTTGATCAAATCAAAAATTATTATAAGGAGGAACTAAATATGTTTATGAAAATTTTACGAGAATTTCCAACATAACATGTGGGATAGTGGTGCATTTGAGTGCTCTATTGAATGACAATCAAATATTCACAGTATAAAATTCACAGAATCGGGCGAGATACGGTGGAAATCCATCATGCAAAATGAACGAGGTAATTAATACTTTTTCCACAAAATAAAAAAAAAATAAAAAAAAATTTGTGGAAAAAGTACCAATTATCTCCTTCATTTTGTACAATCAAATAATCTGAAAAACACGTTTTCTTGCTCTTCGCTTGACAACAAACCCTCATCTCATCGGGCTTTGAATAATGCTATATATATTTCATTGCCTTTCTTTCCCACTGGCTGTAAGTGATGTGATTAGGAAACTTTGCTTTTCACTTCAGTAAGCTGTCCATGCAGAATTATTTTAATATATCAGTAATCTCTGCTAATGCAATCGCTAATAATTCCATTTACTTAAGGAATGTATATTGCAAGTAATGGAATCACTTTACTTTGACGAAGCAGTTCATTTTTCAGTTACTTTTATGAATAATCTTTAATCTTCCATCCTGTCGAGGAATTGAAGAGCTCAAGAAAAATCAGTCAAAGGAATCTTGGCCATATTTGATCTCAACTGGATGGTGAGTATATGAGTATGCCAAGTTAACAGTTAATAACATATTTGCAAATGTAATCTGCAGTTTTCCTGGAAAAATTTCAAAGGATACACTTTGACAGGAAGAAGAGATCTCTCATTGTTTTCATGCAATGTTACTATTTTGCTGAAGGTAATGAAATATTTGTAGTGATT
The DNA here is from genome assembly GCA_947579665.1 of Sympetrum striolatum. Taxonomy (NCBI): domain Eukaryota; kingdom Metazoa; phylum Arthropoda; class Insecta; order Odonata; family Libellulidae; genus Sympetrum; species Sympetrum striolatum. Next base: position 86,045,802 of record OX388345.1, read on the forward strand.
TCTCAGTGAACAAGAAACTCGTGCATCTGCCGATATTAGCACTCAATTTCCGTTTTTATTTGGAAATAACTTAAATGCCTGAATTTTTTTCATGCGAAAGAAGTTGCTTCTTAAGTAAGTTTTATTCCATCTCTAGAATATAGATACCTATTTAGAATTCTAATCTTTTTCAAAGAACATTGGAATTCATTTGCGTTTTAGCAAAATTATAAATCTGTAACTCTAAACTATGACCGGGGGGTCTAGTTGATTCAATATCTATCATCATAGGATCCATAGTATCCTAACTTACCTTGAAATCCTAAGTGAACGGCCGTAAATTATTAAATATGATAGACTTAATTTGTCCTGGCTACAACAATAATGGTAATGTCGGTGAGGTATGCTGGGTAAGTTTATGTAAATTTTCTTAAAAATGTAAATTTCAACCTCTTACGGTTGTCACATTTAATTTTCTCATGCTTAAGTAATTTTCCTTCTATGGTGATAGAGGTATTGATGGTCTTTAGATGCATTCTATATAGAGTATATTTTTTAATGACCAGGCGGCAAACCGGGGCGAATAATAATAATATTAATATCTTATCGAATGAAGAATATCTTTATTATTTAACTTCAATCAATCAATCGGTAGCTTCTCCTATCAGGAGGTTAGCTCTCATGGATCTTCACTATTCTCTTCTAATTGCTTTCCTTTTCATTTCCTCATATTTGATAATTTCAGTCCAGCTCTTTACATTGTCCAACCATTATTTAACTTACAAAGTATTAAAGCAATGTGATTTCGTCAGTGATTCATAGTTCGTCCATCTAATCTCGTATCTAAGAAGCTTCTTGACTTGTGATTAAGGACGCAAACTACTTACAGCAATCGATTTATTTCATTATTAATGATTTCATTATTGATGATTTATTGCTACTATTATTTTTCAAGAGAATGTCCAAGATGGACGTTTACTTCACATAATTTACCTCACGAAGTACAGAATTATTTTAAACATTTTTCTTAATTTATGAGGTCTAAGATTAGAAAATAAATCGGAAATTTTCACCCTAACACCTTGAAGTGGTGACATTTTGGGCACGTCATTCATTCCAGTCGAACGTTCACCATTTGAGTTTCATTCTTTCCCAACATCATGCTTATGGCATAACCCCCCCTCCCTCGCCGCCTCTTAATTCCTCACCGGCGGATACCTGCGCTCCCTTGATTGATGTGTGTACGTGGCACTACGTGTCTTGTGTAAACACTCCATCAGCACTGCCGCCGGTTATTCGATGCTCACCGGTTTGCGACGGACAAGAGGCGAGCCCCTTCTCAGGTGCGAGTAGGTTCAGCTCCGTTTGAGGTCCCTCTCTCTTCATCACGCTGTAATCCGAGGCCATTACGAGTCCCCTCCCACGCCACTCCGCTAATTCCCTCCGTGGCTCCGACAGATAGCCTCGCATGCATGCCCACTTCTCCCAACCGCACGGCCGGGGACGCCATTGATGGTCCGGAGGTCGTGAAATTTCCCGTGCGCGCGTCATTGGCAAATTATACGCGATTTGAAAGTCGGTTTTAACGGCCCCTCGTTCCGACTCTTTTTTTATCCTTGGTCCAGGTGAGCCGGGATTGTTTGCGGGCTTGTTTTGATTAAATCGACGATTTGGGTCGCGCGGCCGGAGGGGAAACTAATTGCGTGCGCGGGTTTATGTGAGTGCGTGATTTGTCCCCTTCTTTTTGCGCGTTTATCCCTTTTTTAAAAGGGGTGGCAGACGACGGCGAAATAGTGGCGGGTTACTCATTTTAACGCGTAAATGTATTGCCTGCATATTCGTGCACATTTCTCTCCTTCTGAAAAGTAAACAGGGCGGCGTTGTAGTAAAGCTGGCGTAATCTCTAACGAAATATTTAAACGTTTGCCCTTATTTATATATCCTTACCTTTTGCACCCTTTATGATTCATACTTCCCTTATATGATGTAAACTAGTTACATTATTTTTTGCGTAACAGAAAGGAGGGTGGGGTAAATTCGAGAGTTATCCATGAATGCCTACTAAATCAGTAACGCATCAAGAAGGGGAGAAATTTATAGCTAAATTTGTACGAGCTACCGATTACTTTTTTATTTCAACTAAAAATTAAAGCATAAAAATATTTCTACTAATTTATTCACATTAATGGGAGCAATACGAACCAAACCTAACTTTTGATTTTTTTCCAGTATCCGAGACGTTCAAAGGACATGTAAAAACAATAAAGCATTGCTTATATTAAATCTCTTAGGTGATCTTCATGATAAAATTAACCTTTTCATTAAAATATCATTTAATCAAATTTAATTTTACGGGATATTATTGGTATACATCCAAACTTAAAGAAATATAAAATCCGAGAAACACCTACGTTAATATCCAAATCTCGAAAATTTTAATTATATGTACACTCATATTTGCAAAAATAGCGTACTCAATAGCATAAAGAGGCTTTATTAAGGATTTTAATATTGAGTAGCTTTATAAATACGAGGATGAACTGAGTATCTGTCAAGTACTTTTCAATTACTGTGTCAATAATAAAGAAAGTGACACTCATAAATATAAGTTTTGCTCTGATTAACAACCATACTTTCAACTGATTATAATAAAAAGGGTTAGGATATATTACACCTTGATAACGAGTGATCGGATTATGATTAAATTCTTTAACATTCTCTTATCCTCGAAGCCATGAAATCCCGACCATACTTTTAGAGATGAATATTATTCGTATGTCATTGCGGAAGGCGAGCAATTAGTTTTAACAAACTCGTTAACTCTCTCCGAATAGATTCATTTATCGGATTTTATTCTCCAACTGCGATTCAACTGAGGTTTATTCCGCTGTTTTGCCCTTATTTTGGAAAACTCGTATTAATGAGCTCTGAACGTTTTCTTTTTTAACAACCCCGTTGCCTAACCAGTAATATGTTAGTTAATTTAATGCGAATTCGCATTTTTGCTGCAATGACAAATATTAGGAATAATCAAACTGCAGCGAATAAAAAGGAATATGAAGCTATTTACTTTGATTTTTAATTTTCTGCTTTTTAGACATCGTTTTGAAATGTAATTTACACTTTTTAAATACTGACCGTCGACAGTTTCAATCACGGTCGAGCGTAAAAATAATTTAGCGGATTGCAAACGCTAGGGTGAGCGCATTTATAATATGACGGTATTTATAAAATATGCCGAATTCATAAAAATTTGGGATTTTTATATTCCGCAGCATGTATCATCCTAGCGACTTTGGCATTATATAGCTGTTTATATTAAATGCATGAGGGACTTTTTATTCGAGCAAATCAAATAACTCGGAACCCGACTTGCAAAATGGAAATATTCAAGCGAATATTATAGGTGTGAAGATTCTTCTACAGAACGATTTCACAACAAAATAGATACTAGAGTTAATATCCTTATAGAATGTTTGATTTTTCTTAGCACTTTTATCTCAAGATTTAAATACCACTTTAACTTAACATTGCGTTCCTAAGGTATTAATGTAAATATGGTATTCTAATCCTTTTAAAAAAATTTAGACTATAGAAAGAGTTGCATTAAAATATAAAACAAAACATTAATATTACAAGCCGACCATAGGATCATGAGTAAGATGTAAACGTGGAATAGGAATCTATATTTCATTATCTAACTCGAAAAATATCATTGAGGTGAGATAATTAAGGTATATTACATATTTCATAAATGTTTAAGTATTTTTTGAGTTTTTCAACTTACCATGGTGAAATATAATGAGAGTACAACGCAAAGCATTGAGGAACTTATAAAATATAAAATGATTGATTCATTTTTATTAATGGAATGACCGTCGTCATGCAGCCATTCAAACTAAAGATATGATAACATCCATTTTGCATCTAAATTTAACCACCAATTAACACCGGCTTTTCTATGTATATTTTTTTAAACAAATTTTGTATTCGATAAAATAAATTGTGGATAAATCGGCTCTGTAGATGAGAGGTGGGTATGGACTTGGCTAAAATAAATTTATGAAATTCACAAACTCAGCCTTTACTTCGTGAAGACTTGCAATTCATGCATCGCAAAAGAAAATACGCTGGTTCTGAAGGTTCCCACAAAAGGATTGAAGGGTTAAAGGTAGTACCTGACTTTGACGTCTGTGCCTTAAAACTTGTTTGCCATTTCTTTTGATAAATTTTAGATAAAGATTTGTCTGTTAATCACCGCACCTTTACGATTAATTAATCACCACATTCGAAAATTTACCACGCCTATGCTAAAGAAACCTTTCTTGAGTCAAGTAACAAATAGTATATGTTAATACAGTGATACTTGGATAATTGGAAAGTAATAAAATTGAAATATTTAAAAATTAGAATTATAGAAGTTTATTAGTGAAGGTTGAAAAACGCACTTCACAATACCTATAACAAACAAATATTTTCTCTACATTATATTACAATATATTTTTTGTATTATTTGTTTTATCTATAATAAAAAACGCAAATAATAAAAATGTACCCATACAGAGCTCACGAGATTAATGTGTGTCCGCTCTCACTTGGTTAATGTGTCGCGACAGCTAAAGAATTGAGTACACGCAAAGAGAACAAATTGTACACAAGATGCGCTTGCTGATTGCCAGGCTGGTATGAAATAGAGGAAGCAGGGAAAGGGGTCTAGACCGCATTTTATACGTCACCTGAACGGTATTTGGGAATTAGTGTAGTGAAATTACTACATTATCCTTGTTTTAATATGTTATAATTAATAAAAAAGAATTCGACTTAACCACAGCTTTTAAAATTGTTTGGGGACAATATTCTTCGGAAAAAGTAGAATTATAGACGAATTATAGAAACTGGAATTATTAAAGCTACACTGATCTTCCATGTATCTATAACAAGGAACTAGGAAAAGGTATTGAAATCAGTTACTTCTTTGTTTGATTATCACATTTCCACGATACATGAAATTTCATGTTTGAGGAAGTCGTAACAACCAAAGCTTAAATTTCTTCCCTTCGTCCCTTTTATTTCACATCCACGGTGTAGTAGAAGTGTGGAGAGAAAAATGTAATGACTATGTCCCAACGGATCGCTCCAAATCGCATCATCAAATCCTCGGAGATTATCGCGGAGGACGTCTCCGAAATTTAATCGGAAAAGTGTTCCTTCGGAGAAGGGCATCAGATAGGCGACGGGGGCGCGTCTGAGGGGGTCTAGGAAGGGGATGAAAGGGGTGAAAACTATCCCTTGCGTACCGAATCGAGATAAAATGGGATTGCGCAGTGCGGGCCCCATTAAAGATCGATCTACCAAACCAGTTCCGGCCGAAAAGGGCCTAGAGTAGGAAGAGGGGACACGGGCGAATTAGGGGGGTTCAAAAATAAAGGAGCGAAGAAGAAAAGATTATGGATTGATCAGCGATGGAGAGAAAAAAGAAAGCGTGTAAAGGCTTAAGTTTTTGAAGCGAGCGCCCCCTTTCCCGTCCGCCCCCTCGCCGCTGCAAAGAACCTTTAAATCCCCCTTCGGATTGCATTGATCCTTGGATAAAACTCCCTCTCTCATTAGTTGACCCACCCTTTTCTTAAGATGTTTTTCTTTTTAATATATCTGAAGCGCTTTTCTTGTCTCCGCCCTATTGAATATTCCGAGGAATAATTCTTGTCGCGCTTTATTTTCTTCATTGCTCGGCGGCATTCTTTCTCAATTCCGACGATGGCTAAATTATTCCACTGAAGGTAATTAAGGAAGAGAGTGGCAATTATTAATCAGGCCGTTTCTCAGGTGGTTACAAATTAAATATATTTTCGACATCTTGGCTGATATATGGCCTAATAAATAAAATAGGCCTAAAATGGCAATTTCAAGGAACTCTATTACCGATTAAATGTTTCATAAACTTGACGTTATTTTTCTTTCTACTTTTAAATTGATTCTCTAAGATGTTCTTTACGGTTAATTATGAGTTATTTCAATTACAGCTAAGAAATATCAGAATGGTGAAGTGAAAAATTCTCTGCACCACCTAATATTCAAGTGAAACACGTCAATGCTAACTGTAAAATATAAGATGTTACCTTTTTATATATAGATTCCAAAAAGCTATTTATACAGAATTAAACTTTGAAATTAATTTGGCAATTTGTTATAACTATTTGATGGTTGGTATGTTTCGTCACATGAATAAATTTATTAACATTACTTATGTTCCTATATGGTGTCTTCATACATAAAGTAATATTTTGGTGGTACCGCAATTAAATAATATCATCCAGTTAGCTATAATTCTTTACTTGCCCTATTTACATTCTATAAAGGATTATGTTGTTATTTTTCTATATATATTATATGCATACATATACATATGCACATTACTGCACTTTGTAGTCATGCTTAGTTCCGACTCTCCTCTGTAGTAGAGGTAGTGTTGAGAAAAGCGTATCTCCGGGACTACGAAAACACAAGTTATACGAGCTTTTGTATTTTTTTACGATGGTTACCGTTTAACAGTACGCATCATGGGAATGTCTCCACAAGTCTCAAAGGAGAGTCATTCATTTTGGGTAAATTTTAAATCTGTGTAAATTTTGTCTTGTTTATTTAGAGTGAAATCATAAATAAGTGTCATCAGCAGGAATATAACTTTATTATACTGGCGATTAATATTTTCCAATCGCGGAGGAAAATCCTTTCCGTAATTTTTGTGTTTCTAAAAATTTAAATTTATATATAAAGAAGGAAAAACGATAATTAATTTCTGAATAAATTCTACTTATATTCTTCTTTCACTGTGAAAACTATCAAAATATTTTCAGTGTGTTACAAAGAAGAAAAGAGAATCCCTATAAATTTAGGTTACATCTTTCATTTCGAGTGCTAGTTCAATTTAATTCCTTCATCCTGATCGATGAACCTCTAGAGTCAATTCCACAAGAGAGTGTATGTATTACCCACTCTTTACTACAAGTTACTAATAAAAACCGCCTTCTTGGTGGAAAAGAATTACTTTCAGAGAAGGGAATTTTATAACTCCACTTCAAGAGCACAAGAACATTCTTGATTCGTTCTTCCCTCTTTTTTTTAATTCCTCTACCAAAGGAAAAACACATAACCGTTGAATGAATCTCCGATTTGGCGAACAAAAAGCCTTTGAAGGAGTCGCGGAGACCTAGTTATTCCATCGGCAGCTTTCTCTCCGATTATATTGCATTGCTTCCATTACTCCCTTTTGAAATTCCTTTGTGGAGTTAACAATAATGAGAGAATCGATTGAAGCAAACGGGAGAGCCGCTTGAAAACCTGACCTAATTATAGCGGCTCGAATTTCAAAAGTGAATAAATTAAATCAAATTTTCATATCAAGTAAGGTTTTTTTCCGAATCTCTTTCAGGGGAATCGAATGGATTGGAGCTCGCTTGGACGGAATCAATTTTTTCGAAACGTCGGACGAGCGATTACAAAATTATCCGTCGCAAAATCGCAATCGGCAATAACCGAAATTTACCGCCAGACTTGTCGTTAATGAATGTTAGCAGCGTCATTAATTTACGATCATGTTAAAATTCGCCGGAACAAATACAGGGAAGCGGGGAGTGAAATTTAATCCTACAGCGCGCGCCGCTGTCGAATTTGCGAATCGCCCCTGTGAAGGTATTAACGCTTTGTAAAGGGGATAAAAAGTTTGCGATATGCAGCGAACGTGCCGAATATTTTGTAAATGTATGACGCTAAAATTTGAGCTATCGCATGAGCACGTCGATGAGATTTGATGGTTGAAGTTTTGCGGATCGAGTTTTAAATTATTACATATTTCAGTAATTCAGAAGTTGATATACGAAAAACTAGTGATTTTTATATCATTTACGTTCATATAGGACATATGTAAAAAACGCGACATTCATGGGAATATCTGAATACACATTTTGTTATACACTGAAATAATAACTATGACTCCACTATAACTATGTCCTTCACGGGAGCATTACAATAAAGATCACTACTAAAATTAATCCTTTTAATGTTAAGATATGGTACAAAGGTGAATTTTAGGGAGCAACTGACCGGTAATCTGTATATCAGTCTTCGCCTGTTTTCGTTTTTATGTTCACAAGAAACCTATAGCGCATTCCCTAACCAAGATATGAACCGGGGATCTCGGTGTCGTTAATCTGTAGCACCCTGTAAATCCCAACACCGCGGAGTGCATGTAATTTAAGTAAGTTTTTGCGTTAAATCTTTTTTGTATGAAAAGCTGTTCGTGAACCAATGTTTCAAATTCATACTCAATAGCTTAGTTCCAGACGAATTTACTGAAAGTGTTGTAACTAATGAATTGAAATTATACTCTTAGTTTTGTTTATAATGTCTCGGCGATCAATGAGGAACGCAGAAATATTGTCATCGTGCTAATTGTTCTCGTTTCATCAACTTATTCTGGCTTTTATCCTACTCATTCTTAATTCTCTTTAATATGCAGCAATAGACCATAGTAATTCTTCTGCATTATTTCTCAGTCTCTTTTACTGATATCAAAAGTAAATGCTCCGTCACCCAGAGAATAAAGCAAAATGAAGGGCTACTAGACGTATCACGCTGAAAAACTCCCATGATGAATATTCTAATAAGCGTAATTGCTAAAAAATGGATTAATATCCCGAAGATTTATATAGTAAAGAACCGGAAATCATCTATATTCTATTGACTGTGTTACTACGATCAAACATATTTTCTTCACATTACGTTTCAGCAGGTTTGCTGTAATTATTCTTCTCAATCTCACCAACTGGCAGCACTCTCCAATCGCAATTCAGCTATGGTAATCTCCAAACGCCATTATCCAAAAGGAAATACGTCTAGGAAATAAAGTTTGAGGAGCGATGTTAGTGAAGCATAGCATTCTCCCGTGACGCATATTCTAATTCGTCTAATCGCTTTATCGTGTACTCCGAGGGAAGAACCAGCACTCCAGAAACCTTCCCCGAAGTTGGGATTATTAGTTTTATTCCATTGTATCCCGCAACTTTTTCTCGGACGTGTCAGAATCAAAAATCCGCCAACCGAGTTTACTTTTCCGCCCTCTCGGACGGACAGACGGCGCTTCCCAGAGAAGAATTCGTCAGGCATACAATCCGCAACACAATGCCCTCCAAATGTTCAGGCGAAAACTCTTCGGACGGATGCTTTCATCGGTCCCTTACTACAGATACTCTTTCCTCTGCTACCGATACCTCCGAACATTTTTTCCCGTGGCCGGCGAAAAATCGCGGGCTTCGTCTCTCTCCTGGAAAATTCTCCTCACCCTAACTTTGCTTTATGCATCTCTAATCCGGCATCAGAGCTCATCGCATGCCCGACATCAGTGACACGCGTGTGGTTTTGTTTGCAGAAGCACGTGTGGTTTCCCAGGGGAATGTGTGTACCGAATTCTTTTTCGTGGGAGCGCGGAAGTTTTTCGTGAGTTTGCGTTCGTCTGGATGGGGCGGAATGGAGTTCTGCCGGCGGATCCATCTTCGTCGACTTACCGAGGTATAAATATGGAGCCCGGACTCGAGTACCCCGCAGTTGTGGTGTTTGATTTTTGCGAGTGTACGCCGTAGTGGTTGGCCCCAGGTAAAAATCTTGCATTTCCAACAGTATGCAAAAAGAGATATTTCATTTTTTTATTTGAAACCGAAGTTAACGGTTATTTCGACCATTGTTAAGTTTCTAATGTTTCAACGTTTTTCGAAAAAGGTGAATTAAAATTGTAAATAAGTCAAAGGAACAATCATGATCCAAAACCAGCTCGTGAAGAAAATTGTCTATTAGGAATAAAGAACCCGTATCTATTCATTGTCTGTATAAAAAGGTTGAAAGATTAAATAAGAAATCTGAGACGCTTACTTTCTTGTTATTGAAAATACATTTGTATACATTTGACACTGTCACCTTCCTGACAGAGGATGTTTCTACTTAAGACACGCATCGTTATGCTACGATATCTTTCTAGGAGTCCTTGATTGGACCTAGTTGAGGCAAAAATTACTGCGGGGAACATTTAAAATAATCACGTAGAAGTATCCTGATTAGAAACTATCTCATCTAGTCGAGAGTATGCATTTAGAAATGAGTTGAGAGGTCATTATAAAAAAAATGATAGTATAAAATTAGTATTAGTTAGTAATAAATGTTGTTAAAACTAAAATTATTAAATAAACATAAAGCTAATATTTTCGCGAAGGGATGTCACCCCCTGCCTCACGCCGAAAGGCGGCTCGCAGGGTTCTTACATAGACATTAAAAGGTTAAATTAACATCATGTAAAACGGGGAAAGGTATTTAACGTAACTAGCGGAAGTGCCCGTTGAAATTCAACGGGGATAATAAGTGAACATAAATTAAGTTATCCTCTACTAAGAGTTTAGCTGCTAATGGCGGACGGGTAGAGGACCTTCTCAGCCTTAGGCCGATAACTTTATGGTTTGTATATTGGTACGCATCAAAGATTTTCTCTGAGAAAATGGATTGATATTGAAATGTATAATGTTTGGATAATAAATAAGTATAGATATATTTGAAGGTATTTCATTTGTATGCATTAAATATTGATAATTAAACGGTTTAAATGGCTCTTATACGATTGTAGAAGGCCAAGAAGCTTTACAGACCCTAATTTGTCCCAGTAAACCTTTGCTGATAGATTCAAACTCTACATGCCTCTCATTTCTCCCATTCTACCGATACCGTACATTACTTATGAGATAATATTTAAATTTATTGGAGTTTAAATCTCCTGTACGCGTACCTAGTGTCATTTTGGAAAATCTGCAACACTTATATGTGCGTAAAACACACACACTATCGTCACACGAGCCTCAATAATCTTAAATTAGGTACGTAACCAAACTAACGTACTGGTAGAAAGTCTAACATGCTAAATATTGAAATTTTGATGGCCTATTTTCAAAATCACAGTTATATTTTGATGAAAAACTTCCATTAAAAACTTTGGTAAATTATAGTATGCATTCATGATTAATTGTACTAATCAATAATCATATGTATCTTATTAACTATGTCAAATTCGTCTATGTTAACGTTGAAACTGAGTTCTGCTTATACTTCATCAGTAATAAATGCAATAATTAAATAAGCAACTTTAATCGGCAGTTCTTAACTATATAAATTCATTTCACTTCCAATATACAACTAATTATACTTCAACACTTATAAAGTATCTGAATCATAAAAAATACTTCACAGCACCCAACGTATGTGTTATGATTTACAAAAAAGAAACAGGCATTTTCACAAGAAATATCTGTGTAAAGGAAGCAGACAAATTTATTTAAAATATTTTGAGGATTTTCAACAGAAAATACCAATAAACAAACTTACATTTCAGCGATAAACCAACTGAGGCGAGAGGCTAGCTCTAGAAATTTCCATCCTATGGTTTGTTTACCTCCATGATGCATTGCGTTTGAAGTTACTTTTAAGAGTTAAATACCAATGAAGGCTTAAATATCGACTATAATACGTCTCTTTTAGATTTGTTTAAGTGAAGATTTTAGTCAAGGTCGACTCTAAATATATGCTATAATACCGGACCTAAGTTTAGAAAATCAATTTTAACTTGTACATAATTCCATGCCATGTAATTGATAGTGACAATAAGTTATAATTATTATCGCAGTGATATAAATTTAATTAATTTCATTCTACAAATAATTAAACATATTTACGCCTTGCCTTTTCAGTCAGGTGTGAGTTATTCAATATATTGCTACTTCACCACTTGTATTTCAACACCTCAAAGAGAACAAATACCATTATAATAAAGATGTTCGCTTACTTAATCAGGTAAATCATTTTCGTTGACAGTGGAAAATACGATGTTGGACATAGATATGCTTCATAATTTAAGTCAAAATATAACATTTAAAAAGGTCCTCAACTTACCAGGGAGTATACAAATAATCTTTAGATTACACAAACGGTAATTTAGGTGACACGCCAACACCAAATCTGCGTAACCATCTGTAAATAATTATGTTGCTATAAACAATCATGACGTTAACACTGGCCTAAATTCTCGATATGGTTTATTGAGAAAATTCAGCAACCGCATTCGTCGTTAATGGGAATGGACTTGTTTATAACCTAAAAAAAACTCTCAAAAATTTCTTATTTTTTATGAAAATACTGGCAATTTCTAATCGAAATCGATATTTCACGACAAAAATAAGAATGTTTATTTAATTTATCTTCATTTGATGGCACTCCCGACTTTCGACAACGATTTTTTCTAATTTAATTTTGCAAAAGAAGTAAGCCCTGCCTGCAACCGATAAAAGTAAAGTTTACGTTTATTCCTTATGGAACCGTTTTATGGACTCCTGGGTTCGAACCCGGGCTTTCATAGTAAATTGAATAGTTTTTCTAGGGGTTTCTAACTCGTAGAAACACAATGCAGTTTGTTTCGAATCTCTAAGTCCAACCGTTTCTGAAATAAAGGGGGGGGACTGACGGATTGACAGACGGACTCTTCAGAAATTATATATGAGGATTAACTATTTAGATTTACGACATGCGTATCATAAACGTGATGAATTGCAGTTATCACTTTCTTTTCGAATAACCACTTAAACATAATTCTAGAAAAGTTATTTTCAATATATTGCCCATGTGGTCATTTGGGCTTTCGATGATAAAATCAATTTATCATTATCTCTATTCCGCTGTTTTATTTATCTGATAACACAATCTTGATTCGGTAAAATGATACTCATAGCTTCAATCTGTTGCATCATTTATCCTTTTTAACTCTTCCATAACCTGCCTATCATCGTGATGATCTAACTAATTTTACGATGGGAATTATTGGATATAAATGAAAGCGGATACACAATTTATTTCGTTTAATCTAGACAGAAAGCAAATAAATTTTAATTCTGTAACTCATACATAAATTAAATATCTTGTGCCCCTATTCAAAAGAGATAAATTATTTTGCACGAGATTCCAACGAATAGTAATTAATTGGTAAAATAGTAAATAGTATTTTTGGTATGGACTGATATCACTGGCGTCATTTTCACATTACAAAGAGTTAGAGAAGAACTTTATTTTAGTGATTCGTATTAGTACACAAATGAATGTAAGTTTCAGGATTGCATAATTGTAACTTAATATGCTTGCTAGAGTTTTATTCTCTAACCTGCTGTATATCAATACAGAATCGAGCATTTATTATACAATAGTTATGTTGGGTTGCAGGTTACAATCGTAAATTTATAGTTATAAAATATTTATTACAATTTAAAATGGCAATATTGATAATATTTCTATCGGATTAAATTCTTACCTCAAGCGGTAGATATTAACTTAATAGCCGTAGGGATATTAACTTTTTCGTATTTAAATGCAAGAGGGCGAACAAATCATTTGAAGCATACATTCTGGGCAAAATATGAAATAAATACTTACTTCACCATTATTCATTTAAACATATTTTGATCCCTTGATAGGAAATTCGGGCAAGTATCACTTAAAAGCCAGCTTGAATTTTAGCTAATAATAAAATAAGAACAGCTGTATATTTTCCTAGAAATGTTGTCCAAACATCAAAATCTTTATTGTGACGAATTACTAGATTCAGAATTGGAATTATTAATCTTATATATATATAAAAATGCCTGTATGTGTGTATGTTCCAGATAATCTCGAAAACCAGAAGTCGCACGATGTTCAAACTTTTAACATCGTTAAATATCTTCCCGGGAATGATCAAGTGGTACCTTAAATTTCCCAAAAGTCCACGGTTCGAACCCAGACAAGTAAAATAGTTTGCATAAGAAATACACGTAAAGTTCATTTTTTTCGTTGTAGGGTTCATTTCTTTTGAAAAACTAAATTAGAAAGAACGGTCGTAATGAGTCGAAACGAGCATCAAAAGAAGGGAAATAGAATGAAGATTTTTATTTTGGTCGAGAGATATCGTTTTAGATTCGAAATTGCGAGAATTTTGATAAAATATACGAAACTTTTGTCTAAATTTCCATGTAGTAAACAACCCATTCCATTGGCGAACAAGGCGATTGTTGATTCCGAACTCAAGCGTTATTCCATAAGGAGACATGGAGAATCAATGACCAGTTACAATTAATTTTTAAAATAAGATATGAAGATTTATGAAGAAGGAAAAATTTAATAGCATTTTAAAATTCACTATGACAAACAATATCCTGTGAAGAAACGCACGTATAAAGGTGCGAACATTTTTCCGTTGATTTTTTCAATTTTCTTTAAGCGTCTGTGACAACCGAGTTTTGTTTATGGTGACGTGATTGTTGACTGAATGTTCAGTGGAATAAAACGACTTTGAATTCTCGCTATCCGTTCCACTGATTTAAAGTAATAACTTGGTAAGTTGTTGTCCTCTCTCATATTATTTTTTGACTTTTGACGGAAATCACCGACGTTCTTATTTCTTATGCTTAAACGATCTTTGTTTTCTTTTAAGTTTTGATCGACGAGTGGTCAGGAGCGAATAAGTAACATCTCAAAGCTGCCTAAAAAGGTAATGCGATTTCAGTTATCTGTAGACCGTAAAAAATCTAAGATATAGTAGAAGAATGGGTAATCCCCTGCTTCAGGGGTTTCCAATCTTCTGCCCGCATCTGCTGTTTGATAGTTAATGCGGCCCTCGGGCTGAAAAGTTTGGATACCCTTGCCCTACTTGGAACGCAATATATTGTGGATATCATAAACACAAGTATGATACTTTTTAAAATCATTTCTCAGTTTTTCAATCACTACTGGATGAAGTCTATTCTACTGCACTACATATAATACTTTGTTATTTAGTGTTGAAAATTCTTACTACAGCAAATGAAAAAAGTTTAAAAACTTGTTTAACATTGATGGCCGGTATTGTAATGTATATTTTGCGTTAGTTATAACTGTAAACTTCATTAAAATGATTTTGTCTTTTCATTGTATTGTTTATCGGTTTCAATGTTATGGAATTGCTTGATTTTATTTACTGTTAACTATTTAAAGTGAAAAATTCTGTTTTTTTCGGAACCGTGTAGAAGTATCTGATGCTGCGTAAATTATAACTGCAGTAGTAATATCAGCGTTCAAATATAATTACAAGCACCGTTATCAATTACTAATTAATGCATTTCGTTATGAATATGTGGTATGATTTACCTAAGTGCTTACTGGACGGGGTGCCATATCAAAATAAAACTCTGATATTGAGAATAGCTCACCCGAATGTCAATATTTAGCATACTGTACGCTGAAATTTATTAATTTAACATCAGCCGAAGAATAGGTTGTAATTCTTACACATGTTGAATATAAATTTGTTTTCGAGATAAAAAACTATACAGATAACCGAAAATGTAAATTTACTTAGGCCACTATTCACCTTCTCAACAGAAGTAGGTGGTGACTTCATTTATGGATTACTGTGAAGAAACTACGCTGAATGTATTTTGGGGGTCCAGGAAATAATTTATCTTAGAATTTAATCATTAGTTACTATAGAAGGAATTATTATATCAAACTATTTACATTGCCAATATTTTCCCCTGCCATATGTCACTCGCTGAGTACATAGATAAATCTTAAAATCATAACCAACTCCCGTACACAGACATGTCGGCAAAGTGTTAACCGAGATCAAACTAGCATTTTTAGAAGCCTTATCACTTGAATCCAAAAGGAACTTCACATATTCCTGACATATTAGCGTGTAAGACTGTCAATGTTATTATTAATCGTTCGAAAATATTTTCAGAAATAAAATGATTGCAAATCTTAAACATCGTTAGCATTACGGTCTATTTAAATTTGTAATCAAATACTTTACAGCTCACTTAACCCGATGCACTTAACATATAATGAATTTCGACTTAAGAGCATAGCTCCACGGACTGATTTCGGTAAAGTTGTTGCTCCATTGTCATGGCTTTTATCGTTCCATCTAATATGGCTTTGTATCTTGCACTTAATCATTCCCAAGATCTACGACTACGTTACTTGACATTAATTAACATACCTAGGCTCCCAGATAGTCATGTGGACAGCGCGTTTGCCTTTGGTGAAAGCGGTCCCGGGCTCGAATCCCGGTGGGGAATACCACTACTACCATTAACATACCACTTCATTTTGTACGTGTCGCGAACTCTCACTAACAACCTCATGTTATAAATATATCCGAGTTAAAACAATAAAACATACCTTTTGGTTCCATAATACACCATTTCTGATTTAATATCTATAGTTTTTTCTTCACGCAAGAAATATAACGGTGACTTCTTTGTCCGTTCTCGGAATCACACTTATCCAGTTACTGAAGGTATCCTCTCAGTGATGACCAGTCGAAAGTTTGCGGCTTCAGTCAACTTAGAAAGAAGAAAAATGCTCCTTTAGGAGATAAAAGTCAGAGGGGAAGAAGCTATTATGTATGCCTCACTTTCATACGTAGATACATTTTGATACATTGTCACCGAAAAGCTCATTCAGCTACAGCAACCTGCCTTTAGGAGATATAAGTCAGAAAGTAAGAAGCTATAGGTATGCCTCACTTTCATATGTAGATACATTTTGATATATAGTCACGGAAAAGCTCATTCAGCTGCAACAACCTGCCCGCATCTCGTAAATGTCAGTGATATAAAAAAGGCGGCTAGACTTACCCTGTTTAGATATATATCTCGCGACCCACCAGTGGCGTATGACGGGGTTTTGTAACAACATCATCATTACCTAATCTAACCTATTTCCACCTCTAATAATGCTTTTAAAAAGTCTTAAATGTCGTACAAAAATACCTAATTTATGCAAGAATTCCTTGTGAGTTTTCGAGTATCGAAGATATAAATTTTTTTAAACATAGATATATTAATAAAAATCGAATGTGATCTTTTCTGTTTATTTTACTAATACCGAAATACAAATGCTTAAAAAATAGTTACAACTAGACGTAAGAATATGAAAAAATTTTTTGTAGACAAAAAAATCGTCAAATTCCATTCTTAAGACTAACGAAGCAAATTTATTAACTAATTATATTGATCGATATTGGGTAGTATATTTATGTATTTGTATACCCTATGAGTCACCAGTGGCGAATTGCAGAGCGTGTAGTAACACCGACATCATTACTTCATCTAAGCCTGTTAGCTTCTCTTATAACTATGGAAAAAACGAGCAGAAGTGACTAGATATTTTTTCAATTAATTCGTTTTCCTTAACTTTTTGTCGATAATTTTCGGGAATCGCGTTTGCATTTAACTGGAACGTAAATTCCATTTATTTTGTCTACAAGTTCTGAACGGATGAATTTGTCGAAAACAATCCGTAAGTAATCAGAACTTCTCACTCGGAACAAATTCCTCCGTGGTATTCTTTCACAGCTGCAATTCTAATCTCAAGTCTGAAATCTCCTCTTATGAAACGAGCTACTCCACATTGGACCATCTAAAAATCTTAGATTAAACCTACTTCATTAGTTTATCTGTTACAGTGTGGAACAAATGACCATAAGTCTTTGCATTCGCAATCTCTTCCTTGTAACGTTTTGTCGATGCTTCTCGGAGATCGCATTCATTATTTACAGGAACTAAAATCTTATTTACTTTGAACAAGAGAAAAATAATTTGTTACTTATTTTGTATGGGCATCTCCTCAGCGTTTTACCACCTTATCTATTCATTATGCGCTACTGGTGGCTCGCGGGATACATATATAAATACTTAATCCCATTATATTCGCTTTCACTATAGCATCTTGAATATGTTCTTTAAAAGATAAACTACTGCTATACGTAGCACAAAGGTTATTATTGTGACGCACGAACTCTAAACGAAATCCCGAAATTTGGAGATGTGAGGGAATAATGGTTGGGGAATGCGTGAAACACATAGCAATGCATTTCATTACAATTTAAGTAATGCTGTGAATCTATTCACTAACTTGCCGTTCTGGTCAATATGTAGGATTTCGCTGACATCTTCGCAATCTCTCTGTACATCAGAGCGTAGCATTGCGAAGAGGTTTTGATCATCATTCCGAGGGTAAATTGACAAAATCCGACACTCAGACGATGGAAACACATTGCTGAACATGAATAAAGCCATACAATTTTAGCTGACGTAGATTAATTGAATTGCCAAGAATATAAATATAGTATCATAAACCAGCCGTTATCCTTGCTGTAACATTTCCTCCTCATCTGCAGGTACACTTTGGAGGATTCTTTAAGTAAGAATGGAAGGAAGAAAATCCTCGAGAAAACGTAAGGTGAATAGCCATGTGCTATCAAAGTCTAGAAAAATGAAGCATCAACGCAAATTAGAAACTTCCGAGGAGAGGGAGAAAAGACTAGCGACACTGCGCGAGAAGGCTGCTACAAAAAGATCTTTAGAGACAGCAAATCAGCGTGAGGCCCGGCTACAGGATAAGAACGAGAGAGCTACTAAGTCTAGGGAATCAGAGACAGCACAGCACCGTGAGACCCGGTTACAGAATATGAGAGAGAGAGCTACACGATCACGGACTGCTCAGCATTTAAGCTTATCATTGGAAGGATTCCATTATGATCAGCAAAAAAAATATTCAGAGCATGCAAGCGTTACCATTGGAAAAATGGATGTTATTTGTAATTTCTGTCAATCGAGAAAGTATAAATCGGAACCTCCCGGTATTTGCTGCAAAAACGGCAAATTGAAACTGTCTCCACTTGAACCACCCCCGCAAGAACTTTTGACTTACACCTCAGGCGAAACATTAGAGTCTAAACACTTCCTCCATAATATCAGAAAATACAACTCCTGTTTCCAAATGACGTCATTCGGTGCCACGTCAGTTGTAGAAAAGATTGGATTTAGATCGACATTCACGGTACAAGGGCAGATTTACCATAAGGCGGGATCGCTGCTACCACTGCCAGGTCGACCACCAAAATTTTTACAACTATATTTTCTTGGAAACGAAGAAGTGGAAACGGACCAGAGGTGCGCCTACATCTCAGGAACAAGACGTCCTATTGTCTTAAACTTGCAACGAATGTTCCATGAGCAAAATCATCTCATAAAAACTTTTAAAACCGCATTGGAACGTATGCCAACGGATGAGTTTAAAGTTGTCATAAGAGCAGACCGAAGACCAGTAGGCGAACATGAGCGGCGCTTCAATGCTCCTCAATCAGATGAAGTAGCAGTGGTTATATCTGGCGATGAGTTTGATCAACGAGACATTATCATTCAACGGCGAAGCGAATCATTACAGCGTATATCAGAAACTCATCGATCCTATGATGCTCTACAGTACCCAGTGATATTTCCGCGCGGTGAAGATGGGTATCATTTTAATTTGAGGCAGGTCAACCCAACAACAGGTATAGCGACAAGCAAGAAAGTTTCAGCGATGGATTTCTATGCATATAGGTTAATGGTTCGAGGTACCGATCAAAATCATATATTAAACTGCAGACAATTGTTTCATCAGTTCGTCGTTGACATGTATGCTAAAATCGAGAGCGAGCGTCTTCTTTACATCCGCCTAAATCAACGTAAACTAAGAGTAGAAGAATACAGTCACCTGAGAGATGCTGTGGCAAACGACGGGAACGTTGAAAACTCCGGAACCTTAGTCATACTACCAGCTACGTTTACAGGCAGCCCGAGACACATGCACGAATACACACAAGATGCCATGACTTACGTAAGGACGTACGGGAGACCTGATTTATTTATCACCTTCACGTGCAATCCGGCTTGGACAGAGATCAAAGAGATGCTAACAAATGGCCAATTACCTAGCCAGCGCCACGACTTGATGGCGAGAGTATTTAGACTCAAGCAGATGAAATTGATTGATGTCATAAAAAAGGGCCACGTCTTTGGAGTACCAAGATGTTGGATGTATACTATTGAATGGCAAAAAAGAGGACTGCCACATTCGCACAACTTAATCTGGTTGGTAGACAAAATTCATCCAACTCAAATTGACGACCTTATATCCGCTGAGTTGCCTGATCCTACACGAGATCCTGAACTTTATACAATTGTGACCAAAAACATGATCCACGGACCATGTGGAAACCTTAATCCCTACTCTCCGTGTATGAAGGACAGGAAGTGCACCAAAAAATATCCAAGAAAACTGACTAAAGAGACACAGACCGGAACTGACGGTTATCCTGTATATAGACGGAGAGCTCCTGAAGATGGAGGGTTCGTGGCTAAGCTGAGGATACGTAACACAGAAGTAGAAATCGACAATAGTTGGGTTGTGCCTTATTCGCCGCTGCTCTCAAAAATGTTTCAGGCACACATTAACGTTGAGTACTGCAACAGTGTTAAATCGATCAAATACGTATGCAAGTACATTAACAAAGGTAGTGACATGGCAGTGTTTGGCATAAACAACGATAATACTAATGATGAAGTTATGCGGTATCAGTTGGGAAGATACATCAGCAGCAACGAGGCAGTTTGGCGAATCCTGAGATTTCCAATCCACGAAAGACACCCTACAGTCGTTCATCTCAGCGTCCATTTAGAAAATGGCCAGAGGGTATATTTCACTCCAGAAAACGCCCCTACAATAATTGATCAGCCACCGAATACTACCTTAACGGCGTTCTTCAAACTTTGTCAGCAGGATACTTTTGCAAGGAATTTATTGTATCATGAGATTCCTCGATACTACTCGTGGAATCCATCCACCAAAGTTTTCTGTAGAAGAAAAGTTGGCCTGCTCATAGAAGGACAAGGTGCAGTCTCGAGTGACGCCTTAGGTAGAGTATACACAGTGCATCCCAATAACGCTGAATGTTATTTTCTTAGGATGCTCCTTCACACGGTTCGAGGACCAAGATCTTTCGCGGATGTAAGAACGGTAAACGGCGAGGTATGCCAGACATACAGGGAAGCATGTCGAAAGTTAGGCTTGCTGGAAGGAGACCAGCACTGGGATGACACTTTAAGAGAAGCCGAACTGATCTCTCTCCCGGAGCAAATCAGACATCTATTAGCAATTATATTGTCTACATGCTGTCCATCTAATCCCAGCACTTTATGGGAAAAATATAAGGAGACCCTAAGTGAGGATATACTCGCAAAAGTCCGGAGAGATGATCCTACTGTAGATATACAGTTTGGTCCAGACATTTTCAACAAGGCCTTGATTAATCTTGAAGATAAATGCCTAGCCATGAGCAATAAAACATTGCTGCAACTTGGTCTGCCTGCACCAGTACGAGACCGACAAGATGTACTTAACGTTGATTATTTGCGAGAAAAGAATTACAACGTCGAAGAACTGAGTGCATACATTGCGGAAAAGAAGCCACTTTTAAATGAAGACCAGAACAAAGCTCATCATTTTATCATGGAACGAATAAAAAAACAACTAGGTGGTATAATTTTTCTCGATGCTTCTGGTGGCACAGGGAAAACATTTTTAACTAATATAATCTTAGCTGAAATTAGAGTTCAAGGAGAAATTGCTCTAGCCATCGCCTCTTCAGGAATTGCAGCGACTTTAATGGATGGAGGAAGGACCGCCCATTCAGCACTTAAGTTGCCACTTGACATCACCAGGCAAGAAAATCCTACCTGCAACATCAGCAAGGCAAGTAGTCGGGCACAGGTACTGAGAAAATGTAAGTTAATTGTGTGGGATGAATGCACCATGGCTCACAAGAAAGCTCTCGAGGCCCTAGACATCACTCTGCGAGATCTTAGAGGAAACGACAACTTGATGGGAGGAGCTCTGGTCCTCCTCTGCGGAGACTTTCGTCAAACCCTACCCGTCATCCCAAAGTCAACACCGGCCGATGAGATCAGCGCATGCTTAAAGCATTCATTTTTGTGGAGACATGTGCGACAAATTACCTTAACGCAAAATATGAGAGTACATCTTGGGGATGAGGGTGCTCAAAGTTTCTCTAACAAGCTTTTAGAGATAGGAGAAGGTAAATATGAAGTCGAGTCTTCCGGAAATATAAAATTGCCGTCAGATTTTTGCAATCTGGTTTTGACTATCACAGAACTAATTCATGCTATCTATCCCGATGTTTGCCAAAATCATCGTAATTTGAACTGGTTGCGAGAGAGGGCAATTCTTGCTGCCAAAAACGAAGATGTATACGAAATAAACAGCCATGTACTTGCCATGTTACCAGGCGCTGTTAAAGAATACAAGTCCATCGATACCGTAGTGGAAGACGATGAGGTAGTCAATTTCCCACCTGAGTTCCTGAATTCACTTAACCCTGCGGGATTTCCACCACACCTTATTTTGCTGAAAGAGGGTTCTCCAATTATATTATTGCGGAACCTCGACCCACCAAAACTCTGCAACGGCACACGGCTGTGTGTCAAGAAGTTGCTGGGAAATTTAATAGAAGCGACCATTTTAACAGGTAAGGGAGAGGGTGAAAATGTTTACATTCCACGCATACCGTTAATTTCGACTGATCTCCCTTTCAACTTTAAAAGACTGCAATTTCCAATAAGACTTGCATTTTCGATCACTATCAATAAGTCACAGGGACAATCTTTTAAGTATTGCGGTGTTGATTTGAGATCACCATGTTTTTCTCATGGCCAACTTTATGTCGCATGTTCAAGGGTGGGTTCACCGAAGAATTTGTACATTCTTTCTCCTGCAGGTGAAACAAAAAACGTTGTGCATAAAATAATTTTGGGTTGAAGTAATATTTATGTGAATTTTTACTAGAATGACTAACTCGAAAGAGACTTTGTTGACAGTATGTCTGCGCGTATGCATCTTTTGTTGTATGAGATCTCTTCATTTTGAATAAATATCCGTCCGCTTTTTCATATCTACGAACAGAGATTGATTTAGTTTCAATAATTTATAGTAGACCCACACTTTGAAGAAGTTGGAATATATTGATTGTTTCTTTTTTTTTTGGTTTGGTGGTACTATATAGAACTTTGTATTATAGAGTGAACTAAAGCATTTTATCACGATACAATGCTGCCTGGATTTATGACCATTTGTGGAGTCACTAAATGTAAGTAGTGGATATTAGTATGCATATATACACACATTCATTCAGTCGGATTCACTTAAAAAGCTCACACTATGACGCGGTTGGTAATCATTTAGTTTTTTCGGCTTGGTGCTTTTGTATTGCTCTTTTGATTTTCACAGAAAACAGATTTCAGTTGTGATGCATATATATATACCAAAATTATAACCATTGGTGGGGTTAAAATATTGAAGTCTTGGTTATATGCCTGCATAAATGTACACACATTCACACGATCTCATTCAATTATAGTTGACCCACACTTTGAAGTATTTGGTAATTAGGGTTTGGTTTTCTGGGTCTGGAATTTCTATTTGGTATTTTGCACCACAGTGGGTACCCACTTCTTTTTTTACCCGAATATCTTTGCCGGAGTTTTAAAACTAGGTGAGGTAAATATATGGAAGTCTTGGTTATTTTCATGCATATATAGACACATTAACACTGGTTATTTCACCTAAAGTGGATTCACACTTTGAAGAATTTGGTAACTAGGGTATGGTTTTTATGGTCTGGTGGTTCTTTTTCGAACTTTGCAATAGAGAGTGAACTCAATTCTTTTGTCACGCATGCATCGCCGCCAGATTTGTAACCCGTGCTGGATTCACTACATTGAAGTCTTGAATATTTGCATTCAAATGTGCAAACAAACTCATTCTATGATTCGCTTATAGCGGTATCACCCTATGAAGTTGTTAGTAAAAATTATTGGTTTTTTTCTGTTTGGTGGTTTTCTATTGCTCTTCTGTACTTCGCAATAAACATATTTCTCTTGTGACGAATAAATCACTGCCGGACTTTTAACCAGTGGTGCGGTTACAATGTGGAAGTATTGGTTATATGCCTGTATATATGTACACACATTCACACGGTCTCATTCAATTATAGTGGATCCACACTTTGAAGTATTTGATAATTAGGTTTTGGTTTTCTGGGTCTGGAACTTCTATATGATATTCTGCACCACAGAGTGTACCCAATTATTTTCTTGTCCACATATCTCTGCCGGAGTTAAAAAAACAAGGTGGTGTAACTATATAGAAGTCTTGGCTGTTTGCATGAAATAATACACACATTCACTCGGTCTCATTCACTTAATTGTGGACTCACGATTTGAAGCATTTTATAATTAGGGTTTGGTTTTTATGGCCTGGTGGTTCTTTTTGGAACTTTGCAGCATTGAGTGAACTCCATTCTTTGGTCACGTATACATTGCTGCCAGAATTATAACCCATGGTGGACTCACTAGATTGAAGTCTTGAATAGTCGCATTCAAATGTGCACACATACTCACGGTCTGATACACATGTTGTTGTATCACACTATGAAGTAGTTAGTATTAATTGTTGGTTTTTGAGCCTGGTGCTTTTGTATTGGTTTAACGCACCATATAATAAGCTCAATTCTTTTGTGAAACACACGTCGCTGCCTTATTTATTAACCTAGGCGGGTTAAGTTTATGGAAGTCTAGGTTATTTGCAAGCATATGAGCATACATTCATGCGTTCTCAAATATTTAGTATGGACTTACACTCGGATGCATTTCGTATTTAGGGTTTGCTTTATTGGTCTGGTACTACTATATGTTATTTTACTATTTAGGGTTGTTTTATAAGAGTATTAGTTATATTCACATATGTACACACATTTTCTCGATCTCAATCACTTATAGTGGACTCACACGTTTCTGTACTTTGTAAATGGAGTTTCGTTTTCTGTATCTGGTGCTACTATTTGATAATTTGCACCACAGAGTGAACCCACTTCTTTTGTTATGCATGTATCGCTGCAGAAAATTTAAACCAAGTCATGGTTACTTTTTGAAAGTCTTGGTCACTAGCATGCATATTCACACGGTCTAATTCATTTAATTGTGGACTCACACTGTGACACATTTATTAAGTAGGGTTTGGTTGTTTTGTTCTGGTGCTTCTATTTGGTACTTTGCACAACAAAATGAAACCGATTCTTTATAAACACATACGTTGTTAACGCATTTTTTAACCAAGGCTGACTTCCAAATAAAAAAGTCTTGATTAATTGCGTGCATATATATACACCAATTCGTACGATTTCATTCTTTTATTGTGGATTCAAACTTTGAAGTAGTTAGTATTAACTGTTGGTTTTTTAGTTTGCTGCTTTTGTGTTGGTTTAATGCACCATATAATGAGCTCAATTCTCTTGAGAGGCACACTTTGCTGCCTTATTTATATACCTAGGTGGGTTAAGTTTATGGAAGTCTTGGTTATTTGTAAGCATATGAGCATAAATTCATGCATTCTCAAAAAATTATTGTTGACTTACACTTGGATGCATTTCGTAATTAGGGTGTGCTTTATTGGTCTGTTTCTACTTCTGTGTATTATTGTGTGTTATTTTGCTATACATAGTGAACCCACATCTTTTATTACTCTTACATTGTTGCCGGATTTTAAAACGAAGGCGGAATTACTTAATACAAGTCTTGGCTATTTGCATGCTTATATACACTCAACCATACGTTCTCAATAACTTAAAGTGGACTCACACATTGAATAGTTGGTAAGTAGGGCATGGTTTATTCGTTCTGGTGCTTCTAATTGTTTCTTTACACCAGAGAATGTACCCACTTTCATTAGTAATACATATGTGTATCGCTACCGGAATTTTAAACCAAGGCTGAATAACTATATAATAGTCTTAGTTATTTTAATACATATATATGTACACAATCGCACGGTCTCCATCACTTATAGTTTACTAATACCTTTTAAGTATTTGGAAATAAGATTTTGGTTGTTTTAATTCTGGTGCTTCTATTTGATACTTAGTATCACAGAGCGAACCCGCTACTTTTCTAACTCATACATCGGTGACGGATTTTTAAAGCAAGGCAGGGTAACTATAAGAATGTCTTAGTTATTTGCATGAGTACATAGACGTATTTACACTGTGTCTTTCACTTAAAGTGGATTCACACCTTGAAGTATTTAGTGATTTGGGTTGGGTTTTCTGGTGCTTCTATAGTGTTCTTTGCACCACAGAGTGGGCCCCTATTCATTCGAGACGCATGCATTACTGTCGCATTTTTAAACCATTGCAGGGTTATTTTATGATAGTCTTGGTTAACTTCTTCTTCGGTTGGCAATCTTAAGATTGGTTTGTAGCAGTTGTTTTCCGTCTCCAATCCTCCCGTTCTTGCACCAGTCTCTTTAGCTCTAAGTAGGAATGGCAGCCCATATCTTCTACAACCCCGATTTAGGTATTCCTTTCTCGGTCTGCCTCTTGCGTTGGTGCCCCTGATTAAGCCTTCCAATACTGTTGGTAACAATCCTCCGTGTCTTAGGGTGTGGCCTATCCAGGAGTCTCTTCTCATTCTCATCGTGCTCCACAGGCATGGAACAGCTTCAGCTCTCCTTAATACCTCCTCATTGGTCGCCTTGTCTATCCACGATATCTTGAGGATTCTCCGGTAGCACCACAACTTAAATGCCTCAATCCGTTTTCTTCCATTCGGACCAAGAGGCAATGTCTCGCTTCCATAAAGTAAAACGCTCCATACGAAAGTCTTGAGGAGGCGTTTTCTTAAACACAAGTTGATGCTGCTGGATGTAGGGAGCGTTTTATATTTATTAAAAGCCGCTTTTGCCTGATTAATCCTACTAATGAGATCTTTATCACTTCGACCATCTGACGTGATTTTGCTTCCAAGGTACTTGAACACCTGTACTGTTTCAAAGGCTTTGGCCATCTAGCATAAGTTCAGTTCCTGCTCATTACAAGGGCTTTTGTCTTTTCTTTACATATGTTCATATTGTATCCAGTGCCAAGGACAGCCCCCATCTCTCTCAGCATGTACGATAGGCGTTCTTCACTTTCTGCTAAAACCGCAATATCGTCTGCAAAACGTATCATATCAATCTGCTTACCTTGAACCCATATTCAGCCATTTTCTCCCCATCTTTTTCGTACTTCATCAATAACTCTCAGTATGTATGCGTTAAATAGTGATGGGGACAAAGAACTACCCTGTCTTACTCCCTGACTTATTTTAGTCTCCCGCAGGTGTGAGCCGCACCTTACTACAGCTACTTCCTCCGTGTATAAATTCCATATGATTCTGCGATCTTTGTACTTCACTCCTGCTTCCTTCAGTATCTGAAACAATTACTGCCATTGTATACGATCAAAAGCTTTTTCAAAATCTATGAAAACAATAAAGATGTCTTGGTTCTTCCAAGCTCCCTTTTCCATAATCAGTCTTAATGCCATGATTGCCTCACGAGAGCCTCTTCCCTTCCTGAAGCCAAATTGGTCTTCAGTGAGTATATCTTCAATCTTCCCTTATTTCTTTCAAGATTATTTTTGTTAGTATTTTGGAGGTTATATGCATACACAGTCTTGGTTATATGCGAACATATATACACACATTCACTCAATCTTAATCACTTATAGTGGACTCACACTCTTTTGTATGTTGTAAGTGGAGTTTGGGTTTCTGTATCTGGTGCTACTATTTGGTAAATTGCACCACAGAGTGAACCCACTTCTTTTGTTGTGCATGTATCGCTGTAGGAAATTCAAACCAAGTAACGGTTACTTTTTGAAAGTTTTGGTAACTAGCATGCATATTCACACGGTCTAATTCATTTAATTGTGGACTCACACTGTGACACATTTATTAAGTAGGGTTTAGTTGTTTTGTTCTGGTGCCTCTATATGGTACTTAGCACAACAAAATAAACCCACCTCTGAGTTAACACATACGTTGCTGACGCATTTTTAAATCAATTTGGACTACCAAATAAGAAAGTCTTGATTATTTGCATGCGTATATACAGCAATTCATACGATTTCATTCTTTTATTGTTGTATCAAACTATTTATGTTTTTTATAGATCATGACTATATATATATAGGCTCCTTGAGTTTTAACGCTCTACCTATCCGGAAAGCATTTTGTTTTTATTCCCGAAAATCAAAGCAATGCTTTTAAACGGGAAAAATCGGGACTTTGGGGCCCTCTGGAATCGAACCCATGACACTGAGGTTCAAAATCGCAATTTTTCTGGCGGTTGCACGTTATGGCCAATATGTCGTAAAAATTTCATGCCAATGATGCTTGTGGTTTGGCCTGTTAGTTTGTATCCTCTCTATATATATATTTATACGAGTAAAATGTAGCTTGCATACTGCAAGCAGATCGGCAATACTAATTTCATATCGGCATCATATCGGGACGGTCCTCAAAAGAAAAAAAAAGGATTGAAATTTTTCTTAAAATTCGCTGAAATTTCATCGTCTGGCATCGAACCCGGGTCTTACTGGTGAAATTACTATGCAGCACATTAGAAGATCACCATCTCTAACTATATGTGAAAATTGAAGCAGAAATATTGGCTACAACTGCCTCAAAAGACGTTCTAATTTTCACGAATGTAAATGGCTCTCTGGATTCGAACCAAGGACGATCTTGAAAATCTAAAACATGATTTTGAAATATATCTATGATTTCTATCTACATGCCGAATTTCAAGTTTCTATATTTTTGGGAAAGGGTTCAAAATAATTCTTAAAAATCGGTTCAGTTACTGATTGTAGAGACGCCTGGTGTCGAACCCAGGACATATTGATAGCTGTAAATGCAATGTTTAATTTATATGGACTTGATCTTTCTTGATGCAAAGTTTGAAGTTGATATCGTGCCGGGAAGTACGTAAAATTTGTTTCCGTTATCTCCGTAAGAAATGCATTGAGGAATTTAAATGGCCGTCTGGGATCGAACCAAGGACCATCAGCGAAAATATAATATTTGATTATAAAATATATTTATGACATCTAACCTCATGCCGAATTTCAAATTTCCATGCCATCGGGAAAGGGTCCAAAAAAAATCTGAAAAATCGCCACAATGCATTTTAAACGGCCGATTTTTGCCCCGGCCTAGCATCGAACCATGGACAATATTCGGCGATGTCTTTCTGATTTTCGTTGGCTATGCACGGCTTCTAGCGATCCCTCGAGTTTCATCTCTCTCCTTTGCCGGGAAGTGCCTCAAAAAATTTTTAGAAAATCCCCGCCATGTATTCTTATGGAGAAAATCGCGACTTTGGGGCCTTCTGGAATCGAACCCATGGCACCGAGGTTCAAAATCGCAATTTTTCTGGTGGTCTCACGTTATGGCCAATACGTCCAAATATTTTCAATTCAGTGTCGAGTGTGGTTTAGCCTGTGAATTAGTATCCTATCTATCTATCTATCTATATGAATATACGAGTAAAATGTAGCTTGCATACTGCAAGCAGATTGGCAATACTAATTTCATATCGGCATCATATTGGGACGGTCCTCAAAATAAAAAAAAGGATTGAAATTTTTCTTAAAATTCACAAACATTTCACCGTCTGGCATCGAACCCGGGTCTTTACTGTGAACTTACTATGCAGCACAATTGAAGATCACAATCTCTAACTATGTGAGAAAATTCAAGCAGAAATATTGGATAAAACTGCCTCAAAAGCCGTTCTAATTTTCACGAATGTAAATGGCTCTCTGGATTCGAACCGAGGACGATCTTGAAAATCTAAAAAATGTTTCTGAAAGTTATTAATGATTTCTATCTAGATGCCGAATCTCAAGTTTCTATATTATTGGGAAAGTTTTCAACATAATTCCTCAAAATCGGATCAACTTCTGATTGCAGAGACACCTGGTGTCGAACCCAGGACATATTGTAAACTGTGAATGCACAGTTCGATTTGCAAAGACTACCTCTTGTATCATGCAAAGTTTGAAGTCGATAGAATGCCGGGAAGTACCTAAATTTATGTCCGTTATCTCCGTAAGAAATGCATTGAGAAGTGCAAATGCCCCTCTGGGATCGAACCAAGGACCGTCAGCGAACATGTAAAATTTGATTATGAAATATATTTTTGATATCTTCCCACGTGCCGAGTTTCAAGTATCCATGTTATCGCGAAAGGATCCAAAAATAATCACCAAAATCGCCGCAATGCAGTTTAAACGGCCGATATTTGCCCGAACCTAGCATCGAACAATGGACCATATTCGGCGATGTCTTTCTGATTTACGTTGGAGTTGCACGGCTTCTAGCGATCCCTCGAATTTCAACTCTCTACTTTTCCGGGAAGTGCACCAAAAAAATTTTCGAAAATCCCCGCCATGTATCCTTATGGAGAAAATCGCGACTTTGGGGCCTTCTGGAATCGAACCCATGACACCGAGGTTCAAAATCGAATTCAAAATCAAAATTTTTCTGGCGGTTACACGTTATAGCCAATACGTCGTAAAAATTTCAAGTCAATGCCGCTTATGGTTTAGGCTGTGAATTAGTATCCTATCTATCTATCTATCTATCTATCTATCTATATAGGTATATCCATGAATGAATCCGGAGAAGCATCTATATATAATAGATATGATACATGAATGAATCCGGAGAAGCATCTATATATAATAGATACGAAGAAAATGTAGCTTGCATACTGCAAGCAGATCGACAACACTAATTTCATATCGGCATCATACCGCGACGGTCCTCAAAAGAAGAGAAAAATATTGAAAATATTCTTAAAATTCGCTGCAATTTAATCGTCTGGCATCGAACCCGGGTCTTCCTTGCATTAATTTCTATGCAGCACAACAGAAGATCACCATCTCTAACTTTGTGTACAAATTCAAGCAGAAATATTGGTTGCAACTTCCTCAAACGACGTCCTACTTTTCCCTTATATTCCTAATGAGAGAAATGTAAATGTGCCCTGGCATCTAACCCAGGAGCAGTACGGTCTTAGCTAAATTTTTTTCAAAACCCTTTGCTTAATATACATCTTCCATATAAGCAAGAACTTCATATTATTCCGATAAATACATCAAAATAAATAATGAAAACTAACTCAATGCATTTTAAATGGGGGATATATTTACCGTCTGACTTCGAACCCGAGTCTTTCTGGTAATACTTTCTATGCAGCACTAAAGAAGATTATATCCTTTAACCATGTGTGAAAATTCAAGCAGATATAGTGGCTGCAACTGCCTTCAATGACGTTCTAATTTTCCCTTATATTCCTTAAGAGAGAAATTTTTATCCCATATTTTTAACATAGAAGAGTTAAGTATATGGAAGTCTTGGTTATTTGCTAGCATATATGCACACACTTATACGTTCTCAAACACTTATTGTGGACTTATGCTTGGATGTATTTGTTACGTACGGTTTTGTTTTTGGGACTGTTGCTTCTATTCGGTACTTGATACCACAGAGTGAACCCACTTCATATGTTCACTTCACTTCACATGCATCGTTGTCACATTTTTAAACCAAGCAGGCGTTACTATATGATTGTCTTGGTTATTTGCTTCCATACATACACACATTTACACGGTGTCCTTTACTTATAGTTGACTCACACTTTGTGATAGTTGGTGATAAGGGTTTGGTTTTTAAGGTTTTGTTGCTTCTATTTGGTATTTTGCACCATAGAGTGAACTTAATACTTTTGTTACTCATACATCGCTGCGGGAATATGAAACAACGGTAGTGTTACTATGCAAAAGTCTTGGTTATTTGCATACATATAGGAGTAAAATGTTGCTTTTATACTGCAAGCATATTGATAACACAAATTTCAAGTCGACATCATATCAAAAGGATTTTCAAAAGAAAAAATCTGATGTGGCCAGCACATGACTTTCTCCATATATAAGGAGTAAATATTTATCTACGACAGTGTTTTCGAATTCTATATTCAATCTAAACTATGATGATAAGTGATTAAATTATATCATATTATTTTTTACGTCACAAAAATTATACACAATTATATATTAAATGTATATTGTATAATAATATTATAATATTATACAATAATGTTTTTCGGGACGTTCAATGAAAAACGGTGAAATTAGCCTTTCACCCACATTGCACAGAGCGCCTACTATGTACATAATCAGCAACTTCAGGTTTATCAGTATTTCATGAATAACTCCAAAACAATCAGTTGTACAAAAATATTTTTCATACAAAAGTTATAATAAATTACATTTTCTAAAACCTTTATAAATAATAGTATATACCTAAATTTCATATTTATGGAGATATTTTTCAAAAACGGAAACGAGCTTCGATAAGTAAACCTCGACTTCCGGGTAACCTAATTACTCCAAAACCTAATCAACTCTAACGACACCAACTAAAATACTATATAATAAATTTGGTGTTGATACGATAAACAGATTTCATGTCAGAGCGCCCACAATGTACATAATCAGCAACTTCCAGTTTATCACTATTTCATGAATAACTCCTAAACAATCAGTGATAAAAAAATGTGCTTTAGACAAAAGTTATAGTAAATTAAATTTCCTAAAAAAATTATAATAATTAATATAAACCTCAATATCATATCTATGGAGATATTTTGCAAAAACAGAAATTCGCTTCGAAGAATAAAGATCAACTTCCAGTTATCTGATTAACTACAAAAACTAATAAACTCTGATAGCACCTACCCCATTACTATATATGAAGTTTGGTATGGATACGAATATTAGTTTTTACGTTAGGGCGCCCACAAGCACACACACACACACATATACACATACACAGCATTGCGAAAATGGTCAAACCCTGTTCTAGGGACCACAAAACATGTATTTCCCTTGAAATTTCGAAGTCAATTTTTTGCATGAAAACAATACTTTCTCTATACTACGTATTTGGAGAAAGTAAAAAAGGATAGAAAAAATTCTTAAAATTTGCTGCAATTTATTCGTCCGGCATCGAACCCGGGTCTTCCTGGTGATACTTACTATGCAGCACAAGAGAAGATCAACGTCTCTAAATATGTTTGAAAACTCAAGCAGAAATATTGGCTGCAACTGCCTTAAATGACCTTCTAATTTTCCCTTATATTCTTTATGTTAGAAATATTAATGTGATCTGGTATTGTACCCAAGAACGGCTTGACCTTAGCTAATGTTTATCTTATTCCTATTCTTAATATTAATCTTCATAAACAGGAGGAACTTCCTATCATTTCGATAAGTGCATCAAAAAAATAATGAAAATCTACCCCAATTTTTATTAAATGATTTTTGTATCTTCCTAGCATCGAACCCAGGATATTTTCTGTAAAAATCATACATTTTTGCGATAGATTCTGAACTTATCTGTAGGCTCCTTGAGTTTTGATTCTCTATCTATCTGGAAAGTCTTTTTTAGAAATTCCCGAAAATCAAATCAATACATTTAAATGGGAAAAATAGGGATTTTCGGGCCTTCTGAAATCGAGCACATAACACTGAGGTTCAAAGTTGCCTTTTACCTGTGGGTTTCACGTCAGGGCCTATATGCTGTAAAAATTTCAAATCAATGACGCTTGTGGTTGAGCCTGTGAATAAGTATCCTATCTGGGTATCTATTTATATGAATGAATCCGAAGAAGGAATTGTATATAATAGATACCTCTTTTCTTTTGTTTTACATGCGTCGCTGTCGCATTTTTAATCCAAGGTGGGGTTACTTTAGGAAAGTCTTGGTTATTTTCATACATATATACACACATTCACACGGTCTAATCGCTTATAGTCTGACACTTCGAAGCATTTGCTAAGTAGGGTTTTGTTTTTTTGGGTCAGGTGCTTCTACTTGGTGCTTTGAACCACAAAGTGAACCCACTTCTTTTGTTACGCATGCTTCGCTGCCGGAATTTTAAACTAAGGCATAGTTATTTTATGAAAATAATGGTTATTTGCATGCATACATACACACATTCACACGATTTCATTTACTTATAGTGGACAGTTTGAAGTAGTTAGTAATTAGTATTTGGTTTATCGTTTGGAGCTTTTGTATTAGTATTTGTATTTAACAGTACTTCCTTCTCTCGTTGAGATTCAACGAGTATATAATATATAATTTATTTATGTCATTTATGTTAAATGTTTGATTCATTTGTCTCCCTGTGCCTGTATGAAAATGTAACTTTAAACGGAGTACAGCTTATCTTAATGTGATCTTAGAGTATACTTTTATATTGTCTCAGTTGAAGAAATTATTAATTCAAAGTCTAGGAGATTGAAAATTGAGTTGGTGCGGCTTTGAAGACTAAATTGTAACTTACATTTCTTGATATATTGTTTTGGAAAGTCTGGTATTTGCAATTTACCAACAATTATGAAGCATTTGTTACGATAATGGTTGTTAAACTGGTATTTATGAAATTTAATATCCCCGTTGAGAATCAACGGGTACTTCTGCTAGTATAAGAATAAAATGCACAGAATCGGGCGAGATATGGTGGAAATCCATCATGCAAAATGAAGGAGATAATTGGTACTTTTTCCACAAAATTTTTTAATTGTACTACCGGTTTCAACGGAGGACCGTCAGAAGATGACGGTCCTCCGTTGAAACCGGTAGTACAATAAAAACATTTGTGGAAAAAGTACCAATTATCTCCTTCATTTTGTTTTAATATAAGGTTTATTGGTAAAAAATCTATGCAATAATTGAATAGTTAGTTATTTTAATAGGGGAAATAGGGAAAATATATATATATATATATATATCTATTATATATAGATGCTTCTCCGGATTCATTCATATCTATTATATATAGACGCTTCTCCGGATATACCTATATATAAGTTATATATATATATATACGAGTAAAATGTAGCTTGCATACTGCAAGCAGATCGACAACACTAATTTCATATCGGCATCATATCGGGACGGACATCAAAAGAAAAAAAAATTCAAAATATTCGTAGAATTCGCTGCAATTTAATCACCTGGCAGCGAACCCCGGTCTTCCTGGTGTACTTACTATGCAGCAAAATAGAAAATTACCATATCAAACTATGTGTGAAAATTCGAGCAAAACTATTAGGTGCAACTACCTCAAACGACGTCCTACTATTCACATACACTCCTTATTTGAGAAATTATAATGTGCTCTGGCATCGAACCCAGGAACAGCATGGTCTTATCTATTTTTTTTCTTAAACAAAGTGTTAATATACATCTTCCATCTAAGCAAGAGCTCCCTTACATATCGATAAATGTATAAAAAAATTATGAAAAGATACCCCATAGTATTATATATGGGTGATATTTTTACCGCCCGGCATCGAACCCGGGTCTTTCAGGCAATACTTTCTATGCAGCACAAAAGAAAAACATCATCTCTAACCGCGTATGCAAATTCAAGCAGAAATATTGGTTACAACTGCCTCAAATGACGTCCTACTTTTCCTTTATATTCCTTATGAGAGAAACGTTATTGTGCTCTGGCTTCGAACCCAGGAACAGTACGGTCTTATGAAAATTTTTTTCTAAAACTTATTCGTACCATACATCTTCCAGCCAAGCACGAACATCCTATCATTTCGATAAGTGCATCTAAAAAAATAATGAAAAACGGCTCCCATGTATTTTAAAGGGCAGATCTTTGCATCGTCCTAGCATCGAACCCAGGATAACTTTTGTAAATGTCATTGATTTTTTCGAAAGTCCAAGACCATAAATATAGGCACCTTGAGTTTTACTTCTCTACCTATCCGGAAAGTATTTTTTTTTAATTCCCGAAAATCACGGCAATGCATTCAAACGGGAAAAATCGGGACTTTGGGGCCCTCTGGAATCGAACCTATGACACTGAGGATCAAAGTCTCTTTTTTCCTGGGGGTTTCACGTTATGGCCAATATGTCATAAAAATTTCAGATCAATGACGCTTGTAGTTTAGGCTGTGAATTTGTATCCTATCTATCTATATAGGTATATATATGAATGAATCCGGAGAAGCATCTATATATAATAGATATATATATATAGGGGATCAAAAGTTTAACCATGTTCCACAAGTGCCAACGACTTGAAATTTTTACGACGTATTGTCCATAACGTGTAACCTCCAGGAAAAAGCCGACATTGAACCTCGGTGTCATGGGTTCGATTCAAAAGGCCCCAAAGTCGCGATTTTCTCCATAAGGATACATGGCGGGGTTTTTCGAAATTTTTTTTGGTGCACTTCCCGGGAAAGTAGAGAGTTGAAATTAGAGGGATCGCTAGATGCCAAAGATATCTAAAGGAAACCATAAAGACATCTACGAATATTATCCTTGGTTCGATGCTAGGTCGGGGCAAAAATCGGCCGTTTAAAATGCATTGCGACGATTTTGAAGATTTTTTTTGGATCCTTTCCCGATAATATGGATACTTGAAACTCGGCACGTAGATAGATATCACAAATATATTTCATAATAAAATTTTACATCTTCGCTGATGGTCCTTGGTTCGATCCCAGAGGGCCATTTTTCACTTCTCAATGCATTTCTAACGGAGATAACGGAAACAAAATTAAGGTACTTCCCGGCATGCTATCGACTTCAAACTTTGCATGATAGAGGACACTGTCCTTACAAATCAAACTTTGCATTCACAGCATACAATATTTCCTGGGTTAGTCACCAGGTGTCTCTGCAATCAGAAGTTGATCCGATTTTTAGGAATTATTTTGAAACCTTTCCCAATAATATAGAAAATTGAAATTCGGCATATAAATAGAGATCATAAATAACTTTCAGAAACATCTTTTAGATTACCAAGATCGTCCTTGGTTCGTATCCAGAGAGCCATTTACATTCGTGAAAATTAGAACGTCTTTTGAGGCAGTTGTAGCCAATATTTCTGCTTGAATTTTCACACATAGTTAGAGATGGTGATCTTCTATTGTGTTGCATAGTATGTTCACAGTAAAGACCCGGGTTCGATGCCAGACGATTAAATTGCAGCGAATTTTAAGAATATTTTTAATCCTTTTTTTTTTCTTTTTATGGCCGTCCCGATATGATGCCGACATGAAATTAGTGTTTTCGATCTGCTTGCAGTATGCAAGCAACATTTCACTCGTACATAGATAGGTATATAGATAGGTATATAGATAGGTATATAGATAGATAGGATACAAATTCACAGCCTAAACCACAAGCGTGATTGAGTTCAAATTTTTACTGCGTATTGGCCATAACAATTAACCGCCAGAAAAATTGTGATTTTGATTCTCAGTGTCATGGGATCGATTCCAGAGGGCCCCAAAGTCCCGATTTTTCCTGTTTAAATGCATTGCTTAGATTTTCGGGAATTTTTAAAAAATACTTCCCGGATAGGTAGAGAATCGAAACTCTAGGAGCCTTTATATATAGTCATGATCTATCGAAAACATAAATGAGTTTTACAGAAAATAACCTGGGTTAGATGCTAGGTCAAGGCAAAAATCGGCCGTTTAAAATGCATTGTGGCGATTTTTAAGATTTTTTTTCGACCCTTTCCCGATGGCATGGATACTTGAAATTCGGCATGGAGTTGGAGATCATAAATATATTTCGTAATCAAATTTTACATATTCGCTTTCGGTCCTTGGTTCGATCCCAGAGAGCCATTTACATTCGTCAATGCATTTCTTATGGAGATAACAGAAAAAGGTTTTAGGTACTTCCCGGCATGATATAGACTTCAAACTTTGTATGAAATAAGATGAAGTCCTAATAAGTCATACTGTGCAATCACAGCTACCAATATTGCCTGCGTTAAACACCAGGCGTCTCTACAATCAGTAAATTAGCCGATTTTTAAGAATTAATTTAAACCCCTTCCCAATAATGTTAAAACATGAAATTAGGTATATAGATAGAGAACATAGATAGATTTCAAAAACATGTTTTAGATTTCCTAGATCATCCTTGGTTCGAATCAAGAGAGCCATTTACATTATTGAAAAGTAGAACGTAGTTTGAGGCAGTTGTAGCCAATATTTTTGGTTGAATTTTTCACACATAGTTAGAGATGGTGATATTCTATTGTGCTGCATAGTAAGTTCACCAGTAAGACACGGGTTCGATGCCAGACGATGAAATTGCAGCGAATTTTAAGAATATTTTCAATTCTTTTTTTTTTTCTTTTGAGGACCGTCCCGATATGATGCCGATATAAAATTAGTGTTGCCGATCTGCTTGCAGTATGCAAGCTACATTTTACTCGTATATATATATATAATTCATAGCTATCTATATATCATTGAATATATCTGGCCAGACTTCGTGAAGAGACAATGAAATACGAGAAGATCCAGTTAACTAAATTACAAAGTGTTTCTTCTCGTATTTCATTGTCTCTTCACGAAGTCTGGCCATAAGTATTCAATGATATATAGATAGCTATGAATTATCCTCTCCAGAATGACTAATTTTGTACATATAACACTGCGAATATGAATAACACACTTAATCTATTGGTTACACAGAGGTTGCACAGAAACATTATTCGTTAGAATATTACATCGACCTGAGAACAGTTGTCCATATGTAAACAGGATGTGAAAAGTTACGAAGAGGTTTCCAGTCCAAAGCATTATATTTGCGGGGAAAATTTCTTTCCCTTCATTGGCAGTTTTTTAACTACTAGTTTTCAGTCCTATATTAGTTACTTGAAATCAGCCATTAACATGATAACTAGGGACGAACGTGAATATATTAAACAGCAGACCGTCGCCTGTTGTGCTCACCTATTCAAAACATCCGTTCTCGCTTTATTCCTCCCCGCTACATATTGGCCCAATATCCCATCAGCAAGTGGGTAAACACCGACATTGGTTGCGAATTTCCAAACTCACGTATGCGTACATCTGGAGACATCGCGAGGGGCAACTGGAAGAGCGCGGTTAGAGGTGCGTGGTCCATCCGGGCCTATTCACTCAAGAAGAAAGCCTTCCATTCAAATTCGGAAAACCCTTTTCTGCATCATTTTTTCCTTCCACCATCTTCTCCGCCCCTCTGGGAATCGACGGCGGAGGGGCCAAGAGAGGAGAGACGACAGACTTCGAAATATTAAGAGCTCTCCGCTTGCGCTTGGATAAGTAGAATAAACTAGGCACTTCTGTCTCCTTATTTCGTCTGAGCTTTTTTTCCCTTTGGCCCTTTATATCCCTCCCGACGTTTTATTTTTTGTTTTCTTTTACTGGAATCCCTTTTTCTTGCTACTGGAGCTACTTCCCTCCTCCTCCAATCCCCTCGCTGATTTCCTCTTTTTTCAGACTCCCTCCTCATCTTCTGCCCCCTCTCCTTCTTCTCTTTCCTCCCTCCCCTAAATCTCCCTCTCCCCTACCTCTCCTTCTTGCCCCTCCTCTATATCTCCCTTTTACCCCTTCCCCTACCTCCTCCACCTCCAATGAAGGATGATGTCCAATTTACCCTTCGAAACTTTGGATCCTTATGAACCACGTACTGTGAAATATAGTATTTCTTACGGTATTGCGCCAGGTCCATGGATACGGCGGAAAATTTTAATATTTTCAATAACGTTACCCCTTCCTAACTTCCATTTTCGATCCCTCGTCGAGTCACAGCGTATATTCTGCACCAAAGGAATCTTTTACGCTAAGAAAAGAAACCAACTTGTTAAATTTCCACTTAAAAAGTTTTGTTAACGACCTAGGATTCGGTGCCGAGCAATATCATCAGGTAAACAAAAGTGGAATCTTTTTAGAGAATAAACGGAAACTTTTCCTTGAAAGCACGGGGTCCATTTGTAAACTGAACGGTCCCTCGATCGTTCACTCACCGATAATTTCCCATTCCGTTGTATGTTTCCTCAGCGGAAAATAAAAACTAGATCACTTCGTTCGAATTGAGGTCCTTTTGTCCGATGAACGTCTAATTCGCGGAAATATCGTCGAGATCGTTAGTTATCGATGTTTTATTTAGTTTCTTTCGATTTGTAATCATATTTAAACTAACCGGAGCGTGTGTTTCTTGGAAAAAGGAAGATCGAATGTCAAACGGAAAATTAGTTTACCTCTCGTCTTTCAATTCGTCTCTATTCAAAAACAAAAATGTAATGTCATCATTATTGTAAGGTATTATTGAAAGAACGGTATGCTAAAAGTATTGGTATTATCTAATTTTTCTTGTGTAGATATGCACAATTTGTAATGTGATACGTAAGAATGCCGTTTACTCTCTATCGAGATAATTTTTTTTCTTTCTCTTACCTTAGTTCCCGTATCATGTAAATATTATTACATTAATACATATTTAATTTTGAAAATTAGCCTACAATAATTCTGGATCCAATAAAATAATGCATTGTATCCTATGGACAGTTACTCCAATTTTCATTAACACCCAATCATTTATTAACAAGTCCTATGTGACAATTTGTCTAACAATAAGTCTCTTTCGAATTTGGTAAAAAAATGATACAGGGCATTCAAACAAAAAATAAAATCATTTGCTTACTGGTAACACTTCTTCGGAGATAATCATAAGGTATTGGCCTTTAATACCTTAAGCATTTTGAAAATCTTTTCATCTAGTAAAGATTTGCGAAGTATTTACAAGGTAATAATCATTAAAAATTGAAAATGTCATGTTTTTTCAAATCCTAGATAATAAGAGTTTTTTTAGTACGATTGAAGTATGTTTAAATAAAAACAGCGAATAATTCAACCTATTCAAAGGTAGATACGAACTATGCAACATCAAGGATTTTTGTTTCACTCCTTTTACAAAATATACAGGATTCTTTATTTGAGCTGCAATATCAAGAGAATGCTTTTGAGTTGCTACTTCATACGTGCAGCATATTTCTATACCCATGAATTTCACGTAGAAAATGTGCAATTTGGAACACAAAATTCTGGACTATTTTTCCTCTCCAGGAGAGGCATCGTTCACAGATTTTTCAGCGCAATTTCGAAGATTGTTTCGAGACGGCAAATCGAGACAGCGCTCCATTTGAAAGAAAACTGAACGGAGACTTAATGTCAACTTGATGACGTAACAAATGTTGATAGGGTGAGCAGTCCCTTCGATTCCATCCGAAAGAGATTGCGCCTCCATCTACCGTTTGTACGGAATCTTCCACTGCCATATGTGCGCCATGAAAATCATTGCCTTCATTCGCTCTTCCCATTCTTCCCGTCCTTGCCGCTCACACCTTTGTCGCCAGAAAAGTTGAGAGTCGTCATTTTATCGGAACAAGCAGCCTCATTAGGACAACCAATCCCGAACTTGATCTTTTCGATTCGAATATTTTTCTTCGCCCCCTTCCTCTTTTATCTTTTCTTTATCGGCATCTTCATCTCTCTCCCCCTTGAATCATTTTCCTATTATATATCTCCCCTATCCATCCTGTTTTGTTTGCAAAACTTTGAACATTTTCAGAATTTGGTTTCCAAACATCCAATCGTTAGTCTACTCTACGTACAGCTCCTCACAAAAAATCGAACGGCGTAGTCGTAGCTGAATGAGATTGAGGGGCTTTGTATTCTGGACTTGGCAACACCGGATGGACGAGCGATAGAATGGCTCTTATCCTGAGGTCCCAGAAAATGCAATACCAGCGATTCCTGGGACTTTTTCGGTATGTAGTAAGGTATTATATTTTGAAAAGTGAATAGCAGTATAAATTATGTTAAATAAGTCATAATTTAAATACGTTATAAAGGTTGATTTTTAGGAAACCATCATTTTTAAACCGTCGTTCATAGCAGATAAAAGACTACTTCATATTTTGAAATGCAGGAGGGTTGCAATTTTGCTCAAACAATATTTCAATAAATAAACTAATGTAGTGAAATATTTACGCTACGATCATCTTGAGAAAATCACAATCACGCAAGGCGTATCGATAATAAACGTTCAGTATTTCTCACTTTTATCTGTAGTGGTATTGTTATGAATGATTCGAGAGCGGAGGTCAGTTCGCACGTATAGTCCCATCGGGAATCGAAGCCTAGACCGCCTACATCCAAGTCGAACGCGATAACCAATTGGTTGTCCTGGGTCTCTCTCTATATTGGCATTAAAATTCCTCGAGTGCTCCGTTCTGACTATCATTACAATTACAATCATGTCAGACACCACTAAATCGTTTTGGCAAACACCATACTGCCCGGGCTTCACGTAGTGTTTCAACACAATAAAAAAAGAATAGTCGTTGCGGGAGTTTCAATGTTCATCTACACGAATTCACAATACGCATTTGTCATAATTTAAAAATGTTATAAAGATTCATTTTTTAAGAAACCAACCATTTTCTTCCGTCGCGATATCAAGAGAACAATTCAATTAAGTGAGTGCTGCTGCGATTATTTTCCTTGGTAACTAATAATATAATGTTGCATAAGTCTCCTAAACTTCCCAACTTAAATCGCGCTTCTGAAGTGACTCACTTACGTAACGAATTCATTTATAAATATTGTGAAATGATTCGACAAAAATTCATTTTAATTTTAGGGAAACGAAGTTAAAATAATAGATCAACATAAATTCGGGGGCCATCACGTAAAATACTAAAATCAGGTGATAAACCGTATTTGTATTCGTTATTTGACGAAATAACATAAAATTAAAGATCAATTCTTTGGAATGACCAGTGTTAAATCTCTCTCATAAGCTCTGATGGAATTTTTCATATCTAATATACTATGTATTGAGAAATATAAATTCCTAAAAATTGAATTATAAACCCTAGAGAAAATTGATAAAGAGAATTCTAAAACGTCGCCTGCACTCAATTAAAGCTTTGCACAGATCGTGTATAATAAGATATAGCTATTAAAAAAGCTCAGATTCTGAGAGGCCAGGGCAGCTTTGATCAGGTTAATGGATATATCAGACATGCTAAGAAATCTACTATTCTATCCAATAAACCAAAAAAAATATAAATACCGCTGAGGTATTCAGGATTTTTCTGTTATGCGGTCAGCAACTGCAAGCTTGGTTTCGGTATACTCTGCAAACAGCATAGATGTACTTACTTCGATTTAAATTTTCACTTCAATTCCTTATTTAATCTCTACCGTAATTTCTTCAAACCAAAATTAACAAAAATAGTATTTCGACTAACCCGATGAAAGCGGGAGATTTAATTGGAAAACCAGATATAGCTCGTTAGTCATTATCAACATTGTTGATTGTACGGAAGAGTAAACCTGAGACTCGATCAAATCGCATGAGACAGGGATCCACGATGGTCACAAAACTGCATAGTAAATAAATTAATCGCTGGATAGAATCCATTCAGGCTAAACTAGAAGCTAAAGACTGGTAAGCTAGCGGAGTGAATAATTATCTATTGTACCTTATTGAGAATAATTAGATTAAAATACTCTTTACAATTCAACAGTCGATGTATTTCCTACCAGTAATTCATGCTTAGACACGTTTCATTACGTATTAAGGAGTCCCTACTAGAGGAAGCAATTGACTTCTCAATTAATGTAGTGAGCGACGCTTGTTTAATCATAGAGTTAAAACATGAATTACTCTCTAATATGAAGAAGGGGATCGGAGTCAATATTTCTATTTTTAATTTTGAGGGAATGCACTTCATCAATGCATCTTTCGATGGAACCTTTTGGGACGAAACTTAATCAAAAACAATCAAGTAAAGTTTTAAAGTAAAGAAGTATTGCTCAATTAGCACGATTGTGATCAGGTTAACGTTCTCATCTAAGTGAATTACCCTCCAAGGTATTTGATGCTCCATTGGTCCGGATTTGGATTGGGTTATAATGAAACTTTATAAATTTCATTTCACTCAAACTATACCAGAATATCACAATGCAAGGAGAGGCTAGATATTAATTTTCCTAATTTACAGTGCCTTTCTGGCACATCCGAGTGATATTAAGTTAAATTGAACTAAATATTAACTAAATACAAAAGAATGATATTTTTTAATGTTTATTTTCTTAAAAAGATATAAATCCATACAAGAGAATGCCTAATATGAGGCACATTCAAATAATTGGCTTATCGCTGACAGACATTTCTGAATCACTGCTTGGGTTTTAATAAGTAGTTCATAGCCGATAAATAGGATCCAAGGATTGAATAAATGAACTGAATATTGGAAACGACCGCAAAAAGTGGTAAAAAAGCAATAGTATCCAAAATAATCTGTGAAGTACTGACGATGGACAGATAAAACAAGTTTCTCTTATTAAGACATGGATAAAGGATATTAAGACAAGGATATCCATGAATTAAACACGAAACACACAAGTTTTTCATTCCATAGTTCATTCAGTCCGCAAGAATTTATTTGCCTTGGTGGTCTAATGGTTAGTGAACTATCTTAGCAACAACGGTGTGGTCCAGGTCCTGAAACTCCAGCTCGGGAAGATGTTTTTAATCGTTTGTTTTTATGGCTCTCATTGTAATTTGCCATTGAAGGGCATTACATGGTGTTGCAAATAAAGAGAATTATATGGAGTTCTTTTCTTTAATCTGTTAGGATATTCATTTTTATTTGAATCTAAAATTTTAAGATAATTTTACGATTTCTAAATTTATCCATTTGATCGGGCTACGGAAAATTTCGGCCAGATATTAAGGTATGGTATAGTGTAAATTTGTAGGACAATTGATTTCCTTG
Source organism: Sympetrum striolatum (assembly GCA_947579665.1). NCBI lineage: Eukaryota > Metazoa > Arthropoda > Insecta > Odonata > Libellulidae > Sympetrum > Sympetrum striolatum. The sequence goes on from OX388345.1 coordinate 86,090,334, forward strand.
TACAAATAGCGTACATTTCCATAGAAATGGAGTGGATGGATCTATACATAGATTTTCAATCGAAAAATGTATCCATTGAATTTCATTCATTAGTCTTTTTTTCTCAAGGCATCAATAGTCTACTTCTTTTTTTTCTGATGGTTGATTGATGTTTAAGTAATTGCTTCTGCCTGGATAAATAAAATGATCGTTGAATTTAAATTTATTCAGCAAAAACTTACACAGGCGTATATTATATATTCGTGAACTCGGTCAAAATTTCTTAAATATCCAAGCAAGTAGAGGAAAAAAAAGTTTTATTCTAGTGAATCTGTAAAACAACTTTTTATCCGATAAAACGGAATGGTATGTTTTTAGTTTTTAGTTCGACATGTTAATTACCCTCTCTCTAAGGATGCAATTTTCATAAATAAATAACATTCACAGCCATATAATTTCAAAGCCCGTTAGTATCAAATTGGATGGGATGAATAGAATTTGTTGACGCATAACATAATTATAGAGGATCATAAGCAAATATTTTAAGCCTTAAATTTAGGTGCGAGGCACTTTTCAGTTTTATTTCGGTAACGAATAGTATACGAGCGCTGATAAACATTGAAATTCAATACTAAAATAATTCTTCCTCAAAGCCGATAGTTAAAAAAAGGGTACTAGAATTATTTAGCATTTTAGAGTCCAGATATTAACTCGGTGATTCGAAATTTTACCCCGAGTAACTCCATCAAATCAAAAACGGCGATAAAAAAATACAAATCCATAGAATTCGCGAGTGACATTTAAATTTTAAACCCATCCGGTAATACGAATAACTTCCACATTATAAACCCTTCGCGAGAACAGAAAAAAATTGATTGGGAATCCCGCCTCGGGATACGTAATATTATTGTTGGTACAGCGCCGTCGTACACAAAATGTCCGTCGGCGTCGAAACAAAATCGCGGGTTTTATTTCCCCATCGAATCAAAAAATTTCACTTTTGAATTATTCGTCTCGGGCGGACAAAACAATTGGAGCATTGATCACACATTGGAATTATCTCTCTTTCCCATTTCGTCCTTAAGCTACATCTTCCCCCACACCGTTAATTCCTCTTGTCAAATGAAATCGATCCCTCAACCAATCACCTCTCTCTTTTCGAGGCCCTCTCCAACTTGATCCCTCATTCCCAACCACTCGTCCATCAAACAAAAACAAAAAAACGCCCCCAATAAGTTTTTCTTCCGCCATATTTTTCTTCCATAACAATACGACCCAAAAAATATCCCCGGCGTCCCAATCGATGTCGATTCCGAAAAATGCTCTCCTCTCCGCCCCCCTCGGCCTCCAGTCACAACAACCCCCTAACCTTTAGCTCTCCGGAGCGTAGCTTCTGACCACACCACCCTCGCACAGCCCCCGCTGCGCTCAAAGCTCGTTCGCCTGACTTTCCACCCCCTCTCCGAATTTCACCCTTCAACTGTGCACACACGCAGTAGTACCACCGATATGGAGTCGCATCTCTCGAACGAGGATTTGCATCCGAAATTGCACTCTTACCACGAAGTATTTAAACTTTATTCTTAGGTCCATTTCTACTTTGGCGCAGGGTGAAGGACATATCTCTTTAATCTATGTCCATGTGGAAAATAATCCTTTTCCTATATTTTATGTCTATTAATTTTTTTCATTGAGGAACTTACCGTATTTACACAAAGTTTTTCAGCACATATTTTAAGCTGAAAAATCCCCCTCGCTTTATATTCGAGTGAGAGTCAAACTTACCTGTTCTCCGGTGGAAAAAGTCTGCTGTAGCCGTAGATCGGCTGGCAACTTCCTCACTTGCTCAATTAATAATTCTTCGCCAATTTTCTACGCAATAGCGTGCTGTCCGTAATGGATGTATATTTATTCGCATAAATTTTTATTTTGAAAATTAAGCGTAGCTGCTGCATTTGTCACCCTGGGCTTATACTAGAGGAAATTATTTTTTTCCAGTTGTGATACAATTAGGTGCCTCGGCTTATACTCGAGTATATAAGGTATTCGTTTGCAAAGTTTTAAGGATGCATCATAAACGTGAAGAAGAAAATTAGACAGAGTAACCATATATATTGTTAGACAATGATAACTGTAATGCACAAACATAATTTTAAACTCTTCCGTCATTCTTTTCTGCATATAAGTCGCAAATTTAGTTCCAATGTACCAGAAAACATTATCACAGCCACTTTAGAAGCTACATTTAAGTATGAAAAATACATTTGCTGAATCAAGCTTAATTTACGAACGCCATCAGCCAAAATTTTATTTTACCCAGATCAGTTATTGAGGATATGGACAGTAAATGGAATCAAAAATTCAGGATTGGCTCTTGTGCCACATGTAATCGGATGAAGGGTAGCAAAAGGGTCGCTGGTTGGACATTTGCTTACTCCGAAAGTTGATTAGACCTTCAGGTATGGTTTCACAATGGAGCATAGCACCTATCTTATCTATATTATTTATCGATGAAAGACAAAAAACAGGAAACCAATATCTATTTTAATAACTTAGTAATAACTTAGTAATAATTTAGTAATAACACACGTTTCCTGAATTTTAGTAATAACACACACCTGAAGTTCCTGAGTTTTTTTATCGTATTGGATTACCACAAAATTACTCGAGAATCCGTGGATTTCATGTTACTTACCGTTTCTAATGCCAGTGGTTCTTGTTCTTTTATAGGCCGAATATTAGTTTTTGAAAATAATTCTAATTTGCGCATTTATGAAGTTTGTTTAGGGTATAGGGTTGCCTCGGCGACGGTATACCTGGCGAAAAGACTGTGACTGTGAAAAGACTACTACTGTGGACTAGGGAAATTTAAATGTATCGAGATGAAGTTTAATTGTGCAGGAGGTGTAATACTCGTACCTTGTTATTTATTAGGAAGATCATTATAATATCCTGACATTTTTACCTTCGAAGCTTATAGCTCGGATGTTCGAAAGTCAATTTGGCAAATGATACATCCGAACGAGGTTTCGCTGGATTGTTTGGGGTCTCGGTGCACACAGTAGTAGTATTACTGTTACAAGTGCTTCGACGGCTTTGTTCATATCGCACATAGGCTCTCACCGGGAATTGAACCCCAGACAGCATTCATCGAAGGCGAACGCGCTGCCCAACATGGCTATCCTGGAGCCCCTTCCATGTTCATATTCACAAGAATGTTAATTTAATATTCTGAGGGTATATCTTTCGAAGTAACTATAATTATCTACGTCACAGTTAAAAATATAATAAGGCGCACATTTTATTCTTACAAGTCTCCAAGTTGATCATCACCGAGTTAGCTCTTCAAATTTGTTGACATTAGCTCTCGTACCACCTTTCTGATTTTTTTTTTTTTTTTTTTTTTTCAATTTTAATAAATTTATTTTCCGCCTTACAAATACATGTGGGTCCTTACAAGATACAATACATAATGCAATACTTAATACATAACAAAGAATACTCATATTTTCATACAAAAAAAAAATACTCTTATTTTTAACAAAAAAAATAATTAATTTTGAATGGAACATGAATAGTTAGTTATAACATTTAGACTTCTTGTTCAATAGCTTTCCACAGCCAACCTTTATACAATATATATCCCTCCTCTAGCTTTCTTTGAACTTTATTCCTGAAATCTTTCCATTCCCCATTTCTATTTTTTCTTGTCCAGGAAATATATTTCATTATCAGCCAGGTCATACTATCTTGTTTTACTTTTGGAAAGAGTTTATAGTCCGCTACCAATAATTTTTCATCTGAGATGTTTTCCTCCCCAAAAGTATTAAGTCTCCCATAAATACTTCTCATATGCTCCCAGTTTTCGTTGCAGTTGATGAATCTGTGAAAATCTGTGTCAATTTTGCCACAGATTTCACAGAATTCATCCCTTTGCCTGCCTATTCTGTAAAGCCTTATATTTGTTGGATATAAGCCATTGATTATACAGAATAATTGTGTTTTTTCCTTCAAAGAGATCGATTTAACAGTCAGATTTGCTAATACTCGGGATAGATTATATTCCCGCGGAACTCTCGGATGTGTGTCTCCTCCTGCTTCTTCATTATTCTTAATAAGAATATTCTGGATCCTTTTACTTGTTGCTACAGAGTTTTCCGGTAATGAGTCCACAATTTGAAGGAACGCTTTGATGAAGTTTCTATAATGTCCTTTATCTTGAATCCTATCAATCGCCGATTTGCATCTCGAACTCGCCGTTGCAACTTGGTTATTTAGGTCTTTGATGTATTGTCTTATCAGCAACGATTTCGCCTTAATACCCATATCTGTCAGTCCCAGTCCTCCTTCTTTTAATTTTCTGACGTTTTGTCGAAAGGAAGTTCTAAAAAAGATGAACTTTATCAATAACAGCAGTAATATCTCATGGATAATTGGATTACTTTAGCAAATACGTCTCGATCAGCTAATTCGTAAAATTATCAATACAGATCTCGTCGATGAAATTGTTGATTTTGTTACTCCAATAAATAGCGTTAGCAAACTTGGAGAAAAAACGAAGAAGCGTTATAAGTAATAAAATGGACTTCTTCGGATGTAACTTGATGGAACCGAGTGAGCACCATATTTAATAACAATATCTGTAAAAGGTTCCATAACATAATAATTAGTTATTTTTGGAATCTTGTACAGATATTGTTATTAAATATGGCGTTATAGTTAGCGAAAACTGGCAGTTACTTCTGGTCATTCTTGCCGCAGAGCATTAGAGAAGTTAATGGCAATTTGGATTAGGGATATTTTGTAGACCCTCTGTCATTATGGGTTAGATGGAAGAAAAGGCTTAGCCTTAATCTTGCCCAAATAAAGACGATTATTATTATTATTGCTAGCTGTTGGCATCTTGTAGGATAATTATGTCAATGTAAATGTAGGAATTGGATCTTGTAACATTCCATGGCAACTCTTCAGTAGTGTGACAAGTCTGAATCTAAAAACAGTCAAGACTACTATCTGAGATGCTGGAGTGTCCAGCTGAACCCCTTACGGTTGGCACGCCTGTCCCCTTCTTTCAGCCATCCTTCGAATGTCCCCACCAAAGGCCCTCTACGAACGGTTCCCAGAACTATAGAGAGAAGAGGAGGGGAGGAAAGAGTCCCATTAGGATCAATTAGCTTTGACAGTAATTAATCTGGAAAAGAATTATGCAAACTCGGTTTCCTCCAAAGGGGTGCACTGTAGAAGAGGGGGAATACTTATTCGGATGCAGGGGAATTGAATGCGACGACGGAATCCCAAACGAAGCGGTTTACTAAGACTCCCAAGGATTGTGGACGAGATTCACCTTGAAAGTCAAATTTGCACCCGAGCATATATTGACAAGCATGCATATTTATAAAAGTGCTAAAGAAACATAAGCTGTGATAGACTTCAAGTTTACCAATTGATTATTAGGTGCATTCCTTTAGAAACTATATATTCAGAGATATTTAAATATCAGCGGATCATATACTTCCGACTCTTCCATTCCTTATCCTTATCACACATCTTAAGAAAACACATATTTGCTTTTACACGAGGATTTTATCCTAAAGATATCAACCCGTTAGCGAAACCTGTCAAGTTAAAACCTTAAATGGAAGATATAAATATTCTCATTTAAAGATGCGTGCGTATTCATTCCATGCATTTAAGTTTGAATATATCAATCATACCTCTCTCTTCTTTTTTTTTGCCTTAACAGCCTGAAAAATGTCGTCGAAAAGGCAAACGATACTACTGAAAAGAGATGGTCCATGTTGCATGCTTTAGATCCGAAGAGAGGCCTTATGAAGTGTTGTCCGAAACAAGCGTGTAGTTAGGGGACCATGCGTTTGAGAGGTCGTGATAGAGGGCACTGGAAATTAAGGCATCAAAATGAAGTGGTAGCGACAGATGGACGACGCGAAAAATTATCTAGTTTGCAAGCGAGCATTTTGAGCAAGGTAAAAAATGTCGATGGAGGAAAAGGTATTTATTTTCCTCCTATTTACCAAATCAAGGAACGTCAATAGTATAGCTGTTATTTGTGCTAACTCATCGAAAATCTTTCGCCCTTCTTCTCTCTTATTCCCTATGTTTATCTCTACGTATCACCATACTAAAAATAATAATGATAATTTATTTTTCCAACGACATACAAAATATGCATAGGATACTTCTTAGTTAACACATGGTAATACCAATTACAAAATCAATATTACAAGTTATTACGGCAGGATACACTGAAACATATACATATTTACAATAAGAGATTTCTTTCATGAATTTTTTACACAGTAAATATTTTTTAAAATTTTTGTAAATGTACACCCTTAATTTTCATCAGTTTATTTGGCAGAATATTATATATTTTTAAAGACATTATTAAAAAGTTCCTGCCAGTCAAACTAAGCCTATGTAATGGTGTCCTCAACTCCCTCTTGTGCTGTTGTCGTGAACATCAGTTGTTTTTTAAAGCTATCTATGTTTTGGTGAATATAATTAGCACATGCATAGATGTATGCTGAAGGCATTGCCGTTATACTCCACTCTTTAAAAAGTGGCTTGCAAGATTCTCTCCCACCAATTTTTCTCATTTCCATAAGAGCCCTCTTTTGCATCACAAAAATATTTTTCCAAATGACTGAATTACCCCATATAAAATACCATATGTCATGACCGAATGAAAATTGGCTAAGTAAGCCGGTACCTTTAGGTTGACTGCTGGCATTTTAGGTAACTGTATTTTCAATAGTCTCTTACACAATTATATGGCCAGTGATATTTGACTTTGACGTGACTGACGGGTCCCACCTTACCAAATATACTGCTGGGAGTGCACACCATCTCTCTGCAATCTTAATGGTTTCATATGGCTCCACAATTCTACACAACCACCGATGTTAGAGCGATTCATACCATTCCTTCTTGGTATTGAAATTTTCATAAACAGCAGCGTATTTATTCATACATTTATTACCTTATATTTCAGTATTGGATTTCAACGGACATAACCAAGGCTTATACTTGAGGTTGAGATTATTTTGAAAGCATGTGGAAAAATATTTTAAGGCTTGTTTTTGGGGAAACACCGGCTTTCCTCTTAAGGCTCACTGTATTTAAGTTGCCAGATTTATTTATTTTCGAACCTTAGTGAGCTGAGAATATGAATATATTTACTGTTTCTTAGTTCTGCCTGGCTGTTTTTAGAACTCTTGAATTTATTTCGTAGAAACTAAAAAAAACTGCCCCTAAAATATTCCTCACAATTAGAGGATCGGGTTAATGACAGTCGAATTTCTCCAACGGATGCAAATATATTCCATTCGTTTTTGCACGCTTACTTAGAACATTATATTAATTAGTTCAGCCTGTATTTTCAGGATCAAATTAAGTCGGTCGTCATATTTTTTTCGAAAAATATATTTCACAGGAAATGTTCCGGCAGTCCTCACGTTATTTTTTGCCAAGTTTATTCTTTTCCACGAACTTCATTCACGGAAATTCTTTTCTATCTTGAGGAAAGAAGCTTACTGTTTTCCACTGGAGTCCTATTAGTTAAACAGAACAAGCAAATAAATAGTTGAAACTCAAGTTAAGCAAAAATTGACTATTAAAAATGAAAATTTCATTTTCCTTTCATTAATGAAACGTACCAGGTGGCTCCCGGATAGTCATGTGGACAGCGCGTTTGCCTTTGGTGAAAGCGGTCCCGGGTTCGATTCCCGGTGGGAGCCAATGTGCGAAATGACCTAAGCTGTCGAAGCACTTTTAACAATGCTACTACTACTACGTACCAGGTGTTCAGCTCCTATAATACTAAAATATAACGTGCATTAAAAGCCATTTGATAAAGACTTACAGATTTATTAAGCTCATATAATTATCCGAGTCACTTTTTAGTAATTTTATACATATTTAAAAACATTCAGGATTCGAATTCGATCATTTGTCTACATCATTAACAATGCTGATCCTCCCACCATATGTTGATGAATGGAATATTTTTCATTAATCTTTTTGCACATTAATGCAGAAATTCTTTCATTCACTTGTGTCTCACTCATAATCATGGCCTATGATGTGGTACTGAGGTAAGAGTGCTACTTTGTAATTCGTTATGGACACTTATTATCGAAATTTAATTAAAGTGTTTTTCATGTGCTCGTGGTGCTGCATTTACATGGACTTATTAGGGTGATGGAATTCCTGTTTGGTGTGGAAAGCAAAGAAATTACTTCACTCTAATCTTCTTCAGTAAGACTCATCCCCTTTCGAAACCCTTTCGTAGCATATAGTGGAATAGGTATCAACTACAATTTAAGATAATGAATTAACAGGCGTTCATACTATAGACAAACATGCCTCAGAAACGGTTTCGAGGAAAAAATCGCAATCGAGAGATTTCAAAATGACACGCCTGGAATTCCTTCTAATGACGACGCATGTTCCCACAATACCTCGTAATTTCATTAGCTCTACTCAAACTTTTCATCCTCGGCTTCTTAAATATCAATTCCTGGAACTCTCACTTGCGATGACACCGGTTTTCCTGATATCGATAATAATTCCGATCACCCGCGTGTCTCACGTCCTCTCGAACGAGTCTTTAGACGGATCCCCGCTCAAATATTACGGAGAAGGCCTAATTTCACCCGGATTCCGAGAAACGTATTTCCGTGATCCGAAAGCAGGAGAGGGGGGGAAGAGGATTTGACGGAGGTGACAAGAATGTCGAGCTGCGAACACGGATGAAGCAGTTTCAGTCGCAGGCGCCGAAAATTTCGGCGGGATCGCATTAAACGCCGGGAGAAAACGTATCGGATGAAACACTCTCGTCAGTCGTCGGGAGCTGGCACATTGCCGCACGGTTGATTTAACCCACTGACATATTGATGTTTGATTACTGCGACGTTTCAGCCAACCCCCGTTTTGATAATTCTCCCCGAGCCTAAATCCCTGGAGGATGGAGAGAGGTGTGTATGGAGGGGCCCCGGGGCCCGGATTGGATTGGAGGACGCGGCAAGGGAACGGCGTCCTCGTTGTGGGAATTTACTTTGTGAGGCCTCCATCCATTCGGCCCGCATCGATTTGCGAAGTCCCTTTCCTTGTTGTCGGGTTCTTTAGTCTCTTCCCGCCTCTTCCTTCAGACTTTATTCCCCGTCTCTCAGAGCGCGGAGCGATAAATTTGAATTTGGAACGAATTTGCTCCCCCTTAGCGATCTTTTGAGTTTGAAACTTGGGTCGCCTCCCCCTCGCAAGGAGGCTGTAAGGAAGATGGATTGAAAAGGAACGCAAATACACCGTGCCGTTTGAAAGACTGTCAATTTGCGATAGCATGCCTCCGCGCATTCCCAGTGATGTGACATGACTTTGAAGATGATTCCACTGCGTCAAGCTCCCTTTCCATGTAGCTGCTGTCTATTTTCGTTTCAAAAATTTGCTGCGAAAATGTCGAGTGATCTGGACTGTGCGTTTATTCAAACAAGAGAGAGCCACAGGACGAATAATAATACTTGTAAAAATTGCTCACTGTTTACTAACTTCAACGGAGGGAAATAATCCCTTGTTATAAATTGCGATGGCCTCTGAGACCTTGAAACCTGAAGAAATACTTAGATATGTGGAACTGTTACTAAGACTGGTTTATATTCCCTACGGTGAAACATCACTAATCTTTCGAAATCTTTTGTGAAAGAGATCCATACCAAGCTCTTACATACACTTAGTCAAATTAGACAGATTTATAGATAGAATTGGAAAGAATCCTAGCAACATTGAAAAAGTATAACTTACATCTGAAAAGCAAAATATTATTCCCAATTCGTTAAATAGTTAATGAAGGCGATTTGATTTGTTTTAACAAGAATTTTTAGAACGATCTTCACACTATTCATTATATTGACTACTTTGTGTATGTGAAGCTTAATATATGATTTGGTTTTGATTAGATAGCCCTGACTTGTTATGTGAAAAATTTTCTTCATTATTGCATATTTTAATTTAGAAAAGCCAGCAGCCTATGGAGATCATTGATGATATTTAACGTCAACAAACTGTTTTGCAGTCTCTGAGAAGATATTTTTCCTTCTTATTTGCAGATTTTTCGGAAAATGATCTTCTAAATGTAAGTATGACGACGATTAGTAGAATCAGTTTTTACGTATTTTCCTAATAAACTGTTTGATACTAAACAGAGACCGCGAAAACGTTAATTCCTCTTACTGGTGAACGATCAGACGACCCAAAAAGCGAGGCCTTTACTTACAGATCCGCGGATGCGTTGAAAATTAGCCGAAAGAACGCACTTGAATTCCGGGAACAATATTCAGTTCCCGCGAACGGTTTTCTATGAGAGTAAACAAAACGATCCGACGGAAAAACTTAAATTAGAGCATTTCCGAGGCGAAGCATGCATCGGGAGAAAAAACGCCCCCCCCCCCCCCCGGCGTAAACTAATTTTCTTATATATTATGCAAAATAATTCTCCGGGTAAGTAAATTAAGCCCCTTCTTTGGGGCCGAGGGGGAAAAGCGGGCAGAATGCGATAACGAGGCCGGATGAAGTAATGCGGATCACGTCTGCCGCCGTCCCCTTTTTATTCGTCGACGTCTTTGCGAGGCGAGAAAACACATCGACGCTGTTTTCGAAAGAAGGCCTCCGATGAAGGAAGGGTTGAGAAGGTGAGACGAGGAAATAAGGGATTCGCCCTCTCTCTGAGAGAACGCGGACTGACTGGTTAAAGAGAGGGAATGAGTCACAAAGCGACGCCGACTGTTTGGCGAAGTGGGATTGCGGTTCCGCGAAACAGCTACAAAGGGAGGAGACAATCGAATTGCAGTTTTCGGGGAGGCGAAGGGGGGGAGAGGAGGTGGTACCGGGAGAGAGAGGGGTTCGTCGAAGGTTTGAGGGGAGAGTGAATAATTTTCGGCAGAAAAGGTCCAAGTTTTCGGGGCTCAATGGAAATCTTCGCGAAGTGATAATTGGATTTAATTCCGCCGATGATCTTGGCGGAAACCAGCCCCAAGGAGGGCGGGGTTTCGCCATTATTAAAAATTCATTTTCCTTCGGCGCGGAATTTTGGAAACTTTTGCGGGCGATCGCGGTGCGGATCGCGGAGGAATTATTCGGAACCGATTGAATCGAAAATGCTCTGGGTTCGTGATATTTGGATAGTATCCGTGCTGCGCAGTTCGCTACGCGTTTCCTAGCTGCCATTTTCAATATTCGTCTCTTGAATGAATGGAGTACTACTCTAACATATCTAACATGAACTTTCGATAGATTTTTCTGATTGAATTTCGCATTCAAATATCAATGTATTGATAAAATATGTTGATTTCTTTTGAAACCGACGGACTATTTCTTGCCAACCTCTGTGGCGAAATGGTTAGTGCGCTAGCTTTCTAACAGGGAGGTATTGGGTTCAAGTCCCGGCTAACCGGATGTTTCCTGGTAAAGCTTGAGAGTTTCTGCTCGTCTTATGCGTGCAATTGTACAAGTTATTATATGCAGATCAATATTTGTAATTATTCTGATGAATGTTTTTGTATTCAATTTGCGATTCGTATTCGAGTCGCATTCGCTGATTTGATAAGAGATTCGATTCGAAGGAAAATCAGCGATTCGGTGGACTTTACCTATTCCCGTGAGTATAATATATCCCTATTTCATAGTATCCATAATAAAAATACATTGATGAGGGAGTGCGTGACAGTAACACTGGGGTTACTTTTGTGTCACCTTGATACTTTCACGATTACGTTACTCTTGTGCGGTAAAAATCTTCCTCTACAATATGTTGCTTCCCACAAGTGAATAGAACAGTCCAAAGCCACAATGAGAAATCTCTATTGGGGAGAAATCGATTGCTTTACCGGTTCAGCACTTGTAGTCGAGGATGTTGTGACTGGAAAAGGAACGCGGAGAGCCAATTCGAAGCGTTCCTCTCTATCCTTTAGCCCCTCGCCAATTTCCCCCACTCTCTACATATTCCACTTCTATAGACTGCGTAGCAGAGGGGCCATCCCCTTCAACTTATACAAATGGAGTCGCTGTATAAATTGGGAATGTTTTTGGCGAAACCTTTTTGTCTGTTCCCTCCCGTTTCCCCCTCCCCCCTTATAGGCCCACCTATCTTTTGGATGAAAATAAAAAAAATCTTCGACACTTGATAACAAAGCCCCTAACCTTGTTTCGCCATTAGCCCATATCGGAAGCTTTTGCTTTCCACTCCGCTCGCTCCCTTGGTAACCTATCTGTACGCGAGCTGAAGGCGTAAGCCTCTGATATGGGTAATTTTGGATGCTGCTATGCTCTGCTATGCATGGGAAACTAAGTACGAGCGGCACCGTTACGAAGGTAATTTACCCTGAACGTGAAGTGTGACTCTCAGTAGGAGACAAGCAACTTTCTTGAAAAATGATTTTTTTTGCATCCCAACCAATCGCAGAAAATGGATGGAATATTACATAGCCTAGAATAAATAAGTCATTCCAGCAGATTATGTTATAAGGAGTAATTATTGAGGTTAAAATAACTTTAGGTCTTCCATATTTCAATAAACCCTGAAATTTAACGCGTTTAATATGTACGTTTAAAATTGATCGTAGCTATACTAGGCGTTTGAGCAAATGAGAAAATAATTAGGAGGCATTATCATTGATGAATTGAATCATTTTAATGTAGTATCTATTACAAATATAATGAAAACCTGATTAGCATACAGATTCAACACATATTATTATGGAGTGAATTGATCCTTTTCCTACGTTGACAGAGATGGAACTTATATACCTAATGCTGTATTTTTTCAGCGTGCCCTATGAAATGACATTCAAAGTATAAAAACAGCGTCTAAACTAAACAATAGTGGTAGTATTCAATAAATTGTAATTTATTTTGTAATTTTATAATGATTAATCAGAGTAATATGGGGATGCTTTTCCACGATCACTAAACTGTTACATTTATTACGATAAAATGGTGTTTTTAATTTTCATTAGAGATGGGTTCATACTTACGGAAATTGTCTTAAATCGTCACTTGGGTATTTTTTGAATCTATACCTGAAGCAATTCAATGGACTTTACAAAATCTGAATTCTCCTAACATTTTCTCTCAAATAATTTTCTTCTTGCCTTAATGCTATCCGCGAGCCATAAACATTGATGACAACCGTTTGATCCTCACAGAGAGCTTTATCCTGAGAATGAGCTCCTTCCTTCACTTTAGAGTCTGATTGTCTACAGTAAAGAGAGCAAAGTTTCTTCCTGTTATTTAGCGGATTCCAAATGAAGGAAAGCCAGTGGCATAAAAGCACAATCTTAAGTTTGGGCTTCTCAATATAGCTTCAAATATGCACTATTCCGTTGTAATTTTTAGTCCCAGTGAGAGGGAGGTTTATAAATTATATAATCGCAAAATAAATTACGGTCCTGATATATAAAAACTTTATCAAGTTCACTGGAAGCGAAAAATCTGGTGTTCCATAATATAGCGTATAGTAGTGTACTACGCTCAGGTATTTTTCCTTGTCTGAATAAGAAAGACAGTTTCAGATGGGAGAAGCAGGGAATCTAAAAATGCTTTGGTCCGCGCTTATGGCTTTTGGAGAAGATTAGAAAATAATTGCCCGTTTGCTCAGCATTCATTTTTGTTGATTATATACTCATTTTTTATTGTATACACCATGTACCTTCCGCTTCTCTAATTGAATTAATTTGTATTGAGATGTGCGAAGCAACATTGCTCAGTTCTTATTGCCGAATATCTCCAATAAATTCCAAAGACTTCCACTGCTTTAGTTACTAGAAATTTTAAAAAAGCCAAAGTTTCTATTGACTTATAATCAATATCACGTATGTACTAGCGTAAATATGTTTTCGAGTAAAAACCGTCCATTCGAGTCCAAACCGATCTGCACGTGGATATCCTGAGAGTAACCGTTTCTGCGGAGTAAGTGAAATATTAGTAACTAATTGACATCATCAGTGGTCTGAGAAATCTCTTTTACCTTGCCGATTGATATTACCGACGTACTTGTTTTGCGTATGCCTCCGAGAAGATGAGTCGTGTGATGTTTATTAGAGGCTTGAAATCGCCAAAAGCCGTCGTTGTCGGCGCTTTCTCGGATTAGATGGAAGTAAGACTCGGAGCGCCGACAAAGACGGTATTTAGAGATTTCAAACCTTTAATTGATAAACAGCTTTGTTCCAAATTTTCTTTCATTACATACGATGTTTATGATCCCCTTCTGATTTAGCAGAGATTGCTAACCTTGGGATGGATATTCAGTAACCTTCATGTTAAAGCCCACTTCAGACGTACGCAAGTGAAGCCTTTACTTCCGAGTAGCCGGCTTTTAATGGCGGCCAAAGATGTTTTTACTAACATGTTATGATGTTGAAATAATATTCTGTAGTTATTTGTAGCATAGCTAAAAAGTATTTCAAACGAACTCTATGAAACATAAGTTTCTGGAGTTCATTTTATTTATATTCATTAAAGCAGAAAACTCTGAAGGAGGTTCAAGGAATCTATGAGCGAAAATTGTCCGATTCACTAAATACAGAACATCTGTGTCAGTAACACTTTATAATTACCGCAATACGAGTAAAGCTTTTTAATTTCAGTACTACTAAACTTCCCTGGCAAGAATGTAGTAAGTCAATTTAAATTGATTATGATGGCTAATAATAAAATGCATTACTTATTCATACTAAATTGTAATAAGTGTCTATAATGGTGCAAGCCAAAGCCAAACCTTTAGATGGAAATTCTGAAAGAGTGCTTACTAAAATAATATTAAATATTATGCAACTTGTGTGATTCGTAAAACTAGAAGTAAAATAACTTCAGATTTACTATTTGCTGAAAATCCGTTCCTCTCCGATCTTTTCCTTTTCCCCTGTAAAATCATAAATATCTTGATGTTTTATATTCTTCTTGGCTCTAACAATACAATATTTACTAATATTTACAATTTATAAATTTTTTAAATTATTCTTATGGGAAAAGGCATGAGCTTGGATTCAGCAATCATCTCGGTCGTCAAGGACGCGGGGTTGTTTAATTATGTCTTTTAAAAAGAACAATTATTTCATATATTCACTTAACGAAATTTCTCACTACTCCAACCAAAAACAGCATTCAACGATC
The DNA here is from genome assembly GCA_947579665.1 of Sympetrum striolatum. NCBI lineage: Eukaryota > Metazoa > Arthropoda > Insecta > Odonata > Libellulidae > Sympetrum > Sympetrum striolatum. The sequence goes on from OX388345.1 coordinate 86,105,493, forward strand.
AATGTAAGAATTGTAATTCTGTTTCACTTGTATTAGTACTTGCCTTGATTCCACAGCACTATTCAATCTAAATTAATTTCGCATAAGTAATAAACCATGCATGCAAAAAATGAACTCGCATCTGGTAAATACAGAAATAACTGAGAACGAAAATTTAAATAGATATACATATACTCAAAGTAGTAGCGATCTAATGGTTAAACAATACTTGAATGGCTGTCCTCTGATGACTCGCTTTTCCCCTGTGCACTCCTCAAAATATGGTTTCCTCATCCGCGAAATGTCTCCCCTCATGCGAGATCCTCTCCTTTCTTCCGGCGAATACGGGCGAGCATTGTTTTAACGCATCTCTCCTAACCTCTCCCCGACCCTCTATTAAAGTAATGAACACGCGGGTGGATAAATCGAGGTCGGTGGAGGCGATTCCCCGCCAGAGGGAGTTGATTGCCTCGGAAAAAAGAAGCTTTTATTCCGCTCTACCGTTCCTTCCTTTTCTTCTTGAGTGCCATCGTCTCCAGGCTATTTATCTCCGCTGGTGTTTACTCCAAAAACTGACGCAAACGCTCCGTTTTTTATTTCCCCTAAGTGTTTTTTCTCTTCATGCATTGCGACTCCGCCATGTCCCCGTCTTCCGGGAAGGTGATGTCTTACTTGCGATCGATTGAGGTTTCATAGACTCTTTCGGCGGCGCAATTTCAAGTTTCGATTCCAATGCCCCTCTCACGCAGTATGTCGTTGTTTTTATTGTTATTCTTTGGTCGATACCCTCGATGCGCACATACTGGATGAAATTACTCAACTTACGTATGTATATGTGTATGAAGTTTTGCTGCGCACGTAGCCAGTGTGTTATTTGACAATTACGGCAATGATATGGCTGAGCATCCATAAAAGTCACAAAAATGTAAATAAGAATAAAAAATTGCTAGGCACTTCACTTTGCATCCATGCTCCATTTGAGTTAATGTAAGTTTATAATGAGGTTTGTTCATCTTTCTTTTCACTTCAAGAATTATGTCCTTAGACTTCATCTCTCACATTGCGAAAGGTTATTGCGGTTCATCAGTCCTAAGATTGCAGCATCAAACCCGCATCCTATGATCCGTCCATTATTTCTTATCTAAATCCGTTTGCAAATGTCGTCTTTATAGCCGTCCAAAGCACTGTATTCAATTCCCTCTATATGGAACGCACTTTAGGATTTTTCTTAACAAAATAATACAGAAGAACTAGCATAGCAATATAATTCTATTACTCACCAAATGTGCGTTTACCTTTAATTTGCATGCATTTGTGCGATCAACGTAAAACCGAAAAACTACCTTAGGAAGTTCCACAGGGTTATGGTACAGCTATGTGCAAAAAAACTTTAATCCTTAGCCTTATATAGCCCGCGGGAAGTTTTTTTTTCACATAGCTGTACATTTTCTTGTTTGACACCTTTCAACTTTTACGAATTTTCTTCTCTTTACAACGGAATTTACGTAGATCGATGTAGATTACATCAACCTCAAATATAAACAAAGTTTACTCAAAATAATGTTGAAAAGAACGATTTAAGTTACTCCTTTCCGCGAGTTACGTTTGATATAAACTCATTCAGCTGTTGATAAATATTATACATGATGTAAAGTAACTTTATCGTTGCTCAAGTTTTTTCGGATACATTAGTTTTTCGAATTTTTATGTTTACTATTGCGACGATGTTGAAACGATGTATATGTTTTATAACACAGTAAAATTAATCCCGCGATTAGTCTTCTTCTTTTATTCTTCTTCTTATTTATCTGTAGTTCATTTCACTAATTCCATAGTGTTAAGACTACCAACCATGTGATGTTAAAGCTAGCCCTCATCATAATCATACGCTATTCTGTGCATTCCCCTGAAACTTTGACTGTCGAAGTAATTGAATAACTCCAGGCAACTCTGATGTAATCAGGTCTGCCGGAAATAGGATGTGCAGAATATTCAATGTGTTTCTTTTTTAATCAAGATGCTTCGACCATATTCATATCTAGAACCCTTCTCGTCATCTTTGATAGGTCCGGAGTTGCAAGAGCTTCTTAAATTGGAAGGGTTGGAGCTCAGCCGCCACCAGCCCGTGAACATGAAGTTGCAAGCACGCAATTTTCCCGCTGGTCGTGCGCTGGTAAACGCGATCCAGGTTATGGGTCGTTGGGGGGGACGGTGCTAGTATTACAGCGGAACTTCATTGCGTGGAGTTGTCTGAGTAAGCGGAGGAGATGTAAATCTTGTTCCAAGTCTACAGCTTGCCCCGATTGGGATAATGGCGAGGAAAAACTGATTGTTCTCCCGAGAAGTAGCCTCAAGCCACTATCTCAGCTCTCAAAAGCGATGTTTCGTGTCGCACGATACAAGTTTCGGTTAAAAAAATCCTAAACTGGAGGAAAAAATATTCAGACGGTAGTATCAGCAGTTGTGTTACGCGTGATTCTGCTTAGCTGAGTGTTTCCTTTCCAAGTTATTAAAATTTAGTATTCCTGATACTACAAAAACAACAAAATAAATGGAGTTTATTATTTATTAAGGGATAGTGAAGCACAGAAATGTACTGTGATCTAATTATTGTATCGTGATTTTATCTTTAAAGACGTTGCATTAACATTGGAAATAATCTGTGTTTTTCTCCATTTGAAATCTCATGGTCGTACGAAACTTTAACCTTGACGTTGTGTTTTTATACGAAGCACAAAGAGTTTTAAACGATTGAACTCTGTTCCTTCAAAACGTTCAGTCAGTTTATCCATGAAGTTCGAGTATGATCCATTCGATCGCCTTAATCATACAAATGGAAAATACTTATCTTATTAGCAAATAAGCTTGATGAATTGAAAAATATCTATAGTTAGTTATTAGATTTTGGTTGATTAAAAATGTTTTCCTTCCCTCCGAAGTTTTTAAAATTGGTATTCAGCTGTCACTGTCAGCGCGAATATTGTGACAGCTGAGTAATTCAGATTTTAGTCAAACTTTCCATGTTGAGGCTTCCCATCATTGAATTTTGCCGTGTTTATTTACACCAATGATCGACTATCAGATTAATTGCCAATTTCATCAGGAATAGAAAGGTCAAGTTTCTAAAATTGACATTGATACCCGGAATGCTTCTTCTGTTGACACAATCAAACGATCGGATCTGAGCGTTTTATTGTATCGACGGCAGTATAAGAAGACAAATGAAATCTCGGTTCTTCGTAAATTCCACAAAATTGTGGTTTCAATCCGATTGAAATCATCTTTAAAAACAAGACTTAAAGATGTTTAGAGTTTGATGACCAAAATCAACAATTCCAACTTGATGATCATGAGTTTCTTGTCTCTTTAATTAACATAAGATTTTATGTTTTTAACATTAACTACTTTGAAATTGACTTTAAGTAGAATCAAGAGGTAATTACCGAGTTAGCCCAGTGGTCCTCATGACTGAGAAATTGACCCTCAGCTGAAAATGGATACCCAAATTAAAGTTAAAACAAGTTTTTCGGTTGGCTAACCTTTTTCAACTATAAGAGCAAAACCTTACGGTCCAAAAAAATACCCGCAGATCAGATTTACTAATTAAAGGCCTTCCTTCACCTATTTCTTTTTAATCTTCTTCGCTTGGATGATGATTCAACCACTTTCCTGTCAATACTTACTTTGAATGGATTGGGAATAAATCCAGACGTGGCGCTCCTTTTGTATATTCAGTTTATATCTCGATAACGAGATCTCAAGGCCAAAAGGGATATAATCAAAAGCTCTTTTCGGTCAAAACAAGATGGTTGCGAACATTCGTGCGTCCAGACGGCGAGATTAGGCCTCGGATTTCCAAATTTATTCCGTAATCGATTCGATAAACCCCTCATTCTAAACACTCCCACGGACTCTATAATACCCTCTGCCGATCCTCAGAAATACCCTATGCATCATTTGAGTCTCGGGGTACCTGATCCTGGTCTTTTTCCTTTCTTTTGAACCTTCCACCTCCGACCATAATTATCCCTGCTTTCTTCTCGTTTCAAGAGCGTTTTCTTCCTTCTCTTTATACCGCAAATTCATAGCCGAAGCAGTTTAATTAATTAAATAAATAAAAGCAGCAAAAAAATTCATCGAGAAATATAAAGATATGCATTAAAATTGTAGTGAAAATAAATCTTGGAAAATGTTAAAGAAAAAAGTTTCCCCAATAACTTTTATGGCATGTCCTCGATTTTAGATACTTCTCGATGTTTGTCTCTTCACTTTTTATTCTATGAAAAGAAAATGCATGAGTAATCTTCCTATCAGTGTACTTAAAATTTTGCTTAGAAAATCGTCTTAGCTATTCGAATTGCAGTGTCATCTACAAAAGACAAATCAATGGGAATATTTACAGCAAAATCAAAAGAACCTGAGTTACCTTTTGGCTTGGAAATATAATAAAATTTTATCTTTTTCTTTATTTTTTCTTCTTCGGACTTAAAATATTTTCTCCGAAATATTCAAGCTAATTAGATTTTTTATTGCAATGTAAATCCTCTAACAATTAAGTTGTGGATAATACATAACCAATCATTACCTTTTCCTTATTAACTTCCTGTAAATTTCCTCTCTTAATTTATTCTCCTCTCACAATGCCTCCCACTCCTGTCCTTCTTCTTAGAAACTAAAATTATTTTACTAATTACTCTCTCTGAATTAATTAAAAGTAGCTAATTTCTTAATCTTCCCTTAATTTTGGAGTTAAATTATTTAATATTTGTATTTCTTTACCTGATATTGTCTTAGCGTCGAAAGTAGATAAGAAATAAAACGTTGGCGGAAACCGCAATATTAGGAAGTTTTTACTACGTTGAAAACACTCGTTTTATATGTTATTACACATTTAAACTAATATTTATTATTTTACAAATTATGTTGCTTTAAACATCAAGTCATTTAGAAAGGCAATTGCATTGTATTATATGCTTAGTGAACTTAAAGTATCGTACAATTCAAGGCGAACATGATCAAAAGCACCAAAATATTTGGGAACGAGGATCAGGTCATCAGTGAACTTGAGCGTGAATTATTTTTCGTTAATTAGAAGCTGTACGATGCCAAATGAAAGGTTAATTAAATTAGAAAACCTACACATCCTTCAGCATACATCGTAATAAACGCTGCCCCCTCAAAACTTTCCCAGCCAAGAGAGTGCATTCTCTCCTTACAGCGAGGAATTTATGAGTTTTTCCGTGTTATATATTCCATTCTCTCTCTCCCGCGCACTGACGCTTCGTTTCTGCTCCGCGATCTTTCCTTTTCGTCCCATTGCCCGCTTAAATATTCTCCTCCACCGCTTTCCGTGCATTTGTTCCCATTCTTCCTCATTTCACGCCGAGTCATTTATTCTCGCTGTTATCCTCCCCTCATTTCAACCTTCGCGTCCACTCTGCCCGTTTCCACTCCATTCTTTTTCCTCCCCTTCTTACCTCGAGCTATTAGTTAAGGCGCGCACTGCAATAACTTGATTAATTCCCTCCACGTCACGTGTCAGATCTCCCCCAGAGTGCGTCTCGCATCACACAGTCTTCATCTCTCACATCCCACGGAAATCATTCTTCTCCAAATAGATTTCTCTACTCCTACGAGCTGCTTTTTCTTACCTCTCTGTCCCAATCCTCCTCCCCTTACATTTATACTCTCTTCTGGTCCCTGCAACTCTCCTTTCTTTGTCATTTCCTCTGCCCCGTGAGCCCTCAGTCAACCCGAGGTTTTGATAGAGTACTCCATTACTTCGGTTTAATATCGTCACATAATTCAGCGCGATACAACTCTGTTCCGAGGAGAGGGATGGAATTTAAGGAGGGATATTGTGATAGATTGGAGAGTAGGATTGGAGTAGGTTTTTTGGGACCGAAGTCTTGGAAGTCGTTTAGTTGAAGGGATAAACTACAACGCCGCCATGGAGTACTTCCAGGTAAACGATCCCTCAAGTGGTATGTTTCTCTGGTAATAAGGTCGACCGAGGCCATGTTTTCAATCCCGACCTCGAAAAAAAAACGTTTATTTTCGTCTCCTCATTCTACAGAATTTAAATCCTCGGAGATCGCTTCAAGTAAACTACGCGGTTGAAAAGGACGGTTATTCCGCCGACTTCTCTTTGCCTCCGCAACAAATTAGCTCGAAATCTTTGCATTCAACGAAGTTATGCTCCCGTGGAATTAAATTGAAATACGTAAATTAAATTATACCTTTAAGCGATTTATTATTGCATCGAGGCATCGAAAAGCTCTGTTGTGAACTTGAGATCGAATTCGGTAGAAGAAATAAAGTTTTGTGGTTCACCGTTAGGAGTTCAATTTATTTTCCACGAAAGATATCTTTGATTATTTGGTAGGGAACATTTCTTTCCCAGAGAAATACTGATGGATGGAGCTAAAGTATGGCATTTTAAAGAATATATGTATTGACGATTCATGGCTTGGATTCAGGAGAAGACTTATTGGTAAATTTGGAAAAATGTTGTGAATCAATAATAATATGAGGTAAATGAATTTAAATGCATGGGTTAATGCATGCTACTAATGTTAATGTTACTTTAATTATATGAAAGGCCAAAATCAAAGTATATTGTTATAATGTTTCACCATTATTTTGCCTAAATTTTATAGCATTTGAAGTAATAATTTAAATAATAAACAAAGAGCTATGCTTGATTTTACGGTAGATAATGGTGGATAAAAATATGGTAACAATGGCGAAATTCGTCAAGTTAAAGATATTTCATTCTTAAAGATTGCCCATCTTTGTAATGGCCCAAAGGATTTGGAATTTTTAGTGAAAGATAAATGGTTCACAATGGCAAACCTTGACACTTCTTAGCAATAGAATTTGATATATTTACTGTACATAATTAATACTACATGAATCTGTAAAACCATTTTCAATGCATAATTTCAGCTTAAAATTCTGTAAATAATTCCAATGAGCAAGACTTTGTTTTGTCCTACTATTTTTTCTACATAATTAGCCATCATATATTGTCCTGTATTAATATATGATTTTTAACTTTAATCTTGAAATTGTATACATGAAATACTTAAAAACAACTGCTCATCAATATCAATTAAATTCATCAAGAATGCTGCTAGGTGCGCATTATGACACCACACGTTTTCATGCAAATCTCATATAAAGAATATAAATGTAAGATATTGAGCCTAACAAATAAGAGCGATATGCCTAGGAGATGTAATAAGATTTACTTGGCCGAGTGAGGAGTTAGGTACTTTATCATCCGAGTGAATAATATCTTTCATATCATTTGATAAGGAGTGACTAAGACTAATGGCAACAATCAGAATCATTTATGGTAGTAGTTTTTTAGTACCCAGTTAAACATATTATCATGGATTAAACCTTGATGAAAGTAATTAAAAGATACACTTTTGTTTATCCTGTGCGAATACAGAAATTAATGAAACAATATTTATATATGTAATTCATTCCGCACGCCCAATCTAATTTGGCGAAAATATATAATTTTTCCTTTGCCAACTATTTGCATTTCAATCATTGCAAAATTTCAATTATTATTTCTGAAGTGCATATCATTAAACTTCATCATACAGAACGGATATCGTATTCAAAAACGTAACGAAGGAAAAGATGACTAGTAGACTGGTAACGATTTTCGGAGACTAAGTTATTCGGCGAGTTCCCAGATACACAATAGTAACGAGGACACCCCAAAAAGAGGAAGTAATCCGATTTGGAGGGAAATAAACGAAGCGCCGCCCGGCAAGTAAGGACGCGCATTCTTTCATTCCCTTGTTTAACTAAAATTCGCCGGCGTCGGATCCATCTCAAATTGAAACCAATCGCAAGAGGTGCATCGCCATGGCCGTTTGCGGAGTGCACGTGATTGGCTGCGAGGGAATAAAAAAAGGGATTTTTTCTGAAAAGTAGGAGAGCTCCTAGGCTAGGAATAATTGCGTCGCCCCGTCAAGTGTACCGCGACACGTTCTGGTTTAATTTTCCACTCCCCAAACATTTCCCGGCGACCGTGATGCTCGCAAAATATATGCAAACACGTCGTCTTTCATCGCTCGGGACTGCCTCTACCAATATTCGAAGGAAGGTAAATTTGTGTCCCTCCACTTCTCAAAATTGTTTAACTACTTCAAACCCAGAAAACTCAATTTGAAGACAGGAATTTTTTCCACGAAGGGGAGTGTTTACTTTCCTAAGATTATAAGCCGTTCTCTCGAAGGAGGATGCGCCGAGACGGGGGAAAAAATAAATTCACATAATTTGTCAAAGTGAAGGTTATTAGCATAGCCTTAAGAATTCATTTCCTACCTTTTCCTTCCTCTTTCTCCGAGACGTCTATGGGCGAATTTTTCCAGGCGCGCCGATCTTTCTCCATCTCCCATTCCTACCTTTCACCGTCGAATGTTTAAATTATTCATATGTTGCGTTAATAACGATTTTATGAAAGTCGAATAAGTGACTCTCCCCTGCTGTATACTCTGTGTGTTTTCTCCGGATATTTTGCTGCTTTGACTCCACAGTGAGTATGGAATATGCGAATGCTGTTTTTGTGAGAGGTATTTTATGTCATTTCCTAGTTGGAGACGTTTTTGCCGATTTTTTCGAGTTTGTTATTGATTTTGTGATCAAATTTTCCTTCTAACTATTACTTTCACTGGAAACATTCAATATGATTCAGATTGATAAATGTAAAATAGATACCACGCCTCCTCAAAATTTCCGTTTATGTTACTTCATATCAATGAAAAGTGAATGGTGACTTAGCACAAAAAGGTCGTGCACCTAGGAAACCCTTATATTATTTCCATATTCATGTAATTTTTTTATAGATCTATTATTAAAACATCTCTGAGGAACATAGAGTTTGATGAAGCTATATTACTTGGTGGAATATTTATATGACATAGGCTATGTTTAAAAGCTTTCAAAGGTTTTGGAGAATTTCCCTTCCGGTTGAAGCAGTATAAGAGAATCATTATGGTTGGGGGGATAAGGTCTTATACTAAAAATTGCTTTCTTATTAAGATTAAATTTTTTTAAATGAAGTATGAAGTAAGTAATTATTAGAATCTATTTGCTTCATGTATTGGTTTGTTAAATTTGGAAAGAGAAATAACATTGACCTACATTCCGAGTTTTTTACTGTTAACATTTTTTATCTCAACTAGCAATAGGGATATCAACATCAGGTTTAGCAATAAATTCGAATACGATACCTATTTATAATTACTTTTTCGACAAATAGTCATTATTATGTTTCTTTTTACTTTCTATTCACATGGCTCTACGAATAAATTATTCTATTACGTAATGCAATTCAAAGCGATATTTATATATATTTAAATATATAAATTGTAAGCGATATTTTTCTAAACAGGTGCTATTCGCCTGATCTTCTCAACTCAAACCCCCAACTTCTTATAAACATCGGATTAATTACCAAATTGTACCGGCGTAAAATGAGATCCCTTGATTTTGATACCTGCACTCGAATCAGAATGGAATCGTTACTACATTCCTTTTGCGCTGTCAAATCTATGGCACATTAAAGACATAATTGGAGCATTTGAAGAGGAAGAATACTGAGGAAATATCTTTATAAATTTTAGCACCAGTATCATGCTTTCGTTAGACACAGTTTGTTTTAAAGGGAAGAGTGCTATGTGCTATGGAGTTTCTTGCATCTCCATTGAGGCGCGGAGCGGCTTTATAACGACAATGGGAATAGGATCTTCTGACAATGCGTTTACCAAAGGAGATTTTGTGTCGGGTTGGAGTCGTGGCTTCTTTTTGCCTTGGTGCCATCCAATTCACCCCCTTCTATCCGAAGACGACCTAAAAATCTTTATCATTGCACGCTTAGTTATATCAATGGAAGGTAAGGAAGCTCAGCTCGACTCTCTGAAGCTATAAATACCTACAAATATTTTCGAATGGTCAACAATTTCCCAAGTAGTTAGCATGTCGAAATATTTTTAGTGCAGCATTTGTTACGTTAGGTATTATTTTTTCTTCATCCAATTTTCATCTTCGCAAATGGTTTTTGTTTATTCGAATAACTTTTCTCTTTCTTCAACATAAATTTTTTCTCAATTCCATATCGAGAAGATATGTTTTCCATTACGATTATTTTTTTTAATGAAGAGCGAAAATAGGAATAGCCGTCGTTGATTTCCTCTGAAAAAATACGTTTAAGTTAAACCCGAAATATTCCCAATCAATCCCATGATATTTTGTATTTATTTCGATTCAAAAATTACAGTGAATTATTATTTGTTTATTTCAGCAGAAATCCTAAATTTATGTGAATAATTATGTTCGTATAAATATTCTATTTTATTCTATCCTAAGTAGTATTTTTTCTATTTTATCCTCTTCGCTATGTTTTCCCATTGAAAATGCTTGCATAGTAAATATACCAATTGGTGATACATTTTACAGACATCGATTATGTGTTCTAACGATCAATTTATCCCCTCCCTGTAAAGTCTGCTTTTAAAATAGGTTAACAGTAGGAGCATCTTAAGTGAAATTCCTACTCAGTTATTCTTCCCTCCGAGTTAATTATATTAGTTAGCTTCCCATGCCGTCAAAAATGGTCTATCGAATTCGTTTATTCCAAAGTTAGGATGTTGGAAAAACTTCCGGTGGGGTTGGTTGCCCTCTAATCCCGGAAGTGCTTAAGTCTAGTCTATTAGAATTTTCCCCGTATACCTGAGGCTATTATAAAGAGTGACAAAAGACAATGAGCGCAATGTCTATGTCAGAACCCTGCAATCCGCCTTTCGGCGTGTGGCAGGGGGTGCAGGTACATTGACTCTATTTTCCTCTTCGATTGCTTTCGAGTATAGCTCGCGGAAAAAATGATTTTTTTAACATAAACATAAGCATCGGGCTTGATAAATTTTTCCATTAATCATGAGGGAACATATTTTAAGTATCCAAGAACTCTTTTAACAAATAATAACTTATTAATACTAATATATAATTTACAATATTTTTACACCTAAAACTCACATATTTTACTATTAAGGTTGATATTCTTGTCTGAAATACACGAGGGGATAACATAATTAGTAATTTTTGCGTCATTGTCAAATATTTAGGCTGACGCCAAACCAAAGGAATACCTAGTGTGCCTAGGGATATGAGAAAGCTATTAGTATTTTCTTATCTTTTACAGGTATAAATAATATATCTAAAACCAGAAGTTTTAGAGACACATGTGAAAGATCCTTTTCATGTATTAATTCCTCTAAAGCAACATAAGAAGCACCACCTCTGAGTTACGACAAAGTGATACAACTAATTTTTCATACGTTCAAGGAATTAGGAAAGGGAATATCTTCACACGTAAAGTAGTGCGGCTTAAAACTCAGGAGAAAAAGATGTGAAAAATAGCGATTTGACTTGTACTCAAGCCCATGATTCTTTTTTTGAGCAGGTATTCTTATCATTGAACAGCCATGCCGTGTCAATTCCACCTCTGATAACGGGATGATTTATGAGCAAGGCGATGTCGCTCCACCTAGTGGCACCAACCACTGTCAGAGACATTCAAGGCACTACTGATGACTATTTCACTACTCGTCGATAATCCAAGAAAATGAAATACCATGCTTTAAATGTACATCAATAAAAAAATCCTGGATCTAGTAAGGCCTAATTGTATTTTACATTTTGATAATATATTATTGCTTTTATAATGAGCTTCATTTAAAGATCCTCCAGAGAGTTTTTTCGGACGTTAGAGCTCAAGCCTATTAAAGCTGAACCAGTTGAAAATTTCTTTCTCAAAAATCATCCATAAAATAAAATAATATTAGATGTTTATTAAAATTAGTTTACATCGATTGCATCCATTGCATTGGCCGTAACTTCCTAGTTGGAATACATCGTGGATGGCCAACTGATCGCCTTTTGTGATAGACCTTGACACCATTTGTTCGACTGAGTTCTACTTTGGGAAGGAGAATCTTGTATTTTCTGAAACGGAAATTATCAAAAAAGACGTTTTCTCGGGTTTCAGAGCCATAGTCTTTTTAATTCGTCAAACCTACACGTATTAGCCCGTTATTGAATAACACATGCAAGTTTTATAATGATTAAAATATAAAAAAATGTCCAAGAAATCTTTACGATTACCTGTAACGATTTTTCCTGTAATTTTGTATTTTGTATTAATGATAAGTGGATACAAACATGTATTTAAAAGCTAAAATTTTATACCCTATCTCAAATTGTATTTCCATTAATATAATTATACTGGCGAATTCTCCCATAAAAAACGGCGGAAGTCAATTTAACTTTTTTAATGGTGCATCTATGTTCATTATTGCAGCACCTTTCCTTAACTCTTTCTGCACAATACTAACACGCAGAGTTCTAATCATTTCCTTCTTTTCATTATTTCCTCCCCATTTGAGAACTTTCTTTATTTTGCCTTTCTCTTTCCATTCTCCGTTTTATTAATTCCCACTCTTCGAGTCCTCCATCTTTCTTTCTCCCCCTGAAAACTCACTCCTCCTTTGATCCAGGCACTTCGCCCCGGTTTATTCCTCATTCGCATATCTCAGCTCTTTCCCCACCTGTCCGCAACCCGAACACTCCCTCGCAAGAAAAATCGCTTGTTTATTCTCGTCTCGAGTTCACCGCTCGTCTCCGCAATTCTCGCTCGGATATCTCCCCCAATCCATCCCCTTCCCCTCCCCCCTTCCCCTTTCACTCCCCCCTTCCCCTTTCACTCCCCCCTTCCCCTTTCACTCCCCCCTTCCCCTCCCCCTTCTTTCCAATCCCAATACGCATCGCCCCTCCATCTGCCAATGAGATGCTTCTGAAGGCATCCTTCAAAAAACAATCCGAAACCCAGGTTGCCCGATCGACTCCCCGAATGAAATTGTTATCAAAACAAGTTTGCGTGTGCCATTATCCCCCTCCCACTCTTTCCAAGTTTCGCCTTATTTTTTTTTCGCCGCAGATGTGTGGAGAGTGTCGTCAAAATAAGTCGTTGCGTTGGTGTTGCGGAGGGCATCAAAATACCGTTAAGGGAAGAACGGATGGTGGGCCAAGCGTGTTTCGCTTTCAGTTGAACTTATGGCATCCACCCTTATTAGAATAAACAGTTTATCTTATTCCTGGAATGCAAATTTATTTAACCGTGAATGCGTTAGTCATTAATAATTAGTCAAATAATTAAGAACTCATTTTCACCACGAAAGCGTTATTTTAGCGGTTTCACGAAAATACTTCAGAGACCAAGAACGCAAAATCCGGTAAATATTTGAACGATATTATACTAAGATGGTGATGAATTCCATCAGTTGTACCATAATCAACTGGCTTATACAGAGTTTTCATGGAGCCACCTTAGTTTTTTAACGAATATCGAATTAACAGAAGTGTGTCATAAAAAGCTTACAACAAGCTCTCATTTTCAATTTCAGCTTAGAATGTGTTTAAACACCCTTAGTTGCATATACGCACAACGCATAGCGTTGGGATACCATTTTGTAGTATTTCTATACGACCCAGTATCTCCAATTCTGATTTTACACCTTTCATAATTAAAAAGCCATTTTTACAAATGAATCAAAAGTATTGTAATCATTCGACTAATAAATCGTTCAGCCACAGCAATATTTATAGACGACTACAATTCAGTCAGGACTTTAATTTCTGTGCTCCGTTTTACACGAAACATTCCCATGCACACAATTTTTGAATTAATCAAAATTCCTTTAATACATTCTTCCATTTAAGATCAATACATCATAGCACATAACAGCGAAATTATACCGTATAAAATATCAGTTTCGTATATTTTTCAATATGAGTCATAACCTGAATAAAATCTGATGAGAAGAAATATCAACATTTTGGAACTTATCGTCGTTATTTAGGGTTTACCAGTATTTATCACTTTCTGATCTTCGGGGTGGCTGTAACTCTCTCCTTGAATATTCAATTCGAGCAGTGCGAAAATAAAACGAGTCTGTGCAAGGAAGAATTATTAATTCTCAATGATCTTTCTTTAACAAAGATATTTAATTGCCAATTTAGTTGAAATAAAATAAATATTGGCTAATTTCTTCCTTGATGGTTCTTTACTGTTATGATGAAAAAAGCTAATAAAAAGTAAATTCCATGAGATGCTAGTTAGATATCAGGTTGATATAGAGCGTACATAAATTGTTATAGGAAATAATCCATAGAAGAAGAATTTAGTTTAAAAAGATGACCAGATATATTGACTGATCGTAGGGCGTAAATACTACGTACCTCAACCCATGTTGTGATCAAACGTTTTGATTATTTACCTAAAACCCACCAAAGTGGTTAAAATAATCGGTATTCCAGTTGTTGACTTTTCAAGAGGAGGGACTTGTCTCCCTGCCATTGAACCAGCCCTTCGCTTTGTACCCCATCTTCACGCCTCAATTATACTGCCATCACTTCCCCACGCCTAGCTTCCCCTCACGCTATTTACCCTCCCACTCCCTTATCATACCTGTTCCCAATTTCCATGCGTCTCAGCGACTCATTCTGTATTCTCCCGTCTTCTTCCCCTTCGTCCCATGAAATCCAGCTCCAAGTATCCGTCCCCAATCTCTTTCGTTTCCTCGCTCTGACCTCGTATATTTCCTTATCTCCAAAGATAAGGCGTTCGAGGATCTCGCGCTAAGAATCGAGACAAGATATAATATTCAGCGGGAAAATATTCTCTCGTATAGAGAGGGTCTCCTCGGATTGGAGAAGCTTATTTGAAAATCAGAGTCGGTTTATTTTGACAATGTCGCATGACGTAGCGATAACCGTGAAAGAGATTTTCACATTTTTTTCGAATATGCATCAGCTTCATCTATTCGTTGCGTCGTTGCTGGTGTGACACTCGACGTCTGTCCAAGTTATGTAAATTCCCCGTCGATTTTTTCCATTTCCAACTTTTTTCGATGACCTACATATCTGGCAATATTTTTCCTCGATGTTCATGTGATGCTCCTCGCTGAGCGTCCATCGTGACGCAATAACAATGCATAAATATTTACGTGAGGGAAATAGCGATTAATAACACACTCCATTGGTTTTGATGCGTAGCACCGCAGTAAGGCAAAAATGAAATATCGGTATCATCGGTGAGTATTTTTGCATTTCTCACTTCATGCTAAAATTGATTGCCATTTTCTTTGCAAAACTTTCGATCAGTAATAAATTACGATCTACTTAAGTTGTACCTTATGGGTAATCAAGATAGTATAGAATTACTGTACAGTATAGTAAATATACAGTATAGAACAGAATTACAGAACAGTATAGTACAGTACAGAATTACTGCTCTTCGATATGGAAAAATATTTAGCGAAATTAATTACTTACTCTTGTATGATAATTCCTTCTTTAGAATTCATGCTAGAGAAAGCTTTGAAGTAGGCAGGAATTTTTCATGGAAGTCAAACATTCATGAGAAAGGATTTTTTTCTACTCAAAAAGCCTTCAACACGTTTGAGCAAAAGCGCATGTTTATCCCTTAAGATATTACTCATTATTAAAATTCTCGTTTTTCGCTCTCATTAATTCTACATGAACTTAAACCCTTGAAATTTCATTATTGAATGCGTAAATGAATTTTCTTTTGTGCCCTATGCTTTAACCAGGAATTACTCCCGCTTTTCCCAAGTGAATATTAAAATTTCAGTAGCATGTTCCTCTCACTACATTTAGCGAGAGGGGAAAAAGCATCCTTTTCTTGCTTCTCTATCCCCGTGCTTTTCTTTCCTTTCGCTTCCATTGGTTCTTGAGAACCATTCGCCAAATAGGGCTCGATCCACTACCTTTGCAGTCGCGGAATTTGTTTCTATCTCCGAATTTCGGTGTCATCGAAAACTGGTCGTTATGCAAGGTGGATGCAGGATGATAGATATTCAACCAGACATTATCCGAATTATCAAATCGGCCCTATTAGTTAGAAATTACTCCAAATTGTTTGCAAGAAACTCCGCCTTTAATGAGATTCTATGCGAGTTACTTCTTGTAGACTCCGTAAGAGGTCAGGACGGAGGTAATTTATTCCGTTTAGATGATCGCGATCCTTGGAACGACGGAGGGTTGTTCTTTTATAATTAGGATTTTCCATTAGCTGGGGAGTTTTTTTTTTTCAATCTTAATCTTGCTCCACGAAATTTTTCTCCCGATCCAGATGTTTACGTATCTCCAACTTAATTAACATTTCATCAAGGTTATAACTCGGGGACATTTTTTCGCTTATTTTCTTTCCTAATATTAAGTAACCGCCGTCAGTGTGAACGAGCAGAATTTTCATCGACGGAGCGCTCGTCTGGTGAGAATCATCAGGGGGTACAATTTTAATGTAAATTTTCGAAGTTTTGTGAAAGTTTTCTGAAATATAATTATTTCTGTGATTTAACACCACGGAAATACTAGTCTTATACCGAAGAAGGTATGGAGTAAAGGAAATTAAATCTAAATATGCTGATTTTACTAATTGGTTAACCCAGAATACTGTGATGTAACAGCAAATGTTTTTGTGGAACGTTTTGTTTTATGTAGTGCTGTGGAAAAAGTATCAGGTCTCATTTAATAAAATTGGTCAGATTTTTCTTTTGTAAATTACTATAATTATGAATAATTTCTAATCAATATAATTAAATATAAACTATCATTATTAACCATAAATATTATTATCATCGTTAATAATAATTATTATTATTAGATATGAGCGTGAAAGAATAAAGTCATTACTACTCCTTAGCACTAGAAAAATGTCGTAATGAATATATGTTAGTATCATTAGTTGTATACCTAGTATCATATAAAAAATACATACTGCTTGCCATAATCACATCAAAAATTGGTGTACTACAATTTAACCTACTTTTGTAAAGTCGACGAAGGCAGCCGAGATATTTTGGTAGTCTACCATACGAATAATGCAATATTAATATAAGTTTTTGTGAAAAAGAATGTATGTCTGAATTTAACTATTTTTAATTAAAAGTACTTAATTAAAAATGTTCACTTCTTTTACAATCTTGGGTTAAGGCGCACGCTTTCTCGTACAAAGTTAAATTCCATTCCATCATCTGTACTTTTAATTAACTTAAAATGCGAATTTCAAACCGCTTGACGGATAATTTTATGACTTTATTCGAGGAAAACAGATGAATATTATGATAGCATGAAAAGGGACCACATTGCAAGATGGAAAGGTTTACGAAATTATTTTTCAGAAAATTCTGTAAAGAAAGAATGAGAGAGAGAGAATCTCGGCGAAGAGAAAAGCGGCGACTTCAGCCCGATCGATTTTAAAAGAAAGCGCAAATGTCATTTAATCTAGGTTGGAGTACTCCACGGTTCATTAGTTCATGAGCATAATATTTGATGCTGACAAATTGCTTGGTGGACAGTATCCTAGCAGCGAATTAATCATCCGTGCCCGCGACGTCATGCAATTGAGCACAGCCCTGGAGATCTATCGCGTATCATTAACACTCTGCCAGCGTAACGTCTTGCTTCAGTAGCCGTTTTGTGAGGGACGCCATTGACCCAAGAGATCATCCATCTTCATTCAGATATCCATTCCCACTAGCTGACCGCTGTTTAATACGCTAGAGTGAATTTTCAGGCGCCAGCATCATTTTGCAAAATGGAGCACCATTCCATTTTATATAAGCGGAAATGCAAGCGACGTAGAAATTTAGTTTCGCAACATAAAGGGCTTCTTAAAAGAATTAACGGCGACGTCCTCGCAAAGATTCGAGGCCAAATTCATTAGGTTACGGTGACGTAGTGTAGAAATGTAGATTACGTATAATTATTTTACGCATTTTTTTGCAGCTGGCTCAATGCCCATTATAAGATGGAATGAAGAGTAGAAGTTTTCATATCGTGTAAATGTGTTGCGGATGCAAAATTCACATAGCCTTCGCCCGAAATTAAACTGCGAGATCGTTGTCTTCAACACTTAATTTAGAACTAAAATTTTTAATGAAAATTTGACGAAACACAACTAAGCCATGAACCACGAAGGAAGTATTTTATAATAATTACTAATTTTTGCAGCAAGATTAAAAACGACCTTTTTTATTTCTTCTTCGATGTTACCTATATTGTTTAGTTTAAATAATGTGCATTTGCCGTATAAAATCGTTTTAGATTACTAGATTAGATTACTATGAAAATAGATTAGTAGGGAATTTTTCTTAATTGATATCTGTTACCAATCAATATCATGTATTCATTCCCAAGGAAAAACGGACTTGAAAAAAGTCTGACCTTATCATGTATTCATTTAGATTAATTGAATAAGAGAATAATCAATATATGAATGGGATAATTGTGTGCCAACCTTGCGTGAGATCTTTTACAACGATCGTTTATTGTCCGTAATATAATTCAAGGGCATTATTATTGCTACATTAACCCTTTTTATGACCTTGGTGTAAATCTGTAGTGCCTCCTTACAATATTATTGCTTGCATTTTAGGCGATCAGAAAATAATTACGAAACTCGCTGAGTTTTCCAAAATATTATGAATATTTTAATGAATTTGTATATATCGATTTCATTTAAAAAATAACAATAGTTTATGTACACAACATTTTATTTCTAATTTTACTCAGTTTTTCATTTCTATAAGAAGCGATATATGTCTATCTTACCCAGTACTTATTGAATGTAATCTTTCAGTCTTGTAAATGACATGAAGAAATACTAAAAATTTTAATTGATAGCAGGTTGTAGGAGACGATACTTTCCGAATTTTCGGATTTCCAATGTATCAATAATTTAAACCCCTCGTATCGGTACACTTTCAGACGGTTTCCTTATCTGTTTAGATTATGAAGACGTCGCCGTGTAATATTATAATGCTACTTTAATTATGGAGCATTTTTGTAATTTGTCATTAATTTATTAAGATATCAGATCCTATATTTCGTGGGATAATTTCCTCCATTCATTAGGTGATCTTACCGGTTATTTCCAATATATCCCTTTTCAATTTCCTGATTGACATGGGCAAAATTGAGGATAGCTCCACGGAGGAACTGTCACCAGAGGTAGCCTTAAAGACTTTGAAGCAGATGGAGTAAGGGTATTACGTGTGGGAGGAGCGGGTAGACATGTAGATTCGGCTACCGTTGCCGGGAGACGCCTTCTCCCCTCCCCCGCGCCCCCCTAAACAGCTCTCGGGCCTCTGGTAACCATGATCGCGAGTCTGCGGCGTGAAGGAGAGACGAGGGAAAGATAACGACCCTCCACGATACTAGAGACACCCTTTGGCAGACTCTGTAAATTTCCACGTCTCAGACGAACCCACTTGTTTCCTATCGTTCCTCCCGCGTTTGCTTTTCTTATTTGAGGGGTGGAATCGCGGGGAAGAATCGAATAGCGGAATGTCTGGCTTATTAAGGACCTACCGCCCGAATTATTGCACCCCTGATGCGGCCGAAATAAGGGCCTAGGGTGGTGATTATCGCGACGGCGCGTCTCTCGCGGGCCGCCTCTCTTTTGTTTTCTTTTCCTCCTCTAGTTTCGCCCCCTGAAGATTCCACCAATACGGTGGCGAACCCTCTTTCCCTCGTCTCCCTCTGTGTGCGAGTCTGCATTGTTGAGTCTTGTGTCGAAAAACGAGAAAGATCGTATCGATTGCGGAGAGCGACTTGGAGGGCATTTCGCCTCTTCCTATTGGAGTGGGTGAAGATGACTCCGTTTATATCGTTGATAATGAATGGAAGATGGAATATGATTGATCTCTCTGCTAGGAAGATGCAATATGGAACAAAAACTCTGCTGAAAGGTAGAATTCTAAAAAAATACTGACCATTCGATAAATTTCTCGCACTAGTAATTTATTTGAAAAGAAAAGAAAGTTGGAACACGGCTGTTAAGGAATTAGAGGTTTAAAATCTCCAATAGCCGTTTTTGTCGGCGTTCCTCTTCTCATTCCCCGGTATTCCGAGAAAACAGGACAGGACACCGCACTTTTTGTGAGCACTAAATACGTATACAATAACATACTTTATGCATTATTTTGATGCTGTTTTTTATAATATTCTTTCATTTTTCCTCACAATGTACTTTGTGTATGAAAATCCATGTACGTTTTCCTTGTTTTTGTACTTTGTTTTTTATGCTATTTTGTATATTGCTATCTCTTTTTTTAATGTGAACTGATTCTTATTTATGTATCGCATGTAAATATTTATTAGTAGAGTATTTATTTTTGAGTGTTTTTCTCTTTTCTTATCTTTTAGCTATTACTGTCGGTAGGTTTGCGCAGGTTTTTCACACCCCCCTTCCTTGCGGGTGTTTTCCTGCAGTGGAATTCTTTTTCCTAAGAATCTCTTAGGTTTTTTACATCCACAATTCTTCTAATTATTTCTAATTCTTATTTTATAATTAATGACGATGGGTTGGATGGATGACGAGACTTTTAAGTCTCAATTTCGCCCAAATAAAGACGATTTATTATTTATTTATTTATTATCATTTCGAATGCATTTTTTATCAGGAGTAATTAGATACGTCGCATATAATTTCCTGTACTTCGTATCTAATTACTCCTGACGAAGAATGCATCGCACTCGAAATACGTATAGAGTTCTCTAAAAAAATTGTCCTGTCTTGTTTTCTCGGAATACCGTGGAATGAGAAGAGGAACGCCGACAAAAACGGCTATTGGAGATTTTAATCCTCTAATTGTAAGTAATTTATTTGACTATACGGTATACAACTTAGATCAACAATCGCTCCGTGGACCGCATGCGGCCCACTCTATACTTGGAAAATTTTACACACCAGAAAGTGATACAGAGATATAGATACTTGTAAAAGTTAATAATCATTTAAACACGTAATGCACTAATCCAAATTTAGATTGAGGAAAATTTAGGGATATCTGTCTTTCATTTATATGCAAATCAAAAAATTCTAATCATAATAACTTCTATAATGGAAACAGGAAGACCACTATTTCATCCATTTCAATAATTATTACTATTTACAAACGCACAATCGCTCCCTAACCAGAAAAATCCGGTCCCGGGATCTTGAAGTCGGAGCACTTACAACATAATGCATTATAATATTTATATATTAGTTATTTAAGATTGAATTCTTAAATAAATCTTTTTAAATTAAATTAGCAATAATAAACAAATACAAAAATACACTGTTGATTTATGCTCTCGATACTCAAAAACAGAAAATTTAGAAAACTCGGGCGTCGACTTATATCCAAGTATAATAAGATTCTATTGTGATTCAACTTAATCCTGAACTAATTAGAAAATAAAGTACGGTAATTAAACGTAACTGTAATTTCTGCAGCTTATCATACTTGTTTGACTAGAAAACAGTTCCTTGCATTATTAAGTTCTTTCAGAGGAAAGTCAAAGGCGCATTCAAAATCTTTTCAAGACATTTTTTTCATAAATAAATGTTAGCATTTAGTGTAGTGACTACTTTTTTAATGTAAGTTACCTTTTAGACATAGAATTTTTATTTCAACGCGTATATGTATGAATTTTTCAATGAAATTTTTATGTTTCTCAGTAGCATCTTAAATTTCTTTTATATTTACCTAGAGAGAGAGAGAGAGAGAGAGAAAGAGAGAGAGGAAATCTGTCCCTATCTTTCTGTTGATACATATTATTCTAACGGAATCCAAAGGGATTCGCCAGAAACAGAACAATTTCCTTTGGTTTGATTTTGTCATTAAGAGACTTGAGTAATGGAAAGTAAACAATGCTTTTACAATTCCCTATCCTCCAGTTATTTTTCAGACGAAATGTATTTATTTAACTTTCGAGAAATAAAAATAAGAAATATTTGCCAGAAAAATCAACACTAACATTCAATAAAATAACTCGAGCCCTTATTAATTAAGAATGTAAATATAGTTTATAATTATATTTTATATTTCCTCATAATAGAAATATTTGGTGCTGCTAACTCATTTTACAAATCGATGTTAAACTTTTTATCCATAAGCAATATTTACTAACATTGAAAGGAAGCAAAAAGTCCTAAATGTGGCATGAAATTGTTTAGTAAATGACAGTCTCACGCTGAGCTTCATACTATTATAAACGCACCCTTATGGAAGCTGTAATTAAATGTAGGAATATATATAGAAAATGAAAAAAAATGTCCTTATTCCCTGATTCAAAGAAAGAGAATGATAAAACACATTCGCCTTAAATACGAATTTATTGATTTATGTCACTCTGTACCATACCTCAACCATTAATGATGCACTCTTGACTATTCCCGCAAGCTCATACTCTCCACCTGCATAATTTATTGCACAATATAATCCAATCCCAGTCATTAATTGAGAATTGTAGATCTTCTAAAAATATTAGTCTTTAAACAGCTTATCTTTTAACAATGCTTTCTTTGAATTTTGACTATGCGCTAAAAGAGGTCTTGTAATCTGATATTGATAAGTCTATACAAAAATTATGCCGATGCGAGTGGTTGTTAGTGTGGTGATCGCACGTGAGGGTTAATTAATTTCCGTGAATTATGTAAATACACGTAAAATGTATCAAGATACTAATTTAAAACACTGGTGTATGAGAGCGATTAAAAATCAACACGCTAGAGAAGGATGTTTGTAATAATTAAAGCCGCCAGGAAAGTTTTTGATCCTCAATATCTATACAGTTTTCCCTCCGAAATCACACTAACTATTCCGAAATCTCATTTGCCGTATTTCATAATCCGGTACTAGCAGTTTTATATTTTACCAGAAAATCGTATCCATTATCGTTTCTACAGTCAACATTTTTCCTCTTGGGCTCTGATTTATATTTTGTAAGCCACAGTGAACGAGAAAGTCTCGGATTTTCTCTTGTTTACCGATGAAATCGAGAAAGCAATAGAGTCAAGGAGGGAAAGAGAAATTATTCTCGAAAGGAAATAAAGTAGGTGGTTGACCAAGGTTGATAAAAATATGAAACTAGATATGGTTAATTATATTTTCGCCTGTGGCTACTATGGATCGTTCTTTACATTATTACCCCCACGCTTCTAATTTATTAATTAACTTCCGGGAAACTTAATGGCCAAATTATTCCCGCAGCTCGTGCCACAGATCAATGCCATTCGAGCAGAAAATGGACACACAACTCTTTCCACCCGAAACATTTTTTCGCAAAATAAACATATTTCCCTCCTGCGTTTATTTCCTCCGCTCGTTTTTTCAACTGCCACGAAAAGCCCTTCGCCTAATTTTTTGCTCCGTCCCATTCGCTCTCTCAGACAAAGAGGCGAACTCCACATTCGAGCAGTTTATCATCCTCAAATGTCCCCTTTCTTTAGCACTACCATGACTTCCGGCCACGCGCCACATTTATACCCTTCTAGAGACCCTTGTTCAACCCTCACCCCCTCCTCTCCGCACCTAATTTAACCTTCAATCCTCATCTCATCTCCATGGGTACATTTTCCCACTCCTCACAACCCCAGCATCCCTCATCCAGGAGCGGATTTAGATTAGCAGATGGGCTGAGAGATCAAATCAGAGCCTTATCGCAGAAAATAATGATGTAAACACCAAAATACATCCTTATTTGCATGCAAAGAAATGCTACCAATTAGTAGAAAGTTGTTTTGGTTTAATTTGGCCAAGATTCACTAAATATTTAATGATGATTGATTGGTGATGTTATTCACATCGATTTCAATAAGGAAAGGAGAGGTTTTGTATCACTGTATCCAATTTATGTTGTCTTCTTCTGGCGTTTGAAGGCAACGAATATATCAAACGTATTAGTTAAGAATTACGAAAATAACACTTCTAACTACTCATAGTGAACAAATTGAACGAAATATTAAGGTTTCCACAAAAAGACTCTTTTTGTAGATATCAGAATATTTCGTTAAATATTTTCATCATGAATAATATTATACTATACCTCGAAGACTGAAATAATGCATACTTCTAACATTATCTTTAAATACATTATATCATGTTCATTATTTCAAAACTTTTCGCCATTACCAGGAGAAGTAACTTTTCACATTTGTGGACAGAATTACAAATATACAACTGATGAACTCCCAAATATTTAATATAGAACGATGGCCATGGAATAAAACTTACAATATAGTAAAAGTTAAAGTGTTATTTTCGGTATTCTTTGGAATGAAGAACTACCGCAAAATCGAGTTCGAATTACGACAATTAGAAGTCATTTCGTAACTATAAAGTTAGTAACTGTAAATATATACCTGGATGAGTCCATTTAATTGCAGTATTTTCTGCTGTTTGATAAAAACTAGAGTTTTCAAGTTAACCTCACGGAAAAAAAATTTCGGCGAAATTTGATGAAGTGACATATGACATGAGTTCCTCAGATTAACCTTTATTGATGTCCTCAGTCATCGCCTAATGTGTCTTTTTATAAAACCACCTCTTCTATTATCACTGCCTATCCCAGTTTCTCCATCATAGCCTTGCCAAAATTTCTCCTCTCAGAAATTCCTAATCCTAATTCGGGAATGCACCGCGAGAGGCGCGTAGTAATCACGTGGTCGCGAAATCCCATTTTTCAAATCTCTCATCCAACTGTCGAAGCTCCAAAGCGTTTGTATCTGTCAGGAGTAAGATTCAAACGAGCGATTTTCGTACCCCTCGGAGTTCGTCCCGTGTTTTTTCTCTCCTTTTCGCGGTCGATGAATCTTATCGCCCGTGATGCGATTTGGATGGGCGCGATAAGGTTTTCTCGTTAATTCCCGGTATTGTCTTCCTTTTGGGCGAAAAGAAACAACGGATTACTTTTCTCGAATCGCTCCACTTTTTGCACGAATAATATCGGGGGTTTCATTCGAGTTGATGGGTTTAATCAGTGATTAATGGAGGCGACTCCTGAAGGATGGTCTTACGGTTTAAAGTTGAGTGCCTTAAGTGAGATGAATCATCTCAGCTTATATTGGAAGAGGTTAAGGAACTGATAATTAAATTTTTACAGTTATCAATTTAAACTTTATTCCTTAAATTTTAAACTTTTTTGGTTCGCAAGCTTTGAATTTGAGCTCTGGAAGGCTTTATGCGTCTTACCTATATAGTATTTATCTTTAGCGACGACATAGATCCTTTCACTTAAAAAAAATAAATCATTCACTTCGTAAGTTAACTCATCTAGAAGTTTGATAAAAAAATTGTAAAAATAAATGCCTTTGTTAAATAAGTTGGATCTCACGTTAGATCCCATAGTAGATCACATTTTATATCACAAGTTAGATCACGCAGTATACCCCACGTTAGGTCTTATATAAGATCATATATAGATCACATGTATGATCACGTGATAAAAACACGTTCCATCAAGTTTGATCATGGATTTGATCACTTCTTCGGTCACAAGTAAAATCGCATATTAGGTCACTTATTTGATCAATTTAGGCTTTAATACAAAAACCAAGAAATCTACACTCAAGCAGATCTACCAGTATTTACGTATGCTAAAAGCAGTTTTAATTATTCGTCTGCTGTATTATTCAGGTTCAATATATAACGAATGAAATTGGATATAATTCAAACTCAGTGATCACGTTGTAAGATACACCATCTAGTCAGGCCGCAGAGTGATCTGCATGAATTTTGCCTAGTTGTCGGAATAAATAAAAAATGACCACCCACAGATAGAGTGGTCAGACAGCTGAACAATTGCTTTCAATCTCATTTCTAGTTTCCCTTTTCACATATTTTGTCATAAGTGACAACACAAATATACGTACTTATGCTGAGGAAGAATACGTACTTATTTTTGAATAATCTCCGGGTATTTAAATTTCTTCCTATAGGAAATTCTTGATCACAAAGGATCCTTAATGCTACTTTGCGTTGAATTTAACATCGAATTAAGCAAGCACTTTTGAATAAAAGGCTGAAATAGCTTCTTGCTAAAGTCAGGAACGATTTTGTTCGCACTCAGCAGTTTGGCAAACAAATCTCCTGGATGTTCAGTCATAATTCATCAGGCGAACACCCTAAAACGCTCCATCATAATTCATCAAACATCCCACAGCGATTCTATTATTTTTCAAAAAAGTCTTCACTCATCTCTTTTCGCACAGTATCTTGGACACATAATGAGACCCTGTGGGACTACAAAAACTCCCTCCGCTCGGGGAAATCACGAAGGAGTCGTTTACACGTGTGCTCCAGACGCCCTCAAACCAATCCCCTTCTCACACATGATCGTGTCTATCTACGCCAAATAATTCGAAACAACGCAAACCCTGCTCCATCCCCCTGTCACGCCCTCTTTTTTCCCGCACAAAATCCTCCCCTAGCGCCTCATCCCAATTCCGCGTGATTGATGAAGGACCGCGATGCGTCGTCAGAAGGGGTCGTCTCCCAGGGAGATGACTTTCCCGGAAAACCCTGAAGGTTTGGGCTAGCGAGGGGTGGGGGCGAAGGGCACGCTTGAAAACTTGGTCGGTACAAGAGTTTTTTATTTTCCTCCCGATACGAAAAGGGGGAGAAACTTCGGAAGAAGGTCTCGCAAGAAGTGTGGCGAGAGGGCGTCTTTCACCTTTTTCCATAAGCATATGTTTCGATGAGGTCATTAGTTTACGTCCAAAAAATAAGGTGATACGTATTTTTTTTCTTGAGAGCGCCTCTCGGATAAGTGAAAGAACATCTATTGCTCATCATCCGAAGCGTGTATATACTGGAAAGCATCTGCGTCCTTGCTCTCTTTGAATTTTTGGAAAAATATGAGAAAATATTCAGCAGAAATGTAATCTTAACCAAAGAAGTAGGCAAGTTAATTCCTCGCAGTGCGGTTCAAACTCAATTATTGCCTTTTAAAAGTAACTTACGATACAGACTTGTACGCCTGAAACGACTTGAAGAAATACATTCCAAATGATGGATCATATTCAATTCATAATACTAATTCTCAAACGTTAAAAGTGTATGCTGAAATGGTATATCGAATGTATCTATTGTCTTAGAAAATAAATTCCGTATAAATAAAGTTAACTAAATTAACTTCAAAGTTTTCTCTAAGAAAGCAGAGTATATCTCAAGCAAAAGAACTTATAAAATTATTTAATCATATCAAAGGTAGGCCAGAGATGTAGAGGCTTGTTTACGAGCTAAGGGTTTGAAATGGTGTACGAACATTGAAGGAATACAAGAAGAAACCACAACGGTTTCTTATTAGAACACATAATTGTTGCTAGTTATTCAACAATTAATTAATTTTAAAATCAAAATATGCGGACTGAAGGAGTTTTCAAAAGAAAATTATGCATGATCTGTGTGTCTAAATGATTTATGAAAAGGTAAAAGAGAATTTTATTATATCGATCTTGAAAATAAAATGTTAATGTGAGCATGAGTATACGATATGAAGTCGATCTCGAAATGGCCAGCAGGTTTGCAGCATTGACTCTCGTCTGTCTACAGTCTTACAGCGATGAACAAGTTACCTAACAGTCATTATTACGTTATTTCCAATTTGAATGTACGTAGCATGAGGAAATTGAGGTTGACCTTATCATATGTTGTAAATTAAGTTAGCATCAAAATAGAAACAACTTCTGAAAACAACATTTCCTGAAACTAATATCTTTTAAAATAAAAGTTTCTGAAGGATGATAGATTAAAAATATAGATTCGATTTCCGTGAGAAAACAGAAATATTGCAAATGTAAATACGAGATTGAAGGTTTCACATTTTGAAATATAAAAATTTATTTTTGATGTTGACTTGTTATCTGCAAGCATACCGTTTTAACTTAAAACGCCAAAACTCATAACTCTATTGTTATTTGATAAAAGGAAAAGGAACATAAAATAGATATTTTCAAAACGTACAATAATATGTCGAGTTCAGCTGAGTATAACCGCAGTTCAAGTTGATGATTTAAAATGAAACAAAACTTTAAATGCAACCACTTAAATCTGTTTACCACCAAACAATAACAGACAGGCAATGGAGTGCATAAATAAAATTAAGAACAAATTAATTGACTCTTCAATCAAGTAGTTCCTCCGTGATTTAATCACCTTCCCACATCTGTCACTGAATCGAATCTCTAATCGTGCTCACGCTAACTGACATTCCCGGATTTCAATCTCATTCCACGCGCGGACGTCGAGTAGATGGAGCAATCAGACAATTTTTCAGACTCTATTCGTTACGAGGTACACTACCTAAATACATTTGCGGTATTCGACCGAAGTTTCTCTCTAACCAACTTTGTTATCTCTTTTGTGCAAAACGAAACTCGCAGTTCTTCCCTAAATGATCCTTTTGATGCAGGTTGCATATATTCGGAATTTTATCTATTTTGAGGAACGTGGATGAATATTATTCCTTGTGAAACATAACTCGCTAATATCGATTTACAATAATTTATTTGATATGAGTTTAAGACATTACAATCTCTTCTGAAGTAAGGCGAATCGCAGTGTATCTCATAATTGTAAATAATACTTCAATAGCAATACTACGTGTTAATGATGAATGATGCAATGTGTAACCATAGAGTAACTATTATTATAAGTAAGTATAATTACTCTATGGTGTAATTCAGGATAAATGATGCGCAATATTTAACAATGAGTTAAAAACAATTATTTGCAATTATATGCCAATTAACTTGTTTTCGTGTTTATTTCTGATATTTTGTAATGCTATCAGCGCTTTGAATTCATTGTAATCATTGAAAATAATCTTTGTATTATGCCGCACACTGTTACTTGATTTTTTTAACCCCTCTGTGGTGTTAAAAATGTATAAATAATAATAATAGTGAGCGAAAATCATTTTCAGCTGCATCATTTCCACCATTATATCAAAAGATGATTGTGATAAGATACTCATTCAGTCTCATAAACAGCTACATGATAATTAAGCTTAAAAGCTGTCGTTGTAAATTGTAGTACAGTCATACCTTAAAAATTATTGATATCTGAAACATTTTGGTTAAAAGAGAGCGATTATCATAGCAGAAGATAAGGGTTATATAACAGATTTGAAAATCAGTAAGCCAACCTTTGCGATTACTAGCTGATTGTTTTTATGGCGCAGGATTAGCCAAAATTTTGTAGTTTATGCGCCAATTGTGTTAATTTAATGGACCATACTAACAGCAAGTATTAGCCGTAAATTATTTAAACATGCAGTTGGCTATAGTAATAAACTATAATAATTGAGCTATCTACACTTAATTGGAAGGTTATGTTAAGGATGTGAATGCGTGAATGTTATGTTTACATGTAAAATACCAAAGAAAATTACTTTTGATGGATATAAAAATTAAATTAGCATGAAGAATTGTGCCCTTGGAAACCCATGACTAAATAGAATTGAAAAATAATACAATTGTATTTTTTTCGCTTCTTTTTAGCTACAATATTATTTTTATTTGCATTCAATTTGCCACTTATAACCATGAAGTGCACCACTTTCAGTGGAGGCAAAATATATTGGCCATCTCTAGCACAATGTACTTCCTCGTTAGATAGAAAACGAATATAGCTTAATGTCTGTTATTTGTGTGAAGAGTCGCTATTTCCTGAAACGAGTGCTGAATTGAGAGGTACGTGCATGAAGCGAAAAAATTCAGATTATTCAACCACAATAATCACCTTATTTTCAATATTACCTTCCGGTGTAGGGCTCGTTACAAATGAGGATATTTCGGACGGACGAGCGGATTGCCAATATGCGCCCGTGATTACACCCCTGCGCGAGTTATGAGTTTTTCAGATTCGAGGAATCCCGTTCCGAAAAATACGAGCCAAATGAGATGCGTTGAAAAAAGGACGCCTACGAATGCATTTTCTATAAAGTTACGCCCTCTCAACCGGAGAACATTCGTTTCTCGCCAAATGGAGAGCGGAAATCATTGTAAATTAATGCGGCTTTTTCACCTATTCGATGGTCACATGGAAGCCACGCCGCTGTGCGTACCATTAGCGTGTGCACACACCAAGTCCCCTCCTCATTTCGTCAATGCATGCGTGGAGACATCATTCAGCACATCAAGGGGACAGAATTACATTTCTCTCCTCCCACCACCTCTCCTCTCATTTCTCTCCACCCCTCCTTTATCCACTGTTCCTCTCTCTATCCTTCCTTCTGACTTTCTCTTTCTCCATATTCAGTTTTACGTTATAAAGATGCTGTTTAGCGTATAGTTATTCTTTGTTTAATTGTCTTAGTGAATATTTGGTAATTAAAGAGGTCTATGCATACTACCTACTCTGACGAATTTATCTACACATATCCCTAACTGAGAACTTTACCAGACGTCTTCCCTTATTTTATGCCGATAATCTTTGATCGTTAAAGTTATTTTCATTTTAATTTTCTCGAAAGAGCTACCGTATGTATATTAGATAAATATTAATGTAACTTCTTTCATCCAATATCCACAACTGATTACCTTGCAGGACATCTTTTATTATTTGAGAATTTAGGATAATCTTCTCATTATTTCAACACTGATATTATTTGTTGTGATGCAGGTTGCTTTGTATTAATTGATCTTAAAACCACGGCATTTGATCCTTTGAATATTTATAATAAAAGCTTTACAATAAAAATAGCTATAAAATAAAAATAGGTAATGGTAGGATATTAAGCCTGACAGCAATGTTATTTCGAAAGTATTCATAGTTTATCATTGAGTTTTGATTGATTTATTATTTTATATGGAAAGATTTCTCGAGAGCGATCGTAGGTGTAGACTTTGAAATAGGACAAAATCATTTAACTACGTTTGGGGTCGATGAGACGTAATAATCGAAAACAATTCTTAAATGGAGAAAACCTGGACAGCGGTAGATTTATTTTCTCGTGTGAATGCTACGTATATTGGTGATGTAAAACTGAAACCTAACTGGCGAAGTTAATAAAAACACGATGAAAATTTTAAACTTGAATTCGAAATTTAATATAGAGCTTAAATTTTTAATTAAGTTTCATAATACCAATAATATAATCCTGACCATAAGCTCGAGTATAATTTTCGGTGAAAATTTTCACTTTAATAAATAATAATCTCCTACACGTGTACATCATAGAATGTGGCACATTTTTAACGACTCCGCTGGTATTCAAGTATCATTTGGTTCTATCAAACATGGAAATCCTATTGTAACATAGAGTTGCTGCGGTTTCACACTGCAGGGAAATGAGAGTTAAAATGCAGGCATCTGGTCCCGTCATGTAAATGGATCTCGACGCGCCCTCGTGCATACAGAATTCAATATCGTATCAAAATGTCGAATGTTTACGGCAGGTTTTCCTCGCCACTGAACTGTTGAGTTCATGATCATCGTAGCTGAATATATAACCGTATAATATGCGCGTTTGACTTGGACTTCGCTTTTTATGGCGCTATTTCTTAACCTTTTACGACCTCGCGTACCCCTTTCAACATGCTCGTATTTTTTCGGACGTTCCCTTGTGTATAGTAAAATACTGACAGCCGTATATATTTATGATTCTTTCCTTCTGTGACTTCACCGAAACTACCGTTCCGGATACCTTCTCCGTATGAATATTTTTGTTGGACGACAAAGTTATGAAATTACCTAAATGCGAAGATAAAAGTAAAACGGATAGATAGAAACTTATTTTGACGCGAAAACGGCGTTTTCCTAATTTGTAGGAGTGTTTTGGAAACCTTTTGAGAAACGTAAGTGGGAATACTCGCATCTTAGATTGGAATGTACAAAACAAAGATACATAGCATACCTTTACACTTTGCTATCTTATAACCTTACAAATGAAAGACATACGAGAAACTGTTCATCGCTTGATTTCTGCAATTGGATATATCCGCTGGGAAAACTCGTAAAAGATACAAAATTTGTGGTTAGCATATCCTCCTCCATTAAAGTTCAAAGTAGAATGTTCCAGGCTGTACAAGGAGAATTATTTAGGGCAGTGTAAATTTATGAATCAATTTTGCTCATGATGTTGTTGAAAATTACATTGTATGCAATGATTCGAAATTCAAGACGCATTAAGTATATTTTTGCTGTACAAAAATAGTTTCTTCTCATTAATGTGTAAGTTATTATCCCTCAATGTAAGATCCTCCATCGGTGGTTTTGTCGGTTAATGAAAATTAGTGTTATGATTTATATATGAGAATGTTGAATTTTGGTGAGTTATGGAATTTCACTTTTAATAACTGCATATTTTCTTTGGAAATCATTTTCATTATAACATAATTTTTATTCATATACACTTAGTATACAGAAAGGTATTATTTACATATTTTTAGGAGATTAACGATACCAATTTTTCGTGAATTCTTCGATTTTTCGGTTCCTTTGCGAATACTTTTCGGAAAAGGAGGCCGGCTGATCGTAACTGTTTGCTCTCCCCTGCAACATGCTGGCACCTTGCAAGGTAGTCATGTAGATCAGCAATTGCTATTACCTCACTGCTTCCTTGATAACCTAGTAATGCTTTCATATTAGTACTCACGGGCGTAATAATTTGAGATTAAATCAATGTAGTGCGCCATTATAAAACTGAATTCAATACATTAAAAACGGCTATATTGGTCGAAATTGGGACTAGGAAGTCCTATGTTCCATTTAACCCTTGTCTTATAAAAATAAAGAAATTAATTCAGATTAAATAAAAGCATGAGTGTAATATGTACTGATTTTTATCAAGTAATGAGGAACTGGAGAATAAATATACAAGGAAATAAGGGTTTTGTGGAGAAAGTAATTATGTTAATTTTAATTACAGGAAACATCCACTGCAAGAAAACATCCACAAAGAGGACGTCGTGTAAGAAAGGGAATGAGATCACTACGTAAAAGATAAATCACATTTTTTATTGTATTTTTGGTTACAAAAGAGCAAAACAAAATCTTTTTTGTCATTGTAAGTTAAACATAAATTTCTTTAGTGATATGAGCTTCAGATTAACGGTTAATATACATATATGAGGTAATATAATACATAATAATGAGCTAAGTTTTAATTTGTCCATAATTAGATCGGGAGTTAGGTTACCCAAAAGTGTAAAAATGTGACAATGAATCGAGTTCAGTCGTCTCAATTTTCACTCCACAGCACCCAGATTCTCAGCTACGATTCCAACGAAAATAAGCGCATTCCAGAGGCAACTTGTTACGATAAATTTGGGCTCAACTCCTCCATGCTATCTGTAGTTGCCAACTCCATCCTTTGTTCCCTCCCCTTTGCCCTTCTTAGCTCCCTCTCTGATCCTTAATCCAGAGCTACGCATTGAGCCTCCCGCGATGGTAATTAACGAACCGAGGACGCTTCTGTTTCCCTTGTCCTGCAACCAGGAGGCGCGACCTGCTCTTTCTTCTCGATGCCGCTCCTTCAAAACAACAACGCCGCGTCATAATGTCATGGCGATGACGTCACCCACTATTTGTCACCCCAAGAGGGTTGAGGTGTTTTTGAAGGGCTTTGGATGCGCGTCGTTAAAGGCACCGAGAGGTAGCGAATGGATCCGTCGTCGCTGCGGCGGCGTTGATATTATTTCTGAAGAAATGACTCTGTTGCATGAATCGAACGTGAATAATTCTGGAATTCGCAGAATTCATTTGGGTGGTGATCTCCTCTATCTCCTGCTTCCACCTGGGTAAATCCGGAATGAGAACACAGTAGTTTTACATATTTTAAGACGCGTCGCTGCTCTGCGTAGAATATATAATTAAGTGTCGTGGATTTAATGTATTTCGTTTATTACCCGTTTACCTTATTATTCATAGGTCAATACTTCATTTTGTCGTAATATCAATAGAGACTGATATCGCTACGTTTTTCTCTTTTTGTGGAGGTGTTTATTACATTTCCTCTGCTTGTTCCAATACAAAATTAGAATTATCACATTGACCTCTCGTTGATATTATCGAAAATTTGTTTCAATACTTTAATATATATTTATCACAACATCAGTGTTGCAAGCAAAATTATCATAGATCATGTTTATATAGTGTGGCAGATAACGGGATTACAAAAGAATGCTAATTTCCGTCATTTGGAACCCTTTATTAACCCCTTCGGTTTAAGTGAAATTCCTTAAATATTCATCATTCCCTGGAAGGTAATTTTGAAAACATGAGGACTTTGTATGGCATATAGTTATAATCCGGAATGTTTACAGCCTCCATTGGCATCCTGATTCATTTAATATGTTCAATCTTCACTTCGTGGAAAGGTGATGTAACCATCTTGAAATAATTAAACTTTGTAGCTTCTGATTCTGTAAAAAAATGAAGGATACTGAAAAATCTATTTGCTCTAAAATTTATATTGCGGGTGAGATTTATGAATTAATTTCTACAGTACAATAAGAATATAACCATTAGTAAAAATCAAACATTTAGGTAAATAACTCTTCTTAATATTAACCGTTAAATAATGATTTTCTCATGAATTTGAATACTTCTATAAAAAATGAAATTTTTATTTTAAGTCATTTCCCAGTAGCCCCTTTTTTATGCTTAACAAACTTAGCAATTAATGTTAATTTAGTAAATATACTGTATAGCAGGCGATAATAATTGATTATTACAAGCAAACTGAGAATTATAATTTCGCAAACAATTACGAGAGAATTGTAAAAGACGCGTCCACTCGCTCGATATTACTCAACCCTTAGCTCCTCTTCATCACGCCTGTCTTCAACGTCCCATTAGAAGTACTTACCGCGGTGGACCACCAGAATTAACGCCGAACCGCTCTCGACAAAAAAGCGCAGTGAATTTCAAATCTGCCCCCCAAGATGATCAAATTCAGGATCCACTTAGGCCAGGGTTCAATATCTTGGCGAAAATCTCAATCATGTGCCGCTAATGATCAAACACCGCCTCAATGGCCATAATGAAAAGAGCGGCCGATCTTGTCGGCGTGCAATTCTCCCGTCCATTGTCTCGTACGCTGGCCTAAGCCCGTCCGTCGCCACTTAATCCCCCTCCGCAGAAGCGTGCACTGTCCGCGGTACTGAATATTCAGAGCATCAATCATCTAACGCACCAATATTGCCTCGTCGTCGATTGCTTTATCCTGCCATCTATCGGTCTCGCTATGCGACGCTTATCTTTTTATGTGCCCCCGACTGCATCAATATGCGGCAAAAGGGAGAATAAAAGCGGGAAGTAATATTTTGGCGTGTTGCGCGATATAAAATGGATTGGAGAATTTAATGCTCGTTTTCTCTATCGGTTTATGGATAAATGCGCCTTCCCCCGTCCGTTTTGGGAGCGCTCGCAGCGTTTTGCATTTATAACATAGAAATAAGGGAATGAAAAATGGATCGAGGATGAAGTGTTTGTGATTATTTTCCCCGTGACCCCCCGAGGTATTTTTCGATGAAATGTTTTCTGGGTTAGAGAGGTTAAACTATTTCGGTGGTGTGGTTACGACGTTGATTAAGTTGAGAATTGCGTGAAATATGTTTTTTCACGATGTAGGTTATCATCATCTGTTTACGTTATAGCACGAAATATCTCTCGATTTTTAACTTCGATGAAAACGTAACTAATAAGTAACTAAAAGGAGCTAAATAATAACTAATATCGGAAAAGGTCAGCAATATAATAGATATTTGTATAATTATTAATATAATTACAATAATACCGAAATTTTTCGTATAGGGAATGATAAAAAAATGAACGAAATTTTTTTCTTAATGTTTCTTTATCATAATTATTAATTAGGTTCTTAACGTCGTTATTTGCTTTTGTGTCTTTTCGGCAGGATGTAATAACGTTCTTGATGTTTGCTCCTCCTCTCTCTTGTGGTCTTAACTACTCTCTTTTTTGCTGCATTTCTATATTTCCTTTTTCTCTCTCATCTGATCTCATAGCCCATCATTAGCTATATATAAAAGGAATATGGTAAAGAGACAAGCAGCCGACCGACAATCTCCAAGTTTGAGTCAGAATTACTCGGACGATGTATAGTGTTAGCCAAAAATAGAAATCCGTGGATGACTAAACGGATTTGTACATATATTTAGAGACTAATGTTCAATAGTAGTGGACTAATTTTCTATAATAAAAAATATTTAATGCTACATTTAGAAGAATACATTTTTAAAAGATACCGTATTAGCTGCTTTAAAATCAACAAATACAAACTTTAGTTTATGTCGTACTCTATTGATATTTCACCCACTTCTCTACTCTACAGAAGAAAAATTACTTGTGGTTAACGAAATAAAAAATTACTATTGTGTTCTAAGTAATTATTTTCCAAAGCAAAATTGGTAATGTGTATATTTATCTTGGTTATGATGGAAAAATGACTTCCGGAAGATAACTGAACGCCATCATTCAGCCTTAAATAATTTTCACCCCTACATAAATTATATACAATAATTATAAACAAGATAAAGATTTTATGCATTTATAAAATTATTTTATAAATAAATATAATTATATATAAAAATAATGGCGAAATTAAAATTAATGTGGTCGTGAGGAATAGAATTTCTCCGCTTCTTTCATACAAATGAGGTAAGGTTATAGATTTTATACTGTCGAAGATTTGGTTAAAATTGTCAATTAAATTCCTCCATATATTTATTTTGATGAATCTAAAATTTCCATATTTTAGTATCTGTTTTTATTGGGTAAACTGCCTTTGACATAGTACTTAATCGATACTATGACCTTTACCTCGCCCGAAGATTGAATTTTACTTCGCGCCAATCAGAGTTTTGCTTGACTCAGTTATTGACTTGATTGAAAACCCAAGCGAGGGAAGCCTAGCGTAGGTGGAATATCTATGGTTCACATTAATCTTAGAAATTGGCAGATTGTGATGAAAATTTAAGTTAACTTTACAATCGCAAAAATAGGAAGGCAGAGACGATAGGGAGCGTATAACGGAATTTAATTATCTCTTTCATGCGATGGAGTAAAACTAGTTATAGATGGTGTTTTACTTACTCATTCAAGAGATCGATATTCATCAGTTCGAATTTCAATAAATTTTTAAGTATGATTCAATTAATTTGATATTGATATAGCTTCGCTACCGATTCATTGAATTAGAGTTTTATCAATATGGATGTAATTAACTTAAACTCCCAGTCAATAAGTATTCGCCGAATCGAATAAGTAATTTTGATAAATTAAATTATTCTGAACTTTTAATTGATCTTCCATTTCAGTTAAATTATTAATAATGGTATTTCTTATTCGGATATCGGTGCATGATATTTCATTCAGATGCCCTCTGGAAAATTCGATTTGCATAGATAACGCATGAAATTAACGTTAGGAACATGTTTGCATAAAATATACCCTAGCGATGCTCAGGAGGCTAGTAACGGTTGTCATCATAAATGATTTCTCATCAATGCTATACATTCATGTACGCAAATGTCTTTGTTAGGCCAAAAAAGGACTAAGATTTTTATATTCCATTTAATTCTTGCGTAATGAAATAGAGGCAGTCTTTAAACAAAAATGGAAGCAATAATATATAGGTAATGTATAAAGTTTATACCTAGTAAAGTGCCAATAAAAAGGAAATATCGACCACAGTGGCAGAGTGGCTATCGGTCCAACCGCAAGGTTCCGGGTTCGAGTCTTGGCAAGTAAAATTTTTCTGGTTGGGGAATGGTTTTGTGTTCGTCCATTGTTATTGTTTACGTCGACCACTGTAGTTGCCCATTCATTGATGTTTTTGGGGACATTCCAATAATTAAAAATAAATGTTGAAGTAAAGGACAGTTTTGTGAGGCAAATACAAAAATGTGATAATTTAAGCTAGATTAAAAGTAGGAAGGAGATTTTACTTGGCAAGAGGAAGCCAACGCGTTAAATTTTCATTTCAAGAAGTGAAAAATAACGACATGAATAGAACTCGAACCAAGGTCTCCACTTTCCGGGTAGGTATTCTAACCAACTAGACTACCATGACTGTGATGTCACCTATTTTTCACTACTTGTTTCACCTAAATTTATAGATAGGAGCTGTAGAGCGTCGAGACGTATATGCAGACCGAAGGAAGAAATAGTGTCCCTACAATCCACAATATTATACCTCTAAGACAAATCAGAGTCCTAGACTATTCGTCCAAATTTTTCTTTCCCATTGAAATTTACGACTGCGCCTTTTCGAAACGTTGCTTGACAAGCTCAGCAGAAAAAACTTAATCTTGCACAAGGAAGAAAAATTCATCCACGCGAGCACGTCGCATCCGATGAAAAATGAGAGTTCGAATGCACGTTTTAGCTAAAAACTAATCATAGTATGGAAATAGGAAGGTAATGACAGGTCACGGAAGGATTCATTAGGATGCAGCATCGGAACGAAATTCTCGGGAGTCACGTTCACACGTCATAGCATTCGTATGAAACAGATGAATAATGCATTCAAAGAAGGGAATTCAATATTGCCGCGCACACACACGCGGCAAACCTCATTTCTGGCAGATTCAAGTTTATGCGTCCCGAAATCGGGGGAAACACCGTGAAAAATCCCGACTCTTCCGAATTGTAATGCGCCCGTTGCATTTTGGGCCGTGCAGTCGATACCGCCTCCCCCAGGCAGAAAAGTTGGCGCCATCTTTTATTCAACGTTTACGGTTTCATATGGGAAAGCTGGAAATCCCTCGATTTAAGGATATCCAACTTATTGATAACCGGGCTGAAAGACCCTTTCGCCGAGGAAGAAGTAATTTGGTACTGGGCCCAATGTAAGCCTGTATGCGCTATGATAAGGAAATGTCAGCGTCGCATTATGGTTGCTATGACGACGCAGGAGTGCAACTGTAGCAGTGCTAACATAAATAAAGTCATCTTTTTGTATTACTCTATCTCTTCTTACGATCGGAAATCCATGGAATGCATTTTGAAAATGGCACTCTCTGAGAAATATTGTCGCAAATAATTCTTAACTTAGAAAGAAATTAGAAAAATAATAATTTCACAAATTGCATTAAACATAATCATTGTATAGTATTTAGTCTTTCATTTCTTCCGTTTTGGAATTCCAAATAGAGACGCCTAACATCTTTCGACATTTGTTTATTTTTTGAAGTTTTTTCCAACTGAATATACTTAATTTATGTATTTTTCCTACTTGAACGAAATAACCACTTAAAGTCATGCTAATAACTTCAAACATTGTTTGATAATGAACTTGGAAAATTCCTTGTCTATGTTAGTTGAAGACACACTTTCAGAAGTAGTAATCAGGAATTTGAATCACTATTTTAACTTATTAACTAACTAAGAAAGGACTTGTGATGTTATCTTTTAAGTTTTATTTATTCCTCATTCGTAAATCAATTTTTAAAACAGTCTTCTCTAAAATCACCAGTTATGTTATGAATAAAATGCCCGTCATATCCCGAAAATAATTATGTCTTTTTTAAACATCGCTTTCTAATAAGGGTCCCTTT
Source organism: Sympetrum striolatum (assembly GCA_947579665.1). Lineage (NCBI taxonomy): Eukaryota > Metazoa > Arthropoda > Insecta > Odonata > Libellulidae > Sympetrum > Sympetrum striolatum. The sequence goes on from OX388345.1 coordinate 86,144,932, forward strand.
TGAGCTAGTATATATATGAAGTGATGCGGAAATTTTCACTTAAACATAACCAAAACAGACTCTAATTTCGAATAGACATTGATTTCCCTCCCATTAAAACAAGGCTCGACTGTGTTCCATAAATTTAAAGTCAATTTCTGATCTCATTAACGTCTATGATTGATCGGTTCATTACATTTAGCCCACCTCTCAATGCTCAGCCACCCGAAACTTTTTCGTTCCCGCGTACTTTTTGATTAATCATCCAGTGTTTCCTTCCCCAGCATCGCGTTCATTTTCATATCCCATCTCGATTTATTTTCGTCTCCTTTCCATTTTTGGCTCTTTTTATGCTCTTTCCGTCCAATCGCCCATTCCCTCTTCCCCACAAAGATCTCCTCCCCGCTGATTTTCCAATTCGAGTATTGGTCCAAGGGTTTCCCTCCTCCGCCATTTCCTCCCCTTCGCCTCCCCGTGCCATCTCCTTTGTCATTTCGAAGCGGTGCCCTCGAAACTTTCCGCCCGCTCGCACCGCCGTTTAAAGAAAAATAACGAGGAAGGCCGGGATTTGCGAACGCGGAGGGTCGCCGTTGGAAACAGCGGATGGAAGTGCACTCGACAGCACGGTTTTGCGGCGTCATCTCGTGCGTTGCGAGACTTCGCGTTATCGCGTCTTTCTCGAAAGAACCAGCCTCGAAAAAATGCGGTATTCCACAGCGTTATCTTAACGAGTTTTCGTTCGCAGATCGACGAGGAGATGCTTTCAAAGGAGCGAGGGCGGAAATGGGGTGGTTTTATTTCGGGGTCGCCGACGTCTTCGATCAGATCTGTGCGAAGGCCTATTTGAAGTTCAAGAGCCAAGGAAGATCTGCGAATGGCCAAGAACAAATACAAAAGTATGATGAAGGGATGCTGGGAGAAGGGTACATATTTAGGATGTACCTTCGCTGAGCTGGATTTAGCAGTAGAGTATCTTGAGTCAATGGGATGCAATCGTGATTTCTATGATGCTGTGATATCTCAATTCTTCAACTTCCTGAGATTATGTATTTTCATGCCGCTTAACACAAGTGTGTAGTTCTTAAGGTTGAGGGTGAAGCTAAAATAAGTGAGCATAGTGTGTAATAAAGTTTATTGGAATTAATCTCAACGATAATTTATACGAGAGAAATTTCATGAAATCGTAAATTGTTAAACTAAGGGATGGGATGCTTTTTTCTTTTGAGGGTCCTTTACACCATTCGGGTGCATAAGTATCCATTCAGCCACCTTTAAGACCGCAGTGGAGTTTTACCCGTATTATAAAATTATTATTATCAAAATGTGCAAAGATAGCGATTTTAACGCTAGATAAATCTAGTCAGTACCTAGTGTAATCTATGCAATCTTATTTTCACGTGATACGATAATCTAGAAAGGGTGATTGAAGTGCGCAAATTTTCTTCCAAAGTGGTTTTGAATTACCGAGAATGCCGTAGATTCCCTCCGGCCTTAGTAGTTGAGCTATCCTCTGTCACTAAAAATAAACAGTAATTCATTCTATTGTTAGAAGGACGATGCATACTATAATTTCGATAAGGTGATCGCTTGATCTTGAACTTGAGTCAAAATATCCTTAAGTCACGTTTAACCGTAAACAAAGGAGAGTTTGTCCAATTCTACAGCCATAAGCATCAATGGATGCTGGACACATTGGTGCAAAGTTGCACACTAATACAGTACAACCGAAGCCAAGAATTATTTTTTTAAATATGAACGTTTCGTTACATTTTCTTTCCATAAACGGAAACATAGCACGCTAATAAGGTCCAATCTCCTGGATGATATGATTCAAACGAATTATTTGTAATTACTTCAAAATTCTTGTCATAACTTTCCTTGTATTATAATAATGGTTAAATTTTTAAATAAACATATTAGAAATATATAGATCGTTCTGAATCTTATTTTTTAAGATGTAAGTTATATCGATTTCATATCTTTATATTTTTTGGAATTCTTTGGATCCTGATACAAAATCCCCTCTTTCTTTGCGTCGTGTGTTATCTCCAATCTTTTCCACCACCCTACCAGCCTACTGTTCTATCCAATGTATAACCATGTACTATCTTATGAGATGATATCCAGTTCTCTACAGCATTCTTGTTCTCGCTATTTTTAGATTAAAATGTTGACTTTTCACGTGATGTCTCTACTGGATATAGGTAGAATAAACTTCAGTAACGAAAACTAAGTTTCGGGTATCAGCTTTCTTTCCTTAAGCTAAAGTTATGATACGTCATATTTTGCTAAACCTTTTTAGATCATCACTTACTTTGAGTATGAAAAGTGCTATCCCACTCAGTATTTCTCTTCCTAACAAACGACAGCCTTTGAATTCTGGTGCATTTGACGGAAACCGCCCATTTTGTGAAAATCCTTCACAAAGACTCGCGGTGGCAAAGAGGTAACTAAGGGAGTCGTAAACCTTTCTTTACTCAACATATCTTTAGATAAAATTAGGAGCAGAAACAGAGCTGGTTAAAATTCAAAGCACGAAACCTCTTATATTCAATGCAGAGGTTCGCTCCTCCGAAACTTGCGCTCAGAGATGTCACACTATTCAAAGAATAAGACGCGAGTTTTCCATCGACACATACGAAGACCCGCAAACGAACGGATTCCACTCCGTGCGCGACTCTTTGAGACCGATTTGGGATAATGTATATAAAAAAGGAAATTTTCCTCGACCCCATTCTTACCCTAACATTCCTCTCGTGCCCCTGTAATCCCTTCCCACCCCTAAACTCCGTCGGTGCTTTGGGAGAATGCCCCTGTTGTCTCCGGTCCACTTGGCGTGCTGGATTCGGTGGCGGAGGAAGTTTTCGGCCGAAGAATGCTGAGTTCCCTGGCACGAAGAAGGGAAGAAGTTGCGGGAAGGAAAATAAATAAAACAAAGAAGGGAAATTTTCGCTTTTAGACTTATCCCTTATCCAAACACAGACGTCTGGAGAGCGAGGCGAGTTTTTCGGTGGTGATGGGAACCGCGGTCAACCTGCAGACCAACGTGATTCGCATCCCTCTATCCTTTTACCCCCACCTCCAGCGCCAAATCTTTTCCTTTCCTCTTCCAATCCGATGAGGACTGTGAGAAGCGAGACTTTGCACATGGAACACCTTTCCCCATCCCTCGCTATCCTTCCCTCACATCTCTCCATCCCACGTCGCTCCCAAACACGACCTCTTTCTCCCCTCTTGGCCTCACGAGAAAGACTCGACTTTCCTCGGGAAAAATATAAAAATAACGTGGTGGGGCTAAATCTTTGGACCCTCGTCCCTCTATCTTCTTTTCCACATTTCGTTCTGTTTATCTAACTCTCCCTTCACTATCTTGACCGCGACCAATAACGGATGCGTTTCGTCTGTTATCTTTGCACCGATGGGTGCGCTGTGATCACCTTCAGCGTTTCTGAATCCATCATTTATTCCAAAGATAATATTGTTTCGTATTTTCGCTGCGAGATTTTTTTGTATCGAGAGAGAGTGAGCTCACTGTTTCTCTCGCTGTCGCATTATATGTGATTTCACTTCAAGAATAGGTAATCACATATTCATTGGTGCCTCATACACCCGTGTTCTTGCCTCTTGAGTTCAGTTACGCCTACATTAACAGACTTTTTAAAGACGTAAACTTTTCTTAACATCTCACTTTAAAGGTGTGTTTGGATTTTCGTAGTAAAGTAGATTTCGGAAAACAAAGGAAGCTTTCTGGCCCTAATTTATCCATTTAACTTGGTTCAATTGGAACAGATTTATGATTAGTTTTTGCTGTCAATACATACAATGCTCTAAGAAAATAGTATTATACAAATTTGAATAAAAGTTCTGTTGCAATTCGGTATTTTTTTACGGGCATAATTTCTCTCCTTCGGTCTACTCATTCCACTTTCATCGAAACGAATATCTAAGTCCACACATATTAAAATATATAAACATTAACAATATTAATTAATTTGCAATAGCCGCATTATTTATAGACAACAACTAACGCGGCTAAGGCGATAACCATAGCAACTACAGATGAAATAAATTATGGATGTTTAAAATAAGGATAATAAGAAGGTCACATTTTCACAAAGGAAGTCCTTCCTTTGGATGGATCATCAGCTGGTTAATACAGATTTAATCAATGCAAAAGAATTGTAAAGTATATTTATAAACTATTATGGCAGTAAAATGTAAAGAAAACGAACAAAAAAGAGATGGTGATGGTATTGTGTCACCTAAGTAAAATAAATGTGTAAGACTGGCAACGAGAAATGAGGAACAGGTAATCCTTAGGGTTGTTGTAAAGATTTCCAAAGTACGGAACTATTGTATGTAGTACAGAAGAATAACTCATTTTTTTAATGGCAGCGAATATTGTATCTTGTGGATTGAAAATAAGTTCTGAAAGAGCAAAACCTAACAAGGCATGATGGGAAGGTTTCCATAGCTGATACAAAGACGTATTTCGATTCATCAATCGCGAGGGAACTTTGTCTAACCACACAACCAGCGCAAGATTAGCTCTGGAGTGAATGTATCGCCTATGTCTTCTGTTTGTTTTCTCCCTCTTTGCTCTCCTGATTCAATCTCTTCCCTTTCACTCCGAGCTTTATCTCGCGTGTTTTTCTTCCCGATTACTCCCTATGCGCCCCGTTGCACTGCGTCTGGACCGTGCGACGATTTTTTCCGTCCACTCTGCTCTCCCTTCGTCCCAAACATTTTTATTTCTCTTTCCGTTACAATCTTCGTTTCCTTTTATTAGTTTCCTACTTCCTCGGCCACGTTGTTGGAAACTGTTGTTATCTCACTGTGGAAGTTTTGTATTCTTGGTTTGCTCCCGAAATATTAAAGAGGTAGATCTACTTTTCTCCCAAGGCTCTCTCTCTAAGTTGGAAAGTAAAAATTTCAGCAGCGAAATTGCCTTGTAAAAAAGTTCCTTAATACCACTCTCCTGCGACTGGCTACATTTATACTTAACATCAGTTTCCTAATAAATTTCTATCTTTTATGTTTTCTAGAGAACGTTTAACCTGTCATCGCGATGGAAGATTTTGTTTGGGTTAGCTATAAATTACTTAAATTGTGGGATTATAGATTAAATATATATGTCCTATGATTTCTTTAAGTAACACAAAATTTGGTATAATTTTAAAATTTTACTCTTATTTTTGAAAGGTACGTATGTTTGTAGCGGACAGTTTGGACCGTTTCGTTTTATTGATTTCTGAAAATGAAATTCACTAAATTTTCGAAGAGAATGCTGAAATATAGAATTACTTTTCTCATAATTCTAACTCATCTTTATCTGAACGTTATGACAGGCATCAATCATTAGCTGAGGATTTTATATGAAATTAGTGGCTGCTTTTGAAAAGAATATTTAATTTTGATAGAATCACGCTTCATTGAACTACATACAATAATAAAAGAAAATCGTATACCCGCGTTTCAATAATACATGTAAATAATCATACGCAGTCAATCGATGATTATTCGTTGGTAACATCTTCACCCGAAACATTCTCTGGATAGAGTACCAAAAGGTTAAAGCTGTCAAACCTCTTCACATTAGATTAAAACTGTAAAAGGCCCATTAATCTTTTTTTTTAGTCCATAAGCTCTATGCTTTAGAGTTATTAGTTTATTTTGCTGTGTATTACCGTTTATAAAGATAAATCATATTTTAGATGAGAGGTTTTGTATGGATTTCGTATCTATGCCATTTTGTACGAATAAAAAATCGTTTTTTAAAATCAGTATCACTCTTTCGCTAAATTTCAGTAATTATCAATTCAGAGGGCTGAGATCAATTGAAAGATTTGACATACAATTTTATGAAATTTTGAGTGGACTTCTTAAGCTATAAACTCAAATTTACGGCAGCATAAACATGAATAACTCCTTAGAATCGAGAAACTTCAACGATAGTGGTAATGTACACCACTAAGTCTAATCAAATATGAAATAAATTTTAGGATGATATCCAGTATTCCCTATTTAACATGATACAATTCCTGAATTAATAACGTGTGCTTTGTAGTTTTCGTACATTTAGTTCTCAATAGATTAATGTTATTTTACCTTGGTCAGACCCCTTCTGGAATATGCGGCAAGTATATGGGATCCGGCGGATGAAACGTGTACTCGCGAACTCGAGAAAGTGCAGCGTAAAGCGGTTCGTTTTGTTAAGAAATGCTACGATAAAAAAGCAAGCGTTCAAAAATGCTCTCAGACGTAGGTTGGGAATACTTGAAAGAAAGGAGATTGGAAGCTAGGCTGCGATTGCTTAATAAATTCAGGGAAACTACATTTTCCGAAGATACAATCGGTATCATGCAACCCCCCTGCAACCTCGGTCGATCCGATAATGACCGTAAGTTAAGAGAAATAGATGCTAGGACGAATCGTTTTAGAGATTCATTCTTTCCGCGAACAATACGTGACAATAACCGAATAAGGAAGTAATTTAGATTCAACTGGTGTTTACACCCCCTGCCACACGCCGAAAGGCGGCTTGTAGGGTATTAATGTAGATGTAGATGTAGATGTAGATTAATTAATTTCTTGGATAAGCCGCATAATGGGACATTAGCCGTTCAGAGAAAATATAAATATAAACATTTTATTGATTTTAGAACGGTTGAAAATAAATAGTCTTAATAAGCTAACCAATAAATATTTGTTGCTTTTTGATGCACATGCATAAAGGATACTAATTTTAAAATATTTAGTATTTCAGCAAACTTGCCGATGATATTTGTATCAATTTAATTATCAATATTCTAAATGACTGGATTCTATTAATTCTATCACACCACAAAGATTTTTTGCTACTTTGATCACTCTCAGTATTACGCGTGATTAATTTGAGAGTTTAAATGTAATATTCGAGAGGCAATTATAATTTAATCGTTGATAGGATCTATGACGTATCAATAATGTATTTAATTTAGGATTGAAATTAGATTGAAAGATCATATTTAGGTTTATTGCTTGAGCGATACCAGGTAATTGACGTTCAACATATTCTATGAAATTGACCCGATTGAAATTCTGAAATTATCCATGCAACCGTAAATATTTAAATTAACGTTATGGAATATGATTTGTAAATTTCGAAATTAATTTAATCACCAAGATAGATTTCAACATGTCTCATCTGTACTTTAAAGTGAAAGAGTTTATCACATAATTACTAAAAATATATTCCATCATTTGAACGATAATTTAAATTTTGGAATATATGAAGCCTGGATTGTTTAGTTAAAGTACAGAAGGCCGTTTGTGAGCTAGAGATTAAATAATTAAATTATTATTGATTGTTAGTATATAAAATACATTATGTTTGATTATTATATTATTATTATTATATGTTTTATTATAATTCATTTCACTTGGGCTTTTAAACCGGTAGAGCATTACTTTGTTCCTATATGTTTAAATGCAACACGTCTCAGCTAAGTGAATACGCTAAATCTAATTACTTAGAATAAAGCTGTATCATAAGGATTTTCTTTAATTATTTTGGAATGACTAACTTCAATTCCTGGTCTGATTAATCAGCATTATCTTCTTTCTACGCTTGAAGAATACAAATAAGAAATAATAATTTAATTATATCTTTTAGTAATTAATTTCTAATCAAACTTTACTTGTCGAAAACATTTTGTGAACTGAATGTAATGGTTTCGGCAACGAGGTGTATAGAAAATACTACGAAATCATTTTTATCGAATTTGATTTACGTAGATTAAATATTTGGCTAGGCGAGATTTCCCGAATGATATTATGAAATCGGCATCAATGTGTCCCGCGTATGTTAGATTCTCGATTTAAATTCTCTCCAAATCTCAGCCCATTTTTCCATTCCGTCCTCCTCTATCCCTAATTTCCTTCGCCTCTGAAAGCTTCCCTCAAACCCTCTTCTCGAAGCACTGGTATTAATTTCTGACTTTCAACAAAGTTTTCCAACATCCGCCCTCTCACACAAACACACAAACCATAACCCTCCACATCATCCAGCCATGTCGAATTACAGCGAACACGATGGCCTGATTTGGCATTGGAATAATTAAACCCCACTCCACCCCCCGCTCCTTAACTCCTTTGCATAAGGCGTCCCCCCGATTGCGAAACGGGTACAAAAGCCAGTGACGTCGGAGTTGTAATAGGCAGCAGAGAAATAGGAGCCTTCGGAGGAATGGTTGAAGGATTCTCTTTGGTCCGGATTCCTTCTCTTTTTTATCTCTTTAATTCCCTTGAAAGGTAGAAGAAAAGGGTTGCCTCGTGGGAGGAAGTTTATTAGAAATCCAATTTAATTGCTTCACTCTTGGCCCCTTTCGACCGGGAGTGTTTATTTTTTCCCGGCCGTTAAATGCGTAATTGATATTGTGACGTTCCCTGATACCTACAGTTCCTCTCGATCATTTTAATGAAATAAATACAGTCGGGGGTTGGGTTGCAAATGTAAATGTTTTTTGGGTCGACGGAGCGATGGAATGCTCCCAAAATGTACGCGCGCATGAAGTGGAACCTGGAATGGTATTTCGTAGATTATTGCAAAATTCCGAGCATAATCATTCGGCCTTTTTTTAATAAGTTCGTTTTCTTGCTGAAAAGGGGTGCTTGAGAGGTACTCGCTCAAATTTAAGTCCTTTTTGCGGTGGAAGCAGGTTAATAATCAGCTGAAATCACGAAATGTCGGTCTACATGAAGTGATTTATTGGTCCTTTCTACTCCTGTATATTTCAATGTTTGTTAATTATTATACGAGTTTATTGTTAATACTGCTTGGTCCACATGACAGATATTCCGGAAAAAGGTCTTCAAATGGAACGAAAAAGTATTCACTATTGGATTGCAATCATGATATAAAATCCTGTGCTTGAATAGTGCTTAGAGTTTAGTTTTTATATACACACAGTTCACATCATTGACGATTATTTTATAAGCAGATGAGTGTGCACAACCAGTTTTTTTTAGTTAACTGGTTAAAAGTCGATTTAATATAAATTGTAAATGTGAGGCATTTCTAAATGTCTGTTTGTAAATTATTCTATCCGAAGGCTAAATTGGATTTCATCTCCTCTAGCATAAAATATCTACCAAGTGGTAGTAGAGGAGAATGAGGCTTGCTAGGGAAGATGAGGAGTGAGGTAGTTTGCCATTGCTGGCTTGGTTTGTTTGCTGATTGGACAGAGTGCTATGAGCAGAACATGTCCTCGTGAGTGAAGTACGATGTCACACTTCTCCCAGCATTCCATAAGGAGTGACTTTAATTTCTACCACATCACTCATACCTCAGTAGTTTTCATGTTATCACAGCCTTGAACTAGACTGTAAAGTTAAAGAAAAAATATTGGAACACGGCTGTTAATGAATTAGAGGTTTAAAATTTCCAAAGGCCGTCTTTGTCGGCGTTCCTCCTCTTACTTCCCGGTAGTCAGATAAAGCAAGAAAGGAATGCCGGCCACGCTATAATTGTACCCAAAGCGCTTTTCAATAGCAATGCTACCGTTCTTAGGGGTTATAAAATACAAAGCAAAACTGGCAAGGTGTGGGGTCTGTATTGTGTGGGGGGAGGAGTGGGACTGTAACTAACTTACGGATGTGATAGTTACATTTTTCTTCATCCTGCACTAAAAGATAAATGATCTATTAACCAAGATCTAATAGTACGAACCACTTTTCAGTATGAGAGGCGACAAGTGCACCTATCTATGGAACTCAAAGTACCGTATTCATAACACATATCGCATAAATAATTTCCTTTCCAATCAGAGAAAATATCAATTAAACGCATGCACATTCTTTTCTTCACATATCATTACAGGATTGTTAGTGATTTACAATCTATGAATAAGATATAGTGATAAATTCAAATTAACTTAAGAACAGTGCTTCTGGGAGTTATTTAGAATTTCGTCATAGGTCTTTGAGACTGAAAAGAATTTTTCAATATCTGTATGTTTTTTCCCTTTATTTCACTCTTAGAGCTCTGCAGTATCTTTAGCAATATCTTTTGGAATCGATGGATTAAGTTAGATATTGGGACAAGGGCAATAAAAGAGAAATGATTGATTTATAATGGATATCATTCGAGGAGAGATACTACTTTACAAAGAGTATTCCTGGAGGGAACATGGGAGAGGGGATTTTCGGATCGTTCGTGTATTTGAGATGTTAGTGTATATTATCCTTCCTCAAGTCAATAATTTTATCATCTAACTTTTATGCAATTGCAAAGTGCTCAGTAAGTAAAATAAGCACCACAGTATTTTTATCAGCTTAAGGCAAGTAATATAAACTACAGGCTTCGTAAAGGATCCATGTGCAAGTTATATTTTTTGTAAAAGTTTTTTAGCTCGCAGGTGGATGTAATATCAAGGTAGCTCAAAACAAGAGGGGGTAATCTATGTATTCCCGGAACGATACTTACCCGTTATCGGACAGACCCTGAATGAATAGACGGATGGCTCGCGGCTGAAAAATGCTCTGCTCCACCACTATGCCGAAATGCGTAGGATGTCAGCGAACTATCCCCAGCGTATGGGGTTTTGATTACGGCATCGCTGCAGTTACACAATTGGACTTTCTCTTCGATTCTGAAAGTTGCAATATGTCGGCTGATTGACGACGGGTCCTGTTACGTTTTACGTCATGAGCAATGCAGATTCCGAGACACTCCGCCCCGGGCCAGTTCTTTTTCCTCTATCCCTCGATATGCTCTGAGATTCTCTTAATGAGTTAGAGTCATGTTGTTCGGTGCTTTTAATTCCTCGAATACTCAATATATAAAAAGTTGTATGAAACCGTTCCAAAGTATATATTCTCGAGTGAGGCATTCAGACCTGCTTCGTTCAAATAAAAATAGGCCCATGATAGAGGAAAATATGAAAAACGAAATTGTTAGCTTAATTCGAGACATTATTCTATTTTGTAACTCTCGTTTAATGAGAACATAAAGATTTTTTGTGAATAAAGCAATTATATAATATTGTCTGTGTTCTTAAATTAATCTACACGTGTACGTTTTTATACAAGCGTAATTACCTGAGAGTTTGATTTGTATCTTTATGGAGTAAAAATTGATTTGATAAAAATTGATAAAATATAAAATTTTTGTGGGGAAAAAACGTAAAAACGTCAAGTTTTCATTTGATTTTTGAATTTGAAGTTTCAATACATTGTTGCTGGATTTTTGCAAAAACTTCCCGTATATATCCTCTTTTAAAGTATAATTCTGAGACAGAATGGCAAAAAATTGTTAAAATTATAGGTGTGTACTTAATAAAAGTTAAAATATTTTTATTTAAGTTCGGTGAGCAAAGACTAATGTTTATTCGCCTTTTAGAACAACAACGGGATAATTTCGAATAAAGGCGCAGTTGAAAGTTTTGTGGATGTGAAGAGATTTAAAATTGATCTGATGGTTATGAATTAAAGCATTGATAAAGTGTAAGTAAATGTTTGTTCATGTTATAGTCATAGTGTAATCCGAGCCTGAAGTACATCATAGGTATTTGCTGAACCAAACTGGTAAATAGTTCTAATTCTATTCTAATATAATCTAATTCTATCAGATAAAAGAAAAAATCCGTTTTTGACGTTGAAGTTACAGCGCTATGACTCCATATAAGTGCACAAATACGCAACTAATTCATCCATTAAATGAAATTTAAGATAGAATCCCTCGTAGCTGTTGACTTTGAGACACCGACCAAGTGCGTAAGAAATTTAACTTTTCCGCGGAAGATATAAAGTGAAAGTAGATTCAAATCAGTGACACTTGGTCTGCGGGATCTGAGGTTTGATAAAAAATATCCTTCCCAATCTATTCAATGTAAACAATCCATCGGATTTTATCCCTTTCCTTGTTTCGGGAAAGATAAACGGCTGCTATCGGAACGGAACGCTAAATCCTCATCCTTCTCCCCGAATCTCTCACCTCCATCTCCCTCACCTTTTTCGGATGACGAAGAATCAAGGAACTTTCTTCTCTGGCAGAGAACAGGAGCGATAAATCTGTCAGCTTTCTCTATCCCTTTCACACCTCTGGAAGATCCTTGTCGGTTGACAAATACCGGACTCACCAATATCCGACGCGCGGACAAATGGTTTCGATTTCAGCGCGAGTGTTCCGTGGGATGAGGAGATGACGGATTGAGGGGAATATGAAGAGTGAGCAATTGGGGAGAGGGATTGGAATGGACGGGGATGAATAAGTAAGAATTAGATTAGAAAGGCTTTTTGGTTTTCGAGGAAGGAATTGGAGGTTGGCGGTTAGCCTTGACATTCTACGTGGGGCATAATTGATTTGGGATTGGAGAAGGGTATGATTGTGCGCATCACCTAAGAAAACACCGCGATGAAAAGCAATTTCGGAGGGTTTTAATTCATTATACGGTGTCATACACTTCTAAGAGATCTCTCAATGCTATTAGTTTATTTTTAAAATGAAAAAAATGATGACTTATCATAAATAAATGACCCGTTCTTTCAATCTGTGTTTTTTTTTGAAGGATCACCTATTTTGAGGGGAAACTATCACGGAAAGATTTAAACGAAAAGCGCATTCATACTGCCAGTGTATACATTGAAATAGGAGACAAAATGAAGTCATTATTACTGTAAAAAATGATGTGCATTGTTTCAATTTACTATTATGAGTTCATATCAATGATCACGGGAGTACAATATGTTACTCTCTTAACAGCTTATTTCAATCCCGTAGCAATTATTTCGAAATATATATATATATATTATTTTTGCCCTACAGTTTTTTAACTAAGAAAATTTCGATAGTATTTTTAAAGTAGAACTGTCTCCTCATCTTTAATAACATCTCAATATCACAATTTAACTTTCGTTAACAACTTTAACTTGTTTAGAGCTTTATCGTTAAAATGTTCCATTTGCAGCGGTAATAACAAGTTTGCAATAGTGTACTGTTTAGCTGCGTAACAGCTGTTTAGTAATTATGTATATTTTATCATGGAAACTATTTAATTATCGTATCTTATAGCTAGACGATAAATGCATTGTAATTATTGTATTGCGTTAAGTAGATTATATTCGTTCTGGGATAGTCATAATGTTGAATTTGCTTGTTGAATAGTATTGTATATTATAGAAATATATATTCTTCCACTTAGTAACAGTATAAAATGCTGCTATAAATCTATTCTAAAATACTAAAAGTCTATCCCCATATTGTTACAATAATAATAATATTGCACTAGTAAAATATATCTAGTTATAACCATTAGTAAAATATTGTTTTTCATTTTTATTTATTACTTGAACTATCATCGAACACTTGATATTTTCATTTCAAGCATTGTGTTTTTGGACAATGTGTTATTCGAAATGAGATTCGGTTATCACAACTCTGATAACGGGTAGTTCGTCTCGGGAATCCACTCTTTTTATCCCCGCAGTTTGATTTACGCGATACTTGTATTAACTCCATTTTGCGGGACGCTCTCCCCAAATTATATCCCGCTTTTCAGCGGCAATCAGCCGTGGGGGCGGGGGAAAGAAAGATTATTCCACTCGCGAGCAAAGTTTACAGCGTCGGGGGCCCGACCATAAATGCGGCATCGCCGAATCTCGCCTCCATTTAGTCGGGAGGGTCTGGCCCTAAATTGCGTGAGCCGTAATGCCTTCAGAGAGAGATCCGCGACGAAATTATTCCCCGATTCACCGCGTAACCTCACTCTTCATTACAAAACGGACCGCATCCGGGTAGGGAGGTGCAGAGGGAATTACACCGCCGGAATTGCGATTGATGTAGAAAATGCGACAATCATTTCCCGCCCTCGTGCGCGGAATACATCAGCGCGAATCGCAGTATTTTAAAAATGAGGCATCGCGGCCGACGCCACATATAAATGACTTTGTCGGGCGAATATCTCAGCGTTAACTCCCTGCTCGTGTAGCTGCCTCTTGAAGGGAAATCGCTCGTTTGACTCGGAATTTTCGGGGACGAGAAATTTATGCTTGCCAACTTCATATAGAGGATAAAACAGCAGATTCGAAACGCAAATAAAGACGGCTTTCACAAATGTTTCACTGGATGTGTGGGCGGTTTTGACAAAGTTGGCCTGATTTTTAGATAATGATAAAACTTGTCCTGAAGATATAAAAAATTAAATCTAAGAAAGTTGACAAGTCCTACTAAAGAAGTTCTCATTCCAATGCCAAAAATATCCAAACAATTTAAAAAGAAAATTCGTAGTATATAGTTCATAAATCACTTGTATATATTCAGCAATGTTTTTACCTATATTCTGTTTATGCTTACATATATTATCTCTTGTCTAGTTATAATTGTTTGTAATGTTATAGGCTATATTTTAACTTTTAGTTTTATAAGTTTTTAATTGCATTATTGTATATAGTAATTACTTTTATGCTTTAATAGTATGAATTTAATTGTAAATTATATGATGCACTGCCTTTGGTAGGTTTTTGGGGGTTTTCCTCTCAACTAGAGTGAGTACCAGGCAGGGTAATGTATTTTCTTCCCCTAAGAAAAAATAACTACCACCTGTCTTAGAACCTACTTGTAGTCCTTATAATTAAATAAATTAATTAATAAAATGGGTACCCGAAGTAGCGCAACCTGAGTGCAGTTAGTGCTCAATAAGCACACCCAATAAAACGACTTTAAGCTTTTCTTAAATGGTAAAGTCGGCATTAATAATTAATAAATCCCAAATAAAATCCAGAAAATCTCTCAAAAATCATCTAAAGTGTTTATGAATGTCAGATATTTTTACTTCATAAGCACTGGTTAAACGGATGTCTCTAGGCGGCCTTGTACTGTGGTCCAGTCATTTTATATCCTACGCAGAAAAACAGCCTCTGTAAGATTTTCCAACTTCTCCCGAGTATTAATGTAGTTTTAATCCTCTCATTGATGGAGCTCGATTCTCAACGTAAGATATCTTAAGAACCACTCTCACTTGATGCTCTTCATCAACGGCTACATTTTCTTTCACTTCAGACCTTTCGCCATTTCTTTCCCTCTTTCTCTTTATTTCTTTTAAATCTTTTTTCCTTTATTCTCTCCTGCTTGCTCTTTGTCCTATTGTCATTTTCTCCTATATATTATTCTTTGAAATATCTGTCAAACTTCTTTAAGCAAGGAGAACTTTCAATCTTAACTCCTCCAAGCCCTGTTATTTTTCAGCGCTTGCTTATTTAATCACTGCTTTCTTTCATTGATTGCTCCTACAATTTAGTTAAATGTAGTTAGTATAGTATTTACTACTAATAAAGAATTATATTTACGATAATTTATGAATATATATATACATAATTACTTTCTAATGTAACCTGTATCTACAATGAGGTAGATATGTTTCGAGCTAGAATTTTGACAAATAAATATTGAGGTTTAGGAAAGGTTTTATGGTTTTACAACCATGTCGATATTATTAAACCAACGTTTCTTCTTCTCTGTCAGAGACGCCAGGATTGAAAATAATGACGGGTTTACTTACGGAGTGTTTATATATAATTACCATCGAGAAACCACTCATGATGTTCATCAATGGACCACGAAAGCCTAAACCAATTCACGAATTAATATTGAATTGAAGATTAAATTGAAAAAATAACGAAAAATAAAATTCCTTTGTTTTGATTAACATTGAATACGTCAATTATTTCGTTCAAAAAAATAATTTAAAATATAATAAACATAAAATTGTATATTTTTTTTAATATGAGAACCATAATTGGAAATTTGCAAATGCGATTCTGTGTAAAGTCGTTGAAATTGTGGCTGGACATGAAAATTTGGCAATAAAAATTTTCATTACCTTTTATTGCTTTTTCTAGTTCCATTTTCTTGTATTTTTGTTAACGTTATCTAAATCCTATAAGTTGCTCACTCAAATTCTATAGTTTCAGTAATCTTGCGAACACCAACCCATATTTAACCAACCTTGAGTTGCATCTCTAGCAAACCCTTTTTTGTCATCTCAATATTTTCCTTTTTTATCTCCGTTTCCTCTCATCCTTCTCTTTTCTATGCATAAAGCTCCTTTTTCGGCGCAGCATCCATAATCTTGTATCCCTCTTAGCCTCTCATGACCCTTAACCATACCCTAAAAATCCTCCACCACGACTGTTTCTGACTTACTCCCTCCGAACAAACTTTTATACCCCCCGCGATCTGTCCGGCAGTAAAAAGAAAGCTCCCAATCCAGCGTCCTTTCCTAATTCAGTGCGATGTTGCAGTTCGCGGGGAAAAATCAAGCCCACCCTTTCGTGGGTGCTTCGTCGGAATGCTCCGGAGTCATATTTGTGGTCATAACTCGGTTAATTTCGTTCCTCCAAACTGTTGGCCTAACGTAGAGCTTCTTCCACCTACCGGTAGGTGAAGGTGAAACGGGGTCTCGACAACAAAGAGGAAATGCGGGAACTATGGAGCAAGACGTGGAAGAAGCGTTGAGAGGAGGCGTGGCCAGTGGTGAAATGTTATTTTCGAGGGGAATTCCCAAACTCGGCTACAACACGTGCTTTAGGAGGACCTGTGATTGTTGCTCCTCTCCACGAATCCATCCCACCGCGGTTTTTTAGGGGCTCGAATTTGCATCGACCGTGTTTTACGAAGCGGGGGAGACGCATAACAGTTTCGATAGGTCATCACACGTTCTGCTTGAAGGGCAGTTCTCCGAAGATATTTTTACGGCATTCGGTTCTCATGGGTGCATTTTTGTGAGATTTCGGGCGGCGTTCGCGCCGTAAATGTCTACTCTGATTGCAGCACGGTGCTTGAAATGGAAACAATTTTACGCCTCCCTCATCTTTGGGAACATTTCGCGGAATAGAGGCATATACCAGGAAACATAGGGTGGGGCCGGTTGGATAATATTGTGACAGTGTATTTCTGTCTTTCTACTAGAGAGTTCATGAAATAAAATTAAATTAAATGAAACTATTCACACTTATCTCTAGATAAAATGTATAGCAACAATAAACCTCTCTACTTACAAAGTCGGTGCATTACATGTTACAGTTAGAGTAAACAGAGATGGAAGGATTTTATGACTCTCTTTATTTCTTTCATCTTTAAGTAGTCTTTCACATGTAGTAACGTCGCCGGACGTGTGTGGTTATATTTACCCTAGACTAAAATCCCTTTTTAGGCATTATCATCCTAATTCACATCATGAAAATGTCATGGTTAGATAAATGATTAACGAAATATTAAAAATGGCGAGTTTTGCAGCAGAATTTCTGTTTAACTCCAGTTGCTTAAAGCTAAGACTTTTTGTGTTACAAACGCAACATTAGAGTGTACTACAATGCTACGATGTAGCCTCCTACGTTGAGTTAATGTATTTCTGCAGTATTGAAATAAACTGAATAGTGATGAACATTTAAATGAAGAGCATTGAATTGGAAAAAAATGAACTCGAGGTAGATTATAAACAGCAATTTTCAGAAGAAAACCTTCTATTTTCAATTCTTTAACTGTTTTACAACGCACACCCTCGCGCCGGGTCACAACGTATTCTTAGATAATCTGCAGCATTTTCATCAATTTTGACGGTATAGAATGGTAGATGTCAGTACGTAAACAGTAAGATAACGTTGATATTTTGGTTTCTAACTTAATCTATAAATTAAGAATTTAAGGCATAATTTCATTTGGTTTATAATGATCCTACACAACTACTCGAGGTTTAATGATATATGATTTTATACCAGAATATAATATACGTTTAAGAACATCAAGCGAATGAGGGAGATAGGAATTTAAAACATTTAGGAATAAACGTGTATATGTGCTGTTTATAATTTCTATTACATTTAACTATTACGAAAGTTTTAGTTTTCCAGAGCTTTACAAGCTAGCAAAGCCCTGAAAAAATGTGTGAATTAAAGAATAAGAATATATTTTTACAAAGTAAATCTATGAACATTACCTTTGTTTCGAGCTTAAAAATCTTTGCTAGCATTGAATTAAAAGAAATAACCATACGAGTACATTAGGATTCTCCAGGTTTAATATGGCAGAATAAAAAGGGGAATTATTTCTTATAGTGATTGCCATCATCAATTGACAGCCCTATATTGCCTAGAAAATAATTAGATAAACTGTTTATGTTTGGGAAAATTTTTTATCCTTCCTTCCTTATTTAAGTAATTAAGTAACTATAAAGCAATTTATAATTGAATAACCATCATAATCTCAAATTAATTGTATTAATATTGTATATATTTTTAAAAGCTTCAGAAACAAACGAAATCGGGAATTTGAGTTTCGTTGACACTGCTTACCATACTGTCATGTTTCAATATGTGGGTAACCCTTATGAGAAGAGTTTATTTCTATCAGAGAGGATTTACTTTCTGGTAATAAGAAAAAGGAACTGAACGTATTCAGATGGAGAACCAAACCTGGTGTATAAAGAAGGGGATGTATACGAATACGCACTTATCATACTCCTTTGAATTTCAATTTACTGCATTAAATTCAAGTACCTCAATACTTTTCCCCTATCTTAAACATTCACTATGAAGCAAAGCGCCCGGAAGGTTTCCGTACTTTTTCGGCGTTTTTTTCGTCGAGTTACCCTTAAGGTATCCATTTAAAGTATCCTTAAAGTTATTCCGCCAGACGTGCACACCCTTATGCTTATACAGCCAGTTGTTCGTAGTTTGTAACGCGGAACACGGTCTATGGGAGAACGTAATGGCTTACCCAAGGCTCGTCTGAGCCAGTATCCTTTTACAAGATGTGACGCAGAGGATATCGAATAATAAGAGCACGCAGCTCGTTGAGTAGATTTACGGTCTCTCAAGACATCATCCCATGGGCGTACTCCGCTCCTTGCATCGCCTTTCCAGATTCCTCCTTTCTTACGGCCTTCGTCTATTCCCGATAAGGTGTTTGCTCCCTCTTTCATCTCATTCTTTTCGTCCCTACTGCTGCGGTGCTTCGAGGCTCAACTCAGATATGTTTGATCGGTGATAATGCTTTTTTTGCTCCAAACCCAGTGCTCCCATGGATTTAAGGGAAGTATATCTTAAATTTTAGGTAGGAAAACTTTGAGAAATAGCTGTAAAATGAAAGGATGCATACTATAATGTCGTGAAGGATATTGTATTTGTCTTAATTTTAATCTAAAATATTATCAAAAGTATTATTATTAAAATTACTAGTTTATTATTATGTATATGAAGTACAAGTATATTAAATTCAATCACATCGGCTTACACTTTGTGAAACATCTTAAACACATAAGATAAAATAAACATTACTTCATTCCACAAATAAATTTGCGTATCTATGTATGTAATGTATTGTGGAATAAAGTAAATTTTATTTTATCTTAGGTGTTTAAAAGTATATTATTAAAAATACATAAAGAGCCATGTCATAACGAATTTAATTTAAGGCATATGATTGGACAAAATCGCTCGCATCAAAATTCCAAATATGGAGGATCCTTCAGAAAATAAAACAGAAATCCTCAGTAAAGTAAAAGATATAAAGATTTTTTTCGAGCTCTGTACTTGGTGTAATTAAAGAAGATTTAACTTAATTTAGAAGTCGATTACCATGAAGTATCCACATTGCAATAAAATTTTGAAGTTGCAGTAATGCTTTTCTAGTAGCAATATTATTAGTAGAGAGATCCAAATGATTTAAATTTGGCAAAAAAGGCAAGAGGAAAACGTATCATTGGTTATGTGTGTTTGTGAAAGGGTGATTATTTTCTATTTATCGAGGAGAATGTTTATAATCGGTTTAAATTTTGCATCGTAAATTTCTAGTATTTTATAAGAATTAACAAAAATGAGTACATACATATGAATCTAAGTGGGGTTATGATGCAGGCAACTCCGTAAACAATACGAGGAGAAATCCTTTGAGTTATTGTTTGAATGCGATCTCTTTTTTTGTATGACGAATAAAATTTTATCAACTCCAAATAAAGCGGATTAAGTAGCAGCCAAAATATGTGTCTATTATATTTTTGATAAATACTCAGTTTCATTTTAATTATAAAATTTAAATCATACAGGGTATTTATAACAAATCAGAGACTAATAAACCAAAAAGAAATTTACCCTCGAATATGTCACCTAATTTATGGAATACAATCGATTTAATATTTCTGTTTATTTATCCTCCTTTAATTATTCCTCATCCATATTTTCTTCTCATTGTTTTTCAAATTTAATTGACTGTCATATGCCCAAACGTAAAATAATATTAAAGTGTAATTACCGCTTTCAGATGAAATCCCTTAAATGATTTCATCTCTTGATGGAAATTTACAGCTTACAGCTAATTCATTTTTATTAATATATTTTTCTTCGAATATATATAACACATCATAAAAAGCCGTTTCACCTTCTATTTTTTGTAATATCCTGTACTTACCTTTAGGGCAAATGACGGGCAGATAGAAAAAATATTACACGCGTATAAAATGAGGATCATTTGGCAACAGATATAAATAAAACAGCATATGTTTTAGTTTTTATGGTAAGATATAATAGTTGTGTAAAGATATATCTATATTATAATATTAAATTGTTTTGGCTAAGGTATATTTATGTTGTAGAAGTTAATTTTTGTGGTAACACATTAAATTTTCTATAATATTGAACAGCTTTGTAATAATTTTAAGAATTTTGTATATACTGAATCCTTATTGCATTGTGTGTGTGTGTATATATATGTACGAGTAAAATGTTGCTTGCCTTCTGCAAGCATGTTGATAGCACAAATTTCTAGTTGACATCATATCGGTCCTCAAAAGTAGAAAACGATTGAAAACATTCTTAAAATTCGCTGCAATTTATCCGTCCGGCATTGAATTCGGGTCTCCCTGGTGATACTTACTATGCAGCACAACAGAAGATCACCTCAAGAAATAGAGAAATTTAAAGTTGCTCTGGTATCAAACCCGGGAACATTATGGTCTTATATTGCATCTTTTAGCAAAGCAAGAACTTCCTATCGTTTCGATAAGTGCATGATAAAAAAAATTGAAAAACTACCCCAATGTTTTTATATGGGAGATATATTAGTCGTCCGGCATCGCGCCCGGGACTTTTTGGCAATAGTTCGTATGCAGCACAATAGATAATCACCATCTGTAACTATGTGTGAAAATTGAAGCAGAAATATTTGCTGCAACTGCCTCAAACGACGTCCTACTTTTTACATATATTTCTTATGTGAGAAATATTAATATGCTCTGGCATCGAACCCAGGAACAAAACGGTCTTATCTAATTTTTTTCATAAACCGAGTCTTAATATACATCTTCTATATAAGCAAGAACTTCCTATCATTTCAATAAGTGCATCAAAAAAATAATGAAAAACTACCCCAATATATTTTAAATGGTAGATTTTTGCACCATCCTAGCATCGAACCCAGGATATTTTCTTTAAAAGTCATTAATGTTTTCAATAGATCATAACCATATTTAAAGGTTCCTTGAGATTTGTTTCTCTACCTATCCGGGATGTATTTTTTAGAAATTCCCAAAAATTTAAAAAAATGCATTTTAATGGGAAAATAGGGATTTTGGGGCCTCTGGCATCGAACCCATAACACCCAGGTACAAATTTACCTTTTTCCTGGAAGTTTCAAGTTAAGGCCTATACGCTTTAAAAATTTCAAGTCAATGGCTCTTGTGGTTTATCCTGTGAATTAGTATCCTTTCTATATACCTATAAGTATGAATGATTTCGGAAAAGGAATTATATATAATAGAAGAATGAATCCGGAGAAGCAATTTTTTATAATAGATATGTATTTTTATATATATTATTTTAATGATGATGTTACCAGTGCTATGTAAAAATATTACCTGATCTCTTCTTCCCAAAAATAACGTAAAAGTTTATTATCTATAGTTGCCACTCCAATTTAAATCGAATGAATCAATAAGTAAATGTAAATGAACTCTGGAAACTAAGAACCTCTGAGAATGATCAATGAATCTTGATCTTTCTTGGTAGGGAATTCAAATTGATGCATTTCTTCCCCCTAAAACCTAGCATTTTCATTGTTAGAATATATTATTTACGCATTATATTACTCTTATAAGAATTATAATACTTTCGAAGCAGTATTTTAAAGAAGTTTGTTTGAGACAGCTAAGGAAAAACTTCTGTGTCATATTTTATTTTTAATTTATAATATCACATTGCGATTCTTAACTGGAATATACGAGTATATCACAGAAGCCCCCAGGAAACATACTAATGCCTGAACTACTAAGATGTCTATTATATCTCTATTAGGCCTTTGTTGATATTTGCAAAATAAATAGCTGTTCATTTTTTAACAAATTAAAAATTTGGGATTTCAGCAGCAGATCCTTTTTATGCTAAACACCTACTAGTGATGTTGCATCAACTACTGAATTCCGATCAGAAGTAAATGATTAAAGAAAGAAAATTAAAAAAACTCTTTAAAACATTTAAAATCTTGAATCTCTCTCATATTTTACAGTTTTAGCCGTAATGTTGAGTTGATGAACAAGAATAATACAAGAAGTGATGAGAAATATATATTTTGTTGTATACTGGTGATTTTACGCTTAAAGTAATCTACTATGTTGGGTAAACATTAGTGATTCTGCGAAATTGGTTATTTCCTAATACATTTTCAAACATCCATTACATAAATTACACTGGTTACATTTGCTTAAATTTTGGCCAAAAGAAAACTATTGCATTCAACGCCATTCATTTTATTTCACTGTACAATTGCTTAAGGGATGTAGAAAATATATCGCGAAATTACTAATGACACGAAGTTATACATTTTTATGCTACAAATTTGTACATGGAAGTAGAATTATTTGTTTTTTGATTATTTATTTAACAGTTAATTTTCTATTTCTGTGGTTGCTATATGTGTGATACTTCAGAATACTTCGAGTAATGTTCTCTTTATTTAGATGTTGTCTTCTTTAAGGAGGTTTTCAATCATTTTGGCGAGATCTATTTTTGTATGTGCTGATCTAAGTAGATTTATGGAATTACAGTTATAACGATTATTCATATTGTCCATCTTAGAAGTTCTTCTTTCTTGTATGTTTCCTTCTATTGTTTTTTAAAGAAGTTTATATTTTTATCCCGCATGATCTGAACAAAATATTGTTGTATGCTTGTTTTCATAGCGTTTAAGATTTATTTATCTTTCTTAACACTTCTCATTACCTCAATGTTTGTTACTTCATCTGTCCCACTTATTATAAGATTTTTTTATGCGTCTATAATTCCAAGGACTCTAAATGAATTAAGTCTGTTTTCTTCAACGTCCATGATTCACAGCCAGTAATGCAGAAAATAAATAGTATCTTAAAAGTCTAATTTTTATTCGCAGGATATGATCCCCTCTGAACTAGTGGTATTACACTGAGCAACTAAGGCAGCCATTTGATCAGCACTACTTTCATCATCATCTAGCAAAAGGTAGGTGCGTTGTCGCTTATATCAACCATTTTCCTCCATCCCTTGCCAGCTCTTTCGTTTCATTTAATGGACTGCAAGGCGCATTATATCCTAAATATCCTAAAGCATTGGTCGGTACTCTAGACTTTTATCTTGTCCTCTTGCTTTCTTTCTTAACTTTCTAATAAATATTTTCATCAGCTCACCGTTTTTCAATAATTTACCGATGAGTTTTGTTTTCCTCCATTCTATTTTATCCAGTAGGGTTCTGATTTCCCTTAATTCATTCTATATCTATTCATCTATTTTATTTTGTGTTTATCTGGTTTTGGTGTTCCTTCAAATCAAAATTTCAGCAGCTTATATTTTTCTCTCGTTTCCCTAAAGCCCACTTTTCACAACCATTAGTTTAAATATTCCACATTAAAGCTTTTGTAAATTTATTCCCTGCATCCACGAAGAAGTGGCTGTATGTAAGCAAATTCCTGTCCTTTCAAAATGTTTGTTTTACTTGAGATAATTTTTTTTTATTTCGACCATAATTTTGTTATCATTAGTTACGTAGCTTCCCAAATTGAAGTACTCTTTTGCTTGCCGTATCTTTGCATCTTCAATGTTGATGAATGAGCTTTTCATCATCATCATCATAGTTTTAATTTTGTTGGTGTTAATTCCGAGTTTGAGTATAAAAATTCTTTTTGAACTACATCGAGAATATGATTCGTTTCATTTTCAGAATTTGCTGAGAGTACAATGTAATCTGAAAATCGAATACTGATACTTATTACTACTTTAAGGATCCTTAAAGTGCAAGAGCAAGCTTTACCTTTAAACTACAACTCGTCGGTTTTTGGTTTTATCCTTCATAACCTCTTCTTTCGCCGGGAAGGAAAAACTTAATTATCGGAAAGACGATTCAAATTGAGAGGGGCGAGCGAGGTTTATTTCCGTTTGTTTGAATAGCCCCCGCTCAGCGAATCAAATGGATAGGTATTCCAAAATTCATCGAGTACAGCTTCCGCGCGTAATTTTAATTAATTACGGAGGGAATGTCTTCGCCGGTGAGGGAGCAAGCGGCCAGGGAGGAGAGGAAGGCAATGTTTGTGATAAATTTTCTGCCCCCGGGGTCTGGGAGGATGAGCGGCGGAGGCGAAGTTTTAAGGGGTAGAAAGGAAGCGAGGGGTTTGATCTGCACAAGTGCGAGAGGGGACGCGTATTTGTTGTGCGCGAGTCTGTGTGATTTCCGAGAAGCACGATGCTGACCGATAAAGTCGGATCTTTTTTGCTCGGCTGAAACAAATAAAGGGAGTCTGTTTTCGAAAGTTTCTGTTGCGATGAACTCCGTGTTTGCCTTCCGCGTCCCGAATCCTCGGTGCACTGCGGAAATTACCGTCGTTTCTTTCATAAATTCTCGAGTAAGGAAGCGATGGTCGGGTTTGACGCCCTCCGCAGATGTTATATTAATTAAAATTTATCGAATTTGCCGTGGCGATTTCGAGCCCTCGGAGTTCTATCGTGTAGTGGTGCAGATGTTGGAGTTTGGTCGTACTTGTTTACAATCTGAACTACTTTTCTATGATTCGTTATCTCCGTAATGGCAAGTACCTGAAGGACATTCATTTGCATGAGGATTTACCTCTCATTAGAAGAGTTAGAGCATTAGAAAGAAATTAACGAAGCCGTATTACTATTATTAAGGTTGAAGAATGGTAATATCAATAAATGAAATCGTTAAGACAAGCGTTACTAATATGAAAACATTTTTTTATGTTTGCCTTTTATAGAAAATGATTTTTGAAAAAACATGTTGACTTTTGTGGACGTTGTGCATTGTTATTCAGAAAAGAGCTGTACCTGTATTAAAAGATTTAACTGCCTGCATCTCTTACATTAAAAGACTAAACGTAATTTTTTATAGAAATGATGTAATAAAAAAGAAGTATGAAAATCATATAATGTAATATATTCTAGTATAAGCAGAGACACCTAATTTTATCAAAAACTGGAAAATCTAATTGACTCTAGAATGAGCCTAGGGTGAGAAACGCAGCAGCTACATGTAAATTTAAAAATAAAAGTAGATGACTATTGAGTTAGAGAAATTAATCCATCAGCAGGTTAAATATTTTTTAATGTTTACTAAATTATATAATTTATATAATAATTTAATTAGATTCTCCGGAGGAGAAATAGTTTAGTGGGACCCTCACTCGAGTATAAGCCGAGGGAGCCGTTTTAAGCATAAAAAATGTTCTGAAAAACTAGGCTTATACACTGACCTTTATCGATGATAAATTCTTTGAAAAAATGTAATGGTGTAAAAAAAATCGAGGGTGGAACAGAAACAAAAAATGCAGCCTCTTCGTTTTAACCTTACGTGAAGTAAGGGGACAAATATGTCCTGGCTTGTTACAAGATTCCTTTACATTTTCTCGTGCTTCGGATTTTTTCCATTTACTTCAGCTTTTCGTGACGGAAACTCACGCGTAATCCAATCTACGGTGATTTATGAAATACCTTTCTTCCGGAAAGCGTATATCCCAGGAAACGTAAGCATCAAAGGTAATACCAGCTAGATTTGGCCCCTCAGGATCAAGTTAAGGTCTCCGATATCGCTTCAAGAGGAACGTAAATCCCGGACGCCCTGGGAGCGCGTCTTGCGTGCGTATCCCAACGAGCGCATTACTGGACATCGGAAAGCCATTCCAACCTTACCTTCTTTGATTCCTGCGTTCATGGAAATGTTATTGAGGCTTTGGGAGAACAAGCGCATATCTCTTTCAAAATGTGCACTTTTTACTCAGAACATTTTTCTACCTTGGTTTCGGAAAATTTGGATTTCGGAGGGTATTTTTGGTTTGCAATTTTTTCATCAAATAAGGAAAATGGTTGCTCTGATCCGTACAGGTATTGAACATAATACTATTCACCGCGAGTTGTTGAACCTAAGATGCACCTTTTTACATTCTTAGAGATTCCAATAATCGATCGCGTATTAGACTCGCGATCTAAAATACTAATTCAAAAAACATACATCGCAGAGAAAATCTAACGCTTCAATCATTCAATCCAATTACAATCAACTTAATTTTTACAAAGGGTCATTAACGATTACAATTTCCTCCATCGGTAAGCAGGAAGGTTACCATTAAAAATAACACGTTTCTTTCAATGATTTTCACAATTGTCGTTATGTTTCTACCAAGGTATGAAATTGGGTGAGATTACTCTTAATTCGAAAATGTATGGTATATCTCATTTGGAAGAATAATTTCAGGCTTTTAGTTAGCTATTCAGCTCGTAATAGTAGTAAGGAAATCATATGAGACATAATTTGTAGTTTTTTATTCTCTAAGATTTAATTCAGAGTCCTGTTAGATCACACTATTATTTGGTCTCAGAAAAAAATAAGATGTAGTGTAATTTAAGGAGAAGGAAAGTGCTGGAGAGAGGAAACTGTATGGATGACTATGGAATAAAAAGGGTTTTTCTAAGGCAAAAGAGGGTTGAGGGTTTAATTAGGAAAGCCACATCTGTCTGCTTAAAAAACATCACTAATTGAAAACCAGGTAATTTCCTTAGTTATAGAATATTGAGTGTTTTCAAATGCCGCTTGGACTGATATTTATTTTAGTTTGGTATAGTATGCTTTTCATGTAACTATATACCCATTGGGATTACAATTTTGAATTCAATGACTCGTTTTTATATTTTCTCACAATGAATTATACCTCTGGGCGCATATGAAGGATTCCCTAAATCTTTAAGGGCAATTAAAATAAAGCATAATTTACATAACATGTGAAGTATAGAATCCTCACAATTATTTATTATACGTTATAAGTCCTGAACCAAGCTGTGCTATTCACCATACCATTATTTTAATTTATTCCTTCGAGCACCACTTACTTTGTGCTTTACACAATGCTAATCTTTGTTTGAATTTTATTCATAAGTATTTAAATCAATTAGCTTAAGCAACGAAAAATTCTCATTTATTATTTGGAATAAAATGAATATTTGATGATGTGAAATATGCACAATTAACAAATCTTGTCTTTACATACCGAAACAATAACTGCCCAACCATTGTATTTCTCTTACTTTCTCCGATAAATATTAAAGTTATCCAGCGTTGGTGTTCAAAACCGAGATTAATGATTCAAATTAGTTATTCCGACTGTACCTTGCAGCTAAGTTTGACTTTAATATATTTCCAAATTATTTTCTTATTGTTTGCTTTCTTTGGATTTTTGTACCGAGACTTCGTTTACTCCTTATTATGATGCATTAACTACACATTAAGTAGCTCATGGCAGAGCTTTTTCTATTTTAATAGAATTACTACAATGCCGCCCTCTGTGGTGGAATGGGTGGTGAGCTAGCTTTACCACACTGTCGGGTTCGAATCCCTGCTAACCGGGTTCTTTCGGCAAGGGCATGGTTGTTTTTATTCGTCGTATATGTTTATTTCAGGGATTGTCCAAATGGATATAATTGAGGACACTTGCTCCAGTTAAAGAAATAATAATAATTTGTATTATTACTGCAGGTTAAATATTAGACAAAACTTTATTCAGGATGTGCCGGTCTTTAGCAATCGCGCTCACCTCTGGTCGTGTTGTCGTTTCCAGTCGAAAGGACAGTTTGGACGCAAGGAGGAAGAAGTTGAGAATCGCAGAGGATTGTTATTTCTTAAAAGAGAAGGAGAGGCAAAGAAATGGGTCGGGAAGGGAAGCGGCCTCCGTTCATTAGGAAAAGGGTTTTCTTTTATCGGGAAGAGGTGAGATCTGCAGAGAGATGTATTCCAGGCGATTGCTCCCAGGGATTCGCCACCGGAAGGGGCAGCACTTTTATTCCCCGCCTACTTATGCGAGTCCCTCAACTGCCCGTTCTCTTTTATGGGTCTCTCTCTTCGCTCCCTCATTCGCGAGAGGTAAATCTGGAAATGTATACTATGCGAAAGTTATCGCAAACCGGAGGCCGTCCCATTTTCACGGCCCTAGAATCTTATTCTCACGTCGGAGATTGATAAGAAAGCCGTGGAAGGCGATTCCCCTCCCGTGGAAACGGACGGGCCTCCGCTGCGGTGGTGAATTGAAGTGCGACGTTCGCTTGGGTGTGATTCAAATGCATGTAAGAGGAGGTATTAAGAGTTCAACTAAAGTTGTTTTCAGCGTAAATTTTGTCATTATATTGGTGCAACATTGCGGGTGCTTAAAAGATTGTTTCGTTTAATTTGAAAGGGATTCTTTTTCCTGTACCAAATTTATAAACATATCGTATTGCGATTTTTGAAGCAAAAATATGTTTCCCAGTCATGTAACACGTTATTTATTTTCCTATCTGACCTACTATGACTAGATTCATTTTCATTTAAAAATTTGGATTTTTATTCCATATATTAATTTAAGCTTCACCATATCAGGCAAGATGATGAGAAAATCTATAACAAAGAGAGAGAGAGAGATAGATAATATTGCTACCTTTCTACATATTTATTTTTATTTCATAAAAGAGCAAATTAACAGAAAGAACATTAGTTATCGTTATCCGTTATTTATTTACCTGTATTTATTATTATTAGGGGTCTTTATTATAGGCGAGATTGAGACTAAAAGGTCTTCTCTTCCATCTAACCTGTAACCTGTATTTCTAAAAGTCTCCACAAAAATCCTTATAACCACCACAAAAATCTTCCTGTCTTCGATGTCGGAAATTTCTCCCGCAAATGAAGGTTTCGCTTCCCACCATGGTCTCCTCCTAACCTATTGTTCATTGAATGCTTATGCATATTTTATACATCATATATACGGAGTAAAATATAAAAGTAGAGGCTATCCTAGCTTTCACCAAATATTGCACTAAAATGCTTACTCTTTTCTAGAGTAAAGGAAATCACAACAGAGACGACGGTATTTGTTGGGAGATATAATGACTTTAACTAAATATCTTAATGGAATACTTTAAATGACATACGAGAAATAGTTTTCAAAGGAACACATTTTAGGAAATAATCTAAGATGGAATTGTACATCTAGATTCTTTCCATAGTGGAATACCACACCACCACAATTTAAAGTAAAATCTGGAATCCGGTGCCTAGTGATTGGAATGGCACATTTGTAGAAATAATAATCACTTTTAATGAAAACAAATAAAAAGATTACATGTATTTCAATAAGCGTATTACTGAGGAATTCAAGCAACAATTCTCGGCAAGAAAATCCAATGAGCTGAAAATCGTTGAATCACTTCCTGGGTTGGGCAAACCATTCCTCCGTCTGGACTGGTCATTTCTAAAAATACGGTTCCGCTCAGATTTTAGAGAAAGAAATGAATATAGAGATATTTTTTTTAAATCAGAACCGTTCGGAATTTGACGATAGAGAAATTCCAGGCAATGCAATGAATCAAAAACAGAAACAAAAATTTTGACGTGAATTCAGGTGAGTAAACTTTGGCTTCGAAACGGTTGCATTTCTTCGCTGTGGTAAAAAGTGTATCGAATCCGTGAGTTATCGGTGATTATTATAATTTGCTATAAATTTTCGGAGAAGGTCATAAAGTTTGACTTGAACGGCTTTTGAAAACAGCACTTCGAGGAAGCGACGAAATTCGGCGCACTTTTGGAAACGTTGCCAAAAGCTGCTCATAGAGCACATCCGGCATATTTCGGCGAAGAGCGCTGAGATTTGGAATCTCACATGAGCACCCCTCATGAGCACGCAATTCTGAGTCTAAATGAGGAAAACCGCGATTTGTTCTTATTGAAGAAGAGGAAGCATTTCTCCGAATCAAAATGTGAATAAATCGAAGGATTGGCTAAGGAATTGATGCCATAAACTACCGCAAGTTAGGAATAAGCGTAGGGCGAATTAAGACTCCCTATAAATGTAAAAAATACAACTCAATGGTCTGCTACTAAAAAATTATCCTGATGCAATGAGAAGGGAAAGAAACAAAATCGAAGTTGTTATAGATGTAAATATACTGATGATTACAGAAAAGTGAATACGTCGTAAAGTAATTGGATGTGATGCTTTACTCGAAATAGATCTAATATATTCGACTCTTAGCGGAAATGGAAATTTTTGTGAGTCTTTCTTTGTATCTTTCGACTTTTATGAAGTGGGAACGGTGCTATTTTTACGAAGAGTTGAACAGTGAAAATGTTGCATATGCAAATCTGAATAGCATCAGTAGTCCATATGTACTACTTATAAATAAATAAAAAAAATAATTTTCCAAGAAGTCTTTGTCTAACGAAACTCAATTCATATGCATATTCAATTATTCAGCGTCAAATCCGTGAAAACTGCTGCTTTTTTCGTTTTAAATCGAACTTGACCTATTTAAAGGAAAAAGTACATGCTAGAAAAACTTTCAAAATAGTATTTCTAGAAATCTTACTAAATTAAATATTTGTTTGATATCTGCTAGTATTTTTAGCATTCAGACCTCCGTCCATGCGAATTCTCTTCCACTTTCCAATTACTCTACACCGTGGT
Organism: Sympetrum striolatum; assembly: GCA_947579665.1. Classification (NCBI taxonomy): domain Eukaryota; kingdom Metazoa; phylum Arthropoda; class Insecta; order Odonata; family Libellulidae; genus Sympetrum; species Sympetrum striolatum. The sequence continues at coordinate 86,175,900 of OX388345.1, forward strand.
CTTTAATGACTTATTGACATTTTGTAGGCTTTAATTAGAAAACTACAGCTTTCCTTAACGCGATATTTCTTTAACTGTAAATATGTTTTAGTCACCATGTAAAATAACTTGAAATATCCTTAAACAGATTACAATATCATTCTTCGTAAGTACCTTAACTCATTACTTTGCTTTCCGATTCCTTAATCAATAATTCATATGTCACTTCAGAATGGTATCCTTGCTTAATTGCAAGCTGCTTTGAATATCTAGTAATGTAGTAAAAGTTGAAACAGCGAGGAGTTAAGATGAACCCTTGAGTTATGCTCTAAATTCTTGTGAGGTTCACTTATAAGTTTGTTTGAAACGTCGAAGCAAGATTATAACTTCAAGTTCAAAATGTATATTTCTAAGGTAAGACGACAGCCTTCGTATCTTGTAAAAGGAAACTTTAATGTTTGAAATGTCGTATCTTTTATCCTCTCCTTTCCTGGAACCTTCTCTCTACTCAATTACGAGCCGTATTGGAGCATATGCGTGCACGTCTCCAAGTTCATTTCGCACTTTCCTCCTACGCCGGATAGCGTAATTCTTACTCTGTTGCGGAAAACACTAGCGAGCACTCCCGTTAAGTCATTCCACGAAAATTTGCACGCACATTTAGAATGAGATCCCCGCGCCAACTCAGGGGAGAACGGAAACATAACCTTGGGGGGCACCTTCCAACAGCCGCCTCTCCTCAAGTTAAACAGCCTAATAAAAACATTCGTAATTTCGATCGAATGATAGTAGTTTTTAATCTCACGAGAGAGGATGGGGAGGAAGCGAGGGGGATGAGGAAAGTGGGTATGAGGCAGAGGGGGAGTAGGGTGGTGGGGGGAGTGCACGGTTAGGTATGAAAAGGAGTCTGAAGAGGGAGAAGGAAGTTTCGCTCCCTCGCCAGCCTTCGCCTGTTGAATAATTCACCAGAAGCGGTGGCGTGGGGGGGCACAAGGGTCTTTCGACTCGATGCGAAGAAGAAGAGAGAGAAGTGGATGAAGATGGAGGGAAGAGAGAAGGCGGTGATGGGACATGCAGGGAACTATGCAGAGGTGCCGCCGAGTCCTCCACAGCTGCGCCGGATCCCTATTTATGCACCCTTTACGGGAGAGGCACTGACCCTTAATCAGAGCGACGGGGGAAGGAAAAATGCACCGAAAAGGAGGTGGGGAACACCGGGACCAAATTGTAGATTCAATTGCCGAAGAGATGTTGAAGAAGTAGGTCTTGCCCCTCTTTTTACACCGGAAGGAATTATTTTTTATCATCGGATGCCTTATTTATGTTATTTTCCTTTCGTTTCTTCTCTCCTCCGGAAGCTTGTTATAAAGGATGAGCGTTTGGATGATTTTTTTATTTCTTTTGCCGAGGCGTTTGACCGTTTGATGGGAGGCATCTGTATGGTACCGAAATACGAGGCGATGAATCCTATTATTTTTCTATACGCCGCCTCTCTCGCCAGAAAGCAGAAAAGATCAAGGAGATCATAGGGGTGTATCTTTGGCTTTAAATTATTCATGATCCCTTCGATCATCTTTGCTCAAATCCGTAAGAGGGAAGCACGGTAGTAATGGAGCATTTGAGGTGGTTCGAAAATTGCTCCCAGTCTCCCTTGAGCCGCGATGCGAAAAATCCTAAAAATTATATCTTAAATGTCAAGAAAATCCTTGGATGATGAATATCTCGGATATTTTCCAAGATAACACGAATGATTCGATGATCTTTGCTATATAGCTCTGGAAACTGTTTTAGAACTTACAATCATCAACCATAGGCACAATCATCTCCTCCATCATTAATATTCTGAGTATTATGTTCGATATTTGTTGAATCCAGCTCTTCGTTGTAACAGCATTTTGTTATCTCTTAATTACATTATTTTCATTATTTTATGCTTGTTAAAATACAAGAATATATAATACAACATGCCTCAAAACTTAGGTCGTGAATCTGTTATTCTCTACGATTTAAATAAATTGAGGTTTTGTTGATTGTGCTGTTGTTGTTGTTGTGATGGAATACCTCCATGTTAAGGCCTAAGCGATATTTTAACTCATTTTTATGCATTAATTTTAGCTATCCTAAATTCTTTGGTAATTTTTGTTCACTGAGCAAATTCCGTTGTGAGTGTACTACAAGAAAAATGCTGTTATAGTTCCTAATTTTGTTTTTCTGAATCTATATAGATTACATTCCTCCCTTTTGAAATTAATTTTCTCTTGGGTATCGCTTGTTATGGCACCAGTTCACAGTTCGTATTCTGCGGATGTATATCTACCCCATTTCCATTTCTTTATTTTGCTTTGGAATCGTCTCACGTTATCCCTCATCCCTTTAACCCAGTTTCTTGGTTATTTCTGAAAATAAAATAGAATTTGCATGAGTTATGCAGCTTCTAAAACTGTGACTCCTTGGATTATAATGAGGAATGCGTTTCGATCACCACTGTTAATCCTCAATGGGAAGATTCAAGTAGGAGAAGGAACATATGTTTTTCTTTTTCCATGATGTTTACTGAATTCCTCTTAACTTTGGCAGCCTCTAGCTGGATGTCGTGGAACGTTCCAGAATACAAAATTTATAAGTTCCGCAGCAATACTGCCGCCCTTCATCATCATTGCGTCTTTTATATCGATGCTGACAAACATAACATATTGAAAACCATAAACTTCGATATCTTGTGTGTTATATTTCTGTAAAAGGCGTTAAACAATTTTTCCAAACATTATGATCTCCACGTATGATTCAAGTTTCTAATTTTAGAGAGAGAGAGATGATGAATAGATTTGTTAAACATTGAGGATGCTGATTCTTACAGCCTAAATCAGTAGTGCGTAATCAATGAAAGCGCTATGATTGAACATGAGATTATGGTATGAAGTTTGGGAAGCATGGGACTTGACTTTGAAGCCACTTATCACATAATGATTAATTGAATAGAACGGAACTGTTTGAGGTTTATTTAACGATGTCAGTAGATCAGACCTTATTTGATGCCTAGGAGGCACGGCGGAGAAATTAAGTCGTTTTATGTTCAATATTCTAGTTAATGTTAATAATTTTATTATCCATTAATCAAAATACAAAAAAATATTGTTGCAATTGTATTGATGAAAATGAAAATCAGAAACACTATTCGGCTGACGTTTTTGATAATAATAGCGCCACTTTTTGCCTGTCAAGAAATAATGTTTTTGGTATAAAATCGAAATGAGCCGAAAATGTTTGCATTAAGTTTTTTAACATTTAGCACACTTACTATTATGGATAATTCAAGAATTACTGATACCATTGCACATATTGGCAACAATTTTTGGCATAAATATTTTCCTTCTGGGACGAAATAATTCAGAATGGATTAAGTAGTAAGAGAGACGTTATTTCTCTGATTTCAAATCATATAGATAGTGGGATGTAAAGTAAAGCAATAAAAATTATTTATCTTTATCTTTCAGTTAATATAACCATTAGTGACTAATGTATTACCGTTACCTTCCAAGATTTAATTATTTGGAATGGAGACTGAAAAAACAGCTCAAAAGCCTGTGTACAGAAAGCATTGTAAATAGAAATGATCATCTGCGATGTTTTGCTCTTACATTGAAAAGGAAAATGAATTATTTAAACGATCGAATACGATTCTTTAAATCCTACCGAATCTGCTTCTTTTGCTCATCGTTGAAGCGCCTACGCGGAGAATCTTTTAACAAACTATTTCCCCATCAATTCTTCTATCTATCTTTCCAAATCCGTCCTTCTCTTCCTGCCTTCCTCATCTTCCTTCGACCTACTTCCAGTTGCGTGCATTCTCTGCTGGAAGGACGCTGCATCTCCGTGTATGTATCCGTGTCGCGAGCGCAGAAAGGAACCAATGAAATATCCAAGCATCGCCGCTTCAAAGAATTTACTCGACTTAAAATCTTTCTGGAAATTCCCCGCGTTACCACTATGTCTTTGTAAATTCTTTTCGGCACTTCCGCGTTCCCTTTGCCTGACCTAGTTGGAATTATGTTAATGAAATTTCGCGACCTTGCATATATCGGTCTCCCTGGTTTTATTTTTCTCGGTCCAATTTATAAGCGTAAACTTGCCTTACCGAGAGCTAAGACGGCTTTTAAAGGATTTCTCAGCAAACATTCATGGGCGGATGAAGATTATCCCGCAGCTCTTGTAAATGGAGGCCAATGCTTCCATTTTCTGTTTGTAGAACAGTAATTATAAGCGAAAGATCAAAAGGTATCATACTTAAATATTCCGGTTTGATTTATCCAAGAAATATTTCAAAGTTAATGTTCCTTTGTAATATTGAAATCGGCCATGAATTTGTAGCCATAGTTATATCAATCATACTGTTACTGCATTGTGCTTAATCTATTACTTTGTTAACCAACCATTAAACATTTCGATGTTTCTAAAAATGGTGGATCATATCACACAAGGATAAAGCTTTTTGAACTAGTAGTGCTTTAATAATTCAGTAAAACGAAATTGCTGCTCAAATATAAAATGCTAGGTACCATTCATTTGACTGCACAGTGCTCAATCATGGAATTCTAAAAATTAGTGTTCAGTACTCTGTATACTGCTATTTGATCATTTTATTGGAACTACAGAATATATCTTTCACTTGCAAAAAATAAATTTCAATGCTATAAATCTATTTCTATCGAACCTAGAATGTTTTAACTTTCTACTCTAATATAAGGAAAGAATAATTGGAAAAAAAAATTTTTCTGAAAACCGGTGAAAACGAGGTTTGGAGCGCCGACAAATACATGACAAACCGCCGCCGGTTACTGGATATTTTAAACCTCTAATTAAACTCGAAGTTAAGAATGTTAAAAATCAGTTATATGTGAAGGAAAACGAATGTTGAAGCTGTAAAGGAAGTGAAGGAAAAGATGTAAATGATAAATGAAATGGAAAAAAGAAAAATATAAATAAATTCTTGGGTCATCTACTAAGACATAAAAGTATGATAGGGATAATGTTAGAAGGAAAAGTGTTGGGAAAGAAAGGAAGGGGAAGACCTAAGAAGAAATATATTGAAGATATTCGTACAAGGATGGCAGTGGATGGTTACCGCCAACTGGCAGAAGACTGGAGCTCCTGGATGTAAAAACAAGGCATAGCCATTAGGTAATGAGGATTGATTTTACTCCAATTGTATAATACTTTTCAAATTTTCTTTTAATTTTATCCATGAAACAATTAAAGTATAAATAAAGATGTATCAGCATGACATAAATATGGTTCATTCCGAATATTTCCAAAATTCCATGAATTATGCCTTATGATTCTTCACTCAGAGTACACAGTAATCATGACTCTCTCACAATCTTGCAATTCTTAGTATCCAAAATTATGCTCACAAAAAACTAGATCACTATCTCGTTTAAACTGTTTCTGGAAATGTTTCTTGGTGTTCCCTATTGTAGATTTTTTGTTGAAATATCGCACTTCATTCCTTCTCTTTTACGACTCTATTTTGAGTGTCTACATTCAAGAATACCGTGCTTTCCATGCGTCGTGAATTTACCCTTCGAAGAAATTCCCCGGTATCAGTTTTCCAATGTTCGTTCAATGTGACATTTCAACTTGATTGTTTTCAGCAGTTTCTCAGGAATGACATCTCTTTCCTGCTGTATTCAGTGTTCCACATCTCAGTTCTTCCGAGATATTAGAGGGCTTCCGAGGAATCATCCATCTCAATGCTGTAACAATTTCAACGGAATCCCCAGAGGTGCTCTTCTTCAGTTTTCTCGTTAAGCTTGGCAAAATAGTTTTATTCCTCTCTTTTAATAGGTTCGAGTTAACTGGAAGCTACTGTTTACGCGAAATCTATCTGCTAAAGCTCAAAGTAAATAGGAACTATAACGATACTAAGCTGTATTATGTAGAACTTAATTAGGCCTTTAATTTTATTCAGATATGTCATATGATAGGAGCTCATGGTTTATATGTCATAGAATAATATATTTAAAGTCCGTTACTGAATCTATTCTTAAAAATTAATATACATATTATAGATAGATTTGGACGCGGTCAGAGTGTGTACTGATATTTAGGAGTTATTTAGAACAAATAATTTGCTGTCACATTCCATAAACGTAGAGTACTGAGAAACATTTATCAATTATCCTTTAAATCTTAGATAAGATAACAATTACTTACTTTTATTAGTACAAATGAGAATATAACCAATCATGGACAAATTCCACCATATATCACTAGATTTAATTTATTAATTTTACTTTGAATCTCACATAAAAATCTCTACTTTGCAAAAATATTTTATCAGCCATCATGTAAAATGGAAATTAAAAGAACTTCGTATATTTCCACATTAATATTTACTGCTGTTAGTGTGGAAATGTACGAAGTTTTATTACTTTCCTTTAGAATGTCGTTCCACGAAATCGAACAAGATAGAATTATGATGTATTTAACCTATTTAACCTGATTTCATGGATGATTCGGATATTAATTCTATGCTTAATACATAATCACAGAGTTTCATCTAAATCCGAAGGAATAAATTCCATCCTTTCTTTGGAGTATGGCGTTTAAGTCAAATTAATCCAGACATAGTCATTTTTGGTCTAGTGCGATCTCGTGTCCCTTAAGGAAAATAATTAGTAATAAATTAACTTATAATCGATTTGACTAAATTTCGGTGTTCCTTCGGTTTGTAGTACTATCGGATCGTCCAAAATCTAAGCAGTTCACAGTTCAGTTCACTGCTTAGATAAGTCTTTCGTGGTTCCGTTCTCATCTGCAGGTGTTATTATAAAGATATTTCCTCTACTTTCGATTCGCTTATATATCAAGGAATATTTTTAATATAAGAACGGCACCTCTCCGTCGCTTCCCCATGATTTATATAAATGTCTCGTAGAAGAAATTTCCATCTTGAATATATATATATTTCTCATGCCAATGCCCAAAAATGTAAAAGTTTTCAAGCTTCAGTCAAGATGTATGTAATTATGTATGTGACTATGTGGATAATCTACCATGTACTGTATTATTTTAGTTAACTCACTGATCTCATATATATTTATTATGTATGATAGTTCTTATTCATGATTTATGATTTAATTTTTGTACTTATAAAATATGTATTGTAGTTTAATTGTACAGCCTACGGGAGGTTTTTGGAGGGGTTTCCCTCCCGTCTTTGGGCGAATGCCTTAGAAGGGAGGTAGAGTGGCTTAGAATCATTTTTATGTTCCCCTTAGACGTAGCCACCTGGCCTATATATATATATATATTTATTTATTTATTTATTTATTTATTTATTTATTTATTTAAGTTTACATTGCAAGTTGGCCTTCAGGCCAGGTGGCAACGTTTAAGGGGAACATAAAAATGATTCTAAGCCTGGCATTCGCCCATATATACACACACACGTATATATCCATTACCCATACCTGAATCCTTAAGCAGGAAGAAAATTGTTACATTCATCCAACAGTTAAATAATGTTTCCATCACTCGCCATCTGAAATCTGAATTATACATAGAGAATTAATTTTAAGCCACAAATGAGGACATTCTCAGCGTAGTTGTTTGTTGCCCGGATTTAACTACTAATATGGTATTTGTGGGAATTTAATTGCAACCTTTGCGTGCGTTTTGAGTCTGTCTCGTGAATAATGAATATTAAACCTCTAAGTCCGTCATATGAGAGTTTTCAAATATATATAGGCGTTGTAGTGAGGCTAATAATCTGTCTGTATTCATTTAGTCGCTCGTTGTTTCTGCAGTACCGTATTTGTAGGGCATTTGATGGGAAACATTTCTTGTTCCATTATGCATTTAGAAACGCTTGCAAATGGAATTCCAATTAACATCAAAAGCGTGAGACTAAAAAGTGACTCTAACACATTATTAATTATTTTTGTTTATTTCAGTTAAATGTTTAAACTAGTAATAGAATTTAATAACTACAAAATCACTCGTTAATATCAATCGGCTGAAATATATTATCATTGAAATAGCAGAATAGTTTTGACTCATCACCTCATATTTCCTGCAACGAGGGTTATTCTATAGCGTGGAAGCAAAATTCATCCGTGCGCAAAATTAACTTCGTTTTTGTTTTTAAATGGAATAAATTTTCGGCCTGGATGGACGCGATTCAAATTAGCCTGTGATTCGAAAGTGCTTCTCCAGAATTCAACGGAGTCGCCATCCATTTTTCAATCGCATGTCTTCAGAGATACGAATCATACAGTTTCTCTACGAATCGATAGCCTTGGAAACCATTGAGGGAACTATTCTAGGACAGTTTCAAGGCTAAATATGGTGCGCCGAAGCTGTTAAACAATTACCTTATCCCTTCCTTTCTGATAATTGGATGTTTTCTTTCCTTTTGGAATGTACTGCGAAATAAACACGAAAATTTCATTATCATTTAATTTGTTATTAGTTTATGGTTGTGTTTTAGAAAAGAGATGATTGTAAAATGTTATTTTTAATTTGTGTATTTATTTGTTGAGATTAAAAGACCTGAATTGACGAATTTTATCGTGCTGTCTAAAATGAAATGATATTCACAACACAACAGATATCAATATTAATTAGTGTTGGAAAAATGATAGCAGTAGAGATTCGTAAATAAAAAGAGTTAAATAAATACAAAATGAACATTTATTTAAAAAAATCTACGGAGTAGACGTAGTTTCGTAAGTTTACATCATAACCTCAGAAAATAGTTGGAATTGTACTTATTACACAATATTTATTTAGCATGACCGGTTTCAGAGACTTCTCTCTACGGAAATACGCCTCTTTAAGAGTTGTTATCACCTGATGATGGCAATTATTAGATTAAACTGGTATAAATATTGGGGTAAAAGTATTAATCCTTCTCTTTCTTTTTCATTTTTACTTTCTCCATAAACGTAGGACAGATAAAGTATTGTTTTCACGAAAAAAATCGACATCGAGATTTCAACGGAAATACATGTTTTGGGGTCCCTAGAACACGTTGTGACCATTTTCGGAATTATGTCTGTGTGTGTGTGTGTGTGTGTATGTGTGTGTGTGCTTGTGGGCGCTCTAACGTAAAAAGTATTAGTCGTTTCAATACCGAACTTCATGTATAGCAATGCGGTAGGTGCTGTCAGAGTTGATTAGTTTTTGGAGTAAACCGGTTAACTGGAATTCGAACTTTATTATTTGAAGCTTATTTTCGTTTTTTTTTCAAAATTCCTCCATTAATCTGATATTTAAGTATATAAAGTTATCTACAAAAATTACAAAAAATGTATTTGTATATATCTTCCAAGTTTAGATTGAATCTAGAGTTCGAAAATACTGTCGTAGATAAATATTTACATCTTATATATGGAGAAAGTCATGTGCTGATAACATTACAATTTTTTTTACATTTATTGCCAAATAGACTCATGTCTGCCTACATTCAACTAGCTAAATCATTTTCCAAGAGGCATGTTAATCCGGCTATTGTAAAAAATACTTTCAACGAGTTATAAGTAAAAATATTGTTATATATAAAGTAGCTTTATTTTGCAATTGACTAAGAAGCAATTATGATTACATGTATACATTTGTGACAGTAAAACGCTCAATTATAGCTTGTACTAATTTGTTTTACTTGCAATTTCTTCTCTTCTCTGAAATTAAATTATCTTAAACAACCCAAAGAATATTGCGAGGTTAAGGAAAACATATGCCAATAAGAATCGAAATTCTATGTAACTCTGTATCAAGGTTCACACAAAAGCATTGGAGACGAAATAAAGCAATACTCTCCCGAAGGATCGCATTCGTCTTTCTTTCTACACCCAATTTCCTCTTCTCCTTCGTTAACACACTTCGTCCAACCCTTTCTCCCGTTTTCCCACTTCATCAAAACCGGATTCTTCTCTCCCTCCTTTCGCATCGCCTCCTTTCTCAATCTTTACCCTTCTTTCTTCCCCATTCCTCATCCTTCCCCCTTTTCTTTCTCCGACCCTCTCCTTCCCCCCTATCTTTTTCTCCCCACCCCCTTCCCAAACCATTTCTCTCTCTGAGCCAATAATACAGGCCCTCTCCTAAGAAAGATGGATGGAGACTTGGGCGCAACGATTTTTTTAAGAAGTTTCCCAGTCCGCTGAGCGGAGGAATATATCGAAAGAAAAGTGGCCCAGACTTGAGTGGAAAAGAAATGCGCTAAAGAGAGGTTGGGGTGAGGGATGGGGTAGGAAGGGGGGGATGAGGCTGTAGGGAGCGGAGCATGGGAAAAAAATTGCAGACGGATACGAATCCGGTGGAACGGTTTTGCCGCCGGCGAAGTTATCTTATTTAATTTAGCTTTGCAATATAGTTGGAGGTATATAGTCGGAGGTATGGCCGCTCCGATCTTTTCATTAGATTCGTTTGATTCTTTTCTTCAGCCGTGTGTGTCTCACGGTCGGGAAGTCTCCAATTTCGGTACTTGTCTCGACCGGTGATCGATGTGATCAATGTGTTGGATACTTGGGGGAAGAGGGAGGAAAGGTATTGAAATATTTAATTGTGATAAGGGAGAACAGGAACAAAATTCGAGTACGTTAAAATAATTTTAAAAAGTTTAATTGCATAACAGTCTCTTAAAATTTGTACTTCCGAGATGAAATTCTATATTAAAAATACTTCAAATGTAGACAAGAATTTCTCCACAATTTTTGTTGAGTTACGTTAAAATTTTTAAATTTCACAGTTATTAAAAACAGTTATAAGTCATAACATCGTATATCTTTATATTTTATTTTCTTATTCATTTGTCTGGTTGGTTGGGAATTTACTGTGTACATTTCGTGGAATATTGTACTTCATCTGTCTGGCTATAATTATGCCCCAGAAGCAGGATTTTGGCTAGAGATTTTGCTCTAGTCCCCTAATTCGGGAATGTATAATTTATGGAAAAGCATACATTAATTATGTGTCAATTATGCTGGTGAATAACAGCTAAGAGCACAGAAAAAACACAATATCTACGCCCCACATAGCGACCTTATTAACATAAGATTAATGAAGCTAGTTCCCCATTGAGAGACTGCTAATGTAAATTTGATAGAATAACTTAGTCTCCGATGCATAATTTAAGTTCATGGACAGAAGAGGTGGTTAATGATATTTTTAAACGTAAAAAAACAATCTCTAAATTATACAATTATCATATAGGTATTAACGAGTATTTTCTGCCGTCATAGTCAATTTTCATAATTATTCGCTGCAATGTAACCACATTAAGTACCACAACAATAACAGCATTATTTTTGCTTCTACACAAGTGAGACAATTAGACACCAAATTGTAATTATACTTACCAAATACTTAAAATTATAGTTATAAGAGAAATAGAGAAAATGTATTATTCCCTTTAATGATTTGATCGAGATATAGTTGTTTATTTCATAAAGTAACTATAGCGTGAATGTTTTTAATAAGGATTTTATAAATGTAAACTCATTGTAAGATATACAAATATACTGAGTGATTTCAAGTATCGAAAAAATAAAGGTGGGTACTTCAGGAGATGTATGTATCTGCTCATCCTTTCATCATATAACTCCATAGAATACGGAGAGTATCTTTTCAAAACGGCTCATGAAACCAAACAACTGAAAGTAATTCAGAGAACTTTTCATCCGTTTTATCATGACGAAAACGAATTGAATATGTGCTCCCTCTGTCTCCCCAAACAAATCCAGCTGGAGGGCATAAACTCCTGCGATTCCTTTTGCAAGGGTTTTTGCCAGGGATTTGCGAGAGAAGCATAAAACAAATATGACACAAGGAACTGACACACAAGTTTGTCAGGTGATGCTGAGCAACTTACCAGTTGGCGAAAGAAAAAAGATCGAAGTTAGTGAAAGGTGCCCGTTTACAGACAACTCTCACACCCGGGGTGAGGCATTGCAAATTAAGGCGAAATGTTATGTGCAAACGTATCTATGGGTTACGGCGTTACGTGTCGTAGAAGTTATGCCCTGCTGCGAGATGTTTGTCGTGCGGAGGGAGTTTTGAAGTAACTTGTTATCCTTCTCCTTCGCTTCCCGTTCCCTCTCTCTGCATCCCTTCCCAACATCGTCCACGAATACGAGATCGTTCTTAATATGTAATCCTCCCTTCTCTCGAGGGCTTTTTCGCCCAACTTTTCCGAGAGCGGCTTCCGACGAGAACTCTTCGAGTGCATCTCCCGTATATTCCAATTATTCCTCTCTTGAAAGCGCACTTGTGACTTTTTCATTGCCTTATTCAATGTTGTACGTGTGTAAGTGCGCATGCCGGAGATGAACTGCGCGGTCGTAATTTCGTTTTTTCCCAGCCGTTTCCTTTGTGGCACGGAGGGCCCCTCCCCGCGGGCGATTTTTCCGCCAATTTCCCCATTTCCTATCGAAGTAATTATGCAGTTCCCTAGACGGGCATCCGTTTGAGTGGTGCTCGTGCATCCCTCAAAGACGCCTTTGGGTTTGACGTAAATCCTTCCGAGTCACCGATAACGTCGTGACAAAATAATGAACTCGATATTTTGAGTTAGTCCTTTAGTGCAAAATTTTCCCATCCGAAGGTCGTTTAACATGAATTGCAATGACTCTCTCATAGATATCCTATTTAATGAATATTAAAGGTCACATTAAATGATTTCATTTTAATATAATTAGACTCAACGCGTAGGATTCTGCTCTCTGCTGAAATTTATTATGAAAGCAGCTAGTGTATCAGCATTCAATTTAAATTTATTTATGCTTTGAAAGTTTCAAAATGCCGAGTATGCTAGTTTATTTGATGTATCAAGTGCTTCTTTTAGTGTTTCCCGATAGATCAACGTCTAAAAATCAATTTATATTCCCAAGGAAAATACTTTTGGGACTCAAACCCAGATCTTCAAGTCCTCCAGTCAAGTTTCATCCAATGCACTACTATGCTGAGTTATTTCCACTCCATTGACGGAATGCTGGTAAGCAATACAAGTGAACTTCAACCTACTGGCGCCAACAGAGATCACCGTAAAGCAATCGATGAGGAAATATTCCCAAAATAATCTACGAGGATAATAGTAACGTTACTTTCTTGCTTACAAAGTACTCCGATAACAGAGTGGAACGTGCATTGCAAGGTTTTTTAGTGATTAGAAAACCCGTCTGGAAATTCGGAAGTCTGGCTTCGATCCTAGTCACGCCGAGATCTTTTAAATCTTATTTCTCTTGTTTTAAGCCGCACATCTTTACAAGCCAAGTTATTTATAATATTTTATTATTACCTATTAATTTTTAGCCTTTTCCGAATTCTTGTTTACTTATTAAATTATTGGTAGTTTCTAATTAAGCTTCTTTTAAATTGTTCCTACAGCGAATTTTATTCTGCAACAATTTTATATTCTAACTTTGACTTTTATTTATCCTAAGAATGATAATTTATGAAGAAAATGTATAAGCAATTGGCCAATAGTTATTGCTATTCTAAAATGGCATCATTGATTGAATCATACACTATTTAAAGTAAGATAATTATGATGATAATGACAGTGACTTATATATATGTATGCTTTTTTGAAATTTTATATGAAGTAAGCAGAATGTACATCTTGTTGTGATAATCGAAGATTTCTAAAGCTTAAACAGAACCAAACATGAAGTTGCTTTAACTTGATGTAATTAAAAATTAATCATTCTATTAATTTTTTATTTATACTGTTCAGTTAGATTTCATGTACCATTTTTATTTTTTACAAAATAATATCATTTAAATGTAGCATTTTTAAGACTGGCGGTAAATTAGAACATAAGTTTCATCGCCTTGCAGTATATTACGATACCTTATTGAAGCATTTCCTAAACGATAAAGTTAACATTTATCCATTTCCCTGTATTTCTTCTTCAGAATTCTCATACCTAGTTTAACATTTCAGTTACCAATGAGGTCTTGTGCCATTAGTTCCTAGTATCCGATTATGCAGGTGGAGAAAAAGCTACCTTCAAGAGGCTCGTTACCTGAGATGCTTTTGGAAAACGTTTAGCCATCGACAAATCAAAACGAATTAATAAAAAAATACGTTCCAGAGTTGAATTCGCGACGAAAATGAATATTTCATCGGAGACGTCAATATGTGCACGGTTCAAAATTGGAAATACGAGTTTGAAAGAAGCGGTAAAAAGAAACATTCCGCTCCAATCTGCGGAGGGAAGGTTTGGGAATTAATGTTTATTTCCCTCCGAAATACATTGAAATATTTTCACCGAAACCCTCGCTCTGCAAGGAGAAAGTTTTCCCCGCGGACTGACTCCATGACAGTTCTCCTCGGCCTTTTATTCCCCAACAGTTTCCCACTCAGAGACCCGAGCGCCGCCAATCCAAAGCGAATTTCCTCACTTCTCTCCCGCAGAGCGCTCATTCATCGCATATCGCAGACGACCGACCTTTCAAATTCTTCCACACCTCCCCCACCTCAACACATTTCTCTAACTCATAATATGTTCCCACCCCCGATTCAGTCGAAAGGAGCGGACCGCCCCCTGCCATCTTCCGAGACGCCCCCAACTCATTGCCGAAAACCTTCTTGGACACCTCATTTTCCGCCGATTCTCATTCAAAATCCTTCTCCCCATTCTGAAGGCTTCTCTTTCTGACTTCTTCCAACTTTCTTCGGATTCCTTCCCGTGAATCTTAGGCGAATTACCTGAGACCAGCGCTTCTGCGAAATGCCACCCGTTTTGGTATCGAGAATACTCTAGTCCAAACTTGTACATCGTATGATTCAGATGACCTTAGCGTCATATTATGACGTGGTAGATTTCAACGTAAATGACCACGAATATTGTCACGATCTTGTCGCGGTACCATAGTAAAGTTTCCTTTTGAGCATAATTTTTCCGTCTGTCTGCATGAAGGTAATTTATAGATACAGCCAATGCATACGGTTCAAGTATACATAACGTATTCTATCACTTTCCTATTACCGCGGAGATACAATTTTCGAAGAAAACGTCTTTCACTTGGCTCAAAAACCAATACCATAATGATAGCAGAAGATTACATTTCTGTTTATTTTTATTATCCACGATTGATATTGTGAATAGTACAAATAACTGAATTTTTATAAGCCCTCTATTGTTGAAATCATCTGAAGGTTCGGGGTGGAGTAAATCTAAAAGTTTTTAAGACGATCTAATTTTGTAGGAGCAGTGATTATGCACTAAAATCAATATGGTAATGAAATATCTACGATCCGAGTCTTAAATTAAAGTAGGTCTACTCAGTTAACAATAAAAATGCTAAGAATGATCGCAGATTCGTTAATGATGAAGTTTTGATGAATTAAGATTATTTATGATTTACAAAGTTTTCCAAAGAAAAACGGCCTTGAAAAAAGTCTGATGGGGCCGGGAATCGATTCCCGGCCCGTCTGACATTTTTCAACTTCGTTTTTCCGTGGGATTTTTCATAGGTGCACTTATGTGAAATATACCTTTAACCCTTTCCTTACAAAATATTTGTCTAAAAGTTGAATGGGAATAGATAAAATGTTCGGTAATTTATTTTTGTAACAAGATTTGGTTAGTGCGAAACAAAATTAAATATCAATATTCTTTAACGTCTCTTTAGAGGCAATTTGATAACCTCGAATAAAAAAATTATATCCAAAAAATAGAAAAGAATTTAATTTATTAATTCTACATCATCAAGTATATTTAAAAAAATAGACGCTGGGCACGTTGGACACCCCTTTTCATTCTATTATTTTTATTCCCTCCAAACTCATACAAAACAAACTTACCAGTACGATGAAGTTAAATATTTGTCACTACAATATTTCGAGTTGCAAGGAAGTCGATGCATCCCTTATCTTTGCAAGAGGGTGACTCTTACACGCAATATATATGATCTTATCGCAATATTTACTTATTACAGTCTCACTACCAGATTCAAACGAGAAGATATAATCTAGATGATACGTGAATTCAAGGGAAATCAGTAGATTTTCGTGATAAATACTAAACAGGAGTCCAACATCTGTTAGGTAGTTATTAAAACCTTGATTCGACTTACTCCCTGTGGTATTAATCAAATAAGAAGGGAAAATTAACGACAGGGGAATATAAACTAAATTTTAGCTGTAACGAGTAAAAGTTGTGCTTCTGTTTACCCTCTCATCATGAAAAGTTATCACATTGTTAAGGTCTACACCCACAGTTCACACACTGGCGGTGCAGCGGAAATGAAATTTTATTAGATCAATTCCTCTCAAATTGAGATTTTTCATTACGTATCATTCTTGCCAAGAGATATTATAGAATCATTAATGAAATTACGTAACAGTTTTTAAATTTTAATTGGATATTATATTTCGATGTTTTTGCTGCTGAAATAATACCATTAGCAATTCCTCACTATTAAAGTAACTTTTCTGAATATTTGTATCTAAACCAGAGGTAATATAAGCAATTCTGAAAGCCTCCATTCTTATAAATTTACAAAATATTTGCATAAATTCATCATTTGACCTTTGTTAAACTTTAAGAACTTTAAACTTCCTTAATACTTTATCATGCATAATTCATTTACGGAAAATTATACATGAAATATGAAGTAGTTTAATTTTAACTAAATTTATTGTTTCAAAACAAAGAAATACAATAGCAAATGAATCATTACTACCCTTACGACGTAAAGTAATAAGAGTTCGTATTTTATACAGTTCACATTATTGAAATTTAGTAATAGGTCTAGTAGTTATATTTTCAGTAGTAAATAAGGTTGTAAACACATTTCATAAAACAACCAACTCAAAAGTTAAGAGGTCGTGTCGTGACTAAGGGTCGTGAAAACAGATTCTTTATTATTAAGTAATTATGTAGATGAATTTGAAATATCTGCCCTTCAATTTTCTCAAAATATTTTCTGTAATATTTAAGCTATCTAAAAATATCCTTATCACCAAATATGCCTCTTGAATGTAAATTTGTATCATCTTTCTTTGAATGATTGACTGCATTAACCTCTTTCGGCATTAACGAATTTATTTTGATAAAATAACTGCTAGATTTTTTGTTCACTCCCTAAACTAACCTTGCCCTTGTTGATTAACTCCGTAGACAAGTGTTGATGCTGACATTTATTCAAACATGAGTTTTTATTGATACCAATAGAATCTCTTCATATTTCACTGTAATGAAACAATAGTATTTCATTTTATGAGAGTGCGTATATCGGGAAGGCAGTGATCCTAAAATTTTCTACCCTTGGCCTTGAAAATAATTTTTGTATGGGAATAGTCTCCTAAATTTATACCCTAAGCTGAGGATGAATCCGAGAGGGAAATTGAATTGAATAAATACTCGTGGAATGTGGAGAAGTAAGATTTGTAATTGAAATGATGATAGATTAAGGTATGTACATCGGTGAAGACTACAGATACTACTTTTCGGCTTAGGTCCGAATTTTAAGACGGCACTCGAGTGGTCACTAGCACTCAATGCGTCACGAATCTACACTCGAGTGCTCCCGCCTAATTTTTTGTCGCTGATTGAGTATGAGTATGCGCTCAGATTGTGAGTGTTGTTGTAGGTACACTCAAGTGCACTCCGAGACATTTGTAAACAAACAAGATGGGGTAAGATCTAGCCTTCAGTTGCCGTCTGAAAATTCAATTATCTAATATAAAGGTTAAATCACAGATTTTCCGCAAGAAACCGATTCCGTCATTCTTATTAAGCCAGCTTACTTTAATTAAGATAGTATTTGCAGCCATCGGAAAAAATATCTATTTAATAATGAGAAGTGCAATCCAATTCTCTCTTCTCAAATCGCATGTCGAACTTCCCTCGCAGGAAATGTCATCGATACGTCATCTAAGTAGCACTCGGTTGAGCCGAGTTGAGTTGCTGAGTAACGATTCGACACATTTGGCTGAGCGCAACTCGGCCCAACGGAGTGAAGACTCGGCACTTACTCGAGTGTCGTCTTAAAATTTTGCCCTTAAAATCTAGACCAGTCACCAAAACGTATGCTTAGTGGAAGTAATCATAATTTTTTTTAATGGATTTTAAAATTATTTTAAGGAGTCTAAAGACAAATATAACTGCAATATTGTGATTTGAATAAAGAGATAAATTTCATATGCCCAGCAAATTAGAGAATATAAAAATAATGGACAACAAAACTTCTGATTCTCATAGACGCACAAGTTCTAACTAAAAGGCACAATTAAGCATAGGTAAGTGATGTATTTGCTGCTGAAGCTTACAGAGTATAAAATCAGATAAAAATGATCTGCTGTGTTGCTTGCATTTGATATGGTGCATAACTGCCTCCACGTAAGAGGGATATCGGTCAAAAAAAATTATATGCAATGAATGCATAGTCTGCATCTCTGCTTAATTAACTATAGGACATAATTTTTAATTTCGGGTACCTCTAAGAAGAACATCGAAAAGAATTTTTCCTTAAACTTAATTTTCTAATGACTTCGACGCGACATTGCACGGAGGATATCTAGCAATTTTGTGGATGAAATCACCACTCATGTGTTTATTTGGCATTAAAGAGTGGGGTATTTTGGTTAAACAGACAGATTTTCTTAAGAGGAATCTGCTTAGAATGAATTAAAGGGTCAAAGACACGGAGAGGGAGCCTTTGATAGGATAAATTGGTGTTTAAGGAGGGTATCACTTCGAATCACGGGCTCATATCAGCCTCTGCCAAATGAGTGGCAGTTGCGGAATATAAGCGGTACTTTTTGAAAATAAGGACTTTTCTGACGTAGGCCCGCAATATGTATGTGCGTGGTTACACGTCATGTTCTTCTTCCGGTGCACAGCGATGTTTATTGATTACAACTGTGGAGAAGCAGCTTTCCTGTGCTATCTAATTCCTAAATGTTTATTGAGAAGGCCTCGTGTAAAAGTTCTCACAAATAAAAAATATCATGGACTGCTATAACGAATTAGTTTTTGTCTTGAGAGGATCTACTAGATATCGATGTTACTTTCCTCACCAAAGAACAAGTTGTAAGATCAGCAGCGAAATACCTCTTGATCAATTTTCTGGAGTTGTAAAATTAGAAGTTACTAATTAACGTCTAGTTACTATTTTAACGTCAGTATACATTTTTAGAATCCTTCTTTTAGTTTCTTATGTGAAATTTATCGGAGCCGTCTTTCTCCCAACCGCTTGCCGATTGGCAAATCATAGTGTATCAATATATATGTCGATGAATATCATCATCAGCTTCAATGAATATTTCTAACCTGTATGTGATAATATTAGTTAATTAATATCATGAATCAAAATTCCAAATTTCTATTAATATTTACCTGTATTCTCGTTTATCTGATGTACAACTAAAGATCTTTGAGAAACTAAATGATCTTCTTCAAAGCAATATTTCATCTTTATGATGAGTGAATACTTGAGGCATTCTATCCAAATGTATGCAATGAGATTTGCCCCATTAATGAACAACCCGATACCCTCTGTAACCTCATCGCAGTAACAGCGTTATCCACCACATGAATTTAATTTCCAAAAGTGTTTGCCTCGACGAAAGCTTGCACGACGATGAAAATGACGAAACCTTCTCCAGACACCATCAACGCACCAAAGGTTAACATCATTTGAGACTTTGTGCTTTTTTTTTGATTGGCAACCCTGCCATTGTTTGCGGTGAAGGAAGGGAAAGAGTTGGAAGGAGAGAGCCCCGTTTTAAACCTCTTTCCCCGCGGAAAAAAACACCAAACCCTGCATCTATGGAAAACAGAGGCATAGCATATCCTCCCATTTAGGTGCGAGTGAAAATACCGTCCTTCGCTAAATTTTTCCCGAGGAACCTCCTCTCTTTGCTCTTCGAAGCCATAAATCAAAGCTACGCACAACAAGGGCACGCGTGTACACGCGTGGGATGGGAGGTGGGCGGAAGGCAAAGAGGGTCTGAGCGAAAGACGACGAAGCACTGTTTGCCATGTTAATGGAAGGTTGTTCCGCCTGACTCCTTTAAAAAAAATCCTCCTCCCCCCTTTCCCTCTTGTCCTAGCCTTGTTGCTTCGTCATTTTCACTCATTCTCCGTTCGTTAGCCTCTCAAACAGGGCTCGGGAGTTGGAGAGACAAGATGGAGAAACCAATTTTTCTTCTAGCTGGAGTTCTCGGAACTCTTGCTTAAATGTCAGGGTACGGATCTGAGTTGAATTATTTTTCCTCCTACGAAAACAGTTTCCTTTAATCTTCCTTTAAGAAGTTCCTTGGGGCGATATTTGAACTTACAGGATACGATTTTTATCCTTCCTCAAACAAAATATAAATCAATAAATTGTTAAAATTACAGTTATTAAAAGATAAACACGAATTATCATTCGATTGACAAATTTATAATGGATAGTGATGTAGATGCCCAAAATTATTTATTTTTTTGGTTTCCTTTTTAAATTTCATTTGATGATATACTATTTAAATTCTTGTTTGATTATAAGAAACGCATCTTTATTTTAATGAAACATGCGAACGAAACTCATCTAAATCGATCTGAATACTATGTAACAAAGAGACAGATGGGTATCGTTATGTGCTTATAAATTATCTATTACCTATATTACCTTATAATAATTACTATTATTATTACCACTCTTTTAAGGGTAGATTTTTAGATCAACTATTGGAGTACCAAAGTGCAGTAAAATCAAATACATACTTCAAGTACATTAGTAACAGTTGGTGCAGAATACTTCAAAAGATGTAATCAATGGTGGACAGAAAATGGATGAAAATACATTTGTTCTGTCGAGCAAACCAATATTGTCCTTTAAATTTACGTTAAAACCCTCGAATAGATTAATCCGGTAATTTATTACCTAACAAAAACGTAAAAATACATTCATACATAGTAACTATTATTTATATCTACCAGGAACAAATCAAACTTTCAAACTTATAAAGAAAGGAATCTAATGATTCGAGATACTTGCGAGAAGAAGTGAAGACATATTTTGGAGTCAATTAAAATGGAGAAAAGAACTGAGAAGACGAATAAGTAATAGATTTCATGTCTAAAATTGTAATCGATTGACGGAGAATTCACATACTTGATATCCATCCCATCTTAATTGCATCCAACGAGGCATTGTTATTGATCTCAATAGCTTAGATATCGTTAATTTTTCTTCGTTGTAAGCCACCGATCCAAAATGATGGTTTTAAGAGTCATGTAAGTGTAATTACCATATGTATCTTTTCAAATTTAGCTTTATACCTCATTCAATTCGTGAATATGAGTCAAATTTTCTTCTTGATCCAGAGTCAGAATTGATATAAATTTGATATCCGCATAATTTTATTTTAGCTGTTCCGGCAATGGAAACTTTGTCGATCAAATACCACTGCGGATTAGTTTGATGATTTCTGATTCGATTTCAGTGGCGGCTTCTAATTTTCTCTCTCACCATCAAAGTGTATTTTCTCACACTTTTGCTTTAAACCCTTCAAGGAATTACTGAGGAGTAATGGTGGGTAATGTTGAAATATGTTCAAAGAATGTTCTCAAAGATAAATTTTAGGAAGTCTCAATTATCTCCAATTCAGTCATCACAACAATTTGCTTGTTGGTAAAGTTTATGATCAGGATGTGTCCTAATTTAATAAGTATTTTAAGAAATTTTCTTACATTTACTTTCAGTTAAACAAGATTTTAGCGTTAGTTTTCCTAATAACAGAATTTATAATACTTAGAACATAATGACTCTATAAGGTAATGTATCGAAGTTGAAAAACGTTTTCCAGAACTTTTTAAGTCTAATTCATCTTTAAATTATACATCCAATGTCATCCCAATCCATTTTTGTGGAATTAAGAATATATAAACTGTAAAAATTAAATAGATTTACATTTTGATCGTGAGAAACGATAGTGCGAAATTCAGGTCCTCTATTTATGAAAAAAATAGTATGGTTAGGTGAACAACGCCACCAGTAGACGTAAATGGGAAAATATTAACCCGACTAGCCGATAAAAGGTAACGTAGATCGCTTGAAATTAAGGGTTTTGTCTGTTAAAATATATCATATTTAAACTATCAAAACTTTCTCATAGTATATGCATAGAAAATATGTCATCTATTTTGCAATCAACATTTCATCAAACCAAAATGATACCCACAGCTTAAGCTCATCCTTGTGTTTCATGATATTTCATTTTTTCTCAAGAAAGACTAAGAACTTCTACATCTAAGTGTGGAATAAATGCGGAAGACTAAACATGTAAGATAATTGCGCTTTTCTAATTGGTTCGGATGCCGTTATTCCGTAAACATACTGGAAAAGAAACGAGCCTTCTGTCGGACAAAAACTCACTCCACCTTTCGAGCGACAGTGACGACAAACTCCTAGATATGGCAGCTTAAAGGGACCTATAAAAGGGCATCCAAATTAATGTTCATATAAATTATGATTTATATGGATAACTGCATAAATATTTATGACAGAAGGAAGGGAAAAAGTCTTTGAAGAGGATCGAGAGGGGAATGGATGATAACACGATACACATCCTATCCTTTTCCGGAGCCATAAAAAAGTTGTCCTCGTAAAAACAGCCTTTCATCCGCTCAACCCCTTTCACCCTTCAAGGACGCAGAACATTATTCACGAAGGATAGAACAAGGTTGATGCAATTATCATGCCGAACCAGATGCGCTCTACCTGAGAGCCTCTCTTTGCCCTCCTTTGGATATCCAACTTCAATCATATATTTCCGCACGACTATCTTCGCCTCTTACTCTTGTTAGTTCGTACACATGAGCACCCATAAACATTTCAATTACCTATTTCGTGTATACTCTCTAAAAATCGAATGAGCTCGTAGTTTCTTCGGGATTGCGATTCTATACTCTATGCCGCCCGATTAAGTTCTTCGTTGATGTTGTCTATTCCCCTATTTTCAGCTGTTTGATCTCTCTGTTGCTTATAAATTCTTGATATGTTGTATTTAATCTCATTTCACTAACACTTCCTGAAACTTCTGCAACATTCAATTACATGCATTTACTATTGTTACTTCTTCAGCTATGAACCCTTTATCATATGATAATTTTCTGGTTTTGTTTTATCGTTACCGTTTCTTGTTACAGTCCATGATACTATAATTCAGTCTACGTTTTTATCCAACCACTTTATCATTCTCTCTGTCTTTGTTTAATTATTTCCTCGAATGCCCTTCTTTTTCTTATCATCTGTTCGTAGGTATTTCAAGCTACAGTTTCTACGACTACTTTATCGATATCTCTGCCTTTATAAAGCTCTTTCAAGAGAGGTGAAAATATATTTTCACCTCTTTCACTTATAATTTTCGTATTAATTCTGCATCATATGTTTTTTTTCGTCACAAGTTCATTCTACTGAGCCATTTGAAATAATAATTTGTATCTCTAATTGTGTGCCATCTAATCCTAATTATGCATTTTTCTCCAAAGACAAAGTAAATATTTCAGCCTTAAATTATCAACATCAGCGCCTTTCCATTCATTCCCGATTTTGATTCCTCTCTCCGTTTCATTCTTTTCTTTTCCTATTTTTATTCCATTTTATTTTTCTCGTATCTTTCTTTCGTCTTCTTTATCCGCTTTCATCTTTTCCTATCCTCTCCCCTTCATCCTTTCCTTTCTTTCCCGTTACGAGTGCTTCCCTTAAGAATTATCTTCCGCCGTTGAAGACCACATCCGCTGGTCCAGTCGATCCTTTTCATCCTCCTTCGTCTCTCTCTTCTGTCCCTTCCTCCCTCACACACAGGATCCTCACTCCGAGCGTCTCACCTTTTCCCAGAGCGTCGCCTCGTGAATATTCATGACGGGACATCTTGTGTGTCGTATTCTGAATGTCGGGGTCGTTTTGCTCCGACCGAAGTCTACCTCCGCTCTCTTTTTACCCTCTCTCTAATTCACCGACCACCACTTCGTACCTCTGTTTATTTCTGCCTCCTTCCCTCGTTTTTCTCTGTCTGAGTTGGAATTATTTCTTCAGATGTAAAGTACGTTCGAGCCCCTCTCCTAAGATGAGCCTAATGCATATTCTCCGGTAAATAATGCTAATCGGTTGTAATAGTTTATGTGTTGATGCATTAACTGACTTTTTCAATTTGGGTTTAATAAAATTAATTATAATTATAAGATACACAAACTTCTGAAAATTTGTTTTAATAGAAAGGGATGAAGATACCTTGATAGAGCACCTTGCAGTCATTGCTTACTTCTGAGAATAATCTCACCAGTAAAGAATGTTAGATATGACTGTGAGAGATATGTGGAAATAATTAAGAATTAGATGAAGGAACATTTACGTCGTCAATTCAGCCATAGAGTAAAATATATTGTATTAATATTATAAATTTCGTTAATTTTTTTAAGGCAGTAAATTTTACGAGTGTTGAAACACTTTTTTTTACAAAGCATAGCATCGGACCAGTTTTATATATGAATTACGAGACGTGTAGCACTAATATATTTCATATAAAATTAGGAAGTGGCTAGCTCCTTTGCAAATCATGAATCTAAAATTCGAAATTGTTCCGTATTTTTTCGATCAGGTGTGGGAAACGTAAAATGGAACTGAAGATTATGAACTTAAGATCCCAATACTTTAAATTTTGAAATGCCTATTACCAATTGTTCACTTTTACCTTAAAAACAGGTTCAAATTAATGAAATAACGACTTATGTTATAGATGCAATCCTTTTTAAAGTAAATGATTACCCTAATCATTAAAGAGCGCAGTTTAGTCTGACACTCGTTCCCCCGGGCGCCTCTTGTTCCTTTCAGTAACCTGCACTCCCACGCCGACGTCTTACCAATCCGCCAAAGTCCTTGTGCCGTCGCAGCTGATGCCTCCGCTTCGTTTGTCTGCATCTCCTTCAACTCCTCATCACCTCATATCTCCCTCTCGATTCGCTCGCCCGTCCGCGAACGTTTGCGTGTGTGTTTGGGTGTTTGTAAGGGTTCAGAAACAGTACAAGGAGACTCTCGCCGACCCAGTAAACCCCAATTAACTCCTCCAATTTGGGGAAGGAAGTTAAACATGGTGGTCTCTCGGGAAAGGAGAGAAGGGTTGGATGGGAGTGTTGGTGAGCACATCTCTCTCATAAAACTTCTCTCTCGTCTTATTCCCACTCATAAAATTCCCCATTGTTCCCGAATGACACTGGATTTGATTTAATGAACCTTATGCGGCTCGCAATACATTCCGTGGAATTTTCTATGGCTCCTTTTTTCATATGGAGATCTAAATACGTTTAT
This sequence comes from Sympetrum striolatum, assembly GCA_947579665.1. NCBI lineage: Eukaryota > Metazoa > Arthropoda > Insecta > Odonata > Libellulidae > Sympetrum > Sympetrum striolatum. The sequence goes on from OX388345.1 coordinate 86,201,181, forward strand.
TTTTAGTTGCTTATTAAGTTCCTTTGTAATGTAAATTTCAATTTGTCCTTTTAATTTAACTTGTGTTGTACTATTTATTTGAGTATTCAATTACTTCTTTACTCTGAAAATTATGCTATTCATTTTTCTGTCAGATTTATAGAAGAATATTTACCAGCGAATTTGGTTTATCTAATATAACCTACCATAGAATATGTAGCTTTAATCGTGCGATCTTTGGCTCATAATTTATATTTGCTCAACCTCAGAAGTCATCTCTGTCGTTCAAAGAAACGGATAAATAGTTACGACTCCGACCGTCTGATTGTGAGCGACCAGTTTCCTCTTTCCGCTCATTCTGCTGCTTAGAGACCAAATGACTCTCCTCCGGTCAAAACGAAAAAGGTTCCTTCAACGAAGAGAGCACTGGAGATAACTTTTTACTTTCTCCATATACGAAGTATAGAGAAAGTATTGTTTTCATGAAAAAATTCGACTTCGAGATTTCAGCGGAAATACACGTTTTGGGGTCCCTAGAACACGTTTTGACCATTTTCTGAATGATGTCTGTGTGTATGTGTGTGTGTGTGTGTGTGTGTGTGTGTGTGTGTGTGTGTGTGTGTGTGAGTGTGTGTGTGTGTATGTGTGTGTGTGATAATGGGCGTTCTAACTCGAAAACTAAAAGTCGTATCAATACCAAACTTCATATATAGTACTGTTGTGTGTGCTGTCAGAGTTGATTAGTTTTTGGAGTAAATCCGTTAACCGGAAGTCGAGCTTTATTCATTAAAGCTCATTTCCGGTTTTCAAAATATCTCCATAAATATGATATATACGTCTGTTGTATTACTTATAAAAGTTTTAGATAGTATAATTTACTATAACTTTTGTATTTAACATATTTTTGTATCACCGGTTCATTAGGAGTTATTCGTGAAATACTGATAAACCGGAAGAAGATGATTATGTACTTTGTGGGCGCTCTAACATGAAAACTATTTGTCGGATTAGCACCAAATTTCATACATAGTACTTTTATTACAGTCGTTAGAGTTGATTAGTTTTTGGAGTAAATCGGCTGACCGGAAGTCGAGCTTCATTCTTCAAAGCTCATTTCCGGTTTTCAAAATATCTCCATAAATATGATATTTAGGTATATACTATTATTTATAAATGTTGTTGAAAATTTAATTTACTATAACTTTTGTATGAAACATATTTTTGCATCACTGATTGTTTAGGAGTTATCCATGAAATACTGTTAAACCGGAAGTTGCTGATTATGTACGTTGTGTAAAGCTCATTTCTGGTTTTCAAAATATATCCATAAATATGATATATTGGTATATTGTATTCCTTATGAAAGTTTTAGATAATATAATTTACTATAACTTTTGTATTTAATATATTTTTGTATCACCGGTTGATTAAGAGTTATTCGTGCAATACCGATAACCCGGGAAGTAGCTGTTATGTCTTTTGTGGGCGCTCTAACATGAAAACCATTCGTTGTATCAACTTTAAATTCCACATATAGTGTTTTTGTTGGTGTCGTTAGAGTTGATTAGTTTTTGGAGTAAATCGGTTGACCGGAAGTCGAGCTTCATTCTACAAAGCTCATTTCCGGTTTTCAAAATATCTCCATAAATATGATATTTAGGTATATACTATTAATTATAAATGATTTAGAAAATTTATCTTACTATAACTTTTGTATGAAACATACTTTTATATCACCGATTGTTTAGGAGTTCTTCATGAAATACCGATAAACCGGAATTTGCTTAGTATGTACATTGTGGGCGCTCTCACATGAAAACTATTTGTCGTTTCAACACCAAATTTCATGTATATTACTTTGGTTGTTGTGATTAGAGTTTATTATTTTTTAGAGTATATCATTGAACCGGAAGTTGAGCTTTACTCTTCGAAGCTTATTTCCGATTTTGCAAAATACCTCTATAAATATGATATTTAGGTATATACTATTATTTTTAAAAGTTTTAGAAAAATAACTCTACTACACCTTTTGTATTAAACATATTTTTGTATCACTGATTGTTTAGGAGTTATTCGTGAAATACCGATAAACCGGAAGTTGCTGATTATTTACTTTGTGGGCGCTCTTACCTGAAAACTATTTGTCGTATCAACACCAAATTTCGTACATTTTATTTTGGTTGGTGTCATCAAAGTTGATTAGGTTTTGGAGGATATCGGTTTACCAGAAGTCGATCTTTATTTTTGGAAGCTCATTTCCGTTTTTGAAACATTTCACCATTAAACCTTAAGTAGTCTCGTGGGGTCAATGTGACATCAGGCGCTATATTGCCGTCGGGATCACAGAAACTAATGAAGATATTTCAACCAAATTTTCGTTTTGTAAAAATGTTGTCCATGTTATGATTATCTGAGGATTTTCTTAATGTCAAGTTATAAGAAGTATGCAATTTTAGCAGTGCTACCAAATTTACTGAAATAAATTTTAATAATTATCTAAACATTATTTCAACAATTTTTAAGCACCTATACATAAAATAATTCATAGGTATTTTAAAGATTTACTGAATATTTTAGGAATGAATCTATAATGTTTAAAATGCTATTACAGTTCACAGAATACCTTACTAATGCTCACTGAGTAAATATGTGTTGATATAGTTTCAATATAGTAACAAAGAGCTACGCATTAATTTGTTTTTTTACTTTCTCCATATACGAAGTATAGAGAAAGTATTGTTTTCATGAAAAAATTTGACTTCGAGATTTCAACGGAAATACATGTTTTGGGGTCCCTAGAACACGTTTTGACCATTTTCGGAATGATGTCTGTGTGTGTGTGTGTGTGTATGTGTGAGTGTGATAGTGGGCACTCTAACGTGAAAACTATTGGTCGTATCAATACCAAACTTCATGTATAGTAGTGGTGTGTGTGCTGTCAGAGTTCATTAGTTTTTGGAGTAAATCGGTCAACCGGAAGTCGAGCTTTATTGATTAAAGCTCATTTCCGGTTTTCAAAATATCTCCATAAATATGATATATACGTATATTGTATTACTTATAAAAGTTTTAGATAATGTAATTTACTATAACTTTTGTATTTAATATATTTTTGTATCTGCGGTTGATTAGGAGTTATTCGTGAAATACTGATAAACCGGAAGAAGATGATTATGTACTTCGTGGGCGCTCTAACATGAAAACTAATTGTCGGATCAACACCAAATTTCATAAATGTTACTTTTATTACAGTCGTTAGAGTTGATTAGTTTTTGGAGTAGATCGGTCACCCGGAAGTTGAGCTTCATTCTTCAAAGCTTATTTCCGGTTTTCAAAATATCTCCATAAATATGATATTAAGGTATATACTATTATTTATAAATGTTTTAGAAAATAAAATTACTATAACTTTTGTTTGAAACATAATTTTTTATCACTGATTGTTTAGGAGTTATTCATGAAATACTGATAAACCGGAAGTTGCTGATTATGTACTTTGTGGGCGCTCTGGGCTCTATGGGCGAAAGGCGAAATTCATCTTTTTTCATCGAGCTTGTCCCGAAAAACATTATTTATAATTTTTGTGACGTAAAAGATAATAATATATAAATTAATCACTCATCTTCCAAGTTTATATTGAATATAGAGTTCGAAATTACTGTCGTAGATAAATATTTACATCTTATATATGGAGAAAGTCATGTGCTGGCCACATCAGATTTTTTGAATATTTTTCGGTTTAGATATCCTTCCTAAGTGAAGCGAATCAGTAAAGGTCTTGTGACATTACGTATGAATGCTATGTAAACGGTAGGCCAATTTGGAACCCACATGATTATGCGGACATTACAAAACAACAGTTTAAGTATGATTCTATGTACCCCTGATTGATTCACCATATGCAAACTATTTAAAAACGATATGCAAAATTACGTAATCTTCAAAATCATTTTATTTCAATTATAAAAGTTTCTATCTCTTTAAGATTTTGTGAGGTTACTAGATATAAAAAAATCGTTGTGATTATTTAATTAAATACTCGTATTATTGAGCATCTTCAACTAACTTTGAACTAAGTGCCATGCCTTCCTTAGCTACAATATTATTTTTACTTTCTCCATATACGAAGTATAGAGAAAGTATTGTTTTCATGAAAAAATTCGACTTCGAGATTTCAACGGAAATACATGTTTTGGGGTCCCTAGAACACGTTTTGACTATTTTCGGAATGATGTCTGTGTGTATGTGTGTGTGTACGTGTGTGTGTGTGTGTGTGTGTGTGTGTGTGTGTGTCTGTATGTGTGTGTGTGTTAGTGGGCGCTCTATCGTGAAAACTATTGGTCGTATTAATACCAAACTTCGTATATAGTACTGTGGTGTGTGCTGTCAGAGTTGATTAGTTTTTGGAGTAAATCGGTTGACCGGAAGTCGAGCTTCATTCATTATAGCTCATTTCCGGTTTTCAAAATATCTCCATAAATATGATATATACGTGCATTGTATTACTTATAAAAGTTTTAGATAATGTAATTTACTATAACTTTTGTATTTAACATATTTTTGTATCACCGGTTGATTAGGAGTTATTCGTGAAATACCGATAAACCGGAAGTAGCCGTTATGTACTTTGTGGGCGCTCTAACTTAAAAACGATGCATTATATCAACACCAAATTTCATATATAGTACTTTATCTAGTTTCTTAAGAGTTAATTAGTTTTTGGAGGAAATCGGTTTACCGGAAGTCGAGCTGTATTCTTCAAAGCTCATTTCCGGTTTTCAAAATATCGCCGTAAATATGATATTTAGGTATATACTATTATTTATAAAAGTTTAAGAAAATAAAATTTACTATAACTTTTGGTTGAAACATATTTTTGTATCACTGATTGTGTAGGAGTTATTCATGAAATACTGATAAACCGGAAGTTGCTGATTATTTACTTTGTGGGCGCTCTGGGCTCTATGGGCGAAATGCCAATTTCATCGTTTTTCATCGTTCATGTCCCGTAAAACATTATTATTCATGTTTTTGGCGTCAAAGATAATAATATATATATATTAATCACTCATATTCCAAGTTTAGATGGAATATAGAGTTCGAAATTACTGCGGTAGATAAATATTTACATCTTATATATATGGAGAAAGTCATGTGCTGGCCACATCAGATTTTTTTAATGATATATTCAAATATTAAAATAATCGGAATCGATATTTACATCAGCCTATCAAACTGTTTCAATCGCTATGATTCGTAAGTTTTAATCACTAATTACGTTTTGTGCACTTATAGATACGCTACACTAAAAGTTGAAACTGCTGTTTTATCATTTAGTTGCCGAGCACCAGCAATCGGTAATCGAAACCAAGATATATGGAGCCATAAAATTCCGAGTAAAATGCTTTGGAATGTCTTTTTAAAGGCAAATACATATTTAATTTTCGATTTTATTTTAAAATGGATTAATTTGAATGATTAACTTTAAGGACTTATTCCAACCTTCACTCAGTATATAATGAAATTGAAGATAAACATAGCACAGGAAAGCGTTCAAATTAACCCAAAGCTGTACAAAGAGTGAAAAATGAATATTTGATTGGGACTTTATTCAAAAACTTTCTTTTCATAAAAGTAATTGATATCAGGTAAACTCTTCACTATGAATTTGCTAAAAATTTTGTGAAGCAGCAAGGCGAGAAGTCTTTCATGAGATAGTTTCGTTTTTGCGATTAAATATTTCTGTTTATAATCAATTCGAAGGTATATTAATAGCATATAGATTTATATTTGAAGTATCTATTATGAAATCCAACTGCAGTGGAAATGGAACGTCATTGTATTTGAGCGTACGAAACAGAGAATAATCCCCAAACTGCTCCGACTCCAACTTAACATCAAGGACTAACGATCCGAGAGGTGGGAGTACATTCTCCTCATTTAAACTCAGGACCATGAGTAGCAATGCCGGTAGCATGCTAAGTTTACCATGCACTCCTGCGCACAGGATGAAAATCTGCCTAAAATCGTATGGATTTTAGTTCAACAAAAAGCATGCGTGGGAGTGTAAGCGAAGGGCGCTCGACAAGGGCCGTCGAAAGAGATTTTTATTTGCAACGAGAGTACGTTCGGCCATTTTCCGATGCCTCGGCGGCCGCCAAAGATGCTCTTTTACGGGAAATGGAGTATGAAAATGGCCATGGAAGAGTTAGAGAGTGGAGGCGAGAATGTTCGGAAGGAAGAGTCTAACCCCTGGAGGGCATTCCTAAATGGACTTGAAGGTGAAGTGGATGCAGCGGCAGTGGGCCTGAAGTGGTATCTGCGAGATACAGGTGGAAGTCCCCTTTTTTGAAGAAAAAATGAAGGTTTTGGAGTGCAGGGAGAGTCCAAGGCCGACTTCCAAGGGCAGAGAAGAGAGTGGAAATGTGGAAGACAAAGATGCTGCACTCCAAGTGGTACGTGCGGAGATAAAGGGAATGGTAGCGCTAGCGTGGTGCGGAGATAAAGGGAATGGTAATGATAGCGTGGTTCTCTATCTAACTTCAGGTTTCCGTACGTTCTATACAATCATTAAAATCTCTACCAAATAAATCTGTCAAAATTGCTAAATTGTTATAAAATTTCCACATTATTAAGTTATTTATATTTAGTTTATTTATAGTTTATATTTAAGTTATTATTATAATTATTAAAATGCAGAAATTGAGTTTTCCTTCTAGAATAAAATTTTCAGTTTTAAAACACCCACTTGTTATTTGATAAGTTCCTCATGTTACAGTCGTAGTGTTTTTTGTCTGATTGTGCTTTAAATATATTGAGATTAAGTTTTTATGTTGAAAGTTGCCACTGTTGATAATTTTCGAGTTCCTCATATTAATGATATAGTCGTTCCATTCCATTCTATCATATTTAAATCATCGCTTCTATTTCATAGTTCTGTTGTCATTCAATAAAGTTCCTTATCATTTTGAATTATGACTTCCCTTTTAAATTGAAGTGCCTTTGTTGTAAATTCAGCCAATGAAGACCCAAAGATGCACTAAATAAACATCTGGTATGTTCAAGAAGCAACGAAAATCGTGCTTTCCTCTCCACTATTAACCTATGGTGCTTGCGGAACTGAACCTAAGTTTTTCGTTTACGGAATGTATGCATGACTTGTTACGTTGCCAATCCTTTTTTGTTGTATATTGAGACCTCTCATCACGTAATTTAATTAAGGATGTAGGAATAAAGGAATTCTACGTAATGAAGAAGAGCAAACAATTTTTTAATCCATCAAAATATTGTAGCCAATGAATAGTTACTCAGAGTTTGATCTTTGAGGAAATTAAACCGTAATACTTACACCGTCGCAAGGAAATGTTAGCACAAATGTGAGCCACCTCTTTTCCAGTTTGCTTATGAGATGTACAAGAGAAATTTATATTTTAATAGAGTCAACTTCGCGCATTTTATTCGATCTTGTTAATCAATTTCCCTTCGACGTAGAAAAAATATCATGAAATTTTACTTTGTTTTAGACTTAACTAGTTACTTCATTCAATATCTTTTATTGAGATACTTTGATAAAAAACTTTTGATAATTGAGCCTTGGATAAAATTAAGTATCTAACAATTTTTCTGCTCTTGAGAGATCTGTGTTAATAAAAAAGTGATAAAAAAATCTGTATGGTTTGCCTCCTTTCGTCGGAAAGCTCACATTTATATCTAAACATTTTTTTCCTTTTCCTTATCTCCTACAGCTCTTTCTGTGTTATTGAAATAGCCCATGTCTTCTCGTGATCCTCTATAAAACAACATATTGCGATCAAGTACATCTAGTTCAATGGGAAATTTTCCATGTAAAACTGGAATTAGTGAAGAAAGAAGATTACCTCAACTTAAAATTAACTATAGAAACAAAATAAGGGTTTTCTTGATATTTAAATGGAATATTTTAGTTTTTGAAGACATTCATATTCTTAGATTTGTTTCTAGAGAGTTTCTGCTGCCATATTCTGAGGAATAGAATATATACATTGGTCGTTTGGCAAAGGATAGATAAAAATGTATCTTTCATTTACTTTTGTTACAGTTTTGATCATGGCTTTCAGGAAATGATAGCTACTGAAATATGAGTGGATAATTAACTGATCAAAGACTCACCTTTTGGACTGACAAGTAAACCGTTACTTTTAGAGTCATTGTGCTTCACTTGCGTGGAAACGTTCTGCTTTTAACATTCTGGCTAAGTGTTTAGCAAGGGCAAACCACCTAACTCTACATCCTGCCTAGTAAACCTCATTCTTCTCTGATAGCTCTTAGTAGCATACGTCGGAGATGGTGGGGAACCAACCGGCCTTGGTGGGGGAGGGGTTACTTTACCGACAGTTTCTAGAGATTCGTGGAAACTTTGTTTCATAAGTTTACACTATTAAGACCTGCGAACCTCTTCTTCTCCTTCTAACTCCTAAGATTGCATATTTGTAAAACTGAAATAGAAAACATTTAGCTTAATGATCCTGTATTGTTTACACAATAAATAATCCGTTTAAAGATTTTATTTTCCATTGAAAACTGAAACATGAATCTTGAAGAAATCAAAAGTAATTATTTGTATCTATATGAGTGTTAGGTAAAACATAATTTAGGATATCACCAGAAGTTCGCAAACTAAGAAATGAAGAAATATAATCTAACATAAGAAGTAATAGAAATAAAGAAATAGCATCTGCACGAAAATCTACGTCAATAAATCACGGGCGTTATCCTAAAGACTAGGCAACTTTACACATTCAAATGCCATTTTGGTTGCATAAGATGCCCCTGTGAATCCCGATGGCGGAAAGTATTTCCTTATTTACGATGCTCCATTAGGCGCTGGAGATGCACCAAAATTACGATGTTTCAGATCAGGGAACCCAACAACAACCCGGGGAAAATCTGCTTACCTAGAACAACCTGGTTTCTATTTCAAGAGCTAAGCTACCGTTTGAAGGGGTAGAAAATTACTTAAAAATACGAAGTGATTAGTATTCTTCAATCCTCGAAAACGATAGCTTATCTATTGAAATAGTTATCGGGTTCTTCTAAGACGGCGGGTTTTGACAGGGTTCTTGTTTGGCTCCATTCAACGCGTTTATTAGTATTTGAAGCTGTATTTTAATAACAGTTGTCTTCAATAACTCTCTCTCTCTTAAAGAGAAGATTAGTTCCAACGAAATAAAAGGAAAGTATAGAAGAATACAGAGTTCATAAACTTGACAATTTGTAAAATTTAAACGCAGCCATGGCTAGTATATTGCTTCAAATTCATGTTTAACAATTAGATTTATTTTGAAAAATGTTAGTTTCCATTTACTATTTTACTCAATTAAACGTAATTAACATCGCCATTGTGAATTATAGTAAAATGTTCACAGTAAATATTCCCGTCGTGGATATTCACTATGAATCGTCGTGTGGATTTGAAAAAACGATTGATAAATTAATTTTACCCTCACCATTGAACAAATTGCGTAATACGTACTTCAATTTAGGAATGAACAACTACACATACAGATTAATTAACTTACTCCTATTTAGTGGATTATATCTCTATGAGTAATCTAAAAATAATATTTCCAGTGATCTTTACCATTAAATTACATTGATATTATTCTAGAAAAATCCAGCTTACAAAAACATTATTTCATTTACCGTCTCCAAATGACGAAAACAAGCAAACAGAAATGTAGTCTTTGAGCATTACCTTTTAAAATTTAATCATCCTTTTTCCCCCAAAGATCATTCTTAATCGAAAACGCTTTCACGTGGTTAGGAACGTCGACTTTCCTTAACTCACGTTTGATCAATACAGCTCTGATTGAGTCGTTTCGCACTCTAATTACCATACTTCGTGCAGATCTTTTTTCCCGTTCCTTTAACCCGTATTTCTCCCTTTTTTAACCAATCCCTTTTCCTAGGCTCTCAAGCCAGCCCTCGCTCATAAACTCCGATCATAGTGGGCACCTCATTCCACTCGCAACCCATAGAAACCGTCTAAAGTAATGAGGAGAAACGTTTTCGGGTCCATTTGATGCTGTTCCGCTGAGGGTTTTGTATGAGGGTTTTCCCTCTTCCATACGTCCCTCCCTATCAACACGCCGACCCTCCATTCGCTCCTCTACTTTATTCTCTTCCCCTTTACGTTAGTTTTTTCTGTTCGATTTCCTCTTTTCCTTGACCACCTTCGCTTTTTCTCCATTCCTTCCGAGGCAATAACCCAGCGATCGCACCTCTACGTGATCTTCAATATCTTCCATTCCTCCGCTCTGCCTTCCTTTTTTTCTCTCTCGATCCCTAACTGATTTAGAATATGAAGTTGTCTCGTGTTGATTCCAATTTTTCAATTTTAATCACGTTCTACGTCAGATTGTTCTCTCAACTCGTTCACGCCAAGCGATACCATATGGTACCACACTTTAGTGTATTACGAAAATTAAATTCTTTTGTACTAAAACTTTTAATAGATATTTTTAGCTTTACATTTATCTTCGTACCTTATAGCTCACAATTGTGATAGTTTCGATTTTGTTGGCACATTTTTTACATCCAAATGAGGGACTATTTCTAAGGACAGGAGGAGGCACGTTCAAATTTAATTTCATTAATGGAATCTAATCAACAGATATCGGTCTCCGCGGCTTTGAATCTGAGGTAATTAAAGCTATAGCTGTAGATGTATCTGTAAGAATTTCCTTAAAGAAATTAGCTCATCACAGCTATACTTATGTGGTATACTGCCTTATTAGACTATAAATTAATGAAGAGATGTATGAGTTTCCAAAAATAAGAATTCACTGAAACATTTACATATGCAGCAAGTTTAATGCTAATGCTATAAATTTACGTACAAATTCGGTACTTTAAAGGTTCCTGAAAAAAACGTATAGGCAATGCTTGCCTATCACCGTATGTTATTGAGTAATAGTAGCATATATTTTACCTGTATGCTTGATAATACTTACTTTATTGACAACCCGTAGAAAAAAGATCAGCGATGCAAATTATTTCATAAGAAAACAATAAATGCTCAAATCACTGTGGAATCTGAGGAGATATGTAAAGGCGCCTTTTATTTCTTCGTCACTTTTCTTGAATTAAGTCAACTTCATTAAAAAATGAAAGAACGTTACCGTCTTACTGATGTTTATAACCTCTACTGAATGATACATTAACTTTGTAAATGTATGTTTTGATTACTTAAAAAATGTATGTTGAATTCTTATATATAATCTTCTTGGCAAAACATAAACGTTTGATATTATATAATATCGATGAGTTATAGGTTACAGAAAGTAATTTCATGCCGCTCTTTAGTGTATTAACTTCATTACCTTGGAAAATAATTGCATGAGAAGTAAAATTATCTGTGAAGTGATGAGAAACTTGTTATAGAAATAGAAATTCTTGTAATAAATAATTATTATAAATGCAGTTATTCTACAATTCATCTAATTTTCAGTTATTTTGCGCAGAGTGATTCATTCAGTATCATTAATCTTTAATTTTAAGCAAACGTATTAATATATGGCGGTGCTCCAATTCGGAAAACTCACAAATTCTTGTTCAATTCCGTGGCATCTCTCAGGAAATTTCAAGATATTCATATGCATACAAAAATCGCATTTACAAAAATAATTGATGAAAAATACGTCATAGATCTAGAGAGAGTAGTTTTGTTAATTTTTCCTTATGTTTCCTTATGTTCCTTATGATGTGTATTTCCTTATATTACTTGTTCAAAAAAAATCTAGAATCTTACATCGATTTTCTGTTGATGAGTATCCTTTAGTTCCCATTCCTCTTTCCTTCCCTTTCGCATGTTATTCTGGAAACTTGCTGCACTTCATTCATTTCCTCTCTCTTGCCTCTTTTCTTACCCCACACTGCGCTGTGTCTTTACTTACTCTATCAGTCTTTTCATCTTATTTCTTACCTTACGTTTCAGTATCATTTTCACCATTCCTAATATTCGTACCTTATTTTCCTGTTTCCTCATACTCCTTCAACACCTTACTTCATTCCTTATCACTGTATTTATCACTTCCCCGTTTTATTTTTACTTCCCCTCATTTGCATACAATAATTTTTCCTTCTGCTTTCCTTCCCTTAGAGGCTATTTAAGGTCATTGTTACTCGCTCTTGACATCCAAATGTTTGTCTTTTTTTGTTTTTGCATAGCTTCTCTAAAAATTTATCATTTCAACGGAGTAGTGATTATGTAAGGGTGCGTTATTCACAGATAAACATTATACTGATATGAAATGATGCATCATCTTGATAATTTTCTTCTTTATTTAAATATATTCTACGCCATTCTATATGGCAGAATTAAGTTTAATTTAGTTTTATAGAAAATGGCACAGAAATACAATTTTGTAACTTATACATTATAAATATGTATTTAAAGAAGCTAAATTAATTTTGTCAAGCTTAACGGGAGAATTACCTAAAGTAAATGCTATAGCAATTTTGTGTGCTATCATTTAAATTTACCACCCGATAGACGATACATGCCGTCGATGTTGTATCATATATGTATTGTTTACTTAAGAGCCAAAATTCCTTTTTCTCATTTTAAGATTCAAAAGCACGAGAGGTGGAGTTTGTCCATACCCCTTGTATAAACAAAGGCTTGGGAAAATATAAGCCTCGAGCAAACATAAATGCTCTCTTCGCTATCCTCATTAGTCTTCTTCTCCACAGTTCACAGTACTTCCCTCGAAGAATGAAAGACCTCCTCATTATCCCCATTTATCCCCAATCTCCAATCGAGCCTAATATTGAATCCCTTTCTTAGCACCCCAAAACTTTTCCAATCTGAAACGAAAGTCAATAGGAAATCATTCAATTCATCGCTGCCCTTCCAATATATATATACTCTCTCCTCCTCGGAGACAAATGCGATGAGTTTTAGTTGGACGTGAGTTGAAGCTAAAAATAGCTGCGATAATAATCCGCGATAATTTTTGGAAATGAGAAATGTAATCGAGGTAATGAACTAGGTCGTTTTAAAAGGGATTCCCTCGAACGACCGACGATCGATTGCCGGGCAGCTCGGTCGATCGACAGCTCAGTTGACCGACAGCGTGAATGAAAGACATCATTTCCATTGTAAATACAATTTCCCAAGTGCATAAGTCACAGGAGTTATATGTAATTGTTAAAGGAATAGGTTGGGTTAGGATGACGTTCAATCAGGCTGTCGGTCAACTGAGCTGTCTATCTATGGGGGTAGACCCATTTTAAAATGGGAAATATTGAATTAACTCGAAGTAGAACAAAGTATTGTATTTTAACATGCCGCGCTATGTCCGCTTTCAATTTTGAAGCAGATTTCAAGATTATTGAAGATAGTTAAAAGAATTGTAATAGCTTCATTTACGACATGGTGGTCTATATTTGTGTTCTTTAACTTGAAGTATTATCAACGTATATAATAGTATCAATGAATTTTAATTCATATATGCGTGCGTATCAAATCTCTCTCCAAACTTGATTTTATGGATATTTATTCATCTATTTAACTTTAAAATCTACTAGCTCTCGTGAAAATCTTTGAATCTCCTAGCACCTGCCTATTTCATTTATGATCACTTAATTTAGTAGCTATATTTTTAAGCAAAACAATTTTGGGAATAAGAAAATAAAGTTAAAAGTTTTGCAAATTAATTTATAAGCTAAATATGGATTCTATGTTATTGACAGGCAAACAACTTTGTGATTTAATTTTATAATCTTATGAAATTTAATGAACTTTTGAGGAAGATCTATTTTATATTGCAAGTAACAACGTGGTTGAATTTCTCCATTCCATTAAACGATGACGTTTCAGTACTTCATAAAAAACCAGATATTTTCTTTGAAGTCAAAGTAGAAAAACAATTGCGATTCAGTTACTGAAGAATTTTTATGTATATAATGGTAATTATACTGGGATTTGTTAAGCATGCGTTATCCTTGTAAAATCTATTTTCAACATAAAATAATGATGACCATAAACCCAGAATGAAGCACACCTCGTAAATTATTGTTAATGCAACTCGATCTGCGGTAATGATACCTGGATTGCACAGTCAATATCTGCGCCATTATTAGGTTTATCAGAGTTATTCATCTATTAACCGCATACGGTGATGAGGAGGAAAGTAGATTAACTGATTTTATCCCGTTCAGTTAAGCCCAATACATCGGAAAGGCGCCAGCATAGGTTCATCCAGTGGAACACACGCATCTCGCTAATAAGCCCCTTTCGGCCAATATCCCCGGCAAACATCAGACAATGTCAACATTAAATGCCCCTCCGTATGATTCCTTCCATCACTTTCGACCCTTTCAATCCCAATCTCATCGGACGCCTCCTTTCGCATTTCCTCTCTAAGGGAGAGAATTCTCTGGATCATGGTCACTCAATCCTCTGCATCTCTCCCGCGCCGGATCCCGTTTCTCTCCACACTCCCACTCCTCCGCATCCATATCGTGTTTTGTTTTCCTCATATTCCCCCGCGTCCGAAGCTGCGGATCCAACCCTAAGTCCGCTTCCCATTTTATCCTTCTGACGCTAGGTGGCGCGGCTGGCAGACGGCGCTACCAACCTTCGGGAACTTTACGACAGGATCACGGCAACTGAAAGTTTCCGGCAAAAGAGATCTTAAGTCTGGCGAGGGTGGGGGCGTTCTTTTCAAGATTTAAGGAGATGTTTGCGAGGTGGATCCATGGCGAGAGATGGCCCTAGGAGTGGGACGGCGGATCATGTGTCCCGACACGGTCGAAAAACTTTATCCGCCGTATGGAAAATGAGGGACCGAAGGTTTCTGCGGGTGAGGATCGAAAGTTTGGCTCTCTGTTTCTGCTCGCGCCTTTTGTCTCTCCATCTTTTGGGCTTTTTCTCAACTATTCCAGTTTCTTCCACTCTCTCTTCATCCCATGCCATGATCAAAGAAAATATGCGCTTAAATGTCTTGTGACTTCCCCAGATACTATTAAAAATGCTTATGAAAAATACTAAGAGCGAAACATTCGACTAATATCACAGAGAGAAATGTTTTTAATAGAGTTATTTTTTCAACCAATTTTGAAGTCATGATGTTTTCACTGCATAAAACTGCTCCATTTTTGGATTTATCTCCTTTGATGCAATGTTTTAAATGTATTTCTCCATTTAAATCGATCGACACAATGCCATGTTCGTAACAAGACGTATTTAATCCATAGTATTGTTATGTTAAAGATTACTTTTGTCATTGCAGATCAATCTTACCAAGCTTTCATTGTACTGTATTAAAACGATTTTAGTTTTACCGAAAATTTCTGCACCGCCCTTTCTTACCTGATAAATTATTCTTCTCGAGTTTTATAAGCTTCCTATTGTAATTCTTTATGAATATGATACAATATGATATTGCATTTACCTTCTCACAATCTCTGCTTTTTATAGCTGTGAGCCAATTCTTATCTACTATTTTCCATCGGCTATTTCATAGTTGATTGAAATTGAGACACTATGATTTTACTTACGTATGATGCCCATAATGTAATATATATGACATTCCAACTGCCCCCTAAAGTTGCTCAGCCCAATTTACTTCTATATAACCTAAGTTCGTCTCACCGTGTGCTAGGCTACAAACTTTAAAAT
This sequence comes from Sympetrum striolatum, assembly GCA_947579665.1. Taxonomy (NCBI): domain Eukaryota; kingdom Metazoa; phylum Arthropoda; class Insecta; order Odonata; family Libellulidae; genus Sympetrum; species Sympetrum striolatum. The sequence goes on from OX388345.1 coordinate 86,216,824, forward strand.
GACCTATTTCTCATTTTCTTGTTACATTTACTTCTTATTCCATTGAAAATTTCAATTTTACTTCAATAGTAAGTCCATATTTTCATTTCATGATTATTCAAAATCTCAACATTTTTCATGATACATTTTGAGACGTTAGAGCTCAATGGCTTCCTCATTACCAAAATGTTCTTTCCATACTAATAGTTTTAATAACCTTACATTACCTTCGTGTCATTTCTATCAGTTCCAATGTATGTTCCTATTTATACAATGTAATATAAACATCACTATAGGTCGAAAGCGGGACTAGGATATCCCATCTTTCATTTAACCTATACCTCATAAAGATTAAAGAATAAATACAAGTAAAAGGAAAACGTATAAGTAATATATACAGATTCTTATCGGATAATGTGGAAATAAAGAGAAGACATGGAAAGCATGGTTTTGTGAAGCAAATACATACACACATAAATAAAACTGTGGTAATTTACTACATTAATACTATGTATACATATCTAAGTTTTCGATTAAAATCGAATTCTTCCAATTTTACTCCACTCTTTTCCCCTCTAAACCTCTTTTTCGGTGTCATCGGTCGACACCAGCTTCTTCCCATCTTTTCCCAACACACCCCTATTTTATCCCTAACTATCCCTTATTAACCCTTGTCAGCCTTTTTTCCTTCGCCCTATCCCTGAATATCCTCTCTTATACCCTTCCTAATCACTCCCGTTCTTTCCACTTCCGTTCCCCTCACCCTAAGTATATATCCTTTCGTCTACTTCCAGAATATTCCTCCTCCAATTTCCCCTCTTCTCGTCTTTCCTCTTTCGTTTCATTTTATCTCGTAGAAATGGCAGTGATAGAAACTGAAAGTTCTTCTGGAGTTCTCAGGGTTAAATGATAGCCAAGGAAAGGTAAACAAAACGGCTTTCTTACTTCATTATTTTTGCAGGTTGACATGAGCGTGATGAACTCCGTCGTCGGAACTTTTCTTCGAAATTCTCGGAGCCACTTTTGGAAGTTTCGGAAGTTAAATTAGCGGCTACTTTTCCGCAATTTATTCGGAGAGCTGGGAAATGATTTTCCTGTTTCGAAAATTAAGGCGAAACCACAGGAATGAAATTATAATAATATCGCGAGCGTATCAAACTGGGGCAAACGGTACGCTTCTGGCTTCTCATACGAGAAAATCAAACCACGTTCACTAACTGATTTAAGAAAGTATGTTCCTTCTCTAAGTAGTTAGAGAAGATTAAGAAATTAATCTTAGAGAAGATTAAGAAAACCATTTTCTACGAATTTTTTTTCGTAGGTGTTATATGTACAACAGATATCTTAAAGTACTCTCGCAAGTAGCTACACTATGGATGCAATCGTCGATTTATCCTTTATTCGCAATTATGTGATCTTTTTCCATAATTGCGAAGTAATTAGTCAAAAGTGACGATCTATTATTGTTTATATTTTAACCATAAAATTTAAACACGTTGAGATTCCCATTTTTAAGGTGAAATAAATTTTCCATATATTTACATGGGACCTGAGCAGATTTTACGATGGTTATACATTTCGAAAGCTAGTATTTAACCGTTAATTTTAGTTTTGATTTCTTAAATATTTAAATGTTTTTATCTATATCAGAGTTGTAATAGTAATAAGGAAAGCTTTAGATTGCTTCTTAGGTAAACCTGTGCTGAGGTAACTGTCATAATTATGAATATGCATCGCAAAAAATAAAACATAATTGACAAAAATGATAAATTAGGAACTTAAAAAAAACTAATTACAGAAATCAGTGAATATTAAACAATGCATTAATATATTCTACCATGGAAACTCAAAGAAAACTTTAAATTTCTTCATCATGCGGTAATTGAGACTGTCAGCCGGAATAATTTATTGTAAAATGTCACACTTTTTTAATGTTGAGACATTCATGCAAAACATATAGGCCCCATATACCCAACTATCGCTTAAAAAATCTTAATTTCGTTAAATATTGATAGGTTGAAATAAACGTTCTTAGATGGAGTTTAGCCTTTTCGCCGTTAGAGTATTTTTGTCTCTTTGAAATATTGCGATATTTTACTTATCCATCCGATTTAATCCTTTGGAATACCTCGGAAGGTATTACCGTATATTTAAAATCTACTAAGAGTAATAACTGAATCGGAAAATGAGTACGGCTGATTATCAAAGGTATTACGTTTTTTTCGTCCTTTTTATGCATTCATTTAATGGACTGAAATAATTGAAATTTAAGAACAGAGCCCCTTTTTACTTTCTCCATATACGAAGTATAGAGAAAGTATTGTTTTCATGAAAAAATTCGACTTCGAGATTTCAACGGAAATACACGTTTTGGGGTCCCTAGAACACGTTTTGACCATTTTCTGAATGATGTCTGTGTGTATGTGTGTGTGTGTGTGTGTGTGTGTGTTATTATTATTATTATTATTATTATTATTATTATTATTATTATATTGCCAGATAGGGAAGTGAAACTGATTCCAAATCTGGCGTAGGTCTTGGGGGCTGAGGCTTGGGGCCCGACACTCCCTTTGACCATCCTCTACCTTGACCGGTACGCAAAGTCCAGATCCAACTCCAGAACTTATCAATCAACATAAGTCCCATCCACTCTTTACCGGCCAGCCTTGTTCCCACACCCTAACACACTCCCAAACCCCCTCTCTAACCACATCCCAACCCACATCCCAACCCGTACCCTAACCCATACCCTAACCCACACCCATACCCTAACCCACACCCATACCCTAACCCACCCATACCCTAACCCAATGTGTGTGTGTGTGTATGTGTGTGTGTGTGTGTGTGTATGTGTGTATATTTATTCCACGTAGAGCCCCACGCCATATCCTCAGCACCAAACTAAAAACGGGGCCCAGGCCGCCCCACCAAACGCCTAACACCCTGTGCCCTCTATCGAGGGGTGCACGAGTAAGAGGAGGCGGTGTCCCGCCACCCGAACTGAAGCCCCGGCCTAGCCGGCGGCATCGCCCTCGATGGCCCTCTATCGAGGGAGAGTGCGTGAATGCGGGTGCGTGGGTTTGCGTTGGTCTGCGTGTACAAAAGGATGCTCCTCGCGTTAATAAAGCCTTCATCAAGGGTCTGACACGCTGGGGTCTAACTGCTCCTCACCTTGCAGAGCTTTGCGTCGGTGAAATAACGTGCATCAAGCGGCGACAAAAGTAAATTACACGTCGCCACTCCATGACGCGATAACAATAAATAAATAAATAAATAAATAGATAAAAAGATAAAGGATAAAAGGTTTATAAAGGGGTCAGTTTAAGTGAAGGAGTGGGCAATCCTCCTTCAGCTCTCCCGTTTGGGAATCGATCAGGAAATTTTTTTGGGTCCACACGCTGAGCATCTCCCCGCTGCAGCATGCCTCGGCGTGGTCTCTTTCTAATTTCAACCTTTTCCGGAGGGCCCTCGAAAACGCCTCCGCGTAGGCGACGTCTCTCGTCCGCCCCCGGAAAAAGGCGTCTAGCTGTCTCCTAATTTCTCCCTTCGCCAACGAAAGGAGAAAGTTGGCGAGCCTGGTACCTTGGGACCCTCTCTCCAGGATTCCCCCATATATTTCCTTCACGAGGACCTCCCTTTTCCCCGTCAGGTTCTTTGTGGCCCCAACGACCGCGCTCCACAGCGGCCTCGTCTTCGGACAGACGTATGCCAGGTGCCAGGCCGTGCCGACGACTCCCGGGCACCAAGGGCAGTCGTCTTTTTCTCTTATCCCGGTCTTCCTGAGAAAGGGGCAGTCCGCCCACGCGCCATGAGCCAGGCGCCATGCCGCGTCCCCATCATGCCCCAGGGTGGGGTGCGATCGGAGGGATCTCCACCTGATCTCCTCCCTCGGCTCACGACCCGAGAGTGGCCAGATCTCGTTGTTTCTTCTGTACAGAACTTCTTTGTATACGGCCCTTTTGGGGATCGGAAGATCCATCCTCCTCCCGAGCCTCGCGCTGGAGAAGACATAAACTCCCGCGCCCTCTCTCTCCGGCCCCATCGACCGCCACGCCCTGACTAGCGAGCGGCGAAAGCCGGAGAGCCGGCGCGACCCCGTGCCACGATCGAAAGCGTCCCTCCACGGACGCCCCCCCGTCGCGCGCCCGAAGCCCGCGGCCGCGAGCAGCCTCCACGGCTCCGCTGCTGCCTCCTCTGAAAGGAGGAGCCTCTGTGCGGCGTTGAATCGAAATCCGAGGATCTTAACCCCAACGTCGACGAGCCCGAGTCCTCCCTCTCGAACCGGCGCCGTCGCCACCTTCTTCTTCACCCAGTGCTTTCTACCCAACCAAATGGCATCCACCAGCAGCCTCTGGATCCTTGAAGAAAATGAGGGTGAAGGCTGAAAGGTCTGGAGGGTGTGCCATATCTTGGGCGCGACGAACTGATTCGCCACGCACACCCTCCCCCTCAACGACATCGGGCTCATTCTTGGCTTCCAACTCCTGAGGGCCGTCTCGATCGTTTCGACCATCTCTTTCTCAAGAACCTCCCTTTCCGGATCTTCGTCGTTGAAGATCTTTCGGCCTAGGTATTTGCCGTGTTCCGAATTCCATCTTATTTCGAGGGGAGAGTCCTGCCTGCCTCTCCACCTGCCGACCCACAGCCCCACCGTCTTCTCTGCGTTTATCTTGGCCCCCGAAGACCGAGCGTAGAGGTCGTACGCCGGAAAAACCCGCCTTAAATCCTCCTCCTCCGATGCGAACACCGTCACGTCGTCCGCATAGACGCTGACGGCTATCCGCGTCTCCGGGTGGCGGGGGATAGAGGCACCGGTGAGCCTCGCTTTGAGGGCCCGAACGAGGGGCTCGAAGGCGAGGGTGTACAGTTGTCCGGAAAGTGGACATCCCTGCCTTATTCCCCTTCGGAAAGGGATAGGGGGCGTAAGAGAGGACCCGACTCGGACCATGCATACGGCGTCCCGGTACAGCGTCCGCAGCATGCCGATCAGTCGGTCCCCGAAACCCATTCTTTCTAAAATCTTGATCAAATAAGCGTGGCCGACTCGATCGAAGGCTTTCGACTGGTCCAAGGAGAGCACCGCCAGAGGCGTATCCTCGGCGTTCGCCGATCTCACCATGTCCCGCACAGTGGAGATGGCGTCAAAAATGCTTCTCCCCGGAACGCAGTACGACTGCTCGACGGATATGACAGATGCTATTACTCTGCTGACCCTCATCGATAATAATTTTGCCATTATTTTGTAATCCGTGTTGGTGATCGACACGGGCCTCCAACCATCGATCGTTCTGCCCCCCCCGCTCTTCGGGACGAGGGCGATGACGGACGACCTGCTGGTTCTGGGGAGGCTTCCCCTCCGAAAGCTCTCCCGCACCATGTCCCCGAACAGGCCCTCGAGGACGTCCCAGAAGGCGATGTGGAATTCCGGGGTCAGTCCGTCTGACCCCGGGGTCTTGTTTCTATTAAGCTTCTTAAGTGCCTCCAGCATCTCGTCCTCCGAAACCTCCACGTTCAGCAAGGCCCTTTCGTCCTCGCAGACGCTGTCGAGGGCTTCGAAGAGGAGGGCTTCGTCCTCTTCACTTGTTAGAGGCTCCGCGTCTTTTGGGTCGAAAATTTCGCCAAAATAGGCGGAAACGTGCATTCTTATCGCCGCAAGGTCCTCCTCCCATCGACCGTCGATCTCCAGGCCCTCCAGCGGTCTCGGAACGACGCGCGTGTACCACTTCGCTACGTGAGGAGCCAGCGGGTCGTCGTTGACGATTATATTCTCCCACCCCATCCTCGCCACGATAGCCTTAGCCCGCTGTAGTTGAATTCCTTCCTCTATGGCTTCCCTCTGCTGCCGTCCGAGTCTCCTCACGTAGTCGACCGTTCTCTCCTTCACTTCAAACTTTAGGGTCTCCCACTTCGATACCGGGTCTCCCAAACAACGTAGATCGTTGATCGCCGCGATGAGCGTCTTTATGTTTTGAACGTACTCCTCGTTGCGCAGCAACCCATTGTCGAACCTCCAGTACGGAGGTCGAGGGATCACTCTTGGCAACGAAAGAGTGGCTGCCACCCCTCTATGGTCGGTAAACGACGGCACCGTCCTCATATTTTTTACGGCTGAGAGGCTCCCGCCGGACACGTATAAGCGGTCCAGCCTCGAGCGCACGTTTCCACCCTCCGCTCCGTGAAAGGTGAAACCCTCCTCTCCCCTCCTCGTCTCCACCCACGGGTCCACCAGCTCCATGTCCTCCACCAAACTCCGGAGCGCGTTGGCGACCCGGGGATGTCTCTCCCTCCCGGAGGATCTGTCCCTCCCGGGGTCCAAAGTGACGTTAAAATCTCCCCCTAATATAGTCACTCTCGGTCCTCTGCGCTGCTGCCTCGTCGCTTCTAGGTGTTCTCTCAGCCGATCGATGACAGTCAGCGCCTCATGCTGCTCGTGCGGTCCGTAAAATGACACGAAGTCGAGCGTCACACCCCCCAGGCCGACGGTCACACCCAAGGCGTGCCCGTCGCTAATCACGACGGGCGGGTGCGCACCGCCGCACACGGATCTGTGCACCGCGACCGCCGTTCCTGTGTGAGGCGTGGAGAGGGGAGAGAAGAAAAACTCGTACTGCGGCAGGGAGTCCATCGCAGGCGCGACGGTGTTGGTCTCCTGCAGCAGCACCACTTCCGGCCGATGGGCCTCCAAGAAGGCCGTCAGGTGTGCCCACTTTAGAGTTCCCCTCACGGAGCGAACGTTTAGCGAGATTATTCTCAAATCTGTCATATCCGTCCTCGAGCAAGGACAATCCAATCAAGAAACGACGAGCAAACTATAAAAGGATCATAAAAAGCTGGAGCGTCGTACATATGATAAAAACAGACGTGCTTTAAACCACGCACTATAATGCGCGAATAAATAAATAAATAAATAAATAAATTTATAAAAGCACGGACGAACACGAATAATAAATAAATAAATAGACGGACACACACTGGCCGAAGGCGGCGCAATAAAATCCCTATTTAAAATTGCTCGTTTCATCAAAAGGATAACCAAGGGCACAAATCGGACACACACGATTAAAACATCCGAGGAATGGATGCATTTAAAACAAGGACAATAAATAAATATTAATAAATAAATATAAATAAAATATGTACACGACACCGACCGACCGACCGACACCGACGAAGTAGATGCGTGTAATGGGCAAAAAATATTGATAAGGGCAATAGATATTTTCAAAATATGTAAATAAATAATGATGGTTATAAATATGACAAAATTATGCATTGAAGATGTCGTCCTGTAGGGCGTGCTGGACCAACCTCTTGATCCTCATCTTCATTGCCCCCTGTTTTACGACTTTCTGCTTGTCGAGGGTGGCCAGGACTTTAAATGCTTCGATGGGTTCACTGAAATTTTCTTTTAAGGCGGCGATCCTGTCCGTCCTCCCCTTTACGTCTCGCAAGAATTTACTTAGGGATAAAAAAGATATGTTTGTGAACCCGGGATTTTTTGTGTAATAATCCGCTATTTGTTTAAGCCCCTCGTCATCCGGGCGCATTTCTTTGGTTATTTTCGGATTCTTTTCTTTCCTTTGCACTTGACCGAGGAGGTTATCTTCTGGGGTTCCCGTGTGTGTTTTCCTCTTTTGAGAGGCCGAGAGCTCGAGGCTCTCAATCGCGACTGATGGTGGCGAATCCATGGCAAGAGGGGCAAGGAGTTTAGCCGTTTGCGAGTCGACCAGATTGATTTCCTCAGGAGTAATATCTGTCTCGGGAGGAGTTTTGCCCTCCTCTGATGATAGTGCACCGGACTGAGTGGTCGCGGAAACAACGGGGACAGAGGTACTCGTGGAGGAACTCAGATCATCAGAGGTAGAGGGAGCATTGGTGGTGGCTAGCGGGACGCCATCCGTTGACGGTACGGTTTTTGGTATTTGTTTCGAGGTGGCGTTTGATTTTGGGCATGTGTTGGCTGCGTGGCCGTCCTCCCCGCACTGGAAACACCTACCGTCGTCAACTCTTAAGAATACCCGGTAAGGGGTGTCCCCAACGTCGACGACGAAGGAGTCGGGCATCCTGATCCCTTCCCTGATGACCATATGTACCATCCTCCTCCATGAGGAGACGTGAGTAAAGTCATCGACTCTAATGCCGGATGTCAGGGGATAAATCGGCGACACTATTCTTCCGGCCTCGCTTAGTATCTCGAGTAAGTCTTTGTTAGAGACCTCGGGCGGGATGTTGCTCAGAAAAACTTTTTTAGCCGCGGTCACCATGCGGCGTGCCGCGACCCATGTGTTGTTTATCTCGACACCGCCGAAGTCGGAGATAAATGTGTCGACCAGTGCCTCGCTCGCGAGGTAGATACAAATTCTATTCTGGGAGAGCCGCGTGGCATGCGTGATTTTACTCCCGCCCCCTATTTTACTAGCAACCGCGAAGACATATTGGTGAACTGGGGTGTCCGGCAAACCTTGCATTATAATACCCCTTTTTCGGTTAGGACCGGTCAGCACCGGCGTTACCCTTCGACGCGTGAAAGAAAAAGTCCCGTTGGGACTCTCGTGTGTAGGTGTGCGTGCGTAATTTCCAAGAGATTCCCCTCGAACCCGCTGCGCGTATGTGCCGAGAGGAGGGGCTGTAGGCGCTGGCGGGGAAGGAATGGACGGTAACGTAGTAGAATCTGAAATGTATGTTGACGAAGCCAAAGTGGAAGGGGAAACGACAAGAGAGTGCCCCGGGGTGGATGGAGGGGCGGTAGGGGGGGCGACCAGCTCTGAGGTAGAGGGAGGAGAGGAGACGTGCGCCGAGTCTCCTGCGTCGCTACGTAGGGGTGGTAGCTGAACAGGTCTGCGTATGGGAGGGGGAGCTGGCGTGGAGGTAGGGGATACTGGCCTAGAAGTAGGGGAGGCAGGTCGAGGGACGGGGGAGGTAGGCCTCGAGGTATGGGAGGACGAGCTTTTGGGAGCACATGGCGATGAGTCACCAGACAATTGAGAAGCGGGCGTAGATAGAATTGATTTATAGGTCAATTTCTGCGAATTACACTGACTACTTCCAGATAAATCCATCTCTGACGATGAAGGCGACACTGTAGGTGAAGCCACGTCCATTTCTGCCGCCACCGAGGCGGCAGATGACGAACGTGTGAGACTCACGCTGATGGCGAGCGTATGCGAACAACACGAGACGAAAAACCAGACAAATCAACAAATTGGACACTCACCGACGATCACTGGATGAAGACGAAGCACAAACGAAGCGAACAAACACAGAACGATGAGATGAAACGATGACAACGATGAAAGAAAGCGCACACAAAGTAAGAGACCGGGAGCGAAGCCGAAACACGTCCGAACGCTACGGAGTCCAATGTGTGTGTGTGTGTGTGTGTGTGTGTGTGTGTGTGTGTGTGTGTGTGTGTGTGTGTGTGTGTGTGTGATAATGGGAGTTCTAACTCGAAAACTAAAAGTCGTATCAATACCAAACTTCATATATAGTACTGTTGTGTGTGCTGTCAGAGTTGATTAGTTTTTGGAGTAAATCCGTTTACCGGAAGTCGAGCTTTATTCATTAAAGCTCATTTCCGGTTTTCAAAATATCTCCATAAATATGATATATACGTCTATTGTATTACTTATAAAAGTTTTAGATAGTATAATTTACTATAACTTTTGTATTTAACATATTTTTGTATCACCGGTTCATTAGGAGTTATTCGTGAAATACTGATAAACCGGAAGAAGATGATTATGTACTTTGTGGGCGCTCTAACATGAAAACTCTTTGTCGGATCAACACCAAATTTCATACATAGTACTTTTATTACCGTCGTTAGAGTTGATTAGTTTTTGGAGTAAATCGGCTGACCGGAAGTCGAGCTTCATTCTTCAAAGCTCTTTTCCGGTTTTCAAAATATCTCCATTAATATGATATTTAGGTATATACTGTTATTTTTAAATGTTGTAGAAAATTTATTTTACTATAACTTTTGTATGAAACATATTTTTGCATCACTGATTGTTTAGGAGTTATCCATGAAATACTGATAAACCGGAAGTTGCTGATTATGTACGTTGTGTAAAGCTCATTTCTGGTTTTCAAAATATATCCATAAATATGATATATTGGTATATTGTATTCCTTATAAAAGTTTTAGATAATATAATTTACTATAACTTTTGTATTTAACATATTTTTGTATAACCGGTTGATTAGGAGTTATTCGTGAAATACTGATAAACCGGAAGAAGATGATTATGTACTTTGTGGGCGCTCTAACATGAAAACTATTTGTCGGATCAACACCAAATTTCATATATAGTATTTTGGTTTGTGTCGATAGAGTTGATTAGTTTTTGGAGTGAATCGGTTAACCGGAAGTTGAGCTTAATTCTTCAAAGCTCATTTCCGGTTTTCAAAATATCTCCATAAATATGGTATTTAGGTATATACTATTATTTGTAAAAGTTTTAGAAAATGTAATGTACTATAACTTTTGGTTGAAACATATTTTTGTATCACTGATTGTGTAGGAGTTATTCATGAAATACTGATAAACCGGAAGTTGCTGATTATGTACTTTGTGGGCGCTCTGGGCTCTATGGGCGAAAGGCCAATTTCATCATTTTTCATCGATCATGTCCCGTAAAAATTATTTATCATGTTTTTGGCATCAAAGATAATATATAATATTAATAACTCAAATTCCAAGTTTAGATGGAATATAGAGTTCGAAATTATTGCGGTAGATAAATATTTACATCTTATATATATGGAGAAAGTCATGTGCTGGCCACATCAGATTTTTTCACATCATTGCATCTTCGCGGTTGAGGTTTGTGGATGTTCCACAAGACTATGATAATCTAATATCTTTCGTATACGGCCCATTGATGCTCATTTCCGTCTCGCTGGCCGTTCCGCCGTAGAAAAGGCGTCACTGTCAACTTTCACCTCTCTCTGACTCGGCGACGAGGAGAGGTGCGTTGAAATAACAATGCGCCCTAATGAAAACTCGCTTTTAGTTTTGCCATCAAGCCGCACTTAGCGCCTATTCGCGCAGGCGGATGCATGAGCCGCATCAAATATTCAAGCATTCCATATGACCAAAGACTCACTTTCCCCGGACTCATCCGCCGCTGAATGCGGGAGTTTATTGAAAATCTCGCGCAGTAAGAGGAATCCCGCGGAGGATATTTTTGTCGAAATCCGGATTCTTTCGCTTTCGTCACTGACACCATATTGTTTGGGTGGATGTGATTGAGTCTTTCGCGAGATCTGTATTCAGTATTCAGCCCGAAGACCAGTTGTGTTTATCACACCTAACGTAACCCATCAGAGGATAGGTAATGAGACATACTAGTCAAGGTAGGGGGATACAAGAGAGATTTTACCTCATTCCCTCAGCTATTATCTACAAAGGGCCTTAAGAGGGGCCATTTGGGGGGCTTAATATATTTATTTATTTACTTGCTACTCTTCAGTTTGGTAAGATTACCAGGTGGTCGATGGGGATGTAGGAAGAAAAGAAAAAAAACAGTCCGGCATTCGCCCAAGGATGGGTGGGAAACCTCAACAAAAATGTAGACAGTAGAAATGTTCTCAATAAGCCTAATCAGTAAACTAAATCAATGACAAACAAATAAACAGACCTTCCACCAAACACTGATATAGTTGATTAAATAATACATAATTCGTAAATTATACAGTTTGCCCGGAAATATATCATTATTATTATTTTAAGGAGCCTAAAATTAGAATTGAAATTAATTGTAATTTTAAACTCGTGATTACTTAACCTGGCACCTCCTGATGAGCCTGCATCTGGCTTGGAGGACTATAAAGATGAATATTTATGTTACAATCCTGTTTTTTAATTTTTTCATGCCATGTTAATTAATTTTCAAACCTTTCACAGGCAGGCGATATTCATTACATTGTATTACTGTGTTTTTTCTGAATAAATTTTGACCATTTCTTAAAGTTAAAAAAATAAATCTCTCTATTTGGCGAGGTTAGGCCAGTGTGTTCCTTTCCTACACCTAACCTCTGAAGTCACCTTTGTTAGTACAATCATACAACAGAGGAATGGATTTTAAAAAAATCTGATGTGGCCAACACATGACTTTCTCCATTTTTATTGAAAACAGAAGCCTATGCCGCTAATATATGAATAATTCCAAAACAATGAGTGTTACAGGACAATTTTTCATACAAAAGTTGTAGTAAAATACATTATCTATAATTTTTGTACATAATTGTATATACCTACATTGCATTTTGACAGAGATATGTATGAAAAACCTCCATTTCTGGATAAACAACAACTTTCGGTTATCCATTATTCAAGAATAACTCCTAAAAAGTCAGTGCTACGAAAACATGTTTCATTCAAAAGTTGTAGTAAAGTACATTATCTATAACTTTTGTTTGTAATTATATATACCTACATTGCATTCTGACGGAGATATTAAAGAAACAAATTTTTTTTCCGGTTTAACCGGAACCTCCGGTTAAGCGATATTCATCAAAAACTAATCAACTTTTGGCATTGTTAGGAAAATACTAAATATGAAGTTTGGAAATGATCGGATAATTATTTTTTAATATAGAGCGCACACAAACTTTTTTACCACAGACAGACACACAGACAGATATGTTCGGAAAAATAGCGAAAATGAGCTCTATTGGTCCCAAAACATCTATTTCCGTCAAAATCTGGTGGTCGAATTTTTTGGGAATACAATACTTTCTCTATACTACGTATAGGGAGAAAGTAAAAAAAAAACAAATGTATACAGTAATTACAGAGAAAGTAAATGAAAGAATGGAAGTGAGGGGAAAAATCCTCATCTGAAGACTTTCAGAGAAAAAGCCACTGTGAAGGAAGACGCTCACACAAGAAGGGGAACGAAAAATAACCAGCGGAAACACAGATTGAAATGAATAAAATCTGGTATATCACGAGTTGGATTCATTGATGTCTACGTATCGTTCCCGTCCAATGATGAAAAGGAATGAGATCTGCTTGATAGCGAGATGCTATATAACTGGAAAGAAAGAAGGAAAATATTAAACGGGAAACAGAGAACTTCTATAGGTGTGTTTTCGAGATAGAAGAGGGAAATTAAGATAAAATAGTCATAATGATAAAGTTATTTTAATGATACTGATATTAAAAATAAAAGACGATAATACAAATAACAGTCACTGATGCAATTTCATTACGAGAGTAATAATGGTAATATAGAAGTAATAATATAAGTAATGATAGAGGTAGTACTACAAGAGGTAATGTAAACTTTGCTCCTTCGGAATTATAACAGCAAGAGTGTTTGTGGCATTAGTTAAAGGGTTGATGGAGAGACATTAATACTCGTTGTTGATGTGCATGTTTTAAAATGTCCTATTGAAGTAAGGAAATGGAATGCATTTACCTTTGTAGTTGGGTAGATCGTTCCAAATCTTGGTCCAAGAGCAAAGAAAGACTTACGACAATTATGCATTCTTGATTGATGAGCGGGTTCTAAAGTTATGTGTACAACTATATGTAGCTTTCGTCCAGATTCAAGTCGCAACCAACTAAATTCTTTCAGAAGAGGGGTAATGTGTCCCTAACCATTATTCAGCAGCACTCATATCAGCAGCTTCGTAAAAGCCAGATTGTCAGAGATACTTTTTCCCTCCGCCTTGTTTAGAAGACAAGCTTAATGAGTAAAATAGAGTAAATAGTATTAATAACTTAATACATAGCCAACACAACGGATTATTCAGAACTCTTTCCGTCCTATAAACGCTTTGCCAATCGTTTTGTAAGCATCTGCGAAGTATTCGAAGAGAAAATCGCTGTTCAGAATTGATACAATGTCGATACGAGTGACACCTTTCATAGCCTTCTATAAATGCAGACCTAAATTAAATAAAGAAGAATACGGCATTGGTATATAAAGGATAAATTTTTCTCTCTCTCCTGTACTATATGACAAATAACAGAATACAGATTCAATACCAATAAAAAAGTCGATGTAAGATACACTACTTTCTATTCTGTACCAAAATAAGAAGGAAGGATATTTCATTGATCAAGTTATGATAAGCAGGAACAGGTCGCGAAGTAAGCGAGGCGTAAAACTTGGGCGTATGGCAGTGGAATTAGGCCGGCACCTCCAAGGGGACGCGGTCTCCAAATGTTTACCTGCTCCTCTGATTGACCGCAGAGCCTAAAACCGCATTACTAATCAATGGGTGCAAACAGCTGATTAATCCGATGACATCGGACGGTAACGACAAAGCGAGAGATGACGAAGGGGCCTCGTCGGCGGGATTTGAGCTCCGGAGCCGAGGAAAGGTTTAATGGACCAATCTCACGCGCAGCAGCGCGCCGGGGGACTAATTCTAAATTAATATGTGGGGAGTATTGTGTACTAATTAGATTTTTCCCCCGCTTCCGAGCGCGGCGGCGGCTATTTTGTCGCTCTGCGTGGAGCCTTCCTTTTTGTCCGCTCCTTTCGCCGGGGCGCTGCGGTCGATATTTTTCATTTGTCTCACGGCCGGTTCCTCTTTTATTTTTGTCGCTGCCAACTTTATCGAAGCGCGACGTGCTCTGGTGCACCGCAGGATGAACTGTTTACGCGCTCGTTTAAGTTTGTGGCAAAAACGTTAAAATGCGTTTGCATTTTTTCAACTTTCGATACCCACCCCCGGCAATAATTCATTAAAAGCCTCCAAGTTCTTGCGCTGTTCCGCGAATGCTACCGACAGCTCGTGATTTTTATTTCCTTAATTCCAGCCTCTCTGATGCTAATTTCCTAAGTTTTTTTTCGCGCAGTGGACTCTTGAATTCAAAGTTTTGTGTACCCTAAAATCATATACCCGTCATACAGGTTACTTTCGTTTATTTAAAGTACTCGCACTTTTTACTCAATTTTTCGGCACGTCTCATAACATTACCGACACTAACCGAGTTTCCTTGTTTGCGCGAAGCGTTCAATTTTCCGTTTATTATGCCGGAAACATTTAATGATTAAAAGTAATTATCGGGATGCTTTTTGCGGATTTTTTTCTATGTAATGAAAAGCCCTAAAAATCCCGCAGTAAATTAAACGCGACTAAATTTCGGTCCTTTTTATGCCTCACAAAAGAGTATTGGATTTTTACGGTTCCCCGACGCCATTATCACGTGTAGAAGTCGTCGGGTCCAGCGGTGCGATGTTAATTTTGCGGCGGAAAAAATAAATAGATTAATTTGTAACTCATTATGGGGCTGAACCAAGTTAAGGCTGCTGTTGATTAATTTCAATTACGAAAATAATAGTGATTTAACAGCATTATTTCATTATTTAATTTACTTTATAATTTTGCTGGTAACTACTGCGATAATATACAATTGTAATTAAAATATAAATACAATCTATTCATGGTCACATTCAAGGTTTAGACAACGTAAAATATGATATCAAAGGCAAATAATTAGATAGTAAAATATTATTTTCCAAGTTATATTCCTCTCGATCAAGTAATATTCCATTGATTTGTATTATGACTGATAACTTAGAAAATATCAATAATATTTTACCCACTATCATAGGATAGACATCAATGCTAAATCAAAATAACACGCAGTAATGCGTATAATAATATAGTTTCACATGATTCTTACTAATTTAAAGTATCCTTATAGTCTGAATTGATTTCGTTTGCATTACTATAATGGTGGTTTTGCATTTTTAATATTCCGAAAGTTAAATGTTATTGGATGAGTAAAGAACACATTTCAAATTTTTGAAGTAGGTGATGAAAATTTAGTATAGTCTAATAATAAACCTCTAAAGCTCTGAATTTAAGAAATACTAAAACTCGATCCTGCTTCAACTATTTGGTAGAGGTTTAATCTGCTGTCCACAAAAACTTAAAGAATACTGACGATATTGATTGTAAATTATATTTGGCTTACTCTTGATTACCCAACGAGGATGTTCGAATATTATATGTGAATATAATTGGACACCCTTCCCTTGCTATTTATTACTAGAAGTATATTAGTACATGCTACATTGTAACATTTTAAGATTAAGCAATGGAGCTTACATGACTCGTCATTCACGTTCATCTAAATCAAATATGATTGTCCATCTCTTAAATCCATGCATTCAAAAAAATCAGAAATCACACCTTAAGATCTATATTGTCAGAGCCACGAGATGATGGTAAGGGTGAACAAGAAGAAGATCAAAGCCATCTCGGATCATTTTCTATCTCCGGCACAAACTCTCTCTCGGGCAACAAATCATGATCCCTGGGAGGTACTTCTAACACTTCGCCTCGCTGTAACCAAGGTAATTATCAACAAAATTTACGAGGCCGCCGATGGAAATAAGAAGACGGTATATCCACCTCTCTCTCGCCGCCATTTTTCTCACTCCCTGCTCATCCCTCAAGGAGCTGCTAAAATTCCTCCGCCTCGTTTACCGACAATCTCCCCAAAACTTGTGGAAGGACGTCCGAAGTCTTCCCTCCTGTCCTCCAATTTGTGCCCTTCCTCACGTACCGGGGTAACACGGGCCCATGAATTATGCAGGCGTTTTTCGTTTCCGCCACCTACCGTCTTGTAACTCCGCAAAGGATGCTGTAGGGAGAAAGAGCGATGGATATGGCAAGAAGGCGACTTCAAGCATGAGAGAGACGGCTGGCACATTTTTTGCTCGAACATTTCCTCTCGATACATTTCTCTCAGCTTTGTTTCAGCATATTCCTTTTTCTTCTCCTCCTTTCTCATTTTGCGCATTGTATATGTTAGCTTTCAATAGATTTGAAATTTCGAATGTTTAGGCGATTTCTTGGAGAGCGAAAAGAAAGTAGTTTCAGATGGTATCGAAATGTTAAAGGAATCGCATTTTTTGTGTGGATTTTGAAGTAGATGTATATTTTACATTTTATTATTGAACGTCGTAGAGAAAAGACGAGTGTGTGAAGTTTAAAATTGACTTTGAGCAGTAAATATGAACATCCTATTCCTGCAGATCTTGGTATCGAGAGAGTTTCGGATTTTGGGATGTTTGATCGGAGCTTACATTTTCTAATGTATCTTTATTACGTATATTAAGTTCTGAAGATAGTTAATTTATTTTTTTCAATATTAGCTATACGTATTACGTAGTAGAGATATTTATAAGGTTTGAAATTCAAGCGCAAGCTTAATCACTACTAGAGAGATGATTCGTGCAATTATAAACTATCCACTATATTATTCGTAAATAACTAACATTTATAAACAGAGCTGGAGCTGATCATCAATCATGGCAGTAATTTCCAAATATAATCAAACTTTTGCAGCTGTCATTCAGTCGGACGTTATTGATTCACTGGTCACATTCTCGAGAAGCAATAAGAAAATAAGCAGCTAGTAATCCATTCCCATCCAAGACGTGATGGTTAGATTCCTAAGCCTTTGAGTATCGCTGATTTTTAAGTATCTCAGAGTTTAGTATTTTAAATAAATGACGCTCAAATATAGTTTATTTTTGCGGAAATGATATTTTTGGATGAGAGCCTGCATGATGTGCTGCTATCACGATAATATAATTTCCATATGTTTTTATCTTATGAAATTCTTCGCCACACACAGCATCCTAAACAATATTCTTCCTTCTTTATCTCGTTTGCCATTGAGGAGAGGATTTCTCCGGATGGCATAGCTGAGATGAGTGGGATTATCGTGCTTCTAAATGTTGGATTCGAAAATAACCCATGAAGCTCGATGATTCCAAAGCATACTCTTCCTTAAACAGTCGGAATCCACTCATGAACTGCCAAACCATCTTTCAATTCTCTTCTATGCTTCTACACTTTTAGTTTCCATTATTTAGCTTATTTGTGAATGGACGAAAGATTAAACAATATAACAAAGCTATCCTATTTTGCTAATAAAAAGCAATTTAATCCCAGCATTAATGTTTATGCGTAAATGTTTTAAATTTAATTACATATTTTCATCCATGTTTGATACGAATCAAAATAGGAGAGCCTTTATTCCTTGGACGGCCAACAATTACTTGTCATAGCTTAAGAGAGACACTCAAAATGCTACATTTACTTATGTCGTAGTAGTAGTATTGTTAAAAGTGCTTCGACAGCTTAGGTCATTTCGCACATTGGCTCCCACCGGGAATCGAACCCGGGACCGCTTTCACTGAAGGGAAACGCGCTGTCCACATGACTATCCGGGAGACTTTATTTATGTCCATTAATATCGAACATACATAAGTAAGGTATACCTTATAATGAGAATGATATTTAATTAAAGGAAAACGTATAAATATTTCACAGCAGACAGTAATTATTAAAATAAAATGGAGTTTCCGCTTAGTTAGAGAACATCATTTAACGACCGGTGAAATTATTTAACCGAGTTTAACATTGAATAAATGATATGACGTTGAAAATGAATGCACCAAATTACTCCTGAATTTAAACGGAATATGTAATTTAATGGGCTTTTATGAGATATAATTGAAGGTAATATTTTTAGCGCTTTTGTAGAAGTTACAAAAACTACAATCATATTAATTCTTGATAATAGCTTATGAAATATTTATATGAGAATTAAGTTTTCGTTAAAGAGTGCGTACTTCGGGAGTGTCTCGCTCTTCAACTGTATATCAGTACAGTTGATGGATGGAATCACAAGCTCACCTATATTAGAATTAACTACAAAAATACACTGAAAAGCTTGAGAAAAATTGTCTTGAATATCTTATTATTTAAAATTTCACATCATTCCTTCTTTATGAAATTGAATGTTTCAATTTTATCCTATACCTTTCAAAATCAACCGTCCCGATTTAAATATAAGTTTGTCTATAATGGTCAAAATAGTTGTACATTGACAGGCAACGCGGAAAATGAAAATCGTCGCTTCTATGTGGTTGTAAACGGCCCGTGATGTAGAAATACAGGATTTATGTCTGGTATTTACATGACATTGCAGCAGATCAAAGCAGCAGCATTGACGCAACTCCATCGAAATAATCCAAGAGCAATCCTTTGATGTTCATCGTTCGTGTACTCGAAGGGGGGAAGTCTTACGACATTTTAATCTACTGTTTGAATGGCTACGCGATTCGAACGACAAAAACTTGTCCTCACCCGTTAATACTCGCACATTAACTAGTAATTCAGCATCCTGAATGGCGATAGGCAGAAACCATAACACTCAGACCATTATAATTTACGGAATTGGATCACCTTTTATCCCTAAAGGAAAACATGTTTCGCTACCAAATGCGATCAATATCTCGTAGTTTATCGCAACGGCCGTGCCGTTTGCGTGCGTGCGCTACTCGTTCATTACTGAATCCTATCCAACTAATCTCCCAAGCCCGTGTTTACCCACCGCCATTCATTAGCGAAATCTCCGGTTATTACCAATTAAAATTTCCTAATGATACTCTCTGCGGCGTCAAACAACCTATTTCCGATTCCAGAGCTTCTTGATCGCTCGTACAGCTTTTGTACGGCGTGGTGAAATAGAATGCTGTGACGATTCCTCCTATAAAGATATCCTAATCTGCTAATGACATTCGGAATGAATCATCAAACCCGGTAACGTCCGTTGGAATTGTATTGCTGCGGGAGTCAGGGACGCACTTGCACGAATCAGATTGACTGCTATTGTATCGACGCATAAGTGGGTGATCTAAGATTTATGATGGAAATATATATATATACTGTCAGTGCAAGTATCAATATATACTTGATATCGAATAGAGATTATAGTACATCTATAAGGATCTCATAATTTAAAATTAACTCCTCCACGAAATATAATTCAACTTATTCTATAGCTTAATGATAATTATCATAGGAAATATGATATAATAGGAGTAGGTGATATTATATTAGTAGTAGTAAGACTGCTGTCGTCTTAAAAATGTTATCTGTTACATTTTTTTACTCTACAACAAAACTATAATATTTACACAATACTTTATGTATAGTTCAAAACCATCTTCCCCAATTATATCTTGAGCTGACATTTTTTATAAAATTATTTCTTATCATCATTGTATTCATTCTGAGTATTGTCACAAAATATCGTTCAATTCTAAAATCTCAATAATCAAAACCTTTAAAAATAATTCAAAGTCATAAACTGTCGAAGAAACAATAGCACATTTAATAATCCTATAGTTTTTCTTGTTTCATTGAAGAAACGAAATAAACTTGCCGAAAAAGATTTTAATATGGTACTGCTAAGCATTGAAGTTTTTCGACAGTTTACTATACGTTTTCTGTTACTACAGTCAACAGACGATCTGCATAAAGATTTATAAAATGCGAAAAAGCAATTTTTTTAGCTAAATTAACAATTATGGTATCAGATAACAGCCATTGGGTAATAGATAGAAAGAGTAAACCTACCTATTTTAATAAAAATATTCAGCGCGTTTACTTTAGCGAGACTTACACTAATGTTTTTCTTAATATATCCAACCCATTGTCTTCAACTGAAAGCTTTGAACGTGGGAGTATTATTCTGCCAATATCATAATCCGATCTTTAGAACACAATTCATAATTTTCCTTTCCATTTAATTATAAATGTAAATATCTTTGTTATTTTGGATGGAGAAAGGTCATCATAACAGATATTTTCAAATGCAACGGAATTCTAGTTGAGAAAGTGCTCATATTTCCTAGCATGAAAACTCGTACGCTAATCAGGAAAAAATAACAGATAATGGATGATTGCAAAGTGGATGTCGTCTCATTTTGCAGACGTACAAAAGGGCATTTGGAGGAGCGAATGTAAAGCAACTACGGCAAATAAGAGAGATCAATGAAAAGGTTGGGATTCGCAGAAGGCAAATCCGCCACAATGCACCCTCGCTGATCGCAGCTGGATCCATCTGCCACGGAAGGACAAGGTCAATTAAGTTCAACCCCAATCTCCAGCCCTCTCTCCAACAGGGCAACTTTTCTCAGTGGCTTATTCTGGCTCATCCATTAGGGAGAGAACAAAGACTACGTAACTAACGGAGCCGTTGTTTTTACCTCTGCACCTATCTCATTCGTAATAATGAACTAAATATTCGACTTGGAAGGATTTGTATCCAACGGTTCTATAGAGAGAGAAAACGTCTAGGGGAACATTAAACACACGGTTTTACATTTCACAGCATTATCTTACGGGACCTCTTAAATTTATACTAAAGATATAAAAAATACTTTTCATTTATACATTAATATTAACAAAAACTTTTAATATCTAGTAAAATTACCATTCTGTACATAATTTGGAAGAAATAGGCATTTGAAATTAGCATAGTATACCTATATACAATGGATATTTGATATCATAATTATATAAGTCATATTTTCAGTTTAATCAACATTTTTATAAATTTTGCATAAGAACATGTATTTTCATACTTGGTGAAAATAAATTAAATTGTTTAAGGTACTCCCTGGTAAACAATTGTAGAGCGCGTTCAGCTTTGGTTATATTCGGTCCTGAGTTCGATTTTCCGTAGAAATCTATGTGCGAAAGGATCGAAGTACTTTTAACTATACAGCGGCTGTTTAAGGGGCTTACATGTAAAAGACCAGGAAAACGGTTATCTTTGAGGAAGTTTTAATTACAAAAATCACTCTATCAGTTGAGAATAAGACATCTGGCACCATGAATTAGTTAACTAATTAATTTTATTAAGCAATCAAGTCTTTTTATCAAAATAAGGGTACTTATACGCGTGTATCGACGCGATTTCACAAATTCGCACAGGGAGGACGAGATTGTTAACTCCAATGTGTTATCCAAGTTAAATTTAAATAATGCGGAAAATGAAACATTCCTCGCACATTTTGACCAACCGCGTAAATCCTGCTTTCGGAATCTAAAAAATTGCAGCGTACTGGAATAATTGAAATTGACCGTTTCAGCTACGCATTGTGGTATATGAATTCCCGGTATGCTGCACGCGCATTCGCCTTTTATGAAAACTATTTATTGAGCACGCGAAAGAAATTAAAAATTCCTCTCCTATCGTTTAAATCAATGCTCTATAACGCTGAAGCCTAAACCACGAATTTCAATCAAAATTCCCCGAGCCATTGCTTTATTTGCGACCGCCATTAACAAATGATCCAGAAAGTTAAATTCCAACATGCATGCGTAAAATGTCATATTTAGTTTCGAAGGTCACGACTTCATTTGCTGTTCAGCGACTGTGCGCGTTCTCTGCTGGAGGGACATTTGAATTTTGCAAATTTGCTGATCTGATGCCACTGTGCCATCTTCAAAATGGAATCTTCGACGACCCTGTCTGCCTCAGACTGTGTCTGCTTAAACTGAAAAAAGCTGGTCAAAAATACAACACTGTTTTGTGTTTGAGTCCGGACTTGGGAATTTCACGTTACCACTGTTGAAAAAAATCTACTTGAAATTTACGCTCGTTCTTTCGCACTATCACTATGTATGGATATGAGATTTGCTAAATTTGACCAAAAATGCACATCTTTCATTTCATGCGAAAATCTCCAGCTACTAACCGATGCCACAGCCATTAGAAGTAAATCATAGGGTAAAATATGGCAGCGTTATAAACCTACCTAATACCTTCCATAATTTTCCACTTAAGTAAGCGTATTTGAATATGTGCATGTATTATATTCATAATTATATTAGTTCATCACGATTCATGATCCTTCTTCTTATGTCCATATACCTAGATATTCCCAATTCAAATTCAATCCCATCTCTTTCATTAGGTGTTGGATGACCTAAATTTGGGGTAATTTAACTTCTTTTGCCTATTTCTTCCCCCTAGTTTTTTCCCCCTTGAAATCTACACTGAATTATTTACTTCAAAAACTACCCTCCTATTAAAATTTGACTAAACCACTCCATCCATCGACACTTTATCACGTAAATTAAAACCACTTAGTTCCCGAGTATATATATCAACTCAGTTTGTCTATCAACTTCCTTAATCCATTCTACAATGCATCCACATCTAGAGAGAATCTATAAATATAAAACATAATTCAGATTAAAATTAGTTAATGGTTTCTGTATCTAAGCTGTTTTCCTCTCTACGTTTAATATTAATGTATAAGTTGCTTATTTTATTTTTACTTTTGTTTATCTTCAGATGTTACGGTCCTCGTGCTGCATGTCGATGCAATCACAATAAATAGTAAAATATACGCAAGAGTGATATCGCGAAGTTTCTAAATTCCCATTACCAAAAGACCGTTTTTGCGTTTTCACCACCTTATTGCAATTCAGCTCACCGTGCGGCGTCAGCTATCGAGAAGTTGACCAATTCCGCGCGTCTTTTCCTAGAAATCCGGAATTTTCGATTCGTCGAATTTTCGAAACGAATCAGCCGAGGGAGAAAACAAAAGAAACCCTCGCAGACCGTGACGATCACACCGCGTCAAAGAAGAGTTTCCGATTCAACGCTTTAATCCGCGGAGGAAACTCCGTTCACTTTGTGCAGACCTCTTTTAATTGGAGTCCCGACAGCGACCTTCATTGGCCCTTAAGAGCAGTAGAAGCGATCTGTCCCCGATAGTTATTATGCCCCACTCTCGCAAAATAAAGGAAACGTCTCGTAAGCAATCTCTCGGCGAATTCCATTCGGCCGGATTTGTTTTTCTTTTGCTCCGGCAGAAGCAATCTATTTTCCGGGCCGCGATCAAACGCCGCCTCATTTAGTGACAGAGGCACTCCGTTCCCAGCCGGACCATAAATCCTTTTGGCGGAGGAGAGCGATTTCTTAGAGGCGTCTCCCGGGAAATAACTCGAAGAGTGTCCGTAATTAGGGGGGGACTATATGGGGAATGTGACGGAATGAGCGAATGCCATCCATATTGGCTTTCCCTCTCGCGAGGTTTGAGGGATGTCTCGTAATCAGGTCGTCTAAATTCGAAGGTTTTTAGATACAAAGAAGATAAGACGGAAAGGAGATGTATTGTGGGAGTGATGGGATATATTGCTGAGGAGGCTATTCTACGCTTCTTCAATCTATCGATAGATGGCTCTCATGCAGATGTTGCGGATTCCCGGGGGAGTGCCGTACCTAAATCACATCCCCCTCCCCAAACTCCATGGCTTGCGCAAGGTGTCCTTCGGGAGTGAATTCTTATCCTTAAATTGACTAAGATTCCTAACAGAAGATCTTTGTTACTTCGCAGTTTATCTTTGCTCACTAAATTGGACAGGAAGTGCACTTCTGATGGATTGTGACAAATGCAAGCCGAAACAATCAGCATTCATTGTTAAAATCTAAGTTTATAGCTGCTAGTTTGTCTAACTAAAGAAACTAAATCCTATTATTTACCCTAATATACATTTCTCACACAAATACCTTATCTTAATATACAGTATGCCATATCCTCTTTCGTGGGAATTTTACTCTGAAAGTGATTGGGCCGGATAGGGAAGATGGTATTGACCTCCACGTGGATGTAATTGTTGAATATTTTATAAACTCGAGGCCAAGGAATACGAAGTATATGTATGTATCTGTAGTATAATAGGAGTATGCATAAATAAAATTCAAAATAAATGAGTTAATCAAAACGAAAGAAATTTTCACCAAATTTTGAAGCCTGAAAATAGAGGGTTAGGGCTGTGCACTACTAAGTGTTCTACTATTCTCGTACGTCCTGATTTTAAACATATGATTTTCTTACTTTTCTTTCAATTCTGAGTGAGTCTAAGACTGTGTACAAGAGAAGGATAACCTAACCTGATAATTTTACTTTTAGAGAAAGAATGTTTTCATAAATTAATTTAAATAGAGACAGCTTGCAACCAAATTCATCAGAAACATAAAAGATAGCTGCTGGCACGATAGTTAAATAATTAATAACCTTTCCTGCCCCTCTTAATCATTTCGAGAGAGATTTTACATGAAGCTATAGCAAAACTTTTCTTTTTCTGCAAGATTTTCCACAACCAAACTATCAATCAGGTTTAATATACAAGAATTTTCTATCATACAATAAAGTATCATTATAGAAGAAAAGCTTTCGATATTGATTTAATGATACGGATACCCATAGGATTTACTATTAACAAAAAATATCATGCCAATCATCAACACTTGAAAAATTATTGATTAATAACTATAAATGAAAACTATTTATGAACAATAACTAACAATTAGGGTTTAAATGGAATGCGAACCATAAAAATTTCAATTTTGTTCTAAATTGAGCCGTTAATCATAAATTTATTTATACATTTCAAAAGTATATAGAAAGCTCTTGAATTAAATTAATAAGTCTAACAATAAAAGCAAAAGCCTGGAAAAGCTTAATGTTTCTCGGCGTTTGAGGTCGTGCTTAGTACATTATTCTAATTAATGCTCCTATTTGTTAGATTGCTTGTGAATAACTGACAATTCCATAACATCTGTAGTCATTACAAATTCGTTTGAGAGATAATGTATCTAAATGCAATCGTGCTTTAGCTAACAACGTTCAAGCTGTTTACTAAACAGGATAGAGCAGCGAAGATTTTAAATTCATAGACCGTGCTTTAAGCGGTTATATTGCGCCATACGTTGGTCATTAATTCGATTATCTCCCACTCCAAACCGACAACGCATACCTAGTAAATATAAATGTGGCTTTATAAATGTGTATGACGTTGAACTTGAGTTCCTTTTAATCATGTTCAACGGCTCTATGGACTGTTAAACTGCGTATACACGGGATATCATGAATTTATGTAAATTCGGTTACTATTGTATGGCTAACTGTACATCTGGTCATTGTAACATGTATTTATTCTCGAAGTTATGAGAGATAACGAACTATCACTCATTTTCCAGCTCATTTGCGATCATCCTCATTATGTTATTTTATTTATACATCTGTTATGATTTCCTTCTGACTTGTAATGAAAACTTCATGTGATGTAAATGAAAAAACTTGTCAACGTTGGGTGCATTTTTAATTTTTTTTAAACTTTAAATATCACTTTTGTTAAATCTTGATAATAAAAATCATAGCGTTGACAAAATTTTTTTGTTTTGTTTTTTGAGTGTGATGTCATTGAGTTCTCTCAAACAAAAAGTTGCCGCTGCAGAAATGTACCAAATGCATATGCTTTTCTAGATGAATATATGAGCTCAAGTAAATTTGAAAAAATATAAATACGATCGTCCCAAATCTGTCAAAACGTGATCAACATAAAATTGCCTCCCAAAAACGAAGCAAAGGCGATACCAATAGATAATGTTTGAATCTGAAATTTCAGAAAAGTGCATACTTTATTACAGAATAAGACCAAATGCTGAAGTTTACAAAAAAATAGTCTCCTAAAATTACAAATACTACTTCACTGTAACTCTAATTCAGGAAATGCCTAAAATAATGTGATAAAATATATAATAAAAAATGTGGCAGTTATTACACATTTTTTTAGAAAGCTTACGATTATAAAGATTGTTACGCAGCAATTTCAAACTATAAAGCTGATACAATAATGTAATAAAATGTTTGATTTCAAAACCATTTGAGTGTGCAATTAATTCATGTGGGATAAATGTTCTACGGGATTTTCTCTTCTTCACAAATAAATACCGAACTGACCGAAAGTCAATCTCTATGTGTATCCTTATTCGCGATTAATGTAAATTAGTAGACCATAAGAGCGCAATAATTAATAGATAACTGTTGTAAATTGATTAATATGATTGTAGCACTAATTAATAAATGTAATGCAAGTTAAGTCGAACCGTAATTAGCTAATGCTACATGAATTAATCGTTTAATTTTACTAATCACTCCACAAACTAATCTAATGGCTCAGTACACTACCCACTTAGTGTAAAACTCGATTTCATTAAATTCAGGGTTGATAACTCATTTAGTAACAAATCACAATCATGAAAGAACAACCCTATAGTAAACGAAATACTTACTCTCCAAATTAAATATCACAGATATCAAAATCCTTCAGATTATTCTTAGTCACAAACGATCTTAATCAAAATATTTTATCGAAATAAATCATTATTATTGCGATTATACAGGCATTTATTAGCAAATTTATATATACATATTTTCATTTATCATGGTTGTCTTATGTTTATAATTTTATTTTATTTAATTTATTGATAACACTAATTCAAATGTCAAATTGACTATACTTATTGACGTATCACATACATGCACTTGTTTTTAGTGAATTTATTTATTTTCCATGATTCTTCTTATCTTTTAGTATTTACTATAGGAAGGTACTGGCGGGTTCTTCGTGGTTGTTTTCTAGTAATGGTTATTTTTTCCGAAGAATCAATTTAATTTAGTTATTGTGTAATCTGCGGCGATGGATTAGATGAAATAATAAACTTCTAGTCACAATCTCTCCCGATTAAAAACATGTTACTATTATTACTTCATTAAATATTCACATATATCTGCTAGTTGTAAATTAAATCTAATCGTACAAAAAACAACGGAATTACATCTAAAGGATAAGTGGATGGATCTAAAATCCATAATAGGTTTGTTAGTGGACAATTAGTGAAGGTAAACAATAGGTAATAGGGGAAAAACCTTTTCAGAAGAAATAAACTCGGTAATAACCCGAATTCCGAATGGGAATTGTTGGGCTCCTCGAAAACAAAATTCCACCTCTGCAGATTCGTTTTCGTGACTGGCTGAAGTACCATATCTTCCACTCCTCTGTTTTCTTCCTCGTTTTCCATCGCTTCCGTATTCTATTCATTCCGACCCCGTCGCGAGAGGAAAGAAACGCAGCCTCTCTCCTTCGCCCTCCTTCCCTCTCGTGTTTCGTTCCCATTTTTACCTTCAATTTACATTGGTATTCTTCTCCGATAAGCTATTTCCTTTCTGCACATTTCTCTATAGGCATCCTTCAATTTGAGCCCACTAATGAAAATTCACCTTATCTGCTATATTTGGTCTGTAACGCGTTTAAAAATTAAAATTTAAAATTCTTGCTGCAAAACAGAGTGAATGATTATGTTAACTTTATTATTTTTTGGAGGATAGACAATCTTATTAAATCAATTTTTATCACAAAATAACGTTTGAAAATAACTCCTTAAATAACGGAATGTCTCATATCTCCGTACAGCAATATCATTAATACTTGACATTTAATGGAGGATTTATTCGCTGTGATATATTTTGGAGTCAGACGAAGAAAACATTTTTGTCACTCTTACTACAAAAATTTACTTAGTTTTTTCCCGATGAGGGCCCATGTACCAAATTAAATGAAATGACTAAGGTTTGAACAATTTTAACCCTCCTTTTACCACGAATAATTTTATGTATATTATTCTTATAT
This sequence comes from Sympetrum striolatum, assembly GCA_947579665.1. NCBI lineage: Eukaryota > Metazoa > Arthropoda > Insecta > Odonata > Libellulidae > Sympetrum > Sympetrum striolatum. Next base: position 86,245,129 of record OX388345.1, read on the forward strand.
GAGTGGATCCCTGATTAACAGATAACAACGAATAATTTGAAATAACCTTAAGTATTTTCAAGAAAATTACGACTTGCTATAATTCCGTAAAAGAATTACGTTATGTTTGCATTATTCTCTGCTATATATTTATTCTGAGTATTCTAATTATGTAGAGATCTAATTTAGTAGAAGATTAGATTTCAAATTATTTAATTGCATTTCGTATATAATTTCTATATCGGTTAAAGTAAGCCTTATTGCTTTCAATTTGTCATTTACGATTTGAAATATTATTCAGGCAAGAATATGGACGTTCAAAAAATTACTTGTGATTTTTGATAGTGCTAGACTTTTTATATTCACTATTTTAAAATTTAGCACAAGCCTTTTAAAAAATCCTTCATTTCACGACCCTTGACTTCCCGCATTACACCATCCCTTTCCTCAGCTTCGCTTCATTCATATTTCTCGTGTTCTTCATCCCTTTCTCTTCTACACTTCTCCCTTCCCGATATCTTCAACACACATTTCCCCACCTTTCACCCCTCCCCTGCACCCCCTCTCCTCCCCTTTCCAAAAACCACACCTCTTCCCCGCTTACCCCACCTCCTCAACCCTCGCAAAACGATTTTTTTCATTTATCTGCTCCACGCATTCAACCACTCCCTCTCAAAATTAAATCCTTCTCCCAATTCTACCGCAGACGTTTTCGAGCCTCGTCTGTGGGGGCTTAGGGAGGCGGTCTTTTCGAGGGGTTCGCGTGTGTTGGCATGTGACCTCTAATAAGTCGAGGGGGGCGTGGGAAACGGTGGACCAGGAGAGTGACGGAAGGAGAAATAAAAGCTTAACGAATGGCTTCCAGGAGAGCCCTCGCGAATTCCAGGCGATAAGGGAAGCGAAATTGCGCGAGGTAAGGAAGATGAGGATATCCTTGCCCGGGGCGATATCCATCGCGTTTGAGTGGGGCTTTTATGTCACTCTGGGAATTCATGTCCGAATAAAGTTATTCCGGTGGGGAGTCGCGTAAATGGTTGCGACACGTGCTCGGAGGAGGAAAGAAATTGCTCATTGACTTGATCTTTCACGGCGTAACAAGTAAAGGGCGTTGAGCAGTATCTTCCGGGTAGCAGCGGAATGGTTACGAAAAATTATTTTTTAAAATAATTTCAGAGAATGTGATATCTGAAAGATCGAAATTATCTTCTGCGAACTTCACTATATTAGTTTCTCCACGTGCATTTACTCACTCATTTGTCCCAATAGAACTATCTATAAGCATGTGTCTGTTTAATAACGATAATAAATATTCTTTAATCACTCTTATTTACTATAACTTTATTAGTTTGCTATGAAGCTAAGGGTTCCTTAGAAATGTTGTTATTAAGCAAGAAACTTCTAATAACAAGATTTGAAAGTTGAATGAGCTTAAATTGACACGACAAGGAAAATGATCTATTCATAAGAAAACCAAAAATCAATTTAAATTATTTGCTATTTTAATTTTATTTATACATTTACCTTTGCATTGGCCTTTTAATCCTAACAACATTCTGAAATGTTTATTTTTTCTAATTTAATTTTCCAACCAGCAATCTTTCTTTTATCTGACTTTATACGTAATGAAATTAAGGACAAACGAAAATTGAAGTCCACTAACTGCAGAATTAATAGAAATTTTACTAAAATTTACTTTAATTAAAATACTATATTACTGTGGCATTCCTCCGCGGGAAAATTAAGTCTTGAAGAAACTAGTGCTATTATCGATATCTCTTATTCAACATAGAGGACGTAAATTCGTCAATGTCTTCCAAGAGCGTACTTTCTCTGAATTCAGTGAGTAAATTAAGTCTTAGTTATAAACTTATTTCTTAAACAAAATCCATCCTGGTTTCGTGAGCAGCACCTTCAAGTGATCAAAGATCGTTGAAACTCATCACCATTGTTATTCTTCTAATATTCGAAAGCTCAACTAATAGGTTGGGTTGAAGCCTTCAATCCGTAGAAACCGTAGATTCAGAAATGATTGGGGATATATTAGGGTAATCAACACCCTGCTAAATAGCTGTACTGAAAATTGTGCTAGGTTAACCAACGGAGAATTAAACCGAGTAAAATGGTTTTAAGAGAAAACAACGTGGATTTACTTTGAGATAAGAGAGCGGTTTGTTTGATAATTATGAGAGTATGTGTATTAGGATATATAAAGAGAATTTTTGAAACAAAATATGCTATTGAAAATTCAAAGAAAGGCTTACGAATTATTTGGGGACGTTCTATCAACGCACGGACGAAATATATACATATATGGGGCATTTCTGTCGCACAGTGCATATATTAACATGCCTGATGTAACTTACTGTTATTAAAAGATATGATTGCTGTTTTACATCTTATACGTCTAAAAGCAACCAGAGACTAATTGAAAGAGGATTGAAAATCCTATTCTCAAATAATTTTCTGATTCGGAGCTATGATTCAATTGATCTACTTAAATGAAATTGCAGCAATAAAATATTCTAATGCATTAAAACCAAATATTAAAGAATTTCTTTACTGAGTGTCAAGGATAAACGCTATTTGAATATCTGACGACACTGGGAATCGAAATTGGATCACCAGGTAACCGAATGGATATTTTATTGTCTTTAAGATTAACTGAGACTTTTATTAGATATCTGAATTCTTTATTTTTTTTGATTCTGCTTATTCTTAAGTTTTCCAAGCGAACGTTTCTACTAATAATATTTCTTATACTAAACTCACGTTATTTTTAACATAGATAGACATATACGATAATATTACATCGATATATGTATACAGATATTTTATTAAATTATGTGCACTAAAAATGGGTTCCCACTTCCATTCAGTTGTGTAGTTGATTACTTTCATAGAGGCAATGCTATTGGAAATTCTATTCTGAGAAAATTGAACGAGAAAAAAGGCGACCTTATTCGTGTATTTTGAATTTTTTTTTTTGGGGTTTCTCTTCGATTTTTGTTTTATAGTATGTTTCTCGAAATATATTATCTTTAAAATTATTAGTGGAAAAGTAATTCCAAAATGCTAAAGCACCAGGTGGAGTTTTTTTAAGATTTCCTTGCGTCTTGAATGAGAAAAATCAAAATTGAACGTAATATATTGCTTGTACAATATAAAACTAACAATTTGACCTATGCGTAGCTTTACAACGAGAAAATGAAAACCAATTAATACCTGCGTATTTGTATCAGCTTACTAGCGTTGACCAGAAAAAAATGTTTGAAGTGTGTACGTTTTAATAAATACTAGACTGTCCTTCTTTACAAACCAGCCAAATAAAAATTGATCGAGTCTATAAAGCGACATTAGCTCAATGTTTTACCTCACATGTTTTAAAAACGGATTCTTCGTTTTCATAAAAAGTTTGTAAGTATTATTCTACTAATGTATTTTTTTTTCTGAAAATTTACTAAATCGCGTTCATTCTTTAGTCAATAATGATACGATAAACATTATTTATTCTTAAATAATTTCGAAGGAAGTAAATAACACATGGAGGAAGATGATTACGTTCTTTACCAAATAATTCACTTTATTCAACTGAATATACAACGATTCAACTAGTTATGATGTTTTAGAGGTTTGAAATCCTCAAAATCCGTATTTGTCGGCGCTCCGAGTCTTACTCCCCGGTAATCCGAGAAAGCAAGAAACGTTTTCCGCACTTTTGACTACCGGGAAGTAAGACCTAGAGCGTCGGCAAAGACGACTTTTGGAGATTCAAACCTCTAACTCATTCACAGCCGTGTTCCAAATATTCTTTCTTTATAGTTATGATGTGTAACTACATTCAGAAAATAATATTAAAAACTCCCGGAACTGTAATTTACTCGAAAATTTAACAAATGAGATGTGGAAATGCGTTACACAATATACTACTATGATAAGCGACACCAATGAGGGAAGTAGACAAGGGAACGACTTGCGTCAGGGCCAAATGAAAAGGTTGATAAAAATAATATATGCCCAGGAAATAAATATTAAATATTTTAAGTTAGGAATCGGTGCAACTTTTGGTTCTCCAGTCATTATGCACATATGTACTGATATACAAAATTTTATTTTATAGAATGCCTGAAGCGCCCGTTGTTGAAAAGGAACACAGGAAAAGTAGTATAAAATATACTGCAAGGTATCGTAAGAATGTTTTATCTTACTTTCTTATCTTCAAATTTAAAATCGAAAGCTATATTTGACTATGAGAATACCAATACGACAATCGTAATGATATAATATCTTTCTTAGGAAACGCATATTATGATTATTTCAAAATTAGTATTGTAACAAAAGCTGCAAACATCTTAATTTAAATTTACGAGTGATTATTTCTGGAGCGCTTTCAATAATGAGGTATCGGTAATGGGACCAATAGGAATATGAATAGAAGAATATTGTGCGATGTCGGCCTTTAGGGAGTTTACGTTAATGTCGAATTTCGCGATTTTAAAAGTTAAAAATACTAAAATTATAGAAGTTAAAAAATCATCCTCATAAAATATGTAGTATCACCCAACATTAAAGCGATGATCTTTTGAGTAAACAACCTGCAGGGAGAGTATTTCAATTTTTAAATTAAATTTTGAGAATGAAGTTCCAGCTGCATTCACTAGAGGCTAATGATTATATTACAAAACAGATATTCTTTCAAAGAGAAGTAAAAATTAGCAAGTGTTTCATCTTTGAATAATGTATGCGCAGCATTATTCTTGAAAATGTTCATTAACCTTTATGGTTATCTTACTAAGAGAGGCAATAATTAAGAATGATCTCGTATTTGGCCAGCTTAGCTGATGCAATAACTATTGGAACTGTACATTGATGGTAAGGAATGGTAAAGACCAAACTCGAAGATGAACTGGAAAATGCTCAATTCCGTGGGCATGTTCTATTGCTGCTCTAACGCACAAACACTGGACCTGAAATTTTTGTCGGCACTACTTCGTTTGCAGTTAGGAAGACTAAAGATATGTATGTTTACAAACTTTGGGAATTGAGGAGAAATATGGAATCCTTAAATTGTGTTACAACTAATTGTGTTAATTAGAATTTCATTCAGATTTATGACCCTTCTCTTTCACAAAGGATATCTTTACATACTGATACGCAAACTCTCAATTTTTTAAATGCAACTCTTCCTTGTTATAAAGCGAATCCACGCTGTTTTCTCTTATTTTTACTCAGTTTTTTGTTCTATTGATTATATAAACATAGTTTTCAGTACAATTATTTATCTCAACATATCTTTCGCAATCCTTTCTCAATATACGGTTCTGGAATTTTCAGAAGATTTCAACCTCGCCTATTAGTGGTGCATTCGAGAACTATAAACATTACAGCTATTAGTGATAAGTTGCATTGCTATTTGTTACTTCAAAGCAGTAAGCGCTGAGCAATACCTTGAAATACAGGATGGGATGCTTTGAAAGGAGGAAATTCCTTAATAATGCTTAATTTACTCAATTAATTAGTGAGAAAGTACGCTCTTGGAATATGTTAAGCATATCATAAAGGGAACTCTGTTTCTTGGGCATATCTAATACTGCGAGAGAAATCAGAGAAATGGACGTTGGGAGTAGTCTCTTTAAGATTCCATTTCTTCTACGAATGATGCGTGAAGGTTACCGATTAGGGAAATAGGCCTTTGTTGCAGAAACCCACTGCAACACTCGGGAAGAGTTGCTCGTAGGATCCATATCCAGATAGGAAAACAAATCGTTGGTATGTAATATTTGGTTAGTATGAGGTGTTACGTTACTTACTAAAATCTTACTGTTGACTGTAAAGGTAAACTAATGTATCGACTTTACTATGCAGAAAGGAAGACATTACTGATATATTAGCAGAATAATACTTAATTTTTACTATCGAAATCGAAAAGTCGTTCATTAAACAGGTATGACGCTAGTTATTGAGTTTAAGTGGCTTTGAATACTTAACCAAATGTTAATTTATTTGTAGAGAAGAATAGCCTGGCATTTTCCTAACTACATATAGGAAATATTTTTCCTATCAATGCAAGTGAGGTGGTATAAATACGCTGGTATCAATCTTCAGTTTCGAACTATATGCGGCAGTAACCGATAAGGGAAGCTGGCTTTTAGTGTAGGCCCCCTATGCCAAAAGTTGGTTTGCTGGGTACATAGATGGGTGTAGATGTATATAGGTGGTCAATCGGGGATACTATTTTGTATAATAGCAGACTTTAATATGGCAACGGCATACGGAATAGGAATATCACTGTCATTTTCGTGTTACAGAAGACACGACAGGGACTCCTCTACCGAAAAACTTTTCGTCGAGGGAATTTTTCAGGAATTAAATCCCCCATTTTCATATTCACCCTCCTTCCCGCCCGACTTATCGAATTACCGCAGGAATCCGAAATTGCTTCTAAGACGCAAAGGAAGGCCCAGAACGGTGCTCTGGGGAACTCGAGGAAGGGGTTCTTAAGAAACGGGCGAGATTTGGAATATCCTGAGAGAAGCCATCGAGAGGGAAATATGAGTGAAGTGACAAGTGCGATGAAGGCTAGGGACGAAGCCGAGAACTTCCTCAAGCGTAAAATGGCTCCTTCGAACATTCATCATTATGTCATCCTGGATCTTTTATTTCCCTCGCAAAAAAGGACAGAGAGAGGGGATGCTGAAGGCGGGGGTCTAAAGGGAGAGGATTAGATTGAGACTAATAAGTCCCTTTTTATACTTTTCTTGAGGAAGGAAGCAGTGGAGGAGGAGCGAACAAATGTCGATGGTGATAGGGGAGGAACTGTTGGTAAATGAACGTATTGGATGTAATTGGAGAAGTGGTGCTATGAAAGAGAAGGAATTTATATGGATAAACAAACCACTGAATAATGTTGGCTTAAGAGTGAAATTGCATTACACAATTGTTTGGAATTTGGTGACAGTTTCGCTTTTTTATATTCGTTAAATATGCAGGGTTTTTCCAAAAGTACCGGACCACAACCAAGTCAGATAAAAAGAAATCAGTTCTTTTTCAGTATCTTCGTTCTTATTGGTAAAATAATGTATAGTTTTTTTTATTTAGGGTCTGGCAAGGGTTTTGAAATACTCTGAATAAAGCACTTTGGCCCTACTAGGGTTTCCATAAACTTAAGTTGATCCGGAAAGAAATATCTTAGCTTACGTTTGTTTACATAGTGGCAAACGAGTTCCCTTTCAAGAAATAAAAAAATTCTGCATCAGATTAGAAAGAAAGCGGATGTATGATGATTTGATGAAATATACTTCGATACTATTCCAAAGATAACGAGGGATCGGAATTAAATGGAGATTGTTTACGACTTTGTGGTAATAAAATGATAATCTAAGAAGTCGTTGAAAGGATAGGCTAATAAATAGGCTAGGAAACAAATATTAAAAGCTTCGGCTATCAATTAGAAATAATCGGATAAATAAGGTAGAAGATAGTTGGTGAATATTATTCATACACCAAGAAAATTACTTATAATACTCTAAAGTAAAATACAATTATGAAAAAATTAGCTCAACAAATATTACTGGAAAATGTGTTACTAAACCTCGGATTCTGGTAACATCTCTTATGCAATGTCTATTAGAAATGATTATGAAAGAGCAAAATTATCTACTGAAATGCATACTTACATGGAAATCGTGGATCATCATGAAGAATATTTAGTGGTTCATCACACAATTTTCCATCACCTCTAATTTAGTGTATTTTAGGTTTAAGGTCGATAATGAAGAATCTCTTGAAAATATTCTCTACTTCCCAATTTAGAGAAGTGCTTACATCTATTCAGTAATAATGAGTGTACTTGACAAGAATTTTATTCCTGAAAAGACTAGTCTGAAATTGAATTGATTATTTAGAGGCTAAACATTATCACATATTATAATTATATATATCATGACGGATGCTATTTATAAAAATATCGCTAATGCTTGAAATCTACGGAACGAGGATAATTTTCCCAATGAAACCCTTTCAGTACAGTAAATAAAAAGGTAACGTTTACTATCCTACAATTTAAATTCTATCATTCCTTTAGACATTTTCAAATACATTTCATTGAGCAAATCCTCGTTATGCCGAAATTCTACAAAGTGATGGCCACCGTTCATTTTCACTCTGTAACGAGCAACGACGGATTAGAAATCGTATCACTCCTCAGCTTCAAGAATTCTTTTCCGTGTTATGCCAATCTTAGCTAGAAAACTTTGCAAGACACGTCTTTATCCACGAAATAAGGCTTCGAAGTGACTAATTAGGGAGTAAATCGCAAAATTTTCGGTCCTCTGGCGAAAATAGAATAATATGGCAAGGGATTAAAGAAGGATGGTGGAGAGCAGGAGAAATAAGGAGGACGGCGGGAAAAGAATCTGTGGAGAAAACGGAAGAGTCGGAAAAGAATTTGGACGGGAAAAGTTGATCCAGGCAACTCTCATCCTTACTAATTTAACTCCAATTTTTTCTCCTCGTCAATAAAAATTACATTTCCATTTTTACACAGTTTTCTTTTCTCAGACACCGATTTTTTCGTCTCATCGTTTCTTCCCTCTTCCCTTTTTGTTCCGAGAAAAACGTCTTATCGTCTTTTATTATACTCCGCGATGACGTTTTACATTTTTTTCCGACTTTTGGGAATCCCCTTTCAAAAACTTCTTTATTTTTCCGTGACGTAAATTTCGACGTGGGCATATTTGCCTCGTTCCTATAAATTTGACGTTTTAATCCCACGGATGAGGTGAACGACTGTTATCCAGCTTGTTACACTTCGAAGGAATTACAATGGGCCCGAGTTTGAAGGGCCTTACCTGTCCGGTCGAATTTTAAGACGATTTCTAGTAAATTTTTTTTTGCTGTGTGGGCGTTGGATGCATATTTATGAGTTTTAATTCGGCGCGAAAACTTTCGGAGGGTATTCCTCTATATCTGCTGGTAAATTCAGTGTCTAGTTTACATGAATTTTCAAATAAAATGGTATAGTATTAGACTTTTTGGAAGTCTCGGATCTTCTACTAGTGTAGTACTCGTGACTGTGGATCCACACTGAATATTCCTTTGAGACACCTAAAATTTATTTTCTTCTCATATTCTAACTATGATCTTTCTATGGTTTCTTATGGTTAGGTGTAAGAGAGGCCCTAATGGGCCTAACCTCGCCAAATAAAGAGTTTTTATTATTATTATTATTATCTTTCATTTTCCTAACTTACTGTCTTGTATCCGTTACGATTGCAGTAACCTATCTTTCTTTGCAAAGGTCTAACTAAGAACAAAAATATACATATTTTTCGATCTCCATAATAGTTTTCACACTGAATAATATACTAAAATATAAATGCACGTAAATCATTGTTTAAATAGTAAATATATCCACCTTCTACTGAAAATTTTAACTTATTATAAATATTGTCTCTAATTGGTATTTATTCAGACATTCACAGGAATTCACAGGAATCGAAGCGATATTTATTTTCCAGTGACATTTCTGTAAATAAGCCTATTATTTCAATGAAAGTTTCCATAAATCAACCAACTTCACTAGACGCCATTAAGGAAGATTGAGAAACGTAAACAAATATTTAGTTATCCCTAGATTTGATGCAAACCTTACATGCGCAATGCGCATACATTGAAGGCAATAAAGTATGATTTATATTTTCCTAAAGATTGGAGAAATGACTTATCCTCTTTTTTTAACTATCTATATAATTCGTTAGAATAGACCCAATAATAAATTATCTTCAATTATTTCCAGTTTTTCCATTCATAAAACTGTTTTCCAAATGCAACAATGACTAATATTACCTTGTTGTTATCACTTATAGTGTTAAATTGTCCTCATATTTACCTACCGATTTTTTCTTCCAATATATAGAATAAACAAGTCAATTATCAGGGCTGATGCGATGGATCAATTTTATTGAAATGATCAAATTTCATCTACGAGTATTCAAATATTCTATCATTTTGTTCTAGGTAATGTCGTAAAGTTATCGATGCCCATTGATCTGTCGATTAATGATCGAAGGAAGATGTATATAAACATCACTTGGGACAGATTAAAACAAAATATGTCTAATCTTCTCAATCTTGCACCTGCTCCTTCCATTCTTTGCGGCTCCGTTTTCTCTTCAGATCTGCGAACATTTTAAACCTTTTCTACCCTTTTTATAATATACAGTGTTAAAAAGACATTTTACAGCTTTATTTCCTTGCGATTGTTTGTATATCCTAAATAATGGATAGTGAATACTAACTAATAACATAATAAGATATCTGTTGTAATAAAAAAGTAATTTCTGAGCTAGAAAGGTTATGTCATAAAATTATGTATCACGTCACTATTGCATGCGATTCCGGATTAATTCCCCTGATACCGTACGTATACAAATTACATCGGATTGATACCAAAACCTTGAGACATTTCGACTGCATTCCATTAGTGATTCATATAATGATAATACTTTATGATACGTATCACTTTCGTCAACGCCTCAGCTCATAGTTTACGACGCCGGTGTCCAATTATCAACTCCTATTTCTTCCATCCCAAAATATTCGGGTCACCTAAGGTGGAGGAGAGCTAAACTGGAGAAAGGGTCGGGGTTAAAGGGAAAGGGTCTTGGAGCGAAAGTTGCCAGGAAAGGGGTTGAAGGAGGAGCTGAAGAGTGTACTTGTGGGGAGCAGAATCGTTAGAGAATGTTGTTTGGAGTGAACAGAATAGCGGAGGGAATCGGTCAGGAAGAAGCTAGAACATGGGGCGTGGAGTTATTAGGGATTGTTATGTGGAGCGCTGGGGTTGAGAAGGGCGTGTGGGTAATGCGGCCGGTAAAGGGTGGGAACAGATCCTTTACTAGAGTTACTTGGCTTTATTTACGTCTCCCCTATATCTTGTTGCCCACGCCCCCTATCGGCCGTGTCCCACCGTATCTTCTCATTCGAGGATTCACCTGAGGAAAGGAATTTAAGCTCCTCTTCCCTATATCATGGCGAGCGAGGCCAGTTACTACGAGATACAATATTGATGATGGTCCTGGAAAATCTTCCGCCCAAAGTGGGTTCTTCGATTGAGACGATATGTTTCTTGCGAATATTTTCCCGAGGCGTTTTCTCCCATCATACTGAGCAAGATGAATTTAGTTGCGCATATTTTAATGGACAAATGTACAGTCTCTTGATGAATCCATACAAGGTGTCTCATAATTGATGGTTACATTTGAAATTGAAAGCGATGATAATTTGTAAAGTCTATGTGACTAAAACATTTACTGAATGTATCAATTTACTGATCTTTTTCGGGATACTTCCTATAGCAGTTCCATCAGTTTATAAAATAAATCGTAAAAATATAATTATAATCGGATTAAGGAGGAACATTTACGCTTAGTTTTTATAATACTTCAACATTTTTGGCCTAATTTCGGTCATCGCAAGTGATTACAGACTATTACCATTTGTAATTGTTTTCGTTTTCTAATCAAAATATCATCAGACATTAACTTTGATTTTCCTCAAGTATATATTATATCCGCGCAGTATTTTTCGAGGTCCGGCCCAAATGGAGAGTGGCGAGCGGCGCAGTGCCTTTGGAGCCTTCGCTCGAATCTGTGAATTCAGCCGCCTTGTATCTCGTCTTATATAACACCAATACCTTAATAAATTGATAAATGTTTTTTTTTTGGGAATTCTACTTGAAGGTTATCTAGCTAAACATGCGTGCCAATTATAACACTGTACCAATTATTATGAAGCAAACATTAATATTTCCATCACATTTTGTTTCTCTTTATTTTATTTTTCAAATTCAAACGTCATATCTTAGATACCTTGTATCTGGTTTCTTGAGAAAAAAAAAATAAGATTACGTTCCAAGAAGTCTGCCAATCGAGTAGTGCGAAGTATTTGCATTTTAATTCGCTGTTAAGGGTTACGTTAAGTTATGAAACAATTTTGGTGAGTAATTAGCGAATTACTAGGCTAATTAAAACGTTTTGAGGGAAGGTTAATCACCGTTTAACTTTGTGATGTATATTTTCGCTTACTGGAAATTCAAAAGTGAAGATTATTTAAAGGCCTCCGTAAACCATCATAAGTACTGGCTCATAAACTTAATAACTAGTTAATCATATAAGGAGGGATTAATGGAATTTTAAAAAGTTAGCAATTCTTTTAAATGCAACTCACAGTTGACTATATTTGTATACCTAGGGAAAATTTTGAAATCTTTAAATTAGGATGTTATGCATACATGTTCACTAACTCCATAATCAAACGTTTTCCGACGTTTAATATCAGAGCGTCCTTTCTCATTAGTTAATTGGTTGATTTTTATGCATCTTATGGTATCCACTAAAAACCACAGACTAATCAGAGGTTTCCTATAAAGTTGACTTCTATGGCAGTGGTTCCCAACGTTTTTTTAGTTGGCGACCCTCCTTTTCTTATAGAAATACCTCCACAGTCCATCGGTCCATGGTGTAATAAAAAAAAACTTATTTGTATCGTATCCCTTCCTTATGTATATATAATTTACCGTCAAATATTTGCTGTTCTGATGGTTTATTCGACGGTTTCTGATAGTTTTAGGATAGAGTCGCCTGTCACCACTTCCGCGACCCACTAATAGGTCGGGACCCACCGGTTGGGAACCACTGTTCTATGGCATAATAGACATAATATCACTCTTGGTTTTAAATTAGAATTCATCGTGTGAGTTCGATACAATTACTAGTAGCTACGTGGTAAGAACTTTAGGAAAACTTTTCTCCTACTGTTGATTACAGATCCAAAAATATTGATGAAATAAACTCGAAATGTTTAATTTTAAGCGTCTATTGCTGAATAGCATTCAATAAAACTACTGATAATCAACGAGAAATTCTGCTAGCATTCAATGTAAATGCCGACGAAGATGGAAAAAGTATTATTGATATAAAATAAAGGAAGTGTACTTCCAATGCGAACATTAGAGAAGTATTAAAGGAGCATTATAGTTCACTCCAGATTCACTGATAAACTATCATCCTACATTGTATTTATTCCTCGAAATAGAGAAAATTTAGCGGGCGCGGAGCTTGAAGGATTATTTTCCAAACAAGCTGATATTTCTGATAATACTCATATAACTTCATTTCACACAGTCCTTTTCACAGATATAATAGGCATGGAATCATATTTCTAATAGGATATTTGAAAACGTTACCAATCTTCCCCTCATAATTGGTAGTGTCGCAGATAATCCAATTAATTATGTAGTGCCGCTCGCTACCCTGCAATTAGTAGCCTGTCTACCGAAAGATATCTTCCCAAACTCCCTCGCCTTATATTTACACATACTACCAGGAAAAGTCCCCTAAAAATAATTTGCATTCTAAAATGCGTTGACAAATGGACACACTTACGAGAGGTAAACTCCCAAAGGGGAGATGTTATGAACATTTTTGAATAGAGCGCATCCGGGCTCTTTAGTTATAAATAAGCGAGAAACGATAAGCTTTTCTGCGCTACCGCATCTCAGCGCCGCCATTTAGTGCGGTTCGGAGGGTGCAGATCGGATTAGGTTTCATCCCTTATATATCAATTAGGAAACACCCCTTCCCCCTTGTTTAACCAGTCTCTCTTCAATTTGTTTCCGTCTGGAACTGCTGCCTTGCTCTTTCTTCCCCATCTATACCCACTAATACTCTTTCCTTCCTCACAGTCTTAATGAAGAATGTGATGATATATATAACGAAGTTTTCCGACGTCACTATTGCTTATTCAACGAATAATAATAATAAAGCGTATTTTATTAGGTTGAAATTGAGACGAGGTTGTTTTACATTCAACCCTTCGTCATATAACATTTTAACGAAATAGATAGCTTGAAAAATCGTTTTTCGGGCTTAAGAACCAAAGGTTTTAATTAGGGAAAATATAACCTGTAGCAGGAAAACGCCCACAAAAATGGGGTATGAGAAACCTGTGAAAGAAAGTGAATCATTGTGAAGAAAACAGGTTAAGAAAGATCTGAAAGGCAATCAAAACAATGCAATTACATTTTCCAATAGATAAATCAGTATAAATGTTTGCATGGGAGAACAAATACACAGCGTAAGCAAAAAATTAGATTTCAAGAGGAAATAGGTGCAAAACTAAAATTAAGATAGAATTGTAAAAATTAAAGAATATCCATGTAGTTACCAGATTTTTCAATGCTAACTGATAAACCATATTTAATTTGTCCATAAAACTTGATCATAAACTTCGAAGTAAACAGGTAATAGAATTATAGATACTAAATATATTTTTGTACATTGCATAAATACAGCTCAGAAATGTGTATTTCATTGCTACACCTACCCATACATATAAAGGCTCGTTAATGATTAGATACAATAATTATCTAACACTCCCTTGGATGAAATCGCATTTATTATTAGTTCTGATATAAGTTCAATTTTATATTTGTTCCTTTTCATGTGAATAATTTATTTTTTACTGTTATCCTGAGATTTCCAATTTCATTCATTTTGAAATCATCCGCCCTTTCTATCAAACTTGCCCTTTGAATGTTTTCATCAAAAAGGGAGTACATTTTTATTTTTCACTGCATTATCGCGGACTATTTTCGCCCTCCTCCTCTGTGGATGTTTTCCGTGCCGTTTTCTTTTTCAAACTTCTCTCACAAAGATTTTTCCTAACTCTGTACTCTCTCCTTTTTACTTTCATCTCTGCACATATTGAAACGACATACGTGTTTAAGTGGATTAGATGCCCACATAGGCCTAACCTCTTAAGGGTCAATCAATCTATACTTCTTCTTTATCAATACCTTATTCTAAACAGTATCCCTCCTCTTCCACCTTTGGAGCCATTTTCCCGCTGAAGCCCCCTCTAGGGGAATCCTCGAATTATTTCCGATTCATTTGTTTCGGTGATTAAGGGTTAAGAGATGATTTATTCCTCGGCCAACAACCGCCGCGCAAAAATGACAAGAAGCGGAGGCTAATGACTTCGGATATGGGCAAATCCTTGTCTGAACTCGTCCGTTGAACCTGAAGGAGAAAAAAAGGTCGCGAGCGTTGAAACGAACGAGTTTTTCCTTTCCCAGAGCAGTTTTTACCGTTCTTAGGCTCCGCTCCCGGGCCTTAATCCAAAGGGATCACTGTAATTCATAAATTATTTAAACTCTCCGAGTACTTCCGCGCTAGCGACTCTAAACCTTACCGGAAGAATTATAAATTAATGAATAATTCCCCAATCGCGTGCCCCGATTTTGCGTTTTTTTTTTTAATTCCGAAATTTGCGTAGCTTTTAACAAGAAATTCCATAAATGTGATCAATAATGAATTTTCCTCTTTCGCGGAATTTTTTTGCGGAAGGCTACCATTTTTCTCGAGGAAAATGTCTCGACGATATGATGAATAAAACTCTTGGAATCTCGACTACTTTGGGTATTAGCATTCTTAATTGTTTAACTCCAGAATAGCATATCTTCCAACGCGTAAGGTGCTACAACAGGAACAAAAGAAAATACTTTGGATCTTATTATTTCAAATTGTTTAGCTTCAGCATAACTTACGTCAATGCGCATTAGATTATATATCAATAACAAAAGAAACTGTATTAGGAGAGGACGAAATATAAAATATGTATAAAGAAAATATCACCAACGTAATGTAAATGTATAATTGTTCTCAACAGGTATTCTTTATGATGGTATACGATGATAGAATTGAATTTTGACACCATTATTCTGTGTTCAATTAAAAACATGAAGATTATTATCATAATAGCCAGAATAGTGGATACAGGATGATTTATTTATTTACTTATATTCCACCGTAGTGAGATGAAGATTAATAATACAAATTTCAAGTAGCCATCAATTCAAAAAGGCCCTTAAAAGAAAACAAGAGGATTGAAAATAATTCTTAAAAATCGACGATATTTATTTTTAATAATAGAAATTTTCATCCACCTGGCAAAAAGCTCACGCAAATTTGGTGTCAGTTTCATAGATATAATAAAGAAGAGCGTGTTTCCATTGACCCCTATGATTTTGTGTTTCCTATCCTACCTGGATGTAGCTTAAAATATTTTCGAAACCGGATCTTAAAAAATTAGAAATTCCCACCGTACGTTTTTTAAATATTAGAGACGCCTGGTGTCGAACCCAGAATTTTTTTGAAATGTGAATGCATACAACGCCCTGATAGAAATATAGCTTATTTGATTCAAATTTTTAAGTTGATATCATACCGGGAAGGTCCAAAATTAAGACTCCGTTACCCCCATCTGAAATGCAAAGGGTACTGTAAATGGCTGTCTGGGATCGAACCAAGGACGATAAGAGAAACCTAAAACACCGCACATGAAATATAACCATGATCTTTATTCACATGCCAAGTTTTAAGTTTTTATGTTATCGGTAAAGAATTTTTTTTTTTATCTTAAAAATCGTTTCAGTTACTAATTTTAGAGACGCCTGGTGTCGAACCCAGGACCTATTGACAGCTGTGAATACACATTATGGCTTGTTAGGACTTGGACTTATGTAATGCAAAGTTTAAAGTCGATATCATGCCTAGAATTACCATAATTTGGTTTCCGTTATCTCCATAAGAAATGCATAGAGGAATGTAAATAACTCACTGGGATCGAACCAAGGACTATCAGCGAAACGGTAAAACGTGTACATAGAATATATTTATGATGTCTATCTTCGTTCTGAGTTTTAAGTTTCCATCTTATCATGAAGTGATTCAAAAAAAGTCTTTAAAATCGCCGCAATGCATTTTAAATGGGAGATATTTGCCCTGACCTAGCGTCGAACCAAGGATAATCTTCGAAAATATATTTATGGTTTTCGACGGATACTTATTGATTCTAGAGATTTCTAGAATTTCAACTGTCTAATTTGCCGGAAAGTGCCTCAAAAAAATTTCCGAATATCCCCGCGATGTATCTTTATGGAGAAAATCGTGACTGGAGCCATCTGGTATCGAACCCATGGCACTGAGGTTCAAAATCGCCTTTTTTCCGTGAGTTTCAGGTTAGGGTCTATACGCTGTAAAAATTTCAAGTCAATGATGTACGTGGTTTAGCCAAACATCTTCATTTTATGCCATGAAGTTTTACCCCATATATATTATTAACATCGTTCAAACTTTAACAATATCAAAACATTCAATATGATTTTTTCTCTTTTTTTCTTCTTATTTCGCGAAAATAAGTGATCGGATAATATGCAAGATAGAATGGGTTGAGTTTCGAATAGAAATGGGGTCAAGGATGCGAACCGTTCTAGGTCAGGAGGGGGAGCCGCTGGAGTGTTATAGACGATAAATACTTCTATGGGAACGTATTTAAATTCAGATATAAAATGGAGGTAATGATCAAGGGGTAATTTTCTTTTAATGATTTCAGACTATTACTATGTGTTATATTATTTCTAATGTGTGTTGGAAATCAATCTGAACGAACATATAAAAATTTCCAGCTTAAATTTCGTTACATCCATTTCCCCAAGGATAGAATTCTGCTTGGCCGAAACGAAATAGAAAATTCCTTACTCAGGGCTCTGGGGTGTTTCCACGGGCCAGAAAAACTTTCCCAAGGAATCGCATAAACAGAATATTTCTGCAACAGCGAGGACAGGAGCGGGTGAATATCCGTCCCTTCTCATGGCACAACGAAGCGTAACCGTACCTTGGACCTCTTTCTATAGCGTCACCCAGAAAACGCAATGTCCTAGTCGTTGGGCTCAGACGGGGAATAAAGGCAAAGAGGAGAGGTCCAACTTCTCTGGAGCCGGTCCTAGACCTCAGCCATTGTCCTTTGGGATGGCGCCCCCTCAATGCAAGGCCCCGGGCGGAGAGGGGATGACGGGATACAATTTTTCATTCGCCGCGGCGACCTGCAGAAATGGACGAGATGAAAAGGGTCGAAAACATCGACTCCCTACGCTACGCGGTTGTCTATGTTTTTGTTCTACATTTCGATACTCAATGAGAGAAAAGGGACAGAAGGAAAATAGGAAAATGTAATTTAAGCCTTTTTACCATTTTTTTGTTTTTGGTTTTGATACCATTTTTACTGGCAGAATCTTATGCTGCAAAAAATTACGGTTCAGATCTCCTATAAAGAAAAAAATATTAGAAATGTTATAACTTAAAGCGTTGGGGAATCTATTGGGCCAGATGCAATTTATCAACTATCTCGTTCTTCAGAAGTTCTAGAAAGAGAAAATTCTTTTAAAGATAGATCGTTATTTTCATAGAAAAATTCAATCAGATATGTTCTAACTCATTAATCACATGCGGAATGAAATAACTATTCCAAATATTTAGGACATATCCTGATTTAAAAATTTCTGTTAGCCATAATCTCAGGCGGGAGCATTCATGATAGAGAATTTTACTGATACATCAAATTTTTATAAATATTTTTACAAAAATACAAATATAACACTTCAATTATATCTTTACGTTGGATAGTAAAATGTTTTCTGGCATTAGTCGGCGAATACATTCTCTTTCGATAATTTCCTGAAATTTTAGTTCGTATACTAGATTTTCGATTACTCGACTATAACTAGATTACTCTTTCGATTATTTTGATTTGAGTGTTACTCTAAATTGGATAGCTCAAAAATTAAATTAGCTCTTATAAAAGTCGCACCCTTTCTTGTGATAAGTTTAACTTTTATTCTATTATTTGCTAACTCTTTTAGTTTCATATTTCTCAGAATTAGATATTTTCTCCCAATATTTTCTTTCTATTTTAGGGAAAGTGGAATGTACGATTAAATTTCTTTCTGCCTAAACTAAGGTTGTCAGAATTTTCCCTTGTCCTCTCCTCCGGAATTTCCCGTCCAAAGTCAAATTCATCGCTTTTGTTGAATACAGAATTGTTACTTTGTTCGCTTGTATTAAGTGTTGATTTGGAAAATAAATACTATTTAACAGGAAAATGTTTTTATTAAATATCGATATGTAGCTATTTTATTTATTTGTGTTAAAGAAAACTATCAGAAAATCTAGTTATGTAGGTAGTTTACCCTATACAACCGAAACGGTGATCGATTTGGACTAGATCATAATTGGATTTAGTTCACGTAAATAGTGAATTCTGTTCGATATGCGCATCGAACGCAGAAAGAATTGCTTTCAGAGATGGAAATAAATGCGTCGGAGCGAAACTAACCACGGATGAAAAATTAAGGGATTATTTATGAGGCGCTCTCCGGGGAAGAAATAGAAAAAGTTGTAACAGAGGAAGTAATATTAGGGCCGCAGTAGCGTTAAGGCTGAATACCTGGGAAGGGAAAGGCTGGAAGAGAGATATGTGCACGTAAGATGGCGGGAGAGAGGTTAAGGGGCGAGGCGGGGATTGAGCCTTGGAAAGGGGCGGGGAAGGTCCCAAAGTGTAGGTCTCGAAAGCCTCGGGCGGAATATGAAGGGTTAGCACGCCGCGGGGGCCAAAAACTGACTGGAAACTTGCCAGTCTGTATATCCTTCTCCCCTCCCACCGCCTCAAATCCGACACTCGGTTTCAACCTCCGCCCCCCAGACTCCACTCATAAAGAACCGACAAGAGTGGGAGATATCTGATGCTAGGTTAGTCGGAATTCTCAGCCTGCATGCGTCGATACGCGCCTTAGCCGGGTAATATCCCGCGCGGAAAATGAAAACAAATCGATATCCGTTTACGATCCCCTACTGTTCTTATATATCGAATCGATAAATTCGATAGAAAAGGAGGGAAGCGCTTTCTCGGATATGTTCTGCGAAATTCCTGTCGGGTTCGCCCTTTTTGTAATCACGAGATTGCGTCACGAGCTTTGTTCTTATCACGTGACTACAACGCGGCTAAAGTTTTTGGATGCGTGCTTATGGAAAGTCGATCTTCTTCGGATTTTTCAAGGCTCGAGTAGTTTGTCATCTTCAGCAAAAGCGATTTCATCAAATAATGCGTTTATTCGAGTGGGATTCTATTAACTAAACTTCATCTGAGATGAGCTTTGTTTTAAAGTTAAGCAAATGATGTAGATTTTAATTGGTTAACTACACATACATTTCATTATTTAAAATACATATTAAATCTAAAATTCTGTCGGTTCATTAAATGGTCCGTGTCTGAAGTAGAAAAAATTGGTCGCGAATTTAAAAAAGCAGGTTCCATGAAAAATTTTATTGAAAACGATCAATAGTCAGCTTATTGTAAATGTTTTTAAATGATAAATGTTCAGGTTGCGTTCATGATTTCGTAATAATATATTCAAAGCGATTCGACTTACGGCGATGAAACAATAGCATTGTAATTTAATCGTGAGTTATCCCAGGATAGTCATGGGAGAGGTAAGACTCTCGGCAATGTCATATTTAATTCACTCCTATTTTTATTTGAAATAGGGCTTTAATGTTTTTCTTTTTACTTTATTTTTTAGCGTATTAGGTCTTGTATTCAAACTATAATAAGCAATTAAACAGCACAGGTTGGTCCAAAATCTATTCCTAAATTATTCCATTACGTGGGATTTAGTTTGGGTAATCAGTTCTAACAGTATTAATGTTGAAACTTTACTTAAATATTCAGTTGCATAATAAAACAAGACCGTTTCGTTCCGGAGCATTTATATAGAAATCAAGATAAATTTTATTTAAAACTTCTACCTCAAATACACACTTGGCCGAAGCATCCTATTGGCGACCGAAGATAAATCGATGCAAACTGTGTACGAGGTTAAGAGACTCGCTCAAGGACGGCATTCTAGCCTCTGAAATAGCGCTTTTCCATATATGTTACAGCCCTAACATTCCTTCAGCTCACGCATGGCTATATTCGAGTTCTCCAGTAGTTTCAAGTTATTGAAAGGAAACGATGTTAGAATGAAACTTGAAAAATGGTACTTTTCCATTGAAATACATATTTGTTAGATACATATTTATAAGATTTTCACAAAAACACACGGATAATAGTCATCCTCGGACATCATTCTACGAAACTTTGTCTCATTCGATGAAGTTATACAAGATTAGGTTACATAGCCTTACGCATTCTTATGAATATTTTAGGAAGATTTCTCCCCCACTATTTCCCTGTTTGTCTAACAGAACTTTCGCCCTATTTTGTAAAGAAAACCTTCGATAGAATCGCCCTATTTTTACCCTAAAAAAAAGATTCGAAAAGACCCACACAATTGGATGGAAAATATATGGCTGCACCTAAGCCTCGAGTAAATCGCCCGATTTTAAAGCAACTTCCCTTTCCGCGTTATTTATCCATTTCTTTCACCTTCCCACATTTTTCCTCTCTCCCCCGAAAACTTCACGATTCCGGACCAAAAGCTGGGACAAACTTCGTCAGTTTGACGTCTAACCCTCTCCCCCACCCACCATCTTCCCGTTTCTTCAACACTCCGATCTTTCGCCCCCGCCCGCTGCCCCCGGGGGCTGTCCTTCCCCCTTCTGAAGGGGCCCTCCCAGCGACCTCTCCCGCTGCCGTGTTCCAGCCGCACCGCTCTGGGTGAATGCCATTATGAGAAAGGAGGGCTCTCCTTATGGCGAACGTGCGGCTAAGGAGAGGGAATGAGAAGAATGAATGAACAGTGGGTGGAAAATGAAGAAATGATGCACCAGAGAATGCGTCTGGGACAGGAATAGAATGGAAGAAGTGAAAAGGAGAATTAGGGAGAAAGGAGTGTGATGATTTAGGTGACTATTGGATGAATAGAGGGAGCGAGAGGAATAAAATGTTGAAATTTTTGTGCGCGAGAGGCCGAATTAGTGGGGGGAGACGAAATTATTGGAAGGAAAGGAATAAAGAGAAATGAAAAAGGAGTTGACTTGGGAAGGATGGAAATAGATGGAACGGAGATGGAGGGGAGCCTCGAAAGGAAAATTAAGAAAGGAGAGTGAAGGATGTGAATGGGAGAGAGGAAAAAGGAAACGGTAGAAAATAGTAAGATAAAGATGAAAGTTTAAGTTAGGAAATAGGAATGGAGAGGAGGAAAACCAAGTTTGTGATCGAGAGAGTCTCAAAAGGCCAACTGTGGAAAGAAAAATATTAAAAAAGGAAGGAAATGAAATTGTCAAAATCATCGTGTACTTCATAACTATTGCAAATGTTTGAAATGTAAAATTTAAAACTGAAAGTCTTCTGTAATAATACTAATAAGCATTTAACCCATTTATTGTACTTCACACAAGAGCACACGTATGAATATTTACCAAAGGAGGAAAAAGGGGAAATTAAGTAGCCTAGGGATCTATTTTGTAGTTACCTTCAACTTGTATTTTAATACAGCCTTAAAAATAGTTCATTGAATTTAAACATTAACTAAATCTCGTTAATTTCTACAGTAAAATTGTGTTTTGTGGATAAACGAAAAATCTCTTAACTGGTCTTATTGAGTGAAAAAGAAGTTTCGGTGAGGAGTTTAAAACATTGTTTTTCAGTGTTAGGTATTTTTATTGATACTAGGATAAACAGACTTTGCAAACGTACATGTACTTAAAAATATGAATTTACATGTTTAAACTCATTATGCTACTTTCATACTATTTCACCAGGCAACTTAAGTATTTGCATTTGTATAGGAAATTATGGTCTTTATATCTTTAATCGGTCTCTCTCCTTATACTTATATTATTGTCCTCCGAAAATAAAAATCATATTATTTCTCCTTGAAATACTCATGCAACTAACCAACCTAACACACTTGGCTTTCCCTTTCCCTATAAATAAATTCATACAAACTCCTTATGCCTCACTAAAACTTTAAGACTTTCTTCTCTCCGAAAAGACGAAGCCACGATAAATAGAGATAAAGGTCAGGAATCGACGAAAACAGCGCAAGAGGGAGAAAGAGGATAGTGAGAAACGGAGGGCGTAAATAAGGGAGAGAAAGACAGGATGAAAAAGTAAAGAGAGAAGTGGAGATGGCAAGAAGAGGAGAAGTGGGCAAACGGGGAGTGCAGGAAATGGAAATGGGATAGGAAATAAGTGCGGGGGATAAAGGAGAAAGGAAAGAGGAGGGAAAAAGGGTTGGGCGATTCGTGAGTGAGGAGAAAGGTTTTTCGGTGGACAGAAAATGGGTTTGGGAGGATGCGTGCGAGGGAAGGATGAATGCTCCGAGAGGAAATTGAAAGGGGAAGGAAGAGAGGAAATCTTTTTCTCTCGGAGAAAGAGAGAGAAAAGAATAAATTTCCGAGCGAAGAAAATCGCCGGGGAGAAAGAGACATCTGCGAAGGGGTATAAAGGGGCGATTGACGCATCGGTTGATTGAAGGAAAGTTTAAAAGCGAGGTGTCGACGCGTTGAGAGCAGTTTGGTGCAAAGAGTACGCGAGATGAGATTGCTTAATTGTGCCTAATGAGGGGGCGATGGATGAAAAATTTGCGATCGTTAGTCATGCTCGAGGCTGATTTGATAAAGTGGGAGCAGAAAATGCGCTCAGCTTCGGTGATCAGCAGGCATTTATAATGAAAAATGTTCTCTTAACAATGTTTGCCAGTAAATGATTACTATGATTAATTACAAAACATATAATTTCCTGATACCATAATATTTTGTCATAACTCATGGTAAACAGTCGCATTATTTTTGGGTATCAATCATTTTTAGTAATTACAAATTATTGATTTCTCTGTTTTTGGGAAAATTTTTGTTTCATTTGACAATGCTGTAAGAACTGGAAGTGTAAAATGTTGCATATTCTATAGAATGCACTACAAATATTCAAATAATGGATAGGAAATTGGGTATAGGTATATAAATATCCACATATGCATTAATACCTACAGTAAAAATATTATAATCTTTATTCCCATCACTTATGGCGTTAACTGACGATTTTTGACGATTGCTGTTTATGAAGAACATTTAATGTGATTTGGCGCTAATTTTTACAGCTGGATATCCTTCCTCTCGCCAACTCTTATCGGTAAATATGTGCTCCCACCTAAATATGGGAATCGAATCCGGTACTGCTTTCCTCTAAGCCAAACACCTCGGCTATCGTTAAGCTTACCTGCAGAAAAAATAATTAATAAAATATTGGATCGAATTATGCCATTTTTTACCGTTACATATGGTATAAAAATATTTTGGTAAAAACATTCATCGTAATTAATCAGAAAAACGCGTTACAGACAAACAGTATTTTTTTATGAATGAATGTCTAGATTTAGCATCAACATAAAATACACATTCGTAGGTATATCATCCAAGCATCTCTTAAATGTTTCTCACATAAATTTAACTCCACTTAACCACTAATACTTAACTCTTTCGGCTTAATTTATCCATAACTACGGTTATTTCCTATTAAGTTAATGCGAGAACGAGTTAGCATTAGCTATAGCAGCTTCATTTAAATCCTTGTCTACCCCATGCAGGAATGAAAATTAATGCTTCGTCTTTTTATTATGTATCACTAATTACCCACTTATCTTTAAGATAGATTTATTTCAATTCTACAAAAAATCCAAAGCTTTTTAGTTGCCTTTAAATTAAACCCGAGATTAAATAGTTGGTAATATTGACATTACTTACTTTTAGTCTCAATATCCTTTTGAAATACTCGTTACATCTCTCCAAATATATAAATATAAAGTCACTTTGATCTGCTATTTTTTAACTGAGATCTGTAAAACTTCTCTTAAGACAGTTCCTGGAAAATTAAGGTAAGGGTAAAACCGGGAACGTCCTTTCAAACAAGACAGATTACTACGGCATAAAAACTTGCGAATAAAAGCATCAAAAGCTTAAGCGTGCGAAGGCTGAAGTTTATAAACACATGGGCCGCATTTTCTCGATTATGGTTAAAACGTAAGAGATTGAGATTCCTTATCTCATAGCCTCGTGACATTTTCAAAGTTTCGCGAACAAAGGGTGCAGAGTGCCGTCTCTCGCTATTTCACACGGAGTTTCCTCGAAATCTCGTTGCGCTAGTTACGCGGGACTCTTCCGAAGAGGATTTGCCAGGAATTTCTTTCGGAGGGATTCGGACGACGGAAAATGCTCGCCACGGGGTCAAGGCCGTGTCTGGGTTTGCAATTGGCTCTTATTTACTCCAACAATCGGATAAGAAGAGTTCGAAGGGAATTCGCAAGCGGAAATGTACGGACACGAATATTGGAAAACTCCGTCCTCCGAATCCAGATAAGCATAAATGTCGTTTCTCGTAAGCAGAGACCAACGTTACGGCTTCCAGAATTTAGAGTCATCTATAAGACATGGGCATTAATTCACACAAATTTGAAATGTTTTCCGGTTATATACATGGCATTTAAACAGGTAATTAACCAAAGAATTATTTCATGAAGAAGCACTGCTAACACCGTGGCCGGTGAATTGGTCCGCGGGGAAATTTACGCGGGAAATTCGTCCACGGGAAATTGATCTCCTGACAGATTGGTACGCGGGGAATTGATCCCCTCGCTGATGTTATTTAGTCTTAAGTGAATAACTACTGTTATTCAGTCTTATGTTAATCTACACGCCCTGGTTATTGGTTAATGTTATAAAGAAATTAACCGGGGGGGTTGGGTTGGGTTGGGTTGGGTGGGGTTGGGTTGCGTTGGGTTGGTAGTACAACGTCAGTGCGGGGGATCAATTCCCCACGTACCAATCTCTCTGGAGATCAATTCCCCACGGACGAATTCCCCGTGTACGAATTACCCCCGGATGAATTCACCGGGCGCAGGCTAACACGTAACATCACATTATTACCGCAATAACGGTTAGATTTACTAATCGTGAGATTAATTCCTCTTTACTTCAACTATCTGAATAAACAGGTCTCTCTTTGTGTGTATTCCGTGTTTTTTATCGAAAAGATTATTCAAAGTGACGCCGTTTTTTTTTGTAATGACTACGTCGATGAAATAATTTCATGTCAGTTTATGAGAGTGCTATATGTTATCCTTGGGAGCGAATTCCTTAAATTTATTTTTGCTGAAAAATATATGAAATCATGTTTCAATATTATAATATTCAATAGATGTTGTAATGGAGACCATCGAAACTACCTTCCAACATTGATTGAGGTGAGTATAAATATTTTTCAAGCATCTAAAACGTAAATATTTCGTTGCAATACACGACCGTTCCTATATTTTGTATTCTTATTGACAACTGAGCCTTTCCTGTATATTACGAGTCTAAGAAATAAATAGAGAATTAAAATATCACAAAAATATACTTTATAAATTTATTTAAACAATCTATTCCCTGTGGCAAGGATTTCCTGAAGGCGTGGAGCGGCACAGTTTTGAGCCGTGAATTATGTTTTGTATGCCGCAAGGTATTCGAGGATTATGTGTTCTCTAACAAAATTTGCAAAACAATAATTAAAATTATCTATATTATTTAAATATTATAATTTGCGAAATATATCTGTATTTAATCAGATCTCTTAACTAAGAGTTTCTAGTCCTCTAATTCCAGTTTTTATCAATTCTAATACAAACTAAACCAACGAATGTATTGTTTATTCTACCGCAAGGTTGAATAAATAAGCAAGTGCGCCCTAAAATTCTGCAGGTCGGGAATTGCTGCTCCGTGGAATTCTACTGAAATCTTCATATTGAAATGGTTATCAATCTTATTTTAAAATCTTCAGTTTGTTAAAAATAATAAGAAGTACACCCCGAGCGGATTTAATTTCGTTGTTGGGGCATCACATAATTGCGAAAATAATTAATTTAGAAACATAAACAAAGGTTCGAGAAGGGTAATAGAAAATTCTTCTCAGGACAGCCAAGAGAGATATCTTTCAAGTAAAAAGATTTTAACGGAAAACAGGTCTTCCAATAAAAACACGGGAAAGAAGCTTATTAAATTTAATTTCTCAGGTATCTTAAAGATTCAGGTCGCGAATGTTCAGACTGACGTCAGAGCCATAAATAATGGGAGCTCCTAATTGTTACTCCTTAAAGATCTTAGAGAGCCATGTATCTTTCTAATCTGCGTAATGCGAAAAAAAGAACTTTTAAGTTATTCCTCCAGCGAACGTCAGAGTGCGGTGATATTTCAAACGATGCCAAGACGTGCGCGCAATTTTTCATCTTCTCCCAGTTTTTCCTGTTCTTTCATTCTCATCTTAATGAGATTCCCCACACACTGTCACCACCTCTTTGTTCCAGACACAAAGCAGAGCAACTCCGATCGCATAATTATGTATGGGTATGTTTTGTGATCCTGAGAAATGTTTCGTCCCAACGCCAGAGCAGTGATCATTTTATAGATCATTGCGCTATACTGCTGGCAAAAATAATAGTAATTTTGGCGAGTAGTTTTAATTTCACAAATTACGATCCCATCTGAACCTCTTAATGCCTTATTTGAACATTCTCCTTCCTCTTAGTCTATCAACCTCTCTTAACGTTAATTTAAAAAGTTTCTTACAGCATGAAAATCATTCAGAAACTTCATTTCGGATCTGGGAAAAATGATTCCGTTATAATAATTTTTAGACCAATTTCTAATCAAATTAAGATTTTCAAAAATATATATGCACTAGTCTGCATATCTTGAAGAGTAACCATTCATTCCCTTTGGAAATACCTTTGAGTTATCTTGACAAATTTTTATCTAAAGATTGAAATAAGAGGATGGAAGAGATCATATGATAGTTTTAAGTTAGAAAGCAAGAGCACCCTCTTTAACATTTTTGGGTAGGAACTTACAGTTTCAGAGAGTTTAACCCGTAAAAGTTCTAATTAATGCTACAGACCGGACAGACAGGACGGACAGATTGTATTGTTATATCCCGCTCAACCGTTGCCACCTGGTAATCGTACCAAATTGCAGTTTATAGATTAAATAAATATTCCCTCTCTCTTTTTAAGTAGATTGGAACTGAAATTGGTTGTAGCCAAACCCAAGTGTAATATTTGTCAATAACAAGGGATGTGTTATAAAAATAACTTATTTGTATCCTCAGAAGGGCCACACATAAGGTGAATGTAATTTAGCTGTGACATCTAATAAAAATAATTATAATATTAACTATACATAAATATGCATTTACACATACACATATATTTTAAAAGTTTAGGAGTCTTGAATTCAGTACTTCTAGATAGGGATAAAATTTTGGCGTTAAACCGTGCGAATGTGTAAGAACGTGTTAATTCCCTCAGCGAGTCAAGCCTACACATTCGCACTTTCAGAAGCAATTAGCACTCTCAGAATAAGGTGAGTCGTCGCAGATGCCATTTGGAAGTGCAAGTGAACGTCTCGGTTAAGACATTTACAGCACGAGCATTCCTCCTTAAGGTCGCACGCTTAATCAAGAAAATCGTCTCGCTCTGCGTATGTGTCTTGTGGTTGTAGTCCCTCCTCCCCATACCTAGACTCCTTTCTCTTCTACATGTGCTTTCACTTCGATAGTTCATCATGTGCAGTGCCAGTTATCTTTATCACTATTATCAGCGTTTATAGTCGTTCAAGTCTGATAACTGCTCTATTCAGTATTTTCTTTTGTAAAAGTATTCCTTCAATCATAAATCCTTGTCATCCGACAATTTTTTTCAAGTTAAATCTTACGTTCTTCTCAAACAAAATCTCAACTCGTACAGATAAAATTGTCGCTCAAGCAAATTATTAAAAAATATGCTTTTCTCAGTTGGATTATCCACAAATAAGGTTCACTGCCAACAGTGTGATGAGACCATTCGGGGACAATACAACTCTACGACGAAACAGCGAATTTCAGGATACCCCATAGTCAAAAGGAAGTATAATTAAAGATAATATTTAAATCGATTTATAATGAATTTCTACGATGTAATAAGGTGAAAATAATTATCAGAAAATTCTGCGAGGGCGATTTAATTCGTCTAAAATATAAAAATCGATAGAATCTCGCTCAATTTCGTACTGTTTGGGGTTATTTTTACGTACATCAACATCTATATAAATACCCTGACACTGGCCTTTTGGCGTTTAGCATGTGTTGACTTAATTAACAGTGTAATAGTTTATGGGACAGGTAGTATTCATAGCACATAATCGTTCTCGTTTCGCCGAGCGATTTGTCAAAGAATAGTCGACGGTCAATGTGAGCCCGAACATAATTATCAACAGAAATGGATTTACATAAAAGATACAAATAAAATAATTTATATGAAAAAGTTGAATAGAATAATCTTCTCTCTATACAATAAAAGACCAGATTGAAACCAAAGCTGAATATATAAAAGACGTTTTGCAATTTTTTGATTCTGATTGAATTCGAAAAAGAGTTTTACTTGCTAAAACTATCCCGCCATTGCAACATATACCCATGACTCAAGGTAGAATCACGTATAAGCACACTGGGGAATTCGGAATTCCATTTGCGCTAACACTTACCACTCGTTTCTCCAAAAAGAGGGAAATTGTTCTTAAAAATCCCTTCTTCCAAAAATTCGACCACCGTTTTGTTTCCCCTTTCTGATAATAAAAGAGGGCCGAAACAGCAGGTTTGCCCGTCCGTCGTCCGCACCCGACACAAGAACGCACGGAATCGACAAAAGGAGATGAAAGGGAAGCGGATAAACGCGACGGTGATCAAGAGGAGAAAATGTGGGTTTGCGTGAAAAAGTGGCACAATGGGAGATAATGCGTGGGGATGCGTTGCCGCAGGGCGAATGAATGTGTTAGTGGCGGGAAAACGACTCGGGAAGAACAAAGGAGAAGTGTAGGGAGATACACACAATGCTCGGCCAAGGAAGCGTCTCTGAGAGGAACGAAACCTCGGATGATGGCTAAACTCATAAAAGAGGTAGATGAAAGTGCCTCGGCGGGCCGCGAGGATGACGACGGGCCGCGTCCCCACGTCGTTCGATCTCTTTCGCCGCTTTAATTAATTTTCTCCGGAGTTACTCTCTCAATGGGTCTCATTGAAGAGTTCCGCCGATGCGTTTCCACGAGCTTTCTCTGCCGGGGCTTTTAAATGCAACCTGCCTCAACACGGCGGTGCTAATCGCGGATTGCGGCATCGAAGTCCCTGAGCGAGGGCTGACTAGCGATCGATTTGTATTCGGTTGTTTCAGTGCTCAAATGATAAGTTTGATTTTTGAATTTGAATTCCGGACCGTTCTTAAAAGTTCGGCTTAAGATAATACATCGGTTTCCTAAAATGTAAAAATGTGAAGGTTTTATGGCGTTGATCTAATATTTCCATTACCGTTTTGATTTCTAAACAAATAATAAAAAAATTGCACTGCGCTCAGCTCATCGGAAAGTATATATATTAGACTTCATACGGTTGTTTATATTATAAATATGAGTATTGAAAGAACCAGTGTTACAAAGCTATAATGGTTTGAATCCTAAATTTTGAGTCAAGTCGAATCGAAAGCACTCAGAAGTCAAAATTTCAAAGTATAATAGATATTTCTAATACAAGAATTCAACAAATATTTTCACTTTCCAACCCTTTATTTTAGCGCATTCATTTCGAAAATCTCTCAAGCCCACAACTTTTTTCATATTTCTCTTGACGTTATATCGGCCAAATGAATCATGCATTTAAGTATTACAAATTCAGGGAGATTGTTAAAAAAGAAACTTATAGAAGACTTATATAGTATTAAGGAGTTAAATAGAACAAACATCACTGGTTCATAAATCAAACGATAAGAAGTATCTAGTTCACCGTATATAAGTATTAAGTATTTCTCGGGGATGTTCCGAAATGAAGATTTTCGAAATCCTGCACAAAATGAAATATCGTAAATAAACAGAGAAAACTAATTAATTTGATCGTAGAGGAGTGCGCTTTAAATGAAAGATTAACATTATTGGTTCTCGAACCCAGGTTTTTCACCTTGAGAGTGGATGCTCAAACTACATAAATACAGTACACCACACCTACTGAATGAATTTACCACTTCGGAAAATTAACTCGATAATTAAAATCAAAGTAATAATTTTAATTCTGGTCATCAGAATACAGGCAATCCTTTTTAAGTGTACTTCGCTGTAGAATATATTCTATGAAAGGGAGGAAATGGGAATTGCAAAGCTTTTCGGCGAGTAGTTGGGATCGTAAAGGAGCGTGACTTGAGGCATTCGGGAATGCGGGAGAGAGCGGGCTAAAGCGCGGCACTTGAAGGGGTGCGGATGGAATCAACGCCGCCGGAATAGAATTAGCAGAAATTTAGTCTGGATGTTGACGGGAAAAAGAACGAGCGCTTGGGGTTCCGGGATATTAGCAGGAATTTGGCGGAGATTTTATGCGTATGGCGTCTGAGTGAAGAAAATGCCATCGAGGAGATGTGGAATTGCGCTGATGGGAAATTGCTTGAGGTGTGCACGGAGTGGCGTGATTGGGGAATGTTCCTGTTACTATGATGGAAGTATGATTAAAGCTATCCGTATGATGTTGGATGTAATATTCAGTAGATAACAAATACCTCATGACCACTTATTTTTCTCGGATTTTAAGTTTTCTGGAAGACGATGCATAGTTTCAAAATCAAAGGTTAATCATATTGATAAAATGCTCATTGTTCCGAGCAGTAATACCGAACAGATTTTGTTCTCAAATAAGGAGTTATCCTAAGTATACGGATCATACTTTTGACTTGAGTTCCTTATATGGTTACACACAATATATTAAATCACATAAATATTCTAATTAATGATTTGTAGAAATAGGTTCCTACTTTTAGCTTAAGAATAATAATAATTGATTTTTTCAATTTATATAAATTTGTTAAAAACAAATGAAGAAATAACCTTAACTTAGCAATCTTATCAAATTAAGTCCTTAAATTGGCGTGAAGTAAGAAAAGTTTTGGTAGATAATTTTTATTAGTTTATAAGTCGGTTTATTCATTTAACATATTTGAAGGAACGGGCAGTACGATCTAAAACCAATTGTTGTTTTTACTGAATATATCTATAAAAATCGGAAACATATGTGTCGTTAATGCTTCTATCATCTCTCTAATATTTGAAGACTTTGAAGCTGTTACTTGATGAGATTAAATGGAATGACGGATTTAACACTCATAAAATATTAATTGCGCATTGGCTAGATTTTTAACAAGAGCATTTTACAAAATGAATTTCAAATTAAAATAAATGAAAATGTGTTTCCTCGTCATCCTTAATAATGAAGTTATAGAAAACAATAAAACCGTAAACTTGCACACTATTGGATTTTATTTCCGACCGGTTTCGGCGAAAAGGCCATCATCAGGTGAGGGAGGAAGGGAGGTAGCAGCAATATATATCGTCAGAGGAAATTTGAGGGTAAGGAGAGATATCTTAGATACTTAGAATAAGTTGAAGGTATATCTCGTTAACTCACTACCAATTTTATAACCTAAGCTTGATTAATTTTTGTCACAAAAACCTATAAACCGATTTATAAGCCTTGTCTAACCCTCTTCTCTGACTATCCATCCCCGTAATATCTTCATTTAATTTACCATCAATCTGCCACTCTTTGAAATTGAGTCGACAGAATTTAATGTAGAAGGAATCACTAGTTATTTCAACAGCTAATTTGTTTCAAGCGAATTTTGCTAACCACCCTTGTCTACTCTATTGCTTACCAGTACTGATAATATACATGCTAGATATTCCAACTTCCTTAAAATTGAGATGTTCCTAGACTTTTTCGTTTTCGCCGGGGTACTCAACCTGGTGCCCGAAGCGACCTTGCACTGTGCCCATCAAGCTACGTTAAAAAGATTATTTTTATTTTCTACAGCAGTATTTCTTGGGATGCACTAGCGGGGATTGAATGGAAGTTCGACCAGGAAGGGGTCAGAAACTTGGTTGGTCTGGTCTTGGGTTCCATAAACATCCAGGGTGAAGGCGTGTCTAAAGCTTATCCCTCTTATCGCCTCTGTCCAGATTAACAAGACCCGTATTTATGTCATATTTTGTTCATAATGCGAATGTGAAGATTCAGCGCGGCTCAGCTTATCAGGGTATCAAATTCCACGTAATAAATGACTAAATGCTGCTTTTCGGAGCGGTGCACATGCAGCGAAAACCTTCATACTATTTTTATTTCCCGTAATCAAATCTTCTTCGGAGATAAAGACTTTCCCACGTTTTGAGGTTGTAATGAAATTATATACGTTAACATTTCCGTCCAGGTTGATATTCTGGCCATACCTTGGCAATATTATCACTTTACTAGTTAACCGTGGGTCGCTTGAAAAAAAGCTCCTTCGTAAATAAGACCGAGAAAATTACATGTGGTGCCCGCTTTGCTTTCGGAAGCGCCCTCGGGTGCCCGGGCACCTAAAAATGTTGTGTACCCCTGG
This sequence comes from Sympetrum striolatum, assembly GCA_947579665.1. Lineage (NCBI taxonomy): Eukaryota > Metazoa > Arthropoda > Insecta > Odonata > Libellulidae > Sympetrum > Sympetrum striolatum. The sequence goes on from OX388345.1 coordinate 86,278,412, forward strand.
TTTACGGTACCACGTTTCCCGTATTCTTCCTGTTAGATAGTAATTCCGTTGGCTTAGCAGGACGTTCTTGCGTCAGCCCAGCCATGCAGGTTTTAGTAAATGAACGTACGCGTATATGCGTTCTCATTTCAGGCGTGTTTTGTTGGGCATTTTCAGGCGCGCGCTGCTTCAGCGGAACTCGGGAGTTGGCAGAGTTGGTTGACGAGATTTGAATGAGCGTAGGATATTGGCGTTTCCATGATGAGCTACTCGTGGATCGCGGAAACTCAGGAGAATAAACCCCCTGGTTGCTTTAACAGAGATGTGTCGTTTGCTAGTTAGCTCATCTTCCGATTGCGTTTCGGATAATTTCCGCTAGCGTTATTAATCTTAATCCCAGTCTGATCATAGATTCACTAGATTCCTCATTGAATACCTTTTACTTGATGGATTTATCAGGTAAAACATATGTGTAATCCGAATACAACGAATTGAGTTGAAGCGTGATTTAGTAAAACAGGATAAAATTAATTTGTCCATATTTTCCAACCACGGCCACGGTTTTATTTCGGTCCGAATTTTCACTCAATTTTTTTCCATTATTACTAATATCTAAGGACTACTACCAGTAATTTTTACGACATCTGAATACATGTAGTTGAGTTAAAACATGATTTTGTAAAATATGCGGAAATTATTTAGTGCAAATAAATTCAATTTGGCTACACCTTCCGATAAACATTTCATGTTTATGAACTAAATTTTAATATCATGTTTATTTTTATTTTCTTCGTAGTTGTTTACTACCTCATACATATGGAAAACAAAATAAATCTTTCCGACCACGGGCAAATTAAAGTTTTAAACTCAAAAAATAAGTAAGAAATTTTCTTCAATGCCATATTGCTCTTAATTTCCATTAAGAACAACATGGAATCGCAGATCAAAATTATTTATTTGCTCTTACATCAATGTCTTGCTGTTATTCTTCGTCCTACTAATCCCATTAAATCCCTTGTGAAAAATTCAGGTACTCTGAAATCACCGTCTCTTTCCAAGTTCTTGCATTCGTAGTAAATATTAGCAAGAAATCTCGGAATGGAGTAGAACAGGAAGTAACTTAGGTGAGCGCAGGGCAATAACCTTGCTTGCATCTCCCGCCAAACGGCATCCCTCCTCATTCTCTCATCCACTCTCTCCTCCTAGAGCACTTGAGCGGAAGCTGAAATACCCAAATTTTTCGTAATCTCTCTCAGACATTTTCTCCTCTTTCACTCTTGTTTCAATTCTTTCCGAACCGTCTATCGGCGTTCTAAGAATCTATGAAATTACTAAACCTGAGATCTCTAGGATTTTCAGTTCAAATCCACGAAGCACAAGTACATCATAAGCAAAGAGAAACGCTATTTAACTAAGTTGAGCTTAGTACCAACAGAGAAGTATTTCTTTTATCGCTTCATGAAAACACGACAGACCATCGAGGTTCATTGAACGAAAATAACACGAAAAACGGCTTCGAATGGGTGTTTTACTTTTTATCATTTAACAAGACACTCAGTTCAGTCGACATTCCACCCATTAATTCCACAAGGACAACTGTAACTGTATGGCGTGTGCGATCTCTCTGATGGTAGGCCACCAAACGAGCTTTCCTGTATAAAGAAAGTAGTATAACTTCCAGGATATATTGGATTTTCATGCGGACATATTTTACTTCTCAATTTTTATCAATTTATGCTTATTATGTATTCTCCAATCACCATCTTAAAATCATAATTAATTTTTATCTCGGCCATACAAAATTTTTCTCCTGAAATTAGTTATTTTCTGCGACCTCTTATCGATTTTTTCTGCAATTTTTCACATTAACAATATAAGGACCATAATGATGAAGACTTTTTACACGCTAAATGATAACGCATAAAACGCATAGAGAAATGTCGTTTAACGTTACTATAATCAATGAAAATATCTTTCAGTTATGGTTTTCCAATATTTAGATACCCTATATGTTGATTCTTGGATCTTGGGATCTAGTATTCTAATCTATCCAATAATTCTAATTCATTACCTTTACATCATTACCAGAATTACAGGTAAATAACAAACTTTACTGCAATATGGAACAGGTGTAAAGGTCGTAAAAAAGTATTAAATAACTACACTTATTTTATATTCACACACGAGATATTAAAATGTCTGGAAATATATAAGTTAACAATATCCATTTAAATAAAGTTTTGTTACACAACACCTATTATACATTTAATAGTGAATGGATATTATTTTTCGGTTAGTACGTAAAATATTCGCTTATATTTCTACCTTCATTCCCTAGCATTCTTGTAGCGGTTTTGTCAAAGCCACGTCCATTAAGTAATTCTAGAATATATTACTTGAATTAGCGGCTCATAAAATATCAAACTTGTTCCATATTAATATATTCTCCTCAGGAGCGGACACTTGCGCCAACTTGCATTCGTACCCAGACCTCGGCTCCTCTTCACTTAACCTCAGGCTCAAGATCACGATCCGAGGCGATATTATCGCTTCCACAACTCCCCGCAAACTTTGAGAGCCACTTGACAGTTTTCTCATTCTCATGTTCCGGTCCCGCTTGCTTGATTGCCGAGCATTAAGAGTGAGTGGGTGAGGATTTGCCGGGAGAACATTATAACCTGTCGCTGAGAGTGGATAATGACATCGTGTAGATGAAACTGAAAGTCATATAATGGCATAAGTCCTCAGTATCCACTACTGAAAGCAGCGATTAATCAGAATTACACTGCATTCAATGACGCAATATTTATCTCGCTTTTTATGTCATTCAATTATGGCAATTCAAAAACTTCTGTTGACGCTTCAATCTTATAAAATTAATGTTTACCGATTAAACTATCCAAAACCGAAATATTAAATACAATTATGTTAACTAGAGATGTATAATTGACTTAAATTTCATATTTGAAAATACAAAACCCCCCTAAGAAAAGGAAAAAGATATTGTAGCCGATGTTTTTCTATAATTGATTCGAAAAGAAACTAAATGAACAAACTATTACTAATCATCGATTATGGACTCCATTACTAAAATATTTTCTCACGATTAAGTAATAATTAAAATTTTATTATATAATAAGGGAAAGATTAAATTTAAAAATTTACAGTAGACTTAAATCGTAATAACTAGGAGAATCGAATTTAATTAAATCATAGGAAAAGGCAATCTTTTTTATCATAAAGCAAGATTTGATTGATCGTTGCAAGGTTACTTATCCTACAAAATTTTAGTAGTCTTTAGCTAACTTCTTTTAGCCATCCAGTAATCTTATCTTTTGAAATAATATTGTATATACGGTTAGCGATAGAATAGCTTTTTTACATATCTTTGTGCATTTGAAAATAGGAAATTACTTATTTTTCATTGTTATTGGCAGTTCTTATCCCTCTTATCAGAATAAAAACAACTTTGTAAGTTTGCGAGTTTTTTTTATTCTGATAAGATGGAAAATTTCCACAAAATAACGCCGGAAACCAACACTTTCAGTTCTTAACCACTTTTCTCTCATATTTCTAAGTTATATAGTTTATCCAAAATCTTTATCCTCGACTATGTTATCCTTTTTAGGCTATATTATTTTAACTATTGGTAATGATAAAACGCGTAGTGATATTTTTCCGTCACACTGGATATTGTGCCGAATACGTTGTATTTCCAGTAAGACTGGAGGACATCGAAGTGTTATACCCGCTTGCAAATCTCTCCTTTTGCCAGACATTCATTTTTCACTGCTTCCATCAAAACGCGAGTACTTTTTATCCTCAGGTGTTCAATCAAAAATCAGATGGATATCGCACGCGGAAGAAAATAATCTCAGAGGGCAATCCGAGCAAAAAAGCCCGCCTCTTTTCGCGCAAAAGGAAATTTGCGCATTTTTCCGAATTTTCTAAAGGCGGATATATTTTTTTTTAATGTAGTAAATCTTCCAAGGAAACGGGGGAAAGTAGCAAACAAACGGAAAGGCGCCTTTCGTTGAATAAAACAGTCGGCGCTCGGAACGACGGCAATGGCGAAATAAAGACCAAAGGCGAGGACATAAAAGAACAAATCCCTCGAAAGAAAAAGGAGGAACGGAAACATTTTCGGAGAAAGACGCGCGCGCCACCTCTCTAAGGAGCAAAGGACGTTTTAGAAAGAGAAACGCCAGCCGTATAGACGCGGAACAAATTTCTTTTGCGCACAGCGAATATGCCCTCCTCGCGTTTTACCTCCCTTCCAATTCTCTATTACTTCACCCCCCATTCCCTACTCCCCTCCCCTATCCAACCCCTCCCCCTTTTCTGGGAGAGAAAAGGCCCCGTTTTCCGGTCCCTCCCCGAAACCATTCTCCCAACACCATCCTCAGGAGCAATGGCCTACGTCTTCCGTTGCCATGGAAGCAGTATGGATCTCAGCCTGCTTGACGCGGCAGCTCTTTCCCGCTATGGTCCTTCTTTCTTCCTCCCCCACATCTAAATACCCCTATACCCCCTCCCATATTGAACGCCTATCCATAACCCCCACATTCTTTATCTCTTTTCTCTTTATTTCCACCAAATAAAGACGTTTATACATCCCCCACCATCTCCGTACTTTATCATTTACTCCCCCTACGTTTCATTCCCCCTCCATTCCCCTCAATTACCTCCTCAAAATGGCATACGCCTGCAGCTTCTGCGACTCGGATGGCAGGGATTACGCGATAGGTTTTATGCGAAGGAAGGAGGGAATGTTTGGGTGCTGAAAACTTGAGCCCGTGTCGCTTATTTACTGCGTTTTTACCGTCCCGAGTATCATATTTTAGGGATGCAAATACGCGCTCTTCGGGCGTGAAATCCGAAATTAGTTTACGAACGGAAAAAGTGGCGTCACTTCCTTAAACTCGAGAGGGCTGTTTATCAAGTCTGAAATCTCCCTCCCGCTCCGCGAGAATTTGATTATAGGTATTACGGTGTTAAGGATGCTTTGTTGACGCGCCAAATCTCTAACGCACAATCGGTTCGTTAAGTGTGATTGCTCGGTGTCATTTTTGGTGGACATTGACTGCTATGAAGTGAAATAAGTTTGTTTTCCAAGCAATATATGCTGTTTTCTTCCTCCTCGAAACACAACATAATTCCTGAACCGCTTAATTATAAAACCTTTACTCACCGGCGGTCTGACATCTTAGAATTAGAGGCCCATGCAAATTCAGATATTCGCCCAATCGAAAAAAATTTCTCTTGAAAACTAACGACAAAGTGTCTGTAAAATTTTATTAATATAAATTACTGAATGACATGGTTGCAGTAATATCAAACCAGCAAACTTCCAACATAACTTTAAACTTAATTTTTTTTTTATTTCATACAGCCTATAATTCAGCTATAGTATCTGTAGAACGATGATAAAAGATTATTATCTGTAAAGCATTGTCACCAAAATTTAGTATAAAAGTAACATTATATCTAATTGATATTATTTTAATTGATTGATTTATACTATTATCAAAACCAGGAAAAGCAAAACGGGGAATGTGACTTGGTAAAGATCCGTCGCAGGTCCAAAGAGTCCACGAACTGTGAGAAAAATCAGATTATAATAATAATGAAAACAGTGCCACTGGCTAGAAATTTTAACATCGAGATATTCAGAAGTTAGGAATAACCTTCTACAAGCCATGAAAACAGGTAAAAAATTCCTAACCAGGATTCGAACCTGGGGCACCACCATTGCTAGGTTAGTTCACCAATAATTACACCCCTAAATTATATTACTGGAATATAATTTCATATTGAGACTACGAGAAACATTAGTGCATCATGTGATGATTTAAAATATCAGACTAAAACGCATATTTGCAAATGTTGAGGTACTGGAGAGATTCATTTGTGCATGTCTGGTCTGTGTTATGAAATTAAAGTTTTTTACAAGTAAAAAAGATTTTTCTTTCATTTGAAATAAGGAAAGTGTATTTTTAGTTTTAAAGTTACGAAAATAGTTTTAATTTCTAAAAAAGCGCCGTTTACGTACGTGTCTAGAGTGCCTGCATCCCTTCCCCCCCTCCCTCCTCCTAGTCGTTCACCTTCGTTAGCCGCACTCGTCTGTCTCCAAAGGAAGACTATTATGTTAAATAACTCTTTTATTTCTTTATTTCATATTTTGTTATGTATTTGTCAATTATACATGTTTATTTGTTATTTAAAAACATATCTTTATTCATAATTTACAATGGTTTGGGGATTTTTCATAGGTCCGGAACGGATTAAATCGAATTCAGTTATTTTAAATGGGAGAAATTCGTTTGCGATACGAGCCGATTGACTTACGAGCTCGGTTCTGGAACGAATTAAACTCGTATCTCGAGGTACCACTGTATTGGCTAACTATTCATGTTGCGGTAATGGTCGATTTTCTAATAAAACGAAATTCTTATGATCAAATTTGAATTCATTTTACAACCATTCACAAAACGCAAAAACTCACACTTTAGGAGCGTTTCGGATTCGAGATCTCTGAGATTTCAGTAACTCTCTTTATTTACCACTCCATTGCAACAAAAAATTATTTGCTAAATACTTATTGTACATAATCTATTGAATTTCAATACAATAATAATAATAATAATAATAATAATAAAACGGCTTTATAGGTTGGTTCGTCATAAATTATGCGAATTCCCTTTTTTCGTGCAAGAAGGAAGTGACCCGTTCATAAGCTTCATGGAAAAAGAAAATATAGACTTATGCGACAACTTATTCCCATGCAATGTAAAATACGGCGGCAGGGAATATAGATAAAAACTTCCGCAAGTCACTTCTCCCCCATTTTCGTGACTTTTCCCCATTACGATAAATCCGCCCGAAAAGGGATCGTTTTCCCTGCTCACCTTACGCCTCCTTTACACAGCACAAAACCCTTACTTTCTATTTTGCCTATTCCCGCTCAAGTTACACTCTTCACTTTTCCTACCTCGCCGACCTGTGACATGGTCATTCGCATAATGATCCTCGTGCACGTCTCCTTTTTCAATTGCCTCTGCTACACCGATACCACCCTTCTCCCCTCACCCACTCCCACATCCCCACTCCGTGCACTGATTACGGCTCACTCCCTAATGCATCGCCAGGGCTCTGAGCGATGGTCAGCGTGCATTTACTGATGAAGGAAAAATATGACTCAAAGGGATCGGAACGAGGGTGGAACAGACGGAATAATAAAAGGACACAGACAAACGGCTTTTATCGACAGAGAAAAATTGAGACTTGGCAGTCACCTAAATACACACACTCGTGGAGTGGAAAGGGGCAACCTTTTCATGAACGTTAACGATTTTGGCTGCGCGGGAAATAGAGGAATAGAAATCTCGCAGAATGTAAAAGGAGCCTCTTTAGGAAAACAAAAAAGAATAGAATTTCGGCAATAGAAACCTCTATAGGTGCATTAAAAGTCTATCTAGGTCTAAATAAAATTGTCTTGTTCCCCATATTTTGCATGATATATCTTAAGCACCAACAGGATACTCCGTACTTATTTAGTTCGTGTTTTAACTTCAATATTGTATTTTTAAAGAAAAGGAATAGTCCCAAGGAAAAATGGACTTGAGAAAAGTTGGACGGGACCAGGAATCGAACTGAGATCTAAGAACTTATTCTTCAGACTCTCTACACTTATTGGTCTACTCTTATTGGTCTTATCTACGATATATCTCTGATATATTTCAAGATATCAAAAGACATGTACGGAACGAAAACATCAGAGGGTAGGGGTACCTTTTTTTCTTGTGTGTTGTCCACAGAACTATTCAATCGCTGAATTAAATTCAGTCTTTGATCGATTTTCTTATTCGATGGATTAACCTCTTATCTCTGTTCCAGGGCACAGAAATACAATCTCGTTTATGGATTCGAATCAGAGAGGATTTGTGCTGTTGGGAACCATATAAGATATTCAGGCAAATTTATACAAGAAAACAAGAAAGACGGCCGTACGGTAATTTAACAGAAAAGTTTACTACATAAAAGTGTTTTGAAAAGGAGAAACTTTTCCTACAAAGGCGCAACAAAATACGAAGTTCATGTAAAAACATTTTAGCGTCTACCTCAATTCCAAATTTTGGAGTACAAATTATAATCTTTCTCAAGGGGTTTTCAGAGTTTAAAATTTACCCATTTAATGTTATGACATTTCTAACTCCCCTTCATAATTTATATATTGAAATCTCATTCGGATAAAAAGAGTTTTGGCTTTCAATAAATATATACATGTGCTTATTGCGAATACGTAAATTTGTTTGCCAATTCCGAATGAATTTCAAATAATTTATCAAAATATATGGACGTAATACCTCCAGGCGTAGTTAATATAAAAATGGGCTGTAATGAAAAGAGAATTCAGTAGAGAATTTTTAAATACTCGCTCAAAAATAATACCACGGATTTCTGCAATGTGTGGCTTTCCGAAGCCAACTTGGTTTCAGGTGTCGCCGCTTCTCCAACCTCGGGGCGCCACCGTACGGGAAATATTAAAAGTGCAATGCGCACTTTCTTTGTTCTTTTTTTCGTAAATTTCCCGTCATTGGAGGAATGTGTGTTGTATTCCGATACAAAAAGGTCAAATGAAGTTTATTACGTTGTTGGCTCTTAATTTCCTCTTTATGCAACCATTAATATCCGAAAGCAAATCCTCATTTAAACTCTTTAATTAAACGTCTGCTTACCTACAAAAATCATCCCTTTAGTACATTTCACACACGCATCGATTTCAGTTAGGATTACGTCATGCTTTGCGATTACAAAGATCCGTAATGAAAAATGCATGAGTCGTTGGGAAGGTTCATTATCTTTCTTGATGTAAATTTTTCAACTATCGTAGTAATTCGAAGCGAATTTGATGCCATTCAATGCAAATTTACCAAGAATGGATCATACTTCATGTTTACATGTGCGTTTTCATTCTTCCGTTGTCGCTGTAGTTGCAGCTACAATAGGAACGTACAAAACCGCATATTTTCAATTAGTATTTCTTCAGATATTTAGGAAATACTAAAACAGAACCCGTGAATTTTTATTGGGTAAAAAATTGCACGTAATCAGTAAGTATTTGTACCATTTGGTTTAAATTTTTAGTGTTTCTGTAATATTTCGTGCAGTACCGCTTAATCTTTTAAGATTATTATTTTTGTTATCAGTGATCCATTATAATATCAGTGAATAGGATGAACTACAGAGAGATATTGGCGAATCACTAATGATAATATTTTTCGTACCATCGATGTGATGAGTCATAGATTGAATTTATAGCTGTAATAGAACTTGGAGATGAACACGAGAATAACATAAGAAGGTTTGGAGTACTATCTTAAGTAATAGAAGGACATAAGCGAATAATTTAAATACGAAACTGGTACGTTTCCATGAATTTACGAACTTGTTACAAAATGAATATGAATGAATGGTTATCATCTGATGATATGGCTGAGTTTAATCTACAGTCCTCTCTTAAGGAATGTAGTCGCCGTGTAAAAAAAATCATTTTAAACACTCTAATTATATACCATGAGTGAATAAAATGAAGAAATTGCAAGATAATGGTGCCACCAAGTTGCGCTTATAATTCTTTAACTAATTTCTAAGATTCTCTCCGGGGAAACGAATTCAAATGACCAAGACGCGAGAACACGGCTGGGAATGTTTTGGGAGGCATTACATTATGCTATTAAGGAGCAAGTTTTATTCCTCTAATCTCGTATCAAAATCCCTACATTTCAAAGCAATTCAGATTTTTATGGCGAAATCTCGCATTACGAATAGCTCGAGATGGCTGAAATTAATCCCTCAGCTCCTTGAGCCGAAATTCTACCGAATTTAATTTTCGCAAGACTTCTCCGTGGGTCCTGTAAGCTCGCCGAAAGAGGATTGTATTTCCACAAGTTTAAGGTTAGAACTCCGTCCCAGTTCCGCGTTACTTCTCCAGTTCACATTCCTTCTTAATTTTTGCAGATTATATCGCAAGTTACGTCGTCAAAGAAACTCCGACGGAGCATTTGTAGCCGCTCGTATTGAAAATATTCTTAGGGAAATTGCTAATCCGGAGAAAAGGACTTAAATAGCGCTTAATCTGGTTCGAAAAGCATAACTTGGCGAGGAATTTTTCCTATAGAACTCTTAAGCCCTTTTTATCACAAACTTTTCCGTCCGCCATATCTCAGTCCCACGCTCTTCAACTCTTTATTTCCTCTTCTCTTTCATGTTCTCCTCTACATCGCTCCCTTCAACTCATACATCACCCTCTTGTCTTCATCGCCTTTCCCTTATCCCCGCGTATCCTCGTTTTCCCATCTCCTTTCTCTTTCCTATCTTTTCTCGTTAACTTCTTCATTTGGCCGGCCATTCCCTCGCTCTTTTACACAGCTCTTGTAACTTTCGCGCTGTGAGTTCTTCGCATGATCCTCTATAATTTGTGTCCATTTCTCTTCATCTCTATTCCTGTAGTTTTGGACAACGACTTCATTTTTAGGCTTCACTTATTCTTCTCCCTTTCCTGCTATTTCCTCTTTCTCTTTTCTATCATTAATTATTTTGAATGAAATTATTATTGTTATTTTGTTAATAACATTCATCAATTCATTATATTTTAAGTGCATTTTTATATTCTTATTATTAAAATAACGAATTCAATAACTATTCAAATTACGTCACTACATCAATTTAATAATTAATTTTCCTTCTTATTCACCTCTAAATCTCTTATAAATTTCCTATTTTTTAATTATCTCACTCTCTTATACATTCTCTTTCTTTGAGTTATTGTTTCTTCTGTTGATTTTTATTCCTAAATCATTTTAATGATAAATTAACTTACCAAATATCATTCCCCATTATTCATATTCTATGGAAATATTCAAATATTCATATTCAAATGGAAGATGGGACTTATTAGTCCCAATTTCGCCCAATTAAGTCGTTAATAAATAATAAATAAATAAATTAATATTTACGCAAACTTTTCTGTTTCTCAAAATATGTTTATTTCAACAAATATGGGTGTACAGTAAAATGAAAAATACTTATATACGTCCAATTTTAATTTCTTAAACGTAATTACGTAGCAATAAATTATTTCGTATCATATAATTCTGTCAAATATCATTGGATCGTTTGAATATAATTTTTTGTCTCTCGCAATCTTTTCTTCCTTTGTATTGGTTTCATATTTCTAATTTTTATTCCTTTAATTTATTGATTACAAATTAACGCGCAATTTCGACAAATATATATTGCTGCATCATGCATATTTACTCAAACATTATTTGATTAATACAAAATAATGTATTTTGCGTAATATTAGCATAAACAATTTTTTTCATAAACTTTAACAATTATAATTTTTTACATGCACTTTAGATGCAACAAATTATTTAAATTGATAGAATTCCATGAAAAATCATTGGATCAGGTGAATTTTATACCGTTTTCAGTTTGAATAGTTCTATTACCTTCGCCTCTCAAGTGATTATACTTATAATTTCTTATTTATTATTGTTTCTTCTATTTTTCACTATTTGCAATCACAACAATATTTTCTTTCTCATTTCCCATCACCCTTAGTTATTTTACTATTATTTTCCTATTACTCTCTCGCAAGTCTCCTTTTTCTGAATGTCCTCATCAAACCCTTTTCTTCTCTTTCTTCTTCTTTCCTTATTCTCTTTTCTGTCTCCCCTTTCTTCTCACACCCTGTCCGTCACCCCTCTCACTTTTCTCCCTCAACTCCCGTTCATATCAGTTTTGCTAAGCCTCTCCAAAAAAAAACCCACACTCTGACCGAAAACTTTACCCGCCATTGTATCTCTCTCCCCTCCAACCACCACTCAACTCCTCACCCAACTACTTCTTTTCCCGTCCGCTGCTGGTGGAAAAAATAATAACGAAATTCTTTTTCGTGCACACACCCGAATGCTGACAAAAGCACAGTCCTCTTCAACAGTCTCCTCATCTCTTCTTCTCTCTCTCTATCTCTTTCGGTCTCACTTTTTCTCTCTCTTTCTCTGTTTCTCTCTTACTCTCTCTATTTCTCTCCTCTTTCTCTTTCCATCTCTCTCTCAATTCAAAATTCAAAAACGAATTTGAAGAAATATACATCCAAAATAATAACACATTAATAACCCTGTTACCATCATAACTATTAGTAATTAAATAGGATATAGTTGTAGGTATGTTATTTTAATTATTATTTACCTGGCATTAATTATGTTTTCGTGGTTATTTTGATTATTATTTCTTGCATCAATTATTTTTTGTTATAATGATATTTTATCCGATTTATATTTAACTTTTGAAATTTTCCTGTAAGATTTATTGTAATTTTGTTTTATTGATGATTTCGCGGTTTTTTACCCACCAACCCCCTTCTGAATGAGATTTTACCCGTAAAATTGCATTTCTTTGTTCACCTTCAGTTGCAAAGATCGAGTCCCTCGCTGTGCTATACGAGGTTAGGTGAAAGAGATGCCCACATGGACCTAGCCTCGCCAATAAAAAGGGTCTATCTATCTATCCATCCATCTGTCTTTTTATTTTTCCGTTTTCTTTTCTCTCTTCATCTTTCCCATTCTCTCCTTATCTCCACCTTTCTCTGCTTTTCTCTTCAGTCCTCTCTTTCTCTGCATTCGCCCTCTCTCTGCATTCACTTTCTTTCTCCTTCTTCTCCCCGAGATATATATTCCTCCTCTTAAATGGGAAAGGAGTAATGAGTGACATGCCATGCGAAGGAAATGAAGGGATAAAAAGGGCTGAATGATGAAGACGAAGACGAAAATCAAGGAGGAAAAGTTAAATGCGCGCGGAATTAGTGCTGTAGTGAAAATGTCAGGCTGCCGTAAGTCAAGATTGGTGAAGGAATCGCTTATAATGGCTGTGTATTCTGGAGATTGTCTCTTTCTTCGTCATAAAGTAGAAAATTGTCTTTGTAAGAAAATGCTCAGCGTATAGTAGGTAGTATAATAAAAAATGCACGCTTAAAGTAATCGCGAAAATAACGACTCGTTCGCCATTTACTTAATGTTTGCTTCAATCCGCCTGAGAAAGTACCTTTAACTATTTGCTACTCAATTTTAATCCTCTCAACTTTTGTAGGTATCGGTATATACTTAAAAAACACAAATGAAAATTAATTAAAACCAACTTATTAAATTATTTATTTATTTATTTATTGACGACTTAATTGGGCGAAATTGGGACTAAAAAGTCCCATCTTCCATTTAACCCATGTACATATACATACATACATTGCAATGGTTGTGAAATTAAAAATAATTTTTAAATAACTAAATGATGAAATTACTAATATTTACAACATGAAATCGCTAAATAATACTAAGGTATATACAGGAAGTTATACAAAGTTATACAAAGGTATGTACAGGAAGTTATACAAAGTTATACAAAGGTATATACAGGAAGTTATACAATATATAGAAAATCACTAGCATATGAAATATTAAATCATTAAACAATATATAGATGTATACAGAAAGTTATACAACACATACAAGTTATCCCTGTGAGAGATATTTGATGCAAAGTTTCTTGAATGATGGTAAGGAGGGAACATTTTGAATTTCAGGCGGGAGTGCATTCCAAAGTCTGAAGGTGGTCACATGAAAAGATTTACTATAAATTCCGGTATTATGTTTTGGGGTTTGAAGATTTTGATTTCCCCTTGTGTAGCTATCGTGAATATTATTCATAGGGATGAATTGTGAGGAAAGATATTGTGGTATAATTTTAATTTTAATTGAGAAAATACAAGATAAGAGGTGAAGTTTCCTTCTAGCATCAAGCTTAAGCCAGGATAATTGCTCGTACGATTCGGTTAGATGATCGCTTTTCGTAAGGACTCAAATGAATCGGATGCAGGAGTTCTAGGCTCTCTGCATTTTCTTCTTAAGTTCGTGGGATAAATCATGGAAGACGATATCGCAGTACTCGAAGTGTGGAAAAATGAGTGAGGATACGAGATTTTTTCTAAGAGAATGAGTGTGAAGAGAATTATGTGTATTAACAGAAGAATAGGAGTAGCTCGATAGTGTCCCAGTTTCAACTTTTGTGAAAACTCATGTATGATAAAAAGACAAAAATTATCTCCAAATATAATCAATATCTCTCTCAAGCCAACTTCTTTCTTGGGAAATATACCATCAATTTCCGGTAAACAAGATACTCTTTTACAAATATATTTATTTTACTCTTGTTGCTACCTTTGTTATTGGTAGCACCTTATCGTTTGATACCTTTGAGTGAAACAAAGATTTCGTATATATACTACTAAGTATTGTAACAATCGAAGTGAGGTATTTTTTCACAGCTAGCGTAGTATATCAATCTTACACGTGCATTTTAATCTGTATAAGTTGGATTGAAGATCGGTTGAAATTCTTTTACACAATGCATTCATAAACATAGGTTAAATCAGCATTTTTAATCAATTATATGGTCGAACTTTCTACTTATAAAGCAAAACGTATATTCAGATGATATTCAACTGTAAATATATCGACTTATTCCGTCTTTTATGTGTGATACATACATTTAGATATGAACCCCCGAGCCACCAGTGGCAGGAGGTGGAGTCAAACACTGTATTCGCTAGATCACCACAAACTCTTTTATTATGCTCTTTGGCTTGACGAACCTTATAGTTGAATCATTCAAATGAATATCTGTTGAATATTGCCTAAGAAAGAACACCTGATAGACTCCTCAAAAAAATGCGAGGAAAGATTTGAGTATATAAAGAGAAAATGCAGGCGATGGGAACATTGTAGCAAATATTTAAAACATTTAACCACCGAAACGGATCTCACAACTCATCCTTATTCATAATCCTCCTCTTGAGTGAAAATGCAGACGCAAGAGGCACGCCATCAATTAACTTCTGGCGCCATCAATTCCATCCCCGTCCAAAAGACGGACAGAAATGCATCGCCGTTTAATTCGGGAAAGCGGAAGAAAAACGCATGGAATGGAGAGAGGCGTGCATCTTAAAAACGTCGAGAAAGGAGAAATTGATCGATGAATTTGAGGGAGAAAAAGGGACAGCTCGCCATGGAGGATACGGATGGGGGGGGGGATTCGAGTGGAATTATGGGGCGAGTAGAATGCAGCGGAAAAAGGAAAACGGAAAAAATTCGGAGAGTATAAGAGAGTGGCGCAGAAGACGAGTTGTCGGGTCGGTGGTTGATTAAGAGAGGGAAATGGCGGGAGAGAGGAATGAAAAAGCTGAAAAAAGGCATCGGACGGAGGATCGTAAAAAAGGGGAAAAACTACCGCGTCGTCGTCCCGACTTGCAGAATGAATGCACGTCACAATGACACGTAGCCGTAGTAGGAATACTCCAAGAGTGAGTACGAGTTGTACTCACTCTCGGCTCACTAACCCCTCTGGTGGGCACGCCGCCAACCACGCTCGCTCTCCATGCGCCAGTCATTACAATCTTTTCCCCAACTTTTGCTTTTTTATTTCGCCCCTCACTCCCTTTCATTTTTCCGCTCTCTCCCTCCCCCGCGTGGAGGGACGGGCACGGAGCTCCCCCTCCACCCTTCATTTTCCTGATTCATCTCCTGATGCCTGCCATGGAACCAGGGGCATAAAAGGCGGGAAGACGCCATCTTGTTTTGCACTCCCTTTCACTATACGAGTCCTTTCACCTCCCGCGCGCCAACTTCATTGTGGATAGAATCGGGGATAGGAAGAATCGGGAAGTGGTGGGGAATGAAGAAGGAGGAAGATGAGTGGCGGGAATAAATAATGGACCTCTCCTGCCTTCGGAGAATAGCGAGATTAGTTCGAGAAAAGGAGTTCTCTCCACCTTGTTTTTTATTCTTCGTCCTCTTCTCCGCCGACGTCGTGCCCCGGTTTAAGCGTGTGTTCATATTTCCCCCTTTTCCATCTTTATCACTCCTCCCAAATTTCCCCTTGTTTGTATTGGAGCTCGGAAAAAAGGGGATAATTTCGTTCTCCTCTCGCGGCTTCAAATTGTTTTTTCGGTCCCAAAATGTATTACTTGTGCACACGTTGGAGCCGGGAGAGGAAATGACCCCTTTAAACGGCCCTCCCATTTGCACGGCGGTATAAAGAACCCTTCCACTCTAAGTGAGATATTTATAAGGGCCTCGGCCGGACCGCAGGGACATTCTTATGCGCTGTATTCCGTCGCTGTATTCGCTTCCCTTAGTACTTCCTTGGTTCCCGAAATAATTTCGTACGGTACGGAATTTGTGAGCATTAGGTTCCGAGATTCCGTGCAGTGTGGTGCATATAAGAGTTCATCTTGGAAGCAGAGAATGCGCGCGAAATTTACGGTTAAATGATTATAAAGAACGCTCTTTGCAACGTAAATGTGAGAGGTAATGTGAAGATTTTAACAGGCATGTTTTTCCATCTTGTTACCAAGAAACTGCCATCATACTGGTTATATTAGGGTTTCAGGAAGAAAATTAATGAGGAGATAAAGTTATAGTAGTCATATAAACTTTAAAAATTGTTTCTACTTTTTATTTATTTTCTATGATAATATAAACGCAAAATCATCGGCATTTAATAGATACTTCTTGCCCATTACCATGAAAGCTTTCATAAAATGACTGTTGATCAGTTTCCAAAATGTCTACAGATACTGTGCCCACTATCAATCGGTGATCTTCTAAATGGGGATAATCGCTCTTTTCCCTCTCGAGAAAACCTTTGAAAATATCACGTCCTCGTTTAATTTGAATCTCTTGGAATTATTATGGTCGTTAATTCATAGGGAGCTTTTCATATTGCAACTACATGTACCGCTACATATATTGTTGAATCCCTTCTTGTTGTATACCTCGTACAACTTACTCTTTGCTGTAGAAGTCTCCAATTGCTCATGAAGAAAGGTGCTCAGTTGAAAATGAAACGCAGAGGAGTTTATCCACGAAAATAAATCCAAAGGGTAAAGGACTTTAAATTTAAACATCCGATTTTGAGCTAAATCAATTGCAAATACTGCATGAGAGTGTTACGGTGGATCAGTGAAGGTCATTTCTTCTGGAAGTTATCCAAAAACCGTAAAAGTAGAATGAGGGTCAGTCACGCGTGAGATCTAAACAGCGATTGGAGGGAAATAGTCGTTTGAAAGAGGCTAAGAATTATATACAAACAGAAAGAAAATGGAAGCGCTAGTAGAGCTACATCTGTCTCAATGAAATCAATTTATCTTGAAACGAATTGTCAAAGTTTATTTACTTAACACATTAAACGTACGTACTTCACACATCGAGAAAGACATTTTCAATTATTTGATTCAGTTTATTTTTCACTAGTTGGTTGAATGCAAATGAATTAATTTTGCGGGACTCAATCCTTGTCCATTGTATCGGGATTCTCCTAAGTTTATTCAGAACAATTATCTCTTCCTTTTTTTCTCAACCTATTTAGTCTCAGGTTGAAAGAAAAAACTTCGTAAATTCTACAATAAGTTTTAATTTATTCGACCGATTTCGGTATTGACAGCCACCCTCAATATAAGATTGACCATTTATTTAACAGTTCAAAAATGACGTCTAATTGGATGGAAGAGCAGACCTTACATATTTTTCATTCATTCACAGGGTTATTAGTTATTGAGCGTAGTATATATTTGACTAAGTAATTCCTGTTATGTTTTGATAATATTATGTTAGTTATATATTCTAATGTTTTAAACTTTGGCCTCCGCAATTTAGTATCCTTATATTTTTAACGCATTAAACAACATATCGTGTTCCTGTAACAGTAAATCCATGATTTTAACAATCAATTGAACTTGTTTCTATTAAATTAAATAAAGATAAACTTTACACATCAAATATTATAAGAACATCTCTCCTAATTAAAAGACACAATTAAAAAGCAAATTCCGCCATTTATCTTTCTCGAGTCTAGTAATAACTCTAAGAAAACTACGGGTCTTAGGGTGTCGAGTATATTATTAAAAGAATTACTTAGGACTAAAACTGAAACTCTTGGTTGGTTTGTGAGACTTAAGAACTCCTATTCACTGACATAAGAGGCGGTTCTCTATGTTGATCTTTAATTTCTTCAAGAATAACCAAAAGAATTATCATCATTAAGATTTGCGAAATAATCTCCTCTATATCAAATTTGCGTTCATTTATTTCGTTTAGTTCTTTATGACCAAAAATTGATTTCTTTCCCCATGATAAACTATGCTTTTATTTATAATATGCGTGTTAACTTTATATTTTATATAATATCGGAATTCAAGTAATTATGATGTTCATGGACACACACAGCAGTCGTTATTCTAGTCATTCATTTAAAACCGCAGCTTCACTACAACTCATTTCTTGTGTACAAAAGTAAACTTCCAAAGATGTCATCTCTCACGAGGTATTGTGACTGGGGAACGCTTACCCCCTTGCATCTCGCAATTCCACCTCTATCAGTCTCATTTACTCGTTACTCGCGCGCGCTAAATAGAGAAACCTTTTCCGCGCCAATGTGCGGCGACGGAAGAAATCGGAATCCGCCCCCGGGCGCCGTTTTTTAGGAGTCTGCTACTTGTCATGCGGATCCCAGACGTGTTGCTTTTTCCCATTTCTCATTCTCCTCCCCTCGCCACTCCCACCTTAAAATGAAAGCGGGAAGACGAGAGAATTCGAAAAAAGGAACTCTCTTTAGGTAAGGGCCCTCTTCGATCTTATTAATCATCTCTCTTTTCCGGTCGATTATTATTATTCTGCTCTCACGCGGGTACTTCATCCGCAATCCCAACTTCTTGCATATCCCTTCCCCTTAACGTCGGCTCATTTTTCTTCGCTTAATTCCCCACCATTCAGACCTTTCCTCACTCAGAGCCTCCTTTCCCCTTTCATTTGGTTTCTCTCGTTACCTCTTTCTGAGCTCAAGAAAACCTCTTGTATGCAGGGGTTGAATTTTTGTCTGTGGTTACGATGAGCATTTCCATCCAAGCGTTTTCACATCCACATATTGTTATATAGTTTTGGAAAACAATCGGTCTTTCAACGAGAGTAGTATCGATGTAGTCTCTCTCTCTTCCGTTTCGACCCTTGGGTTATGAGGCCGCAGACCGTCATTTTTTATGCTGTGCTATTTTACGAGCACTTTAGCGAACGGCATATATTGGACACCACTCAGCAAGAACGTCCTTGAAACTCCTCAGAAGGTAGCAGCTTGAATTCATTCCGTGTAAGTTATTGATAGGTCTCTGTCCCTCAATTTAACATCAATCAATAGCTGACTAATTGCAAAAAATAATTTCATTATGTGTTGTTTTGAATTACAGCAAATTATAGTAAAATTACTATTGTAATAGTTTTGCACATACAACCTAAGAAAAATTTAGACCCCCGAAATACATGCTTCCTTGAGAAAATATTCATATATTTCGCTGGAAGCGTTACATCTAAAGAAACGATTTAGAAGTATCTCTCAACTCTTTGAGAGATTTCCCTTTTATATCGCTTGCTAATAAAATTATGCACCGCTTATTGTAGGGGTTTATTTTTTCAAATAGGATTTAAAATTTTCTGAAGAATCATCTCCCTTTGGACGAATAGAGATTTCATTTAGCAAAAATTGAGTACACAGGAAACTGGATCGAACTTGTGTTTACACTCTTTTTCCCTTTCTATTCTCAAGAGAATGCTTCTATATAAGCATCCTTAAAAATGATTCTAAACGGAAAATTTATAATTTTTCATATATTTTAAAAGATTAATAAAGATATTCCAAAAATTCAAATTTGAGCATCAAAAAAATACGCGTTATTTAATACCACTGTTATGAGTCTTTACATGAGTTTTAATCCATAAGTATTCCTTCACTATCAAGATAAATCTACGTTCATTATTTTGACAGTTAGCCTCGAGAAGAATATTTAGGCCTGGTACAATAATGTGTATTTAGCATGGAGATTGACTGTAATCTTCACTCTAACAAAGTGATTTATAATTAATAATTAAGTTTCTCTGGCAATTAAAAGGATGATTAACGTAATTACCAGATATAATGAGCTCCAAATTATGTTTATTTATAATACAATTCATGCCGCTAAATAGTCATGCCCATAAGCTTCTGATCAATCGATAAGCAGATGTAAATAGACATTATAATAACGAGCCTCAATCTGGTACTTACTCATACTTACGTTAATTATCGTATTAAATACCAGTAAAGTTTTAACTGTCGATTAAAAAACGTTCTTTTAGACTTAGATTGGATATTACTTTTTATAATTCATGCTAACTAACAACACTAGCAATGCTAAGACTAATCTAATGACATCGACATATAATTAAACGAGAAGTGAATTACTATAACAAAATATTGTAATAATGGATCCTTTAATAGCGAGATATTCTTGTTCAATCAAAATTAACTTCAAAATATAATTCAAGAAAAACTCTTTGTTATTCCACGGTTGTTTAAAATAACAGTGTACGTTTCACGCACATGGGAACGAAGATTCATTCTCGTAGATCTCCATTTAAAAGATTAAATTGAAATCGTCATTTCATTTTTGATCGCAATTTTACCAATATCGGTTTAATATATATATATATATATATATATATATATATATATATATATATATATATATATATATATCGGTTGGATAAAGTTCGAGCAGTAAAAATATCCCGGTTGTCAAACGAAAGTTTCTCGTTCAATAAGCACGGAATATTTATTCAGCGATTTCTGTTTCCGTTCTGGCGCGCATGTCCGGTTATCTGTGCGAAAACTGATGCGTAGGTATTGTTATTAGTTTTTCTTCCGTTTGCTCTCGGTTTGTTTAAGGTTATCAAAATTTAATTGGAATTTGTTTCAGCGTTATGTAGAAACATTCTATTTTAATACGCCCTCCGTAGTGTAAATAACGGCGGAAAATTGGATTATTTAGTATTTTAAGGCGCATTTCATCAACCATAAATAAATTTACTCAATCAATGTTTTCATTCACACTCACTGAGATGCGTATTTGCCCAGAGCCTTCTCTTTCAATATTTTTCACTTCTGATTTATAAACGCGCTTTCTATCTCTAACACGTTATTTTGAAGGTCTCCCACAATGGAAACAGAAAAAAAGAAAACATACAATGGAATATTTCCAGTGGAGAGGGAAGTATTCTGGAAAAAAATAATTGGCAGTGACTAGCATACACAACATACATGCATGTTTAGAAATGAGGAAGTTAACTGGGCTGTGGTTGGACCCATGTATAACAAGTATTCTCTTGTATGACTATGAATATGGTATTTAACAGCAAATATGCAGTCTGTATTTAGCAATGCCCAAAATGAGAAGCTATACAAATAATGGAGATTTGAGTGATTCCTTGAGGGAAATTGTTGTTTAAATCAATTTAGTTAGGAGTATTCCGCAAAGATTAACATTTTCTGTTTCTTCGAAAGTTTTTATTGAGAGCATATTTAATGCGATACACTTATTTAAGTTCGACAAGTTTGTTTGAAATTCCAGATTAAAATGTATAAGAATATACTTATTTTGGTTTGTCGTACATTTCCTTTGTAAATAAAACTCCTAAAATTCTATTTTTTTAATTCATCATTATCTTATTTAATAGGTTTTTTGAATATATCATTGGACACTTCCTTGGAATGGAACTGAGGACTGTGTGATTCATTATTTTACGAAAAATGAAAATCTGAAATTAGGAGGGGAATCCCGAAATGCGTATCTACAAAGATTCTTACCTCTATGACCTTAATAAATCTCTTTAGAGCATTATTTTAAAAAACTCTGATTGGAGCATTACAGAAGTAGTGAGCAGGATGAACGCCAATATTATATGAATTCATAACTCAAACCTTAGTCACTTCCTTACCGTTGGAGCGATGAACGAGTCTAAAAGTCTACAAAAGTAAACGAAAGATGAACTTTCCTCTATTCTGTACCAAATGATGGATGTAAATACATTATCATGATGAGGAATGATGAACTTACTTTACGTAACTTTTCCATATTCTCGTGACTGGAAATTATCGAAAGTCACGTAATTATACTATTGAGGACAATTTAAGCTGAATAAATCTTTAACAATTGTAAGAAATCAAAAATTGTTCCCTAAATACTTTCCAAAGTAGGGTAAAAATTAGTAATTTTGTAACATTGGTAAGTTGATGGTAAATTTCTGTTGGTTATATTGGCTTAAATTTTGGGATAGAGAAGGCTCTTGCATTAACTTCTTTAAATATAAAACGCCATTCATTTTATTTCAGTGTAAATTGCGTGACGGTCGTTTGAAAATTGACCACAAAAATACAAATGTCACGAGATTGCCAATATTTATCCTTAGTAATTTCGGGCTCTTAATTGCTTGATTATCTCTGCGGACATCGATTGCGGAAGCTTCTTCCTGTATTGATAACCAAGCGAAAGCAATACCTAAAGGAATGAGTCTGTAATTATCCATTTCCTTTCCCCTACACTGAGATAACAAATATTTAGAAATACCGAGACTAGAGTATTTCCAATAAGACGCGTATGTAGTCACGGAGACGCCATTCACGGGAAATCGTTTCTCGTGCTGTAAAAACGGCGAATGGTGGAGAGGTGCATCGCTACGCACGCTGCTGTCACCACCGGATCGATAAAGCACGCAGACGAGCGGAGTAGGGAACGCATTAGCGAGAGTCTGAATGAGGAAGGATTTTTCTCATTCTTCCAGCGAAATTGTGCTCTCGGTATCCTTGACAGTACATCAAATACTTCCTTTTTTCATCCGAGGATTTACTTTTTCTCTTTTCCTCGTCATTGTCTCCTCTTCATTTTCTTTCATCAACAACTTCCCATTCTTACTTCTCACTTCTCCCGTCTTTATTCCACAAGTGGCTCAAGAATAATCAACAGTTTTTAAATAATATATTATTAGAGCTTTGGATTAACGTCTTCATCAAAGACTAACAGAGTAATAGCGTTTATTGATGTTCACTAGTTTCCTATCAATACAGTCTTAAATTGTCTGTAAATATCGTATTCTTTGGTGATCTGATATTTCCAGTCAATTTAAAGGAGGATATTGAACTAATTATCAGCATTAACTAAAATTGGTGTCAATCTAATGTCTACTTAAAGAAGTATTTCTCACTTTCATATTATATACTTTATCTGAAATACTTATTTTTAAAAACTGTTCAATGCAATCGTCATTTTCTTGCTCCGAATTATTTTAACTCCATTAAGACTGATATTTGGATTGGATGGAAGACTTTTAGTCTCAATCTTCCCGAATAAAGAGGTTTTATTTTAATTATTATTATTATTACTTTTGAACGCCTCGCAAAGGCAATACCTTAAAACGTTTCAATTAATGAACTTTGAAAAGTCTCAACTACGAAATAATACGGAAAATCTAAGAAAGACTTGTGTAATTACAGAATAATTGCTTTATGAAATTTAATCGAAATTCGGATGTTTGAAAAATACGTGCGTGTCAAAAATCAATATGCAAATGAAATACTTTCCCACAGTTGGTAACATATAATTTCATCAAAACGCTTTATCGTGGATTATTCAGAATTTGGAATTCAGAGCTCTTTAATACCGCTTCCTTCATCTTGGCCACTTCGATGAAAAACTTCATTTTGATACGGCAGTGTATTTAGTTAAATAAGAGGAATTCACCAATCTGTTTATCCCAGTAAATAAAAACAAACAAGGTTTTCAAAGTGTTTGTCAAAGAGAGCGATCACTCAAAAAAACAGTAACACTCCAAGGACTGGTTATCTAGGACATATTTTACGTGCTCAACGATACGAAGATTGGGTTGGGAAGAGGGTTATTTTTGCTGGTAAATACACGTTTACGCGGTACAGGAGGAACGATAGTACTAATGGAAACTATTATCCATGGACTTCTGGTATTCGTAAAACGATTAGCCATTTGATGCCCGAGTTATACATTCCCTTCTCTATGGCTAATCGACTGCCTCTAGTTCAATATACCTGAAACCTCCGCTGCCTACTAATGGACGGTTGCATTCCTGCGTGGAAGGCAGCTACTAGCGCAAGTTCGAAGGGCAAGGTCACGTGTTCGCATTTAGGATCCCTACACTGCCGTGGGAATTGAAGTATCCAAAAGAGACGAGTAGTAGTAAAACAAGGATGATCTTGCACAAGTGAATAGAATCGCTCCAAAGCATTGCTTCCCAGCATTTCGGATTCCGGAGTGCATGGCGGAACTACTCAAACTCAGTGGTACAAAAAACTATATATTTTTAAGGTTGTCTGAATTCAAACAGAAAAAGAATTAAAAAATGTATTATGACTTCATTACGAGTGCTTTTTTAATGAAAAATACAAAATCGAACTCTAATGTAATGCCAAGTTTGAAGAATATATCGTCCTAGTACAGTGATGGCAATGAAAAGATCTTAAACATATATTTGATATTATAAAATATATATCATCATCTACCTGCATGGTTTTGCACCTCATTGGCACGAAAGTCGTTTACATTCATAAAATATGGCACTCTTGTCGCAAGAGGTTCGCCAACACTACCCTTGTATATGACGCAACACGTTAGGTGTTTTATTCTTGGAAGACCACAGTGCCACGGAACGCCAATTGAAAAGCACTGCCCTGAGGATCCCATTCCCATTACAATTCAGCTCTTTTACATAAAATTCATAAATTTAAAACCCGTACTTACTGATGTTACTTTTCTGTTGAATTCAAATAATTCAATATAAAAATTTCTTGTCAACAAATAATGAAAGTTATATTTGGTATTTCATATGAGAGGACAACAAATGAAGCCAATCATTGAGACATCTACAGATGAAATATATTCCTTAGAATCATCATAATTGTTATTTTCGGTAACACTTCATACTATTGGATACATCACGGTCTGAAGATTAAAATCAAGGTATAAATTTCGATATATGTTGAAATCCTTACTAGAAGATTAAAACCTCCATCTACCTGTACCTGTACTTATCTGTACTACTAGCAGTATCTCAAGTCTCCTTCTTCTTTCTTTGTTTCATACAATTTATTTCTATCCTTAGTTAGGACCGTAAGTCTGCCGATACCTGGATTTCAATAACAACTGTAATTTGTAAGCTCAATATTTTTCATAACCTGAAAGAATTTACGGGCTTCAAATATCATTCCGATGCATTTCTTTTATCATGTACTCCATCTTTGTCCTGCAAATGCACGCTATTAATCATTGCATGAGAAAATGTAAACGATATTGAAATTGCGAATTTTACATTTCTTGAGTCATGCAAAGATGACAGGTAATAAACGTTTGCAGTGATTGTCGAGATTTCTGAAATATTTTGTCTTAGTTATATCCTTTTGAGTAGTTAATTTAAACGTTACTTAAGTTATTTAGATTCTTAAATATACTTTTCTAAATTTAGTAGTAAATCGTGTACATGATAGCATTTAAAAAATTAAGAAATGTATTGAAACTTTTGACCAAATTTAGCGCATCGAATGTGCATGTATGGGCATGTATGTGCAGACATGCATTCAAGACTCTTCGAAAAACTCCTTTTTTAATTTTTTGAATTCATGAAGTATGATCATCTAAAAGTTGGATGATTGAGATGTGATTTCATCGGATGAAATCACACCTCTACTTTCTCTCCCTTCAATTTCAAAAGGTGTGAACAATAAGGCAATCACTTTTTCCAGAGGGTATTTTTGACAGCCGATTTCATCTGAAAAACCACTCACAGCCTCGAGCACATCTTGAACAATTGTTGACTAAGTAAGAATTTCACGTTCCATCGGTGAAGTGATCAAATCACTCCCTTTCGCCATCGACTTCTCCTCGGAAGACCCGTGAATCGATCCTTAATAGAGACGAATTGCAGCGGAGATCAGCTCCCGAAAAAATCCCTTCGCCCCGGGCTCCCTTTCATAGATATTATACTAGGGAAGCCCATTGATATAATGCGAGTCACGTGAACAATTTTCTAAAAAGGTTCCACTGCAATGGAACTGGTGAAAGGGATACCTTCTTACCCCGAACGGAGGAGAAAACGCACCTGCCTTGGAATCTCCGAGACGTTCGAAACAAGTTTTAGACGTATACAACACGGAGGATAGGCCCCAGCGACTCTCTTTCAAAACGAAAATATATAGGAGTGAATAAAGGGACTCTCGAAATCGGTTCAAAGGGAATTTCATCCCGATACGTCACGCGGAATCTCCAGAGGAGGGTCAATTTCTACGTTGATCCTCTTAAGCATAGCGAGAAAAAAAGAAGGTCGCGCTCCGTGAAGTTATTATCCAGAAATGAATGCACCGGAGATATATATATTTCCGCCGGAGTTCTCGTGGTTTTTCGAATGTGTCGGGGACTTAAGTAATGCGTTGAATTATAACAGAGAGTAGTGACGTCAGTATTCACAATCGTGATCGTGATATTTAAGGGATGAACCTAAGGCTATCAGCAATTTATGTATAGTTAAACTGGGGTAGTTACTGCTACCATATCTTGATGATTAGAAAATTTTTCATTTATATTTTGGTTGGGGAAAAGGAAAAATATTTCCGTCACTTTTATCACAGTTCAGTTGAAGTATGTGATTAGTTGAAAGCTACTGATGGATAAGTGATGCTGAATATCGGCATTAATGGAGGTATCTATCTCCATACGGAATGCCAAGAAAAGTGTTTCTATTACAGTAATTATATTTTACTTACGTGGACATGTTCCTGTCATAGCATTTTGGCCTGTCAAGGAAAGCAATGGAAAACTACCTCACCCGTCATCTTTCTGGGTAAGCTTCATTCCCTTTAACAACCTCTTGGTAAGTAATGTTAGAGGGGGTAAGTTGCCAACTAGCCTTCGGGCTGAATACTTTACAGACAATACTGAGATAAATTCACATCGTTCTCTCTTTCAAGGTAGTAATCATTTCTCCCTCAACTATAATTTCTGGTGAATTTTACCTCCCATGAAATGTTTTGAAATACTAAATAAGTCTTCGACTTAAACAGTTTTTATATCACAACAGTCAAGAACAAAAATATGAAAAATTAGGTTAAAGATACATTTTCACCATCTCGTACTAAAAGGAAAGATTATCAAGTAAAATATTGTAAAAGGTAGCGGTAATAAAATACATTCTCAGCACATAATATTATTTGGCATCCCTCTTAACTCATAAATGCAACCCCGACTATTTTATGAATATTTGCATGTTTTTTATGAAATATTAAGTTAGAACTCAGGTATACCTCTACAAGTATATATTATGTGAATATACCGAGGTATGGAAACCAGTTTGATATGAAATTAGGTCTGTCAGAGGATTTCATATTTGTCAACGGAAAGGTTTTTTCCGATTTCTGCCCCTATTAGATTAGATTAGCTCTCCAACGGGACGGCAATTCATTAGGCAACAGACTTTAATTCCGCCTTTACCGAAAGATTCCTGAAAGGGAATTGCAGATTATCTGCCACATTTGCGACTCCATTTGGTTTAATAATTTGCCTTTCGCGATTTCTGGTACAAAAAATTCCTTCATTGAAAATTTCCATCTTACCGAAGACTAATTTCTTCCCTATTGACTTATAAATTTTAATTTAATTCGCATGAGGTTTCTAAGGTAGCTGAAAATAGGAGAAAGAAACTTCTGGAAACTAGAATTTGGCGACCAATAATACGAGTAGCCCCCCATTTTTGTGCCGCTTTTATATCTAATATTTGGATAGTAGTCTACTCTTTCAATGGAATAAATATCCTACTTGGTTCATACTGTTTGGCAGTGGATAGCTATTCGTGTTTGAAAGATAGAAGAATCCGAATAGATATATGAAACCGTTACTGGGAACTTTTCTGGAAGATAAATGAGAATTAAGCTATTGGAGTTTTCTGGTCGGATGTCCCATTTTACTTGTAGAGAAAGCTGGTGATAATGATTTGCATTTCCATCTGCATCCATATCTATTTACTTCATATCTCATTACCGACAATTAGGCACTCTCAGCGAGAGAACACAAACACCCATGTCAGAGTTATCATTAGGAACCCTGGAGCGAGGTAACAGTTATTCTAGTTAGTATAGCTTCAAATGTTTGAGATAACCTTCAAATTACTACTAGTAAAAATACTAATAAAAAATAAATAATTTCAAATATTTCTTCTTCTTTTAATTATTCTCCTGTTTCCATTAATCTTATTATTCTTAAGTTCCACCGTGATATGAATAAATCGTGCCAATATTGCGATCTTTGGAAGTGAGATGAAAACGTAGGTATCTCTTTTTGTCACTGAGCATAAGTTATCTTTCATGATTACATCGCATCAAAATCACGGGTAAATTCTGATGTTGCCTAAAAAATGTATTTTCTCTAAAGCTAAAAAGGAATTCATAGAATTTAAAATAAAATAACGATAGCTTAAATGAGAGGGTCGTGCGTTGGACACTCGAGCCAGTTTACAAAGTTGATTGATGACATAACCGAATACAGAGCAAAATAAATATTTGTTCGTTTAAATAAGAGATTTATCTCGGAATGATATAACTGGCGATGATGTTTTCGTTAATTTGTCAATTATCATGTAGGATGACACTCTGAATACTAAACGCTCCTTTGAATCCTACGAATCAAATAATTTGAAAATAAAACTGAAGTACGAATGGAAACGAGAGATAAGCAAAAGTTTTGATCAATATCACGTGAAGAACGGTTGAGGCAAACCGGAGATTTCGATTGGTGAAATGGTGGATGAGCGGGAAGATGTAAAAGTGACTAGAAGGGGAGAATTTGAAAAAATGGAGGATATCATTGAAGGCAGTGAGAGGAGGGAAGGAAGCCTAATGATGCTATGATCGTAGAGTGAGTGGTTCAGTTAAAGAAGAACGAAATATCGAAGTTCGCTTGAAGTTGGATTGCTAAGAACCGAAAGTAAAAGATCGATTCTACAACATATATTCCAACTCCTGTATTAACGCTTCCAATATGGAACGTTTGAAATGCCTATTTGTCAAGCTTACGTACCGGAAAAATAAGTATATATGATAAATTTTATGTCATGAAGTCATAAATAACTATATCACTGCTGTTAAGTGAGATTTCATAGGGATTATGATAAATTTGTCACATCCAAACCAGTCTTGCTTTACTTCGATTGTGGAATAGTATTCGTTTTATCGTTTTCTCTGTATGTATCTTTGTATGTCAAGCCGTGGAGCGTAAATCACAAGAGGTAGGAGAGAAAAATATCAGCATGACTATGGCTCAAGCTTTGATCTCCGACATTCGTCACTCCAAACGCCATCCTACCCACACGGTTAGTGTGAAACCTGAGTTCTAGTTATAGTAATTTCGATAGTTTTCAATCATCTTTCTACTTAAGATTAGCATATATATTTTCTCAAAACTCGAAGATTCTCGAAGTCTTAGCGCTCACAAATGCAGTAAATTATCAAGCAATAGAATCAATCAAATAGAAATATCATCTGGTGGAATCAATTACAAATTTACCTACAAATGGTCCATTGTTTTAAAATTGATAATGAATTTTAACTGCAGTAAATAACCAGATAAGTTTAAGTGAATTTGATTTTATTCACAACCTATCATAAATATAACAGCAAAACTCATGCTAATCGTCGCTCTCTTATCGTGAGCATTAAAAAAAACATTCTTCCTTCTTAGTATTAGGCTTATTTTACCTTATCTCATCTGCAAGGTTTCAGATTATATCTTATTTACCCTCAAAATCTCGTTTTTCTCAGTAATATGAAAAGGTATAATCCCACAAAATTCAGCGGGATGGATAAATGAAATTTATTTATAATTCGCGAGTTAAAGGATTGTTTCCGGACACTAATTACTTACGATTTTTTTCGCCATTATGTTTTTATGTTCTACCTTGTTAGAATTAACAAGTTTTTTCAGAAAGCGGAGTTTTACTCTTCGAGACTGACTAATAGCACAGAGGTGTTATTATAAGAATTTATAGAAGATCCTCACTTTTACATTGATGGATGAGAAACGTCGGGAATGATAACGTAAACGGATATGGAAGACGGCATTTATAAACGAATGCAGCTTCATGCATTTCCTAGTGTGATACATAATGTAAATATCCAAACTCGATAGGGAATGCGATGGAGGATGAAAATAGAATCTAATGGTTGAAGAGAGCAAATAAAATAGTCAAATAACAGGGGAAAGGAAGAAAGCTGCAGGAAGGAGGAGCAAACAGAGCGGGGGAAGGAGGGGATGGAGGGGGTGGGAAACCGGCGGAATAAAAACGAAGTTGGACTTTTTCAATCGCTCCGGGATAAAAGTGTGCATTGGACACGAGAGAACACACTCCGAAGAAAAAGAGATGGGAGCGCCAATCGGGCTCTTCACTCTATTAAAAAATTCATCCGCGAAATGATTGTATTTTCCCCGTTTTCTCTTTTTAAATTCCGCGCATTGATGAGTCGCAGTCCTAACTCGTTTCGTGCGCCTGAGAAGATGGTGAGCAAACATATAGTGCAGATTGGTTTTTCTCCCGAGGTGACTTTTTTCCCTCCGTTTGTTTCTTTTTTGCGTCGCGGAACGTTCCCACGGAGGCCGGGTGGAATTCGATCAACCGATTCGGAATGATTAAAATTGCGCCCGCAATTAACGGGCTAATGACGCTAAGAAAATCGCTTCGGAGAGCAAACTGGAACGAAATGGAGTTCGCGTCTCGCCGAGCCTGTTCAATATTTAAGGGACAATGTATTGAAGTAACCGGATGCAAATAAAAGGATTGGCGTGGCCAACGTGCGGCTTCGTCCATATTTATGGCTTATATAAAGTTTCGGGACGTATTTTTTCCCAAAATTCCATTTCCATTTTAAATGCTCGCGAGACGAAGTACGGATTTTCCATTCCCGCAGGCTTTATCTAGTCCACGAAAATAAGTCGGCAATAACTGCGTTGACCGAGTGGTAATCACGGCAAACTGAATGCGAAGTGCTTCTTTTTCTGATGTAAAAGTTTCGATGTCCATTTGGCACCCGAGAGTGTGATGAGGGCGTCCTGAACGCCGTCGATGAGTCCTTGAGAGCGTTAGCAGCCCTTTCATTACTTGAGTGTGATTGCGGTGGATCTGCGACATGACGTCGGTGGCAGGAAGAAATTAAGTTCGCCATGCGTCAATCCATAGAAATGTACTTCACTAACGCTTAACTCTCTCGCACACAATCGGCACAAACGTTGATCAAATAGAGGCAGATTTTTATCTCTTCGTTATTTCGTAATGAGTATTGAGTTTAATTTCAATGTATATTCATAAGAGTCACAAATATACCTTAAGCTGTCAAAAAAAACTAACTAGTTTTTTTTGACAGCTTAAGGTATATTTGTGACTCTTATGTGTGAAAAAACTAACCAGTTTTTTTTGACAGCTTAAGGTATATTTGTGACTCTTATTATTAACAATGCTGTCAGTGGTGTTTTCCTATTATTTTTTTTCAATGTATATATTTCTCCATCCAAATCACTTTCATTGACACTGAATGGAGTTCAAATATAATGGATGCGATTTTTATCGTGTCCTTCATTCATTGAATCTTCATAATATGAATTAGATTTTAAGGTAAACATTAAGTGGAAAATAGTGGCATAGCTGACACTCTAACCCATATCTCCCACTTTCCGGGCTGGTATTTTAACCACTAAACTCCGTTTATACTATAAATCTGAGCTGAAATAATAATAAATCTGAGCTAAAAAGCTACGTCACTTTAATGCTAGACTACTCCCATTATTTAAATTTGGGTTTTTGGTGCACGCTTCCTGGTACTAAGTAAAGTTTCAATTCCATCTTACTATGATTTTCATGAAATATTCTAATTTTTCACACTTTTTATTAACATCTGTTATTAAAATCTCTACATAGTGTCAACATTTGAAAGAAGGATAGTTTTTTTTAATATCCTAATTTCGAATATTTAGAGCAGGAGACCGAGTAAGTTACAGCGAAAAAGATCACTCAATATAAATTTATCATAAATAAATAATTGTCCGAAATAAAATATCCTATAGATTGTATTTACCGTCCAAATACACGTCGTAAGCAGTGAAAATGGAAATTCGTCCCTTTTGGTATTTAAATCTAGTATCTATACCAGACAGTTAAATCACGATTCTTAGATTTCACCGGGAATAAAATTTTTAATCCAAAGCGCAGAACCTACAGACTTGTCTAGAAGATATGCGTTTCATTAAATTGATATATAATATATTCCAGACAATAATTAAATATTGATAGAGTTCATAATGTTATGATGTTCATTTCCAAATATTCAAATGAAAACACATAATGTATGTATCGAAATAATCTTAGCAATTCTATAAAATTTGATGCAGAAATAGGAGGTATAGTATTAACAGAATGACAGCTATAACTCTCCGCATATCTGAAGGCACCTTCATTCATAACTGTATTTGGCGCTTTAGTGGAATGGGATCCGTGAATTACCCTCATCCGTAAGAACGGGGACCATTATGAATAAAGATAGGCTACTCAAGTAATACAGCAAAAGACATTCGGATCCGGAACGGGGCAGAAAAACCGTACCAAACGCCCTCCTCGCACTTCGGAGGAATCGCAAATTCTTATCAGCACGAATAAGTCCCTGCAACGACCATCTCTCCCGACGACGAAAATCCGGCCATTGCCGTTAAACCGTATCATCGGAAAGCAATGGGGCGGCGTTGAGGCCATAATTGGGCCAAGGACGGTGGGGTGAAAGAAGAAGGAAAGGTCAGGATGATAAAGGAGAAGGAAGAGAGAGAGAATCATAAAGGTGTGGAGAAGGGATGCAGAGACTAACTGGTATAGATCCACGTGGGAACATTTCTACTTACTCTCGAGGTCTCTGAGGGTACTGCGAGATGCCAACGCAGCAATCTGTAACCAATTCCGCTGGGATGAAATTGCGTCCGAGCCACACAAGAAATTGTAATTTAGCCTCCTCCTCCGCTGAGGTCCAGAGAGGATGGCGAGGGAATGAGTGCGAGGGAGGAGGCCTTCCCAGAGGATTTTCGGGTAACGGGATAGGCGAGGACACCGGAGGAGGGAATTCAAGGAAATGGTCGGCCGCCGCTGAAATGGAAGGATTGCCAACCGACCGGAATCCGTCGGACGCGAGAATTTGCTGATCCCGACACGTATGCTTATCAGGATGTGTGCTCGGTAATCAATTTCTCCTTACCTTTTCATCTTTTACCGATGTAGCGGGAGCCCGGTGGGAAGTTGATGTTGGACCTACCTAACGAGGATTAGAGAATTCTGCACCAGAATGAAGTGGTATTTTAGGCTCTGTGATGTGTATGCAATAAAGATCGATTTTTCCGTAAATCGCTAAATTATTCCATCCTCTCTCCAACCACATGAGTTAGGATGCAAGAAGACACTCAATTTCGCAATACTAAAAGACGGTTTGTTATAATAACAACCGACATCTCAATTCAAAATGTACAAAGTACTTGACTTAAAATTCCATCACTAGTATTATACCTTTCCGAAGTCTAGGAGTAGTTTATAGGGCCTTCACCAGATCTATCTAATGATAAATAGTTTCAGCTTAATAATTTGTGTAAATTTTATATGCTATATAATCCATTTGTCTTATGAACACTCAGTTGTAATAATTGACCTTTTATTTTAGATTTCTCAGTATATATTAAACAATACAACCTCAGAGAAATCCTGGTATAGAATACTTGCATTTGGAATTATGGAACGTCACCATATTATTATTTCAGATTTCCGAAATATTCTTCCGGTCCCAACGTAGGGGAGGTCGGGGCTAGTTCGTTACACTTTTTTATTTAGAATTTTATATTTTTTTCTGAGACTAACATCTAGGAAAACGAAGCAAAACCGTCACAAATTAACATTCATCTAAATTAAAAGTAATTTTTTTCTAAAAAACTCAGTTAATTAGTTTATTATAAAAATAATTCCAAAACAGTGCTCGTGTTCGGACCTGCCCCGTATATGGGGTTAGTTCGTACAAATTGATTAAACTTGTAAATAACGATAAAGTGAAGATTGAAAATTGTATTAAGCTATTTTTATTTTACACTGTAAAGCAAGGCCTACACGTCATCATCATTGCCGTCACAATGTATTCATATAAAAAATGTTTACAGCCATTAACGCATTATTCATGGGGCCCACTTCTTACATTTGAGATAAAGAATACAAAATTGTCGATCCTGTCGAGACGAGTGAAACTACTTAAAAGACCGGGTGTGAAGTGGAGAGGCTTATAGATTGTGTTCAAGTTTGAACTCATTCGCTCAAACGGTTTACGAAATAACCTCACAGTTCTCAACTTGGCACCGAGAGCAGTGAAGGATCCAAAGAGAAGGCCTATAGCAATGGAGAAATTTGTGGGAGGTATATTCCATATTGAAAATAAGCACCTCTAACAATAAGATTCACGGATAAAAAATACATTTTATTTCATGGAAAGATGTTTAAATTGAAATATTACGAGCATAAACTGAAACAGTTATACACCTGATTGTTAAACACATAATTGCTCTCCTTTTATCAATACGTTTATAACAACAAGTATAGAGGTAGCAATTCCTGAAGAAATCCTATAATTATTAAGGGACTAAAGTATACCCCATCGAAAATGATGGAACTAATCTTAACTTATAGAAAGTTTACAGCTGGTATTGCATGCATCTGATCCTTCTGAATAATCATAAGTGTAAATGATTCCTCTCTTATTTAAAATATCCATTATATTATGATAAATATCGACGGTGTGAATGCAAAAAAAGCCCAAGAAATAAAGATAGAATGTTGCTGGACCTAATGCAATGCATAAGAATTTCCTTAACGCATGCCACAGACTACTTTGTTCTTAGGTTTCATAAATACTCTTATGTTAT
The DNA here is from genome assembly GCA_947579665.1 of Sympetrum striolatum. Taxonomy (NCBI): domain Eukaryota; kingdom Metazoa; phylum Arthropoda; class Insecta; order Odonata; family Libellulidae; genus Sympetrum; species Sympetrum striolatum. The sequence continues at coordinate 86,313,363 of OX388345.1, forward strand.
ATAAATTTTATGTTACATAAATCAAAATTTACATGTACTCCTATTTTATCCACTGAAAACCTTATCCTGATGATACTTATTAGAAATATTAAACGAAAACTGCACAGTAGTTATGATAAATGAATAAAATAATACGTACATTAAGGTTGTGACAACCAATCGTTAGAGTGCTAACAAAACAGTTTGCCTAACAAAATTTATCGAAGTAAATAAATATTAGAAGAGAACCAACGCTTTCCCGGACATTAAGCATATTCCGATTGTCTTGTTTTGTGTGTGCGTTTGTAAAATATCTCCGTCAAAATGAATGTAAGGAACTCATAAGACTCCGCTAATCTTTGCGCTCCACGATTCCTAAAAAGCAATAGAACATAAGAAAAATAGCAAGTCCGTTCTCATTGGGATAATTTTTACGGAAAGACATTCATGAAGGAATATTTATAACGAATATTAATATTCGTTATAAATAATACGAATATTAATATTCAATCCCCCTTGATTTTCCAAAGGAAAGTAATATTTTTCTTTGTCGCAATGAAGGCGACGAGAAAACATTTTGATATTTATGAAAATGGTGATATAATAATACAATACTATTATCATTATCGTGTATTACATTGGGGTCAATAATATTTTACCAAGTTATTTCTCAGGCATTTCATTTATTTTTTAGTTTCTATCAAGATGGATAGTTAAAATAGGATCGATTATTTTTAATTTTAATTATTTAGGAAGATAAGCAGCACGCAATCATTGTAGTTCGTCTGTTGAGAATTTATCCCGAACACCTAACCTCAAAATTAGCCACCAAGAACTATTAGGGGGAATGAAGCCTACTAAGCAAGATGAGGAGTGAGGTAGTTTTCTCTTGATTTCCCTACCAAGCTAGAATGCTATTAGAGGAACATTTTACGTGAAGTGTTACGTTTTAGTGAAGCACAATGACTTCATAAGTAACACTTTTCTTGGCATTCCATACGGAGAGACCTCAATTAGTGCCACCTCACTCATACCTCAGTAGTTTTTTTTACATCATCACACTCATTACCCAGACTGTGACACAAGTAAAAGAATGATATCTGAAAAAATAATGGCAGTGCATTTTTGTAAGTTTAATTCAGACCCATCATTTTCGGCGAGACAATTCACAGCATATTTCCGGAATGGGATTCAGGTTGAGATGGCTGTAGTAGTAGGGTATGGAGGGGTTCAATGAAATGGGAGGTCCAAACGTGACAGTATCGAAAGGAACAGATTTGAAGGGAAAGAAACGATGATCCAAGAGAAGGATTAAGGTCCGGGAGAAAAGTGCGGAGGGAAAGAGAGGATTTCATACTTGGGATTAGCGGAAAAGGCTTTCATCGAAAAGGGGGCAAATGTAAGCATTGAGAGAAAAGGAAAGGACTAACAAGAATTTTTTTCGGATCCCCCAAAAAAACGACGGAATTTGACCTCAGGATTCCTCGTAAATTACCAACTCGTTCCGAAGCTTACCCTTCTGAATTTTCCGGATATTCCCTTTTATATTTTCTACCTTTTGCTCGGGAGCATCGGATTCAAAAATGAAATTCCCCGGGAACATCTCGTGAATCGAATGAGAGATCGGCTACTCTTTCTCGCACGACTTTTTTCGATAGATAAAACGAGTAACCCAGATCGATTAACCCTTATTTTCCGAGGCATAGAGAGGATCAACTTACATCTTTGAGTAGTAACGTCCGATAACCAGTTTTGCGATTTTCGACGTTTTCGATAATTTTCGTTCGGCGATTTTTTTCGAATGGATTACGGAGCTCGAGTTGCCGCCGCTCTCCCATAAACGTTCCGAACGCTTCCATTCCGTCATTTAAACGATCGGACGGACATTATTCGCATTTCAGTTACCCGACGCTTTGCAGCTTTATGGATCATAAAGAATTATTGATGAATTTTCAAGGGTTTATACGCCCTATTTATCGTGGAAGTCCGCTCGGTTTGGACATTTCTCAGTGTTTTTTTTTTTGGATTTCTTCAAATTTTCAACGTTTGTACTTTTCATTTTATCTATCATATTTACCTTCAGAGCTGTAAATATGAAACACTGTAAGTATGTCAGTCATTCCTCCCAGATTGAGGATTTAACGTTTTTGCCCTCATATTTTTTACGCTCAATATGACTCCATAATTATATTAGCTCCTGAGATGGTTAGTTAGTTAGTATAAGAGCAGGAGTATGGCATCAAACAGAAAGCATACTTGATGATCTCCAAAGGATATTGGAATCCTTCTTTCTCTATATCTTATGCTCGGGTAAACTATCTGTCCAAGCAGAATAATAATATTAGTATACGTAATCACTTGATGCAGCCGATCCTAATTGAAATTCCTTGAATATAATGACGGAAATAGTGTATTATGTATCAGCTCTGTTATATATTTCAATAGGTGACCGATTTTAGCTACTAATAGTAATATTCAGAATTATAATAATGAAAATGAGACTTCATTATCACTCACAATTCAAATTGTTTAGTTAAATCGTCTTCAGTCTCCTTTTTAAAGTCACTTATTCTAGACTTAAGGCTTGAAAAATTGAAATTTTGGAATTCTAAGAATGCAAAATGTTTAATTAAAGAGATAAAAATTCTTATAATCAAGACGTAGCAAAAAATCCAATATAAATTAATAAACTAAGCAGCGATTTTTATTGGTGAATATCGTATAATTGTAAATTATAAATTCTAAGAAAATATATCATACCTGTATTCGTTCACTGTTCTACTTCATGAATACTTTTTTGAACTTCGAAATACATTCTTTCCATCCTAAAATCATCAACTTCTAACGCCAAATTGGTAAAATAACTTCAACTAAAGTATAAAATCATTTCTCGTGAATTGATTCCGCATATCATAATACAATTAGTGCGACAGATTGAATTGACAACCAGCTTATTATTGTTAGTTTTATGATTTGATTATTTGTTGGATTAGTACCTAAAATTTCTTGTTAATATGATGCTCATGCCACCACAAACCAAAGAAAGTTATGTTCAACATACTCCGACAAAGAACATTTCCTGCTGTGTATCTTATATCAGTAAATACCTCATGAAGATGTCATTATCTTTTACGTTGTGGCCTGTTTATTTCTTTGGACTAGATCACAGCATAAAAGATAATGAAATCTTCATGAGGCATTTACTGATATAAGATACACAGCAGGAAATGTTCTTTGTCGTAGTATGTTGAACATTTTTTTTTGTCCGTGGTGGCATGAGCATCATAATTTCTTTCGACTCTCCCTACACATTTCGTTTGTTTTTGTTTTTACTGCCTCCTTATCTTTGTTGGTGTTTTCATACGGTGAAAATATTTTTCTGTGGTTAAAATTAGCATAATTTTTAATCTTCTCCACAAAGCCAACCTTTCTTTCCATATTTCCTATCCATTTCCATATTACTTGCTAAGATATCCCTACCACTGTTACTATTATTTACTATATTCTTATTTCGTGTATTTGTATTAGAAAAAGGTCAAATGGACTTCATATTCCCAATTTTGCCCAATTAAGACGGATGTATGTTTGTAATTAGCACAGTCGCAAAAATTTCAGAAATATATATCTTAAATTCCTGTGAGTAATTACTTTAATACAGAAACCATACCATGAAGATTGAAGTATCAGTCAATAGACCCTAGTGCCGTAAGTAAGCCGTAACATATACTCTGCCGAATCAGTGGAACTAATTTTCTTTCAATAGAATAGCGATAGAACTGTGAAAGATTGAACGCGAAACCGATCGGATCGAGGGGATCTATTTTGTTTAAAAGGGAAGCACGTCCGGGATTATCATAAATAATTCCATGTGAAATATAACTTCACCCCTTTCGCGACATTATAAGCAAATGGAACGGGAAATCGCTCGTCCATATTAGCGCAGCGACGGATTCTTTTGTTTCCACCCTTTCGCTTTATTCCGATGTACACTCCGATCGACAAAAAAGAAGAGTCGCTGCGAACGGACAGAAAGGCCGAGTCCGAGTGAAGGAGAATAAAAGGGACAAAGTGTTCGAGCAGATTGTAACCGCTCTCGCAATTTGAGCGAAGAGACGAACGACGAAAAACGGGGAACGTCTCTCTCCGTCGTTTTTCTTCGGAAATAAATTAGCTCTTGCGCGCAAACTAAGAGGCTTAACGGTTTACACAAGAAATGAAACGTGACAGTTTCTCAGAGATATGGCTAATAAGGGAAGGTGGTCAATGTGAAGCTGCATGTGGGCAGACGAATGGAGCGAACCCCCGGAAAGCGACTGCGTCTTAAGTAAGTGCGTTATGGTGGCTGCCGAAATATCGAGAAGTAGGAAGGTTGAAAGTATTAAAGGAGACGAAATTATGTTTAAGTTAAAATACGATACTGCTTATATAATGTAAAAAACATTGAACTGTAAAAATAGTATATGAAATATAAAACCACACGCAAGTCTTCAATACGACTCAGGCGTAAATAGGGAGGCAAAACGCGTTCAAAGAGTAGACGATCGCAGACTCACTCTCTCTTCTTGCGTCTAAATTCTAATTTTTATGAATCAATTCTGTCATAATGTCAGCTTTGTTTGAATATTTCTTGTAATAAATCGACAGCCTCCCAAACTCGTTAACAAAGTTTTACCCAGAATTACGTAAATGCATGAAATGTTCTTAGATTAGCTGAGGGATTGCCAAACACCATGCCACTGCGAGCCGCAAACACAGGAGTACATAGTATTTGGAGCCGTCATAAGAATTTCGAAAAAATATTTCGGCCACCTCAGATGTATTCGTTATTGATAGGACATATTTAAGTTTATACTTGGTTCACTGAAATAAAAATCTGAGTTTCTTTCCATTCAGAAACGTCTAACGTATCCAAACGAACAAAAATTCTCTCATCTGACTGTTGGGAAAAATCTCCTTGAATAGTTAAAGAAGTTAGAAAATAAGAATCGCTTTCACTGAAAATGAAATTTAAAATGGGTTTAGGAACTAGAAACAGGGATAAAATTATCAAAAAGACAACATGGAAATTTCAAAAACAGTGATCAATGCTTATTATGAATATGATCTTCCAGGTGAAAAAATTAAGTTATTAAATTAAATATATTAATGAGCTTTGACCTTTCCAGTAGCAATCCCAGACTTTAAAAATCCCTTCCAGTATACCGAAAGTGTTTTACGGGACCCCCTAACTACACTTTTATGATAGACAGAACATAAATTAAACAAGATTCATGTTGATTATCGACCAACTGATTGCGGAAGTTTCTTGCCATTAAACAGTGTCATAAAATTCGATCATATGATCAGAATTAGCTGTATGGACGCTATTGACATACTTTTTTATGGTCCTCTTTGCCTTGAGTAGTTTAGTATATTTCCTTCTGTCGTATTTGTCCTTGCTCTTATTTCCTTTGTGCGCATATTTCGTGGTCATTTTCATTAATACCGTTTTGATTGATTCACTTGCGGAAAGTCTGTATCTCCAAGAGATATAAATAGATTATTTACATGACTAAATTTAGATTAAAATTTCTCACGTTTCAATAAAAAAAGGAATGAAGGAAAGGCTCGTGATCGGCTTGTAAGCAATGTAGCTTTGCGAGGATGCCTCCAGTGAAGACGATGGCGATTATGCGGATGCGAGAGATGGACGGGAGATGAGACAAGAGGAGGTTATCGCTGATTTTATTTCCGATTGAATACATTTGAAATTGAAATGGGCGTCCGTGAGATTCCGAGTAATTGCATCAACGCACGCTCCGAATAAAAAAGGGAATGCCACAGCGCGGCGGCAGTAGTAGATGGCGGTAGTGACAGTAGTTTATGGTAAACACACGGTTTGACAGCTCCCTCTTGAAAATCTCGTTTCGTCATTAGAGCGGAAAATCGCTTCATGCGACGAATGCGCGGCGCATGCTTTTTTGCCGAATGCGTAATTTAAATTTGCTCGCGTAACAAATGAAATTCCTGACTACAGGTGAGGAGGGAGCCGAGGTTTTCAACAAATAGTGCCTGAATAACGGAAATCCGTGGAAACAAGGAACTTTAAAGACTGCTGTCCAAACATTCGAATGGGATAGGATCCGGAGGACTTTTTCATGGTCAACGGATTTTTACCCTGGTGCGCGTAAATAGAAACTATTCTATTCTAGAATAAATAATTCATTCCACATCTTCACGCCGAAAAATGGAGAACTCCTTCGCGACATAGTCTTCGTACCGTGCTGATTTAACTTTTTAAGCATAAAAATTTATAAATCAATGGCTTAATATTAAAAAAAGGCTTTATCCCTTAACGTAAAAATGGAGTTCTCGGAGGACCGCAGAGTGTCATTTTAAAGATCTTGTCGTTACTATAACAAATGTATTTTTCTTGATTTTTGTACCTATCCAGCATCAGTTTAATATTTAATTATTATCATTATATTAAAATATATCAATTGTTTTGTTGCCCTTACTACTTATAAAATAAGTAAGAAAAATATACTAAAATATAGTTAAGAAACCCATATAACGTATTGAGAAATTTATGACTACAAACAATTGAGAGATAAGGGAAACCATTATGCCCTCCGAAGACCCTAGCTTTGCAAACAACGTTGATGACCTCGGCTTGTTACGTTAAGGGTTATACAACTGTACAGCACATTTAAATTAAGATTATTATAAATTATGTTTTCGAAAAAAATAACTGTTTCAATAAATTAATCATTCCAAAACTGAATGTTGGATTGGGCCGAATTTAAATGGAAGTGATGTGATTTTTTCAAGCATTTTAAGGACCGGTAGTTTATAATGGATTTCCAAGAATCGTTGAAAACTTTTAACGAGCCTTAACGAACGTGACACTCATCTAGAATAACGCTTATGACGTCTCTATTTACGAAATTTTAGTACGATTTTCACTGAAACATACGTTTTTCCAATCGAAATTGTGAAGCAATCAATATAGTTAATTCAGCTAAAGTGACTACAGTCACTTTATTATTCAATTGCTTATTTATTAATAATTTTATTATTAGTATCAACAGTCATTCTGATGCATCTACTTCGCAACCCCTTTCCTAATGCTTTCTAAATGTTTACCGAATGATTCTCCTCGAATACGGAATTTGCAATAAATGGATCTTCTTTATTGTATTTTAGATTGAAAAACCATTCATCGAACGTATGGATGAATTACTTACTACATAATTGCTCTATTTTTATTAATTTATGACTTGGTATTTGTTACTTTCTTACATATTTCTTCTTTCACCAACACCATCAACAATGCCCTCTTTGCTACAGTAAGACGTTCCTATGTTATTCCATTCAGGCGGTTTACTATTCTGATGATAAAAAATTATGTTTTCATGCTTTTTTATCCCTATAAACATAAAAATGGTTTATTGAACAGAGTGAATTTTTCCATTTTTTGTAATAACGTATTTGTGATGAAACTCTGACATTGTGATATCCATGCATGTTCTCATTTGTCGAGATTTCCAGGCCAAAAACATTCACCGACTCAAGCGATGGATGAAACAGTATTGAAGACCTTATCTTACTGGTTGAACTCCTATCATTCGTGATCATGAGCTTTACTGTAAATGTGAGCGGTCTTCCAATTTGAGATTTCATATATTTAACCGTTGCAAGTTGTTAGAATGTAAATAAAATGTGAAAGTATGAGGGAAATCTCTTGAACGGCCATGAGACGACAAAATTGAGTGGTGGAGGATTAACAGATTATTATCGTAATCCATTTGTTACTTAAGTTACACGGGAAAATGTATTAAGTACGCTATCCTTAGGTGCTGAAACAGAAATTAGTCGTAAAAATGTTTACTAAGTTTTTTGGTACGTTTTCAAAAATAATATCTCTGCTGAAACTAAGACTCCTTTGAAAAGTCTGACATTTGTGAATGCCCTTCAGAGGCACATATATTGAAAATTGGAGGGTTGAAAACACAGACCGATTGATTTCATTTATGATGTACGCAAAAGCGTTTAATTTATGGTAAAAAACACAACTCATTTTATAAAGCAAATTCGGGAGAAAACAAAGCGTCAAAAACAGAAATCTTCTGTTCCGATTATTACTTATCAACTCTAAATTCTTTCACTTATCACTTTCACTGTCAAAATTTATTAAATATATCTTTCAAACATTTATTAATTCAATTGAGTTATCAAAGCTGTTCAGGCTAAACATTACAAAGCCAATACTTTATTTTCACTATCTGGGTTGCCTATGGTAAATAATATTGTTAGATTACTTTGCAGTTATTTGTAATGGGATAATCATCATTGCATTCAAGAATATAAAAATTCAACATTTGTGTTCGGATTGAAATTTTCCATTCGCAATTCTGCGAACTAAAAGACAAAAATCAATAAACTCAAATCTATGAAGTTGAAAATTAGAGGTTATCCAACGCAATTAATTAACGATACTCTATTTTTAAACGATTCATTATTCTAATTGTATAATAATTATCGTATGAATATTTGGCGTAATTTAATTTCTCAGTCCCCGATACCCCGGAGCATGATTCTCTTCGTTGGAACGCTCCAAGTCGCAAAAACGATAACCCAGAATCCCGCGATTTATGGAATTTCAGCAATTAACCTTCCAGAGGCAGCTTCAAAGGCCCTATTAGGGCTAAAACGAATGTGATCACTTCTCTTCAGCAAAACCGTACCAGACGCTTTTTTTGTAAATGACTTAAATATTATTATAACCGATATTTTTCTGTGCTGTATGATATAAGCTTAAGAGTGCTTCACAGCGTTGCTACGGTTCCATAAACTACGGAAATTCCCGGATTACTGAACACTTTAGAATTACCTAATGTACATTTCAATAACTTCGCTGCCATCATCACAGAAAAAAACCCTTTTTCTTCTCGCATGTCTTTGTCTTCTGACATAGACAGCTTTTAGAGAGTTTTTAATCCTTGTAATTGTAATTTATAAACAGCTGTGTTTTAGTTTTTTTCTTGGATGATAAAAGCTGTTAGGAATTATGCTTGGTAATGTATGATATGCTTAGGTTGACATGTAGCAATTTTATTTTTCAAAGTTTTTTCAGCAAATGTAGTTCGCAACTTTACAAATTCCCCGCTTTACCGTGCATTTACTGGTTTTCATCATTGACTGAAAATTCCTTGTTATTTAGTGGTGGTACTTCCATAATCCATTGAGAGAGCAAGGTGTGCGAGTTATTTATATATCTTAACCTACCAGCATATTAATGGGAGCGTTTATGATTGCTTACGGAGAGGTCTTTCACAGGAACAGGGAAAAATGAACCACAACTTTTAACTCCATGGTAATGGAGACTTTTTTATAATCCCAGCATTCCAATAATGGATTTTAGATCGCTTTCTTCCCAAAGTGTATGGCATTTATCTTAAATATTATCATTCATTTTCTCAAAAACAAATGATAGATCACGGTTACTAAGTTAAGTTATTTTTGCACAATTATTTATAGGAATTCTATAAAATGGTTAAATTATTTTTCTTGGCAAAAAAGATGTTAATAATTCTCTCATTGTTTTTCCCAATAGGCAGATATTACGTAAGTTTTCCACATTCTTTGGTAATCAGCATCATTGACAAAATGTAGCATCTTGTGATTATTTGCAATTATAACTTAAGAGAAATTATTTGGGATGCCGTAGTACATTGAGCAGTATGTTCATCACTGAATTCAGACCAAAGCTGCATAAGGGGTGATGGATGACAGGCTTTAGTTCCCCTACGAATGTACCAATATTCTTATGAACACAATTCTTAAAGTAAAATTGATATGCTGAGGCGGGACTTCGTGGAATGGAATAGACATTCCAAAAAATGAAAAAACTTGGTATCTTCCACAGAAATTTTTTCCAAGAAAGAAAGAAACTTTCCACAGAAAGAAAATACCGCTTGTTTATTGACTTTTGATAAATTTTCAGTTCTATATGCAATCAGTAGCAGAGGGATTCATGAAAGTGGCAGAGAAGTAGTCGAAATTAAATTTTGTTTTAATGTAGAATCTTTGCAATATAATGAGCTAACTTACAGCCCAAAGATATAATAGCAATAAAGTTCTTTTAAAGAGATAGAGTATCTCTAGGTATTTGTTTCTACTCTTTGTTTTTATTTAAAATTTGTTTTAACTTCCATAACCTTTTAAATTTTCGATAGTAGTTCTACTCAGTTTTCTCCTCAAACTTTCAATACCCTCGGAGCATAACTCGGAGAACTTAGAACTTACGTTAAACTTTAAATAAAGAATCCGCCAAGATTATATCGGTTTCGTACCACATTTGCCGCAAACAAACACCATGAAATATTCAAGCTACCTCCATCCCATTCCAGTATAAACGCTGAAATAAAATCAGAAAGTGGCAGTCGCCTATCTGGGACCTCCCTCTTCTGCCCTTCGATCAACTATCGAAGGCTTCGCTTCTTCTTTTTTTAAACGTCTCATCCGAACGAAATTAGCTTTCCACAATTCGATCCCCCCTATATACTGTACGTTTCCCGCGAATGGTATATTCGCTATTCGATTACAGTCTCGGTGATGAAGTCCCGTATCCAAAAACCAGATTACCGTTTCCTTTACTCGAACGATCTCGAAAAGTGGAGCTGTATTGGGAGGGGAGAATAAAAACTTAAGGGAAGAATGGAAAAAGAGTCCCGCGATATAAAAGAATAGGGTGAATAACCTGCCGAAACCGTGGGCTGTGATGAATATAAAACGAAAGGAGTCGGAAATTTATTTATCCATCGCGACTTCGGTTCTGGTCCAATTTATTTGATTGGTTGCTGGAGAGAGCAAAAGGGGAGCTAAAACGATTACTCCATGGCCGGAGAGCTCTTTCCAGGAACAATTGAAGTCTATAGTTCAGAAGGCTCTATCTCGAATGGAGTAAATTTACCAAATTATGAACTTCGACTTGTTTTAAATAGTGCATTTTATTGCAAAACTTGTAAAAAACCTCAATACAATAAATTTTATTATTCACAATGTATTCAGGAATAACTGAGTTTTTTAAATATTAATCTAGTTACCCTCAGAGCGCATATGACGCAGATTTAGAGAGGATTAAGAAGTGTTGACTGAAGAAGAAGACAAATTTACTCAAATTCCTAGTCAATTCAAAATTCTACGAAGTGGCAAGATTCTCAAACTCCTCGAATTTGAGAATCTAGAAAATTGAATCAAGACAGATATAGAACTACAGACATGGATTCTCTTCGCTAAGCTGAATAAATAGCGAAATAAATATAACAAAGATAATTTTCAAATTGATTTTACATCGTGACTTTTTTATGATTAAGTGAAAAAGGGGTGATATTATAATATAACTTTTTCTTGGCGCAAGTAATCATGAAAAATGAATTTCTATTACTCTAAAATTAAAATTACGTTGCATTCTATTGTAAGGAAATTTTCAGATAGTAAGAAATCTTTCATCTGTCCATGAAGAGCTACAAGAGATAATGAAAATGTTCATTTAGATTTAATTATATCAGTAATTTATTTTGATGGAAGAACGTGTGAATGCATGAGAATAGAATACGTTCAGTGCATCTCCAATTTAGATATCACCAACACTTTATTTGTATATTTTTTTATATCTATTGCCTTGAAATCTTGATCGAAGATAAATTAATCACCCTAGAATATTTAAACCTCATAAGAACGTTTTATTTAACTTCAAAAAGTGTTGATTGGTATCTATGAGAGCCGAGAAAGCATAACAACAGCTAAGAGAAGAAAATTCTCCTCGAGTGGGCGATTATGCTCAGTTTCCAGTTTCATAATTCTGTGTCAAATGCTGAATAAAAAAATCTTCAGGTAATTATTTCTTTTCAGATTTTTCGTTTGGATGAACGCTTTCTTTGGAGGTTTGGCTTTTATTGGGAGTCACAATTAACTTTTGCAATTGATGATATTTCGGAAAGGCTCCCGGATAGTCATGTGGACAGCGCGTTTGCCGTTGGTGAAAGCGGACTCGGGTTCGATTCCCGGTGGGAGCCAATGTGTGAAATGACCTAAGCTGTCGAAGCACTTTTAACAATACTACTACTATACGATATTTCGGAAATATGAAATTTACGATTTTGGAATTCAAAGAGTTCGGGTAAAAGGCGTTTTTAATATCCACACTTATTTCAAATTATAAAAGGATTTTATTATAGACATTGGCTGGTTTATTTAATAGAATTCATTTGTTTTCGATAAAAGTGAGAAATAAACCTTACAGATACTAGTATCTATGATAAAATAGATAAATCTATTCATGCGGCATTGACAGTAAATTTATGACTCATCATTGAATTTATCAAGAAATATTATTAGAATTCAATAAAGTATGTATAGATTCTTAAAATTTGTATGACTAATAGTAAACAGAAAGGTACTGTTTGCAAGTTTGTATCTCGTCGGTTTCTGTTACTTCAAAACACATGATTACCTTTATTATTAGAGGTTTAAAATCTCCAAAAGCCCTCTTTGTCGGCGTTCCTCCTCTTACTTCCTGGCGGTCGGATAAAAGAAGAAAGGAATTCCGCGCTATAAAAACAATTACTTTACAAAATTTGAGCTACATCATTTACACCTAGGTTGCAGATTTAATATCGCAAAATTTTTCAAGGTAAAATTGTCCAAAATTGAACGAAATCAATCGCATATCTTACACTAAAAGTAACTGGTATAATTTTCAAATACAACCCTTCCTAATGGCACAAAAATAAGCAGCTATATATTACGCGGAGAGCAGCCTCCCAGTGGCAGCGGGAATCCCGGGGCCAGTATTTGCTACTGCTCTTCCAAATGCGGGGACGCACAAACACGTCAGATCTCCGACTTCATTTTGCTCCAATGCTCTCCCGCAAACTGAGCCTTAATCATTCCTTGGGTGCGTTCTTTTCCGCTGCCGTCGACTGTCCCTCCGAGGGAAAAAAGTTCTCGAGAAGAGAGAGGGCGAAGACAAGAAAATGGAATCGGGATAGGAAAGAGAGAGAGAAGACTAAGATGTGTGTTAACAGTATTTGCTCCGACCGCAGTAGTAATTGGATTCCTATAGCAGAGAGAGAACCACGGGGGAACGGGAGGATGGGAAAAGTGGGTGGGAAGAAGAAGAGAAGATGAAGTGGTGTTTGGAGAGGGCAGGTACAGCGCTCTCGAGTGGTTGGGGGGGATTGAGAAGAATGAGTGGAGGAATGGTCGGTACAAGAGAGGAAAGGGAATGAAGATAACTTGGACAATTGGAGGAAGACGTAAAAGGGAGATGAGGTGCTGAAAAGACGAGCAAGGAAAGAGGGTTGACGAGTATCCATCTTGAATTAGTAGAACACCCAATGAATTAATATCTTTACTTGACAAATGCACGCGTCGAATTCTATTCGCTCGGTGGATGCCGCTGCAGGAATGAATTGGATATAGAGAGTGTGTTTGCTACAGTACTGAGATAAAACACTGTGGGACGGATTTAAAAGATCTGTTAAAGGTATTTGCTGGGTATAGAATTCTGTATCGGAATATCGATTAGAAATTTAATATTTCCACCACTTGAATGAGAGGAAAACTAAATATTTGATGATAGCCACAGAACTTATATGACAGCCATCAATGATTTATACATTCCAGCGTATTGATTTATCTCAGCGACATTTTACTATCACTAAAATCACACTCATGTTAAGATTTTTATTTCGTATGAACTGAGTGAATTTGGATGGATATTTGATAATTATTGATAGCTTTTGTTTTAGAGACTTACTTATTTATACACCATGAACTGTCGCGTATAAAATAATTTCATCCCATCGGCATTAATGTAAAATATGTGCTAATCTCGAAAATATTTGGTAGCTTGTTTTTGATTTTTTCTAAACAGTTCTCAGCGAATATTATGATTCTTTTTATCTTTTTATTATGAGGCAGCCATATTATTTGAGTAGTTTTACTGTTTCCTCTGAGAAAAAAGTTATTCCATCCTCAGATGAATTGTAATCAGGTATGAAATCTGGTCAGTTCCACTGTATTCTTTTCTTTGTCCATCATTCATAGTACCCCTGCAACATACTAATTGGCAACTTACAGATAATTGGTTACTGGTTATGTATCAATATGCTGATTTATATTTTTTGCATGTAAATTATCATATAACTCATATTTTAGTATACAATTTTTTATGAATATAGCATGAAATCGCTTGATGCAAGTTATTGCATCGCATGTAACTGAGACACCACAACTGGATGCTAAATCAGAGCTACAGCTTTATTTTATTTACCCAGTTATTTACATTTTGTAGTTAATTTTAAGTATGGCTGTCAAACTAGCAGATTCACTTGAAAAAAGTGGGTGAAAAATTATCATCTGTAATCCCTTGAGACTTAAAATAACTTGAAGCTCCAAACGTCAGTATCACGAACCACATAAAACGCTAAGTTGCGCATCAAAAAATAATTTTTCACGTTAATTATCTCGCAAAATTATTAATGGAGACGGAAGAGCGTGCATTAATTGTGCCTAATTAAATGACTTAATTACGCTTTGAAAATGCTTATGAATGTTTAAATTAATATTATAGTCTCTCTGAGGACAAACATATCCCTCGCTGAGTCGCTCTGCAAAGAGAACTTGACAGGATTATAACAAACATGAGTCGTAGTAACCTTTTACGCAGGGGAAACGGAAAAATGTGATTCACAGGGCTTTAAATGTGTATGATCGTTTTTAATTTGCAGGAAGCACATTTGATGATCTCGCAAACGTGTCCGCTGCTGGACCTGAGAGATTAGAGGATGTGCTAAGGCCGATTCATCCCATCCTTTGCTTCGGAACATCACACGATCCACGTATAAAGCAAGCGACCCGCAAGTTCATGACTATTGAAAAGAAAAAATGCTAATTAATCAGGCGCGAAAAATGAGAAAGCGTGGGTTGTATGGGACCTTATCGAAAATATTTGTATTCGTGAATTAGGAAAGGGTAAAATGATAGGCATTACGTTTGGCAAAGAATTTCTGCTGCACATCAATGAACAAAACTCACACACTCATATACTCCAAAATGCAGAATGTTTATCATAGGAATATGAAAAATCAATAATAGAACAAATAGATCTGTTTTTATGATAATGAAAAATGTTTTCTGCAAGGCTGGGTCGATTCCAGTTCTTTTCGATTTCGATTCCTGTTTCATCGATTTCCAATTCTCAATTCTCGATTCTGTAAATATAAATTTTGGAGAATTTTTTATTTGAATTAAACTACAAACGGTAATAAAAAGAAATAATAATTAAAACAACTTTTTTTTAACATTTCTTCAAAAATGATACAAAAATCAGACATAGAATCCATAATAGTGTGGTTAAGTACGTGACTATTAGTCCAGTCAAAGTAGACGAAAAAGGGCCCAAACTTGCAAAAGGTGAGTACGGCTGCATATATTATGTGTTGTTAGGATCTATAGCAGTTGCATCTGACCCATTTTGCAGCTTCAAAAGACCTGTGCGGGCTAAGCAATGCCCAAATATTAGTGAAATCTGTGTGCTTTTTAAATAATTAAGATACAGAATTTATTTTTTCTTTATAAATCTGGATAGTTGCTTTAACCGACGCAAAAAACATTTGTGGTCATAGCTGCTCCTATTCAATCAAAATAAAACTTCGAATTTCAAAAACTGTGAAATCATCATTTAATTTACTAAATAAGTTCAGATAAATTACGTTCGCAGATGATGTAACCGACTCTCCTGTTGTATGGGCCGGTCTGTACTGCGAGGAAGATTAGGGAAATAGATGCTAGAACGAATCGTTTCAAAAATTCATTTTTTCTACGAACAATACGCGAAAGCAATCAATAAGGAAAATAGAGTCAAGGTGCCCCCTGCCACATGCCGAAAGGCGGCTTGCAGGGTTCTTACATAGACATAGGCCATGAAATTTTGATAAAAATCTTTGAGGCTAATTTTAAAAAAGTCCCTGAAAATGTTTTGGAGACTTATTCCAAACCTTGCTCAATTTATTAGCTATATACCGCGAAAGTTTTATTGGGCTATCTATATGGCAACATACTTAAAATTAAATTTAAAACATATTTATTCAAAGATTCTCAGTTTTAGCGGACGAGTCAAAACCTCATTGTAACTCAAATTGGTGATATCAATGTGTTTAATTATCCAAACTGCAAAACGTTTTTCTAATTTGTATTACTTATGGCCGGTTGCAAGAAACTCCGCCTTAACCTCTGATCAGCTAACCAGAGGTAAAATATTAATCTCTGGTTAAGTTTTACCCGTTGCTCCAAAGTCTGGGCAGTAAATTAACCTCTGGTTAATTAACCTCTGATTAAGCAACTTCCACGAAGTACGATTTTCAGCCATGGCGCTGTCGTACAACTTTTGAATTGAAAGGAGGGAACTGACAACGGGGGCTCGAAAAGGAAATGCCAGCGGAAAAACCCATTACGCTCTCAGGAAGTATTGAAATCTGTAAGATATCGTGGTTAATTTGTTTACAGTTTTTTGTATTGTATTGGTGTCTTGGTAAAGGGACTATCGTTGTAAATCTACCTGTTCGCTGAGAATTTTCAACCTGTGTAGACGTGTGTGCTCTTCAACCCTAACTTCTTTAGGCTAATTTATTAGGCGATTATCATAATTATTAGTACTACTCGTATTAACGTTGTGAGTATTAATTACTTGAAAGAACAGCCCCGAGTTCAAACGTACGAGTGAAGAAAAGAAGTTTAAACGAAGATGGTAAGGAGAGATTTAGTAAGTTTTTTATAGCTTCTTCCTTACTACGCTTGTATAGAATGATAACATATCAACATTACTTCATAGTTATAAATAACGCGCTTTGATGTGAATTCATTCGTATATACTCTCCGCTGAGCTCCGCTATGACTTTCGTTACCCTTCTTACTATGCGGGATGCAGTACTTATGCATTAGCATATCATCGCCTAGGAGGATAAGGACTTTAAGATTTAAAACAATTTCCAGTTGTTTTAAATCTTAAAGTTAACAGCAGCTGATTCGTTGCCGAAATTAGTGATGACCGATTGCACATCGGCGCTATCTTCTTAATTCTCTCATGTAACCAACAACTTTTCGAGAGAGACGGTAACGTTCTATGAATTGTTCTACCGAATGCAATTCAAACGGATTTTTTCTGAAATCGAACCGAAAAATTATGAAACAGTGCGTAGTATTTAACATGTAAAGGAAACGAAATTGAAGTTTTGGACACAAAAGGAAAACTCATTTTTTTACCTTTCTCGAAATATTCTTGGTCGTTTTACAATTTCCAAAACTTCTTTGTCAGATGAATCGCTGGAATAATCCACGAAATCCATCGCTGAGAGCTGTTATACTTATGATTCCACGATGCAAAACAAAGTAGAGAGCTACGGTTTTCATTTGCTGCTGGAAGGTTAATTATTAAGCGTTAATGATGAAACTTCAGGAAGCATTTTGACGACGATATGAATGAAAATAAATACTTCGAATCATATATATATAAATATATATTTTTAATCATGACTTCTTGAAATCCATATATGAAAAGATAAAACTTTACAGTGAACTTCGAAGGACATCCTTTTCATCTTCACTGTTAACCTATCGAAAACATACACCATTTTAGAGTTGAAACCTGATGCTAACTTGTGTATTATGGAGTCAAAAGAGCAGAATTATATAACGGGAAGAATATTTTTCGTTATTCAGTAGTTATCACAATTTAGTTACGATAAAACACCCAAGTGAGACTGCTTCAGTATGTGAGTCTATTGCGCACGACGACATCTTGCCATTTTAACCTCTGAGTAAGGATTTAACAGCTGCCCAGGGAGAGGTTAATGGTTTTAGTAATAGGAAGTTCTAATGTCCGGCGGATAATGGATCCATTACGTGCAAGGGCCCGCCGGGAGGGAGTGTGTGAGCGGGTGTTCTCCAGGTGTTTACCGGGAGGTACGGTGCCGAAGGTGACGGAGGAACTAAGAACGTCGGTATCGTCTTCGAACTGCTCCGTGTTGCGAGTGGTGGTGCACGCGGGCACCAACGACGCCTCGAGATTCGAGTCCGAGGAGATTCTAGGTTCTTTTAAGGACCTGATCGCCGAGGCTTCCCGAGTCGAGAGTGAGTCGGGTGTCCGTGTGTCGCTGTCATTTTGCAGCATAGTTCCGCGGTCAGACCGTGGTTCTGAGGTTTGGAGTCGCGTTGTCGGCCTGAACCAAAGACTGCGGGACTTCTGTAGGAGCAACGGGGTCGGGTTCGTCGATTTGAGGCCGGTTCTTGATTCATGTCGGCTACCTCTTAATCGTTCTGGCGTTCATTATACTGCCCGGGTGGCGGAGCTGGTGGCACGTAGGATTTACGAGGTAAATAGGGTTTTTTTAGGTTAGACTATTATCAGAGTTCGCCACCCCAGGTAGTTTTAAAGTCCAATTCTTCCGGTTTAAATGAGAGCGATATAACGCAGATAGATTTGCGAGAGAAAAATTTAAATCTAAGGGGAAATAATAATATTAAGAAAGTACATTCAGCGGTAGGAATTATAGATAACACCCACGTAAATAGGCAAGTAGAAACGCATGATCTTAGTCCCCGAAATAGAAACAGTAGCATTGACAATAAAGAGAAATTCAATTCACAAATCGTTACGGTTATTCCAAACAGAAATCCAACTTTAAAGCGCGAACTCAGAGATCTAAAAATAATAGTCGTGAATTGCAGAAGCATACGTAATAAGCAGGTGGAATTTCTTAACCTTACAAGGAGCACTTGCGCGGATATCATACTAGGATCTGAGAGTTGGTTAAGCGAAGACATTAATTCAAGCGAGATATTTCCTCCAGATTATGTGATATATCGCAAAGATAGACAGGGTAGAGTAGGCGGTGGAGTTTTTATCGCTGTAAAGAACCATTTGATTAGTCAGCGAGATGAGTTTGTAGAAAATAGCAGGAGCGAAATGATGTGGTGCTCGATTTTAAGACCTAACGGTAGTAAGATTTATGTTTGTTCATTGTATCGTCCTCCCGATGGCGAAATTGATTGTATTGACGATTTATCCGGGACGTTACAGATAATCGGTGAAAAAGTAAAAGATCCCATCATAGTTGTAGGAGGAGATTTTAACCTACCACATATTAATTGGCGGAATTTAACATGCTCCAACTCTAGTAGAGAGAGAAAAGTTTCTCAAAAATTAATCGATACTTTCTCGTCGCATGCGATAGAACAGGTAAACATGACGAAGACTCGAACGACTCGTGCGGGTGAAGGTAACATCCTAGATTTACTAGCCACCACCCACCCACAATTGATAGCTAATCTCGATATAGTTGACGGTATTTCAGACCATGATGTCATAATGGCGGAGATGAAAGCAGTAGCGGTTAAATCTCTTAAGCCACCGAGGCAAGTATATGTAATTCGCAAAGCTAATTTTTCGGAGTTTAGGGTTTATATTAACGAGTGCAAGGATGATTTTTTCCGCTTCTTGGGTGCAAATACAGTAAATGATAGTTGGATAGAGTTTCTCCGGATAATCAAAGAAGGTTTAATTAAATTTGTTCCCACTAAGAGCGTGCGTGAGCGTAAAGAGCCACGGTGGACGCAACCTAAATTACGAGCATTACATAGGAAGCAAAGAGTCATTCACTCGCGATGGAGAAAACTCAAAGCATGCGGAACGAACCATGAGCTCGAAGAACTAAACTATAGAGAAGTGCGAAAGTTAGTTAAGGAAGAAGCGCGAAAAGAATACCAGGAATACAGATCTCGAACCCTATTAGAATCATTAGGTGGCGATCAGAAAGAATTTTGGTCATACGTGCGTGAGACCCGTGGAGGTCAGTTTTCTGTGCCTAGCCTCATAAGCGCAGAGGGAATTACCGTAAATAAATCAGAAGATAAAGCTAACTTACTTAACAGGCACTACCAGAAATGCTTCACTGTAGACAATGGTCAAGTTAAGGATTTTACCTCGCGCATTGATTCAGAGATGTGTCCCATCGAGATATCGGTTGATGGAATTGGAAAATTATTGCGAGATATTGATAGGAAAAAGGCGCCAGGACCCGAAGGTATTCCCGCTGTTGTAATAAAAACTTTAGCCGATGAAATTGCTCCGCTTCTACAGATTTTCTATCAGAAATCATTGGATGAGGGAACCGTCCCAATGTCGTGGAAAAAAGCTAATGTCACTCCGGTGCCTAAGAAAGGGCGTGCGTCAAAACCAGATGATTATAGGCCTATTTCATTAACTTCAATTTTTTGCAAAATAATGGAGCATATTATAGCGAGCTCTATCATGCGCTTTCTTTCCGAAAAGGGAGCAATCAGTCAGAGCCAGCACGGATTCCGTAAAGGTAGGTCTTGTGAGACCCAGTTAGCGCTTTTTATGAATGACGTATCTAAAGCAGCAGACGGCGGTGTTAGATCAGACGCAGTTTTCCTAGATTTCAGGAAAGCTTTCGACACAATTTCTCACGAAAAGCTTATCCAAAAGCTGAGTGCCTACGCGATCGACGAAAAAGTTATCAGATGGACCAAATCTTTTCTAGAAAACAGATCTCAGCGAGTTGCGTTAGATGGAGTTTTATCCGAAGAAATAAGTATCTCATCAGGAGTTCCACAGGGAAGTGTTCTTGGTCCAATCTTATTTCTAATTTACATTAACGACCTCGTAGATAACGTAAAGAGTAAGGTTAGATTATTTGCCGATGATACCCTGATATACAGAGAGATTTTGACAGAAAACGATTGTAATGTGCTTCAAGACGACCTGGACGTAATATCAGGATGGTGTAAAGATTGGCAGCTGGATTTAAATATAAATAAATGCGTTGCCATGAGTTTTACGCGCTCCACAAACATAATTCCCACGCAGTACCAAATCTCAGGTCATCCATTAGAGTTAGTTCACGACAACAAATACCTAGGAGTCACGTTTAGCAGTAACTTATCTTTTAAAGAACATATTCGAAATGCGATAGGAAAAGCGAATAGAATGCAAAGATTAACTGGTAGAACGTTGAGAGGATGCTCATCGAGAGTCAAAGAAATAGCTTACTTTTCTCTTATTCGTCCGAGTCTTGAATACTGCTGTGCGGTTTGGGACCCACACGAAGTAGGTTTAGTCTCAGATTTAGAGATGGTCCAGCGTAGAGCAGCCCGATTCGTTTGCGGGGATTTCAGGTTTGATAGCAGCGTTACGGCAATGATAGAGTCCCTCGGTTGGAATTCACTACAGATGAGAAGATCTGAATATCGTCGGAAACTTTTCGAAAAGTTCAATCGTTCAGAATTTATAGACGAAGTAAGTGAAATGTTAGTGCCAGTAAGGAGCGAACGCGATCTCCGAGAGGCATCGACGAAGCGTTATAGGGAAGTAATCGCAAGGACGGATAATTACTTTTGGTCGTTTTTTCCCCAAGCTATTAGAGATTCTAATAGGTAGGAATGAATAATGGTGGTGTATTACACCCCCTGCCATACGCCTCTGGCGGCTCGCGGGGTATATATCTAAATCTAAATCTAAATCTAAATGGTAAGGTCGAAACAAAATCCCTTTTATATGTTGCTTACTTTGGTCACTTTGGTAAAAGAGCCAAAACAAAGCGGGATGTGGAGTTCGATGCTGATAAGACCAAATCAAAATTCTTCTTGGATCACCCTGCCGTCGCTCACTCAGTTCGCGTTTTGAAATCGTAAGAAAAGCATTTCTGAATTGTGTTCTGGCGATTATTTGTGTTTTTCTTTAATTGTATTCTTTAACTTCTACATTAGCCATGGGACCTAAGAATCGTAGTGTAAAGGAGAGTAGTGATAAGAAGGAAAAACTTATCACGATCGATATTAAGAAGGAAATTATCGAAAAATATGAAAAAGGAGTGCGTGTTGTGGACTTGGCGCGCCAATACAAACGGAGTACGTCGACGATGTGCACCATTTTGAAGAAAAAGAAGGAGGTAAAGGTCTTGTCGTCATCGAAGGGTGTCGCAAGGCTGTCGAAGAAGCGGACAGTTGTGAACGAAGAGATGGAAAAATTGCTTCTGATTTGGTTGAACGAGAAGTAACTCGCAGGTGATACTGTCACTGAGGACATCATCTGCGAGAAGGCACGATTATTGTACGACGATCTTTACAATAAGTCTCCTGGAACGTCATCGGAAGAACCTGCGGATACTGTGGAACTTTTCAAGGCCAGTCGAGGCTGATTTGAAAAATTCAAGTGGAGAACTGGCATCCACAGCGTACTACGACATGGTGAGGCAGCCAGTTCGGACACCAAGGCGGCTGAAGCTTTCGTTAGAGACTTCGCCGAACTCATCGCGTCGCAGGGTTACGTCTCACAGCAGGTTTTTAACTGTGATGAGACTGGCCTGTTTTGGAAGAAGATGCCGAGACGGACGTTCATCACCGCCGAGGAGAAGAAGTTGTCAGGCCATAAGCCAATAAAGGATAGGCTGACGCTAGCTTTTTGCGCTAACGCCAGTGGGGACTGCAAAATCAAGCCTCTTCTGGTCAACCATTCGGAAAATCCGAGGGCCTTCAAAGCTTACAAGATAATTAAGGAAAAGCTACCGGTGGTGTGGAGGGCTAACGTGAACGCCTGGGTCACCAGGTAGTTAATCATCGAGTGGGTAAACACCGCCTTCGGCCCGGCTGTGAAGACATTCCTACTTGAACAAGGCCTTCCTCTCAAGGCCCTCCTCGTGCTTGACAATGCCCCGGGACACCCTCCGAACCTTCAGGATGAAATTTTGGATGAGTTCAGCTTCATCAAGATCTTCTACCTCCCGCCGAATACCACCCCATATCTTGCAGCCTATGGATCAGCAGGTGATTTCCAATTTTAATAAACGGTACACCAAGCATTTGTTTCGTCAATGCTTTGATATCACGGAGAACACAAAACTCACTCTGCACCAATTCTGGAAAGATCATTTTAATATCGTTAACTGCATCAAAATCATCGATCTGGCGTGGCAGGGAGTCACCAGAAGAACTCTGAATTCGGCTTGGAGGAAGCTGTAGCCCAAAGCTGTTTCCGAACGAGACTCCATGGGACTCGAACCAGAAATGCCTGATGTGGAAGAAATCGTATCTCTTGGTAAATCCATGGGGCTGGAGGTGGATGATGCCGACATCAATGAATTCCTCGAGGGCCACGGAGAAGAACTAACGACGGAAGAACTTCTGCTGCTTCAGGAGCACAATCAGTCAGATGCAGTGGAGGAAACTGTATTGGGGAGAAAGCAGGAACGTCGGAGGATGCGCTGCCATCCGAAAGATTATGAGAATGTTACCGAAGTGGCAAGAATTGTCCGATTTTATCGAAAAGCATCACCCAGATAAATTAAATTCGGGGCGTGCGGCTGCGTTGTTTAACGATAATGGTATGGAACACTTTAGAAAAATTTTTAAAAGCCATATGAAACAAATTTCGCTTGACAGGTTACTGAAAGAACGTACTGCAGAGGACGAACAATGTTCACCAGGCAAATTGCCTACATTAGATGCGGCAGTGCGAGAGAAAACGCAAAAAAATGTGCCTGACTTTTTATTGAAAGGAGATTCTACCTCAAAACAGTAGTCCTCCACTATCCCGCCCAGATCGTCATAGCTAAAGGTAAATGACTTATTAAAACCTTTCTATTTCATTGCTTTATCTTTTCTAATGATTTATAATTGTTATGCCATTAATTACTGTACTACATCATGTTAATTAACAATAATTTAAGAAATTAAGGTGGGGTGGGTGGGGGCTGGAACGGATTAATTGCATTTCAATTAAGTTAAATGGGGAAATTTGTTTCTTAAAACGAGCATTTCTTAATACGAGCTCTCTTTTGGAACGGATTAAACTCGTAGTAAGAGGTACCACTGTATAGAACTACGAAAATAGATATTGGAGCGGTATGAAGCAAATAAGTTAAGATTTCATCAATTATTGGAGGGACTAAAAACAAAACAGTATTCAAATTAAATATGGTTTCACGATATATGGTGCAAAAAGTAACCTAATTGATCGATAAAAGGACGTGAATTTCAAAATGTAAAGCAAATAAGAATTTAAGATACTCTTATACAAATATCTCAAATATCTCGATTAAAATGGGACACTTATAAAAGTATACGTATTCATACCTTAATACCAGCAAAACAGTCAATTTTAATCACCAAATGATCCCATATATATATACCTGTATAAAGTTAATCATCGTTAGAACTTCTTCACCACTACAGAACGTATACAAGCATGAAGACTATCTGGCACTCTGCACTTACCTAATTAAGAAATACCGAGGTGCTTCCAAAGCCTAATTGTAGTGGCTCAGTATAAATAATGTGTCTTCGCAGCAGGAGGTGTAACCTTATGTCGTGAAAGTGACATATTCGATGAATTAAATTCACGGCTTTATTGAATCGTGTTTTTAAACGGTGTTTCTTTTCCTCCGCAACCCTTCTCTCCCGCTCCAAAAAATACGTCTATTCAATTCTCCTTGCGTTGGATCTGTGCGGTAGGTCGGATTCGCTCCACGAGAGCTGAAATTGCATTTTTCCCTCGCCACCATACATTGTGAAAACGCGGGACGGCTATCATTGTAAGCGTGTCTCGCTGCCACTTACTGCGGCCCCCTCCACCTCAATATCTTTGTCAGAATTCCGAGGCCTAGAAACGAAGAAACATAGTTTCATATCACTTCATTTAATCTACTGCAGAATTCTCTCCTTGGTATAGGAAGAATACAAAATTGACAAATTGTTAGAACATTAGTTGATCCATAATGGAAATCGAACCATGCTCAAATCATAGAAATTATACGCAACGTATAATATAGAATAGATGTATCTTACTAAAATACAAATGATGCATAATTTGCTTAAGGTTTTCGGGAACGCAGCTATTTCGAGTGACGACATTTTTCCAACGATACTTTGGTATTCCTCTGATGATATGGTACATACTTTCCCATCACCGAAAACATTTTCACATTCCTCGTATGGACGAGCAATCCGAACGAAATATTAATGTTTTAAGCAGTCAACCTCGTTTAAAATTGTAAAGAAAAAAAATGGAACACGGCTGTTAATAAATTAGTGGTTTAAAATCTCCAAAAGCCGTCTTCGTCGGTGTTCCTCATCTTACTTTCCGGTTTTCAGAGAAAGATTCTTGCTTTATCTGAATACCGGAGGAGGAGGAACGCCGACGAAGACGGCTTTTGGAGATTTTAAACCTCCAACTCGATTAACGTATCTAAAATTACTTGTTAACTGTATTTATATCAAGGTTATAATGAAAATCAACACTCAAAGATATTATTTCGCATCCTCTAAATTTGAATCCAAATTTCCCTCCCAAAAGTCTATAAAATTTGTAGTAAAGCAGGTAACGGTTATTAAAAATAAAAGTACTTTTTCCAAGTTTATTTTCCCTGCTATTCACAAATTTACCAGAAACAATATTCTGCTTTACCATATAGGGTATAATTCAAAATTTTCACTCCGATTCATCAATTTGGTACTTCTTGCCGCATTGAGTGAGCATTTTTCCCGATTCTTTAATAAACATCAGTAGTAACGTTCAAATACGTTCCCTAATAGTACGTAAAAAAAGTATCCCGGTAGTTAGTCCAAATCTCAAATAAATATCAGTGATTGCAATGAAATACGTTTTCTTTTATTTAGAAAGAGATAGAAAAATGTTCTCAGAACGATTTTTTGCGATATCGTATGTTTTATTATCCCTCAAAATGTGTAAAGCCCCTGCATTTCAATTTTGCGAGGATAGCATACATACTATTGATTTAAAACTTTGCAGAAAAAAACTAAATCGTGAAATTTCTATCACTGCGTCACTCCATGTTAATTCTAGGAAGCATTTCACCAATAATTCAACTGGAAACGAAATGAAATCCGAAAAATAAATTACGCATAGCTTTGCATTTAAATACATCCGTTCGCTTTTCGCTTAGGGGGAATATGGACTCCCGGGTTCTGAAAAGTAGCGCATACATAGAAGATTATTGTTGTATCAGAATAAACTAAAAGTGAAATCAATTAATGAAGTCTAAAAATAAAGAGATGGATTTCTCGAATGTGATACATTATCATGTAACCTAGTGAAATTTTACTTATATTCTCATTAAATTCTAGAATATAAATATTAATGGAAATAAATAATAATAATATTATTGTTTATTCGTTTTCATTGGTAAAAATGCATATTGCAACAACTGAAGGAATATACTATAATCAAATACCTTTAGCTCTACCAGAAGTATTAAATTAAAAATCTATGTATATTTGTAATGGTTTACTACAGATGATTTGTGTTTAGCGACCGCTAAGCGAAGTAATTATTAGTATTATTTGGTTAATTACAGGACTGAAGCATATCTTTCCATCTTACAATACATTTTAAGTGGCGATTACTTTCAATTTAAAACTTTTTTGTTTGATTAAATATAATATTAATTTATCATATATATCTGATATATTGTAAAGTTATATCAGCTATGTGAATTTTACACGGGATTCCATCCGGGTCGTCTGAACGATAAAACGGGCGGATAAAACAGACGTTATACTGCATACTAAATTCTACATTTTGAAGATAGCTACGAAAACAGCGGCCGATGCGTCGATTTATCCATTCATACGACCCGGTTAGGAGCTCGTGAAGAATTCCTGCAGTAGATATTCTGGGAAAGAAGGAGAATTACTCAAAAGTTATATCAATTTTAAAATTGCATTGTAAGCTTCAAATGCCAGTAAGGGCTTTTTATTTCTGGATCAAAAGGACTTGAAGAAGATTGCAAAATGAGCTGCTTTTCTTTTTTATCGATTTTGTAGGTAAATTCATGATTGTGTACGTCTATTACTATCCAGCAATATTCTATCTGTTGTGATCTACGGACGGAAATAAAACCGCTATTGGTGCAAATGTTAGGAAGCTACGTCGTGGTTGCTATAGAAGAACACAAATTGCAGTTTTCCATTATCATTAGCATTCGCGTAAGAACTATCCTAGCACATTACAGGATTAACAACGAGCAATATTATACAGAAACATGAGTTCAATTGAGTCACAGGCTTCGAGCAGAAATCCCCTCTATCATTGCACAGAAGGTTTAAATGAGAAACGTAATATTCATTTGCATAATATCCCTTCAGATATATATAGAAATATAATAAAACATATATAGAAAACTGTTTCTGCATAACTGTTGGACTCGAAACCATATCATATGTGCTTCCCTCTAAAATCTGAAACAGATCGGAGTTATCCCGGTTCATACGTTTGCCTCTCATTTGCGCAGCGGCCCTCTGGTATCGGTTTTCCAAACTCGCCCTGGGACGCTCAATCCCTCATAACCACCCTTTCTCATTTTCCCTTTTCATTTACTATCATATTACTCGGTAGCAACCACCCTCTCAACTTTGACTGAAAGATTTAGGTTTAAAATAATGTAAAAAAATATTATTATGAAAAAATTGGGCTGCTATAAATTTTACGAAGCATTAATTCAAAAATGTATTCATATTATTTTTTTAATTGTGTAATTAATCCTAGTATATCGGTATTTTTTTATGAACAAGGAAAAACTTCTGATAAAATATTCAATAAACCCAAATATATTGAAAATTTAATTAAAATATATGGAAAATTGTTGTAGAATACCAGGAAAAATATTCAAAATAATACGAATCATAAAATTTTATATGATTCCCTGGTCACCGGACTCTGTGGTATGCATAAAATGTACAAGAATGCATAAAAAAGGTCCTATTCGGACAAAAATTATGATTTCGCATTTTACTAGGATTAAATTGAAATTATATTATTATATTCGAGAGAATATAAATTAGTCATATTCATCATTTGTTCTATTTCCATCCACTAAACTCCGAGTTTTGAATGGAATGCGACCGAGTTATTGCAAAATTCTGCAATCTGTTCAGGTATTTTTATCAGCACCAGGTATATGTTGCAATAGTAACCTTCTTTGATCATGGAGAATAAGTTATGGCAAATTAAAAACTCGTCTGCCGTGGTACACAGCCGTTTTTAGCCGCGTGCGCCGAGAAATAATTCTTTTGGAGTCCAGAAGCCCGTTCATGAACTCCCATAAAGACCAAAGAAATCTTTTTCATTTAAACAAACGGTGACGCTTGAAATCCATCTCGTGCACCCCACTCCCTTTGATTCACGTTCACGGTTCACCCGACTGCATGTACGTGCGTCGGTTTTAATTTCGCTCGCCAAAAATAAATGATGGTCGGGGCGGCGCATCCGAGGGATTTCACTTGGCCATCCACTGCTTGTCCCTGCGTCCCATATTAAACTTTGGGAGTAGGCAAATTGGAAATCACTATGCTGAACGAATGAAGGGAGAGCTCGCAAGGCATGATGGGAGGAAGAACGGCGCAGTTTCATCCTGAAATTAGTCATCTAGTCCCTTTAGGGGCTCAAAATTAACATTGCGTCGTTTAAATTG
The DNA here is from genome assembly GCA_947579665.1 of Sympetrum striolatum. Classification (NCBI taxonomy): domain Eukaryota; kingdom Metazoa; phylum Arthropoda; class Insecta; order Odonata; family Libellulidae; genus Sympetrum; species Sympetrum striolatum. Next base: position 86,341,895 of record OX388345.1, read on the forward strand.
TTTTCATTGCCAAATGCACTTCCTGACTAGGACGGCAAAACGATTTCTGCAGATTTATTTCCTTCCGAATTAATATGAGTTTTCCCTTCAAAATATTGAAGTGGATGTTGTCAAATGCCCGTATCTGAACTATATTTCAGTATAGATAGTTGAGATAATAATAATAATAATAATGCCGTCTTACTTTTTGGGCGAATTTTAGCCTAGGAAGGCTATTCCTCCAATTAACCCTGTTTTCTTAGTTTTCTTAATTTTTTTGCATTTTTATTTTTTTATTAATGTCACACACGCACACACAGCATACACAGTCAACCATTCCCTAACCGGTAAAATCCGATTAGCCGGGATTCGAACCCGGGACCGTGAGGTTGGAGCGTTAACGCGCTAGCACATTAACCACTCCGCCGCCACGGCCGGTGAATCGGGAGTGTAGTTCGACTTTTCGTCGTGGGGGGCGCAAGAAGGTCCAGATGAACAAGGCCCTCTATGTAGAAGGTTCGGACCGTTCGGACCACGGGAATGCAACTTAACAGTATTGAGACTGGGATTTAGTCGCACCGTGTCGCCACCACTTGCCGATTTGACGTACTAAATTTCATGGGCGGTAGCCTAGCGGGGCCTCCACGTTCGTTCCCTCACTACGCTATATTATATGCCGTTATAGTTCTACGATAGATTTCATCACATTTACGGCTGAAAAAGTTAAATATTTCACTGTTTAAGTACATGATAAGGAAAAATGTTAACATTTAATAGCTTGAGTACTTTAATCTACACAAAAATGCATAAAATATTATTACTCAGTATTTATAACCATTACGACTGAAAAGATAACTGCGCATCGTTTAAATACTTGATAAGTAAAAATGTTAACATTTGAAAGCATAAATACGTTAATCTACATTAAAAAACATCGTATGAAACACCTTTTACATTGGTGATCAGTGGAAAATTCCTCTTGCTTTTAACCACAATATTAATCATCCGTGAGGACTTTCTGGATCTTTAAATAAATAGCATGTAAATAAAAAGAAACAAAATATGAATATTTTCACAATTTATTTTTTTATGCAAAATAAGATCTCATAGTATCACACAATCTATACAACAGAACATTAAATGACGAGAGAATTTTCAAGAGCACAATAAATAAATTTACAGAACACAACCAAATTACCAAAAGTCTTCTAATCGGAGATAATTATGAGTGGAGATACAAAGAAAGAAATTTTAGAACACGGATGTTAATGAATTAAAGGTTTAAAATCTCCAATAGCCGTCTTTGTCGGCGTTCCTCCTCTTGCTTCCAGTTAGACGGAGAAAGCAAGAAACTAATGCCTCAAATTTAGGATACCAAAAGTACTTTTCAAAGGCAATGCCTCCATCCTCAAAGGTCGTAAGACACAACTCATGTATCTTGTGAATCCCTATGGACGGAGGTATCACCTTCAACAAGTACCCTATATGCTGGCGTATAAGTCTACCCCTAACATTTTGAGGTGAATTTCAGGTTTTAGCCTATGTTCAGCATATATGTTGAACCAAAAAAATAAGGCAACACCTCTTCCCCAGCTCTATTTTATTGGAAGAAAAACTACGGCATCCATAAATATATGATAGCTTAACGAATATTTACTGAATAAGATTTAGATGCTAGAATTGTTTCTTCCAGCTGCTATGTCAACTTCTTGCCTCTGCTTAACTATTATACAAGTTTCTTTCATTGGTATCACTCAGGCTACACAAATAAAAATGGATTATGAAACAAACACAATAGTTTTAAAAATTTATTATAGAAATAATGGTAATATAGCATGGTAATATCAAATCACGACACAGCTAAAACAACTTCCATTAACTCCCAATGCTAAGTCAGATCATAACCATTATATAAACAAAAAGAAACATGGTGTGCTCATTGATATTTTTTGTTAAAAGAAAACATAGAAATACATGTTAAATTTTTGTATAAAAATACTTGTGAAGAAATTAATATAATTTGCGAAAAATAAATATGCGTCAAATTTATTTTAAAGATATGAAAATGGTTTATTAATTCAACTATTTTATTATGGAAGCATGTCATAACATAACATACTATCGACCACAATTGTATTTTGTGATGAAATTTGTTTTATATAATAGCTACTTTAATTAGACTTGCCAAAAGATAGTTTCAGTAGTAAATAATTGTGGTGAGTTGCAAGAGTGTGTGTTAACAATTGTTAAGGAGGCAGTTTCACTTATTTACCGCTTGGTTGGAAAGGGTTAAATTTAATGTTCAGCGTATAAGTTGACCCCTGGTTTATGAGACATTTTTTTAGGCTTTTAAAGGTTGACTTACAATATGGCATATACAGTACTTTGGGTATCATAAATGTGAGGCATTACTTTCTTGCTTTCTCCAACTGCTATATTCTAACATCCTTCAATGATGGTCCTGATGAGTTAGGTCATTTCACATTACCATCAGGGAAAATGGTTGCTGCTATGGTCTATGCTACTAACATTGTGTCATGCCCAGTGTAGCACATAAGGAAAAGGTATTTCAGTAAATAAAATGTGCTATCCTACAGTCTGTAGATTCTTCCTTAGTAAACTGTGGAACTCATAGGGAGGAAGTGAAACAAAAAATGTCTCTGTTCTTGAGTCAGACTCAGTCAGAGTCAGTATATCGCTATTGCAAAAATGTTAATTCTTTGTTCGAAAGCCCTCCTTGAACCCTTCTTACTTGTGTGCACAGTTCCTCCATTGCCATTCGTACATATTCTTCTATTTCTGCATCCTGATTTTTGCCCAGTCAATTTATGACAGCATCTATCACCTCCTCCATTGCTGCATTATCTGTATCTGGAATTTACAGGGCAAAATCGAAATTAAAACCAAACAAAAAGTGTAATCTTCTCAAGTTCATCATTTAATAATTCATCTTTTTCATAATATTTATTTTGCTTCATCATAACCTCATTTATTAAAAGCACTCCCAACCTGCATGTAGGGCTAATTCCAAAGAATGTGGCCAATGGCATGACATTGATATGAGTATGCCAAAATCTTTGTTTGATCAGTATAAATTTATAATCAAGGCATTCAGACCATTGTGAGGAATACTGAATTAGTAGAGGCTAAGAATTGCATTTCTTTGTTGTTCCTATTTTTAATGATGATAGAATACAGTGAAAGTTCTTATTAGTCTGACATTATAATGTATATGCAGTGGTGGAAGGTGAAATATATCTTGATCAAAACCAAATAGTTATTCTCACTTTTCCAGGAGCACCAAGTTTGTCTTAGTCACCAAGCTGTCGATTGAGAAAGTATGCATAAGATTCGCCTTCATTCCTTACCTCCATGCAGTACTTCAATTTCCTATCTTCATCAGCAAATTCCTCTGCATCTCTAATCATTCTTTCAATATCATCAGTCTTCAGTCATGGGATAATCATCTTTGAGGACCTAGTATGAATGAAGTATAACTATTAAGCCTATTATTCAGGAAAATGCTTTTTAGGTTGTCAGTTAACTTCTTTTCAATAATCATTCAAAGCTATACAGAATTATTTCCCATAACACCTACTTGTTTCAAATTGTTCTAAATTAATGAGAAGAGATCCATCCCAATATACCTAATAAGGATCTATAGGTCTTTAAAATTACAGCTGTTTTATGGAAAGCTATGGTATGATGAAATCAAAAAATCATTTCTTATTTACAACAGAATAAAACAGGTTGAGGTTACAATATAATGCAGCTAAACCATAGGATATTTATCCATGAAATACAATGAATTTACCTGGATAGTAAGGGTGTGTTGGTAGCGTTGGTAGTCAGATCAGTGGAGAAAACCAGAGACTTCTTTGTTGGGATGACAGTGTAGCGTGGGATGAATTTAGTCATAACTCCACCAACAGTTTCAATACCAAAAGTTAATTGATTTATATTAAGGAGAACAATTGCATCTGTGCCTTGTTCACCAGAGAGTACACTAGCCTGTTAAAGTAACTTGAGTGAGCATCACGTATAAAATTTGAGATAAATGGACAAAGGGATTAGTCTAATCAAATACTAACCTGAACAGCTGCATCTCATTTTGATGGACTCAACGAGATGGTTCCTTTCCTCCAAAAAGCTCACGAACCAATTGTTGAACCTTAGGGATTTGAGTCTAACCTCCAACAAGAAGTATCTCATCAACATCCTTTTGTTTCATCCTATTTAACAATCATTGTTTTCATCATCATTTCATTCTTGTACAACTTGATGAAGTAATCCATCACCGTCTGATCAAAGTCTTCACCACCTAAGAGGGTATCACCAATTCTGAACCTATCAACAACCTGAACGAAAAATTCTCACATATATATTTGTTGATAGTAAATAGGGGAGAATAATAGAAACATCTGAGACGAACACTAACCTCAATGACGCCATTATCAATAGTCAGCAAGGAGACATCGAAAGTTTCATTTGTATTGGTGTTATTTTCGCGTAAGAGCACCAAACAAACACAGAGCCAACTAAATCCAAGCTTTACAGCGGGCAAGGCAGAGAAAGATGGATTTCCAAATAATTTCCTCCAAGATAAAGACCTAAAGTACTTGAATAGAAAACAAAGTCATGCCATAAAATTTAATTTTCCATCCATGAAGTTTTGTAAACAAAAAATATTTATTCAAACGTTTTCAAACATCGAAAATCTAGCTTCAGGAAGACATCAATACAGCAACACTCTCGAAATATTATAAATACCTTTCTTTCGTTCTCGGAAATCTGTGGAATTTTAAGTTTGGGTTTTCTGTTGAATTATTGCTGCATATCCTCACTGAACATTTTTTCGCCGCACTCTTCTTACTCGCCATTACTCGCAATAACAAATAATTGCGTCATCTTTGCCGCTGTGCGATTTGCACTTATGTTGTGATTTCGTTTCACAGCATTTATTGAAAACTTAAAATATTATTACTGTTTTCTGACATTTTATGATGATGGAGAAAATGTTTAATAATTTATTTATTATCTTATCTTTGTTATAGCATTTTTTAAATTCAGGTAAACTCTACCGCCCCTACCGTCAGTACTGCCATCACTTGCCGATTTGATATACTAACTCTGACGTCACAAGGGACGAGCTCGCCAATTTAGCTTTCTTCCGGGTGGTTCGGACACTCTTTATAATCGCTCTTGCTGACAAACCTGCAACGGTATTGGTCGAAAGTAGTCACGTGATCACTTTCCGCCATATTGGGGCCTAGTCTGGTGATTGGGAGTACTTGTATACTGAGCGTTTGACGAACTTACCTCTTCATTTATTCAATTTAAGAATCAATTCTTTTCAGAACATTCATTGCATTCATTCACGGAATAGTATTTCTATTAAGTGTTCTTTTCAGAACAATCATTCATCATCATTATCAGTTCTTTTTAGAACTTCTTTCTGTGTGTTCCCACTCTGCGTTGTGCGTAACTTTATTGGCGAATAGGCATAATGCCGTGCTGCTGTGCAGTAGGATGCAAGAATCGAGCAGAACAAGGATTTAGAATGTTTCGCTTTCCAGTAGATTCCAACAGGAAGAAGATTTGGTTAGCAAAATTACGTCGTGATTCATGGATGCCCACTGCTCACAGCAAACTGTGTGAGGTATGTAAACTGATTATTTATTTCCTTGAACAAATAATTGAATTTTATTCTTTTCCGTTGGAAAAACTATAAAAATGTGTGTAATTCAGAATAAATGTACGTTTTTTTAGGTACATTTTGACTCTACGCAATTTGAGAGCAATAGAATGGATGGTCGGAGATTACTTAAACCGTTTGCTATTCCGGAAGTTTTTCCACATCGTGCTGTAAAATCGCCTAGAAAACTACCAGCTAGACGAGAGATTGCTGCAGTGAATACAGGTTGGTGTTTCCCAAAGACGGTTTTTAGAATTTTATATTTGAATCTCTCGTTATTTCACTCTTACAGAACATTGTTCTTGATTGTTTAGGATTGACACCTACAGTTCTGCTTTTATTAGTCAAGAATTTTTTCTAAAAGTGCTCCATAAATGACAAAACTATATGTATCGTTTATATCTCTACAATATAGATCAGACTGCTTGCTATACCAAAAGTACTTACTTTAGATTTATATATTTCAGGTAAACAAACTGTCTTTAACACTGAGGGAATTAACTCAAACAATCTAATGGATGGTACTGCTGAGAATGAGGATGTTGCAGAAGATTGTATGGAGACAAGTAGGAGTGAAGAGGACAAAGATGAAACTATTAGGAAGCTTAGGTCTCAGGTCTCTGCATTATATAAGAGGATACAGAAATTAGAAGAATCTTTGGAAGTGACCACAGAGGCATTGAAAACCTTCCTTAACCAAGATCAGCTGGATTCTTTGGGGAAGAAATCGAATAAAGGACAAAGATAGTCAAATATAATAGTAAGAAAAGCTCTCCAAATTCGTTTCACTTGTGGAATCAAAGGTTACATTAACTTGTTAAGCTTAGGCTATCCTTTACCTAGTGATAGAACTCTGAGTAGAAGATTGGAAGAGTTTAAATTCTCTCCAGGTATTCTTGGGGAAGTGTTTGATTTTCTCAAATTGAAAGGGCAAGCCATGCATGAAGAAGAAAGGTATTGTGTGTTGCTATTGGACGAAGTGGCAATTGAGGAGAAGATTGAGTTGGATAGGGGATCTAAAACCCTTTTTGGCTACACCACATTGCCTAAGACTGATTGCATAGCAACACATGCTTTAGTGTTTACGCTAGCTGGTGTGTCAACAAGATGGAAACAGGTAGTTGGGTACCATTTCACAGGTAATTCATTTCCGAGCCTGGATGTAAAAAATATTATCCTAGAAATAGTAAAGAGGTCTGATGAAATTGGCCTTACAGTTATTTGTATAACTTGTGATATGGGGAGTTGCAATCGAGCTGTATGGAAGCAGTTTGGCATAAACTGGTAAATTCTCCAGGACTGTTAATTCTATTCCCCATCCATGCAGACCAGATATTAAATTGTTTTTTATGGCAGATGTTAGCCATGTTTTGAAAAATATTCTAAACCACCTCCTAGATGAAAAGTACATCTATTTATCCGATAATTTTGTGAAGGAAAATTCCTTGAGTTCAGCTAAAGTTTCTTTTGAGCCAGTGAAGAAACTTCTGTCGATTCAAGCAGACCGAGATTTGAAAATTGTCCCTAAATTGACAAATGACCATGTTTTTGTAAAGCAATTCCAAAGAATGAAGGTTCATTTTGCTAGGGATGTCATGAGCAGTGATGTAGCTGCTGGTATAAGATACTGTGTGAAAAGTCTAGGGTAGGATTCTGGCTATCTTGCTACTGCTTTATTTTTTGAGAAGGTTGATAAGTGGTTCTCCTTGATGTGTTCCAGGCATCCAGTTATGGCCATCAGTAAACTAAATACTGATGTATACGAGAAAACAATTTGTTTCTTAAAAGAATTTATAGAGTTTTTTGAACCATTAAAAATTGGGGATGGCAGATGGAAACCAGTCCAAACTACAGTGACATTGAATACCAAAACAATCCTGGATTTACAGGATTTTTTCATTGATAAATGTTCATTTGGATATTTACTAACTTCTAGGTTCTGTCAGGACTCTCTTGAAAATTTATTTTTTACTGTTAGGGTTAAAAATCCCATTCCATCTCCTGTTCAATTTAAGAATGCAATAAATATAATTAGTATTGCACAATTCATGCCGATTCCCTCTAAAGGCAACTGTGATCCTGACGAAGGACATTTACTGGCAGAATTTCTTTACATTACAAGGCTGAATGTAGGAGAACATGTAGATGATGTGGAGGAATCTGTTACTACAGATGTCGACCTGGATGATACAGATGAGATAGACAGTAGTTCTCTGTATTATTTTTGTGGCTATGTTGTTAGACAAGTGTTGAAGAGACTGAGGTGTGATGATTGTGAAAATTTGTTAAGAGGAGATGGAAGTGATATAGGTGATGCAGATAAAGAATTGCTGCATTTAAAGGAACAAAGAGAGCTAACAAAGTACACTAAGTATTGTTGGGAACTTTCCTTGGAGGCTGAGACTTTATTACAGTCCTACAAAACTTCTCTTCCAGGTATAAAAAGTGACATCTTAGAATTGCTTTGTGGGAAAATGTGCAACGATAATTTAATGATTAGGTGCCATAATGTTAAACAATTGTTTTTAAAAAAATTCTTTTTGTTGCGCATAGAGTTTTATGCCAAGACTCTATCGCAGAATGGAAAAAACACCAGTGTGTCATCTGGATATGCAAGTCGCAGTGTATACATGAGAAAAATTGTAAAATAAAACTGACATTATTTGTGATATCTCTTGTGTTACTTCATTATTTTCTTCCAGTCTATCCATCTTACTTATAGAACAATAACATGACTTCTCAGTCATCATAATGGGTATGTATCATATCATATAATAATATTAATAATAAATCGTCTTTATTTGGGCGAGATTGAGACTTAAAAGTCTCTTCTTCCATCTAACCCATATATAATGGTGTTGCTTTCTTTTATACTAAACCATCAGTTTACTAATAAAGTTTATAATCTTAAATTCTATTTATTTTAAGAGGGGTCTGATAACTAAGGAAAAATGTGAGTGGAATTAAGTGTTAAAAAATTCATCAAATAATCTGTTGAATAATTTATTTACATTCCAGCAATAGAACTATCCCTTTTTTGGTTTAATGTAAAATTAAGACAATTTTTGCAATCGTTCGCATGTTTATCAAGAAATTTAGTAATTTTATAACTTCTCAAAAAAAATGTTATGGTACTGAAGCAGAATACATTATCTACAGCAGGCCCCAATATGGCCGCCCTCCGCAAGTTGTCTGAACCTTCTATATACAGGGCCTTGCAAATGAATTCAAGTGCCATGAGTGGAATGGGGGTTGAAAGCGAACCCCATGCAAGAGTAATAAACAACACCGTCATATGTTGAGATGGAGAAGGGGGAATTTTCAGATGAACTTACAAATTGAAGGTATCACGATTAACAAATTCAAGATATACTCGTAGGTTGAGAGATAATTGGATATACGCGCACGAAAGGCCAAAAAACTTGAAAAGGTCTGTAGCCTCCTTTAGTTTCATGCTTCTCGGGGAGATTTTTTTTGTTTATTTACTATATACTTTTTCACCACTACTACACACTACAAGAATTTACTAATTCACTGTCATTTACCTACTAAATAGTAAAAGAATACAAGTGGTAATCTTTAAACATCAATCCTGATAATTTGTATGTATACATACAAATAATTAGGATTAACTACAGTCACAACACTCTCTTTTTCTTAGCAGCTGGTTTCCAACTCGGGCTGATCAACTGCCAATCTGAGATTGAGAGATTGATCAGCAGTTCTCACTATCAGCAGGAACAGCCTAGGGAGTGGATTTTGGGGATGCAAAAAATCCGGAATTACATTTTTAAAGGCCCCTATTCAGAAACTTTATATTGCGAATGGCAAACAATACATTTTCTTGTAAATTTGTTACGTAAAATATAGTGGAAGCAGAGAAGGGAAACCAGGAGGAAATTATATGTGCTCTCTTCCTTATATAGCCACTTTTAATACTTCTCTCTTCATCAGCTCCCTTCGCCATCACGTCACTTCATTTGCCTTTATTATCCTCACTCTCCCATCTTTCGTGTATTGCCTTTCATTGTAAGCTCTACGATTAATGCTTGATTTTTCTCTAGATATCCTAATAACGCGCAGGTTTTCCGTGATGGGGATTTGGTGGGTACCTATGTCTCCGCTCAGCATCCATAAAAAATATGCGAGTTATAAAATTATTGTTATTGAAGTAAATAAGTCAATAAGGAAGTGCGTTGGTAGAATTACTGACCTTGAAGTACCCAGTATGAAATGCTACTTATCTTAAGTCTTGGCTACACATGGCTGGATTTGTTATGGATTTAATTACGCACAATTAATCCAGCATTTTGCAGTTCTCTGTTTTTTGACCATTCCCAAAATGTGAACAAAGGTAATAAATACATTTCCTTGACAAAATTAACCGTTTCCCTGTTGAACTCAGTTTAATTCCAGAGCACCATCTTCATTCCACAATAAATTTCAAATGGGGGTAACAGAACCTTATTTCAGAACCTTCCCAGTATTATATGGATGTCAAATTTTGGATTTTATTAGTGGTATCCCTACCAGGTTGTGATTTCAAATATTTCTATTACAGATTTGCCGAGAAGATGGAAATCCATAACCCAGCATGTGAACAGCAGTCATGCACATATTTAACAAATGCTATTTCCTGAGGATCTTCAGGATATATCAACTTGAAATTTCAGAAAGTGTCAGTTTTCACTACTAAATAGCTATATGAAATCTCATCTTTAAAAAATTCCTGGGTTCGGCTTCAATTGATGCTATTGAAAAATCAGCAGGAATTCAAATTTTTTTATGATACAGACGTTTTTAATTCTTTTATCGAGAAGGTAGAAATCCATGACCCAGAACAAGAATAGAAGTAACCAGGTAGAAATATATCATTTATTTGCTAGCAGAATTTAATCAACATTTACTCCTAATCTAATGGAACATAGTTTTTTTTGGCTAATTTGGTTAAGATTGAATATCTTAGGGATGTGAAAGATTTAAATTAGAATTAACACCATAAATATATAAAACAAGAAAACTTGACATTAATTAAATATTACAAGAACTGCTGATGAAGTTCAACAAGTTTAAAATAATTGAATTAAAAATGGAGTGTAAAATTCAATAAACTTAGTCTTATTTTGTTCTTCCAAAATTTTCATCAACTAACTCTGAATTATTTTCACAGTGTATCAATGGCTAGGAGAAATAGAAAACTTGACCAGACTTCACAGGAGAGTGATTGTTTACTTTTTTATAAGGTATATAAATCTAACCTGAGCAAGGCAAAAACCGTAGTAAGCCAGAAGCATTAATAATATTAATGAATATAGGAGGTTTTTAGCAGGAAAGGTTTTCTCTAAGGAAAAAAATCCATAAAGCAGACAAATCTATATTCCTTCAATCAATCTCCCTCATCAACAACTAGTATTCGAACCATCGAAAGAAAGTAAAAGCTTTTTGCTTTCAAAAGCTTTGAAATATACTCTATATGGAGGACTTTATCTTGATGGTTATGTTTGAGGCAGCTTGAATGAGGAGGTTGGGTCCAAAGCAATGTAGCTAACACAATATTGCTTATAATCCAGAGGCTGGAAAGTTTTTGCCCGACACATATAGGAAATGAATACATTATTCATATTTCCTTGTATAAATTGTGAGTGGATTATCAGTGGAACTGTATTTATGTAGAAATTAACAGACCTATTTTTTATTTTTATATAATGATGAAGCATTTTGTAAATGCTGTAGTTATTCATTGTTATATTATGCAATTTTCATTACAATTACATAGAGAGAAGGAAACGGTTAGAGCATTTGAAAAATGGTTCGTAATTGAGGCAGTCAAAACAAAATTGTTTTACAGCACAGTTGCAATCAAAGATTCTGGGAAATGGGATCATTTCACAGAATATCCAAGATCAGGGTCTTGGAGACCTGGTTAAATCTAGAGACATGCATCCCATGTCCAAGTATAGCTATTTGACTACAATTAGCCCATGTTGACATTTATTACTCTACCCAGCAATGACACGGGGGGTGAGTAGGACAAACAGTTTCGTCTATCTTTACATTTGCTACTTTTCCAATCCCAAGTTCTTCCTTAGCACTGTATCTGGAAATTCTCTTTAATTGCTTATTCCAGAGCATTTTCTTAACCAGAGCTTGAATCATCTGTCTCTCCAATAGCCCACATAATAAGTGCTAGCTGATAGCATATGCATCTCTTGTTATGAACAACAATTAATAGATTAGAGTAAGAAAAATAAATAGAAAGAAAGAAGAATACTGAAGACTAAATCTTACAATTGTTAAGTATGAATAGTCTCTTCCAGGCCCTCTCACATTTCCAGGACCTCCTTAATGCTTTTCTTTTTTTCACTTTCTCTGTATCTTTACTTGAATCTTTCTCTGCTCATTCTCCACATACCACAACCACGTAAACATTTTATACATCTCTATCTCACATCTCCTGAATATCTTCTGTGGAACTTCTTAATATATCTACTGAAAAACTTTCAATATGATCTAGCATTTTCAGTCTTGAGCTCAAGACTGAAAATGCTTGATCATTTTTGAACAAACTAATTTGTTCAAAAATATTAGTGTGTTCATGTACCTCCTTTGTTCTTCCTTACCTTTCCATCCTCCACCATCATAAATCACGCTAAGCATTTCAACATGATCTTTTCCTTCCTTTGACATGACCTTTCTCCCTCAACTTAAGAGCAGTTTTTCATTTGTGGCTATTTTTGCTTTACTAAATATGCATCACTATTCTTACTAATGCTTAAAATTTTTACTAATATTAAATCAGTTAAAGTCATCAATGAGGCTTCAACTCATGTAGTATTAGTAGAGGTGAGACTTTAATGGCCATGCAGGAATCCCTTACATATATATGAACAGAGAAGTCTTGTGAAACAAAAAGCATTCACCCAAAATGGCATACATAATATATATTTACATTATTAGATTACAGTAAAGGGGCGTAGCTACCGCCGTATCTGCCGTATCAATTATACGGGGCCCCCAACGTGCGTAAGCAAAAATTAATAAAAACTTCCCAAATTTGTCTATAGAGGCAGAAACTTTAGAAAAACTAAAGTCATCATCAGCTATAAATGATTTAATAAATCAGTTTGCCGAAAAAAAGGCAAGGAGAGTGTATATTTAATTTGAATTGTTTGTAAAAATTTTGGAAAAAGTGACAGATAGATAATTATGATGAATAAATATTTCTTTTAATTTTATGCAAACATTTTTTTTTCTTTTGTGAGAAATCTTTACCCTTCCTAAGGGTCCCCAAACAAATTTTTATACGGGGCCCCACCAAGGCACGCTACGCCACTGTTACAGTATCATTATATCAAATGCTTATCTTCTTCTGGAATTTATACTTACATTGGTCTGAGTTCTTTACTGAACCCTTTAAACTAATCCAGTTTTGTATTGGAATTCTTTCTCCTTTTTTTCTAGTTCATATGACCTGAAGCATTCAGTTCTACTTAAAAAATCTTTCTTTCTCAATATGAATGTGTTCAAGTTTTAGTCATTTATCTATTATATGTAAATATATTCTAAATTGCCCTAGGATATCTACAATCTCATTAAAAGTCAAGGCAGACTAATATTTAAAGATTACAGCCAATCATTACTAAAACCCAAGGTTACATTTTATTTTAAAGTGTTAATTTTCAAAGGATTTATATTTACAAAACATACTTATGCCTTGTGAATTTCTATGTTTATGAAGTTTTCAGTAATCAGAGCATGGTGATAAAATATCATTACTCAATTTTCCATCTTTAGATAATAAAATTTTTATGTATAAATTAATCTCTATCAGCATTAAATTCATTTTTTTCCCATATATTTAAACATTTCTATTGCATAGAATAATTTTAATGTTTACTTAAGGCAATATTCATATTGTTACCATAGAGAACTACAAAAATTAAAACCTCTATTAACATATTAAGTATTACTATGTCAGATCTCAGTTCATTTGTTAAATTTAACAAACAACCACATGTAATACTACAGTAAGAAGTAAATTTTCCTTTTTTAATAAGACAAGTTCACAGGCTTTGTTTTCAATAAGGACTATAAAATGAAATGCTTGAATTGCCATATGTATGACTCGGATTACTTTCATATAATGAAGTATTTTTCCTTCCTTTTGTGAACTGAAGTATTTCTCCCTATGTAGTACCTGCCAAGCCTTACTCTTGAATAACCCTTTTGAGTCAGCATAACAACCAAGGCCTTCATTCCTTCAATACCCTTATTATGAAAAATATCTCAAAATAATTCATAGCTAATCAGCCTTAAGGCATTTACTATCTATATAATTCATTAATTTAGTCATGCATTCTAATTAACTCCAAGCAGTAAACACTTGTAATCCAGTCTTATAATATAGATTTTTTTAATGATTGTTAGTTTTTCTGTCGTGTATCTGAACCAAATTGTATACACATAGCCCTAATTAAACTTTATACCAGTTAGAGATGAAAATTGATTCCTTTCTGCTGCATGTTTACAGTCACACAAAATGCATTTTCTCTGCTTTGATTGGTTTATTAATTAGATGACAAGACACCAGCTGCAAAATGTGTAGCCAAAATATTTCCATCGGTTAATTTTTATTGTAATATGCAATCTAGGGTGACTGGATGTGGTTTCTCTTAATTCAAGGTTTTCCTATGTTAAGCACTAATCATTGCCCAAATATTTTTAGTTACATTCATTAACCAATTAATTTTAGTAAGAACTAGTATTGCTTCTTTTGATCGGGTGCTTCAGATTGGAGAAACAAGAATAAAAATTTTGTCTTCTACTTGCTTTAGAACTCATTCTATTCTATGAGTATGAGGTAAATAGATGATGATGAATATATTCTTTGGTGCATGCTCAGTATATTTTCCATCTTAACTCTTATTAGGTCAATATTGGGGTCGTATGAATTTTTAGAACACAATGAAATTCAAATGCACAACATAGGTATGCAGACTATGAGGTATGTCATTGGTCTTAATACATAGTCCCTTATAAAGGTCAGCAGATGGTAATAGTTCGTTTAAAGAGTAATCAAGGGTGCACTGATATACCCAGCAACTCATGTAGTGCAGGGAGACTATATAAAATTTAGAGAGCCCTATTGTTATTTTATATAGTTGTCATGATTTTATGATAAATCTGAGTGAGAAATAAAGCTTTATATAGGTATCCTAAATAAGACCAACTAATGGCTGAATTGTAATACTGAAACAACAGAACTGCAGAATTTGCTAAAGTATTTACTTCTGGATTTTTTTAGAATAAATTACTATTTAAATAGCAAATATATGAGTGAGACAGGATATTTTGTGGTTAGATGATAGTTGTCTACAGTCCCACAATATTGTTAATGCCAATGACCAAATTTTGATATTCATACATGCTGCATTATTTGATAAGTACAATATTTTGATTGAATAGTAAATAAATAAGAAATCTACATAGATTGATGAAGGAGATGCAGAACATTATCATAAAATAATTCTTACCTATGATCATATAAGACTATGACATTCATGATTATTTTATAACTTGAAGAAGCCTCAGATGATAACAATGCTCTGAAATTTATAGTTACCTTGTACCCATATATATTAGACAATGTTGAAGAAAACTTCATAGTTTATTACTCAAAACCAAATTATTAATATGCATCTTTAACATTAGATGTCTAATCTTGTGTTTGGTACATAACTTCATTTAATTGAATAATAAGAAATAACATTTTTATAATTGGAAATAAGGAAAGGCAAATATAATAATGGTTATATAATATGCAAATATTATTTACACCCTATTTTATGCATATAGCTGACCTCTTAGTTATTTTATTTAGTCCATTGCTCTTTACATAATTGATATACCACAAACTAGTAGATAAATTCTCTTATCGCTTAAAAGAAATGATGATACAACTCCTTAACTTCTTTATGGCTAGATAAAAACCTTATGTTATCCTAATATTTTTTGGTACTTTGATTTAGCATTTTTGTCATTGTATTAAAGTAGAAGCAAACAATGAATGCCTCTAGATTGACTGTACTTTATTTGATTTTATATCCATTTTATAGGCTTTATATCAATTGGGTACATTTTTATAAATAATTTTATACAATATGAAAATTTCATTAAATTTTGCATGTTATGATAAACGTAACTGGCATAATGCACAGTCATACTTTTCTAAAAACTTATCTGTGCTGAATTAAAACTTTTCTTTTGATATGTTACTTCCTC
The DNA here is from genome assembly GCA_947579665.1 of Sympetrum striolatum. Lineage (NCBI taxonomy): Eukaryota > Metazoa > Arthropoda > Insecta > Odonata > Libellulidae > Sympetrum > Sympetrum striolatum. The sequence continues at coordinate 86,357,850 of OX388345.1, forward strand.
TCCTTCTTTTACTGACTTCTGATTCAAATGTTTTATCTATATGTCCATCTCGAGCTCAACTTGTTAAAAGGAAATGCAAATATAACTTGTGGAGTTGAGGTATGATATCCCACAAAGATGGGAACTTTTTCCCCTATGTTTTAAATGTAAATACTTTGGTAGAAAAAAAACCTGAAGAATGAGAAATATGCAAGGATGTACATTCCTATTTCATGTAAAGAAAGAACGTTTTAGTAAATCCTTAAAATTAAACTTAACACTAAAATAGCAGACATGCTATACACTCCCAAGGGTATATATTTTTAAATATTATTTTATATAGGTATGGATGTACTACTTTCTGTGCAATCCTGTCAGTGATTGCTCTGTATTTACATATATAGAAACATTTTACAGGAGAATTAATTATCATTATTTTAGGAAAAAATTCTATGCAGTATAATTTTGGTCCAAAATGAAAACTTTAAGTATTATTCAAAATAATGAACTGAAATTGTGAATGCCGTTTTGACCACAGCTAACAGAAATATTTCACATTTGAGGAAATATAGTCATTTGCACCAAAGTCTTACCATCAACTGAAAGGTTAAGTGCTTCGCCTTTACAGAAATTATATGTACCAAACATCATTTTTGTGGAAGTATGCATTTAAAAGAAGCAGAAATGTTTCATAGAATATAATTGTAGTAGCAATAAAATAAATCCTGACAATGAAATGTTTAATTTTTACTTTTGCCAAAATTTGACCATTCATGATGCATAATGAATCATTCTCTCGACACTAATATTCATATTCACATAGGTTCATTTAAATATTGTCTAAAACAAAATTGGCTCACATTATTACAGCATAAAGTATAACATTCAAATCACAGTGCAAAAAGAAAAACAGTAAGGCAGTAAGTAGAATGTCAAATCAACACAGTATATTAATTACCAAGAAAAATGTAATTTCAACTATGATCAAATTCTTGACAAGTAAAAAATTAATCAAACTCAATATAATTGATACCTTAAGCTAATTTGCAGTTTTTTTCTGTCATTACAAATAATCTTGAGGTAAGATCAAAATTATATTCAGTTATGCTTTAGCATAACTGAATATAATTTTGAATTTTTCATTTCACATATTTTCTTAAAGTTATTGATCATATAGTTCAATTAATGATATTTTCTTCAAGTAAATAGTATTATTATTTTGTTCATTATTTACACGAAAAAAGTGGGCTATTGTTGAAGGGTGGGATACATTATGAAGATAAGACACTTCTTACTCCTTGTTCACTGAGTTGGATGTCTTTTGGCCACAACAACACATTACAGTACCACAGCTCACAGTTACAGTATTTGCATCACAAAATGTATATTTTTATATCATCCTTGAGTAACATGCTGTACAGCAATAGATGTCAAAAAAATTGAAGATACATTCCAAATACATGATGTATTGGTACACTCATGTACTGTGTATTACAGAATTCAGTAAGCAAAAAGTCACTGCAATAGAAAATATGAATTAAGCGTTTGTAACTTTAATCGTCTTTTATGATCATAATAGTAATTTTATTTACCTTGCAAGACTGCAGATTAAATGACAGGGAGCAGGTCAATTTGAATAAGAACTAAAAAATAATACAAAATACAATTATCAAAATTAAATACAGCTACAAAAATATTAAATTCATACTTTTTACAGACTATAAGACATAATTTTTAAGCATTTTTTTTTGATTCATCACAAGAAAATAGCATGAAAAATTAAAAAATCAAGACATCAAGAGCTTACAATTGTGATGTAAGTCCTCCTAGGTTTCCTGCAGTATCAAATATATGGAAATTTTAAGACTGGCAGAAATTTTAAATCAAACATTGGACATTTTCATATTAATTTTGAATATCGAAATAAATATGAAAATAAAATAATTTACAAATTCAGCCAGTCTGTTGTGGAAAACTCTCTAAAAAATGTAGGAGAAGACAAGAAGTACTGAGATAGGGCAGTAGTTATCAGAATTCAAAATAGAAACTCTTTTTGGTCATAGTCTAACATACTTATATACATAGGACATGATTTATGTTAGTAACACAACTTCTATCAAATTGTAATGCTTAATTCTTGTCCTATGATTTAATTTTATAGACTCACTTAATACAGCATGGAAGTAGTAAGAAATGCCTAGCTGTCAGTGAAAATAAGCAAAAGCTTTTAATGGAAGACTGCAACAGAACCAATCCAAGACAGCAGTGGTCCTTTGAGAACTTTAATGCTTCCAAACTTGAAAAACCAGAATGAAAGGTGTGTTAAATGCTATCTTATGCTTAAAATTTATAAATTTAATTCTAAATATAATAGTAAAATAATCATTAGTATGGTATTTCATTATGTATTGTTAATATACCTATAATCTAAAACTATGATAAATGAGTCCATTCAACTTCCAAAAATAATAAAATATTGCTATTTTGTTAGTACTGTAGTTGATAAAATGTAGAAAACTTTGAAATGTAAATACCCCATATACTGGTGTGTAACCCAAGTTTTTTCAGGACATTTTATAAGCTAGAATAGCCCCCCATCAGCATATGCTTATGTGAGGGTTTCACTTACTTGTTCTCCAGTGGAAAAGGTCTGCTGCTGTCAGAAATCAGCTTGTAAATTGCTAACTAGTTCAATTAACAATTCTTTGTTAATTATCTCCATAATCATAAGTCTGGAGTTGTCGGATTGAGAACAACCATCCTGATCGGATGATGTTGGGGGTTGTTAGATGCTCCCTAGGCTATCACATTAGTTTACCAAGTTATAGTGATAAAATTAGGTGCCTCAGCTTCATTTTGGTTGGCTTATACTCAGATATATGTGGTATAAATTATTGAAAGAAACATTCGCAAGTTAATCAATATTAATTTATAGTCAGGCATGCTCAAGTTTGAATAATGTTTTACTTTTTGTTTTCAGAGGTATCCTTGTAGGTGTCAGCAGACATAAATGAAATCGGATGAGTTTAAGTAATGATACTGCCAAAGAGTTGCTGTTGGATGGGAAAGCTAAGTATCTCAAAGCATTGACGTAATGTGATGAAGGTTTAAATGAAGGCGGTAACCCAAATTGAAAAAATTCCATAATTAAAATGTTTCCTCAGAGTGTAGGCATCTTCCATTAAAAAGAGGCATTCTCTCCTGATAGATCCTCAAAAGGTGCGAGGAGCAGGAGAGCAAATAAAGTGAAGCGATTACTTTTTTGGAGGACAATTGCCAATTCCTTGTTTTTATGTGGTATTTCTCCAATACAAATATTCTTTGAAGCCAAGAGCCTCTTTGTGTCAAGACTTGCGATTTCCCATCATTCAGTGAAGTGAAAATTTGCAAATGCAAACTGTGAGATTTATTGAACAAATGTGGAAATAAGAAGAGGATTCAGTGATTTGTGAGATTCTACTCCAGTAGCTTGCATTTACTTACAATTGAGGGAGAGAAAATGATATTGGAAGTAATTGCACTGTCCATTGGTGTTTTCTAATATAATATTTTTACACTGGGTTGAACCAATCTATTGGTTTTGGAGGATGGGAATTGCATCTTCCTGGGCTTGAATTGTTTGTTCGTTTATATTATTGACATTTAATGGACTGTCAGTGTGTGCGTCTGGATTTTTTATAAATTCTTGCAATGAGTGTGATAGTATGTACATGCAGAGTGACTGTTGTATGAAAGAGCCAATGACTGCTAATATTAAAAATGTGAACGCAAGTACTATTCGAAAGAAGCACAACTACATCTAACTAACTCCTTATTGCCAGTCAGCAAATAGTGGGAATTAAAAAAAAAATAGTTGGGATTTTTATTATGTTTGGAAACTCCTCTACTGGAATATCAGCAAAAAATCAATCAATAATGTTGTGTAAACATTCAGTTAGATAGGAAACCAAGGTTTCTGTGGGTTTTTCAATCTCTTTTTGTTTAGTACTTGCAAGCTCAAGGTAACATTCCAGTATTCTTGAAATGAATGTAAATTTACTGAATCAAAATAACCTCTTGAAATTTTCTTCAAGGATCAACATTATTACTTTTTAAAACTGAAAAAGGGTGATTTTTTAAAACATTTTATCATTTTGATGCCACATAACTTCTGGATTTATGTATAGTCTGTGATAAATTCTATTCATTTTTTAATAGATTGACAAAATAATTTCTATAAAAACCTTATCAGTAAATCATTAAAAAGGGTATACCATTTATGGAGCCTAACTTGACTGAGAGAATAATAAAAAGGAGAAAAAGAAATGTACCACTTGCTGATTAAAAAATTCTAATAAGTACATTTTTGTTAAAAGTGGTATGTAATTTTCTGGGATGGATATGCACAAATATTTATTAATAATATTTTCATTGGGGTATGGTGATTGGTAAGCCATTTTTATGTGATGAGAAAGGAGTCAAAAAGACTAATCATGATTCGAAGAGTTTTATGAAAAGTCGATCTTTATTTCACATATGAAACTGTTCTCCCCATTATGTAACTTCATCATAATTCTTGTTTATTGTGTTAATTAACACCTGTGTGATGTACCTCAGTTATTCTTTCCAGGGCATTCTACAATGTTTTCACAAAGTGATGTTTTCACAAAGTGATGTTTTTGTACTTATGTAAATGTGGGTGTTTTCTATTTAATTAAACACAGGTGAAAGGGAAAGTGGAAAGAGAATAGTAGCAGATTGGGTGGTATGTACTATAGAGATGTATATAAAGACTTTGTGCCTTAATTATAATTATATGTTAATGTTTGTGTGAATAAAGTTTTGTGCTTCTCAAATTGTTCCAATGCAGGAAAAATTACATGGATAAAATAAATGAAGTTTTGAAATAACTGGGATTGCTTGGAAAATTATCTTAATGTGTAATTGATTTTTATTTTAAGGTTTCACAAAAATGGAGTCTAAAAATGCCACTACTTATAGTTAGAATAGTTAGTTTTTTGGTCATAATTCCCTTAACATATTGAAATATTCAAATTACTGGCCTTGGTAGCCGAGTGGTAAGTGCACTAAGCGCTATTGCTTTAACCCCAAGGCCTCAGCTTCTAATCCCAGCTAATCTGGATTTTTCAGATCAGGGAATGGTTGTATATGTTTGTCTGACTTTCCCATGCAGGGTTGTTGGCAGGAAGGGCATTTGGCCATAAAAGTCGCCAAGTCATTGCCAAATCCAACCTCATCATCACTCAAACCATTATTCATCAGCCAGCCTCATAACATATGGGGAAAAAAGTGTAGAGAAAAAAAATTGAAATATTCACATTAAGTGGAGTGGCAAATTATTAACATATGCTCTTTTAAATTGTTAGCAGAATGTTAACTAGCTTACTCCTAGGATGTTATTTGGCCCTTTGTTTTTGTAGGATGTTATTTGGCCCTTCGTTTTTGTAGGATGTTATTTGGCCCTTTGTACTTATCTTCATCTAGAGGCCTGTTTCTCCACACCACTCAAAAAGTTTTGAGTTTGATAGTTCCTCCACCATATCAAATTTACAACTCATCAAGCAAAGATCGCCAGTTAATAATTATAATTTTTAATGTTCAGGGATACTGGGTTATCAATTCCAAGGTAACCAGAGGTAGAAATGAAGGTAGTTGTTTATTAGGATGTCCCAAGACATAAGGGAAAAAATGTTTTTGCAAAATCACTTACACATAACCTCTATTTTTTCCATTTGGCCTTATTAACTTACTTAATTAATATTACTTCGATTGGATTATGGTAACCTGTGCTGACTCAATGGTCTTTTTGGGACATCCTATTGTATATGTTCCTGCTTCCATATTCTGAAAAAATGGAATATTTTTCATTCATTCGTTCAGTACAGGATTAAGAAAGTTTCATCTTTATTGACTTTTGTCACAGTTTTGATCTTGGCTGTGATGACATGAAAGCTACTAAAATATGAGTACACTATCTTCATCAAAATGAAACTCTCCTAGGAAAGGTTGTAGCTGAAAATGTTCAATCTTCTTTATTCAACTGCTTGCTCCTTCAACTGCTTGTGATTTTCCCTTCAACTCCCAGAACTTGTCAGTCCCTTCTACACTTTCCCTTTTTAATCCTTCATTAATTCTGCACATTGAGCCAGGGGCGGATCAAGGGAAGCGAGGGCCCACAGGCAAATAACTTGTGGAGGCCCACTTAAAGGCGGAGAAATCCAACATTTCCTATTTATTATAAATGGTCATGGAATTACATACAAATTCAGTATATACATTTGATACTTGCTGTTACATAACTTCAGTTCTCTTATCACTTATGATCAAATTATATTATATATATTCTATGTATAAAAAAATTCTCAAGTGGTGGAGGCCCCTAGGCAAGTGCCTTCAATGCCTAGTGCCTGGATCTGCCCCTGCATTGAGCAGTTATGCCTCATTATCTGTTTCCTATCTAATTTTCCTGAATCCTCTGTATTGTATTAACAATCGCTCTTTTCTTTCCAATCTGTTCCAGTATTTAATCCTTTCTCACTCTCGCCATCTTCCCCCATAGTCGCATTTCAGAGCTAAGATAGTTTTCTTCTTTCTTCTTCACATTCCATGTTTCAGATCCATAAAAGACATCCATTATACATACCTACATTACATTTTGCAAATCTCTTCCTTAAAAATATTGATATTTTCTTGGCATTAATCAGAGTTCTTTCAAATGCTTTTTTTCCCATCATAATTTTGCTTTTAATCTATTGTGAGCAGATCTCATCTTTAGTTTCTAGGCCATTTATGTTTTTGTTAATGTATTCATTCCCATGAATCTCCCTGCTAACATACTAAGGCATATGCTTGCATCTTGATCCCTTTTTTTTCTAAAATCAAACTATGGTAATTTCCCAAGCTCTCCTCAATTTTATTCTCAGTCCTCCTTAACCATTAGATTTCTTTCCAATATGGCATAAAAACTGACAGTTACAAGATCTTTACATAGCGTACAATTTGTATGGTTTCTCTTTGGTATTGTTTTAGTAGATACTAACTCCTCTGTAAAGTTTTTTTTTGAAAAACCTTTTATATATCGCTTATTAGCATTGATATCTGGAACTGCTTGCAGAATGTAAAGAAACACTCAGTATTCTTTCTATAAAAATCATCTCAGGGTCGATTTGAACACTTTAAAGAAAATTTTTTTTTTGGAAAAACCCTTTATATCTTGCTTATTAGCAACGGGAATATAGAAGTAGATTAAATTCAAGTTGCCGGTCATGTAATGCGTAAATTCCCTTTAGAATACAGTCTAAAATCCCAAGCTATTCTTACTACGAGTAAAATGTAGCTTGCATACTGCAAGCAGAACGACAGCACTTATTTCATATGGGCATCATATTGGGACGGTCCTAAAAAGAAAAAAAGATTAAAAATATTCTTAAAATTCGCTGCAATTTAATCGTCTGGCATCAAACCCGGGTATTTCTGGTGATACGTCCAATGCAGTACAACAGCAAATCACCACCTCTAACTATGTGTGAAAATTCAAGCAGAAATGTTTGCTTCAACTGCCCTAAAGGACATCCTACTTTTCCCATATATTCCTTATGAGAGAAATTTTAATGTGCTCTGGCATCGAACCCTGGTACAGCATGGTAATATCTAATTTTTTTCTTAAACCAAGTCTCAATATACATCTTCTAGCAAAGCAAGATTTTCCTATTATTTCGATTAATACATCAAAATAAATAATGAAAACTAACTCAATGCATTTTAAATGGGGGATATATTTACCATCTGGCTTCGAACCCGGGTCATTCTGGTAATACTTTCTATGCAGCACTAAAGAAGATCACATCCTTTAACCATGTGAGAAAATTCAAGCAGAAATATTAGGTGCAACTGCCTCAAATGACGTCCTACTTTTCCCTTATATTCCTTATGAGAGAAACTTTTATGTGCTCTGGCATTAAACCCAGGAACAGTAAGGTCTTATCTACATTTTTTTCATAAAACTATGCTTAATATACATCTTCCATATAAGCGAGAACTTCCTATCATTTTGATAAGTGCATGAAAAAAATTAATGAAAATCTACTTGTATTTCAAATGGCTGATTGTAATCTACAATGTATTTCAAATGGCTGATTTTTGCATCGACCTAGCATCGAACCCAGGATATTTTCCGTAAGAGTCATTTATGTTTTCAATAGATCATGACCATATATATATAGGCTCCCTGAGTTTCGATTTATTACCTATCCGGAAAGTATTTTTTTTTAATTCCTGAAAATCAAAGCAATGCATTTAAACGGGAAAAATTGGGACTTTGGGGCCCTCTGGAATCGAACCCATGACACTGAGGTTCAAAATCGCAATTTTTCTGGAGGTTATACGTTATGGCCAATACGTCGTAAAAATTTCAAGTAAATCACGCTTGTGGTTTAGGCTGTGAATTAGTATCCTATCTATCTATCTATCTATATAGGTATACGAGTAAAATGTAGCTTGCATACTGCAAGCAGATCGACAACACTAATTTCATATCGGCATCATATCGGGACGGACATCAAAAGAAAAAAAAAATTCAAAATATTCGTAGAATTCGCTGCAATTTAATCACCTGGCAGCGAACCCCGGTCTTCCTGGTGTACTTACTATGCAGCAAAATAGAAAATTACCATATCAAACTATGTGTGAAAATTCAAGCAAAACTATTAGGTGCAACTACCTCAAACGACGTCCTACTATTCACATACACTCCTTATTTGAGAAATTATAATGTGCTCTGGCATCGAACCCAGGAACAGCATGGTCTTATCTATTTTTTTTCTTAAACAAAGTGTTAATATACATCTTCCATCTAAGCAAGAGCTCCCTTACATATCGATAAATGCATAAAAAAATTATGAAAAGATACCCCATAGTATTATATATGGGTGATATTTTTACCGCCCGGCATCGAACCCGGGTCTTTCAGGCAATACTTTCTATGCAGCACAAAAGAAAAACACCATCTCTAACCGCGTATGCAAATTCAAGCAGAAATATTGGTTACAACTGCCTCAAATGACGTCCTACTTTTCCTTTATATTCCTTATGAGAGAAACGTTATTGTGCTCTGGCTTCGAACCCAGGAACAGTACGGTCTTATGAAAATTTTTTTCTAAAACTTATTCGTACCATACATCTTCCAGCCAAGCACGAACATCCTATCATTTCGATAAGTGCATCTAAAAAAATAATGAAAAACGGCTCCCATGTATTTTAAAGGGCAGATCTTTGCATCGTCCTAGCATCGAACCCAGGATAACTTTTGTAAAAGTCATTGATGTTTTCGAAAGTCCAAGACCATAAATATAGGCACCTTGAGTTTTACTTCTCTACCTATCCGGAAAGTATTTTTTTTTAATTCCCGAAAATCACGGCAATGCATTCAAACGGGAAAAATCGGGACTTTGGGGCCCTCTGGAATCGAACCTATGACACTGAGGATCAAAGTCTCTTTTTTCCTGGGGGTTTCACGTTATGGCCAATATGTCATAAAAATTTCAGATCAATGACGCTTGTAGTTTAGGCTGTGAATTTGTATCCTATCTATCTATATAGGTATACTAGTAAATGGGTGCTTGCAAACTGCAAGCAAAGAAAATTATGAATGGATATGTGTCTTTTTAATTATACTACTTTCTATCGTATACCTAATTTTCAAATATGAGATCGAGTTTCATCTAATAATATAATAATTATTTCGAAAGCCTTTCACGTTTAATTGAGACGGGAGTTTTGCAGTTGAGACCTTAAAGAATACGCATACGTAAAATTAAATTAAAGAAATGCGCCAAACAAATTTAAGTAATAATAAAAGTCTTCGTAAGATAAAAAGGCGAGAAATCGATAGATGATTCGTTACCTGTAGTACTCGGTTCAGTGCAAGGCATACTTCAATTGATTCCTATGCACATTAAATGGCGTCTAAAGCGGCACTATGAGCTCCGTTTCTAATTAAATAAGCAAATAGAAATTAGGCAACGTAGTTGAATAATTTTGAAGAATGTAGAAAAAGAAGTTGAATTTAAAGCCCATATGGAGATGTTGGGAAAATATTTTGCATGCGATGATAAATGCAGAAATTGTTTTTACTTACAAAAATTATCCAGCGAACACGTAGAACTACATAATCCGAAGGTCGTTCAAGGTTTTAGGACGTCCCCCTTTGGATTTCAAAGGCCTTCTACGCTTATTTGATACGGGAGATTTGGAGTTGATTCCTAATGAATGTGCATTTGTAAAATTAATTTAAGAAAATACGCCAATCAAAGCAAAGTTAGAATAAAAATCTGCATAAGATAAAAATGCGGAAAATAAATAGACGATTACCTGTGAAGTATTCAATTATATAAACAAACAAATATGCTACAGGTAACGTATCTATGTAAATAATTTTGAAAAACGTAGTAAAAGAACTTAATTCTAAAGCCCGTTTGCAGAATATGAAAAAATAATTTGAGGTGAATACAATAGAAAAGAGTAAACATAGTAAGCATACATTTTTAATCGCAGAAATTGTTTTACTTACGAAGAATCATCCAGCTGATACGTAGAAAAACGTAATCCAAAGTTCGTTCAAGGAAATCAGCGTATTTTATGAGTAGATTTTTGTTGTTTATTTTGATGAAAGTTAAATGTTCTTGATGTATATTAATATTACAAACAAAAGAATATTGAAAAATATTTCAAAAACTTCATACTTTCATCACGGCGTATGTTATTTGAACTGCAAACAAATTTGTATTCCACGTAAATAATGGTCGTAGCCAAAGTTTTTATCTTGGGAAGGGTGCAAATAAAAACAGTATTAATTTGTATTTAATTTAAGATGTTGCCGACATGGCGAAATTGGATGCAGGAAAAATGAAAATTCCTCTTTGAGGTATAATTTAGTTAAATACTCTCCACTGTACGTACATTTTTCATGCTTATGTGAATGAAAACATTTGGTTCTTCATGGACATTTATCGTTTCCCCAGCAGTATCCCATATCATTACGTAAGGTACTACGTATTAATTAAAAAAACGAAAATTTAACTTAATTTTAAATTCTGTATGGATAAGATGACAGAATAAATATATGTTATTAAAATAGAAAAGACGATACATAATAGGCATACAATTAAAAGCACAATTTTCACACACGAAAGGCAATCCAACATATACGTATAATCCTAACATCGTTCAAGGATATAATTTTATTTCCTGTGTAGATATTTGTTGTTCATTTAAATGAAAGTTACACTTTCTTGATATTCAATTATAATATGGTCCTTCAAGAAAGGCGGGCAGCAACGGGTTTGGCTGCCCGTATGAGCTTTTTGGTTACAATGTATCACAATGTATGTAGTATGAAATTGAGGCATACGTTACTTAAAGCTTCCCCTCCTAAAAGGAACATCATCTAAAGAAGCCACACTATGAGGTGGCACGCGAGACAGGACGCTGGAGCTTATCTGTCGATCTTAAGAGAAACTAAGGGCAAAATACCAAACACACCGAGTGCGGTGAGAAAGTGGTCACTGTGCTAGGACTCCAACACCAAGGTACGAATTCCGGCTAGCAAGATTTTTCTGGCTATAGAATGGTTGATTGTCTTTGTTAATAGTATTAGTTATTGAAATGGTGGTAATTGGGATCTTCCTGCTTTCATCAGAGATGTTATGAATATTGTTATTAATTATAACGCCATAAAGTAGGAATCGGAAATGGCCATTGCAAAGGAAGTTTTTAGACATAATTTAATATACGATAAATACATTGGGTTAAGTGAGAATGGAGTGAAATACTACTATACTAAACTATACCGATTTTGATGCTAATGATTCGTATTGTTTGCAGTTATATTATTTCTAAATAATATCGTTGAAACTATTAATTTACATTAATATTCTGATAGTAATATTTTAGGATGATGTAAATTTCAGTTGTACTTACTTTTACTCAGGCATAGGTAGACTTGGTCCGGTATAATACGTACTTCATCTGTAATTAATGAGTATATTTCATCGAAATTGCTTTCTTATCCCCCTTATATAGATTCAGTGTAGACTTTTCAATTTAATCCTCGAATAATCTCACTACTTACATGACTTTTCCGATTATCTTCGTTTATAAATGGTCTCGTATTTTCTACATAAACTTATGTTATCACAGTATGTATTCCCGAATAATTCATTGACCGTGCAGATATTCGCTGTCCATTTTGATGAAAGTTACATTTTTCAACCTTCAGTCATAACATATATGGAAAGAAATTTTTTTTAATTATACCACTGTCTATTGTATGCATAATTTTCAAATAAGTGAGATCGAGATTCGCCAAATAATATGATAGTAAAATAATCATTTCTAAAGCCTTTCGCGTTTATGAGATACGGGAGTCTGTAATGAATACGCATTCGTAAAATTATATTAAAGAAATACGCCAAACAAAGTAAAGTCAGAATAAAAATCTGCATAAGATAAAAATGCGGAATAAATAGACGATTACCTGTGTAGTATGTGGTTGAGTGCAAGACATTCTGCAAAATAATCCTATATTCATTAAATGCTGTCTACTACGACAATGAGCTCCGTTTCTAATTAAATAAACAAATAGACAATAGGAAACGTAATTATGTAAATAGTTTTAAAGTACGTAGAAAAAGAACTTTATTCTAAAGTCCGTTTGGAGAAGATGGGAAAATAATATTCATACAATGATACATGCAAAGATTGTTTTTACTAAGCAAGAATTATCCAGCGTAGAACAACGTAATCAGAAAGTCGTTGAAGGAAATCAGTGTATTTTATGAGTAGATTTCTGTTTTTTTTTTATTTTGATGAATGTTGAATTACGTAATATATTACGAACTAATTGTGTACTACGTATTAATTAAAGAAACGTAGAAAAAGAACTTAATTTTAAATTCTCTTTGGAAAGGATGACAGAATAATTATATGTAATTAAAATAGAAAAGAATAAACATAATAGGCATAAAATTAAAAGAACAGAAACTCACACACACGAAAAGCAATCCACCATATGCGTAAACCAACGATATCCTAACATAGTTCAATAATACCATGTATTTCCTGATTAGATATTTGTTGTTCATTTAGATGAGAGTTCAGTATATGATAAATGTATTTGGTTAAGTGAGCTATGAATTATAATATATTAATAAATTATAGTGTTCGCGAAACTAATGATTCGTAATGCTTACAGTTATGTTATTTCTAAAGATTGTCGTTAAACCTTTTAATTTACATTAATATCCCTATTTATTAATTTATATTCGTATCTATGTACTTCATTCTAGAATAATCTCACTACTTACATGACTTTTACGATTATCTTCGTTGTTAATGGTCTCGTATTCTCTACATAAACTTATGTTATCACAGCATGCATTCACGATTGATTCATTGACCGTGCAGATATCCACTGTCTATTTTAACGAAATTTACATTTTTCAGCATTCAGTAATAACATGTATCAAAAGAAAGATTTAAAATAATTAAAAATGCATCAAACCTTTATCATTGCATATGAAAATAGGATCGTAAACAAACTTGTTTTCGATTCAAACAATGGTTGTTGCCATAGATTTAATTTTCAAAATGAGGAGAAAAAAACGTAATAAATTGGCGTTCAAACTAAAATTTTGCAAATTTCCTGCCGGAATGTTAAAATCGGTCGCAAGAAAAGAAAACTTTGATCTTTCAGACGTAATAAAGACCAAGTCCCACTGCTTTACGATTACATTTTCATATTTTTATGAACGAAAGAAATTTGCTCTGCATGGCCATTTTTCGTTTTTCCCGTTTAAATACATTGAAAAATATAATCCTTTCTGGTCTCAAACCTAGGACAAAATCTGTAGATTTTCGATTTTTTCCCAACTCGACTGACAGTTATGAATCACTCTTGAAAATTTCAGCCTTCTAGCTCGGTTAGAAATGCCCAGGATTTTGTATGAATGAGTCGGATTTGCAGCTTTATATATAGTAATATATGAATGAATCCGGAGAAGCATCTATATATAATAGATACATGAATGAATCCGGAGAAGCATCTATATATAATAGATAAAATAAAAATAATGGCTGTCGGTGCCAAACTGCAAATTTACCCTAATTTCTTAAATCTATATTTCCACCGCAATGTCTTTAATGATTAAGGCAGTGTCATTAATCAGTCATTTTAGCACACGCTAAGAATGTTGTGTTGAATGAGGAGACTTTCTCTAAGAAATGTTTGAATGAATTTTACTTGTCGATATAACCTTTCAATGTATGCTCTGTCAAGTATATCGGGAATGCCTCTTAAATCAGCATGATGAAAGTTATTTGTCCTTAATGATAATTATTATTTAGTTATGTTTTTTGCACTTTCCCTTAGCTGTTCCCCGCTGTCAGTGGCTGGGTGTTGGTGGAACAAGTGGATGAAGTGTTACTGCTTTCGAGGGAATAGCCTGATGACCTGGTTCTGTGGTGCAGCACACTGCTAGTGTTCGTAAAGGTCCAGTCCGCCGCCTATGGAGAGCACCTGTGAGTACGCTACATGTCAGTAAATAATTTTGATTACAAAAAATTCCCCTGGTCTTTTATGTTAATTTATAGAACCGGAGGTAATGACATTGATATCTCATTGTAATCAGCCTTTTCAAGCCCATTGCCATCCTCTATTCAGAAAGCCTGGCATACTAACAGTGGCAAGCAAATATATTTATTATAGTGTTCTGTATGTGAAAAAACATATTAATGATTTTACAAAGAACAGTTCCATCTATTCTTATCAAAAAAGAAATAGTTTTTACCTTCATATATTGAACAGCAATTTTACATTGATACTAAAAGGACCAAGAGCAATGTCAATTCGACTTTTTAATCTCCTACCAGACATTATACGAGTAAAAAACAAAGGGAATTTCAATACCTTTAAAAATCGTGTTTTTAAATATTTGGTTTTGCATTGTTTTTATAACCTAAATGAATATGACTCCATGAACAGGGTATAATGTTGCAACTTGTAGTTCTATGCATTTATCTATAATTCTTTGTATTTATTTACTCACGTGTCCTATGATTCAATAATTTGTATTGTTTCCTTTGGACAAATAAATGAAATATGAAATATATTATGTTTCATGTATAGGATTTCATAATTTATGGTATCAAATACTTTGCTAAGGTCAAAAAATGTGCCTAAAACAAGTTCTTTATTAAAATCAAACTTAAAAAGAGATATCTGGTGGAATTCCACTTTAAATAGTGTCTGCACAAATTGCTGTGTACCTGATGATGGCATTGTGCGCCGAAACCAGTCATGTTTTTTATTTTTGTATGATGTTCAACAACAAAGCTAAGAGTAAAGCAACTGAAATTTAGAAAATCTTTGCCATACAGCACAATTTTAAAGCCTCAAAAATGTTATGTTTAGGATAACAAGTAAACTGTAATAAAGGTGTTTTTAAGATTTTTTATATTTTCCTTTAACCTTGAATTACATCTTAAATTGAGTCTTATATTTTTCATAATAGGAGTGCAATTTTCTCTTACATTAGAGGCTCTCAAGAAAGCAATGGCTTTCATTACTCCCTGCCATTGAAAGAATTAGTAGTGTTTTTCCAGCAATTAAATATTTTTTGTTGCCAAGATTTTAAAGTTTTGTTTTATATCATGTTTTCAGTGATCTCTCATCCACAAAAAAACTAAGAGGACGTTAATTCTTTATTAGATATATTTGATACTGTTTATTTGGTCAGAAATATTCTGATATAAAACACTGGTTCCTATCTGTTAGATTGTGACCGACAAGGTGGTTGCCTTGGCTTTTGAGGGGGTTTCTGGTTTTAAAAACAAAAATTATATTTAAAGGTATGTGATAAAAATAAATTATTTATGCTAATAATTATCCGGGATTTTCACAACCTATATTGATTATAAATTATGAATAACAAATAAATAATTATCTGAATTTGTCTTTAAAACTATAGAGAAGCATTTCTTCACTTATGTAAATGTCTTTGAAAGAGACCTTTGGTGGCACCACTTTTTCAATATAAAGAGATTGCTATAGAAACTAAGGATTCCTATGATAACATTCTTTGTAATTTCAAGGGAAAATTATTTTAACTGATGTAGAAAAGAGGTGGTGTCCTGTATCGGTGGTGGCTGTAAAATATTGCTAATTTTTGTTCCATTCCTTCACATTTTGTAGGAAGATTACTTCAATGATGATTTGAAGGAGGTTTTCGTCTAATCTATTAATTAAAGGCCTATTGCTTGCAAAATTCAATTCCTGTGGGATATCATGCAAAGATTTTCATTCATATGTTATGAAAAACAGATGTACTGAGAAAAATTGCATTAGTGGAAAAATCAAGGAAATTTAAGCCAATAGCAGTAAAGAATAATGTGTGAAGATTTAATATTTTAATTATCGTGGTAAAATTTTCATCTTTTGATTTGTTATTAGGCTTAAAAATGTCATCAGTCACAATTAGACTTTTATCCTTTTACTTTAAAGAGAATTACACCTGTTTGAGTACTTAGTTTTCTTATCTTCTTGATAAAATTTGTGATAAAATATTACATAAGGCAAAAGTTGTTTCCAAAGTAAAATAAGGATACATAAATTCATGATTTGTACACTTGGGCTTCCTCGAAAGTTCTCATTTTCCAAATCTTAAATTTCAAGGCTAGAGAATAGAATATGTGTCTATGTAATGCAGAACAGCAAAAGTGAACAAAAACCAAAATTTATAATTCTTATGCAATAGAAATAAGAATACTTAGTCATTCACAACATTTTTTTAGCATAGCTGATAAAGTAGTTTTCTTAAGCCTAGGAGATGTCTTTGTTTACCCACTCAAGTCATTCAGACCTCCGTGTTGATGGTTCAGGGTTGTAGATATTTGGAGATAACCATTTATATGGAATAATAGGTGAAAATATTTCATGGAACAAGTTTATGTTGGAGATGTATTCTTTTAAAAAAATGTCCTATGGCAAATACTGTATTTGGTTAGCATAATTTCGTATTTTTTTGTGTTGTACACATGAAGAATTTTATGATTGATTCAATTCAATTACCTTTGCATTGGAAAGGAACTGATAATTTGGGCTTACCGTCAGCAGTTTCAATTATTTCCACATTTCTCCATCATTGTTTTAAGATATGCTCCTTCACATCCAAATGCACTAGATATGGGAAGAGATATTATTTATTCTAAATGTATCAGATGCTTATTGTCTCATAGTTTATAATTTCGTTATAACAATGCAGGCAAGGAGCTCACATGCTGCTCAGAACTGCTATAAAACTTACTATTGCTGGGTATTTTTTTATGATTGATTCTGACTTAACATAAAATTTCTGTAGATAGCTCTGTGATAAATTAAGTTTCACCATGTTAAAAATGGGATGAGATGGATTAAGATAGAACCGTGCTTATTTTTAAATTGCTCTAAACTATCCCTATAGCTTTTTTTTAAGCATCTCAACTTATAGTTATAATGATGGTACAGCCAACTTTATCCAACAATAAGCTTCAAGTCCTTGTTTTAGATGAACATTTAATATTGTAAAAATATCTTCTAGATGAAGTATTAATATTTTGTATGACTTATATGGGCAAAATTCTTGCTTGAAATAATTAGAAGATTAAAATGTTTGTCAATAAGGTATTTAAGCAACATGACTGATTTTTTTCATTAGTGACGAAAGGTTACTTATTGTGTGAGTGATATTCTTTCCATTCCTGAAAGAATGCTACATCTTCTAGGAGTTGTCTCTGAAAGTACTCAGTGAATTTAATTCCTCATTTTTTATAATAATGATGTGGAAATTCAAAAACAAAATAAAATATACTTTAATATAAATTATAACCTATAGATGGCTATTTAGTAAATTTGGAGTGATTAAAAAAAATGAACTTTATTTCTCTTGTAGAGTTGCTTATTAGTATTCCATGAATTTAAAAACATTAATTGTAACATTTCTGTATAAATCAATATTAATTATGCAACATTAATTATTTAACTTATTAATTTGTTCAGGTTCATCAGTTCAATAATCAGTTCTTATGCCATATTTTTTTTTTTTAAAGAGTACTTAGTAATGGATCAGATAATAACTTTTAGACCAAAGAATTTCAGGCTGACATCTATTATATGAATTTGATATAAATGCTGATTCCTGTAGATTACCTTTTAATTAAAATTTCCAGTTTCTTAAGTTACTTGTGATTCAAAAGTAGTTGGAGTATCCATTTAGTCAAATATTTATATGAAGTAAATTTTAAAGGACAGAATTATGAAGTAAAGGAAATTTTAATAATAATGATTGAATTTTTAATGTGCATATTTCATAATGCTCTAAAGAGTATCTAGAAGCTTCAACTGATGTTTCAAATACTGCTATTAATGTTGGTCATTGTTTTATTTGTACACTTGGTCATTTTATCATAATGTGATATAATAAAAAATTGTGTGAAAAATTAACAAGTTTTCTCCTCATTACTACAAAATATGTTGGAATAAACTGAATGAAAATATACTATCAACAATAATGGAATGTAATATATAATTTAATGCATACATGCACAAAATAGTATTTATTGACTGAAATATTTAATATGCAGGTACTTAGTGTGCTAAACTACTACACGTGTGATAGCAGTTCACAGTCAATCAATATCAATTCCATTTTGTCCATCAGGATGGGAAGCTCTGGATAGGACACAGTTTCCTAATGGTAATGTATCATTAATATTATTGTAATAACTTACAATTTGGTTTGGTGTAAAAGCTGAAAAAAATTGTGTATCACCTCATTTCATTTGTAAGATGTAAAATCGGACTGTATCTGTGTTTGGTGGAGGTGCTTGTATATAGTTTACCTGACTTGTTTAACACATTGTACTAATTGGGCCTATTGCTACTGTTAAGATGTGAACTGTCCACGGGAGGTTTTTGGAGGGGTTTCCCTCCCGTCCTTGGGCAAATGCTGGACAGATTCTATTGTTATATCCCCCTCAACCATTGCCACCTGGTATTAATACCAACTTGCAGCATTTTAATAAATAAATAAATAAAAAGTGATTGTTAAGTATCTTATTGTTTCATACTTGCATTTAACGAGAATTTATATTTACTAGATTCTTGCAAGAATGCTTCGCAGTAATTTTGGCTGTAAAATATTCCAGATGCCATGAAGCTTGATTTTGGGAGCTTTTTGAATATCCCTTGTATGGTCATTATGTTATCTGCAAATTGAAGGAAAAGTTTGAAGGTTATCATTCATTCATGTTAGTGAAATATAACTGACCAAATTTAGGGAAAAAAGCCTCTTTTACTGCCTTATTCTAATGGGCATTATTCTATGCTACATTGAACCAATAATTATGGCAGTATTGTAGCAACTAAGTTAGCAAACACGTGTTTAACTATGGCATTGGTTAATTTGGGAATGAAACTCAAAAGTTACAATTGATAAGATAATTTGTGCTCATTCAATAAAATATGGTACTATTCACAATTGATAGTAAATTTGCAATTTATAGTATTTGAATCTTCTACTCTTTTGTTTTGCAGAGCACTGACTCAGGAGCTGAAGGAAGCTGTCAATCTCTTGTATCTCCTGGATCTTGTGTGGAAGATTTCTGTGCTTCTCCTTTCATCGAGTGCCATGGCCTTGGCCGTAGCAATTACTTTGCCACTGCACATTCTTATTAGCTTGCAACAGTTGAGGAGTCACAGATGTTCTCTAGACCTTGACAGCAAACTCTCAAAGCAGGAAACTTGAAAACTTGCATCGGTTGTTGTGCGGTGTGCCTTAAACGACCGTGGAATTGGGACGGAGGCATAAATATCCCTGAAGCTGAAGAGTACAGGAGAAGGCCTGTGTACAGAGGTCGAAGTGGTTAGAGAAAACAAAAATCAAAGTCAACCTGACTCTAAGAGATTGAAAATTTTGCCTAAGCCAAATGATGCTAGAAAAGATGTACTGAATTGCTAAAGATTTATAGTTTACCTCCAGAAATATCAGTACTGTGCCAGGCAAATTTTGTGTGGACACCATGAATTAAAAATCCTGAAAGATATCTTTGAAGTTATGGAAGTGAGTTTTATGTGAGATGATATATTTATGCTTAAAATATATTGTGTTGCTAATTATACCATTATTCCAGAGCTAATGATTGAGAAATCATGGAATGAATTTAAGTTTAGTGTATAGAATAATTTTTTATCACTGCCAAAAGCTAAACAAATGGTGGGACTGACATTTAGGTAAAAACATTCTCTATAATGCTTTGCCAAAAAAGAAGCCATTATTCTCTATTTTTTAAGAACCTTGTTATGTAAGTTAACATTATCAAATTCAGTGCATTGGCTGTTCGTAAATGTTTATGATCAAAGTTGTTTTTTTATCCATATTAACCTTGCATGTAAGATTTGGTAAAAAATTCTTTCTCAATTATTTACAGCTGCAAGTATTTCAAAATTTATAACTTGACTCTAGCACTGTCTTAAAAATCTGATGTGGCCAGCACATGACTTTCTCCATACATATTATATAAATATTTATCTACAACAGTTATTTCGAACTCTATATTCCATCTAAACTTGGAAGATGAGTGATTAATTTATATATTATTATCTTTGACGTCACTAACATTATAAATAATTTTTTTCGGGACATGATCGATGAAAAACAATAAAATTGGCCTTTCGCCCATAGAGCCAAGAGCACCCACAAAGTACATAATCAGAAACTTCCGGTTTATCAGTATTTCATGAATAACTCCTAAACAATCAATGATACAAAAATATGTTTCAAACAAAAGTTATAGTAAATTACATTTTCTAAAACGTTTATGAGTAATAGTATATACCTAAATATCATATTTATGGAGATATTTTGAAAACTGGAAATGAGCTTTGAAGAATGAAGCTCAACTTCCGGTTGCCTGATGTACTCCAAAAACTAATCAACTCTAACGACTGTAATAAAAGTATTATATATGAAATTTGCTATTGATCCGACAAATAGTTTTCATGTTAGAGCGCCCACAAAGTACATAATCATCTTCTTCCGGTTTATCAGTATTTCACGAATAACTCCTAATCAACCGGTGATACAAAAATATGTAGAATACAAATGATATAGTAAATTACATTATCTAAAACTTTTATAAGTAATACAATATACGTATACATCATATTTATGGAGATATTTTGAAAACCGGAAATGAGCTTAAATGAATAAAGCTCGACTTCCGGTTGACCGATTTACTCCAAAAACTAATCAACTCTAACGACACCAACCAAAGTACTATATCTGAAATTTGGTGTTGATACAACGAATGGTTTTTATGTTAGAGTGCCCACAAAGTACATAACAGCTACTTCCGGTTTATCGGTACTTCACGAATAACTCCTAATCAACAGGTGATACAAAAATATGTTAAATACAAAAATTATAGAAAATTACATAATCTAAGACTTTTATCATTAATACAATATACGTAAATATCATATTTATGGAGATATTTTGAAAACCAGAAATGAGCTTTGATGAATGGAGATGAATGGTCTGTGCTTGTGGGCGCTCTAACGTGAAAACTATTGGTTGTATCAATACCAAACTTCATATATAGTACTGTGGTGTGTCCTGTCAGAGTTGATTAGTTTTTGGAGTAAATCGGTTGACCGGAAGTCGAGCTTCATTCATTAAAGCTCATTTCCGGTTTTCAAAATATCTCCATAAATATGACGTGTATTGTATTACATATAAAAGTTTTATAAAATGTAATTTACTATAACTTTTGTATTTAACATATTTTTGTATCACTGATTGTGTAGGAGTTATTCATGAAATACCGATAAACCGGAAGTAGCTGTTATGTACTTTGTGGGCGCTCTAACATAAAAACCATTCGTTGTATCACCACAAAATTACAGATATAGTACTTTGGTTTATGTCGTTAGAGTTGATTAGTTTTTGGAGTACATCAGGCAACCGGAAGTTGAGCTTCATTCTTCAAAGCTCATTTCCAGTTTTCAAAATATCTCCATTAATATGATATTTAGGTATATACTATTATTTATAAAAGTTTTATAAAATGTAATTTACTATAACTTTTGTATGAAACATATTTTTCTATCACTGATTGTGTAGGAGTTATTCATGAAATACTGATAAACCAGAAGTTGCTGATTATGTACACTCCTGGCCAAAATTAACGCAGCACCTCCCTAGCGATCCTTACGGCCGGTGCTGCGTTAATTTTGGCCAGGACTGTACTTTGTGGGCGCTCTGGGCTCTATGGGCGAAAGGCCAATTTCATCGTTTTTCATCGTTCATGTCCCGAAAAACATTATTTATAATATTTTTGGCATCAAAGATAATAATATATCAATTAATCACTCATCTTCCAAGTTTAGATGGAATATAGAGTTCGAAATTACTGTCGTAGATAAATTTTTATATAATATGTATGGAGAAAGTCATGTGCTGGCCACATCAGATTTTTATGTTACATTTTACTAAAGTAATTATATTACATTATAGTATTTTTAATTTTCCATCAGGATTTTTCTGGTTTGTGTATTTTTATGTCACAAAGTTATTCCTTCTTTCTCATAAAAAAATTAAATGAACTAACGAAGGATATTAAATGGGTTAGTGTTCATCCAATCCCTCTAAATGTATTCATCTTCAGTTCATACGGTTCTTCAATTACTTATCCAATCCAGCTCCTTTTACGAATTTTTTGATTTTAAATTCACTCAGCAAAGAAGCTGTCCCATAGTGACCTCTCCTCAGATTTTCATTTGCAGATTTTATCTATAATTCTTAAGCTTTTGCATAACAGGATACTCGAATTGGGTTCCTTATTACTCCAGGTGGCAGTTGTCATCAAACATCTCGCCATAATCACGCAAGAAGAGAGCTATTAATCCATAGGATTGGCTTAATCCTCATTGGAAGAGGCAAACAAGGATGCTCCATATCTATCCCTCTCTCCCATGAACTTCTTCTTCCCCCTTGGACAACTTCCTTGAGCCCCAGAGAGGCACATAAATGAGTTTCCCCCTTTCTCACACGCCTCGGGTGCTACGACCGAGGGCCCCTTGGGAGGACCCCCACTTGGGGAGGACACCCATTTGGGGAGGAGCAGCCTCTGGACAAGAAGATGGTTGCGAAGATAGGGGAAGATGGAGGCGCAATACACGATTGTGTATCTATTATCTAAATAAATAAAATGAAAATAATTACCACAGGAATTTAATGCAACAAATTACTGTGGAAAATAGTTTCATTGTTATTAATATAAATGGCCTTCCACAAAGTTAGGTCTTAAAACATTTAGTTTTGATGATCTATTAGTAAACCATTGAACTTGTGATTGAAAATGCCTAGCATTTTTTACTTCCTCCAAAGTATGTTATTATAGTTCGGTAATTGTTACTTCACCTTACCAATGATGGAACATAATGAACAATAGTTCTGATTATGAAAGAGCAAAGGATTACGAAGAAGATTGTGGTTTAGAATTATTCTGAGAACAAATGATGATTGAGAGTAAATTATAACTTTGCCCATGAAAGTGTGCTTCTTAACCAAAAGTGTAAATGGTGACTGGGACTCGAACCCAGATCTCTCTCGGACAGGTATTCTAACCTAAGGAAACCAAAAAGAATACCCGCCCGTTCTCTTTCTCTGATTTCAGTGGTGCAGATGTGCCGGTCAAAGGTCCTGAATTGTTTAGTTTCAGACAGATACCTAATTTCTTACCTACTCTGATCTGCCCTAATTACTTATTTCTCAGTCATGATACATGTATATGGAACCGTGAGGGAAAGGAATACCGTTCGCTATAAAGAAAAATCTTATGTAGCCAGCACATGACTTTCTCCATATATAAGTGTAAATATTTATCTACAACAGTATTTTCGAACTCTATATTCAATCTAAACTTGGAAGATGAGTGATTAATTTATATATTATTTTCTTTTACGTCACAGACATTATAAATAATGTTTTTCGGGGCATGATCGATGAAAAACGATGAAATTGGCCTTTCGCCCATAGAGCCCAGAGCGCCCACAAAGTACATAATCAGCAACATCCGGTTTATCTGTATTTCATGAATAACTCCTAAACAATCAGTGATACAAAAATATGTTTCATACAAAAGTTATAGTAAATTACATTTTTAAAAACATTTATAAATAATAGTATATACCTAAATATCATATTTATGGAGATATTTTGAAAACCGGAAATGAGCTTTGAAGAATGAAGCTCAACTTCCGGTTGCCTGATGTACTCCAAAAACTAATCAACTCTAACGACTGTAATAAAAGTACTATATATGAAATTTGCTATTGATCCGACAAATAGTTTTCATGTTAGAGCGCCCACAAAGTAAATAATCATCTTCTTCCGGTTTATCAGTATTTCACGAATAACTCCTAATCAACCGGTGATACAAAAATATGTAGAATACAAATGATATAGTAAATTACATTATCTAAAACTTTTATAAGTAATACAATATACGTATACATCATATTTATGGA
Organism: Sympetrum striolatum; assembly: GCA_947579665.1. Taxonomy (NCBI): domain Eukaryota; kingdom Metazoa; phylum Arthropoda; class Insecta; order Odonata; family Libellulidae; genus Sympetrum; species Sympetrum striolatum. The sequence goes on from OX388345.1 coordinate 86,382,448, forward strand.
GATATTTTGAAAACCGGAAATGAGCTTAAATGAATAAAGCTCGACTTCCGGTTGACCGATTTACTCCAAAAACTAATCAACTCTGACAGCACACACCACAGTACTATATATGAAGTTTGGTATTGATACAACTAATAGTTTTCACGTTAGAGCGCCCACTATCACACACACACATACACACTCACACACACACACACACATACACACAGACATCATTCCGAAAACGGTCAAAACGTGTTCTAGGGACCCAAAAACATGTATTTCCGTTGAAATCTCGAAGTCGATTTTTTTCATGAAAACAATACTTTCTTTATACTTCGTATATGGAGAAAGTAATAAAATTAACAAAGGGGAAGACATGTCAATAGGAAAATAATAGGGGGGTTTAGGCTGAAATGAGAGAAGTGACAAGCGATGGTGCTTCTTTGGAAACTCAAAATAGTGAAGTGGCAACGTTGTTCGGGGGGAGGTAAGGGGTGAAATTGAGTAGAGATAAAATAAGTTAAACATCTTGCCCTTGATGATAAATCTGCAGAACAAGTTAATTATTTCTCAACCAACGCCAAGAAGTCTCATTGCGAAAACAAATTCTACAATTAATTTTATATCCGGTAAATGGGTAAATTGTTAGTAAATGGGCCTGAATCTATTCCTGAGTACTTTGAAGGTGATATAATCAGCAGATAACTTGAATTCTTTAAACGTTTTTATAATTTCGGATAATTCAAGGTGGAATAAATTTAAATCTCTCCAAAAAATTTTAAAACGTTTTTCAGGGCTGCTGCTTACCACCTGAAGATTATTGAAAGAGCTTTAAGCCCAGCTACTGGGCTAGGGGGGGGGGGCAAGCTACCTGTTAAAATGAAAAATGCCTAGCTTACAGGGGTTAGTTTATTCATGCCCGCTTCTTACTACAAATATGTCAAATCTTTTAAAAACTAAATGTATTGAAAACTAAAGGAGTTGACCGCTTCTATGGCAAACTCATTAGCACTAGGACGGCAGTTTCGGCCTACCTAGAAGGACGGGAGGTGGTCACTTGACCACCTACTTTTAAAATTCGTAATTAAATACTTTTATGATTTTCAAGGACCTGAATATTGCATAACTTCTAAGTTTGACCATTACACAAATGCTGATTAGGTATTTTACCTCGTATTTTGTTTAAATTTTAATTAATTAAACAAAATGTTGACCGATGTTCTAAATCTGCAGAATTTCATATTCTAGAATATTTTATCTATTCATACTGGACCAATGAAACTTATCTTTTCGGAATAAGTGGAAAAAAGTCCGAATTGTTAATAAAAGTCACTCACGTCACGCCAAGATTGTTATGCCATCTGACGGAAACCATATAAAACCACTCATTCGTGCTTCGGAAAAAACCATAGAGCTTACTGGAGGGGGCATAAGCTCTCAGGGGTGAAGCCAGGCGTAACGGTATCCTTGCACATTTAGACATATTGTGCAGCCCAGCTTCGTGGATTTGCCATAAGCCTACGTGTTAAGAAAATATCAAGTTCTCCTGAAATCAGTGGTTACAGAGGTCATATAAAGGTACGTAAATACATAATACTGTGTGTATTTTTCTGAAAATTATTGTCTATATCTGAAAACATGCCGTCAGGTAGATAAATGCTATGTTACCTTTGCATTCGTAGATGGTTTGCTGCTCGTCTTACGGGTGCAGTAATCGCACAGATAGAAGAATAACTGGTCTTACCTTCCACCGGTAAGTTAAAAAAATGCATAAAATTGTCATATCAATGCAATATTGCATGAAATGGACGCTACACCTGATAAATATTGAATTTGTTGCCTAGAACGTTGCATGTGTTTCGGGTGCATTATAAAGTGAGTAGTTGATAATAATGTCAACCGCAGTAATTATGTTATTTTATCAAATTTACTAGCATGTTCAGCTAATTTGTTATGAGAGTATAATATTACCGGTAGGAAATAATGCGACTGAAATGTTTGCCTTACCACACACCTTTAGGATGGCTTGCAGGGTGTTATGCGGAACCAAGAATGGTGTTACACAATTTCACAGCTATAATCTTATAGAAGCTATGATGAGTAAGATGTGTGGAATAGTATTTATTTCAACTAGAGGGGAAGAACTTAGGAAAATGTGGCCTTCACGTGCCTTTATGCTTTGCCATCATCGGTACTCAATGCTTAAAACGGAGAGAAAGAAAGTTTGACGAGGGATTAGTTATCGTAAGTTTGTGAATCACGTTCTTGGTACAGAAATATTTGCAGGGAAGTGTGTTCATTTTGTAATATATAATATCAACTTTAGCTGGTCAATTAACCGTTAACGAACCTAGTTTTGATATGAATAAGGCGAGAATAGCGTAGGTGCTCATTACTTCTCGATTTAAGTTTATTAATATCCCGTGTAGTAAGTTATCAGTGAAGTGAATTAGTCATTTTAAATTCCAAACGATGATATCATTTTAAGGTGATACCTTGGGGTCATTATTTCATTGATGTTCCTAGAATATCTACTTGAAGGGAAAGAAAGTGGTTTTGGTAATAAATTGTCATATCTTGATATCTTTCCCTAAGCTATGGCAACATTTTTTTGCATTTTATATTTCCAAAACTTATGCTTATCTATTAGGGAATATGTTGTTTTTTCTTTACAAGTACCTATTATTTGTCACGCAACCTTTCTTTTTTCCTTTTTCAGGATGTCCTTGCAAGTTTGCTGTGCCTTTTATTAAGACATTTCCCGTAATCATTTGCCATTTACTTTCCTGTGATCAAGCATAAGGAATGGCAGTTACTGACTGGAACAGTTGTGAATTGCTTTATACTGTTTGCAGATCGGTTTTGCATTTTTGACCTCACTCATGCATTGTATATGTTTACATTTGATATTGACCGGCTAAATAAAGAGAATTTTGTACTAGAACAATCTTAAAATGGAATTGTATCGTAAATTAATGTTTTTGTAATTTGCAATTGTAATAAATGTTTTTGCTTGAAATTTTTTATCATTCGCCAACAAAATGTTTCGCCCTTCTTGTGAAGTTAAATTTAGAGGCACGCATTTTGTTGAGTTCACTCTAGTACAAACGTGCATTACGTGAGGTAGAACGGCTCTTTTCCCAAGGTTTGATAGTTAAAATGGAGTAATATAAGTAGAAAATATAGTCATAGGGTGATTCGGTATTGTGCCATCGATAAAATTATTTTATCTTGGGATTTTAGTTAATATTTATATCGTACAGTAGCAGTTCTCGGCGAGTTTAACGGTGACAAATTACGTTCGTAGAAGAAACTATCGTTGCATAGAAATCTCTCCAATCCATCTTTAATTTCAGGAATACGGTTCAGAAATTTGAAATTAATGTAATTTTGAATTGACAGCTGTTATTTTGCCAGTAATATTGAGTCATTATGTTTGACAAAACACCTAATTGTCCGTTGATAATCCTGTTCCTGCGGGACACAACGGCTATAATCCAATACGAATTAATTAATTTTGGGATGTATTACTAGTTGATTTCATCGCACCATCCAAGAAAAATCCCCAAAGGCATTATTTTAAGAGTAAAGATCAAAAATTTATCGTTGCCCCGTAAGAATTTGTTATACCTGGGCTTCACAATATGGCTAAATGCGCAATTATGCCACGCCCCCATGGCTTCACTCCCCGTCATTGCGGAGCATAGGGAGCGCCCTCTCCAGTAAGCTCTATGGAAAAAACCTCCATCAAATACGATGGCGGAAGAATTTTTAGAATTTCGTCGTGAAAATTTCCAATCAGGGGTTTTTGTCAATGCCAAATCGTTCTATAACATTTAAAAATTAATAAAAAATTTTTAGCAGGGTTGCCAACATATTAGTTTAATCCTTATAAAATGTTCTTCCAATGTTTTTCTCAGGTAAATCTCAAACTGATATCTCAAGTTTACATTCAATCACCTTTCTTGAACAATTAGAATTAATGTCAAGGGTACTAACTTTATAAATCAGGGCTGCCAATCGTAAGAACGGATCTCTAAATAGAGAGTTATGCGTTCGCAGAATAAATAACTGAAGGGATATTTTGAGCACAGATGTGTTTCATGTGATTTGTCGAAACTCTTGGGGATCCCGAATAAGTTTATAAACTATAAAGAAGCAGGGTTACTAACATTTTCGGCTGTAAAGTGAAGGCAGCGATCAGACCTTCATGGAAAACCTAGCAATTAATCATGCATTTATCGAGAATGGCCTTTTCTTACTCATATCTCATTCTGTGCTTATCCACTCTGGTGCTAGTTTTATTACGTTGATTTTTATTTTAGACTTACCTTAATACTTACATCATTCTTAAAATGTTATTTCCTTCCATCATTTGCTAGTTTACAATAAATCCAAGTCATTATAGTAACACTTCATCATCTTCACAATGTAAGGTTTGAAATCATAATAAAGCTTCGCTGTTGTTCTTACAAATTAATATCTATTCCTTATTAAGTAATGGATTAAAATTTTTAAGATATATGTTAAGAGAGAATATCACTCTATGTATCCAAGAGTACATAATTTTTTACCACAGATCCTGCACATTGCCACTTTTACTGTATATTTACCTACATTTTAGGCACAAATTACTGGATTTGTTATAACATCCAGGTGAGATCTGACACTTTCTTCTTTTCTGCGGTCTTATTAACGCACTTGCTTCCCCTGATGAAATTCCCGACATTGCAAAGGAACATGAGGGAGGTGGCTATATTATTATTATTATACACTGGCACTCCTTGCAGCCGAATGAGTTGAATATTTCCGGCACATGCTATCCATTATATCTACTCCTACTTTGTTGCAGTTGTAAATCAAAACTGTATCCGGCTCTATTATTATTATTAGGGGTCTTTATTAGGCGAGATTGAGGATTGAGACTAAAAAGTCTCCTCTTCCATCTAACCTGTAAAGTAAAGCTCTATCTATAATAAGATTCGAATAATTTCTAATACAAGTCTTTGAATTTACTCCTTCTGGCTGAGTTTACGCCCAGTTGTTTCTTTGTATGGAACCCAGCTATTTATTGAGGCCAGGTCCAATATGTTAAAAAATACATGCACTGGCCATCTCCTTGTAGCCGAATGAGTTGAATATTTCCGGCACATGCTATCCATTATATCTACTCTTACTTTGTTGCAGTTGTAAAACAAAACTGTATCCGGTTTGTTTTTCTGAGTCAGAAATCATCACATCCTGATGCATTGTACTGATTAAAAGCAAGTTTTTATATTTTTTGCTTGGTAATTGGTCAAGCTATGGCCTAGTCTGTTTTTATAAACTCTAGTTGAGTAGATTTCATCGCTGTGATGAACCGAAGGAGGTGATTCTCTTCTATTTTTTCTTATCGTTCCAACCAGTGAGATTTTGTTTTTTTTTAGTTTTTCAGCGAGGCTGATTGAAGAGAAGTAATTGTTGCATGTTCTGTTGATACCGGAGTTTTTGAACGGCTCTGCCAACCATAGCACAACATATTCTCCAAGAGACTGCCTTGATACCCTAGCATTATCTTTCCCACAGTAAGGAAATGCATTTAAGCAATATTTAGACTTCACGTCTGCTAATACACGTACAGTACTTGATCCCAAACTTATCTGACTTATTCGGCATGTATTGGATGAATGGGCATCGGCACTTCGTAGGATATAATTGTTCATCCGCCGTAACACTCTCGTCATGGTTGTAGCAGGTTCGGGAGTTAGTTATAAATGTATTCCAAGGCTCAGAACCCAAAGCAAATTTTTCTTCTCTCAGAGCTTGACTCCGAGTTTCTCTGTGGTCAAACCGTCATTGTTTCATTATGCTTACGAATCGATCCTTATTCTTAGTGCTGGAGAATATTTTAGATCCCTATGAGTAGATACGAAAAGTCTATCCTAGCGCGTTTCAAGGTTATTCTACTAAAAACAATGTTTAAAGGCAATTCCCGCGCTCCCTCGTGCGTCACCGCTTGCCCCGCCGCTTACCCCCGCCCGCTAGTACTTTCCCCGCCGCATTTTTAGAGAGAGTTATAAAAATGTTCACACTTCTTTAAGAATTAATTATCAATTAATTAACTTAAATGCTAGAATTGCTTATTTAAGAATTGCATGTTTCCAAAATATTCTTTTTTATTTCCTTGTCGCAATCTTTAATTTACCTTTTTATAAAATTTCATCAAAAGTTTTCCATAAATTTATTCCTATCAGCTTGAAATATTATTTACTAGGGCAAGTAATGCTTACATAGGTTTTAACGGAAACTTTTTATTTAGTTGAAAATATTTTAAATACATACTATTTTTTCCATCCTACAACTCACCACTTTCAGATTCACAAAAAATTGTTAATTTATCTAATCTGTTTAAAATATTTTTTGCTATTTCACAAGAGTACGCTGACTTATTGGTATGAATTTTAGAATACTTGAAAGTAATTTTGCATTTTATCAATCAGCTAGGTTATGAAAAACGAGAAAAAATTCTGAATTACTAGAGATAGTACGCTCATTTTATGTTGATAATTTGTGAACAGTTCTTCTGAATTATTTAACTCATTTTTAAAAATTCACGCAAGTGCAAAGATGATGGATCTCGGGCTCTTATAGATAAACTTATTCACCGATAGAAATGATTAAGTGGAATAAGGGATTCTCTTTTGAAATAATCTTTCAACACGCACGCACTCCTAGAATCCGATGATTATGCAGTACTTGTAACTTCTGCTGACCAAAGACGATATCAAATGCTCTCCTCGAAACAAAATCTCATGAAAATGATGTAAAAGAATACCTTATAATGAGCTGGTGAGAAAAATTTACCTAGGGGATGAGTTAGAGTAAGGAAACTAGGGGTAGCATTTATACTTCCCCTAACGCGTTGAAATTATGCTTGAATAGGAAGAAACGTTTGTAATGAAGCGGTAGTGGGGGTAAATAATTTAAATAGAACTAAATGAGGGGAACTTTCTCATTTACTCCTACGCTTCGTCATTGAAGACTTGGTGTGACTTTGCTTCATTCTTCCGTTTCAAGGTTTTGGAGTTATTCTTCCTGTTTGGAATTATTTCCTCTAAGAAGAAATACAGTGAAGTATTAACAGTTTAAACAGAAATCTGAGTAAGTATCAGTATATATACTTTTGAGTTATTCCCTAGTATTATTTTTTAACAATTTTTTCAGAACTTTTAGGATTGAGTACAGTCAGTTGAACCCTCAAGTAGGCGGTGACCATTCGATCGTTGAGTTTGACAGGGCTATAAAGTGTCGACTGAAAACCTACTGGGTATTGAGTGAAGCGCATAAAGACCTTATATCATTTCTAAATTATACTTCCGATCTTTTAATTCCGAGGATAAGGGATGAGCTAAGTAATTCTGCCCTTAAAATTAATATTGTGGTTACCTGTGGTAAGGCAAACTTTGAGAGGAGAAACGTTAGGGTTTGGCTAGCCGATGATGTTGGGGAAATTTTAGAAAGTTTATTTGGAAAATTACTTAAGGAAAAATACAAGAAGCAGGTGAAGGGATTAGGGTGGACGCTGAGTAAAATCAGGGTTTAGAACTCCGAATTAATCGTTACACTCCGTTACGCGGATCAACCTTTATTGAGTTCCCACCCAAGATCGCGAGCAGAAAATCTGTTGCAAATGTTAGGAATGACGATCAGTTTTGTTTTAAATACGCGGTTTGGGGAAAGAACATACATAAAGACCCTCAACGAGTCTACAAATATAATACGGAGGAATTCGACATTGGGTACGCTTGAGATTGTATTGAATACCCAGTCAAACTCTCCGATATCCCTAAACTCGAGCGAACAAATAAAATTTCTATTAACGTTTTCGGGCTAGACGATAAAAAACAATGTCTATCCAATAAAAATTGTAAATACCGAGCTCGCAGATCATCGTGACCTATTATATATTACAAATGACAACACGGCTCATTATTGCTGGATTAAAAACTTTGAGAGTCTAATCCATCCTCAGATAACAAAAATGTCGTAGAGTTTACATTTGCAAACGATGCTTCATGCAATATCATGACGAAAAAAATTAGAGACGCATACAGCGAACTGTAATAGTAAACAACCCGCGAGAATTGAGCTTCCTATCGAGGGGGATAAGATATTAAAATTTACTGAACTCGGGCATTCATTTCCAGTTCCTTATGTAATATATGCAGACTTTGAATGTATTCTCCAAGGTATCAGCACTTGTAAATCTTTACCTAACGCATCCTACACGCACCCTAACCAGAAACACGAACCATTCAGCTTTTGCTATGTTCTCATAACGCCCAATGGATGTGAGACACCACAGCTTTACCGAGGTCCCAATACCGCACAGGTCTTTATGCAGATAATGAAAGAGGAAGCAGAGAGAGTATTCAAGTTGTATAAAAACGTTGTACCAATGGAATCGCTTAGCCCGGAATAAGAGGCAAATTTTAAGAATGCGTTGTCTTGTCATATTTGTAGTAAAGAGTTGAAGTCAGATGCTGTTAGAGATCACAATCACTTGACAGGTAAGTATCGAGGGCCAGCAAATTCTTTTTGCAAGTACAAAATGCCAAATTTTCTACCTGTGTTTATTCATAATCTTTCATCGTATGATGGTCATTTCTTGGTTCGGGAGTTAGACTATGATGATAAAAAAATTAATGTGATTCCGAACACCGAGGAAAAGTCTATTTCATTCGCAAAGTCAATCGAAAATAATTTCACCATTAGAATTCTTGACACATGTCGATTCATGCCAGCGTCATTAGCTCCACTGGTAACAAATTTAAAAACATTTAAATATACTATCGAGGTATTCGGTGATAAAAAGAACCTAGGCCCACGTAAGGGGGGCTACCCATATGATTACACAAACTCAATCGAGAAACTTGAGGAAACATCACTTCCGTAGAAAGGAAATTTCTACAAAAGATTCCCACACATTTTTTGCATGTTAGTAGTTTTTCTCAGACACATGCTTGTCCGCTAATCTGTTGTAAATCAAATCTGTGTTCGCATATTTTAATATCGTAACAAAGAGCAGCTCAATAAATATATTTGAATGATTTTCTTTTTGAATTTAGTAACCCTGCTTCGTGAAGTTGTTAGGCTGGATGTAGGTTAAGAATGGTTTATTAATAACAAAAAGTTATAATATCATTTGTAGGACCCAAGTTTAACAAGATTCAAAAACATAATTTTAAATTATACTTTTACAGGTTGGTGACAGTGATAAGGATTAATTTTACAATAATGCAAATATTACTAATCGTATGTCATAGTCGAAAACTGATAAACTGGAAGTTTCATAAAAAAAATCGAAAAATTATTTATGCGCTATATTTTGACTTTTTTTCGAAAGGAATGAAATTAATTTTCATTATCTTCCTACGGCATTTGAAACATAGAGTGATTTTGTTATTAAAAATCAATATAATAAACCCTTTTACATACTCCAAAAGTTTGAAACTGTTAGGTTACTTATAAATAGAAAAATATCAAATTTAATGCAATATTGGAATATGAATGTTTAAACATTTCTTTAATTATTATAAATAGAAAAAGATATTTGGTTAAAAAAGTTAACATTTATTTTTTAACCCGCCTTCCTAGGTAAAGTAGACTTTTGCTAAATATAGTATAAGTATGATACTGAATTATATCTCAACTTATGGTAATGTTACAGTTTACTTAGGGATATTTTTATTTTTCAGTTTAAAAGAGTTCACATTTTTCTGGCGATGCAGCATTAATGTCAATGTTTAATAACGAAAGTACCAATTTTCCTCGAGAGATGGCATTAGCGGCGAAGATTGTAAAAGCAAAAGTTCCAATTTTCCTCAAGAGAAGACATTAGTGGCGAAGTTTATAAACAAAAGTTCCAATTTTCCTCAAGAGATGGCCTTAGTGGCGAAGTTTGTAAACAAAACTTCCAATTTCCCTCAAGAGATGGCATTAGTGTCGAAGTTTATAAACAAAAGTTCCGACTTTCCTCAAGAGATGGCATTAGTGTCGAATTTTATAAACAAAACTTCCAATTTTCCTCAAGAGATGGCATTAGTGTCGAAGTGTATTATATAGTACATTTAATGTTTCGAATGTCAATTCAATTATGGCTATCGATCTCGGTATGGACAATACACGGAGATCGTGACAATTTAACTTTATTTGAGATTTGACAATAGAAAAAACAGACATAAAGATTCCTTCGGTAGAAAGAGGAGATATAATAATTCTAATATATTAATAATCGCTTCTTGTCTGGCAATGGCCAGGTGGGTGCAAACCTCCCTTATGAAAAACATTTCAGTGACTTAGTAATATTTTGAATCACTTCCCGTTAACGCGGAAACGTATAACCAGGCAAGTAGACAGAATTCATGGATGTATTTCATATACGCAGTTCACTGTTCCCCTAATCATCCAGAGTTCGATACCAGAGCGCTATTTACATTTTTCTATGCATTGCAAATGGGATAAAGGAAACGCATTTTAGGACCTTTCCAGGTCATTAAACATAATCATATCTTGTAAAAAGGTTCTGGGTTGGACATCTGGTGGGCTTACTTAATAAAATATGTAATGAATGCCGGATATTTCACATATTTCTATGAAGCATTACTTAAAAGACAGAAACCGGCATGTGAAAGGCAGTCATGAACACGCAAATTTACAAATGCAATGCACCGATCTACCAAATGACTTTGGTTCGAATTCATTTGATAACGTACATGCATTTAAAGGGGAATACAGAGTTTCCTTCGAGGACTTTCCCGATATATCGGCTAAAATTTTAGAAACCGTCAGAGGACTTTTCAAAGTCCATTAGTTTAAGAAATTAGTGGGTGCAGGCAGAATTATTTCATTCATCAACATGCTTGCGGAATGGAAGGAAAATTTTTACTATTTTACTCGTATAAAAGATGCAGCCACGCATGACCTTTTGCAAGGTCGTATGTATAATTTGACTGGACTAGTTAGTTACTATTCAGAATTTTGATTTATATTTACCTCATCATGAAGTAATTTTTCATTTTTAAAGACAGCTGTTCATGAGTGCTATGATGATAGCTGTACGTTATACATGATAGTTATTATGAAATTTAAAAATCCCTCTTAAACTAGGTGTAAATCTATCGATATTCAATCTGATTGAATTCATGCATGATCTGATACCTCGATCGAGTCTATTGCTGGAGGGACGAGGACGCCAGCAGATAGTAATAATAGATCCAGTCTGTATTATTTTAATTATCGATCAGTCGCGTCTCATGCTGAATGGATAAGAGTAAATGATCGATCAGAAACTGATGTTTATGCAAATGCTTATTACAATGGTAAGTTTAGAAGCGTAACTTACATTTTCTTTTTCGTCACAATTATGATTATTTCCACCCGTATAATTGCATTGAAAAGCGTTTGAATTAAATTTTTTTAGTTATTGATAGATGGAATATCATCGCAGTGACAAGGAGCAATCTTTATTTCGTCCGAAAGCAAATTATTTTTGATAGATAATTGATTGGTTAAATTTCACTTTGAAATTTTTCCGGCATAAGTGTAATACTATTGGAAGAGTATCCCTAAGACTCTTTCATCGTACCATTTTCTTCAATCAAAAGTATTAACTAATGACAATTCTAGCATTCTATTTTATCTTGTCTTTGTCATCGTTCATATGTTTTGATTGCAATTACATTACTGTGTATTATTGGGGTAGATGATATTACAATGCCTTTAAGCAAAGCTGCAATTCTCTATGTTGCTTCTTGCTGATATCATCTTGTCGTTGGTACAGATAGTTTTCCCTCGTATATAAATTTGCTTGTGTTAGACGTTTACTTAAGTAGATTCTCTTTCCAATGCAGATAATTACTGCTTCAATTTCAGTTTTTTTCTGCTTATTACTTTCTGATTCATAACATGGGTTTAGAAAAGGCAGATGTACATTATCTGCTGCTTTTCAACTCAGAAAGAATTACTATCACCAGTTTACCCAAGGACTCGTTTTTGGTTTATCAAAAGCCTGTAACTGTATCGATCACAGAGTTGTCTTCTCTAAACTTGAAAGCTTTGGACTTTAGAGTTATTCAGTGAATTTACCAATACCGAAAAATATCCTCCATCTTCAAGCCCTCTTTCCATTATGACTCCAGTATATCAAACTGTCTTTCTTTTACCTTTCTTGGCATTCATATCTCTGTAACTATAGGCTTGACCCACCGTATAGATTCTGTGATGGAGAAAGACTACTGGTATTTTTATATTGACTAAATTTCTCCTATTGTCTCTACTAAAACCTTGGATTTTTATTTATGCTAAAATACAATCTCAATTATCTTATATTATTATCTTCTGTGGTAATCTTAGCTAATCTAGCAAAGATTTTTCTCCGAAGAAACAAACAACCAAAGTCATTTGTGATGCTTCGTATTGCATAGGTTGGATGCCTTGTCTGCAATTGGATTTTAATTCAGTTATGATGCTTACCCTACCTTCAATTTTATCCTGAACTGTGGACTTCTTGTAAAATATTCCTCTTATTTAGTTCCTTCTAATTCTTCGTACCACCATCAAAATGCAGTAAAAATGACATCTATTAGACAATGACAAGATGAATTTTATCTTATTAAAAGATTAAAAATACATACTACCTTAAAATGATCCTCATCATACAGCCTCAGTAATTTTTAATTAATCATCAGAAATTATTATGACTACCACAGCTCTAACTGCTTTCAGAAGTAATTTAAAACAATATTTAACGAAGTACTCCTAATATTGTTATCATGATTTCCTAAATGGTCCATTTCTATGTGGAAATTGATAATGCACTATCAAACTCTGTTTTACATAAACTTATGTCATATTGTTGTGGTATTGGAATACCTATATTTCTTTTTAATGTAAGGAGTAAATTGATTAACCTTTAAGACACTGGCGTAATGTGTATGTTTTACTTGTTTCATAGAATTTATTTTGTGGCTATGAGGAATAAATGACTTTATTATTTGTAAGTCTATTCTTCCTTGAGATACTTCCTGGGAGCACGACTTTCTCGTGCAAAATTACCTTACCCAATTTCCTTGAAATTTATTTTTATTATCATATACTCAAAGTAGCAGTTTATTAAATCTTATAACGTAATTATTGGATGCTGTGATCTCATTTTTCCCAAAATTCTTTATGAAACTCTCTCTGTAGCATTTTGACGTTGTTTCTGATGAGTGCTACTTGTCTGCTTCAAGTCTTGTTTCTTCTGAGTAACAGCTGGCGCGGACAGTTTGAACTAAGAAGAGTAAATTGAAGAAAACAAACATTCTCTGATCAGAAAACTTTCATTAGCCAAGATTCAAACCTGCGACCTTGGTGTTGAAGCAAAAGCACTACAAGGCTGACCACTTGGCCAGGCCACAAAGGCTGGAATAATTCTCCATGTAAGTTTTTACTTTCTCCATATACGAAGTATAGAGAAAGAAATTTGACTTCGAGATTTCAACGGAAAAACATGTTTTGGGGTCCCTAGAACACGTTTTGACCATTTTCGGAATGATGTCTGTGTGTGTGTGTCTGTGTGTGTCTGTATGTGTGTGTGTGTTTGTGGGCGCTCTAACGTGAAAACTATTGGTCGTATCAATACCAAACTTATACATATATAGTACTGTAGTGTGTGCTGTCAGAGTTGATCAGTTTTTGGAGTAAATCGGTTAACCGGAAGTCGAGCTTCATTCATTAAAGCTAATTTCTGGTTTTCAAAATATCTCCATAAATATGATAAATACGTGCATTGTATTACTTATAAAAGTTTTAGATAGTGTAATTCACTATAACTTTTGTATTTAACATATTTTTGCATCACCGGTTGATTAGGAGTTATTCGTGAAATACCGATAAACCGGAAGTAGTTGTTATGTACTTTGTGGGTGCTCTAACATGAAAACCATTCGTTGTATCAACACCAAATTTCATATATAGTGTTTTGGTTAGTTTGTTTAGAGTTGATTAGTTTTTGGAATAAATCGGTTAACCGGAAGTCGAGCTTCATTCTTCAAAGATCATTTCCGGTTTTCAAAATATCTCCATAAATATGATATTTAGGTATATACTTATATTTATAAAAGTTTTATAAAATATAATTTACTATAAATTTTGCCTGAAACATATTTTTGTATAACAGTTTGTTTAGGAGTTATTCATGAAATACTGATAAACCGGAAGTTGCTAACTATGTACGCTATGTACTTTGTGGGCGATCTGGGCTCTATGGGCGAGAGGCGAATTTCATTGTTTTTCATCGATCATGTCCTGAAAAACATTATCTATAATGTTTGTGACGTGAAGGATAATAATATATATCTATATTAATCACTCATCTTCCAAGTTTAAATGGAATATAGAATTCGAAATTACTGTCGTAGATAAATATTTACATCTTATATATGTAGAAAGTCATGTGCTGGCTAAATCAGATTTTTTAAATACAAAGGGTGTGGAGCATTACGAATACCTATCTAAAGGTGAGACAGCCAGCACGGAGCACTACCTGGGAGTAATGAGATGCCTTAGAGAGAGAATCATACGAAAACATCCCGAACTTTGGAGGAGCGGCGAGTGGATTTTTCACCGGCACCGGCTGATTCGTCTCTCAGAACTCGTGAGTCTTTAGCCAAAAGCAAGACCACCTTGCTTCCCCACTTGCCCTATTCACTAGACCTAGCTCCATTTGACTTTTTATTGTTCCCCAGGCTAAAAACCCCACTCAAAGAAAAGATATTTTCCACCATTCCAGAAATAGAGAAGAATTCGACAGAGGAGCTTGTGAGCATCCCCAAAGAAGCGTTGCAGGACTGCTACTAAAAGTGGAAACACCTTTGGGATGAGTGTATACATTGGGGTGGAGAGTACTTTAAAGGGGACCTTTTATGAGTATGAGTAGTATGATTTATTATGAGTGGTAGTGATTGGTTTAGAATCAGTTTCAAATGGGATTTGAACTCCACCCAAGCAAATGACTCTGAGAACTTTGTTTAAGTTCAGCTTTCAGAAGGCAATGCTTATTTCATATTTCCATCTCTTCTTATTAAATTTTGCATAATCGAATATTTATTGTATTATAATCCAAGGGATTCTTAAATTCTTCTATATCATTGGGTGAAATTTAGTTTTCATTGTCTAAAATTTGTTGATAGGGAGTATCAGGGAAGCCTATGGACAGTATTTAGTCCTTTGGTGAATATTTATTTTGGTATTTATTTTTCATCAACTGATATGCTGAAGCGTGACTTTGTGGAATGGAATAGACATTTCAAAGTACAGAAAAACTTGGTATCTTCCACAGAGATTTATTTAAACACAACTGGTCGTGTTTAAATAAACCTCTGTGGAAGATACCAATTTTTTTCATTTTTTGAAATGTTCTCATGCATTTTTAAATATGATGTAATCTTTTAACTGCAACGAACGACATTAAAAAATGAGGGTTTCCTACTAAATGAACCTTTATAACTTGTTTATATTCTGACCAATCAAACATGATTTATACTTCAGTTTAACAATAAATGTTATTATATAAATGTTTTGTAGTCGTCAATACTCAAGGGCTCCAGAATTTATGTGAAGGTGGAAAATGTTGGGTCTCCTCGTAACTAATAGAGAGGAATCTGTTTCCAACTTTCAGACACTGCCCTTTTCAAAATGTAATACCTTACCATACCTTACTATTCAATGAAACAGTTCCAGAAATCGCTGGTATAGCATTCCCTGGGACCTCAGATAAGAGCCAACCTCATCTCTTGGCCATATGGTGTAGCCAAGCCCTGTATTTCAAAGCCCCTCAATCTTACGCAGCAAAGGCTATGCCATTCGATTTGTTCGTGGGGAGTGGGGAGTTGTACATTCATAATGGAATACAAATGTGCCTATTCAAGGAGAATTCCATTAAAAGATAATCATGTTTAAAACAATACAATTTACTGTAACAGCAATTATCAAAAGTATATATATTTTTGGAGAAGTTTTAAAATGAAACAAATCATTATGAATTAATGTATGTGAAATAAAGTTTGTTATTATATGTAAGAAGAATCCTAAACTGAGCATTAATTTCTGGAAATGTATGAAACCAGAGGAAAATGTCATAGCAGTATTTATTCTTTTGTGTAAATATGAAATATATTTGTACATTTTATGAAAATGAGAATGATGCAAGTTGATAGAATTTAATATTTGTGTTCTTATATGTTTGAAATAAGCAATGAGTCAAAAATACCTCGCAACAGTATCAACTTATTATTACCATAGAAACTTCATCAATTCAAAGATCAGATTTGCCTTGTTTCCCATTTCTTCATCATGAAAATAGTATCCAAGCAGATTTTGAGTAAATTATTTATCCTTGTATTTTTCATCATATAGAACTTAACTTTACTTAAGCGTTTATGGATTTTGCCTAGATTTGAATTTGTGGCAGAGTTTTGGAATCTGTGACACAGTTATAAGTTTGGCCTTCCAGATTTATGTAGATAGTAGCGTTAGTACAACACACTAAATCCAATTAAAGTGAATTAAATTCTTGACGAGGTTATTAATACAATGCCCCCTACAAAACCCATCTAATATTATTTGAAAATCCTTTTATTGTCCATATTTTGTAAGCTTTGTTGAATGGGATTAAGTAACACAATCTTGCAGCTAATTTATCTTGGATTGATCAGCAGTGTGATCTAAGGAAAGATTTGATAAGAATATAGGAATTCAGTCATTGTCATCTGCTGAGCATTCCTCAATTGAGTTTATACTGTGGTTGTGGTGGTTGGGTTTATGGTGGCTTGGTAGGTTTGAAGACTCGGTCATATTTACCTTATAGCCATAATTTCTCTAGAAACATTTCAGGTGATGGAATCTGAAAACCTGTTTATCTGGACAAAGACTGTATGCGCACAACAGGTGAGAATTATAAATTACCAATTATTTATAAAGCATATTAGCAAAATAGTTCAATATAAAAAGAAAAATGACTTGTTGATTTGAATATTTTGATGGAAAATTACATATTGAACTGGCACAAACTAATCAAACTTAAGGCAAGCAGTTATGTAAAATTCCATACAACATAGAACTAATCGAACTGGAAACACAAGAGAAAATCAGTTAAACCAGGGCATGGACAAATATTTTAAGTAGACTTGGTTCCTGGGGACTCAATCTTTGCTAATTCAAATCAATTTTTATATATTAACTAGTTCATATAAAGATGCATTCCACCTGAATAAAGTCTGTCAATGGAATGTCAACAGAATAAATATCTTAAGCATAAAATTATAAAAAAAATACTTTTAGTTAATGGCTCAGAGCTCATCATGTTAAATAAGCAATATAAATAGTGATGAAGATAGAAAAAAAGTAAAAAAATAACAAATTTTGTAAAAGTGAATATGCAGAGAGTTAAATCAGAACTACTGTGCGAAAGTAATGGATGATCTAAAGAAAGCAAAATATTTGCTCTATAAGAGATCAGACATAAGTGAAAATAAAATTTAAAATACAAATAATCATAATTCATGTCTAAGTTAACATGGTTCAGTTAGTACAACAAATAACTTTATTAAAATTGGGAATGTGGTCAAACTACAGAATGTGTTTACTCTCAATTCGAATTTTTTTCAAATTGTTAACACAGCTCTTTATTTCAACTTTCTAAGACAGTACATAATAAAATACCGTCAGGTAATTTATGAAATTTTAAATTGTTGGATTTATTATACAGTGAACAAACAGTAAAATTATTGTACATGTTAAAGTAAATTTGTAACTACTTAGATCTAATTATACATCACTTACAGAGTGTTGTAAGTTTGTTGTTGTATATCTGCTATGTTATAAATTATTTCCAAGGATATCTTGTTTAATATCTTCCATTGCAAGTGTAGATTTATATTGTCATATCTGAAAACTACACTCAATATTTGGTGTCTCAAATCATAGCTAACTTTACTTAAGCATTTATGGATTTTGCCTCGATTTGAATTTGTGGCAGAGTTTTGGAATCTGTGACAGAGTTATAAGTTTGGCCTCCCAGATTTATGTAGATAGTAGTGTTAGTACAACACATTAATCCAATCGAAGTGAATTAAATTCATGACAAGGTTATTAATCTTAATTACTCTGCCCCCAACAAAACCCAGCCAATATTATTTGAAAATCTTTTTACTGTCCATATTTTGTAAACTTTGTTGGATGGGATTCCTTTAAGTATTCCTTAAGGATTTCACATTTGTGAAACAGATAAATACCATAGATATTTCACTTCCTCCTAAAAATACCCTTTTACACCAAAAGGTTCTGCAATAATGAATCTTATATGTGGTATTCATAAAATTAAAATTTGATTTTATTCTATTCATTAAATTACTGCCGAGTCTTCAGTGAGTATGCAACATGAAACATCAGTTTGAAGATTGAATAACTATTATTAGCATAAAATTCAATCAAATCATAAATAAAGAGCTGAGGCAATCTGAAGTATATTGTATAGCTTCTCAATTTAATTTAGCTATGATAATGTCTTGCTTACAAATAATAATACTTAAGGATCAAGAATACTGTCTCATAGAGAACACAAACAAAGTTCGATCAATGGAAGTTTATTTTGTAAATTCATTTTACATAAAGTTTCTCCTCAATTCTATGTGGATGATTAGAACTAATACACAGTGCAGATGTTAAAGAATAGAGATTCAATTGAAAACAAATCTTCTTATTGGTTCAACATAATTATAAACTGCAACCAAGGCGCCTTTCCGCTCAAATGCATTTGAAGCTCCTCATAAACCTCTAAAATATTGTAATAATGAATTAGAATGAAAGTTATAATTTACTGCCTTCTCGATTTTCAATTCGTTCAATTTTCTTTCATTTAACCTCTGCTTTTTGCTTCTTATCAATAGTTTGGATTTATGCCTGCAAAGACGTCTGTTCCCCAATGATGCGGCCATGATGAGTGTTGGTGTCACGGTAAAAAACACAGTTGAGGAAAGCAACGGGAGACCACCTCGACTACTTATCCCATGTCATGATGCACGACCATAATAATATTGGCACTGGCAAAGGGACTCAGCCTTCTAGGATGAGTGTCCTGCCCGGCAGTGATGGGAGTAATGCCATCTCGGTCGTTATTCCACGAAACCCTTACACAACAAAAGAAGAGAGAAGATTGAAACGAGGGTGGGGACATGGATTGTTAGGACAGTGCTCAGAAAAGGGAAGTTGGAAAATGTTAAGTTAGAAATGAAAAGGTCCAACATAAATGTACTAAGGTTATGGGAAGTGCGGTGGAAAGACGAGGGAGACTTCTGGATCGATGATGATAGAGTCATTTTCAGTCCGGGATATACTAGCCAGAGGGGAGTAGCTGTACTGTTGGAAAGGAAAGTGTGAATATCCGTGATAGCCACCGAGCTAATAAGCGATTGCATTATGTCGATAGAAGTAAAGTCTGAACTCGTAAACACGGTTATTGTTCAAGTATACTTGCCCACTAGTAATTACAGTGAAGATGATGTAGACATGGTTTATGAACAAATAGAAGAGGTTATCAGAAAGGTTAAAGACAATAAGAATCTTGTTGTTATGGGAGACTGGAGCGCGGTAGTTGGGCAAGGTAAAGACGGGGAAGAGGTGAGAGAATTCGGTTTAGGGAAAAGGAACGACAGAGGACAGAAACTGATAGACTTTTGCAAGAAAATTAATCTCTGCATCACAAACACACTCTTTCAGCACCACAACAGAGGTACACATGCATTTTGGTAAGAAAGAGGTTTAGAAATAGTGTTAAAAACTCGAAAAATTTCGGATCATAACCTAGTCATGATGAAAACCGAGCTTAAGTTTAAAAAGATCATTCAACCAAAACGTACACCAAAATGGAATTTAGAAGCTCTTAGGGGTGCGAAGTCTAAAGAATTTCAAGAGTCAGTCAGCAAGGCTCTTGATTGTAAGGGAAGGGAACTAACCACTGGAGAGGAATGGGATAAGTTTTAAATTTGTGTCACGGATTGTGCTGAAAGGGTTGGGAGGGTTTAACAAACTAAAATTAGAAAACTATTGGTAACTGTAGAAATGTTAAATAAAATGTAGGTAAGAAGGAAATGGAAAAGAGTCAACACCAACCATTGGTGCAGAATTTACAGAGAACTTAACAATGAACTAATAAGGGGAAAAAATAAAGACTAGGGAAGTTGAAGAAGACAATGTTGGACCTGGGTTACTTGATAGTGAAATAGAATGGGCATTGAGGGATATGAAAGGGAATAAAGCAACAGGGGTTGACGAAATCCTAATGAAGTTCCTTTAGAACCTGGGGGATAAGGCCAAGAAATGTTTTTATGATTTAATTAGGAAAATTTATGATGAAGGGCAGTGGCCAGAGGATTTTACCAAAACTATCTTGATTCCTTTGCAGAAAAAGAACAAGGCTACAGAATGTCAGGATTTTCGTACTATTCGCCTAATCTCTCACATGACAAAAGTACTTCTAAGGGTTTTGAATAGACGGGTATATTAATTAATTTTCAGTTTATAATTATATCCTGTATTTTCCATGTATTATTTTTTCATCAAATGATTTTTAATAAGGCTGAATTAGTTCTGCCACTGAAGAAACTATATGAAATCATGGAAAAGTTTAGCTCTGGTTTTTTCGTTGATAGTCATTCTTTATTATAAAGAATAAAAATCTGACCCATATACCAAGGATATTCAAGTTAATTTATCCTGAAAAATATAAGTCAATCTTCACTTAATACCAGTTATGTTGGCTATTTTGTATACATATAAACTGTAAAATTATCTAAGGGGTCATTAAATAATTAATTCAGCCTTACTGTTCAAATTTGTTTTCTTACAATCCAATTTAGTAAAAAGAGCTACACAATTAAACTTTGAAAAAATTTATTTGTAACAGCTGGTACGCCTGCTTCGTGATGTTAGTTGGCTTGAAATAGGTTTAGAAATGTTCATTGATATCAAATAGCTTATAGTATAATTGAAAGTAGATTTTTACTTTTCCACAAAGGTTTTTATTCAGAAACTACCAGTATTGGTACATTACCATCGTCAGGTTCACACACAACTGAATCATCAAACAGCCGAGGCATACATTGTAATTTGAGTGATGACAGATAAAATACAATGTAGAAGTTGGAAATAGACATACATACGAGTACAATGACAACCAATCAGGAGGTAGAAAGGGGAGTGGAAGGGGAAATTTAAAGATGACTAACGGATTGGGGAGAGGGCGGAATCTAAGATGGGGGAGGGAGAATGAAAAAGATACTCCTTAATATGGGAACAATGGGGATAGGAGAGGTGACATTTAATTTCAAACTGTTCTAGGGCATTGAGTCGAGGACTTTTACTGTGAAAGTGAAGGATTTCTGGAGAAAAATCACTTGAGTGACTGTTTTCGAAAAGGTGTTTAGCAAAGTGGGAGGAGGGAGATATATGGAGGAAAGCTCTATGGTGTTCTTGTGTTCTGACATTAAAATTGCGGGTTGTCATCCCAATGTAAATTCCATCACATTCCTTACAATTTAGTTTATTTACTCCCGGTCTGTCTAGAGCTTTGAATTTATCTTTTGATTTGGCCAGTCATTTCATTAGCGTGTTATTATTTTTATATTCTGGAATCACATTATATTTTTAGCAGATTATAAGATATGGAGCCTTTAAATGAGAGCGCTACACGTTGAGGGGTTTCTATATCAGTTACAGAGGCAAGGGGAAAAATTCGTCTGGTAATGAGGTTCTTCTCTTTCCTTGAAAGCAATTTGTCAATTAAACAGGTAAGATATCCATTGGTACTGGCTATTTATATTTTTAATATATAGCTTTAATAGTATTTAGTTCACGGGAATAGTTAATGGGGGAAAGGGGTATCTGAAGCAATCAATTGATAAGGCTATGGAAAGAGGCTAATTTATGAGAGTAATGATGATGTGGTGATAATAAGTAGTTGGTGTAATAAGTAATAGTGGTGATTAATTTATTGCCCAATCAGTGAATTGGGTGTTAACCATTATTCTTTTAAATATCTTTTTAGATTTATTACCATTATTCTAATACACTAAAAGCAAAGAGAAATATGCTCTCAGATGCCTTTTGACATGTTTACTAATTAAACTTGATTAGTTTAATTTTAGCCAAATAAATTTACTCTACTTGTTACTCTATGCTTTCCTGTCAGAGGCTGAATATGATATATTCAGTTGGCCGAGGCCAGAAATAAAGAACTTGCATCTGGTTTCTTCTATCATAGGTTAACCAGGGTCTTAATCAAAAGGTATAGAAAAAAAGGACACCTACAAATGCAGTGGAGTGGAGCATATGATTATTTTAAAACTTAGTGGAGTAGTAGCAACACTGTCCAGATGGAATGATTTGAAAATTTATAGGCAAATTAGAAAAGTATGGCTCCTTAACCCTCCAAGGACGAGAATTATTTTTTCTTAAAAATTACCCTAATTTTAGTATATTGGTATTCAGATTACCTAAATTAACAACAGAAAATTGTTTAAAAAAAGTTAACAATAATAGGTTCGTTGCAAATGCCCGTTCCCATATGGGCACGTCAGTCCTTCCCACTACTACTAATACGCGCACCATGATGAAATTTAAAAAAAGCATTTCATTGCAAAAAATCTTATTTATTTCAAAAAATATTGTATGAAATGGTTTTTCTTGGAAGATATAAGTATTTATTTTATAATTATTTTGTTAAGCACTTTGTAAAACATTTAACACAGAGCCCAACATCGCACTTATTACGCATTGTTCTCCCACGACTCTCGCACTCTTCATAAGCGCAGCGTTTTCCCTTGTTCTGCGGTATGTCACCAATTACACCGATTAATTGATCATACCATAACTCTTGCGTGGAGCCAGTTTTTGACGTGGAAGCCTTGCTGAGTCGTCCACCGGGTGGTTTTTATTCCGTCTTGTACCGAGTAAAGTACACCTGAGCAATCTTCCGTCTAAACTCTAATTTTGTCCTTGTATCTGAGGATTTCCTTTTATTATTATTATTATTCGATTGTCTGAGTTGCAAATAATTTATATAAATCATATATTACCAATATGCAGTGAATTTACATGAATTTGGTCAGTTCCACCCATATGCTTACTATACTGGGATATGAAGTAGGGTTATGGAAGCTGAATAATTTTCTTTTGTTTCCTATAAAATCTTTTAGCTTTCATCAACGGCGTAACTCCATACGCTGTTGAAGCTGCCACAATTACCAAATTGTCCAGCCATTTAGTGATTCCTATTCCTTCGCATGTAGAAATAGCTTTGATGCTCTTTCCACTCTCCTCCTTTTTTAGATCATTTTTTGGTGGTAGCGGACAATCTTTAGGAATCCGGTTCTTTCTGTTTCGCCCAGTTCCATTGTAGCCACATCCTTTCAAATGTGGCAATAAATTCTTTCGTATAAATTATATATTGAGCTAAATATATTAATGCTATTATATTATTTCACATTACACTTCAAATTATAATAACCGAATCTTATCGATTTACCTCTACTACAGCTTGCCAGTAAAATTGTCAACCAATCTTTCCTCATCTTCATCAGCCAATACTTCGCTCATTTTCTCCTGTTGGAGAAATGAAGAAATCGGTAACATCTACCTCACTCTCTTCATCCTCGTCAAGGATTCGGAGAGCCTCCTTCAGTGAAGTCGACTCATGAAAAATTACGTTTTTCCTGAATAGAAACTATAACACCTCTAATGATATCATTTTTATGTGAAGCTAATAAAATTTGAAAGGATTTGTATATCTAGTACAGTAATCATTTGCTAATATATGTTGTTGCCGCTTCTACTATATAAATTTAGGTTTTCCGAGATTTAGTTCATAAATATGCATAATAATTGCCATAGTCTTCTTGTCACAACTTAAAACTAAAATAATTCTTAACTTAATTGCACTAAAAATAATATATTATGTCGCAAAATATTCTTTTATATACTATATATAGCTTTCCTCGACAGCCATCGGCAAGGAAATCGTGTAGTAGTGGGAAGGCCTGACGTGCCCATATGGGAATGCAGCAATAAACAACGTTATAACAACAATAAATAATTAGAACATCATACTAAAGGTATACAAGCAAAATACTACTTTAAATTAAAAACAGTAAAACTTATAAAAATTAGTTGCCAGAAGGATCCATCTCAAAATTTCCCTGTTTTTCGAAAAATTACAAGAAATATTTCCTTTGACTTAAATGCACCAAAACTCAAATGAAACTAAGCTTTGGACCCTCTTAGCTCTCAAAATATCGTTTACTGACCATTTTATGACACTCAAGATATTGTTTAGCTACCAAGAGAACCCAGCTGCAGTCCGTTCCCATATGGGAACGTCAGTCCTTTAAGGGTTAAATCAAATTTGACTATTAAGAGTGACTGGTTATTTCACAAATTTATGTGGATCATAATGGATCAGATCATCACACAATGTTAATCATGGTAAAAATTAGTGAGTCTTGAAGCTGCATGGGATGATCTATGTCATCATCACAGACAGCATGACTTGAATATGAAGACAAATCATAGATTTGCTGAGATAGTTTTTTTCCACAATTTCAATGAAAATGCTTTAGAAATTTCATTGTAGAGAAAATTTCTTGGAAATCCTTTGATATTTGGAGTGTTAATATTTTATAAATTTATGATTCAGTCTCACAACTTGGTCAGAATTAGAATATAATGAATTCTTGAATTAATTAACAAGCAAATAAAAATCCAGCCTTCTAGTATTAACTAAAATAAATTAACAAATAAATATAATTTCAAACCTCTTTGTATATTCTCTTCCAATACCAATGCTTCTCAACTTTTTTTTTATGGTGACCCTTTTAAGATCTCTAAATAGTGATCATGGTCCCCCTTTCTCATCCGCCTTAATTGATTAGCAAAACAAAAAATGAATGGCTTCACTAAATATATTTTAGAACTTAAAAGTAATGATATTCTTCATTGAGTGTATATGATGATTGAGCTTGCATCTGTTTAGCAAGTGTTCTGCAAGGGTACCGCCATAAAGCCAATGCGACTCTCTTGTGGGTCGGGAATGAGTGTCCTATAAAATACAAACCTCATTAGTCATCAAAAGAAACCCTTTACTTTGATTTCTCAGTATGCAGCTAATCTGCTGAAAAATGTTTTGAATCTTTATTTTATCCCCTTTCCCAATGAGTTGTAGTCCAATTTTGTTAATTTAATAGTATAATGTATCTATGTAAAATCTATAGAGTTTTGTTTAAGGAGAGGCCATTTTGTTCTTACTTTGTCTTCAAAGTGGAAAATTAGTAATAATTTTATTTCCTTCTCTTTATTTCTATATTCTACTTACACTCTAGGTAATACAGTCCAATTAATATCAGTGAAAAAATAGAAATGATAATAAAACATTTCTGATTAACTGAATCAGTTCAGGATTTAATTCCTGAAATTTCATATTTAGATAAATATTATTTTGATCCACATATAAAAATAAAATAAAAATTTTTGCACTTTCACCAAATTTGGAGACTATAAATTGGCTTTTTCGGCCATCCTCAGCTGCTTATACAGGAAATGGAGCACATATTTATTGGCAGTAAAGGTAGGGGGAGGGGTTTAAAATTAGAGGGGGAGAGGGATGTTATGGGGTGGGGCTGAGGAGAAATATGGATGTAGTTGTCTGGGGATGCTGCTGTAGATTGTGACCCCTCTGAACAGACTGATCGACGAAACAGCAATACAAGGAATCTCAAATTACACTAAATTACCCCTAAAATGAAAAACACTGCTGAAACTGCGACATTCTCCTCCTTTCCAATGGAGAGTACACACTTGTGTCAACTGAAACAGGCACTGAAATGGACCAGCAGCGACAGGCACAGACTTACACAGCTGTACCCACAATATGTGGCACTATCTAATACCAGAATTTTTCATTCTCCTGCTCTGTGTTTTTAGAGGAATAAATAAGATCGGGAGATTTTTGAGTGTACCTCGTATGAGTTACACTTGACATTTAGATGTGATTAATCCAGAGTTTCCCAAACTTTTTCTGCCATGGAAAACTTTGCAAACCTGGGAAGTTAAATGGAACACTAAGCAAACCTGGAAGGTTAATGGAACACTAAGCTTATATTTAGGTTAGGTAATTCTACTTGTAAAATTAGGAAAACCATTTAATTATAACAAATTATTTATTTGTTAATTATTTTAAATTATAAAACTATAATATTGTAATAAAAACTTAAAATATTAATCAATAAAGCATTTTATGTCTTTTATTCTCCAATTCTCCATTGACACTCCAAATTGTTGCGGAACACCAGTTTTCCGCGGAACATAGTTTGGGAAACTCTGTTCTAATCAATACCATTAATAGTACCAATATAAATCTTTTTCCACTTAAACAATGAATGAGAATCCTCATCTTTTTACTAGAAGGGTGAAAAAAACCCTTTATATTGATTAGAGTAATTGATCATTAGTTTCCCTGGATCTCCATTCCCTTTAAGGTAGGGCAAAATATGTTCATACTTTTCTTGGAGGCCAACCAAATAGACCTGACTAAGCCCTTATTGGGAAACATTATAGAAGGAGATAAGTGAAAATGGTTGCAGAATGCAATATACACTACAACCATTATCAGTGATGGCAGGTAATTGAGTAAAAGTACTGGATTACCAATAACAATTACATTTTGGGTATTTTTACTTGTAATCGTTCCTTTCAGAAAAAAGTAATTTTTACTTGCAATCTACTCCTCATTCACCTTGAGTAATCGTTACATTTAAGTAATCGTTACTTTTCAAAAACAATGCAATACATCGAGCTATTGCTGATAAACTTCATTTCCTGTGATTGTAGACATGTATTGGTGTTCTGTGGTAGACACTGTAGTTGGTTTGCCTGTAACGCAAGTACAGGTTCCCTGCTGTATTATCCGTTGTCATCCGTTTTCATCCTGTTCATCTTGCTCTGATACCTCGTGGGAACTACCAAGAAGTAATTACGAGTTTAAACTACGAGTATAATTATAATTACGAGCATGGAAAACAAAGCTAGGTAATTTCAGTTTCCATACCTGAGCAATTTTTTTTTAATTGGACAGCAGTTGTTCGGTGATGAATATGTCTGTACGCTGCAAACAGTGCGTTGGTAAGTAAATTCTTAAGTCAGCGTGAAGCACTTTTGGTGGTGTTATTTTTTCATTTAACAAACTCCAATCCTTCCTTTCCTTAGTTCACCAATATTTGCATAAACTTTACTTTAAATCATAGAAAGAGTAATGTAATAGGAACCATGTTTAATGATTATTCAATATGCATAACAACTTACTCTTATTTTAATGCTTACTTTCTCTTAAGCTTGTCCTTGTAATTCATTCAGATTTTATACCATCTAAACAAAGTTTGTCTTATCTGATGATTTTAAAGGCAATGAATAGTTAACTTTCCTGCACATTGTCATTACCATTGAAATCAATGAGGCAAGGCTTGTGAACAATGAGTTCCAGTGATCTATTAGTAGTTTATGTAATGGTTTAGTAATTAAATATTTTATAAAGAAATAAAATATTCATCACCATTTCAAATCAATGCATCAGATTTTATTACAATATCTAGTGATAAAGGCAGAGCCTTAAAAAGTTTGGGCATAATATACAATGAGGGTCATATTGTAGATTGATAAAGATACTATCAAATGGTAGCAAAAACTTGTTTAAAAAATTTGATCAACAAATTCAAAGTTTAGTTGAAATTATAATTTAAAGAATGGTTATTTATATAAAAGTATACTTATGCATATTTTCACGTAACAGTTTGCTGTTGAGTTACTGTAGAGGGCTGACAGATATTCTAATAGTATAATATTATTCAGAGACTTTATTCATGTAATATTTGCTTGAAAGCAAAACAAATTGTTTTGAGTATGCATGGTCATGGAGTTTGATAAGGAATCTACAATATAGCTTAATAGAATCTACAATACAATAAAGCATGGAATTTGATATATGTATATTTGTCCTAAATTCATAATAACTAAGGAGACCAACCATCCTCCTTAAGGGAGAATGAAATTCTGTCCTCCCTGGAAAATTCTCCTCCTAGAAGTCTTCCAATTTGATATGTAAAAACTAGTTTGTTAATCTTTAAATATTTAATAATAAATATTTCCCATTTTGACAAAAAACTGCTTATTTAATTTTGTGTCGGCAGAAATTCCGTTGCTCCACAGTGGAAATAATACTTCTCAAAAATGCAACATTTAGCAGCAGCTATAACCAAGCACTTGCCCACCAAAGAACAAAAGCAATCATTGGATGCATCTGCATCTAGTTGTAAAATAACAAGTTGTTTTTTAAACGTCATGTTCATAATAATAATAATAATGCCATCTTATTTCGTGGGAATATTTTAAACTTTGAAGGCCACTCTAACAATTCATCCCTAATTAATCAATTGATAATTAGTTAATTAATTAATTATTAATTATTAACTATTTTATAATTTTTTAAAACTTTTTTCCTTTATTAATAAACAGAAAACACTCACACAACATACACAGACAACCACTCCCCAACTGGAGAAATCCGATTAGCAGGGATTTTAACCCGGGACTGTGAGGTTGGAGTGTTAACAGGAACGGATCTAGAGAAAAATTTCGGGGGGGGTCCGATCAAAAAATTTTAAAATAAAAAACATTTCGGCTTTCACAAAACGTGACGTTAGAATTGTGTTAGACAAATTCGAATATTTTCGCTAGTGATTGCTTATTAAATTTTTTGTTTATTTGCGTTATTTGAGTTTCATTTTCGAAAAATAGGCAGAAGTGATATTTCGGGGGGGGGTCCCCCAAGGACCACCCCCCTGGATCCGTCCCTGAGCGTTAACATGCTAACAACTCCACAACCACGGCCAGTGAAACTGAAAAGCAGTTGGCTAAAATGGAGAGAGCATTTGCATAATATGAAAATAATTTCACAATCAAATTTTACTTAGTATGGATTGTTTGTGTACAACCAAAGAGAAGCAAAATACATTCCAATTGTATTTTAGATACAAAATACAAACTACTCTCAAAAATTGTATTTGAATACTGAGTTCAAAATACTCTGAAAAATGTGTTTTGGATAAAATATACAAAAGGAATTTTAAAAAACGTGTTTAAAATACAAAATACATTATGAAAAAGTAAAAATCCCTTCATTTCTATTGAATGAAAATGCAAATTCAATTCTTTGATAAGTATTAAGCAGCTCCAGTGTTTTTACCACATATTTGCATAAAATATAGCTTATGGCTGCAATATTATGTGCAGGAAAATATTTGAAAACCATGAATAATGCAGCACATTTAATTCATTTTGATGTTTTTATTTTACCTTGATTCTATTAATAATAAAGCTTCATTTCATTCTAACAACAACAAGTTCTCAAACATTGCATTGGCAGAAAAATTATGACTGTAGCAGTTATGATGGAAACCTGCATATGAAAAAAACCTCTCCACAGGAGCACTAGATGTGAGGCTTGTCTTGTACTGAATGCACAATGTTTTAACTTATAATTCACAGTCTCAGGCGTCATCCTCATTTCCTGGAAATGTTTTAACTGTTGTAAATTTACTTTAGATTGACGAGCACTTTGATTTGTCACCAAAAACTCTCAAAATATCTATTTCATTCCTGTTTACTTCAAGGGATGAAGAATCACAATGATCACCTGCAAAAGAAAAGAAATCATAATTGAAAGAACCGATATCACTCATAGAGCAGAAGCCTTACCATAAATTTTTTTGCTACATTTACCAAATTCTGCTGCAAATGTGCTCGAAGTCCCTCTTGGTCATTAGGAAGTCACCTCAATTTAAACAAAGGATGAGTACTAGAAGCCAAAATGGCATCATTGACTTCAGAGCTAAGACTATAGTATTTCACAAACCTCTTCTCAAGGTAAAACTTGAGACCTGCCGCCAATGGAACACAATTGTGGAAAACTTATTTTTCCATCTCCTCTAACATTCCTTTACAACACCAAACAAAGAAGGCAAAAGCAAAGAAAAGAAGCATTCCTCTCCTTGAGTTTGTCAAAGCACAAGGCAATAGAGTCGTGACTACATAGTATTTGTACTTCAGTTCAGCTTCTTTAATTTGGACTTTGACCATAAGGACATCAAAAACAGCTGGTAACATATCTTTTTGCTTCAATGGTTTGGAATGGATAGAATATGTTTTAGCAGTGTCGTGATTTGTTATTAACACTCTATTACCATTATTTCTATAATAAATTTTCAATACCATTGTGTTTTTGTTTCTTAGCGCATTTTGATTTCTGTAGCCTGAGTAATATCAATGAAATAAACTAGCAAAATAGTTAAACAGAGGCAAGAAGTTGACATGACAGCTGAAAGAAGCAATTCTAGCATCTTAACCTTATGCCGTAAATTTTCCTTAAGCTCTCCTACAGTTATGGATACTGTAGTTTTTCTTCCCATAAAATAGAGCTGTGGAAGTGGTGTTTCCTTATTTCTTGGGTTGACTTATACGCTGAACATAAGCTAAAACCTGAAATTCACCTCGAAATTTTAGGGGTCGACTTATACGCCGGCATATAAGGTAAGTCTCTGTCCCAGGACAGAAAATATCATTTGAGCAGAATTTGGCCGCCCAGATGCATTCCACAAACATGTGCACTTCTCCAAGTATGTATGATGCATACAAGAAATTGATGGAGATGCCATTATTATTTTGGTAGCATCATCATCAGCATACTTTTCACATGAAATGTCAGCCATGATTTTTGTGACATTATGAAACATCATATGTATTTTGTATTTTCAAAATACTTCTTAACATTATTTTAGATACAAAGTAGAAATAACTCTTACAAAAAGTATTTTAGTACAAAATACAAAAGTATCGAAAATACGTGTTTCAAATAAAGTATTGAAAATATTACACTACAACTAAATCATTGAAAAGAACCCACAATGGTAAATTTTCATGCACCAGTACCAAATATGAGACCCTTATTCCATGGTGAGACCATTATTTAATCAGTATGTAAAAGTTACTGTGACAAAACACCTACAGAAGATTTAGAAGATGTTGCATTTGTAAAAACTTTATCAGATGTATTAAATCATAGTGAAACTAAATTGTATCCAATACTACAAAGTAATATATTTTATGTTACCAAGGGCATTCAAGTGCAAATTTTAAATTTAGAATCCATTGACATTTAAAAGCTGAAATTTTGTCAAACTATTTATACAGAATAATAAGTGAAAACAATTTAAAATCTAAAGTTGTTGCAATAACAGCTGACAATAAAAAACCGCAATATTGGAGGCCAAAGATGCAAAGGGGTGATTAATGGGTTTGTTAAGTTACAAGATTTACTCAACAAAATTTGGAAATAGTAGTTGTAATAAAATAATCAAATGCGCCATACCGATTGATGTAGAAGTGATAAAAAAAACTACAATTTGTTTGTACTTAAGTAATTTTACCATGCTTATGGTTAGTTCCAAACAAGAAGCCAATAATGGATGCAAAACACATTATTATATTGAAAAGTTAGATGCCTTGCTCTTACACCTGCTCTAGATTGTGTTCCGCACTTATTTGAGAGTTAATATTTATATTTTTTATGTTTAAACAAGTGTCTTATATTTTGGATTCATTCTTCAATAATGAAATATTGAAATATTAATGCATTTTGCCTTATTTTAAGCATCTGTTTTACAAAAGCAATTCAAAAGATTGAAGGTTAAAATATTTCAGCTACAGAGGTGATTCTTCTTTTAACCGAGTTCATCCTACACTTTAAATGTAAGTTTGAAGAAAAATTTCCTCCTTTAACTCTAAAAGAAATTCATATACTTTGTGGAAATCTGTAATCTAGATCATATTAAATAAAAATTATAAATTCCACAAAACAAATACTTTAATGTGCGACCGGTCTCGAGCTAACTGCTCATCATCTGGAACAAGATACAAATGCAACAAAATATTTAGCCGTTGGGCATAGGAGCTGTGATTGGGAGAAGGGGAGGCAGCAGGTTGACAAGAGATAATAGGGGAGAGTGATTGGTGAAAAGGTGAATGTTTGTGAGCTTATAATTGCATACATTGTGGTGCGTTATTTTAAAAATTTTCAGGTAGTTTAGTTTACGGCCTTTGTGTTCCCAATGTAGCAATGTTGGAGTAAATTTGGAGTGATGCTTGTGTTCTAATAAATGTTTGGCAAAATGTGAAGTCTCTGACTTATTGTTCAATGAGCGTGTTTTTTTGTTCAGGGCTTTAAGTTGAGGAAAGTTTGGCTGGTGTATATAGCACCTAGGTTGTTGCAACCTAATTTGTATATT
The DNA here is from genome assembly GCA_947579665.1 of Sympetrum striolatum. NCBI lineage: Eukaryota > Metazoa > Arthropoda > Insecta > Odonata > Libellulidae > Sympetrum > Sympetrum striolatum. Next base: position 86,414,892 of record OX388345.1, read on the forward strand.
CCTGATTTGAGTATAAAATTAAGCATGTCTTTGTTATTAAGCAGAGAATTCCTAAAAGTGAGTGTTGTGTAATAAGCTGGTTTTATGTTGTTTGTGGTGAGTATATTTCCTAATTTGTAACTTAAGGGACCAAGAAGAAGTCATCAAAAGTTTTGCATAAATTTATTCCTATCAGCTTGAAAATATTATTTACTAGGGCAAGTAATGCTTACATAGGTCTTAACGGACACTTTTTATTTAGTTTAAAATATTTTCAATGCTAGATTTTGCATTCTCCAACACACCACCTTCAGATTCACAAAAAAATTGTCAATTTATCTACTCTATTTAAAACATTTTTTGCTTTTTCACAAGAGTACGCTGACTTATTGGTATGAATTTTAGAATACTTGAAAGTAATTTTGCATTTTATCAATCAGCAAGGTTATGAAAAACGAGAAAAAATTCTGAATTACTAGAGATAGTACGCTCATTTTATGTTGATAATTTGTGAACAGTTCTTCCAAATTATTTAACTCATTTTTAAAAATTCACGCAAGTGCAAAGATGATGGATCTCGGTCTCTTATAGATAAACTTATTCACCGATAGAAATGATTAAGTGGAATAAGGGATTCTCTTTTGAAATAATCTTTCAACACGCACGTGCTCCTAGAATCCGCTGATTATGCAGTACTTGTAACTTCTGCTGACCAAAGACGATATCAAATGCTCTCCTCGAAACAAAATCTTATGAAAATGATGTAAAAGAATACTTTATAATGAGCTGGTGAGAAAGTTTACCTAGGGGATGAGTTAGAGTAAGGAAACAAGGGGTAGCATTTATACTCCCCCTAATGCGTTGAAATTATGCTTGAATAGGAAGAAACGTTTGTAATGAAGCGGTAATGGGGGTAAATAATTTAAATAGAAATAAATGAGGGGAACTTTCTCATTTACTCCTACGCTTCGTCATTGAAGACTTGGTGTGACTTTGCTTCATTCTTCCGTTTCAAGGTTTTGGAGTTATTCTTTCTGTTTGGAATTATTTCCTCTAAGAAGAAATACAGTAAAGTATTGACAGTTTAAACAGAAATCTGAGTAAGTATCAGTATATATACTTTTGAGTTATTCCCTAGTATTATTTTTTAACAATTTTTTCAAAACTTTTAGGATGGAGTACAGTCAGTTGAACCCTCAAGTAGGCGGTGACCATTCGATCGTTGAGATTGACAGGGCTATAAAGTGTCGACTGAAAACCTACTGGGTGGTGAGTGAAGCGCATAAAGACCTTATATAATTTCTAAATTATACTTCCGAGGATAAGAGATGAGCTAAGTAATTCTGCCCTTAAAATTAATATTGTGGTTACCTGTGGTAAGGCAAACTTTGAGAGGAAAAACGTTAGGGTTTTGCTAGCCGATGACGTTGGGGAAATTTTAGAAAGTTTATTTGGAAAATTACTTAAGGAGAAATCCATGATGCAGGTGAAGGGATTAGGGTGGGCGCTGAGTAAAATCTTGGGTTTAGAACTCCGAATTAATCGTTACACTCCGTTACGCGGATCAACCTTTATTGAGTTCCCACCCAAGATCGCAAGCAGAAAATCCGTTGTAAATGTTAGGAATGACGATCAGTTTTGTTTTAAATACGCGGTTTGGGGAAAGAACATACATAAAGACCCTCAACGAGTCTACAAATATAATACGGAGGAATTCGACATTGGATACGATTGAGATTGTATTGATTACCCAGTCAAACTCTCCGATATTCCTTAATTCGAGCGAACAAATAAAATTTCGGTAAAATTTCAATTTCTATTAACGTTTTCGGGCTAGACGATAAAAAACAATGTCTATCCAATAAAAATTGTAAATACCGAGCTCGCAGATCATCGTGACCTATTATATATTACAAATGACAACACGGCTCATTATTGCTGGATTAAAAACTTTGAGAGTCTAATCCATCCTCAGATAACAAAAATTTCGTAGAATTTACATTTGCAAACAATGCTTCATGCAATATCATGACGAAAAAAATTAGAGACGCATACAGCGAACTGTAATAGTAAAAAACCCGCGAGAATTGAGCTTCCTATCGAGGGGGATAAGATATTAAAATTTACCGAACTCGGGCATTCATTTCCAGTTCCTTATGTAATATATGCAGACTTTGAATGTATTCTCCAAGGTATCAGCACTTGTAAATCTTTACCTAACGCATCCTACACGCACGCTATTCAGAAACACGAACCATTCAGCTTTTGCTATGTTCTCATAACGACCAATGGATGTGAGACACCACAGCTTTACCGAGGTCCCAATACCGCACAGGTCTTTATGCAGAAAATGAAAGAGGAAGCAGAGAGAGTATTCAAGTTGTATAAAAACGTTGTACCAATGGAATCTCTTAGCCCGGAATAAGAGGCAAATTTTTAGAATGCGTTGTCTTGTCATATTAGTCACACGACGTAAGGGGGTCTACCCATATGATTACACAAACTCAATCGAGAAACTTGAGGAAACATCACTTCCGTAGAAAGGAAATTTCTACAAAAGATTCCCACACATTTTTTGCATGTTTGTAGTTTTTCTCAGACACATGCTTGTCCGCTAATCTGTTGTAAATCAAATCCGTGTTCGCATATTTTAATATCGTAACAAAGAGCAGCTCAATAAATATATTTGAATGATTTTCTTTTTGAATTTAATAACCCTGCTTCGTGAAGTTGTTAGGCTGGATGCAGGTTAAGAATGGTTTATTAATAACAAAAAGTTATAATATCATTTGTAGGACCCAAGTTTAACAAGATTCAAAAACATAATTTTAAATTATACTATTACAGGTTGGTGACAGTGATAAGGATTAATTTTACAATAATGCAAATATTACTAATCGTATGTCATAGTCGAAAACTGATAAACTGGAAGTTTCATAAAAAAATCGAAAAATTATTCATGCGCTATATTTGGACTTTTTTTCGAAAGGAATGAAATTAATTTTCATTATCTTCCTACGGCATTTGAAACATAGAGTGATTTCGTTATTAAAAATCAATATAATAAACCCTTTTACATACTCCAAAAGTTTGAAACTGTTGGGTTACTTATTAATAGAAAATATATCAAAGTTAATGCAATATTGGAACATGAATGTTTAAAAATTTCTTTAATTATTATAAATAGAAAAAGATATTTGGTTAAAAAAGTTAACATTTATTTTTTAACCCGCCTTCCTAGGTAAAGTAGACTTTTGCTAAATATAGTATAAGTATGATACTGAATTATATCTCAACTTATGGTAATGTTACAGTTTACTTAGGGATATTTTTATTTTTCAGTTTAAAAGAGTTCACATTTTTTTGGCGATGCAGCATTAATGTCAATGTTTAATAACGAAAGTACCAATTTTCCTCGAGAGATGGCATTAGCGGCGAAGATTGTAAAAGCAAAAGTTCCAATTTTCCTCAAGAGATGACATTAGTGGCGAAGTTTATAAACAAAAGTTCCAATTTTCCTCAAGAGATGGCATTAGTGGCGATGTTTATAAACCAAAGTTCCAATTTTCCTCAAGAGATGGCATTAGTGGCGAAGTTTATAAACAAAACTTCCAATTTTCCTCAAGAGATGGCATTAGTGTCGAAGTGTATTATATAGTACATTTAATGTTTCGAATGTCAATTCAATTATGGCTATCGATCTCGGTATGGACAATACACGGAGATCGTGACAATTTGACTTTATTTGAGATTTGACAATAGAAAAAAAAGACACAAAGATTCCTTCGGTAGAAAGAGGAGATATAATAATTCTAATATATTAATAATCGCTTCTTGTCTGGCAATGGCCAGGTGGGTGCAAACCTCCCTTATGAAAAACATTTCAGTGATTTAGTAATATTTTGAATCACTTCCCGTTAACGCGGAAACGTAAAACCAGGCAAGTAGACAGAATTCATGGATGTATTTCATATACGCAGTTCACTGTTTCCTAATCATCCAGAGTTCGATACCAGAGCGCTATTTACATTTTTCTATGCATTGCAAATGGGATAAAGGAAACATATTTTAGGACCTTTCCAGGTCATTAAACATAATCATATCTTGTAAAAAGGTTCTGGGTTGGACATCTGGTGGGCTTACTTAATAAAATATGTAATGAATGCCGGATATTTCACATATTTCTATGATGCATTTCCTAAAAGACAGAAACCGGCATGTGAAAGGCAGTCATGAACACGCAAATTTACAAATGCAATGCACCGATATACCAAATGACTTTGGCTCGAATTCATTTGATAACGTACATGCATTTAAAGGGGAATACAGAGTTTCCTTGGAGGACTTTCCCGATATATCGGCTAAAATTTTAGAAACCGTCAGAGGACTTTTCAAAGTCCATTAGTTTAAGAAAAAAGTGGGGGCAGGCAGAAATATATCATTCATCAACATGCTTGCGGAATGGAAGGAAAATTTTTACTCGTATAAAAAATGCAGCCACGCATGACCTTTTGCAAGGTCGTATGTATAATTTGACTGGAGTAGTTAGTTACTATTCAGAATTTTGATTTATATTTACCTCATCATGAAGTAATTTTTTAAGACAGCTGTTCATGAGTGCTATGATGATAGCTGTGCGTTATACATGATAGTTATTATGAAATTTAAAAATCCCTCTTAAACTACTTGTAAATCTATCGATATTCAATCTGATTGAATTCATGCATGATCTGATACCTCGATCGAGTCTATTGCTGGAGGGACGAGGACGCCAGCAGATAGTAATAATGGATCCAGTCTGTATTATTTTAATTATCGATCAGTCGCGTCTCATGCTGAATGGATAAGAGTAAATGATCGATCGATCAGAAACTGATGTTTATGCAAATGCTTATTACAATGGTAAGTTTAGAAGCGTAACTTACATTATCTTTTTCGTCACAATTATGATTATTTCCACCCGTATAATTGCATTGAAAAGCGATTGAATTAAATTTTTTCAGTTATTGATAGGTGGAAAATCATCTCAGAGACAAGGAGCAATCTTTATTTCGTCGGAAAGCAAATTATTTTTGTGTTGGCGGATCTATGTAAGGTGTGCGTAGTCAATTATGAGATGTGCTGCATAGAGATAGATAATTGATTGGTAAAATTTCACTTTGAAATTTTTCCGGCATAAGTGTAATACTATTGGAAGAGTATGCTTAAGACGGCTTCATCTTTCATCGTACCATTTTCTTCAATCAAAAGTATTAACTAATGGCAATTCTAGCATTCTATTTTATCATGTCTTTGTCATCGTTCATATGTTTTGATTGCAATTACATTACTGTGTATTATTGGGGTAGATGATATTACAATGCCTTTAAGCAAAGCTGCAATGCTCTATGTTGCTTCTTGCTGATATCATCTTGTCGTTGGTACAGATAGTTTTCCCTCGTATATAAATTTGCTTGTGTTAGAAGTTTACTTAAATAGATTCTCTTTCCAATGCAGATAATTACTGCTTCAATTTCAGTTTTTTTCTGCTTATTACTTTCTGATTCATAACATGGCTTTAGAAAAGGCAGATGTACATTTTCTGCTGCTTTTCAACTCAGAAAGAATTACTATCACCAGTTTACCCAAGGACTTGTTTTTGGTTTATCAAAAGCCTGTAACTGTATCGATCACAGAGTTGTCTTCTCTAAACTTGAAAGCTTTGGACTTCAGTGTTATTCAGTGAATTTACCAATGCCAAAAAATATCCTCCATCTTTAAGCCGTCTTTCCATTATGACTCCAGTACATCAAACTGTCTTCCTTTTACCTTTCTTGGCATTCACATCTCTGTAACTTTAGGCTAGACCCACCGTATAGATTCTGTGATGAAGAGAGACTACTGGTATTTTTATATTGACTAAATTTCTCCTATTGTCTCTACTAAAACCTTGGATTTTTATTTATGCTAAAATACAATCTCAATTATCTTATATTATTATCTTCTGTGGTAATCTTAGTTAATCTAGCAAAGATTTTTCACCAAAGAAACAAACAACCAAAGTCATTTGTGATGCTTCGTATTGCATAGGTTGGATGCCTTGTCTGCAATTGGATTTTAATTCAGTTATGATACTTACCCTACCTTCAATTTTATCCTGAACTGTGGACTTCTTGTAAAATATTCTTCTTATTTAGTTCCTTCTAATTCTTCATACCACCATCAAAATGCAGTAAAAATGACATTCACTAGACAATGACAAGATGAATTTTATCTTATTAAAAGATTAAAAATTCATACTACCTTAAAATGATCCTCATCATACAGCCTCCGTAATTTTTAATTAATCATCAGAAATTATTATTATGTGGAAATTGATAATATCAAACTCTGTTTTACATAAACTTATGTCATATTGTTGTGGTATTGGAATACCTATATTTCTTTTTAATGTAATGAGTAAATTGATTAATCTTTAAGACACTGGCGTAATGTGTATGTTTTACTTGTTTCATAGAATTTATTTTGTGGCTATGAGGAATAAATGACTTTATTATTCATAAGTCTATTCTTCCTTGAGATACTTCCTGGGAGCACGACTTTCTCGTGCAAAATTACCTTACCCAATTCCCTTGAAATTTATTTTTATTATAATATACTCAAAGTAGCAGTTTATTAAATCTTATAACGTAATTATTGGATGCTGTGATCTCATTTTTCCCAAAATTCCTTATGAAACTCTCTCTGTAGCATTTTGATGTTGTTTCTGATGAGTGCTACTTGTCTGCTTCAAGTCTTGTTTCTTCTGAGTAACAGCTGGCGCTGACAGTTTGAACTAAGAAGAGTAAATTGAAGAAAACAAAAATTGTCTGATCAGAAAACTTTCAATAGCCAAGATTCAAACCTGCGTCCTTGGTGTTGAAACAAAAGCACTACAAGGCTTACCACTTGGCCAGGCCACAAAGGCTGGAATAATTCTCCATGTAAGTTTTTACTTTCTCCATATACGAAGTATAGAGAAAGTATTGTTTTCATGAAAAAATTCGACTTCGAGATTTCAACGGAAATACATGTTTTGGGGTCCCTAGAACACGTTTTGACCATTTTCGGAATGATGTGTATGTGTGTGTGTGTGTGTGTGTGTGTGTGTATCTGTGCTTGTTGGCGCTCTAACATGAAAACTATTGATGGTATCAATACCAAACTTCATATATAGTACTGTGGTGTGTGCTGTCAGAGTTGATTAGGTTTTGGAGTAAATCGGTATACCGGAAGTCAAGCTTCATTCATCAAAGCTCATTTCCGGTTTTCAAAATATCTCCATAAATATGATATATAGGTATATTGTATTACTTATAAAAGTTTTAGAAAATATAATTTGCTATAACTTTTGTATTTAACATATTTTTGTATCACCGGTTGAGTAGGAGTTATTCGTGAAAAACCGATAAACCGCAAGTAGCTGTTTTGTACTTTGTGGGCGCTCTAACATGAAAACTATTCGTTTTATCAACACCAAATTTCTTATATTGTATTTTGGTTGGTATCGTTAGAGTTGATTAGTTTTTGGAGTAAATCGGTTAACCGGAAGTCGAGCTTCATTCTTCAAAGCTCATTTCCGGTTTTCAAAATATATCCATGTATATAATACTTTGGTATATACTATTATTTACAAACGTTTTAGAAAATGAAATTTACTATAACTTTTGTTTGAAACATATTTTTGTATCACTGATTGTTTCGGAGTTATTCAGGAAATACTGATAAACCGGAAGTTGCTGATTATTTACTTTGTGGGCGCTCTGGGCTCTATGGGCGAAAGGCCAATTTCATCCTTATTCATCGATCATGTCCCGAAAAACATTATTTATAATGTTTGTGACGTCAAAGATAATAATATATAAATTAATCACTCATGTTCCAAGTTTAGATGGAATATAGAGTTCGTAAATACTGTCGTAGATAAATATTTACATCTTATATATGGAGAAAGTCATGTGCTGGCCACATCAGATTTTTTCTCTTTGTTTTTTTAATGAGGGAAAGAAGCTTGAAAGAGCTGCTGGTGTCAAATTCAGGACCTTTTGGAAGATGTGAACACATATAACCACCTGGAAGGAATAAAACTTTTTTAATGCAAAGGTTGAAGTTGATATCCAAAGTTTGAAGTCGATATCATACCGGGAAGGTCCTAAAATTGGATTTAATTATCCCCGTTTGCAATGTACTGAGGAATGTAAATGGCTCTCTAGCATCAAACCAAAGATTATTAGGAATCATTAAACTGCGTATATGAAATGTACTTATGTTCACTTGCTCAGTTTTACGTTTCCATACTATCAGGAACGCATTCAAAACAATTCTTAGAAATTGCCTCAATGTATTTTAAATAGGAGGCTTTTGCACCTGGCGTCAAACTCATGCACGCTTGGTGACTTTATATAAATATTAATTTATATGAGAGTGTTTTCTGGGTCCTCTGTGATTTTGAATTCTCCATCCAACTGGTGTGTTCCTTAAAAATATTCTGGAATAACTCCAAACTGGCCATAACTTTGTCCTTTCTAATAATGAATTGAAAATGTTGGCATCACAGTAAATCACAGACCAGCCTACCTCCATTTTAGTGATCTTACCTTATCTATGATGTCTGTAACTCCAGTCATCTTTCTCTTGTAAGTGTTGCGTTTCCTGTCTCTTCTTGTGATTCCCAACATATAGCGCTCTATGCTCCTTTGCATTGTCTGAAGTCCCTGGGTTATTGCAGCATTTAACTCCCAAGTTTCACTACCATAGGTCAGGACAGGTAGAATGCATTGGTTGAAGATCTTCCTCTTCAAAACCATTGGCATTCTTGACTTCAGAATGTGCATATTCTTACCAAATGCGCTCCAGCCAACTTGCATTCTTCAGTTTACTTCATTAATCCTGTTTTTCTCTCCTGTTGATACAAGTTGTCCCAGGTATGAGTACTCCAAACAAACATCCAGAGGTTTTACAGTAAGTTTGACTGGTTCTTGCACTGCAAAAGAATTTTTTACATTACCTTGGTATGATTTGGTATATCCGGAGAAGTGTCAATATATAATAGATAAACAATATCTACAAGTTTTGAAGGGCAATTCTTGCCTAGAGAGCATTTTTCTATGTATAAGTTAAAACAGCACAAAAGTTGCTACAGGCAATTTTTGCAGCTTAAACCGATCTTTCAATAAAATTACTTTTAATTTTGTATCCAATAGGGATGATCATCATCTTATACATGCACATTTTAATTTCAACATGCATTACCAAATTCATAAGTACTGATTTTCTTCTCTAAACAGCAGATTCACTCTTCTCCTTCTTCCATTGGTTTTCAAATAATCTTGTGAATTAAAAGCAATCAATAAATCTAAATGATCTTTATTAAATATCTCACCTTCAAAAATGTAAAATTATAACTTTATTATTAAAGAAAATGTTAACCTTCGAGCAGTTGTGCTGGTGTACTGAGTGCGCCAGTGCACACATCATCATTAACTTTTTTATCTTTCCTTGTAATCATTTTGTGTCCCTCAAGTCTTTCTACAGTAATGCTCTCTTCGAACTACCCGAGTTTTGCATAAATTGGGTTCAATTTATGGCAACAAAAAACTCTTTTGAAGCTCATGTCCCACTGGCACACCCAGTGCCCAGGTTCATCTGAATATTTTACTGCAAATGGGAGTAATATTTTTAGGATAATAATACCATTTCTGTGTGATAATAAATGAATATGAACTACTGTCAAAGTTTGTGCACAACTTTATACATAAGTTATTTCCTTGAAGGTTTCAAGCGTTTAAAAATGTTAAAGCATGATTTATTCTGTTTATCATCTAAAATATTTAAACAATAAATGCGATCAATCGATTTTCAAAGCTTAAATAATTATACAATATATATATATAAGTATATAGGTAATATATATATATAAGTTCTAAATTTATGGCAATCAGCTGATTTGAAGAAAATCGTCCTTGGTTCGAATCCAGAGAGCCATTTACATTATTGAAAAGTAGGACATCGTTTGAGGCAGTTGGAGCCAATATTTCTGCTTGAATTTTCACACATAGTAAGAGATGGTGAGTTTCTGTTGTGCTGCATAGTAGGTTCACCAGGAAGGCCTAGGTTCGATGCCAGACGATTAAATTGCAGCGAATTTTAAGAATATTTTCAATCCCATTGTATTTCTTTTGAGGGCTGTCCCGATATGATGCCGACATGAAATTAGTGTTGTCGATCTGCTTGCAGTATGCAAGCTACATTTTACTCATATATTTATGTATAGAAGGATGCCGAGGTTCTTCTCCCTCTTCTACTTGCAATAATAATACTTTCCTCCCTTTCTCAAACTTATCACCTTTATTCCTCCCTTTGATACAATTCTACTCTCTCACATCATCTCTCTCTCACTCTCCTTTCCCAACTGCCCCAAACTCCTCTTCTAGTCCCAATCTCCCTTCATCTCGCCGTCATCCCTTCTTCGCGTGGCGCTCCAGGTCATCCTTCTGTCCTCCACATCTAAGATATATATATGGGTCATTCCATGCCAATTCAACAAGGTGATTTCCCTTGAGGTAACCGATTTTGACCAAATTTAGCAGATCGCTTTGATTTGATAACAAAATGAAAACCCCCAAGCCGTTTTGTAATTAACGCAATTGTTCAAAAAATATTGCAATGTTTAAATTTTGAAATTTTACTGATACTGCAAGCATATTGTTCACTTAACTTTAAAGTTGGCATCATATTGAGAGGGTCCTCAAAAGAAAAATAATGGATTGAAAATATTTTTAACATAAGCTGTAATTTATTCGTCCGGCATCGAACCTGGGTCTTCCTGGTCATATTTAGTATGCAACACAACAAAAGATCACCATCTCTAACTATGTGTGAAAATTCAAGCAGAAATATTGGCTGCAACTGCCTCAAACTACGTCCTCCTTTTCACATATATTCCTTATGAGAGAAATTTTAATGTGCCCCGGCATCGAACCCAGGAATAGTACGGTCTTATCTAAATTTTTTTTCAAAACCCTAGGCTTAATATACATCTTCCGTATAAGCAAGAATTTCCCATCATTTCAATAAGTGCATAAAAAAATAATGAAAAACTACCTCAATGTATTTTAAATGGCAGGTATTTGCATCATCCTAGCATCGAACCCAGGATATTTTCCTTGAAAGTCATTTATGTTTTCGATAGATCATGCCCATATATATAGGCTCCTTGTGTTTTAATTCTCTACCTATCCGGGAAGTAATTTAAAAAAATTCCCGAAAATCAAAGCAATGCTTTAAAATGGGAAAAATCGGGAATTTGGGGCCCTCTGGAATCAAACCCTTGACACTGAGGTTCCAAATCGCAATTTTTCTGGCGGTTACACGATATGGCCAATGCGTTGTAAAAATTTCAAGTCAATGACGCTAGTGGTTTAGCCTGTGAATTAGTATCTTCTCTATCTATCTATATACATGAATGTATCCGGAGAAACATCTATATATAATAGATATCAATAATATATTCAATACATATGGAATTTAAATTTAAAGTTATTAACAATTGAAAAAACACAATCATGACATGTAGTTATAATTATTTTTTGTTTTAATTCATTGTCATTATTGATTTAAAGTTTTAATTTTTACTTAAATTAATTTTTAATTAAATTTTTAAGTTTAAAACATAATAATAATTAAAAAATAGCTTTGTAATTTTCCACAGGAATTATTTTCGCTTCCGAGTAAGCATCTTCAGGTCACAATAAAAAAGAAAATGGAGGGAAGGGTAGGAGGGAAAAGAGTGGGAGGGAAGAGTTTAGTGGGAAGGGCTATGCGTGGTGAAGGATTGGGAAAGGTGTGCTCATTGGTGAGAGTGCCATTGTTAAAATGGCAGTGGATCTCCACTTCCTCAAAGAGGTCCAATCTTTGGCTGTGCGTCATCTGATGCAGTCTTTTGGGAAGGGATTCACTCTTTTCTCCTCTCTTCAGGAGTTGTAGGGTGAACCTGGACATGGGTTGCCCCCTCTTCTGGAGGAAGTCCTGCTGGTGTTCGGCTACTTTGATGTGTAGTGCCCTCCCACTGCTCCCAATGTACTTAGCCAGGCAATCTTAGCATGACAATTCATAGACTCCGCTGGTGTCCTTTCCCCCCTCTTGCCTTTTGAGTTTGCTAAAAGTTTGCTAAGGTTGAATGGTGAATAAAAGGCTTCTTTGGGGAAGGTATTTCCGATTCTGTGGGAGATCTTTCCCAGAAAGGGTAATTTCTTCCATGTCGTTTCTCTTTTTCTATCAGGACAAGTGGAGTGATTTTCTTGGAAGCCAAACAATTCATTTGATTTTGCAATAAATGATCAGTCAGTTTGGTGCGAAAACCATTTTCTATGGCAATATACTTGATTGTTAGCAGGTCTTCTTTGAAATTTTCAATTGAAAGTAGAACTCCCAAGAGTCTCTGTATTAGAGCTTGGAAGACTGCATATTTTTGGAAATGATGATGCGTAGAATTATTTGGAATCACATTGTCCGTGTATTTAACAGGCAAACGAATAATAAATTGGGATATATTAAGGGACCAAAAGGGAAGGGAAGAAGCAGTAGGCAGGTCGTCACCACGTACCTGTTGACTGTCTTCTATCTGTCTCAATCTATTAGTTTGTCTAAGTGTCTCTGTCCCAGAGTGATCTATCCGACTGGTGGCAGCTCTCCTCTTGCCACTGCTGATAACTAAGCCCAGCCTTCATTTGTTTAAAGGTGGACAAGTATGCTGCTAGACCCACCGCCCATGCAATTGGGTAACGTTTTGCAAATTTCAGCCAAGACTTTTAATTTTTCCCTCACATTTTTGTCTCGAACCACAAGAGTAGAAGACGAAAACTACCTGGGGTGTCGTATTCTGTCAAAGCTCCTACCTAAAATAATCGTATTTACCTCGTAGGTCATATGCTCCACAGCCCGAGCAGTATTGTGTTCGCTAAAATGATCAAGTGGTGTCCGACATGATTACAATTGTAATGATAGGCCAGGTAGAATGGAGCACTCGAGGACTTTTAATGCCAATATGGATAGAGGCTCCTGATAGGTATTTGGACAGCGCGTCCTACTTGGATGAAACCGGTCCTGGGCTCGATTCCCAGTGGGACACTACACGTAAAATGACCTCCGCTGTCAAATACACTACAATACACTTATAAAATTCTACTACAGATGAAAGCGAGAAATCCTGAAGATTGAGTTATCGATATGCTCTGTGTGTTTGTGATTTTCTTCAGATAATCGTATCGTAAATATATTACTACATTAGTTTATTTATGAAAATATAGTTTGAGGAAATTCAAAATCCTTGTGCAATAAAATTAACTAATATGCTGAAGCGTGACTTTGTGGGATGGAATGGACATTTCAAAATATGGAAAAACTTGGTATCTTCCACAGAGATTTATTTAAACACAACCAGTCGTGTTCAAATAAACCTCAGTGGAAGATACCAATTTTTTTCATTTTTTGAAATGTTCTCATGCATTTTTAAATATGATGTAATCTTTTAACTGCGACGAACGACATTAAAAAATGAGGGTTTCCTACTAAATGAACCTTATAACTTGTTTATATTCTGACCAATCAAACATGATTTATACTTCAGTTTAACAATAAATGTTATTATATAAATGTTTTGTAGTCGTCAATACTCAAGGGCTCCGGAATTTATGTGAAGGTGGAAAATGTTGGGTCTCCTCGTAACTAATAGAGAGGAATCTGTTTCCAACTTACAGACACTGCCCTTTTCAAAATGTAATACCTTACTATTCAACGAAACAGTTCCAGAAATCGCTGGTATAGCATTCCCTGGGACCTCAGATAAGAGCCAACCTCATCTCTTGGCCATATGGTGTTGCCAAGCCCTGTATTTCAAAGCCCCTCAATCTTACGCAGCAAAGGCTATGCCATTCGATTTTTTTGTGGGGAGTTGTACATACAAGCCTATTCAAGGAGTATTCCATTAAAAGATAATCATGTTTAAAACCATACAATTTACTGTAACAGCAATGATCAAACGTGGATATATTTTTGGAGAAGTTTTCAAATGAAAGAAATCAATATGAATTAAAGTATGTGAAATAAAGTTTGTTATTATATGTAAGAAGAATCCTAAACTGAGCATTAATTTCTGGAAATGTATGAAACCAGAGGAAAATGTCATAGCAGTATTTATTCTTTTGTGTAAATATGAAATATATTTGTACATTTTATGAAAATGAGAATGATGCAAGTTGATAGAATTTAATTTTTGTGTTCTTATATGATTGAAATAAGCAATGAGTCAAAAATACCTTGCAACAGTATCAACTTATCATTACCATAGAAACTTCATCCATTCAAAGATCAGATTTGCCTTTTTTCCATTTCTTCATCATCAAATTAGTATCCAAGCAGATTTTGAGTAAATTATTTATCCTTGTATTTTTCATTGTATAGAACTTAACTTTACTTAAGCATTTATGGATTTTGCCTAGATTTGAATTTGTGGCAGAGTTTTGGAATCTGTGACAGAGTTATAAGTTTGGCCTCCCAGATTTATGTAGATAGTAGCGTTAGTACAACACACTAAATCCAATTAAAGTGAATTAAATTCTTGACAAGGTTATTAATACAATACTCTGCCCCCAACAAAACCCATCCAATATTATTTGAAAATCCTTTTATTGTCCATATTTTGTAAACTTTGTTGAATGGGATTAAGTAACACAATCTTGCAGCTAATTTATCTTGGATTGATCAGCAGTGTGATCTAAGGAAAGATTTGATTAGGATATAGGAATTCAGTCATTGTCATCTGCTGAGCATTCCTCAATTGAGTTTATACTGTGGTTGTGGTGGTTGGGTTTCTGGTGGCTTGGTAGGTTTGAAGACTCGGTCATATTTACCTTATAGCCATAATTTCTCTAGAAACATTTCAGGTGATGGAATCTGAAAACCTGTTTATCTGGACAAAGACTGTATGCGTACAACAGGTGAGAATTATAAATTACCAATTATTTATAAAGCATATTAGCAAAATAGTTCAATATAAAAAGAAAAATGACTTGTTGATTTGAATATTTTGATGGAAAATTACATATTGAACAGGCACAAACTAATCAAACTTAAGGCAAGCAGTTATGTAAAATTCCATGCAACATAGAACTAATCGAACTGGAAACACAAGAGAAAATCAGTTAAATCAGGGCATGGAAAAATATTTTAAGTAGACTTGGTTCCTGGGAACTCAATCTTTGCCAATTCAAATCAATTTTTATATATAAAATAGTTCATATAAAGATGCATTCCATCTGAATGAAGTCTGTCAATGGAATGTCAACAGAATAAATATCTTAAGCACAAAATTATACAAAAAAATACTTTTAGTTAATGGCTCAGAGCTCATCATGTTAAATAAGCAATATAAATAGTGATGAAGATAGAAAAAAAGTAAAAAAATAACAAATTTTGAAAAAGTGAATATGCAGAGAGTTAAATCTGTACTACTGTGCGAAAGTAATGGATGATCTAAAGAAAGGAAAATATTTGCTCTATAAGAGATCAGACATAAGTGAAAATAAAATTTAAAATACAAATAATCATAATTCATGTCTAAGTTAACATGGTTCAGTTAGTACAACAAATAACTTTATTAAAATTGGGAATGTGGTCAAACTACAGAATGTTTTTACTCTCAATTCAAAAATTTTTCCAATTTGTTAACACAGCTCTTTATTTCAACTTTCTAAGACAGTACATAATAAAATACTGTCAGGTAATTTTTGAAATTTTAAATTGTTGGATATATTATACAGGGAACAAACAGTAAAATTATTGTACATGTTAAAGTAAATTTGTAACTACTTAGATCTAATTATACATCACTTACAGAGTGTTGTAAGTTTGTTGTTGTATATCTGCTATGTTATAAATTATTTCCAAGGATATCTTGTTTAATATCTTCCATTGCAAGTGTAGATTTATATTGTCATATCTGAAAACTACACTCAATATTTGGTGTCTCAAATCATAGCTAACTTTACTTAAGCATTTATGGATTTTGCCTAGGTTTGAATTTGTGGCAGGGTTTTGGAATCTGTGACAGAGTTATAAGTTTGGCCGCCCAGATTTATGTAGATAGTAGTGTTAGCACAACACACTAAATCCAATTGAAGTGAATTAAATTCATGACAAGGTTATTAATACAATACTCTGCCCCCAAAAAAACCCAGCCAATATTATTTGAAAATCCTTTTACTGTCCATATTTTGTAAACTTTGTTGGATGGGATTCCTTTAAGTATTCCTTAAGGATTTCACATTTTTGAAACAGATAAATACCATAGATATTTCACTTCCTCCTATAAATACCCTTTTACACCAAAAGGTTCTGCAATAATGAATCTTATATGTAGTATTCATAAAATTAAAATTTGATTTTATTCTATTCATTAAATTACTGCCGAGTCTTCAGTGAGTATGCAACATGAAACATCAGTTTGAAGATTGAATAACTATTATTAGCATAAAATTCAATCAAATCATAAATAAAGAGCTGAGGCAATCTGAAGTATATTGTATAGCTTCTCAATTTAATTTAGCTATGATTATGTCTTGCTTACAAATAATAATACATAAGGATCAAGAATACTGTCTCATAGAGAACACAAACAAAGTTCAATGAATGGAAGTTTATTTTGTAAATTCATTTTACATTACATAAAGTTTCTCCTCAATTCTATGTGGATGATTAGAACTAATACACAGTAGAGATGTTAAAGAATAGAGATTCAATTGAAAACAAATCTTCTTATTGGTTCAACATAATAATAAACTGCAACCAAGCCTCCCTTCCGCTCAAATGCATTTGAAGCTCCTCATAAACATCTAAAATATTGTAATAATGAATTAGAATGAAAGTTATAATTTACTGCCTTCTCGATTTTTAATTTGTTCAATTTTCTTTCATTTAACCTCTGCTTTTTGCTTCTTATCAATTGTTTGGATTTACTTGTATCTATTTCCCCTCCCCTGGACTACAACCTTGTAGTGGTGGAAGGGCTTGCGTGTTATTATGACCTATAGAGTTAAACTGGCTGGAACATAGTTCCTGGTAGGGTCACCCATGCCAGAAAGATCAGTAGGTAGGGGCAAGACGAAAGGTAGTCCTTGCAGCGTCTGTAACTCAGTGAGGTGGCTGCAAAGACGTCTGTTCCCCAGTGGGGAGGGCATAATGAGTGTTGGTGTCACGGTAAGAAACACCGTTGAGGAAAGCAACGGGAGACCACCTCGACTACTTATTCCTTGTCATGATGCACGACCATAATAATATTGGTACTGGCAAAGGGACTCAGCCTTCTAGGATGAGTGTCATGCCCAGCAGTGATGGGAGTAAGGCCATCTCGGTCTTCATTCCACGAAACCCTTACACAACAAAAGAAGAGAGAAAATTGAAACGAGGGTGGGGACATGGATTGTTAGGACAGTGATCAGAAAAGGGAAGTTGGAAAATGTTAAGTTAGAAATGAAAAGGTCCAACATAAATGTACTAGGGTTATGGGAAGTGCAGTGGAAAGACGAGGGAGACTTCTGGATCGATTTCCAATCCAATTTTGTTGATTTAATAGTATAATGTTTCTATGTAAAATCTATAGAGTTTTGTTTAAGGAGAGGCCATTTTGTTCTTACTTTGTCTTCAAAGTGGAAAATTAGTAGTAATTTTATTTCCTTCTCTTTATTTCTATATTCTACTTACACTCTATGTAATACAGTCCAAGTAATATCAGTGAAAAAATAGAAATGATAATAAAACATTTCTGATTAACTGAATCAGTTCAGGATTTAATTCCTGAAATTTCATATTTAGATAAATATTATTTTGATCCACATATAAAAATAAAATAAAAATTTTTGCACTTTCACCAAATTTGGAGACTATAAATTGGCTTTGGCTTATTCGGCCATCCTCAGCTGCTTATACAGGAAATGGAGCACATATTTATTGGCAGTAAAAGTAGGGGGAGGGGTTTAAAATTAGAGGGGGAGAGGGATGTTATGGGGTGGGGCTGAGGAGAAATATGGATGTAGTTGTCTGGGGATGCTGCTGTAGATTGTGACCCCTCTGAACAGACTGATCGACGAAACAGCAATACAAGGAATCTCAAATTACACTAAATTACCCCTAAAATGAAAAACACTGCTGAAACTGCGACATTCTCCTCCTTTCCAATGGAGAGTACACACTTGTGTCAACTGAAACACGCACTGAAATGGACCAGCAGCGACAGGCACAGACTTACACAGCTGTACCCACAATATGTGGCGTTATCTAATATCAGAATTTTTCATTCTCCTGCTCTGTGTTTTTAGAGGAATAAATAAGATCAGGAGATTTTTGAGTGTACCTCGTATGAGTTACACTTGACATTTAGATGTGATTAATCCAGAGTTTCCCAAACTTTTTCTGCCACAGAAAACTTTGCAAACCTGGGAAGTTAAATGGAACACTAAGCTTATATTTAGGTTAGGTAATTCTACTTGTAAAATTAGAAAAACCATTTAATTATAACAAATTATTTATTCGTTAATTATTTTAAATTATAAAACTATAAATTGTAATAAAAACTTAAAATATTAATCAATAAAGCATTTTATGTCTTTTATTCTCTATTGATACTCCAAATTGTTGCGGAACACCAGTTTTCCGCAGAACATAGTTTGGGAAACTCTGTTCTAATCAATACCATTAATAGTACCAATATAAATCTTTTTCCACTTAAACAATTAATGAGAATCCTCATCTTTTTACTAGAAGGGTGAAAAAAACCCTTTCTATTGATTAGAGTAATTGATTATTTGATCATTAGTTTCCCTGGATCTCCATTCCCTTTAAGGTAGGGCAAAATATGTTCATACTTTCCTTTGAGGCCAACCAAATAGACCTGACTAAGCCCTTATTGGGAAACATTATAGAAGGAGATAAGTGAAAATGGTTGCAGAATGCAATATACACTACAACCATTATCAGTGATGGCAGGAAATTGAGTAAAAGTACTGGATTACCAGTAACAATTACATTTTGGGTATTTTTACTTGTAATCGTTCCTTTCAGAAAAAAGTAATTTTTACTTGCAATCTACTCTTCATTCACCTTGAGTAATCGTTACATTTAAGTAATCGTTACTTTTCAAAAACAATGCAATACATCGAGCTATTGCTGATAAACCGCATTTCCTTTGATTGTAGACATGTATTGGTGTTCTGTGGTAAACACTGTAGCTGGTTCGCCTGTAACGCAAGTACACGTTCCCTGCTGTATTATCCGTTGTCATCCGTTTTCATCCTGTTCATCTTGCTCTGATACCTCGTGGGAACTACCAAGAAGTAATTATGAGTTTAAACTACGAGTATAATTATAATTACGAGCATGGAAAACAAAGCTAGGTAATTTCCGTTTCCATACCTGAGCAATTTTTTTTTAATTGGACAGCAGTTGTTCGGTGATGAATATGTCTGTACGCTGCAAACAGTGCGTTGGTAAGAAAATTCTTTAGTCGGCGTGAAGCACTTTTGGTGGTCTTATTTTTTCATTTAATAAACTCCAATCCTTCCTTTCCTTAGTTCACCAATATTTGCATAAACTTTTACTTTAAATCATAGAAAGAGTAATGTAATAGGAACCATGTTTAATGGTTCTTCAATATGCATAACAACTTACTCTTATTAATGCTTACATTCTCTTAAGCTTATCCTTGTAATTCATTCAGATTTAATACCTTCTAAACAAAGTTTGTCTTATCTGATGATTTTAAAGGCGATGAATAGTTAACTTTCCTGCAGATTGTCATTACCATTGAAATCAATGAGGCAAGGCTTGTGAACAATGAGTTCCAGTGATCTATTAGTAGTTTATGTAATGGTTTAGTAACTAAATATTTTATAAAGAAATAAAATATTCATCACCATTTCGAATCAATGCATCAGATTTTATTACAATATCTAGTGATAAAGGCAAAGCCTTAAAAAGTTTGTGCATAATATACAATGAGGGTCATATTGTAGATTGATAAAGATACTATCAAATGGTAGGAAAAACTTGTTGATAAAAATTTGATCAACAAATTCAAAGTTAAGTTGAAATTTAAATTTAAAGAACAGCTATTTATATAAAAATATGCTTATGCATATTTTCACATAACAGTTTGCTGTTCAGTTACTGGAGAGGGCTGACAGATATTCTAATAGTATTATTCAGAGACTTTATTCATGTAATATTTACTTGAATGCAAAACAAATTGTTTTGAGTATGCATGGTCATGGAGTTTGATAAGGAATCTACAATATAACTTAATATAATCTACAATACAATAAAGTATGGAACATGATATATATATATATATTTGTCCTAAATTCATAACAACTATGGAGACCAACCATCCTCCTTAAGGGAGGATGAAATTCTGTCCTCCCGGGAAAATTCTCCTCCTAGAAGTCTTTCTCTTTGATATGTAAAAACTAATTTGTTAATCTTTAAATATTTCCCATTTTGACAAAAAACTGCTTATTTAATTTTGTGTAGGCAGTAATTCTGTTGCTCCACAGTGGAAATAATACTTCTCAAAAATGCAACATTTAGCAGCAGCTATAACCAAGCACTTGCCCACCAAAAAACAAAAGCAATCATTGGATGCATCTGCATCTAGTTGTAAAATAACAAGTTGTTTTTTAAACTTCATGTTCATAATAATAATAATAATGCCATTTTATATCGTGGGCATATTTTAAACTTTGAAGGCCACTCTAACAATTCATCCCTAATTAATCAATTGATAATTAGTTAATTAATTAATTATTAATTTTTTTTATACATTTTTTAAACTTTTTTCCTTTATTAAAAAACAGAAGACACTCACACAACATACACAGACAACCACTCCCTAACTGGAGAAATCCGATTAGCAGGGATTTTAACCCGAGACTGTGAGGTTGGAGCGTTAACATGCTAACAACTCCACAGCCATGGCCAGTGAAAAAGAAAAGCAGTTGGCTAAAATGGAGAGAACATTTGCATATCAAGGCATAATATGAAAATAATTTCATAATCAAATTTTACTTAGTATGGATTGTTTGTGTACAACCGAAGAGAAACAAAATACATTCCAATTGTATTTTAGATACAAAATACAAACTACTCTCTAAAATTGTATTTGAATACTGAGTTAAAAATACTCTGAAAAATGTATTTTGGATAAAATATACAAAAGGAATTTCAAAATACATGTTTAGAATACAAAATACATTATGAAAAATCCTTCATTTCTATTGAAGGAAAATGCAAATTCAATTCTTTGGTAAGTATTGAGCAGCTCCAGTGTTTTTACCACATATTTGCATAAAATATAGCTTATGGCTGCAACATTATGTCCAGGAAAATATTTGAAAACCATGAATAATGCAGCACATTTAATTCATTTCTATGTTTTTATTTTACCGTGATTCTATTAATAATAAAGCTTCATTTCATTTTAACAACAACAAGTTCTCAAACTTTGTGTCAGAAAAATTATGCCTTTAGCAGTTATGATGGAAACCTGCATATGAAAAAAACCTCTCCACAGGAGCACTAGATGTGAGGCTTGTCTTGTACTGAATGAACGATGTTTTAACTAATAATTCACAGTCTCTGGCGTCATCCTCATTTCCTGGAAATGTTTTAACTGTTGTAAATTTACTTTAGATTGACGAGCACTTTGATTTGTCACCAAAAACTCTCAAAATACCTATTTCATTCCTGTTTACTTCAAGGGATGAAGAATCACAATGATCACCTGCAAAAGAAAAGAAATCATAATTGGAAGAACCGATATCACTCATAGAGCAGAAGCCTTACCATAAATTTTTTTGCTGCATTTACCAAAATCTGCTGCAAATATGCTTGAAGTCCCTCTTGGTCATTAGGAAGTCACCTCAATGTAAACAAAGGATGAGTACTAGAAGCCAAAATGGCATCATTGACTTCAGAGCAAAATGGCATATTGACGATAGTATTTCACAAACCTCTTCTCAAGGTAAAACTTGAGACCTGACGCCAAAGGAACAAAATTTTGGAAAACTTATTTTTCCATCTCCTCTAACATTTCTTTACAACACCAAACAAAGAAGGCAGAAGCAAAGAAAAGAAGCATTCCTCTCCTTGAGTTTGTCAAAGCACAAGGCAATAGAGTCATGACTACATAGTATTTGTACTTCAGTTCAGCTTCTTTAATTTGGACTTTGACCTCAAGGACATCAAAAACAGCTGGTAACATACCTTTTTGCTTCAACGGCTTGGAATTGATAGAATATGTTTTAGCAGTGTCGTGATTTGTTATTAACACTCTATATGACCACTATTTCTATAATAAATTTTTAATACCATTGTGTTTTTGTTTCTTAGCGCATTTTGATTTCTGTTGCCTGAGTAATATCAATGAAATAAACTAGCAAAATGGTTAAACAGAGCCAAGAAGTTGACATGACAGCTGAAAGAAGTAATTCTAGCATCTTAACCTTATGCCGTAAATTTTGCTTTAGCTATCCTACAGTTATGGATACTGTAGTTTTTCTTCCCATAAAATAGAGCTGTGGAAGTGGTGTTTCCTTATTTCTTGGGTTGACTTATAAGCCGAACATAAGCTAAAACCTAAAATTCACCTCAAAATTTTAGGGGTCGACTTATACGCCAGCATATAAGGTAAGTTTCTGTCCCGGGACAGAAAATATCATTTGAGCAGAATTTGGCCTCCCAGATGCATTCCACAAACATGTGCACTTCTCCAAGTATGTATGATACATATGAGAAATCGATGGAGATGCTATTATCATTTTGGTAGCATCATCATCAGCATACTTTTCACATGGAATGTCAGCCATGATTTTTGTGACATTATGAAACATCATATGTATTTTGTATTTTCAAAATACTTCTTAACATTATTTTAGATACAAAGTAGAAATAACTCTTACAAAAAGTATTTCAGTACAAAATACAAAAGTATTGAAAATACGTGTTTCAAATAAAGTATTGAAAATACTACACTACAACTAAATCATTGAAAAGAACCCACAATGGTAAATTTTCATGCACCAGGACCAAATATGAGACCCTTATTCCATGGTGAGACCATTATTTAATCAGTATTTAAAGGTTTCTGTGACAAAATACCTACAGAAGATTTAAAAGATGTTGCATTTGTAAAAACTTTATCAGATGTATTAAATCATAATGAAACTAAATTGTATCCAATACTATATAGTAATATATTTTATGTTACCAAGGGCATTCAAGTGCAAATTTTAAATTTAGAATCCATTGACATTTAAAAGCTGAAATTTTGTCAAACTATTTATACAGAATAATAAGTGAAAACAATTTAAAATCTAAAGTTGTTGCATTAACAGCTGACAATAAAAAAACACAATATTGGAGGCCAAAGATGCAAAGGGGTGAATAATGGGTTTGTTAAGTTACAAGATTTACTCAACAAAATTTGGAAATTGTAGTTGTAATAAAATAATCAAATGCACCATACCGATTGATGTAGAAGTGATAAAAAAACTACAATTTGTTTGTACTTAAGTAATTTTACCATGCTTATGGTTAGTTCCAAACAAGAAGCCAATAATGGATACAAAACACATTATTATATTGAAAAGTTAGATGCCTTGCTCTTACACCTGCTCTAGATTGTGTTCTACACTTATTTGAGAGTTAATATTCATATTTTTTATGTTTAAACAAGTGTCTTATATTTTGGATTCATTCTTCAATAATGAAATATTAATGCATTTTGCCTTATTTTAAGCATCTGTTTTACAAAAGCAATTCAAAAGATTGAAGGTTAAAATATTTCTGCTACAGAGGTGATTCTTCTTTTAACTGAGTTCATCCTACACTTTAAATCTAAGTCGAAGAAAAATTTCCTCCTTTAACTCTAAAAGAAATTCATATACTTTGTGGAAATCTGTAATCTAGATCATATTAAATAAAAATTCAAAATTCCACAAAACAAATACTTTAATGTGTACCCGTCTCGAGCTAACTGCTCATCATCTGGAACAAGATACAAATGCAACAAAATATTTAGCCGTTGGGCATAGGAGCTGTGATTGGGAGAAGGGGAGGCAGCAGGTTGACAAGAGATAATAGGGGAGAGTGATTGGTGAATGTTTGTGAGCTTATAGTTGCATACATTGTGGTGCGTTATTTAAATAATTTTCAGGTAGTTTAGTTTACGGCCTTTGTGTTCACAATGTAGCAATGTTGGAGTAAATTTGGAGTGATGCTTGTGTTCTAATAAATGTTTGGCAAAATGTGAAGTCTCTGACTTATTGTTCAATGAGCGTGTTTTTTTGTTCAGGGCTTTAAGTTGAGGAAAGTTTGGCTGGTGTATATAGCACCTAGGTTGTTGCAACCTAATTTGTATATTCCTGATTTGAGTATAAAATTAAGCATGTCTTTGTTATTAAGCAGAGAATTCCTAAAAGTGAGTGTTGTGTAATAAGCTGGTTTTATGTTGTTTGTGGTGAGTATATTTCCTAATTTGTAACTTAAGGGACCAAGAAGAAGTCATCAAAAGTTTTGCATAAATTTATTCCTATCAGCTTGAAAATATTATTTACTAGGGCAAGTAATGCTTACATAGGTCTTAACGGACACTTTTTATTTAGTTTAAAATATTTTCAATACTAGTTTTTGCATTCTCCATCTCACCACCTTCAGATTCACAAAAAATTGTCAATTTATCTACTCTGTTTAAAATATTTTTTGCTTTTTTACAAGAGTACGCTGACTTATTGGTATGAATTTTAGAATACTTGAAAGTAATTTTGCATTTTATCAATCAGCAAGGTTATGAAAAACGAGAAAAAATTCTGAATTACTAGAGATAGTACGCTCATTTTATGTTGATAATTTGTGAACAGTTCTTCCGAATTATTTAACTCATTTTTAAAAATTCACACAACTGCAAAGATGATGGATCTCGGTCCGATAGAAATGATTAAGTGGAATAAGGGAACCTCTTTTGAAATAATCTTTCAACACTCATGCGCTCCTAGAATCTGCTGATTATGCAGTACTTGTAACTTCTGCTGAAAAAAGACGATATCAAATGCTCTCCTCGAACCAAAAATGAGGGGTCAAGTTTTTAAATAGAACTAAATGAGGGGAACTTTCTCATTTACTCCTACGCTTCATCATTGAAGACTTGGTGTGACTTTGCTTCATTCTTCCGTTTCAAGATTTTGAGTTATTCTTCCTTCTTGGAATTATTTCCTCTAAGAAGAAATACAGTAAAGTATTAATTAATATAAAAATTAATAAAAGTTTAAACAGAAATCTGAGTAAGTAACAGTTTATATACTTTTGAGTTATTCCTTAGTATTATTTTTTAACTTTTTTTTCAAAAATTTAGGGGTGGAGTTCAGTTAGTTGAACCCTCAAGTAGGCGGTGACCATTCGATCGTTGAGATTGACAGGGCCATAAAGTGTCGACTGAAAACCTACTGGGTGGTGAGTGAAGCGCATAAAGGCCTTATATCATTTCTAAATTTTACTTCCGATCTTTTAATTCCGAGGATAAGGGATGAGCTAAGTAATTATGCCCTTAAAATTAATATTGTGGTTATGGCAAACTTTGAGAGGGGTGAGGAGACGATAGAACGAGCATTGAAAACGAAAAACGTTAGGGTATTGCTAGCCGATGACGTTGGGGAAATTTTAGAAAGTTTATTTGGAAAATTACTTAAGGAAAAATCCGAGATGCAGGTGAAGGGATCAGGGTGGGCGCTGAGTAAAATCTTGGGTTTAGAACTCCGAATTAATCGTTACATTCCGTTACGCGGATCAACCCTTATTGAGCTACCACCCAAGATCGCAAGCAGAAAATCCGTTGTAAATGTTAGGAATGACGATCAGTTTTGTTTTAAATACGCGGTTTGGGGAAAGAACATACATAAAGACCCTCAACGAGTCTACAAATATAAAACGGAGGAATTCGACATTGGGTACGATTGAGATTGTATTGAATACCCAGTCAAACTCTCCGATATCCCTAAACTCGAGCGAACAAATAAAATTTCTATTAACGTTTTCGGGCTAGACGATAAAAAACAATGTCTATCCAATAAAAATTGTAAATACCGAGCTCGCAGATCATCGTGACCTATTATATATTACAAATGACAACACGGCTCATTATTGCTGGATTAAAAACTTTGAGACTCTAATCCATCCTCAGATAACAAAAATGTCGTAGAATTTACATTTGCAAACAATGCTTCATGCAATATCATGACGTTAAAAATTAGAGACGCATACAGCGAACTGTATTAGTAAAAAACCCGCGAGAATTGAGCTTCCTATCAAGGGGGATAAGATATTAAAATTTACCGAACTCTGGCATTCATTTCCAGTTCCTTATGTAATATATGCAGACTTTGAATGTATTCTCCAAGGTATCAGCACTTGTAAATCTTTACCTAACGCATCCTACACGCACGCTATTCAGAAACACGAACCATTCAGCTTTTGCTTTGTTCTCATAACGCCCAATGGATGTGAGACACCACAGCTTTACCGAGGTCCCAATACCGCACAGGTCTTTATGCAGAAAATGAAAGAGGAAGCAGAGAAAGTATTCAAGTTGTATAAAAACGTTGTACCAATGGAATCGCTTAGCCCGGAATAAGAGGCAAATTTTAAGGATGCGTTGTCTTGTCATATTTGTAGTAAAGAGTTGAAGTCAGATGCTGTTAGAGATCACAATCACTTGACAGGTAAGTATCGAGGGCCAGCACATTATTTTTGCAAGTACAAAATGCCAAATTTTCTACCTGTGTTTATTCATAATGTTTCATCGTATGATGGTCATTTCTTGGTTCGGGAGTTAGACTATGATGATAAAAAAATTAATGTGATTCCGAACACCGAGGAAAAGTCTATTTCATTCGCAAAGTCAATCGAAAATAATTTCACCATTAGATTTCTTGACACATGTCGATTCATGCCAGCGTCATTAGCTCCACTGGTAACAAATTTAAAAACATTTAAATATACTATCGAGGTATTCGGTGAGAAAACGAACCTAGTCACACGTAAGGGGGTCTACCCATATGATTACACAAACTCAATCGAGAAACTTGAGGAAACATCACTTCCGTAGAAAGGAAATTTCTATAAAAGATTCCCACACATTTTTTGCATGTTTGTAGTTTTTCTCAAACACATGCTTGTCCGCTAATCTGTTGTAAATCAAATCTGTGTTCGCATATTTTAATATCGTAACAAAGAGCAGCTCAATAAATATATTTGAATGATTTTCTTTTTGAATTTAGTAACCCTGCTTCGTGAAGTTGTTAGGCTGGATGTAGGTTAAGAATGGTTTATTAATAACAAAAAGTTATAATATCATTTGTAGGACCCAAGTTTAACAAGATTCAAAAACATAATTTTAAATTTCACTTTTACAGGTTGGTGACAGTGATAAGGATTGATTTTACAATAATGCAAATATTACTAATCGTATGTCATAGTCGAAAACTGATAAACTGGAAGTTTCATAAAAAAATCGAAAAATTATTCATGCGCTATATTTGGACTTTTTTTCGAAAGGAATGAAATTAATTTTCATTATCTTCCTACGGCATTTGAAACATAGAGTGATTTCGTTATTAAAAATCAATATAATAAACCCTTTTACATACTCCAAAAGTTTGAAACTGTTGGGTTACTTATTAATAGAAAATATATCAAAGTTAATGCAATATTGGAACATGAATGTTTAAAAATTTCTTTAATTATTATAAATAGAAAAAGATATTTGGTTAAAAAAGTTAACATTTATTTTTTAACCCGCCTTCCTAGGTAAAGTAGACTTTTGCTAAATATAGTATAAGTATGATACTGAATTATATCTCAACTTATGGTAATGTTACAGTTTACTTAGGGATATTTTTATTTTTCAGTTTAAAAGAGTTCACATTTTTATGGCGATGCAGTATTAATGTCAATGTTTAATAACGAAAGTACCAATTTTCCTCAGGAGATGGCATTAGCGGCGAAGATTGTAAAAGCAAAAGTTCCAATTTTCTTCGAGAGATGGCATTAGAGGCGAAGATTGTAAAAGCAAAAGTTCCAATTTTCCTCAAGAGATGGCATTAGTGGCGAAGTTTGTAAACAAAACTTCCAATTTCCCTCAAGAGATGGCATTAGTGGCGAAGTTTATAAACAAAAGTTCATATTTTCCTCAAGAGATGGCATTAGTGTCGAAGTTTATAAACAAAAATTCCAATTTTCCTCAAGAGATGGCATTAGTGTCGAAGTTTATAAACAAAAGTTCATATTTTCCTCAAGAGATGGCATTAGTGTCGAAGTTTATAAACAAAAGTTCCAATTTTCCTCAAGAGATGGCATTAGTGGCGATGTTTATAAACCAAAGTTCCAATTTTCCTCAAGAGATGGCATTAGTGGCGAAGTTTATAAACAAAACTTCCAATTTTCCTCAAGAGATGGCATTAGTGTCGAAGTGTATTATATAGTACATTTAATGTTTCGAATGCCAATTCAATTATGGCTATCGATCTCGGTATGGACAATACACGGAGATCGTGACAATTTGACTTTATTTGAGATTTGACAATAGAGAAAAAAGACATAAATATTCCTTCGGTAGAAAGAGGAGATATAATAATTCTAATATATTAATAATCGCTTTTTGTCTGGCAATGGCCAGGTGGGTGCAAACCTCCCTTATGAAAAACATTTCAGTGATTTAGTAATATTTTGAATCACTTCCCGTTAACGCGGAAACATAAAACCAGGCAAGTAGACAGAATTCATGGATGTATTTCATATACGCAGTTCACTGTTTCCCTAATCATCCAGAGTTCGATACCAGAGCGCTATTTACATTTTTCTATGCATTGCAAATGGGATAAAGGAAACATATTTTAGGACCTTTCCAGGTCATTAAACATAATCATATCTTGTAAAAAGGTTCTGGGTTGGACATCTGGTGGGCTTACTTAATAAAATATGTAATGAATGCCGGATATTTCACATATTTCTATGAAGCATTACTTAAAAGACAGAAACCGGCATGTGAAAGGCAGTCATGAACACGCAAATTTACAAATGCAATGCACCGATATACCAAATGACTTTGGCTCGAATTCATTTGATAACGTACATGCATTTAAAGGGGAATACAGAGTTTCCTTGGAGGACTTTCCCGATATATCGGCTAAAATTTTAGAAACCGTCATAGGACTTTTCAAAGTCCATTAGTTTAAGAAAAAAGTGGGGGCAGGCAGAAATATATCATTCATCAACATGCTTGCGGAATGGAAGGAAAATTTTTACTCGTATAAAAAATGCAGCCACGCATGACCTTTTGCAAGGTCGTATGTATAATTTGACTGGACTAGTTAGTTACTATTCAGAATTTTGATTTATATTTACCTCATCATGAAGTAATTTTTCATTTTTAAAGACAGCTGTTCAGAGTGCTATGATGCTAGAGTGATATGATGATAGCTGTGCGTTATACATGATAGTTATTATGAAATTTAAAAATCCCTCTTAAACTAGGTGTAAATCTATCGATATTCAATCTGATTGAATTCATGCATGATCTGATACCTCGATCGAGTCTATTGCTGGAGGGACGAGGACGCCAGCAGATAGTAATAATAGATCCAGTCTGTATTATTTTAATTATCGATCAGTCGCGTCTCATGCTGAATGGATAAGAGTAAATGATCGATCAGAAACTGATGTTTATGCAAATGCTTATTACAATGGTAAGTTTAGAAGCGTAACTTACATTTTCGTCACAATTATGATTATTTCCACCCGTATAATTGCATTGAAAAGCGATTGAATTAAATTTTTTCAGTTATTGATAGATGGAAAATCATCTCAGTGACAAGGAGCAATTTTTATTTCGTCCGAAAGCAAATTATTTTTGTGTTGGCGGATCTATGTAAGGTGTGCGTAGTCAATTATGAGATGTGCTGCATAGAGATAGATAATTGATTGGTAAAATTTCACTTTGAAATTTTTCCGGCATAAGTGTAATACTATTGGAAGAGTATGCTTAAGACGGCTTCATCTTTCATCGTACCATTTTCTTCAATCAAAGGTATTAACTAATGGCAATTCTAGCATTCTATTTTATCATGTCTTTGTCATCGTTCATATGTTTTGATTGCAATTACATTACTGTGTATTATTGGGGTAGATGATATTACAATGCCTTTAAGCAAAGCTGCAATGCTCTACGTTGCTTCTTGCTGATATCATCTTGTTGTTGGTACAGATAGTTTTCCCTCGTACATAAATTTGCTTGTGTTAGACGTTTACTTAAATAGATTCTCTTTCCAATGCAGATAATTACTGCTTCAATTTCAGTTTTTTTCTGCTTATTACTTTCTGATTCATAACATGGCTTTAGAAAAGGCAGATGTACATTATCTGCTGCTTTTCAACTCAGAAAGAATTACTATCACCAGTTTACCCAAGGACTTGTTTTTGGTTTATCAGAAGCCTCTAACTGTATCGATCACAGAGTTGTCTTCTCTAAACTTGAAAGCTTTGGATTTTAGAGTTATTCAGTGAATTTACCAATAACAAAAAATATCCTCCATCTTCAAGCTCTCTTTCCATTATGACTCCAGTATATCAAACTGTCTTTCTTTTACCTTTCTTGGCATTCATATCTCTGTAACTTTAGGCTAGACCCACCGTATAGATTCTGTGACGAAGAAAGACTACTGGTATTTTTATATTGACTAAATTTCTCTTATTGTCTCTACTAAAACCTTGAAACTTTTATTTATGCTTAAATACAATCTCAATTATCTTATATTATTATCTTCTGTGGTAATCTTAGCTAATCTAGAAAAGATTTTTCACCGAAGAGACAAAGAACCAAAGTCATTTGTGATGCTTCGTATTGCATAGGTTGGATGCCTTGTCTGCAATTGGATTTTAATTCAGTTATGATGCTTACCCTACCTTCAATTTTATCCTGAACTGTGGACTTCTTGTAAAAAATTCTTCTTATTTAGTTCCTTCTAATTCTTCATACCACCATCAAAATGCAGTAAAAATGACATTCATCAGACAATGACAAGATGAATTTTATCTTATTAAAAGATTAAAAATTCATACTACCTTAAAATGATCCTCATCATACAGCCTCAGTAATTTTTAATTAATCATCAGAAATTATTATGACTACCACAGCTCTAACTGCTTTCAGAAGTAATTTAAAACAATATTTAACAAAGTACTCCTAATATTAATATCATGATTTCCTAAATGGTCCATTTCTATGTGGAAATTGATAATGCACTATCAAACTCTGTTTTCTAGTCTATTCTTCCTTGAGATACTTCCTGGGAGCACGACTTTCTCGTGCAAAATTACCTTACCCAATTTCCTTGAAATTTATTTTTATTATCATATACTCAAAGTAGCAGTTTATTAAATCTTATAACGTAATTATTAGATGCTGTGATCTCATTTTTCCCAAAATTCCTTATGAAACTCTCTCTGTAGCATTTTGACGTTGTTTCTGATGAGTGCTACTTGTCTGCTTCAAGTCTTGTTTCTTCTGAGTAACAGCTGGCGCTGACAGTTTGAACTAAGAAGAGTAAATTGAAGAAAACAAACATTCTCTGATCAGAAAACTTTCATAAGCCAAGATTCAAACCTGCGACCTTGGTGTTGAAACAAAAGCACTACAAGGCTTACCACTTGGCCCGGCCACAAAGGCTGGAATAATTCTCCATGTAAGTTTTCACTTTCTCCATATACGAAGTATAGAGAAAGTATTGTTTTCATGAAAAAATTCGACTTCGAGATATCAATGGAAATACATGTTTTGGGGTCCCTAGAACACGTTTTGACCATTTTCGGAATGATGTATATGTGTGTGTGTATGTGTGTCTGTGCTTGTGGGCGCTCTAACATGAAAACTATTGATGGTATCAATACCAAACTTCATATATAGTATTGTGGTGTGTGCTGTCAGAGTTGACTAGGTTTTGGAGTAAATCGGTATACCGGAAGTCGAGCTTCATTCATCAAAGCTCATTTCTGGTTTTCAAAATATCTCCATAAATATGATATATAGGTATATTGTATTACTTATAAAAGTTTTAGAAAATATAATTTACTATAACTTTTGTATTTAACATATTTTTGTATCATTGATTGTTTAGGAGTTATTCGTGAAGTACTGATAAACCGGAAGTTGCTGATTATGTACTTTGTGGGCGCTCTGGGCTCTATGGGCGAAAGGCCAATTTCATCATTATTCATCGATCATGTACCGAAAAACATTATTTGTAATGTTTGTGACGTCAAAGATAATAAAATATGAATTAATCACTCATGTTCCAAGTTTAGATGGAATATAGAGTTCGAAAATACTGTCGTAGATAAATATTTACATCTTATATATGGAGAAAGTCATGTGCTGGCCAAATCAGATTTTTACTTTCTCCATATACGAAGTATAGAGAAAGTAAAAATGTTTGGGGGTCCCTAGAACACGTTTTGACCATTTTCGGAATGATGTCTGTGTGTGTGTGTGTGTGTGTGTGTGTGTGTTGTGTGTGTGTGTGTGTGTGTGTGTGTGTGTGTATGTGTGTGTGTGATAGTGGGCGCTCTAACGTGAAAACTATTAGTCGTATCAATACCAAACTTCATATATAGTAGTGGTGTGTGTGCTGTCAGAGTTGATTAGTTTTTGGAGTAAATCGGTCAACCGGAAGTCGAGCTTTATTCATTAAAGCTCATTTCCGGTTTTCAAAATATCTCCATAAATATGATATATACGTGTGTTGTATTACTTATAAAAGTTTTAGATTATGTAATTTACTATAACTTTTGTATTTAATATATTTTTGTATCACCGGTTGATTAGGAGTTATTCGTGAAATACTGATAAACCGGAAGAAGATGATTATGTACTTTGTGGGCGCTCTAACATGAAAACTAATTGTCGGATCAACACCAAATTTCATATACTGTACTTTTATCACAATCGTTAGAGTTGATTAGTTTTTGGAGTAAATCGGTCAACCGGAAGTTGAGCTTCATTCTTCAAAGCTTATTTCCGGTTTTCAAAATATCTCCATAAATATGATATTTAGGTATATACTATTACTTATAAATGTTTTAGAAAATATAATTTACTATAATTTTTGATTGAAGCATATTTTTGTATCTCTGATTGTTTAGGAGTTATTCATGAAATACTGATAAACCGGAAGTTGCTGATTATGTACTTTGTGGGCGCTCTGGGCTCTATGGGCGAAAGGCCAAATTCATCTTTTTACATCGATCATGTCCCGAAAAACATTATTTATAATGTTTGTGACGTAAAAGATAATAATATATAAATTAAGCACTCATCTTCCAAGTTTAGATTGAATATAGAGTTCGAAATTACTGTCGTAGATAAATATTAACATCTTATATATGGAGAAAGTCATGTGCTGACCACATCAGATTTTTTCTCTTTGTTTTTAATGAGGGACAGAAGCTTCAAAGAGCTGCTGGTGTCAAATTCAGGACCTTTTAGAAGATGTGAACACATATAACCACCTGGAAGGAATAAAACTTTTTTAATGCAAAGGATGAAGTTGATATCCAAAGTTTGAAGTCGATATCATACCGGGAAGGTCCTAAAATTGGATTCAATTATCCCCGTTTGCAATGTACTGAGGAATGTAAATGGCTCTCTAGCATCAAACCAAAGATTATTAGGAATCATTAAACTGCGTATATGAAATGTACTTATGTTCACTTGCTGAGTTTTACGTTTCCATACTATCAGGAACGCATTCAAAACAATTCTTAGAAATGCCTCAACCTATTTTAAATAGGAGACTTTTCTTCCAAGTTTAAATGGAATATAGAGTTCGAAATTAGTGTCGTAGATAAATATTTATACTTATATATGAAGAAAGTCATGTGCTGGCCACATCAGATTTTTTAAATACAAAGGGTGTGGAGCATTACGAATACCTATCTAAAGGTGAGACAGCCAGCACGGAGCACTACCTGGGAGTAATGAGATGCCTTAGAGAGAGAATCATACAAAAACATCCCGAATTTTACAGGAGCGGCGAGTGGTTTTTTCACCGGCACCGGCTGATTCGTCTCTCAGAACTCGTGAGTCTTTAGCCAAAAACAAGACCACCTTGCTTCCCCACCTGCCCTATTCACTAGACCTAGCTCCATTTGACTTTGAAGAATTCGACAGAGGAGCTTGTGAGCATTCCCAAAGAAGCGTTGCAGGACTGCTACTAAAAGTGGAAACACCTTTGGGATGAGTGTATACATTGGGTTGGAGAGTACTTTAAAGGGGACCTTTTATGAGTATGAGTAGTATGATTTATTATGAGTGGTAGTGATTGGTTTAGAATCAGTTTCAAATGGGATTTGAACTCCACCCAAGCAAATGACTCTGAGAACTTTGTTTAAGTTCAGCTTTCAGGAGGCAATGCTTATTTCATATTTCCATCTCTTCTTATTAAATTTTGCATAATCGAATATTTATTGTATTATAATCCAAGGGATTCTTAAATTCTTCTATATCATTGGGTGAAATTTAGTTTTCATTGTCTGAAATTTGTTGATAGGGTGGATCAGGGAAGCCAGTATTTAGTCCTTTGGTGAATATTTATTTTGGTATTTATTTTGGTATTTATTTTTCATGAAGTTCAAAATTTTTTATTATAAACTTCATGGCTCAGACTTACAAACATCTGACTTAGAACCATCCATAGTTACAACCAATATCCTTTAAAAAATTAATTTCAAACTATGATAAAAATGTAACGAAATTTTTATTTGATTAGGTCTTATTAGAAATTTTGAGGAACTACGTAATACATAGTGTTGGGATACAAATGTAAGGAGGGGACAGGAATGAACAATAATTCATGTCTTATCCTTAAATTTGAGCTATTTTGTTCAGTTTCCATTTAGTTGCCATTTCATTAGTTTGTTTTCAAGTCAAATATGAGGCTGAAACACTCGCTCTGTGCATTTGGAGAAGCTAAAGCTTGTATTGTGTGCTGTTTGTGATTTTACATTTATGATATACATACATACATACATGATATACCATATAAATGTTTCATTTATGTTCAGGTGACCAGACTATTTCAAAGTAAATTAAATGAAGTTTTTTAATCATTCTAATTGTTTTCCTCCAATGCCACAAAAAGTAAGCAGCCTCACTAATTTTTGAACTTCCTCACCTCTAAAATGGTAAAGTGTGTATTTGATTGATTACATCATTCTGTAAACCAGAATTTTTATTTTATTTACAGAGATTACAATTACCATTAGATATTGATAAAATCATTTTAATACCAATATATAGGGTCTTATCATAAACTTAAAATATAATAAAATACAGAGTCAGTTCTTCTCTTGCATAACTCAACCTCCCTGGTGGGTGAGTTATGCTACACCTCATATCATACGTGGCCCTACAACTGAGCATGGAGTGACCACTAACCACTATGACCACTGACAGCTGAGCTTGTCTTGTGTGCAGACTGTATTAATCGAACGAATATGCATAGGTTACAGGGTTTATTAACATTGATTAATAATAATGAATAAATTATAATATTCAAAATAACATTAGATAGAATTAGGATTGGGTTTTGTTGGTTTCCTTCAAAATTTAATATTACTTTCTGCATAGTTGTTCAATTAATACCATCTGCAAACAAGACACAGCGGTCAGTTGTACTAGCGTTCACTTGTTGTGGTACTCAGTTGTCCACGATCCGTTGTGATGTGCTCAATCATTGCGCACTAAGTTGCCATTCAACCCTTATCATGTACATGACTTGCGACTGATTTGATTTACGTTTGAAGTTATGGATTACCACAAAGTTACTTGCCAGTCAGTTGACTTTATAACTTAGAGTGTTTGTATTTTATTTTCAAATGGTAATGTGTACAATTTTTATAACAAAGATATTTATTCACCAACTGTTAATTTATTTTATACTTTTGAAAGATTTTTTGGAGAGTTAACTTTTATAATTCTCCCAAATATACTTTTAATTGCTGTACATATGATGTATATATATTTTGGGAAAATAGTATCATCAGCTGTAATAGTTGTCAATTATATCCACTTCCATCTGATGTCGTAATGATTTGCCTTTCAAAGGTGAATTCATTTATCTGTGTATTTTCAATGAGTGTAGGTGATTTTTAAGCTACTGGGTGTACTAAGGAACTAATTGTGAACATTGAATGAATAATGGAGGCAGATCATATAGCATATTCAATACTTAATTTTTGGTTGTTATATTTTGTAGAGTTTAATACTTCTTTGTCATTTCTAGAGTTAAAATTTATAATCTGCTAATGAATGCAAAGTTACAGAGTTCCTTTTTTGGGAGTGAAGAATTACGTTCATTGAAGAACTGTGAACTGTGGTTAAAATTATTTTGTCTTTAGAGGTCTTTCAAGAAAAAATAGAAGAGAATTACCTCTTTCGGTTCATCATAGCGATTAAATATACTCAACTAGAGTTTATAAAAATAGACTAGGCCATAGCTTGACAAATTACCATAAAAAATATAAAAATTTGCTTTTAATCAAAACAATGCATCAGGACGTGATGATTTCTGACTCAGAAAAAGAAACCGGATACAGTTTTGTTTTACAACTACAACAAAGTAGAAGGTGATATAATGGATAGCATTCGCCGGAAATATTCAACTCATTCGGCTGCAAGGAGATGGCCAGTGCATGTATTTTTTAACAGATTGGACCTGGCCTCAATAAATAGCTGGGTTTTATTCAAAGAAACCACTGGGCGAAAACTCAACCGGAAGGAGTATATTCTAAGACTTGTATTAGAAATTGTTGGAAGCTCATTATAGATAGAGCTTTACTTTACAGGTTAGATGGAAGAGGAGACTTTTTAGTCTCAATCCTCAATCTCGCCTAATAAAGACCCCTAATAATAATAATAGAGCCCCCTCCCTCATGTTCCTTTCCAATGTCGGGAATTTCATCAGGGGAAGCAAGTGCGCCAATAAGACAGCAGAAAAGAAGAAAGTGTCAGTTCTCACCTGGATGTTATAACAAATCCAGTAATTTGTGCCTAAAATGTAGGTAAATATACAGTGGAATATGCTCTGTAAAAGTGGCAATGTGCAGAATCTGCGGTAAAATATTATGTACTCTTGGATACATAGAGTGATATTCTCTCTTAACATATATCTTAAAAATGTTAATCCATTACTTAATAAGGAATAAATATTAATTTGTAAGAACAACAGCGAAGCTTTATTATGATTTCAAACCTTACATTGTGAAGATGATGAAGTGTAACTATAATGACTTGGATTTATTGTTAACTAGCGAATGATGGAAGGAAATAACATTTTAAGAATGATGTAAGTATTAAGGTAAGTCTAAAATACAAATCAACGTAATAAAACTAGTACCAGAGTGGATTAGCATAGAATGAGATATGAGTAAGAAAAGGCCATTCTCGATAAATGCATGAATAATTGCTAGGTTTTCCATGAAGGTCTGATCGCTGCCTTCACTTTACAACCGAAAATTTTAGTAACCCTGCTTCTTTATAGTTTATAAACTTATTCGGGATCCCCAAGTGTTTCGACAAATCACATGAAACACATCTGTGCTCAAAATATCCCTTCAGTTATTTATTCTGCGAACGCATAACTCTCTGTTTAGAGATCCGTTCTTACGATTGGTAGCCCTGATTTATAAAGTTAGTACCCTTGACATTAATTCTAATTGTTCAAGAAAGGTGATTGAATGTAAACTGGAGATATCAGTTTGAGATTTACCTGAGAAAAACATTGGAAGAACATTTTATAATAATTAAACTAATATGTTGGCAACCATGCTAAAAAATTTTTTATTAATTTTTAAATTTTATAGAACGATGTTGCATTGACGAAAACCAC
The DNA here is from genome assembly GCA_947579665.1 of Sympetrum striolatum. Lineage (NCBI taxonomy): Eukaryota > Metazoa > Arthropoda > Insecta > Odonata > Libellulidae > Sympetrum > Sympetrum striolatum. Next base: position 86,452,928 of record OX388345.1, read on the forward strand.
GGATTGGAAATTTCCACGACGAAATTCTAAAAATTCTTCTGCCATCGTATTTGATGGAGGTTTTTTCCGAGGCACGAACGAGTGGTTTTATATGGTTTCTGTCAGATGGCATAACTATCTTGGCGTGACGTGACTGACTTTTATCAACAATTCGGACTTTTTTCCACTTATTCCGAAAATATGAGTTTCATTGGTCCAGTATAAATAGATAAAATATTCTAGAATATGAAATTCTGCAGATTTAGGACATCGGTCAACATTTTGTTCAATTAATTAAAATTTAAACAAAATACGAGATAAAAAACCTTATCAGCATTTGTGTAATGGTCAAACTTAGAAGTTCTGAAAAATTCAGGTATTTGAAAATCATCAAAGTATTTAATTACGAATTTTAAAAGTAGGTTGTCAAATGACCACCTCCCGTCCTTCTAGGTAGGCCGAAACTGCCGTCCTCTTAGAGTTAAGTGAAGAACTGGCGAAGCCAGTAATTTAGCAAAGATCACAAAATTTGCAAGTTATGCCCAATATTACAACAAAGATAGCGATTGAAAGTGTTATCGGCCAGCCAGTTATTGCGGAGGTTTCTACTCTTGGTGCATCTTCATCGGACAGCTCCGGGAGAAAGAAGATCACTGGGAGCTGTCACCTGTGCTATAAGCAATTGATAAGAAGGAGAAGAAAAACTAGAAAAGTGTGCGAAAACCTGTCTGTAATTAACATTCGAAAACGTATGTCAAATGTACCTATTGTTGTGAATAAAAATTCTCCGTGAAAATTATCATTGATGCACATATTATGCAGCATATATTGCCCTACAGCAGCTAACGAAAAACTACCACACAGTCAGTACAGCAATATTACTAAAGCTTAACAGAAGGCGCTCTGGTGAATTTCAGGTATTAGTACTATGATTTTGATTTTTTCAGATAAAACGATGTTATCGCAGCTGAAAAATGAGACAAAGAAAGAGTAGGGCGAGATAGGGAGGTTAGGAACTCCCGAAGACATCAACACGGCAACACTGCTCAACAGTTGCAAATCTCGGCGTTAAATATTAATTCGTATAAAAAATCCGCCACCTTGTAGTGGACGATAATTATTCACCGTGAAAACTCATTTCGAAATCTTTCTAACGAACCCAATTTTGTATTTTTACGGCTATCCATTTCCGAGAAAAAGTTGTTTTTCTAAATCGACAACAACTTTTTATCGTTTGATACAAATATTCTGAAACTTCGTATTTTATTTAACAATAAACGTATTAACCCTTGTGTAGGCACCCGGGTACCCGGGTACCCACTAAGGTATATTTTTGCTTGTACGTTGATTATAAAGAAAGATATCGCTGTGATGCTTCAGATCGTCGTTATTTACCTGAATCCCTAGTAAATACTACTATTATAAATAAGTTAACTATATTTAATGCTTAAATAAAAGCATTAAAAGTTCACATACGTCCTGGGGGCACCCGGGGTACCCGGGTACCCACTTGAAATTTCCTTCTCATTTTCTGACACATATGCGTTGGAATTCGTTCCTTGAAAACATTATTCAATAAATAGACATTTTCTGAAGATATTAAAGCCAATTTTATATCAATTGAACGGTTAGAACTTTTATTATGAATAAACATAGAAAGGTATGTTTCTTACTTCCGTAAAACGGCCAGCGTCAGTCACGCGAAATATCGGCTTTTTTGTTACGGAGGCTCAACTTTGGAGTCGTATAAAAGTTTAAGTAGAAATTGCACAAAAAAACAAGTGACATCAACGTTTAATACGTTCTATTGCACATGTAACCATATAAGCTAATCATTTCTGTTTTTATAACATTTGGTATTTATCATAGATGGAACGAAAAAGTGCCCATTTTTACGAGCTGTTTCACGGAGTGCTCTTTTTGAACGTTTGTTACTCAAACGCTATTACTTCAATCACAAAGACATTTTGATAGAATATTAATATGTTTATTGTTAATTAAAATACGAAGTTTCAAAATATTTGTATGAAACGATAAAAAGTTGTTGTCGATTTTGTGAAACAACTTTTTCTCAGAAGTGGATAGCCGTAGAAATACAAAATTGGGTTCGTTAGAAAGATTTCAAAATGAATTTTCACGGTAAATAATTATTTTTCATAACAAGGTAGCGGATTTTTTTATACGAATTAATATTTAACGCCGAGATTTGCAACTGTTGAGCAGTGTTGCCATGTTGATGTCTTCGGGAGTTCCTAACCTCTCTATCTCGCCCTGCTCTTTCTTTGTCTCATTTTTCAGCTACGATAATATCGTTTTATCTGAAAAAATCAAATTTTAAGTACTAACACCTCAAATTTACCCGAGCGCCTTAAGTTAAGCTATAGTAATATTGCTGTACTGACTGTGTGGTAGTTTTTCGTTAGCTTCTATTGGGCAATATATGCTGCATAATATGTACATCGATGATAATTTTCACGGAGAATTTTTATTCACATCAATCGTTAGATTTGACATACGTTTTCGAATGTTAATTACAGACAAGTTTTTGACATACATCGCACACTTTTCTAGTTTTTCTTCTCCTTCTTATCAATCGCTTATAGCACAGGTGACAGCTCCCAGTGATCTTCTTTCTCCCGGAGCTGTCCGATGTAGACGCAGCAAGAGTAGAATCCTCCGCAATAACTGGCTGCCCGATAGCACTTTCAATCGCTATCTTTGTTGTAATATTGCGCATAACTTACAAATTTTGTGATTTTTGCTAAATTACTGGCTTCGCCAGTTCTTCACTTAATTTTCGCATAAATCTACGTCGTTGGTTGGTTTTCGACGTCGGCATTTCGTTGTTTTCATTGTATATCCGATAGGATGCAAAAGTTGTTACGTCGATTATATTGAAAAACATAGCTAGCGGCCATATCAAAGTGCGGCATTTTGTTGTATACCTAATAATCATCTGGTCCATTGTATCACCTCCAGATTTAAACTTACTGTAATACAAAATTATATGGGGCTTCTTCTTACCACTTTCATGAATATATATATCAGAATGCATCGTTGAAATTAAAATAACTGCTTTCCCCTTCTTTGGGACATAAGAGCAAATAATTACTCTTTAGTAGAAATTAATTATTGTTCTTCAAATAGCCTTTGCACGAAAAAATTTTAAGAAAAAAAGAAAGTGACACTATGTTTTATGTATTCTACATAAACCTGTGAAGCGTTCGGCTCTCTCAGTAATGTAAATACCAGAAGAAAGCCAGGAGTAGCACTGAAGCACATATATTCAGTTTCTACGAAACATAAGGGTAAGAAAGATGATCAATAAGATAAGATAATAAGGAAAAATACGAAACGTAATTGATATGATTAGGCGTAGCTTCGCAGACCATGGCGATAGAAAGAAAGCCTCTCTGAGGGACGGAGTGTACAAAAGCTCGAGATGCAAGACCAATAATTCGGCAACACTGCTGCACAATGCGAATCCCGGCGTTAAATATAAATTCGTATAAAAAAATCCGCTAATTTGTTGTGAAAAATAATTATTTACCGTGAAAACTCATTTTGAAATCTTTCTAACGAACCCAATTTTGTATTTCTACGGCTATCCACTTCCGAGAAAAAGTTGTTTTACAAAATCGACAACAACTTTTTATTGTTTCATACAAATATTCTGAAACTTCGTATTTTAATTACTAATACCCGTATTAATATTCTATCAAAATATCTTTGTGATTGAAAAAACAGTTTTTGAGGAACAAACGTTCAAAAAGAGCACTCCGTGAAACAGCCCGTAAAAATGGGCACTTTTCCGTTCCATCTATGATAAATACCAAATTTTATGAAAACAGAAATGATTAGCTTATATGGTTACACGCGCAATAGAACGTACTAAACTTTGATGTCACTTGTTTTTTTGTGCCATTTCTACTTTAAATTTTACAAGACTTCAAATTTGAATTTTTAATGAAAAAAAAGGAATTCAGGCGTCAAGAACCGAAGAATAAACATACCTTTCTAATTTTGTTAATTGTAGAAGTTCTAACCGGTCGAATGATATAAAAATGACTTTAGTACCTTCATAAAATATGTATTTATTAAATAAAATGTTTAGAGAACGAATTCCTTTACAAATGTGTTCAAAAATGAGATCTAAAGAGGTGGGTACCCGGGTACCCCGGGTGCCCAACAACGTAGGTAAAGTTGGGTGCCTACACAAGGGTTAATATTCTATCAATATTACTTTGTGATTGAAGTAGTAGCGTTAGAGGAAAAAACGTTCAAAAAGAGCACTCCGTGAAACAGCTCGTAAAAATGGGCACTTTTCCCTTCCATCTATGATAAATACCAAATGTTACGAAAACAGAAATGATTAGCTTATATGGTTACACGCGCAATAGAACCTACTAAACGTTGATGTCAATTGTTTTTTTGTGCAATGTCTACTTAAACTTTTATACGACTCCAAAGTTGAGCCTCTTTAACAAAAAAGCCGATATTTCGCGTGACTGACGCTGGCCGTTTTACGGAAGTAAGAAACATACCTTACTATTTTTATTCATAGTAAAAGTTCTAACGATATATATATCAATTGATATAGAAATAGCTTTAATATCTTCAGAAAATGTCTATTTATTGAATCAAGTTTTCAAGGAACGGATTCCAACGCTTATGTGTCAGAAAATGAGAAGGAAATTTCAGGTGGGTACCCGGGTACCCCGGGTGCCCCCAAGACGTATGTAAACTTTTAATGCTTTTATTTAACCTTTAAATATAGTTAACGTATTTATAATGGTAGTATTTACTAGGGATTCAGGTAGATAACGATGACCTAAAGCATCAAAGCGATATCTTTCTTTATAATCAACGTACAAGCAAAAATATACCTTAGTGGGTACCCGGGTGCCTACACAAGGGTTAAAAATGTTCTTAAAATTCGCTGCAATTTATCCGTCCGGCATCGAACCCGGGTCTTTCCGGTGATAATTACTATGTAGCATAACAGAAGATCACCATCTCCAACTATGTGTGAAAACTCAAGCAAAAATATTGGCTGCAACTGCCTCAAACGACGTTCTACTTTTCACATATATTCCTTATGTGAGAAATGTTAATGTGCTCTGGCATCAAACCCAGGAGCAGCATGGTCTTATATAATTATTTTTCTTAAACCAAGTCTTAATATACATCTTCTGTCTAAGCAAGAACTTCCTATCATTTCGATAAGTGCATGAATAAAATAATGAAAAACTATCCCAATGTGTTTTATATGGGAGATATATTTACCGCCCGCTATCGAACCCGGGTCTTTCTAGTGATACTTACTATGCAGCACAATAGAAGATAACCATCTCTAACTCTGTGTGAAAATTCAAGCAGAAATCGTTGCTGCAACTGCCTCAAACGACGTCCTAATTTTATCTTATATTCCTTATGCGAGATCTTTTAATGTGCTCTGGCATCGAACCAAAGAACAGTGTGGTCTTACCTAAATTTTTTTCTGAAACGTAGTTTTAATATTTATATTGTGTCATAGCAAGAACTTCTTATCATTTCGATAAGTGCATTAAAAAAATAATGAAAAACTACCTCAAAGTGTTTTAAAGGGGTGATTTTTGCATCATCCTAGCATTGAATCCAGGATATTTTCTGTGAAAGTCTTTAACCTTTTTCGATAGATCATGACCATATCTATAGGCTCCTTGAGTTTTGATCCTCTACATATCCGGAAAGTATTTTTTTTTAATTTCCGAAAATCAAAGCAATACTTTTAAAGGGGAAAAATCGGGACTTTGGAGCCCTCTGGAATCGAACCCATTACACTGAGGATCAAAGTCACCTTTATATACAGCCAAATAACCGTAACTAATTTTTTCCTTCCCACACTTTTCAACCTCTTGGAAGAAGTTTAGATTTACAACACTATAAAACTTCAGCATAGAAAAAAAAGTGAGTTTTTAATAGTTATTGGACGTATCTCAACCAGAAATCCAAACAACACTCATGATAAGTTTCCAATTGTTCTCTTACGTAAACTTGGAAAGTGTAATAAGTTGGCCACATAAGCGTTTCACTCCTCTAGTTTCCAATTCATTTATTTTTTGAAAGAATTGACGTATATTGTAGTGAGTGGCGGGCATGGTCGTGGTTGGAGGTGGGAATGGAGGGGAAAGGTGGAATCCCCATTCCACCTTTCCCCTCCATTCCCCCCCCTCCGGCCGTTCTCACTGCCGCCGACAACACCCCTGAAGTTTCTCCATATGTATTAAAAAAAGCTGTGGAAATACATCCTTTTTTAAGATTTCTCATTATAAATGAATATATCGTAGTTGAGTCGTTTCTTTATTCAAAACTAAAGGATACAGCTAGGCAACAAGTGAAATTTTATTTTGCTATCGCATCTTATAGCCAAGTAGCAGCCTTTTCGGAAACCTTGTTGGCTGCACGTGATTGTAACATTATTGCTGTGAAAACGCATTAAGTAACTGAATAGTATGTGCTCAAGAATCTTACAAAATATAGATGTTAACGATATCGGTCGATAATCGTCCGGCTTTGACTTACGCCCCATTTCCGGTACGTACTGTAGAAATGTGCGCTTTTATCCACTAGAATGGAACCAAATGTTCACCTAAAGATTTACTAATGAAAACGGAAAAAAGGAAGGCAAGCTCATCTGCAAGCGTAGATATAACGATGGCAGTTATGCCTTCTGGTCGAGGAGATTTTATCATCTTTCTCGCTATCACAATAGTATCACGATACGCGCGCGTAGCGTGACTGAGCTGTAATCATCAAATTCATTGCGGGCTTCAATCTTGGCTGCACTCCTGATATCTAAATATTTACGCCGACGCTCTTCCTGTTTTCTGTTATTGCGTGGAAAGACTTCATACAAGAATTTGACGCTCTTTGTTTTCTTAGGAGCGAACGTAGTTTTGGTTTTACCTATTGTTGACGTTACCTATTGTTGCTGTTGACGATCTCGAACATTTTTCATCGGAACAAATTTAGAGATACCTTCTCGAAGGATACCGAGATTTTCAGACCAACTATCATCTAATGAATTATTTCAAATGAAACGGATAAGAGTTTCACTTTTACTTTCAACGAACACCTTAAATGCGGGGAAGTTGGCTTTCTTAAAGATGCATAAGATACGGGAGGGGTTCAAAACTCAGAGAACATCAATCTTGAGCACTGCTGTTATTATTTTATGATCGGATATGCCTTCATCACATCAATACTGTTCACTAAGTGAGAATAATGGCAAGGAGATCTAGAATATTACCAAGATCGTGAGGAGTTACTCGAGTCCTTTCTGCCTTTACCTGTTCGAGCGCGAAGGCAGATAATAAATATATTTATTTCAGTGATGAAGTTCTATCTCGACTATTGCTACTTAAGGATATTTTTGTCCAGTTTATATCTGGTAAATTAGTATCCCCTCTTACGGATACGGTTGCGCTGAGTTTACTCACCTCGAATTTTCTCAGTGTCCGACAGAGACCATCTGGGGAATCGTCGCCGCCTTCGGAAGGGCGATAGAAAGAGCAAAAATACGTTTTCTTACAGTGTCTATTTGACTCCGAACACTAAATAATCTTACCGTTCGCCCGGCTTTTAAGGTTTTCTGTCTGAATTATTACACTATTTCTCACAGCGATAAATACTCCGCCTCCTATTCGGCTGTCTCGGTCCTTACGATAAACTGTGAAATCCAGAGAAAAATCTCACTGGTCGCTATTTCTTCGCAAAGACAATATTTATTTCCTAAAATTATGCCGGCGAATGTCTTTATAGTGAAGTCAAAGATAACGCTTACTTTTAAAAAATACTTCATCAGTTCACTATGACTAGCTTTTTTTCTTCGTGATTTCCGCTCTTGGGATGACGGAGAGAATCCGAAATTTGAACATTGAAACTACCTCGCTGTATCGTTTCGCAATTTTCCGCATAGACTCTTTGAATTTTGATTTTTCCCTCACATTTTTGTCTGTAACCGCAGGAATCGAGCACTAAAACTACCTGGGGTGTCGTATTCTGTCTAAGGTCTAACCTAAAATAATCGTATTTACCTCGTTGGTTATATGTTCCGCAGCCCGAGCAGTATGGTGTTCGCCAAAACGATCAAGTGGTGCGCGACATGATTATAATTGTAATGATAGGCCAGGTAGAATGGAGCACTCGAGGGCCTCTAATGCCAATGAGGCTCCGGATAGGCATTTGGACAGCGCGTTCGACTTGGATGAAAGCGGTCCCGGGCCCCTTTCCCGGTGGGACACTACGTGCGAAATGACCTCCGCTGTCGAATCACTTATATAGTACTACTACAAATGAAAGCGAGAAATACTGAAGGTTGAGTTATCGATATGCTCTGCGTGATTGTGATTTTCTTCAGACAATCGTATCGTAAATATATTACTACATTAGTTTATTTATGGAAATATGCTTTGAGGAAATTCAAAATCCTCATGCATTTTTTAATATGATGTAATCATTTAACTGCGACGAACGACATTTTAATAAAATGAGGGTTTCCTGCGGAATGAAGCTTTATAACTTGTTTAAATTCTGACCAATTAAACGTGATTTATACTTCGATTTAACAATAAATGTTATTATATAAATGTTTTCTCATGATTCTCATAGATAAAGGTAATTTCGTTTATCATTTATTAGTTCTTTCCCTACATCATGTATTCCATATGTGTATTATTTCAGATAATGCTTCGAGGAAATACGGAGATGCTTAGGAGAAGATTATTCCTGTACCACTTATAGATCATAAGACTTCTGGAACCGGCTATCGTAATTATGAATTACATATAGTAGATAATGCTGATATTTAATTATGTCGTAATTAATTATAGACACATAGAAAATATGCATTTTGTTTATTATTTATTATTTTTTTCCTCCATCATTCATTGCATATGTGTATTATATCAGATGATGCTATGAGGAAATACGGAGATCCTTAAGAGAGAGTTATTCCTGTACCACTGGACTGGATCATAGCACATCTGGAACCGGTACATCGTAATTATGAATGACTTATGTAGTAGATAATGTTGATATTTAAATAGGTCGTAATTTATTTTAGTTTCATAGATATGTAATAGGCATTGTTTTATCCTTTATTAGTTTTTTCCTTTATTAGTTTTTTCCTCCATCATTCATTGCATATGTGTATTATTTCAGATAATGCTTCCAGTAAATACAGAGAATTGTTTAATTGTATTATTTCAGGTTTTGCCTCGAGGAAATACGGAGATGCTTAAGAGAAGATTATTCCTGGACCACTTATAGATCATAGGACTTCTGAAACCGGCATATCATAATTATGAATGACTTGTATAGTAGATAATTCAGATATTTAATTAGTTCGTAATTACTTTTTGTTTAATAAATAATATGCATTTTGTTTATCATTTATTAGTTCTCTCCTGCATCATTCATTGCATATGTTGTGTATGATTTTAGATGATGATTCGAGGAAATACGGAGATGCTTAGGAGAGGATTACTCCTGTACCACTTATGATCATAGGACTTCTGGAACCGGCATGTCTTAATTATGAAGTCTTATATAGTAGATAATGCTGATTATTAATTAGGTCGTAATTAAGTTCCTAAATATGCTTTTGTAAGATCACTCACATCATTTCACTCCCAAAGGAGAAAGGTATTCCTTTATATATACCATTGTTTTAAATGACCTTTTAATGGTATATTTTTATCTTTCAACGATACAACTTTCTGCCCTCAAAGGTGTCATAAGTTAATTATTCTCTTCTTTTTCTCGAAGGATAATTCTCACTCTTAAAAATAATTATTGGCAATGAATTTTTGTTGAGACACGACTCATACTGAATACAATGACGGACCCTACCTAGCACGTTTTACCCTGAACGTGACAATTAGGTTTAGTATTATGTATCACTCCAAAGCTACTGTAGAAGAGCTTACCGAAATTGTCCATATCGTATCGAGCGTACCGAAACTGATTTACTAGTTCGTATTAGTAAGCATATCAATTACAGTAAACAGGTATTTACATCTACATTATGATTTATGAAGCGATCAAGATCGTCTTTTTACACTCTTTCTGGATGTTAACTTTATTTATATATTTTTTTCTGGTAATCAAATGTCTTGTATATTATTTTCGTGGTAAATTTCATCAGTTATATGGGGAATTAAAATATTTCAATAAAAATATTTTCATCGTAATATAATTATATTCTGCAATTTCCTCATCTGTCCGTATTTCCACAAATCTATAGCTATGTTTTTTTTTATTTTGGATCTCTGTACACATTTAAACCGAATCTCACATTTCGCAAAATCACGGGTTCACGCTGGCGTTGGCGACAATAAAAAAGACTGTATTAGTAATGCCGTATTTTCTCTGATCTAACACGAACCTTTGGTTTGGTTGTCGTACGTAATCAGTCAGCAGTCTCGCTTAAGCTTTGGGACATTTTTCCTCCTAAATCTTCCATTCATTGTAACTTAATGGTATTTATCAGTTAAATAGTCTACTTTTAAGCAGTAAACTCGTTCACTGATATTTATAGTTTATTCTTGCTTCTAACGCCTCGAAAATTGAGATTCACTACCCTATTCACAAGTATTATAGACATTAATGTAATCAATTAAGCTTTTTAAACGGAGATTCAAGAGAGTTAATAACGTTTTGAACTTTGTAGGAGTCGTAAGCGTAGGCAACATTACTAAATACGTCTGCTGAAGTTTCTCCTCTTCAATGGGAGAGATTGACTAGATAATTTTAATCCTTGTAACGCAGTCATCAAAGACAAAGATTATGTAACAGAAGTAAAAATATCCCGATTATAGCGCTGCATGCAAGGCATTGAGTTAAATAATTTACCGGAATTAATAAATTAAAAATAATTTCTATTTAATGTCCAAAAAAACATATTAGTTTTTAGTTGGGTCACCCAGAATTGCTCCTCCAGCCGTAGTGCGCCATCAGCAGAAAAAAGAGGCAAACTCCTCAATATTCAAACATTTTTTTAGATTACACCAACTTGTTTACTTCTCTAATGTAAACTAATTATTATATTACTAAAGATTAAACTAAATTATTACTAATTCACCGATTAAAGGAAACTATTTTCATTAGATGTCATTGATGGTAATTTATAACAGTTGATGAAAATCCGAGGGTTTCGGAAATTTTTCGTTTCTCTTTCTCGAAAGCTCAATTCCTTTAATTATTTAAATCTTGATAAAGATCCACCATAAATTTCAAAACCTACTAAATGCCTGTATTGTTGGGGCTTGAATTAGAAATTTTACTAGTGCTGAAACTGTATCTTTGATCTGAATTCAGAAAGGGTTTTACATGTATATGATTGAATACGCCATATTAAATTACCTTTGGTATGGCAGTATTTGATTCCACTTAGTGAAGCAGAACAGAAGGAAAACACATTCAGTTTGATTTCAATAAGTTGAGATGAAAATATTGAATTAACTAAGTTTTAAATTAGTTTTCTGAATTTACTTCGAATAAAGTCTTGTTGGTTTATGAGCTTTGCATCTAGAGAGCATTGGTGTTCTCATTTTTGATCAGTCATGTGAAGCAAATCGCCATGAGTAGCTTAATTTTTGTGTAGAGTAGGACGGTTTTGAATCAGCAAGAGTTCGAATCGGTTGCGTCTTACCGCTAGAAAATATCGCGCTATCTGTGAGGGGAAGTATACACTGCTAGCAAGAGAGGTATCGGTAGACAGCGCCACGCGTGTGTTGGGAGTGTCAGGAGAACTTCGTGGAGGGAAAGAATGTCTTGAGTGATCAGACGGGGATGTAATAAGCCTTGAAAAATTAATCGAATGGAAGAACACGGAGGGAATGTAATAATAACGCCGTGATCGATTAGAAATCTCGTCGGTCATGCGATCACTGGCCGCTGCACCTGTGGAAACAATCGCCTCAACGGGATTTCTCGTCACTCGGAAGCTGTTAAACTGGTAATACTTCCAGAAGACTTGCTTCTCCTTGTGGTTTACAAGGATTTATGACTCTTCCTGGATATTTCCGAAAAAAGGAGATATTTATTCATGAAACGTCATGAAAATGATGAATGATAGAAAGTCGAATAGCTGTTAATTTATTTGGGTGTGGTTGTGAGGTTTAAGTCGTTATAATTATTACATTTTTCCTTTGATTTGAAATTTTTTATTTCATGAAAGTTCTTCGCAATTTTAAAATATAAAGATGGTTTTTAATTTTTTTCAGAAATGTCGTTCATAATATTTCGTTTATTTCCTTTCTAAAATATATTTATAAATTATTTTACGGAATATTTCGAAAACGACAACAAATCATGGTTTGTTTCTTTCTTCATTAGATTCTAATTCTGCTTAACCGTTGCCAAGTTAATAACAAATCTATTCCCTTAATTTTTATATATTATTCAGGATGCTCCATCAAGACCTTCGGTATCTCAACATTGAAAAACTGAAAATTTTCAGCTGATTTTAATAAATGTGCAAGATTTATTTATTATATTCTCTACCATGTATTTCAAATCAGTTTCAGAATACAATGTCGATTCCATGGCCACCTCCATTCGATACACAAAAAGCATCATCTTTTTCGGTCATTTGGCATAACATTGGCCATCAGTTTGGGCGTCGTAGCAGCTATTTCGGATCGTATGTTAGCTTAGAGTTCGTCAATGGTCTTCGGCTTGCTGGCGAAAATATTATTTTTTAAATAATATTCATCCAATATTTTTTACGATATGCACGCACAGTTTTCACGATTGAACGATTCGTTTAAATGCAAAGCGAAAAAATTTCAGCTCGTTCTTTCGGTGTATATTGACTCATTGCTAAAATGGAACTGAATGATGTTTCAGTGTCGTCCACAGTTGTCGAAATCCACTGATAATTTCCAGAGCTAGTCATAGTTGCAATACCGAGTGTCTAGGATGGCGCACCCTGTATAACAAAGAGCTTGACTTGGCCCTATTAATATTAATAACTACTACGTTATGAAATAATATCAAATAATATTAATTAATCTTCTGAAATAAGTATCGGAGACATTTATAGCTCTTTCCCAATATCGATATGATTCAGAAATTCATATTTCCCATTTTGTAAAATTAATGAATTTCAGCAAAGGATTTTCTCATTTTTAAATTTGACGCACGAAAAATAAAACATTCGAATTAGAATATGCATTTTACATCAATGCATTGAGGGTCCCCATAACATTGTACTCGATGAAGTAATTTACTTAAGCTTCTGCTAATACAAGCTTTTTCGTATTTTAGTAAAATAATCTATTGATAGCAGTAAATATTAGTATAGGGAAAGGCGGGGCACAACGGGGTACCGGGGCGGAATGAAGTTCGTCATTTTTCGGTTTCAAAGAGATGTTGCTTATGAACAGCAATAATCATAACTAGACCAACATGTTTCTACTTATCTACGGCATCCATGTTAGTCTGGTTTTCTTGAGCGTTGGTATGTTTCCGTTGTGTGATTTTTTGCCCTCGTATTGTTGCTTTTGAGGTTACTGTAACCAAGGAAAGGTATACATACTTGTTTAAATTACAACTGTATTTACTAAATGCTTTAAGTACGTTTAATTGTATTTGCTTTCGTGCAGTTACACGTTTGTTTAGTATATTTCTCGAGGGACTTAGCCTCCCTAACCTGTAATCGGGTCCGTAGGGTAGAACGGGCAATGTTGTTAATTAATATCTATTTCAGATATCTTTCTTAAGAGACGTCCCACTGTATCTGTTCGCAAACCCGAAGCAATATCTGGTGTAGAAGTAATGGAAGTTTTAAAAGTAGCTGATGAGGCTACCCTAGAGTGTGAATAGGCTTAAGAAAAGGACACATTCAACGAAAACTGTAGTTTAACCTTTTAAGTACCTAACTTAAACCTTTTTACAATTCCACCAGTTTAAATAATCACCCCATTCTGCCACATACCCAGGGTAAAACGGGTAAAACGAATATGTTTTTGTTTTTGAAATTAAAAATATCGGTCCTATGTTTTCTTATGAGATCATTGTATTTTTGTAATAACTAAACTATAAGTTGTTCATAAAAAATTTGCAACTTTCTTAATTAACCCATTTGCACTTTTAAAACATATTTTCAACTTGTTACTCCGTTCTGCCCAAAGTTCCCCTGTTTTGATATGATACAGCTCTAATGGATGGATTTTGTCAATATATGAATTTGAATGAGCCAGTTTAAAGAGATATTTAATTTTCTTTTCTCTAAAGTTTCCCATCCTTTGTCAAGAATTCAAGGTCTTGGTAATGCTTCTCAAATTACCATGGAAAATACTCAACAAAACGCGCGGTATTGACCTCATCTGACCCAAGAGTTGAATGCTTACAAGTAGGGATCCATACTCTAAGTGAGGACTGGCCAGCGCTAAATAACATCGTTCAAAGAGTTTTCTATCAATCAAATCAACTATTATCTCGACTAAGTCGAGTTTTTTAAGTGCTCGTGCACATGTTTTACGATCGTGGGTACTCCATGTTTAAATGTTCGTAAGGACAACTATTTTTCACCAAGTACACTGTGAAGTTTTGCCCTAAGTCTTACATATACTTATCTACCACTCGCATTCTTTTTAGGGGTACTAAATATTTGTCTAAGTTAAGCTCTAACTTAGAAGAATCTATGTATTATCCACCATAATCATGAACTGCTTTTTCTTTAATTCTGTCCCAGTTTTACCCGTGGAAATGGATCGTGAAGAATTCAAGGTTGGATGATTTACTGTGATTTCTTTTTTCGATAAGAAAGGAAGCCTTTTTTCGTGATATTCCAACCGGAGGAATAAATACGCCCTTCAATCCCGCCTCGTTTCTTTTCCCCTGGAATGTCAATGTTTCTGTCTGTCTGGAGCTATGGAATTTTGAAAACGAATCCGTCGCTACCATTATAGAACTTTTGCAATTCTCTAGCGATAACGAAACCACAGCCTCAAAGTCAGAGATTACTCGCAAATTGGAGATTTCAATGTAACGCTGAATTTCGAGTTAAATAGATTTTTCGTAGAATTCTTTCGAACTATGATTCAGGTTTTCGTTACTAAGCGAAACTAAAGTGAAGCGAGTTTAGTTTAGAGGAAGATGAATGAGGAAGTATCAAAGATGATTCAAGAGGAAACTAGGAAGTAGTTTTGAAGTAAGGAAAGCGGAGGTGGAAGTGTGGGAAAATTATTGAGCAAACAGATTGGTTCGAATGCGAGAGAGAAAATTTGGAGCCACGTAAAACACTGCGGTAGATTTTAAAGCAAAACGATACAAATCGGGTTTATATCATTTTCCGAACTGAATTTTTAAGTTTCAAGCAAGGACTTTAATAATGCAGTTGCCATCTGATGAGCATGGAAATAACAATTAATTACGTCTCCTTATCACGGGCTATTTAGAGAAATTCATTACTTCAAACTACCATATGAAAGCACTTCATAGAAAAGGCAAAATGCATCACTAATTTATTTAACAGTCTAAGCCAAAATATGATTATATCACTTGTTTTTCTAAACAAAATATAGCAATATAGCATACGAATTTTTTACATTATGCAATATAAAATAAAATTTCTGATGGAGTTCATTCATCACCCCAATTGCCAAATAATAATACTGGTTAATTTAAAGCAGTAGAAATAATGTGTAAATAACCTTGCACCAACGTATTAGAAACAACATTACGAATATCACGTCTGACTCGCTCTGCTGGTCATATAAAATGTATTATTTCCTTTCTGGAATCCAACTCCGAAAAACATTCCTACTTATGTCTTCATTGAGAAAAAGATGAAAATATTTGCTGTCACTGGCATTGTGAATGAATGAATACTAATGGGAACATCGCAGATACGTAAGCAGTAGTACTAATAATTCGTCTTTATTGTTGGGCGTATTTATTTTCAATGAGGATCATTCCTAAAAACCCCTTTATTTTTAAAACATTATAACAACCATGTCCTAACCAGGATTCGAATCAGGGACCTCAGTAGAGAAAGTCCATTTCATTGTCAGTTGCAGGATTATGCAAAGGGCAGAAAACCACTCCACTCTCAAGCATACACGAGGTGACAAGGAAGTGTTCGACGCAAGTACTTTTCACAGGTGTCTTTTACACGCGATAGAAGTGAATCCATTCATCCCTTGATCGCTCCGAAGAGGTGACAATCACGTGTCATTTAACCCACAACACACGCGTGACGATAAGGGGGCGAGTTCATCACGTCCGTGTCGATGGATAAAGCACGAGGAGGGAGATAATGGAAGCAGAATGGAGATGCGTGGCGCGATATTCTTTTGTCTTTCTTCCCCTTCCGATGCCAGGATCGAATTATCACGAAGAGAGACTAAACTAAATCGATTGAAGAGGACATGGAAGAGGAATCAATCTTCTTTTTTCGCAATTTTGCAAATAAATATAAAGAAGCTGTTCAAAGGTGTAGAAGAATTAGATAGCTTGCTCATACAATTAAATGTCAGAACTTTCAAAGCAACATGGTGCTGATGGAGAGGATAGATACCGAAAATTGGTTATATTGGCGATGCCAGGCCGGAGGTTCTCATGTCAGAAGTATCACAAGTTCCTATGGTTATTTCTTTTGTATGTATTGAGGAGTTTTCTTGAATTCCCGATGAGTTTTAGACGTTTAATTAGTTTTTCTTTTCCATAACCTTGTTATTTCCTGTTTAAATTCTACTGTTTGCGTAACTTCTCGTTTCTGTTTTAGTTTCATCATAAATTTCTGTGAAATTTGAATGAGCATATTCGAATAGTGTTTGCTGGGTTGGGTGGAATAACTTCCCAAACAATTTCAATCGCTACAAATGACGCACATAGTAGCAATGGAATCTAGTGTGCCTACTAGTGCTGCCATCTTAGAGGCAGAAATTATGAACTCAGTCACAGCCACCGAAACTTAACCACTCTTTTTAATAAAGGACTCAATTGTGGTTGACTAATACCATGTAACTCGGCTTCACTTTTATAATTAGAGCTTTGGAATGTAAATTCAATGTATCCGGTACTTGCAACATTGGAGGAAATTGTAGATCTTAATTTTATGCTATCTATAATTCTAGGCTTTTTCTTTCACCCGCATTATGTATGACGTTGCCTATTTTTTTCGTGGATTTTTTTTTCTATTTTCTATTAGAGAAGCCAAAGCCTCTCCGAGAAAGGAAACCGCTATACATTACGGAAGGGTCCGGACGCGTTATATACTATTTCACATCGCAAATTCTCACTGAAACATCATTCATCACCTCCGCATACTCTACTAACATAAGTCACAGAAATGTGTCATTTTATTTAAGTGCAACACGAGAGCAAAGAGAATAGGACATATACCAATGAAGGAATGTAAGACTTGACTTCGCACATGAAAGTGGAGCGCCACAATCTTGTCCATAAAGTATTCCGTGGTTCGGTAGTTCAGTGGTTAGAATGCCTTCCCGGAAAGTGTAGCCCTGGGTTCGAGTCCTAGACAAGTCACTATTTTTTTCACACTTCACAAGTCACGCGACAATACTACTACACTATAATAATATGATATATGATGGTAACCTAAATTTAGAAAATACTAACTCTAAAAAAATTACAATATTTACTGTAAACATTGAAAACCCTGAACTAATAAAATAATCCTAATCGCTGAAAACTCTAGTGTCAAATTACTTAGAAAGCTGGGTAAAATATGGCTTCCGAATTGTACCACATTGGAATTTAAATATCCTTCAAACCTTATTCTGGTTGGTTTAAAAATATATGTTTGAATTTCGTTCGAGTGTAGGCTATACCAAATATCTCTGGATGCGGTTTAGCGGTAAACCCAAAATAGCGGCGACATTGTGTATTTACACTTACTTTTTAAAATCTACGAATACGGCCGACGGAGATATTCCCCCGCATTTGCTCATCCTAACTTGAATGTTTGAAACGGAGTGTATATAAATTTCTTTTGATCCCTTTAAAAAGTGGAAATCTTCAAACTATACTACTAATCCAAACACATTCAATTCTGAAAGTCTGCAACATAATTTCTACCCAACCGCTAACCTACTCCAACTTGATACGATTCCGATATGAGCAAACCATCCCGACTACTCCTCGCATTTCTTTCTATTCTGGAAGAACCTCGGAATGAAGCCCCGACAATGAATCCCTCTGGCTGAGTTAAATTTTAACACTTTTCTTCTCTTCGAGACGAAATTGCCTGTCGCGCTGTGACGTAAGAGACGACCCTGTCTTTATCAGGATTCGAATACGTAACGGATTTCAAGAGCGAGGATTGTTTGACATTTTCCCGTGTCCAAGATCAAGTTACGACCTTATTCTTTCTCTCTGCGCCGTTTGTGTGCATAAAGCTTCCCTCGTGACCTCGAGCTAATCTCTTTACCATTGGCAGAAGAATCCCTATTGAAAAAGTTTCCTTCGATCCGCGGAACTCTTCAACGGAGGCATCGGAGCCGTTCTTTTTTCTATCGCGGACGATCGCGTTGATTAAATCTTTTATCATTTAGTTGACAGCATTGTTCAAATGGCGAACGCTGTTGCTAAGTTCACTCTCCGTCAACTAACCTCCTGATTACAGCGCCAAATTTGAATTGCTTACCGCGAGTGCTAAGAATAAACGTGTCGGAAAGCTCCTTAATTTAAACTTTTGGAGAAATAAAAGATGTATGGACAATGTTGAAAGTTCGGTTATGGTCCCAAAGCTCTGAACACCCTATAGTTTTCTCAAAAATAAGATATTTAGAGAAAAATAACGAATTATTGGTAAGCGATAATTAGTTTAATTAATCATTAAGCCACTTTTAAAAATGAAAATGTTAGCAAGTATAACCGGACTAATATAATATCTGATTAGCGATCCTCTTTACAGAAAACATAGACACATTGAATTTTCTCTCATCTTCACCGAATATAATTATAACTGTTTAGGTTAGAATGGGGTGACTTCACTCGAATAAGGGTAGACGAATATTGTCACCAGATGTTGAATGGAAGTGGACTGTAAATGATTCAAATCTCTGGACCAATCCATTAAAACCCTTTAATAAAACTTGAACACACACAAACAAATAATACTTGTAAATTTAAGAGCACACGTCCGCATGGTGCGGAGCTGCCGAAACAACCGCCTTCCCGCTTAGCTTGACATCGACAGACTAGTTACATTACGCGTGCCAGAACATGACAAAGTTGCAAGCCCAACAAAGTAGTTTCCAAACAATAACATATAAACGGAAATATGTTTTTTTTCTTGGCATCGAAATACTTCTGAATAAAAAATGCCGAATGAGCGATTTCAATAAAACGGAGGATCTCAAGGAGATTCGTCGCTGAGCTCAGGCGATTGAGGTGGTGATCTTTTGGAAATGGCTTCGGTGCAGTACCTTAAGATTTGATGCCGCTAATATCGCCTGAAGGGGAGTTCTGATTGGCCAAACCCCCCAATGCCTTTTCCAATCCTATGTCGAAGGATGCCGATAGAAACCTGTTTTTATTTTAGCAAATCCTGTTCGGCACTCAATGAAGCGGACCGAACGTGTTGAACAAGAGGCCAGCAATGGGTTTTGGGAATCATTCACAGTAACTGATAATTATTTAAAATATTATTCATTTTACGATACTGCTGAAGTTAGTCGCCAGGCAAGGTGGAGGCGCTATCTTGCGCTACATTGAACAACTAACACGACCAATGTTTCTAAGTTCTACCATAGAGTAATTATACAGTTACTCTATGGTATTCCGTATATAATTACAAAAAGTTAGTATGTTATTCCCTGCATTAGTCGAGTGGGTTAGATTTACACTCCACGCAATTGATTTAATATGATTGCCCTTCTCTTTTGTTTGCATTGCCCTCTGCTTTTAAGTAGCCTAAGGGAAACGTTTCATGATTTTTTTAGCCTTTGTGTAGAAATATTAAGTTTCATATAGACCGATTTCTGGTGAGGTTTCTTCAACGGAGGGCCAAGGGTCTGTATTCAGTTAAGTTTGAGAAATAAAAAGATGTTTTTCTTCCTTTCAACATTTTGATTTAACTTGTGATTTACTGCACTTTTTATCAATAAATTTAACTAAGCATTAATTCCTTCTTCATTATGTATCTTTCTACCACAATCATCATTGAACCATTAACAAACCATTTATTGTTGAGAACAAAAAAATATTATTGGTAAATATCATGCGTTAGTTCAAATTCGTCTCAAAAACTATTAATATACTGATTGATGAAGAAATAAGGATGTTCTAGTCGGGTAGCCTAGATGGTCGAGGCAGCCTCCTTGATATAGGAAGTAGAGGTCTGCATGGGCCGGGCCTAGGCCCGTGGGCCCAAGCCCGGCCCGGGTAAGCAGGCAGTCTATCGGGCTGGGGCCGGGCCTGGGCCCATGAATAAATTTCCATAGGGTTTGCACGTAAATTTCATTTTTATCGCATGCAGGGTTCGTTTCTTTTGCAAAATTAAATTGGTAAAAGAAGTCGTACGAAGTCGCGACAAGTACCAAAAAAAGGAAATTGAATGAATACTTTTATTTCAGTCGTGGAATATTGATTTTTATTTTAATTGCAAGAACAGCGATTAAATAAACGAAACATTCCAGGAAAGTTTGAAGTTGTAAACAAAAAAATTCTCATGGACAATCAAAGTGATTGATGAATCAATAGTTTAGGTTTTCACCATTAGAATAGATAGTGCAGATCAACCCGATAAATGGGAGAACAATATTTTAAAGCGTCATTAGCAACCTAATCTTATTTATAGCAACGTATACTTCAAATATTGGGATTTTATTTAATGAGTGGAAACATAGAATTTATTAACCGAAACGCTTCTACTAGGCATTTAATTATTGAGATAAGTGTTTATTATATAGGTAGCATATGACGGAGCCTTTGTGCGACCGCCAGCCTTATCATACAATGTAAATTACTACAGTGTAATAATAATAATGCCGTCTTTTTTATGGGCGAATTTTAGCCTATGCTCCAATTAACCCCTTTTTTGCATTTTTATTAATATCTCTCTCTCACACACACACACACAGATGACTATTCCCTAACCGGAAAAATCCGATTAGCTGGGATTTGCGAAATTGCAGAAGAAGTAAATCAAATGTCCTGTTTCTACGTTCGGGCCTGGCCGGGATCGGGCTCCAAAATCTTTTCCTACGTTCGGGCCGGGCTGGGCTCGGGCTCAACAACGGACGGGCCGGCCTTGGGTTGAAATTTTCGGCCCATGCAGACCTCTAATAGGAAGGCATCTGGTTCGATTCCCGGTCCCGCCAGACTTTTTTCAAGTCCATATTTCCTTGGGATTTTTCTGGAGCGCACGCCCTTATGTGCAGAGAACCTTTAACCCTTTCCCCACGTTTTCCGATGTTATCTCATGTTTAAGGCATGGGGAAAATATAAGTAAAACGCGTCTACCGGCTACATTCGTTATAAATAGCGCAAATTACAATGGTTATGGTTTACAAGATATTCGAAAACCACTGCAAATGCATAATATCATTAAATTACATAAACAAAGGGCTGATATCGCCAAATATTCTTTGATAAGTAGAGGGGTCAAAGAATGGAATATGTTACTTGAAGAGGTTTTCAAACCCCTACCAAAACATATAAAATAGTTTAAAAGTAGATGCTTTAGTTTAGGCAATTGAGTGGGTTGAATATTGTTATGTTTTGTATTATTTGTTGTAATTTAAATTCTCTCTTCTTTATTGCAGTAATAAAAAATCTCTACTCACCTGTTTCCTATCCCTATTTTGTGTTAATATCTACGGTTTATATAATATTTACTATGCATTGGATTGATGGTACTTATGATTTAAAATAAGTATACCCTTATTATTTTATGTTCTAATGTAAATTGTTAACAGTTATTTAAAGGTCAACATGACTATGTTTATTGATGTATCCCATATATGTACCTATTGATAGTGTATGTATTAAAATGTAATCATGTTTCTCGCCAACTCTTTTAGTTATGACTATCGGTAGGTTTGCGCAGGTTTTACACACCTCCCTTCTTTGCGGGTGTTTTCCTGCAGTGGATAATTTTTTCCTAAGAATTTATTAGGATTTTTACATCCACAATTCTTCTCATATCTTTTTCATACTATCTCTTTAAATTAATTATTTATGTATTGTATGACTATGGGTTGGATAGAAGAGGAGACTTTTAGTCCTTACCTCGCCCGAATAAAGCCGTTTTATAATTATTATTATTATTTGGATATTTTTAAACATGAAGATGTGAAAACAATGAAGAGAAATTTTGGCCTAAAAAGTAACATTGTAAACTTTGAAATGTAGCTTTTGTAATTAGAGTATATACGTGAAGCACATGTTTTTTGCGGGGGGTACCGCTGAGATGCCTTTTAATTAGATCTTGATGTGGTGCTAAACTACTGTTTCTGTGTATCTGTTAGTTTTGGAATTTTTGTTTAAGTTGTTAATAAACAATGGTTTATTTACGAAGAGAATCTACTTGCATCATATGTAATAATAAGTAAATTAATATTATTGTTTACCTTAGCCTTCACTTCGTGGAACCAAGCTATACATCGTCCATCATGAAAAGAGTTAACAAGATTTCGGTTTCCAAATATTTTAACAACTAAACTGACAGTCTCTTAGTTAACAAGAATTTAATCAACAAGAAGGTTTTAAAAATATTTGCATTAAGTCACTGCATATAGTCATTTATAAATAATTTCACATGTTTAAATATTTTTTATACATTTTTAATTGTATATGCGCGTTACCATGCATGAATAATTAACATCTCATTGGATGGGTGCTCTGTACCGGTGTTGTAATAACTCTGCTTTGTTATTGATGTGTCTGTAAGTATCAATTCAATTTAATTATTGATTGCTATAATATAAGATCTGTACTGTCCACGGGAGGTTTTTGGAGGTTTTTCCTCCCATCTTTGGGCGAATTGTGGACAGATTTAGTAATTATTTTCCCGTACGTTACCCTTCAATGTAGCCACCTGGTGTACTAACCAAATTGCAAAGTTTTATGACTAAATAAATAAATTACAAATTTTCGATGACAAGGGCTGGTGAGACAGGAGATAAATAATTCTTATATGATGAAGATAAGAATAGGGATTTATATAGAAACGACAGTTGTAGCAAATAATATAGAAATAGAATTTTTGGCAAAGAAATGACTTTTTGTAAGAGAAACAACTTTTTGAGCAAAAATGTGAATTAATCTCTATTCCTACCAAGATGGCATATAATTGTTATAGAATCGTGCTAGCCGCAGTCGGACGTCCCAAGGTTAGCCGATCTTTCGTCGCTCGTGTCCATTTAAAATAAAGTAAAATGAAATTTGCCTCTTTTAATGTTTTTTAATGAGCTTCCTTTATAATCTTCACGGCGAGAGAGATTTAAAGTAAGTTAGATGGATGGAAGGCCCTTCCAAACATTTCAAAATAGGCGATTTTTATAGGTTTGTTGGCTTCATTGCTACAGAATGCTGATTTACGACTACTCGAGTGAGAAGCGATAGCTGATGGAAACCTTATTTGATCTATTTCTATCTGCTTGTTATATCCCATAAAACGACTTTGATACTCTGATGCCTCTTTCCCCACTCCAAATTGAACTGTATGCAAGAATTGACAAGCGGTTTTCTTCTTATAAAGCCAACAACGAATTAAGATATTTTTGGGATAGTCAGTCTTTAAGCTAGTCAGTATGAACCTATACTCAAAGTAGTATACTCAAATTAGTTGCAGTGGAGCGAGCATCTGACAAAATTCAATCGCCTAAACCAAGGGCAGAGGTGTTAAAAAGAGTCTAGGATACTTTCAGGTCTCCTGCAGCCTTAGATGTTTTCTTAAAGCAGGACCAGGCTTCTTAGATTATTTCCTGTCTTCATTTCATTTATCACCTCAATTTTACGATAAGGAGTATATTGTGTGTTTATTTTTTTAGCTGTGAAATTCGCTTCTCCATAGAATATCTTGAGTTTTGGCTGTTTTAGTGGAAGCAAAAAGTAGCAAAAATATGTCCTGATGAGTTCACATATAATGCAATATATGTTCAATATAATGCAAGAGCTTCCCATAGGTTTTTGATTTGGTGTTCCAGTTAAGAGGTTGGAGTCCATTATCCGCTTTCTTTTTTACTTTCTCCCTATACGTAGTATAGAGAAAGGATTGTATTCGCAAGAAAATTGGACCACCAGATTTCGACGGAAATAGATATTTTGGGGCCCATAGATCACGTTTTAACCATTTTCCCGAACATGTCTGTCTGTGTGTCTGTGTGTCCGTGTGTCTGTGAGTCTGTGTGTCTGTCTGTGGTAAAAAAGTTTGTTTGCGCTCTATCTTAAAAAGGAATTATCCGATCATTCCCAAACTTCATATTTAGTATTTTCATAACAATGCCTAAAGTTGATTAGTTTTTGATGAATATCGCTTAACCGGAACAAAATTTTGTTTCTTTAATATCTCTGTCAAAATGCAATGTAGGTATATACAATTAAAAACAAAAGTTATAGATAATGTACACTCCTGGCCAAAATTAACGCAGCACCGGCCGTAAGGATCGCTAGGGAGGTGCTGCGTTAATTTTGGCCAGGAGTGTACTTTACTACAACTTTTGTATGAAACATTTCTTCGTAACACTGATTGTTTAGGAGTTATTCTTCAATAATGGTTAACCGGAAGTTGTTGTTTATCCAGAAATGGAGGTTTTTCATACATATCTCTGTTGAAATGCAATGTAGAGGTATATACAATTACTTACAAAAGTTATAGAAAATGTAGTTTACTACAACTTTTGTATGAAACATTTCTTCGTAACATTGATTGTTTAGGAGTTATTCTTCAATAATTGTTAACTGAAAGTTGTTCTTTATCCAGAAATGGAGATTTTTCATACATATCTCTGTCAAAATGCAATGTACGTATATACAATTATGTACCAAAGTTATAGATAATGTATTTTACTACAACTTTTGTATGAAACATTGTCCTGTAACACTCATTGTTTTGGAATTATTTATATATTACCTGCATAGGCTTCTGTTTTCAATAAATATGGAGAAAGTCATGTGTTGGCCACATCAGATTTTTATGATAAAGTCAAATTATTATAGCAATGGAGTAAGGTAGACATGTTAATTAACTTAATTTCTAATTTTCGATTAAATTCGATTCCAGTTCGATCAGTATAACTACTGTATATTGATCTTCCGTTACTCAAATATTTCTTATCAAAACCTTGTCTTACATAGTAAAAAAAAAATCTCTCCAGTCCCATAAATAGCTATTTAATTCGATTTGCCTTTCCTGTCAATGCATAAGATTCCCTCTCTATCTTTGTACACAATCATTTTCGTCTGTATATATTTTTATTTAGATATCAATGTTATTTAATATCTATGTTATATGTAATAAATACGTTACACGTTTCGGTTTTGTATAATGTATACATTATTTATATTGTATAGTCGTGTATTTTATGTACAATTTTCATATTTATTTTTATTTTTTATATTATTGTCTACATTGATAGCATTGTGAGTGATGTGATTATTTTTGGTTGTTTTTCTTAGGAAGATTTAAATTGTTTGTAAGCCTATCAAAGGCAGGATTTAAAAGTTTTTTGTCTACTTTTCAAATTAAAATTTTGTAAAAATGTTTGTACCATCATATAACGAAATAAAGTCTTATTACAATTATTTAAAAAATACATTTAAATGTTAACTAGACTAGGTTTATTGGTGAATCACATAAATGTTCTTATTTATATTGTATTTAAATATTTTTCTGCTTCTTCTCATTTTTTCTCATACTATCTCTTTAATTTAATGATTATTTAATCTATGACGATGGGTTGGATAGAAGAAAAGACTTTTATTCTCAATCTCGCCCAAATAAAGATTTATTATTATTATTACCATCCATGATAAAAAAATGTAAGCCTATTTAATATGAGTATAAAGGTTTTTTGTCTTCTTCATTACATTTCCTGAAAAATAAATATTCAGAAAAAATAAAGTTGTAAAAATGGTGTCAAAAGTAGCACTATAATAGATATCAATAGAAGAGCAAGAGCATATTTACTATTTTTAGAATAAGTATATAACAAATTATAAGTAATAATAGTAATATATGATAATTTGTAAGGCACATCTGCATCCTCGCTGCAAAATTTAACTGGAAAGTGAAAGTATACCAACGAAAGTACACACATTGATAATAATTGTTATTGAATAAAAATAACTCGTCAAATGGTTAGCGGCCCGTGAATTTGTTTTTGTTTACATGTTTTGTTTTCTTGCTCATTGATTTAGAGATGTACTACCGCGAGCTGTATCAATGAAGCATTCAAGTCGGGTCAATGACGCCCGCTAAGATCACGCTTATTTTGAAAACGTTTTTGTTGACCCTGAGCGTAGCGCTTCGGTTATGTCATGAGTGATAAGAAGGAAATAATTTATGGTGCGAAGAGGATTTCCCTCTTCTAAAGTCCCCAGACTACTCCCACTCGTGCTTCGTCTTCACCAATCCCCGGAGTATACGCAGCTCTACAAGTAAGCAAAGGTACCCGGAAACGCGGTAATTCTAATCGGAAATGAAACTAGGACTCTGCCTTTGAGTACTTCGAAGTAGGAGGACTACAAAATGGGCGAGAGAGCCTTCTATCCTAGACAGAGCTAAAGCCATGTCCTATGACAGTGAAATGCAGCGCTGGTACGGCAGCTGAGGATAAATACGCTCCCTCTACTGTAATAATGTTATGCATCAGATTCCGTAGTATCCCTCCAGTCGATATATTGCACTGCTAATTCGCTGCCAATCCTCAAAGCATCTCGGAACACAATATAAACATCGCCAGCCAATGGCTCCGGAATCGCCGGGAGACCTTCTGTGACTCGGAGTGACCCGAAAGATAGCAAAAGGAGGATTTTCATTCTCAGTAATTACAAGGTCAGAGGGCTTTCTATTTCTCCGTTTCATGCAGGCGCTCGCCGAGGCGGAACGGAAAGGCTAAGATTCGCTACCCCTGTAGCAGGTTTCGAAGCAGTGACCCACGTAACGGGAAGCGCCCTACGGACTGCTCACATCGAAAGCGTCGCTAGGCTACCTCCCAGCAACCGCTTCCCCTCCTCCGCCGCTCCCCTGCTTCCCCTCTCAGGCGAGTGCAGGGCCTTCAGCGCGCAGTCGGCACACAGCCTCCCTTCGATTACGTGTAGTCCCACCACGTCGCTCTCTCTTGTTTCGACGTCGGCCTTCCTTGTGATCGGTACTCGTTTCAAAAGCTCTCGGGGTAACACTTCGCAGACTTTTATATCGCGAAATAGACGTGGTTGAAGTGGACCCGAGGGCCAGTTCCACATTTGTCAGGTGTCGTGTTTTGGCCGATTCACCTGTTCGCCGGCGACCTTCGGGAGCGAGGCGTCTGCCAAGTCTTGCCCAAGTTGCGTTCGCAAAGGGCGACGACTTTGTTTTCTCGCGGTGAGTGGCCCTAAAGCGGTGCGGTTTGTTTTGGTCCTGATTCGGCGGTCTGCTTTCGGCCGAAAAGTTTAGGGAATCTCCCGAGCGGTGACTTTTGACTTTAGTTGTTGGTGTGTTCGCGTAGAGAAACTTGCGGTATACCTGTTTCTGTTTATACGTTTATACCTGTTGTTTGTTTCCGCCGAACGCACAGCCGTAATCCGCCGGACTTGAACGGTTTTCATAGATAGAGGTAGCGTGGTGCTTTATATAGTGTGAGTGTTAACCCTTGGTGTAGTGCGTGTGTTTCTCAGTGGATGTTGCATGTTCCCCGGTTTTTCGAGTCCTCCTTCCCGGTCGACCTCGCGTGCACGTGTGTAGTTCGGCGTGTAGCGGCGGAAACTTGTAATCCCCGTACTTTGAGGCGGCTCTCGGCTCCGAAGAGTTGGATCCCGGGCTTCCAGCCACAGTTTCCCGGCGTCCTCCAGCGGCAAGAGCCGGCGAACCCGCTGCGGGCGGAACCCCATCTGCGCCCCACCCACCACAACCGGCGCGTTTCCAGCATTCCTCACATAAAAACGCACTCGCCGTTTCTTCCATCCGTCAACTCGCGGATTATGTAATTCAAGAAACCAAGATTCCCGTGAGCGAAAAGGGGCAGATCGGAGACTGAGGAAGAAACTCTCCGTCCCAGGAACGCATCAAAATAAGGGTGAGTCGAACTGGTTTTTCGTCTTCCGTTATGTTGGCGTAGGTGCGTGGTTGGGCAATGAGAGAGTGCGGGAGTTGGCAGTCCTTCGGTGGCTTCTGGATCGGTCGTTCACGGTCGACGGCGGTGACTGACGGTTTTGCCGCTCCTCGCGGTACCGCCCTCTTCTTCGCAGGAAGGGACTCGTCTCCGATTCGGTGTTGCGTGTCGGCGATTTTTTTTCGGGTTCATACCGAACAGTTGCCTGCAAAAAAGTACTTCTTTTCCAGCCCTTCGTTACTTGTGACGGTGGTAAATGACAGGCTTCCGCTCTTTCCGACTAAAATTTATCGCATACCCCGTAGGAAGATGGTTCCATTTAAGATTCAGAAACAGGCGAATGGAATTGTTGCAGAAATATTGCTCCCGGGACGAGGGACACTTCTATAGCGACTTTAAAGGACCAAGCTCAGAAGTAGGACCTTTTGTAGGATACTTCAAGAGTTGGATATAGTATTTTTAATGATTTTCTTGCAATTATATTCATTTGTTATTTTATTATATGTTTAATTTCCTGATGTTTTACGATTTTATTGTTATTTTGTTAATTATTATTATTGTTAATCATCGGCAGTAATTGGCTTCGTGCTGTATGTTGATGCTTGTTAATAAATAAATAAATAAAAATAAATAAATTTACAGTCTCATTTAAATTTGCGTATCTTTAGCGAAAGATTAAAAATACCAATGAATTAATATTATTCAATATTGGCCAACCCCGAATTAAAGAAGAAAGAACCGCCTGGACGAACTTAAAATGGTTCTTGAAAGTTTTAAGTATCCTGAAGCATACAGCTCTCATCGCTAAGCTTGCAGTTTAGCGTTGGATTCAAGATACTTATTGTATTATTTGTATTCGGTGATTATTTAAGTATTATTCAATTTTTTTCGCTATTTATCGGTAAAAAGGTGTTTCTTCTATCCGCGAACCAATTTCGGTCTGTCTTCTACATTTCTTCAGCAAATGAAGATAATTGTATGGAAGTCCTGTTATCATTTGATTGGTTAGGAATCATAGCTCCATTGCTCATGATAACCAAGTTTAATTCACTGTAGTAATTTGTTTATTGTGTAATATTAGACTTAATGAAGTCGAGCTTTAAAATAATTTTCGGAAATAAGCTTATGTCCTGGAAAATCTCCTCTAGCAATGTGTTATCTGGCCCACGGTATTAAAATATTTGGACACCGCTTAAGTATAACATCATCGCTCTTCCCTTAAAAATATAATCGCCGATTATGATTGAACAAAATCTGCCTCTGGTAAATATTTACAGCATACATGTCCTGTCCTCACGAAAAAACAAACAATGTCGCCCTCAGTATCTTGAGCGATGGCGGGACTAATTTATTCTGCAGGTAGTGTCCGGTGTCTGTGACGGGCATTGACGTCGCACTCACTGGTCCGCTTAAATTGACGGCGAATCGGTTGAGCTAGAGAGTGAACGTATCTGAAGATTTCCTCTTAAATTGCTCCGCATCATTTCCACGCTCGGCTTTTTTATCCGAAAATGACGCCCCTTCACAAAAAATGGAACGTGTTTCGGTTCGAGATGCCGTTCCATCTTTCTGGTGTTTATCGCTTTATTTTTGTTTGACGATCCGAGCAGTTACGTCTCTAATAGGCATTGTCATGAGTGGGTTCCGAAAACATTTTCTATAATAATTAACATATTTGAATATTACTTATTAAAATTGCCTCATACTTTTTGGTACATAGTTGATTACAGGCTATAATTTTTTCCAAACAAATGAACAAAGTAAATAATATTATAATTAAGTCTAAAAAGTCACCTAAAGATTTAATCTCATATCCGTTGAATGAACACTTTCTTCGATGATGACAAAAATGATTTTAAGAGTATAAAATATATTCAATGATCACATTAGGATAAGCAGCACCACCTTTTAGGAGACATTTTCTGAAAGGGAAAAATGGTTCTCGGAAACGATGATTAAACACAAATAACAGAAATATATTCTATACATATATAACTCAAAACCAAAGAAGAACTTCCTTTGCAGAAATTAAGTGTATTATGGAGCTAACTTTTACCCGAATACTAAAGAACAGAAGATCTCTAACTATGTGTGAAAATTCGAACAGAAATATTTGCTCCAACTGCCTCAAACGACATCCTACTTTTCACGTATATTCCTTATGTGAGAAATATTAATGTGCTCTGGCATCAAACCCAGGCACAGTTTCATAAACCGAGTCTTAATATACAACTTCTATCTAAGGAAGAATTACCTTTCATTTCGATAAACGCATCAAAAAAATAATGAAAAACTACCCCAATGTGTTTTATATGGGAGATATATTTACCTCCCGGGATCGTACCCGGGTCTTCCTGGTCATACTTACTATGCAGCACAATAGGGTATCGCCATCTATAACTATGTGTGAAAATTCAAGCATAAATATTGGCTGCAACTGCCTAAAACGACGTCCTGCTTTTCACATATATTCCTTATGTGAGAAATTTTGATGTGCTCTGGCATCGAACCCAGGAAAACTATAGTCTTATTGAAATTTTTTTCTTAAATCAAGTTTTAATAAACATATTCCAGCTAAGAGAGAACTTCCTATCGTTTCCATAAATGCATCAATAAAAATAATGAAAAACTACCCCCATGTATATTAAATGGGAGATGTTTGCATCGTTCTAGCATCGAACCCAGGACATTTTCTGTAAAAGCCATTTATGGTTTAATCTTGTTATGCATCTGCAAGCTCCTTCAATTTTGATTCTCTACCTATCCGGGAAGTATTTTTTATAAATTTCAGAAAATCAAAGCAATACATTAAAATGGGAAATATCGGGATTTTGGGGCCCTCAGGCATCGAACCTATGTCACTTAGGTTCAAAGTCGCCTCTTTTCTGGGGGTTTCACGTTAAGGCCTATACGCTGTAAAAATTTCAAATCAATGACGCTTGTGGTTTAGCCTGTGAATTAGTATCCTACCTGGGTATCTACGTATATGAATGAATCTGGAGAGGGAATTATTTATAAAAGATATCTTACAGAATTAATTATACCTGGGCATTCATATTAGATGTCTTCTTATGGAATTACTCATGAGCTGGAAATCAACAATCGCCTTGATCGTCAGGGGGATGGGTTGTTTACGACCTCAAAATTTCGATAAAATGTTCACGTACTTTATCTAATTGTGCGCAATTTCGAATCGAAAACGATATTACACGACCAAACTAAGAATCTTTATTCTATTTTCCTTCTTTTGGTGCTAAATTCGACTTTCTAGGACCATTATTTCTAATTTAATTTTGAAAAAGAAATGAATCCTGCTACAGAAAACAGACCTCTACGTGTATTTCTTACGAAAACGTTTTGACCCATCTGGGTTCGAACCGTGGACCTTAGGGAAATAAAAAGTAGCCCATACTCTGCGCGGGGTCGAATTTTAATAATGTAGAAAATTTCAAAGTTGTGCGACTCTCGGTTCTCGTGTTTTTAGCGAACATACACACACACACCCACACACACACACCCACACTCTATTTTATATTATTGATTCTGGACGCTTAAAAGTCTGTACAGTAGACTCTTCATTACTCGGGCTGATATAGAATATAATGATCCTTATTTTATGATTACTTGTTAGTTTGCTGTAATATTACGAAAATAATTCGATAACCGAATTTACGTAGATATTTGAAGTGTTGCAGAAATTCAATATATCACTAAAAATAATTTTCGATTATATTATTAATAATATACCATTTTGGAAACAAATAAGTCAGCTGAAAGGTATTGTGTGTGTAAGGTACGCACAGATTTATCAGAACAGTGACTTGATGGCTTGAAATAAATTTGATTAACTGTTAAAACTGTGGCTTAAATTCTTTAGCTTCCTTTTGGGTGCAGCAAATTTTTTCTCTGGTAATAAAATCCAACGAATCTCATGACTTATCCGGTCAACCACGTGAACATGCAATGCCCCTTCAAAATTTCAATGTAAGGAAAATTTTTGTTTTCTTTGAACACAATGCGTAAGACTGGGTTTGCGTCAGCTCTCTGCTGGTTAAACAACCTAACTACTACTTACTCTAAATAATTGTAAATTGACGACTTCATGTTTTTTCACCTTGGTGTGTAACTTTAATTCTGCAAATTCAATTATAATATCAACTACCTATAATCAAAATTATACTGTATTTTTTAATGCAGCCGAATTTTTAATGTTCGGTTTGTGACGCATTCAATTGAATACTTAACTAATTCATAAACAACGAAGTCAGACTTAATTCTAAACCTACCAGAAAATTCTGATATAAATGGTTTTTTAACAAAGCGAAACCATCTGATATGAATGATTATTTGTTTCTTAGGAGAGGAGTTAATTTTGAAAACAAGGGATGAAGTCACTCCTAAGAAACCTGCTGATGATATAGTCAAATAACGAAAGATATTCAAATAAGCATTGGCGCGCCAATGTGGGGATCTAATGAGTGGATATGACGTTTTTTGTCGCTTGCCAAATAATCGTTACTAATTTTTTCCTTCTCACGCTTTGCAACCTCTTGGAAGAAAGAACTCTCTAAGAATCGGGAAGCATCTACAACAGTATAAAACTTCAGCATAGAAAAAAAATTACTTTTTAATAGATACTGTATGTATCCAAACTATAATTCCAAACAACACTTATGATAAGTTTCCTATAATTCGGTTATGTAAACTACTATCTTGGAAAGATTAATAATTTGGCCATATAAGCGTTAAACTCCTCTAGTTTTCAATGTATTTTTTTTGAAGGAATTGACATATTTGTAGTAAGTAACAAGTATGAATATACTAGCCCCTGTAAGTTAGGCATTTTCGTTTCCTTGGGGACCCCCCCCATTGGAAAATCCTGGCTGCGCCACTGGTGAACATTAATGAACAACTGCTAAAACTCTTATAATAGAAGGAACCCTTCTATCTTGTAAACGAAGTTCTTATATTTTGTTATTTATTATAATTAACCCTTATTAGTATTATTAATTAACCTTAATTTCCTTAGTGAAACTAAAAATCTGGATTTTTAGTATTAAAATGAAAATTTGCCCTCTTATTTCTACGTGGAAGGTAATTTTGGAGAGTGAATGTTTAGAAGGAACCGAATTTACGATTGCAATTGATGGTGACTCGGAAAGCTGAGGATTTAAATTGAAGATGTAGGAGAGCAAACAGTGCGTTTATAATGAATAATCATGACTTAACATAGGAGTCTATTATTCATTAGGTTTGATAGCAAATTGATACAACGGACGTATAATTTGGTCTTTAGGTCAAGATTATAAAGAAAATTACGCTTCATCCTTGGTAAATGGATGTTTTACAAATTCTGATCGGAATTGCTATATTTTTTGGAAATCTCCTCAATTACTTAGAATCCCTCCATCTGCTATTTCACTGAGGATTTCCTTCAGCTAAATTAATTTTCATTTCAAGGTAAACAATGCTTTATTGATAATGTATATACAAAATTCCAGCCTAGTAACTGCAGTTTTTCAGAGCCACGAGGTCTTAAAGTTTTCTCAGCTTGATCGTATTTTGTTAAATTGTCTTAGAGGTTATAGATCCAATGTCTATCAATGTAGACCAATGTGTTTTTTGTTATTTTAGTTTTTTCGTTTTGTTAGCGGAAGAATATTTGTAAGGGGCATTGATAGAGATGTACAAGAGTCGAATGCTGCAAATGTGATTCAACATTTCGAATTTTATATTAAACAAATTTCATCGCTAAGTAAATTCAAGATTCATAGGTTTATATTTCTTTCTTGAAAAATCATTTTTCTTTCTTACTTTTTTCCTCCAGCTCTTGGGAGCATCAGTATTTTATATCATTTCAAAATTCTGATGAAGGAATTCGGCGAAGAATAGCTTATTTTACCAAAAACCATTCAAACAACTTTTAATTTCGGCCTATTGTAAATCTTAGTTTCTATTCCTCCTCGTCTTTCTGCACCATACAATGCTTAACCCGCGATCTGTTTAGTATTTTGCCCATTTGCACTTTCCATATGTCCCCAACCAAGACAAGCCCATTTCTGTTGCCAGCTGTATCAGTTTGTCGGGATGAGCATTCGGAGAATCAATTACTATGAAGGGATAAAATGATAGAACTTATTAAATTTCACGAGTGAGGCTAAAGAAATTTTGAACTTAATTTTTGCTTTATGGTCTATTAAGCGAATTGTTTTTTTAAGATAGTGGAAAGAATTACTGTGCCAATGTTGGATTTTTTTCACGAATTCGTATGATATCAGTTGAATCAATAAATTTAATGCATTAGTTGCGGCTAAAAATCTCCTGAGTTTCCAGGTTACTGGAGATAATTGGCACCTGTTCAAATGGATTTTACAACTTTCATTATATAGCGTTTTTTCTTAATACAGTAAGGCATTTGGAATTGAAGGAATTGATTCACAACAGCACTATCTGGTTGGTATACCTCATGAACCTCCTAGGACTTGAAATTTGTCGATGAATCTTAAACTCTATCAAAATTCTTGATTATTACTCAAATTAATGATCAATGGTTTATCAGACTCCGAAACATGCTAATCTCGCATGAAAATGAGACATAACTTTATTCCTTAAATGCATCAATGAATCCGAATTCCTTCAACAGAGAACCTTTCCTTTTTCTTACCAATTAAGATTTATTGTTATTTAGTATCTTCAACAGAAAATTTATTTAATCACGACCGGTTACGTCACCGTGATGATGTCACCACGGTGACGAAACCTGTCGTGATTAAATACATTTTCTGTGGAAGATATTAAGTTTTCTCATTTTCCAGAAATGTCTACTCCATTCCACGAAGTCAACCTTAAGCATATCAATTTTATTTATTGTTTTTTTTTCCAGCATGTTCGATTTTAGTTTGGAGTAACAATATTATATTATATATTATAACATGCCTCAATCATCTCTGCCTTGATTCTCCATTTTGCATGCACCCCTCCGTTATTTCCATATTACCTTTCACAATCAGTGGAAACAGTTACCAAAGGAAGTTCGTGTACGCGCATAACCAACGGGTCTGCGGTTTCCCTTAAACAAAAAAGCAGCGATGTACCGACACGTCGTCGACGCCTCAGGAAATGAAAATCGCAGTTTTTCTTTATCAGTCGATGAAACTCTGTTCGTTATCGCGACAAAACTGTGGCCCATTTTTAACATCTTATCACCCCATACAGGTCCATTCTGAGGGAATCCGCGCTCGGTCGTGCTCGCGCGCGCGCGTGCTAGATCGAATCGCGCGCGACGAACGGTCGCGTATCGTCTTTCATAATGCGAAGGACGCGCCCTAGCGGTTCTCTTCCTAAGCTCGACCGCAGCGGCACACTGCTTCTGCTGCACAAGGACGAGGGATTCTGTTACCGATGCCTCTTTGACGTTCGATTCGTGCACCGCAAATCACGCGTGTGCAGCACTCGGGTCGTGTCCGCCATTCCTCCGTAACTATTGAAACATGAATTTCCCGCGCACTTAAACTACGAAATGGCCGTTCTTTGTTGAGGTTTAGCGATTGCTCGAGTCGCCTCGTGTGACTAGGGTGAGGCAGTTACTGTGACCGAGGTAGTGTGAGGCTGCTGTAATTGCGATGTCCGCATGCTTTATTCCTGCTCTTATATTTTGCTCTTTTTCTGATTTATTTATTTCAGCTAACATCGAAAGATTTATCTTTTCTCCTTGATTCAAAAAGCTGTTCCGTGTTTCGAAGCTTTCTTTGAGGTTCTTGTTAAATTTACTCTCTTAATACTTTTCTGCAATATCTTCGTGCTTGCCAGTAGCGAGGAGATGCTTAAATTAAATAATTGATTTTGTATGTGTTCAGTCCTAAATCTTATGAACTATTTTATTGATTTACCTCTCAGTACGAAGAATGTTTGGGAAAGACTAGGTTTCGAAGTTTCTAAGTTTAAGTCACAAAATTTCATTTGATAGCATTTTACCTTTAATGGCGTTGGGTTGAGTACTACTTATTAGTTGTTAATATGTCCCTTAAGGCTTCTTTTGAATTAGAAATCAATCGTATTATAATTGTTTTTCTTTTTCATGCCGGAATGCATTGTATTTATCTATCAGATATAGGTTCATGTAGGGTGTATTTTATGATGCTGGATTGGTCATAATTATATTATATTATTATGCTATAATTTTATTATTTCTCACAGAAGATACTTTTTATTATACTATTTATGATTCTTATTATATCATTAACTCCAAACGGAAACTGGAAGTGATTATAGCAATTTCGCTTGCTTTGGTATCTGCCAGCCTTAGGGATTTCACTATTTAGATTCCTCAGTTTTTGCATTATTTGGAAGTTTGGTATTACTGATATTGATCCAATGACATTTAAAATACTTTATTGTCGGACTAGAATTGGCTGTTAATACTGAAATTATTTTGTCTATACTTAAACAAACATATTGTCTACTTATTAACGAAATAACCCCACTATAACATATTAAATAGATGTATAGAATATAATTTATGGAACGAGTTAGCATCTGTAGCATATCAAACAAGAAAGATGGTACTACAATGTAGTTGCAAAAAGAATGCCATAAAATATTTTAAAATTCCGACTCAGTTATTGGACTGGATTGTTATTTTGACTCAATTAGTTAGGGCTGTTGTAAAGCATCTTTTTATTCGGGACTCCCCGTAAACAACTTGGGAAAAGTAGCTTTCCCAATGCTCTTGTTTGAAATACTCTCTAATTTTGTCGGAATATATGAGTTCCGTGTTAAGGGTTTAATTTTATTTCCATTTAGTACAGCTACAAGTCTAGAACTCCGATACATCCTCGTCCCAATTTCGTTCTCTCTTTATTTTCAGTTTCCTCTTAAAGCCCGCCGAATCCCTCTCGGCAAGACCGCCGTGTTTTCCTTTAGTATTATCCCAAATATTCGTGAGCCGAAATAAATGCATGACATTCGCAAAGAGCGTTCAGAGGAATAAATGTAAACAAGATGCCTTCAGTACGCCGAGAATAATATTTCAAGGTGATGTTCTCCGAACACACTCAGTCTGGATCGCAAACTTTTCTTGCTATGCAACCTTGAGCGGAAGCAAGATCCGCGCTTTTTAATTAATACGGATATTTGTTAAATCCATTTTATAGAGCACCTGTTTTCCGTTATGAATGCAGACAAATTTGCTTTTAGCTGGTAAACGACGGAGGATTCGCAGAGGATTTCGCAAATTGGGAATTTAATTAGTTACTACGCGGGAAATAATTGGGTGCAGTTTTCTGTTATTGGACTTTGTTTTGAAGATTTTTAAGCCTCTCTTCCAACTAGTTATGGATCAATGTATACATTCCTAATTAAAGTTTTAAACCCATATTCCATATCTAGGGCACTCGAACATGTCATTAATGCCAAATCGAGTTCAGGAGTATATTTGAACGCAGTTTACATGGGAAATGTATCTTGTGAAATTATATGATAATACATTTGTGAAAGCCTGTGAAGAATTCCAAGGAATAAATATTTAATTGTATTTGTTATATTTATTATGCAAGCTATCTCTTAAATGAGGTTTCGGCTTGGTTGATACATCTGATTGATGTAGCTTGATGGAAGGCAATCAAATCTAGTAAATACCTCAATTTTGAGCGTTAATTTATAAATAAATCTACATATTACAAAAAGAATCTAAAGTTCAGAGCAAAGAGTTACTTAAAATGAACGAAAGAATTGCGAGGTATTAATTTTTTTGTGGAGTAAATAACCAAATTTATGATAAAATAGAATAGGATTCCTTATGGTCTCAGTTTAACCCGAAATAAAGACGTTTCGTATTTATTTCTTTAATGAACTATGTTTTACAATAACCTTTGTTATAACTAAAATAATAACATCATGAATCATTTAATATATTCTTCAACTAATGAATTTTCTCGTAAAATTAGTTTTCGATTTAAGAAAATATTATGTTATTTAAAAAAATTATCAATGAAGTTCAAAATATGAAATTTGAATACCTTTTTTGTTTTGTTTGGAAAGTTATTCTTCTTTACAGAGTGAAATGAATTGCTCTCCTTGTCGTTTTTCAGTGGTAACGTCGTGCTTCCGTGGTCCTAGATTTGCGAAAATTGATATCTGAATAGCAATCTTCGCTTATCGAATTTTGCTCCTTTGAGGTGTACCTCTTTGTCTCGGGGAATCGAGTTCTCGTGGCATACGATCCGAAATTGATGACATGATGACGATGAGTATTACATAACCCAGTATCAAAATCGAATCGCCAATTTGCGTGCGAAATATGCCCGAAGACTACCTGTCTCTCCTCCTCTTTAATAAACGATTCCTAAAAAGTTGTTTTTCAAAGGCCCCATTAATAAGATCGCTTCCACTTGGCCGTCTCTCTCGGGATCCTCAAATCCGACGCTAAGATCTTGTTCTAAAAGCGTCTAGTCTAGTAAAGCGCCTCTTAGCCGAGATATTTCCCGGGAATAGCTTTGCCGCTTTAAAGTCTCCGAAAGAGGGGAATTTTTCACTCTTATCCCTAATCTTTGTCACGCACGGCGGCCGGGGTTAAAGGTGCTTTTTCCACAGGTGAGTGACTGCTACACTGTGGTCTCCGCAGATATGCCCTTTGATGTGGAATTTCCTTCTTATGTGCTGCACGCCTTTGCATCGGAGGTCAGCACCCCAGTTTGGGGATGCGCCGCAAGTTAAAGGGGCCCCCGCAATTCGGGGCACCGCGGCTGAAATGCTGCGCTACCTATCACTAACTTTTCGCTCTTAAATATTTTTGGGCCTTTAGATATACAGGCAGGTCTATTTTGCGAAATTTATTGAACCAAATACGGCTGAAGCTTGAGTCGTGACCTTTGATTGGTGTTTTGTAAATATGAGGAACTTGCGGCAATTTCTTGGGGCTCTTCGATGCAATTGCAATATTTAAATAAGTTTGCTTCCCAACGTCGTATATACAAAAATGATGAAATATTTTATAAAAACTCTTCTACTTGGCTGCCATTCCACGTTAATTCTAGGTACTCGTTAGCAAACGAAATGTTATTTTTATAGTACGAGGCTGGATGACATCCAATTGAACTGAATGTTCAATTTCCTGCGCAAACCTTTTTCTAATTGGATTTTCCTTTGACCTTTAATTGATCATGTGCAGAGATGGGGAACACGTGGCATTATGAGTGTTCAATTTAGCCTTTTCTTACGTAATACAAATGCTTATTTAAATAATTTTGTTTCCCAAGGTCCCTTTTCTATAAATTGATGGAATATTTTATTAAAATATAAAAATATTCTACTTCGAGTTCTTTAGTTATATAACTCTTCCTACTTCTTACCTTTTCGGTTTACCGCTTTACTATTGATATTTATGCGATTCTATAAATTGATATCAATTTTCTATTTTAACCTCCCTTCTTCGTAAATGCTTTTACCAGTTATCCGTAGTAATTATGAGTGTAATTTATCCGAATCCATCATAATGCCTTAAATCTCAAATGTCACTACTAATGCAGCTCAACAGCGCAGATGCTTATTAATGTTTGAAAGTAAAAGAAACGTGAGGAGGAAATATGGCTCGAGATTTACCAAACTCAATTTCTCCTTCTGAAAGGAAACGACATTTTAATGTATTCAAAAATCACTTTTTTGTATAATAGGCAAAGATATTGCAGGCCAAACCCTAGTTTTGATATTTCAGCGCCCGCGACAAGTTAATAGCTATAGAAATTAATGTTTACGCTAATATCCCTCGAAAGTTTCAGATCACACATGCGTGACTTGTTTCGATAGTCTTTCCATCCGGTATTGTTCTGGGATGAACTAGATATTTCCGCCTAAGTGAACTTTGATATTAGTCGCCGTGGTTTCACATCTGGGAAGTGAGTTCGGACAAAGGCGGTGGTCGCCCTGGAAAAAACGGGTTTGTTTATTTACCATAACATATCAAGCGCTGAAGTTAAGGAACCGGTCCGTTTCCTGGCTGTAATGGGATAACAGGTACGTCGATGAATCTTGAGACATTTTCGGATATCACTTCCTTAATCAGTAGAAGAAACGATTGGGAGCTGCTTTAAATGCCAACCAGTCTCTCGCTCTCTATTCCTACGCAGTGCTGGATTTTATGATTCTTTCTCTACGCAGATATCTGCAGAAACAACATATGTATTAGATTATAGCAAATAATTTTTAATTTCCATTTACTTCGATGTTCGAAGGTGTGACTTGGTGAAAGATATTACAGAACGAGAAAGCTTCGTACTTATCGTAAACCGTACTCTTTAGTAATTAATGCTCAGCAGATAGTCAATAGAGGTTTGTTAGGTTATAAATAGTGTATCCAGTTTCCCGTATCATCAATTTTACATTATATTTCGGTTCCGCTAAATATTTTTTGGGGTGCAACATATTGTTGGATGTTCGAATATCTCTGAATTGTTTTCAAAGACGTTTAACCTATCAAGACCTTTCTTATACCTAAACTTCTTGAATCGATTACAGTAACGTGGAAAGTGATAGAACCCTATCAGTTGCCAATAAAATAATTTTTGTATAAGTATTGTGTTATGTTCTTCAATAATGCATTAATTCCGGTCATTATCTGCCCTCAAGATAATAAATGGCCCTTTTTTGCACATTCGATTTCCGAATATCTTTGTTATTTTCTATAATTGAAAACGGTGTTTCCCAACCAGTGGGACACATGCTGCTTTTTGGATTTGTGAGGACTGAAACAGGTTATTTTATTTTACTCAGTTTGCTTTTTATTTTTTAAACATATTCGTTGAAAGTAAACTCTGAAGAAGTTTCGCTGCTATTCATTAGCTCTCTAAATTTAGTGGCTAGGCGGGACTGATGTCTTGAATACATGAAAAGTAGGGTTCATAAATCTGGAAAATACTAATTTAGAAACCATTCTTGAGGGGGCAATGAAATAAGACATTGTCGTGGTTGAGTGAGAAAAGCTAGAGGGACTTTCCTTGAATTACTACGTTTAAATGTTCTGGTTGGGTTCCATCCTACCTCACTTCAGTATATAGTAGAGTATTATAGAGGATGTGATAACCTTCAAATGTGTGATACACTGTGCGAGCTTTATTCTAATTAGTTTTCCTTTTAATCCAAATGTGTGATGGTGGGTAGTTAGCATCCTTCTATGTTTCCAAAAATATACAGTTTTGGAATCATCCGTAATACATTCGCATTGATTAAAACATAAGTAAATGCTTTTGAAGTTCTAAAGCATGCAGCGATTACATAATGAGATCTTCCATCATCCCGTTTGTTACGTAAGTGGTTGTAAAAGTAGACGAAGCAATTATCTATAGATATGAAATTATTTTCCTCGATACTTTCCTCTCGTAGTTCTTTGCATCTTAAATTATTTTTACTTACTAATACTGTATGAACGGGACATCCAAAAAACGAAGTCGGAAATAAGCACTGAGTTAAATCATATGAGGACAGATTTTGACTCATTTGAAGAAAATCTGATGAAGGTTTAAGCGTGCAGTGTTACGCGTCGAAAACGTATTTGGTGAAGTAAACGTCCAATAAAAAAGAGGCATTAACCTACCAACGATGATTTTTCTTTGCAATATTAAATTTTATCAATACATATCCGTAAATAGACAATATTATTTAGTAAATAAATAGGCTACTGCTATTAAAAGACTTAAATTGAGAAAACATTAAAATTGTAAAACATTTTAGCTATCTAGTTGCTGAAATATATTTTTTTTTAATGATACAACATTCTTGCAATTCGACTCTATTATATGATCAATTTAGTAATTAAAGGCTAATACTGTGCAGTCACCAAAAGATACATAAATTACGGTAGACACGGGTGATTCAGTTTAATCGTTAAAATCGACATTTATTCGGATTCAATTGCTTCTATTTCATCGGAGAGATTATTCTATTGGTTGCGACGGACGAGGAGTATATGGCCCCATATGAGATTGACAAAGGGGCCCAGAAAAGCAGAGGTTAAACTGTCAGCGACGCAACATTGTGGAAGCCAGCAATAACTAATTACCGCAATTCTCACTTGAAGGATGTGCTCGGTCGGAAAGTACGTGATGAGGGCCGTTGAGTAGTATTTCCTCTGCGCATTGTTTTACATTCATTACTCGTAGACACGGGTTAGTGATCTTCCCGCGGAAGGGCAGCACTTAAAGGGCATATTTATAGAGTTTCCTGTGGGACGATGTGGATTCGTTTACATAATTGTGGTGACCTCTCATGCCATTGAATCATTGATATCAAGGTTATACGAGACGTTTTTTGCGTAATTTTCTCCCTCGACGCTTTCAGAGAAATCGCAGTCTGTGACGATTTGTGGCAATATGTCCATCAATTCGTCACAACGGAAGTCACTGTGTATACAAAAACACAATGAAATATACATATATTTGTAAAAGTATGGATTTATATCGAGGTTCGAAAAGAATAGCTTTGGCCAAGGAAGACTTCGTGAAGCAAAGAAAACTTTTACTAGAAGTCTTGATGAATAAATTATAAAACGATTGGTAAAATATTTATTGAGTGTTTTGATTTATGGGTGTGACCTTAAAAAATAGGAAATCAAACGATTGAAGCCTTCGAGATACCAGAGTGTCGTAGGATGGAAAAATTAATTTGGGTAGATAGGAAAAGAAACGCAGAGTTGTTGGAGCTGGTTGAGGAATAGACGGTTTAATTGATGATATTAAGCGTTGGCAGAGGAATTGGGTCTGTAAAATATTGAAAGGGGAGTGACTGCTAAGGAAAGAAATTATTGGTAGAATATAAGGGAAGAAACTGAGGGCAAGATAGAGTACAAAGGTGTTAGATGACATAATAGGTGGGGTAAGTTACTAAGAAACGAAAAATATGGTATTAAATAAGAAATATTGGTGCACATTTAAAGTTAGAAAGAATGCGTATGTATATTTATTATTTATATGATTTGAAAATAATAAAGTTTTTTGTTCGTTATTCATCACATCGTATTCTCTTAAGCAGTCTGTCCTAGTATTCCGCTCTTGGCTCTTTCCAAGATCTTTAAGAGCGCAGAGTTCTCTCGGGCATAAATAAAGGGCTCTTAGCAACAGATATATAAGATACATGTGGTCACCACGCTCCCTGAGAGCCTGCTCGGTCGCGTGGTGGCTTTAGAACCTGCTACTCTATATCTTAGCAAAAAATGAGGAAACAAGAGAATACGCATACAAACTTTCTATCTGTCAGCACACTTCGCTTCATCTCTCTATACTATGGTTAGCTGATCTGTTGATGGAATAAAGATTTTTTCTGAATGAGTAGATTTATTAAGAAATAAATTAATAATTTTATCTATGGGACGAGGGATAAAGAAAAGAGAGCTGTGTAACCCGCATGCTGTAATTTCTGTATTAGACTCTCTATACCATGCCCTTTACATTAAACTTGAGATCTTTTTTTACCCCCTGCTCATATTTTTATTTCATGCATTAATTGATTTGTTACTTTTCTGCCAATGTCGTTCCAAAGCTTCAGCATTCAAAGTTATCAAAGTATGTAACTAACTTCTTCCTAAAGATGTAATGGAATTAATTCTTGTGGATGTATGAGTACAATTTTTGTATGTAGTGAATTGACAAATGTCAATTTTCCGATGATTATAACTTCCTGAATCGATTTAGCATTTTGAATGATTTCTAACCCGGAATTAGTGAACCTTTTATAAAAAGATCAATCGAATGATCAACGCGGATAGGCAGATTTTTTCTAATTTTCCATCTTAATTGTAAGCTATTTGTAAACTCAAATTTCATACACAGAAATGGGAAACAGAACGGTATTCGGAATATTCAATCGTCAGCTTCGAAAAGTAGGAAGATAGTATAGATGTAACTTATTCGCCTGTGATATTCATGCTTTATGTATACTTTTATTTCAGAAGATTCAAAAAATATTTTATGAGTAAATCGGATCAACTACTTATTTGAGAATATTTGGCCATAATATCCATTTTCAATTTCAAGGAATCAGTTGCTTTCGTATGATTTACAGTTATTAAAATCGAGTTTTCATTAGCGAATTACATATTTTCTTCTTATGCAAGATGTTATGGTATTATCAGATGCTTTCATAGTCTTCTCATCGTAAAGTACGATGATGATGTGCAGCAATTGCATCTATTTTACCACACCGGACTCCCCGCCAATCCTCAATAAGCGTGTTTCCGAGTTCGTTTGGCCGGAAGTTAACAAGGGTCGTTCATCAGAAGCCCCTGTTTATAGTGATAGTGATTGTTTTGCTATAATCGACGGTGCTGCCCTCTCCAAATCGTCCTCTCGGATATCGTTTGGGTTAACGGGTTTCCGAAGCGGATTCAAGAGAAACGTAACGGTACAACGAGTTGCACTCGCCCATTTCGGAACAGCCACCGTATTAGCGAGGGCATTCTGCGAAATTCATCTCCGCGAATTTTA
Organism: Sympetrum striolatum; assembly: GCA_947579665.1. NCBI lineage: Eukaryota > Metazoa > Arthropoda > Insecta > Odonata > Libellulidae > Sympetrum > Sympetrum striolatum. The sequence continues at coordinate 86,497,650 of OX388345.1, forward strand.
AACAAATGTATAGTCGTAACTGCTTTGCCGTGATGGAGAACTTTTCCATGGATTTAGTCTGCTCTTTGACGAATACAGTATAAATTCCCAAGGTGGTTGCTATCTCGAAATGTTTTTAATATTTATCGAGTAAGCGATTATTATATTTAGCATTGAATCAGAACATTTGGAATTTCTTGAATTACTCGTATCAAGGTAATTTTGCCAGTTGCTCAATAAAAATTTTAACATGTTGAATAACATAGTAAGTTTAACACGAGAATTTTCCCAGGAATGGCAATAAAACATTATATTTAGGATAATATAATAATGGTAACAATGTGTTCGTAATATTTTTGGTATTCTATGATCGGATGAAAACGTTTCGAATCAAAATTCCATTACTTGTTGTGGTAAGTTTAATTGAAAATAAGTTTGAAGATATATTAATATTGAGTATTATATAGAGTGATATTGCTATAGAGAAAGTACCTTGCTAGTAAATTACGAATCAATCGTTCTACAGTCCAGACGTATAGAGCTTTGAAAAACGTATACATCATTCATAGAAATTGTCATCCATATTCATTTTGATCTGTTATTAATGGGAGCTCAATTGCCATTTCAGTTCAAAATTTCGTCAGTTATTTTTCGGGAATTGTTTAACAATCCTTTCATCTCTTTGATTATTTGAACTGAAACGAATAAATAGTCAATGCTTGCTTTGGGAATGTGAAAATACTTTCGAATTCGTGAAAACAAAATATTTTAGTAGTTTTAAAAGCCTGGGCATGCGCTACCGACTTACTACAACTTTCTACTTTAAAATATCATTAAATTTCAGCTATTGTTTGAGACTATTTTTGTTCTCAGGATTTATTCGTTTATTTGCCTATTTTTTCTTTTTATTTCAACGAACTCGATATGACTTTGTTCTTTCCGATGTGTAGGTTATATTTTTCTTATTTTATCTCATATTTTTTACTCCATAACAGACCCTTCTTTCTTTAACTTTGTTCTCTTTTTTCAATAAAAAGAAGGCTTCTTGGGTATAAATTCGATTTACTATTTCTGTTTTCTATATCAAATCTTGACAAACGGGTCGAATTTAAGCTAGAACTTAAAGTCTAAATTTCGCCCATTAGAGCTGTTTCCATTTGTATTTGTGCATCACTAAGTTCGTATTTTAGTGTTGATATCGAATACTTGCCAAAATAAGTGTAACCTTTAATAGCTGACAGAGTTGAGCTTGGACTTGTATGACTCCACGGCTCCCCTATCTGATCTTGTCGCCTAAATGGACAGTCAACAATCGATTGTTTATCGTAAACAAGGAATCAATATCTGTTGGATCGTCTGCCTTGGACTCGCTCTTGCCCGAAAAATTTGCATCGGCCGCATTCGAGCGAATGAAATTGACTCCGCGATGTTCGGAAGAATATGCCGCTGTGGTGATGGCTATTGAACTTGGCCACCGCTCTCTTTTATTGCGACAGCGGGATATCCCCAGTGAAAGTTCATGCAGGTGTATTCACTCGTAACAATCTCGCAGTGCGGAAAGTGGATGAGATGGGAGAAGGAATAGTGTGCATGATACAGTCGCTATCGCTTTTGGAACCATCTTTCTAACTTTGGGTTTAAAACGGCGTGAAGGCCACGCAGATGATCTCGGTGGAATTTTTACGCTTAATTTTCTGCTTCGCAGTTGATGTTGAGATACTAGTCTTCCTCGTTTTAGAAAAAGGGTTTGTTAAATGAGCTGATATTTAGCTAAGCGTGTCTTATCTGATTTTTCTTTACTTTGTTCCTACCTGGACTGCATTGTTATTCTCTACATGTTTTAATGTGAATACCTCCACACACGCAATTGTACACGCTTACGAACATACGGACGCAAGTGCTCATATTTAGAGCTTGTTTTTGTTTTCAACTTTTCAATCCTACACCCATATCTGTAGGTAAAACAACTTTGAGAATAGCTATGTCTGTAATGTACCAATTGGTAATGTATTTGATAACATGCTTATAAGTTAAATTAATAATGTGTAGTCAAATATATTCCTCAGTGAGAATTTCCAACATTAAATTTTCTAAAGTTTTGCACTTCCAACGAATGAGTAATATTTATTTTATATCATAATATTTTAGTAGTAAGTCACCTGAAATCTATTATATTGCGAAGATTGTCATATCAGTATTATTAAATCCAGATTACATTTTGGAAATTTTTTCGCTCTCTACAAAGATCCAATATTTTGGCGTTGCGTTATGCTATTTTGCATTTGGGTCTATGCCTTTAATAACAGCTAATTTCACAGGAATCAAACATCCACATTTTGATGAACTGCAAAATCCGGGGGACGCAGCTGCTACCGATTATCTACTCCGGGAACATTAAAAAAGCTCCCCCGCTGGTCGCATGTCGCCGCTCATTCCCGTTGCACCCCAATCACCATCAAGCTAGATGACAAAGCTCATCCCCTGAAAAATTACTCATAATACGTGCCGCTTGGATTTTGGCAATTTCGGCTCGTTTCGTTAATTGAAATCTCATCGGAAAATATACTTGACATGAAACAGAAGTATGGCTTCACAATAAGTTAAACCATGTTCTTATTCAGTTTTTTTTAGCTGTTATCCTTGGCAATACATTTTTATCAGTTTAGAAGAATTCTCATTTCTATAATTGGTTGGATGGAAGACATTTAACAAATATAATCGCGAGTGCAACACAAAACACTTTACTACTTGGGAATAATAAAGTAAAAATGAATGGAGTTATATAAAATTAGCTTTTTCCAAAATACGTGTATTAAAATAGATGAAGAAGGAATGGACATTTTAAGAAGAACTTTGATCAAGATTTGCAAGATTTTATATCCTATGAAGACATTTTTTTTGCTAAGAAATATGCTATTTTAAATTTTTCCGGGAGATATTTTTGCCAGAATTTGGCAATAAAATATCGTAATGTGAAATACCACAATATCTTAGAGAGCAGCTATTCTAGTTGGGTCCGTATTTGAATATTTAATTTTTGATTGAAATATTTTCCTTTATCAAAGGAATTGAAGAAAATCTGCGGTCATATAAAAATAAATTACCTTGCTTTTCTAAAGACTTCAGTACTCGATGTTTTTATAATTTCAAAGTTTTTGGCAGTACTCAAGTAAGATTACTTAATCTTGTATCATTATTTCTATGTTACGGATCTTTATTTTGGTATTTTTACATTTGCATAAGATCTCTATTCCATCATATTTTGCTGAGGGTGATTCCGTCCGTGAGATCAGCGAAGATGTTGTTGCTCATTTTGATTCATTTATAATTTTCACTTTAGTATTATACCCTTAAATAAATTAACTTGAGCCATTGTTGTATAACGATACAATGGATTAATTCACATAGCTTCAACCATAGCGAAATACTTGTTTCCTTTGTTATCGATTTCTTATAGTTGTTAGCACATGAAGTCAAATATTAATTCGTGAGAACGTGTTTAATTGATAATTTGATAAATGATAATTTTAATTCCTGTACATTGGGGAGGAAATTATCGGATAACAGTGTAGCGATCACGATTAAGTGTTGTGTATAATTTTACGATATTACCAGTATCCTTTTAAATACCGAAAGTCCGTATTTCTTATTCCCACGTTTGTCAAGTTTGTTTTGGATAACATTTGGATACAATCTCCGAAAGCAAAGTTTATTCCTCCGAGGAACACATCTTCTAGGAACAGATTGCGCTAGCAGCGCGAAAGTTGCTCACTGAGCTATTTTTATCCCTCCGTTTTGGGAATAGGAATATTTCGTCGCATTGCGAGTGCTTTGCTTTCAGATCCATCTCGTAATCCTTTAAGCTCTGTTGACTTTAGCTCCGGAGTACCTCGTGGACCAGCGATCTGCCAAAACATATCGTAGGAAAGGGTACAGAGAAAGAGAGTCCCTTATCAGTGGAATCGATCCGATGGATGCCATAGTGAGAGTACTCTGTTATCTCCCGCGGAACACCGACAGAAAATGACGAAGCGAAAATTTACCGCGGGCTTTTTCCGTCGTTTGCTACATTCGCCGAATCGAAATTCGCTCTCACTTCCGTTTGTTTGTCTTGGATTTGGGCCGAATGCGCTCCTGCCGATCCAGTTTCGCGAAACTTGGCGATTAACGCCTGCGACGTATGCGCCCGTGAAGAGACGGGAAATGTTCCAGGAAACTCGTGTGTGTACTCTAGTGCAGCGGGAACACTTGTTCGCGTCGAAAGCGATCCCATGTCCAATGGTTTTCGCTCCGATTATTTTTCGATCCCAGCGATAAAATCAAACGCGCGTTATCGATCGGAAAAGGGAGGTCTGGAAAGGTCCGAGTTTTGCGATGATGCGGGCGATTGCTTTCGTTCTTAGGCTTATACCGACGCTGCGCATTGAGTAATTATGCAACCGACGGAGGAGACAAGCACCTGCGAAGTCCATTATCCACCGAAGCCTCCACGTTAGTGTGTCTGCCATTAGGTGATTAAAAGGACAGCATACATTATCTCAATAAGTACATTACATGTGCAAAACTTCTTGAGCTTTTTAAACATTACTGTTTTACACTCCTTATGTATAGGTATTCTTCTATTTAATTATTAAAATATTATCACGGGAATGATTTGGCATCTTTTGCGAATCAATAAATATAAAATGATTAGTTATTTATTACCAGCAAATTTTCATACAAGCGTTACAAGACAGAATTTTGCTAGCAGTAGACTGACCTTATTCCAACAAGTATAAAGCCGAGAATTTTCCTACGCGAAATTCTTTTACTAGAGTAATATTATAGTATTTGGGAGAGTAATCTAGATTAATTCATTGTGGTAATTTCGTTAGGTAATTTTATCATAACGAGTGAAAAATACCCGTACCTCTTAAGTACACACAAAAGTCAAAATTAGTTTAAAAATTTTTTCATGAAATTTGTCAAATTTATTTATCTTAGAGGAAGGATATAAATAAAAATTGATAGCGAAGGGTTTTTAATGGGTAAAAGAACATTTTTAGGCGTGAAGAAAGGTTGGAAGACTTTTCCCAAGAAACGAAATTTACAATTGTCTAATTATTCGGAAAAGGAGAGCTTTGTCACTGCTTTCTAGGAAAAAATATTTTCATCTTGCAGGATACAAAGGTTAACTAATGTCTATGCCCTTGATAGCACTCTTTTTCCCCTATGTTGTCTAGTACGTGAAAGAGATCGTCTAGACTATTTTACGGCCCAGCAAGATACGTTTTATGCCCAGCTCTCATTATTTTTTATCCTGACAAGTGACAAATTGAGTTATGAGAATATTGTCCTCCTTACCGAATGATTAGCTTCGTTGAGCAAACAACCTTACCGTACATTGAACTCGAAGAGAGTAATTCTACTTATTTGAAGGAAGAGATATAGTTTCATTTTTTTAACCTTCCACGAAGTATCTTTGATTACTCCAAGTCAATTATTCTTCTTGATGAAAAAGTTGCAGAAATAATCTTCCTTCGTTCTCATGACGCTCGTCTTTATCAAATTTTCACTATCGATGCGAGTAACCAATATTATTTTTGAAGAATATTTTAGTTTATCTTCTGTATTTTTCCCGAAATTGTAATTCAAATTTGCGCGGTGCTTATCGAGGACAGGTTTTCACATTGCGTCATCGTTGGCTTTATTCAACGTTCGAAAGAATTACCAGCTCATGAATTTTCGTAATCGCCTATTTTTTCTCTCTATTATATTTTCTGTATCTTTGCAGAATGAATTTCCGATTGGGAAATTACTTACTGTCTAAATTTGACGTGCATACGAAGATACTGTTGATGAATGTCGGCAAAAGGGCTCATCGGCGCTGCTCTCTTTTCACTTTTTTATCTACCGTGTTTTGTTTCCCTGGGCGCATTGTCGGATATCGACTGAGCCGATATCTCAGAGCTTCGACTTCGCTACTGCATCGCTCTGTTTTTCGAGGCTTCTTCCGTATCCTTTATTTCTTGCACTGCGCCGTAATCCACTTTCATTTACTTCCTGAATGTTCATTAAACGCATTGCCCAACAGTTGAAACATCCGGGTAGCTCAGAAAGATCATCAGTGCATCTCTCTCGATGCATTTTATGAACATATCCTGACTTTATATTTTACTAAGAATGGAATAGGTCTCCGAAAACTTGTACGTGGAACTAAGTATGATTTACTCTTTCTGTTTCTTTCCTCTAAGCTCTAAAATGTGAGATTAAGGTCACCTTTTTGCTTAATTTGTTTTAAAAATATATTTTTAAGTGGTTAATAACATTTATTTTCCTTTAGTTATAAGTAAGTTAGAAAAAATACGATATAATAAGTATGTATATTAGAAGAAAACATAGTTTGAATACTTGAAAAATTAAACGAGATTTAACAGTTAGGTCCCCTTTAGCCAAATATAGCTCATTAACAAGTTCCTTGTTGTTAAAATAACTGATTAAATTGTACTAAAAACATTGTATTTTACGTTTTATGTAGATCTTTCCAGATATGTAATTGAATGCTGGAAACATACTCTTAAAATTTGATTTTATGTCGTGATGTTAACTGTAATTTACTGCGATAAGTGATTATGTAATAATAATTTCCTCTCGAAAAACGAGATTTTTCATTTAATAAAACAGTATATTATGAAATGTAAACGCTGTGTTAACATAGAATCAGTTTTGAAACAACGAATACATTGATAGCTGTTTCGCTATATCTTACTTTAGCTTTGCTTTAATATTTCCAATTACTTATCACATGAATGTTGTCGTAATGGTTTTTCGGTAACTCTTAAATGCTACTACAAATAATATCTTCTAATTTTATGCAGAAAGCTCTTTGAATTTGCGCAGCATTTAAATTTAAAATGTATTCCCTGTATCCTTTGGCGTCTCCATCGATGTGAATGAACCCTAGCAGCCGATTCCATAACACTTTTGTTTCTCGTCGCTCGAGATATTTTAATCCTTTGAGCAGTTACTTTGCGCTTCGCCGCTTCGGCTATTCAAGTTCCTCCCAAAGCGAGTGTATGAATGCCCAGGATGACAGACGCTTTGCGGCGTTGTTAAACCATCTGCAGATGGCGCCTTTTCGCCACTCTACAGGATGTTGAGTTACTCGACTGATAAATCTCATTTTGCGAGCGCTTCGCTTACGCTTTGGCGAGTTGATTGGCTGCTCCTTTAGCGAGAATTCTCGGTCCGTCGATAATCAAAATGCTCCGAAATTATGATTAATGTAAGTGGGGTGTTCGAGGATTGTGGAAACTCTGCCAACAGGGTAAGGTCATAATTCATGGCTCCAGATTGCTTCTGTAACAGGTCTGTTTTCAGCAGCAAGTCCTTTGGCATACTGAATAACACAATATAGATGGCAATTACTATTGTAAATGGTTTAAAGTACATAAAAGTATCTTTGATTTTAATACACAAAATCAGTGAATGCGACGATATTATGGATATATGTATAAATCAGCCATTTTCAGTCCGGCATCTGGTATAGGCCTCCCTGAAGTGCTTTCCAACAACTAGAATATATTGCACAGTTACCCCTAAATAATCGATGACAATTCTGTTACAACGATACCTTATTCAATATAGAATTAAGGATACAAAATTTGAATTAAATAATCAAATATTAATAATTCAACCGTGGTAAAATCATGAGAATTTATCTAAATCGGCTTTCATTATTTCCATCGTAGAATTACTAACTATAATAATAAGACTAGGTATGCTTATCATAACTTTTTACCTGGCGTATTATTTCTACGTTAAATTAACGAACGCGAATAAACAAGCTCGTGCTTGTATGGATCCCAGTTTATCCTCTATCCAGATTTTCAGCCTCTGGGCCTAAAATTGTTAAAAAGCAGCTTAGCATACCGATCTGTTTTCTTTATTTTTCATACAACTCTCACTCATTTGCAAATACCGGTTTTAGTAATCTAAGAATATCGGTGCTAGACCGCCATCACCACAGGATAAAACTGGATGCTTGCATTAATTTTAATATTCCTGCGAATAAGTTGGTAAATTCCGTCGAACATTATTATGTACGCATTGCCGGATCTTATTTATAATTTAATTACTGGGAAGAAATATCGGATTAGTTCACAAGGAAGCAGGATTCCCTGACTTCATGAGGATTTGTTTATCCTCCCGACTTTTTAGTTGCGTATTATAATCCAATCGTGATGTCAAATTCTGCCTCTATTATATACTAACATTCAGAAACCAAGTTAACTTTCTCTTCTTCTCCTGAAATTTTTGCATTGTGGAATTCTAATAGACATTTTCATTCAGTATTAACCAGCAATGACTTCCATAGGAATAACTCATATGGTATTTATCTTTTCCAACAATAATTACCTATTTGTCTAATACTCGAATTAATATTCTGAAAAGACAGAATGTTCCCCATTGTTTGCGCAATGTGTAAGGAATGATCATTTCATAGACTTATGCAATTGTATTAAAGATATCGATGCACAGGATAAGAAGCATTTAATAGAAGGGAGCAATTGCTTTTAAAGTTGCTTATTACATCTATTTGGTGGGTCTACGTTTTAATTGCGAGGGAAGGAACGTTTGTGTTGCTATGTAATATAAGAATCACCAGCTTAATGATAGCTATTAATAAATTAAGTACTTAAAATTGTTTAAAATAATTTAATATTTAAGTTTAACCGATGGAGACTACTTCAAAAAGTCAGCTTAAACTTTGGTAGGTAGGAAATTTTTTTCCAAAACTCTCTACAAATGTGGTAATTAGCTGAAGTTTTTAACATTTTTTCAATTTTATCATTCCCTTTCGGAAGCCAAACCGGTCAGTAAAATTCCTGTGGAGGTATAGAAAGTTATAAACTATAACACTAAGACTATCCACCAAATCACGCTTTATTCTATGGATTTCGTCATAATTACTCTTTGATTAACTGTTCAACATTCAACTCATATTTTTATCTCGGAAGAGCTACAGAGTAAAACAGGAACTCTGAGTAATCTTTTCAGGAAGTCTTATCAGAGTTCAGCTAAAACTATTTCATGAATGTGTTGCGTAGATGCTGCAGGATCATTATCCCAGTTAGATAAGCACTAACTTAATTAGACCCAGATTCTCTTTCTTGGTGACAATAAGGAAATGAATAGTATAAATTTGCGTTGCTTTAAAATGATGTGGAGTCTTGCACTGTATGGATTCGCTGGCATGTTATTATCACAAAAAAGTTCCTTTAACCAAATATTAAAAAAATCCATTTTTACAAAATAAAGTAAAAGGTAGAAAATATAGGATGTAATATTAATTTACACGCTTGCCGTGCGATGTTATCGAAGCCTACTTGAATGAAATTATCCAAGTTACTGTTTAAGAGGCTGCAGAAAGTTAATAATTCACTACATTCACAAAGTTTCTAAATACGAATTGGAAATACTTGGAAGTTAAATCAGATAGACAAGGATTATCGTGTTTTTGCAACAAAAATATGAAGGAAATGAGATAATCTCTTTCTGGCGTCCTGATGTTTAACTTGTGTTCTTAAAAGTTTATATTTGTCTCCAATGTATAAATTAATCTCGCATTTCAAATATTTTCTTCCTGCAAATGCATTATATTCTTTTTTAAAACGAAGCTTAGAAAAATAAAGGTTGACATTTGGAAAGAATAGGGAAATTTGAATTATTTGCATGCACACAATATGTTCAAGGATGTTTGTTCCTCTGTGCTTTCAATTTGAAATCTTACTATATTCTCTACTCCTTGTTCTCTAATTGATTAGATTTTGTAAACCATCATGTACAGTGCTCATTCATTTTTCAATTTAAGTTCTATTTTTTTATTTCGAATGATTTTCGACATTTAGTTGTGAGTTTTTGCAGCAAATGTATTCATGAAAACCTACAAATTTAAGGGGATTCCTGAAATCGCGTCGGTGACAAAGGTTTCATAAGATATAAAATAAATAAAAAATGAGAAATTTTAAAATATAATTGAGCTTTCTAATCTTTAGTGTACCACGGCGACATTTATTGTCCCAAGATTCTTAGTACGGTAACCCACACTTTTGTTAATTTCATTTTAAATTTGAATTATAAAAAAATAATTTTTTAAACTATTAATTGCTAATTTTTATTTAGCAAAATTATGCCTTCAAAGAAATTAATTAATTAAATATGCCGTAAATTTAAATTAGAAGAGTATACTATTTTCGCATAACGGATCACGCGGCGAACCTGGAGCTTACGGCAAACCACTCAGCCCTGGCGTGCCGGTTGTGAAGCAGTACATTCAGTACAATTAAGTATACCGCTGCCACCAGGCCTGATGGCCTAATTGCAGCGTAATTTGAATAAATAAATAAATAATATAATAGACTTTTATATGCTTACAGCACTAGTTTATTGGAAGCGCATCCCCATAAATTACAATAAGAACGAAGTGTACATAAAGTAGGCACAAATGTATGCACGAAGTATATACGAATATGTAGTACTTGATCTTGGGCCTATATCTGTTGCCCTAGCGACGACTTGGGTCGGTTATGCATTCTTAAAATCCTCTGCCAAGGCCTCACTTTCCCTCATGCGGTCCTTTGCAGGATTGATGTCCAAAGCGGGCTAATGACTAGCGGTGACGCGGCTCGCGGGCATTAGCGGCCCTCGGTCCACGCACCGCGCTTACTCTTTTCCGGAGGCTGGGATTAAGGACCAGCCGCGAGATTTACCGAAGGGCGGACTTTAAAGGGGAAAGATTTAGGGAATAGGGGAAACTCGGCGGTTTGCGGCTACTTGTGGAAAAATACCGACTGCTGTATCCTTATGCCGCAAAGAAGGGATCGGCCGGAAAAAATTCCCCTTTTTTCCGTATTATATACATTCCTCGCCATTTTTTAATCCGCGCAGCAGCCTTTGGGTGATTAAAATAATTTTGTATCGGTGAGCAGATGTTGCAAAATGGAGGAAGATCCGTCTGTGGGAGGGAACAAACAAATAATCGAGGGAATATTTTCAATGTGATTATGGCCATTCTCTCCACACGGTCGCATTTCCATTGTTTTCGAAATGACGTTTCTTTTGTTTATTCTTCTATTGAGCGAATCAGTTGGAAGCAACATGTTTTCTCGAGCAATTCTTTACGGTCGGATTACCTACTGATTTAAAAAAATCTTTCTTGTGGTTAAAACAAGATAGTTGCTGAGTAAGCCATTATTGGTGTTTATTGAATAATTTACTTTGTGCTTAATGCACAAAATATGGAATTACAGAAACCCCTCGTCTTGTTCAGTGATACATTTTTATTATAAGGTAGTGCAGTTCATGATAGATTAATTTTTACCTGTCAATTGCGTTTAAATTTTTAATGGATGATTTTTTATTATTGTTATATATAATTTTTGTAGATTTTATAGCTATTATTAAGTACTCTCGGATAGAAAAGTGGTAGTACTGTAGTAAGAGTATACAGTATAGCTATAGTATAAGGAATGAACGATGGGAGTATGGTATAGATGATATGAAAAGGAAATTAATAATTCAAGTATTGACTCTTATGAGAGTTTCATACTGATTTAAAAAGTTGTCTTCTGTAATTTTTACGCTGCCATAATTTCGTTTGAAATACTTGTTTATTTAAAATAAGTTAAAACTCTCTGTAAAGTCTTTAGATGTATGATTGTATCATTAAACACTTCAGTAGATTCTAAGGAAATATATTGCTAGTTGCTGAGCACGACTGCTGTAAGTAGAAAAATTGCGCGCAGTGGCAATATAACAACCTTTCTTGTAGCGGTCAATAAATACTGACTAAAGTGAATGCCATTGTTCCGCGTCATTCTTACCTCAGAAGTTTTTGTATTACCACAGCCATGGGAAAAACCGATACAAAAGAAAAGATCTCTTATTTGGTGCCCATGTGAAGTTGAATCAAGTATTAAAAATCCGTTGAATTAAATACGTATATTATTGTGTCTTTGGGAGCAGAAATTCACTAAAATTCCTTTCACAATCAACTTTATTTCATTTCACAGAGAGAATGCTAAGGAAGAGGTTACATTCGAAATTAAATTCGGGTGGATATTTTCTTTCGTTTTTACAAGGACGTTTCTTTCGAGCGCGTTCTTTACGAAGAAATAAGAAGAGATACGCACATTCAGGGAACAGTTTATCGGAGAACGAGTTAATAAACTGCATTTATCCGAGGCATACGTGCTCCGGAAGCACACTCGGATTTTATCCGCGGAGGTTCTCACGTTCGAATTTCGGTTAATCTGCAAATCCTTTTGTTCTCCCGAAACTCGCAATACCTTCTCGCAACTCCGTAAAAAAATCCCTTCTCCGTGCCTTTGGAGTATTTTTGAAGCTCAGTGCAGCGCACAGAAGTTTCACGAGAATCGGCCCAGAAATTCTCTTAACCTTTTATTCCCCGCCGCATTGATTACGGTGTTTTGTTCGAGTTTAAAACGGAGCGGATATAAGATTTAAGGACAACGGATGCAGGAATCTCATTAGGAGGCCCCTTCCGCATTTTATTCCAAGTTTTCGAGAGTTAATTAGATCCACTCTCCAATCTCTTCCTCTCATTTTCTTCGCTGCCGAAAACGGGAGAATTCCGTTACTTCGATAGGAGTCGTTAGAAGATGATTAATTGCGCGGTTCAACTGCTCAGTGTAATGAATCGAAAGAATTGTACTCCATCGAGTGTGGGACTTAAATAACTTAGAGCGAAACAAGCGAAAAAATACGTAGCGGGGACTCCTCGGCGATAAGTTTTTCGGCGAAGATGGATTACCCTCGTTTAATTGGAATCTGGAAATGTAATGAAGGGAAGGCGGGGTAATACCTTCCTCTACTCATTTGGCAAAATTGGGATCGATTAGCAAATGGGAAAGGATTACTGGTGTTCGCGAAGGCGGAGTTCTTTTTATTCGGAGATTAAATTTCCGTTTGCCCGTTCCTCTGTGAAAATCTCTGCGGTCCATGCTCTTGGAGGTATTAACCACGTCCTCCTCTTCGGTTTATGTCCGAGTGATATTTTATTCATAGAACTCCCGTGATTCTTTATGAGGATGAAATTGGATGAAATATGCGTTCAAGAGGCTGGAGCTATTATTAATTTATTATTTTTTGTTGTATGTTTATTTGATCAAAGGAGTCTTCATGTTAGTTGTTATCTACGTAATATTTACTCTTGACAAATCGAGTTTACCGTAATCGTAAAGAAACTTTTGAAATATCTTTCTACTGTACCGCTTACTGTTTTATCAGAGATATAGCGACATCTTAACAATGGTTATACCGCATTTCCGATAGGATAGTATTAAAAGTAATTGTAAATTAATTAATAATTATTAGTATTGTGGAATTCCTATATAGGTATACGTAGTTGTGTTTTGTGTAATTTGTGAAACAATTTTTTCGTTCTTTCCTCTTATAATTAAGTCTCCAGAGAAATCTGGTGGAGCGTAATTCTGAGAAAATCACTAGGAAATAGAAATATACAGTCCGCATGTTATTTATTCACATGTTAAATGTATGATTCAACACCGAAAAATTGGTAATTTGAATAAAAGACCCATGAACGACACATTTCTATTCCATAGTGATTCCTCCCTCTAGTACGTCCTTTACTCCTAAATACAGCCTTATTACTATCTTACTTTGGAGAGCAAAATTTTTGAATTATGTAGTATATTAAATCTCTTGTCATTTTGAATTTTTAATGACAATTATGATATAAGAACGTACATTGATCCATTTTATAAGACTCAATCTATTCTTACAGTATATTTTCGGTGAATTTCAGTATGATATCATTGGCGGTGGTAAAATAGAAATAAGGATAAATATTTATTAAGTTCCAAGAAGATTTAGTAATTTCTATTAATATTATAATCAGCTAATCAACATTTGGAAACGTCCGCTACCTCAAAATTTATTAGGTTAAAAATACTTTAATTTGGTAGCAGGTTACTCTATCCTTGTCAAAGCTTTTCTCTTCCCTTTGCAATTCAACAGCAGCATTCACGTGAGTAAACCGTGAATCCCTTTGAGATACCATCAAACTATGCGGGATGAAATCTCTAGAGGAAAGGCCAAAGGGCTAAAACTCATTTTCATTCATCACCGCGATTAAGTTCTAGGCGTGAATGATTCCGAGAAGTGTTAGCTATCTCATCGGGTAGAGACTCCAACAGATTTTATTCATATATTTGAAATTCAAAGTTACTCGCCTTTTTAAATTCGAGTTTTTTTATTTTCTCTCGATGATTATGTATTATTTGATTGATTAACTTGGTTAACTGAAAGAATTCGAGGAACTTCCGCGGAGCCATCGTCATAAAAAGTTAGTTAATGAAGTCAGAAAAGGGGGAAAGTGAAAGTGAAAAAGTTCCGAGGGTTCGTAAATAGTCAAGTAAGTGAAATTCTTCCTTTTTTTAAATATAGAAATCTGTATTTTTTCTTGAACGAGAATTTTTTATAATGACATCGTTAGATTCCTCTACACGCTGTTTTAACTTTTGCTTCGGAATCTTCCCTTTTATTCCTTCGATTTGAATTCGAATATCAAATTCATTTAATTTATCAGCAAAATAATTCTAGTGGATCATAGTAACCGTTAGGATATTAAATTGCTTTAATTGTTAACGGACACGTATGATATTTTGTGCTTTTATGTTCTGAGTTTGGTATAAGCTGTCGATCTAATTCAATGGACGTCGAAAATATTTGTTCAAAAGAGACGATACTTTTAATTACTCCATTTATGAACTCATTTTCTCAAATTATCTGAGACTAATCACCGTGGTATATAATGAAATATTCGTATTTATTGCTTTAGAGTCGCTTTAGGAGGAAAAATAACGTCTTCATTGCGCAGAGAGTTAATTGGTAATTGATGATCCGAAATCCCTTAATCAGTGCGTGACTGGAAGAGAAAGGAGCTCATTTAGTATTGATGCAAGTATTCATCATTAACCTCTAATTAAGCGGTACACATACATTCAACATAGTCACCTAATTGGGTCACTTAATTGATCTTTGAGTAATAAAACGGTTTTATTCGTTAATTTGTGGAACTTCAGCATAACAGAAGAAAGGAAACACGTTTTCAATTAAACTTTTGAAAAACATGGTGCTACCATAGGTTTCGCTTCACACTTACATCTTCATGCGGAAGAGAGTGCACGGAAGCCATGCCCGCAATAAAGTTTCTTCAAATGTATTTCAACACTGTTTTCCTCTTTTGAAGAATTTACCTAAGCGCACACCTATACTGAAGTAGTTTCTACCTTTTGACCACCTAAATGCGATGACTGATAAATTTAATTAAAGGCGGATCCCCTGTGAAGCCGTAAAAGGTCGTTACTCCCCGCTGTAATGCAATAAAGCTACAAATTGTAGTTTTCGAAAAGTATCCAATAGGAGAAAAATTAAGCTCTTATTAATTTTTTCCACTGCCAAAATCTGTGATATATTCCTGTTTATGTTTTAATTATAAATAAGTTGAGTTTAATACTTAGTATTTATTCGGTCAACTCTATTTTATTCCAAGAAAAAATGTTTACCCTTCACCCTTCATTCTATTTTGTTCCCCTATTCCTCTTACATGCTTTTTTCTATCTGTGGTAGTTTCTTGTATTCTATTTTACAGCGTAACCATTAATTCTATTTTATTTCATATTAAATAAAGATCAACATACTAATTCAACTTTGACAATGAAAAGTGTCCTGTATTACTAAGACAAGGAAGCTGGTAGGTGTTATGACTTCGTTAAATAGTAAATTCTATTTTGAAACTATAAATACTATGATAACACTATATATAAAGCTGCTTTTATTTTTCCTCCAGTAAGAATTTGCGCCTAAGACAGGTGCCGTTGTTGGCCTGTAGCTTTAATTGTAGGTTTGGATAGAGAAATTGTGCCTCCAAAATGAGTAGGAATTGGGCATTACAGGACTTATTCACCAGTTGCGCGTTCCTCACGAATTACTCCTTGAGCATAACCGGATCACCGGGGAGAAAAATGCTTACATCACTTCCCGTTTTTTAATATCAGCAGCCCTAAAAATGAGTAGGGTGACATAATCAGCTACACAACGCGATCGAAATTCCGAAACAGACCCGAGTGCAAGTAGAGCCACCGGTCGCGAATCGGTTTGAAAGTCGAAGAAGTGTGTCAGTGGAAGTGGGTGTGCTGAGGGCGTGGCAGATCCCGCAGGATGACCTTAACTCTCCTCTCGCAGATGCCGGTGTCTACGAAGGTAAACGAAATCGTACACGTGCGGCCACTGCGAGAATAAAACTGCATTTCGCATAAGAGAAAGGGAAGGGTTTCCCCGTCCCTTGCTTCGGATTTCCCTACTAAAGTACAGGATTTGGATCTTCCGGAAAGAAGCAACTTTCTCATTGTCATTGTCCCGACTTCCATTTTCTCCCATTAAAGGAGTCCGTTTCCTTGATAAGTGTGAGTCCTAAATGTTGTGTTATGCGTTCCTCAAGTGAGTTTCTCCGCTGGAATAGCTCTTGAAATCTATTCGATTCTTTTTAAATTGGGATCCGGGAGTAAATATAAATCGTTACTTTCGAACCCTGCTCCTTCCCGGGAGAATTTACTGATCGGGGGAATGCTTTCTTAGATCGGAAATGGGATGCCAATGGAACTGCCGCCGTTGTAAGGGATTGCTTCAACTCTGCTTATGCTACAAGAGGATGGCCTAAGAAAACTCTTTGTTGGATTGTTATCGAAAGGCTTCAATTTCTGGAAAAGTTAGAAAAATGGAGAAGCTCTGGAGGATTCTAAAAATAATATTTTTCCCCATTGAGTATGCATCGTATTCAAGTTAGAGTATTCGCTGGAACCGGACTTTCTTCTTTCATTGAATTCCATCGAGCTGCCATTGAGAAGTTGCCCCAATATCGCTTGCAATGAGATGTCGTACACAAGGTTATATCTCGAAAGCAAATGTCATGAAAGTGCCAATACGTAAGACTGCATTTTATCACGGTCGTTATGGTCGAACTCGAAACGTAATCTCCTTTTCGTGTTTTATCCTAGTGATTTTTTATGTCCTATCTCTAGTTGTTTATGGTTTACTTGACTTCGTTTCGTTCGTTGACTTGAGTTTGTTTTTAAAGACGAAGAGTTCTTTTCGCGTTCTTTTACGGTAAGTACCAGAGAGACGTGATACTTTCGCTTAATCAAGCTGAGTGAAAATAAGAATTTTACATTGATAACTTGTTAACATTGTTATAGGTGCGATGTGCGTGGATTGAATAAAAATGGATAAGTTATATCCTTGATTTTCTTGCCATTTTAGCTAAATCAACGAATTACTCGTGGACTTTAAACCTACTGAAAAGAAAAGAGAGTTGGAACACGGCTGTTAGGGAATTAGAGGTTTAAAATCTCCAATAGCCGTTTTTGTCGGCGTTCCTCTCCTCATTCCCCGGTATTCCGAGAAAACAGGACAGGACACCGCACTTTTTGAGAGCGCTAAATACGTATTTTGAATGCCATTAATCCTTTATCAGGAGTAATTAGATACGTCGTATCTAATTTCCTGTACTTCGTATCTAATTACTCCTGACGAAGACAGGACTCGCATCGCACTCGAAATACGTAATGAGTGCTCTCAAAAGATGTGGTGTCCGGTCTTGTTTTCTCGGAATTCCGGGGAATGAGAAGAGGGACGCCGACAAAAACAGCTATTGGAGATTTTAAACCTCTAAGCCAAATATGCTTAGTATTTTTCAAGAACTTCAATGGAACTTGCCAAGGTGGGACAAGAACAAACCTATACAACTTACCCTTTTTCCAGAAAATTTGCTGCAATTACGCACTCTCTTATGGCCACTAGTCGAAACCTAGGTCGCCTAATAAATCTTTTTGTGGTAATCGTAAATGGTTTGTATGGCTGTATACTTTGTATTTAGTTATGGCTTCCTACCGTAAAGCCTTACCAGAATCTATGTATACTCTTATGGTGATTTTCTATTCTGCCTTAGCAGCTAACAGTTAAGAACTTTCAGAGCACGAAAAACGTAAAAACCGCTTCAAATCTCTTTATAAATATTATTTTTGCAGGAATACATTCCTCAGTTCTCGTTAGGATGGAGTTCCCCAGAACTTTCACTAAAATTCTTGGAAAGGTAACATTGATGTGCCATTCACTCGAAAAACCGCAATGTGCATCTGCGCTTTCATTATATCGCCTTGCAGTCTCTGGCACAGAAAAGAAAGGGTAAAGCGGCAGCTGTCAGAAGCTCTCAACCATTCGCATGGGTATCACTTAAATGTTCTCCTTGGGTAACTGCCATGTGAACAAGTTTCCGTCGGAGATGAGTTTTGACGCATTATTACGTCATCGCCTTTTATCAAGGAATGTTTTCGTTTGAGGATTGAACTTTGAGGAAACCCATCCAAGTCGTAAAGTGACTTAATCGATCGCTTCCTTCAAAGAAAAATCTCACGGTTTCGAATTCTGTTTTCATGAATTCTCAGACCCCATTCTCTCTACTTAATACAAAAGTTGTTTAACTCAAGGAACTAAAAGAAAATACCTGTGCCTTCAAAGTGACTGTTTAATTAGAATTCTCTAGTTCCAAAAGAATCATCTAAGTGTCTCTTTGAATTGTTACCACAGGTTTTAATAGTATCGGAAATACTTCAATAGTCCTTTTGGTAATCAAATCCATTGGTTAATGATAAGTGTTCATTTTTTTGGCACTTTAAAAGAACGAATTTATTTTCATTATTTTGACAATAATGGAATTGTTTTAACTTACTTCTTTGATCCTTTCTCAGTTGATAGTCCATCTGTGTCTACAGAATTTAAAGTTAGATAGGCATCCATGATAAGTACAATTCACAGCAAGTTGGGTAGATCTAATGATATTATGATGATATGATATTCCATAATTTAAAGTTCAGGCAGTTGCTCAAAAATTACTTGAAAGATAAGTAATTTTTTCTTTATGTATGACATCGATACTAAGCTGATATCTCTTGTAGAATAGTTCTATCGCTTCTTATTCTGTTCTTTCGAATAGCAAAATTCACTTCATTATGACACAGTTTTTCCTATATTTTAAAATTAACACCTTTTTCATCGCTTTTTTGCAATATCAAGGCTGTAATATATTTGTGTGACTTACCTTAATTCTTAGAAGTCACAAAACATCAGAACTGTATATTTTTGTTGTTATCATTTTATATCTTTTGTTTGCTATTACGACTTCAGTTAATATATTTCTTATATATGATAATTTAGGCACACAGTGTTTCATACTCAGCATAAGTACTTGATCTAAAAAAAATTAAGGTTCTGTTCATTGGGAAATTTTAAGGATACGTAGGAGGGTTCTTGTTAATTAAATTTTCTACTTTCCTCTTCATACTGCTACATTATTCTAGTATTTCCGTTTATACAATGTGTTTTCTTAATAATTGAATAGGACAAAAAAATTTCAATCAAACGCAATTTTCCAGCGCGAATGGATTCCCTCAAGGTCTCTTTGTAGTAAGGACGATCTTCAGCGCCGAAAAAGCGTTCAGTATTTACACGAAAGGTTGGGTTCGACGGAAATCTCCGTAACCAAAATTTACATTTTTTCCGTTAAGTTTACGGTCCAGCGATATCCATCCAAGGAAGTGGAAGGGACCAAAGGTTTAGAGACGCTCAAGATTGAGGTGCGTTGAGGACGACTCGGGAGCAGCCAACTGAAAGGAAGAGCTGCGAAGTGCGGCGATTCAGGGCTCTGGTTTAAGGGCGTATGTTTACTCAAGTTATCTCTCAATCTGTAAAATTTCTCTCCAAAGAGTGAAACTCCAAAAACTACAGAAGGAGAAACCATGAAAGTTGAAGAAAGAAGAAGAAACCGTTGTTAAGCAATGCTACGATAAAAAAGCTAGCGTTACAAAAATGCTCTCAGACGTAGGTTGGGAATCCTTGAATGTAAGGAGATTGGAAGCTAGGCTGCGATTGCTTAGTAAATTCAGGGAAACTACATTTTTGGAAGATACAATCGGTATCATGCAACCCTTCTGCTACCACGGTCGATCCGATAATGAACGTAATAGAGAGAAATAGATGCTAGGACGAATCGTTTTAAAAATTCATTCTTTCCGCGAACGATACGCGACAATAACCGAATAAGGAAGTTATTTTAGATTTAACTGGTGTTTACACCCCATGCCACACGCCGAAAGGCGGCTTGTAGGGCATTAATGTAGATGTAGATGTGAATGAGCTTCGTTAAAACGATGCTTCCTTCAAGGGGTTGCAATTTACTTATTATAATATAAATAATTGAATAATGATTTTTACATTAATTTAAGTAGTTGGGGCGTGCATTTTAGCATTAATTACGAAGATTTCTGCTGCCATATCTTGATGAAAGAAATTTCAGTATTTTATATATTTTTCCAGGATAGAGAATAAATGTATGTTATTACTATCTCAGTTTTGTTTACGATGATGCGATACGATAATATTGACAGCTGATGAGGTATGAATGATACTAGAGGAGACCATTCATTAAGTTTTTCCTAATTGAATGCACTGTTTTTTCTGTAATGTCACTACATTTTTGCATTGTCGTTTTTTACTCAGCATTGGACTCAGGATAGCGAGGTTAAACTACCTCACTCCTCATCTAAGCCTTATTCCCTCCTTAGGGCTTTATTTCAGCATTATTGCAGGATTTAGGGTTCAATCCGCCCTTTCAAGGCAAATGCTGTTCAGGATGAGGAATAGGTGGATGAAATATTTGAATTTCTAGCTTGAACGGAGAGGAGGCTAAACTATTTTTCTCGCGCCCCTCATTCTTTCTGTAGGTGTAACTATTTAGATTGGTTTTATAGTAATGTATCTAATTAAGTGCAAAATTCAGTCGTAGCCAGTGGTGTAATGGAAGTTATTTATCGTGACATAGTTACTCCATTTTACCTTTCAATGTCAATTTTACATTAAAAAACCTTTCAACTGGTTACGTGAGCTTTGAACTGTCGTGGCTTCAGCGCAAGCAAAAGTAAGTCATTGATTTTTCAAATATTATTTTCAAGTGCTCTTTACTACAGAAACAACCTCTCTTGGTATATATTGGCATTAATTCCCATGTAAATACCGTGACGGATCTATGTATGGTTTTCAAACTCACGTAGTAGTTCGTATCTCCAATCTTCAAATCCAACATTGAGGTTTCACTCATTACCTGTCACTCATATTTACTCTAATCGTACTCCATTTCCGCTTCGAAGAATTGCGATAACCCTCCATACGTCACTAGGACGAGATACGCATTCAATCACAAAGTTCAACACTTCTTGTTTTTTACCGGAAAGATACGAGTGTTTCCTTTTCCGAAGCTGAAAATAGCGCTGCCGTCGAATTAAATCGCCGGTATTAATACAGCGGAACTCGCCGCTTTACAAAGTCACGCATCACGTGTTTTCACTCGCAAGGAGGAGAGATATTTTATTCATGCCGCCCCCCGTAAAAAGCTGCCAATCTCGGGACGGAATAAACTGGAGGCCGCGGTCAATTTCGTCCCGCGGTGCACTCTGGCGTGGGATCCACTCAGCTTTCGGGCAATAACGCCACGTAATGTGGTAATTAGTCGGAGTCGTCTTTCACGCCGGAGAATGAAACCACGCCAGGGGTTTCTTGCATGATTTGGGGTCTCATTGCAAAAGATTTGGGATCATACATAGGCTGCAAAACGAATGGATACTTTAAGTTTAATAGTGAATGGACACTGGCATTGTGGATCTGCGATCTTGCGTATGATATTAATTCAGGAACAGATAACTACGCGTATTTACACAAGTACGAAAAAAGGTTATGCATACCTCTTTATAGCGACTTTGTCAGTAACATATCCGAGGACTTTCAAGGCTATCCAGTTCCCATCACTTTCATAGCGAGTGCTTTGAATGAATGAATCTTGGATGAGGCGATGCAGAAATACGTCATCGACGAAGAAAGAATTGCTCTTAGGATTCCTTTAAGCCGAGTAAAGGTGAATAGTATCACTACCGTATTTTATGGATTATAAGACGCACCTTAATTTTTAAGACATTTTAAAAATAATAAAAATTTTATCAATTTTATTATTCGATTGCATAGCCAAACTAAAAAAAATAGTTAGTTTATAAAACTGAATTGCGCTTTCAAATCCTTGAAAACCGTCGTCTGAACTTTCTTCTTCTTCAGATAGAGATAGGTTTCCCGCGGAATCGAATGTATGGTAATTTTTATATTAACTTCAAGTATGAGACGCACCTGAATTTTGGAGGCAATTTTTTGAAGAAAAAACTGCGTTTTATTATCCGAAAAATACGTTAAATATATGTTTATGGAATAGGAAAAGATTTAAGCGCAATAGGTAAATTATTTTTTAGTTGAAATATGAAATATACAATGCTTAAATGATTTTTTCACGCTAAAAAGTGCAAGTTACTAGTTAGTGTTACAAGTAATGTGTTCAATTTAATTAGAATTTAAAATTTACTTATAAAACTGTGGTGGATTTATATGAAGACTGAGACTAAAGTACCAGACCAAGGTCTTTGAAAAGTATCATCCCGCACGAAAATGAACAAATATTATATTTTTTAAAAGTATTGCGAAATGAATTATATAAATGAGAATTTAATAGCGTCCCGTGGAAGATAAAGCTGAATATTAAATTATATGTGGTTTTACTATCAATTGCTACTAGTAATGGTTAGAGTTTACGTAATGTACTTGCATCTTACTTAACTAGCATATTATATAAAGTTCCACGGCGCAATCGTTGTTGGGGCCTCGGCAACCTCATAGCCTGAGTACGACTGCAACATTGATTGGAAATTTACTTCGTTTCGTAACAGTTTGAGAACTTAGGAAATCGCCAGTACCCGAAACTAGATTTTAAGTAAGGAATTATTTCCGTTTCTGCTTAAGATTTACTTGTGCATTATTTATTTCGTGTGACCTAATTTTCTGATACTCTTAAGAATCGATTTCAGTGATAAGATTCGTTTTCATTACCGAGGAATACTTTTTTAGAATTAAAAATTCAGAATGTAGAGAAGATATTTTACTTGGAAAAATTAATTGAAGTTAAGGAAAGTAGTTCTTGGTCCTTTCCGAAAAAATACATTGCTGCAGAAGTATTATTGACATTGGAATTAGAGCAGACTGCGTAACGAAGCGTACTATGATTCGAATAAGATGACGGTGCCTTTGAGAGAAATTACTAATGAGAATTTTATGTATGCCTGGCAGAAATTATTGGAGTAAATGAGACCTCTAATGACCCTGGTAAAATGATATAAAAGTAGTTATATAATTCTCATACCTAATGAATATCTCTCGGGTGATCTTCCATCAGATCTGAAAATGGGTATCATCGAATCATTAAAATTTTGCCGTCACTCCATTACTTTACTCGGATCGATGAAATAATAAAAAGTGGTATGCTCTTTCGCTTAGTCTATTGAAATTCACTTCCACTGTGCGAAGTAGCTCCATAAAAATGATAGATTCCATCACCAAAGGTATTTGATGTGCGGATGCAATTTTTTCCGTTGGAACGGACGGTTTCCTCCTATTATATTCACCCGTGACCAGCTCAAAGCATTCTTTATTCTCTATTCCGAATTTTTCCATGCGTAACTAAGTCCGTGCATCCTCTTCATGGAGATGCACGAAGGCGATGCATGGCATATTCTTCCTTTTTCCGAGGTCAAGGTCGTTCGTCCCGACAAAGTATTGTGCAACGGATACTTAGAAGTATCCATATAACGATTTCGCTTCCCTCTTTATCGCATTGCGTAATGTGAAATAACGTTTAATGTTAGAGGTCTCGTTAAGCGTAAGAAGCTTAATAGTGCAATTCTGATAGTTTCCAAAATAAAAATTCAGTACAAAATGAACTTCGTAAAACAGTAAGTAATAATTAAGTAGGATAAATCAATGGGTTGGATTAGGAATCCAGCGACCTTCTTCACTGTAGCATAATGCATAAACCTTCATCTTTCTTATATGGATTTTACAACACTTAAGTTGCATCTTTCGTTTGGATTTCGCAATTGTATCTTGATACATTGCTATCCATCATTACAGAATATCTTAGAAGTTGTTAATAAAGAGAAGGATATTTTGTTTTTCTCTAAGGTTTTCAATTTAAACACTTTTCCTTATATACTTATCTTAAAGATCCTTGTATCCATTTATTCGTGTTGTTCTTTTTTCTCGGCTTAATTAATCGCTTTTTAAAAATTAAGAACTTCGAAAAATGTCATTTCAGCAGATTAGTATATTAAGAAATACCAAGATTAGCCACTTTTTAATTAATGCAGTTTTAGTTGTTAGAAATACCATTTCCGATCTTAAAATTTTAATTTTTAAATAAAGATACCTTTTTAATATTCTTTCATTGATGTTTCTTTCATGGAAATCTCAAAGATCTGCGCTGCCGATAAATTTCAAGCTTTTTTGTCTTAATCTGTCGCTCTCTCAGTGTTTGTTACTTTAAAAATTGTATTCTCGCCGGTTTAATTTATAAAGAAATAAGAAGAGCGGTTCTTTTGATGATTCCGTTTAAATTGCTCAAGATATCACCTTTCAAATTATAAAATAATCGTCTTTGGTGCTAGGTACGTTAAATAATTTCCACATTAATATTGTTCATTTTTGGCTTGAAGCTATTACATTTTTTATACAAGGAAATACTGCTATGGGAATTTTAAACCTGTAATTCACTTTTTAAATAATGCAGTAATAGTCTTTTTAGGTAAGTAAAAGAATTGGAGAGTGAACACTGCTTGCTTCTACGTTTTGGTTTTATCTCAGCCCCCTTGTGAATGAATGTCAAGTCTTGCATCTTCTCTCGGTATTTCCGGAAAACACTGCGCTATTCCGCCCCAAGAAAGAAATGCATCGCCTCCCGTGAGACTCGAATTCAGAGGCGTTTCGTTTAAAATAAAGAGGAAGCGGGATTGCGATTGTGGCGTTCATTAAATCACTATATCTCATTCGATGCTTAGACGTTTTAACGGCACGTTTTTCCAAAGCAGCACGTGGGCGCAGTATTTAGTCTGACGAACACCTCCCCTTGTTTCTCAGAGAGCCCTCAACAAGGGAATTTCTTTCATCCCTATCTCGAGGCAAGCTCCCTCTTTTCCCTCGTTTAACCATTTACCTCTCACCTCTCCAAAGCCCGTATTGAAACTCGCTTGCATTTAGATGAGGCCCCTTTCTCCCACTGCTGCTTAACATGCAACGCCAAAGGCAGTATTGACTATGTTCCTAGTTCATTAATTGGCATCCCGCGTTATATAGATGGTTTGGCCGGATCCGTCTCATATAGGAATGGCTCATGACGGAAAATCGTCTCCCGCACAACCGGAAATAGTAAATGTGATTATGGGATCAAACTATCACGTTGATACGGTATCAAAATTGTAAACCCAAAGCTCTCTATCGCTTAATTACGTTTATACGTTTATGATGTTGATTCTAAATGATTTATTTCAATGATTTAGAGGTCACTGCTCCAACAGAATTGTATATAAAAGTTTTTATTAATGATTAATGTACTTTCTCAATTGAATTTAGTTTAAAATACAGCTATTCTTTTGAACGGAATATTTTCTTACCTCTAATTTCTTTTTCTGCATCAAAGCAGACATTTGGAAAAATACTGTCCTCCAGAATGCGCGATAGTTGCGAAATGAAATTAATGAAACAGTTGGACAATGAAGAGTGTTTCTTTTTATGATATTTTCTCTTCTATGGTTACAAAATAGGAGGAAAATAGGTATGCAGTATCTCAAATAGAGAATAATTTAGGTATCGATGCCATAAAAGGAACACTCGACATTGAATGCATAAGCAGAAGAGATTTGTATGATTTAGGACAATGATATCGATTTACAATATATTTTTACTTTTTTATTGTATCTAGTTCGGATTTTCGGCAATTTACATATATTCACACTATAACATATGACGTTTTGTCATTCTCTGTCCATTCATTTTTTCTCTGCGCATCATTCCTATTCTCTGTTCACATTTTACTAATCTTTTCCTCGAAGTTATTTATGTATGCTCTGGTTCATAACATTTTTTCAATAATTTTCCGATGAAATTGGAATACTGACATCGAATGTATTCACGATTAGTATGTACGTTCTCTTTTTATTTTGCTACCGTATTTCCTTTGGTATGGCGATGTTGAATCATTAAGATAATGTCCGTGACATTTATGCTCCGTCATTGATCTTTTTATGTCTATTTTTCTTTAATTTGATCTAATATGGTAGGTATGGGTTCTTTTATAATGGTTTATATTTAAAGTATCCTTTGAAGTTTTACGTAGCCCTTTGTCGTTTAATAACGTCAGGGAACCTCTTTTAACTAAGATAACTAAACGAATATCTCGACATTTTTCGAATCAAGAGACTTGACGTGTCCCTGACCCGAGCCTTAACTATTCATTTTAATTACACTCATTATTGAACTCTTCTGACTGACTTTTTCTTTCCCCGCATCAAATTCTTCCTCCTCCTGTCTTCATTTCGATAAATTAATTAGCAAATGGGTTTCCAATAAGTTTTTTAGATTGAAAATTTCGTATATAAATAACATGAGCTATGTAAATTCTTTACCTTTGGATTCTCTTTTGTAGAATGCTATATATAATTCATCCCACTATTTCACAGTAAATAAAACGTCTATGTTTAAATTCCTCTTTGTTTTTGGGCTAGGGTTTGAATATCTCTTTAGGCAAAATATTCAATTACTAAAAGTGTCTATTTAGTTACCAATACTTTGGAATATCATTAAATTTTGGTAGTATCACATTCCCTGGCTTTTTACCTCCTGCTTAAAAAATCTTTCTCTACAGCCCTTCTCGACCTTTGCTTTTTTCTATTTTCCTCTTCGATTCCTCTCTCTTTCTTTCACTATCCCTCAGAGACTTCCGTATTTTATCGCTTGGTTTTATCCAATTCAATCTACTTTTTTCCTAAATTCCTCCCTTACCCCCTTTATTCCTCCTCTCTGATCCCTTATCGTGTCTCTTAGATTTCTTAATTCCTTTCCATCCCCTTCCCCTCGTTCCGTATTCCTCCTCTTTCTTTAACCTTTTATTTTCTCCTTTCTTTTCTTCATAATGTCGACTTTTATTTGTTTCTTGGTCTTTCCGAAGTCGTTAACGTTTGTCCCTTTCGTTTCCGCCATTGATTTTCCTGCGTTACATTCCTACGACGGTTTCCTTTATCCAACTCTTTAATGGTGGCGTGCCCTTTGCGGATCTTGTGTACTGGACCCGGCGATTTCTTAGGCCTTTCGTCGGGTGCGGCTAAATGCATCGATGTATACGTTTATAAATATTAACATATTATCTCTATGTTAAGTATTCAGCCAGTGTACCAAGAGAACAGTGGCACTGAACTTCTTCACTTTCAATAACCAGAAGCCTCAGACATTGACGAGGTATGAGAGAAATAATAGTACATCGCCGTTTATCTGTTTTCCTCAATTTTTATCTAGAATATTGGCCGAAAAAGGTGATCGCCATTTTGTTGCTTTAAATGTGTGAAGACTCATCTTTGAGCACGAAAACTTCAAAAGATTGAATGATAAAGAGTCATGCTAGATTGCCACATCGTCTTTTTCCCCACAATTCCCCTTAAAAGTATCTATATGTATATCAACAAATTTGAAGGATATTTCGAAAAATCTGAAACTTCAATTTGACTCTCTCTATCTTTATGATACCTATATATATTGAAAAAACGACAAAAGTAATCTTAAAATTCAATCTTTTTGTAATTGAAATGCTAAATTTCCCGCACTTTCTTTTTCCCGTGGGACTAAGAGTCCCGCACTAAAAAAAACATTTTTGGCCTCCTGTCCAACTGTTTTCGGTTCTTGTGCGAAGGCCGGTTGGAAACTTATCCCCGAATAACTTAGCTACTAAGGGATTGAGTAGTTCCAGGTATAATGCGGTATGAGGTTAAATAAATGAGTAAGACATTATAGTATACCCTTGTTTTCCTCATCAGTACCATTATTCAGCATCACTCGTACCTCAGTAGCTTCCCTGTCAGAACAACCACGAACAAGACTTAGGAGTAAATGGATGATATATATTTCTTTATCCTGTACCCAAAGACGAATGAAAAATATTCTATTCCTCGGGATACGGTAGCATGAACAACTAATAGCATGTTTACGTAAAAATTGAAGAATATATATTTGTTGTCGTTTCGAAATTCATCCGTGGGTAAATTCTTTAATTTCCTTCCCTGCTGAGGATTTTTGAGGATAATTAAATTTATATTTTCAAAAGAAGTGAGATGTATAACTATTTGGCGAAAACAATCCTAGAATTTTCTTAATGTGCTTATAGTATGATTCTAAAAATACGACATTAGTACGGTTACTGCATTGATAAATGTCGAACGGAAGCTTTTAAGTCATAAGTATCAAGGATGCATCATGTCTTGGAAAACATGCTGTATTGAGAGAATACTCGTCTGGGAGGTCGTAATGTCAAGCATTCCGAAGAAGTAAGTCACTGAGGGAGATAAATTGATACTGCACGCAAAACACTCGTTTATCTTAGTATCATCGCATCATTTCTCAACTGTATCGTGTGTTGTGCGTCGATCAAAAGTCGGTCGGTTTCTGCGTCAACTTCTCTCAAGGATTCCAGATATCCAAGTTCTGAAGTTTGCACATTTTTATATTTGCTCACTTTTTAAACTGTAGAGATCAATAGAAGTCGACAAATGGATACGGGTTGCTTACTGTGATTGCTGTTAAATGCATACAATTAAATACGTTAATAGAACAATTAATTTTATGATTATGCATTATCACAGAAAATGTTAGCATTATGATGAAATACTGCGCTTACAACTGGAAATTATAAGAGATTAAAATAACGCCTTTTTGTAACGTTTTTTTAGAAAATTTAAGTAAATATCGCACTTTTAATATTATTATTGTTACAGAATCAACTAAAATGGATAAATTACCAGATAAGTGTGAATACACATTACGTATTAATTATCAATAGAGACATTCGTACATGGTTAAGTAATAAAATAAATAGCCCCATTCTGATTAGACATTATAGCTTTAAAAATTTTGATTAATTTATTCAATCTTAATGAATATTTCCTCACAGTTTTCGATATCAGAATCGATAGCATTTTTAATATGCTCTTCATCAGTTCCAATCTTTCTTATTATCATAATTTTATTCCCTTTCTCTGTTATCCCAAAATTGAGTACTGGAATTCGTATAGGAAATTCGTAATTTACTAAATGCCGGAAAATCGTTATACTACATTTGAACCTTGTGATTTGTGAGCGTCTTAGTAGAATCGTTGTCGTTTGTCACCCATCTCATCGGCTTTTCTCTAAGCCCTTTGCCATTATTTATTCTTCCAATTCTACTCAAGAGACTGCTTGTCTTGTTTCCTTCCCTAATTTAAAGAATTCCCAACTTCACCTTCGGAAACTTTTCTACAATACCTCTTCCATTCTCTCCTCTCATAGAAACACTTTGTAAAGATTTCTCTTTGCCCTTTATTCACAACCCTTTTGCCCGTCCCTTATCTTTCCCCGCGTTACACCCGAACCCTTTAAACAGAGACTTTCTCAACTCGCCCGTGTAGGAGAACTTTTAAAAGAGCTTTGTTAAATCATCTTGTGCGCAAGGCCTTTAAATAAAATATAGTCTCCCTCTAAATAATTATAGAAATGCCTGTGGAGACTTTGAGCGGGGTCGTGTAACAGGTTAACATCCGAAGTCATGGGAGTTGTCAAGGAATAAGGCAGAGGCCCAAGGCGACGCCTTTTAAGTGAACAACGAGTTTAAGTTGAGGAACAGCTGAAACGTTAAGGCTGCCGAAACTTTTGAGAGTCAACAACCTGTAAATGCAAGGGGCTGAGCCATATTGGTATGCGACACACCTCTCAACGTTATATTTTTGGTCCTTCATTCGAATTAACTTTTATACCGACCGCAGTGGAGGAGTGGTTAGCGTGCTAGCAGTACAATTCCAAGGTCTCGGGTTCGAATTCCGGCTGATTGGATTTCCCTGGTTAGGGAAAGCTTTTATATTTGTGTAGACGTTTAGGGTCGTATTTCATCATCATCATTACCCTTACTTTAAAAAAATCACTACCCGACCAAGAGGGATGCAATTAAGGCTAAGAAGAATAAAGAACATTAATTTTAGAATAATTTTACCATATAAACCTTCCAATGTAGCCAGACAGATCTGTCATAAAAAAATCTTTTCGACTATTAAATTCTTAATTATCACCCGTGTCTATCAATTTATTCGGTTTATTGTTTATTGAAGTTAATTTTCTATTTAGTTTATTGATTTTTATATTATTTTAAACATATTTTTTGTATACCTTGTTTCGGGGGCAGTTACTGAATATTGTTCAATAATATGGAGGTTGTGTAGTTATTATTTTTATCTCCACGTAATTTGGCGAATTCTCGCCTAAAAAATTGGAATGTTTAAACGTTCAATTTAGCTTAAAGTGGATGTATTGGAAAATAATCGACAGTTTTTAATTTTGTAAATATCGATCAAACTTAGAAAGAAAGGTCGGTAAATAGAAGTGATTGCGATGATGGATTATTTTGAATACTTGTATTTATTTTTTAATTATATGTTATTTTAAAGTGATTAATTATTAACAAAAGTTACTCAGTAAGGATAAATATAATGTTTTTCATTGTGTAACTTGTATCGAAGCATTTACTGAAATTATGTATGAAGTTGAATGTATAATTGTGAAGCGGCTCGTACACAAAGTCGATATTAATGTTTGCAGAACGTTTATTTTTCGCGTACTCTTTATTTTTCAAATTTACTCGTCCATCATTTAAACAAACCCTCACGGTGGGGAAGCCATTATTATATCTAATCAGAGATTCCTTTATGTCGCCGTGTTTTTATATAAATTGCGCCCAATTTGCGTGTTTGATGGATAG
The DNA here is from genome assembly GCA_947579665.1 of Sympetrum striolatum. Classification (NCBI taxonomy): domain Eukaryota; kingdom Metazoa; phylum Arthropoda; class Insecta; order Odonata; family Libellulidae; genus Sympetrum; species Sympetrum striolatum. Next base: position 86,528,674 of record OX388345.1, read on the forward strand.
ATGGATTTCAAAAAGCCCTATGTGGCTAATACAGTCCTTCAATAACTCATACCTCTCTCTTCGTCAACGTTTGTTTTTTTCAAACACATGCGCGTTAGCTCTCCTCCGCGTCCCAATTTATTAACTTAGGCTCGGAAAAATTTGCATGCGAAAAATTATGCGCAAACCGTCGATGTGAGAGACCCTAATCGCGTTAAAAAATGCGAACGGAGGCAGAATCCCGCGGACTCTCCGCAATCTGCGAAACAAATTAATATTTTCGCGGAGTTCCGCCTCCATTTTTAATACGGCTGATGGCGGCGTCATCGCGTTGCAGCGTTCGTTCATTAACGGCGCATCCTGTGACAATGCGCGGACCACATTCCGACGGCATCGCTTTTTCCTTCTCTCCCGCATGCAGAATTAACATATTTTTTTCTTTACGGTGACTACTTTTTGCTTATAAACGAGAAATTATCGGGCTTAAAATTTTCGAAAACGTCGGAGGAAAAATCGAAGGGAAAATAAGGGATAGAAGAAAGGGTAAGATGAGATGAATAGGGATGCGAATAGTTTGAAATGAAGGAGATGGCATCGAACTGTTATTTCTTTCTTTCCAGTTTCTGATTTGGTTCGGTGTAAACGTAACATTTCGGTTCAGTTCCGGTTTGAACCGTGTTTTCACTCTAAAATAGAAGTTGTAATTTACCTAGATGGTTTTGGTGTAACTTCTGTATATTTAATTTTCATTAACGTCGCTTCTTATGATAATTAAGATCAACATTATTGGTAATAAGGAAATTGGGGAAGCTTTGGAAGCTAGTTAATAAGTTGAAAACTATCGTTTCACATGGTAGGTGAAAAAATAGTTTTCTTTTAATTAGAATTCGAACTGAAATATGAAATGGAATAAATAATATTCCCGTATTCATTTCATGCTAAGAAATGTTAAGTTTGGTTCAGTATTAGTTTCACAGGTTTTAACGTTTTTTTTATGTTCGGTTCTGGTTCCTCGAAGAAAGATTACCTCGAATCAAAATGTTTCATATATGTACGTACCTATGCCACGATTTTATAAAATTATCGCAGCTTCAAAAAAGGAACACTGCAAGAGAAGTAGAACTTAAGGAATTAATACCAATGCGTTAAACCAGCATGAGGCATTGCCTATAATGGGAAGACGGAAGTAGAAATTTCAGAGAAAGCCCATTGGGTGTCTACATGAGTATTAAATAACTATATATCACTTAAGCGCATAATAATCTGAAATATCTAAAGCTTCCTTGTGGTTTTCAACCTAGTTAATTAGTTTAGAGCTACAGATATTTCACATTGAAAAATATTTTTTTACACGAGCAGTTATTAGAAACAGCATTAATTTCCAGTGTGCTTCTGTCGTTTTGAAAAGGAAAAGGATTGGCATTGGAAAAGGATATGGCTCCTAATTTAAATAGAAATAATGTAAAAATTACTCCTTTGATGTCACTCTCAAAATATAATTTACCTTTCTTTGGGAATCGTTGACGCTCATAGCCCAAAGCACCTTAACGAATTCTATCTATTAGAAAAAAATATCTCTGCTTTTTGTTGCTAATGTCTTTCAATTTCTGTGCGTGGGGCAAATGAAAGGTCAGAGTCAAGTTTCCACTTCGGTTCGTTCATCCAGTTCGGATCGCAATATTGGGGAAAGCGCCGAAGGAGGAATAGATTAAGCTAATTTATGAGTTTACTCCCAACATATTTTGGTGCAGAATAAAGGAAAAAGTACATTTCATTTTATATAGTCTGGTTTTGTAGGTATTTGTTAGACTATTTGGAGGGATGAATGATTCTGATTATTGACATTCATCAGATAATCATTGAATTTTACCAAAATATTTATTGATTTTTCTATTTAATTTATTAATATATAAATATTTTTATTATGAAACTGCATCGATGTTTTAAACTCATAACATTCTCTGTAAGTAAGGAAACCTTTTTGAAAATACCTCAATCCTCATCTTGCCTAAAAAGCTATTGATGCAGGGTTTGAGATTCAAACCAGTCTACGGGTTGTATAGTCTAAGGAAAAGGGTCGAGGTGACTTTGTGCATAAGGGGAAACACACCCAGGAAAATTCCCAAGGAAAAATCGACTTGGATCGGCCGGGAATCGAACCCGAGATAGTCTAGATAAGGACAAGTTACTGAAAAGCTGAAATTACTTGGATGTTTTCCGCTCATTATATTCTGGTTGAGAGTGAACCACGGAGAAAATACCACTCTCCTCATCTTGCCAAGTAATCTTCATTCTCTTACCAGTACCTTTTGGAAGCTATTGATGTAGGTTTTGAGGTTTAAACCTGCCTCCGAGGTGAAGTAAAAAAGACTCGTAAAATGTTTTTGTTAGGTGACGTTTAGTGCTCTCTTGATAAATTCATTAGTCTATCCGAAAATAGGAAAGTTAAGGCTATAATAGATGATATGGAGTGGAAAGAGGGACCGCTCAAAAGCGTTCTTTTGAGGACGCCCTCCTCGAGGCGATACACGAGAGGAAAATGAGCGAGTGTTTCGGAAAGGGTTACTAGGAGAAAGGAGAGATGGGAAAAGGGAAATGTCGCAGTACATACCTACGCGAACTTATGAAGCCGCCGTTTTTCCTCCTCGTTAACTTGTACTTCATATTTATAAACGTAATTTGTTAAATAGTCTTTGACAGACCTTATTTATACTTTAAGTAATAATTATAGGCCGGATAAGCCATTGATAGACCGAAATATATTGTTGCAGACAAACGTTTTTTTATTACTCGAACCTGGTACATACTTCCGCAAGCATTTATCGAAATAATTTCGTTACCATAAATGATGTAAGGAATAAACGAAGCACCAAAAACGAAATATGCGTCTCGCCATAGCATTTATGTCTTTTGATGGTTTTTGATGCTTCGTTTATTCTTTATTTCCATCATAAGCGGCACTCTATTCTTAAATAAATTGTGTAATTAAATAAGACAATATGAAAAAGCGTTTGATTGGTTCATTGGCGTTTTGTGGAATTTCAATTTTCTGTTCATCTTTATTCTTTTTTTAGCTGTAAGCGAACGTCAATGTTTAGTTCGGACATCGGACCCGATACTCCAGTAAACATTTTTTACGTAAAATTCACTGTTATTCCAAGAATAGGTATGAAAAGGTATTGATTATTTATTATATTTCGTACTTGTGATTGCATTTCGTTTTTCTGTTAATATTTTTATTTAACTCTTTATTTCTTTTTAGCTACGAGTAGAATAATTCTTATCTGCATTATTCAGGTCAGGTTTTAATCTCTGTATATTGCCTTTCATTATACTTTTAAATGGCTGTAATTTTAACTTGGCCAGATATAATACTTTTATCTCTGCTTCTTCAGGACATTAATGGAATTAAATTTATCTTTGCTTGGAAATGAATATTACAGGAGGCAAATTTTTTAGCGAAATTGAAATTACTGTAATTTAACCGCAGATATCTATTCCAAATTACATACCGAAAATAAGCTTCACCTTTCATTAGCATTTGAAATACATGGTTTGTAATTAGTTGTATTCGTTGTGGAGGAAATATCTCATGATATTGATCCATAATGACACGGTGCAATGTGGTTGAAATTGCAATTTTGCATTTTGAATCACCTTTGAAAATAAAATTTCGATTATAGTTTTATATAGTATATTTTTGAAAGAAACAAGAAGTACAAAAGCACGAAGATGAAGATGGAAGGATGATAAGGATGGGAGGGGTAGATATTGAGTAGAGAGCGAAGGGTGAAAGACGCTGGGATGGATAACTGGACGGGAAAGGGGTTCCAAAGGTAAAAGATTAAATAAGGGAAAGGAAATTAAAGATCAAAGGATAAAAAACTTTTTCTATTATCAGTCAGAAGCTATAAATTCTCTCGGCATGTTGCTTTCTCTGCGGTTATTGAAAGGAGGTGAAGGGGATGTCCCTCTATGGAATTTTGATCAATCTCTTCTATTTAGACTTCCTCTGTAATTAAGGAAAACTTCTTGAGGAGCAAAATATTTGGAGCGCTTCCCCTCCTTTCTCGTAACTTCGTTTAATTCTCGTCAGTACGTATTGGTGAAAGTGTTCCTCTGAAAATTGGCGTTTCGTTCGTAAACTTCCATTATGTGTGCGTATATTTTTTCTTGAATAAAATTTGAAGCTTACAGGTCCTATTTAGGTGTATTAACTTGTACATGGAAATGTTGAATTCCTTATCGTGAATAATTTAAAATCGTACAGTTTTTCGAACATTGTATTTTCTTCTTCTAAATGATCGAAGTAAACAAGAGCACTCGGAAAATATGTTTTATTTTCATAGGCCAGATATTTTAATTAGTTTAACTATGATTAGCTTATTAATTCAGTTTTAAATTCACGGGCGATTTCTTTCGAACAATAAGTTGAAAAAATTATTTACTATTAACATTAATTCTGCATTTATCTATAAAATTATTTGCCTGAACCTGTCTCGGTTTGTTATGTTCAATTTAATTTATATTAGGCATGGCTTTATAATTTTGTTTACTAAAAGAATCAATTTAAATTAATAAAGTCCCGTTATTAATGTTTCTGTTGGTAATATCCCTGGCGGGTAGTGAGTGGAAATTGACTTAGTGAACTTAGTGTTTGCATATACATAGCCTTTTTGATAAAAATGCTCCAATTTTTATATACATCTATTTTTTAGTTGTGACAAATTATTTGATTAATAAAATAACCTATATTTATCTAATATATATAACAAGTCGGTGGTTATGGGCTTAATTAGATTTTCCCGTTGTAAATCATCTCTTAATAAAAGATTTACCGTTGCTGTTTTTCTTCCTAAGCGTAGAGGGCTCTTGAGATTCGGCGATGCATCGAAGTGGTTTCCCCCGTTGATTAGTGCAAATGACACTGTCAAAGGGACCGTTTACACCAGAGATGGGGTACAGGTAAAGGGGAGAGCGATTAGGGCGCCACGAACGGGGAAGGCGAGAAACAGTCGAAGGGAGAGAAGGATGCGGAATGGAAAGAGAATGGGAAAGAAGGCTCGCGTTGAATATGTGATGAGGAAAAATGAAGGAGTGGAGAGAAGAGGGCGGACGAGTTATTCCGTGAGAGGGCTTGAGTGGAATAAGGGGGAGTAGATCATAAGGGGTGGATTGGATGTAGGATCCTGAGGAACGCTCTCAAGTACTTATCGTAGAGGACGAAAGAGGATATAGCATTTCCTCCACTTGCTCCTATCTTCTGCCGCTTCCTGCTAATGCTTCCGTCTCATTCTAACACTTGCATCTGTCCACTCCAAATTCCTAATCCTCTTCACCGTCTTTCTCCCCTTCTTCCTTCCATTACGTTCCTTTATCGCGGCTAATCTACTCCTTTCTGCGATAATCTCTCCCCTGCTGATTCCTCCTTTATCTACCCATCCTTCACATCTCGCAGCTCTTTCTCATCTCCTTTTCTCTCGCTTAACTTTCATCAGCTCGTCCACGAGATTTTCGCTTACCCGTTGATTCTGCTAGATTACCTTCCACCGGGAAATGTTACTCCCCTTTGAAATAGGCTCAAATTTGATTTCTTATCCAAAAGTATCTTATCTTAAAGTACCCATACCACTTTAAGGTTTACATTAACGTTTTTCTAACGTAAGTTTTATCTAGCTTGTTTTGATTGTAAGAACGAAATAAATGCTCTATATTACAAAATTTGTTAAAATACTCTTTACGCATAGATTTTTCTATTCTTGGAATCTTCTTGGAGTCTTGGAATTATTTCTCTTAATGTATGCTCACTGTCGCATCAGCCGAGGTTGCAGAGTGGTCGCATTGTAATAGTTATTTATGTCTTCCGCAAATGTACTTTCCTAGAATTTATCAACCAATCGCAGCCTAGCTACTAATCACTTTTCTTTAAAACATACCGAAACTGTATGAGAGCGTTTTCATAACGATTGCTTTTCTATCTTAGTATTTTTTTAACAAACCTTGCGGCGTTTGTTTGCGAGTACACCTTTCATTTACACATGCCGCATATTCCAGATGAAGCCTGACAAAAGTGAATTAGCATCGCCCTCTCACCTTTTCATCGCATCTAATGACAATTGGATTTATAAAATTGAGCTATTTTTAACCTTTTATGTCGCTGACAGGGCGATAGCTGTTGATTTTTGTTTATTTTATACTTAAATGTTTCGCTTTATTGATTTATGGTATCCTCTGAAAAATGGTTCTGTAATTTTCTGTACGATATACTGTTTTTATTTTTCTTAACACTACCTGTATGTTTTCTCCAATACTCCCGCTCTTCTGAGAAAAGATTTCCTGGTGTGGATATTATTCTGTTTCGTTTTATGCTCGTTGGATTTTGCACCTACGACTTCTAAAATTTCCTTAGAGATTTTTCCGTTTACTTTCATATTAATTCTTGTAAGATATAATATAATTAGAGATTGGGTACATTAGAGGTTTGAAATCTCCAATGGCCGTGCTCTCAAAAAGTGCGGTGTCATTTCTTGTTTTCTCGGAATACCGGGGAATGAGGAGAGGAACGCCGACAAGAACGGTTATTGGAGATTTTCTCTGATTCCTTTAACAGCCGTGTCCAAACTTTCCTTTATTTTCATTAGGGTACATGTAGGTGACTTTTTCGCCTTATTTTCGCTAAACATAGTTTTAATAGTTGAATATTTCTTCTTTCTGATAGTATTTTAGTAATTTATTTATTAATTCATTAGGCACAGCGTTCACTCGCATCATCTGATACTTCCCCTCTTAAATTCGCAAAGGTTAAAAATCGGTAGGGGCAGAATCTCAGTGGAGGGAATGGATTAAAGGTCTCTTCCCAAAATAAATTCGTTTATCTGCGTTCCATTCTCTCTTTCATCATATCCTTTCCCTCATTATTTCGTCGCTGTTCCACTTTTTCCTTATAGATACTATCGACTCCACGCATAAAAGCAGAATAATTAAATTTGCGAGCATTATAAAAAAGGAATAACGGCTTTCTTTCAATTTTCTCAAAGCAGAAACAGCGATGAAAGAAGCATTGTGCCGTTTTTCGGTCCCTCAATTTTTATTCTCCGATTCGGAATGTGAGCATTGGAGGAAAGTAAAGAAATCGCTCTTTTATTTCTAAGGTCAAATGCGCATTCAGAATCGAATGGCTTCCCTCGGCTGGAAATTCGTCATCTTTGTCGTATTTGTTGCCGTTTTAGCGAATCACGTAAAACATTGAGCGCTGACCTGGTTCCTCAAGAAGATAACGGGACCACGGATTTAATCCATTCTCTTACTGCAGCACAGAGGACGGCGGCGAACTTTCGTCCAAATAATGCGATTCACAAAAATGCTTTTCAGAGATTAAAAAAATCCGCGATTTCCTCTCAATCACCTTTTTTTAACCTGTCCATTAAATGAGTTAAGACCTATTTGTAATTCCCATGTATTGAAATGAATTCTTCGTTAATTTACCATTATATTCATAATTTCATTTATAATTTTCGTCTTACACATTATGTACCTTATAACGGAACATATGAACCTATCGAATTACTATATTTTATCATAGGAGTTTATGTTATATAATTTTCAATAAATCATTGTTTAGAAGTAAGTATAGTCTAAATGATATCGATGTCATTGAATTGTGTCTATAATGTTTCAGAATCCATATTTAAAATTTATCAATGAATATCATGGAAATAAAAAATAAACACCTGATGATTTTGATACGCGTCGACACGCGGATCGTGCAAATAAAGCCACTTAGAATTGAGTCAAGATGTTTATTTCTTTCTCTCAATATGGTTTTTTCCTTAGTTTCACTCCTGGCTCATTCACATATTTTTCTTACATTAATTATGGATATCGCTGTTATAATATGGCCTTTTATTAAACTCGGAGAGTTTATGATGACACTTTTGACCTGAGGGAATATTTTTGAAAAGAGAGTTAGGCGGATATTTAATTATAATTTAATCTACAATAATTGAATTGAGAATTAAGGTGGGAAGTTTTCCCTTTCACTAATACAGGCACATTTAAAAAAATCTTTCCCTTCACTAAATCTTCCTACATACGGTACTTCTTGGGGAAAATATTACGACTGCTGTTAAACTTAAAAAGGAATCCCTAGTAGTAGCGCTGTCATTCAATTATAAAAATGGTAGGTTTACTAGGATGCACGATTAATTCTTTCGTGAATACGTATATTGAAAGATTACTAAGAAAGACTTCCAGATACGTATAATTAAGAGGGATAAAATCCCATAGTACTCCTCTTTATTTATATATCGTGCCTTTGAGCGATACTAAAGAGGAAAATTAAATTCGTTAAAAAGCGCATATTCCTTAGGACTGAAACGTCTTTCCTTGAAGGTTAACTCTGTTTCCAATCGATATACGTCCTTAGTAGGAGGAATTTTCAATTTTATTCTTCCTTTTCGTTCTCGCAGTATATTTCCTGTATTCCATACCATGTAATTGCGTTTCGATATTTCTTCATACGATGGCTACCCTAGAGTTAAACCTTGGAGAGAAGCTTCGCAGTTCACGTATGCCACTTGTAATGAGTTTGACTTGTGTTTGATAGATAAATGGGCGTTTTTTCCACTAACTCCTGTAGTTGTTGCATTAGATCTGGGTAATTGAAGGATAACAATAAATAATTGTGCTATTTGTATTTTTACCCTTTAAGCGCTTTTAAATTTGAAAAACGTTATTTTCTATGAAAACCTTTCTTCTGCCTTCAGTGGCAAAGGGTTACTAAATTCTTCTACAGGGGTTTTCCTGGATAGATTTCCTAAAATTAATATTTATTTAGTTTGGCGAATGTAATGGAGGAAAAGACAACCTCCTGATATTTTTATGACGTTTCCACGAGCATTAGGAAAACTTAAAAAATGAATTTTTTTTCGAAGTTTTGCTCCCATATTTTATAATGATTTCAATTGAATATTTTATTTTTAAAGCTAATTTATATATTTCCTCCTGATCGTAAATATTAATTAAAACCCCGGTATTGAGCTATTCACGATAATCAGCTATGCATCCAACGGTAATTACAAGAATTAAAAAAGGCGTTAACTTCCAAGAATGTAAAAGAAGTTAGAAGAAGAGCATTTTCATGCTTAATTTTGTGAGATTTCTTGCTGCAAAATGAAATTATTTCACTGTCTAGCATATATCCCTTTGAAAATTACAACATCGCTTCTTTTCTATTTTTTTGTTATAATACATTGAAAGGTGTACTTTATTGATGAAGCAAGTATGTAGTATGTGTCCTATTGTCAAGCTTAAGTGCATTTTTATCATATAATTAGGAATAACGGAAACGGCCAAATGAATAGCAAAAGAAAACAGATAAGGAATGCATATCATTACGCTATTTAATGTTAATGTTTGACTTTGGTTCATAGGTTGACCTTTTTTCATATATTCTCCCAAAATATTTGTAAATTGATCTGTAAATATTATTTAGTGTGAATCTTAATGAAATTGAACTTAGATGCCGTGAAGCCACAACTCGTTCAAATTAGTTGAAGTAAACAAATAAAAAATGACATGGTTAAATTATTCGAGTACGAATTTTTCTAAATGTTTTATGGATAATTCACAGCCAAAGGCGGGGATATGCTCTTTCGCTGCCTTAAACCCTTCGCCTTCTCATCTCCGCAATTATCCCCTTTAAAAACTTTCTCTTTCCGCCCCGCCCGCTTCCTTTAATTTCCCCCCGTTCCCTCTCTCGCCCTAATATTCCATAGCACCTATGAAAACACGCCTTTAAACGTCGTTCCATAGATACAATGACTCAGCCACGGATTCCGCGAAGCGGGTGAAAATGTCGGATCGTTCCTCAAAAGGGCTTTAATATTAGCGGGAGATCAGTGAGAACCCTTGATTCGGGGCTTGTTATTGTACGCTAGTGAAAGGTGGACTGTTAGAAAGAGAGACATAAAGTAGCTTTTGAGATGTGGCATAGATTAGGGAAAGCACGGGGATGGATAGGAAAACAAAAGCGACAGGCGGGAGAGCGAATTTATCGAGCAGAGATATAAAAAGATGAGAAAATGGGAATGGCTGAGTGGGGATGGATTCCTAAAGAGACGACTTTGTAAAACGAAAGGGAAAGCCCTTTTCTAGATTTAATTGAAGAAAATCTCGTTATCAAGAGGTGTAGGCCATAATACTAATGACGTTTCTTTGAAAGGAGCGGTAGCGTCTTACTGAAGATAAATAATCTGCGACTGGCGTAGAAAACCTTCCACTCCCTTTGTATAGTATTCAAGATTTATAATTATTTATTAACGAACTCCAAAAATAATCTCTCGTGAGACTGGGAATATCTTTATTCACTAATTCCGCATGAAGCTAAAGTGTATAATCAAGGCCAATTCAGCCACATGTGACGGTCATTTAGATACAAAAACTGCTTATTATTACCTTTTTGTATTTTATTTACATATTTTTATTTAATTTAATTTATATATTCATATTTTACAACCTTTTTCGGAAAATTGGTGAATGAATCAATGGCGAGTACTGAGGAAATGGTAAATATTGTTAGAAGAAAGAGAGATTTTGGTTGGTTACTTATTCCGAAGTTGAATAGCATTAAGGCAACGTTTCCTTGCGTATATGCGTTTTTTATTTTATTTGAAAAGATGGATGCTATCGCTTGATTCTTTAATATTATTTTACCTATTTAATGTTTGTATTTAATTTTCTTTTGATTTGGCATACATTAATGTTAATTTATTTGTGCGTAGTTGGATAACCGTCAGAAGTCGACATCCTCAGCTGCCATCTCCCAGGAAGTACGGTAGATGTCCCATTTCACACTACCCTAAACGCAAAATATCTCGAGCAATAAACAGGTTGTGAGATGGAAATAACAGAGGTTATCGATGAAATCTTCAATATTTTATGTTACTTATTTAAATTCTCTATCTTACTTACTTTTGATTTCATGTGGATGTATTTTGTTTCATTTTTGAGGATTTTGGTCCTTGGGTTACCTGTCGGAAGTCAGCTACTAGCCTCTGTGGTAAATGTCGCATTTCGTACAATCCGAAATCCGAAATATTTCGACATAAAGTGATATTGGCGTGATTCCCTCTTTTGAGACTTTATCTTTGAGGACCGAAATTCTCATCGGAGATGGTATCGGAAGCGAAGCATTTCCTCCTTTGGGGGGCTTTGCGATCGGCGTTTGTTCAGCGGAAGTTTGTCCGAAAGTGGGCTTCCTCCCCCACTTGCGAGGACATCGAGGACGTCACTGGTTATTATGCCACGCGTGGTGGCCACTGGCCTTCGCAGCAGTGCCAGAATGTGGGAGGGCGGTATTTGGATTTCTGGTGGTTGAATTGAGATGGAGGGCCCCGCCCACATTCACTCAAATCAGTCTGGTAAACTCCAGCCAGTGGTCGCCGCTCTATGCATCTTGACTATGCTCTATGTTTCCAGAAATAAATTGTTAACCCCAAATACCGATTTAAGTATGTATTGTCAGAAATAGGTTTATGTCAGATTATAAGAAAGTATGTGAATAATCGATTGCGTTTGCTCGTAGAAAATAGTACGCATTTTGATATGGGTGGATCAGGGATGCGTAGTACCTAGGTTTTAATGCATGCGCTATGTAATGCATAGTATGTATCGCAACTTGACATTCAATTAAATATGTCTAAATGTGTTATATAACTTGCGCCGCTTAAACCATAGTACGTCGGTAGTCGATTGGGATAACTCGTAAAAAAGTATTATCACATTTTGGTAATTTTGAATTTTTTTGCGTATCACGTTGATATAAAAAATATGCATCGTTTTATTTCTTCTTTAATGGGAAATGTTCGCAAAATAAATGTATCAATGCTAACTTCGAAGAACTTAATACGCGCACCTATGTATGATATTTCAAAAGATAACATGTACAAGTTAGTTGCATCAAATCACTAAACGAGGCAACTCGCAACAAAAATATTATATACGCCTCTCATAATACAAGGTAAAAAAGGAGTTCATCACTTACATGATGTTTACAACTCTGTTGTACTAATCGTTGTAACACTCGACATCTTTGCTGATACTCAGATAAAATATCAATTCATTAAATATTTTCCCTCTATTTGACATATACCACCCCAAAACGGACTGCGAATGATACAAGCATTCGAAAGTTTGAATGCGTGTCAGAAAAGAACTCATTCTTTCTTTAATATTGCAAGATAACTATTTGCTTTTTAAAGACACTCCTCTTTATTTTTGCGATTCCCGTATTATTGGGAACAGGAAAAACCCCGCTTGTCTTTTTATTTCCTGTCCTGTGGATTTTATTTTAAAAGCGATTCGGTCTCCTTTTAATAAAATGTAGGTCACTTTCAGCTGACATATGAAGTGAATTTATGGTATCGCAAGAATTCGGGTTTCACTTCTGGTCGTTTCATCTTCTCTATGGTAAATACATTGCGAAAATACTGGTTTTGCAATGACGTAATCAGGAAAGCAGCCTGAATAAGGTGGGCCTGGTTGAGGTCTTAAGTCACAAGGAAAATCCCTGTTTACTATAGGCCCTGAATTTTGTCGTTGTGATCTTTAATAGCTAGCCTAAGATGCATCACATGGTAAAATGCAACGTATTGAATCCATACTAAATAAAATTTATACCTCTTACGCAGTTTCCTTGGGTACAAACAAATTCAGTCTTACGTACATTATATATTAAATCGCTGAATTTCGTAGAGCGGATTTATTCTGGCTTAGTTTTATACTTTACGACGAATTATTATACTTTATGGCAGCTTATTATTACAGTTAACATGGCGCATCTCATACAAAATGAAACTATTATTGCATGAAATATTCAATACTCATCATCCATTTTACGCTCCCTATGAAATAATATCCGAGTTTTGAAAACATTCCAAGGAATAATTCTCGATTGCCGGCCAGTTTTTCTACCGGCAATCGAAAGATCTAGGGCTTGAATCCCTCTCCAGTCAGACTTTGTTCATGTCCATTCTTCCTTTACATTTTTCCTATGTGCACGTCTTAACGCGAACATTTACCTGCACCTTATCAGATTTTTGACCTGAAAATTTCATATCATAGGTAAAATTAAGGTATGATGTATGATATGTACAATTGAGGGTTCACAAGGACTTAGGTACGTCTAGGAAGTACATATTGGAATAGTAGACGAAAAAGTATTTACTCCGCAACGTAATAAAGAGAATAAATGTACATATTTAAGTGCGATGGATGCAGCCTAATCTTATTTGCTTATATTAGTGCTATTCTTAATGCTTATGGCCACTATGGAAAAACTTGTGTGTACTTCCAATTTTATTTTAGGAAGAGTAGCTCTCATTTCCATCGCATTTTTTTCATCCCCGAATCATAATCAAAACAGTTATCATTTACGATAAATCAGTTTTGCGGAATCACTTTGAATTTCCAGCTCCGCGAGCAAACTGAGTGCCTTTTATCCCTCCTTCGAATGATTTTTCCGCCGACGCGGAGTTTATTGAATCAATGATATAGGTCAACCGAATCGGAAAATATCTAATTAGCAGGAACAGACCGCGAGTAATTTGTGTAATTGATGCAAATTGCGGCGAACCCATTCTTCCATTTTTTTAGACAAAAATTTAAGTGGTGACGATTGTTTATAACTATCAGACCGAGATAATTGTTTAATTAAAATGGACGGGCTAAAAGGAGCAGTGTTTCTTTGTTTTTCGTGCTCATCCGTTAGTTACGATAAACAAATAGAACAAAATTGACCCTTTTAGGATCGTGCGAGCGAATTCTGGTTAGCATTTTCGATTGGAATCATCTGTGCGGGACGTAAGGGTATCGAAGGGAATGTATATACGGGGGAGATATTCCAAACGCCCGCTCTAATTAGTACGTAACAATCTCCATCTCCCAAACGAATCGCTGCGAAATTCGGTTTGGCACGCATGCCTCTACAATTTCAGCCGACTTAAAATTCCGATCTATCTCTCCATCAGCTTCCATTTATGTTACCCCGTTCGGTGCTATTTTTCGGTCTTCGATTGAATATTCACACGTCTGAGGTGGATTTTGAGCTATTATCCTCAGGGCAAGGGTCGGCGGCACCTCGTGAGGTTCTTTAGGCACGCACGCGTAGGTCTGAAGTAAAATTGAAAATAAGAGTGCATGTTTTCCTGTAGGAATGTTATGACCATAAAATTCAGTGGGTTTAATATTGGTGTCCGTTTTATAAGAGTTGGAAATTTAATTCTTAATATGAGGAGCGTAAACTGAATTAGGAAATGTAAACTCACAGCTCTAGCACATCTCTTGCCACAAACAAGACCAATTTTGCTTGATTTACATTTTAAACTAGTTTAAATTAATCCATGCAATACTTCAGTTTGGCGATGAGATAAATCATGTATGGAGGTATTAAACATAGAATCATTTCTGCGATCATCTGATGTTTTAGTGTCTTTGTGATATGTGGTATACGTTATTAAAGATATTGCTTAGTTATTTCATCCATTATAATGTCTTTCTGTTAAGTTAGGATTTACTTCATTTTCCACTTAAGGAAATTATTAACTTTTACCTAAGTTAGAATCGTGCGGTGAAATAAACGTGGCATTTTTATTAGTATTTTATTTTTTTTATTTGTTGGGTATTTCTAATCGTTTTAAGGAAAGTTTGGAGACTCATCAGTCTCCTAATTTTCCCCTCGAAGTTCTTGGGTTTAAGTAACAATTATTTTTTTATTACCATGATTATTATTATTTTTTGGACATTTTATTTTGTTCCATTCCTCATAGCCAGAAAATATATCAGGTAATATTCAAAAGCAGGATTACCGTGGCCCGTTCAAACTTTTATCCTATTCACTCAATTTAAAACAATATGATGTACCGTTTACTTTCGTCGGCTGAATGTTATTTGTTGCAATATCTGATATTTTATAATCATTCATCGATAATCCTATTTTCGATGGTTTTGGATTGAATCTATTTTGTTACTCTACATCATCGGTAGTCCTACTGGTTATAAACAATGTCAAAAAATAGTTTTCAATTGTCAACCAAAGAGAATTATTTTTTGAGAGTTAAAACTATACTTCATTTATATTCTCCAGTTTCATTTCATTTGCTATTGTGCAGCGACGGCACTCATCGTGTAATCTTTCACCAAATTAGTTTGAGAACATGAAATTGGAAACAAAAAATAAATTTGAATTCATTATTTTTTCAACCTCAAGAATATGCTACTTTAGTATTCTAGCAGAAAAGAACCTATCAACTGGAAGAAGCATCATACGACGGAAAGAGCTTTTAATAAAATAAGCAAAGAGTCCAAAAGGCCTAAAAGTTTGAATGACGAGGTAGTAGATACTACATACTCGTTAATTTCAATTATTTTGTTCAGCTTGAATTATTTTCCAATAATAATAATATCTTATCTCGGGATCATGAAGTAGGATGTAATTCAGATCGATTTTTGCGTTTTCTTTTGTACTAATCACCTCGGTAGGGATTTCGAGATCAATCCCTGAGGCGGATAAATATGAGTAGTTAGGAAAGTTGGCCCTGTAAAGATCCTCTCTCTCTCTGCGATAAGCGCGGGGAATAATGGCGGAAAATGCCTCTGATATCTTATCGGTGTCGATTAAAGCTCCGAGAAGAATGACTGCCACTCTCCGGCGTGCCAAGCGATGCGAGTTATCGAAATCTGAAAAGGCAATGGGATCCGTCGGAATTTCTCGGACGCACTCGGAAGGGTCATTAATTCGGACAAATTGCCGGCAATTATGCGCCGCCGTGTTTTCCGATCCCACTGATTGCAGCGAGATTTTTCTTCGGATGCATTTAAGAATATCATTCCGCTTAATGAGCGCCTTGGGTAATTTAAACTCTCTTCTGATTCTGTGTCTAGCGGGCATTTAAATAGATCCAGAAAAGTTGATCTGGAAGTAATCGTTCTTTGGAGGTACAGATTATGGAACAAGAAATTCCATTAAATTATATATCGCTAGAGTTGTGTTCGTGTAGAAATATCCGCGTATTTATCGAGAATCAGTCTCATTAAGGTTAAGGAAATTATTTCAAGATAGAATAAGTCAGTGTATCATTGCTTACGTTAAATTTCTTGTATAAAATTCTGTTGTAAGGGAAGAAATTTGAAAATGGTTGCCAATGAGTTCGAGATTTAAGGAATTTCAAATGAACGTCATTGTTAGTCTTCCCTACTGCGTTAATGCCGTTTTTTTCTAATTATTGACCTTCTAAGAAGTACCCAATGCACATCTCATACCCCTGAATGTCTATTAAATGTGGGCTAGGGGTATTAATTTAATACCTTCAGTTGTTTCTCAGAACTGACAGTAACGCGGTGTGGAGTTCTGACAAAGACTGCTTTTAGATTTCATAAACCTCTAATAAAACTCTGTAATTCTATATTGTATGATATATGCCATACCACTAAAATCTATAGCATTTGAATGTACTATATTGTAATTTAATGATGAAATGTGTTATTTAATACCTGTTTTGAGCTTAAATAAAGTTGCTGTTCCTTGAAGTTTTTCCTTGAATAACTGTGTACGAATATGCAAATCGGATATACAGCACGGATAAAGCTTGGTCTGAAACTGCTTCGTAGTTTCAGTTTGAATGTTTCAGTTTGAATGTTTCAGTTTGAATGTTTCAGTTTGAATGTTTCAGTTTGAATGTTTCAGTTTGAATGTTCCAGTTTGACGGGATTGGAATGTCTAATTTCTCAGACCAAGTGATTAGCGATTAGTGCTTCTTGCAATTGTTTTTCAGCGAAATCATTCTAGTTGCTCAAACTTGCGGGATGATTACAGAATGTTTTAATGAGATGTGGGAGTGTACATTAGCGATGAAGTCTACGTAAGTACAATTGCTCTAAAAATCGCAATCATGAAAGAATATTCTGCTTCTATGAGGGTTTTAATTACCTTATATGCTCATTAACGCTAAACCTGAAAAGAGTTGCTAATTTCGTGAAATTGAACGTACTACGTATCTTGGAGGTTATAATCTTTGGTATCGTACTATAATATGATGAAATTTAATTCTGTTAGCAGCAAATATAAATTAATAAACACAAGTTATTTAAGTTAATTCATTTCTAATCCTTCCATTTGAAAGAATTAAAAAAAATACTATGCATCGGTTATTGCTTCGTTTCGCATGAAATGACCACTTATTTGCTTACTTGAGCTCATTCATAGTACTCAACGTCCTGTGACTCGAATTTTCATGAGAGATAACTCCAGATTCTTCTTGAACGAGTAATGCTCATCTTAGTACATCCTCGAAGAGGAAGAAATCTCCCATCCTTAATTATTCAGTTACGGAGAGAGGAAAAAAGCATCAAGTTGCAGCTTCTTTTCAAGAGTCCCCGAGATAAATTTCCACTCAAAAGATAAATATCATCCACTCACAAATACCCAGGTAAGATTGCATCTGCTCGAGCTCTCTGGCTTTCTTAAAATTCTCAGATGCTGCTATATTCCGCATTAATGCTAAGCCTCCGTTTGATGACGTTATTAGAAGGCACTACTCCGCGTCACTCGGAAGGAATGCTTTCCAATCATTTTATAGGGGAGCTTTACTTGGACTGGAAATTTGTTACCTATTATCTGTTAACCGAATGGAAATATTTCGAATTTAAAGGTGTCAATCATTTTTGAGAAGCTGTTGGGCATATTGAAGTTTCAAAATTAGTAACAATACGTATAATATATACAAATAGATTTCTTCCTAGACAAATAATATAGGGAATGATTATGGGTTATCATATTTCATTGATTTTAAAGGAATTAACTAATTAAATAAGCTGGTGTATATATAAATTGTACTTAATTTGAAGGATTACGATGATAAATTTGAAGTCTTTAACAACCATAATAAATCAATCATCTTTATGGGACTTATGGAAACATTAATCAGCCGATGTAGAATATATATTCTCTCAGATATTCTGATTATTCTCTCAATACTTCTATTAGTATTCTCTCAGATACCTCACCGCAGACGAATATATGTTTTTAGTTGATTAAATTTTCCAAGTTGATCTTCCGTAGGTCTGTATGAAATTATCTGCCTTGCATAATCCTTTAAGGAACATCCTAAACTTCATGAGCGTTAATTGAGTAATTAGCATTTCCTTTTACCTGTGTAGCGTAATTAGCTTTGCTCGCCACTCTTATTTCAGTTCATTCAACAGCATAACTTTAATCAACCTGTACTTATTCTGTCGACATCCCTCCAAAGCACGCAATCGCTGATGCAGTCTGCGAATCATTTCGGTTCAGTCCCCGGAATAATAGTTAATTTCAGCGATGCGCTCCGTATGCAACGGGGGATCGAATTTAAATTAACGTTAGATGGTCTGCGGGGAATGGAATAAGGGTAAACGAAGACGAATAAACAAGACGGGCAATCTCAATGCGCCATAAAAACAGGTCTTATTCGGTAGACAAGTGTGCCGCTGTGTTATCTAGGTCGCGCTTCTTGAGACACCCCTCAGTTGCAATGAGACAGTCGTTTGCTGCGTCGAAGGATGTTTCCCGCCCCTCGATGGACCGCTCTCTTCGAGTGCCTCCGAAATTGGGATAACTGCAAGCCAAGGTTAAGACCGCTCGAGAATAATTGCGCCTAAAAGAAGTTATCGGGACGAACGCTTTTCTCCGAAGTCAATTGTACGCAAACAAAAGAAGCGAGCGAGCGCTTCGTAACAGCCCACCATCGAAACAAAACCGAGGAGTATTTCGAACCCTGAACGCTCAAGTACCTATAAGAAGCATTAATTACTCGGTAGCTCTTTATTAGCTTGTCGATAATTAATTATTTTCGGAGCTTTTTATTCCCATTCCATCTTCGACTGCTGCTGTTTTATTCAAATGAATTAAATTAATTAATTTCCCTTTAAAAAGATGTTAGAATATGGCTATAGGTGTAAAAATAAAATATTTTTGAAAGTACTTCCACAACTTAATTCTTTTCTACTGATAAGCCCCCACCGGGAATCAAACTTGGGCAGCCTTTGCCTCAAGTAATAAAGGAAAGAGAAAGGTTTGATGTTAAAATCCATACGCTCATTAAAATTAGGGAATTAAAAATACCCCTTCCAAAACAAAAGGAATAAAATCCCAAATTTATTTGAAATGTTACTTATTTGTTTATATTTTTCTGCGGTTATGATGGAAATAAATCTAAAATATAAAACTATGTCTGCTATAAATTTTATCCTTTACTGGATTCGCTTAGGACAGTTTTGACCAACTTGATCAGGCAAAGATAGCAACATTGTGCTAATTTTTCTTGTGAGCAATACACGTTCCGATGCATTTTAAATTATTTCATTTCATTTCATCATTATGAAATTCATGATAGTGAACAGAGTGTATAAAGAACGCGACGGATATCGCCATAACCATTAATTTACATGCTTCTCCGGATAAATTTCTATGAATTTCTAATCAACTGTGATATTTGAATAAAAATGCTGCGTGAGTGTCAGACTTGCACTTGTCTGGAAATTGACTTTTTTATCATTCCTTGGACACTTATATTTCCTCATCTCCAAAAACGAGTTTTCTGAAATTTGAGAACGGTTTAAGATTTTCCCTGAAAGTCGGTTAAATCGATTGCACACGTGACACCTGTCCCAAAAAATTGCTTTTCGTAGAGGAGGAAAGTCCGATAATTATCCTGTCACTTCGGAGGATCAATGATTTCATTCCAAATTCACTGCATACTCTAACGTCTTGGAAATGAAATTAGTGTACAATACTTAGTAACACAATAATCTAGTTATAGGTTTTACGGAGAATTAAAAATTCAGCCATAATTTAGGAGTGTTTCCCTCAGTTTCATTTATTCTTTGAGTTATTAAAAATGTTAAGAATATTAAGTTAAGAGATACAATTTAATATATCATTCATACTTAACTAGTAATACTGTCTTTCAATAATCTTATCTCTTTTGGAGGTTCAAATGTTTGAGGTATCTAGCAATAATTTGAAGATGTTGGTTTACGTTTGCTACGTAAATATATAATATAATCTTTTGTACTTAAATTCTAAAATATGTTTCTAATTTTTTAATGTAATTAATTCTATTAACTTCTACGTGTCTTTTTCTATTGATACTATTTTAAACGTTAGGTATTTAATACAATTAAATATTGAATAATCAGGATTTAAAACTCACTCAAATAATCATAATTCATCGCTAAAATAAAATTATAAAAAAGAAAAATTGGTCACATATATATCATAAATGTGTGCGATAAAGTAGAACATAACCATTAGCGAAATATCAGAAATACATGCTAAATGCTCTCGATTCGATATCATTGCAGGTAAATGTTGGCAGCGTACCCAGTTTTCAAAACGAATTCTACATTTAGAGCTTAGATTTTTCGCCCAAAGGGATATTACAATCCGGTCGAATTTTGGCTTCAACAATCTGCATGTCAAATGCCGGAATTTAATCGGAGGAAAACGTCGCATCGATAACATAACCGAGGTAAAATTGAGATCGAGAAATGTTTCGCCTCGAGGCGGTTTCTTCCCGGAATTTTCTCCCTAATCCGATCCGCGAAAATAACTTCTTCCAGGAAATGCGAAATATTTTTTTATCGATTAACAGCAGAAATTCGTCGAGTCTCATTTTATTCTGGAAAATCCCTATCGATCCCTCGGAATACCTTCACATATCCCCCCCAAGGCTTGCACGCTGATTCCATTTTTTTATTTCCCATCATGCAAAGGGGAGCTCCTTGAGCCGACTCCGTTGATTGGCTGTCCTTGTGCCCCATCCCAGCGATCCATCTTCCGCAAATTACTCGGATTGTGCTCACGAATGAGGCGATTTCGAAGATTAGCCGCGGATTGCAGGGGCTGCTTGATAAGGAGGTGGTTGGGATATAAGTGAGGGGTGTAATGAAGGGTCACGAGGAAGGGGTGGTTTATAATCAGGGATGCGGTGAAAGTAACCCTATGAGGACTTCGGAGACGAATCATTCTCCCAGATGTTGAATTCCGACGGTATTTGATGAAAAATAAAGAAGATAAATACTTCATACTTGTGATAGAATTTTAGCCATAGGTCTCGCTATTGCTGGTGGGATAAGTACTTGCTTCAGTTACGGTTCTGAAATTTCGAGTATTGTTATTTGTGGTTCGACAGCTTAGATCATTTCTCACATCCTGATAAATGCTGTGGTATTAAATAAATGAGTTATATCAGTCAATTTATTCTTTTTTAGAGTGGTTAGAGTATTGCTATGCATGTAAATGAACGAATTAGTGGTAATACTATTAAAATTACTTCCACAGTAGAGGCGTTTTCACAAATATGAATACTTCGGTATAATTTGGAAAGAAGTATGTCTCTAGTCATACCTACTTTTCAAATGCGCTGATTGATAATTTTTGTTAATTTTTAAGTATCTAAATGTTAGGTCTCGAATTTTGGGGTACTTAGTATTAAACTGTTTATAAACGGTCAATGCCTAATGTGTATTTCGATAATACTTGTTAATAAGCATAAGTTAACAAATAAAATGGACGTAAGTTTTCGTATAGACCCTTGTATTGAGCTTGGTTTGACTTGACTGCAATAAGTTCCAATATTTCATGTTTGAATGCATCTTAATCGAACTGGCTATATGTTTTTCTAATCTTCAGAAGCCCTAAATACAATATCTCTTTACTTATGACTTATCCTTTCGAAAAATTTATTTAGCAGCTTCGTTCGTATGAAAAAGTAAGCAATGAATTGAATTAACTTTTGCCAGCTGCTTTCTTCATTTAAGCTTAAATAATTACCGCCATTAGTAAATGTCGTCATAAGTTAGAATTAAGTTTATACCAATTTTTTTCTGAAGAGCGATGGATCATATCAATTTATTTCTTTACGTACTAAAAACGTAACTATTTATTTATGATAAACAATATTATAAACTGGAAATCAACGCAATGCTTTTATATTCAACGGTTTTTAAATAGCTTATTTTCATGCAGTCGAATTGTATGAATTAGTATCTACAAATTTTAATTTATCTACATGTACCTGTGTAATCTACAAGTATTTATGCTGAATTTGGTCCTTATAATTCGCAGAAAAGCGTACCCGCAGAGAAAATAAAGCTCGAATATTGGAAGCAGCAATTTTTCTCCGGAATGTAGACAAGCTCGAACCGGATGTTTATGATTTCTGTGAACCGGAACTGAAACCAGAGCAAAAATGGCGGTTCGTTGCCCTCTTAAGTCGATACGTTTGTTTTCTACGACCCGCGCATGATTTGTACGAATTTCGGGGATTCTCTTGGGCGATAGGGGCTCCCTCTACCTCTAGGGAGTATCCTTCTCAATATATCTTCATAAAGGTCCACTGGATATTGCGTTTGGGCACGGTTTGCAACAGCAATATCGATATCTTACCATTCAAGTTATGACTCTGAACGTAGAAGCATACGCTAAGGTACTAGCTGATTAGATCGTAGATTTTTCTCCGTGGTTCGTCTCGAGGCCCTGGAATATGTGGGCAATATTCACTTATCTGAGTATACGAAAATCTTCCTTCCTCCATTTTCTGTTATGTGGCTGCAGAGGTAGCAAATTCTCTTACTTTTGCTTATCGTCGCCAGAACTTCCTCCAGGTGGATGATCGGGTCCATTCTGCGGGATTTCGAAGCATCTTCGGTTGCTTGAAGACGCGGCCACCGCCAAAGACTTAGAATTCCTCTGTACAATTATTTTAACGTTTCCAGTAATCATTTTAACAATGATATTGACGGAAGAAATTGCTGGAGGAATTTCGATATTGCTTTCCTTTAACTTCTAAATAAAGAGGACATGTTGGTCCATCACAGTAGAGAACCTCCTGTTCATAAATATTCTATTGTTATATTAAAGAATTTTTAACGGAATCTATTTACCAAAGGATAACTTTATAACTAGGATCCCAGGATCAATGATGCGAATCCTGGGGGTTGTAACATACAATTTTGCAAACAAAAAAATCCTAGGTAATCAGTACTTAACCAGGAATTTACCTCAACGAACCTAGAATTAATGAATGTTATTTCAGTCATAATTCTATATATGGAGTTAATATAATTCGTTTTTGTATGTATGCTATTAAAATAATTTAGAGGATCCCCTTTTTTCGTTTCCATATCAAAGTTAGAATGAAGTGGACATTAATTAATTGAAAGTTTTATTGATTTCATTTTTTAATTATTTTAACTGTAATTGGGTAGTAAAACTATTAAAAACGGACTTGAAACAAGTCTGATAGGGCCGGGAATCGAACCTGGTATCTTCCTCTATCCGAGGTTGCTTTAACCTTCTAAGCTACCTGGCCAGAAAATGTTAACAAGCCGTTTTGGGGACTTTGTAAGCATGGCCCATGGGAATTTTCCTAGGTGCACGCTTTTATGTGCAAAGTTACCCTATTACTCCATCAATACAGTTAATGCAATTTTCAATAGATCAATATCCATTTTATTAACAGATGTCTAAAACAATTATTCATGAACAAAATTGGGAAAATAACACAAAAATTTGAAAAGCCCAAATTGTTGATAAGTAGGGCTCCCGGATAGCTATGTGGGCAATCGGTCCTGTTTCGGTGTAAGCGGTCCCGGGTTCTATTACCATGTGCGAGTTGATCTAAGCTAGCACTTATAGCAATACTACTACTGTAAAGAAAGAAAATTTGGAACACGTCTGTTAAGTAATCAGAGCTTCAAAATCTCCATTTACCGTCTTTGTCAGCTATTAGCATATTACTACTAGTATTTCAAAAGTAATAGCCTTGATAATACTCAACGAATTCAGAATAGGCATTGGAAATGATACCAATTGAATGATATCTTTCTTAGTTCTTAGTTTCTATCTTTTACCTAGTTATAAACAAATTCAAAGTCCCCTCCCTTGGTACCTTGAGAATTCCGAACAACCGCTTTCAATTTAAACGCAGAGATTCAAGTTCAGATCGAAGTTGACCTGAAAACCCTCGAATGTAGTGATTACTAAGTTATCATGATCCAAATGGAATTTTGCTATCCTTGGATACCTCTCTCTTTCTGAAACAGACACGCCCGTTCTCGGGCGAGTCGAGTTTAATTCGCATGGGAATGAAACTGTCATTCGTAAAAGTCGCGTGAAGTTAAGGCAGACAAAGACAAATCTCTTTTCCATCTATTACTCTCGAAATCTATTTTCTCCATACGTTCGATGGATATGTAAATACAATAAATCGAATGACGCAAAAGAAAGTTGGTGAGCGATTTTCTGTATTTTTCGCAACTTCTCGGGAAACAAAAGATTCTGATGGAAGCGAAAAGGGAGCAGAGAAAGTTTTATATAATGGGAGTGGAGGTTGAAAGTTTGGCTATAAGGGATCCACATTAATGTTCATCATATGCTGTAGTACCTAATTCGGTATTTATTTTTAATGAAAAAACGGCAACATTTTATGCTAGATTTTTATTCATTTTATCAAATAATATATTATTAGCTGTTACTAAGTTTAGGGTTATTTTTATCGATTTTAAATCTCTATCATTACAATTTCTTAGATTTTCTTCCATTTGTATTCTCCTATTTCTCTACTTTTCCAGGAAAATTATTCTTTAAAATCTTTTTAATTTATTTGCACGTTATTGATATTTAGAAATGTAGCATTTCATTGGTTCCAAAGACATTTAAATCCGTTAGAATGAAGAAAATTAATCATGTTACAGTAAAACAATGCCTAGGTCCCTGAAGTTTGAAGAAAGTAAATAATAAAAATACGCAAAGTTTCTAACTTTTAATCCTGATATACCAACACTGATTATTTATTTTTTTAATGTCAATGAGCCTTCTACATAATAATAATAATAATAATAAAAGGCCTTTATTCGGGCGAGATTGAGACTAGAAAGTCTCTTCTTACACCTAACCCATCGTCATATGCAAAACAGAAAGAAAGAGATAGTTTGCAAAAGTACACGAAGAAAACTAGTATGTGGATTTAAAAAAAAACCTAAGCTGAGGGCTCAGGAAAAATTTCCACTGCAGGAAAACACTCCCTAGAAGGGGAGTGTGAAAAACCTGCGAAACCTACAGGTAGAAAACAGTATTTTGTGAAGAAGGAGAATAAAAGAATTATGAAAGACAGGTAGAGGATAGATACAAATTATGCAAAAGAGACAATACACATTCACTACTAGCAATCAAATCAAATAAAATATCTTCACAATTTACACTAAACCTAAATACAAGAATTGTAGCAATAAAAAAATAAAACACATACGAATATTTCAAGAATAACAAAACGATTAATTACATTAAGGTTGAGAATGAATAAAAATCAAAACATAGAGTTTATATAACAATGGACAAAGAAAATAAGCAAAACAAAATTTAAAATTAAAAAAATAAGATTTTAAAATAACTAAAATTACCTTATCGTTAATTATGTACATATATTACGTGAGGCAGCGGATCAAAACCGATATAATAGTGTAAAGAACAAACAGATTAACTAACAGAAGAGGGTGTGATTCAAGACTTAAATACATTGTGGGTAAAAAGAAATGGGACGCGGTCAAAAGGTTTGAGTGCTAATTTGTATGTTTAATAAATGATTGTGGCATTTACGCTTAAAGGTATGCATTGATGGCAGATTTTCCATAGTGGATGGAAGAGAGTTCCAAAGGTTACTGGCTGTGACTGTGAAAGATTTGTGAAATAATTCAGTTCTATGCTGGGGAATGAGGAGTTTTTTGCAGCCTCTTGTGTTGCGGTCATGAATGGTGTCTAGAGATACAAATAAGTCATAGATATATTGTGGAGACTTAGTGTTAAAAAATCTATACGTGGATGATAGGATATGTAGCTTTCGTCGCGACTCTAATTTAAGTAGCGACAGTTTAGAATAGTATTCGGAGACGTGATCAAATTTTTTCAAGTTGAATATAAACCTCACCGTGGTGTTTTGCATGCGTTGTAGCTTCATGGCAAGTTCGCAAGACAGATCCTGGTACACTACATCGCAGTAGTCGAAGTGTGGCATGACTAAGGAGTTTATAAGTCGTAATTTCACAGACGAGGAAAGGAAATTTCCTGCGCGCCTAAGTGAGTGAAGAGATGAATTTACGTTTTTACATACGTGAAGGACGTGATCAGACCATGTAAGTGTTTCGTTCATATGAAGACCGAGATTTTTCACCGATTTTGCGAACGGAATTACGCTGCCATTCAATTTAAGCGCTGGTAGGTTATTTTTATTTACAGAGGTAAGTAGTTTAGGGTAACCAATCATGATAGCTTGAGATTTACTAGAATTAAGGTTGATAAAGTTATTTTTGCTCCAGTTATTGATAATCTGCAGATCGTTGTTAATTTTTTGCAGGGATTGAGGCAATTCTGAAGGACTTGAATCCAAGTATATCTGTAGATCATCGGCGTAGAGATGGTAACTGCAATGTTTAAGCTCCTTGATACAGTCATTAATATAGATTGAAAAAAGCAATGGACCCAAAATCGAACCCTGCGGAAGTCCGCGATCAATTTCAATCCATTCAGACGCGGCTTCATCGGAAACTACTTTCTGCTTGCGACGATGCAGATAAGAAGAAAACCAGGAGATTGAGATGTCGGTGAAACCCAATATCTTAAGTTTGGTCGTCATTATTTCAATGTCGATTGAATCGAATGCTTTAGTGAAATCAAGAAGTACTAACGCGGTTAATTTCTTGCTATCCATAGACTTACGGATGTCGTCAGTTATCTTAACGAGCGCAGTAGCGGTGGAGTGAAGTTTTCGAAAGCCTGATTGCAAAGGGTTAAGATGAGAGTTTTGATTAAGGAAATCGGTAACCTGATGGTGAACCAGCTTCTCCAGGGCTTTAGACAAGACGGGAAGAAAGCTTATTGGTCTATATTCCTTACTATTGTTGCCGTATGATTTCGTATTTTTCAGAATTGGACGGATTAATGCCTCTTTCCATCGCAAGGGAAATTTGCCTTGATGAAGAGAGCTATTGAATATGTTGGTTATTACCGGTAGTATGATCTGCAACAACTTCCCAAGTATGAGAGTAGGAATTTCATCCGCTCCTGAGGCTTTGGATTTTATGCTCTTGAGCGCCATCAATGCATCAATTTGCGATACAGGCTTAAAGACAAAGATAGTGTGGTGAGGTTGGGCAATAATGTTTGAGGTCATACTATCGATTAAGTGCTGCTTGCGTTCGGGATTTATTTCTGTTGGGGGAAGGGGTATATATAGCGATTTATTCAAATCCAATTTTTGTCTTCTTGATGGAAAAGTTGAATCTAGGATTTCCTAGATTTTTTAATGTATTTTTGCAAACGATCTATGCGCCTATTTCACCCAATAAACAACCGTGATTACAAGTTGCGTTGTGTTGGTGTTCCTTATCAAGTCGACACACACCATAAGAAAACTATTGGTAGAATTTTTACTCATGTTTGCAGTATAGTTTCACATAGAGAGTACAGTATGCACAGTAAATAAAGTCACATGAACAACTTTCATGTTCAGTACTGTAATGTTTATAAGTGAAAAACTCTTTTTCTTCTATTTCGTTTGAGATATTTGCTGTTGAGAATATTTTTTGATGAATTATTAAAGATGTTTGTTTGTTATTCACCTGAGGTTGTCTCATTCACAGAAGCGTCGCAGTTGAGTGTTGAATGCATACGTAAAGGAAGTCGGGGTAGTGCTATGAATTTTATTACATTTTAGATCTTCCGGTACGTTTGGGTAGCGATTATAATTTCAAGCGTTAAGATCTCCATGACCGAAGTGAGTAAATACTGAGTGAGTACCTTTACCACGACCTGAATATACTTTTTCCAGGAAACTTCATGCTAAAGAAGAGCAATGTTCCTCCATGGACACCAATACCTTTAGTATAACTTTTTGTTTTCTCTCTCGCCTTAATTCATGGCTGTGAATTTTATAATATTTGCCATTCGCATGCTCAGGAGCTGACTTCTAAATTGAGAGAAGTACGTAGGACTCTTATGACACGTTTTATTTATCTCATCTCATAATCTAGGATTAGTTAAGTTGTAATTACACGTTTGCTTTCTTTTTCTTTATTTAAAAATATTTGAAGGCTTTGTAAATCAAGTATTCATCAGTTATTATATAACAATACTAATTTTTAATTTATTAGGAGAAGTTTAGTCTTTAAAGATAACTCTGACAATATGTTAAATTAGCACAAACAAGCATTAAATAAACCAGGATTCGAGCCGGGTACCTCGTTAGGTGGTGGTATGTGGTAACCCCAATGGTGGTATTTAATACCACCGTTAATTGAAAATAAAGTCATGTGAAATTGTTTCGTGATCATATTTATATCTTTTTTCATTATTTGGTGCATCTGTGAAATTTGTAATATTGATGCCTTATTTCATTTTTTTCTTATTATTGGTGGGTTTGATTTATCCGTAGTTTATCTCAATTGACAATCTTTTATTTCTATTTTGCTAATCCTGCTTCTACATAAGACTCTGACACAAAGTCCCATCATTTGTCACTTCTATTTATTAGATATGCTCTGATGATGGTCTTCGAGTTCAGATATTTTCTCCTTGTTTGCGGAGGATGGTTGAGTATGACGTAAGAAAGAGACGTCGAATTCAATCATCTTCCACGCACGAAAGAAACATTCATCTTGCTGAAGCGGAGATTTTGGATTTGATGAGTGAAAAAAGTTGTGTAAGTACGTTACAAATCACATTAATGAATGAATTATTTTCAATCTCTCAAATGAGCAATTAAATTACTTTTTTACCAATGTCACCATTAATATATTGTACTACATGTAATTCGACGTGATCCTTGGCTCTCGTTTCCGAAATTATCAAAATATGGCACTTAATTCAAAATTTTCAGATTGGAATTCCGTGATTGGAGGGAGGGGATGGCTTTGTTATGAGGGTGCGATTGTAGTATAATAGATGGAGGCCTATTTTGCTCCTTCCGGCCCCCAACTACCCCTCTCGTCCAAGGGGTGCAGCCGCCATTGGAAGAGCACGCCGGCGATCAATCTTCATTTTCCAGCGGCCACGGCTGTTTGCGTATCTCTCGGCGATAAATATTGACTTTGAGGACACAAAAGCTCTCACCCTCGCACGACAGGGTGAAGATGTTCCTTCCCTCTATATATGACAGAAATACCCCCTTCCTTGTAATGTTTTCCCACGATTATATCAAGTGGCTAAAAACCGCTTCTTCTGCACCTGTCCGGAAATGTTCACAAAAAGATTGGGTCAAAGGTTGGCGGAACGTCATTATTTGTAGAGCGCTGATAGATGAGTAGGGAAACGTATTTACGAAACCGAGGGTCTTATGCGTGTTTAACTCATCTCTGAATTTTTGTGATTAATGGCAGGTGTGACAAATAAGCAAATTAATTTGTCTCTTTTTGTTAAGATGCTGTCTCGTAACAGTAAAACGGACATCAGTTACTTAGGATGGAAAAAAGCATCTGCCGCTTAAAAGTCTTTTGTACTGAATCATCATCATCGGCCATTTACAGCCCGATTTAGGCCTCCCCGAGTGCATTCCAATTTTCTCTGTTCTGAGCTTACCTTGCTTCGTTACGCCCAAGTACTCGATTATGTCTCTACTATCCATGCTTTGGTCTTCTTCTTGGTCTTCTCTTCGTGGCACTTGGAGTCTAGTTGAGAACGGCTGATGTCCGGCGGTTGTCGTCTCTTCTCGCCATTCCTCATTCACTTCAGCAATCTTACCTTATGTACGACGTCGTTCTCTCGAGTCATCATCCTCACCCAGATCCTGCGTTTTCTGTCTCTTCTTGTGATTATCGAACTGAATAAGAATTCATAAATTATGTTAACATAATTGTTCCCTCACATAGTAGTATCAGGAATGCATAATTGGCTTGAAACGGGCATGGTATATGTAAAGTTACTAAATAAATGATCAAAAGATACTTTTCTTTACCAATAGTATCATTTGTGCTTACCCATATAAGATTTAATCGCTTCGTATTTCAAAATTTGAATTCGCAACTCAGAGTGACCTATGTCACACTTTTCGCACCTATGTTAAGTTGAAAAGGTTATTTCAAAATCTATTATTATACTTCAAGTTTTTGTGTAGTTTTTATACGAGAAAGCGAAACACAAAGATGTAGGTTTTCGTAGAATTGAATTTATCGAACTCCGTTATTTTAAGTGGAGCTTTGGATCAAAGACGGAAAAACTTTATTCAAAGTTTGATATGGTAAGTGATCTCTACAGCCCCTCCAAATATAACAGGAGAAAAATATGTTTCTAATCTATTTTTAACTTTCAGTATTCTATTTTCTACAGTTTCAGCGGGAATTTATTTCTGCATTCAATTGAAAATAGGGAAAATCGTAAATTTTATGGTACTAGCCTAGCCTAGTCTCCGTCAAAGCTATCTTAAAATTTCTAAATTAAATTTAAATGAAAATATGAAGAGTAATCGGTGTTTTAATTAATATTCTCATAAATTATTTGAAAATACTTTCGACTACCGCGAGATAAAATAGCAATATAGATTTACAGGTACTAATATTGCGAAGAATTTTCTAGTCAGAACTAAAAACATTACGGAAAATATGAGGCAGCATTAGGCGTTCTTTATAGAGTTGCATTTTGGGGTATGAATTCGTAGCGGATTAGAGGTATGAATGAGGTTAATAGAAACAGTTGGCCGCTAGATTAATGCACTCGTGAGTATGTGGGGATAATGAGTACTGTTAGGGAAATAAAAACGTGATGTACCGGGCTTTGAGGAACGAAGAAATATAAAGGTACCTCTCTCTATACTTTATTGCAATTTGTAATACATGTTAGCGATTTGCTGCGGATGTTCTAATAAACCAAAACGCTTTCTTTTTTGTCTCTGCGCCGTAAATTTCCAGACTTATCTCCCGCCTCGAAGTTCGTGTGGGACCCACATTGTCCGATCCCCCGACACATGCGTCGATATGTATGCATTCGAATTCCCGTTATTTTTGAATCCCAATGCTCGCGGTGTAAACGATAAAGCCGAGTCCTCATCTCCATGGCGAGGAGTCATTCACCTCCGGTATTCCCATACGTCCACAAAAAGGAGACCCCGCCCACTTTTTTTCACCGGAATGTGTTCCAATGCGAGCGGGAGATACCCGGCTCTTAGTTTTCAAATTATTCTGCGGGAACACGGAGAAAGTTTTTATTAGGCTATCTTAACAGCCATATTCAGTCACGCAGGTGTGTCTGCGTGCAATATCTCTCGGCTGAGTCGCTGCTGCGGTATTGTGCTGTTTAATGTAAACACAATTTCGGAAACTGGGCCAAAGAGATAATTTGATTCGCTACAGAGCCTTTTTTCCGGATTTGCCGTTGATCCAGCCATAAAATAACTAAATTTATTTTCTGAGAAACTAAATTATGTTGGCCTTGGTTTCATAGGGTGCTTTCGCGGCTTATGGTTACTTTTTGTTACCACTGAAGATTTTTCTTGCAAATTTATTTTCAAACCCTTTTATGTTCTGAAGTTTTTAATAGGAAATATAAGTTCTTCGAATGCAAAGGAAGGAGAGATTAGTCGGGATTTTTGCTGCTCTAATCCGAAACCAATTTTCTTTGTTATTTTTTAAACGAAGCATAACAAAAAAAAGGCATAGCTTGCTCGTGAGAATAATCACATATGCTATAAAAAGCATAATCTAGCCACAGTTTACTGCACCAGTTTCGATCTTTGTTACTAATTAAACAAGCTGAATTTTCCTTCTTGGTGTAATGAGACAACAACGTCTACATTAGAAAAATATTTTTGTTAGTGAATTTTATTTCTTAATAATTATTTATCTTTAGAGAATGATTTAAGGATTTTCTTGCCATAAATTTTTGATGAACCAATGGAAAGTTGACGATGGCAATTTGCGTTTTTGCATAGAGAGAACTGAAGAAATAAATTGATAGGAAGGTGTTGAATGTGCTATAGACATCTGGGTGATCAATACTAAGAAGTATTACTATTAAAGATGAATAAATAGTATATATGTGTATGCTTCGATTACCATTAGTACCTTAAAAGTATATCGATACCTAAGATATTGATGAATAGAAATATAATATTATTTCTAACACCATAGCGGAGATTATTTAACTTACAATGATTTAACGTGTTAATGTATGTCTATGAAGGTACCTTTATTCTAATACATCACTTTATTATTCTTTCATAGGGAGTTAATTATAATATAATTTATGTACATTTGTGTGTTTCCTCTCGTAGGGTATTTCTTATAAAAGTGATTACTGATCGTGAATAAATTGGTTATGGTCAGGAGTTACCTCAGATGTTACACCCCCTGCCACACGCCGAAAGGCGACTTGTATAGTTTTAATGTAAATATTTGTATTTTTTACCATTACCGGAGTAGATATTAATTTGGTAATACTATAAAAATTATGTCTGCATAAAAACAATATACGTGGACATTTCTTTCTTATTTTGTATTCTGCGACTGTTTGGAGCAACTCTTCAATCCTTCACATTTATTCTATTTTGCATCATTCCACCAATCAATGCGCTTTCATAAGTCGATGGAGATTTTCCGATCGCTTCCTCTCCTGCTCTATCGGAATGGACGTATCCCTCTCCAATCACGTAGCCCGCAGATCCCCTCGGTTGATAGGGCCCTCAACAATGGGGTCGGCCCGAACACAGGAGGAGCTGTCACTGGGCCGTCGCCCCATTGAACGGGGCGAATGACTCGGAAGTCGTATTTCCAACTCCGAGGACAAGAAAATGCATACCATTGTCATTTGGTGCTTCCATTCACGTCAGCCTCTCGAGCTAACTATGCGCTTCCGGTCAAATTTAAAGGACAAAGGCGATTGCTCTTTTATCTCCGATACGGATAACTTACTCTCCCTTTCACTTGCGATCCCCGAATATTTCCCGTTTTTTACATTTTCTCCGTCTTCTATAAATCCTACTGTAAGCACCTGTGATTCTGGGACGTTCCAGTAGTGAGGAGATTGATAATTGAAAACTGAATTATCGGTAAGGCACCAAAGAAAATAAAAAGGTCTTTATCCTCCTCCTTGCGATAGCATTCCAAAATGTTAACCCTGTGCCCATGGATTACAATATATAAATTAACGATTGTAGAAAATCCTAACAGCGTTTAAAAATTTCCGACGTATTCTGAAAACAACTTGTAAGAGTTATACAAGGTCTCAAGTTAGAGGAAAGAATTAAAAGATGTCAAATTTCAAGTTTTTTCTATCTCTACATTAATGGATATTACGTAAATATTATCAGACGAATATTTAATTATAAGCGGTTATATAAAGATTGTTGCCAGCAAATTTCAGCTACAAACATGAATATGTCACTAGGGGTTCATCCGATATGTTTGTAAAAACCGCTGCTTAAGTAAAAGAAATTTTAGGCGGGATGGGTTTATGAAAGTTTACCTATGATTTAAACAAAAAATATGTGATATTAAAACAAATGAATGATTTTCCATATTTTAGACTAAAATAAGAATGACACTATGTCATACACAATCGAAGGCTGAATAGCAGTAAAAACTCATCATTAGAGAAATCTGCTTATGAAATTCATGGTCTGCTTAGGCTGCATTACCTTATATAGGCCAGATTTCACGAACGGAAAGAAAAAATATAAGCTCCTAAGTTTCTCAGGAGTTATAATTAAATAATGAGCTGTTGTAAGTGGCAGTTATACCTAAGTATTATACCTCTGAAAGGATCTTAGAATTACTAGTTTAGTTAAAAGTGCTTCGACAGCTTAAGTGGTTTCGCACGTGGGCTCTCACGGAAATGAAAGGATCCTGATTCACATTTAGTTTAGCAAAAGTATTTGTTACTTTAAATAACTTAGTCTTCTGAATTATTGAATGGGTTCATACTAAATTGATTTATAAATCTAGGGAAAGAAATTTTTATTCGATCTGTAAATCATAATTTTCCATTCAATAGCAAAATATAGGAAAATTACGGTTCAAAATTATGCAAAATTTTCTCACGTTTTATCATTATTTAACATATCCAACGCGTTTATTTTTAGCGTCCGCTCTAACTGCACTTTACTCGCGAAAACAAAATCCACCGACCACATTTGCATCGAGCTCGGCTTAGGCTTAGTTTATTTGCTCTGCATTTTGCTCGGGCGATTTTAATGCCGTTCGTCTATTTTTGCTCCTAGTCTCCCCACTCGCTGTTTTACGCTAAAAATGTTATTTTTCCGCGACCCAAATTTAGCTCATCATTCTGTTTGTTGCGCGACCTTGGCACTCCGCCTCTCTCTATTCATTGCCTCAAATAGCTTCGGAACAAACGAAACTCGCATTTGCGAGTGGCGAAAAAAATCGGAATTGGCTCTCTAAGCGAGCAACAATGGGTCGCAACTGTACAACGGAAAGAGAGATCGCGGGCGATTTTTTCGCGGCGGTCCGCGGGTTTATTTATTTCTACAGTGCATTCGCGATCAGTGATCAGAGGTCGCTGTTATTCATTGAGTGGTCCCGTGACCAAATTCAAATGTTCGCTCGGAAGTTACGAATGGAATAGATTTTTGGGATCGCAGGGGATCTCGAATGCGGATGAAATTTAATAATAAACTCGCTTTGTTTAAAAAGGGGAGTGGAATTTTAATCTATTTGTCCATGGAGCGTTGGGACACAAGTAATGACTTGCAGGCTGCATTCCTAACTCTGTTGTACTAGGTATTTATGCAGTAGGGCCATAAAATGAAGTTTTCCGCAAGTTATTACTTTATTACGAGCTTTTCACTGGGAAATTATTGAATATCATAAACCATTCGTGAGGTTAAAAGGAAACCATAGAGAGGAGTCTGCTGCCACTTTCCATGCAGTAGCGAAAGTCCGGTGTGTTAGGAAAGTATATGATTCAACTGAGTGTGCTGTATTTTATGTTATTTTTGATATGTGTTTCTGAATTTTAAATGTAACAGTCATTGTCATTTTTCTTATTTTTCGATCAGTTTACGATCCGTTCGTAACTGATTTGTATTATTTGATTTGACGGGGATTTCAATGCCAGGATTTTGTTTCTGTTTTTTTTAAGGAAACTAAAAATAGCCAGTATTTATTCCCAAGGAAAAACAGACTTGAAAACAGTCTGACAGGGCCGGGAATCGAACCCGGGATCTTCCTCTAAAGACCTTCTGAAAGGAAGATCCCGGTTCGATTCCAAGCCCTGTCAGACTTTTTTCCAGTCCGTTTTTCCTTGGGAATTTTCCTGGGTGCACGCCGTTATGTCCAAAGTCACGTCAACCCTTTCCTTGTATGTCAAGTATTTAGTTATCGTAAGAAATCGTCATCGATACCAGTTAGTGAAGTTTGGATCGGAAGAGGATAAGATTAGCTATTAATTGCATAAGGGGTCATACAAAAATTACGTAACGCAAAATTTTCCAATTTTCGTTCCCCCCCCCCACGTACCAGGACCATAACGCCTGACCGGACTTCCTCCTCCCAAATCGCGTTACGTAATTAGTGTAGGCCTCCTAAGATTTGATTATCTACTCTTTGGCAAGAGGCTCTACACTAACCATATAATATTGACGCTTTGAAATTGATTCAGCATTATTCTTTTATTAAAACATTTTGCTGTAAATATTTCGCTTATTAAGGCAAAGTTAGGTTTTGGTCTTGTCGCTTAAAAGGTAAGAGGCATCCTAATAGCTCTGGTTTCCAAATCTTCCGCAATCTTTTCATAATGAATCCAAGTAGGGTCGCGGTAGAGTTCATTAAAATATTTTCTTGCTGTGAGGTGCAGCTGTTGAGGGTCGTATTCATGAGACGAGTGATATACTTTAGCATCATGAATGATGAAAACATTGTTCTTAAATCAGTGAGATGAAAATACATTTCCTATAAGTAATTTGCAATATAGTCAAGTTCCAGAAGCGGTGTATCAGTTGAGCTCATCTGTTTTTGTATCGCAACGATTTGCGAGCTCGGAAGTCCTGCTTTAAAGGAGCGAGTTGTCGATTATATCCGAAATGAGAAGCGGTCCAAAAGTGCGGTATGTGGGCGAAAACGCGTCTCCAGGCGAAACAAACTTCGAAATTGCATCGGAAGAATCAGCCCATGGGATAGAGACCGCTTCATTCTTTCACACCAAGTACTTCTTTTCTCCTACAACTCCTTCCCTTCCTTCGACTTAGTCTTTTAAAGTGGAATACATTTTCCTTGTTTAAACTTAAATTGAAATTTTAAGGTCGTATTTAATCTACCGTACTTATTGAATTGATTTTATCGACATTTCATTATTCTTTATAACGTTCTGATTGAAAAATGTCTGGAAAAGAACAGTGCTTTTATAGATTTATGTCTATAGTGTATGTTTATAGCTATTCATTACTTCTTTTGTAAAGTTACTATTTAGCTAGTTGGCTTATGCTTATGTTTTTTCACATTTAATTTTGATTCTTATATTTCCTGATCTAAACTCAATAAATCTTCTCATTTTTCTTTAGTGTATGGATAGGCTTCTATGCTGTGTATTTTTCTAGGCTTATTGTAGACATTTTCTTTTTATTCGTTTCTTTTTCCGTCCTTTAGAATTTCAGCGTAAGTTTCTGTAGGTCGTCTGTAGGTTTTGGAGTTTTTTTTTTTAATCCTAGAGGGCTAATTTCTGCAGTATATTATATATATTATTTCCCCCGAAATACAGACTTTTGTTAGTTTTATTTAATCCGCAAAATGATTTGCTTCTGTCCATTTTGTTTCTATTTATTGTGTTTAACTTTCAAATAAATGTTTTTCTTTTAATTATTCCTTTTTATTTATTCATTCAGATATAAAATCAGTTAGTTAAAGCCAACGGAGTCATATTTGCAGATAAAATATTAAATAAACAGGAAAACGACGATCTTAAATTATAAACGAGAATCTTAAATTAGTTAAGGACGACAGGTTCACCTGGATGACAGGAGCGAATTGATTGGGGAAAATATTTCTAATGAAGGATTGTGGGACAGAAGATAATTAAAATTTTAATGTAAGTAGAGTTTAAATAGTCCAAATCTCGTCTTAAAGTCGTTAATCGTTATTATCATCTTCTTTCGGCCCCTTATGTCTCACTCTTTTTCCTTCCTCGAAGCCTTTGGATGACATCCACCACGAATGCCTAATAATCTCCCCT
The DNA here is from genome assembly GCA_947579665.1 of Sympetrum striolatum. Classification (NCBI taxonomy): domain Eukaryota; kingdom Metazoa; phylum Arthropoda; class Insecta; order Odonata; family Libellulidae; genus Sympetrum; species Sympetrum striolatum. The sequence continues at coordinate 86,565,914 of OX388345.1, forward strand.
CGCCAGCACACCCTAGCGGGATTAATGCGAAACCCTCTCTTGCATAGCCGCAAAGGTATGGGCGAAAAAGAATATGGGAGAGAAAGAGATACGGAGAGAGAGAAAATGAAAAAGGCCAGCACACTCCATCCAGCTTCTCTGTGACATCTTATGCATGCAGCAGAATTCCCCAGCGGCTGTTGTGATGGTAACTCAAGGCCGTGGTTTTCTAAAGGATCGAGTTTGTCTCTCCATTTCTCTTCCGTGTATTTTTTTCTGCAATCCTCGAGTCCCTTAAGTCAGTGTCCTTTGACGACCACCTATTCCCATTGAGGCCGCTTATGGGATGACCCATATTTCTCTGCATCCCTTTGGCGAGATATCGGTGGACCAGTTGGAGGCGAATTCAACTTTCAAGATTGTGGTTCCATTCAAAGGGCAACTGCGTTTTGAGGGGCAGAGGTCTTTTCCCTTACCTCTCAACGTGGAGGGTTTTTCCATTCGATTTTTATCATAATTGTTTGTATATGTGCGACAGTTCCGTGAACAGTGCTCGCCAAAACGTGTACGCACTCAAGAAAAAGAGAACTTTGTGTAGATATTTAAATGCAAACTTTATGTAGACTTTATGTGACTAATATAACTTACGCATGTTCAATATAATGACAATAAGAACATATTACAGAGACTATTAACATCTAGATAATTATAAATTTGACGAACCCATAGCAATTGAAAATTTTCTCGTGGTAACTCTAACAAGCAAATGCCTACCACATTAAGTACCTTTTTAATGCGATTTGGATACAAGTTAACTTTCATCCATCTCATGATGCCTCGAATTAATATTAAAATATTTATGCAGTTATTTCTTTTGTGAAGGTGTATACATTGTTTTGATGGACTCTGTTCATTTAGCCTCAATTCTTCTCATTTTACGTAAAATAAACTCTGCATTTATGATGCCTATAAACCGTATTCTATACTGAATATCTGTTCTTCTATACTGTTCTTACTATGAAAGAGTCAATTATTATTTAATTTCGGAGGAAATTATCGAATGTATCTCAAAATTTCAAAATCTTTATCTCTACGATGTTGTTGGAATAAATAGAAAAATCATTTAGGAAAATAATTTAATGATGCAAAATTATAATAAATTTTCTACCCACTTGCTTGAAAAATCTTATCAACTCTGTGCCGCACCATTTTTGTGTCACGCAAGACCAGAGCATCAAATATTGCAGCTTCATATAAAATATCTCGTGGACATGCAGTACATGAGTGGAGAATCAAACGGGGTCGTGGAATGAAGGCATCTTTGTTTATTCTAATACTTCATCATAAAGTGCCAGTTGCTAGTGTTATTAGAATTCCAAAGTTTCGAATTAGATTTGTTTCGTAGTTAAAGGACAAATTAGGACGATGCTCAACTCAACGAAATGTAAGAGCTGTTAATGGGAGCTTACACTCTTACTTCTTTAGAGGAACACTTCCTTACGGGCTCTCTGAGAAGCTTACTTCCATGTTCGGCTTTTTCCTAGTGAAGCAATCGTGCGCCTTTTCCTCTTCAGCGAAAGTGAAAGTCTTATCGTGGGAAGGTTAAAAAATTAATTGGCGGAATGCTTAGTAAGAGTGTTTCGGAATTAGTGAACTCGATTGTGGTCCAATGGCCCATTTCCAAAGGTGATCTGGAGCCAAACTTGAATGGTTTCGATTCACGAGATGGTTTCCGGTTTGTTTCGTGAAAGCGACCTTTGAAGACTCGCTGCCGGTTTCAACCTCGCGTTTGGATTTAAGTGGAGCAGGTGAAATTTAAATACATCCCGAAGATATTGAATCCACACTTTATGGATTGCAACTCTCATTATGTCATTGGAACCTATACGTGGAAAATCTATATGAATACTTACTGAGAAAATATGGAGTATATCCATGTTGCCTTCAGTTTTAATAGCTTTTATGCTCATTTGTACAACACGTGTTTCTCGTGAAGAAATAACTTTAATTCGTTTCAGCACCGATCTCTCGAAAAATTCCCGCAAATTTTAAATGGTTGAGATAAAAAGTCCTCCTGTAATGGCTTCGAGGAAGTTGCTGCAATGAAGCAAATTAGCGTGCCCTTAAGTCACCACGTAACTGATAAGTGATATATTTACATCATAAAATTTAGTCGGAAGTTCTTTTGTAATTATTATGCTTACAATTTAACCAATTTATCTCTGTTTTATTCTATTCGTGAATGTGTACGAAACAATTTCATGAAAAAGCAATTTCAGGTGTACTTTTAAGAAGATACTTCAGACTTACAAACATCAGAGAGGTTCAAATATCAGCCAGAATTAAGCTATCGGTAATGGTGCAACTCACAGAAGATGTGACTATCAAAATCCGTGAAAATGAGGTATTTTTGTACCACGGAGCAGTTATTGTCTGAGGTTTCAAATGTATTTACTTTTCTAAAGTAATCGAACGTGCAGATCAAGTGAAAGGTATTTTGTTTTTCGATAAACAAGTTGGCTTTTTTAGTTTGAGTCTACAAAAATAACCTATTCAAAGATTCAATTTACGAGAACTTTAAGAGGTGTTTCATTCACCGAAAGCTCCTTTGTAAAGGGAAATTGGGCTAAGAATTTTGTATAATTATTATCTTTAATTCAAGGATAAAACTTGGTTCGGAAGGAAGACTTCCTCAATAATCCAAGAGCGGGATCAATTCAAAATGCATTGTTTGTATCATCTGAGAAAATAGGAAATGAGGTTATGATTACCGCCAACTTTCCCCAGAGTAAATATTTATTTTGATCTTTAAAATTATTTTGTTTTCTCCGACGTTGAATTTTACGGATGATAATATTGAGCTACTAAAATTAAACCAAGTGAACATAAATTTGCGTCCAAATATGTCCTGAAATCGTTTGTTTTAGCTGTTTTAATTTATGGGTACCGTAAAGGATTTGTCTGAATTTTCCGTAAGTCGTAAAGTCAATAATTAGGGGGCTATGTTTGCTCGATATAGTGCTGCATAATGTATTCAATGATCGTTCGAATTTAAGTTTGAATTGAGAAAGTGATTTAGGCAACAACCTTATTGAATTGATGGATTATTAAAAAAGTATGGTGATGTTCGGATCCACCCCTCTCAGATGTTATGGGGTAAACAGTGCATCGTATATTTTTAGTTTTGCAGAAATAGACTTAAGAGCGTCTGAAATTCTATATCTTCTAAGTATTCCATAATTAGTGATGTAGATACTTGTAAAGGTTCTTCGAAAGCTGATTAAAAGGAAGTAATTCTGGCTCCGAAGAGTCCACTTTCTAAAATGTTGTTTACGGTGTGTGCTTGGATTGCAGCTACATTGTATTGTCCAATGCTAACCTTGATAAATTCACTCATCCTCAAAATTGCTCTTTCTTCTCTACTGCGCGTCGGAGTTCCATCACCTTTATCGGGATCAGTACATAGCATTTTTTTATGATAGGTTCACTTACGAAATTAAATAAAAATCGTACATTCGCTGTTCCGTGTTTGTAGTCACTAATCGTTTTATGTCAGACAAATACTTTGAATTAATGGCTATCATATTTTTCCAAAAAATATCGATTCTCCGTGCGAATGGCTTCAACTCGCACGTGTGAACTCTGTTAAGAATTCATGCAGGGCCAATCGCTGGAAACGGGTATCCAAATGAGCTATAGAAGTCTGATAAGAAACATCTGAAGAAAAGCGGGTACTCTCCATTTTATCATTCGTCGTTAATGTAACGAAACCTAATCTTATACATGACGTCATGAATCGTTAATTCGGCTGCACGTTGAGAAGGCGAGTTTTCATTTGAAGTCATTGCTCTAGATACATAAATTGTCTTTGACATTAACATGCCTTACAAGCACCCATGGTGGGGGTTGCTGATGGAAGCTTCTCGTTTCTTTCATTTAAGGAAATATTTTTTTAGAAATTTTAGATTTATCCCATATTTTCTGTCGTACGTGAACATTTTAATACCAATGTTAAAATTCCAAAGATAATGAGTTTGATTAGGTATAATAATTTAACTCGGTGATATCGCAGTAAGCGTCTACACAGTGTCTCTGAGTGGAAATGCTTTTAAAGAGTTATCAGAATTTGAAAATTAGGCATAAGCTGAAACCCTGGGGTAAAACTAATTACGTCCTTTCTGTCAAACTCCGCCATGCATCACCTTAAAATACGTCGCTCTAAAACAACGTCATATTCCGATCTGAAGCTGTCAGATAATTTATTTCGCCATTGTTCCGTACGAATGGGACTCCGGAAGATAAAAGATCCCTCGTCCGAATCCCTCCCCCACACTCCGAAATGTTTTCACTCAAACGCCGTAAATGTAATGGAAAAACGCGCAATTCCTGCCCCCGAACTTTATTTCCCGAAGTCCGTACAGGTGAAAAAATATCCGTCGAAATTTTTCAAAAAAAACAAGGACGGATGTTTTCCCTTTCCGTCGTGGAGATGAACAGATTGGGGCCCCGCGCATACATTTCGGTCCGATTCATTCCGTTCCGGTGGCAAATCGAATTCGGAGACTGTCCACTGACGGAATCGTTATCAATCCGCGAAGTGATGAAACACTAGCGCCGTCTACCGCGCCGGATAAAAAAAAAACTCACGGAAATTGAAAACACGACGTTGATTGATGTATAGGAACCCGTTTATTTTTCCTCTTTCTCTCCCTGGCATTATTATTTCGGATGCCACCTCAGGAATGGTCGAGGCCTTTCACGAGTTATTTCGCGCATGCCGTCGAATGGGATTATTTCTGAAACATTTGTGAACCCTATTTACGCCTTCGATCGCTAGATGTCTCGTTGCACTTCCTGAGAACGTAAGGGTTTGCGTGACGACTCTGAGTTGCTCAATGGAATGTTTCCGTTGATTAGGTTCCTTTATGTTGGCGTTTGTTTGTGCTCCAAGCGGACCACGACGAGGGAAGATGGGCTGAAATGTTGCAACTCCAGAAGTTGATTCGTCGATTCCGTGTTTCACAACGTTCCTACGTTTATTGGTGTAAATATATAAGATGGAGAAAGTTGAACACTTATGTTTGTCAATAATTGTTAAAAAGTGTTGCGATTGTATCTAAGATACTATAAAACTTTTTGTCTTCAACTTGAACAAATAATTGTATTTATTTGTCTTTGAACATTACTAAAAGCAACCCAATCTCTTAGTATGTTATTTATATAACATAGATCTTGAAAGTCTACGAAATACGTTTAGCTCTTCCTCAATGAAATTCTATGTAAATACGATATTCTCTTATATACTAATGCTAGTCATTCATATCCATATCTTACGACATCAGTGAATATTACGCTTCAATATTATCATGCTATCCAATATCTAAAAGTGGTATATTACTAAATTAATGAAGGATAAAAGAGCTCTGAAAAGATTTCTTTTAGGCTTATTGAGACCAAGTAATGAATTTCTACGATAGCAATAAAATCAGCAAATATTCATCGAGTTGTGGAACATGCTCTCTAAAGATAAACTGGAAGCATTTTGATAGCATTCCTCACAGAGGCCCTAGTTAAAATTGGAAAAATCTCAGCGAAAGAGCCTTCCGGTAATTGGGCAATGCTCGCGAGGAAAAGCATTTCCTCTGAAAGCACGAGCAAATATCTCAGATAAAAAATTTAATTCCTTCCGATATTTTTGCCACGAGTATCGTCTGCCGTTGGGCACAGAAATGAGAGGAAGTGAATGTTGGGAAGATTAGATTAGATGGAGACCTCATTAATGTTTGGGAATGAGAGTTGTATTGCTCCGCTAAACATCTGCTTGCCTTCCGGGTACCTATTCGACTCATTTCTCTGCAATTCTCCTACTATTTACATGTCCTCTCCTAAAATGTAGTAAAAATAGTTTGCTAGAGTGCTTCTCGTTAACAGTTTCCACGAAAGCTAATCCTTCCTTCCAAGGGAAATGTGTTTCTGATTTCAACAAATTTATTTCTATCTTAATATTCATAGATACTTTAATCTGATTTATGGACATCTAATTTGAATAGATTCAAAGATTACATCGAGTTAAATTCCATGTGATTGCATAAAAATGTCCTTATAATTGCCACTTTTGAGGTTAGATTTTCTGGGGTATGGAAAGTTGATCCATTTGTTGGATGTTGGTCCTCAGATATTTCGCTAATTTATTTACTAATGCACTAGTTTGCCAATAATTTCACTGCTCTAATAAAAAGTGATATTCTGAGAATTAATTATATAAGGAGTCGATAATTTCCAAATATTCACCGTTATTTACAACCAAAGTATTAGAAACAGATGCCCCATTCAAAGATAAACTCTTTGAATTAAACTGCTTGAAAGTAAAAAAGAAATACTCCTTTTATCTAAATCATAATACTGTCTAATACTCTCACGGAGAGTCTACTGATATAAAATTTAACATATTGGAATATTTCTCTCAATATTGACTACATTCGATAGTAAGATATGAAATGGGAATTGGACGAAAGATATAATTGCATAATTTTAATATTTACTAAAGATGGCTCCGTTTCCCGAAGAATCAAGCATTCGAGCAATAAAATAAAATTCTCTAAATAATAAAGAAAGCCATTGTTTTCTAAGAATGGTATGCAATTCGCTTTTTTATGTCATCTCTTATTTCTTGTTAAGAATTCGAAACCCTATATCTGTTTAGACATTTCATTCAGACTTTCGGTGTCCTAATCCAACCTAAAGTTCTCCAAGAAACAAAAAATCCGATGACAGCTGTGGAAGGAAGAAGAGAGAAGCAAGAGGGATGGTGGGTAGGAGGAGGATTATCATCTGGTTTCAAGGCCTCGCAAGGCCACTATTTCTGCCGCTGGGTGCACGCGCGAGTTAGTTTTCATAACATCTGCCGCCACTCGTTATCGGCCATTTCTCAGGAACATTCCACCCCGACGCTTTCTCTGAGAGTTTTGTGTGGAAAGCATCGAAGAACACTGACCGTTCAGTTCATTCAGCTCAATCAAACTCAAGTAGCAGTATGTGTCCAGCGGATATTAACCCTTCCTTGACGGTGCGGGGTACTGGAGGACCCCAAAATAGCTAAATTCAATAGAAAAGTTTTATTTTTAACCACATATGTTTCTTATTCCCTGTATTCGTGCATCAATGTTTCTTTTATATTATTTAATTGAAATAAATTTGTTTCACACACTTATTTCCAAAATATCTTTAGTTTTTAATGGGGTACCGAAGTACCCCGCACAGCCATTTTTGCTTGGATTGCTATAACACAATGCCATGTCGTGCGATTGTGGCAATTCAGTCACCCTTTCTTACATATTTTTAATTGATGCATTATTTATTGCATTAAAAGTAATTATAACTGTAAATATAGTTATAATTAAATAAGGTTATTCAAATTTAGTTGTACTATACAATCCCATATAAAACTGTAATACTACCTCCAAAGAAATGAAAGATAATCTCAACAAAATAATCAATAAAGTATTTCTAAACATAATTAAAGGTTAAGTAAAAGAAAAAAACAACGTAATACTTGCGAAAAAAGCGTTGGGGTACCCGAGTACCCCGCACAGCTGTTTTTGGAAGTTTTCAGGGCACAGTCAAGGAAGGGTTAAGGATGTTTTTGATGGAATGGAATAAGGATCTGTTGAAGTTTGGAATTTGAAATTCCATGGGTTTACATCTTTCTTATTCTTGCTACCGCGAATTGTTAATATAAATTAAAATACCCATATATATTGTATTATAGAAAAAAATTGCTCTATTTACCAGATTTCATTGATGATTCGATCACTGAAATTAAATTACTCACTCCCGTAATGTATATAATGTGAGAGTAGTTCAATACGCACATACATGAGTGTTCTACCTTCCGGTTGGTTCATGTGACGTAACACTACCTCCTTCGTTTCTTGGTATATTGCCCCACCCTTTATGTCAGTTAACATTTTTTTCCTTCCCCTCAGTTTATTCCTTTGGATTCTACCATCAGTTTCTCTCTTTCCCTCAGGATATTTGACCTACCTTTTTTCTTGGCTGATGATTTTCACTCAGTTCGATTTATATGTGAGGTGATATTCTGCGATGATTATCTACGATTAAATTCTTCTTCATTTCGTTTACTCCATAACTGATGCCTGATATGAACACGTTAATAATAGAGCAATATCAGGTGTGATTTTTTAATTTTAACTGAGAAGTTATGTATAAAATCGAGATGATGCACGTTTGTGATACGGATATATATTTCAGAGAAAAGAAGATGTGGTTTAAGATAAACAAACGAAATGAATAGTGAAAATAGCGGAAAAGAATTTTGACGACTATAATTAGCTTCTTAAAATTAGTTCTTCATTAAGGTAGCATAAATGGATTTCCTGCTTTGTGCGAGAAGTTTCGTGCTATAATGACACTCAGCATTCGCAGTTTGCTCACTTCCTTTCTCTCAGTCTGATTCTGCTAGAAATAGATGTTTTCATGTCGAAATCGAGTTTTATGAACTATCTTTCGCAATTTCCTCTATCATGCTGCATAATCTCTCTCCGGTGTAGATATTTTTTTCGTAAAAGCTCTGCCGATGAAAGTCTCGCATGTGATTAAAGTTCTAAGTAGATTCAAAGTTGCTATGGAAATGCTTGGTCAATGATACCATAAGTAAAGTAACTGCATAAAAGCACCAAAGATTTACATCTCGTCGAGTTAACCTATGGAATTTTTACATGGCTATTTCAGTCAACGTAAATATCATTTAATGAAATCTTTTAAACCCGCAAAACATCTCTCTATTTGCCTTTTCTTATGTACCATCCCATAAATCTCTTTTTTGAGGTATCTCAAATAGGGTTAGGCATTGGAAGATACTTTTAAGTTTCAATTCATCCCTCAAATAAAATTATTCGTATTACCAAGTTAATTCAATCGAGATATTACTAACTCGAAAGCTTCTAGTGCTCTCATTTATCTTGAATCGCGCAGGAAAATTGGTTGTTGATTCTCTGGAGTCGGCACTAATGTATTTAACAGGCTTTATTCCTACCATTGAGTAACATTTCGAAATTTGTTGGTGTTTCAATCACCACCCGCAGTGATTTGATTCAACTTTTTTTTTGCAATACTTTCTCACTCGCTTCATGATTTTCTGGTTTAAACATCTGACGGGAGACCTCCATAACGAGCAAAAGTTGCCAAATCTGCGGTCATGCCCTTTATCCCTCGTCTCTACGCACTGCCTTTTGTTTTCTATTTGAATAGAGCTGTCTGCGCACGATTTTCCTCTCTGGCGGCGAAGTTGCTGGAGGTAACTCACAAAATTACAAACGAATTTCGAATTCGCTCTCGAATTTGAATTAGATTAAGGTTAATGAGATCGCCTTTCTCATTATTCTTCGGATCCTAATTATTTTTATCCCATCGTCTCTCTCAAATGAAGCTGATGGAACTGACAGCGGAGATATTCGCTACCCTTTGATCGATCCTTCGGCTCCATTCAAAATATCCGTAACGACTGCGGATGACAGCCTTTAAAAATGCTCATAGCTCCATATGTCATGGCTTTTTTCAGCTGCGCCTTCGTCACAATAGTGCCACACAAACACGGGAATCATTCGGAGGAAACGGAGGATTTAAAGTTGCTCGTTAAGAGTCACTCTTTTCGAAACCAGTTGTATGTGTGGAATTTGCATGAACTTCATGTCTTTATTCTGTATCGCCTGCTTTCGACAGCTTGCTCATCGTGACCTCGCTATTCTACACCAGGTTCTCTACAACGATGCAGCTTGTTATTAAATATGAATCGGAGTAACTCGATATAGAGTATAGGATAGTTCATACTGTTGCAGACATTTGAAACAACTTTGCTATGATATGCCTTGCTTTTGTATCAGAGTGTCTATGCTTTGTTATGTATACCAGCCTGTTTCTCAATCATAAATACATAAGTAATTTATAAAATTTTATCAGTATGATTACCTCGTATAATTTCTTTCTGCTTCTCTACAATGTAGCGTGTTGTAGAGAAACAGGAAGAAATGGATTGTATGCCATATCTTTTACTTAGCATCTTTGCTATAATATTTTCCATTGCTAACAACCATTACCTCTTTCGTATTACAATATTTAAGCAAAATTTAGTAGAAAATAAAAATTCAGGCTGACTTTATTTATGGTACGTACTCGTTGACTCGTGTACATGTCCCTATCTCTAGTTTAGAAACTAGAGATAGGGACTTTGGGCTTTCTCCCATTCCGTATTTTTCGGTACTGTCCATTGTAAAATAAAGAAGAGTGAGAAGGTAAGAAAAGAAAAAAAACCAGAGACAGTAGAATAAGATGAAAACTGCAAAACGTACCTCGACGAATACTTATAGGAGCAGATCATATACCTTTTGTTAAGATGCTACTAAATTCGTAGACATATCTTGACAATAATAAAACTAAATCAATTTGTTTACAACTGCATAAATATCAAGGATTTTGTATTTTTATCAGTCATTAACTTTAGAATCTATTCACTTTAATAAAATCGATTGTGGAAGGCTTAGACGATAGGAAAATATGTGTTAAAATAACTCTCTGCGTTATCCACGCAGATTTTACCAGCATTTTTCGAATCTAGATATACGTAAATAGTTATTTTATAACTACTTTTTTTCGAAACTACAGGTTTTAAAATAATAGTAGCCCATTCAGTGCGTATCAATGACTTTGGAATTTTCTATTTTATCTTTCTAGGAATGAATTTCACTTCTAAAATTTCTTCCACTTAACCCCCACTTGCGTAAATGGCTGTACTATGGCTTTCCTTCTCAGCGAATGGACTCGCTGCCCTCTGGAAGCGGGGAATGCATGCCCATTTCCGGCGGCAGAGCCAGCGATACAGCCGCCCCCTGGGGATAATATTTTACCCGAATGGCTTTGAAAACTGCATCCTTTTACGAAAATCTTCGCTCTTCTTAGACCTTGGATCTCTTCCAGGCTCCACCTTCTCAGCCGTTAAATTTACCGCCTATTATTCAGCCCAATCACCGCCTGTCTTCTCGGTTCGTTGCCGCGTCAACAATGGAACGCATTTCGCGTTGCCATAGTGTTAATATTTCTCCTTTAACCATCCAGTACTGGGAGGTCATGCCTCGGTGTTTTAACCACCGTCGGGCTTATTAAGATACTGAACAGGAAGTTTTGGTTTGATAACGGCTCTCCGCAGGAAATGCATTAATGTGTTTAGCGATTTCGCAATGCGCTTCACGTGAGATTTCGCTATCTAAAGTTAGTAACACTTTACAACCGCCACCTCAGGTATCATATTAGAAGTTTTGCGTAAGGAAGTTAGATGTGAAATTCTACCATAGTAATATACGAATCTAAGGTCATTTACTTCAGTTGTGACTAGGAATTCTAGACCTCAAGATTATAATGGGATTCTCCATTTTCAGCATCACGTTCTCTAGTATCCCGGTTTAATATAATACCTTACAAAAGTCATGCATATAACGATAGAATATTCATCCGTACAAAAGTAGCTTAAGGGTAAGAATAAACAGCTGTTATCATTTTTTTTAGAGTCATAGCTAACGTTAGCTAATAGAGCTTTTAGAGATGGTGCTGGTAGAACTTTTCTAGGTGTGTGGGATTTTATCCGGTCAAATCATTGTCCACAATGTATGTAGCACTCTTGCACCCCTAGAGTCATAGCTTACAATCAAACTATTTATTTTGAATGAAACCTGCTTTCTCTTCCAATTAATATGCTATTCATTATACCTTGGAAATGCTTGTCTAGGTCATGTAATATGTACGATGTACTCGTATTACGGTTCAGCCTTTGCATGGTTTTACTTTCATTTCAGTACAAGTGAGCGGAACAGTTTCTTTTCATATATAGTCAGATCAACTAATTTTCAGCGAGACCCCGTTTTTCTGTTTTATTTTTAATAATGTTAATTTTGTTAATTAAAGGACTTCTCCCGCACAGCTCACTCTTACTCACTCTACCGTTATCATACATTATGGTTAAGGGGATATTGTGGTTTGGATTATAAATTAAATTTATCGATTGTTAACTGATCATTTTAAATTTAAAAATTTCCCTCGAAATCAATAAGCTTGAAGGTTTTCCTCCATTACACGTGTCATGATACTCATTATCCACAATTGTGGATACTACGAATGGGCCGCTTATGTGCTATAGCTTGGCTATTTCTATAAAAAAACGATTGTGGGATTTCTTAGGATTTTTTTTCGTGAATTAGAAATTTCAGTGGCCATTACTGGGAAAAGGGGATTGCCTAACTTTATTATTTTCGAAGCCGATTATTTTTTAATTTAACACCGCTGAAAAAATGTAAAAGCAGTTGACTAAGCTGTCGCATAATTGTTATTTTAAATTGTGAGATAATTTGAAAAATGTAAACATGTGGCTACACGGGCAGTTAGAATAAAAAAGATTTCCATTCATATGATTAAAAGCTTTGATAGTTCAACTTAAAGAACTGCCACGTAACTCATTTCCGAAGGTTAGATAACCAACGGGAGAGCTACGAAAAATACGTCGATACTGAACTATTTGGAGATAACTTTTTGATTCCAGTTAGCAAGACGTAGACGTAATTGACGAAAGACAACAAAAATAAATCAATTTACACTAATTATGTTTTATTATTTATTTTCTATTATTAAAGTACTAATATATATATATGAATTAATGTTTATAATTTTTATAAGTAATAATGTGATAATGATAAATAATGATGTAAAAATAAAAGCTAATTCCACTCATTTTACAGTATAACATAACGAATATAGCTATACCGACGAAAGAATTACAAAATAATTCGCCGGCATAGAACTTAGTGACGACGATGATGTGATTTCAGTTAGCAAGAAATAGGCGGATAATTTATAAATAGTAATGATAATGATGTAAGAATATTAATTGATGATGAAGAAATATTTAAATCTAGTCAATGTTTGTAATTTTTCCCCTTAGCATTATTGAAGCTAACATACTAAATCGAGTAAGGTATGAGATTTCGGTGATAATACGCCCCCTCCCATTCACAGATGGCGCGAGGTATATGCGGAGATGAAAATTCACGTCGAGCAGCCATGTTTTTAATACGCGATTCCAATAACAGAGGCATGAAAAAATTAATAAGATCGCAGCGTGCGTCACCGATTCACCTTTTCGTCTCACTTTAAATTCAATTTCGTATTCTCTCTTACGTCATCAATCGCCCGTGGGCGGCCAATATTCGCCCCAACACGAATCCACACGCTCCAGCGACAAGTAAACACGGGCGGCACGCATGCGTGACGGCTTCCAAAATAAACTTGCGTGTAATAGGGGAGCGTATCATTCCTGCAGCCGTTTCGCAAATGTCTCCGAGTTTTTTCTATCCGTTACGAATGCTCAGACTCCGATTGCGGTCAAACGCCTCAATTCTCTCCTTCTCGGGATGAAGTAGGCCTCACACGCCGATTAAGATTCTTTGTAGGTTGTTTTCCTTAGAGGTGGGTCTACCTGATCGATTTTTAGTGTCCATAGAGGCATATATCGTCTGGTACTTACAGCAGATTCTAATTAAGCATCTGGAAAGGAAAACGTCTTCTTGGAGTATAATGATAGTTACTTTCCTCTGCTTCTTCGCTCTCCGTTGGAAGATCGATATCACCGTATTTACTCGAATGTAAGGTGATCCCCTTTATTCCGCTCTTCACATAAGGAATTAATATGAGTAATAATCAATGAGATAGAAGAAAATATCCATATTTTGTAATATACTATTATATATGCTTAAAATCATCTATTAAATTAATATGGCAGTTTTCGAAAATAAAACGTTCTAGTTAGGTTTGTACAATAACGTTTCTATAGTGAATAGGTTCAATAATAAACATTCTTTTGAATAGGAATATTTTTTTTGAGATCGCTCGTTCGTTTTATTCCGAAATGTGAGAAACAACATCATCGGAAAAATCATTATTATTTTCATTTTTTCGAGGAAATTATTTCAGATTGGGTACACGCAGCCAGTTTTTTTTACAAAAACGTTGATCGCTACCAAACAGGTTGCGGTAAACAGATTGATTAATTCTCGCTGTTATTTTATAATTTCAGTGTCCAATTTAGAGTATAATGCGTTAAAACCAACTTCTGAAATGCCTCATTCCTTTTCATACTTCTTCTTTATCTTGAAATACTTCTCTTTGCACTCCTTTATCTTTTTTACGATTAATGCAGTTAATTTATTATCAGTAATTATAAATATAAATCCTTTTGTTTTCCAAATTTTGACAAAAGGAATATATTTCCTATTTCTTCTGGCAGAGGTTAGACAAAATAAATTCTCTATTGTTTTCTTTTCAGTCTTGTTCATAACTGTAATATTACGGAAGGTACTTATATATGAGTAATTCTGAGCGATGCCATTCATTGTGGTGATATCTCATTGAATACTGGGAAAGAGTGTTATTCAAAAGGTCACTGTGCTGCAGTTTCGTTTACTACTCAAACCATTCTGAGTCAGTGAGAAAACTAGAAAGAATTACCTCACTCGTCATGTTGCCTAATTGATCGCATTCCCTTGCCAAAGCTTTAATACTTATGGCATAGGGTTTGAGGATCATCCGGACAATGGCTCGTAAAATGTTAGCTAAATATTTATTTATTTCCTATGAATAAAAGGTTTTATTGAAACATAACTTTGGTGGCACATAATATATTTTATAAGTCCTCAGTAAATTAGAGAATGTTTTATAGATAAACCAGCTATAATTGTGAAGGAAAGCTTGGATTCTTTATCTATTTACTTACTGTATTTCCAACTTTTTGTGCGGATGATGTATCACAAGCATTAAATTGGATTAAAATCGAAAAGTAGAAGGCTCAAAGGTTAAATGAAGTAAATTAAAAGGTTTTAATATTAAGAGTGGAAGGATCGCACTGAGTCGTAACGTTATACTGTAGAGCAATAAGGGACCATCCAATTAAAGAAAAATATATCTGTAATCGATGACACTCGAGAAACTCCGAGATTTTGAACTGAAGTACAAAGCAAACATATTTGAGAGCACGGATTCTCCTCGAGCTACAACTTGGGGAAACCAAAATCTTCGCGATTTTCTAAATGCAGTTCGTGGAATTAATTCCACCATGTTCTTGTCTTCTATTACCGCTTTTAAATGGGATGTAACCGTTTCTATGAATGAAGCCGTCTTATTAACGACCCTCGGTAGTGTAGCGAGGGCTTACTTAACCCGCAAGTGAGCATCGAGATTGTTAAATATAGAGAGACTTTCCGTACCACCTCATTGCGCTTCTCCCTTTGCGTCTCACGTCTAATATCACGAGCACATGACGATGTAGGTCGTGCTCTCCTAAGGTCACAGATCTTGCTATAGAAGTTTACAGAGTTTTCCATCCGAGACCGTCCTTTTTTCCCAGTGCAAACGGGAGTTTGCCTCGTATCGCTGGATATCGAATCACTCGGAGATGCAGTGCATGCGGAGGCTCCCACTTGTGAATTTTATAAAGCACACGCCAGACTGTTTATTCGATGAAGAGCCTTCGCGAGATGAAAAAATGTTTATCGGGAGAAGGAATAACCTACTGCTGACCTGTCGCTGCTGTCTAGTCGCTGCAGATTCGGGAGTAAATCAAGATTATTCTGTTATTCCATCAAGGAGCTGTTGAAAATTGGTCGTTTCTATTAGAGATTAGATTCCCGGGGAAAATGTTATCCTGCACATAATGCTTCGGATGCAAAAATAATATTTATGTAGTACATTACAGGCTGTCATTGAAGGAGTGGGTTTTATAACTTATTATTTTCATTCAATTTTTTCTCAGCACTGCTGGATTACACTAACGCACGGGCATAAATACTAAGCACTCCCAGAAAACAATATTTTTGATATTATGATAATTATTTACAAAACAAAATTTAAAAATATCCTTACAATATTGAATGTTAAAATAATAACAGCCTTTTGAATGTTTGCATAAATGTTCTTTATTAAACTTAAAGCTTCCCATCTATGAAAGAGTTCTTTTGGGATTATACCGGTAGCCGATAAGACTATGTTTCTTACTCCAGATTTTTCATATTTCATTACCTAGTTATTGATATGTGCTTCTTTTTTCATGAGTTATTCATCCTATGTTATCCTTGTCATAGGGAGGTTTTATTATTTTGAAATTAATAATAGTAATTAATTAATAAGTTATTATAATTAATCCATCACGCAAATAAGTTATTCCTTCCCTATCCAAATTGAGAAGCAACTCAATTAATATACCCATTGAACTCCATTAACAAGAAAATTTGACATAAGAATTTATATTTTTTCGCTTATTGGTGACTCAATAAACAAATTCACGGCAATCTTCCGTCTTAGCTCGAACGAAACGAATAAGAGGCTGTTTTATTTCTTTTTGATCATTTCCCATTCGCTGCTTCCGGTGTTATTAAACTTCATAAATGTCGCATAAATTTTTCTTCTTTTACATCCTTTAGGAGGTCCCAGCAGTCATTCCAAGCGAAGCCGTATCTAGGTTTTTACAGCTTCGAATTTCTGTCGTTATTCTTTTTTACTTTTATCGCCCGCCCCGCTGCGTTGTCGAAATGTAACAGCAGCTGGCAGCACAAGTTCGAGGCCGAAATAAGTTTATGAAAGTTTTCATACCTCCTCGGCACTGGAGGCTTGGATAAGAAATTCCAACGATCCGCAAACATCTCGAGTTCTTCTGACGGAACATTTCTTTCCTCAAATTGTAAGATGAAAGAGTTTATGTTGGAGAAAATGACAACATACGATGTATTACGTGAGGCTCCGACTCGAGTGGGCTCGCAAATTCAAGCGAAGGAATTATTTTTGGTTTACCGCGGGTACTCATTTTACTGCGAGTGATATTTCGCACCAATGTTTTATACTCATATTCTTTCTTTATCACACTTTACAGCCCTGATCTTTTTGCACTGCTCTGTGCATTGCTGTATCTTTGCTCTCATATATTGTAGTTTTCTGGATAAAACCTGGTTTTTCGTTTTACTTTATTCCATCAAATCCCTCTTGACGTCAGCTTTCGGATGAAAAACTATTGCTTTTGCGCGTGCCTCAGTTTACAACATAACTTAATCAGTGATTTTTCATGGTATATGTAGTGATAAAATATAAAAAGCTTTATAAATAATGTTATGAAGTATGGAAAGCTTTATTTCAGCTATTTTATCAGATAAGGAACGAAATTTTACTGAGCACAATATTTCTTTTAGAACAACCATGGTTTCGACTAGTAGAGTTATCGTTAAGAAAAGAGGCAAAAACACAAAAGTATTGTACATATGAAAAAGGACGGTAAAAAGTGTAGGTTTTTCTTCGTTCTTTTATAACATAAATTACTATTTATTTTAATTTAGCCTCGTTAACAGAAGATGATTCTGCAAGCCGAAACCATGGTCGTTTTGAAATAATTTTTGAGGTTGATGGTTGTTGGTATTTCCTAGCAAATTCGATGATTCTTACAGGATGTTGATTTTTTAAGATCATTTTGAATATTCTACGATCGAGGATACTTCAATATTATATTTTTAGGATAAGGGAGTTCAACCAGACTTGTCGGAGACGAAATTCTCCTACTTGATTTCTCTTAATTTTTGTTTACTTTATTTAATTTATATATTTTGTATTTCTTTATCATTTTATTTAATTATTTTGATTATCTGAGATGTTATTTCTCAAACTCAACCAAACGTTATAAGTTAATAAAATGTTTGCGTTATTTATGGAATTACGTTAAAGTTTGCCTTTGACATGAACTTCAGAATGGCTTTTTACAGTACTCCAGTGGCCAGCTCTTTCCACTCTTATTTTGTATCCGGGAAGCCGTAAATTTATTCTAGAAAAGAGATTACAAGATAAATTGAATTTCTATGCTTGCTTTGAAAGGTTTCAGTCAACAGTTACAAAATCCTAATATGATATTCAGAGAGTTAAATTAATTAATTTCCTCAACCGAATTTCGCGAAACCCGTCTTCATCATCAGTTGTAAAGCTTGTGCTCAATAATAGTAATTTATATTCGATTCCGAGAATGACTCCTTTGTTAGCTGATCTCGGCTGAAATAATCCCAGGAACTGACTTCCTTTACCACCAGTCCATGACTCCATTACTCTTCTCAACCTTGAGATCGTGATCCATATAGCGATTCAGGACGCGATATATAACATGGGGCATTTCATTTCATCGGTCACTTTTTTATTTCGATAGCTCTCTCTTTCCTTTCAATGTCGATTGTCTCAGGAAGGTCGTTCGTTAGTGGATTCCATGTGGTGATTGAGAAATTCTTCCATTTGAACGCTTTTTGAGGTTTTTCCCAGATTTAAAATCCGGTTCAAAGTAGGGCGTGGGTGTTTTGTGTTAAAAATGATAGGTTTCCCTTCTATACTGGTATTCGAGATTATAAGTGATTTTTTTAGGATTCCACAGCTTCGGAAGTCAAGGCTTCACAGCCGGGTGTGCTGTATGAAAAATCTTAGATAGTCTCTTGGGATTTCTGTATGATCACAAATTTCGAAACAAATGCCTTTTTATGAGTTTGATAAAAGATTGTTTTCCAATGGTAGTGGGCTAAGTAAGTGATGGCATACATTGTTAATGGAGTGCCAGGGTTATTTTCCAATGCTAATAGTACTTCTTAAACTTTTTCAGTCTCTTCCCTTCCCGTGTTTTCACTTACCGTGAAAGTATAAATTACTATACTGTAGCCGCGAATTTTAGAACGAAATATGTTTGCCGTGAAAGAAACAGTTTGAGAAATTACGAGAAAGGCTTATGTGCGAGTTTGTTGTTCGTTGTTTTATGGAATGTTTTTAAACGCTGAAACTTCTTTTGCTGCATTATTTTATATCAAATGAGAATTATCGTCAGAAATTGCGTTATGCATAATTAATGGAGTTCTTTAATGCTATATTTTTTAGTAATATTTACCTGATTTGTATCTTAATTAACTAGTAGATCTATATTAAATTGATTAAAAAGAAGAGAAGAAAAATGCTCATTAAAAGTCTTCTTGGGGGGTTCAGCCTGCTCTATATTTATCACAATTCAGAAAACTTAAGATCGTAAACATTCGTGGTGAAGCAGTCTCATCTCCTTTTCGCCGAATTCTGTTTTACTCTCTAATTCACTTTATTACATATTGAGATATGAATTGAAAGGATGTTTTATTCAAAGACGATATCAAAAATGTGGTAATAGCACTATACTTGAGATCTATGCGTTCCATGCATCTTTGCTTTCGAGTAATGCTTCAACAGACAAATGTTAAACTTTTAAGGGTTTGATTTAGGAAAACGATTAGAGAATTTTTCATAGTTTAGTTCAATCTAAGTCTAAATTCGCTTTTTATTTGTGGTATTCTTTGAGGTAGCTTTATGGAAACTCTCCATAGGGGAAGGGAATGAAGATATATGTTTTATTAAATTCTGCAGAATTACATTGAATTCAAACTATCAAACTTTTGTTAAATCATATATTAATTTTTTAACTCTGATTAGCGGAAGCCAGAATCCTCTCGTTGCATCGTGTGACAATAAAAAATTAGGATACGAAAACTAAAATCAAAGTAAATGCAAAGATATTAAAATATAGAAACATCAACGAAGGTGCCTATATATTAGTTTCATTGATGTGAATATTAATTTATTTTTTCCGAGTTAAAATCAACAGAGCAGTGATTATTGAAGATCCGTAAGGTGTTGAAATTAAATAGGCATATTGGTTTCGTAAATTTTTCTTGCTCATCATTTCCTCTGACATCATACCACGTAAGATATTTCAGTTACGAAATAATAGACAACTTTGGCTCGGAGGGGTCCAGGTGGAGGGCTTTACCGTTAACGAGCTGTTTTCCTTTGCATTTCTCTCATTTTGCGTTGGACTGAAATAGCGTGCTTCTGATCAGCGGACTCTCCCCGTGCTAATCGCGGCCGCTCAGCGCAATCTAGCGGCCGAGCTTAGAAATTGCTTTTCCCCTTCAAAGCTCCTCTTTGAGTCTATCACTCAAAAACTTTTCCCCGTTAAAAGACCGCTTGGCACGCCACGGCCTTTAATGAGCCACTGCATACAACGACCCTGAAAGCGGTTTGTTGTAAAACCATCGGCTGTAATGGAAACGGGTAGCGATTTATCGCTCAGCTGGAATTGGGTCGTTACTACCGTCTTCTGTTTTTTATTAGCGACCAACGCGCTCAAGATCGCATTATATAGAATTTTGATTGCGAGTTCGGCTTTCAGCTTTTCCCGGCTTCGACACAGGATTATCGACTCCGAAATTAATTTTTAAGTTGCCCCGATTTGCTACTTTTTTGCTGCCTTTGAAGGAGTGAATATGTGAAATTTTTCCTTAAGCTATTCCGGACTTGAATGGAATTGTTTCTTGGCTTTTCCAAGCAGTGAGATTTGAATTACGATAGAATGGAAGGTACACTCTTATATATTAATGAAAGTTAAGTAAGTTAACATTGCATCGATTCGATAAAATAATTAATACGATACCCGATGTCTCATTCGATGTGAATTGTGACTATCATTAATCCTTGTGGTAAAAAAGGTACTCATATCATTTTTACTTTGTTGGTGAAAGCAATCTGTGGAGATTCTAAATAGCCCTTTATTTATGAATAAAAGTTAGTGACAAGTTGATGCAACAAAGTGTTTCTCTTAAATCTTTCTAGCCTCATTCGACCTTTTTATCAGCACATTTTGTAGCATCATCGTCATTTAGTCGTTCTTCAAATTTTGCTGCTGGGTACTTGTTGACGCCTCCGTATCGTTACCACGATATTTTAATGAATTAAAATATTACTCATCTTTAATGAATATTTAGGATTTTTATAAGTTACACGCATTGTAGTTGATTCAATCAATATCTCAAAGACGATTGATACCTGATGATGTCGCGAATGATGCATTGTCTTAGAATTCAATGATTTATTTCTGGTGAGGAGGGTTCGCTAAGTTTGAACAATTTTTAGTACTTAGTAGAGGTTTATTTTAGTATGATTACCATGTGAGAAATAATTAATTAATACAATTATAATACACAATACACGAAACAACGTTGCGGCAAAGTTGTACCTCGCGGCGAATCGTCATAGAAGTCGTCATAATCGTCGTCATTGACTCATAGAATAGTTAATTTCACCCGTAAAATGTTATAGAGTAATTGTACATATAATTATCCCCATCTTTGGCAACTATTTTTATTGTGTGTGATCGCGTCACATAAGCTTTAAATTGTATCAAATGCGGGAAGCATTGACATTTAAATTCAAGGTTTCAATGTGATCTTAATTTGATCTGATCCGAGGCCAATAAAAGCTCGTTTCTTTGCTACTTTGGATCAAACTATCGACTTAACTCATCCACTTACTTAGATTACGTCTTACTTACGTGGAAGGTCGATGTTCATGAGCTTAATCTATCGCGAATATATCAACGTATCCTTGAATTCTAGAAGTACTAATGCTCGAATTTTCACCGGTAATCATATCAGCTACGTATCGATCAAACTTTATCATATTATCTCATTAAAAAAATAGAATTCCTGTGTGGTTTTACTCTCCTTCTTTCACCTCAAACATTTTGTCAGTCGCTTTTTAAAGTCTTAGCTGAGGATTCCACGAGATATCATATGGACGTATTTTACAGATATATTTAGTCAGTGTGTTTCCGGAAATTGTTTATTTCCCAATTACTTTTAAATTCTAGCGAGACGTCGACCTTCGTACGCGGGTTATACCCTAGATAATGCGCTTAATTCGTGAAAAAGGAATATTGAAGTTAATCGAAAATCTGTGTATAGATAAGGGAATTCCAAGTGGTTAATTGACATGCAATGATATACTTGTTCTATATTTCCAAGTCCTATATCAGGGAATTAATCATGAAAATATTGATCATTAGATATGAATCTCGTTTATTCTCGAGATTTCTATCAGCCATCATTACAGCTAGGGTTTTTATTGTTTCAAGATATTCGTTGTAGCACAATATATTATCTTTTCATCATAGATAATATCATGTGTGTGACGACCTTGTTCGTTTTAGAAAGAGGTTATTATTTATTCTACATTCCAGAACGTAAATAGTCATAGTGTGAACTGTAGAATATATCTGTTCATCCAAAAGTTAATTGGAAATTGAATAATTATATGTATGGATAAAGAAGACTATCCCAGAAAATAATCCTTTTTCTCTTGTCTGATTGCTGTCGTTTCGTCTAGTATTTTGTGTGCGCGCATTTTTTGTTGGGCTCAAAGAATTTAAGGGTTGAGGTATTTTTATTAAAACGTTTTTGTATTGCTGGTAGAATTAGAATTCATTCATTGATGACTTCTTGGGAGGGCTCTTCGTTTCATTGCAATATCTTGAACCTTCACGCGTTTTCGAAGCTTTAAGTCAAGTCCTTAGCTCGTTCATTGAAAACCTCAGCGGTTGGAATTAACTGAAAATTGTAAATTCTCAGAAAGGCTGAGAAGAGAAAAAATCGAGAAAGATATTTTGCAAAAACGAACGGTTCTTTTCCAAATACTCAATAGGAACAAAGCCGACAATTTAAAAATTCTAGCGAGGAAATATTTGCGTCGTTCACCACTCTTTCGGTAAGATTTACAGCGAAGATGCAGACGGCGACACTGACGCAGTGGAGAGAATTAAAAACTAAGAGGGGGAATGAAAATGATAAATTAAGTCCTCCAAGGAGAGAGGTTATGCGGAAAGAGACTTTCATTTGTTTGTCATCATTCCACTCTTCCCCGCTGTTTGGCACACAGTCGACCCAAATTAAAGCATGGCCATGCCATTCTTTTTTCGTTGCAAAATTCGTTGCTTTTTTGGAGGAAATAGCCGAGAGAACTCGCGAAAGAGAGAGACGTCGGCGTTCGAGGAATGTGCCGAAATGCATTTGTTCGAGAGCAGATGCGAGCGATTTTGAAATTTTTCTCTCGGGGCGCAAGTTGTAACGTTCTGAAGTTTATTCTCTTACTTAGGCTGATGAAATTTCCAAAAGCCTCGTTCAAAGATAAAATTTACATAAAAGAACAGGCTGTGTGGTGGAGTTGTTTGGATGAGATGTGCAATTTTTCGTTATTTGCATGGGAAATAAATATTCGAAAGGATATTGGTCCATCATATGACGTGTAACCAGCATTTATATTAGAAAATAATGTGCGGTGAATGCAAGTTTTAGTTATTTGCTTGAGAAATAAATATTTTTAAGCTGAAGGGTCCATCATAAGACGTATCAGAAGCGTATTAGAAAATAA
Source organism: Sympetrum striolatum (assembly GCA_947579665.1). Lineage (NCBI taxonomy): Eukaryota > Metazoa > Arthropoda > Insecta > Odonata > Libellulidae > Sympetrum > Sympetrum striolatum. Next base: position 86,589,239 of record OX388345.1, read on the forward strand.
TATACCGCTATGTTATAACGTACACATTAATATCATTGCTATTGCTTAGTGTATCCAATTTACCTTTAAGTGATTTTAAATTTTATTTTTCATGATTAATCCAATATATATCTCACTTGGTATTTACGAAACACAAGTTCAAGCGTCAAAAAGGTATGCGTAGTCAGTTGACAGTGATAAACGTGTATTGTATTATGAAATCGTAGAAAGGACTGGGAGACAGGAATAGGAAAACGGATAAGAAGATGACCGTTGGTGAGTGAATCAAGAAAAATATAATATTATCTTTAAAGTACTTGTAAATGTGTGAGAATATAATTACCATGGCCGTGGGAAGATTAAATATTATTTCTGATGGATAATTGTAGTTTTATTACTCATACTGCTGTTGTATATATTGCAATTTTTGTGGTGCATAATTAACTGAAAGATATAAGACATGGGAATTGGACGTATAAATTGCTGATATTCTTACTGAAAAGAATTCTCATGGTTTCATACAATGCCATGATAGCTTTATGTAGCTTCTGCTGTTACTTTTGTACGTTTGTGCTTACTTTTGAATTTCGTGCAATAGATTTTTTTGGCTCATACAATAGAAAGTTTCGACTTTTCCAGGGTGATTCTTTACCCAATATTGCTATCTAACTGTTTTAGCCTGACCTGTGACTACCTTGGAAATTTTATGTAACCTTATCACATAATTTGCTTTCGTGTGGATTATAAACAATACCGGAAAATAATCAAATTTTAATTATAATAAACTAAATGTTTTTCATTGTAATGCCTAATTGATTAATTTTATTCCGTCATATGATAATGGTAACATACATAAAATGTTGTAACTTGCGTGAGAGATCATTAGTTTCTTTGAACTGCGAAGGATCCATTAATATAGCTCAGATTTCGTACAAGATCTTTCTCCCGCCGAGAATTGAATATTTGCATATTTCTTCCGACAAAGATTTGCGTACACAAGCCTTGATGTTCCGATGCGAAGCGGTCCCTATAGGCGAAAGAAACGCAAGGATTTATTCCCAAGGGTTTGTGGAGCGGACTAGATGCTAATCTACAAGTTCTCCAGGACCCTCCTGTAAAGGGAGGCCGAACCGAATTTTAAATGAGTCTGGGTGTGCGATTCTTTCTTCCGGTCTCCGCCTCGCGCGAAATTCCGCCGGCGGTCAGTCACGGAACTTTTCGGAAGAAGTCACGAAATGCACGGTTATCGTGGGTCATGTTTTTGAGCGGCCCACACCCATTCCATACACAACAAGCGAGTGATGAACCACCCGAAAGGTCATCGGAGGCTGACCTTGGCTCCGAACCAAGCGGCCCGCATACACGGTCCCTTAGAAAGCGGACGTTTGTAATGGATAATCAATGGACCCAGACAATGATCAAAGGCTGAATCTGGCCAACAGGACTACTCGTTAATGCCGTTTGATGGCTTGTAAAACTGATGTTAACTATTGCAGTGCATGTTTTTTGCGAGACTGTACCAACCCCGGTGAAAGTGATCGTTAAAATTTTAGTTCCACGGTTGGAAAGATTCGTTTTATCGATAGGTCATCTTCAGGTTCCAGAATATAATCTATTCACTAATTATAAAGAAGGAAATGGACTAAAATGATAATTCAAAGTTAAAACTATTTGTATTCAATAATCTATACAAAGGTCTGTCAACCATGAGGTTCAATATTGCATCGAGTCAAAACTTAAAATAATGTTAATCTCAGGGACTCAAAGAACTACATTATAATTCTATAATTAATATTATGGAACATCAAAATCATCTCTTCTTGATATTTGCTTCGATTCATCGCCGTAATATCGCATGAGTCATGGGAAAGTTTTTTGCCGTTAAATTGCTCTCACGGACGAGAAAGTCAACAAAAGACTCAACAAGTAGCCGAATAAATATTGATTGTAAAATAGTATTATTCGGTTGAATCGATCTAATACATGCGTATCACGATAGAAGTCTATTGTCATATTTTACCTTACTTAAAAAAATTATATTAAATGAACTATTGATGTGCATTGTCTCATTTAAAATTATTTAAAATAACTACAATACCCCTGAAACTTTAACTGATAATCCGGAAAATCAGAAATTTTAAAGCTAAAAAAGTATTAATTTCTTCGTTAACTGTGTACCAACATCATCCTAAGCCATGGATGCACGTGTTTTTTTATAATATTCTCCCCTATAAAATTCGCCGTATCAGTTCTTTTCTTTCACCTCTTTATCAATGGCCCACCCTTTAATTTCAACTATAAAGCCTTTCCCTTATTTTTATCTTTTTCCCAAAATCCCTCAACTACTTCTTGTAGCAACCCGTCCACCCACTGAATTTGTTCCATTCACTTTCACCGTCTCCCTTTTTATTCCATCAATCAATAATCTTGCCTCTTTTCCGATATTTCATACTTTCCCATTTATCTTATATCCGTCCAACTTACTTTATTCTTATCTTCCGACTCCAACGTCCTCAGGCTTCCAAGGGTTCAATGCCGTGCTTTATGAAGTACTCTTCCGAAGCCACTAAAACAAAGCTCTATGGATAAAAGATAAAATATCTATAATTATCATTTTTCATACTTTCGGTGTCGTTTTCAAGGCGAACTAAAAGAAGGAAACATTGAAAACCTTTGTTTATCTTTTCCTACTTGAAGATCATTCTTTCCACATTTTTGTGCCTTAAACCAAAGCTCATAATCCTGATGGTCATTTACGTTTTTCAGTTAATTCGTAGTATGTTTGGAAAATATGATGATATAATACGACCAAGTAATTTCAATTCTAATGAAGAAATATGAAATTTATTCAGTATGTGTGCACATTTGCCTGTGCCCCTTGGTTATGGGTTGACCTCTCGAGGAATCTTAACCTGCTAATTTGGTAGAATATGCATCACTTAGATAAACTTCATCATTTAGTAGAAATTATTAAGGATTGCTAGAAACGCCATTTTGTCATAGAGGATTGGGATTTTTCTTATGTTGAGAAAAATAAAGCCATCGAAGGTATTTCGGTACGATCAAATATTCCATTACATTGTACTAATTCAAAAAATATTACTTCATCTAACAATTATGTTTCCCGATTATTGGAAATATATTTTAGAGACAAGTGCTACAATTATACTGAAGACGAATCCCCCGAGAAAACGTAAGGTGATCCGCCGTTTGGGAACTAGTCCTCTAACGTTGCTATAAAATACATATAGCATGTTCTAGATTAACAATTTTTATATTTAAAGAAGGAATGATTAAGTACGGTCTTCCCAGCGGTGTTCTCTTTTCTCTCTTTGTTCAGCGAAGAACTTCCGTGAAAGTTTTTACCGCAAACTATCCTATAATTAATGGCTTTTAGCTACCATCTTTTTTCACGCAATTTTTTATGGATTATTTTGGAATTTCTCCCTCGCGGAAGGATAATGAACACACCACCTCCCATGGCACCAATTTTATTGACAATAAAAAAAATCCTTTTTTTTCCTTTGAGAAAATTTCAATGGGTGAATGTGTTAATAATCCGCATTCTCGCGAGATCGATTCACTCTCTCCAATCCGCAGAGGCGCCATCTGAAAACAAAAGACGGAACTTTTTTTATTTCGCGTCGCTTTTGTTTGCCCGAAACGGATTATGGTAAACTTTCCGAAACGCAATCTCGGCAGTATATCTGGTGCAGGAGGGAGTTATCAAACATAAACGCGGAGGAAATTGGATCGAAATTCATTTTTCCGGGGTCGTTTTGGGGGTTTGAAGTGAGGAGCAACAAGGAGCAACAAAAGTGCGGGTGTGTAAACAAAAGACGCCAGCGCCCCGCACCGCCGCCATATGGCCGACTGAAAAGTTTCGCTTTCTACGCCAGGATCCCTAACCTATTGCTTGTTTGTGGTGATATAAGTGTGTTCCCTCATAGAGCTGTCTGCGACGTGAAATACTCCGTTATTACTTATTAGAGGAGGAAAATCTTCGTTTAGCAAATGCTCTTCTGTTTTTACTCGCTCTCTCCTTTCATTCACATCTATACAAGACGTTTGTATCCATTTACGATGTCAAATTTACACGGTCTAATACTGAAGATTTTGTTCATCGGTGTTTTAAATTCTCTGGTGTATGCCAGGCATAAACATTGATAGTTTGAGAGTATTATGTAAGAGGTAACTAAAAGAATTGCTTAAATGACTTTGTTTGATAGAAGAATAAATTTTCTGATTGTTCAAGTCTTTATTATCTGTCAGATTACGAGGAAGCTACTCAAAATATTTAGTATTTTTTACCTATTAACGAAATGTTATTAAATTGAGAAATAAAATCTGTCTGAGTTTTGCCTCTTTATAATTCTCGGAATTTTTTCCTAATAAAATTTGAACTGGATTATCTAAAGTTAAGTTTTCTAGCCTTAAATATAAGATTATGAATTTTAAATGCGAATTAAACGTTATTTTTCAAAACTATCTTATAAATTTTACAATTTTTTAAATTTACTGTACGCTAAACGCTTAATGTGATGAAAACAACATCTTCCTCAGTCGCCTTGTAGAGATTTTTTATCTTGGATACTAAAGCCTAATAAGGTTCATTATATTTATAAATTTATCCTACTATAATTTATAAACTTAATTTTATACATGATGTCGTCTTCAAACTGTATCGATAGAATCACATAAGATCTGTTAATGTTGGAAGTGTGTTATCTGATAAAATGTAACTATTTTCTTCACAGAATTCTAGTAAAAATAGTTTTTTTTAAATTTTTTATTGTATCTGCGACTTGTTGTATGTTGTTACTTATCTATTGCAATTTTTAATGATCCTAATGAGTTTTTCTTTATTCTTTTCAGGTGAGTAACTTTGGAGTAATTGGATACAGTATCTTAAGACGTAAACTTCGGAGAAAATTACTGAAATTCCTTTTGCCTCGGTAAAGCATTTTCAAGGTTTAGTGCTTTCTTCAGTGACTCGTAAGTCTTTATCGATATTATTTAGAGCATGAAAATTCTCCTGCCATAGTCTTTAAATAATACTGTAGACGGAGGCATATGAGCTTCATCTGATGTGTATTCAGGTGAAAACGTAGAAGCGTTCTGTGAAAGATCGATTTCTCAATTTAGGTCTCTCAGTGTAGTATTGCTATAATTATACTATACTAAATTACTGTGATATACAATAAACTATAATAAATTCGTTAGTTTTTGTCATTGAAAGTGTTTTGAAACAAACTGGTAGATTTTTATTTATAAGCAAGAAGTATGTATAGGTACTCGAAGTTTCCCCTATTACATTTATATGTTCTATATTAGACTACGATCTTTAAAAATCGGAAGCATTTCATTTGGTTAATGATAACCTTTTTCAAATTAAGTTTTATCAATAGGCATTAATTAAGTTAAATTTTTAGTAAATGGAGATTTAAAACGGAATCATTTCAGTCGTTTTTATCAAAATTTATTGATAATTGAAGAAGTTAGTGCAATTAACAATTGTAACAATTATAAGAATTTTATTTTTTAACTCGTTAGTACTTGCATCCTCTATGAACTATATTTATCTTTTTACATTTAAATACTGATTTTGGCAATTTTATGCGAGGAAGTTTGCAAAGACTCATTCAGTCCAGCGATATTTTAATATACTTTGCTTAGCTTCTCGTTCGGCACTGACCTTATGAGAATCATACGCCTAATGCGATTGGATGCTAAACAAAGGCAGACAACAAGTGGAGCATAACCATCGAAGCATTTGCATTCGTCGATTCATTTCGTCTGGGAGATCGATCTCTTAGGAAGAGAAACGACAGCGATAATGGTTGAGTTATTAGGGTAAGACAGCATTAGCTAATTAAATGCAGCGCTTCTGGGATTAGGACGCCATGCATTCGCCGTCGTCGTGACGGGTCGCTATATGTAATGGACGACATTTAGAGCGACAAGGGACCAATTGTGCGGCGATGTAAATTCCTTGGCCACGGTTGGGGCCTCCCTGCGGTGCAATTCGCTAAATGCGAAGGTTAAGAGGAAAATGCAGACCCAGAGAGGGCGTCCTCAAGGCCTTTTCGCGGCTCATTGGCGCGGAGTGATTCGCTTGCTTCTGCTGAGTGAGAAAACAGACTATCGGAACACATTGGACGCAAATGTTGGCGTTTAAGGAGTGCGCTTCCAATCGACTCCCCCACGCTTCGTTAAGTGCTTCTTGAGAAATAACCCTGATGATTGGGAAGTATGTGGGGCGTACTTGAGGAATTACTCAGTGTTATTACTGAGGTATGTCTTCGTATGTGGTCTTGAAAAAGGCATTATGATGAGGAGATAATGTGAGAATTTCGAAATGGTGTAAAATATGGTATTCGAGGTAGGATTAATGTAACCTGACGTTTATTCAAACCAGATTTTATTTGTACCAGAAATAAACTGAATTAAAAATTAGGCTTCGGGAATAGTTATTCACGCTGTAGTGTTTACAGAAATTAAAACTTTAATTTTATTATTAAGAATATGATCTTGTGAGAATTTCTTTCTTTAATATGTCTTCATTAAGAGTTTGTATTATTTCTTACCATTTTCTCACACATCCTTTCATGAACGCGTTTATTTCTCTCTATCAGATTTTTTATATCATACTTTCTAATCCTTGAACCGTCTCGTTCCTTCGAATTCCAGATTATTTAGTCCTTTTCATTTTTTCATCGCTGAAATTTTCTGAATATATCTTTATAGGTTCTTTCAACTCTTTAATTTACTTTAGACTCTATTTACACCACTCAGCTCCATTCACAACTAATTCTCTGATTCTTTGTTAATTTATTTTTTCCCTCTAGTTTATCTCAAGTAGACCTCTTAGGAATCTCATTTTTTCAGCCTGTTTTCTTGAATGTCACTCCAAGAAAGTTTGAATCCTGTGTTTGAATACCATCGATATTTTTCACTTTTGTAGTTCATTGCGTTTAGAGGTGCCTTCTCGGATAAATTTTATCCCCTCTCCCCTATTTGTATTAATTTTTAATATCTGAATCGAATAATGTATGCCAGAATAGAAAATAATGCCTCATTTCCACTATCTTCTCTCGCCATATATTACTATGTATGGAATATCTCAAAAGTGTAATTATTTTAGATATTTAATGCATTTTCGATGTTTACTAAGTTATATTGTCGGGAGTTCCGAATTTTCGCAGAGTTATCACGTCAATCTGCCCTTAAGGGGTTTATATTGCATTGACGTATCTTTATCGTTACAGAGAGAAAGGAAAATAATGCTTTCTGTTTTTAAATTAATTATATATCAAATTTAATTCTCGATGCATAAAACGATTTCTCATAAGCCAGAATTATACAGAAGTCGGCATTTGCTTCATTTACTAACCCTTAAAGCTTACCACGGAATGATGAAAAATGTTCTTAGTTGATATTCTTATTTATAAATTTAAAGGGGCCTAATTCTTTTTCAGTTTCAATAATTCAATTGTTAATCTTTATATATTTCATAGACAATTTACTCCATGCTTTGTAATTCCGACGCCCATTAATAACGTTTAACGATCCAAGACGAATACCTTTCAGTTTCCACAATTTATCATTAAGTAAGGGATCAGTTCTAATCCAAATCAATCTCGGACATTATTAATAATTATATTTCTAAAGTAGATTATGAAGATCGTCTGGTATAGAAATTCCAACAGTATCATTCAGATAACTTGATCAAATTTATTTCTAGAATTAACAAGGATATTGTATAAACTCCATTCGAACTATACATCTTTAGGAAAATAGAGGAATAGAGTTTTCTTTAATCCTACATTTCCCTGCCATGGATTTCCACTCAGTAAAGCCTTCTGCAATCGATTTCATAGCAGTGTTGACTTTCATGAAAATGGATGCATTATTATTTAAGGATAAAGTGCATGGCCCCAAATCACTGCATTCGCCAAATAGACCGAGCCTGCATTTTGGTTGTCCGTCTGCATCGTTGCACGTGTTATTTAAAACGCCATAAAGGGGATAAAGGCTTATGAAATCTTAACTAGGCTTTATCAGGAAATGCATGAAGTGCATGGGATATGAGGACTTTTAATGGACTTGGCGTAATGCTGCAATAGAGGAGACTCGGATGCGATTCAATTTTTGCTCCAAATACGCCGGCGTGCGATCCTTTAATGGCACAATCAGAGCAATGAACTTCATTACTCAACCTTTTCTATTCTTCCATTCAATACGCCATTGTGAATTCGGAATATCGCGATCTACAAAACTAGAGGTAAAGTAATATGTATAAGATGCTGTATAATATGTTTTCGTTAAAGTGAAGGATCGCCTTTTTATGAGATGGATTCTTCCCTATATAACAAGTCCATACTTAAATTATTATGAGGTTGAATAACTGATAGCATTCCCATGGTTTATGCTAGTTTATTGGAGGTGTGATTGATAGATAAGATGTGGCATTCTATTTCGGAGACTTTATTTTACTTTTAAGTCTCTGCTGTGGAGAATAGAAATTGAAGATTAATGTTAGAGAAAGGATCCATTTGGGAAGTTTTGTGTCAGTTACAGAGGTACAGACAAGGAAATGAGGTTAAAACACCCCCTTCTATGCGAAAAGTAACAGACATTTAAATTTTCTTGTAATAAAGTAAAATGTATCCCTAGAATATCGTTATAAATAATTTGATACTGTAAAAATCCACATTGGAAAATAAGTGTGAAGCCAGTTACTCGCTAACAGTATGAAGCGATACTTGTCATACGGATAAATACACGATGATACGGGCGACTACACATTCAGCTGAAATTCGCCGTAGTTTCACCTTCATTTTAACCATTTTTTAACTGTTTGAATGTGGTGACTTTTTCGAAGGTACTCCTACATCCTCGTTTGTTACTTAGGTTTTTTATCATCTTCATTTGACTGAAAAATTATGCGAAATGCTTCGCAACGTTTTAGTGGAAATACAGAATTATCAACAGATTATTCGCGTAGAATTATTTTTTAAGTTCTATTACATCTATTAAGTTGTTATTGCATTTATTACACATTTTTACTCCTATCATATCCGTATTAGTCTTGTTCATAGCTATGATGACGTGAAAGCCTCTGAGATGTGAGTTACGTTAATTAACGGCAAAGACTAAGGTCTGTCCGTGAAGAATCATTTCTCGTAGAGTCATTGTGCTTAACTTAGGTGGACTAATTCCTTTAATATTCCATTATGGATCAGTGAGAGGAACGAGGGCAAACTACCTCACTCCTCATCTTTCCTGGTAAACCTCATTACCTTCTCTTAACCAAGGTAGAGAGGATGAGATTAAAACCAGCTTTCATATGAGTGCTTCATAAACAGACATAGGTAGCATATTTTCCTGTTTAAGGAGGTAGGAAATTTTACGTTTTCTTTGTCAGTCAGAATCGACAAAATTGACAAATTCTGCCTTTTCCCCCGGTCAGCCTCACCTTATGCTAGATAGTGCGTGTTGAATGCACAGCTTGATCATGCTCTTTCTTATTTCTATTCTGAAATGAAAATAAATGAGTCTGGTACAAGAAGATGATCTCGGACAGCTTTTGAATTGGCCGCGACGCCTTTGGCAGCTGATCCGATTTATCGATTATTTCGAATCGAAGAATGAATTCTTTCATTTCGTCTCCCAATTTCTCTTCTCTGCCGCCATCGAGGCCATTTCCAGTCGTCTTTTGATCATCTCCCAAATTGACGATTGCCTAACATTCGAGACTTCGTCACACTGCGGAAAAGTTTTCGGCAGACGTCTCTCAGACTTCGGATTCATATTTCGGTGAGAGCAAATATTGTCGCGGCTTTCAAGAGACGGTCGACTCTTTCTAATAAAGAAATGGCTGAAACTCAACTTTTCCCGCGCTCTTGCACAAATATTCCCCTTCAAGTTGCAGTATCTCGTCATAATCCTCTTTACATTATTGGCATAAGTCTGGAGATGATTTATTCAGTGCTCCTGGGAAATTTGACGCTGATGTTTTTGCGTACTCATGCATAGGTTGAAATTCTTACGCTTTGGCCATTTTTATGCGCTAGTTTTTATGGGAGGTTCTTAAGTGATTGAATGTTTTTGTAATTCGTCTTTGATCTTCTTTTTAATCTATTTACTGAGAAATGAATATTCTCGAATTTAATGTTTAATTATATTAATATAAGAAACTAATTAAAAAGCTTCTTGTTAATGTTACGATTATTTTGCATTTCATCGGATACTTAAACCGCCTCTCGAAGAAATTCTGCGGTAGGGACAATTTCTAATCAACAAGCTATTTCATATGAGTCCTTGATTAAAATAAATTAAACCGATGCATTCTTTTGACTATAATCAAAGTGACTCGTTGTTCCGTGAAATTCTGATTTTTTTATATTGATTCGTTATCTTTCTCCTTCCCGCAATATTTATGTCCATATAGTTTGTAAGAAATTGGTATTGTGTAACTATAATAAGAAGACAACAACGTTTAATCTACTGCTTTTTTTACGAAATATATCACCTGTAGATATTCCTTTGTAGAACCTATCAGACCAATTATGAAAATTCCAATTTCTATATTGGTTAATTAGTTATTTTCGAAAATTCATATATCAAGGTATTCGCTGTTAAAATTCATTAATATCTAAAAGCATAAGGTATGGGGCTAAATTTTATTTTACGATTTTCTCCCTTAGGCTTTTGATTTAAAGTAAGCCTTTTATAGTAAGATCGAAGGGAAAAACTTTTTCGAGTCTCTCATAAAAATACTTGTTACGCGTATTACCTTTTATTTAGTTATCAACTTCTTTCGAAACTAGCATGAGTTGGAACGTAAATCACTGAAAACAATAAAAACGCTCGCTGATGAAATACTCATGTTATGGTCTCAGTGTTCTTCTCCTATGTTATGACGGCTTTGAAGAACGCGATATTCTATTTTTAGAAGTTATAAAAAAGTTTATCTACAAGTTCATTTCTAACTTTTCCACGGGAACTTTCCACCCATAAATTCTTAGACGTTCTAAAACTTCGCACAAACACTGAAAAGTTGCCTTTTATCACGTTGGGGTGATAAACGTAATGGTTTTACATCGTTGATAAGTCGGTAGTAACAGCAACTTGGTAAAAAAAACTCGAGTTTAACTCTCGTTGTTTCACTGGGAGAAGGTTAATTTTGTGAATTTAGCGCTTCTTTTCTTGATTGGATAATGTTGCGGTAAAGTTAGCTTTATTGGATCACTAGAAAAAGCGATGCAAATGAAATAACTCGTCTTTCTAAAAAATTGCAGGAACGATGGAGAATTTACAGTGCCTGTTTGAACGGATCAGCCTAAAATGAAATGAGTTCGGACAAAATTACTCTAACAATAAAGAAAAATAAATGCATGTTTGTAATAAAATCTCAAGATTATGGAGTAAATTCTATGATTAATACTACGCCAATTGAAAGAGTATCAAATAATTAATATCTATGGGTATGGATTACTAATTCATGTTATCAGATAAAGGAAATTAAGCCTAATTCAGATTATTCAGATAACTTTTAGTACCTTGGAGAGAATATTTTGCAATCGTGATTCAACTATATAGTTAAAGCACACTCTATACTCTGTTAAGTTTTTTACACCCTCTTATTAGGCTCTGAAGACTGCATACTAAAACAGTATTATATTAAGACAACTTAAGCCCTTGAAATTCGAAGTTATTGGAGGATACAAAAAGAAACATCATGGGTGGAAAGAGTGAAGTATGCCGAAATGCTACGAGCACTAAATGAAGAACGATCAAAATTTGAAAGCCAGTATTTTCGTCTCACCATGGGAGGTGTATAATACAAATTACTAAGAAATGTACTTTACAAAAAACATTAGGGAAGCAAGGTAGAGGAAGAAAAAAATCCTAGATGGGCAATTAACCAAAGTGGTATATCTGCAGCTGTACTGAAATTAGAAGTTTAGAAGAGGGCAAAATAGAAATGAATCAGCCAAGATGATTGCCAATCTCCAATAGGAGTGGCATCACAAGAAGAAGATAAAAATTGGAAGGAGTTTTAAAGCCAAAATCAGCGATGCAACAATTTACATGGATCCGTGTGTCACCACCTTTTTCTAACTTCGCCAAAACTATAACGTACGTATTTCCAATTCCGTCACATGACTGCAAATAATTCCAATTACCTGCATAGCTATCGGAAAATTACGCATCACGTACTCAGTGAACAACGGACGCTGAACAATACGCTAACCAATCTCATGTGAAACGAAAAATTCTTCAATTACGGCAACTAAAATGATTTCATGTAATCCACCTAAAACCATTGTTCGCGTTTTTGACATTATAGATCTACTTTCAGTTACGCTAATACATTTTGGCGTCAATCAAATGATGATTGGAATAATAACGCACTTATCATCTACTTGAAATCCAAATATCGTTACACACGGAAGAGTTAATTTGTAAATCCGCAATTGTGATCTTGCTAACTTAAATGGAATTTTCGTCAGAGTATGAATTCCAGTGTCATGGAGTACATTCCATTGTTCGCATAGCTTTTGTTTTACCCGAAAATGAATACCTGCCACTTGTATTTAACCGTATGTCATTCCGTTTGGCAATCAAATTCGTAATGAATGCCGCAAGGTTTTAAAAATAACCATGCGAAATTTCATTACCTCCGAAGCGCTTTCTTTCTTTATCGGTGTAATATCCGGTCCCACTAGGATCCTATATGTTTTCAGGAATTTAACTCAGAGTCCCATGTCCCAGAGTATCCATTTCTGCACCGTATTATTTTTAATACTATCTCAATTTATTCAAAACTTAATGGCGACTCATTTTATGCTTTGGACTTTTTAATTTTTGATTTGATAAATGTCCGATACCTATCACTGGATTACCAAGTGCCGTTCAATATAGCTGTTGTTTAGAAATTCCCTTACCGTATTTATCGCTATCCATTACCCTGCTGGTTTGAGTAATTTGAATTTCTGAACAGGATTCCGATGTCATATAATCTGGAAAATGCTAATTAATGTACGAATGTAGTTCAAATTAGAATTTTTAAAGATTGCGACAGCGGTGGCTGGTTAATTTGATGATGATTCCCTAAGCATGCATGAGTTCGTCATGACAGTCGTTCCTCGTGGTATTTCGGTTCGTTACTGGCGAATTTCTGTGAGGTTGTAATCACAAATCGAATATTTTCGTAACTAGAGCATAGAAAACCTGTGTAAGATCTGAATGCGCATATTATTACATGTAATGCATGTATTTGAAAAAATCGTGATATAGTGAAGCTGCAAAAGTCGGAGCGCCAATTGGTGAGGGACTAGTGTACAATGAACTAAAATTAATTCTCTGCCGAGTCCGTCCCTTTCCATATATGAATAAAAATATTCTTTACTATAGATGCACAAATCGCTCCATTGTTAATACGTCACCATTGTTTTAGATATGCTGGGAATGGCTCGACTAATCTAATTCTAACGGGTTTATAAATACTCCTTCCCATTAATCCCTTTACCCATCTAATGATATTTTCTCTATCACTCTACCATTCTTATCATCAATCGTTTAGTGACAGCATGTTTGTTTTCGATCCGACGGAAACATTTCCCAATATTAGCGGAACACTTAACTTGGTTTGGCTAGAGTTTAAGGGAAAGATAAAGGATTCATTAGGGATGCTATACGATCCTAAGAATATATCCAAAAAGCAGGTTTGTGTCTCAAACAAATCACCATCACTATAAACTATACAGGAGAGGGGATGAAACATAATAAACAAAGTGAGGAGTGCAGTTGTTTGCGCCCGTTTTAATCATAGGGCATCTTTTGGTGGAAAAAGTGCTAGTAAACGGACGACAACGATCCTGTGAATAACCCTTTTCGTATAATTTCCTGAATGAAATTGTTTACTGATACTTTAGACGAGCGAACACAAGAAATTCAAGATATTCATTTAATGTTGAACAATCTGCTCTCAATAGACAAGTTTGTGATCATAGAAAGGTGCTGCTTAAGAAAAAGGGAAGTTCCGAAAAACGGATTTAAATTAGGTAAAAAGTAAATCAGAAAGTATAATAGGTATATGAAAAGGAGTCTTTGATAAAGTGACGAAATTAATACCATGCTTGAGTCACACCTCGGTAGATGAAGACCGGGTCTCACGGCAGCTTAATACAAAAAAATCCTTAATACAAAAAATCGACGTATCTATTCATCTTTTAGTAGCTGGTAGTTCGTGATCTAAATCCGTCACAGATGCGATAATGCATGACAAGTGTGTCTTTGGCACGTCTCTTTTTTCATGAAGGGAAACTCGTCCTAGCGAAAGGGTCGCATCCACACAGCCATAACTACGCACCCGTTCCCCGCTTCCCTTCCAACATACGGCACCCACACGGCATCCCCTTCACGCACCACAAGTTTTTGATTCCGAATCGAAATGCCTTTTCCACCCTCCCCAAATCGCCCCGAAATCCTATGGGCATTTTCAGTCCCGAAAACCGAAACACGTTCCGTGATGCGTCCGTGCGCAGTTCGCTAGTCAAACGGACGCCCTATCCCTTTGGGGGGAAACAGTAAAGATGGGTTTTATAGCGAGAGAAGCGATGCTTTTAACATTTTATCGCCAAGGTCTAAGACAATCTGGCCAGCGTTCGGGAGGCGTTAAAATCGAGACGGGGTCTCGGCGCATAAAATGGGGTAGTGAATTGGTGGCCAGTCTAAACTATCTTTATTGCCGGTGCGTGGCCATGTTCGTCACTTTTTAGTTGAGCCGACGCGTGCGCCATCTCTCGCGGCGTAGTTGCGTATATCGTTCGTCAGCTGTTAATGGAAGAGTTGGCGGTTTATTGGCACGAATGCAGCGTTCGATTTGCGGGGCAGATGTTTGCTGGTTGCTCATTAGCGGGTAACGGATGTTTGTGATCTCCGACCGATTTCATTCTTTATTGGCTCTTAGGCAAGCTTTAGATGGACTGGTTTCATTGTTACGAATACGCATTTTAAGGTTTAGTACTGTTGATTCATTAACTCCCGTTCTTTTATTTGAAGACGTATTTTTTTATTGTAGCATTTTTGTGATTGCCATATTTGTTTTGTTTATCGGAAGGCATCCATAGGAAAAACCGAGTAAATTATCAAATATGTTTTTATTTAAAAAATGGTAGTATTATATTATAATTTTAAATTGACAGGTGATAAGCGCGTAATTTATTTTTTATTGGAGAATTATTGCTACTAACTGCCCTATGAACTTACTCTTCATGTACGTTTATATTATTTTGTACAGGAAAACCACTGTAACTAGACATATACATTACTTGCTCTAGTTACGTAGTTGAGTTAATCATTCAGTTTTATTATTTTGGGGGATATTTTAGAAAATCATAATTCGAAGAGGTAAATTCCTTCCTTGAGGAGACTTAAAACGCAATGCGGCTGCGAATAAGATGTTCTTCTTGATATTTTCGTTTTGTAAAATGTGAAGAAATTTCATGCGGTTTTTTTCAATTATTTCCCTATATCTATATTTTTTGGAATAATGCAATCACATTCATAGTGAATGATAGAACATGAGCATTAGAAAAATTAAGCAGCGAACGTCGATGGTAAAGCTGTAAAGCATTATCGCAATTTTATCATTTTGATTGATTTTTAAACCGAACTGGAATGCTTAGGATAATATGGCTATAACGGAATAGATGTCATGAAAAAAATTGATGGTGAAGGGCACTGGCATCTATATAAATAAGATATCTGAAATTTTTTACGTGAGGACCTGTTTTTGTGCGAGCAAGGAAGATTGAATTTGAGGAAAAAATATGTAATGCATTACAGTATTAACAAAAGAAGGAAGTCTGGCGATTGAAGGCCAAAAATCGGCTAATATTGGATTTCATAAATAGGATAGAGAATTGATGGAAGAGAAAGGCAGGAGAAAATGTACCGGAGGTTTCTGAAAGGATGGATTGCCTGAGGGAGCAACGGAATTAGGGTAAATGACAAAGGAGTAGAAAAAGATAAGAAATTCATGTTGAAATTAAGAGAATTGCCACTTTATTGACGGTGAGATATATGGATGATTTAGAAAAAAATTTCATCTGAGATCATTAAGAGTGGCTACTAGTTATTTTAAATTTCATTAAAAGCTAAATCAAGTAACACCAATCGAATGAATACGTTGTAATAGAAATTATATGAAACTTAACAATATATGGAGAATTTATTCCATCTTTAAATAGATTCATCGTGAAGGACTCCAGATTCAACGACGGCGTTAATTTAACGTGATATCTTAATACCTTTTATGTTGTAGATGTAACATAGTTGTAGGTATTGTATCCTATCGAGGAGGTTCCATTTCTGAAGTATTAATCTCGTAGAAGGCGTTTGTGTAATATGTTGAGTGCTTAGACTCAACTTTTACTTCTGGCGACTTAGTATATCTTCAATTTTCAAATACTTTATGAAAAACAATACGAAATTTACCGTAAATATTTTTTTTCACATGGTATTTAAGATTAAAAGTATGGATAGAACGAATAGCAAAAGGCCATCGTTCGCTATTGCTCTTCCTTCATATTTAAGACGTTAGTTACAAGGAACGCTCGAAGGTCCCTTTTTTAGTTTCATTTTCTCGATCCTTTTTACTCCCTTTCCATTCACTCTTTCCTTCAGAGTATTTCCCTTCTCCCGTCCTTTCCAAGGATCAGACGATGAAAGCCCTCCGGGAGCATATCGGAGCCGAGATCGCATTTTATCTCAATTGAAACGTCTTCTGGAATGCAAACAGTTTTACGGATTTTCAAATAACGGATCGCAGTGAACAACTTTCCCTCTCCATTGCTCCCTCTCACGTACGTTTTCGCCCGACTCACGATTTTTCGGCTATTTTTCGTGGTTACTTGAGAATTAAGTAGCGTGCGAGCTCACTCTTCTGTCAATACTTTACCCTAGCGATTTCTCATATTCCTCTGCTTCTTTCCCTCTCGATTTTCCTTCACCCTTTCAATTTATCATCTCCTCTTCCCTTTTCATTCGTTCCGTTCCTTTTGATTAACGCAATACATTTCATACTGGTTTCATGAAAACATTTTCTTGTTCATTGCGCCTTATTTTACTCTTTTGCGTTTGAAACGGTGGAAAATTATTGATAAGTCCTATCAACAAAAGTCATTTTAGCGTTCTTGATTATTACCTTCATTCTATTTTTTCATGGAATATATTCCCTGCAAAGAGAGTTTTTGATAACAATGTTTTTGATAGTAATTAAACTATAAACTATTAACTACTAAACTAGTAATTAACTAGTTATTAAACTAACTCTAAACGATGTTTACAAAGTGATTCAATTATTTACTCAATCATAAAGGTAGCCTTAATAATATTTCACGATATCCAATATAATAAATTAACAGAAATGAAATTTCACAATCATTTTTTCGAAAAAATTGAAATAATAAAAATAAAGTGTTAATGTTGCATATATTTTTATTTCTTTAATTTAAATTTACGTTTGTGTACTACAATACCATGCATTCCCTTTTAATTTTACTTTCCTAGAAATATTCTTCTGAAACCACATACTGCCATCTTAAATCTTTCGTTGAAATCAGCTTTTATTTAATAAAATTAAGCTTACACATAATCCACAATATAATGGCTTTATTTTCTTTTTCGACAGGGAATATGTTTTAGACAAATAATGAGAAAAGATCTAATTTAAAGTTGGCCCTTTGGATTTAGTAGTAGAATACTTCACAATATTACTTCGACGGCTACTTTCATTTTACTTATGTGGACCCCATCATGAGTGATCACTTTCAAACGCGCCACCTACTTGGCTATCCGGGGCTACCTTTGACATTTTATCATCGTTGTCAATTATATATATATTTCTCTATTAATTTATACACTGTAATTCCTAACTATAGGTTAGTATTTTGTGACCAGAGTTATAATAAACACTATCTGTGCACACAATGAACGATTCACTAATCAGGAATCGAGCCCGGGACCTCAGTGTTGCCAGGCTAGAACATTGACCCCTATAGCATGAGAATTAATAGCTGCTGAGTCAGGACGAGTTACTAATTACATGATAAATACAAAGGAAAAGAATCAGCCTCGGTTGACTGACCTTATCCAATGCCTATTAATCGAAATTCTTCCCTGTCTCCAACGGGTAATACGAAATAAAACTTTCTCAAAATTTTTAAGTAATTTAATGAAAGTTTGCGCTTTGATAAAATTCTTCGCTGATCCCGGAAATATAGCGGATTTCACGGTTTGAATTAAATATTGCATCTGCCGTAATTTCAATTTGGCTCCGAGTTATAAAAATTCTCCTTTGAATTTATTAATTATTAATAATTGGAGAAATTAATTGAAAAATCGGGCATAATTCATTCGAAATGCGCGACGGAAATTGCGGGAGTCTCAGTGTTTTTCTTTCTTTTTGGAGGCGGAAATCCATAATGAATTATTAGGCGCTCCCGCCGTTTTAACTCTTGTTTCTCTACTCCGCCCAATTCCATATTTATTTTATTTCCAAGCTTTTCATCCATTGAAATATTAAACGGAAAACGTCGTTCTCTAAACGGAAAAATTAATGCTCTGGTCGGCTATTATGAGTAATTTACAATTCTGATGTAGCAAAATTTACATTATCTCGAAAGTAATGCTGGCCAATCACAGAGAGAATGCGTAAATATTAGTTGATTATCGTGTTTTAGCCACTCGTGTACTAATTTCCTTTCAAAAATGTGGATCGGATCCTGGAATACAGGTCTGAATTACCAGTTGACACTCAGTTTCAGATTCATCCAAAAGTAGATGAAGTATATCAAAGGTTGGCTCTCTTCCTTCTCCTACCACGTTTTCTCCTTCCCCTCTTTGATAACATGTCTCCTTCTCCCTTCACTTTCTTCCCCACTTCAACCTCAGGCATATATACTCAGGCATTGCTCTTACTTTACCCGAAGAGGACTATCTATTGCTCGAAACAGGTATAGTTTTAAATATATTCTGTTGAATTTATATGAGTTTTAAGTGTTTTATTTTATTTGCTTCGAATATAGAATGCTACATTGTGACGGCTATTGCCATTCAAAGTAAGTGATAGTCGCTTTTTTTGGTGGAATTCCATTGCTCAGGTAAATTGAATAACGGACGTCAGATTTGTTTCGTAGAAATTGATTTGTAAATTATGTCTTTATCTCCTTGACCGTACCTTCAAGCAGTACTTTCAACCGGTATGCTGCGGCTTTATGGTGTGCCATGTCTAGCCCTAAATTTGCTTCGATTGAAGATAAATACTAAGTTTTCTCCAGAAGCAATATTTATTTAAATTTAAATGTATTCATTATTAACTCTTTGCCTAAAAATAAAAAAATATAGTAATTGTTAATTATTTGTTATCTATACATCAGACTTCAGGGCCTTACTTTCTAAGCACTGAGCTACCATGTCGAATCAAATTTATTGGATGAATCTATTTTAAGAGAATGAAAATGAGTTGCGTGAAATCAGATACGCATATTCCAGTAGGAAACGCTAAAATTACCTCCTGTCCAGGAGGGCATTAAAACGAGCATTTCTGAAGGGCAATATAGACCTCTTCAATATCACATCTGAACTTCTCACAATCACGTCGCGCGAAGTTATTTCGAGGCGTCAAGAACTCGGGAGCAGCGATACGAAGTCGAGGAACTCCGCCATTACCTCGTTATCGCGTTTTTGAGTGACATTCGCTGGATTCGAGCAATTTCCTTTCCGTACACCTTTCCACCGAAGGTAGAAAGGGAGCGTCGTAAAAAATTCAGAAAAAATAAGTTGTTTTCCCTCCGAAGATAAGGGGTAGCGAGGGAAAAAACAGGTTGGTTCGACGTTACAGATGAATAAATAAGAGGAAACAATAGGTGCAGTAACGCGTGAGGATTCGACCGAACACAGAGAGGGGAAACAAAAGAAGGGAGGCAGGCGCGGATCCAATTGTGATGCGAAGGACCCCCGGAAGCCTGAAAAATTAATCTCCGACACATTTTCCACAAACCCCCGCGCAAACAGGGCTGCTGCTCTCTTCTTTCGACTCAATTTTCTCTCTCCTTTTTCTGCTTCTTACCTTCTTCATTCCTATTGTAGTCTCATTCCGTAATCTGAGGCCCATTCAACATGTGATTTTGGTCTTACTCTGCGGGGGTGGTGCAGGAAAAGGGTTGCGACGGTGAAAAAAGTAGACCGGGGCAAAGGTCTTGGTGGACGACTTCCTCTTTTCGCTACCTCTAGTAACTGTTTTAAAACTTTCTTAACTGAAATTTTGCTTAATTTACTGTTGCTTAAACGTATTAGAAATATATTTTGTGAGCTTGAATTAATTTAAACTGATCCAGACTAAAATTTGCATTTTAAGGCTATGGATAGCTTCTGTTCGTAGTATTCAATCATAAGGAATAGTTGAAATATTATTTTATACTCTTTTTAATAACAGTAATAATGAAAAAATTTAAGGAATGGAATTATTTACTTGTAATATATACTGCGATCGATGAAGCCACTGAAGTATTAAAATGTACACATTTCTTATATCTCATTGTGGAAATGATTCGAGACTACACCATATGAAATAAGTTTTATTTTCACTTAGCGATAAATGAAATGTATATACATCCACAAATTAAGACTAAAATGTTGTTTAGTTACGCTAAGTCATCCTCTGGTTCTAAAGTGTACCAGTATTTATTGTTTCATTTTTTTCTTGTTAAAAATAATCTTCAAATTAAGGTAAAATTACACTATGCCTGAACAGAACAGATTAACTTAGAGTAAAATACCATTTTTCGGAAATAAAATCTGTGATAGTTTAGATGTTAGAAACTTATCAAAGTGTCTTTCAGTGTCACCGGTGATATTAGCCAAGATCCTTCTTTAAATTAGTATTTGAAGGAACTACACCAGTAAAATCGATCATTCGTTGTTTGTGATTTTTGTCAGCTTTTAGAGTACTGTTTATTGAATAAGCTTTATATCCAGGCTTCTTAATCTGACACAGAGGAAACAGCAACTTCTAAATCTCATTTTATGATCTGCCATATCCTTTGCATTCCGTTGGTATATCTCTAAAAAGAGACATATCACATTTGATCCACCCCCTTCTTGCCATCACCGTTCAAGGATAATATATTCAACGTCTAGACAAAGCCATTTTCAGACGCATGGGAGTGTGAAAAAAGAAACAGAGGAAATATTTAAAAAGGCGGCAGAGATTTACGGACGCCTAGGCTGTCTTCTAAGTTATGTGTAAGTCAACTCGACATAGCTCTCTCACGAACGTCAAGGAAAGAAGCGACCTTTTCCTTTTTCCTGGGAAGTCTTTGATAGAAAATATAAATGAGATTGTGCTTACCTAGAGTTGAAGCGAATAAAGTCCTAACATCAAGTATTAAGAATGACGTTTCCGGAAAAAAGTTGTACTGGAGGGGTAATAATCTTTATTCTATGATTCTATTATGGAAGATACATAACGTCTTCCCGCTATTGAAATCTAACTTTATCAAATCTGGCTGTAATCGGAAAAGTCGGATGTCTGTGATCCTCCATGCAAACATGGGACCCTTGAATGCATAAATACGTCTTTTCGGAATATTGGAGCAAAAAGTCCTATCTACCACGTAAGTTTTGTAAAAATATATGTATTACATTAAGATTCGTAAAAATTAGTACATTCATCGATAAGGTAAGTTTACGTGCAGTTAAAGACAACATTATGCCAAATAAGGAAATGAAAAATTTTGTGAATCGGAAAAAACTGATACTAAGTGATAGGTAGAAAATTTTCATGGCCTTCATCCGGTCATTAGGGTACTTTTTTATTTCCATATCGGGAATTATATAATTTTTATTGCACATTTAAGTTCGTAGGAACTTAAATATCATGCTCCATGCCCTTTTTTTTACTATTGTATCCGTTGCTTAAGTATTTTTATGCTGCGTAGAATCCTCACGAGAGGGTTCGATCTTGGAGTTAAAGCGCGTACATCGTATAGTGGCTTAAAGGAGACTGCAGTTAGATACGGTTATAGCGCAGCGTACCATGAAAATCCTTAGCTGGAAATCTTCTTAAGTATGAAGAAGCAAGAATAAGTGTAACGTATTTGAGAAATTATCAAGTAGTGTAATATATGATATAATGCGCATCTCCACAATTCCCATACTCAGCGAACGCGAGTTAACAGAATAATCGTCAGAGATTTAGTGAGATTATAATGGATAGCTATTATTGGTCTCTCATCTCTTTAACACACTCACTCATCAGGTAGCTAATTGAGGAGCTCTCTATTTCCTCATCCCCTGCCGTACGCCATAATGTGCTTTCCGGGTTCTAAATTTTAATGTGTGTACCTAATTTGTGTGAGACTATCTATTCAATAATTACTATCGTATAGCAATGTAGCTGAAAAAAACACCGTTAACTTTGATGTGAATGAAAATTCTGTCGAAAATCCTGGTTTAACTTTAATAAACTACTTGTTCCGTTTCTGTACGCTATCAAGTACCCATATGCAAAATAAAGTTTAGTTGATTCAAATTATTTTGGGATTTAATTTTAAATTGTATTTGTAATATAATGAAAAAAATCACCTACTCGTCCCTAAGATAGTCTCTCTCTCGGTTATCAATCATCTCATAGATTATCAATTATCTGTCAGTCATATTACAAACAATATGATTAGGTCACAGAATTTAGCGTGCACACATTTTATTCCCTGGAGTGTGATAAGGGAACGTTAACGAAATCATGACCGTCATTTCTCTTATGTATAACTATACAATGGAAGTATTATATATGATTATAAGTGATTCATAGATCTCAGTATTTTATTGGATATCCAAAATTCAAGGCTCTCCGAAAATGCCTTCTTCGACAGCAAGGAGTGTGCCTTCGGGAGCGTGGTGTTTTCGAGTTAAAGTTTACAAGCGCTGGCTATGCGTTTCCTGGCGTGAAGGAGGGGTAATAGAAGTGGTGCCAGGGGGTGACGGTAGCCGTTTCGGTGCTCGGGGGCCTTTTTCCGGGCGAAGGGTTATTTAGTCTGCGAAGGATGCGACTTTTAGATTGGGGGCAGCGAAGCGGTAATTGCTATTAAGGTTTAACGCTCTGAGTTCGATTTTGAGGGGAGCTCGATATGGGTTTTACTGACGAAAGATTTCTCTCGGCGGGTTGCAGGTGGGGCCGTAAATTAAACAAACAAAGCTCCGCGGGGACCTTTGTCATTTTGTCGACGATGAGTTTCTTGAGAGGGCACGACGCTCGATTCTTTCGCGTGTCATCGCTCCCGAGTCTGATGAATGCATATCGATTTATGAGGCGAACTGTACTCCGCCCTTCTACTTGGGGCTTAATTTCCCCCGAATTGGAAGATAAATGACTGATTCGACCCCTGAGAGCAAGGATTGAAGGGTTTTGTTTGAGGAGATCGTCGCTCTAACTCGGGGTGATTCACGGGGGTTAAAGTTTCATTTTAAGGGAGCAGGGTTCGATTAGTATTAAAGCTGAAAATATAAATGTTCGTTTTTTTGTAGATTCTCGTATTTTGGACTGCAGACGATGTTTGGGATAATTTCAGAATATGCAGTCTCATAATATACGTATATCAAAATAAGGGAAGGAAATGAAGATATGTGTGAATTGGCATTCACATGACAAGTTTTGGAGATACTTTTTTCAAGAAAAAAAGGTAGTGGTAAAGTAAAGCATAATAAAATATGATCGATGAATATTATATATATTCTATATATTTTTTTAGAAAACAAAATCAAATTTTGTAGTATTAGGGCAGGAATTCGCCATAGGTTTTAACCCTCTTACCTAACTACCTATCAGAAGTAGTAGTAGTAGTAGTAGTATTAAAACTGCTTCGACAGTTTAACTCATCCCTGGGAGAATCGAACCTGGGACCGCATTCTCCGAAGCCGAACCCGCTGCTCACATGGCTATCCGGGAGCCCCTTAACTACCTACACTAGCTTACAAACGGCGTTAATTTTCATTTGGAATAGCTATAATTTTCAAAATAATCTACTGCCAAAACTTTTATAATATACTTGGTATTTACCTATTTATAATTTAGTTATAGTAAATTAAGATTAACTTTTCCTTTGTTGAAAAAGTTGGAAAAATCTTCAAGAAATTTACTGAGTGGAATAAGAACACATCTACTCGGTACCGAGTCTGTAGTTTCAAGTAAAAGTTGTGTCCCTCCTCATTATGGAAGGCTACCACAAAGTTAAGCAGATTTTGTAGATGAATATCCCATTTTCGAGGGGTTTATTCAGAATCTCCCTTAGTGCTCCGTCCTTGAAAGCTAACTTCTGCTCGTAATAGTATTAAATCTCGAACGAAAACTTTATTTCGCAGGTCCTTTCGTAATTTCTCTTCTGTATTGAATGAAGGGACATCCAAGAGTGTAATCATTACAGTGGCTTTATTAAGTTAGTTTTTGTTCATGGAGAGAGAGCGTATTTTAGAGGTTATCAGGTTCCGATGATGGGATGTCCAAATAATCGTCCTCCGGATAATTGGGGTTCTGTCGTTAAAGTCGTTCATCGTAATGAAGAGGGACCAATTGGTCTTCCAAAAGGATCTCGTGATTATATCTGCGAAAAATTGAAGCAATTGGAAAAGGATCGGAAGGACCCAAGGAGCATAATATAATTGATTGCGCTGATTGTCGACAGATGTCAATGTTATCATTTCTCTTAAACAATTGATTAAACTTCACTATTTTTAAGCCTCGTACCGATGTGTCGGTTTCATATGTTTTTCCTTGATAGCATTTAAAAAATTTCATGATCTGTTTTACAAGTTGTTGGGGAGCTAAAATATTTGAGATAATTAGTCTGTTTTATTCCAAGATACAGATTTCTCTGTCGGAAACTTAGGTACCTGGTAATCCTTTGCAGTAAAGTGCTTCGATTAAATTTTTTAATTTTATTACTTTGGCATCTGCCTTCAAATCTTAGCAATAATAATGTGTTCATAAATTGTCATACTTGAATTCTGAGCTCTCGCGGATAAATCTTACAGATTAATTACCTTTTATACTTTATATAGAAGAACAATACATTTTACTGTAGTTTATTGTACAGTTAGGATAGCTGATACGTAGATATCTTATAGCTAAGGTGGTTCTAAAGACTCATTCCTCAATAAAAATTAAAATATCAACTATTGAATTTCTAAATGCAATTAGGAAGGATACTTTAATTTTACAACTAATGCCGTCATAATCATAGTAGCTAGCAATTTAAGTTTAAGTATGCGCTTGCTCTTGAAAAGATGTTAAGAAAATATATATCTCAACATATTATATTTTTCTTAATACGAATACAGATCGTCATTAGGCAATTTTTACTTACTACTACTGATGATGCTAGTCCTCTAGCGAAATATGACGCATAAAGGCATTCTGTGGGAGTGTACGAAGTAATTCTTTTCTATTATTATGGGCTCCCATGATGCAATACCTTCGCATATCGAGTAAAAATCATCTTTACTAAACATTTCGATTTATTTCAGTATAGGTTTGAAGATATAAATAAAATTACATAAACACATAAATTGTAATCAAAGATGGAAAGTTATCTTTTCAGCGATAAAAAATATAATTATTCTTCATATTCTGAAATTCTGCTATGCTCACGAGTCGAAAGATTATGCGGTGAAGTATCTCTTAACTTCTCTGAATTTGCATACATTCCACCTTCTTCATATTCAAGAGAAGCGTTTTTTGACGAATTTAAAAATATTAAGGCGCAATCTCGTTAGTCTTCTTAAATGTATGACGAAATGCGTGGAGTGCAACGTTGGAAACTGGTTGAGTTACTCGCTAAAACGGATTCAGAGGAATTTTTCACACGAGAGTCTGTGAATTTCTCACGATAACTCGTCCACGTACTTCTGATGTCTTTTCGTTCGCTCTGATTCCTCACTCGTCCTTCATGCCTCGCCTCTCCCATGCCGTCACTTGGCTGCAGCTTTTTTTTTCATTTCGCAGCATCTGTGCTGCAGTGTACCTTTCTCTGAAAACAAACCAAAATCAGTATCTATCCATACCAGATTGAAATTAATCTATATAGAATTATTTCCAATTCGATTATCGCAGTTTTACTTTTTCTTGTATTTTGTTTAGACAAATATCCCAGAATATCGAAAATAAATTGCAAAACGTGTTTCTGAGTCTTAAAACTGTATGCTAAACATAAAACGTGATTTAATCGTGTAAAGGTTTTGGGGAATTCACTACTTCACATTATTTCTATTATTCACTGATTTAAGCGTATTTAATAGTTTCTAGCATATTTGTCAATTAAGTATAAACTAGAATTTTCTCAAGTTTGAACAATTATTGCATATTTTAGTGAAACTCATATTTTCTTTCAATTCGTTCACATGTATAATAGATTTTGCCATTTGAAAAGATGCTAATCATTCAATCCAATGTCTAAGATCAATTGTATTTTCTCTGAGAAAAACTCAGTTCCTTTTCCTCCTGTGTCGGATTTCAAATTTATTTCATTAACCAGAGAGAACTACAGTGAAACCAATGTGTTTTGATGGAAAAGCTATTAATTTATTGCAATCCAAAGGTAACACTTTTTTCTTTATCTAAACATTGAGAGAAGCTTTTAGGTAGCTTTTCGCGGGATGTGTGTACGTTCAGTTCTATGCGACCAGCCCATTGGTGGAAAACTTTTAGCCGTAGATGTAAGAAAAGAAAATCTGTGACAAGGCTGTTGATGAATTTGAGGTTTAAAATCTCCAGTAGCCGTCTTTGTCGGCACTCCGCACTTCCTTCACCGGAATTCGGAGACAACAGGAAGGTACGGATTACCGACGTGGAGCAATTTTTCCATTATTTGGGTCCTGAATTAAATATATCTGTTAACTAAAAACTAATAATGTTTTTCCCCGGACTTGTTCATTGCATCATAGCAGGGGAAATACAAAAAATCTACTTAGACCAATTTAGAGGAATCTGAATGTTTTACTATTTGAATGCCATCAATACGCCGTGCAAGCGGTTTGATGGGTCCATATTCGCGTATTTACCAACCTTATCAGAATGGCGTTTCATACGGCCTTTGATGAAAAATAGGTTACCCACCGTTAGTGTATATTCAATCACATCCCATTTCGGCGATTTGAGGTGCCGAACGAGGATGTGGCAAACAGCCGGAAGTGCGGGATTTTCATTTAACAATGCTATTAGTCCGAACGTAGGAACTGTTTCCGAAATAACGCGGTCGGCCTTGCGATGGAAATGGGTTAACACCTGCACTGCCGTTGCAGCAAAATGAACATCGAACGGTCGGAGAATTCAGTGTAAAAAGTGGAAGAGACGGACCCGCTCGGTTTTTTATTTTTTGAATATTCTTTCTTTTTCGTTGACGAATCTTTGCTCTGTCGCAAACGGCGATGGCGCCCCAATTTTCCGATAGGGAATCGATTACAATGAAGCAACGCACGTGTTTACATCGACCCTCCCTCTTGTTGGCACTGTCAGACATTATGGTAATCAGTGGTAATGCCATACTTGAAGGAGTGACAACCTCCCACTATTTGCTTTTCACATTATAAGGAATGGTATAGTAATTAATAATTAAATCTGCAGATAGGTATAACCAGATAGAAGAGCTTGGTATCATACAATGAACGGCCACAAAACTTATTAACAAGTAATACCTCGTAGATTCCAAGTAATGAGTAGACACACTAAAATGCAAAAAAAAGCATTTTTCAATTTAATTAATATTGGCTTTTCATCACTCATTCAACATAATAGTCATACCAACTATTATTATGCTCGTTTATGGGAGATAGGGTGGAAAATGTTTTATGGTTAACGTGCAGTTTTCGAACCAATACTTCGATCTGCTACATTCGATACATTTCAATCTGCCATGCATGTGATCGCCACCGACAAAACAAACACCTTATAAATGTTAAATTATGTTCACGCTCCCTACAAATGTGTGAAAACTGTGATTTATTTATGTTTAATTTGCAAATTAATGACCTATCAACTCCATAACAAATGCCTCGAGGGTATTTATACAACGGAATTCATTACCAATCCCGTTTATATTTTTTTACCCGATACTTTCATGCTCACTTTTTCCTCTTTTTTATATTTTATAAGGAAGGGCCTCTAATTCCAAAGCATCGATGCGAGAATGTCTTTCCCTATCTTCATTTTCCCCATATATCCTATTTTTGGATATCATTGATCGATAAAGTATATTTTATATAAAAAGGTATTTACTTGATTTTCTGCGGTGATCATTAATCAGTGGATCTCATTAGGCGCTTTCTAAGCGTTATGATGTCGAATGGAAAATTGATATAATATTTTAATTATCAAAAATTACTTCTTTGTATTAGTTTTTTTTAGAAAAAGGGAGGAAGGTTTTGCATTATTGTAAATATGTATTACCCAAGCTTCTTCAAGTTCCCATTATTCTTATTTATACAAGAGGAGGTAAAGCCAAGAGATTTTTCAAACACCAGCTTCTTTCATTCTTTAGTTCCTCTCTTCGTTTCTTTCCACCATTATCCTTTGCTCACGGTGTACCAAAAAACACCAACAGTGTAACCAATAGTAACCAATTTTAAAGTCACATTCATACCATTGAAATAATATTCGTTTTCCTCCTTATTTCTCCCTTACCCTTATTGTGTACCCTTTCCTATCCCCGCCATCTCGCCTCATTTTTTCGGTCAGCCGGAAATTTGCGCTCTCGGACATGCTCCGCAGGGACTCCCTATCTGCGCGTACTCTCACCCTTGGCTCCAGGCGCGCAATCCCTATGATGCGTCCCTCGGAAGCTCCCTGATATGCTTGGCCGAGCCCTTCCGCTTAGGATGGCCGTCTTCGGGTATCCTTTTTTCCCTCTCTTGTGCAATATAGCGAAAGATTCTCAATAAACTGCCTCAGCGTGCGAAGGAGGGTATCTATAGCTTCCCAAGCGAAGCATAAAATATTGAGGCAAACCTCAGGTTCCCGTATTTCCCCGCGGGGATGTCCAAGGGGCTCTCCTGATTATGGGATCGTTTCTTTGCTTTACTTATGATTAATGCTGGCCGACAGGATTCGCTATGCTTGGACGATTAGTAAATGAAAACCTTTTATGTAAGGAGGATTGGTTTATTTAAGAGTGGTTCTTAAGAGAGGGAATTCTATAAATTCTGCATTTCAAAATGATGGTGATTCAAATGGTTCATTAAATATATATAATACTTTGGCTGTATTTTTAACTCATGCAGAGGTCGTCTTACTTATTTTTTATCTTTAAGCGAGATTATATATTTATTTATCAGCTCTCAATGCTCTCCTATTTTTAGTTCCTCTCCTAGTTTTCTTATGACTTCCTTAGAGAAGGTATTGATTCCTACATTAGCTTATTTTTCTCTGTTCGTGTTACAATCCAAGCGAATGCTAATGCAACCAGTTGCTCCCTAGAAATTTTAGTTTGACTCGGTTTCAGCATAATTTAGTATAATGTTATCAACAGTGTAAATTCGTAACAAAATTATTTTAGAATTTTTGTGTGTATACGTATGGGCCAATGTAACAAGTCAAGTTAGAGATGGTAGTTAAATAGTATCATAAAAACCTGTTTTATCATTATTATAAATATATAGAGATTTGTGGTATTTCCTTGTTCGATTTTTAGTTTTGAACATTTTTTAAATTACAAAAAGGTAGAATAAACTGCTTGGGCAGTGACTTGGTGGTATGGATCCATCAGGAGAGAAAGTGAAAACAAACTTTTACTATACCTCCTGAGGATGACTCCATGAGTCGAAACCATGGTCGTTTCCAAATAAAATATTCTGTGGTATAGTAAAAGTTTGTTTTCACTTTCGCTACTAAAAGGTATTTTTAAATTCAAATATGATTGAAAACTTAGCCGAAGAAAAGGTCAAACTGTCCCGCGTCCTATTATTACAGAATATTGTTGTTGGTATTTGGAAATTTTACAACTACTCTTTTATAGTCCATATTTTAGTTTTGAGTTACGGTTCCTCTTCATTTTTGATATTTTGTAAGCAATTTTAGTTGGAAAAATCTATCCAGTTTTGAAATATGCGTATGCAAAAAGTCAGGGAAAATTTTTATCAACAAGGAGATCGTTCTTTCAAGATTAAATATGATCGAATCTTCAAAGTAAAGGCTCCTTATATTTTTTGCATAACTTCGTCACATGTGCCAAGTATATCAATCAATTTTTCCTTCGAAAAACCTTCGAAAACCTCGTAATGAATTATTTGCGAATAACTTTTGAATAAAATGGGTTGCAGAGATGTCTAATATAAAAAATCATAATGGAGTTTAGATAAAAACCAACTAATGTTGTCTAATTATTGCTTAAACATTCAATTAACGTAAATAACAAAGTCTATTAGAACTTAAGAGGAAGTGGCATCGGTGGGAATCAGCAGAACGAAATAGTGCGATCCAGTTCTTAGAAAATCCCAAGTTCCCCGAAGTGGTTGAATTCGCTCTTAATTGTATAGAAATCCTTTCACTACAACGGTAATATAATCTCAGTATTACTTTATGAAATATCTCTCCGTTATATCATATGAGAACTTTGTAAACAAATTTTAAAATAAGAAGCTTGAAAATATTACTATGAACGTATTACTAAAGATTTTTGTTGGATATTCCGTATAAGTAAGGAGCCACATAGTCTGTTCCTAATTTTTATTCCCACCATGAGCAAATGACCATGTTACATGTAATCGGACCATATTTGCTTTCAGTCTTTTGCCCCCCCGAGCAAACCGTGAATTCAGTCACATTGTCACAAGTCACATTGTCAAACTAACTAAGTTTCCATCGTTCCGATTGCAAAATTCCCGGGCAGTAGACATCATTCCCGAAGATATTGGATTTCCTGCGAAACTGATTTTATCTCGGTTGTGACCGTTAACGTCAGGTTACTTCATCAAGTTCCGGTTCCCCATCCCTTTCGCTTATCCTCTCCTAATCGAAAAATAATCCACCCTCGATCACCGTTCCATCCGATTCACTCCTCTCATACACTCGTGCCTTCCAACCCATTTTCCCAAACCCCATCCACTTACCGTCAAATCCTCCGCCCCTTCCCTTAAACCTCAGCCTCCAATTCCATATACTTACCTCCCGCGCCCTCTTTACACACGCACTTCAGCACCGCCGGACCTCTTTCAACATATCCATTTTATCGCCCTTCTGTAAAATATACTCTCTCCCGTCGGAATCTCCCTCGCAATTTACTCGCTGTCCTTTCTCCGTCGCCTCTCTTCCCTCGTCTCCTCCTTCCTCACCTTCTCTTCCCTGTCTTTACGCTGTTTTTATGCACCTCACGCGCGAATGCGTATTTTTATGGTGGATATTTCTCTCTTCGAATGTGTTTTCGGTTGACTCATTATTCTCTTCCTTCGTTCCACCAGCCGTTTGTCCATCCATTTCCTCGGTTCTTTCGTCGACAACGTTCATCTCTTATACTTCCCGTAGCTTCGCAGGCATTTTGATCATATACCGCTGTGTATGTCCAATTTCAGTTATTTGGTTATTTAATGCAGGTCTTAGTGCAGATATGATCCAAGAAATACGACACCTATTGGAATGTAAGTTAATTTATTTTCCAAACACTATGCTGTTCAGGTTATTCCGAAACTACCAAAGAATTAAGAAATCACAAAAACTCATTACATGGAGAGGTAGAATCGGTATTTATTTTAAGTTGTGTTTCTTTGTCCCTTTGAACGATGTTTTAAATGGCTTTACAAACATTTATCATTGACTTCACAGTTGAATCTATATTGTTTCTTATTCGTCTCAAGTCATCTACGAATAAGTAACTGCAAGTACGTTTATAGGAATGGGGTATAAGGACACTTCGCACGTTTAGGAACGCACTCAGATAGATTCCTTGACAACCTAGTGTAACCTATTAGTTGAACTAGAAAAAATGGATTACCTATTTTTTCATTTATCCTTCCACGTTTAGTTAGCTTAGATAATTATTATGAAAATACGTATGACCAGGTGATTGAAAAGAACGTTTTCAAATTTTAGAAGGACAGATCCTATCACTCTTTCGAATTATGTCCTCAATAATTTTTAAGTTCTAGAATTTTCGTTATTCATTCCTATACAAATTAATTAAAAT
The DNA here is from genome assembly GCA_947579665.1 of Sympetrum striolatum. NCBI lineage: Eukaryota > Metazoa > Arthropoda > Insecta > Odonata > Libellulidae > Sympetrum > Sympetrum striolatum. The sequence goes on from OX388345.1 coordinate 86,621,455, forward strand.
TCAAGGATTTTGCCAGATTGTAACAGCAGTAGGAAAATAAGAACAAAATGTCGATACCCTATCGGAAGAAAACCGAATTTCTTGAATTCGAATGTAGGCTCTGTGAGTTGGAAGGTTAACACGCTAAACATTTTTAGTAAGGATTACCTACTAATTGTAGCTGAAGAGAAAATACGATTAAAAGTGTTTCGGTGGGTAGGTATGGGATTCCACTGGGAATAGAACCCGGGATACCTAAAGCTAACGCTCGATCCACTTGGCTACACGGGAACCCTAGCTAGGAAATGTAAAATGTATCATCACGGGAGAAAATGAGAGGCACATCTAATTCGTACGAGTTATTTCCGAAGGTAACATTTCCATCCTTAGCGAGAGGGAAATTCTGAATGGCGTATATAGAGCGAAGGGTGCTCTCACCACTCCACTTTCTCTTTAAACTCTTCTACTTCTTGTTCCTTCCGAATAACTTCCTCCATCCTTCCGCTCTCTCTTTAAAGACAGCGAAATCCACTCGTCGACGTTCTGTTGTGGGATATGCGCCTCGTTTCTCCTTCGGTAATCCCACTTCTCTTCAACGTATTCCGAGCGATTCCCTGAGACAGTAATAGCTTCGCCTAACCGTTTTCACGGAGTTACTTTAAAGAATTGCGCCTTTCGCCTCTTTTGCCTAAGTACATTCTTTTATGGTGCGTGCAAATTTATATTCTTGCCTACCTCACTTTCTCCTTCTCATCTACGGATGATTCTATCACTTCTTACCTCGCTGGTTATCACTGGAATCGATCAAATAGACGAAATATAATAACTATAAGGATGACATTTCTTATATATACTAGCTGATATTTATATAAAAGATATCATATGTTTATAGTTAATTATTTTAGATATAGTTCATAATTAAATAGTAATTTCACAATTTGTTCCTATTCCAATGTGATTGTTTCATCGACTTAAACGGATTATTTTTTTATCAAACGAATCTTTCTAATGAAAAATATCAGTACTAAGTACACCATACAACTACTAAACAATATGTACCTTTATTTAAATTCTCGTGATTGTTTTTAGTCTCATAATATGGATATTTTTATATTATATCTGAATGAGCTTTTGCACCTTTAGCCTAGTAATTTCTCTCAGATTATTTATTTATTTATTTAATTTGGATTACGTTGCTATTTGCGCATTAGGCCTGGAATACTTCTGGATATTTAGCATATTAGAAATTTCTAGAAAGGTAGTACTTCATTGAAAAATTGAAAAAAATAAGGTTAAAATTTTGGTTAATTGTTTGCTCAAGGACTAATGACAATAATTTAGAATGACTTATAAAGTTGAAGCCGAAAATTTGTGGAAATCCATAATTAATTAAAAGACTGTATTTTTCCACAGGGAATTAAATTTCGAGCTTTTTCACAAGCGAGCTTGCATCTTCAGGATCTTCGGGACATACGAAGATGCAAGTACGCTTGTGAAGTAGTTGGCTATAAAATTTGATGTGGAAAAAATAGTTATTATTAGTGATTATTTAAAATCATTTCTCGATCAAAAACAAGGTAAATGGCTAAAATTGACTAAATATTGTCACTTTGTCGACCTCGCTGATGGAGTTGTTAAAATCCAAGTTATCCACGATACTCAACTTTACTGAATTTTTAGAGAGCATTTCCTGCTAAGAAAGTCTAAATTGTGAAGACCTGATAATCAACGATGAGATAAACGTCTCTTTTCTAAAATGACTAATCAACTGCAATGGCTTTGGTTGAAGTATTTGAGTTTTGTTTCGTGTTGTGGAAGCATAAACTCCGATTTAGCATCGCGAAAAGAGCAACTGTTCTCATTACATTCAAGCGGTTACAAACGAGTACAAGACTTTTTATCGTTTTAAGAGCAAAAAGGTATTCCCGCTTTCCTTCCTCTTTTAAGACTTCCGTAAACTTTGTAGACTTCCACGCATGATACCCTTAATCAAGTAGTCCCCCTTTGTAGCTCACACTTATCTCTCGCAAAGTTCTTAAATATTTCAAATTCGTTTACATGCAAGGAGGTGCAAAGTTAAAAATGGCAGCTGTTCTAGCCAACTTAGCTCCCTCAGTCCTTTCTGAATGCGGCATGGGAAGGAAAAGGGCTTTTCGGGCCCGTTGTGCCCGGTTTAGCGCGAGATAACACCTTTTCCGAGGGCTATTTTATGAGCTCCGCAACAACTCTGCACAGAAATATGAGCGCTTTAATTTTGTTGATATTCTAGGATTCCCAGGCGGCCTTCAGAAAATTACTAATACTCTGTGGATTCGGGACTCGTTGAAGCGATGCTTTCGTATTTGATGGAATGAAAATGTAAGTGCCCAGTATTTGATCACGTTAATCGATTCCGCTGTGAAAACTTTTCGTAACGGCTGATAACTTCTAAATATTTTATGTGATGAATTCGTTAACTACCCATTGTTTCGTCACATTTACCCATGATGTTTTGCTGCAGGTTTATTTCGATATTTGTTTTATTTCCAGAGAAAGGGCGTGAGGATTACATCGGAAATTATTTCAATGCTAGTTATTTATTAAAATAAAGAAAATATATATTGGTGATTTTCACTAAGTTTTTCTATAACGGCCGGTTTTGTCCAAAATATGGTCGTCCTTGGGATGTAGAATTTATTTACAATCTCAACTCCCTTAAAACTCAATAGTTCCAGACTAAATGTTGATTAGGTTTCTGATACCTAAAATGTCCCTCCTCATATTTAAAACTATGTAATTTATTTTCTCTATACCATTTATATGTTTCCGACCAACTCATATCATTAATTGTAGTTATGCTGATAAAAATTCATCTTGAAAAAACTGCCTTTTATTCCATTTGAAGGATAGATAATTTTCATGCTAAACGATCCATGTTTTCAAACAAAAACGACCGTTTGCTTTCGAAAATACAGAAAGTAAATGGTTACGTTGTCTGTTTATTTATAAATTGCATGTTTGTCAATGAAATAATTTACATCTACAATGATATTCATAATAATAAACTAGATAAAGGGCTCTCATAAGAAAAGTATATAAAAATAGGACGAAAAATGTTATGTAAATATCTAGAATCTAAGTTTCTATTATCCAAGTATATTTCAGATGCAAACATGAAATTTTAGACGAAAAGTAGAATATTGATACAATAAAAAATCAAAAATAAAATGTTTCCATATCATTAAGTAAGAATGGAAACAGCTATTTCAATGTAATTATTTTTCATAATTTAACTAAATACACCTGATTAATGTTCTGACATTTACCTTGATTGTTTTCTTTATTACTCGGAGATTACATATGCCGCAAAACAAATTCGTTTACTCATTTTTCTGGTTCACGCATGATAGATGGAAAAATTCCAATTTTCCAGCGACTTTTTCCTCGGATGTGATGACGTTTAAGTGTTGTACTTAGCGGTATATTTATTTGCGACAGGCGTTGATTTGGCTTTTTCATTTAATCAAAGCACCGTATTTACATGAACCGTGATTGTTAGTTTCCGACTCCTTTATTTGTTATTGATGCCCTTGGTTATTCTCTTCAAGGCGAGTCTCCCGGTGAGGGGCATTAATAACACCGAATCTGCAAAACAAATAAGCGGAATGAATGCACAATACTCCTCGCTTATACCCGCTCTCGCTTATTTTTCTCAACTCTCTCTCTCTCCTGATCTCCCACAGAATATGTAATACACACTGCAACAACACACCGTACCGAGAACTGTGCTTCAGATTTTGTTATGGAAAGTGCTTATTTACGATTTCAATGTATTTTTATTCGCTATGAACTATCGTTTTTTATATACTGAAATATTTATAGTAACGAATTTAGGTAGGCGAAAGAAGAGGTTAAAACTCATCGCATATTACTCGTAGAATACATTATGTTTGCTTTTACTCTTGCCATTCCTGCTACTATGTTGCACTTGCTACTCAAATATGTGCGTTTATGTGTATATTTCGGATGACAGTAAATCATTCAAAACAATATTTCTAAATATCTATATTTTAACTAAATGATCAAATGAAATCGTGTAGTTGCACGTAATTTTGAATTTTTCACTTTTAAAGGGCCATAAAAGAAATTTTCGCTTATGGTATGTATTAAAAAATTCCAAAACTCTTTTAGTGGAGAAATTCACTTTCGTTGCGGTGATGAACTTGAATTAAAGGCATGAAATTCAGTAATGGAAATATCGATTGAATATGAGCATGTCTAGGTAAGAAAATATTTAAATTAAATCCCTTAATTCTTCCAAGAACCTTTCATAGACAAATATTCCATAGAAGAGCACACACATTAATGTAAGAATTTTTCGTCAAAATTATAACATTATTAGAGAATCTGCGAAAGAAAAGCCAGCCTACTTGTTAAAGGTTGCTAGGTGACTTCTTTATTATCTCGGAACAATGCTCTGATGTGTAGAAATAATTTTAGAGTTTGCCAAGGGTTTAATGTTGGCATGCAAGTTGAACGTGCAGTCCATCACTTGAGGAGAAAAACGAGGAAAGAGATTGGTTCACGATATAGTGGCATTTTTCCCTCGAGGAGTTTGCCTACGTGCGTGCCTAGAGAGGGGAAAGTTTTTGCGGTACGTGCTAATTCGGTCTGGCAGCTTGTGCATATTTTCCTAAACTGAAAAAATCTATCAGAGAGAGATAAGGCACGTTTAGGTTCTGTTGTTCCGCCAGCGAAGAAGAGAAAGTCCTCTAGGAAGAAATTAAAGGATTAAAATCCTTTCGGATACTACTCGCCATTTTGTTTACTTGATTGCTGTTCCTTATTTTTCTTTATTTTGCTCATTGTATGAGTAAGAGGGAGTAAGAATTCATTCATGAATGCTGGTCTCCGAAACTACCAGTAAATTGCCACCTTGAGAATGCTCGGAACAGGTTCCCAAGGTGTAAGCACTGAATTCATGAAAATGGCTGTGAAGCTATGCAAGGTTCCTCAGTTTCTTTTGATACGGTAGAGTGTAACTAGAACTAGTCTTAAAATTCATTTTCTAGAAGAAAGTGCCCCTTTTTCATTTTAATGCTTTACAGGCTTTAATTGTCAGCAAAAAGAGTCGGTCCGAATATCTAAATAGCACGATGTAGAAGCCCCGCGCTATTTTAAGCTCAAGATTTTTCTGACAGCGTGTTGATTGATTAATCCTTAGATTATGATAATATCTTTGTACATAATTTATAAGATGTTTAAATGCGATGAAATTCAGCGTTCTTGTTGCCAAAATAAACGGATTATGTACAATTTTCAGGAATGTTTAGATTATTTTTCAGCCAGTATTGGAAGTTATTTTATTCTCTTTGATCTCTCGCTCTCTCATCTGTTTCTCAAGCAAACTTTTCCAAACGCTCTTACGAAAGGTATCTCGAACGGTGATTTTATGGATGAGGTGTAATTGAGCAGTCTTTTCTCGACCGGTTACAATATTATTTTTTCGCAATGTTAAATTGATTTGCATCGATTGAGGAGAATTGTAATTATAGGGCATTTTCTACCTTCAATCCCCCGTTTTATAATTTTACATTAAAACAGATATTAAGCAAATATAGCATTTGTTTTTTTAAGTAGAAAAGAAATTCAATTAAAATAAAATATGTTATTCAAGTACATCCAATACTGATTTTACATCCTTAGAGCAAATCTGCCCTTTTCTAATTTGCATGAACTACAGTCGTAATTAACCTTCCAGCAAAATTCATGTAAGAATTTACTAATTGTGCAAATGTTTCTCTTTTTTCAGGTGAGTTTTCTTCACGTTTTTACCAACTATAATTGAAAAATGAACTGTGCCAATCGGTGAACGTAAGTAAAAGATTTCTTTAAAAAATACCCTTGCATTACTCATTACACATGCTATGTCAAACGTAAGCTTTAACTAATTGCGAACTGCTTCGACTTATTGAAAGAGCAATTGTTTAAGTATACCTTCATATCTGCCTATTGGTTTAGTCAAAAATTATTTGTAGGTTACAGGGGAAAAATAATGGATTTTCTCTATGGATTTTCGGGAGAAATGTCATGCATTTCTCATTCACATTTATCGAGAGCACTTTACCGTAAAGAACCATCGGAGCATGGTGTATGTTTAGAAGACATGTACAATGCTGGAAGTAAATTTTCCGTATATAATTCGGATTGAAATGTGTTTAGAAAAGGAGTGTCACGTGACTTGAATGCGAAATCTTCCACTCCAGCGAGCGGATCTTCGACCATTGAGCCTCCACGATAGAATGATCTTGCTTCCGCCACTCTGCCCTCCCAAATTTTGAATGCATGTTTGAATAACAAGGACAGCGGTAAGCTTGTTTCAAAATTGGACCGGCTCTTGTTTATTCTACTTGGTATTCCTACCCGATAATGTTTAACTACTCCCAAGCTTCCGCGAGCAATGCGCAAAATCATTGCAGAGACTGAAATTTCATACTTGGTTTCATACGGGTATTCACAGCGTAGACACAGGCATTGATTTTGGACCTTTGATGAGATATGATTTTCAAGCTTTATTTTTCAATTCTTAGATTACAGTAACTCAGGGCATTCAACCATCTCTTGCGTGTAACAATTTCGTTTCAGACAATATTTACATAATCTCCTTAAGTAGAGTCATTGGACTATGATAATCCATGTATCTTTGCTGTAAATTGTAGTCGATTTTAATCGCTATTCCACCTAGGTACCATATAGAATGCTACTAGCAATAGTATAGGTGCCCATTCAAAAGTGGCTATAATAAAAAAACTGAGTACAAATGGATTTCGTTCACTTCTAATTAAGCTACGTAAACCATGGATAACGTCTCTCTCTCTCTTGAATTTCTCTGTTATAAATATATTTACTGAAAAGAGTACTTATTATAAAAAGCATTAAGAAATTAAAAAATAATTAAATGGATGTGGATAAAGACATATTCTGTAATATTGTATATAGAGGTTCTTGAAAAAGAAAAAATCCGATTTATTTAATTTTGTAAAATCTCTCATATTTTGTTGGTTGTTGTCACATGTTCTCCGTCTAAATTTCTAACATTAACAATAATAAATGAAATTTGTTCTTGTTATATTATGTTCATATGATGCACTTTGCTTTGCTACGAATAAGCCTATGTTAATTCGTACAGATCTACTTTAGATGAATTTTTGTTAGATTTCGTATATATATATATTACTTTCGATTGCTTACTATATATTTCGCTGACTATCGTTAATTCAATATAAGTCTGAATATGATGCAATTTCTGCGTTTAGAAAAGTTTCAAAATCATCACATTCCTTTTCCAATAAATTTATGAATTCATTTTTAAGCTTTAAGGTAGGTTAGATGACACTTAAGAAGTCGTAAGTGGAGTAAAGTTAAAATGCTTAAATTTTTTAATTTTCCTTGCTAAAATATTCATTGACGTCTCTCGTTTCTTTCGTAGAATATAATTCACTCTGTTATTTTATTTTCCCTTCTGATCTGAGCTGATTAAAATTTAACTACCTGCGTCGAATACAGGGATATTTAATTTTCAAATAATCATCTTCGAATAGCGGTAGGTTAAAACTTTTATCCATAAGCCTCTCTTTTATTTCTTATTCTTAGCCCAAGGATCGAGGCCTACTATCAGGCTGAATACTCCATCTCAAGATTGCATCGGATACCCCTTGTCCTCCTTCACCCATAACCTCCGCCTTAAGAGGAGGGGACACTCCCGATGCCCTCCCCAAATACCCCGTATATTAACCCCGTCCTGTTGCTGCCCTTTCAAGAAACTTTCTCGTTGGCGAAGGGACGGCGGGGAAGGGTTGTAGCCGCGGAGGTTGGCATTGTTAGACTAAAATGGCCGGTAGGGGGAGAGGTCCTCCAAGTTGCTTTAGCCCCATCTTCAATGATGGCATGATCCCTGAAAACCTCCCTTATCTCACTTGAGAGGTTTTAGCGGGGAAGGGCTTGAGCGTCGCTTGACCTTAAGGGCCACTTTCCGCAACTCCCCTCCCTTTTATCTCCTTGATATGCGCACTCCCCTTTCTTCCTCCCCGTTTTTTCGCTGAGATTAAAAAGAAATATTGCCCACCCGCCTGCCCATCCATCTCTGCTTTATCTCCTCGTAAGTGAGTGTCCTCGGTTCTTTTCGTGTCCCTGCCGAGTAATCCAGGGGCTCGCTTTTTTCATTACCGTTCTCGGATGAAATCCCGGCCATGTCTAAGGTATTTACAGCGTGATAAAAAAATTGATACCGAGCTGGTGAAAGAATTTCTTGGAGTACTTTATAGAAACGTAATTTTGGCTTAAGGAAGTTCTTGTCTTCATGCTGGACATGTTTAGCCTTAGTTGTGCTCATGAGAGGCAATTTACTGATTCAGTAATTTCAGGTTTCGTCTAATATTATAACCGTTGATACCTCTTTAAGCTGATGTTCAGTCTTACTGAATACCACAGAAACATTGTCAGTGGAGAAGCCTTAATCCGCTGATATACACACAGCAATAACATGCAGTATCAGTACTCTTAAAAGTGTTTCGACAGCTGAGGTAAATTCACACGTACGAGTTTCATCAGGACTTCGAACCCGGTACCACTTTCATCGAAGTAGGACGCGTTACTGACTATTCTATCCTGGAACCCACTGTAGTATTTTTTCTTTTATTAAGTCATAGAAATAAAAATGCATGTACTATTGCTCAGAAGACTTTAGGAGTTGCTCTACGAAAAGAGTATGATTTACTGGTACAAATTATACGTGTATTGCTTTTTTTAGAATATTTTAATATAAAAGTTATTTTTACGCAAATAAGGTCGCACTGTTATGCTGGAAATGTTCTGGTAACCATTTCCAGGTTAAAGGCATTCAACTCTTTAATAAACTACCTCCTAATATACGTGATTTGGACGTGAAAAGGTTTAGGATCTTTGTTTCCAACATTTTAATTAGTAATTCTTTGTATTCTATTGATGATTTTTGTAACTGTAATTTTGTAATTTGATTTTCTATACTGTTTTGATACTGTGACGATTTCTTCTACCATATTATGTTTTATCAGACAAATAAAGGTATTATTATTCTTATTTCTCAATAGGGGGGATTTTAAATGAGGAACACGACTAACAATTCATGCCTTTTGGAAGAATTTTGTAATTGTCCCGCGTTTAACCCAAGACTATATTGGAAGAAATATCTTTCGTTTATGACACAAAAGCGTATCCTTTAATAACATCCAGATGCACAGTTCTCTACCGTCCCGGAAAGTTCTCCAAAATTAAAAAAACTGCACAATACATTCTTATGGAAAATCCAGCATTGGTGACCTTCCAGGATCTTACCAATGATGGACGCGATCAACGCATCACTTTTTGCGACTTTCCAGTTAGAGCCAATGTGTCACGAAAAGGGTTAGTGAATTACGATTGTGGTTTAGGCCGAGAAGATTCTCGATCAATGGGGTAATGCACGTGTATGGCGTGGTAGCCTAACTGAGATTTTCAGACAAAAATTGCATAAACAAAGGCCTAGCGGCACCAAGTTTTGGGATAGTGTCTATTATTTTTCAGCAGGGAACATTCATTGAAAGTCTCAAGCGAATCCTTACTACGCACACCTGTGTTCCCCTTGCAATTGCGGTAGTTCTAATGGTTCTAAGCCTGATTATATTTTGAGGTCAATTTCGTAACTTATATTCTTATTTCTTGTCTTTTATTTTCCACAAGATATTTCTCCGTAGGAAATTCGGTTTAACTTTCTACTGTAACTATCCTTTCACTTGATAAAATTAATTTCTTATTTCTTTTCTTTCTCGGTTTCTCCTTTCCTCTTGTTTTCCCAAAGGACCCAGAAATACGCTTTTGTAATTTCATTTTAAATTCACATCCCACAAACAACTTTCGCCTAACTTTCACATAAATGCTCAATTCTACTATTCTTGGTATTTTATTGATTATATGTACCTGATATTTCATTTTTGTGGGAATGAAGTTGAAGTTTGCTTCCTTCCTGGAATCTTATATCAGATAGAACTACGTAAATGTTTGATGAGATTTTCTTGTATCACAGATAGTGATTTTTAGTTCTCGAAAAGTAGTAGTAAGTCATTTTCAAAGTTCATTCTCTGAAGATACATTTTCTCCTCTATGAACTTTTTAAAAGTTTACGTTAGTATTCATTATTATTCATTATTATCCCTAGTATTCATTATTATTCCAATCCTATAAATACTTAACTGATTTTACTTCTGGTCTTCCTCTCAACGCATAAGATGCTTTCTTTGTCTTTGTACGTAATTATTCTGTCTTTATACCTAATAATTCTCATCTGTTTTTTTCTCTATTTTTCTTACTTTGAGTTACCTAAATGTCTATGTTATATTAAATTTTGACTATTACATACTGTATGCATTATTTTGATACTGTTTTTTTTTTAATAATATTCTTTGATGTTTCCTCATAATGTAGGTTTTCCTTGTTTTTCTATTACGTTTTTCATGTTACTTTGTATATTGCTATCTCTTTTTTTAAATGTGAACTGATTCTTATTTATGTATCGCATGTAAGTACTTATTGGTAGTGTATTTATTTATGTTTGAATGTTTTTATCTTTTCTTATCTTTTAGCTATTACTATCGGTAGGTTTGCGCAGGTTTTTCACACCCCCCTTCCTTGCGGGTGTTTTCCTGCAGTGGATTTTTTCCTAAGAATCTCTTAAGTTTTTTGCATCCACAATTCTTATTATTTCTACTTCTTATTTTATAATTAATGACGATGGTTTTGATGGAAGAAGAGACTTTTTAGTCTCAATCTCGCCCAAATAAAAACGATTTATTATTATTATTTCGTGAATTAATCGTTTTTAATGAACTATAGCCGTCTTTGTCAGCGTTCTGTATTACGTTGCCACTTGTTCTGATCTATGCGGTAAATCAGTTCTAGGATCACCGACAGTGGTGAGGCGGTGGTTTTTTGTCGTGGCGTCGCATAATAGGGTGAAATGAAGGCTATTTGGGTATTTTACTTCTATTGTAAACAGTTGAAAACTAGGTAATAAAAAACGGAATGGTATCGGGCTTAGGCCACCATTCATAATTTCCTCTTTGTTTAGGATATGGTAAGGCTATCACGGTGGTTAGTTTGGAGTTTTTCAGTACAAATTTTTGAATATTTTGCTGTCCATTTTGTATTTGTGTTGTTGCATGTGCTGCGGAACGCTAAATTAGTAAATTTGGTTGTGATTGCGATTATATACTTGTTCATTTAACCTGTTTTTCAATTCACTTTGAGTTTCCTCGGTATAGAATTTTGCTCACTGTTGAGAAAATATTTCGTATTCACCAAATTTAAGTATTGATGGGGTGATAGCTTGGGATTGGGAAGGAGATTACATTTTCTGCTGCTGTTTACGAGTATTAGGATTGAGTCAAAATATGGAAAAGTATAGATCCACTAGATAAATTTCGATATTTATGATTTAGACACTGCTTAAGGGAAGTTTAACGATATATTAGAGTTATCAAACGCTTCTTTCTTTGTAAAATGCCGTAAACATTAAAAGAATATACTAGATTTCTTAAGTGAATAAAGATATTAATATTTCTTAATTTTACTTTTATAAATTTCAAGAGTTTACACATTTGTTTAGTTATTTCCGTGCTTATAACCTGTCTTATATGTTTTTCTCTAATGTACCTTATTATTCAGGAAATGATGATGATCTTGTAAATAGAAACTATGCATCTGTGTCAGATATCATTTTGTCCGGGAAATTAAAGACAAATTTTCATAGGAAATATTTATTTGCACTCATAAATCCATCCTGAAATGTGCAAAGAATTATTTGTGGTTCTACGCATTAAAAATGTATGAAATTACTATTTAATCGTGTGACATTTCAAACGAGACCTTGTACTGAAAGTGAAGAATTCATGCAATACTCATATCCTATGAGACTGAATACCATTAGGGAACCACCGATGATGTACCTGAATGAGAGTAGTAATATACAAATTATAGGCGTAGTAATATAGAAATTATTTATTCTCAGAATTTACTTTACCTTTTTAACCTTTTCTTCGAACGCCTTGGCTTTTGGCGAGGTATTTTCGAGAAGTAAATCAACCTGACTTAAGCACACCGTGAGATTGTATCTCCGTTCACGCTTTATCTCGTGCATCAAAGTAAGAGAGAGAAAAAGTATAAACATCACCATTACCACGCTTCTGATAAAGTAAACAATTATAATTCTTTTTCGAGCTTCTAAAAATATTATATTTTCTTTCTTAAAAAATCTAATAAGCTATTTAGAATTCCTGTCACGCAGCGAAAAACGTATTCATATTTCTTTAACATTGAATATTCATTCCAGAGAAACTTATTTGAAATATTAAAAAGATTGAATATTTAAAAGGAATTCCGAATACGCATTTGATATTTCCAAACGCTTTTATTTTATTCGATTTCGAACTCAGCCGTTTCCATTTCGAAAGAAAAATCCTCGAACGCGGCTTGCTATTGACAGAAAAAACTGATTTTTAAAGGTAATTCAGCAATGCTTTCACTATATGAAACGAGTGAAAATCGAAGGAATACTAGAAATTCTTTCAGTATATCTTTAAATTTTGCTCTATAAGCGGTTTTTATCGAAGGTATAAAATGAGAAAAACTACCCTTCGACTGAAAATTATTGCTCAGTGGAATCCTTTGTAGAGATAAAAGAAATCAAATTCAGTGGTTAAGACCTGGCAGTGCCCTCTCATCTGAGCACAGAAGCAGAGTATATTTAGTTTTACTTCGGTCCCTAGAGGTACTTAATCAGCAACATCTGGTCTTCCGGCATAATATAATATCAAGAGAGCTTTACAAATAAGACCTCATATTGATAGAAATATTACATAAATTTATATATTATATTTCGCATAGTATATTTCACAATTTCTTTAACAAGAAGAGATAATGCATGTAAACCTGCGAAAATAGAGCATAATAGTAAATAGAACACATCATATTTATGCATATTCATAGTACACCGATATCAAATATATTTTTAAATAATAATAATTAATTTATTCTTTCAGAAATTCAGAAAATTCAAAATACGATAATTTACAAGAAATATTAAAATCCATTAAAGAAGACGCTATGTAAAAAAGAAAGACTTACAAAGAAAATTACATTTTAGAACATACATTACATACATATTTCAATTTTTTACATAAAACCAATATGGTCTTGCAGAGTCCAGAGGAGGACTCGTCTGCAAATGCCAGTTTTGCATACAAAATCGGTGTAGATTACATTTTTTTACGTATCTTATCTCAAATACATACATTCAATAATAATAATAAATGGCCTTTATTCGGGCGAGATTGAGACTAGAAAGTCTCTTCTTACACCTAACCCATCGTCATATGCGAAACAGAAAGAAAGAGATAGTTTGCAAAAGTACACAAAGAAAACTAGTATGTGGATTTAAAGAAACCTAAGCTGAGGGCTCAGGAAAAAAAAATTCCACTGCAGAAAAACACTCACAGGAAGGGGAGTGTTAAAAACCTGCGAAACCTACAGATAGAAAACAAAATTTTGTGAAGAAGGAGAATAAAAAGCATTATGAAAGACAAACAGAGAATAGATAAAAATAATGCAAAAGAGACAGGGGAAAAATATACATTCACTACTAGCAATCAAAAAAATAAAATATCTTCACAAATGACACTGATTATAAATTTCAAGAATTGTAGCATGAAAAAGATAAAACACATCCAAATATTTCAAGAACATGAGGCAGCGGATCAAAACCAAATAATAGTGTAAAAAACAAACAGATTATCTAACAGAACGGGGTGTAATAGAGTCCCTTCGATAAAAAAACCTGGGGAAGTTCATATAAAATAATTTCATAAATGTTATATCCTTTATAGATCTTGAGATAAGAGTGTATTACAAATATCTATTAGAATTCCGCCCTCTTTTCTTACTTCTATCCTTGGCTGGATATGAACATCATTCGTCGATATTTTTTCATTGATATTTACACAGGAATTAATATCATGTAGCTTGTTATATTTTTAATTGTAAATTTAGGTTCATATCGATATATGGAGAGTAAAGGCATGATAATTAGAGCTTTAAAATTCTGCAGGAATCTTCCGGTGCCAAGTTAATTACGAGTAGGAATATTAATCGTGTTATCATTTCTGTAATAATCACATCCATGAAGAACGAATAAGTTCTATCGCTTGCATTGTACTTACTGCGTGGGAAAGACATGAATCACTGTTAACGCTTTATCGTAACTGTTATCTCCCGCCTATTTTAAATTTTATAGGGTATTAAATTAATTTCTTTGTTTGATAATTAATTTCTATATTTGATAATTAAATTATTCTTTATTTGCATTCGTTAATGAATTGTAGCTGGTATCGCAGCTTTTACGATGGGGAATACCATTTTACTCTCATGTTGAACTCACTTGTTTGCGGTCGAATATATTCAAATATAGATATGGGTAATGCAAGTCAAATCGTACTTAGCAGATTTAAATGTTGGAACTCTTCGTTCGGATATCGCAAATAAATCCGCGGAATTTACAAAGCCTTTATTCCGGTCCTACCCAATTTAGTAGTCATTTCTGTCATTTTCCCCCTGACCTAATGGCGCTACCGAAAATTCCTATTTATATTCAGATATCTGCTCATTTATCGGACGCAGAAAACATTTTTATCGGGGATGACGGCCCTCCAATTAAAGAATTCCCCGCCGTTTGCAAACAGAGGTCCCACCCCCGCTGCTCCTCCTCCCTCCAGACGCCGTACTATCTCCATCGCCTCCCGCAAACAGCATCGCTCTCCGACACCCTCCTGTTGATTCTTCGAGGGCGTAACTCGTTTCCCTCCGAACAATAGCTCCTCGAAGAGATTAATAAGTGGGCTCATGGCTATATTGTCACGCGCACTGCCCCTCATGATCCCTTTTCTTAAAAAATGCGGGTTCCTCCTCCATTTTTATTGCTCCGGGCTCGTGTAATTCATAAATTTCCTCCCCTCCCTCGATCCGTAGCATAATAGCGGATCTTTGCTAATGATGAGGTCACGTGATCAGCGGCTGTTTGTCGGGGGAATTTACGACGCATGCGCGCCTAAGTTTACTCGTTTGTGCTAACGTTGAGCTGACCTTTGTGCCCGCTAGGGAATTGTTTGAAGTTTGGTCTATTGTGTTCACGAGGAAATGTTCACATCATACAGAAATGTAAGGGATCGTGTCTTAGATTCTATTCCTGTAACTGTGTGTTGATGAATGGTGTATTTTTTGAAGTTGTGCTTTAGTACAGAAAAGTGAAAAATATATATATTGTTAAATTTTGTGTCCCATTTATTGATAGCTATGTTAAAACTCACTTTCATCCCTCCATATGCAATGCAATGAAAGTTATTCATAAGGTTAATGTACTGGACTTACGAAAACGTTTTTCACTTGTTACATTATAACTCAGTGAGGACAAAAGTGTATGCTAACTATCTCCTCATCATGTTTAAACTTAAAGAGAGACTACAAACAATTAATTTCGCTCCTTTATCTAAATAATGGCTTTCTATTACTGTAATTATGATGCCTAGAAACCCTCATTCCCTCTTTGGAGTTTTCAGAAGCTTATTTTTCAGAGATTACCATTCGATGTATACCATCGGCTGAATACCATACATTCAGCTGTTCAGTCTCAGGTTTAGATAGTTTTATTTTTTTCTCATGAATGTTTTGCAAAATGTATATAAACAACTCTTTTCTTGTCATTTCATACCTTAATTAGCGCCGCTCTTCAGCATCACGAACAAGTCATTACCTTTCGTGAAATCATACTCATGAACAAGACCGAGACTAGAGTAAATAGAAGATTTTTCTCTCCTGCACCGAAAGACCAATGAAATATATTCCATTCATTAAGATTTTGTAACTGGAAAATAAGTATTCTAGAAGCGACTAAAAGGTTTCTTATACTGTTATAAATATATCTTTGATTAATGTCGATCTTCCTTAATACTTTCTTTACTTTATATATTATAAAGCCTCGTCTTGAGATTGAAGAATTCTCAACTCGCTCTCCATTAATACGTTCACGCGTCTTATCGTTAGAAAGAGAGGTACTTATTTCAGCGTTGTGAGATTGTTGCATTTGAGAGAGAAGCTAACCATTTCATTCATCACGGTTGTTATTGAAGAGGAAACTTGAACTTTGAATTGAAAACAAGTAAAATCAGCGGTGGGGCTTCCTGTTTTACGTTTCGCAGTAAACTGTGAATGAAATTCGTTTCTGATGGTAATTCTAGATAATTAGCTTTTGCTGTTCTTCCCCATTTCACCACTTTGAGTTGAGAAATTTCTCGGAAACTAAAGAAACATCACATTCGCACAATCTTGCGGAAATATGGAGAATCAGTCGTTGGGTAATCCACGAATTTCAAGAGCAGTGCTGAGACGTTTGAGTGGAAAGTGTTCCATTGTTGTTTTACCTCTTTATGAGGATGCTCATATTCTAAATTATGAGAGGATTGCATATTTTACTTTCATTAATAATGGTCATTCTACTGGCACTGACCAAAGAATTCATATTTAAATCTTTTCATGTGAAGCTTTTTCATGGAGATTCATCCTTTTTACTCTCTCCATATATGTAGTAAAGAGAAAGTATTGTTTTCATGAAAAAATTGACTTCGAGATTTCAACGGAAATACATGTTTTGGTGTACCTAAACACTTTTTTGCAATTTTCGGAATGATGTGTATAAGTAGTAGTGTATATATGAGTAGTATATATATAGTATGTATATGTATGAGTATATGTGTGTGTGATTGCGGGCACTCTAACGTGAAAACTATTTGCCGCATCGATACAAAACTTCATATGTAGCACTTTGGTAGTTGCCGTTAGATTGATTAGTTTTTGGAGTAAATCGGTTAACCGGAAGTCGAGCTCTTTCTTCGAAGCTCGTTTCCGTTTTTGCAAAATATCTCCATGAATATTATACTTGGGTATATACCATTATTGATAAAAGTTTTAGCAAGTATTTTACTGCTACTTTAGTATGAAACATTTTTTTGTATCACTGATTTTTAGGAGTAATTCGGGAAATACCGATTAACCGGAAGTTGCTGATTATTTACTTTGTGGGCGCTCTAACATGAAAACTATTTGTCGTATAATCACCAAATATCATATACATATAGCACTTTTGTAGGTGCGTTTAGAGTTGATAAGTTTTTGGAGTAAATCGGTTCAACGGAAGTTGAGCTTTATTTTTCGAAGATTTTTGCAAAATTTCTCCATTAATCTGATAATTAGTTATATACAATTATCTACAAAAGTCTCAAAAAAATTAATTTTCTATAAGTTTTATTTAAAAAAATGTTTCATATCAACCACCCTTTAGGAATCGTATCATAATCAACCAATTTTCTGTTTGTTGCGACATATTTACGTTAAAAATGCCGTTTTCATTCATACCATTTTATAATGATAATATTTAATAAAACATGATTAACATATTTCTTCAAAGTTTTATTTGGAAGTTGATTTGGAATTTGATACAAGCGTATATATTTAAAAATAATTATCCAGTTATAATTGTTTCGTGCCGATATTGATTACTCTTCATAATAACAATAAAGATCGTAACGATGGGTTTATTTACATGGCAAAAAATGCAATTCATAGCGTCTTTCGCTTAAGCTCTTGCTATAGATGGAGCTCTGGCTGATTAATATGGTTTAAAAGGTTTTCTATTTTTTACTACGTTTGTCTTCTTTATTTTATTTCTTTTCTGTATATTAATAACTTTCGTCATTCTCTGTTACTTTTTTAGTTTCCACTGCTTAAATGTGTGGTATTTATTTTTATTAATCGTTTGTGTTGTTCGTATGTTATTTGCTCTTCGTTCGTATTTTGATTCGTTTCCATATCCTATTATACTGAGTTAGTTGTATAATCTGTTTTGTGATTCATCCTATATTGGTGCTTGTAGTAGACTCAAAAGGCCAATTTTACCGGTTTTCATCGAACATGTCCCGAGAAACATCATTCATCATCTTTGTCATATAAAAATTAATATAATATAAATAGTATAATCTTGGAAAATATATAATATATCTTCTAAGTTTATATTGAATTCAGACTTCGACAATATTGTAATAGATAAATATCTACATCCTATACATGGAGAAAGTAATATGCTGGCCCCATCACATTTTTTGCTTTGTATATTTCCGAGGAAATATATAACACAGTATATTTCATGGAATATTGTTAGTTTCTATGGCCTTATATTTTCATGTATTTCATTTTTTTTTAATCTTTTTGCTAAAGAGTATTAATTGTTAAATATATGGTGAAGTATTCACGGTTGTCTTATGATATTTAATTAATTGTAGGTTTAATTTTTGTAACGGGAGTATATTCATGTAATGTTTATTTAAGGCATTCGATAAAAAATAAATATTGTTAAATTAGGTTTTATAAGTGAAAAAGAGTCATATGAGTAGAACTCGAATCAAATCTCCCACTTTTTGGGCAGTTTTTAACCAAACTCTTGCACGAAAAATGTGGGAGACCTGGGTTCAAGTACCAGTGGTGGAGCTATTTTTCATTTCTTGCACCAACTTAACCACAAAACGTACTGTATTCTTTATCGTGTAGTGTATAATTCAATTTCCATCACAACTGTTATGTATGTAAAAATACGAAAAATATTCTTTAGACACTCCAATCAGAGATGGTTTTTGATGCGAGCCAAACATTTCCCTGTTCTGCAAATACGTGTAGCCCGAAAGTTTATGGAAAATCGTAGAATCTCTTTGTTTTGATGACACTCGAAATACCTGTGCCGTAGATATTCATTCATGTTTTTCTGCACTCAGGTCCATAATAATTCGCATGCTATGAGGAGAAAAATATTATTTCTCTACGCCGAACCGCCGTAATATTTGAAAGTAATCTCTCATAGGTCTTACGGTAGATAAATTAGAGCGATGCATTCCGTTAATAAAAAAATAGAAGCTAGACTCGACGTTCCAATCGAGATGTACCTTTGTAATTTTTCCTTTTGGAAAGAGCCTCCGTCTCGTGCTAGGTGTTTTGAAATCGGCGGAAAATCACTCCGTCGAAATTTCCTAATTTTTTTACCGCAGTTTACGAGATCAGTCGAACGCTAGAGTTGCACGCTCCCTATCTGCATTCCGAGTACGCTCTCTTCGTTTTTTCCAAGTACGCACGTAGGTTTGCGCCACAACGGCGATGCGTCGCTCGAGATTGGAAAGAGAGTCTCGCGTATCGCGAGTCAAAGACGCGTGTGGAGCCGTTTATCTGCATGTGACGACGGAAGTACGGCTGAGTCGGAAATGCTCAACTCGCGATAAAAAGCCACACTCGGAAAGCCCATCCTCGCTCGTACATCTTTTAATCATCCCCTTTCGTTTGGCGCATAAAGAAGTTTTCTTTTTGGTTTGCGAGTGGTTCTTGTCTTTCGATTGAAGTGGAATCGCTTCGGATTGATGATCGACGGTAAAATGTTTACAGTCGATGGGTTGGATGGTACGCGTTTGTTATCATAGTGAGACGGTTCTGAAAGAAAGTCATTGTGAAGTGGAAGGAAAGTAAAGATTCTACTTTGGTGATTATTATTAATACGGAGAAATTGATATGACCATTGGGAATGGGATAAAATATTTAATGGTATGAAATATATAATGGAATGAAGAAATATATCATAAGCTATATACCAAGGATCAGAGCGAAAGTGATCACAAAAATTTCGCGATATTCTTATTTTTTCTTGCCTCAAAAATGAAGTTCAATCATGAATAAATCTATTAATCGTCCGATGTTTTTATCACCTTATGATTAAAGTTTTTAAAAACCAATTTAAGTTTACTTTCTCTTTCAATGCGTATATTGCAACACTATACGACAGTATGATTCACCATATGAGGGCCATAAAAAATGCGTTTCCTCTTTACGTATGTTCGTCAGAGAATATAATGTTGCCCAATTCCTTTCTATTTCATTTGTTTCTTTCCGTTTATTTACTATGAAGTGTAGGTTTCTTGGCGAACTCCACTTGACTTTCAGTATCTCTCCTTCTCATTCTGTATTTCGTACAGGTTCTGATTTTCATACAAATACTTGCAAGGTGGAAGGGTTATGATGTAGAGGAGTCCTTTTGGTAAACAAATATTGGAAGGGGTTTTCTTTAATATTATTACATTTCCTTCGCTGACCTTGTTTGTTTTTTTATCCTACCAGCTTCTTCCAAAGTCGCTTTCACCTCGCTACTGCGCATCCGAGTGCCGCATGGTTTTTACGATGCATCTAGAACTGCTCCTGTGTAACTTCCCTGAGCGATCTCGTTAAAATAATTGTATCGTAATAAAAAACATATTTATTTGCTAATAAGTGTTTTAGGACGGGTTCATTTCAGTTTTACCTTCTCCTATTTATATATTTCTCCAATAATTTTTATAATGTAATATTTATCTGTTAAATGTTATTTAATATGTTTAAATACTGCAAAATTAACGAAATAACCTCTTTTTCAATTTAAATTAATGCAAGTAGCCACTGAAATCCATAGTATAATCCGTTGTAATTATCACCTCTTACGGCATCTCACAGCTTCGATTCAGTCCTCTCATTTATATTTTATCTGTTACTCCAGTATCATAAGTGTTACAGTCCAAACAGTTCGCCAATATGACACCGATCTGCTGTAAGTGAGAACGGGTTCGCTGGCACGAGGAAGCTGATGCTCGGAAAGACCCTCGCCCTGAAATGATTTCACTTATAGAGGAGTACATTGCGCCTAACCGGCGTCGAGTACTTGCCATTTTCAGAGCTCCACTTATCTCCCTTTCGGTAGAACTGGGTTCGCTAGTGCATGAAAGGAATTGTGCGTCCTTCGTTTGCACGCATGGGCTCCTGAGCACGCCTACGCCACCGACAAAAGCCATATCACGCACGCAAACCAACGGAAAGCAGTTCCCCAAGAACAAAGAGATTCCTTCTCCCTCTTCTTTACCCTCGGATTTGTTCTCTTCCTTTCCCTACTTTTTCTTTTTTTCCATCCCTTCCCCTTTTTCTTCCCTACCCTGAAATTTCCTTTCCAAGCCCTTTATTTACCCAACGACTGTATCCTTTGATTCGTATACCGCTATTTTTTACTCACTTTTATGCAGAAGGAAATGGCTTGTATTTTATTGGGTTTCAATTACTTCTTCGAGGATTATTTTAGAATCATTTCTTTATGTAATGCAATTCGCGTAATGGATTGTTGACATTGTAAGGTTTTCTTAATATGGGTGGACTATTGAATTTTCTTGCTATAATCTTCACTGATTTATCATTTCCCGCCCTTTCCTCCTGTTAAATTATGCTATTTATCCCATTCGCTCATATTTGTTTTCTGTGTTATTCTATGATATTCGATAAGTTCGGGAAACAATACTTTCGACGCCACCATTTCCCCCTTGTGTAATAGTATTATAGGGTAAGAAAACATATTGTGATGTTGAATATACGTAATTCGAGGTTCCGACGCAAATATCATTTGGTATAGTTTTAAAACTCGTATTCAAATACTAATATTTCCTCCAAATGTTCACTAACTTCCTTGTCTATTCTTGGTAACCAAATAACCCGAAAAGGAAGCCAATATCTTTCGGTGAAGAGAAATCTGCGGCGACCTTTTATTCCCCTCTTTGGAGTTGCTCCCTATTGCTCCCTATTTATATCCTATTGTTTATTTTCCTCATTTATAACTACAAGTAAATATGGAATATAGAATATTCTTCTTTAGCTTGCGTAGCGATTGAATTTGTTTTCCTGCTTACTGCTCCGACATCGTTCCATTTTTACCCAGGAAAACTGAAAATTAAAAGCAGCCATGTGTTTAGACATTCTGTTAATTATTAATTTCGTCGATAACAGCCATAAGTAAGGGTAGTCATCGGCGTAATAGCATATCCATAGTAATAGGCCGGCTGTCGTGAATTCTATCATTTGGGTTCGAGAAAGAACCTTGAAGTTTTTCCGCAAAAGTTTTTAATTAAAACTCTATCTATTTCAATCCTTGGACATTATGGAGAAAATATACCTGAGATATCATTGAATTAACTTTTTTTTGTTAAAGTTAATAGGTATGTTTTTCGTTCTAAACTTTTAAAGTGTAAATCCCATAATGAGAAATATTATTATTATTCTACTTAATAGCATTGGTATTACTAGTAGCTTACGCTCTGGTTAGGCACAGAAGTCACTCATGTTTATTAACTTTCGTAAGCCATGCTTAGACTCAAAATATTTATTCCCTCCTTCTAAAAATTGGATAATAGAAAAATTGTACATACACAAGCTTAGTTTCACATGCAGATTTCTATTGGGAATGTTTAGTCAATATTCATGTATGCTTATATAAACTAGAGGTTATTGTACTCGCCCCTTCTCTTTCTAGAGTCCCTTTCCAATACCACCAACATTTGCGTCGCTCCCGAGTTAAATTCGGAGACGGAGTTCTTTGTCTTAATTTAATTTGCAGTTTCGTCTTTTCTTTCCTTCTGTCTTCTTACCTTTCTCTTTTTTCTTCCTTCCCCCCCTGTTTTCCTCTCCCCAGAAATAAAATACTCCATTCGGGTCTAAAGAAGCACACACAAGGGTAAACATCGATGCCCAGGAGACAAGAGTAACGAAGACCTTCGCATTTGCCGAGAGAGCGCGTCGGATCGAAAAATTAAGTAAACAACGGTTTCGTCGAGAAATTAGGATTTATTTGCCCTTGATCGTTTGGAAAGGACGGGGAATATCCTATCGCAATTATTTGGCCCTCGGTCGAAACTCGACCTTTGCCAAAGGTTGCATGTAAACGAGCCATTAAGTAAATTAATAGGAAGCTCGGATTGATGCATTTAAAAGAAATCCCGCTCCGTAGATGCTTCCCTTTTTCATGAATAAATAATAGGTCCATGGAACAACGAGAGTGGCTAGAATAGTGCCAGACTTCCGCTGCATTCTTCTGGAATTCTGCCAAGCGTAACAGCATCACCCTCCCAGTCAGCAGATGAAACAGACGTCTCGCGATTACTGATCCATAAAATTGTTAGCGCTGCTCACGTTTATGGCCGTTTCCCTAATTTTGGCAGCAATATTTGTTTATTTTCCGTACGTATTCCACGTCGTGAATCGTTTTACGAGTTCCTACCTTTCTCATGGACGGATTTTGGGATGAGGGAGAGCGATGCTTAAGGGCCATTCTCTGTTTACGTATTGTGCTGGGTACGTTCACGGTCCTTCAAATTTGGCTCCGAGTATAGTTATTGGGAAATGCGTCGCACTGGTTATTTTTGGTAGTAATCAGTATTTTTCAAGATTTTTAGAAGTTGTGGAGTTTTAGGACATTTTATAGTTCTAAGGGAAAAGAATAAGAGTTGATTATTCTACTGTTGTTTCAGTAGAGTCTCATCTTTCCGTAGAAACATCTTATTCGGGTCCTATTCAGTATTCTGTTGGCTACTCATCTTTTAAATATAGATGTTGAAGTGACGTAGATGAATGCTTTACTGAAATACATAGATATGCATGTCATTAAATAGATACATGCATGGGTCCTAGAAAAAGTTTAAAAATTTTCCACGGATTTAGCAAACTAAACGTTGCCGAAAATAACAAAATCTCTCTTCTATTTAAATCGACGGAGATGAAAAAAAGGATACTGAGTTGAAAAATGCGCATACTTGGTTTGTTTGCTCTGACCGTAGCATCGGTTAGATGTATCAGAATATAGAATATTTCTGTAGAAATTAGTTGATGTAGTATTTCCATGTGGTAATCTACATTTTGTACTTTTTGCAATGAAAATTTTTTATTTGCTGGCTAATTTCATTGAATTTAATATCATTGCCCGACTGCCGCTAAAGCTAGTCTTTGTAGATTTATTGTTTGACTTTTGGAATAATTATCCTTAAAATTACTTTGATCTTGATGCACAACTGACAGCCTGAACCTTTTACAAATGAATAACTTATTAAAAAAGAAAATATTTATATACATCTATAATTTTGGGTACAGTAAATACTGCGTCCTACTGCGATTCAAAATGTAAATTAAAATTATCTCTTATTTTTAGTATGGATTATCACTACTTATAGGCCTCCATAAATCTTCGAAATCATACTTCATTTCATGATTAATGTAAGTGCCATAATGTGCTTTTGAGTGTTTTCAATAACTTATATTTTGAAGCATTTATATAGAGAGTTAAATTACGTAGAGCTTTTGACTGTTTTCGATTAATTATGAGACATTTCATTGAGTTACTTTTGCCCCTATATTAGGTATGTATCTCTCAATGCAAACTTCGAACCGAGCGAAGATAAATGTATGCACCCACGTTGGTCGTTTGCGGGAAGCTGCTTTGTCCCCCAGTGAAGTTTAATCTTGGCAAACGGTCGCCTCCCATCGCTTTAGCATTTGTGCCTAAGCAGCTAATTTTATGGCTGAGATGCCCTCCAGAAACAAGTGCGTGTCTAAGCCTCCTTCTCCCGCCGAAAGAAATAAAAATTGCCCGCATCGCCATCCCTACAGAGAAACCCCTTTCTCCCGTGGAAAAAATAAGATAAACTAGACCGTGGCGTAATGAAAATTCAGGACTCACTTTCGCATCGTAAATACAATTAAAAATTCTCTCCGCGACCATCTTTTTTATACGGAGAGGGAAGATAAGGGGGTAAATAGGGGTAGGCAGAGGGAGGAAAACAATGGGAAGGGTACGGTTTTTAGGGGAGCTAATTATCTTCTCGAGGATTCCCCTTTCCATCTCTATCCCTTGCCAAGCGCGATTAAATAAGAAGAAAATAAAGAAGAAAAAGGAGGAGAAATTTCTCTTTTTTATCTCTTCTTCGTTTCGGTCCCAGTCTCCGATTAATTTTTTTTCTTGAAATTTCTCCTCGGTCTGCGCGCGGAGATATAAAAGGCAGGAGTTTCGTCGCTCCAGGGGAGAAGAGGGAAAGACTTCTCATCCCCGTAATATTCTCTTCCACGCTCCTCTGCCTTCATTTTTTTCATTCGGCCTTAAATAAAATGCAACAATTGGCGTTCTTTTGTTTTGCCCGATCTCCGATACCGAGTATTGACACAGCTTGTTCCTCTTCGCCGGAGAAGTAAATATCTAACTCGAATTAATTTTTCTTCCTTGGATATACAATTTCCAGGGAAAGATGCGAAAGAGGTGAATATATTTCCCAGGGAGTACCAAACTCGGAAGTTTTCATTAATATTTTACGACGAAGAGGAGAGTTATGTACTCAAGTCCTGGGGTAGCAACTCAAGGGTTATTCTCCCAAAAGCTTTGGGAGATGAATCGAGTGAGTTTAGGGTAAATTAAAATTACATATAATAAGATATTATTGTAGTGAGGTATTCCAGTAATGGATGAAGAAGTAGGAGGAAGATCCTTTTCCTACGGATAGATATTTTTAAAGTCATTGAGAAAGAATATGACGAGCTAGTTAAAAATTGTAGTGCGTATGACTTCTCTTGTATGTTTTCGAGTGGAAATTTATTGTTTATTTTCCCCGAAGCTTTGGGCGATGAATTGAGAGTAAATTTAAAGTATATCCCAAAAGATATTATCGCAATTAAATATTCTGATTATAGATGAATAAGTGAGAGAAAAATACCACTCCTAGGAGTATATATTCTTGAAAGTAATTGAGAAAAAAATGATATGAGCTCGTTATAAAGAATTATGTCTATTATACTATAAATTCTCGAATATTCTGTAGAATGTGTGACTTATTTGTTGCGTATTTCCCTTAGAAAAGATCTTTGAAGCTATAAGTTATTCATTTCCTCTCGAACTAAGTTTCCAAAGGAAATAGGATTATTTGGTTCTTCCTAGTATTGGCGTTATTAGTTTATTTTTCAAATCCATCTGCCACGATAGAAGTAACTTCTATTTTCAGCCTATCCCAGTTAATTTATGCTTTGAAGGATTTCTCATACCTCACCCTTCATAATTTCAATTTCCTGTTCCCTCGAAAAACCGACAACAGCTGTTTTATTGCCAATTACATTTCCTTTTCGGAGGGTGCGTAGGTTCTGATTCTTCTGTTATTTCGTATAATTTAATCGGATCGTTTCTATAAATATATTGGGAAGTATACACAACCGTAATGTATTACCAATTGGCCTACAAATAACGATACTTCAATATAATATTCCGTAACTCTGCTCAGTAAACTTATTCTCGAACATCTCATTCCTATTATTACCGTTATCACCTTGGTGATGAGTTGAAATAATAATTCAATTAAATTAGTTTTTTTCCCTTTTTGAAGTCTCGTTTATTTTCATTCGAATTGTTTTTCATTCTCCTCCGTCTTTATTTTGTTCTTTCTCTCATTCTTTTCACCTCTGCTACTCAACGAGGTGGAAGTAGAAGCGACAAGCAAAGGGAATTAGTGTTCCACCGAAAAAGCCTCACAAGTTCTTAATAAGCTCCTCCGTAATATTATGTTTCTTTTTTATATATTTTATTATTTTTTCTGGCGTCCGAAATCCCCTGGAAACATCCGAAAAATACTCGCGGACTTTCATGAAAACTTTCGGAACCACCATCCCCCTTCTCTGCATCACTGCCCAACTCCACTCTCACCACTTTCCTGTTTCTTAAGCGCCGACTGACACCCCAAAGGGGATGCACCGGGAAATTTCCGATAAATTTTAATTAATACGGCAAATTATTGTAAGCTGGAGATTCATGAGGGGCTAAGTGGTTGGTAATTAATCATTTTTCCCTGTATAGTAGGAAGAAAGAGAGACTTTTTCGGGACTGGGACGATACGCCGCGGCCGATTCGCCGCGGGGTTATTTCTCCTCGGCTGTATCGCCTCGAAGAAATTATAAGGAATAAAAGTAGTGTTGGTAGAATGTTTATGATTTTTTTCCTTAGGTATACGGAAATATTAGGATTTGCTTAGGATTAAGATTTAAGATTCGCTGAAAGCTTAATTATCATAAAATAACTTGAAATGGAAATGTGTGAACACACCTGTATCGGAGTGAAACTTGGGCCTTCAGAAAGGAAGAAGTCAAACGTTTTGGGGCCTTCAAGATGTGACGGTACCTTAGAATGGAAAAAGTAAGTCGGGCTGATAGGAAAAAACGCGTAGGTGCTGGATATGGCTGAAAGTGACGTGGTTTCAATTCAAGAAGAAAGCATTGAGAGGAAATGGGTGGGTCAAATATTGAGAGGAAAGGGCCGATGAAGAGTAATTACTCTACTCTAATTGAGAGTAAAATACGAGAAGAGAAACAAAAGGGAAGGCAAAGACAAAAGATTTTAGATGACATAATGGGTGGGATGAGCTATCAAGAAACGAAGAAAATAAAATTCGTTGAATAGGAACTTAACTTGATTGATGAACTTGCGATGATTCATATTTGTTCAAGTATCTGATACCAGTTTCGAAGCTGTTATTTTCGGAATTTTTCATGTTAAAAATAAAACATTTCCTTTAACTATAATCGTACTCATAACAGCCAAAATGTGCTTAGAACCATTTTGAGTTCAATATGAAGCTGCTTTCATCAATATGAACATAATAGGTATACAATAATCCCGGGGAAACGGTGAAGCGAAACGTACCTCGCGATTGTCCTAGATCAGACTTTTTAACCGTGATTCCCTAGAGGTACGTGTAGGCGGAGGATGTACGAACGTATATCTGTTTGTTCTAGTATTAAGGAAATCCAACTGTTTCCTCATCTTTCACGAGTTATTCTTTTCGCAGTGACGTAACTGCTGAAACATCGGGGGAGAGATTGCCCTGTCTCGTTGAGGATTGAGATGGCGGATTGTAACTTTTTTATTACGTCTAATACATAAGGGTCAGGGCGTTTGCTTATGACTCCATAAGAACCTCTCTTTGGTAGGCGCCCGCTCGCGCTGCCATCTACGAACTCCGTCAATTTAACGGCAATTAACGAGTACGAGGCCTATGACTAAAGCTGTTGCCCCTTTAAGGGGATTAGTTTGCTTCGACGCCAGTTGAGGGAGGATGTGGCACGTTTCCCCCCTTAGTTGGGATGTTTACCCTCAAGGAGAGAGGAGTCTCGGTTACGTCAAATGATGAGTGAAATATCTGCCAAATATAAATTTGTTTGGTGGTTTTTGATGTCTAGCATTCCCGTTTAATTCATGGGGAAAATTTATTTATTTCTAGTGAATAATATTCGTAGGATTTTTATTATTACTGGCTTAGTTAAACATATTACCGCTTCATGCTGGGTCATACGAATTTCACAAAGAAGGCAATTTTACGCGGTATAAGATAATCTATTTATAATAATCTTGTCTCATGGAAAGCTATACAATAGCTACTCGAATAACATAAATAATGGAGACCTGAGGGTTGCTGCAAAGCCGTAACCGGCCGTTTCTTAAAAATAATGTGGAGATAGGAAGTTAATCTCTATTATTTATGTAATGGGGTTCCACGTAGTAACGTCCAATCATTCCGATTACATAGTTATTCGAATGCAAGAGGAAAGTGAAATTAAAGACTTTCTAAAGTCAAGGAGTATTCTCAAATTTATTGTCAAATTTTTTTATACTGTTCTTTGCTTGGTAGTAATAATCGTGATCAATAGGAAAGATAATTTCCGCCAAGGCCTGGAGATGCAGGGATAAAATGCAAATGAGGACTATGGAATAACCTTAAGTCGGCTATTCCTATGTAATGCATATTTAGGAATTCCATTTTGTAGAATTCCAAACACAATCACCTATGCTTTTGCGCTACTATCAATTATACATGGCGATTAGCATATGCTTTCCTTCTTACGCGAAATTTCTTATTTTCTGCACAGGTAATATAATCACATAAAGCCAGTTCTAGTTTTTGTGCAAATAATGCATAGGTATTTATTGATTCGCATATACATCAGGAATTGCGTGGGTTTTTATGAATGTGTTTAAATAGAGCGGTTAGTTCGCTATATAGTGTAATATAACAAATTAAAATTCTATTTTAATGAGTAATAACAATATTTCGATGAGATTTAATGAATCTAATATAAGATTAAGTATAAGTCTAAAGTATGTTTATTAGTTGAATTTTATATACGAGAATCTGGTTGTAGATTATGGTAGATATATAAAGAATAAAGAATTTCGTAGTATAATTTCTTCGCCGAAATGCTGTAAATGATTCATTTAAAAACACGCTGCACTCGTATATCAATGCATGCACCAGGCAATAATTGTGAGCACTTTTTAGATATACGTAGATTCATCCATTACTGATGAGCGCATGGCGGTAGATGAACAATGGTACGGTGACTCGTTCGTTAGCAGGAATTGGCTGGATGATGACTCAATTAAGAACGAGATCACGGGCTTAAGAAATGTGGGCAGACGCATGAGGTGATGCATCAGTGCAAGGTATGGGAGCCATAAGCGGGCTTTTCATAAATAAAGGAGGGAAAGTGTGCGTCGGAAGGGGGCGGATCCTTGCCTCAGGGAATTGTGTGTTTCCCTGAGAGGGAACTCAGGCGTTAGGTATACGTAGTTTGATTTTGGGGTTTTGAGGTTGAATCTCAGTATATAAAGCCAATAAGACTGTCGCCTCAAAATATTCGGTGAGGCATTGCTGCTCGGAATAAATGAGTATGATGGTTTATATTATCATTATTATTAGGGTCTTTACTATAGGCGAGATTGAGACTAAGAAGTCTCCTCTTCCATCTAACCTGTCGTTAAGTTGTTACATTATTATTAGTATATTACATGTATCAATGAAACTTACAGGAAAATACAAGAAAATGTAAGAAGGGATTGCGGGTGTAAAGAAACCTAAGAAAAGCTTTGGAAAAAATATCCGCTGCAGGAAAACACCCACAAAGAAGGGGACTTATAACTTATATCCGTACCTGTATTCGTAAGTTTTATTGCGTAACTTCGAATTTTTTCCGCAGGCTGGCTAAAAGCTTGTTTATCTGTGAAAATATGAAGTTCAACCGGAAATATAGTCAATAATTTTGCGAAATAGCTGCGATGTTCGAATTTAAACTTTATATAAATGAGTATATAATAAATTAGTGATGAGGAAATAATTAATTAATTCTTCTTGATAAGTATTTTGTGTCTTATTCCTCCCAAAGATTTTCCCGCTTAACAAGTCAATACAGAAAGACATCGAATGAGAGTTCTTATTTCTAGTTTTTTATGCTATCATGAACTCTTTTTGATACCATTGCCCATTATTTTATTTTAAATTCGATTCTAAAAAAATAATTCATGTAATACATTCATTTAAAATTTAACGTTTTATCACGTCTGACCTTATTAATATTAGAGCATGTCTCGATAAACTTATTACGAGAATTACTTATTTTATATAAGAGGAACTTCAGGAACGTCAAGGTTTCTCTTCACAAAGGATCACTTCTCCTAAGATTTCCATCATAGTCAAAGTCGCGTATTGACCTGCTTTCACATTTTTTTCATTTTAAACTCAAAGTGAATAAATGTCTAGTCGTACAAACAGTTTATACAATAATAGTGCATACCTTAATACAACCATTGCCATACTAAGTCACATCATTATGATACATATATCCATACTACATATTTCAGCTATAAAAATATATCATCAAAAATGCCAAATTACAGTAAAATTATGACAGTGGAGTATACATTTGTCCATCCTATCTTTTAAATCGTATAGTTGTAAATTACGTCAAAATATTTATTCGAATTATTTTTTCCAAATAATTTGCAAATATTTTGCCCATCTTTCGTTCTTTTTTATCTTCTATACATCATGTACCCGTATAATTATTAAACTTAATTTCCCATATTTAATATTCACTGGTGCCAAAGCATGCGCGAAATAGTTTAAACATGCCATATTGAAGCAGAGGTTGGCGCTGAAACGTTAAGATAAAACTTAGTTCTGGCACCGGTACAATAATATTCTAATTCGCCGCAAAGCACTTCATCATTCCGTGCGTTTTCACTTTATCGCGACATTTTATAGCGCGAGAAAGTGTCCCAGAAACAGGGCTCAAACCCCCTCCCCCAAAGTGTCATCGCTCTTCAAACGAGATGCCGCTCAAAATCTGATCGCAAACAACATAGTTCGCCGATCGCCTGTCCAGGACGTTGGTGGCGAAAAACGCAAAAGATCTTCTGGAAATCAAGCCGTCCCTGTGTTCGCGAATTAACAAACCCCTTTTGCGCATGCGCTGGGATTCAAAGGAGCCGCTCTCCAGTGCTGAAATTTACTGTCGTGATTAAAAAGACTTCTTCTGGCAGCGCAAGTCGCCGTCGGCAAAGGAGGACGATGAAGACGCGGGATAAATAAAGTTTTCTCTTTTCCTCTTTGAGGAGAGGCTTCTTTTGCGCCGTGGATATTAATCTCGTCGTCCAAATCTCTTTTCGTCTTCATTATGAGCAAGCGGGGAGGATTTCGATAATGAAACTGTTTTTTTGGGCGTAATTACACGAGAGGGATGGCGTACGTTAAGGACGGTGGGTCTATTGATGGATAAAACGGATTTCTTCCGAGATGAAAGGAATAGATATTATTAGCTAAGACGGCTTGAAAGTATTTGGGCCAGCGATGGAAAAGTTTAGGTATTATTGAATACTGTCGCATAATCTTAGACTTTGAGTAAATTACGTCGTTCTGCGAAGATGCGTCTATCTACGGAGCCGCAGGGCAGCCGCTACCGCTAAGTGGATGAAACTGCGCGGTCGATAGATGCCTGTAATAAACGGGTGCGGAAAGTTGGATGAAGACGCGGGTGGAAGCATTGACAAAGATGCGGAGAAGATAGGCGCGGTCTTGCGAGGAATATGAGCATTTTGAATGTATTTGTCTTTGAATTATGACTTATATTACCAGTCATCAATATCAAGCACTTCTTGAATGTGTCCAAGAAGAATTTCTTACAATTTTTACTTATTTATTTATGCTATAATTTATTCTATTTATTCATTTAATTTAATATTTAATTAATTAATTATATTTATATTCGCCTTTACATTTTTTATTAATTTATGATATTTATTTGTAATTAGGAGAATAAATGTGTCCGATTCCAAAACCAATGATAACTTATAATGATAGTTAAGGGAATGGTATTTGCACCCACTTTGCTGTATTGGTAGTCTAGATTGGGTATCAAGAGAAACAGTTTATTTAAAATTAAATATATTTGAACGGATTACTTGAAAGGAATACTATAAAAAGAGTTAGCGATGGCTGAGCGGAAGAGAAGAATGAGGGCCAGTACGAAAGGATTTGTTGGTTTTCACTTGGGAGAGAATAACTAGAAATGCTGTGCATGGGCTCAGTGCGAATGGCTCCAGAATAAGAGGTAGAACGAGTAAAATTCTGGTTTATTAAGGCGGATGACTCAGAAGACGGCAGTTTCAAGCGCTGAGGAAGAAAACGGAATCTATGGTTCAACGTGTAAGTGTGTCTGTGGTGATAAAGGCATTCCTGGATAGGAAACTTCTGACTTTCGTGAAGTTAATATTTTAAAATAGAGATTTCTGGAACGAGATCCACAATTTTCATTTAGAAAACTATTTTTTTGTTTTAAATTAAAGATCACGAAATCGCGGTCACGATCGTGTTAAAATAACTGTATTATTATGGTTGTTGGAAATAAAGGTAAAATTATCCTATTACCTGAAAGGTTTTTAATAATTTTATGCTACATCTTACTATTAATATTTAATAAATAGTTTATCCATACATTTAATCTTGCGAACTATCACTTTATTAAACTTGAAAGTATTTTCAATTGAAATCCAACATACAAAATATCGATTAAATATATCGATAAACTTAAATCACTTTTATTCGCGTTGTTAAACTCAATTAGGAAGAAATAGTTGTAGTCATCCGCTAGGAGAATTCAAAGTTGGGAAATTCTCTCGAAATACGATCTCTAAGATATTGTACGTCGCCTTTCTCCGTATTTATCACTTCGACTTGATGATGTGGTCAAGTCATTTCTTCTCCCTCTACGACAAGCGTTCACTGCATATCCAATCAAGCCGTCTTTTGGTCGAACGGCATCGTTATAAAGTCATTCCGTGGAAATTGGCTCGCATAAAAGAGTCCCAACGGTTTCTTCCGCAATTTTCCGATCAGTTTCGAGATCTGTTTGATTGCCGCCGTACAATTTTATTTCGCGATAAAGCCGCCGCTGCGGTCGTCGCCAAAGTCGTCGCTTTTTTCGACTCGAAGTTTACGGCCAGAAAGCGCCAGTTAATTCGTGTCCAGGCTCAATCGGGAACCCTCGTAACCCCAGGAAAAAATAAATCCGAGCGATAAAACGGAAAAGGGGATTCGAAGCCAGGACTCCGCGGAGATCAAGAGAAAATCGCCCGAAACCCTTTCCGCCGAGTGGAGCCCTGAAAGATAAACTCGGGCCAATTCGTTACCCTAGTCGAGTATCGACTGCCCTAAGTACGTCAAAGCAGAGGGATG
Source organism: Sympetrum striolatum (assembly GCA_947579665.1). NCBI lineage: Eukaryota > Metazoa > Arthropoda > Insecta > Odonata > Libellulidae > Sympetrum > Sympetrum striolatum. The sequence continues at coordinate 86,654,991 of OX388345.1, forward strand.
ATCGGTTGGTACCCCTGCGCCCCTTTCTCAATCCCTCCGATCCCTTATTCTTAGTCTTTTCCTCGTGTCTGTGGAAGTGGGCACTTTATTTTGTGGCGGGGAGCCCTCCCCCGAATGAAAAAAGGAAACTTTCTTCTTTTTCCGAAAAGAGAAACAGACTTACCCTATCGATCGGGTTATAGGCGGGGGTGGAGAATTGGGTTGCGGAAAAAAGAAGTGGTTTGTTGGGGAGAGTTCGGAATCCTATCTGGGACCGCTATCTGGCTAATGTTGTCAGGGAGGCCAACCTTGCGGCGAAAATAGATAGTCGTGCAGGAGAGGTGAATGGGGACCTGCCCCCGACCGATCTCACGAGCGATTTCATTCAGTTTGTTCCTCGGAAGCCCATCGCAGCTATTTGGCCAGATATGGGGGGCCGTGGTGATCCCACCGAAGGAGGCGAGCCCTTTCCGGATTGAAGGGTTTTGTGTTATCGTCAGGGTCGTCAGTAGCCATCATTGAGATCAGTGGTTCTTAACCTTCTCAGCTGCTTGCACCCCCAAGTTTGATCTCGCACATTCATGTAAAAATGTCATTTTTGAAAAGCAACGGAGAAATAAAATTTTCACTTTAAATAATAAAAAAATGAAATCACTGAAATAAACTCATAGAAAACTTTTCAACATATAATCTTATCTTTTCACTGCAGTTATGTAGGAAACAATTATATTTCAACATGATTTCTCTCATTTCCAGAGGTAAATATTTTCATTGAATTAGGTCACCTGTCGTTTATTGCTGAAGCATTCATTTCAACTGATTCCTTTATTGCTCTATCCCTTTACTGTTCTGTCACTATTGGTATCGATCTCTTTTTGAAAATATCAGCAATAAAAGTATTAAGTTCATTTTAAGTTTTACCCTATTTCAGTTTGAACGTATTATTTTCCCTCCTAGTCTTTCTCACAAAAATGAAAGACATGCCAATCAATCAGTTAAATTAAATACCAGTTACATAACAATTATAGAGGAAGGTTTTGGAGGTTAGATCGATTGATATTTGATTATACTTACGCTATTTTTGGAATTGTTTACCAAATTCCAGTTTATAATGCACGATATTATTACTCGAGGGTTTTAATCAATTTCCTAAGACATTTTTTTACAAATTAGAGTCTTTTTGCTGAGCGAATTTATATCGCATTTAATTGCCAATGGGAATTTGGATCTTCAACACCCTTAAAGCTAGTTTCCTCTCAGACTTTCTGCCCCCAATTTGATTCAGCAGAGACACTGTCCCAATTATTCAACATAGAGAGAAGGTATTAACTAACGATTTGAGTTGGAAAATAACAACGACGCAGGAATAAAGTTAGTTTATAACAGTAAACCTTTTGTTAAATTGTGAGAGTAGTCCTTAAAAATATACGGAATCTTAAGGAAATTCCTCCAGGATTGCAATCTCCATTTCCAGCACGACTGAAAAAATCTTGGTGCGGCCGATAGATTGAGCTGATGGAGGTTATCTTTAAAAGGAAATCTTTGTTCCGAAAGCTTAACGGTCCGTTCCTGTCTTATTTCCGAGATTTTTCCCGGAACATTAAATCGGAGTCGGAATTTTTCTGATGAAAGGGCATTTTATCAATTTGCGGAAAAAGGAGACGTTTTTGTATTATTTGGGCGGAATTCTATTCTTTAGATATCGGTGGATATATTATAATATAATTCAGGAGAATTTGACTGTTCTGTAATTTCATTTATGTCGATCGTCCGAATCTAAATATACAACAATTCAGCGATTGTATCGTGAATGAATAACGTTAATGTAGGAATTTATCACTCGTTAATACCTCTTATTAAAAGATAAGAAAAAGAAAGGGACTTCCTTAATATCCGTTGCTATTGAAATCTACAACAGCTTGCAGATCTATGGTCCTCTGATATAGAGCAATTTGGAACTCAACGATATCCATACATATTATAATAAGAATACTATCAGAATTGATATGGAAGTCTCTTATTATATTTCCGAGATATAATCATTGATATCTTTCAAATGTCAAACCAAGGCTCCGAAGTCGTTCAAAACTCTCTACTCTACTAAACGAATTCAGGAAATTGAATGATGTCGAATTTGGTTATCAGTCATCTGGAAGGCTATTTATGCTTTATATTGAAATATATATCGACTGCAGGAATTCATTTCCTATGTATAACTTTATGATATCTTGTGTAGGTTTAAGAAATATTCCATACCTGATCCAAAATTTTGCATTAAATAGAAGTTTTTTCTTTTTGTGCAAGATTTCTGTGCGAATGAAAACTCAGCACTTAAATCAAATTACGAATTAATGAATTTAAGATACATCACAGTTTAAGCTCTGAGGAACAATCACGAGTAAAATGAAATTCTCTGTACAGTTAGTACTTAAACCAATCAATTTTTAGAAAATATATTTATTATTTTCATAAATTATTTGTATAGTTCTCCGAGTTTTCCCTCGGGCAGCTAAACCATCAAAAATACAGGAATTTTGCTTCGCAAAGAGCAAAACCGTACAACGTATTTTTGTGTGGTACTGAATCATTGGTTATATGTTTAACCCTCGGTTAAACTATAGGAAGCATAATATTTGATTGTTCATTTACTTATTTTCGTAAACCAAAGATTGACTTGCCCCTAATTTTAAGCTCTTGAGCGTATAGTTGAGAGCGCGAAAGAATATTCTATTGCCAATATAAAAGAAACATTCTCGATGTACGTATATATCTGATAGTCATTGTAGGTGAAAAGCAATATAGAAAGTCGGCTTTCACTTTTTCGACAGGCACTTGCATTCATTTGTGCATGGCTTTGTTAGCGAGAGGTCAGCTGCGTGTAGAATTGATCGGACGGAGGGCCCATTAAAAATGGAGGAAATTTACATTTGTAGGGAATTCAAAAAGGAGAGCGATGTGACTGGAGTATGGATTAGGCGAAAGGGAAGTCTCTTTCATTTTTAAGGAGATTTATTTGCGTCCATTAGAACGGGGAGAAAGGGAAAGTTTGGATTCGGGGGTCAACGGAAGAAAATAGAAATTTGCATCCGCCGACGAATGGGTTTTGCTGACATTATTTTGGGTCTTTTCGGAGTGTGTATTCAGAATGCGATCGAGCAAGACTTTTCTGCCAACTTTCTCTCTTGAAGTCGGAAACAGCTGAGTGATCGATTGTCAATTGAATCGCAAGAGACGCCGATTATTGCAGAGAACGGCGGAGCGGTACGGATTTTTTCCCTCTTACTTTTCTCTCAAAGTTCGACGTTTATTTATTTATTTCGTCATCGAGTCCCTTTACCGTGGGGCACTGAAAATTCGAAAGTCTCTATTTTCTCCGCCATTCCTCTTCCGATCAGCTTTCGATAAACGGAAGTCTTTCGTAATTTCTCTCCCGCACGAGGGCTTCGATTCCGCAGCCATTTTTACGCTTTAAGGACTTTGTTTTGATAAAAGGGCGATCGGTCCGTTTTGAGCTTTCGATTCCACTCTCTTGGAGCGGAATTCTGTTTTTCATCCTCCTGGATAATTCCTCTTCTCTTGATCCGAAATGGATGTCGTGCCGGATCAAGCCGTGTTATTTCTTGAGATTACTCCCGCGTTTAATGTTTTCTCTCGAATACTAGTTTGAAAATAATCGAAACCGAGGAATCATTTGGATTCAAGTATTTCTAAGGTTGTCTTATATTCACAAAATGTACGTATTTCAAAGGAAAATTACTGTAATGGACATGTACCTAACCTTTTTGGTGGAAAAATATAAATTTTGTCATAAGTAATAGTAAGCATCCGATCTTTCTATGATTTATGTCGTAATGTCAGCGATTTTGTTTCATTTGTATTGAGTTTTCGTAGATTTTGAATTCTTTCATATTTTTGTTCTTATGATTCTCTAAATATTTACATTATTAATGCTACACTATTTTCAATTGTACACTCGCTCTTTCGAATAAGTTCTGCTCTAATTCACAGCCTGCATGTATCGATAGATTCAATTACTTGAAGTGAAAATTAATATTTAAAAAATTGCCCTCGTTTGAAAGTTCATTGATGGAGATGTCAGCCTGTTTCCTCTTTAATGAATGCGATGAATTAACTCCTAATCGGAATAGAGCTTAACTATGTAATTGTATGGATTTTACGTTACTTTGTGGGATTCCATACTAGGAGATATAAATGCTTCTTCGTTAAAATTCCACGATGTTTAATCAGAAAGAGACTACCGTTATTAATTATCAGGTGATGTTTACTGTCGAATGAATCATTACAATTTCTTCGTCGAATGAATCATTGCAAAAATTCCTTCGACAAATTTATTTACTGTATATAAATGTTTGTAAATTACGGAGGCTGTAGCTTTATTAGATGGAATGATAAGTTGCATACTATTCGCTGTAATCTTATACATTGATATGAAATATTAAAAGCTTATTTAAATTGTACACCGTGATTAACTCCGTAAGTGGAAACCACCAATGTTCAAACTCAATTTCATACGAATTATTAAGGATGGAACATTAGCAATTTAAATTTATCAAGTTGTCATTTTCCACCTCAAGATCGCATTTAGAGATTTCCCAAACGTGAACATAAATTCCAATTGTTCTCTGCTAATGGCTATCCATTTTCGTTTTCGTTTCATAATTTTATTTCCTTCCTTACATCTGTGTTCTGTCATTCCTCATCCTTTCTCGTCGCTATTTCTTTTCCTCGGATCTTTTTCTCTCCCGTTTCTCCTTTCTTAATATCTTAATCTCTCCGCGTCCTTCTCCATTCTTTCCCGGAACCTTTTTTCTCTTCCCATTCCAGTAGTGTTTTAATCGCTTCGAGATGAGCCCTTTTGATCCTTATAACCTTTTCCCTCTCCTCGTCGTCTTCTTTTCCTGTGGCATCAGAAACAAAACCACCACGACTGACGTCGAATCGTAAATCTTCGCCAAGTCCCCTGCTGAATATACGTTTCGTGCGGTTGGGAAAAACATGGAGATTTTCCAAATGCATACAGCGTTCTACCTTTCGGTTGCTATAGCTACAGGGAAACTATTCAACGCCATTTCCTTCGTTTCATTGTTGCTTACTCCACCCTTTATTTCATCTTATATCTTCCTCCTTTGTCTTTCCCTCTGTTTTCCCTTGTATTCAACCCTCAATGACGATAACGTTCTTTAGCAGTCCTTCTCTCAATATCTGACCCTCACGTTTCCTTTGTCGATGCTAAATTACCTCAATTAAAACCTTGGCTTCTTTAACCATCTCCACCTCCTTCGTGCTTGTCTTCCTATTAGCCCGATTTACTTTCTCCATTCTATGCGATACGTGCATCTCGAAGGTATTCAAATCTAAAAATCTTCTCTTTTCTCAATGTCTACGTTTCACATATATACAACAAAGTACTCCACGTAAATAATTATACCATTCATTTCTTGTTTCCTTTATTAAGACCTTTATCATGAATTCCCTTCGCTTCATTTCCTTGGCATAAGCTATTCGTTTTTGCAATATAATGTTGCAACTCCCGTCCCAAGAAAGAGTATTACGTAAGTTAGAGAATTTATCCTTCTGCTCATGTTTTTTCCCATCAAACCATCCAACGTCATCATTAACTTAGCGTTATTTCCCTTAGTTAACTTCATTACTTCAGTTTTACTTATGTTGCTCTTTGTCACAACTTCCCTTGCTTTATTTCGAAGTGCGTTTACTAATTTCGTAAGCCCTATTTGGAATCGTACACAATAGCTTTGTCGTGCACTGGCCCACATTTCACACCCATGGAGGAAAACACTCCACACTTTATCGAGACCTACGTATCTATTTCTTTCCCTTTGTTAAGGATATGTGAATATCATTCTAAGCACCACATTTGTCCATCTTCCAAGTATCGTATCATAACATTTTACGTTTTGGGTGTGCCGGTATGCAATCGCTTCATGAAATCTTACGTTATTTTAGACAGCTCTTCTTATCGACGAATTCCAAAGTATTATTTCGCAATTACTTTCGGTAAGGTGAATAGGAGGCTTTAAATATGTACAATGTTGTGCGAACATTCACGAGAACTTTCGTTGTTTCATCTGCATGCGGGACACGGTGTAAGGATTCCCGGCATTAAGTAGCTTTGGCGAAAAGAAGGGAGTTTATGATGCACGTGTATTGGAATCCTTGCACTGTTTTAGTTTGCAGAACGAAAAACGGGGATGAGCTGTGTGGTGCAAACGGCGCAGCTCGGACATTCAAATTGAGGTAGGTTTTTCGTCCGAATTTACATTCCATGACCGTTGCCGCGGATTTCTGATTGATTTATTTTCCGTGTATTTTTGTTCGGTGGAGTTTCAGAATTTTCCATGCGCAGCGAGTGTTTTTTTCCCCCTTCAATTTGAATATTTCGCTCAGTTTTTTTTCCAAGCTTCAAATTTTTCTCTTGGTCATTATTCAGCGGAGTATTTTCGGGAAAAAATCGTTGTCTAGTTCTCAGCAAAAGTGCGTTTTAAGTTCTACAGAACGTGCTAGAAGTGTTTCATCAGTTATTTTCAATAAAATTAATGTGCAACGGCTGTTCTTCGCGGTATTTAATTACATTAACGGTCAAGAAACAAAAACGTATTTAATTCCAACAGAACTTTTATTTCAACTGATTTCGGTCATCGACCGCTATGATTACGTAAAATTTAAAATTTAACACGTATATTTAAACAAGAACAAGGACTTTGGGGGTGAGATTCAGTGGAGTAGAGAGTTTATTGTATAAAATGAAATCTGGTTTTTACATTTATTTGAAGAATTTCCTAGTTACAATTTGAGGCCGTGAACAGTCTGAAATTGAGCTTCTCAGGTATGTGTATATATCCGCGTAATTATTTTCATTGTGAACTATCGTAGTGCGCATTTTATTGTAAATTAGCGTAGTTTATGAGCTTGTGTAGTTAATGGACGAGGTTGTTAATGCTAATAATCTGTACCTTATATGTACAGAAATTCGAACAGATGTTTTTGGTAGATGTTTAATGCGGTATAAGACAACGTCTCCACTTTTCATAGCGACTGTGCCAATAATATAACTAAAATATACATAAATACAGGCGGAGTTTCAGAAGGCTAAATGAGCATTTGAAAGTGACGTTCGTCATCGACTTTCCGAAATAAAAAAACAGGTTGAATTTGTGTGTGTTTTTTCTAGTTTTAATTAGGTAAGATCAAATGAATTCACATCGCTACTTAGTATTTTTCTTCCATTGCGTAGTTTTAGGTTTCTTCCCTCAAATCTATATTAATGAATAAAAACCGCTCTTCTTTCTCTTAATAATGAGATGAATTCATATCTGATAAGCAAGATCCATATTGATTCAAGAGAACTACGGCTCAGTATTGATCGCCAACTTTTTCTCTTGCGAACTTATCTTGCTCAGGGATAACCACCGTGCGTCATCTCACTCATGTGCTTCTAGTTTATTTTTGCCTCAGTTTTATCTTAGTTTACCCTTAGCAGAACTCTAACCCGTGGAAGCCTTATGAGAAACATCTACGTTGCCCATTTCCAAGCCATTTAATGACGCAACTGCTGAAAAATTAAATTATGCTGTATCGCAGGTCTGCTAATCTTGAAAAGAATGATATAATTTTGGTAGATAGTTTAAAATCAATAATGAGCTTCCTCAATGGCGATGCCGAATTCTTTAAATTGTTTTTAAAAAGCCTTGTTCTGTCAACGTTAATCTTTCAAAAACCTGCTTTCTGCTTCGTAATTCTGTTATGTGTTAACGAACGTTACCTAAATATTACTCTATCCCAAGAGTAGCCAGAATTCATATCTAAACAGAGGAATGGAGTTTTGTTGTATCTTTATATCCTCTTTTAATAAGTGTTTCGATTGTAACTTTTATTTTTAAACGAAAATGGCAGTCGTTACTTAAATGATTATCATTCTGCCAATCTCTGTACCTGTACTGCATTATGAAAGACCAAATGACGACCAATGTTTCAGGTTCGAATCTTAGCTACCTGGACATTTTACGGACAGGAAATGGTCGTATTTATTGACCTATCGTTACTTTTTACGTTCTCTGTGATTGCTCAATTAATATCTTTTTCGGGAAGTAGATTCAAAATGAAAATTGGATTGGTTTTAAATTTTCCGCATTCTTTAAGTAAGAATGGTCTCCTTTTATTTTCTTAGACACACAAAAAGGTACAAAAAGAATAAACTTGCAACTAAATTCAGACGAATTGATTTCTTTAGCGAATTTTACGCGACCTAAACTCTCTAGAATAATACTCCAGAAATGTCTCCAATACTCCAAAAATGAAATTAAGTCTGGAGAGCTTTAAGTAGCACCTAAAGACCTTCCTTTTGAATTAAGCAATCGTTATATTTCACTCGCATATTTTTTGAAGATGGTCGTTAATCCCCCTTCGGTTGGAAGTTCATGGAAGCGGCGACGGCATGCGCCTCCAGTTATCTCGGGGTTATGCTCGCGTCCTAATCTCCCCCGTCCAACGTCGTGTAAAGAAAGAGGTCCTCGTCTTAAAAATTTTATAGTCCATTCGCAAACGCCATTAGCATTGATTTTCGTACAGCCGTTTCACGTGGAGGTTTCGGAACGAGCGTTATTTCCACGCCAATGACATTAACCGCGAACGAAACGAGAAAAGAATTGCCATAAATATCTCCAACAAGGGTCTTTAAGGAAGGGAAAAGGCTTCATTAAGCCTCCTTGATTTATCGACAATCTTACGAGTTTTGCATTAGTTCCCGACAGAGATGAATCGCCGCCAAAAGCGGAATGTTTCCATCCCTAGAAAATGACACTTGTTTGCTTAAACGCGAAATTTGATGGACGATTTTTTTTCACCAGAGAATTTCGGGCGTGTTTATCTTCCTACCGAGGCTCCTGGAGAACCTCCGCAGAATCAAATGACCGGAATTTTCGATCGTTACGCTCGTGTTATTAAGCGGTTTTCTTGCTCGATTTGTTATCGAGAAAGGAGAGAGGGCCAAGGACTTTATCGCTCAGTAATAACGCGTTATAGATCTTGCACCGTATTTTATGGAGAGGGGTCCTTTTTTTAGAAGCATTGTGAAGGGGAGGTTTTTAGCTGGAGGTTGGAGTACAGCGATGGGAAGTAATGACGGGGGTGGAAATTTGAGATAGTGGGGTAAAAAATGAAATTCCGAAACGAGAGATATTTTTGGAGATTTTGAAGCAAAGCATCTCGCTTTTCATCATAATGAGTATGATCCGAAATTCTTGTTCAATGGCTCGTGCTGAAAGTCTGTAGCTGTGGGTCAAAGTATTGGTCCTAAGGATTTGCTTGTTGCTGTAATGGATTCTAACCATTTAATGGGTTCTAATCTAGGGTGTAGAGAATGAGATTTAATACACTTCTTAAGTACTAGATGTCCTGCAACTCACATGGTGACCTGGTCAAGGAAACCGGCATTATTGAATAACCTGAGAGGAAACCCTAGGAAGAAAGGGTTCTTTTCAAAACGGTGGTTATTCGAAAGTCACAGTTTCTTTGTCTGCTCTCCGAGGTATCCCTACTATCCAACGGCTGCCGGTATCCAAGAAGTTTCCCTGAATTTGTTTGCCTTTTTTCTTAAATACGGCGCATTTCCATTGAGTTATGCTCGGTCAAATCAGATTTGATTTGCCGTAAACATTATTTTAATCTCTATCTCAATAACAGCCGCGTTCAATTTCCTTTCTTAAAACATGAGTTCAACTATATTGGTACAAAAACTCATCTTTTAATGATCCTCTGGCATATTAATTCCTGTTTATATGCGTCATGTACCGCATTTCCGCTATCAATCTGTAAGCCAAGGTTCTTCTTGGCCTGAGGTGGAGAACGCGCGGTCCTCACGACCTTGTCGAATGTTTCTTGCACTCTCTTTGTCATTTCCTGTTTATATGCGCATTTGAATAGTTTTTTAAAATTTTACTGCGTCTTTTGAAAATAAACTGCAAAATATTCTAAATAGCTAATTAAAAATAATAAGGCATCGGATGTTTCCTAAAATTAAATAAAATATTACATATATATACAAATAATCCTGGTTTTATCGATGTTTAGAATTAATTACCACTAATATCGCTTAGAAACGATTTTTTTCTAAAATAATAAATTAGCGATTTAAGTAATTTTCCTTATTGAAAGTTTGAATTTGTTTATATTATTAACTAGCATTGTTTAATTAACAATATTAAGATGTTAAAATAGTTATATCTATATTACTTTCTTATGTGGCATAAGTGCTCTTGCAGTCTTTCGGTGAAAAATATATTTAATATCCCTGTTTTTAACCTGAGATTGAGGGAATAAGATTATTTAAAAGGAAGGACACAATTTTTAAAGATTCAACTTTTCAGATTCAATTTTTACATCCCATCACCATTTCATTCTTTAATATAAATATCATTTAATTTATTTTCGGCTGTGAACGGTAAAACTCACCAGTACTCGATTTTCAGGTTGCAGGGATGATAACGGAATGCGTTGCCCATTCCAGTAGGCGCGTAAACATGGTATTGAGGGTAGTCATCGTTTAATTACCAGAAACTGGATAACTATTCCCCGAATCGGAGTAATCCCATTCGCGTGCGATTGGGCCGATTTCCGCTAAAATGCTCAACCGCTCTCGTCATTCGTAGGACACAAATCGGATTCTATTTATCCAATCATAGACGTAATGCGCTTTCGATAAATGTCCCAACCAATCGCTCGGATGCTCACGGCCGATTTCAACGCTCGTCGGAAAAGTTTTACGCGATTATATTCGGGAAGCACTGATTTTAACAAGTGGTGGGTCCTAAGCTAATTGGATCTTTAATGGAACGCCCGCCACTTAACTCTTTTCCGAGTTCCAGAGTAAACTGCAGCGGAAAGTTAACCATTAAACTTAGTGATTTGATTCACACTGCGGTTAATTATGAATGATTACTTTCTCTCACATTCGGATGCGAATGCTCGTTTTAATGCAGGAACAATAATGTGCGATTCCTATCACGGGATCTAAATTGGCGAAACCGATTTTCGTGTGTGACGATTGCCCTTTTAGATCCATATGACGTAAAGCTCACTCGTCCATTTCTGGATGGACTGTTGTTGCGATTATATTGCTTAGTTTGTGTCCATAAGGAAATAAGCGGGTTATCTTGCATGAAGGTCCAGCTGTCCCTGCGCAGGTCTGCATCATCTGCATCAAATCACCCTGATTTTTTTCTAAATTTTGCACGCATAATTTAATAGCATTTTTAGCTTTTTTTAAGTTTGCGGTTGCAGTACGATAATCAATAAGAAGTTGGGATATGGAAACTCTACAGTATAAATCAATAGATTGATTAGATATTTTACAATATTAGAAATATGCAAGTAGATAAAAAAATGTCACGTTTTACATATTTGAAACGCCTTATTACAGTAATTGATGCGATCGAATTGAGTTTACTAGGTTTATTAAATCCGTCTCGAATGAAATTATATGAATTTATTTAACAAGTATGAGGTGAATAAGTTATGTTCTACACGCTCCTTACATAATCTTTTGCTTATACAAGATGAAGGTACAACTATATCAATACGGGCACCATAGAGATAAAGTAATCTTTCATTTGAATTTTTTCACTTTTGTTCATGGTTGCTTTATCATTTTAGCTACTCGGGTATAAGTAATGTCATTAATTTTGGCCACTCCTGACCGAATGCTGTGGAACGAGTTATTCGTAGGATTATTGTGCTGTGTGGATATTTCTTCTCATAGTGCATACTATTGCTAGGCAAAAAGGAAAGCAAGGGAAATTTTTCTCATCTTGCCTTATAATCCTCATTTTCTATCTAGAGCTTTTACTAGTGTAGAAAAAAGTTTATAGGTTTAAACTAGTATTAGTGCTGAATACTGATCAGACTAATACGGTATTTCGACTGAGCATGTGAAATTATTCATTTGTAATGCATATCTAATACTTTTGGTAGTGGCATCTAAAAGTAAAAATTTAAAGGATCAAACTAAAATTCTGACAGAAAAATTTACAGTGAGACTAGTTAAGTTGATTGAATTTATAAGATTTAATGTGTAGTATTAGCAAAATCTAAAATCTTGCCGTTGAGAAGATGTTTTAGCAGTTTTTCCTCATTACGTTATAATCTAGCACTCTAACGAAATATTTAATAACTTAATAGCGTACAAATATTTGTGTAAAAGAAATTTGAAAAGAAAAAAAATGTTCTAAGAAAACAAGTATACGTAGCCGCATAATTTTACATTGTAATCCGTTTTCAGGAAACCGATCGCCGTTTTATTTATATATCTCTGTTCCGCAGAATAGCGATTTTTATTGAATGTAAGTAGAATGAGAGTTGTTTTAAACACATAACGGAAATGTGAAGGAAAGGAAAAGGGAAATTCGGAGTGATGGAAGTTTTGTCGTTTATTCTATTTGAAAGGCAATCTTCTCTCATCCAAATTTCTAGGCCAATCGTTTGGAGTCACGACAAGGGCGAGGTCTCCAAAATAAGCGATGAATTATTTAGAGTTTGAAATCGGTCGACTGTGTCATTGTAATGCGTCTATCTCATCCCATGAAAATTTTACTACATATCTCCGGAAACAGAAGCCATGTGAACTCGTATCAGGGTTTACTTTCCGCTTAGATTATTCCACCGAGTTTGAAATGGATTCATTCAATAATGAAATCTAGGTCCACTTGATATGGCATGCTGGAACGATACTTCGTCGATGTGTTTCATTTTTCTTCGTTTTGAAATTTTAAAAACGCCATTTGGGGGTGACATTCATGGAAATTGGACGTAAATTTCCCTTACAAGAATTACTTTTTCTTTTTTGAAATTGTTGGTAGATGAAATCGGATTTCATTCAATGAATTTATATCAGTGATCAGGGAAGAGACTTTTACTTTAAACTTACATTTAAGGTAAAACGTCTGTATAACGAAAGATTCATTTATTATACTCACACTCTCTTAAGAATTATGATTTATATTTTCTTCAACGCGATTACAGTTAGTGGGAGCATACAATGATTTCGAAAACTAATTCTTGTAATGCAAATTTGAAAGCGAACATTATGAAATTCAACATTAACCATTATTTGACGTGGCTTTGGGTGGGTTTAGATTGTAATTTGAAATTGTTAAATAATGGTTAGTATTTATTATTTTTTTCAACTACAGATTTCCGAAAATTCACTGAATTGATTCCAACTCAGAATCAGTTCCTTTATTAAAAATTTCGGGTTGTACATTTTCGAAGCATTTGCTCTCCAAAAATTCGTTTTTGAAGGACTTATCTGTCTTTGCTTATATACATATACTCAGTTATTTCGTCTGGTTTCCTAAGCTCATACTAAAAGATTTTTGGTCTTTTCAGTTAAATAAAAACGAAAGGCAACATAAATATTTAGCAAGCTATCTTTCTCTTGAACTCGTATGATGTCAGGGAAGTGTCATGTTTTCCGTTGTGTCAACAAGGATAAAACTTAGGTTATATAAATTCATAAATTTACCATTAAAATATTTAACCGCCATTTATTTGTTAACGTTTCCAGATTTTCACTAAAGCTGTCTTTATTTATTTACGTAGCTTTAGAAACATTAGCCGACTCACGCTACGAGATTAAATTCTAGATTCTGCCAATGAAGAGAAAACTTAAAGATTGTATCCACTTCTGAGAAACTTCATTGGAAAGGATTTAGCAAAAAGGAGAAATAGCGAGATGAATCTCATTACCTTTGTAGGCAGCAAGAATATAATGGATTGTAAGAGGTTCTACTTTGATATTCAAATGGAAATTTTTGCAGTGCAAATAAAAATACAGCCTTTAAAAATTCTTAAGTATACAAATGAAGGCAAAGAAAAAATAACGAGAAAATAGATACAGAATTTCTGGAATAGATAATAGCTTTGCTTTGATTGTTTTTACATAGATTTGCATCACTAGAGGTTTAGAGAAATACTAGCTCAAGGAGTTAAATCAATTAAATGAGCATCGTTAGGGCGTTACTCTGAAAAGGCTGACGAATAAGTATATGTTTTCAATGTAAATTTTATAGGATCATGAATGTTAGCAAATGAATGGTGAATCTGTGTTCCTTTTTCAGAATGATACAAAATTTCATATTCTATAAGGCAGCGGTTCCCAACCGGTGGGTCGCGACTCGATCCTAAAACTATCAGAAACCACCGAATAAACCATCAGAGTAGCAATATCTTATGAAAAATTATATATACGTAAGGAAGGGATACGATACAAATAAGATTTTTTACTCCACCATTAACCGATGGACCGTGGAGGTAGGCCGATAACCACTGCTATAAGGTAAATAAATAATTTAATCAAGTTTTGTTGTGCAGGGTTCCTGATTTCCCTTCAACCCCTAAGTATTTTCCCCACGGGAATAATACGTACCCTTCTCAAGAACTTCTGCTTCAGACTGATTTTGATTTCTCGGATGGGGTTCAAAACAATGGAGAACCTGTCATGTATTGTTTACGAAATTGTTACCCCTAGTAAGTTAAGATCCCGATTTTTCAACCCTTGTTAACATGATTTGCTCTAATTTACGATTATCAGTCCAAAACTATAGCCAATATTAAACAATAGAATCCATTTTACGGGATTGTGATTTTCACAAAATTTATCCTTCATGTACCATAGAAGCACGTTTTTCAACTTCTTTGGCTGAAGTTGAATACGATTTGCGGTTCTCTAGTCTCTTTCTCGATTGAAAATTGATATTTTTTTTCGTTCTTCAGGGTGTGGATATTATTTACCCTTTCCTGCTGTGATAGAGCGGAAGTTTTGTGTTAGCATTTTTCGAATTTTGTGTCTCACTAACTGCATAAGATTCGGGGGCACCCGTTCTATTTTTGTTGCGAATTTATCTTTCTCACAGTTTATTTCATTTCTATAATGGTATGGAAGCTACTGAGGTATGGGTGAGGCTGAATAATGGCTCTGATTAAGACCTCTCCATATGAAATGTTACCAATATTAAAAGTTACTCGTACAGTCATTGTACTTTACTTACGCAGTCATGTTCTATTTATAGCATTTTGGCTTGGTGAGGAAAACAAAGGCTTATTCGCCACTCCTTACTTTGCCTAGTATTAGGTTGGTAGGTTTTCATAGATCTTGGAAATTATGTTATACGGGGTGAGATTCTAATCGGCTCTCTTGCTGTATTCTAAATTTTCACGAGTCGGTCCTCGTAAAGAGTTATGTCCATTGAACTAATTATAGTCGTTAAGCTCGATTAATGTGCACCAGCGTAGTGCCAGGCCAGTAAAATAATACGAAATTCATCCCAATAACTCTGAAAAAGAAACTCAATAAAACCTTTGATAACGCTTCGATGTTATAACAATATATTCGATTATATAGTGATAATATTTAGTTTTATACTACTTTTGAATATATTCAGGCTACCTCAGCATGATTGCGTCAAGTTTTCTTTCCATTATATTGAAACATTTTTGTGTCTACATTATTTTTCATATGTAATGTTGACTCATTCCAGTTCTTGATCTACACATATGTGGATTAGAAGAGGATTTTTAATTAGGGGTTTACTAAAAAATTCTAGCAATTATGCTTTTTTTTGAAGTAACCTGTGTCAAAGAGGCAAACAGAATTAAGTATTTAAGCAGAATTTGCGAAATGGAACTGACGAAATTCGGGGATCTACGCTTTTATGGGGTTATCTACATTTTAATGATATTAAAACATTTATTAGTTTATTATTTTGCCGTTTTTGGTATTTTGTAAGATAGGATGATTTGAGGAATTGTAGAAAATATTTCTGTTCTTTAGTTGTCTTACTTCTTTGAAATTTGATCTTTGGAGATTTTCTTGTCCACGGTGTAGTTCGGAAAGTCCATTAAAATCAATTTTATGCAGCAAATTTAATTAATAGCTGCCTTAAAAGTCCCCATTTTCGTTATAGAAAAGAAAGAAATTTGTGAATGCTTTACATTTTCAGCGAAATCACTCTATGAGAATATGTGGTTGTGCTAATCATTAAATCCATCTTCGAACGCAATAATGATACTATTTTACAAATACCATAGTTTACCTTAAATGGTTGATAATTTATAATCACGAATATCAATGTATATCACGCTATGCGTAGCTGTATAAGCCTAGTGACACTCAATGAGTGCAAAATGTAGCTGGCATTGTTGGAATGGAATGAATGAACGCGCAATAATTGAACGAGCTCCACTAGAGAGACAAAATTCCTCTACCACTTGGGTCTTTTCGGTTTGACGGTACGTAAAAAACAAAATTCTTCCGAACACAGTTTAAAAATTGATTCGAGATCAGCTATAGTTTAGCCGTGATTTTGTCTCCTAATTCTTCAGATTTCTTATTCTATATCATGACTTGTTGCCAGGCGACATTTTGTTTCGTGGCTTTTCACCCTACTTTCTTGGGAAAAGTAAAAAGAAACAATTAACCACGATAGTGATTTTGTCATCTCTTTTATCAAGTCCATTAGGATAAAAATAAACAGCCAGTGCCACTCCCACTAATTTTTTACTAGCGCCCTCTTCCGAATGAGCCTTTGCGTGCCTTTTGGAATATCGACGTCACGTAATGTCCGTCGGTCGTGTTGTGGGAGGGCCGAACGAGTTTATTTAGCTCTTCGAAGAATACCCTCAGGGGCCACGAAAGGCTATAAAAGCAAATTACAAATAAGCGCAGACTGATAATGTTAAGTTACACTCGGTCTTTCTCCCTCACTCATTTGAACATTTTTCAGTCCTATTTTCGTCCTTCTTTCGAGGAATTTCTCACTTTTCTTCCCGTGCAATTGTCTTTTCTATTAAAATAGATTAATTTCTTTAATCTTGTCTCCAAAGTGGAAACCTCTGCTATTAATTCTCTTGAAGCATTTCTTTATGAATATTCCGCTTCAAAGAATACCTATATCTTTGTAATGAATGTTTATTTATGTATACACGCTTCGCTGCTACAAAATATATCAAATTATTTGTTCTTCACGCCATCAGATTTATTTAAAATATTTCGTCTTATAGGGATCATAACACATTTTGACGTATAGCAATGGATATGAATCCGTAGAATGCCTCAAATTAAATCATTAATATTAAGAAATAATAATTAATAATAATAATAAGACTTTGTTATAGTTACTAAATTTTCTATTTCAATTATTCATGTTGAAAATGTATTAATTTATTCTGGCCGAAGAAATGATTTCTTTATTTCTTATATATTATTATTATTGGAAACTGGAAAGGAATCAGTACGTAATGTAATTAACCATAGATTCTGTATCTTTTTATTACAAAATATCTGATATGGCCAACACATGACTTTCTCCATATTTATTGAAAATAGAAGCCTATGCCGGTAATATATAAATAACTCCAAAACAATGAGTGTTACAGGAAAATGTTTCATACAACATTTGTTGTAAAATACATTATCTATAGCTTTGGTACATAATTGTATATACCTACATACATTGCATTCTGACAGATATATGTATGAAAAACTTCCATTTCTGGATAAACAACAACTTCCGGTTAACCATTATTGAAAAATAACTCCTAAACAATCAGTGTTACGAAAAAAATGTTTCATACAAAAGTTGTAGTACAGTACATTATCTATAACGTTTGTAAACAATTGTATATACCTTAATTGCATCCGATGAAATATTTAAGTAACAAAGTTTTGTTCCGAATACACCGCAACTTCCGGTCAAGAGATATTCATCAAAAACTAATCAACTCTTGGAATAGTTTGGAAAATACTAAATATGAATTTTGGAAATGATCGGATGATTACGTTTTATGATAGAGCGCTTACAAACCTTTTTACCATAGACAGACACACAGACAGACATGTTCGGGAAAATAGCGAAAACGAACTCTATGGGCCCCAAAACATCTATTTCTGTCGAAATCTGGAGGTCAAATTTTATTGCGAATACAATACCTTCTCTATACTACGTATAGGGAGAAAGTAAAAATAAATGAGAAAGATAATGATCCTTGCGATGATAAATTTCAAGCATAGGATAGTATATGAATGACAGAAACATCATATGAGCCGCTCATCGAAAGCTTCCAGGATAAATTTAATCTTAAAAAGAGAAAATTTAAATTCATTTTCATGAAATTATAACATGTAGACACACTTATAATAATGATACGAATTGGGATTTTGATTGCAGTTTTAGGTGTTAGAAATATCAAAGAAAGGTGTATTATTAAATGCATAGTCTTTTTTGGTAGGCATATTAACGGCTACAGCATACCTGACCTGGTGGAAAACCCGAGAGGACTTCATTCATAAAAAACGGCTTTCAAAGCACACTGGGAAATCAGGATTCATCGATGATTCATTCAATGTCAACTCTGAAACAGAATTACATAACAGAATAAATAATAAATTCCTTATAGAGTGGAGAAAGAGGCGGATGATCATGCTATAAAATAAACAGAATACAATATATCCTGAAGTTAATAAATATGAATTCATTAGTAAATATTATAGATTACGCCAAATTTTCTCTATAATCAGAAATTATAGGCTTTTACTTTAAATAAGTCCATGCTCAAGAAAATTCAGACATTTAACGCCTTTTGCATGTGGTCTTATCGGGTAATCAAACCAATAGAACCTCACTGAATAAACTCTCCGAAAATAACTCAGCAACGAATAATTTTTAATTTTTTTGATTTAACATCCCCCTTATCTTAATCTTAAAATTAATAAATAATTCATATGTGACTGGAGAAAAAAGTATTCCTTGTGTCGAAAGTTCTAAAATCTTACAAATGGAATTTTTGAAATAACAGAGCAAATTTATATATTTATATTTTTTATGAGTTGCCTTTTTATGGAATGGTATATTAAATAGTAAAAGTGTAATATATTTAACTTTTTCCTCTTCATTAGTTCTTCATTTTAACTTGATTAACTTAACGTTTCCTTTCCTTTCCTTAATTGCTTCTTTATCCAATCTACTCAAACGTTTTTTTCCCTAAATTTGGTCTCAAAGATACGATGGATCTGTAACTGGCATGTTAGAAGGTGCATGAAACATGACTTTTCCTAATTGATTACTGTATTGTAAGCGGAAAAATGAATTACCGAAGCGACTCCCAGCATCTATTTTCCTGATCTTCCCTATAGTATTAGAAAGACTAATATAACAGGGAAGAAACATTATATAATCTAGTTACTCTCTATATCTATATACAAGCCTCCTTTTGGCGTGTGGTAGCGGGAATTCCAAGGGGCTAGTTTCTCTTTCATAGTAATTTAAATAGATTTTGCTATTGTTTGAATCTACTATAATTCAATGATTCCCATCCTCCGTCCTAAAGCATCTGAAGAGCGTTCACTGATTCGTGGAGGGCATTTGCAACAATTTGTTCGTAGCCTATAAAAAACAGCGTTAATGGCAAATACTAGGTTAATGTCTTATCTAGGAGTAGTTGTATCTACTGCCGAAATTCAGCCATTTCCGGAATCCAGTGCGATCTTCTATACGACTTTTAAAACGATATCTGACTTTTCAAATGTTGTTTCTGTTCCTACCTGTTTCTCGGACTTATTTAATACTTCAAGTAAATAAAATGCCATATTATGCATCAGTTAGATGCTTATTAAAATTACTATTTTAATTACAATTTATTTAAAATGTTGGAATGCTTAACTCAAGGAAGAATTCATATGATTACAGGGGGATCCTACTTAATACCTTTTATCGTCTAAAGATTCCCACCCTGGTAAGGTATGCTGATTTTTCGTGGCATTAGGATAGCGAGGGAAACAAGGGCCAACACCTGTAAAGCGGACGGAAGAAAGAGTTCGAAGTGGTGGACTTCTTTTCTCCGAGGTAGGCCACTCGGCAACATCAGTCCGCAGGGAGCGTCCGAAAGGGGACCACTGGAGTGCGCTATCAGAGTGCGATCGGGTCCAAGAGGAACGACGACCGCAGGCGAGATTGCTCGAGTAGGACCAAGTGTCGCGTTAACATCTAAACCCCTTCGCAGAGAAGGAGATTTCCCAATAATGGCCACGTTGAGAGAGGTGAGAGTTAGGGAGTCCAGGGGCTCTCCGAAGTTTCCTTGCGGTGAGCAGAGATACACGAGCGTGTACTGCTTTTTCTTTGAATACGTAACCACGCTTTTCCGAACTGTTTCTGCCGCCCATGGATATTCCCTTCAGCTCAGTTTGGAGAGTAAATCTTCGGTAAACTAATCATTAGCAAGATGAGTCCAACTTGAGCCGAATTGGGTTCTTGAAAAGTTTGCCGGTAAAACAAGGGAATTTAAGCAATTCTAAGGTCGGTTCGAAGTACCACAAACGTTATTCAATGCTGAAACCATTGCTTCAACTACTCAACAAGGTTTGATAAGCTTTACAAATCCGTTTAGAATCGTATTTTTTCTTTGAATGTAGGATTCTTTGATGCCCTACTTTCAACGAAAGTTGTTATGTTCTATCCTTTTTGGCAACTATTGTCCTTAAGAGTTCTCGTTTTAATAAAAGATCTTTATATGTGTAACCACCGATTAGGCGGTCCTCATAAATATTTTTTGTCGTTCGTTTTCAAATTATTCTTAGCTTTTATATCGCAATATGTAATTTTTCAGTAGGAAAAAATGGTAATAGAAGGAACTGCATGAATAGTTCCTCATTAATTTTTGATTCACTTTGAACAATCACGGAAACTAAACGGATTTTAAAACCTATCGGTAATTGAATTCCTGATCTTCATGTGGAATTTTATATGGCTATAATGAATGGTATACAATTACTTCTGTATCTTTTTCGAGCATGAGGTTTTGCATTTAGTCCCCTTTTATTTAACCGTTCATATAGAAAATATGCCATGTTTAAATGACATGTTTAAATCCAGCATGTACATCCAAAAAGATTTTCCCGATGAAAGTAATTTGAACCTCTCAACCATTAAGTTGCTATTAAAATCTTAGAAAACAATTCCTAGTTATCTTTCTAATAGACAAAATATGTATTTCCATACTTCACTAAGAATATGGCCTCTGAAAAGAGCGTTAAATTTCTACTGAAATGTATTAAAAATAGTTGACGTCATAACAACGATGGATGTATATAATAGGGAGATGAGGGAGGGAGACTCTGTAAGTGCCAATAATAGGTTTTACACTTCGGAGAAATTTCTACGAAGTATTTCATACCTTCTTCGCCTCACTATGTATTAGTATCTAAAATTCGAAAGCTTTCCAATCCATTTTAGTCAAATCCTTACGTAAGGATTTTTTAAAATACAATTTTGGGAAAAGTGCAAAGAGTAGACGGAAAAGAGGTGATTTTGGTGAGAATGTGTTGTTATAGGAGCAAAGAAATGGAGCGCATTGATGGATGCGGGTCTTTTCTACCCCATCGCGGGTCCCTCACCAAATCACCACCACCATGCCCCTAGCACCACTCCACCGTATCCAGGAGACGATCCTGGAAATAATTTTCGATTAAACTTTCTCTCGCCACCCCTCTTGTATCGACGGAAGAGTCGTCCATAAAACCGAGAAACACTTGGCTCAGCTGTAACAGCGTAAAGGTATCGATTGCCGCGAAATGAAAGTGACGAGGGATGGAAATAAAAAGGATGAGATAAGCGGTAAGAAGTCCGCGCAGTCAGCGAGTCCTAAAGCATCCCTTTCTCCTCTGCAAACAAGGTTATAAAATGGGGGTGCCGGAGAACAGGAGTTTAGGGGGAGAAAATAAATAACGGTTAGGAGGGACCGAGTAATAGAGGGATGAAAGAGGGGAGGGGAGTTCGCCCAGGGCGTCGAGAGGGTTGGGGCGGCCCACGTGATAACCAAACAAAAGGAAGTCTGCGTTTTCCCCTCCCCCCACCTGCCCACCACGGTCTAATCTCTCTCCCCTCTCTGATCTGCTTCGGGTGCAGCGTCTGATGGCTCTCGGAGCGGGGAATCTTCGATATATCGATTTATCGAAGTATGGAAATTTCGATACGGGTGGGTCTAGATGTTCTGGCGAGCTATATAGCACTATATAATCCACATTAATTTATATGTTATACCTCTCCATTATTAAGGTGTTCTTCTGCATTTGATTATCATGTCGTATTCAATGAAATAACCCAGTGGTCCTCTTAGTTTGTCTCGATTTTCTGGTATAGTCGTCTACGCGAATAAGTTTTGAATTTAATGACCTTTCAATTGAATTGAATCGCCCAACAACGCTTATTCATCGGAAAGTGAATCTTTGCCTAAGAAAATTCCCTGCCGCTTAAAAGAGGGCGCCGTAGAATTTTCCGATATTGGAAATTCGAATATTGAAGTTTTTCGAGTATCTCGGATGGAATTATGAATATTTTTGGTATCTTTTCTCTCGGTCTTATATCCCACGGTAATTTATCGGAGAGACGCGCTAATATTTTAAGGAATTATTAATTTTAGGTTTTGGATGTTTAGAAAAATTAATATAGTTTTCCCTTGAGGAATTAGGGTAAGTTATTTGACGATGGCGTTTTTGGGATTTTCATTTTTACGTGTCCGTGATTTTAAACGGTCTGTTTGCAAAGTAGAATCTCATAAAGTGACGCATTTCATGTAGGAATGAGTGTAGATTTTGCAAATTAATATAATATGCACGTTATCATCAATAATAATGATCTGAATATTATTTTTTCATCTTTATGCTACCGATTAACAGAAAATTTATAGCGTAGATAATCCTTATAGCGCAAAATTACAGCATTGATGACTAAAGAATTAAAAATAAAATATTGTCACTACTCGTAAAAGTCAAAGTCGAGAATTTGGCCTGTACCATATACAATCTTTTTTAACGAATAATGTGGAAATATAGATGAAATACTGGAAAGAAAGAATGGTTTTATGGAAATAATTAAACATTGTGACAAATACTTTCTCAGAAAATATCACTGCAGGAAAATATGTAAAGAGAAGGGGGTGGATGTGAAAATCCTTCGAAATATGTGAAATATTGGAAAGTAGAGATAGATCACAACAGAAATGTAAATAAAAATTGCATTAGATATTTACAGATACAATATACATTTAAACAAATTTGCTTTATTCGTGGTAAGTGGAGCATGAGGAAAGTCCTGCCTAGTCTGAATGTGCTTCATATTTGCTTATATACTGAAATTTACGGAAAAAAATGAATTTTACTACTTCTTTCTGCAGAAAGCATATTCTTCACGATTAAGATTTCGAAGTCCGTCTCCATTGTGCCCTCCGACGTGAAAACATTCGATAATAATCTGCCATCGATTGGGAAAGTATTTCTGTGGAAGGATTCAATCCGTCTCATGTAACGTATGGAACTCTCTCGAGGGAACGCACTAATAAGGGAATGCGTGCATTTAAGAGAGAAGCACTTGAGATCCGTATAAGGGTGCGTCGAATGGTTGAGTGCGAAGGAGTGCACGTACCTCCAGAGAAAAATTCCTTGCTAACGCTTTCTGCGTATTACTCCTCATAACATCCACCCCTCTTTCTCTCTCCCCTTGCCTCTTGTCTTTTCTTCTCTTATGTCCCTTCTCGTTCTTCAGTCCAACGCCATCGAGACTCCTTCCATCGACTTCTTTACGTGTGGCGGATTTCCAACCCCTCCTTTTCCTCCATCTTCCCCTTTCTTTTTCCCCTCTTTTACCTTATCCCTTCTTTATTCTTTTTCAGCTCTCTCTCTCTCTTTACTTCCTTTTTCCCTTCTATTTTTCTTATTCTCTTTCCTTCCTCCCTTATTTCTTTCCTTTTCTCTCGTTATACCTTTCTGACTCTGTTTACCTATCACTCCTAATCTCTTTTTCTATCCAACTCTTTCGCATCTCTCTCCATACATCCATCCATCCATTTCTCTTCGTTTCTTTTCATCCCTTCCGCTTTCTCTCCCCATTCCTCTCTCAATCTTCTCCATCTCCTTCTTCATTCTTTCCTGTTTTCTTTCCATATTTACATTAATTTTTCGTCTTATCTCTGTATGTCTTTCTTTGTATATTTGTATCTCCTTTCTCCCTCCATCTATCTCTCCTGATCCTTCTTTAATCTCTATCGTTTCCTCTACATCTCTTTCTCATTTTCTCTCCTTTTCTATTTCTCTTTCTTTCTCTGTTCTCTCTAATTTTCTCTCCACATCTCCTTCCCTATTTTTTCTCGTTTTATCTACACATCTCCATGTCTAATCTTTCTACTTTTCTTTCTTTTCGGCTCTTTTACTCTATTATTTCCTTTTATCTATATCTTCTCCTTTGTCTCTTCTTCTCCACCTCTCCTTCTCTACTTTCTGCACTGTTTCCTCCTTCATCCTTTCCTCATTCCTCTCTTCTTCATCTCTCCTTATTTTTTCTTTTTCCTCGTCTTTCCCCCTATCACTCTCCACCTCTCTCTATTTCTTACTTCATTCCCTTTCCAATTACCTTTCTTCTCTTTCATTCTTTCCCTTTCTCCTCTCCTTATCCCCCTCTCTTCTCTTTCCTCTTATTATATAATTTGTTTCTCTTTCCCTCGACCTTTTTCTTCGTCGCATATTGTTTCTACTTTTTTAACATCTTCCCCCGACTACTTCCCAGCCTAAGGACATTTTTCAACAACAATGGCTTTCTCATGAGAATAATTGCATTGTTTTCCTTTTATGGTCGAATTATATTTTTCTCTTTCGAAGGCTCGTTTTCTTTTAAAGCTTTCTCAATTTTTGAGGCCGTATGTTAGATGAAGTCTCAGAAGGAAAACGAAAGGCATTATTATTAATTCTAGTGAGGAGTAATATTTTTCACATCTAAAACATAATATTCTTCCAAGAGTATAATATTCTATCATTTTGAGTACATAAATTCAGTATTTGATTACATTTTAAGCTACCGTACTTCATTTACTAGACTTAATTAATTATGTCCTCTTGAAAAAATATCATAACCAGAGTTATCCATTCTAAATTTCCAAAAAAATTTTTCCTTTTATTTTCTGCCACTAAAATGTTCAGGAAAAACCTATTTCATTTTCATTAACTTAAATTTGATATGCTAAGCGATAAAAATGCGAAACGCCTTGAAACGAATACAGAAATAGCCAGAAATATTAAGGAAAAACAAACAATTATATAACAAAAATTATTGTAAAATGAGGGGAAAGCGTAGTGACATTGCAAAAATAAGGAATGAAGAAGTTACAAGGACCGCTCCATTACAGAAAATAAAAGATATTAGAAAAGGATATGTAGCTATAAATGTATTTGATGTACAATCTTTTAGTAAGTATTAGAGTAGGTGTTTTTAATAATAGCAACACAATATATGTATATATCTTGTGGATTCATCGAGAGCGTAAAGTGTAAATAATTTATTTTATAGCTTTATATTTTGCGTAAAATTCTTAAATGTTTACTCCCTCAATACTCTCTTAATACGTCAAACCCTCTGCTTCCATTGATCATTTCCTTTAGCCAAACATAGAACGTCTTCTTACTTACCCAGTCTATATTTATCGTTCCATATATTTGTATTAAACGTTCATTTCTCTTTTCCAAATTTTTGTTCTATCTCATAACTTCATGTTCGTTGATTTTAGAAAAATGTCTTGGTAAAAGAATCACCGAAACTCTGGTTAAAGGCATACTCAAGAACTCTTTATTATTCATTGCTTAAATGACACTTACGAGAGAGATAACATTTTGTTCTTTGCTCTTTTAACGCCTTGTTTCCTGATAAAACAAAAGATGTTTTTCAACTATGTTGATCACAAGGACCTACATCAATGAAAATGTTTCTACAAAGCAGATATACGTGTATTCAAGCAAAGATTATTACCTTTTTTATTTATTTAAAGTCTAAATACATAGATTCATTCGAGGTAATCCCCTCATACCTAACTTGACCTTTTTAGCCCACGAACCCTGTCCTTCGGATTATTTGGAGTAACTTAATCGACCTATGTAAAATATATCTTATGAACATTATCAAAAGAGAATCAGTTGTAAGACAAAACTTGAGTGGAGCAACTTATGTTATCAAGGAATAAATTATTTAACTTAAAGCGAATGAAAGTGAATATAAAATGATCCTACTATAAGTAGGATTTAATCCCTTCTTTTGAGGATGAGCTTCGTTCTCGTGGTATCAAATACCTATAAAACGGACCAGAAATTATTTCAAAAACATGTTCTTGCTTAAATGTCACCCAGTTTCACACGTATGTCAGAAGGATGAAGTAATTCCATAAGGTTCCGTCACTTTTTATACGGAATCAGAATTTTCAATATTGAATCGAAGAAATTTAAGTAGGCAATCTCGAAATTCTGTTATAATTGGTTTCAAGTCTTTATTTTATGATCGAATTATGCAAAAACTTTAAATAGAATAAGCCGAAATTAGTTTTTTACCTATAATACCAGATTTTAATATTTAAAGACGCAATTGTTTTTAACATAATTGAAAAATTGTGATAAAATACACTAGTTAGGATAAAGTTTTATTTAAGTGAAAAATTAACTCACTTTATGTGAAGTGGATAAATCATTTAGTTTGAGAGTTTCTAGATTTCGATCTCTTAACGGTAAATGTATTTAAGCGAAAAATATATGGTAAATAACTTAATTAAGACATTTCGGAAAGATATGTTGGAAAGGAATGAAGTATGACGTATTCAGTCCACTTACGACACCTTTAGATTCCGCTTCTGTTGGTCCATACACCCATTTTAAACTACTGAGTCATTCCCTATTTTCGATTCCTTTCTCTGTAGATTTCCCTTTGCCTCCACATTCTCCCTCCTTAAGAATCCTTTCCTCTCTCTTTGAAGGAAACCCATCACCTGAGCGACTCCTTTCAGCATCTCACCGCCATTATCCTCTCCTTGCATCGATCTGTCCCCTTTATAAGGCGTTTAAAAGGTTGGACGTTAATTTCCCGGTCCAACGATCCGCGTTTTCCTTATCTAATGGACCCGAAAAAATCCTCCCTTGTCTATTTGCTTAGGTGTCCTCGGGCGCGGCTGTAAAAAAGTTTTCTTTCTTTCCGTTGTTCGCTCCACCAGCTGATCGCGGACCGTCCCATCTCGTCTCGCTCTTTTTCATTGCTTCAGGCGCGAAATTTTGCCATCCGAGATTTCATCATCGGTCTCCTGGAACGCCATCTCTTCCTCACATTTGCAATTCTGCATTGCCGGTCTCGCCAAATGAAACTTTGTTATTTAAACCCAGATTAGTTGAGAGATTCTCTCTTTTCTATAATCTCGGAGCGCTCTAAGTAAATCGTCAAATGGGAAGATGCTCGCGCAATTTGAGATTTACTATTTCAGGGAATCTCATTGGGTGGAACAGTTTTGAGGTCGGGTTCATCTTTCAAATGCTCTTTTAGAACTAAGTCCATTGGTCTAGACGAGTTTTGCCTCTAATTCCCATCTCTCATTTTGCTGTTCAGTTTCCGCGAATTCAAAAACCCCTAGAGCTACGCAGAATACTTCCACGAATGTAAAAAAATCTTTCCATGGGCTTCTTTGAGTTCGGGGGAACATACTGGGTCCGCGGACTACTTCGGACCAAAGAATGATGAAAATTTTTGTGTGGCGTTATTTCGGTTGCGACCATATTGGCCCCAAAGTAATGAGTTCTCAAGCTCTAGAAAGTAGCAGATCTTGGACTACAAATGAAGAGATTTATCTCTAAATGAAATAGATCTCAATTATATTTTGGTATTATTTTATTCTTGCAAACTTCATGTACTTTTACATCCATGAATATTTCTTCTGCTGATGATACAAAGTATAGATTTTGCTGTTTTTCTTGGTTGCTGTTGATTCTTCATTAAATTTTGCGCAATTAAAATGTAATTATTAGACTTAGACACTCATTTGAAAATTACGATTAACCTTTTAAAAATATTGTTGATTCTTATTTCAGCTGAAGAATATGACAGGCTCAAGATGAAAACCAATTGAGTATTCTTTTTCTTCAAAATTTAGATTATATGTTCATTTCAAATTTGTTTCATCTACTAAATCATGATTTTATACAGCACAGATGACCTGGGTAACAGATTTAAGATTGAATTATTTCTTTTAACTGCCTATTCCTTATCCTTTTAGCTGTTCTATTTATTACAACATTTCACTGTATTATTTTTTGTTATATTTGTCTTATTATATTTTTTTCTCCTACAATGATTGTATAACGTGTTTGAGGCTGTATTAATCAAAATACGTCTGTTAATGACTTATGTTTGTTTAAGACATGTTAAATAAATATCCCAA
This sequence comes from Sympetrum striolatum, assembly GCA_947579665.1. Lineage (NCBI taxonomy): Eukaryota > Metazoa > Arthropoda > Insecta > Odonata > Libellulidae > Sympetrum > Sympetrum striolatum. The sequence continues at coordinate 86,683,284 of OX388345.1, forward strand.
AGTTATAGACTCCTTGCAGTAAATAATGTATCGTGATACCTGAAATAACCGGTCAGGAAAATCCATATGTCAGATATTTCATTTGTTATTCTCGGAATCGATCTGTTATCTTCATTTATCTCTACAAATAATTTCCTTCGTTTTCGGTGTAAATTTTTCCACTCCTTTTGCTGCCAAATCATTTCTCATTTAAGATAGTACGATCCACATTTATGTCAGAACGCACTTCTAAAATATCGAGTTGTAGAATGATCATATATTAAGTCATTTGCGTATCATTTATCACCCTCGGATAATTCCCAAGATGCATTAGTCCGGCGCAAGATCGAGAGTTCGATTCTCGAATCGATTTTCGCTCCCTCTTCCGCCCAATCCGAAAGCGATTCATTTAAACGAATGCCAAAAAAATCGGACGCTCTTGGGCGCGCATTGTTAAAGACTTCCATCGGAGGCTCTTTGCTTGGCGCCCTCGGGATGTAGCGACTACCTCGTACAGCGGTGGAATCCATTTGGCTTCCTTCCACCATACAGCCCCCTCTTCGCAGGCCAAAGGGTAGATGGAGAATGAGGATGGAATCTAAAGATGGAAAAACGAGTTTTATTTGAGGGACGTAATTGATGATTTGCTGCCCTCTTCTCTGATTAAGCTGGAATCGAAGGAAGCTGTCCGCACCTGGAGTTGGGAAGGAGAGAGGTTCTGATTAAAGTCGCACTGTATTTATGAATGGTATCCCTCGTCTAAGGTAAATAATGAGGCTGAATTAGTTGGGGAGGGGAGAGATGAGAGAGGAGAACACGGAATGGGGAACTGATTGAAATGAGGGCGAAGGGGACCAAAATCGCGGGGTTATTTCCCTTTTTTGGCTTTCGATTTCTCACTTTACAAATAAATCGCAGGTTAGGACTATTATTTAACAAATAAGAGATCCAAGGGAGGAGCTACTTTTACAGAGGAACAGTAAACTCGAAGTTTATATGTAAAAACATACAAGCGATTTTAGATCTCGTAAAATGGGACCAAGTTCTGTCTTTCGTTTGAATCATTTAAAATAAATAAAGAAAAGAAGAAAAAAGGAATGTAAAGACAAAAATAAATAGAAATTTAAAGTAAGATAAAGTATAGTATCTGCAAAAATATTCAATGTACAGGTGAAAGATTTTATTAAAATAAAATTAGTAGATAATAGTAGTAATAAAATAAGTAGATATGACTTAAATAATTGTCTATTTACATCATAATGGTATTAGTTAGACGCAAAAAGATGATAAGCACAATAAGGGAGTATATATACAATGTAAAGTTATTTAAATATTCTATGGGAATGGGTGAAAAATTTAAAGTAATTGAAATAAAGAAATTAATAAAGGGTGATAAGAATATTTTATAAATGGAACGATATTCATAGTTGAATCATAGATTAAAGGGTTGAAATCTCTAATTTTCTTTCCCTGATTTCTCGGAATACCGAATCACAGACGGCTATTGGATTTTTAAACATCTAATTCATCAACAGCCGTATTGCAAATTATATTTGAATCATGGAGTTCACTGAGAATTTTGAAGACTTAATTGTTAGTTCAACTCTACTTTATTCTTCTTACTATATGCTTTAGGTGCTATTACTGAAAGAGGAGTACTCATAGTTAATAAACATAAAGGAAAAGATTGATTGGAGTAAAATGAACAAGCTTACTCTAAAATTCATCGACTCATGCTGATCATGCCGTGTTAAATTGTCTAAACTTATGTGAAATAGACGTTAACAGTAATTTGAATAGTTAACATTGCAGCCATTGGCTAAGAGCCTGCGAGTTAAATATCCGAGGATTTTACTTAGTGTTTCAGCGTTGCAGGATGAATATTCAGTTTGTGTGATCTTATTTCTCGATTTCTCTCTTGTATACTCTACTGCCTAGTAAGTCACAATTCATTTTATGTTTTTTATACGTGCTACATGTACTCATGTAATTAATTTAGCTCCAGAAAATAATATTTAATTACTAAGACGTGAAGAAACTGTGATTGTCGCTTTTAAATACTTGGGAAAGTAATTAGTCATAAATGAGATAGAAAGTTATCCACTATGATTATTTAAATGTGTAAAAAAAATCCACAAAGTTACCCACTGGTGAAGTTTAAATTGATGAAACTTGGCAGAGGAATATTTTAGTCTCAATCGTACGTAATAATAACATTATTTATTTGAGTGAAACAATGCCCAGGATGACTAATGCACAGGCGGATTATATACATTATATCTCCATCTGACAATTATTTTATTTGGTAGCTTGATTGAAGTTGAAAATTGAGCTTTGTGGAAAATAGTCTTCTCATAGGATCCATTCGCAGAAGTGCTTGAGGATGCGAGGGGGTTGAAGTAGGCAAGGATAGAAGAATAACGAAAGAAAGAAGAAGGAAAGAAGTCCGTCCGGGAGCACTTAACGTCAGTGGACGGGGTTTCGACAGAAGATGAAAGTTAGCGGATGCGCCGAACGAGAGCAAATGTACCCGAGGGAATTATTAATGAACTCCCCCCTCCCTTATTTCGCTGCGGGGAGGAGTTTTTACCAAGGGAGGGTTTGATGGGGAAAGAAGCGCATTTACGCCAATGAGCATCCAGATAAGATTTTAAGACCCGGGATTGCTTTAGATCCTCCGCCTCGGGTTAGCATTCTCTAATCTCTGTGGCTTTTGACAATCGAAGGAGTCTACAAAGGACGCCTCGGAAGACGTATCTGCAAAGTTAACTGCAGAACTAACTTAATGCGATTTCTCTAATAGCTGATGCGGTTGGGTTTTCGGTTGATCATTATTTTAAAATTCCACGAGATTAGCTATTAGTCTGCGTTCCAGAAGTAACGCAAAAGAGGGAAAACGAAGAATTTCTGAATTAAGTAAAGAAAAGAATCGTGCTAGAGAGTAGACTAGTAGTATCTAAAATACAGATATATTTAAAAAATACAATTTCGATATTACTAAGTTTAAGATACTTTATAATTTATAGTTTAAATTTATATTAAATTACACCTTTAAACACAGAAAAACTAAATTCATATTTCTTTTCAAAATGGATATCTTAAATTTATTGTAAAAACCATCCTTAATCTTGAGAAAACTTATTTTAATAAAATTGTAACTTTCTAATAATTTGATAAATACTTTTTCAGGTAATAAATAAATTTATTAAGCTATAACCGTTAATAGGTCAGACTGAGTAATTTCAAATGAAATTGCTATAATTGAGATATAGGAAAAAGCTGAACATCATGTCATTAATAATTTGAAAAGCTTATTGATATAGCTAGGTGATGGAGGTATTTATTCTGTGAATGAAAATTATGAATGATTTTGATAATATGATTGGAATTGAAATTTCACTAACCTCGCTCCTGTTCTTTTCTCAATTTTGAATTCCCCAAGAGTGGCAAAGATGTGTCCAGAATGAATACGAAGATAGGTGGCATTCCTAACGCACAACTTTTGTTGGCCGATTTCCAAAACACAAAGTGACTCTTATCTAAGGGTTGAACTTGTGTTAATCCAGCCCATTGCGTGAAGAAATAGCTTATCGGAAATATTATGAATCCTTCCAGAATTAAAGATTAGGGTTTATGAAACCATGTGACGTGTTCTTTATTTATTTGCTGATGCTTACAAGAAGACAAATTCTCTTTCGAACACGATCGCCGTTGTCGCTGCTTTCTATGGCGTAGAGGAAAACTTCAGACCAAATACTAAGGGAATCCTTATCTCACTTTAAAGAAGTCTAGTAAATGCTGCTCGCATACCAAGAATTATGTAAAATTGATTAAAGAGATGTGTCAATCCTGTACTTTAATTACCGCTACACCGTCGTTTGAAAAATGTCGATGATGGTCAATCCAAATGACTTTTCTCGTAGCATTGTGTTATTGTTACCAAACTGCATTTATCTGTACCCTAAAAAGCCATGTTTATGCGAATAACGCTCGATGCTCTCGGAATAGTTAAGTTAGATAAATTCTACTAGATCAGCTTATATAGCCAAGTAAATTAGCCAATGAAAAATCATGCGATTATCGGAAGTGGCGCCATAGGTGGCGGAGCGCATAAGCTTCGTTTTTTCGTTACAACCCAGTTCACGACCTCTCTCTTTTGCTTGGAGAAGAGCCAATCGGTCTCGTGGCCGTGGGGAATTGTGGGAAACTATGCACCGTGTCCATGCTGGGAGTAGTGGAATGAGAGAAGGATCAGCGGGTGAGGTCAAAGGTCGAATCAGAGTTCGTCAAGACTATGCTTCTCATAGCATCCGATCAAGTGGATGATGTTTTAATTCCTCGAGTGACAGTTGAAGATTCGATGGCTAAAGCAGCATTATGTGCCGTCGTATTGATTTCGAACTGAATGGACTCATTTTATCTTCGAAATACGGGTTATGTTTCAACTAAATTAATAATGTAAAATGTTGTAGCCTTGTATAAAAATGAGGTCTCCGAAAAATCAATCCTCTGAGTAACAGTTCGTACTTCTTCTGTTCTTTACCATCCAATTCACCAAGGAAGAATTTTTGAATGGGATTTGAATTACGCTTCATTTGATAATTTGTACAAGATTTCTATTCATCTACTGAAATTATTAGCTTAGCATACAAAATAGACGTATTTATACACCATAGGTTGGCTATGTGACAGCATATTAACGAGAGATTCATATGCATCTGTGATCGGGAAAGCTGTTAATTTTTTATTCCATCCCGTACAGTATCACGGGAGATTTTCTATTTTCTGCAGTAATGTGAAAGGCCATATATCTTAAATGGGGTGTAAAAACCCTTTTAATCTTTTCTTTTCTTATCCGGTATATATGCTGATGTACATAAATAACTCAACTTCAATTTATCAGTCATTTCCTTCATTATTTTCTTGACCATCAGAGGTACTGCTTTATTCAAATCTCCAATTTATTTTTGTGTACTAATTATTAAAGTTTGTTTACCCACCAATGTGAAAATATGATACCAGAAAAACGTAGATCACGCGTCCTTTTACATAGAAGATAGGCAGATTTTTAACCCTTAATGTAACCAGTTTGTGGAAACCTATTCCAAATAAATTAACGTGATCTTGAAGCTAACTTTAGTAAAAGTATTTCTTTAGGATTTGTAGATTATACCTTAGAACCAAAGTATTCTATTAATATTATATATTACAATCATGAGAATATGCATTATTATCTACCGCAAATTTTAAAAGTGCAGAAAACTATTTTTATCTTAAAAATAAGAATTATGCGTAATTTGATTTCCTGGAGTCTTGTAACTGCTATCAGCATTGAGCATCTTTACGAAAAAATTGAGAAACTTTTCAAAGATTGTGACTGAAGATTTTTTGGGTTCATGATTTCTGTTGCATATGTTGGATAATTTTATTTGGCTTGAAAATTCAGATATTTATCTTTCTCTACTTGTATTATATTCAACTGCGACCTACTCAATTCTTTATTATGCGTCATTTTTGAATTTCAAAAAAACTGATAAATCCAAAAAATATTATCGTGGTGCAAGGCAAACCCCTTCCTTTCACTCTGAGGCTTGGAAGTGCGTTCTATGTTAGCTCTGCCTTCCATGTGGATTGAGTTCCATTTAAATCTCCATCCAATGAGTTAGGTATTCTCCTTCCCGACCGGTAAACCGTTTAGTTCTATTCCACCGGAGACTATTTCCTATACGGCAGTCATACATTCAGACTTGGCGCCACTCGTTGCCGGGAAACGAATAATAAAGCGGTTAATGGCGGACGGACGATAAATATTCATGGATAGTCCATTGACGGACGTTGGGCGCCCTTGAATTCAGAGTGCCTCAGTAACCACTTCGCACTGCACGGCTTCGCCTCTTAGCTTTCGAGTCTTTACTTTTTTTTCGGTTTGGAAAACCTTGCGCTTTCTTATGTAGAGGTATTTATTGCGATTCGAATGCTAAAATGGAGTTAATCGGAGATATGTGGTTTTAAGACATTTATGCAAATTCGTTTTCATGATTTAAAGTGGGTTTGTCCGTTTTCACTTCTGGAGTTTCTGTAATCCCTAAGAGTAAAAGAGAAGTAAAATCGGCATTTTGAGTTTTATTTTTGATATGAAAGGAAATATCGTAATGCATATTAAAAATTAGATCAAGCTTGCTGAAATGTTAAGGGTTGAGACTGTTCTCCTGAAAATTCTGAAAAGAAATGCTATTTTTGGCGAAATGCCCATTAAGTATTAGTAATAATATTTCAATAACTTCATTTACCGATTAAATTGATGTTATGATTTATCAGTAACAATATCCTGAATCCTGTGTTTATAATTCATTTTAAATTCTTCGCCTGTATGTTTATTTTTGATTCACTTTACTTCTTCCTATTACTTGAACTTGAAGTAAAGTAATTGTAAGGAATTTAGAATTCGGGCATCAAAATGGCGTAAGAAGAACCATTCTTTAACTACAATGATTTCCGGTTATAATCCATTCACTTAGTAAAAACATAATGCGAATCAATAAAGAACTCGTCAATTGCTTCATTGATAAATAAGAAGCAATGTATTATAAAGTCCAATGGATGAGCTAAATTAGCTGCTTGGATGTGAAAATTATTCAGAAATTTCCAATGTTATGAAAAGTTTACATCAATGTATTCAGAATGTGAGCAAAATAATCATATTTGTCTTTAAATACTTTGAGTTAATCTTGGATACAAATCATTTCGTCTTGATTTGCTTTTTTCTTTTGATAGAAGTAAATAATTAGAATCTTTATTTTTCAAAATAATGCGGTGAGTATCGGTTGAATACTTAGTAAGAATTCAGTAACTTACTGGTATATTTGATTTATTTCTCAGTAGAAGAACAACAGTTTGAGGAAGACGAAAACACCTGAATGAGGAATATTTCGCGTTGGAAGTATTAGCATAGATACAGTTACGGTCATCCAATGAAAATGCATTCGCGAAATTGCGTTGCATATGTTACGCGCGTGCACTGCAGCTTTACAGAGGCATAAGGAGACTGTTCGGAGTGGACATAATCCATTTCTTCCTCACCATTAACCGCGCCTCTGTATCCGTTTTTCATTCGGAAAATCGGTTCCACTCGCCACGATTGGGAATTCCCGACAATTGTCTCTCGATCGAATGTTAGCCTCCCCCAATTCATCTCTATTTCTTTCACTTGAACAATGTGTTGACCGCTTCGCAATCACAGAACGGTCATAAAGTTTCCAACTTCTTTCACATCACGCTTCGATTGGTGGTGACAGATACTCCGTTGATTGTTCGCTGAAATTACGCAGGGAATAGGAGGCATTTATTTCGTTTCCGCCCCTGAACGACGTTGTTGTACCCTAGAGAGGCATACTTCCGTATACGCTTCTGCATGCATTTTATCCTAAGTTGGTTGGTCATTTTACGTAGTTTTTTTAAATCGAAAAGCGTCAGGTGAGAGCTCATTCAGTTATATTAAACGAATAAATATTGGGTTAATTGTAGGAGAATATCGTATTTCATGTTAATAATATTTATAAATTTATAAGCCTTTTGCGTGAGTGAGGAGTGAGTTTGTATGAATGGTATCCAATTCCATTCTTCATACATTATACTGGAAACGAAAAAAATTCACACGTTCACTCAATCGTTTCTCTCAAATTTACATTTCCATTCAAGTGACCGGTGTTGCAGAAGGTGTATTCATTATACTACCAGGAACTACGAGGTTATTGAAATATTTAGTCGCACTTCAAGTTCTGAATCGACTTGGCCAGAATTAATCTTTGATATTTCATCCACAAAAGATGCGACTACTTCGCGATCTTCTACAAGCGGCATAGGATCAATAAGTAAGTTTGATAAGATTAAGTTACAAGTTTGATAGTGTAATTCAAATTATATAGCATAGATAAATATGACTACCAAGATAATATTTATGACGGATTATTTTTTGAGATCTTTCATCGACTTTTGAAGTAAATGAATGAAAGTGAAGTGATTCTACCAGTGCTTCGAAACGATTCGCCTTCCCGAATTTTTTCCTACTCCATTTTTATTTATTTTTAACTATATGAAGATAAAATGTCAATTTTTGGCTATCTTTTGATAGAATGTGCATATTCCATTGTTATCTATTTAAATTACAATGTTTAGATCCTACAGGGTAATTCCTCCAAATTTTATCAGCTTGATAGCAACGTTGATCACCCCTTTATAAAGTAGCGACACCTCTTTCCCAGATTAGAAATCACAAGGGAAACGACAGCGATTGACCCATCATTTTCTCAATTTACTCCGAACTCTCGAAACTACACAAAAACTGCACCGCAAAACTCTGCATACGGAATGCTAGAGGCAACAGTCGCTGAAAGATATTGCAGACTTCTCGATTGCCTATGAATTTACAACGTGCAATCGACGAAACATCGATATACTCTGTCATCATCAATTGAAGCGAGGTACGAAAGAAGTGTGAAATTTTATGATCGCTCTGTGATTGGGAATCGGTCAACACATTTGCCCTGCAAAAGAAATAGAGATGAATTGCCGAAAGCAAACATTATATCGAGTGACACAATTGGCGTGTATTTCCGAACGAATCGAGGGGAAATGATTTCTCAAGTGGAAAACGAAACACGAAAGAGAGACAGCATTCTATCCGGTGTAAAAGAAGCAATACACTCTACCTTTTCGCGCAATGCACTTTTTTGTGATTGCGTTTTCGTCATTTTATAGTATCACATGTAATTGGGTTATTTTATAATACACTTTGAAACAAATATTACTATTATTATTCAAAAATATACTTATAGGTTAGCGGAAAAGTAGCTATTAAAATAATTATTTCTAAGTGTATAAGTGTTAATAATGAATTCAAATTGATGTAATTGTGACATTAAAATAATAGTTGTTCGTTTTTGATTACTAAGTTTTCATATTCCTTATATCCATATTTCTGTAATAATTCTTTTACCAAGAACTAATTAATAGCAATAGCTTATTTACATCATACATGATTTGATATAATTCTGTAGAGTTGTATGAGCTATTATTTATCCTTACTTTAAGTACAATTCTTAATACCTAGAAATAAGAATAACCATATTAAACGTTATTGTTTAAGTAATTGCTCATTGGAATACCTATCAATAGTCTGTTCATTTTTAGCAATTTTATAAATAGCAATCGTGGATCCATTTTTATTTTTAAATACTACCTTAGAAAATAACCCTTTGCAGTGCAAATTTCTTGTGGCTGCTTGTCAGAATCAATTCAACCAGGAAAAAGATTCGTTGTTTAAAAAAGCTCCCCTTACTCCCCCTTATGATAATTATTACTCATTATATATCTATTTGGATATCTCTTTTAAGATGGCCATGTTTACTAAAATTTAATTTCCTTTTTTTTCAGGTGAGTGCCATTTTGAAGATCTCCACGAAAAAGAGCAAATGTTCACCATTCTATCAATGGCATCCAGTGAGTACTTCTTATCTTCGTTGCAGAGGGAGCTCATTAAGCAGTTTTAATCATTTTTTCTTACAAATATTTTGATCAATATATCCTCGTCCGCCTAGATAATCATATTAATATGTTGTTGCTGTAGCGAGACTTTATCTTAAGAATCGTTAGAATTGAATTTTTACTTTCTCCATATACGAAGTATAGAGAAAGTATTGTTTTCATGAAAAAATTCGACTTCGAGATTTCAACGGAAATACATGTTTTGGGGTCCCTAGAACACGCTTTGACCATTTTCGGAATGATGTCTGTGTGTATGTGTGTGTGTGTGTGTGTGTGTGATAGTGGACGCTCTAACGTAAAGACTATTGGTTGTATCAATACCAAACTTCATATATAGTACTGTGGTGTGTGCTGTCAGAGTTGATTAGTTTTTGGAGTAAATCGGTCAACCGGAAGTCGAGCTTTATTCATTAAAGCGCATTTCCGGTTTTCAAAATATCTCCATAAATATGATGTATACGTAAATTGTATTACTTATAAAAGTTTTAGATAATGTAATTTACTATAACGTTTGTATTTAACATATTTTTGTATCACCAGTTGATTAGAAGTTATTCGTGAAATACTGATAAACCGGAAGAAGATGATTATGTACTTTGTGGGCGCTCTAACATGAAAACTATTTGTTTGATCAACACCAAATTTCATATGTAGTATATTTATTACAGTCATTAGAGTTGATTAGTTTTTGGAGTAAATCGGTTAACCGGAAGTCGAGATTCATTCTTCAAAGCTCATTTCCGGTTTTCAAAATATCTCCATAAATATGATATTTAGGTATATACTATTATTGATAAATGTTTTAGAAAATAAAATTTACTATAACTTTTGTATGAAACATATTTTTTTATCACTGATTTTTTAGGATTTATTCAGGAAATACTGATAAACCGGAAGTTGCTGATTATGTACTTTGTGGGCGCTCTGGGCTGTATGGGCGAAAGACCAAATCCATCGTTTTTCATCGAGCATGTCCCGAAAAACATTATTTATAACGTTTGTGACGTAAAAGATAATAATATATAAATTAATCACTCATCTTCCAAGTTTAGATGGATTATAGAGTTCTAAAATACTGTCGTAAATAAATATTTACATCTTATATATGGAGAAAGTCATGTGCTGGCCACATCAGATTTTTAGGTTAGCTTTCGGTTTTAGTGTTTTAGGTTTTACCGAAGTAGCTTAGGTAGGTTCTTAAATTTGTCTTTCTACAGTAGCATTAAGACTATCACCTCATACTGTGTATTTATTCGTATAGCTGGTATGACGTTATTGGCGAAAAGTCATTTCATTTTCATTCAACTATTCACTTGTTCACGACATTGAACCCTATGCAGTAAAAGGCGCCACTAAAAGCAAATAACTCAAAGACCTCCGAATTTTATTTTGACATGAAAAATAGTTTCATAATGAAATAGCCAGAGGTAAATCATTTGAGTGGGGCGACCCGCAGAATGAGTACGTACTGCAGAAAAACTGTCCAAACTCCGCAGATATTGGACGAAGAATATTTGATGACCCCTCTGGCCGCCAACTGGGGTCGTTTATAAATTCCTCGCGAATGTGGAGCGAACCATAGGAAACGATTCATTCAACGAGCTCTCCACACACCTCGGAGGTGAACCTTTCTAGCCACCGAATTTATCACCCTTCGGTTGATCTCCGCCTGCAATTGATTAGGCCCTCGAGTCTTGCCGCCTCCAAAGAGGTGAAAACCTCCAAAGTTCTCTGCCAATTTTCTTGTCACCGGAAGCTCTCCCCCTCAACACTCTTCTGCCACCTTCGACTCTTTCCCGCGTTCACAATAACCCTTCCGACCCCAGCGCCTCTCACGGGCGCCATTTGACTCTCTGCCAACACTACCGAGAGCTTTTCAGCGGTCGTATCGGTGTCCGGACGTTTCACCCAAAGACGTTTCTCCCAACAGACGTCTCGCACAAGTCTCATAGAGTAATTATCAGCAAGAGACATTACACCCAAGACTTCTCAGCTAAAATTTATTCACCTAAAAGTTATATTACCGAAGAACTATTTGAGCAAAGGACACTTCACCCTTGGGGTGTTTCACAAATGGCGTTTAAAATAGCGTTTGCTACGTGATAATGTTTACTCTTTTTATTGTGACAGCAACGATGCATAATCTAGGAAAATTAAGATTATAATTATTTTACAGTAACTGTGGTTCAATATGAGGTGAGTAAACTCAGTCAAACGCTATTTAAAAGCTCGATTGTATCGAGAAATTGTGGCGCCGCCTTCAGAACTGACAAACATCACCACCGTCACCAACCCCACCCTTCCTCACCAGTAAAAGTAAATAAATTTAACCGTTACGGAGTTGAACCTGATGATAGCTGGAAGGCCGAAACAGGTTGAACATTATAACTATTATAAAAACTTGTGAAAAATAGGAAACCCAGTTTCCTCATTCATTAACTATGGTTGTAAAACAAGCCGACGAACCAGCCCCAAAAAACGAACAGCTTTTTCTAACGCATATATTTAATATGGTATTCTTATTCGCGGTTTGAAGCCATTTGACTCTCTGCCAGCACTACCGAGAGTTTCCGACGGCTGTATCATCTCCGATGCGGAGCACGCAAAAGCGCCCTCCTCGGGGAGGGGGCGACACAGGGCACAGCCAACCTGGCGGCCAGACCACGTCTTCGGCCCTCCCAAGGCAGGTCTGTCAGAAGAGAAAGATTGAAAGCGAGCGGAATGGGGGCGGGAATAGAAAGTGATGACCGCAAAGCAGCGTTTCCTTCGAGTGCTCCGTTATTAGGCGATAATCCCTCTTTTTTATTTCCGCTTGACCTTTTCGGCGGTCCAGATCTGCCGCAAACGGAGCAGCGAATTGAAAAGAAGAGTTTTTTTCTTTGCGTCCGACTTGAGAAATCGTTTCGGGAAAGCGAGGCGTTTTTGTTTTCTTATTAAGGCTTTGTTTATGTTAGTGTGGGCCACTTCGTCGGACGATAAGTGATCCATCGACGGAAGCCTTTCTTCTATCTTTGTGGAACGCCGGCTGTTGTTGACTTCTTGCTGTGCAACATTTTTAAGGATTTTTTTTCTCTGGGAAAATAGCGTTGTTGCTCGTATCTTTTCCTTTCTGCACTTTCCGTGGTGACATGATTAAATTTAGAGTTGTTGAAAATTGATAAGCTTCTAACTGCGGTTTTCAGTTTAGGTTTTTCTTACAAAAGAAAGGCGTTGGTCATTATAATTTCTTTGACCATGAAGGAAACATATTTGACTCTTACGAAAGTGAAAAAAAATAGTTGGAAATCAATAAGTCAATCTCATTAGTTCTTTTGGCGTGATATAATTGATTCACTCAGAAGCCTATGTCTTTATTGATATCTATCAACTTGAGGTATGTATCAATTATATGCAAACCAAAAAATCTTAGGGAAATGCAAACAAATTTTTGTTGATTCCTGCTATCTATTTATCTTGGAGCATTCGATATATTTTAATTTACGTTATCATAATTGAATGAATGACATAATTGTGATTCTTCTAACGAGATAAAATTATTTTTATATTTGCTTAGTAATATTTATTACATTCTAATACAATGTTTTTTATTTTCAATCCTCAATGCCCCAATTTTTAAATATTTTTTGTATTTTAGTATTTTTTAGAACATTTACTGAAACAATTTGATCTATCTTTAGCCTTTTTTATACGTGTAATGGAACTTCTCGCTTGCCCACAAAAGAGTTCTAAAATTATTTTTAGCTACATTTCGTTATGAGCAATGCTTCAATTTTTGGATATAGAATTATCATAAATTTAAAAATATCCTTTCGGTTAATTTAGTCCGTGTAATTATTAGGAACTACTACATTCGTGTTTATCTTTAAGGCAAATGTTGAAATGCATGTAGTGGAATTCTTTGAACCTTGCTAACGTCACACCTTATTTCTTGCATATCCGTCCTACGATAGCCATTTATACCAGTGATGTTGCGAGACCTCTAAAGGGCTGTGACAAATGAAGTGCGTTGCAGAGGACGTATTCAATCTCCAGATAGAGTGACGACGTAATGACAAGGCATACGAGTGCACGAACATATGGCTTTGAGATGAAAGGTGGCTTTCTTCAATTCGCACGCAACTTGGTAAAGCCGAAATAACAGAATGTCACGCACTTAGAAAGTGTTTTTTCACATTGCAAAAAGTTCGTCATGTTAATAATCTTGTGGAGCGATAAGAATGCTGTTTTAGGGCAAGAGACATCGTGATACGATATCAGAGAGAAAATATTTCTCTAGAAACTTGTTTTTATGTAGATTTTACGATAAGGCTTATGAATTGAATACACTCCTGTATTTTATACATTCTAACCCCCTAGAAAAAAAATAAATCAAAGAAAAATGTATGTAGTTTAAGAATCTTTATCTAAGATGCTCACAGTTAGTATTACTTTGGTAATGTTAAATAAGAATAATTTGAATGAATTAGGATAACACCTTATCGTTCTCGTTGCGTTTTTGAAGCGAACATCAGAGAAATAAAAAAATATCCGTTGTTGTTTTTCATATGATGAAGAGTAAACTATGTGCCGCAGGAAAGCTCATAATTGCATTGCATTGCATCTTTATTAGAATGATTAATTATTGTTATAATATCGCAAAATTTGAACGAAAATCCTCAAAATAATACGTACGAGAAATTTCGAAATGAAGAGCAGTTCGGAATTGCAGGCATCTGGAATCTCATCGATGGCTTTCTCTACATTCGATTCTGAATTGGCCTTGCATTGTTTTTTGATTTCCGGTTTCACCTCGATTTCATTCAAGGTTTCCGACGTCTTTTCACTTGCAACCTATTTTGAATGCCGACGCGGGTAGTGCCAACTTTGAATTTTGAACTTTTAAAAGCTGTTAATGCTGTGATCCACAGAATATTATATTCCGAACTTCTATGTTCAATTATGTTATTATTCTAAATCATTCGTTGGTTTCTAAGTCACAAATTACGCAAATATAATTAACTTAATTATTTAACAGTTAACATCAGTAATGTTTTTTAAATCATACTTGGAAGGTAACTCCATCAAGCGATATTTGTTAATTTCAGGGTATTTCATTTTTACAATATACTTAACTATGAAGTCGAATTTTAAGTAAAATTTAATTTTTTCGTGCTATTGTTTTGTAGACGGAATATACTGAAGGATTATATGTTTGCTAAAATATTGGTAGCCTAATAATAGCATATTCTTAGATATAATTTTATACTTAGTCTCGTCTTTTGTGGACTATATTTTTTATGGAATTTGCTTGTCCTTTAATTGGTGTCAAAAAAAATTTGGCTTCTATATAAGGAATAATTGCACATTTTTTGTCATTCCGGTTATACAGTTAAATCTAATTTGCATTTAATTGTTTTTCATCGATTTTAAGCACATCTTGAGAAAGTCTAATGTCATGACTCCAATGAGATTTTGAAACTAGGATATCGAACAGGAACTAAACCGAAACAGAAAATATAGATCCAGAATATAGTTACTTTTGCTGGTGCGGAAACCGAACTAGAAATTAAGCTCTAATCGAAAACAAT
Organism: Sympetrum striolatum; assembly: GCA_947579665.1. NCBI lineage: Eukaryota > Metazoa > Arthropoda > Insecta > Odonata > Libellulidae > Sympetrum > Sympetrum striolatum. The sequence goes on from OX388345.1 coordinate 86,698,373, forward strand.
AATTTTATCGATTTTTTACATAAAATTTAATTTAGTTTTAATTTATTAAGTAATAAATATGTGTAAACGAAGAGGAAATGAAATATCATTTTGATGAAATATTTTCATGACCACTTCTTTAATTCAAAACAACTACAAAAATTATGATGACATTCAGAAGGGTATAATAATTTAATTGGCGGAGTGCTAACAATTTATTTTTCCACGGAATCAGAGGAAATTCCGGAGAGAGAAATATCAAGGTTCAATACCCTGGTTAAAACTCGGAAGAAAGAGGCGTAATGGAAGAACGGATGGAACGCAAACGAATCCGTGTCTTCGTCGTGCAGGTATTCGGGCGTCAAAGACGTAGAGGAGCTCTCCCTCCCACGGGACCGACCTCAATTCTTTTCCGGCAATTGGGGAAAAGAGGGATGACGAAAGGTATGAGGGAGACTTAGGAATCGACGATTTTCAATTAATCGGAGATTCGCGAATCATATGTAAGGGGGTGGGGGGTGCCCTCTTTCGGCCAATCGATCCTCGGAGGCGCCGCTGTCTTGGTCGGATTAAGCGATTCCCTCGGCCCGCATATCGGTGTGACGGTCCACTGCTGTCGCTTCAGACGGATCTCTCGCTATCTGCGTTGATTGCAGGGCAGCGATAGGAGTCCAATCCGCACATGTGAACTGACTGTTCGAAACGTCTAGTTTTTATTTGCGGCGTTTATCGGATGCATTCTCTACATCGGTTTATAACATTTTTTGATGGACTGGCTGATTTGAAATCCACTGACGGCTATCGTTTGAGGGGTTTTTGATCGCGTGTTCCCTATTATATTTTTTATGTAATATCTCTGCTTTCTGTTGTTAGTTACACGTTCTTTTTCTATTCTTTTCAATGGTATTGTTTCATTTATAGCCCAAGGTGTGCCATTTTCGATGCGTAATCATGATTGTTTGAAATCGAATTTTATGTTGCTGATTTTTTATGCAGAGGGCGAGAAGTTCCAGAGGTTCATATTACAAATATCGGATATAGTTTACTCATTTAATTTAACTAGAGAAAACTTTTCTTTCATGTATAGATATTTATCAAGGATTTTGCTGCTTGGTATTCAAATGATTTTAGTTATTCTCTAAGTTTTAGAGTAAATTCGTTGGTAATGTATAATCCGAAAACCCAGGTTGACACTTATTGAGAGCTTTAATACATTTTTGACAGGCATTTTTGTTAAAATCTTATCAGTGCCAGAATATGACGCGTGAAAAAAATGGAAACTTTTTTTTATTAGCTTAAGCGACATTCCGTTTTGGGGAAGAAATGTTAATTGTATATGTGCGATGTTGACTGTCGAGATCTCCCAGTCGATTGCTGGTAATTTTAGTGTTATCCAATCCTTTTGCTTTTATAAACTCCTTGATTTTCTTACAATTGTTCTTTTCATGAAATGTCATTCTTAAAGGAGAATCGCAATAAAATACGTACGATATTAGAGATTTTATGAATTTGGAACCAGAAATTTGGATTATATTTCTTTTCACTGCCATCACTCTTTCCTAGCAAAAGTTGCATACTCCAAGGTGAACATTATAAGGTTTTTGGACTAAGCAGTTTCAAGTATACCGGAAAGCGTAATATAGAGAAAATTGCGTTTTGGGCACGTAATATTTTTCACGTTTGGAGCAAAATTCGCGGTGATGGACTGAGAAGCCACCTCAATTCTCGGAAAGTGCAGAAAAGGCTGATTGATAGCGTTGGTCACCTCACTTGCGCAGTACGGGTGCCGACCGCACGTCCACCGCACGGCGCTACGTGTATCGATTGCGTGTCGAAACAAAACGGCGTTCTTTGCTGCTTCGGATCGCCCCAAGAGTCAGCCGATGTAATTAGCGGAAGGTCACGGAATTTCAATCTCCCCATCGAAGGATCCAAACGAACTTCGCGCCGTAAGGCCTTCAACTGTTTTCCGGACGTTGGAAATTTTAACGAACGGGATTTGGTTGTTGCTTTTTTCGATCCCCATTGTTGAGTATTCTGCCTCCCAGAGCACTTTTCCCGTGAGGAACTTGGTCCGACTCTTTCTTGATATTGGATAAGGGGCTCTTTGCTGAATTTTATCCTCATTTCTTGTCTACCGTTCTTCATTTCAACTTTACCCTGTTTTGATGAGTAGCTCTTGGCACTATTATTACCGCGATTTCATCCATCTCCATTAACATTAGGAATTGATTTACTTTCATTAGTGATGACTTTGACTTTTATCTTCTTTGTCAGATAATTGCAGTTTTTGGTTCTGAATAATGGATTCACTATCGAAGATTACACTTTTTTGATAGAATACATTGCTACTGATGAAGGAGCATTGCACCTTTTTTTCTTCGAATAATTTTTGCCTTGTTCACTTCGTTTTATTTCCTTCAACCTATTTCATTTAGTATCCGGTAGCTACCATTCTCTTCACGGACTTCTACATCCGGAGAAATTTCTTCCTAGATCATATCGTACTCAGTTTTGCTACCCTAAGGCTTACTCCAATTTTCGTTTAATCGAAAAACAAATATCTTTTGCTCTGTAAAAGCGAGGAAGCCATTGAAAAAAATAATGAAGCTGACTTTCTTTTTAAAATCAGTTCTTTCGACGATCCTGATAACAAAGTAGTAAACTTAGCCTTGCAAACCATAATACATGCAATAGGAGCGTTAAATTCTCATTCTGAAGAAACTGTTTGCTAAGTCATGAACAGGCTGAACGATATAGCTAAGTTACATTTACTATGATTAAGTATTACTTGCATTTTATTTGGTAGTGCCACAACCTATTTTGGGAGTATAAAGTCTAGAGTATATAAAAGTCAATTTCGGGTCGTATTATTTGAAAGACCAACTGGTCACCATCTTGCAGTATAAAGATTAAATTCGATATCGTTAACTCAAATAGCAGAAATTTTTATTTATATAAATACATTTTCTAACATATTTTTCTTCTCCTATTCACAACAAAATTATTGTGGAATGTGTGATAACATTTTTTTCAAATTTCTGATATTCTCTAAAGTTTTCAAAATTTCAATCATTCGCAAGTACTTAAGAAATATACAATTCGTTATAAGTTTTCACTCCCAAAAGCTGTATTATTATGGCTAAAAACGTATATGATTTGATTCACATTGTCTCATGTTAAAAACGAACCACAATTCGCTATTTAAGGTCGGGAAATACGTCTTTTCACTTCCAATCGAAAGCCTATGACGGAATCATATCCGAGAACGATGTCTAATACGGAGAGGCCAAAAAACAAATCGGAACCCCCGATCATAAATAAAGATCCTGTAATCACCTCTTCCCATGTTTAGGGGCGAAAATTGGATTTCAAGGTTGATATTCAAACGTCGGAGCTTGGATGTGATTTGTCATAATGTGAATTGTATAACAGTTAACGAATCGGCTTCGATATTCGACGAGGTGATTTGGTTTTCTAAACAATCGACTTTATCCTCGATTGAATAAATACGTACACATTTTTATCATTCTCAGTTGTAAAAAAAAGCGCGTGTGGGAACCGTAGGGTTGCTCTTTGGCCGTGGGCGTATTTCTGCGGAATTTCGAAATTTTAGCATGTGACAGATGGGAAATGAAAACGGTCCATTTACGTCAGTCAGCCTCTTTCCTCCGCTCATTTTAGCAAACAAGAGGATTTTGCGCCACCTCCCCTTTTTTTGCTTCGTGTGTCTGCTATTGTCTCCACATTCCCTCCGCGTCACTCGTCGGTGTGAAGAGGTCCCCTAAACTCCGGTCGCCTTTTTTTCCCGCCCGATTAACATACCCGCACTCTATGGCAAACGCCATTATTTCCTTCATTTACATATTAATCCTCTTGATGTAACGGGAGCCCGCAAGAGGGCAGTCAAGTCGAGCGTTCTTCCCCGCACACACCCAGTCTCCGCTTATTCGTGCACGAGGTGGAGGAAGTATTCCTTTTAGGATGCGGCGGGTACGTCTCCAGCCTCCGCTATTGCGCTCCTCGTTTGTTTTTATGCAGTGAAGAAGGAGAGGTAAAAATCGTATTCGTGAGAAACGGAAGTAAAAGGCTGCCGAATGAAACTTCCTTAAGGTGGCGCTACTGGAATGACTTGGATGCCTATTACTATAGATGCTGGCCTCGGAATAAAACCGTTTTTCATAGACAGCCTCAGTTCTGTAAGGAAGATTACTTATTAGATGAATGTGTATTCTGCTGGAGAGTATTCCTATCAACCCTTAAAAACACAGTATGAATTAACAATATTGTCCTCACCAGGAGTGGTTCCCAGGATCTCAGTGTTGCCAAATCTGCACGCCAATCCCTATACTGCCAAAAGTAGCAACGTGTATACTGAAAATAATTCAAATACGTTTCGCTATCCTTTATTTTCTAGTAACTGTCTATTTTCCAAGCCATGGATCTCAGGATAGTTCCGGATCACAAAAAAAGTTATCTAGTTATGCGAACCTTCAAGATAACTAATACCATGGTATTTCTCGTGATAAGGCCTCTGCTATCCATACATATTTAGTATCGTAAATATATCTTACATGCGTATATTTATTATCCTTCAAGTACAATTTCTCTATTATTCACGTAAAATAAAATAAATTGTTTCATATTTAATTCAAATAAGATTAAATGAACTTTCTTAAATAACTTTGAAATTTCTAAATAATTTGTGGGGAAAAATTATTAATTTACTTTATTTTTTGTGTTTAAGATGAAGTTCACCCAAAGGAAGGCCGAAGTGATTGAATTTCTTCTCTACTAATTGTTTTCTATGCAAGACAGTCGATCTAAATAACGCAAGGAAATAATCTAAATAAATTGCTCCTAGTCTTTCCCACTGGTTTCATAAAAATGACAATTATTTTTAAGATGTTTATTCTTGCATAGTGTGGCATCTCTGTTGTGAATTTCCATTGATGTGATAATTAGCAAGAAAGTTGAGAGAGTTTTTGGGGCAGTTTTGGATGAGTTGCGCCAAAATGTTAATTGCTCAGATAAGTTAATTTATTTCCAAAGTCATCGAACATTATTTAATGACTTTGCAAGCGTGCGATGAAAACTAAACGACTGAAATGTAATTAACGCATCTCTCCCGGCCATTAATTTTTGTGCCATTTTCTTCGATCACGTTCTCCACTCATGTTACATTTTATCCTCTATTTCCTTTAATTACGATTTATGAATTCGAATAAAAAATAAATTCAATACCTTCATCACCTTCCATTCGTGTTAATAGGTGTTTTGCAACTGGATTTTATCGAAAATCATCACAATTTCATCAATTATGTCAATTATGGGGCAGATTTTTAAACGTTGTAACACGCGCTGTGATTAATTATGAAATTCTTGTAATCAGTCTAGACGTTGAAAATGTTTATTTGTGAAAGTAAGAGAAGTTTATAACAACTGAGTTTGTCCGTGAAATCACTAATTTTCAGTCACGTGAGCACTCATTTTTCAGGTAATTATTACATCGATTCATCCGGATGCCCATGAAGCCTTCTTTTATTTACAGAAGGTCACTTCGTTGTAAAAAGAGCGCACGACCTTCTTTCCCTAAATGCTATCGAAGTATCAATCATACATTTCTAATTCGAGGACTCAAATCTTCAGAATTATTTGAGATATAATCGCTTGATCTCAATCTTCACTGTCTCACCAGATTATGGTTATTATGAAAGAATAGTACATCTTAATGATATACACATAAATTAATATTCCTGTGGAAATTACTAAAAATATTATTCCTATTACAAGAATTACTATTCCTGAAGTATGGTACAATTCCACTATCAAAAGTAAGTCAAGATTGAAAATATTACCTATATTATTATTACTAAGCGTAGCCAATTCAAGTGTATTCTGATGGTTTTATTAAAGTTAACATTACTCAATTTTGGAAGAAATAAAAGTGGTCTATCATCTACCAATCTTTTTTTCTATCGTTATGTAGGTTTTAATATACCTCTTCTACAGCCCACTTTGCCTGGATGAGATCTTAACTTATCGCACATACGTTAGAAAGAAATTTCCCAGCGATGGTGTATTGCCGTAGACTATTTATTTTCATACATTCCCAGTGAACTCAAAACGTTATGTATCGTGAAGCAGAGCAGTAGAGTTTTGTTGTTTGATAAATTTCCGAGATGTGGTAAGAATTCTAGCACATGGCGCGCGAAAGAAAGAGCCTATTCCAGAGCATTGAAGGAAAGATTTCGAGAAACAGGTCATCAAAAGTGTCTTCTTTGCTATTATTAATGAGAAGAAGGCCTAAATTTCAAAGGGAAACACGCAAGAGCGAAAAAGCACGGGGAAGAAAGAGTGTTTGTTTAGGGTATGATTTTTCGCTGCTCGAACGGAGGGAGGCAATTAAAAACAGATGACAAGAGGACGGCGAAAGCTATAACATGTTGGGAAAGCCCTCGTCCGTCTTAACTGACGGCGTCTGCTACCTTCCTTCGTACTCCGGGTATTAGCCAGGGGGAAGTTTTTGTGTGGTTTGCAAGTTGGAGGCAAAAGGGAAATGGATGAAAGAGAAACGACCGAAGGAGAGAGAAAGGAAGAGGAAGGGAAAAGAATGGAGATGCGAAGATTCCCTCGAAATGCCTCATTTCGAGTTTGGTTATCATTGTGAGAATTTGTCAATGTAAAACATGAGTTAAGTCAAAGAAAGTATTTTAAGCTGGTGGATGGACAGCGTAAGATATTAAGCCCATGAAAATTCCACGTGTAATCATAAAACCGTGTTTTGAGAATCATCATGACTTTCAACGGTTTATTAGTTTCTTTAAGGGGAATTGATATTAAGTTCTTATTCTTCCTCAATGGAGTCGTATAATTTATATGCGCGTGATCATTTGGCGTAGTTGAAAGGGAAGGGAGAATTTTCAGAAATTTATTAATAAACAATCCAAAATATGTCATAAGACACATCAAAATACTATTTTTTATTTCATCTAATTATATTTTACAAAAATACTTTCCGAGTTACTTCTGGAAGTTGCGAGAGAATTAAATTGAAAATTTTGAAATGAGGAATGAAATAGGCTCAAAGGGAAATGTCTGATTAAATCAATTAACGTTGTGAGAAAATTCGATTTAACTATGATAGATCATCTCTTGGGTAAGTTTCAAGAATTACTTTAGGAACCTGCCGTAACGTTTTTGAGTCAAACTTGCTAATCATTAAAATTATTTCAGAGGGATATTTATCACGGAAAAAATAGTCAAGCTCATATTTTAAAAAAATTATAAACACCCTCGATATTTAGCTAGATAATGCTGCTGATATTTAAATTTACGGTACAAAATTAATTTAATGTGGCCCGAATCACTCTATAGGGGAGAGTATAGTTTTAGGTTTTTCATTTTTTATAATTTTTAGAAACAATCTACTTCACCAATCTTATGACTAAATGTAAGTTTAAAGCCTCCTTAATACACAGGTGATTATTTTATGGACTACCATTTAACTGCCTGCTACAAAATCGTCTTTTTTCAATGATATCCACAGTGTATCAACCTACCCCCGCCTGGGGCAAGTTGATACAACATTGAAGTAGTTGGTAAAAACAAACTAAAACACAAAATTTATCAATAAAACGTCTTAAATTTAATTTATTCAAATTTTAGATGAATAAAAATGTTGAAAATTGAGACAAATTCAATATTTAAAAAAAATAAATTTTACTTGAAAAATAGTAAAATGTTTTTACTTTTGCATACGATATTTTTCCTTCCAAAGCCACAATTAAAAGCCAAATGTTTTCTTTTGTATGTACGGACAATGACTGGGCTATAAAGTATTAAAACGCAAAGTGTTACAAATACTACATAAAAGATACATTCTATCAACTTGCCCCTTTCGTTCTGTATCAACGCCCCTTTAGCAGCGATTGCAAATAAATCGATTTTTAGGTTTAACAGAAGGTGCAATAGCGCAAATTAATACTTAATTTTAAAGTGCAAATTGTTTAAATATAACAAACAAATCGTCTTGCATTGAATCCCAAAGCCGTTGTTACAAGAGATATTTAAACGGCGATGAAAAATACTATTTTTCACATTTAAGAACACTGAAGTGAACACAGCGACGTTCCTCGAAGCAGCACGGCACTCAAACTAAACGAGTGCATTCCATAGGGTCTTAGAAAAGCGTCTGTAAATATTCAGAGGTGCTGCGACTAGAGAGTATTTTAAAAATTACAGTGTATCAACTTGCCCCTGTATCAACTAGCCCCGCTCTCCCCTATACACTTTATATTACTCCCCAGAGTTTTACCTCTGGTACTCACGTTGTCGAAGTGATTTGGTCACGGTGACTTTTTGAGTTTTAGTCAATAATCAAAGCTGCAACGAGTTGACGGAAAAATAATATTTCATGGAAAACTATAAAGTTAATTTTTATTAATCCATAAAATAATTGCTATAGTATTTAATACCCTTCCTCTTATATAAAATGAATTGAACATGTAAATAATATAAGTTTCCAATACATGAAATTCATGCATCATAGAAGGTATTAATTGCATCGATTACAAATATGTATTATAATAATGAATATTAATCAGAATATTTTTTGTTGATATTTAAATTATTGTATGTATTTGGATTTTTCGGGGATTTTAAATTAAATCGAGTCAACTCGTCAGCTCACTCTGAATATTTCAAAGGGTTGAAAGTTCAGCTTAATTATTAAAAATAGTTTCTTGAAAGTAAAGGTGATTGTATTACTAACGGAATGTATTTAATGGGCATGGGAATGTATTTCACCCTTTTGTCAACGTTTTATTTTTTCGAAACATAAAGCATTTCGATGTTTCCTGTTCTTATTCATTCTCCAGCTCGTTCATATCTGCCTAAATTGAAATTGGGTCAGGTCTACGGAGAAGCTCTAGAATGTCGGGAATTTTAACGAACTGAATTTAAGTTCCAACAAATGGCGGAATTTGAGAAGAATTTTAAACAATGGCCGGCATGCTTCATTTCGCCATGTTGCAGCCTCCGTAATCTTGCCAGCGTAAAAGTTTCCGCGACTTTTTAAGGGGAATCGTTATAGAAGGGGACTTTTTCCCCAAACAAACTTTCGTTAATTAACGAGGGAACTGTTCTGGGGTAAAAAAATCGGAAACAAAGTTTCGAGTCACCGTATATATTCCAATGGCGATATTTTCATTCATTCCGGTCAGCTGTATCAAAAAATTGGTGCAACCGCACTCGTTCGGAATGTGCCCGACAAAGCATTCGGTGGATCACGTCTATGCGGAAGCCGAAAAAAGTGACGTTCGCTTTTGTAGAAATTGTCTATCTTTGATCAGAATCACGCAGAGACATTAATCGTATTTGGAATTCTGCCGCATATTGGATGCAGTACATCTATTTTTTGGGCTAGGGGTTCTATTTTCTATTTTGAAGTTGGGTTTGGAACTAATTCTTTTATCAGAAAAAGTTATTTTTACGATAACATACCGATCAGCAAGTTTTTGCTGACTGATTAAACAGTGGAAAAAAGAGAGCTCCTTTATAGTAGTATTTAGGCTATAGAGTTATTAGAAAAAGTGTTTTCTCTCTTTAATTTTATTCATATCGAATACAAATGCCAAAGCGAGTGAAATTGCTGTTTTTTTCTTTGGAGTACTGTGGTAATTTTAGCAAGTTTATCCTTTTGGTTTGTGATAAATTTCCACAAAGTGGCTATCACTATCGATTATATTTATTTAAATCGATAAGTTGCCGTAGTAACCAACGGTACAAGAAAGAATAGGGTGAGAATAGGTATAGTATAAGACTGATGTTTATATGGAATAATGAATAGGATGCAAGGGAGAAGCCATCTGAATAAACTTAGAGGAAAGCTAAAAGTAAATGATATACTCCTGGTGACGGAGTAATGGCTAACATTTTTGTTTTCGAATAGCCGAAGGGTATCCCTGAGTCTATTAACCCTGCATTTGTAAGCACTACTTCGTTTTTCTCCCAAATGATATGTTTGTCCCTGAACCAGCCACAAGAATAGATTTACATCTCTAGCAGTGGGAGTCTGTAAGGGTTCGTTTTCGGAGAAGGATACATCTCAGTTTTAGGAGACCAGCAGTTCTTGTTTCTTGTAAGTGGACACCAAAGGGAGATTTTCTTGCAAATCATACCAAAAGGATGGATGCCAAACAGTGCGATATTTCCATTCGTATTTTCCGTGGGCAGAAAATTTTACTTCCGCGTAATATTTGTACCTTATAATCTCAGGTTTTATCATTTTCATTATCTCGTCTTTCATCTATGGCATAAAGGAAAATATGGGCCCCCAGCAGCATTTAATATGTGGGCCCTCTATGGATTCAGTTAGGAAGGTTAATCTCGGGGGCTTCACCCCATTCAAGGGTTTGCTGGGAATATCAGTAAGCTCCCGAGCTGAATGATTTTCCTTGGGCGGTATAAAGGATCTGAATATTCATCAAGAATATTTGATTTCAAATAACACTGATTTATCTTCAAAGTACGAAATGGCGATAGACGTATCGCTTTCAACTTCGAGAGGGCGTTATCACATCATGTTGATGCTAATTGTGACCAATGTATATCTTTATCGTAATTTCACGTTAGATTAAAATACTGCGTAATACATTACGTCTTTTCAGTAAAGCGTACTCGCTGTTTATTGAAAAGTCGAAGACAAGGTTTCGAATCCCAGTCATTTCAGTACTGTTCGATTCTGCCTTTTTTGTTTTACGGCGCACGAGTATTTGCAAATCAACTACCTTTCCCCGATGTTTCATAGCCTCTTTTGTGTAGAATATATTGGATTAATTAAATTATATGATACTACTGTGATGAATTATCAGTATTGATCCGGATGACTTTATTCATTGAACCCTTTCGTACTATATCAGTGCAGTAATGAGCGTAATACTACAAGAAAGAAAATGGATGCAGCATATTCATACAACTATTCATAAGTGTTTTAAAGTATAAAATTTGTATATTAACACCATTCCAATGACCAATATAGTAAAGTTGGAGCGTAAGAGTAGGGAAAGGACTATTATTTCATGCTCAGGTAAAAAAAAATCTTACAGATCTCTCACTTAAAAGTTGAGAAAGGAGAGTTGTAATTTTCAATTACTGATCCATTTCATCATCAAAAGGATTACTAGATATACGGAGCGTTAAATTGTATTGGAGAAACAAAAGATAGAGGAAGAAATGGATTGATTGCATTGGAGGGTGAGTTAGAGATGTGTTAGAGATGGGAGGTGGGCGGAAGCAATGGGAACGAACTGGAAAAACTCTTCCCAGGTCACGAAATTTTGAGGTCACAGATGTGGGAAGTTCAAATATAAGCCCAGGAGTGCATGTGCGGAAGGACCATCGCCTTGCAGGCAGAGAAAAACGCAGTCTTTGTTCCATCCAAATGAAATGGGATACCGAGTGTACGATCCTTAAATGTTTTTTTTTGGGAAAATTCAGTTAATGAAACGAACTTCTTGTTTGAATAGCTCGAATAACCTACTGCAGAGATCGTTATCAAATACAAAGCTGATTTCCATAGTACCATGAATTCATAGGCTTGTGACATTATGATCTATGGTATTAAAGTTTAGATTCACAAATGCTTACAGTCAATTTTCTTTCCACTGTCAAATGATCTTTCAGTTATAATGTTTAGAGTTTAAATTTAACATTAAGTATAAGGGGAAGTTTCCATTTACGATAAAAAAAATCTACAACATTAAAATTCTAATTTTTATCTTTTCCTGTTTTACTCTAACTTTAGGTTTAATATCACGTTCTTTCAGGTAATCGGATGAATATAATCACAGCTGAAGATGGTTATTAGAATCATTTCTCCTAACTATTATCTCCCCACTTTTTTACACATAATTGCACTACTAATTAACGACATTAACTCTTATGATTCTCGAAGTAAACATGTTTATATTTTATTATAGTTCATATTCAATTTTCCTCTATTCTACAGTTGGATTTTTGGATGCAAGAGGTATGGAATGTAATATTATACTTGTTTACAAACTTTTATTGACTTATATGTTGGCCATTAGCTTGTGACTAAAAATTTTCATTGTATTCCGTAAAGAAGAATCATTCTGTGGCCTTAAACATTAACTTGGGTGTCCTGGGTTCAAATCTTGATTCTGATATGAAATTAGCAAAACTTATTTGTGAGAGTGATCTTGGCATTCGCTCTGAATGAAATATTATTATTATTATTATCTAGGTCCTTGTGTCCTTCACAGTCACCTATAATAAAATTTTGAGTTTTATTTTATCGATTTCCAGTTAAATCCTATTAATCAATTCCAAGGGACTCTCCGAGTCCCATTTCAAGCATTCGTTTGATAATATTTGATCTCTTTTGGACAATTCATTTTCTTTATTTTTTCATATTGTTATTGACGGACTGCATTTACGCAAACAAAAATATAAGCTTTGGCGAAAGAGAGAACCGCAGGGGCCACAAAAATCCTCTCATCGATCAAACCAATCTATCACTTTCTCTGCAACTTTCTCCGACATTCAGTCTCTCAAGAGTGATGACAGAGTCCCGTTAAAGCTCTGATCTTCCGATTGGATTTCTGCAAACTTTGGCCAAGTGTAGCCGTCAAAGGAGATGACGTCAATCTGAATTCTTCATCCTTTTCTCTAAGAAGAGTTTCTCTTAGTGTAAGCCAGAAATGTATCAAACTAAGTAAGGAAATTCGAGCAAGGTATTTGAGTAGTTTATATATTGCTATTGCACGTTATGTTTGGTAACTTAACTGGATTTAACAGGCATTATTATATTCCTTTAATTCGGGAAGTAGGTTTATCAAGTATTGTAAGTATCGGAATACCTCTGAATTAAACGGTCTGTCCGTTTTTGGGATAGATATTTGTATTTTTAGGAATAATACAATATTGATTTCTGGATCAGTACTTGAAGTTAAGATGGATCTACATTTGCTTTTGTGGAGAGGAGAATTATAAATAAATAATACTACTTGAAAATCATGTGTCACCTACAATAATTCACTAGGTTTATTTCAGTTCATGGAAAAACCGTGAGATTGACTAAAGTACTTTCCAAAATTCGGCTGCCTATGCATACATAAGTACTCTACCATTCGTTAGGTTCATATACCTTAATATTCCCTATTCAATACGATTATGTATCATTACAAATTTATCGTATCTTGAAACTTACCCCACCTTTAACGTCATCTAACAACTTTTTCCCCCTTATTTTCACTTCTATTCTACTCTAAGTTACTATCTTAAGAAGCCTCTCCTCTCTCAATGTTTGAACCACTCATTTCCCTCTATCGACGCCCAAGAACATCAATGAAAACCATTTGCTCCCCAATTATCCCTGAATTCGTGTTATTTTCAAACCAACTCCCTTTTTTCCATTCAACCCCAACTCACATCTCGAAGGCTTCTCACAGCCATACTGCAAATCAGCTGCGTTTAACGTATGTAATTTTTTATTTTTAAAACGTAAGCAAATATTGTATTATGGTGTTCCTGGAATGTTGCATATTGTATTCATTTACTTTCTTGGGAATTATCGTGCTATTCAAATTTTTAGGACTTGAATTGGACTTCAACGAAAAATATGAACTTGAAATAGTAATTAAAGCTCTAACATTTTAAATATAAAGATATTTACGAAATAGAAGCCCATCTGGCGTATTTTAATTCAGCGCCTATGCTTTTAAATGTGTGTATATGCAGGGTTCTTACAAAGACATAGGCATATAGGAAATCATGACGGTTCATTATCATGAAATATATTTAATTGAAAGTCTCTTATGTTGATCTGTTTCATCTTAGTTCTCTGTCTCACATCCAGTTGTAGATGTTCGCGTCTCTCTTGTTTTATTTCTAAAATCTTTTCTACTCTCAAATAGTGCGCATATTCAATGTTGGAAGAGCGAAGGAGTACTCCTGCTCTTTTGCCGGAATAATGTCATCTTAGTTAACGGTATACATTACAGTATACAGAGAACTGTACATTTCCATTCTGAATTCTACCGCTTTTGCGTTTAAGAGACTAATTAGCATCTGCAGTGCCTTCTAAGACTATCTCATTGGAGCATCGTCGAGGGCAAATCAAATTGATTTTATCCTCTCAAATTCCTCAGTCACCTCTTAATTCACCTTGCCTGTTACCTAATTACGTAAGTGAGACGCATTTATTAAATCTGAGATCGCATAACGTTAATGGAAATATTTATGAGATGGAATTGGGTTGGTGCATTTCCTATTATTCGCTCAAAATGTCTTACCTAGATTTTCTTCCTTCTCAAAAGTATGTTCGCTCTTTTCCAAAGCATTTTTTCTTAAATATATTTTTTAAGAGATTATTTCTTCTTCATTTACTTTTAGAAAGAAATTGATATAAGAGAGTGGTAATTGTGTCGAATTTTCTGATATTATACCTATTTAAAATCTCACTCTCTCTCTAAAGGTTATTATCTTAAATCATTTGACATTTCTTTCAATTGCGTTTTATGTATTGTATATGACATCGATTTACTAAGTAGTAAAATTGAACTTTTGCCACTATTATTTTTATATTATTTACGGACTTATGCTTTGGGGAACTAATGGTTAATATTTTTCCTAATTATGTAGACTCGCTAATAATTAAATTTTCAATCATACACGTGCAGAAATAATGATTTAGTGTAAGTAGTATACTTAGCGCCAATAGTGTTTTATTCTAATCATTGAAACGAAAGATATCGAATCTCTTTTCTTCCTTGCCTGGTTTATTTCATTTTGTCCCTTTGCTAAAAGTGAATTAATCTCCATATTAATTAAGAATTCGGTTATTTCTCCGTATAAATTTTTAAATAAGTTTCGATGACATAATAATTTTTTTAGTAACTCTTGTCTTGTATTAAAGCTTTGTACGATGCTTGACTAAAGCTTTTTACTCACTTGATGTCCGTTTTGTCTTATTATGAACGGGAGTATTCATTTAATCTCTTATTCACTTTTAAGTGATATTTTCCATTTTTGATACTACTTTTGATACTATGAAAAAATTACTAATAATTAGGTGAAAAGCTTAATTTCTTTTGGTAAAAAACAGAAATTTCTCTTTAAATGTTAATCATTATTATAATATACATATTGGACAATAGTCCAGTGGCAAAATCAATGAAACTGCATTTATTACTCAAAATTAGTCGTTAAATTTGGTCTAAAATAATAAACAAACAATCATTTCATTCTAAATAATATCGAATAACGTATAAGTAGTATCTAAAATACTAACCAGCAATCATCATAGTATCAGCAGAAAGATAATACGCTTCGTGTTGAGGCCGTGTACCACATTTCACTGCTCGAAATCGAACTCTGGGAGTATTGGCAGAGAAAGAAATGCCCTCTTAGAGTTGCAGATGGCGCTCTCCCGGCGCGCATTGTCATCGCCATTGTTTCCGCCTTGCATAGCGACAGGTTTCCAAGGCGAGAAGAGAATACCTATAAGGCCTCTTCCAATACGCCGTCGCCCCTCGATTCTTTGGTTCGATTCTCATTTCCCTCCTCATCATTTCCTTTGTCTTTCCTCTTCTGTCGCCGCCTTTTGTCAATATTCGGAACCCCGCATCTCTTTCATCTGAGGCTTGTCGATGAATACATGCAGAGGATGGCGAAGTGTGGCTGGTGGATTTCTGCAACAGCTCCATCGTTGCTGATGATGAATAAGCTAATTATAAATTAGATAATTAAAGATTTCCGTCGATTTTTACCACATCTTGAGTACATTAACGTACGGATTAACGTCTCTTTTGTCCTCTTGCTTCAAGTTTCGCTACTTAATGTTTATTCTTTATGTATTTTCTAGATTTCTCTTCAAAATGATTGAACTAAATGCAGAATTATTATTGCATACATCTGATCCTCCTGAGTTTTCGTAACTCTTTTCTCTTAAATACCGAACATAGTCGTAAGTTTGTCAGTGGGAATTGCCTTTAATAATAGCAAATCCCCTTAACGTTAGCACATTGCCATCTCTTAAATGATAAATTAAATGATTAATATATTCTTATTTTTAAAATCGGGAAAATAGCAATATATTCTTGAATATATACGTATAATGTCGGTTACTAACAATTACCTTGCTCTCCAAGTAGACGGGTTGTTTGTAACTAAAGGGTTTAAAATCACCAAATCAATGTATTTCTTTCTTCACAACATTATCATGCTATATTCGTCCAAATTATTAAAAAATCAGTACAAAACGATATTCTGCGACCAAAATATACATGTTTATATATTATTTATTTACATTTTTCGTTCGATCAGCCGTTGTCATGGTAAAGTTACGAAGTAAAACGGCGAATCTCACTGTGGGAGTTTAATTCCGGTCAACTGAATGTTTATGTTTATCTAGCGAGACAAGCTCATACATTTCTCTTTTTTTAAACAAGCTTTTTGTTAACTACAGATAGCGCTTCGTTTTCCGCGTTGAAATCAACATCTTTGCAATAACAAACGAGCATTAGCATAGAAATTCGAAACTATCAGAGAGAGAAAGTCTCATTTGCGATAAATTTAATAAACTGTGTTATATGCAGAGGCTGTCCACATTTTAAAGCAAAGTCCGTGAGAATTTCCTTAAACTATGTTTAGAGGCTGGTTCAGGCTGTGAGATGCCTACAGATTAGGTCAACGCTCTCGATACAAAATGTAAATGCTCGAAGATAAAAAATACCATGCTCCTATTCTGAAATAAGTAGAGGCTGTTACATTGATGGGTAATAAATAATTCGCTTCATTTTTAAGAGACGAAACAATATTTATTTAAAATTAATTATAATTTATATCAATTCAATGTTTTTTGCTATGAACAGCCGTGGAAACGTTTTTTGTGAACTTATGTGTCTTAATATTATCAGTTCTTAACGAAATTAGTATTATTGTTAAAAGTGCTTCAGCGGATTAGGTCTCGCACATTGGCTCCCACCGGGAATCGAACCCGGAAACTCTTTCATCAAATCCGAACGCGATGCCCGTTTCATTATCCTAGAGCCAGTACCTATCAATAAGATAATATTCTGTTTACCTTAATTTATTCATCTAAAATTATTTTTCTCATTTAATAAAGTTAACATATTTTATTTTACATTTCATAGGAAATAGTGTATATTATATACATGAATGAGTACTATATACTACTATATATTCGTCGTTTAGAAACATTCCCGCATTAAATTGTGCTTTCGTTAATCATTTCAACCGCAAATCGGTAGGCGTCACCTTAATATTACTTGAATGTGAATAGTTATAATTAAAAGTCCACCCTTACAGTTATTTCAGTAAAACAGACACTGCGAAAATTTAATACGTAGATATTAGCTTAAAGGGGTTTACAAATTTTCTATCAGACCATTCTATTCAAAGATATATTTTTCTGCAAGCGATATGTGACCAGTATAGATACACGGTGCATGTATCGCCTGATATATGCCAAAATACCAAGGCAGAGTACATTTTTATGTTCTCAGGTCCCTTACCTTCATTGCGTTGCCCATTAGGACGAGACCCTAATGGGTCTAAATATAATCCCCTCCCTGTTTGTTCAGATCGGGCTTATCGAGCCTTTTCAGCTGGAGGACCGCATCAGCAATGTCATCAAACATGCGGGCCATCGGGGATACCTTAGAGTACAAATTTATCGAACAGCTATCTTAATGAATATATTTTATGCCTCATAGACCAGGCCAGTAAGCAAATATGTAATTTTATCAAAAGAGTGAAAGTAAATTTTAACTTTGCGCATGAAAGTGCGCTACTTAACCCAGATTTATACCAAAGTGAAAAATAAGAACTTGACTAGCTTGGTAGTTCAGTGGTTAGAATACCCGCCCGGAAAAAGGGAGACCTGGGTTCGAGTCCCAGCCTAGTCAATGTTTCATTTCTGTTAAAATTATAGTTATATAGCATAAACTATTACAGAAAAGATTAGAAAGCTATGCAGTACCCGAATCTAGTTATTTTTTAGTCCAAGAAAGTATAGTTTTCATTAATTATTGTATTAGACGTTTCTATTAAACCTTTAATAAGATAGGTGGATTGGTATAAACCTTTCAGTGGACTGTATTTTGTGTTTATCATCGTATGTCGTTTTTGTCACTGTGGGGTCAGGCTGGACAAGGGGTGGGTTGCGGTTTTTTATTGTACGGTTTTATCTATGTGAGCTTTTGCGTGTGAGTTTTTTGTGTGGGCTTTCCTCACGTGAGCTTTCCTTGAGTGGGCTTTTGTCGTTAAGTTGTCGGGTTTAAGTCATGAAACCTCATTATTCACACGAAGATATGGTTTTCCCGATCTGTTTTTCTTCTTGTCACCCTGTTATGGGGCCAATACCCCTGTTTCGATTCCCTCATTTGCTCGGATATCCCCGTTAATTTCCATTATTCTGTTGACCCAAATACCTTCGAGTGTCCGGGGCGTCGCATCCATCTTCGGCCGCATCTCATTATAGGCGCCCTCCGCTCGGCTGGTCTTCCGATCGGATCCCGCTGTTTCCACCGATTTATCAGTCTAAACATTGAATTCATTATCCGCTCGATTATTCTTCCTAATCCGGCAGTTCGTCAGAGGCCTCTGGTAATGGGGTAGAAGCGATACCGCGCGGGATCCCTCGCTAATGGCCATACTGCCTACACTACTAATTGAGACCGATTGTAAATATTTTCGGCCCTTCGCAGGTCTCACTCGATTTGCCGTGTGTGTGTGCCGACGCAGCAAATGTGACTTAAGAGGTTAAAGAGGATGGGCTCCGAATATATTTCGGATGATTTGTGGGTATGCACTTATTTATAATGTTTCGTTCTAACATTGAAATTGTAAGGTTTTCATTACCCTAACATCTGTTTTTGAATATAGTGAATCAAAGATTTTCCACCAAATAGCAATAAATTGAATTTTAATCAACTTAATTTTTGAAAGTTATTTCCTTATGTTTAAACTTAATTGTTTTCTTTACATATAAGCTTTAACATTAATAATTATATATAGTATTAATAATTATAGTTTTCGTAATTATATATTAATAACAAACTCCTATCACAAACGCCATCAGTGACCAATTACAGTGATGGTGATAACAATTAATAACAATTAACGAAGTCATACAACCATTTCCACTAGAGAGGGAGTCCGATACGCCGGGACTCGAACTCGGGGCCTTCAGGTTGGAAAATTTAGGAAGAAAAAAGGTTAATTTTTTTACCAATTGCTTAATTTTGTTCATTAACATTTATTTATCTGCTGCAATGTAAATCGGATCCACTTTTTTGAACTTACGAATAGACATTTTTTATCGTTAATTAGGGATGGGGCTGTCGAGATATCGTTCATTTCACGATTTTTTACACGTCTAAATAATAATGGTAATTTTCGAATTTTGTCTTTTTTAAGATGTAAACTCCGAAAAATAATGTATTTTTAGCAGCATTTAATCGGCATTTTTAAAATGTAGGGGGAAGATAGCGGCGGCGAACCGTCCCATTTCACATTTTTTTTATCTTACGCTAATTAAAACTTCATTGAGAGAAGTAAATCAGGGAATGAAATGTAGTTATACTAATGAAAATTACTTAAGGCAAATAGAAACGCAATCGATGTAATAACTTGGAACACGGAGGAGAAAGTGTTTGCTGCTCGTAATAATACGGTAGTTCCGTGGAGGTATAGGGAAATGGGAAGTCTTGGATTCATGTTATCTCCGAGAGAGGCTATTTTCAGCTTTTCCTCTTACTTGTTTTGCCCCGAAAGGTTAGAGGAGATACTTCTCCTTTCTTTCTGCAGATAAGCGGGATCCGTGGAGGAATTCTTGTTGCACGTTTGCGTGTTTCGCCAGTATTCCAGATCTTGTTCGAATGTTTTGCATGCCGCTTCCGCTGAAATTCTGATTCCCACTCGAGATTGCAGATTACTTTCTCCCGACGCGATCCACAGAAATCGGATTAAAAGGTGTTTCAGATAGAGGCAACACCCACTCTTCATGCATCTCTCTTGCAGAAACGCTTCTAATTTCTTACGATTACGGAAAGTTTTTTAATCATCATAATCTAACCTGGAGAAATAAAGTTTCAGTGTATTATCGCAAAAAAATTTAAACATTTTTCGTTTAAATGTTCAGATAAAAATGTCTTCATAGATTAAGGTAAAATATACATCTTGATTTTAACCTATGAACGAGATCTAGAAACGGGAAGAATGGATTATTAAATTAGTCTTTTGCTTCAGATAAATTAATGGATTTACATAAATAAACTGAATTTTCTTTCACTGGTTTAAAACATCTGCCCTGATTTAAACTTATAAATTTAAATTAATTAAAGTTATTAGTTCTTTCTATATCTATCGAATTTTATTATTTAAAATTATTGGTAAGTTATTGTGCCTTGAAAATTATCGGAGCTCTATTTCTAAATTGATTTAGTATAAGAATAAGAGTGATACGAAAATATGATACGATGTACTATACGCCTACAATACATCCGAGTTTATCGATTTTATTGGTAGTGGCCTTGAAATCTTACAATATTTATACAGGCGATCGTTTCTGAAATTACTTGTCAACGTCTGCGTGGTACTTGATATTTCAGTCTTCTTTTTCTTAGTTAGAGTTTGTCTGTCTGCCCTTTCTGAGCAGTATATCTCATATACTTCGCGTAAGCTGGGTGTAAGTAATTTACGTAAGATGCTTTTCTTTTATTTTTAAAAACAAATTCGGAGGATGAGGAATAGCACTGTGTCTTATCAAATTATACCAGACTTTTTCCAAAGGAAGATAATTCATTTGGAAAATTTCTTTTATTGGAAAAGGATTCGTGGAAGCTGATACAGAGGAGAGAGGATAGCGCCACTTCTTATTAAACTGTGACTTTCAACTATACTGACCATATCCAGTGGAAATGCTTCCTTTCCTATGTCAAATATGCTTTTTTCCGATATTTCTATACTCAAACACAGCATCTATTAAATCATTTTTTGCATTACAAAGATATGTAAAATGGTTCTAACTTTATCTATTTACGTGGAAGGAAAGTGCAGGAATTTTTGCATATTTATCTGTGTACGTAGAGTGTATCTTGATTGAACTTGAAATCATTGCTGTAATGATCAGACGTTGAGGTATGTATCTGAGTAGGACCAAGATGAAGGCGTGTTATCAACTGACGAGGCACGTGTGCTGTGCAATAGTTAGTTCACGTAGTTTGTATTGTGTTTGATTGAAAGAAGCGGAGGTTTTTTCGGCTCTATTCATTTTTCGCTTTCCGCTCAAACACTTCCGTTGGATGGGCAATTATTGTCACCACTGCAATTACTTAGAGTATGAATCGCGACCCCACCCTGTTTTATCGAAAGGCATTGCTCCAAAGCGTCTCGTTTTATGGCGAGGAAAATTGGTCCCCTGAACCCCCAATTTAGTCGGGGGTCGGCATCATTGTCTCCTCACAAAAAAGGTGGGACCCTCTTCGGACCTTTCCCACGCTAACACACGCACGTCATCGCACGCACACACGCACCCTAATGCAACTCTTTTCTCTCCTCCACTTTCGAACTAATCCACTCTCCTGTTTTCCGTTGTCGAGGCGTTTGTCCCATTGTTTCTCGAATCGCCCTGGGCGGACAAACCAATTCCGCGGAGACAATTCCCTTGTAATCGTAACGTCATTATTTTTCTATTAAGGTTTATTTTCATTAGGCCTTCTGTACTTTATTTGCGCAAAATGGAGTTTTTTGCTCGATGGAAAATCGGTGCTTCGCTTTAGAGCGAATTTGTGTAGTCATTGTTAGACTGGGCTCCGTAAAAAAAGCGATATTTTTTTAGGAAGCTTTCTCTCGCAAAGCGGCATAAAATGAACCATCTCATGACAAGTTAATCGAGTGAATCGCAGCTGATTCATGGCTGAAATTTTACGTTGCCTCAAGAATTGGCTAGCAGTGCTCCTTCCTCGTTGGACCCTTTCTCATGATCTTAGTTCCACGGTTGATGATTTGACTCCTAGAATATAAAATGGAAGGTTACATTAAGCTAGTTTGGATTTTATTTTCCATTATTCCTCATGTTTAGGTTTTGGAAATAATCGCATTTCATTGTGACAATTCGTTTTCCTCCTTTCTTAAGCCTGACAAATCTTACCGTTAAATCGATTATCAATAGGGGAATAATCTCATCTGTATGGACTAATTCATAATCAAAACAAGTCAAAGGTGCCATTAATTTTTATATTCAAGTAGTTTTTATTGCTCTTGGTTTCACTGCCGTAGTGGTTATATCCCTGTAGATATCCTTTCTGATATGTGCGACTTATATTTAGAATAGAATTAGTGCCAGTGACGGTTGACAACATTTTATATCAAATTAAGGTTATTATTCATCACAAAATGCAAATGTTACATTTTTAAGTACTAATACTCATACTTGAAAATAGTCTGACGGGGCCCGGAATCTGACCCGGGATCTTCCTCCCTTGGGTTTATTTCCTGACAGGCCCTTGTGCAAGCCCTTTTCCTGCTAATACTTATTTTTGTGACTCGATACATTTCCATTTTATGGTAATTTCTTGGTTTGGTTCCGGGAGTACGTGATATTGGTCCTTCCGTTCTTTGGTAATTGTCGAAAATTTTTAAGGACTTTTCGTTTTTTGTACACATTCTCTTTTAATAAAATTCAGTAAAATTATGATTCTGCTCCAGAATATAACTTCAAAGTTACGAAATTTCCAGCTCTCAAAACATTCTCTTCTTGGGATGATTTTCCTACTTTCAATGCATGAGATGGTTTTTTGAAATAGTTTTAGTAATATATGCAGTATTCAAAGTTTCCTAGGTGTATGCAAATACTCCTAATATCTTCGGAATAATAGACTTCAAGATAAAACTAAGGTTGCAGTAAATTTACAGTTGTTTACAGCTGTAAGTGGAGTCGTGAGCTGAAGATTCGAGTAGATTTTCCGGAATAAATCAAATTCTCATTTACGTAATATCATACTCTTAACTGTACCCATGTCTGAAACTTGCTTTCTTGTTGAAGAAATGGAGAATCAGATCGAAACTATTCAAACTCGGAGACGGAAAACGCTTAACTTTAAATGGACGCTGTAAAGGGTCTCCAAACACTCCTTAACACGGCACTTACAACTCCTTCCATTTGCTGTCTTTCTCCGACACTTTACGAATTTGGAAGACCTTCGGATCCGCTAACTCTTCTCGAGGTCTGCAACAAACACGCATTCCAAACACCCTGGAGCTCCATAACTCTAGTCCGTATTCCGATCTTATCTTCATTGCCATCATTTATTCCACGTTTCCCATTGTCCTCATGGTTATGAATACCATACATGTTGATTTACCGTTCTCTTAAGACCTAGTGTATATAATGAAATGATTCCATTACTGTTCTAGCTCGGAAGCTCGCAGAAAACTACAATGGATTCCTCAGGTTTCTTGATTCTGCTCGGATTGAATCAGTTTTTGATGTATCAGTTCAATCGCTCTCTTTTTTCATCCACCAACCGAAAACTTTGTTCTCATGAAGAATAATTACTACACATCTACGTAAATGCCTTATTGGCTGTACTGGCATATATTAGTTGTCATTGGACCTGTACGCTTGAGTAAATGTACGACTTGATGAGGTTAACTTAGCGAAAAAATAAACAAAAATACTTCTGCTCTTGCAAAAAATATTTTGTGTTTACAGACTGATTCACTGATAGTAAAAAAATAAATTTAAGAGCTAACGTTTGTAGTTGCTATTGATATATGTTTGTAAATATTTTACTAATATTTCTGTAGTTCCTCACGTATAAAAATATAAGTTTGTGCTGCATTTGATATCGAATGATATCGAAATAACTCTACATACTCTTTCATAAGATTTCCTGAAATTCTAGGGTTAAAGACAATGTTTTCTTTCTACATAGAGAGTTTTATTCCATAGTTTTGTTTGAAATGTATTTATTAGCGCTTTGCATTAATAGAATATTATGCTTCATAGTTAAAAAAACGATTATTTGAGCAGAGGAATACTATTCCGGAGTAGGCATGTGTAGGGACGGATAAATGCTTTGAAGTGGCAGAGGAATGTGATTAACCTCTTCTGGTAATGAGTGATGACTGAAGCAACATTAGCCGAGAAAATTTGAACGCCAATAATAAATTTAGGGTGAGGTTGGGTCTCAAATTATACAGCACGATGCATTATTCTGTTTGGCCAGTAATTGATGCCGTTGTTTATAATACATCGGCTCTGAGGTCAGGCGGAACAGGGTCTCTAACCACCGCACTAATTGTTCAACTGAAGCTATTAATTATTGCTTCCACTTTCCTCCATCTTCTTTCTCTTCCGCAACTGCCGTTTTGTAGTATGTGATTGTGAATGTGGTATGATTTACTATATACCTATGTTTCCTTCACATTTCTTGATCTAGCCAACATTATATAATTTTATAATAATGATATTAAAATAGAGATCATTATAATTAGATAGCGCCTAATTAGTTAAAAAAATAAATTTTAAATTCTGAAATCATTAGAATTCACAAAAATTTATCATTTAAAATGAAGAAACTACTTTATAATGAAAAAGTATCTATGGTATTGTGGAACAATTAAAATTTGTGGTTGCTTTCTATGCTATATCCTCTAGAGGCTCAAACAAAACTCATTTTTACTACAGGCAGGAAATATCTAAAACGAAGGGAAAAAAGAATCAAATTAATCAATAAAGGCAAATTTAAGGTATTTTTATAACAAAATATAATCCTGTTCTTAATTATTTGTCTTTGGGATGTTCGAGTATTAGTTAAACCTAAATATTTCAATATAGCGAAAACAATGTCGGCTAAATTAGCTAATCTATAGATTATTTAATAAGTGAACGGAATCCAACTATCGATATTCCTGCTCTAAATTTAGTGCGTTTCTAAAATAAACTATTGTTCCTAAACCGTACTATACCGTTTAAGTTCAGTATATTATCAAGCACTTCAGTTTAGGTTCATCTATTTACAGTAAACACAAAGAATTGCTCGATATCACAAGATAATAGAGAATTTCACTAAAAGCTGTATTTTCTAGTCACCTCTTTCCTTAAAAAGTTATAGTTTACGCTCCATTTTCCATTCATTTTATGTTATTCCTAATGTACTTTGGCTTCTAGAATGCAAGGTCTTTTAGATACGAGATCTTCCATAAATCCATAATTTATTACTTTGTTGTTTTTCTCCGCGAGATCTCGCTCTTTTTTCGTTCAGATAATTTTTTACTTTCATTCCTAATTCCCATCCTCCCATCTTCTATTTTATTTCCTCGTTCACTTCATCATCATTAGCTCCAGCGCCACTCCCATCTTTCTTCTTCTTGTTTCTTCCCCTTCCCATTTTCTTCGCAGTATCTCCACTTTAACTCCTTTAATACTCGCCGAAGCCTTTTCCAGTTTCTTACACAACTCTCTTTTCCCGTTCTTTTCTCATTTTTGTGGACTCGGCGGCATTTGCATCGCGTCCTTTTCCTTTCATCATTTCGTTTTTGTTGTCTTTTCTCCGACAAATTCTTCTCCCCCCTTCTTCGCGTCCTTGTCTCCCGTCATTTTTTTGCGCGCATAAATTCAGCTTTCGCAATTTCGCGCGCCGAAGCCCTCTGCCGTCGTTTGTTCTTGTAAACTGTCCGCTCTCCGCTCCTCTTTTTTTCCGCCATCTTTCTTCGCGGAGTACCTGCATTCTTGTGTTCCATTCGGCGTTTTGCTTTCCAAATTAATCCATTCATCCCCTTTATCTTGCGAACGTGTTTTATTTGCCCTTGTTTCGCGGCTTCCTCTTTCATCCTGCGCTTCTTATTTTTTGGTTCTCTTGATTGTCTACGCCTTGTTCATAATCGTGTTGAACAGCCTGACTACGAATGCCTTAAAATTAGGAATAACAGTTTTGCTCTGTTTCTTGTCATTTAAGGCTCTTTAGGTTATTTTATATGTGATTAATTTAATTTCAGATTTTTAATTTGCATAAAAGGTGTAAGGTTTGCGTATGTAATAATTTTTTTGTTAACGAGCAGAAATTAGTTTTCTAATTATTTAAACGATTCATATATCGAAAATACATGGCTTTTTCTATTCCCATGAAGTAAAAGGGGAATTGGAGAAGATAAATTATTACGCCAGTACATAGACCCACCATTGCAATTACTCAAGTGTTCATGTTTATTTTGACACTAACAAAATTATTAATATTATTAAATTAACGAGCTGAATTTAATTTAAAATTCTTCAGATTCATTTGCACATCCTCGGCCACATATATTTTTATTTGGAAATATTTTTTATATCTTATAGCTGGCATAGTTTTAGTCTCTAGAGCGTAATTGGAAACACATGGTAAGAGTGAATTCTTCTATGATAAATTGATTACAGAGTACTCCTTGGACAACATATGGAACACCCTAAGATGGTGAACCTTTTATCAAAAGTGGCAAATTTAATTGTATATATTCAAAAGAAGGGTGAGGTTCTGATATAATCTATAATATATAATGTATCGATAATGAACTAAATACGTTTTCTTTTAACATTATTCCACATATGTTTACTTAAAGATTATTTATTTTGTTTTCAAAATTTATATTAAGGATACCTTCATCAGAGTTGTAAGTATCGAAAAAGCTGTATCTAGTACCTTTTAGATCAAGCTTACAATAAGTCCCCACTCTACACCCTGTTCAGGGCTTCCCTTAATAACGACATTATAGAAAATATCACGAAAGATATTATTATCATTAAAAAAGAATTCATTGTGCTGCTGTTCCCTTGTATAAGTCAGGAAAACATCAGTTGTGTACCAATAATCACTCCTATGCCTCCTTTCGCTATTGGGTGACTGAAATACTACTGGAGGCCCAATGCATTGCACACCCCCGGCCGATATACAGATACCCAATGATATAATTGGAAATGAAAAGTTTCGAGTCGCTCCCTGCGGATGGAAATTCGGAGTTGTCATTCGGCTTACATTAGTTTGTCCGTATACACTGATCAACTTTATCGCCACGCGATCGTTACCCCTTCAAAACTTTCCACCTCAGCAATTTGAGGTCCTCTTGAGCCCCTCTCGCCTCCAATATTGCCTCACCCTCCCACACCTCCTTATCTCCTTTCCCGAAGAGGATCCCTTTTTACCTCATCTTCTCTGAAGGAGGCACCGCCGTCTATCGGCAGAACCCCAAAGCAGATTACTTTCGGGTGCAGAGGGAAAATTATCCATTTTTCTCCCTTTCCTCCCCCGCGAGTAAAAATATATAAACGGCCTTAATTAAGTTCCTCTGGTCTGAGGATTACAAGGAGGTCTCTAGTTGAGAAACTTGTTAGCGCTTTCAGGAATACCGAATTTGATGGAAGCTGCGACTCAGCTGTTCGCTTTTAAGAGTGATTCGATATTGTTTACTAATCTCGGATTTCGTTTTCACGATTTTTGAAGTTATTTTACTTTCATCCGCACTTATTACTTAGTGTGTTTTTGGCGTAGTGAACAATATATGCATTATTGAAAGGGCTGGGAATTGAATATGCTGGGATTATCGAATTTAATAATTACCTATAGTATTCGTTTTTCTCTGTGCGAGATTTAGATTAAAATTATCTTCTTCCATCCAACCCTTTTAAGTTGCGTACGTAAAAGAGAGAATTACTTGTCCTATTCGGTCTTCAGAAAGTACTATCCTTTTTATGGTCTTGTAACTTAAAATCTTTATAATCCAAAGTATATAAACGTATATACATTGATGAATTGTGGTTTGTCGTTCATCATACTTGGAATAGTTATTAAATAGATAACGTCAGTATCTAACTATGGGGTAGTAAATATATTAGCTTGCAAATCTGCCATTTCTGAAATCGTAATTATCTGATAAATGATTCACCATCTTAGGAATATAATTAGTACATTTGGATCTGATATTGTATTTTAGATGTGAAATCTGATATATGATGTATTACTTCAGTTTTCGGTAAATTTGTCTTAGAAAAATGTGTTGCATGTATCACCTGATTAACTCGTATTATTATTCTCTGATGAGTACCTATATGCCACTTCAAGGGTTAGGTGTAAGAAGAGACTTGATAGTCTCAATCTCGACCTGAATAAAGTCCTTTATTATTATTATTTGAGTTTTTGCACTTTCTCAGCGTTTCCGCTGGAAAATATTCACCTGTCCATAGATGGTTAGGACTAGGCTCAGTCGACACGGAGAGAGAATTCACTCTAACCCATGTGATCTTATTATTAATTGCTGAGGAACTTGCGCACAATGTGACATGTTTGCAGTAATACTGCTTTCTGTGCTGCATCGATGGTATATTCCTCTAAACCAATTTTCTCCATATTTTTACCAAAATTGTTGGTCATCAATCCTTCAACAGATATCACAAATGGGACAACCTGGACCTCTACCAACTTCCAGATATCCTTTAATTGCCACGCAAGCTCTTCGTATTTGTCTCTCTTTTCCATCTCCGTTCTTCGTATGTTATGAGACTCAAAATATTATTTTCTCTCCCAAAAAAAGTTTCAGCGAATGATAGCTTCTTAAATTTACTGTGTACGTCTTCAATTAAAATTACCGTTTATACCTCTTTCATCTTGAAATTCACAGATGGGCTATTCGGAACTAGTCTTAAGGACTCATGATTACATAAAATTACTTATTACTCACATATGATCACATATATATTTTGTCTATGCCTGTGAAATAACTTTCCTTGCAAACAAATCACAAGATCTAAGGTCAGTTTCCAAACTTTATCTCTTCTTTGGTGAAGGTTAATAACCCAATACTACGTTATAAGTACTGTCCTCTATAATTGCAAAGTATAAATCCGCTTAGAAGATTTTCACGCCTTCTGAGAATTTCTCCGACAGTAAATCAGATATCTATCTCGGGAGTTCGAGAAAGGTATTTCCTATCGGCGATAGGATTGTGACCTCAAGGGACGCGCGCGTCGGAAGACAAATGCGAAAAGTAAAAGCCACCGATGCGTCGTACGTCGTCGAGGGATTTTATCGTCTTTATTGTTTCTGATAAAAAGATGACCGCCCAAAAGCATTAAAACTCCTCCCGGTAAAGCGAACACCTTTTTTATTACTATAAATCAAAGACGTCCTTTGAAAGGAAAATTGAATTGGTATTTATATAAACGCACACTTGAAGAAAATACCCATGAATCACTAAAAAGCTAACCGAAGTATTTATGTCAGTGATGTTGTTTTTTTTTTCTAAATGACCAGGTCCGAAAATGTCTTTCCGTGACAAAGAACTGTTTTCAAATGGCGCGATAAGATCTTAGTTGCCGAATCCGTCTGTTGCACAAGCAAGTTTTTAAATTACCAATAGATGTGTTACCATCACAGTTTGGAAGATCTTAGATATTCTATACTTGAAATATTGAGACCTCCATTTTTGCAAATTTTCTTCCGCATCTTTTTTAACGTTGCGTTGTTCAATCGCTATGTCATCGTAATCAGGAATAGATTGTGAAATATTTAAATGAGTATATGGTCATTGATCTTCTCGTTTTTGTTAATCGTTTAAAAATGCGTAGAAAAATATTACTTCATTAAAGTAATGAAGGAAAAAACTTTGTGTATTTTCCACACGATTTTCCGACGGTTTCGCTGTCAGAATGGCCAAAACCGGTCATTAATAAAATATCGTGAGGAAAATTATAAAGTTTTTTCTTCATTACTTCCATGGATTTCTACAAAGTAGCGCCAGAAAATTTATGTTTCATTACTTCATTCTTCTTCACTATACACTATTCTATTCCTTGGCTACTCTCATTACTACATTTCATTGCCTTCCTAAAATGAAAACACATTATTATATTTAGTTTTATGGTTTAAGGTTGATATTAAATAATGCGCTCACATGCATTACTGTACATTGCTAAATGGCAGGAATACATGTTGGAAGGAGCAGAAATTAGGGTTTTCCAGAAATTTAGGCCAATGTCAGCCATATTGAGGGAAAGAATTGGACCATAAATTTAGAAGTACCGCAAACCAGTGGGTTATATGTGACCGAGAAAACCACCGAAAAGAACTGTATTTACTCTCTGCATTATACTGCCAATAGTGTCAAATGGTAACTAGTAATAGGCCACATCAATTATCCTGGTACTATTACTATGGGAACAACGAATTTTACCGCAGAGATGTGTGCGGTACTCATGCGGTTTACCAACCCGATTACCGCAATTATTTTGCAGTGAACCCCGCCGCATACGTGAACAATAATTGTGTCCACGGTCTCTTAACTCTGTAAACACTCATTAAATATTGTTTTAAATGCATGTTTCGTGGTAAAGATATCTATGGCGATCTTATGATTTGATTGTATTCCACCCAATAAATAAATATTATAAATTATTTGATAATATGAATGCAATAGAAATAAAATATAACTATAATTTATCACGTTTATATTTTATTTTTTAAATCCAATTAAAAAACATACAATAAAATATGACTAAATACACAGTTATATGAATATAAGTAATTTATGGGTTAAATTGAAAGTTGAACGCAAACAGAATATTGCTCTTTAATAGATATTTTCCAAATATTGGATCTCTCCAGTGACCTATTTTCGGAGAAGTAAATTTCGCCCAGTGGAAGCATTTGACATTTAAACAGCAATAAATCTTCGGGTGCAGTAGTTGATAACTTGAGAATTTCGAGGACTGGCTGCCAATAGCGCTTTTTACAGCTGTGGCGTAGAGAATAAAAAGAGAGAAGCCCTGACCTGATGGATCGCATCCAATAGATAATCCAGTTAACTCGCGAGGCCATAAAGCGATTGAGCAATTCTCGATTGCTCCAAACGTGGCCATTGCAATCTAACCATCTATCATGTACTATCACTCCTTTTGCGCCAGCTCACCGCACGTGATTCCCGTCCTTCCGCAGAAAAGACATTTCGATTGTTTCTTTTTTTTCCTTTCTTCGAGTGCCCCGAAGTTGCCCGTCTTACGACTTTATTATCCAGCATTTCAAAGCTAACATTTGTCTCGCTTTTATACCCCGTCGCAACTCTGGCGGAACGCTCCTCTAAAAGGGTTCCATTTCGTCGGCGAAGTTGCAGATTTGAGGGAGGTTTTTTCAAAGGGAGAAAGCTCCAAATCGAAATTGCGATTATTCTCGAGGAGGCTTGTTGAGATGCTCTCTCTCTCTTTAAACGGGACCTCCGAAAGGAAAAGGGTTAGACGTTGAAGGGTAAACGACTTCATCA
Source organism: Sympetrum striolatum (assembly GCA_947579665.1). Taxonomy (NCBI): domain Eukaryota; kingdom Metazoa; phylum Arthropoda; class Insecta; order Odonata; family Libellulidae; genus Sympetrum; species Sympetrum striolatum. Next base: position 86,729,690 of record OX388345.1, read on the forward strand.
GAATAAAACTTGGATGTCTCAATTAAAGGTTCCTCTATAGAAAATGTTTGAACGCACCAGGTTCCAGATTAAGAGGGACGCTTCCTATGGTATTTTTGGCAATGGTGTGGAGGTATTTTTATAAGTTTTCACCTATTATTATATTTTACGCAAATTATCAAGGAACAGAGTATGTGATTGAGAATCATATGCTTTTGTTCGACTCCCTCTTTTGGATTTATGACAGTCAGATTCGAAGGCATTTTGTCTTTGAAGTTGCTGAGTTCTACCTTTCATCATAATCTTTCTTAACCCTTTACAGCTGCTGGCACCCGCTGAATTCTCAATGTATAATCTCGTTCCCCTTGCAAACATGACCATTTTTAAAAACTTGGAGAAGGTTATTTGGGATCTCTGCTCTGTAAAGTTATAAAATATAGTAGAATTACTGAAATAAACTTTTAGAAAACCTCTTTAAATATAATATTTCACTAATGTTCCTTTGCTAATTCGTAGGAATCATTTCTTTTGATTGTAACGGCTCAATGCCACTGAACAACCTTCTCTCATCTCAAGATAGGATCTGCTCTATATGATCCTTTGGCAGCATTATTTAGTCTCATTTTTGTCCAAATAGAGACTCATTGATGTAACAATCTTTACTTTTTTCTTTTAATGATATTTATCTTATCAATTCTAAGTTTTTATCCTAGGGTGGCTATCTTTTATTTTATAGAACTATGCCAAATTAATTAGGTTTTTTACTTAAAGAATAGATGAATACCTTGAAGATAATGATTATCAATGTTTATTTATAGTATTTTCATTCCATATATGCTAAATTTGGTTTTTGCATCTCTTCTCGGTAGAACCTCAACTAGGCCCCGGTATTGAAAAGCGTATATTACAGAATAACTCGAGTTACACATGGCATTATACAAATTTAGATCAAACGCTATCTCGTTTACACTTCTACGGAAGTCAATTCTTTATAATTTTATATGCAAACTAATTAAATAAAGCTGCATCACTGAGCAAACCTTCACATTTATTGCAAAAAAAATTATACGAGAATTTTCTACTCATATTTAATCAAGTGATAAAATTGAATATTCTGTTTAACATTTTCTGCATTTCTAATTTTGGAATCGATTAAGGGAGTGCTTTCTTAGGCTTTATCGGTTGAATAAATGTGTAAATTGACTAAGAGTACTTGGCGTTGCTGGTTTCATCAGTTGCTAGAATCATATCTATGTTGCATGTGGTGGTTACGTAATATCAGCAACATTCCCATTAAGAAGAAGCCTCACTGTTATTGTTATGAATGGTTCTAACATACTTCTTCAGATAAGCCTTGCAACGACTTCCATTCCGTGAGTCTAACGTAGGAATAACTACGCAGAAAAGAGGTTACCTGGGTGAGAAATGACGTCGTTACTTCTACTTTGTTCGCTGAAACGTTTAATGGCTAATTTGATCCTGTTTTTAGGCCACTGCGGAATAAATACACAAAAAACTGATGTTAAAGCGTAAATAATAATAATGTCTGAGTAGATAAATGACAGTAAAAAATTTTATAATGAATTAAGCGATTTGCATACATTCGCTGATAAAAAACAATACTCTATGAATGAGAGCGATTTTGGGTGTTCATATTCTTTCTTCGAATACAGCACGATTAATATTGATAATTTCTTTATTTATTGGCGATTCTTAGAATAAATGTCTTCCCTTAATTAGTTCCTTATATCTTCGTTGGATTTTATGGCGTTTTCTTCTTTCGCTATTCGGTGCAGTTTTCAAATTGGAGCCCGTTCGGAGCCTCAAATATTCCATTATTAGTTATCAAAAGCTTTGGATTGGAGAATAAGGATTACTAAGCACGTTGGGGAGTAAAGTAATTTACCTTTGTATGCCTCACTTGTTTACCGTCTTCTAAAACGGAAAAAGGTCCTCATAAAAGCAGCACATTGACCTTTAGATTCACACTTGGCATATCGTTCAGGAGAGAGACTAAAGAATGTCTTTATTTCGAATCACTGATACGTCACTATCGTTCAAGTTATAAAAGTCACGTACAAGAATGAGGAAAAATTAAATGCAAGATTTGTTTTTCTCTAACAAGATGTGTAAGATGAAAAGGAGCACCTAAAATTATTTTTTATTTGTGCGTTGATTATTTTACTGTCATTTCTGCTTCCAAACAAAAGTACATTGTATATGAACTTTGTATCCTTCTAATCAAAAGCCAGGTTAACTTATCATTTTCTCTATATTTTTGTTATATAGAAATGGCGCTAAATATTTTTAACTGGAAATTTATATTTTAATATTATATGAGTACCGAAGCAAAACAGCAATTTTTCAGACCCTTGTATCACTATGAGGTATACGATAAGTAAGTGCAGGCCTATTAAAAAAGATTTTTTTTTGCGGAGCGGTTCGGCCGAATACGTAAACTTTTCTTCCAGTATGCAAACTGATTTGATTTACTCAAGTTTACGGTGTGTGTGTTATCCATTATGGCGGAGATGCTTGATGAGGGATATATCCTCTTTGGCAAAAGCTCGAAACGGAAATAATAAAAGAAAAGTAAAGAAGTGGAGAGTAGCGAATGAGTATGTATTTGGGTTGGAGCGAGGGCGCGTCGTTCTTGATTTGGCGAGAGACGAGAGCGGGTTAATGAGGAAGACGTGAAAAGGGTTGATGCGAGAAAGTTGCGTATTATCGGTTTAGCTGCGATGGCGCCCAAAAGGCCGTCAAAGGTCGTTTCCCCCGCATAATCCCCTCTCGAAACACGAGGCTCAACAGATTTTCCAAAACCAAATACCACGCCTTTGTAATAAACCGCCTTCACATCTCTCGAACCAGTGCAACTCTCCCGCCCGATCGCCGCAGGTTTTCCAAGGATTAGCGAAATCTCAACAAAGAGCCGCTGCAACCGCCTAAGGACTTTGCCTTTCTGAGGATGTACGCGTGTGGGAAGAAAGACGGATTTTGGCGCACAATGAGAATTTGCAGCTCTTGACGCTCCGAGTCGCTGATTCATAGAGCACTACGTGATGAACTTGCGTTCTAGGAAGGTCCTAATCCCCATTATTCAGGCTGCGGTGTAGAAGGCGTCAGCCGATGCTTTGTTGTTTTCGTGAAAAGTTGTTGTTTTTTTCATTCTTGTTTTCTTCTATTCACTAGGATATTACGGGGCACTAAGTCATAAAAAGTTAGGGATATAGTAAACCCTTCAATTTATAGAGATTATCTATGACCTTAGCTTCGTTCAATTCAAAGTAATACTTAAAATATATATCAGATCACTGATGTAAAGAAATGAAAAATTGCTGAAAATGTGTATTTTTTCTTTTAATACTTCTGAATGCGGTTTTGCCAACACTCAAATAATCTTTTATTAGCTTTCCATATAAATGGTTTGGCCACCACTGAACTGGATAATCATTTGCGCATCAGAGATGTATTATTGCCAATATATAATATTCTATTGCTTATGTAATCCATAGGACGCCCACGCCATTATCCTTCCAGCCATACACCAATTCTACATTACGTATTTAATGTGTCATATCAAATATTTTTGTGAATTTCTATGGAAAAGTTCAAGGGTCGCTTTAGTCCTCATCCTAAGTGGTATCAATCATTCTCCGTAATTTGTTCATTAGAATAAATTCTCATCAGCCTAAATTTGATAGGATTATTTACTATTCATGCTTAAAATTAACATTTCGTGTTAGCGGCTGTCGTATTATATTCTTGCAATTTTCGATATTTTAATATTATCCTTATTGTACTATTGTATTTATAGTTGCCACTAACATGTTTCTATAAGAGTTCCCAAAATTTTGCTAGTCGTTGTGATATGTATCGCTCCAACAGAGTCCAAGTTAGTTTAATGTTGGTAGTTTAATGGTAACTCGTACATTGCTCTGAAAAGCAGAACTTTGGCGCCTTAAAGTTGTTTTTCTCATGTCACATTAAGCATGGAATTATAGAATTCGCTTAAATAACAAATACCTCTTTTCTATAATTTGTGCCGTTCAGGGAAATGCTCTGCAGGAAATATCATGAACATTTTGTTAAATTTTGGTATTTTTCTTAATTTTTTCGCTCCAAAATGGGAAATTTATACTTCCGCATTTCGTTTAATTAAGTTCCCCTAGATTTAATGATGAAAACATTATTTTTCGCATTGAAAATTTAACTCTCGAGGCTCTCAAAATGTGTACATTTTCTCCATAAAATAGCAATATTTTTTTGCGAGAGTTTAAGAAGCGAATTTCAAAAGAATTTTCAGTAACGGCTCTTTTTCATCTGTTCAAAATTTCTCATTAATAAAGAGTTTCTGTTTATACCATGTTCCTTTTTGTAAAATTCATACTAATAAGGTGTTTTAGTACGAACCAAGACTTTTTTCCTGATTTCCCTTTCACAAAAATATCGGAAAGAATTTCCACTAGTGCAATCTAAAATGTGTTATACTTTTGGAAATCGTAGTTGAAGTCCATACGTAACTGTCGTTGCTCTAGAACCAATGCTAAGAGTTGAGGCGTCGTGTACCCAAGGAAGATAAAAATTCATGGAAAAATTTAATACTCTAATTAATCTAAAGTAATCAAAAATAAAAGGAAACGATTTGGAGTTGAAATCTCTTCTTCCCAACCCAACTCCGAATCTGTTTTATTTCTATTCTATTATTCTATATTCTATTTCCGAAGAATTTGCCTGTGACCATGTAACCAACTACCGTTCAATAGGGACTCTTAATGCCCGCTGGAGTACTGTGTTAGAGGGAGAAACTTCGAGAGGAGTTTTAAAAGAGGGAATATCCTCTCCAACTTTCTCTTTTTTACAAATAACCCACATTCCCACCATCCATCTCCCGTGGCTTTGTATTTTCAAGGACGAAAAATGCGAAATGAGATGGCTCTGCGTGCTTGTGTATCGCTTCCTGGAATCTCCGGCGTCTATGTGCCCTTGCTAACCCTTTCTTCGCGGTTAATGGCTCTCCTATTTAATCTGACCGGGAAAAATGTCCGGCAAAGGAGGGAATGGAGAGGAAATATGAAAATTTTTTCGCCAGATTTCGTTGGGTCACGCACGTCTCCCTCGTTCCCCCAATTCTCTCTTAATTCTCTTTTTCTCTCATTCTTTTCCTCTTCCTTGCCTTTTGTTTCGCGGAGAAGATTCATACGGTCATATTTGGATACGGATACTTATTTTTACAGTATCTTTTATACTAACGAAAATCTTGTGTACCTAAATTAATAATCGAAGAAAGTGGAGAGAGAAGAGAATGGAATTGTAAGGAGAGGGACTGATAATGTTTTGACACTCATTGGCTACATTTTCTAAAATTAAAAGCTATAGTAACTATTTGACAAAAAAATGCTGCCACGATAGTTTGTTCTATTATGTATTATTATTCTATATTATACTTAACAACTTAGTTACAACTGCGACTGAACTTGAATGAGAACTTTGTTTTTTATTAAGTCCACTGCACCTCTATGAAATTACTCATTGTGTCCTTTATTCTAGATAGAAAATAGTTATGAAAATAAAATATTTTTTACTCTTCCACAGCAGATTTTATTAGTTGACGTATTTTGCTAACAAACTAATATCATCTGGCAGAGGTGTTTCTCTATTTCATCAATTTATAAATTTAAAACAAAATTCCACTTTTTTTAAACGTTACTATCACCATCTGGTCTTCCTAGAAGAAAGCAAAATGGTGCGCTTCCGAATGAGTAAGTATCTGGATAATGATCACGCTTTTCCCAACTCTTTACCCTTTCTTTCCCTTCCCATAGAACTCTTCAAACCCTGAACTTTCCCTTTACCCTCCGTATTTTATAATAGTTTATACTAGCAAAATGTTTGACCAAACTAAATCTTCTTTTGATGCATACCAGAAGTTTTCTTTCCATCATTATGGCCTTTTCACGAGGCAAAACCTGTCATACAATTGTGGAATACTGTCATAAAATTGTGGTAAAAGTAGAATGTCATTCGTGATAAATCCGGCAAATTTTATGTTATAGTACAGGATAAGATTAAGTGGTCGGTCCCAAATTTTGAGAAAAAAAATAAAAGAAATAATTATAAAATTCAAAGGAGACAAAACAGAGCATTTACAATCGTGATGGAGGTTTTAGTCTCATAGATATCCAGAAAATTAGAGGACATAATTCCATGGAAATAAAGTATTAAATAACTAAGGGAATGTTTGAAATGGGTGAGACTAAAGTCAGAAGTCAGAAATAGCTGAAAACCACTTGAGCGTTATTATGAACTTTTTGGAATGTGTGGCCTATCGGTTACTAGTACAGGCCTTTCATTCCTTACGCTCTTTTCAAGAGAAAAATAAGTTAAGAATTTAGGCTGGCGACGGAAAGAGCTTCCAGTTTTTAATTTCCGGCTCAACATCAATCAAAGATATAGCTTTCCTTTTTGGTCGATTCTTGCGAAAGAGGACTTCCGACTGAAGATGCATATTTAATCTGAACACAAGTAGAGGATATATCACATGTTCGAGGAGGGAAGATTTATTGCAGTCGAGATAATAATATTCGTTAAATAATCTTGCGATTAGATTGTCTTGTCTCTTTTATATACCGTTCATGTTAAATATGATTTTATTTAGATTATGCTTTTAATTGCTTTTGAGATGTGGTCAATTAAAGGGTTCTGTTGTCTAGGATGAAATTATGTGCATCTCTGGGTAGCCTTTCGCAAGAAAAGAGTAATGAGTAAGGAAATATCGGCATAAATTGGCACTTATAATATTGATAGCATTTTTTCACTTTCCCTTAAGCGAACTAATTTAATGTAAAGTGTGAAGTAAAGAATGAAAAAGCGGCCTCTGTAAGATTAATTTTGATTTGATCACTATTTACAAGTAATGGTCTTTGTAAAGTGTCTCAGCAGCTGAGGTAATTTTACAGATGGCTCTTACCATGAACTGAACCCGGGACCCCTTTCACCAAAGGCGTACGCGCTTCCCACTTGAATGTCCGGACTTGCTTCGAGAAAAATCCAGAAGAGTTGAATTAAATGTAGAACTAATTCTGAAATTGAAATGTCAAGAATATGAGAATAATTCTTGCGTGACAGGGCCAAGAAACCTAAAATACTCCTTCAAAGTGTTTTTACTTATAATCATTTTATAATTCTTGAATTTAAGATAAAATCTTGAGTTATATATTTTATATAAAGATCGTAACTCAGTAGAGAAGAGAGGATTATTTATTTTTTTGATAGTTTTATCACATTATTTAATCCTTTTATTTAATCACTTACTTTAATTAACTCGTGTTTTCCTCTAATTCCTACGTAATATGTTCAGTATTATATGAAATATTTTACTTCTGCTCAACAATAATCATTGATTTACAATTAGATTGCTTTATTGTCTTGGATGGATAAGGCATCCAATTAAATAATTTTCGAATAATTGAACGAGAATCAAGAAATAAAGAGAGTATGTTTTTGTAAAATTTAGTAATCCCGTTATATCTATCTGCAGTCATTTTGTAAAAAGAATGGTACTTTTCGAGCCGTCTATGTATATCTCATTTTGTTTTCCATTTAATTAACTTCCCGTCCATTTCCAAATTCAAAGTAATTTCCATTGAAATGCTCACAAGTTAGAGTTTGGTGTGAAAATCCTATTCGGAGCATGGTGGCCTTTCATTCAACCATTCAATTGGCCTTGGCTTAAATACCTTTCTCTATGATGACATTTCGTTTACTATGTAGGATTTTCCACAGAAAAAGGCACTCGCTTTCGGTGAACCGGTGGTTTCCAAATTTCATCCGTACACTTTTCTGTTGCGGTCAGCTGAAGCATTAATGACCATTCCATTATCACTCCCGCCGAAGTGTAATGGAAGCATGTAATATGAAGTCACGCTATCGATCGTTGTCGAAAATCCAACGCCTTATTACCAGGAAATCAATGAAATACTGACAGTCCAATCCATGTTATAATGTATAATACTCATTGTAACTTTCTTTATTCTGAAGGTCTGATGTAGAAATTTACTCTCCTAAATTAGTTTATCATTAGCATCATTAGAATTAAAATATCACCTTGTTTGCAACTTTTACACTACTATAGTTAGGTTAATTAATAATGATTTTACGTGATTGCTTTCCTCCATCTTCTTCTGAAGAATAGTGGCTAATATTTACCCAGCATCTTGTTTTTCCTTTCATAACCTTTCACCTTCTTAATGAAGAGCAAAATACTGTATTTGTCCATCCTCTATAATCGTATCTTATTCATCTATTTAGACTGCAATACACAGGTTTACCCATCTCCTAAAATCATCGTTATAATTGTACTTCAAGCAGAGTAGATTCCTCGAAACATTATCTTGGTAAGAAGGATTTTAGTAAAAATTTCCAATAAGTTGGTTTTAAAAAATATTGGTTTCCAAACGTACGTGCTACATCATTGAAAGTCTATTCATATTTTTTTCTTAAAATTCAGTTGTGCAATTTTCGTAATTCACAAAATATATTTAAGACATAATATTCCATCAAATATGACCGAGTGTCATGCATAAATTAAACTTCGAATATTCAAGGGTGGTGATAGTTGATACTTCTCGTTTAAATTGGTGAATATTTACGGCTTCTTTTACACCTTAGGAGGTGCAAGCTGCTTTACTTTTGTCAAGTTCAGGTGTCATCAAGGAAAATGGTATCATTTATTTGTTTCAGTGAACAGCAAAGAACTTGAAAAAAGTGATGTACGTCCGATATCAAAAATGCTACGGTCTTTATCGCTTTCTGTATGTGTGATCGACAACTTAGATCAAACGATTCGTCGTCAGCAATGTTTGCGTAGCATCGCACATCGAATCTCGACAATATATCTTTTTTGCGAAGCGATTCCTTTCCGCTGAAAACGAATCCGGTTCTGTTCTATCGAAGAGTGCTTTTTTTTATTCCTCTCCGGCGTATTTGACAAGGGCATCATACGCCGCCAGGAAGCAAAAAGAGACCCATCATTTTCTTCCATACATTTTTTTGCCTTTGGGATCCTCCGTCTAGCACCATGACTGGGATGATATTTTACCTCAAACGCTCAAACGGAATAATGATATTGTCGCGCGTCTCTTTCTTCTGCTGCCGTGTTCGTTCGGAATCTCGGTCACGTTTCGCCACCTCTGGGAAGTGCGGTCATCTCCCTTACGTGGGGAGGGAGTTACTGATGAGATGTGCATAGCCCTTATGGTGGACCTGATGAGATGTCCTAAAAGGATGTGTGTGCAGGAATCGATCGGGAGATAAGAGGAGAGTCGGAAGAGACCGCATTGCGCCCCGCGATCGCTATTTGTTGGTTTTTGTCGTGCGCTTCGCCAACGATAGGCAGCGCCGTGTCCGAGCGATAAAACAATCCGGGGTCTTATCTTTCGTCTGCGGGTTCCCGATTTTCGGAAGATGCCGGGATATCGCTGACGTGCGGTGGTGGCTCTGTGACGTGCGGGACGGGGTTCGATAAGATCTGCTGATTGACCCGAGGGTGCCTCGACATCCCTCGAAGCTCGAATGCGCTGATTTCCCTTCCAGGAACTTGTTGTCTTTGCGGTGATTCCGCAAGTCCTGTATTGGATGAATTTGTGACCCCTCTCTACTTTAGGAACTAAAGTTAGAGAAGAACATGGTAGATAACGAGAGAGAAGATAAAAATAATAAGAAAACACTGCATTTAGTTAAAACAAATTAGACAACGGAGTTAAACGTATATAGACATCAATTCGTGGTTTTTATTTACAATCAAATTAAAAATTTATGTCGTTTCGTATATCAATGAACAAAAATGAACTGTTATGCTATGCTATGCTATGTTATGCTATGCTATGCTACGTTATGCTATGCCTTAGCTATATCAATAGGTGAATTTTGTTCTGGCCAAGCTTTGGTTCAATCCCTTCCCTTAATAAGTTTAACAATTATTTGTTGTTTACTGTATTCAGTTAACGATGGAGCTTTGTTTCTTCTTTTATTTTGAAACTGTTCATGAAATCGGAGATCATCATATTTTGGTGTAGTAACATTTATTGTGAGTGAATTAACGAAATTTTTAATTTCCAAAAAAAGTGGGTGGAAATAACTTTGCAAAATTATTTCCACCCATTTATTAGGATGGAGTTCCGCACAGTTAAAGCTTCCTCGATTGCTTACAGAAAAAAGAATCAAATTCGAAAATTAATCTCAAACATCAAAATAGTGAAAATTGGAAGAACTATCAAAGTAAGAGAATTATTAAATCTTAAAAAAATGTATTAATTGTTTGGGGTATATTATGCATTGAAGCTATTTTACACTGAAGGATAGTTATGGAGGATGAAATTAAGAACCATGGAAGGAATTCATGATGCGTTTTGCTTATGCATTCCTAATTGTTTTATTTCCTTCCTTTATGCTTGCAAATTCCACAGTGATGATGATATTATTTTAGGAGATTAGAAATATGTGTTTACTACACATTCATGTGGGAGATATTATAGTTATCTAACATTTTATGGTTTACACGCCAAGTTAGAAAATAGTTTTTGAACATGTAAAAACGTGATAATTTTGCTAAAAATCAATATCTTGTTAAGAGTTGTTGAACCAAACGATTTTCTTCTTTATAGACGAGTAAATCGTCTAAATGTAAAAAGGGGGAGAACCGTTTGCAGAGTGAATAACGCTATAAAACCTAGCTACAATAAAATTTAGATTCGTGTTATCGGAAATAGTCCATTTTCCCTGTGCTTAGGCATCTTTGATTTGGAAATGTCGGTGTTTGAGGCACTCGCCTTAAGTGTGATTGGGTAATGAATTAGGATCTGAAGTAAGATTGGGTGCGGACACGCGATCTGCTCTCTCTGCTCCCCTTAAAAGAAAAAACAAGACAAAAAATACTGTACAGGGACTCCCTCTAATGATAACCCTTATACAGTTGCGCCGGACGGCTTGAATTATTCATAGCCTTATTTCTGAAGTTACGAGATTTTGAAGATGGAATATCTTGGAATTGAGATTTTTTCCTTGCGGACTTGAGGAGAGAAACAGTTCCTGTGGAGTTTTTCCTATTTATTATGAGAATTGGTCCACCCTACTGCATCACGAACATAGGGAAGTAATATTTAAATTATACGAAGATTAAATTGTTTCATTCGGTGTTTTAAATTCACTGATATTTTTTTTTCGATTTGTTCTAAATTTTCATGTTTAGATAGATGTGTCATAGATTTTAATTTATTTTGACCAAGAAGTTTTAACTTTTGGTTATAGAATGACGAAAATTTTGTTAAGAGGTCCTTAGCTATTGTATGATCCGTATTTTATACTGGAGTGTAAAAACTATTTTATTAAGTATATATTACTTAAATTAATGATATAATTAGTTTCCCTTTTGTTTTCATGTCTGACGTTGAAGAAGAGAGAATTTAATATCTTCTGTTCTTTTTTCGATACCTTTCTTTAAACATATTCTCGCTATCCATTCATTCATTTCTGAATCAGCGGCTAATTGAACATTCTGATTGTAAAAAAAGAATATTTTTTCTCGGATATTAATATTTATGTTTCCAGCTCCTAAAAACCCATCCCTCCGTCTTTTATTTTCTATTCAAACTTCAGTTACTACATTTTTAATCAGAATTTGGCTTGAAATTCAGAATATTCTCATTGTGAGGAAAATGTAGCGAATTTTGATATAGCTGACGGTTGGAAAACTGGACACTTTTAACTTTCAGATCTCGCAAATAAAAAATTTGCCCGAAATTTTTGGACGTTTCGTTCTACATTGTTTCTATATCCCATAAAGTATCTGCGCGTAGGAGTCTTTGGACGTAGAAAGAGCACGCCATGGGTTCAATCAAAATTGCCAATCCTCTCTGAGAGAAGAAAAAAGGCCATGGAGGAGCTTTCGTTTCTTCCTCACCGAACCCCCTTCTGGGCCGAGGTGTGGTTTCACTTCGTCCAAGATTCTAGCCCCGTGGAATCGAATTCCTTTGATTAACTGGAACGGCACCTTCTCTTCCAAAACTTCCCCGTATCAGCTTAATCCGACGTCAATCTTCTCTTTCTGTTCCTTTTTTATCGAGGGATTTGGGCACCGAAAGTTGTAGACTCCCGGAGTGGATAGATGCTTGCCGCATTCGCCACCAGAGGGATAGGAAGCAGTTCCTATATGTTGCACGCGAACCATCGTCAAAGATCGCATTCTTATTTCATACAAGTTGTAAACTCATTCCCTACTTCAGAAATGAAGGATGTTTTCCTGTTGTTGGAATTAACTCTTCTATTTTTGTCGGCTTTACATTGCATTTAACAGTTGTATTTTAGAAGGGATTGTATTTTAGAAATAAGATTAAAATATAGTCTACTTATTTTCTTGAATTTAATACTTCAAACGACAACATCACACAATGATCCTTATAAAATTTGGAGGAGAGAAATAAGAGTAGATCTCAACGTTACTATGGCTCTTTCTGTTAAAGGCGTTCAAAATGAAATAATTTTCTTAAAAGATTATTTGAAATTGAAGCATTAAATATCAAAACATAAATGTTCATTTCACTAATTCCTTTCTTTAAAATCATTGAAGTTCTGATGATTCTTCGTGGTGGTAGGAAACGAGTAGTATTAGTAGCATTGTTAAAAGTACTTCGACAGCTTAGGTTATTTTGCACATTAGCTCCCACGGAGATTCGAACCCTGGACCGCTTTCACCAAAGGCAAACGCGCTGTCCACATGACTATCCGGGAGCCTCGGTTGGAAATGAAAATTGAGTGTTCTTACAGCGTTCACCTCTGTTTATGTATTGCTTAAGAGCTTTTATGTTGTTCCTGAGAGTTTCTTTGCTTAGTAAATTTTTGATCAATATGTTTTCAGATATTATTAGAATATAGGTGTACATCTGTGAAAATCCTTCAGAATATACTTTTATTTCAGCAAGCTTTTTGTCGAAAATGAGGATAATGTGGTGGAATTGCTTTAGAATGATCATAGAATCAACATTTCCTCGAATTGAGCGATGAATTTTTATATAAGTTAATAATGTATGTAATTTATATTATTTAATGCAATGGACTATAATAGCATCAATGTTTCCGTTTTATAGCATGTAATTACACCTTAGCTTCGACATGCCTTTAAAAATATTTTGTCTCCTACTTTCTCATCATTAATATAGTGCAGCCCACACACCTGTCTCGGATGGCAATATCTCTGCAATGTGGGTGATATCCATAGGGTGTTGATATGATACCTCACGGGGCCATTGCCCTTTTCGAGCGCTGCCGAAATTTCGCGTATTTGATAAAGCAGACAGCTTTGATAACAGTTGCTGGGTGCGTATTTTACAATTCGGAGCTCATTGCCAAGTTACTCGTAAGCACTTGATGAGGTTTCTTTCTCACCTGTTCTTTGGTCTTTCATCGGTGTGTTCACTTCTATCGGTGTCCAGTTGAGTCCAGCAGTTGTCTTTTTTCTCGTCACATGGTCTGCCCATATACATTTCAGTGATCTTAATCTATATATGTATCTACTACATACATTACATATTGTCGATTCCGCACTCATACATTTTCGCAAATATGACATTTGTTCGTTTCTTTCATAACCAAACAATTTTAAAGCACCATCTGAATGCTATAGCACCAACTTCAAAAATAATTATGTTACATTTAAGTCATTTGGGGTAAGTTATTATTATCTTAATGTAATTTTATGGACCTTGATTAATGTGTTATTATGAATCGCGCGCAAAACTCTTTTTACTCGTATAGATGTATATACAAAGTTGGATAATTCTTGCAGCAATTTTTCTTTAAGTAAAAGCACTGCCTTATCGATAATGAAAGTTGAAATCTTTAAAGAGATGGGCGACAGCTTGATATCACTCATCTTGCTCCTTATCAGTTGTAGCCAACAATAACAAATCGCAAATATTATTTTATATAGACAATGATTAAATGTGAGCGTTCAGTAATTGTTTGCTGAAATTGCTCCCGAATCGTAGTAAGTCTAACAATAAGTACTTAAAGTGATAGTAGGTTGAGCTAGAGGGTGGTATATTAATTGATCGAATTCTATAAAAGTGGTGAACCTAAATTGAATTACATCCTAAATCCGAGTGAAGAATAATGTCCTCAAGAATCAATCATCCATGAGGTAGAAATTGTGACTGCGTATTGGAGTATCGGCAAGTATGATAACACTATGGATATTTAAGCGAAAAATAAGCAAAGCGGAGGATGAATAACCTTAAGGAAACCCGCTCGTTCATAGAAAAACCTTTTTGAACACGGTCCAGAAATTTATTCTGCAATTTAATGCGTAGTTACGAGAAAGAATCCAGTCAAGGAACGGGGTATTCATTCCCACACTCTTAGCAGCTTTAATTACTTTTTCTGCAGACTAACGCGTATTTATAAGAAAAAGGCCATTACGCGCGTTACTGCGGAGATAAAACAAAGGAAAGTCAACACTCTACCCTTGTATCCGCGAACAAGAGATGAGGGAAAAGTGCGAGAAGAAATGGCACTCGCAGAGTCTGTCTCGCCCTCCTTGAGAGGAAAACAAAGGGAACACAAACAGAAAGAGGAATAGGTAAACAAGGAGAAAAAGTATTGGAATTTTTACTCTTCACGAAGGGAGCATTCTCGCTGCCCACTCATCTCTACAACCTTCTTCCCGGATTGTTTTTTCCTTCAATTGCACGGATAAATGCAGAGTCGCTGAGATTCATTAAAATCCTAAGGTAATTGATGTTGGATTAGAGGGCATTAAGATGTCAGACTTCGGTCCAAAAGCGAACAAGTACGGCCGCACTCATAGTCAAAGCTTGCTTTCCGTATGTTTGAATTGGCAAAGGCTTTGCGTAAAACAGAAAGTGGATGCTATTTTATTATATTTGAGATTGGCGCAGTTATGACATATACCGTATATACTCGTGTATAAGCCGAGCTTTTCAGCACATTTACCATGCTGAAAAAGCCCCCCATCACTCGAGTGAGGGTCCCACTTGCCTGTTCTTCGGTGTAAAAACTCTGTCGTAGCCGGATATTGGCTTGTAAATTCCTCATTTGCTCAGTCAACAATTATTTTAAATCTTCCCATACTAACCCACAGATGCCTCAATCACTATTATTTAGTAAATTAGTATTTTTTGTAAATTCGAAAAAATATATCCCCCGTTGTCCTATTTTTGTCTTATCCATAAAGTTTCATTTAATAATAAAATAATAATAATAATAATAATGCCGTCTTATTTTTGGGCCAATTTTAGCCTAGGAAGATTGTTCCTCCAATTAACCCCTTTTCTAAATTTTATTCCTTTTTTTGCATTTAATTTTTATTAATATCACACACAAACAACATACACAGACAACCATTCCCTAACAGGAAAAATCCGATTAGCCGGGATTCGAACCCGAGACCATGAGATTGGAGCGTTAACGCGCCAGCACGTTAACCACTCCGCCACCACGGTAAAATAGGGTTAGATATAAGATGAGACTTCTAAGTCTCAATCATGCCCGAAATAAATTCATCATCATTATTATTATTCACTTTACCAATTTTCAGTTCTATTCTTACTAGTTGCTTATTCTATCTATACTATTTATTCCTTCATATCCCGACGACACAATGCAGAGAGGTCTCGTTTACCATTCGGTATGCCCTCCGTACCTTTTAATGGCTAAATTAAAATTTTGCTATCGAGGCCACTAGGTATTTTTAATTTCATTCTGTATGAGGTTCCACGAAGTACGGTTTATGCATATTGATTACTTCGTACATTGTGTGGGTAAATGGTATTTATGTATCTATAATGCACGGGTATTATCTAAGTTCTCATATCCTGAATCTTTTATGAATTCGATTAAATCCTGATCATAGTTGGCCTAATTATATACTAAGAACATTGTATAAATCATGAAAATAATTGTACTCAATTATTTTATACTTATAAGATACTTTGCACAAAAGCTTATCGTCGTGCTGAATCATAGACCTACACTTTGCGGTCACATTTTCCACCAAAGGAAATACGAATCTAGCCCCTGATAATTTTAGATTCTTCTGCATATATAAATACATTTTGTGACTGAAAAAGAAAAACAGGTGTGGACGTAGGTGCAATACAGGCAAATGACGGTTTGATAAAAATTGGAGTTCGGATATCTCCAGAGAAGTACGTGCAAAATCTATCCCGGATGAACTTAGGAAAATTTTGTGATAACCATAATATCTAATCTTTTTTAATGGTGTAATTTGAATAAGATTAACTTTTGGCATCTACCGGATGTAAGGTAAATCTCAGAATGAAAACCCCAATTTTATATTCCAAAGGACTTTATGAAGACCCGGGAAACATTGAAATATCAATTCCCTTATGGTTATCCAATACTTATCCACGTATGTGAATTAAAAAAACGTAATGAACCATTATTCATCATGTCAGCAGCTTCTTTAATTAATTACATTAGTCACGTACTTTATCATACGATTATCAATTTCTATATCAAATCGAAACCGTTAGTCCGTAACATATTTGTGGGGAAATTACTAACTGTTTCCTTATTTCATTATAGCTTTCTACGAAGTACGGCCAGAAATGAACGATTATATAAGTATTGTTATTATACGAGATTATGCGAGACCACTTACTTCGAAATGGAATAGGGAAAAGGATATGTGTCTATGGAATTCCTTAATTCATTTTGAAACACATTTACTTAACATTTTTTGAAAGATAGAACCAATGAGGACAGCCATTAAGAAATAATTTTCGCTAATGCTCTCCTTTATTATTCCGTGTTAGCTTGTATGCAGTTTAAGAAAACAATTGAATAGCATAAAAGATTCTTAGGAAGGACTGTACCTTTGAAATGGAAAAAAATTCGGCAGCGAAGACTTGTATTGATTTTCATTTACTAATATGTCTGTTTGAAGTCCATACATATATCTGGTCGATATTGTCCACAGATGTGAAAAAGAACAAACTGTTAAGTTAAACCTTTCTGGATATTAAATAATTGCTGCTTAAGGAGTTAATTAAAATATTTGTTGCCTCTAATCTGGTAATTACATCGTCTGAAAAACAGAGATTCGTTCCTATATTTCTTATCAAATAACATTTTCTAAGACTTAAGGAGTATATTTACTATAATAAAATGATAAATTGCCCTTAATGTGGTGAGCAAGGAAAGGGTATTGATTGGAGAAAAGGGAAAGTGATCGGGTCAGCTCTGAAGAGGGATATCTGGAGGAAGCGATGGAAGGAAACGTAGCGGAAAAAGAATGGAAAAGGGTTTATTGACAAAATTAAAGGAGGGCCATTTATCAGGAGGGAAAAGAAATAGCCTTGAGAGGACAAATTTGAACCTACCGCAAGATACTAGAATATTAACGATGACAATTTTCCTGTGTTTATCCTTTCACTTTCCCCGCCATTAATCAAGTTTATCTATATCGTAAAAGATTATAGGTACCTTCTGTATCAGTCACCGCCTTGGAACTTTTCTTAACTGTATTTTAAAGTCCTAATTAGTCTTCCTTCGTAGCATGTTAACGGTGAAGCTCATATATAAGGTCTGTTAGTTCCGTTGATATGTTTCCCAAATACTTTATTTTTGCTTAAAACCCGGTCGCCAATATTGAGGCTCGTTAGCTTATGAAAGCATACACACACGAAAGCATAAAAACAAATTGGTTAACAGTGACTCTGGGTCATCTTGAATCCTATACTTACCAGGGAGTAGTCACAAGTAATAACTCACACCATCATAGTAGTAACTCACCATCACCTCTACTTCTCACGCACGTTCATCATGCTTCCTGCAGCCTCATTTGAATAGCCAATCTACGCAAACAAATTCAGACTACACGCCATCTTTGATGATTGTATCGTATATTCCTAAATGCTCGTTACTTGTATCCTTCTTTTGATTCCACCTCACTTTACCCATAAGGTGTCAGTAATAATTGTCGTTCTGACTATTGTTGGCCTTAAGTTCATATCACCGGAGGGTCAGATCTCTCTACATATAATAAGATTACTTTAAGGTGTTTAAAGAAGCTATTTGAAAATTTCCACTGACAAGTTTATGTATTTGCTACCGAAATCAATAAATATATAGGAACTGTTGTTTATGATCAATGTCTCTCAGCTATTTTCAGAACTTTCGATGCAATTATCCTCCGTGGAAACTCAGTGTCTTCCCCGCGAAATTCGAGATTAATAACTCGGAGTGCGGGGGAACTTTGGAGATTCTCAGAATTGTCAGAAAATTAATCGTCGAGTCTGGAAACTCCAAAACAGTTCCGAAAATATGCCGCGGAGGTTTTTTTCCGCGAATTGCGGATCGATTGAGCCATTAGCCGCTTTATACGCCCGCGAAGCCGTTCGTACGAGTTCATTTGAAGATAACGAAGTCTTAAAAATCCTCTTCAACGAAGAAAATGGGATCCATCCCGGAAAAGAGATTTTTAATTACGAACTGAGGGAAGTTTTACCTTTTTGTGCGCTATGTGTACTCCATTTTTGAGGAAGAGAAAGATATCTGTGTCAGTGAAGATGGCTGCGTCCAATGAGAAAGAAGTTCAAAGGTAAATGCCCTGTTAGAAGTCTCAAGTGTAAATGATATCGATACATCAGCTTACACTATGGGATGATATACCAATCTTTGTCATTTTAGTTATTTAAATTAATAGTGGTGATTAAGTAAATACTAAATTTAATTATTTATTCATAATTACTTGCGATTTGGTCAGTGTACCAGGTAACAATGGTCGAGAGGTAAATAGGAAATTCATAGTCTAATCATCCCTACTTTCGCTCAAGATTAGGAAGAGAAACACCTTTTAAAATGAGCACCTTCGTGGATCATCCAAGCTTCATAAATGCGTTGATGCCTGAGATATTTATAAACAATCAGGATCATATTAAATATCAATTGAATTAGGCGAAACTTTGTGGCAGGAAGCCATTGAAAACGGTGAAAAATGAAACAAAACTTCTACCCGTACCACTAAAAATATAAAATTCCACAAAACAAAAACTTTAATGCGCCACTCGAGCTAACCATAACCATAAGTTAAGGCTTCTTCGATTGAATTTATTAATAGATAAGATAAAAGTTACTCTGCACTGTAAATTCACTGAAATGAACTCATATTATGGGATCCAACGATAAGATACTATACAAAAATGTCCTTAAAATATATCTTAGTAGCAGAAATAAATACCTTTTCTGTTTATCATTCGTTCTATCCGATAAATCGACCGAGGTGGTGGAGTGGTTAGCGCGTCAACGCTTCCGCCTCACGGTCCGAGGTTCGAATCCCGGCTAATCCCGGGAATAGTTGTCCTTGTATGTTGTGTGCGTGTGTGTGTGTCTGTTATTAATAAAAATTCAAAAAATTAATAAAATAAGAAAGGGGTTAATTGAAGGAATGGCCTTCAAAGGCTAAAATTCTCCCGAAAAAAATACGGCATTATTATTTTATCATTATTATTATTATAAACATTCTTTCCTCTTATTAATTCAATTTATTTAAGCTTCACATGTTCTTTAGGGGAATGAAGTAACAATAACGCGCTTCTTTTGTCTCCTAGAATTATTTTCGTGTGCAATATTAATAATAAGCTAAACTAATTCATTAATACGATATAAACGCCTTGTTTTATCGTCTCATATAATATGACCGTAAAAGATTATATATTTTTTTGATGATGTTACAGGTTAGATTGAGGCTGTTTGAAACAGACTTTGTCAGTGTCATCTAAACTACAATTTCTTGTTCGTTGACTCTTAGACCATGCCATTTCCCTCTTTTTGTCCAGATAGTTGAGAATCTCTTTTGGGGTCTCTCATTTTAAAGAAAGCTGGATCCAGTTTTTGTCAACTTACTAGCGGCGAATTCTAAAATGGTGCTTGGCTCGAAAGAAATATCCCCTTCTTTATTCTTCCCTGCCTGATGCACGAGTGATCTTTCCGGCCTGGATGCTGCGGCGGGAAGCTTTGAGTGCTGCACCCTTGAGTGGAGAATGAATTCGTGGAAACGAGGCCTTCTATAAGCCAATTGCGTAAGCTTATTGCACCAAGCGTCGATTACACGCCAATGCCCATTCGACAATCGAACGAAGACAATAGAGTTCAACCGCTTTGTTCGCTCGCTTGCGAAAATAAAGGGTCATTTTCCGCTCTACTGGCCCTGATTTGGTCTCTTGAATTACGGATCTATTCTAAAAATAAACGCGAGTGAAAATTCAGTAACAGTGGTCTTTTTTCACATTTGAGTTATGTGCAATCAACAAACTCAGCAATTGATCACAAACAATTCTATCTAGCACTCGGATTTTTTTCCGAACGTATAGAAATAGATAATTCCCGATTCTATCAACAGTCATTATCATATCATGTGTGCAATTTAAACTGAACCAACGGCCACTGATGTGAAATAAAATTTAGCTAAAATGAAATGGATCCGAATCTCCGCCACTAATTAATTAATTTTTACTTGCTTCAGAGAAAAATAACTTATAAAATTAACGTCTTTTTTATTCAAACAGATATAAAACTACTAGGTGATGTTGTTATTTTCTCTACTGTTTTTTCCAATCCTAAAAGTATATTTTACGAAATTAAATGAAAGAAATTTTAGCGTCAGCTATTTCAGTTTATAATAGTGAGGTTTTTTGCCTGTTACCTTAAAATATGTAGAAACTCCGACTTCTCAAATGTTTTAGCGGAAGATTCTTCAGACAACAAAGTTCACCAAAATAAATTAATATCCTTACCAGATAATTTTCTCATTTGAGATAATTTTCTCTCAGAGGATTTTACATCTTCATAAGTTAAGTTAATGTCGCCCTAATAAAATACGTTTTATTATTATTAATATCGGAGTATTTGCTAGCAAAAAAACTACTAATTCTGAAGCATTCCACTTTTCCAACCATGTCAAGTATGTCAGTATGCAAGCGACGGCATTCATTGACCTCTATCTGTGCTTGCTATGTTTTCATATCGTTTTCTTAATTACATGCTAGCAATTAAGAAGAAAATATCCGATTCTTTTACAATTTTAAGAACAATATCTATAACTAGTATTATGCATTTTTTCTCTGTTCCCTCATCACTCTTTGAATTAAACATGTCGTGCTCTGTTTCTTATATTCCGATTACCTTAAAATGACAACCAAGGGATGATAGGGTTCAAGAATTTGTCAAAAATATGTAGAATTAAAAGACCCTATCCTCTGATAAATCAGACCAGTGGCCGCAATCGGTATTGGTTGCATCATTCCAGAATTTTCTCCCTCAATATGTATTTCACGTCCGAAAGAAAGTCCAGTTCTTCCCTCATTTCCGCTCCGATTGTGGACTGCTGCAGTGGACTGTCTTGAGAATGCAGAGCCATCGCTGTTTGCTGACCCACATTCGATGCCAAGAAGGACGACGGAGAAATGTCATCGCTTCTTCAAAGGCGTCGCCTAATCAAAACAAGGTCTATCCTAAGAAAGACAACCACGCCCTACGTGACTCATAACGTAAAGGATATTTACCGTGATCAGGAAGTGACGTCATGGCACTTCCCGCATGAAAACCAGTATGCGGGGACGAACTCGGTCGCTTTAGAGGAAGAGTTGTGATGAATTGAAAGCCGGTGACAGTGTGATAGGATTAGGACCGCAGCGTGTACTTTGGCTGAATGCGGGAATTATGGCCGAAATTCTGATGCGGGATTTTCCCTCATAATTATTGAAAAAAATGAACTAGCGTATAAGTATTAAATTTTAATTTCAAAATTTATTGTTGAATTTTGTTGTATCCTGAAAATTTAATGAGCTCAAAATTTATAAGGTTTTTCAAGCGTTAAATAAGAGATTTAAACCCTAGGATGAGGATTTAATCAACTCCTGATATATTACTAATGATACGCGATAAATAAGCAAAATCCGTTTTTTGAAAATACTTGAAGTGTGTACATCCTGTGCCACTCGCGGAAAGGCGGCTTGACTTGGGTTTTATTCATCCTGGGGGAGATTATGTCAAACGGCTCCCTCTTCCCCTCCCCCAAGGGCACTCAAGCAAGTACAATAAATAAATAAATATGCAATAAATATAGGGGAAAAGAGTTGCAGAATGATAATTTGATGGGGATGAAGTACGATCAATTACGCATTCATTTCAACATTTTTCTGATTTGTTTTCAAGTTTTCAATAATTTTCAAAGGTTTTGGACTAAATTTAATCACATTGCAGTCGTTCGCAGACTTTTTTCTACAAAGCAAGTTTCGGCTGACATTTGAATCAGAGTCCTTGAAGATTTCTTAGTTGCATAAGAATAATTGGTGGCATCAGTTGGTGCTATTTTTTTATTGAAGCTGTTCATTAAAATTCTCTTACTGTTATCTCAAATTTTAAATAGAATATGATTGCTTACCAATCGTGTCTTAATCATTCATTTCATTTATACATTTATTTATTTAGCTAAAAACTGTGATTGACGGTATATCTGTCTCGAAAGGAATATCCTACCTTTTAAAGCTCCTGTATAAACAAAATGGTCTTTCTTACTTCAAGTTGAGTAGTTCCCTTATACCTAAGTTTCATATTAGTGAATTGCTGCTGATTTGTCATTCATAACAAGTCATTTCCAGACATCTTTTCCAAAACATTCCCTTCTCGATTATTTTCCCTTATCACTAACATCTTCCGACCTACCTTAATTCTTTTCTTGTCTTCATTTGCCAGTCTCAGACCCTTTCAGATTCATTCTTCCTCTCTTATTTCTCCAACTAAATTCATTCCCTTTTTTTCCCCTTCCATGTCCATACCAACCATTTTTCTTTTCAGTTTTATCTTACTTGTTCTCCCCAATCACATATTCTCTTCATTCCCCCTTCCTTCCTTATCCCCCTCTTATACCGTCTTACCTTTATTTGTACGTCCACTGAACTTTATCATAGCTCATTCTTTATTCACTTTTGATCTGTTATTCTAAGAATCATTTATTCTCCATTCCTTGTGTCTGCTCTCTGAACGAGTGAAGCTCTAATTCGGTGTCAGTCACATTTTCCTTCCGAACGAAAAGACTTCTAAGATTGGAATCAGAAATATTTTATTTATAATAATCACTTATGAAATTTCTCAAGGAATGATAATGGGTGTGATAAATTTGATTCTGCGAAATTATGTTTATAAATCGTAAGATTACCAATTTTCAGCTATGTAAGAGAAATAATTCCGGATAATATATCAGATTTGTTATATTCAGGTATTTGTCAGACTTAGGTATTTAAATTTGAGATACTATGCCAATAGAAAATTAGATTGCATGTATCTTTTTTTTTGACTTGTGAAGTAAGTTATGTTTAAGTACTGCTTATATTTGTTTATGAATAGATAGATTAACTTTTAATTACCATACATATATTTTCTGAGTCGTGATCATTCTTTTTATAAGTATCCATTGTTTATTTTAACGACGCTAACTGATAATTCCTTTCATTTCTTTTCAGTGAGGAACTGATCCCTGTGGGTCCGCAATGAGAGGGATTTACTTGGTTCGGTTAAAAGGTTTTTCCTAATATTTTTCCTTAACTAGAAACTAACTGGTATAGTACGGTTTGAAATTATAAAAATACCGAAAGACTGATGCACATGCTATATGCCTGTTACTGAATCCTTCCTTCGCGTTGTACCTTTCTCTTTCATATTTTCTCGCTGTTTTTACTCTGTCGTCGTAAAATTTTCTCGTAAAAGTTAGTCATATGGAGTATTACTTTGTCTCATATATTAATCTGCCGGCGAATATGAATCTAATTGTATTTTCAGTCGGCGTTCAACCTGTTGCTCTTTTATCGGCACATTGCCACATTTCTTAGTCGGATTCACCGAGGGTTTCTAACGCACTCTACGCAACCGTGCGGCTTCCCTTCGATTAATTATTTTAAAGTTATTTAAAAAAGAGGTATACATTACTCATTTGATAATTGAACATTTCTTTACTCCCCGCAGTGTAATTTTACCGTAAAATTGAAATGATTATGCTTTTTATTTATTTTTCTGAAAATAATAGAGTATCAAAGATAAATATTTGGAGATTTATTACTCACTGGCCCTCGTTAAAATGCATTATCAATTTTATTTATGAGCTGAATTAGTAATACTTATATTTCCATATAAAATAATCAAGAAAAATTATCAAGGTCGAGGTAAACAATATAATTCAATATTTTCTTCATGAACTTCATCGATTTTTTTCTGTATTTAAGAGAAACTCGTGTTTTTATTTTATTAAGTATGGATAACCTTTATTTATAAGTGAATGTATGTTGATATTAAATGAATTGTCAATTTCCTAAAATTCACTACTGTTATTAATCTGGATGGACAGTTTTCAGAATTATATAGCATTTCCAATGTTGATATAACTTAACAAAAAGTATGAATTACAGCTAATAAAAGTTCTGTTAGTTTCTTTTAGATATAATTGCTAAGATTTGATGCATTTTTTCTGTAAAAAATCCGTTTAAACTTAGGAAACGGCTAATTGCGACTCATGTAACATTAACAGAATAAAATAGACAATTATTTATTCGTAACTTTTCAATGCAGGCCATTTCCAGAGCATGAGTAGTTTCAAAAACCGATGAAATACTCACATTCTAACCCACTATTTTTCTTTGAATAAAGCTCAGACTAATAGCGTAATTTATTTGTCTGTTAGCAATTTGCAGGATTTTTCAAGGATCCTTTTTCAATTTCTCCTAATTACGCTGGATATGATAATCCAATCGACAGAGCCATTCGATTAAGCCGCCCCTATTGGTGGGATTAATGGGTGAACCATTTTTATGGCGCTACTTTCCGTCCCGCGTTGAAATTTGCCGTGAAAAACGGTGCCATTTATTAAGCTTTTAGAGGAGATTAGCAGGAGAAAGGGTTTCCTTGGTAACTAATGCGCCCCGGCGACAAATATCGACGACGAAACGACAAATTAGGACGCGCTGATTGTCGACGTTCGCACATATATTTACGACTTTTTTTTTAAATACATCGTTAAATTAAGGCGTCCCAAGAGCAAGGCGGGAGTTTCGTTTTTTTTGGGCCAAAAATCATTACCATAAATAAAAATTCCTCCGCCTCCTTATAAAGCTACTTGCATCTCCAGATAATGCCTCCGCCGCCTCTTCGCTTTCTAATTCCTATTTATTGCGTTCTCAGTCTTTTCACTTTTCGCTTGTCGTTGAATTTGAGATGAAGAGTGCACCTATGTGGAATGATAACTAAGAAACTCTTTTTGGTTCCATTTTATAATGTAGATCATAAAGATATTTTGTTCACGGCACGGATGTATTTTATTTTAAGACTTTATGAATCCTAAGTTTTGAGGTATTAACTCAGGGTAAAATTGATGTGATACAGAAGAACTTCAGGGAAAGCAGAAAAAATAGTTGGAAGTGTAGCTTAATGTTTATAGCTATTAACCTTTTTGCTGCCTCATCCATCACTGATACTTTGATTTGTTAAACTGCAAGAAAATAATGTAATTATGAAGCTGGTCCATGCAAAACTTCTATAGGAATTACTTCTTCATTGCGTAACAAAGTTATTTATTTTGAAAACAAAGTTATCTTAAATTCACATTATAATATTATACACAGTAAACGTAAAATTTTCTTATAAACGCCAACTTATCAATTTTCCTTCTCCTATTCTATACAATATTCTGCGTCTCCAGTTTAACTAGAGATAGTCTTCCATAGATCCATATATATAACAAATTATATTCCAAATTAGGAGATAAGTAGTCCTGTAGCTCTTTGTTTTAAGCTCTATTCCTTTATTAATATATATTAAATAATAATGACTTAAATTCTCAAATAATTTGTGAGAATGATCGGACTTGAAAAATCATTAGAATGCATTGTACGCGAAGAGGCGGAACTGCGGTTTTTAAATGAATATCATTTCAACAAAGAAGTGGGAGATAGCATGGAAAGGAATTAATGGAAGGAAATTAAAGAGGCTCGAGGAGGAAACAGAGAGACGTTGCAGAGAGATAATTTTTTACTTATGAAATACATCCTCAAATTGTGGAAGGAAAATTTTTGCAGTTACAGGAAGTATCTGTCAGGAGGACGCAAAAGAATAGCTGGTGAATTCTCTTTGAAAAAAATGCAAGTAAAGTATCTTAGCGAACTCAACTAGCGCATGCATTGTTTTATCCCCGTACTGTAACGAATATTTTCATTTCATCTAACTCGGCGGAGTCATGGCAACAAAAGAATGAGAGCTATGAATCCGAGCGAAAAAGACGTCGAGCGAAGAAAGGAACGTTAAAAATTTGCCCGAGGCAAAGAGGAGAAACGAGGGTTAGACAGTCGGGAGAAATTTGCTTTTTTTACCTTTAAATAGAAAAATAGGAGATTATACGGCCCGAGGAAATAGGAGGGATTCTCAAGGATCGGCGGCGGAGGGAAAAAATGAGGATCTAAGATGGCATCTCCGCGAAAAAGAAGATTTCCTTGTCTCATTTTTGTGGGAGAATGAAAGGGCTTTGGAAGGGTACGAAATAATTCAGGGAATAAACTCGGGAACACAAGGAGGATCTTGTTCTTAAATTGTGAAGGGGGTGAAGTCGTGAAATTACTCGTGCACACGCTCGAGGAAATACTTTAAGTACAGATTGAAACTCGTGTATCACGGACTGCATACGATGAGGGGGTATCCCTTCTTTTGGAACTGACTGTACATTATGGCACAAATGAGTACGGAGGGTGGTACAGAAAGGATTGTGGCACAAGGGGTGAGGGGCACAGCTGGAGTCTCTCCGTCGTGGGGATGTGAAAGAGAATTCCATCAAGGACCGATGTTATGAAGATGAAAAACAGAGGGGAGATGGGCATTGAGAAATAGCCGGTATTATGAGACGAGGGCTCTCTAAAGGGAAGAATCAGCGGAGAAATGAGCGCCGCAGTAGAGGGATTTATTTCAACAACAATCATGAGTAACGATGGCTATTCTGAAATGGCGGATGGTCCAGGGACACAAGAGAGAGGCACTTGAAGTGCTGGCGCCATGATTAGTTCTGCCCAAGATGTAAGGGGCTTTCTCTTTCCTCTCATCCCCACAATCTCTTTAATGACACTCCCTTTTTTATTTAATAAATCCCGTAACTCGGAGATTACGCCTCTTCCGGAGTGGTATCATCAATATGTTATTGAGATGATTTTCGCAAGGAATGAGATGGAATAGCGTTGCTCGTACATTATGATTGAGGGCAATTGCTCATCGGGGAATTACCTCATCTACTATAAATCAGTTTGAAATATTACATTGTTTCTTACGAGATATAATTAGTTGCGAACTAAATTAGCTTTTTCAAATTCCCACTTTGAAAATTTGTTAATATTGTGTGAGTGATTCAGTTTTATTGACTGTGGATTAAAAATTTCATTAGAATATTTCAACGAATTTATTTTACTGAAGATAATTTTATCTATTTCCACATAAATACGTTTTAGTAATTTTTTTATAAATTAGAACATCATTTGATTATATTCGAAAGAGTTTAACTTTGATAAAGTATGCCGTTATGCCGACTAATGTTTTTATATATCCAGTAGAACACAGACAAATAAAACAAAAAACGCACATAAAAGATTTTGAAATTAAGAAACTAAAAATTCATATAGCAATACAAATACATTGACTTCCATTTGATGTTTTTTACTGATCGATGTCTACCGATTTGGACTGGGATAGGGCATCAATTTGTATTTAAATATTTTATAAGTATATATTTATGATTCGATTACTAATCATACATTGCTATACGTAGTTATTGCTAGTGCATGCATGGGGTGAGCCTTTTATCAAATTAAGTCTTTTTAACATCCCGCTGTAAAATGCTCCGTTACAAATACCCTGGACCGATTCTGCGTAGTTCCAATAATCTAAGTAAATATTAGTCACGATTCGGATTTTCGCCACAAAAGTCGCTCTTTGAGATTTCACAATTCTACCCCATTCTCACGGAATTTTGCATTCAAGAGCAGAGTCATCCGTTTCCAACATTGGGGTCCATCGCAGAACCTCAGGAGACAAAAACATCTGAAGGCGGTCCCACGCAGGAGACGAGGGTCCCCTCGAAACTTATTCCACCGAAATATTTACTCACTTTTCTCGAGAAACGAAGTCGTAAATCCTCTCCCCCTGAAATTCTCCCCTCTGGACGCTGGATTAAGCTCGATCATCTCATTTAATTAAAAAAAAACAGCAGGAATAATTCATAAATGAACTTAATTAACCACGTCTGCGAAAGTGGGTGGGTGCAATTATTTATAAATTCTTCTTCTCCATCTGGAGGAAATCTCGGTGTTTGCGAGATGGAATGGTGGAGAAAGGGTTGAGAGATATGGGAGGGAAGTTGAGGAAGGGGATGAGAGATAAATAGATACATACACACTTTGTTGGCAGTTTGTGAGCCATAGCCATGTCGATATAAAATATAAATTAAGAAATTGAAGGAAAATGAAAGACCATGGTGTGGGAAATAATATTTACAACTTAAGATTGACAAAGAAAAAACTTACGCAGCGGAAAACACCTACAGAGGGGGTGAAAAACCACAAAAACACAGTAAAAATAAACAGATATAGTAAAGTTTACAATTAATATTTGAAAAGTGAGTGTTTCAATTCAAGAGTAAATCTTATGAGCACCTTCGAACATTGTAACCTGGATGTATGCATATGATAATTCTGCTGCATGTATAGTTCTAAAATTATGTTATAGTGTTTTGTTTCACTGCGACTGTTTACGATTTTTAAGTAATTTGAGTTTTTCCCTATGTAAATTTCTGCCGCAGAGCATTAAAAAATAGTATTATTATTTCCAAATTTTATGAAAAAATTTAAAAGTTAAATTTACAACTTGTTAAATATTCAGGATAGGAAAAAAATCATCTTAAGGCGCAAAAAATAATCACATTAACATACTCAAATCCTATCTAATAACTAGAGGGAAGGGGAAAGTGGCGAAGGGGTGAGAGAGGGGAAGGGGTGAGAAAGACGGAAGGGGGGTGGGAAAGGGAATGAGAGAGAGGGGAAGGGATGGTGGATGAAGGAAGAGATGACTGGAGTGAGGAAAGATTTAAATGGGCTGCCTGGAATGTAGCGAGGAGACATCTAGGGTTAGTCTCAGTCGGGGTGTGTTTCTAAAGCTGCCAGAATGAGGGGTGAAATGATAAACGATCTCGGAAGACTTAGTTTTGAAGGAGGCCAAAGGGAATGAGGGTGGGCAAAGGGTGCCGTCAGGGTTTCAGCGGAGAGAGATTTTGCTCTAATCTGAAGAAAGGAAGTCAAATTGGATGCAGAGAGATGCCCTTTCATTTCATAAGACAAAAATCTCTACTTCGCTCTCCGTTAAACATGAGCGTCGCTGAATATTGGGACATGTCATCGATTATAATCGTTGATGATATTTTACTAGTTTCGATAGATTTTCGTATTTTCATGGCCTTAGTCGGTAATGAATACTCATCCAATTTCTGGATCTCCGTCCATCTCTTGTCGTCATCTAGAATTCCGGAAGCGTTGTCTTGCCAAGCTCCCCCTTTCATTTGTGCCTAATGCTGTATCACGTGAATTAAGCTTGATTGATAGTTTAATAAAGAAGTGATTCTTAAAAGAATATGCTTCATCAAACTTACTCATCACATTTATTAAATTGGAATACTTTCAAGGTTTATCAGAAGGTGGTCGTTGTACCACTTTAAAATATAAGTACTCATAAATGCTGAGTTAATGTGACTATTTGAGTATGCTATGAATCATATTACCACGCTTACTTATAATTTATTTACTATACCATCATCTATATTATAAAGACTACATCTCCTTTTAATTATGAGTTCCCTTCTTTTGCTGCATAGAATCCTAGTATATTACATATGCCATCTATATTGGGCAGTAGAAAAAACATTGTTTTCTTTGAGAAACGACGTAATTATCACTTTAATATAATAGGGTACAAAGTATCTGATCAGTGATTTTTTGTAGCGAAATATTTAATATTTTATAAATTTTACAACAGTATTTGTCGAAGTACTCGTTGGTTTCCGGACATGTGTCACACAAATTGAAAATTGATCAAATTATTGATCGTGATAGATTGAATGATATTATATATTTTTCTAAATATAAGCTTTCCTTTATTATTAGCGTTTAATTCATAGTATAGGAAAATATTTAAATAAGAAATTGGATCCACAATTTTAATATAATTGTTTTAAAAGCCAATTAATAGAAAGAGACTATTTAATATCAAATAGATTGGAGAGTGAATAGGACGTTATTTACGAATCTCTTTTGTTTACGTTCATGTGTAAAAGGTATTTGCCCATTGATACTCACCATTGCATTTAATATTGCTCAACTTCCTAGAACACGAATAGAGTTCGATGATAACAAAGGTAACGCCATTGAAAATTCTATTAACCTAAATGAGCTTCATTAAGGCATAAGCAGCAGTTGCAATAAATTATCGACATCCATAATGCGGTGATGGAATTTTCGGCGTATAATTCGAACGTAAATGGATCTTGACAACTCTTTTGATGATGTAAACATTCAGAATGCGCTTGCAGTTTTCATTTCAGAATCATGTTATGCTGCTTCCGGAAGATATCGAGACCAAAATGTTATAGTCGGAATGGAGAAGGAAATGTAATGAGTATTTCACGGATTTAGTACGTGCCAGAGTAGACAAGTCACGAACGTGCATTTATAACTGCGGGATTAGATTCCTCATCGGTAAATCACGTTTATGAACGGAATAATAAATTGCTCCCGGGAATCGTTGGACAGCGGTAAAAATGGAATCGGCCGGACAATGTCGCGTGTTACGCTGGCGCACTAATCAGACAGCTTTCGTCAAGTAGGCCGATAAAACCAAAATAAATAGCCACCTGCGTTAACTCTTAATTATAATTCATCTCCTTTGCATTGGCGTCGCTTTTTCGGGGGCTATAAATAACGGTTTAATCCGATCGGATTGGCTCCCGTTGATTCAACAATTTCGACGATAAGTCGCGCCTATCGTCATTCTTATCGACGTTTTGCCAATATTAGCAGGAGTTGGACAGCGCCAGTTATGGCATTATCTTTGTTTGGAGCGTTTCCAGTAATTTCAAGTATGGTGTGATTATCTTTAAAAAAATGGCCTATATTCTCATCATTCGATAACCATTCAGATTGCATAGCCTCCCTAATTGTAGAATGTACGTGTAAACTGTACTATTTTGTTCGAGCATCAAGTTAATTTTTGTTAAAAATTAGTTTTTTATTTTTTACTCTGAAAGAACATGACGGAAATGTCATCGTATGGTATGGATATGGTGCGTATGCGAGTATCGCTTTCGGCAGATTTTAATAGCAACATTTCTTATCTCTCGGAATTGTAAATTCTCGAAGGATACTAACTGTTTTCCCCAATGTCACTACCGCTCTAAAAACAACTTTTTACTAACAGGACTTTGTTGATGTAATTGGATCTATATATTTGTTTGCTTTAATTATAGTAAATTTAGTTATTTCGTTCTCCAATAATCCTTAGACAATGAAAATACTGTCTTCGTCAACCTCTCTCAACTCATGGAATGAAATCGGTTAAGGTAAATATTTACATAATCCTGGGTTCGATTCCCGGTCCTGTCTGACATTTTTCAAGTCTAAGAAACTCATGTATTGGTTTTTCTTAGCTCTGCAAGCCATTTGATTCCTACCCAATCTCTGCATTTCCTCTTAAATACAAAGTTTGCTTTACCTCTTTGTTTAAGCTAGTGTTTTTCCATCTACATACTCTCTTATTCTGATGGTTTACAGCACACTATTGTGCATTGCGACATATTACATTTCAAATGTAATTCCTTCTTATTCTCATTATATTGCGTTTACTTTTATCTATATTTGGTAGCAGAAAAATATTTTGCTGTTATTCTGCTTATTAATTTTAATTTCCATCATTTCTCTAAGGAATTAACCTAAGGATTTTGAATTATTTTTTGAATTTTATAATTATTATTGGGCCAACTAGGACTATGGTGGACAGACGGGGTGAGAAGGCTGGGACACGTGTTTAGTGAATCTGTTCCATCGCCGTATATTACTAATTTAATTCAACTGAAGCTGCCTCGTCTTCATTCAGGTTGCTACAAATCTGTATCATGATGTTTGGTGAACAACGGTATACGTTTTATACATTTTGTTTGTAGGAATGTGGTCTACTGAATAACCAAAATAGTCTAAAGTAAATTCCTGCCAAAATCAAACATTTCACAAGTTATTATATCCTAGCATATGGAGTGTTAAATCAGAAGGTTGGATTGAAAAAATTGCGATGGGAAATTAAATGGTAAAGCCAAATAGTCAGCCTTTACGAGGTGGTAATTCTTCATCATGAAGAAATAAAAGCGAATGTTTTTATGTCACCACATATGTTTTAGTTTCACGACCTAGGTTTCGACCCATTATGTTCCTTCTGATTCTTGATGATGACTCTTAAGGGTCGAAACCAAGGTCGTGAAAATAAAACATATGTGGTGACATAAAAACATTCGCTTTTATTTCTTGGGGAGTTGGATGAGATGCGAAGGGTCGGAAGTGTAGTACACATCCGAGGTGGAGAGTGGTTTGGATTGATAGAAAGGGGGTGGATATTAGAAAAAGAAGCGGCAGATAAGAGGATTATTGGGCAAGTCACGGTCCACCGAGGAATTACTCAACGCTCTCTGGATTCCCATCACGATAGTTAGTTTTTCGGCGAGGGGTGCCCTCTCCGTACGATTTTCGAGATAAAACAAACGAGTTAAGGGAGCGCACTTTTGAAAGGAAAATTGGCTTTGGTGGTTCCTTTTCGCTCGTAGGAAGATCATAGACCTTTTTGTTTGCAGGTCTTACCGTGTTTTCGTTGACCAGAAGGAATTAAGCGGAAGAGAGGTTTGTTCGAATTACGCCCTATTCCATTGGAACCAATTACCTTCAGTCCCCTGAGGAGATTGGTTTGATGATTGGCCGATAAAAACGCCCTCTATTTGTTATTTTTGGAAGAGAGTATTAGACGGGTAATATTCTCAGCAATCTGTATTTAGTTGTCTCTCGAAAGTACTATTTTCAACTTTTTTACGGAGATTTATTTTTATTATCAGCGAAGCTCAACGATCTTTTAAATTCCAGAATTGCTACTCACAAATTCTTCTCGGCCTTATTTAAACACTTAATTGTGAGTATTAGCGAAATTTAAAGTGACTACTCTATCCTTAGAAAACTAGGAAATAGGATTAAAGGGAGTAATTGCTTTTGATGAATTTCTTTTTTCTAAATAGAGGCTGAAAGGATATTTATAGCAATTTTTTTGACAGTCTTACATCGTATCTTTTTCCATTGTCGACTAGATTTTATATTTTGTTGTAATTACTAGAACCCCACGTTAATATGAACTTTTACACGTTTTATACATCTTTTAAACCATCCTACGAAGGTTTCTTCTCTTGTGAATTATTTTACGGATTGTGATACTTCCATTAAAACTTGTACGGGAATGTAGGGAACCCATTTGTAGTATAAAATTTCAAATAATAGTGCAACATTTAGCTTAATCGTTGATGAGAGTTGATATTTTTGCAGAAATACAGGAGTCAAACGTCTCTTACTACGTTCTCTCTGATTTTAATTACTCTCCTATGTTTCTAAAACTGAAGATTTGCTGAAATAATTAACTTAAATTATAATGAACTGAAAATGTAGATTAATCTTTTCGGTGAAGATCAACTTTTTTGTACTACGATGTTGGAGAAAGTATCCAACCGTAGGATATTATCTCCTCTTATTCATTTCAGTAAACTGTAAGCAGTAAAGATTTTTATTTATTTAACGAACTAGCATTCGAAAAAATCCCGGAAATTTCTCTTCTTTTTCAGTGAATTATTGATGTAAATAGAATAGTAAAGTTGAAGATTTCATCCCTTTGAGAATTAATTATCTTAAACCTATTCGGACGTCTTGTTTGCATATTCCTATTTCATTCCTTATCCTTTTATTTGACGCCATCTCGGAGGTTGTTTTCCTTCAGTAGCTGCCCCTACTGAGAGCGTGCGTGGATTTCTCAGATCGTTTTTCTTTTTGCGCATAATTACTAAGATGGGTGAACGAGCGCCCGGGGTGATGAATGAACTCCCGCCCATGGAAACATAGGAACCCTATTCTTCCTCTAGGAGCGGCGCCAGACAAGCCTCTTATCTGTTCGTGAGTTCCCCCTCTATTTTCACCCTATCTTCGTTAACAGTACGTGTTAAATACTACAAAGCTCTGTAATTCATACTCCCCTACTATGAAATAAACCAGAATAATTACAGAATGCTCCAAGTTTTTCGAACTTTAGCTTTTTTATTTTAGTATTCCCTAGATGAAAATGTTCCCTTGCTCTGATTTTTCCTAATTCTCTTCACGTGCTCAGTTTGATAGCTGATTTCGTTGTTAATAATTTTTAATGACTTCGTTGGTCAATGTGTCCAAGGATATTTAAATTTCTCAATTCTAATTAAGCACTTGCATTACCTAGTGAGTAACCATAAAATTATAATATTCCACCAGAAAATTTGGATATTCCATAGAATAGGATGTACCTGTTTATAAAAGTTCGCGAAATTCATTTATTTTGAAATGCGTTATTGGAAATGATTCCTCAACAGCATACCTTAGAGGACATGTTAATCCTCTTGGTGATTTTCTTAACAGTTGTCTTCGTTAGATACTTTCAAGCGTAACCTATTGAAAGGGGAGTGTTTATACGTAAAACAATAGGACTTCCGGAAATCCAAGCGGGTAGGGCGTTTGTCTTCGATGAAAACTGTCTCGGGTTCCATTTAGCTGGGGGTAGATACATACAAATCGACCTCAGCTGTTGCAACATTGATAATAATGTTACCATCAGAGATAGCAATCCTAAGTTTTTTCTGAATATAGTGGAGCTAGTGTAACTTAATCGATTGTTTTACCTTAAAATTAATTAAAAAACTTCGTGGGACATTGCTTCTACTGATACTGCGTGCCTCAGGATTTGCGTAATTACAAACACTTTTAGGCCATTAGTTGCTGTAGATTAATCTGAGAACAGCTCCCGAAGGCAGAAATGGTGGATAACTTATATCGCATCGAAAACGAGATTCCGTCGATCTTCAAATGAACTTGAGCTAGCGAATGAGTTCGAGCATGAACATCAACAACCTAAGAATGAGCTAAAATCTATTGCATGTAATCTACGGTTGATTTCCTCTAGAAATTGCATAGTAAATGAAGTTTAATCTGGGGAAATAATTGGACCTAAAATTGTCATTTCTCATTTCAATAAGTATTTTTTTAATTCTTTAAGTTTTGAATAAAGCTTATTTCAAAATTTGTAAGCTTTCCATAGACGGAGGATGTTCATTATTATTACTGAATTAAATACTGCTAACTATAAACGAAATGTATATTGTTGTATTTAAATGTTTCTTTTTATGCTTTTGATATCAATTTATTACTGTATCTAAACCTTTGTAAAGGGCCCCGTTAATAAACTCTATTCTATTCTATTCTATTAATTTCTGTCATGAATTTAAGATGCAAATTTATAGTTCTTACTTGGCTAACAATCTTTTTTTCCCATTTTAAACCAAAAGAATGATTGCTAAAAACATGGGTATAACCATAGAACGGCCTTGAGTAGCTTCTGAAAAGTCTTCTATACAAGTATAAAAATTAACTTCCTTGTCAAGCACTCGCAGTAGTATGGAAAAACATAAATAACTAATTGCCGAACGAGAGGTTTGAATTCTACTCGTCAGTTTTCTAGGATAGTATATTATGTATTCAGTTTACTAAAAAACCGCCTAAAATAGATAGAGTATTCTGTGAATGGATTTAATAATGCAATTAATTTAAATAACAATCGCGAATTATTTTGATGAAATCAATTCAAGGATTTTTTACTTTGTGAAACTTCATTACGTGAATGAATGAGGAATAACTTCATCGCTTGGCAGTAACATGGAATTCTCCCATGGGATTATTCATCCTTGAATATTTAAATTAGAATTCTATGAAACATTCTTATCTACAAACAATCTACTCTTAATCATTTCTACGGGATTGAGGCAGCGAGTCATGAATGAATACTTTAATAATTTAACTCATGCTCACGGATAAACATCCCTCTCATTTAAGCGTAATTATGAGATCGTTCACTTCTAAGCGCAACCATAGTGAATGATTCTCAGTTAGAAACCATACTCATATTTTCTCGCAGATCACTGAAGATTTACTCGTACGTAAGGAATAAGTACGACGTAATTCTAAAACGAAAACGATTACATAAGAGGACATTTATAAAGGTCTGTGCTGAAGAAATTTCCTGACGTTAAATGACCGATTTCAACTACCATTTCATGCATCTTCATTACGACGATGAAGTAATCGGAAAAATAAGTAGACTGCTCCTAAATTCATTGTAACTTTCTCAGCAGCTGTAATTTAGTTTCAATTACTGGTAATGTTCTTTTCCATTTTGAATCTTGCAGATTAGATTAACAAATGGATGGATATTCTTCTTTCACGTCTTCGTACTAAGCAAAAATGAGTGTTACTTCAGTGCCTTAATTGACCTTAATACAACTCGTCGACTAGTTTCCCAGCTCCACTGAATCCGAATGGCCAATTAACTCCAAGATAGTGTTTATCCTTCAGAGACTTCGTCCGGAGGCTCGTTCCAACAACGCTCGGCTTTTAGCGCCGTCGTCGGATGGTCGTCGTCGGTGCACTCGCTAAGCAACGCCGCTCGTTGAGCGGAGACGTCACGTATCGTGATTTGCTGTGCATTCATGCGACGCGCATGCACTCCGGATGGAAATTGAGAATAAAAGGACGAGGTGAATATTTCCTTTATTAAACATCGGAGCTGCATCTGGTCCTCGAGTACCTTCATCATGAGTGTGTGCTGCGCGGGCCGCATATCCTGAGGAATATCTAGATTACACTTGTGTTTTAGCATCCTTAAGAGTAAATTGTTTATACTAAACGTACATTGCTAATCCCATAGCTTATTGATGGAGATGAATGTAATATATTTATCAGAATGCATTTTAAATAGCGTTTAATTGACAATATTTATGGATATTACAGGAAAATGTGATACCTGATCTAGAGCTACAGAAAACTAAGCTATCGCCAGGTGTATCATACGACTTGTGAAGATCTACCAAATGAAAGATTCCAACCGTAATTTGTAGTTTTAGTGAGTAAAGTGTGCCTGAGAATATTATTTGAGATAATATATATTATACTATTCAAGAATACTGTCATGTGAAAATTCTATTAACATTATGTATTTCCCAAAGCGGATTTTTAATTAATACATTCAAATAATTGTCATGGAAGCTCTTATTATATCGGGAATTACCACGAAGTACTTTACTGGAAACTTTACGTGGGAGTAGGCCTTAAACGTGATTTCGGAAGAGGCTTAGTTTGAGTCCTAGTCATCTCATAATTAATATTTTTGTTTATCCTAGAAAGTTAAATAACTAGATTTTATATCAATAAGAAATTTTATCTAAATGAATAAATTTCCTGTGTAGAATCTTACACTAAAGCAAAGTAATTATTTTGCAATTTACATTTCGATGCAATTTTTATGTCTTGCATTGTTGTTGTACACATAAAAATAAATTTTTACCCCTATTTAGGAAGAAAAAAACTTAAAAAAACACCCTGAGGAATATCTCAAAGAGCCAATATCAACATTGGTAATAAATTCAATAACACTATCAGTTTTTGCGTTTTATTATTACAATAATTGAAGTACCTAATTTAAAATAGAATTTTTGTTAGGGGCAACTAACCAAATTAGAAATAGAGCGCCAATTGAGCAGTCAGCGAAAATCACCTAAATTTGTCTCACCGTCTCTCGGAATTGTTTCCTTTGGCATTTTGATCTGTTGAATGACCTTTGGGAAGAGAGTCCTTAAACAATACGATTAACCATATTTTCAATCGCTTCAGGCGTACCTCTGTGAAGTGATGGCTTGATTGAACACGCAATTCCACTGCCAAGGTCAAAGAGAAAGGTTTAAATCTTTATTGAGTTAATATAGTAGAGAGGACAAAAATAAAAGCGTTAAATTTTCTCTCTCAAAATTGGAATTGTTTCCCGGAAGCGATTTTCCCAAGTGGCTTTTTAAGGCTATTTTTGCAATTGTGAAGATTTGCTGAGAAATTTTATGTCCATCCTTCTGAGAGAGGTTTCTTTAGGGTTTTACGTAAGAATGAGATTTTTTTAGCTTTCAAATGTCTGTCGTCAGCAATAAAACCTGATTATGATTGCAATGATTTTAAGAGTGTGATTATGAGCCGGATATTAATGATTAATTGATTGCTTATTTGTGGAAATTTCGAGGATTTGTTAAATTAAGAAGTTAGGCATTTCTGTCTTTTGTGTTACATCTTACATTACGACCCAATTATCGCATAAATTGCATTTTCTCCTCTAAATATTATGATAGTGTATAGAAAATTTTCTTGAGTTTTCTATTACAAAATCATTTCTCAATAAATGCTATCAAATGGGTCACAAAGTTCCTTCCTTAGTTCATGCGTCAATTAGTTCATTTTTTAGATAATCCACTTCAGTGAGGTACCGTAATTTAATATAATGCGTTTTAAACTATAATTATAAACTATGTCTCCATAATTATAATTATAAACTAAACTCTCTCTTCATATAAGCGTTAGGTTGTGATATATATGATGTAAACGGGTGTTTTTATTTATAAACTGTCGGTTCCAAAAAATCCTATTATATATTCTTTCAGGCCCATTTTCTCATTTTATAAATAGTAAAATGATATCAAAAAATCGATCCGTGGTGCAGATTATTACATAGTTATAATTGAGATTCCGAAAGAGCAGCGCATATTTATTAAATGTCTCAACTTTCTTTCTTCGTTATCACGAAACCCAAAATTCTTCCCTTTGATATAATTTCGGCATACGTATATAGTATAATATATTTATTTTGTTTTTTTAATTCCTGGAATCTACCTCTTATGATAACGACATACATGGTGGATACTCCATAGGCTGATCATTCCTATGTTTGCAATTTCTGCTGAAACAAACGAGATTCTCCTGGCCTAATTTGATTCTAAAAAGCGTTCGAAGTTTAAATAGACTCTTCTCCCTTGGGTTAACAAAATTCATCGAGGGTTGTTAATATAGGCATCAATAAAACAATGAAGTGTATTGGAAATTGATTGGTGTAAGATAGCCAATGTAGCAAAAGCGTTTCCATAAATTGGAAATTGCCTCTGCCGTTCCGAAATAAAATTAAAAAGGTCTTTTATTTTGCCGGGCAAACTTTGATGGGACGGAATGGGTACCTGAAATGAAGTTAAAGGTCACCTCGCGACCCCGCCTTCCTTAAATCATTCAGGGTTCAATGTGCCGTACTTCGGCCAATTGTTGCTCCAAAAACTTGGATTGGGGACCGAAATTGACTTGAACAATGGCTTTTGATGATCTTACGCCAAAGTTTGCCGAAGCATACATTTCAGTTAATTTTCTTGTCCAACTTCCTGGTAATGACATAACCATCGTCATTCCATGATTACGTATTTGCTAGAATTTGTTTTAAATTATTTTATATATAATAATAAATAACCCAATTGCTTGCAATTTGATATCATTGAAATTAACCATTTCTTATCTCTCTTCAATGTCGTTGTATTCCACATTTATAACTTTTTATGACAGTTGATTATACATTTTTGGAAATGGAACCGAACCAAATCAATCTAAACTCTTTCAAAATTGATGTTGAACATCATTGAATTAATAATGAAGTTATAGTATAGTTGCGCTGAAATTTTTTCATTTTATTTTATCCAGAAGTTGAAAATATTGTAGATATTTCTTGAATGATAGATTTAACTTTAAAAATGTTGTCAGTTCTCTCAGTAAACCTCTTCTATCCAATGTATAGCCTTTAGCTATTTGTAATTCTTCATTTGAAGTTCGTTACATCTATGTTATCTTAATACATGTATCATTGCATTTTTTTATTTGGTAGTCCATTTTTCATTAATAAACCCTTTTTAAAATATTTATGTGAGCTTTAAGAAGGATACCACCCTCTCTCTATCTCTCTTTGAGGTCGCACTAATATCTAATATCCCAAATAAAGACGATTTATTATTATTATTATTATTAATATCTAGCTAATATTATGGTATGTACATAATAAAGAAGTAGTTGTTTAAATGTGTGTACATAATTGTATGAACATGTATATCAATTCAATTTCAGTGTGGTACTATAAAAAAATCTCAATGTATGTTTTCAATAAACTACTATTACTATAAACACGTTTCATGTGGATATTATTCAGATTTATTGTAAGTAAAGCAAATCTAATGTAAATGTAAGCAAATGTAAATTCGTATATTGAACTGAAGAAATGCACTTTCAACCTTATCGCACATGGTGCCTTAAGAGCGAGAGTAAGTCAGAGTCTGTGTATGTGTAGACCAGGAGGATAGTGACCATCGTAGAATCTGTATCATTAACTCTCACTCTACGGACATTCTCATTCTCCCCATTTCCCCCTCATTTCCAGAAAATCGGATTCCTCGAATTTTCGAGGAATCGATCCGAAAATCACGTCTCCAAGTACGTCGTGCCCTTTCATTTTAGGAGCCATAAAACAACTCTCGTCTCGTTCCGCAGATGGAGGATGGCATAAAAAAACACCCCGAAAGTTTTCGCTTTTATTCCCACCGCGGTGGTGCCCTCGCAATACCGCGGCGAATCTCGGAACTGAACCATTTCACGGGAATCGTCGCTTTCCTTCTCACGCGGGCGCATAAGGTTCCGCGTGATTCCGTAGGATTCGGTCCCGAATTGCGGGCCACACCCGAAAGAGGGATTCATATATATCGATTCACATACGCCGGCTGTGT
This sequence comes from Sympetrum striolatum, assembly GCA_947579665.1. NCBI lineage: Eukaryota > Metazoa > Arthropoda > Insecta > Odonata > Libellulidae > Sympetrum > Sympetrum striolatum. The sequence goes on from OX388345.1 coordinate 86,770,764, forward strand.
ATTAGAGCCCCTACTGCCCTGCCTTTATGTTTCTCTTTTATGGTTCATATGAGAGGAGGAAGGAATAGTAAAAGTTCCGCTATAAAGGCGCGCATAATTGTCTCCCTTAAAAAAAGAAGCTTCTCCGAAGAGGGTGCTAATTGAAGTCGCTTTTATTGCCCACGGGGGCGAGACTCGCCCCCTCCGCAGAGAAGCTCAAGTTATTTATTTTCGTACCCTTAAGCGCTTTGTGGGATCTTCGCTGGAAGCTGGGGTTGATATCCAGATTTTCCGCTTAAATCCCGGATTTCTGTCATAATATGCCGGGCAAAATCTTTGCGGATTCGTTCCGATAAAACGTTTTTTAATGATAATGAAGTTTGATCTTTAATTCCCCTTTTTAGTGAGGTAATAGTTCATTAAAATACTTTATAATACGACAATTAAAAGTGAATAATTTTTAGTATCTTTAATATAGTTATGATTTGAAAGTCAAGAAAATCTTAAACTCCACAATTCAGAAAGTAAATTTATTTCCTGATAAAGTTGTAACTTTTCGAATAAGTATCTTAGGATGGATCTTTAACCCTTCCGGAAGAGGAATTTTTGGGGCTAAACTTTCAGATACTTCTGTACTTGAAGAAGTCGAGATTAAACAACATAGTTCAATGTCCTTATGGGATTCAATGAAAGTATTGGCTAAATTAATGAGTTAAACTTGAGTTAAGAGCACCATTATTCAATGTAAGAGTAGAGAAGAATGACAATAACACATGTTATGATTCGCAAGCAATTGCAATTCATGAAAATTGCAATAACGGAATTGATGGAAATACTTAGATTTATTTATATTCTTTGATATTATTTAATTTAAATTTCCATTTTGTTTCGGTAATATGATGCAATTATGTTTTTTTATAAAATTAATATTGGTTATTTTTTCTAGGTGCTTCAAATTTCTGAATCAATAATTAACACCTTAAGGAAGATACTCCTCTTCGTTGAGGTATAGGTATGTATCATGTTTTCGAAGTCACTTAGTGAAGTATATACTCGTATGTTGGTCTATCTATAAATAAAAATATCCAAAAGAAAAATCTAGGGCGAAAAATTTACGATATAATTATTATAAACTAAATTGATCTTCCAATATCGTTTTTCGGTATTAAATTTAAAACAGTGGCGTACAGGTAACCGAGAATTGTCAAATAAACCGATTATCCAATGGATAAATATTAAATCAGGCAAACTTTCTTGTAAGTGAAACTTTAAAAAATAGTTTCACACTCGTAATTACACATATTATCTTATTTATGTGAAATTATATTTCAAATAGGCTTCACCAAGCTGAAGTTTGAATAATGTTAAATGTTAATGTTCGTTTCAGCCATTTTTATTCATAAAATGCATCTAAATACTGTAAATTTCATAAAAAATAATTAAATTAAATTATTTGAACAACATCTAGTGATTAAAAAAAAACCTGCGGTCGATTTTTAGACGAAATATGTCAAAAATCTCAAAAACTTGTATTTTATTGTATTTATTTGGTGCTACATCAATAAAAATAATTATTCGATTAAAAAAAATCTTTTTGGCACTCGCGCTTTACAATTACCCGTCTTAATTGAGCTGTACATGTGGTGCCTTGAATAACACAATGAAAATTTTCTCTCTCGGCTCGTGGGATTTTCCGACCCTTAACTTACAAGTGCTCCAAAATCCAGTCTCGAGGAAATTTCCTCGGAATCGCAGTAACTTATCTCGTCCAACGCAATTTCCGGGAAATCCGACGCCTCCGTAGGAGAGAGTGGGCGTTCGACCTTCGCAGTCCCGGGATGTTGGCCGCTTTATTTGGGATCGTGTGATATCGGACGATTTTTGGGAGAGATGTTTGCTCATTCCCATGCAGTGCTTCGATGGCCGTAAAACAGCGCGCGCCGATAAAAGTTTTAAGTTTTTCCATCCAATCCTCGATTTACGTCGATTTGCACTCGCTCTGGAGTGTGATTAGGTCTGCGTTGTTTTACGCCGATCTTTACTCAGACTGATCTGCACATACCGCGATCTGTACTCACGTTGATCTGCCCAACATCAAGTCACAGTTACGCTATTCAATCGTCTGTCGCTGTACTCGTGTCCTCATACTGCGGTTGGAATCCATTTTACTCACCTTATGTTTGCATATTTGTTTTGCTGTTAGTTCTTTTCGCCTACCTATTTTTATTGTATACTGTCGTGAAGCCTTAATCTTACGCAGTTTACTTTGCATACTTAACTTTTACGAGGCTTTTTATTTATATGACTTATTCCTCCTGCAAATTGATTTCTAATTCAATTATCGAATTTCACAGACCAGACCAATCTTTACAATTCTTTACGCTCGCAAAGTATGCACATTTCGAAAAAAGACAGAATTCCGATTCTACCCTTGTACTCAAAGTAGAAATAAATAAAGTTAGAAATCAAATCCTGCTCTAGATGTCTGTATAATTAAATCAATAAATTTATACTCGCTTGGAGAGACTCATGTTTGAGTTGTCATTGTTGAAGTCGAAAGAACGTGACTGATTAACTCCTTTCTTCATTAATGAGATCCTGGCTTAGCACGAGTTCATTATTTATTCATATATTGAAAAATTATATATATTTCAAAGCCTTATCAATCTTAACAAAAATTATCTTAATTTTCATTTTATTGAGGTTGTTAAGAATAAAGAATTGTAAATCTTTATTCTTAACAACCTCTGTTATGGATTTCCTCTTAGTAAAGCCTGCCGCAATCGATTTTATTTCATTTTATATTCAGGTTATTTCACGAAATTTTTAATCTTTATTTTCTGGGACACATTCTAATCGGTGCAGTAAAATATTCGTTTCATATCCAAATTTCTCTCTTTCTTTTTAACTGCTGATTTTTTGGCGTATGTCTTTGATGAGCTAATTCATCTTGGTGAAAGTTTCATAAAAAATAATTATGGCATAAGCTCTCACTTGGCTTTGAGAATGTTATCCTCTTCTGATCTCTTTTGGCATGATTTGTTTGCCAGGAATGAGTCAGATAAATTCGTCCTTTGGAGCAAAGGACTCAATTTTAACCTTTCTCTGAATTTCATAATTTAATGCACCTGAGAGTATATATGGTACCTAGTTCCTCACCCTTACTTCAATGATTAGAATAGCTCCCTGAGAATTTTCAAGTACCAACATAAAGGCAGTGTAGGAATATCATAACTTTGGAGTTTGTATTTCTGCTTATATATCCTTTACGGGGTTAGGTGTCTTTGTTAAAATATGCCAACTCTCTTGTGGTATTCGCAGTTTTTCCAACTTTCATCAAAATTTTCATGTGATATTTATCTCGATTTTAAACTTTTAGAAATTTCCAGACAAAACAAAAATGTATTCGGTCGTATCCTCTTTCCCATGGAAAAGTGCCGAAGTGAGTTCGCCGGAGTTCAAAATTTCATCTTTTTGTCTTCTCACCAGAGAAGGAACCGGTTCGAAAATCACCGAACGACCAGAGAAAATTTCGCTTCGAATTCATCCCTTTAAATACCCCATCGAAGGTTATCTTTATGGATGTGCTCCCGTATAAGACTTGATGTTCCTGGTGTTGCCCGTCGAGCAACGGCCGTACAAAATATAGGAATGCTTTGGGGCATATTGAGATTGTCCTCTGGGAATTATTATCTTAGATTCGTAAAAATTAAATAAGGCCCCCCTCAATACGTCCTTAAATGTCGACGTATTGCTCTTTCTACCCTGAGAGCTATAAAACTTTTATATTTTGATTCATCCTCATTATCCATTATCTATATAAAGTCGAAGCATTTAACTAGAAGTCTTACTACAGTTTAGTATTGTATTTAATTTAGTATTACGTTCTAAACTACTAACATACTATAGTATACCATACTGCCCTGAATGCTGTCCTAAATACTATAGTTAAACAATATTACCCGTTAATTCTACCCTAAAACTTTAATTTTCCGTATATAATATCACCTTGGTTTTCGTCTTATTTAGGAAAAAACATTTTTTAACTCCGAGTGTAAAAGCCACTGACCGAAAGTTTCTGAAAACTATTTCCTTTGCCAACATTTCAAGGCTGGGACAGAGGGACAAAGTTAATGTGTTCAGTGTCTGATATTCGTAAACGCCAGCAATATTATAATAAATAATGTATTATTCTACGAAAAAATACCCTGCATACGTCTCACAATAGCAATCTCTATCTATGTATGAAACAGTTTGTACGTATATTCTCTTGAATATGGGTATTTTACTTACAGCTTACGGCGAAGCCGTTTCTTTATTTCCCTTTTCTGAGTAAAAATTTTTCTAAACCGTGTAAAACTTGGATGAATGGAGCTGTATCTATTTCTCATCTCTAAAATTTTATTCCTCAGAGGTTAAATTTTGCATTGCGCCAATTATTATTTTAACGTCCTTTTTGCTCTGTCTTTCGGTTTTTTAATTCGAGAGCGATCAACCTCAGGTATTTTATGTTAGTTCAACTCTTTTACGCATTTTTGTCGTGGTATTTTTTTTGCATAGTTTGGTCATTTTTTAATACCTTATATTTTAAAATGCTGTTATGTTTGTTTACAACAATTTTTTAGAGCTTTGTCTTCACTCGACTAATTCCTTTATTTAAAATTATATTCGATGTATGTTTTTATTGGTTTTTCCCAGAGCTTTCTCTTTTTCTCGTCCGCAACTCTCCTGGTTCTGTTTTTCGATTTATTTTGCTCATTTTTCAGAATCAATCCTCGTTTTTTCTATCGCAAAAGACCCGAAAAAATTCAATTTACTTGTCAAATCTTTAATAGTTTCTAATACATTTTTTATACTTTCAATTTGCCAGTATACTATTTCATAATGTTATACACTTTTTTACAGATTAAAATAACATTTAACAGTTATGACGGTAGTTTTCAGGCAATTATCTTTTATGTTTATTTAATCAAGCTAATGAAGGTGAAAAATGAGCAATGTGGCAGCACGCCAATGAAATGAAGGACCGATGTGCAACGCCCCCAACCAGTGAGCGATTCCTAATAGACTCCGTTGATGCGTGTCAGGGTGATTGCAAAAACACTGGAGGCGTCATCCATTCGATCCCGCTACCCTAAGGCTGAGAAAGGGCATCCTCGCCTGGGGTTCTTAGCCAATTTGGTCGGTTTTTTTTTTAAACTCGAGCCTATTCATCCTCTCTAAGGAACGATTAAAAACTTACACTTTTTGTGGATTCTTTTATGTTTATCGGTACTATTGCAATTGGGAGATGATTTTATACTGTTACGATGATAATATTCAATTTTATTTACAGTGATTTTAATTCATGAAACATAATAAAAAAAGTAATCAGCTAAAATTGACATCAATTTAATTTATTTATTTATATCACATATCGGAATATTTCACGGGGTTTAACTGAATTTCAGATGGCATAAAGGATAGGGAAATTATACCAGAAGCAGAATAAATGGCGTAGAATAAGGATTTTTGAGGCACATGAACACTCATGTCAACTAAATGGGTATATTCTTTGTGGAATTCCAACATTTTGGCTGCTATTACTACTGCCGAACCCATCCACCGCTCCTACAGTGAAAGTTCCAAGAAACATTTTCAATCATATAACTCGTATGCTGGTAAATTAAAAATATACTCTGGATGATTAATTGAAAAAGTTTATTTCTATCAAGATGACTGCATTTCACTTGGAAATTATTTAAAATAAACTACATTATACCATGAAAATAAAGTTATCTTTAAGATTGAACAATTTTACACATCTAATACAAGGATTGTGTACTTAATTTACAATTTAAAACCCAATATTCAATATTCTCGGTTTATCTGCAAGTACTGAAAGAATATCATCAGAAGTGACTTCAATGTCTTCATATATGAAGATAAGAGCTTGTCCATTGTGTCGTTCCTCAGAGGCGGAGCTTCTTATGTATCTTTTGAGTTTTAATTTTAAAGATGAGAAGAATCTTTCCCATGTGTTCCCGGGGTTGTTATCAACACAAAATCTTCCCGACTACACCAATCACTTAGCATCCATTTTTGTGAGATTCCCTCAACCGAAATCGGTAATTAACGGCCTTACGGTACCCCCAAGCTACCGCAAAAGAAGTAGATTTGTATTAGTTTGAATATTATAACATGTGGTAGTAACTGAATTAAATTCCACTTTATGGTAGATATTTTTTTCCTAGCTGATTCCCTTCTTTTTCCCTCGCCATTATAGCAAATCTCCTTGGAAATCGGTTGGCCTTGGAGATGGAAATCAAATGAGAGCGATCACCTCACTGATAGAGAAAACTTTATAGTGGTTTCCATAAATCCATCTTTGGAAGAGAACATTTGTGGTAGCCCTTCTATCTAATTCGTGGTCCATTCACAAAGGGGTTTTAGAGTGTCTATCAACAGGGTAAACTCATAAAAAGTGCTTTGGCAGAGATTACCAGTTAGTCCCTCCCTTACTGTTTACCGACCTTGAACCCGTGTCCTCCAGGTTTAAACTGCTATTCCTCCGCCCAAGGAGACGGAAAAACCTGTCTGCTGACCAACCATTAACCCCACTCTCTACGTCGCTCCTCTTTCGCTGCTTCACCGACACGTACGGATATATTCCAATATGGAGAAGCAGCGCTGAGCGGGGAATATTCCATGGGAATGGAAGTCTTTATCTTCAATTAAATGCATTCATTTACCATTGGAGACCTCTCAGCGCAAGACTAGATGAACGCTCCGTAAATTCTATTCATCTGATCAATTTCTGTGACGGTTTTCCTGGAATATTCGAAGCGACTCTGCGTGCGTTTTGAAATCAGTATGTCTTTTACTTCATTTCCCCTGCCTCATTTGTTGCTGATAGTTGAATTATTTTGATAAGTAGACCAATCTTTACGAATCCGATTCTTTAAATTCGAGACTATTTGTGGAATTGTTGATAGTTTTTGTTTAAATAGCACCATCATTATGTTTTACTGCCTCTTTTGGAATGTTTTATTTTGGGATTTTCCTTCATTCCACTTTTTTTCATCCAATTGCTTCATGACCACACATTGTCGATCTCTTTTGTTGCTGTTCAACTTTTCCTTTCGATCCCTTTCCCCGGTTTTCATTCACCATTCCGTCTATTTTACTTGCGAGCAAACAACCTATTATTTTGTAGTATTCATTCAGGTCTTTCTTCTTTCAAAATAATTGACCATCACATTTCAACTTTTATTTTGTTTTAGGTAATATATATTTAGAATTTCATAATTCTAAGTTTCTGTCGTAATCGGAGTGTCATAACACTTAATTACACTCGAAACAAGGGTAATAATAAATCTTTATTTCTTCCATGACAGTGATCAGGAGAATTGAAGTATCTAATTAATTTTACGTAATTGTGATTATTTGTAAGATTTGGTTAACTAATTATGGAAATAAATTACTCCATAACAAAAAATTTGCACATGAATGCAGAGGGATAATTACGCTCTCTATTCATCGAATAAAAAAGTAATTGTTGAAGTAAATATTTTTTTAACATCTGTTTTTCATTTTTGTTTGCCTTGATGAGCAGTGGCTGAATAATACTGTCGATCAAATATCTGACCATGGCTGTCGTCCACTTGGCAGTCTACTCTCACTCAATTCATATCGCTTAACTGTCGCGGGGTCATGTTTTTAGTCGCTTGTACAATATTGGCAAAAATATCCCTTCGGTCAAATGTCCCACTTCAGAAAAAGGTTGTCGATGAATTGTCTGTCGCTCAGTTGTCACTCGTTCTGTTTCAATTATCACGGAGCCCTGATTTCAGTATCTTACTCCGTGATTGCAAAAAAAATCTGTCTATCAAATGTCCTATTTCTGAACGAGGCTCATTCGTCGCCCGCTCAGTCTGCATCTTTCAATCTCCGAAGAGACCTTTTCGAGAGGGAAAGGTTCACCTTTGATATGCTTAGTCCTTGTGCAGGGTCAAAGAGGAGGTTTTTTCCGCTTATTTTCCTCGGAGGGCCATTGACTCTTTCCATGGAAGGAAATGACTGCGCCGTGGGGATGAGGATGTTGAGGAATGCCGTCGTATGGCAGCTGGGATTGCAGATCGGTAAGACTACTTGTGTTTCTTGAGTACATAGCGATGCGGCCTTTGCCTTCGCTGGTCACGTGACCGCGCGCTGCGACCACATCTGAAGTGAGATTGAAGCGGAAATTAGTTCGCGGTCAAAATTAGCCGAGATTGATATCGTAGAGGTCGTCTTTCTCGTTAGATTCACTGCTTATGGGAGGGTTTCGAATTGTAAATACTGGTGGAGATTCAAGGAAATGCATTTGATTTATATATATTCTTGGATAAAATATGACATATTCCAAATATCATTACCTTGAGACTGTAAATTAATTCACAGTGATTATGACGAGTCAATGAAAAAGGAAATCTTGACCAATAGAAGTGGAAGTAAACTATGGATATGAATGTATATTTTTTCTATGTCCATTATCCAACCCATCCTATAAAACAACTCCGTGAATTTTATAGATTAATATATTCCTGTATTTAGCCGTTTCCGATATTTTCCCCTAAGATTTCAGCCTTTACTTTCTCCCGCTCTACAGTTACTTGAAATTGATGAGTCCCTGGGTTTTTGCTCATCTGCAACGATTAAGCAGCGCCCGCAGATTAAGGGGCAATCAAACAGACGAGTGGTTGACAATGAGCGATGGCATTGGACCGATCCAAATGACATAAGCAAAAGGGCTCGTCCTTGCTGGGATTAATGTCAGGATTAGAAATACACGTGGTTTTCTCAGCTCCTTTCCTTTTTCCCAATGAAATGGTATACATAAACAGTTTTTGCCGATCACGGTGAAAGTTTTGATATATATTCTCAGAAGGTAGGATTCTCAGCCCATCAGCGTCGAACACCGTATCATTCTTCCATCAAAAAGAATGAGAGACGATTTTAAGAAAATAAAGATTTTGCGTAGAATTATCGTCGAAAAAATTATATCTTGAAATGATATACCGAGAAAACGACGTAATGGAATAGTTTACCACGAATCGGAGCAATAAAAACGTGGACTTTTTTAATTTTTCCTCCTGTTTATAAATTTCCAGCAATGCCGAATAGAATCGATTTCAATGTTTTCATTTCATTACTGCACAATTTGAAGAATCGTAAAAAAATGTGGATTTTTAATGTTTCTCTTTCGTGATTACTCAATTCAGAGAAAGATTCATCGGAACGAAGTCTCATGTTTTTCTTTCATTATCCCAGCGATGCCAAACTTGAATAAATAATCATTTATTAAATTTATTTCTAAATATAGCGAAGATATGAAATTTAATTATTCTACAGTGTCCGGTGAAATTTTTAATTTACAGTTCTCAGTTTGTTTGGTTAATTTCGTAAATTTCAAATAAATAAACCCACCCATTTTGTTTATATGACTAAATCACCGTCTCAATGCCGTGAAGAAATGCAAAATAGCACGAAATGGTAGGGATTCGAATCATATGTTCAAATATTAGTTTGTTAAGATAGCAAAGCATGAGAGCTCATTTCAATGTTTACATTCGATAAATGTTATTTTTCGAGTTAAATTCCATAAAAAACACCAAGAGAGAAAGTTCTGTTTTCTTCGTCTTATTCCACGTGTCGTCTCTAAAGCTGAGAGTAAATAATGATTTATGTCTGGAAAGCCGCAGGGAAAACTCGTTACGCTTTCCTCACGGAAAATAAATAAAGAAGTTAAGGTACCTAAAGGTTTGCTAAAAAACCGCAAATATGTTTTTTCTTAGTTCGAGGCCCTCTCCCTCCTCTGCCGAAGGACAAGTTTGATAGTCACGTAGCATCTTCCGAGCAAAGGCCAAATACGTTCGTCCGTTCATTGATCTCTCAAACGTTGGGCATTTCTCCGTTGATTTCAAGGATAAACTCGAAGGGATATAATTGCAGCTTACAAGAGTGCAAAGATTAACGGGTAAAACCCGAAGGGGATGTACAAAAAGAGTATAAGAAATAGCTCATCTTTCTCTTCTTCGACTTAGCCTGTAACACTGCTGTGCGAATTCGGATCTACATGAATTAGGTACAGGTTCAGAGTTAGAGTTGGTCTGAAGTGGAGCAGCTTTTTTTAAATTTTCTGGACATTTCAGGTTTGACAGCAGCATCAAGGCTATATTAATATTTTTTGGGTGGAATCCACTCCAGGTAAAACTTGATTCATTTTTGAAAAATTCATTGATTCAAAAAATTTAGGCGAAGTTAATTACGCAATAATTTCAGTTAACACTGAACCCGATATCCGAGAAGCTCCGAAAAAGTGGTACCAGACAGACAGACAGTTGCTAAAACAGATTGTTACTTCTGATTGATCTTTCCGTGAACTATTACTGAAGCTAATAAAGAAAATTAGTAAGATAGCTGGTGTTAATACATCCCTGACATGAACCGTAGCCAACTAGCGAAGTATAAATATAAATCTACAAACCGTTGATTTCGAATTTTTCTACCAAAATGAGAGTGATAAAGGGAATTGATAAGGTATCATATCATAATTGCTATAATATCTTTCGATTACTCTAATTAGTTTTGGTAAGATAAAGGTGGATCAAATGTAGGAACCAAATAAAAATTATAGTATTGCAATTAAGAGTTTCAAACAAATGAGAAATTTGTTATCTTCGTAATGATCTTTCAAAATTTCGTTTAAGTTCACTATTTCAATGTGCCTGATTTTCCAATAGTAGTTTACGATGAAATCAACTGAATCGGTCGAAGTATGAGAAAAATTTCTCCAAATTATTAAAATAATTTACAAATTATGCCAGTCCAAATATTTGATGAGTGAAATCAATTCTTATTCTAACGCCTCTTACTTTAAACTGGAAAACATAACAGCTAATTTTGCCTATGAAGGCCAATTTTGTTCCCACTACATTTTATTTTCGATTTGCATATTACAGAGTATCCAAAATCAAAAATAGAAAATCTAGAATATTGCAAGTTGTTGATGTTGACAAGTATTGATAAAATAGGAACTTTCTTCTGGTAGAAGGTCCTGTTTATGGCTTATCGAACTCTTGAAATTATTAATTGATAAGTATTTTAGCCTTGAAATGTAAAAAATATTTAACGAGTATCCTCAATATGAAAATTGTAACATCTTTATTATATATATAATATAAGTTCCAAATAATTTCTCTTGGAAGATCGTTAGAAATATTATCACGGATTACTCTATAACTATAATCGATATTTACGAACCAAGCAGTTCAACAAGAAGACGTAGAATAGAGTGTATCAATCGAGGATCATGCATTCCAAGCAACGAAATTAAGCTGGAATTGTTCCAAATCCCTCCATGACCCCTACAGCTCTAAATGTTAAAGCCAATTTTTGAACAAGGCTACGAGATATTTTATGAGATTCTTATTTATGATCAATTTGATTAACCTTCATGTGCGTTGTAGATAGACTGAGGGAAAGAACAGATATCTTACTGGATTTGAAGTATGAAGAGCTGGAACGTAAAAATTTCCGCGGCTTAGAGTTAGGAATTGGCTTAAAAGTAGTGATATCGGCGATAGGAAAAACTCGTTCTTGTCGACACATGTTATGCTGCGGACTAATTTCGAAGCCGTTTATCAACCTTCGCCGCGCCGCCGTAAAAATAGAGCGATTCGTCAAGTCGGAGGCCATTCCACCATTATCGGTGCACATATCTCATTCTCTACGTTCTAGCGGATTTAGGCTCACCTTGCCAGCCGTTGAGGCTTAAAAGAGCATCCTTAATGATGATTTAAGGCTTGATTGTGGAAATGAATAGCTTTAACCTTACCCCGACTACATCCGTTTGGTCAAACATTTTCAGTCCTTCCGAATAATTTTTACTGTCGTTCGAGAAATTTAAAATAGCTTCAGCGCGCAAATATTTATGGGCTCGTTTGCTTTTTTCGGCGATTTCCCGTAATTGGGTATTAAATCCATAAAGGTCACTTTTCCAATTTTTCCAAGAATTTCGTTTTTATGCCCCTTTGCAACTGCTAAATTGAAGGCTTCTGCTTGTTTCCGAGGTGAAAAATTGCCTCGAATTATTTTGCAAAGCAGCGAATAATCACTGGCCTACGTGAGTCCTGCTTTGGCGGGACCATCCGCAAACGAAATATTGGCTCGACTTGCATCGAAATATAATTCAGATTCTAAGCTAATCAACTTCTGAATACGTGCGCCAATTTATGTCCGGCGAATTCGTGGCAGTGGATAATTAATCCCTGAATTGCAAGAAAGGAGTGATGCAAAATCCATCAATGGCTTCCTAAAAGCGGAAGGTACCCTTTACAGTTCTGTTAATTATAAAACTTCGGATGGAAAGGCCCGCGCTGCTGCATGAGTCATGCAACTGAAAATCCGCCGAAGTGTCGCGAAAACGCCGCGTCGGACGTTAATGGGAAGGATAGGAGTGGAATCGCTAGGGTTCGCGACATCAACAATCCGCCGTAACTATGTCGTAAAACTGATTAAGAGCAGATTGGCGCTGTAGGAATGATGAAGCGAGAGAAGGCGAGCGTTTGCAAAAAAGCGGGAGAGGTAATGTTTGCAAATTCGTATTGGAAATAGATGAAAGGAAAGAGAATAATCGATGTCGCCACTCTTCGTCCATTTGCAATCCTTGTTTATACCATTTCCTTTCGACTGCGAATTCTCTGTTGAAATGACTAGTTTTTCTCGGCCTTTTCCTTCCAATGACGAATAGACGAATCAGAATTGTAAACGATTTTGGTTAATTGAGTTACTTGGATAAACAATTCGGAGAACTAATATTAAACATTTTAACTATATTTTATCATTAGTTCATCCAATGAAAAAATGTTTATAGTTGTTATTTTCTCACGATTTAGCTTAATAACTGTTTGTAGTCGCCATCAAACGCATGGCTTCAACTAAAATTTGATTAGTATTCATAACTCATTTTTGTTATCTCGAAATATGGCTATCGATTCTCATTATTTTATTTATAATTTATTTATTCAGTTCTTAATTTTCCCAGAAATATTATTTCTTGTCTCCCTTACGTTTATCATCTCTTGTTCTTATATTTTTCTTATTGTCTCTTGTTATTTCACTATGCTTTGTATCCAAATGCTCCATTTTTTTAATAATTGATCCAAAACATCCGTATTATGTTGAAAATTGTCTCTGATATATTTAAATTAAATTTGATTCATAAAATCTTGACGAAAATGTATTTTAGATGGGCATTTTCTTGTTTGATCTGAAACATTCTGTCTAATATGTTGTAATTAAATTTTTTATTTTTATTATGACTTTCTAAACTATCTCTTATGTTTGTTTCCATTTTCTGAAATTTTATTTTTACGAGATACAATTGTAGAAATAGTGCCTTTATATCAGCATTAATTTACATTTTTTCAAATAGAATTTTCTTATGCAGATACTTCGACAGCTGAGGTTATTTTCTGGGCCTCTGAATCTATGGATGTGGCTAAAAATGTGGTCCTTATCCAGGAGAAAACGCGTTACACATCTTTGCCGACTCAAGGGGGGACAATTGTTTATTGGAATCTTGTATTTATAAGCTTACTTGATTTTTTATTAAAATATCTATAAAATTATAATTTCCTACTATATTTAATGCGTATATATAAGGAATTTACTTCCTCAATTCACAATTCCTTATAAACTGACAAATCTTCAATAATGAGTACCTAGACGTATGAGCATGATTGAATATGCCTGTAGATGCGCTAAGTAAAAGAAACTGGTGGAGAATCTTTGCTTCAGTACATAATTACTACATGTAAAACATGAATCATACATAATAGAAGGATTAGAAATGTGATTGATATTAATTTTCCGGATTTTCTCCATCTTTCGAACTCACCTTGCGTAAAATCGTCGGATATTAGGCAATAGCAATTGTGCAACCTCCTCGATTGTTCTACCTCCTTTTGTTTTAAGGGTTAACGCAACACCAAGAGACACAGCAATGTTCTTACATCGTCTCCCGTTTGAAACATTGGGCGGCTGAAGGTTCGCGGGAATCCCTGAGAGGCGCACAAAGAACGAAGAAAAACGGTGCTGCGAATCGGAGTGCGTCATCGCCATTTGGACGTCCGATTCAAATGAGAAGTACGCGTGTCTTCCTCTCGCTTTCCCTAAATCCCTTAAACGAAAGGCAAACGTGTTTAAGTGAAAGGGTTGCCAAATGGAATGGGTTTCTCACGCGCAAATTAGTCTCTGCTCAACGAGTGTGTGAATCCAGTTATCTAGCGCGCTCTCTTTGTGCGCACGCATTGTGTTCAGGCTTAACTTGCAAATTTGTAAAGTTATTGCGAAAATCCTTTCTGGTTCATTTTGATTGAGGTGGTAGTTTCCTGCAGATGTTGAATGCCTGGTTACAATAGAAATGTTAGTTTTCCGCATAATTACCCCTACTATGAGGTAATTTAACATCCTGTCCAAGTATAGAGTCATATATTATAAAAATAAATAAAGAAAACATTATTGCTCATTTACAGAACATGAATGTGAATTTCATCTTTTAATCAGTGAAATTGTGACACATGCGTAACGTATCAATATTATGGAGAATCAAAAAATTTGACTCACTTTTAAAATAAAATGCGACGGACAACTGATAAATAATTGAATTGTGAAGTAATTTAGTACTCTTAGCCTTTTATGAAAGTGTCGTATAGTAAAAGTACAGTAGAAGCAGCAACATTTTTTTCAGAAAGGCATTGATTTGTAAAATTAAGACTACTGTGTTGGGAGTGTTGCTCTAGAGAATTTTGATCACTAATAGCTATCTCAATATATTGATTATGCTCTAAATTTCTTCGTAAGTAATAATTTTCTTTAGATGGCGGGAAAAGTTGCAAGTTTCTCCACAGTTAGTTATATAGTATATTTTACGTCGGAGTATGAGAGTCCTGCAAAAATGTTGTTACCAGATTGTATTGATTATTTTCTGTTTTTGAATCAATTGAATATATTGAAGTAACAATCGGGTTTATATTTTTGTGTCGGTGTCTATTTATAAATGTCTGAGACTGTTTATGATAGGTAAAACACCTTCTCCCATTTTCATTTTTTAATTCTGACCATCCAACTGCCTTACAAACTGATAAATTTGTCGTAAAAGGTATCGAATATTTTGTCATAAATATACATATTTATCTGACAGAAATCGATCGTACGACTTATCGATTCTGCAGTTAATCAGAATAAGTATCGTGCTATAGGTCAGAATCTCTGACATTCCGTCCATGCATCGGCGTCCGCACACACGGAGACGTTAAATGCGAGGAGGACGTGGGATGCAGAGGGTAACGAGATCCGAAGAGTCGACGAACTCGTAGAGACAAGAAAGATGCTCCGTCAAAGCGAGGAGAATGGGAAATGGCGGAGGAGGCCGATTAGCGATTGTAGCGAAGAAGCGAGTGATGATGCTCGTGAAAAATGGGAGACAAGTTGCGAGGCAAACGACCTACGAGTGGAAGAACGCACTTCTTTTTCAAAGGTCTTCTTCGAATCCCACGGGAACACGGGGATTGGGTGCGATCAAGGCGTATAAGGCTCGCACGAACGCCGGGACTTTTTTTGCATGTTTCTGGGCGGTGGGTGACAAAGGATTTCCCGCGGGATTTCGCAGGACTAGGGTACGTTTCGTCAGCATCTCCAGTGACAAATTGGAGTTCAGGTCCAAAGAAAGCGCCCAATCTCACTCGGAGCGTGAACAGAAGAAGCCCTCTGAAACACTTGAGTGGATAGCTTAACTGTCTCGATTAAGTTCGAATTCCAGTTGAGATAAAACGTTTAGAGAGGAAAATAAGTAGCGGAACAGCTTTTTTCTATTATTAAGCTGGAAAGTTTTTTGGTGATGTCTTGTGATTCTTCTTTGTGTAGAGATCATTTACAAATTGATTCTTAATAATGTTTCGAAGTATTTGTTGTTTATGCCTTTATAATAACAACTTTTCTCTTTCCTTTATAGGTAAGCAGTTTTGAAAATACCCTAAGAAGCAATAGGTTCTGAGTTAAGCGACATTTTTGGTGAGTTTTACTCGTAGCCATAAAGATATTTGCTTATCAAGGTTGGTTCTTATATTTTTACCCGATTGACAGAGAATTTTTGATTTTTTAAATAATTAATGAAAACGAACTTAGTATTTTTCACGTTATTGTTTAAATAAAAGACCGGTCTTGTCCTTGCAACCATTATCACGTAAACTGATATCAGATAAACTGATTATGGCAGCAAGGCCTCAACCGGTCATTAATTAAATAAAAAGTGTGAAATTACTACGTTCGTTTCAATTATTTCGAAATTATGGCCTCGTCTATGAATTATTACTTGGAAGATTAAAATAATAACGACTACAGTATGCATTCAGTTGGATCTATCGTTCAAATTTATTGAAATTTTGAAGTACTACCAGTACTTCAAAATAATTGGGATGTGTTGCAAATAAGGAATCCGTTTTCCGATTAAACGGTCCGCGTTAGAGTCCCTCTAAGTCTACTGTACTTCAAGCAAAAACAAACTGTAAAAATGAGGTCCAGTCGTAAAAATATTGGTATTAATATGCAGTAGAAGCACTGTGCCAACCGCGTTACCTCCATTCTATTTCTCAATTCTTTGACATAAAACACGCTAGCTTTCTAAATCCCGAAGGCGATTTGGCGCTTTTAAAGGGAATCTATTATTCTACAAAGTATCGTGGCATAATTAATTTTTGGCCTAAAATGGGATATCGCTGAGAGACCGTTCTTTCGAAAAGCGAGGCGTGGATTTCTCACGTATCGACAAATCTCGTTACCGCTAAACCCCGCAAAGTGAAATCGAGCGAAACGGGGTATTTCTGACGTCGAACACGGATTTTCTGTCGCCAGCTGCCGCTTGTACGGTTTTTCCCATCGGCACCGCCTTAACGCGATAAAATTATTGGATAAATCAGGAATATTTGAGAGCGCATTGGGGGATGAAGCCAAAAATGTGTCATCGCAATCATTCCATGTTGAAAAAAGGGGTCACATCTTTTTAGATTTACTACATCTCCTAATTTCTCTGCAAGTGATTTTTAGGACTATTTGAAACTATTCTTTTCTAGTTAAGAATCTTGAAATAAATTAAATTCTTCGTAATCATATATATATATATATATATATTTATTGCACTTTGCCAGTAATCACGTGACATATACAACCATTATTGAACAACGTTTACAACACAAATACACTGTACAATCACTTACACTGGATAACCTCCTATAGATTAACATTTGGAAACAACATCACGGCATTTAACAATATTAGAACATACAAAACGACAACAGCAATCATTAATTTACATAAAAAATCCTTTTACCCACTCAAATAGACATACAATGTATACAAACAGCTTTTTTGTGCGTGGCAATGGTATGTGCACCATTAGCGAATCTATTTCCGTAACTTTCGCCTATTTTTCGTGGAAAAATTGAATTCTTGGAGCAGTTTATTCTAGCATTTGTTTGTAAGATCTTCATCGCAGTATCAGAATGGTCTATGACACTTGATATCGGCAACCTCATTTAGTATCGTACTTCTCTGAATTTAGTAATAAGATTAAGTCTTTGTTTCAATGTAATTAAGATTCCCACCCTAAGCCCTAAAGCACGTGGGGAACGGTCACTGATTTTTTTTGCAAGACTTATTTCCTTATCATTTACTTTTCTAATTCACGAATACAGGTTCTTTTCAACATGGTCCTATACACTACATTCATACTGTTGAAATCTGAGGCAGAGTATTATCGCAACCGGACTACGCAACGTTTCTCTCACGGACTATTCTTAAGATGAATCCGAGTTTGGCTTGTCCACGAAGGTTACCCCAATTTTTATGAAAATCATTTTCTATGATACCTCGACTTCATTAATACCTCTACCTCTATATCATTGAATTTGCTTGTCTGACCACGTTTAGGACGTAAGTTTTGGTACATGTGTAGGATAAAATTTATCAAGTAGTCAACGAGAAATTCTTACGCCTTAACACATTGAGTTATCGGCAAGTCCTGCAACGTGGATGTCCTTTGGAGATGTCGAATGTTCAACGATTTCTTTAACTCGCCATGTCTTAAAGAGAACTTTTTGCTACTTACAGTCTCTAGGCAAGATTTTTCATGTAAAATAAATGTTCTACTCTTGCAATTGTTACAAAACGTCAAAAGACTCTCTTGATACCATTTAGATATTGCACATAATATCAATATTTTCGATGGGGTTCCGTTCAGGCTGAATGGTAGTGTACCCGGCTTTGATTGTGGTCTATAGTTCGATCTAAATCTATATATTGAAGTGGATGCCCAGATGCCTGATGCGGATGGGTATCCGCTCGTATAAACAGTACACAAATTATGATCCTTTATCTTTATGAAGCCCAATCACCATTATTGCCAACTCTGCTCAATATAAATTTGAAGGAAATCCAATTCTGCTCGTAAATCAGATTTAACTGTTGATCAACATCAACGAACACACAAAAGCAAGAGAAAACTAAATCTCAATTGCGAGAAAAGATATAACGATGTTGTTAGAGACAAGAGCAGATAAAACAGAGATGCTAAAATGTGAAGACTAGTAAAGAATAGTCTCCTCAAGCTTACAGGTTATTTTTATATTTTTCCTAATTTATCTCGCGCTTAATCTCGCCAGGCTCTTCCTCTCAGTTTTATTACACACACTTACGCTGGTATTTATCCGGGGAAAAAATATCCTTATTTGCAAAAACGTCCGATAGCGGAGCTTCTTTCTTCGCCTAACTGTCCAAAATCTCCTCTAAATAGCCATTCCGGCTCAAATGCGTCCATCCCCTTATCCCATTAAAAAGAACCGTCGCATGGAAATTGCCGCGGAGCGTCGTGAAGGTCTCTCAGCGGCGATGAAGTGCAATTAAGGAGTGATTGCGGCGCCGGGTGCAGCATTTGCAAGTGCCGCCGCTGTTAAGCAAGGAAATGGCCGCGTTAAAACTAATGCATCGTCCGGAGAACGAATGCGATGGGGAATCGTGAAAAATGCGAAAAGTTGAAGCAATTAATGGGAAGGGATTAGGGCGTAAATAAGCGTGTCGATTCGAAGAGCGGCTCCATTAGAGACCTCAAAGAAGTGGTGCAGATAAGAGGCGTTTGGGAATAACCTCGCTTCCCTTATCCTCATTACAATGCCTGAGCTAATAGACTTGTTTTAGTTCAATGAAGACGTTTCTCTCAAAAATTTTCCGTGGCACGTTTTTGAGTTGGCTTGCGGTACTTCAGTAGATCCTCCTTATTTTATTTCATAGTAATTTAGCGGATAGTATAACGAGGCTATTATCTAAAACTAAAGTCGAACCGCCTCCTGATCGACTTAGGATTTCAATTTTTATGACCACGTCTTATTTCCGTTTACTATTTGACTTAGATCATTCATTTGTGTCCGAAGTTCATATTTACTGGATTCTTGATGTTGATATTCGTATGTTATTGGCAATTTTTCCATTTTTATGGCACAAGAAGCTGAAGCATACCTAAATAGTTGAATTAATATTATTGCCGTGAATTGGTTACGGTAAATCAGAGATGATTTATTTATGAAAATGCCGCTAGATGCGCCCAAAAAGTATTTAAATAGTGGCTTGAACAAATAAAAATATCGCTAAAATTGTAGTTTTGGGTATATTATCTTAAACCCGCTTCTGTAAATGCAAGTACAGATATTCTACAAATTAAACTTATATTTTGAATATCCAGTATGTTATCAATGTTATGTAATGCTACTTTGATCCTAAAATAAGTGGAACATTATTTTATTGAGAATATTCTGAGAAGGCTACCTGCCTAAACTCCCCTGGATGCGTATATATTTTTATAAGTGAATTTAATTTACATGGGTAGTCAACGCGCATCTCAAAACATACACACAGTACCTCTTATTAAGCGCTAAGATGAATTATTTGAGTTTCCTGTTTCATAGTATGTACATCTTTCATGTAATACATGTACAGTAAGCGACACATGGTAAAAGTTTCGTGGCGGCGTACGAAGTACGCTTATTTAATAGAGATGGATGGCGGCACGTATTCCTGGTCTTCCTTGATTGCGAAATGGAGAGACATTTCAGATCTTGAGTAGGATTTGTCCAGCCTAGATCCGAGGTATATGGTCTCTCTAATTTCATGGTATGTTCTGAAGTAAATTGCGAAGCAAAGATATCAGGTAAATATCCTACAAATTAGTAATGCAATGAAAGAAGCTGGAACAAGACTTTTCATGAACTAGAGGCTTAATATGCTGGAGTAAGTTTAGCAGGTTGGTAATCCGGACTTTTTTCTCGTTTTCAGAGCCGGTTATAATAGGCACTCACTGAAGGATGGAATTAGGCGCATTCTAAACCTCTAATCCTAAAAATCAATTAAACGGGGTTCGAAGAACTACCTGACTCTCACTGTAAGCTGTATCTAGAGATTTATATTTATCGGAAATTGCAAATTCCATCGTAAAAATTATTCACTTTTAATTTGGCGTCTATCTGAAATATATTTATAAGAACCATTTGCGTGCTAGTTTCATGGCATTGTTAAATTCATGATAAAATTTCAAACATCCATTACTCCTCAATTTACAGTGAAAAAATAAATTATGTATTTATATGTAGATAAGTAAGACTAAATCATTATCTATGCTAAAATTGGCGCCAATATAACCATTGGGAATTACGTACCGGATTTTTGAAAATTCATCTCAAACATTCCCATGTTTACCCTACTTATAATATAGCATAGATTCGCGAATGTAAAACGTTAAGTGCATCTTTGTGTACTCTCAAGCTTATCTCCATTCTATACTAGTAGGGCCACGAGTATTGCATTCACTTAGAATAAGGTAGGGATGTAAAATTTAAATAGTTACCCTTTAATATACGATTCTGACCCTTTCCGTTCCTTCCCTAAGGTGTGTTCCTCTTCTTGAATTTCTGTCCCACCTAAATCGTCGTAAACACCAATATCCATAGTTTGCCGTGAATTCCTCAATTATCGTCATAACGCTCCGCTACTTCGGTTAATTCAAGATTTAGCGCCGTTGGCTGCAAAACCCCGATTCCCGAATTAAAAGTGAAAGTTTTTCCCTTTTCTCCGCGCAAAAATAAGCCCGACGGGCTCCTTTAATTAACTTAGCGTCCTTAGCCATTCGGCGCTTCAAGGCCATTTGCCATTCACGCCTGTCCGACGCCGCGCTATTTGAATATGTTTGGGCGCAAGAGAGGAAAAAACTCATTAAAGCCCCCAAGTTCCGTTACATTACGAAGATGTCGTTAAGTTGGGAAGCAATTTGTCGCAAGTTCGCTTTTATTGGGTGGGGATTAAAAAAGGGTTTTCGGGGAGGGCAAACAATTGGTGATCGCATCTAGCATTTCCGCCTGAAACATAATTATGTCGCAATTGCGAGAAAATGTGGACATTAATTCGGAATTGGCCCAGGAGCGATTGCTTTCATATAAATTTACTGTTTTTGCTGGAGATGGATTCTACTGCCGTACTTTCCGCAAATTATGGCATTTCAGTAAAATTTCATCTCTTCAATTTGTTCATCTTTATATATCCCCACTCATACTGCCATTAGAATAAATCTTGAATTTTTAAATTACTACTTATTTCCTGCTCTTCGTTCCATCATAAGTACTTTCAAGTTTAAAAAGTTTTAATCCTCATCTCTGAGTAATGTTTTAAAAATATAAGTATTCATTTCACGGATGATCACCGTGGACTTCTCTGGATTTCTCCATGATCAATAACATTTATAGCTTTGGTCATGTGGTTGGTGACATATAAACCAAAATCAAAACAAACTTGTTGGAATTTTGTAGAAACCATCGTAACTCTTCTTAACTTCCACAATATATACATGCATTTCTATCAACTGGTATTGTTGACGTGTTCACTTCACCTGATAATGATACGATGAGTTTTCCTTTAAAGATGCTTTATCGTTTTACTTCAGATTAATATCTGTATAAATTTGGTCCTGCAATCTACGTATATTGTTTTTACGCGTTCGTTAAAGTTTTAAATCCCAATCATGTCGTTATTTCTCACTTCTGTTTATCGTTTATTTTGTTAGGCGCACTCCTGTATGTGAAATTTGGTCTCATTTCCCTCATTTTTTTCTCTTCTTTTGATAGGAATTTTTGTTGTTATTTTCACAAAATTCGAAGCAGTAATTAAGAGCCGGCATGTGGATCTCAGTAGCTGCATTTCAAAATGCCTTCAGTACCTCTTTATGTGAGGCTCGGATAAATTTATTTTAATATTAACAGATATATATTGATCAATTGAATTTGTTTGTATTGATAATGCGTTATTTAAAAAATTATTAACTTTTAAGTTAATTTATATTTAATTAACTATCGGGCATCATTTTAAGTTATATAATGTGTGAAATATACTTCACGATCGTGTAATTTCCAGATTTATATTTGTATTAAATTAAAAGATGTAGCGTAAAGTGAAAAAAGAGATGAAGTAATACTGTATCAATACAGCAATGTTTTGTTGAATCGTTTTGTTACCCTTAATGACCAATTCTTCTACACTGACTCATTTTTGTGTAAATTGTGACTTTTCGAGTTCCAAATTCCAAAGAACGGATTTCATATCGGAAATGGGATTCCGTTGAGGAAACATTGTCCGATATCTAACGCAGGTGAAGAATTTTTTGCCGTAATGAAAAGGCAAATATTTCGCCACCCTCTAACCGGGGTGTTCATTCATTTGAATTTTTCCTGGAAACGGAAAAGAGAGAGAGAATTTCTGATTCCTAACGAAAACTGATTTAGCGATGGTTTGATTTTTTTCTATGTTGAATATTTTATCGTTCGGCCGACGAATATGTTTAGATATATCTACATATGTCATGCAAGCCAAATTTAGTCATGTGACCAAGTATAAACAGCGGATAGTTGTTTATAAATACCTATCCTACTATTCTTAGAGGTGAAAAGGTAGATTTACTGTAAGCAATAATTAAGATTCGTTCAAAGCATAGGATTTTCGTAACTTTCTCAGAGATTTTCCTACCTCAATTCGAATATAGATTTTCCACCTATGAAACTTGCCGTTTTCTGAGAATTTCAGCCCTATCTCTTTCAAATATTCTGAAATTAATTCCTTCAGTTACATTCTGTTGATATTCGTATAAGGAAGTTTCACCTGTTTTTCGACAATTTTGAGCTTTCCATTTAGTTCTACTTCTATACCACCATTTTATTCTTCTCCTTCACTTCACCATATTTGTTTACGTTTTAATTAATTTCTAACTTTGCTTTAACTCCTTTCTCTATTTTACTTTTCCCTCAATCTCCGTTTTTACGTTCTATTTCGTCCTTTTCTCATTGTTTCTGTCGATCGTCCCGACGTTTTTTCATTTCTCGTTGGAATTTTCACTCAAATAACTGATCCGCTGTCAAGAGTTAGAGAAGTACAGCAGTTTTTCCGAGAGCCGTGTCTATCTTTCCGTCACAAACTGCTTTTTAAAGTTTCTTTCCCCGCTTGCGGTTTAGCTCGGATTCCCTTCCGCTTCAACGCTTATCACATCCTGAAAACCAAAAGGCTCGCTCCGGGATTATCTCATTTGCTCTACGGGAAAGCTCTTCGCTGAAGCTCGGAGAAAATGTTCGGACATTTTGAGACTTGACATTTTAGTTATTTAGACTTTTGCCGGACACTCTGTAGATAGTAATCGACGTTGAAAAATTAATGATAGACTCTGAAATTCGAATGCACAGTTCAGTTACCACAAAAAAATTATTCCTGTATTCAAAGTTGTAAAATATACCAATAAATAAAAGTAACATTTAAATAGTAACAATAATAATTTGGATTTCATTTGGACATTTACTTTAGCCTTTTAAGGCCACTAACTACTTCCTTAACTTTCCACCACTTTGGTTGTCAGCTAGAATTTCCTTTGAAAAGTAAATAAATATCCAAATTATTATAAACTATATGATGAATTGTGGAAGCCTTAATGAAGCAGTGATACATATCGAAGTGAAATGTTTTTATTTAATCTCTACCCCATTGTAGCACCTGCTGAATACATCTGTTTTCATTCATCATCAGTATGCATCATATTTTTATATTTTATTCTTTTAATTGATTTTGTACGTATATTTTAGTGATGGAACATGAGGTTCGAATCATATCGATCCAGTACACTATTGAGTTTACCGATTTTTTCAAATTATGCTCATACTGTTGATTACACTGCACAACCATGGACTCTGACGAGCATAATTTTGTATGTAACAGAATACGTTTGTGTTTTAATCACATACATATAGCTTCCTTTATTCCATCATCTGCTAATATTATTACATGGTTTCGCTTTTATAGGTATTATTTAATTACAGATATCTCTAATCGAAAGTTTATAGGACATGGAATTATACGCCAGCGGTACCACTACAGCTTGAATTGGTGACAGTTAAAGGAAGTCTCGCTACTTTAGGATTTCTCGATTAATGCGAGAAGGGGAAAAACTCTTATTACTCCGTAGAGCAGCATCTTCGCGCACAATGCCGCAGACACTGCTTCTCCGATCGAGGCGTTATTTACCAAAATGTCCTTCTTTTTGCGCGTTCGGGGAAATGAATGGGTCATGCGGCGCGAGCGTTAATTCGAAGAGTTTGTGGGAGATAAGGGAAGAGGAAATTGGAGAAGAGGGACTGGGAATGAAAATATACGAGTCCATATTACACATGTGGCGAGCGTAAGAGGCGGTACATTGCGGAGTTTCTTCTTATTGGTCGTGAAAAATGGACCAGAATTTTGACCTCAACGGCCAACACGTGGAGGAGCTATATAGGAAACGGTAGACACCAAGCTATTAGTCATTCTGCCATCGAATAGCAGTTATTAAAGATGGGAAGAACGGGTTTACTTTCTTCAATTTGCTTTTCTGGCTTAAGGATAGGATTCATTGTGCCATACTTGAAAAAGAGTTCATTGTTATGAAATTGATACATTTACAAGTATTTTTTTCTAAATTGTGAATAAAATTAATATTCAATTTGCCTTTTTCTTGGTATGATTTCATCAAAACCAATGTTTTCAAATCAGAAAAAATACACACTTTTCCGAAGAATTCACTTTTCTACTTCGCATATTGTAGTCATAGAGTTCAGAGATCAGGTGACGTAATTTAGGTATAAATTAAGGTTTATATTTTAATGTATATTTATGCCTCGTTTTTATCTTGGGAATTTTATTTTCTTTGCATCCACAACAGTGGTAATTCGATAGTTAATAAAGACGCAGTGATGTGTATAGAATAGTATAGTATAGTGTATCTGCTAGCATAAGAAACAGTTATGAAATAAAATATGTATATTGGCAGAGGAAAGGGAGGATATCGTTAGGTATTACACGATTCTGGATTTTGTACTATGAGAACTGTTGAAATGTAAATTACCACTTAGTTTACTTCTTATTTTATGGCCTAATCATAGTGAATATGGTTCTTTTAAGGATTGTATCCCTCTAAGATATTTTTAGAAAATTGAAATATCCCAAGTTTTAAAAAATACTTCCTCTCACAGCTTCCAAAATCAAACCATAAGTTATACGTACTTTACGGCGAATAAAAGCTGTGAAAAGATCAAAGCATGCATAAGAGCATAATACCAAAATGTGATTTCACTTCATTTCTATAGCTACAGTTTATATCTCAAGATTGCATTTTACCGCTTTAGAAGCATGCTGTTCGAAGTAGAATTTTATCGAATCCAATTCCGAAAAATAACAGCATTGACATTTCTTTTCACCGAAGAAAAATATCGGAAATTCCTTCACCTTTTTCTTGCGAAGTCTTAAATTGCATCTCATACGTTGCCTTCCAATTCCGGTCGACATAAAGTGAAAGATAGAAGAATAGGGAGTTGCTCCAACTCGCCTGGAATTCCCTTCTTTCCTACTCCTTAAGTGACTCTCTTCCCCAAACACTAATCTTATTTTACTTCTTCCTCCATCTGCAGCAAGCGCACTTCCCTCGCAGTAATCCACTGATTTCGAGGATAAATGGAAACAGGGTTATTTAAAGTTGACTGTGCGGACGAGGATTGCGAACGGAGGGGAAAGCGAGCTGAAAATTATTAAATGCACCATCGGAAGAAAGCAGAGGGAATAATGCACGAGATGGAGGGTTTTCTACATTTTTTCGAGATTCTTTTATTGTTCGGTAAAAGGGTTGAGAGAGATTTTTTCCTAAAGGAAGAGAGAGAAGGGTATTTTAGGATGCGGGATCCATAGTCGATGGCCAGGACTCGTCGGAATTCGTAAGAAAAGACTGCTTGCCTATCCCACGGCTGGACGCGGTAAAAAATCGCCGCCTTTCCTTCTTTTTCTATGAATCTGCGATTTTTAATCCAAATTCCTGTTTTCTCTCCAAATATCTGGCTTCGCTTTTTTTGGCGATTTGATTCGAAAGAATTCCGATTCGGAGCACGTGGCTCGAAATCCGGAATGCTTTCGAGGACGCTATTTCAAAAATAAATTTATTTCACGATCTCATTTAGGTGTTATACACATTATTATATCCATGTCTGCGAATCGTGAGCTACGGATAGCGGCGCCATTGTTATTTTACCCGTGCTCCAGATTCCAAGCGTTAGTATCGGAATTTGTGTTGATATTGAATCAAGGACGCACGTCGAGGGTATTATCTAACAAAAATAACTTTATCTCCCGAAGGCATGCCGCTGAATTTTCTATATCTTTCAAGAATTCTGATGTTATTGTGTGTTGAGGAACTGCTTCGGTAACCGGGAGAATATTACGTAAGGAAGGTTTATAGGATTTAATGGTTACATCGATGTTTTTGTTTTACCTACCGCATATATACTTACATTTGGTTGTATTGTCAGAATACAAAGTGATTTTAGGAAATTGTTCGATATTATCTTCAATGATCAGTCAATTGCAATTATTATCATAATTATATACTGTCGCTTCAATTGAAAACAGTATCAGGTGACAGATATTGTACATAATGTAATATTTACGTAACATTCTTAGATTGTGAATCAAATAGTCCTGCGTGATTCACAATCTAAAAAATAGTTAACGTGACATTTGGGCTTATTATAACTCACAATATGAATATCTAATGAAAGTTATGACGAAATGTGTTTTCATTAAAGAATCCTTAATTTATTTGCGTATAAATGAGTCATGGTGAGTGAGTAAAATTGAGTCAGACGAACTGGTACTTTGAAAATCACTCAACGAATATTTTTTCATTTGTGATAATTTATCCATGAAATTGCTGTTTCGACCCCTTATGTCTATATTTCGACATCCATGACGATTTGGAAGTGAGTTTCGCTTTTAAGTAGGTCCGCATCAATTATCAACTTCTCAATCACTTTCGCTTCATGAATACATAGAGGACGGTATGTGTGGGATTTCGCATATCTACTCCAAATTTTATTATTTCATTGGACAGAGAGCAGATCAACCCTTTTCGTTGGCGTTCTTAGCCTGCGGTTTAGGCATAATTTTTTCTCAGTTAAAGTGTTGTTGAGGAGTTAATGTATATTGGCTAGATTTCTGTGATGCTCTTTAGGTTTACTGAAATCAGAGACCTTATCACTCTACGCACCAAATTCTTGAGCTGTGTTCTTCCCATTCGCACTTATTGTTCTCCTATCTTCCAAGATAGGAGTCTTTCAAATACAAATCTTCTAATCATAATATCTTAAGTTTCTTTTTAAGAAATAATCCTTTATTAAATCACGTCTCATAGGAATCTTTCTGTTACGAAGTCATTAGGAGCACCAGAGCAAGGTCACACCGGAGGGCCAAGGGGGAGAGTTTTCTTCTGTCCCTGGAATGTTCCAGAACATTCCAAGTTGCCAATTGTATATATATAGGGGAACTGCTTTCACTCGAGGCAGTCTTCCCTCAGGAATAAAGACGCTAACATCGGAATCGTGTTATTTTCATTTCGAAATACAACAGAATTGGCGCAGTCGGTAGGATTAATTCTTCAAGACCGCAAATTGTTTCGCATCCATGGAGGACCTAGCCAGCCGGTTGATCGAGATGTTGGAACTCCAGCGACAACAGAATCTGGAGCAGCGACAACAAAATCAGGAGCAGCGACTACAGATGGAGAAGCTGATTGCTCGACTTCCGGATTACGGTGAGAGTACGGCATCCTCTTCCGCATCCTCGTTCTCGACGATTCCGAGCTTCATGCCGTTTGATTCTTTGGCGGAATTGTGGAAAGATTATTGGGCCCGTTTTCAAACGTTTGCAATGGCAAATTCGGTTCCTTCAGATCGGCTTCCGAAAATTTTCCTAACGAATCAAACGACGGCAACCTATAAGCTGTTAAGCACGTTGGCGGCACAACAGTCCCCCCCTAAGGATGTAAACAATCTTTCCATGGGGGATATCGTGGAATTTATGGAGACTCAATTTGATCCAAGACGATTCATAGTTCGGGAAAGATTTAAATTCTGGTCGGAGATGCAACGTAAAGTGGGGGAATCGATTCAAGAGTTGGCGGCCCGAATCCGCCAAGACGCAGCTAAATGCGATTTTTCGTCTATTCGCGATCCGCAAGACGAGGCCATGCGGACGAAATTCATGTGCTCCGTTAATAACGAGGCAGTTTTAAAAACGCTATTTAAGATTCCAGATGACCAATTAAACTTCAGTAAGGCTATTCAAGTGGCCTTGGAGACGGAAGACGCGGCTAAGGTGGCAAAAGAGACCGTTTACGGCCCCGCGAAGGAATTGGTTGGCAAACTCCGCGATAAGAAATCCCAATCGGAAGGGAAAATTATTGTTCCGAGATTAAAAAAAGATTTTCCCGTAGGAACGTGCCCCCGTTGCGGAAAAATTAATCATCGTTCGGAAGATTGCCGTTTTAAAAATGCCGCATGTAATTTTTGTAAAAAGAAAGGGCACATAGAAAAAGTATGCCTCAGTAAGAAGAGACAGTCCAAGGAAATGATGAATCGAATCACGGCAAAGCCAATTCAAGAAGTCAATAATATTTGCAGTCGCCAAAGGGGACCGTTGATACAGCCGCTATATTTTCACGGAAATCGTTTCGATTTTCAAGCGGATACGGGATCGTGCGACAATTTCTGCGGAAGGGACGTCTGGTCGTATTGTGGAAAGCCAAAGTTACTTCCCCCAAATTTTCTATACATTGGGGCCAATGGAAAGCCTTTGACCGTTCTAGGACGATTTACCTATCGTGTGGCTACGGATCGATCCAAAGAGGAGAAAGAAATTGAATTTGTAGTATTAAGGAAATCACTTAATCTCCTGGGTCGGATTTCTCTTCGCCAATTGGGCGTTGACGTCAACTCTCTTCTGAGCAATCCTAGAGTGTCGGATAACATTTGTGCCATCATTTCAGACCAAAACATAGGAGTTTCACTAGAAAGGAGATGTCGCCAGTTATGCGACGAGTTTCCTGATTTATTCAAATCGGAGTTAGGATGCCTTCGAGATTTCGAGCTTGATGTAAAATTCAAGTCAGATGCAAAACCGGTATTCTGCAAACCACGGACGGTGCCATTGTCTCTCTTGGACGATTTAAATGCAGCATACGATGCCGGTATAAAGAGAGGAATTTGGTTACCAGTACAATTCAATGATTGGGGGACTCCAGTGGTGCCAATTAGGAAGGCACCCTTACCGGGGGAAAAGAAAGCAAACCTCAGAGTATGTGGAGATTATTCCGTTTCTGTCAATCATCAGTTGGAGACACACCGACATCCGATACCATTGCCGGAAGATCTCATGCGTAAATTGGGGGGCGGTTACTTCTTCACAAAGATAGACTTGGCGGATGCCTATAATCAGGTACGATTGACCCCAGAAAGTCAACGACGGCTTGCGCTCAGTACTCATCGAGGAGTAATGTTGCAGACCCGCCTGCCTTTTGGCATATCCTCAGCTCCAGGTTATTACCAAGAAATAATGGAGCAGCTGACGAGTGACCTCGAAGGAGTCGCTGTTTACCTCGATGATATTCTTGTCAGTGGAATAAACGCTGAAGAACACTTACGAAATTTGCGTTTGCTTTTTCAGCGCCTTCAAGAGAAAGGACTGCGATGCAGATTAGAGAAATGCTCCTTTGCGCAAGCATCTGTGGAATACCTGGGACACACCCTATCGCGTCAGGGCATTTCCAAAGGTTCTAAAGTAGACGCAGTTCTAAAGATGCCTCCGCCTTCGAATGTATCAAAACTTCGTTCTTTTCTTGGCTCTGTTCAATTTTACGCTAAGTTCATTCCAGATCTCTCAACGCTATCCGAGCCATTAGTTCGCCTCACTAGAAAAGATCAACCTTGGAACTGGGGACCAAGGGAGAATGCAGCTTTTCAGCATCTTAAGGAAGTGCTTTGTTCCGAGGCAGTTCTTGCTCATTTTGACCCAAATATGAAAATTGGAATTTCATGCGATGCCTCAGACGTAGGGATTGGATCCGTTCTTTTTCATCGCTACCCCGACGGCAGCGAACGCCCAATCGCCAATGCATCCAAAATGCTTACGCATACACAACGGCGATACAGCCAAATTCATAAGGAGGCACTTGCAGTAATTTTCGGACTGAAGAAATTCCATCAATTTTTATATGGGCGAAATTTCATCCTTATTACGGATCATAAACCTTTGATCGCTATTTTTGGACCGACTAAAGGAATTCCAGTAATGGCCGCTAACAGATTAGCAAGGTGGGCCCTTATACTGAGTCAGTATGATTACTCAGTGGAATACCGCACTACGAAGGACCACGGTAACGCAGATGCCCTGAGTCGTCTACCGCTTGAATATGATGCCAATTTCGACGCGGAAGAGGAGAAGGCAGATGTTAGCATGGTCTGCGAAGTTAGAGATCTCAGTCTTAGGTTGGATCCCTGCAAACCGAATCTGCTTCGAAAGGAATCCAGCAGAGATCCAGTGATCTCTAAAGTTATACGTTATGTCAACGAAGGATGGCCGAATTCCGATTCAGAGGAGACAAAACCTCTTAAAAAAATGGAGGATTACTTGACAGTCGACAATGGCTGCTTATTTTATGGTACCCGGGTCATAATCCCAACGTCACTTCGACGCAGGGTCCTTAATTTACTTCACCTGGGGCATTTCGGTATCCAACGTATGAAGCAGCTCGCGCGATCAGTCGTGTATTGGCCGCATATCGATGAAGACATCGAGAGAATGGCACGATCGTGCGATGCGTGCGCAGAACACCAGAACAGGCCTCCCAAGCCCGTGAATCACCCTTGGATGCTTCCCGAAAAACCTTGGAGTCGAATTCATGTGGATCATGCGATCAATTTCCTGGGATCAAACTGGTTGGTACTAGTGGACGCTTACTCCAAGTATCCATGTATTCATCTCACTAACTCGATATCGGCCAAAGCAACGATTGAGTTGCTAGAAGAGGATTTTTCCCATTTTGGATATCCTCACGCTTTAGTATCGGATAACGCCCCGATATTTCATTCGGAGGAATTTCAGGCTTGGTGTGGGGAACGAGGCATAACCCATCTGAGCGGCGCTCCTTATCACCCAGCGACGAATGGAGCCGCCGAACGCCTGATTCAAACTTTCAAACAATCCCTTCGAAAATCTTCCCTGACAGCGAAAGCTGCATTACAAGAATTCCTAATGCAGTACAGGCGGACTCCATTAAACTCGGGATATTCCCCGAGTGAACTTCTGAATGGTCGCCAAATTAGAGGGAAAATAGATGCCCTAATACCGTCACCTGCTTCCGTGGCCCAGGGAAAGCAAGCGAAAATGGCAGTTAAATGCCAACTTTCCGCTAAAACAAAAGTAGCCGCCGTATCTAAGCATCAATACACCGTGGGAGCTCCTTGCTACGCGCTGTACTATGGACCTAAACGCAACAAAGAGCCACGATGGATCCCTGCGGTCGTCGTTCGAGTGCTTGGCCCTAGAAACGTCAAGGTCAGAGTTCTTCCTCGAGGACCGGTCTGGCAGCGGCACATTGACCAGTTACAGCCTCGCTATGGAGCAGATCAAGACAATGATCCTGGCGAGATATATTCGGCGGATGATTCTACCCACTCCCCTTCCACCTTCCCATCCCGTCTCGTTCTAGGGAAAGCTTCTAGTGAGGACCAGCCTACGAGGCGACCTAAGCGACGTTGGCCAGCCGACAGCCCTTTCGGTCCAGACAACCTGAGGAGATCGGAGAGACTTAGGAGAAGGAAGATCGCTTCGGGTGATCCCTCAGCTGGTGGGGAGATGTTACGAAGTCATTAGGAGCACCAGAGCAAGGTCACACCGGAGGGCCAAGGGGGAGAGTTTTCTTCTGTCCCTGGAATGTTCCAGAACATTCCAAGTTGCCAATTGTATATATATAGGGGAACTGCTTTCACTCGAGGCAGTCTTCCCTCAGGAATAAAGACGCTAACATCGGAATCGTGTTATTTTCATTTCGAAATACAACACTTTCCAACCCATCTTCTAAAATATCTTTACATTATCATATTATATCAACTATTAAAACCTCACATATGTTTTCCAACATTGATTTTCTATGTAATATTATCAACAACAAGGCGGATTTCCTATTCCCATTATCTCTTTTCCTCTTTTGGATTCCATCAATAACAGCTCGCCTTTTGAAATCCTCTCTTTCGATGCACCACGGCTGTCAATCAAAAAATCTATCATTCTTTTTCAGAATATTAAAATTTTCAACTCTTTGTCTTCCAAAAATAGTTTGATGCATTTTATCTCCCTCTTAAATCAGTCCTGGATATGGTTGTCTGATTAATCCATACAAGTAATTCTCTATTTTTGTTTTATCATTATATTGTAAAACATCGTTTAATATCTTGATATTATATTTTAATATTTTTAGTACCGTTAGCTCTAATTCGTCTTGTGCAGTACGATGATGTTTTAAATAAATAAGTATACTTAAATTGTCTAAGGAAATAATTAAATAAATTATTTAAATTTGTATGAATACAAACGCTATTAAACTGATTAATGTATGTCTCATGCTAAAGTAGCCAGAGTTCTAAAGAAGCTTTCATTTCATATTTCATCTGAAGTATGATACTTCATGACCAGCGTTTGATTTAAGCCATGGAAAGAGATTCCCGAGATAAAGTTATGATTTGTCTATTTTATGCGAAGGCACTTCGTTATACCTTTGCATCCGATTGAACCCGTTAGAAGTAAGCTATTCAGGAATTCTTCCAACTGCTCAGCCTCTGGTGAAAAGATGCTCCACTCACACGCAAACTCTTATAAATATCTCCGGCTAACATTTCGAAACGAATTTTTCCGCTATTTTAATCACTCAGCGCCCCAAATATTTCAAATATGTAATCCGGTGAGTTCGCTTTTGGGAAATCGATGGAAATGTTGAGATGACCCGTGAAGAAGGAATCGAAGGATAAAAAGGAATCGAAGGATAAAAAGGAATCGGTGGAAATAATGGAGGTAGGGAACCCTGAGGCCCTGGAAATCACATGCTGAGGGCACTTGTCATCTAGAATTCCACTCCCCCTCATTTCGGAGATAACAGGGAGTGGATATTGGCATTGGAGATGGTTTTTTATTGGTAGCTGTAGATGTTCGATGGTTTTGATATAAGATCCAAATTCTCCCGGGAAAAAATATTTGTGCTTCCTCTTCAAAGCTACTCAATCAAGAAAAAAGATGTGGATATTCTTTATTTCCTCTCCTCACGATAGCTCCACACTCTTCTCTCAACATCAAGAGCGTCACTTCCATTCTTTACATAAACATCTCTCTCTCTTATTCCATTTTCAATTTTTGAGGTTTATATTCCGACTGTTAATTCGATCCTTTTCTGCTTAGGAGTTTTTGACAGTTCCTCTTCGCTTTCATTTTTACGAGCTCGATTACGTCACTCTAAAGCGTCCCAACTATTGCCATGTTTTGATATACTCGTATTTTTAACATACTTTTCCCCGTCCGTATATATAACAGCGTAGGAGAGCTTGATACCTTCTTATTTCACTACATGCGCTGATCCGTTAATTTTTTCTGATTTTATTTTATATTTTTTACTTTCTTATTTATAGCAGAAATTTTATTTCTTGTTTGCACAGTGAATTTGATATGCAATGGCGTGGCTTCGTGGAATGACATTGCAGAATCAAAAATCTTCGTACTTTTCCTATTTTTGATATCTTCAAGCAATTTCCGACCTTTTGAGTATTGGAAATGTGCGTTTACAGCTCGTTTTATTCCTCCGATTCATGAGAATATCTTGGTTGTTTGTAGACCAACGAAGAGAAAAATTCAATCAAAATTTTGTATATATGTTGCACCTCAGCGATTTTACAATATCAACTTACGAATCTTCGTAACTATACTAATTTCAAAATCGATATTTGGAGATTAATAATTTCCACATTTTTTAATTGAAGTATTCCCTTTTCCCCCAGTGGTGTAATAGTTCATCTCCAAGATCTAAATTGCTTTTTTTATATATATTTCGTACCCATACCCGTGTAGTGTATAGCGAGCCAGCTTTACAACGCCGGGATCCCGGGTTCAAATTCGGGATAGGTCATAGTAGTGTTCTTTAAAAGGTTTATCGTAAAATTGGTCTTTCAAGACTGTATTAATTCCCCTAACGAAAACATAATTATCTTATTACTACTATTGAAGTGCGAAATGAAATTCATTGTCATTTAATGGTCACAGTAAATAATTGAGTCCACTTCATATCTCTAGCTCAACACGCTTGTAAACTACTCTTTGCCTGTTTCATTTATCTATGTTATGAAATTCATATTCGAAAGCCTTAGGGTTTTACGCTACGTAAGTGACTTCTTAAATATTCTATTTTATAGGCGTAAGGAAATGAAATACTACTGCTAAGGTGGTGCGGTGTTTATCACCTTCCTATTACTCTAAAGGTATGGTCCTGACTCTATAAAAAATCATCCTATCGTTTAATGTAGGTTATGTATACTATTCTTTTGATCGCATACTGGTCTAAAATCTATCCATTCACTTCCTTCACTAGGCCTCAATATCGCTGGGAATTATTTTAATGGCGAGATATGTTTTGTTTTTTGTATTACATTGGTAGTCTCCGTGTCCAGTCATCGTTTAATTAAGCTAATGGAATCAAAAGATGCGGCGTTCTTTAAATGAGATAATATTTTTCAATTACGTTCATTTCGCATTTTGGATCCAGCTGTTAAAAGCTCTTTAATCGAGGATATCCGTGTTTCTAACTCTTCCACTTTTTCTCATGTCGAGACAAAGTGCTCATCCCACCGATAACTTTTGACAGCTGCGACATTTTATTTTCCCAGATTAATCGGATAAAAATCACCGTAATCCTATTTGCCGTTGAAAAGCCTGACAGTGTGTGCTAAACAGCATTTACCTAGCATCCAGAACGGGGAAGCTTCAGAGCTTAATTTTTTCACAGCAGGGGAGTTGATTAGGAGAAGACGCAAATCGCATCAGAAGCGAGTGTCCGTGCGTCCTGCGGATTCTGATTGGAGGCGTCATAACGAAGATGGGAGTTCGGGAGGGACTGCTCAGATCAGGTAGGTGCCTGATTTCATGAAAGATCAAAAATAAAGGGGTGATGAATGCGTAGTTCTAGCATCATCATACTCCATTTACCAGGATCTTTATTTCTGCAATGATAAATTTATGCCTTTCTTGACGCAATATCTTCATGAATGCACAAATTTTTGTCTTCTTCTGAGGAATACAGAAAAATCCATCTTTTGTCTGTAACTTTTGTATATCATTCTTTTTTATGGATATATGGATATGAATAGCTTTGATGGATCCTGCGTTGCATTTTTTGTTGCCAGATTAATTGCGGATTAGTTGAAATCTTTTAATCAAAGTAATAAATCGTATTTTAAATTACCAGACTAAGTTAAACTACAGAAAGACTACTTGAAGTAAGGCTATTTTATAGTGCGGAGAAAAATGTATAGGATTTCTCTCCCACATTTTCATCGTATCCATCTTGACTGACTAGAAAATCTTGAGCGCACTGTATTAGTGATGCTGGATAGTGATGTTCATCTTAATTTCTTCTTCTCGTATGCTGCAGGATGTGTTATTTGTAGGAAATTCATGGTGCTGATATGTCGTATGCCTTTTCAATGGATATCATTCTCTCTCAGTGAGAAAAGCAGTGCAAAACTAAATAATTTCTTTTGACTAGCATGCCTCATCATCTTTCCAAAGCTTTTGTATATATGTTGTTCCTGGAATTCGTAGCAGACAATGAATTCCACAAAGTAGCGATTAAATATAAGGGAACAAGGAAAATGTATTGTTCAGGACGTCGCTCGAGGTGATTAAATATTTCACACAAATCTAACGCTACAGATGGTCACTATAGGGTCTTGAAAAATATTTATCTTAAAGTGAATTTACGGAGATTATGACAAATGAAGATATAAAAGATGCGACGGAAGGAGAAAAAATATCGTCTGTCGAGGTGAGAGAATGGAGTGTGCTAGTGCCTACGCCGTACCTAACGAACCGAATCTGGGAATAAGCTCCAGTAAAATCATGCTCAACACGCCTCTCCGATCCTATTTGTGTTTACCGTCTAAATTTGTGCTGAAACCGTCTTCAAACACGCGCTCTCCTATCCGACAGAGAATCGGAGGTGACATTGGTGTTGTCAGCACCCCTTGGGCCTCATCTAATTTTCAGAGAAGATTTTGTGCTGCTCGCCCGTTATTGAATGGGTTTTGAAATATCCTTATGAACGAGAATTATGAGTAAATGTTGTCATTGCCAATATATTTTAGTTTGGAACTCGTGGGGAAAATGGTTTACATCGTCAATGAACTGATTATTTCTTAAAAATGGTTTACACATATTTATCTGAATATTTCTTATTTTTTATAAATCTTAGGATGAAGTAATATTTTTATCAAAAGGTTGGAAAGATACCGATTTGTGATATTTGTATTATTCTAATAAACTAAGTTGAAAAAAAGATTTTAAATCTACCTATGATAAATATCTCGCCCTGTGTGAATATTTCAAACTGTAGAAGAAAATCAATTGGAAATGTGATATCTCTCTCACTTCACTTAGGTTATATACTTATAAAAATCGGGATTATTAAATGCGGTAAATACATCTTAAATTAAAGTAAGTAAAGGTTTATACTTATTTCTTCGAATCCTGTTCCATAGTTAACTACTACTGATATATGCTCGGGAAATGGAAATATTGCACTGAAGATATTGGTGCAGTTCATTGTTTCTCGTCATTGTGACCCAATATCATCGTATACAACCATCAGATTCCCAAGAAGTACTACCTCGTGAATGGTGAACGTGTACTATTTTCCATAAATGTGAACTTAAATGTTGAGTTCCTTGGTATCGGCATTAACCCGGTAACGCCTGGAAAAAAAATTTTCTTCGAATTTAATTATAATCAAGTATGTTAATGCGTATTACTATCTAAGTCAATTTATCCAATCCTTTTTCTTTTAACATCATTAGTTACGGAGATATAGCCTGGTACCATATGGTACCGCTAGGCGCTTGGGGGTATAAAATTGAAGGTTTAAGGAATTTTCGGAAATTTACAGCTAGCTGAACAAACTATTTATTGTTTTGTATTTTTCCGCTTATTTTTACATTTTTAACATGAAATATCATAAAAATTATAAGAATATGTTTAAACAAATTATTGCCCTAAGATTTTAAAAATTATATAAATTTTTCAGGAATCCTCAAAGTCAAAAATAGTGAAAGTAAATAAACAGTTTGCCATTGTGGCTTCATCGTATTACTGCAGAATGTGGAATTTTGTGAAACAGTCAATGCATAGCCCTACATTACATTTTCCGTACTCCGTTCGTGTTCTGCACGTACAATTTTCATGGGCACACCTTCGCCTCTGGGTGGCGGATTGCACGAGGTGGTTATACCCATCGTACCTTATTTCATCAGAAACACTGGAAAGAAAACCCGCTTTTAGTAATCATATGCAGACTTTTGTATGTCAAAATATGATCTCATGATTAGTTTACATACATCATTCCAATTTCACTGCTTATGGACGCAGGTAAACGTCCTACAGATTTCGGCGTATTCTTGAATCTCTCCAGGTAAGTCTGCGCAACTACCCATCGGAACTCTAACTTGGTTGTACCTCTCCCTGTTTTCCTCGTCAACAACCATGCATTGTGCATCACGGAATCAAGCATCCACGTAAAAATAGGCCACCACCATTTCTTTCCTCTGACACCCACACGATAAAGAGAAATATTCCAGTCCATTCAATCAGTGCCCCCATAAATTTATTGTATTTGCCTAAAACATCGCGGGCCGTGGCACAAGTAGTCTATCTTTCTCACTTTTGGAGAATCTCCCAACCCCAGATATCGGATTAATTCCGTGACATGAGGACATAACCGAAATGACAGCATTGTCCACCCATTTCTCCTCGAGAATGTTGTTTTTCACGGATCTTTTGGCCTCAAAAGATACTCGCTTTAACTTTGCTAATTCCTTAGAGAGCTTCAGAGAACATTTTTTAGGTATTTAGATTTAGATATATACCCCGCGAGCCGCCAGAGGCGTATGGCAGGGGGAAGAATTCTATTTTCCCTCACTGTTCCTGTTGCACCATAATTCCTTCCGCGAAGATATTTCACTAAGTCGTAGTTCGTGAAATAATTATCAAAATAGAATCGGGAAGGTAACTCTTTCTGTTTCAGTTCATCTGTCATTCCAACTAAATGTTCTGCGGCCTTTCCTAATTCTTTCTCGTAGCTTTCCACTTTCCTGGGACTATTTCTCTAATAAGTGTCAAAATTTACAAGGTGGGGTATTGAGACACCAAACCTTATAACCAAATCTTATGGGCTTCCCTCGAATGAATTGTTTCCATCCATGCCTCCCAAAATATGAAACCATGGACTCATCGAAACTTAAGCACTACTCTCTTTGAAATATTCACTAATTTTTTTCTTTAACATATTCATAAGAGGGCGCAATTTCCACCTTCTATCGGAGGTATCAACAGCAGTATTGTCACAGCAATGAATAAATCGGTTAATTTGCAAAAATCTATCTCGCCTCATTGACTTATAAACAAGTTAATTCCTTATGCCGTAAGCTGCATCCCAATAGTGCCTTTTACTAGGAACCGTATTGTACCCACTGAGGAAGAGAATTGCAACAAACAATTTCATTTCCTCAGCTGTTACATTCGGATTTCCACAATTGCAGAACAGGGCATACTTATTCGATTCCATCACCAGATGTGAAACGACTTCTTCGTCAAAAAACGCTCAAAAGCCTGGGTTGGGGACACCTCACGAAAGGAAGAGTAATCAGGATTAGGAAAAATCGCGTCATGGACGGTGATGTCTTTATCATCCCAAAGGATCACCTGTTCGCGTGTGTGAGGTCTCTTACGTAGTTCAGCTTTCCAAACGCTCCTTGGAAGTGTAACTTAGAATAAGGAGTAAAAGGCGCAAATGTTGCTCGGTTGTTCGCGATGGAGAAACGGAAGGCCAAAACAATACAAAATCTTTCCCGAGTTGTCTCAGGTCGCGTGTTCCTCCCTTTTTGCCAGCCATCTTCGGAGTTTACGGTGGTATTCCCTTCCCCCACTCCTCATCTATTAGCTTATTTCGCTCCTTTAGAGAAATGGTTCATTTTTACAAACGGACCCAACATCTGTCTCTTCCTAATCCGGTCATGGGTGTACGTCAAGAGCCCGAAAAGGGTAAATCCATACCTCAGAATTCAGCCTAAATCATCGAAAACGACTAAACTAGATATATTTTTGGGGTGCACATAAATGAAATGCAACTATATTCAAATATTTATTTGCAATAATATCGCAAGTGCAAAAGAAATCCGATAGAGATGTCGTAGCAGAAGAAATTTACGCTTCCCGCATAAAAGTATAACGGGAACCGCCTAGCGGTACCATATGGTACCAGCAAAATGTAGCTCATTGTAACTTCATTATAAATAAACTAGCAACCTAAAATTCTAAATGCATCTATAGCTAGATGTATTGAAATTTGATAACACTTGAAAAAATCTCGTAGATAGCCACGAAACTGGAAATATTAAAAAAAATCGGAAGGTCTGCACGAAAAAAGCGTGTTTTTTGGGATTCATGAAAATTCACCTTTTTCAAACATCGGTATTGGCGAAAAATAAGGACAAACAAAAGCAAATATTTTGTAATCGTGAGCCTCAAAGTATGCAAATAAATGTAAAACTGAAAAAAATCTAGAAAAATATTCGGAAGTACCAGAAAATTCAATCTTCTTAATACCCTACCGGGTGGTACCAAACGGTACCGCTAGGCGTTACCGGGTTAATTATTCAAAAGTGGTGTAACGTGTTTATCTCGACGTCTAGGGTATTAATCCACATTTACATATTTACCCTACAGGTCGCATGAGACTTAAGTGGCTTCGAAATTGGCTTTGATAGGAAAACGATTGCAGTAAACTACCCGTTCCAGAAATTATTCTCCTTAATATTATTAGCTAAAAGAAAAAGTTCAATACTTTTTAAATTGTTAAAATGCTTTTAGAAAGAAATTATGGTTAAAACTGTGTAATATCAAAGCTTAATCCTTACAAAGATCGTTACTCCACTCCAGAAAATAATTTTTCAATTCTCTTATTTCCTTCGACTCCTTCTTGGAGATTTTTTTACCTATTGCTCTGGTGACATCTTCAATCATTAAACTTTTTGTTGCATCTTTGTTATAAGCTTTTTCGAAATTTTTGTATCGTTCTGCTCAACGTTTTAGCTAGCATGCTGTTTTATAGTGTTTGGGTACTGATTTTTTCTTAAATTTGTTTCCTACCATGATTGTGTCTTTTATTTGGTTTTACGATATCTGTTGTATGATTTCTTTAATTTGTTGATGTTGATTGTTTCTTTATTTTATCAAATAAATAGAATTAATTTATGGGTGGTATATGAGTTGGGGTAGAGTTGACCGCATACAGGGAAAACGGGATGCATGCGCTTACAGCAGTGTTTCCCTGAATTCTTCTCGCTACTACCTCTTTGTTTCCATACCCATCCGACTGACTCTCCAACCCACACAGTGTGCTATAAATTGCAATACTTGGGTATAAAAAAAGAGTTTTAAAGTATAATTCTTGAGTGTGGGACTTGAAACTTCGCATATTTATGCGGAAAAGTTGGTATTTTTATATTTTCGTCTATATTTTATTTTATTTTATTTTATATGCATGCGTAAGATAACACGGCGTTAATCTTGGCCAAGCGTCAGCCTTTATAATTATCATTAGTGCATTCGTATCTAGAAAATAATAGGAAGTAAAATACAATAAAATGAAACCTAAAAATTCACAGAATGGCAACTTTGTGATGCTGTACAGCTTCGTAGAATCCATTAAAATGGAATTGAGAGAGTTCAGTAGTGAAATAAGATTCTTTTGCGTCCCTAGATTAGTCTAGCAAGCCTCGAGGAACCCACTTTGAGAATCAGTGCGTTGTACCATCGCCTCCACTTCAGTCGCATCACGAACATGCGTCAGAGCGAACGCACGGTTTCGCATTTCTCCCGTTTCTACAAATCCTCCGACGTGCCGCGTTCGAACTCCCCCTAAACGAGTTTCTGCTCTCGTTGTCCATCCAAATCGGCAGCACGCCCACTCGCCTTTCTTCTTTCGCTCTGTCACTCTTCTACATATTCTCTCTCTTTTGCAGTCTGAACGTGTTGCTGTGTCAGGAAGGAGAGCGTTCGGAATGTGGGAAAAACGAGGAAATTTTCCCCGCGTCTCATCCTGTTTATTTTTTCGGCATCAACGCAGTAACATGGAAAAGATACTGTTTTTCCGGGAGTATCGGATTCGAGATCCCTGAAAAATTCTTGCTTCGAGGTCTTAAAACGCTTTTAAAGCCACTTTTGTACTCTTTCCTGCTTCCCCTCTAAAATTATGAGCTTAATTTTATCGCCGTAAGTACTCGTAAACTCGCAAATTTTTCTTAAGATGTTCGTTTTTTACGTCTGTTTTGATTTCCGTTTTTGTAAGTTACTGTGATAATCAATTTGTGCATAATGCTTTGATTATCAAAATAGATCAACCGATAT
Organism: Sympetrum striolatum; assembly: GCA_947579665.1. Lineage (NCBI taxonomy): Eukaryota > Metazoa > Arthropoda > Insecta > Odonata > Libellulidae > Sympetrum > Sympetrum striolatum. Next base: position 86,812,962 of record OX388345.1, read on the forward strand.
AATCTATTGTGGAATTTTCGGACGTTTAATATGTGACTAATACATACTTTTTAAATTAATAATATATATTAACTAGTGAATTTCCCACCAAAGATGACGGAAATTAAATTAAATTTTGTTACCAAAAATATAAATAAGATATATCTAAAAGTTTTCAGATCTCTTCTAAGAAAATCTTCAAAACTGCGCGCTCCTTTCTCTTACAAAAGTAGTAAGTAAGCCATCTGATCATTTGGATTAACTGTATATAACCAGGATACAACATTATCCTCTCCTCTCTGACGTGGTTACCAACCGGTTCTTCCTTGATTAATTATAAAACAGTAGGGAATACCTGTATAAAGTAATTCTCTTGCCTTCTTATCGCTTTCGTTCAGAAGAAATCAAGCATTATTGTAGTATTGCGTTGCGTATGTATATAATAATTCATAGTTTTGCATTGTAGCAAAAATAGTAATTAAAATCAATCATCAAGCAATTTTCTACGATCAGTTGATTCTTTATGAGCTATCCTTTCAACAGTTTTCAGATCGTCGAAACTACGCGCTCCCTTCACATACTATGGAAGTGACCGCAAATAAAATAACATTTAACCTTGGAATCAATATATTATCTGAAATTTTTATTCCAGGGTTTCAGCATACCCAAGATTATTTTAATAAATTTCATCTTGATCAATCTATTTCCACACGGTAGAAGCGATCCCAACATTTTTAACAGAATAGAATTGATTTCGCTAACGGTCATAATTTGTTTTCGGGAGTATCGGACTAGAGAAAAAAGCTTTGATAATTGTGTGAAATAAATTTTCCTCGAATTTGTTTATTACTTTTATTATGCTCGTTGGTAAGTTATGAATTCGATTGTAGATTTTACAGTAATTTCGCGAAAGCTGACGTATGACCGCGTTTAGACTAGCTTTGTCGTTTTATGTGAATGAAAATAAGAAATAGTATTATTTCTTATTTTAAAGAGTACGCGTACAAGATTATAAACTATTAGTATTGCATCTATAATTTCTACATTGGTTACAATAAACGTAAACAAATACCTATGTAATACTTCAAAAACTAAGAAAATGAAGAATTTCGTTTGCCGAAGATATAAAAACTGTAATATTTGAAAACTTATTATTCATAAATGCGGTATTGAGTTGGGTGATATGAGTGCACAGTTACCGTGACACCATAAATTCAAACTTAGGCTGTTAGAATAAACCATAACTCTGATCTTAGTGACTAATTTGGAATGGATTTTAGTGAAGCAATCTGTGCTAAACTCCCTTTATTGACGATATCTCCCTTGGGTTAAATTCTTGTTTTCTGCTCTGTAATTTCAACACGGAACGCCTTATTTTCCATTAGCCTATTGGGATTTTGTCGTTCACTCTCATTTTAGTTCGTGGAATAAATTAATATCGTTATGGCTGCCACTTTTGTTATGTGATTCAATATCGGAAAATTCTCTGGATTTCGTATTATTCTTGGGATAAAAATTTCCTCGTGGTGATATTCCGAGTGAAAGTTGGGATTTTGTTTAAATTTCTGAATGGAAAGCGCCTCGTATAAAAAACAGATCGGAAGGTATCTTTTGTAATTGAAACCATAAAAACATTTTCTGGACACATTCCATTGAAAATCATACCGCGATGAGTTGAAAAGGAAGTAGGATCAGTTCAGCAAAATCATTCTTTTATCATATATTTTTTGTTAAATTTAAAGATTATTTTGAGTAAATTAAAACTCACAATTAAAAGTATTTTGGCTTTATCTTTGACTTTTTTGCTAATGGTGAAGATCAAAAATCTTAAATTTATAGGAATAAATACCTCGGTATATTATTTAATATTCAAATTGATAATCTTTCTGTGCGATTTTTTGGATTTGCGATTTCTGTTATTCCTAACTAAAGCGATGGAAATTTTCCATTGAACCATTTGGAAACATGAAATTATTGTCTTGTTTCATATATCAATATTTTTCGACATATTCGTAAAATTAGAATATAGTTTTAACCAAAGAAATGCAGGGTATGCTTTACATCTGAAGTAAGATGCAAGTTTGTGGATAATGAGCCTATACAAAGAGTTTACAATGGATAAATAAATAGATATTTCGTTTTGTTACCACCATGCATTGATGATTTGACGTTTCAAATTAAATACTAGTATTTTTCCGTTGGGTGTTTGGTAAATTAAAAGACTTCAGATGTAGATAGGATTTTTTGTTTATACACTTTCAGCCATGTATCACTAGCAATTTTTAGGGCAGATTTGTTAATTTAAATATTTTGGCACTCATTCTTTTAAGAGAATTTATGGATAATTTTAAGCTAATAATGGTCAACTCGGTTCCCACGGTTACAAAGCAACTCTTTGACCCTTACTGAGCTTCTTCTTTACTGCTAATTCTTCTTTGGTGTATATAGAATCCAAATCCTTTACATCGAGCACGTCAATCTTAAAACTCACTGAGGAAGTAGTTTCGTCAGCGATCATAATGCTCGTGGGATTTCGTAAGAACTTTCACTTTGGTCTCCCGAGGCCTCGAGCAGTTCCCTTGCAAACTCATTAAAGTGGATGAGTACAAGTCTATATATCTCCCGATGAAATTTAACGGCACTTGAAGAGGTTGATCGAGCGAATTATTTCGCGCATTCGGCTCGTCTTCTTAAATCGCTAATGTATACCGCGTCTTGAATCCCCTAGCGACACCCTCTATCCTTTAATTTAATCGCTTTTATTACAGAGAGCAACTCCTCCGTTGAATATTTATGCTTATCTGCATCACTTTACTCGTTCCTTGGAGTATTCGTCGGAAGCGAAGGAAGAAGAATTGCCTTTCAAACGTAACTAATTCTCGTCACCCGCGTTCAACAAGCAAAATTTTAATTTACGGTAGCGAGGCTGACTCTGCTACTAAGTCTCGGGTATCTAAGTTATTTTTAATCAAATATATTTGAGTTAGTCTAACCTTCCGGACTTCATCGGTGGGAAAGCATTAAAGGAATTTCTTTGATTGGATCGATTTGTACCTCTCTCTTCGTCTTTTAATTCACTATCGTATATCTCCATCTCACAATAATTACGAATATACGTTATTTGAAAGTAATTCTAGAATGCATTTACAATTTAAATATTTATTTTAATTTCATCCTGGAGAAAATACTTCTACCCAGTCTTAATAAACCATTGTGAATATTTTATTGACAGTAACGCTCGTTGCACTATAAATATAAAAATACTATAGTATGGAATGCCCTTTGCTTTATTTTTAATCTCATTATTTTACAGTAATAATAAGGTCATCTTCGGTATTCTTTAATATTATTTATAATCTCGTTAAATCTTATCTATTCAAAACCAAATTCTTTCCAAATTAAATCTTTAGCGTTAATATTTGAAACTTAAAGTAAGATTAATTAATAGCTTCGTCCACATTTAGACTTCATCGGGATTGATGATATTATCATCTTCATGATTTAATTCCTTATGTACATATTTTACATTTTTATTTCCATTATTTCTTTTAAATTTTATTACTTAATTCGTATCAAACTACAACTTTACAAAAAATGTAACGATTATGAAGAAAATTATGTTTACACTTCTTAGTGTTGTTGGATTTGGTTGGTCGATTTCAGTTTCAATGAGATTACTTGTCTCTGAGGTGATGTTCACCGAGGCGCTTCCGAAAGGGATAAGTAATCACGGAGAAAAAAGATATTCCCGATGCACTGAGCAGAAATTTGAGGTCGTGAAGACAAACACGCCTCCATAAAGGCAGGCGATGGCATGCATCGCTTTTGTGCTCGCCCTGCGATACAAGGTCAGTTTTTGATCCCCGGAATGCCTGGGGAGTCTCTCAATAACGGATTGGAACAAGCCCTTTCCCTTCTCTGAAGTGATTTGGCAACAATAAGGAACTGGATAGCCAACGAAGATATGCTTTTGTGCCCTAAGCCCTTTGCTCTGCTGTGGGCTTCTCCCCTCGTATCTTTCGCACCAACGTCGGATTACGTGAAGACAAAATAGCAAGTGTGTTTTTAAAAGTAAGCATTCCCTCTGAGAAAGAGTACTTTATAAAATAATGGCTTATTTTCCCGGGAAATTATGGAGTCAAAGATTATAAAAACATGAAAATGTATAATTAACAACATTCAGATTTAAAAAATCTCAACTTTTAAAAAGGATTATTTACACACCCGTTTTCCTTTTTTCCCTTTTAGATATGACAACATTCAGGATAAAACGTTCATCCAGGTCAACAAAATTGAATTTATGAAGAGAAAATGTGAGCAGAAAATCGAATTTGTAAAAGCTTACCAAATCTATCCTTTTAGTAGAATATCTCAGCAAATATTATCTCATTTTGGAAATAAGCTGTTAGACATATATTATACATAAATATGATGAAAGGACGTCGATGAGTTGAGAGAGACTCACGCATAGTTGCGATGTTGCTGTGACTGGAGACCAAAATAAGTAGATCACATTGGAGTCACCAACTGATAATAATTGGACAAAATTATTAATTATCCATAGCAGGCAGTAAAATAATTTTAAAATATACTGTAGTATTTGCCCTAACCTAAGGAAGAGGAGCAGTGTATTGCTTCTTCTTTCCACTTATAAAATATTATTTCCAGATATAAATCATTGAAATAGCGTAGATTACGTTTGGGCTAAATTTTTATTCCGGAAATGTATCAAGGACCGGCGTCACACACTTTGGTTTAACGCAGAAAATCGCGGCTTTACATCCGGTCAGCATGCATTCTACAGTCACGAGATACTTGTTGTATTTTGTTTCCCCACCAACGTAGAGCGTACATCTGGGAGCGGCAACGTGAGGGCAGCGCAGGCCAAATTCGGAAAGGCTACAAATAAATTACCTTCATCCTGACGTGCATGCCACCCTCAACACCCCGGCGTTTTCGCGCGTGCGGTGGCAGCGCCCCAGGCGGCCGTTTTCAAAAATAAAGACCCCGGTATCCACCGACGTGCTCTGCGGAACCCCGGCTCCTTTTTTTCCCGGAGATGGGCGCCTCGGAAGGCCACAATACGGCCAATCAGCTTTGAGGTTGCAATTTTCAGGAGGAAGAAGGACGTCGGCGGGTCGGATTAAATTTTCTTTCCCTCCGTGGAACGTGATTGGGGAATGCGGGGTTGTTTCGGGCGCTGTGGAAGTGCGTGATTGATATTGGCCGTGAAAGGGGAGGCGAACGTAATGGAGCAGATCTGCGAAAGCAGCGGCTCTTCCAATAAATGACTCAGTTGTTCCCGAGGAAGTTTTGTTTTTTATAACCCTCGCATTCTGCCGAAGAGAGGGTTGTCTCTCGAAATTGCTAGTGGCGAGTTCGGCTGAGTAAGGGTTTCTGTAGAACTAACTCCGGGTTTAATAACTCAATTAAACATCGTTTCGATGTAGAAGTGTGTATTATTTAAAGGAATTGAGAGTTAATGCATCATTGAAGTGTTAGGTTAACCGGTGGTAATTAATTTTACACTTAAATTATAAAAACGTGGAACGTGTCCACCGAACTGATTTAATTTTTTGTCAGGTACTCATTTTCTATATTTATTTATCTCCTTAGCGACATTATACATGAAAGATTTAAATACCGACTTCGTCATAAACTTGCTGTACATGCAATTACTTATTCGGGAAAAAAGATAGAATAGGAGTGCATAGTATATTTTCAGTCAGCGATTTCCAGAAAACTATATTCTTTTTTTGGTGCGTCATGCAGGAAAGCTACTCCGTGTTACTGCTCTCTTTGAAAAGTTTTTATTACTTATCAGGCAATCGCAGCTAAGATTTCTATCATTATACGTTCTCTATTTCGTTTATTTCATATTTATTGGCACCACTTGGTACTATTACCCGAGTAATAATATCTGTAAAAGCCATAGAAACATTTATTACTAATACCTGAAGTATATAAATAAGGTCTTTATTCAGACAGATCAGACAGACATATTATTTTATTCCATTGATAATATATTTTGCTAAACTAAAGATGAAAAGTGGTCTTTTATAGTAGTTTATGTTGTCAGTATTATTTCTTATTTACAAGGAAATTTCTTCGAAACTGATGACGAATTCAAAACCGTTTTCCTCCCTTATGATTCGCAGACTTTATCAGAGAAGGAAAGCGAATACCTTGTGTAAACATGCGCACACACGCATCTCGAGTCCTCTCCAGCCACGCATGAGACAGTTTCTGTGCGAGCGCGTTCGTGCGTTTTTCCTCGTCCATGTGCATTCAGAACAGCGCCGCTGGTGACTGAAGGGGACACTACTGCACCTAGCGGCGGAATGTCGATCTTCTCGGAGGAGAAAAAATAAGAGAATGTGCTTTTCTCTGGAGAGAAGAAATCTGAGGAGAGGGATGATTTCGAAAAACAAGGAGTGCGACAGACGTGAAGAGAGACGGCAAAAAATACGGGAGAAAGGGGCGAGCTCTGTTCAGACTGACAAAAAGTGTAAAAAAGAGGCCAGCGGGATAATTAACGGGTAAAGTTTTCTAAAAGAATGCTAGAGAAGTATTTGTGCAGAAAAGAACGTTACCACGGGAAGCGGATTGAATCTGGAGGAACGGAAGACGCCAAAAAGTAGCCATGCGGGTCTGTGTATGCAGTGGCTACTTTAATGCTAGAAGCGGATATTTAGCGTGAGACAAAAATTCTCTCCATTTTAACAAAGCATGACACAAGAATTATACGCTTGTGACTTCGTACCCATTGGTATTGTAATAAGAAACGAAGGCAAGAACATCCTCTGTCGTATTCTGTGACAATGTTCAGTTTAACTCTCCAATATCCCTAGACTAGAAAAGAATTTTATCCTTCTGTAAAATTAAAAAAATATTTCAATTCATTTGTAACTATCTATTATATATAGATGCTTCTCCGGATTCATTCATATATATACCTATATAGATAGATAGGATACAAATTCACAGCCTAAACTACAAGCGTCATTGATCTGAAATTTTTATGACATATCAGCCATAACGTGAAACCCCCAGGAAAAAAGAGACTTTGATCCTCAGTGTCATAGGTTCGATTCCAGAGGGCCCCAAAGTCCCGATTTTTCCCGTTTGAATGCATTGCCGTGATTTTCGGGAATTTAAAAAAAATACTTTCCGGATAGGTAGAGAAGTAAAACTCAAGGTGCCAATATTTATGGTCTTGGACTTTCGAAAACATCAATGACTTTTACAAAAGTTATCCTGGGTTCGATGCTAGGACGATGCAAAGATCTGCCCTTTAAAATACATGGGAGCCGTTTTTCATTATTTTTTTAGATTCACTTATCGAAATGATAGGATGTTCGTGCTTGGCTGGAAGATGTATGGTACGAATAAGTTTTAGAAAAAAATTTTCATAAGACCGTACTGTTCCTGGGTTCGAAGCCAGAGCACAATAACGTTTCTCTCATAAGAAATATAAAGGAAAAGGAGGTCGTCATTTGAGGCAGTTGCAACCAATATTTCTGCTTGAATTTGCATACGCGGTTAGAGATGGTGTTTTTCTGTTGTGCTGCATAGAAAGTATTGCCTTAAAGACCCGGGTTCGATGCCGGGCGGTAAAAATATCCCTCATATATAATACTATGGGGTATCTTTTCATAATTTTTTTATGCATTTATCGATATGTAAGGGAGCTCTTGCTTAGATGGAAGATGTATATTAACACTTTGTTTAAGAAAAAAAATAGATAAGACCATACTGTTCCTGGGTTCGATGCCAGAGCACATTATAATTTTTCAAATAAGGAGTGTATGTGAATAGTAGGACGTCGTTTGAGGTAGTTGCACCTAATAGTTTTGCTTGAATTTTCACACATAGTTTGATATGGTAATCTTCTATTTTGCTGCATAGTAAGTACACCAGGAAGACCGGGGTTCGCTGCCAGGCGATTAAATTGAAGCGAATTCTACGAATATTTTGAAATTTTTCTTTCTTTTGATGTCCGTCCCGATATGATGCCGATATGAAATTAGTGTTGTCGATCTGCTTGCAGTGTGCAAGCAACATTTTACTCGTAAAATAGTATGGGTACAAATACGATGGTATAATTTGTCATACGTGTCAATTAAATCAGTGAATTGTTAATTGAGCTTTTTATTAAGAAAAACGGACAGTTTCGAGTATGAGAAAAACTGAGGTATTTTCTCAAAATTATGATGTAAATTCGTAAACACTGTGATGACCATACATTTATTTAATATTTCGCCGTCTTTGTTTGGAACTCCCTCATCTATTACAGAGAATTTTAATTTCAGTTAAACTACACTTGCATCTTGATACACATGTTTATAGTTTAATAATAATATTAATTATAAAGAAAATTTAATACTGAAGAACATCTACGTATTTCCTTACAATGTCATCGGGATGATAGTCGTTAATTGTCCTTAATAATACCCATTTTAACTATATTAAGGATATTATTTTTGCTCTTCAGTAACAAATAAAAACATAAAATGCTGGTAAAAAAGAAAGTAAGAGAATATAGCAATATAATTAGTGTTACCTGAGCTTATATTTTGTAGTTTCTTAGATGATAGAGTTACGGTAAAAATGGCATACGATATGTATTACTGTTCACTATGTCCACTTATAATCTCCGTAGGGTAAGAAAAAATTCCAAATGCTATTTCATAGTCATTGCAAACTCAATTTTTCGTTTTGGTGCATGTAATTTAAAATGCTGCATTTCTTGGGAATTGTGTAACACGCTATGTAACATTGAGCTACAAAATTCCGGGTTCGATTTCCTTCGATATGTCCATGCGACTTATTTTGAAGATACTCCATGGAGTGAAGTAAACGGCATAATGAACAGGTCTTTATAGAAAAGCCATCTCTTTAAATTCATATCATAGTGGTTAGCTCAGAAGGTTAATGCCTTGAAATGAAGGGGAGAAAGCGTAGCATCATCATTTTTAAGTATCCCAAGTCATTTTCATGTCGGATTCCACTTCCTCGGTATATTTATTCCTCCTCTGTTATATTCCATTCTCATTCACTCGACGTCCATTTTCTTTCTTCCTTTCTCTCTTCTGCCATTCTCCACTTCGGAACTGAATGGCAGTCACCCTCAGGCGTTCTTCCCATTCAAATGCTCATCACGATAAAAAACCAAACAAGATCATCGCCCTTCCCTTTGCCTTCTTTCTGCAAACGTGCACTATAAATATATTTATATTTACTTAAATATACACACGTTTATACCTCTCTGCATACCTTTGCGTTGATCAATAAATCCATTGCAATTTTAACATTTCCTACCATTTATATTTTCTGATACTGAAAATGTAGTCTTTTCAACCACAGTCAAGTTGATAATACTTCTTTCTATTTTTAATTTGTATATGTGAACTCTAGAATGAATTGGCCTAATTAGGCTTGTTAAGACCGACTATTTTGGATTCCTTCAATAACTTCGTTCATTTAAATCAGCAATCCTTTATTTTGTTTGGATATGATTTTCATATTATTGCACCTACTCACAGTATTGGGTGAACTCATTTCAGGAATTGTATAGGCCACCATGTTACGTTAATGTTTTAGTCATGTGAGTTTTACGCTTTCATTTACATATATGCACAGCATAATATCTTCAAATTCAGGGTGATATTTTTTCGTATATAATAAATTCGCAAATCGTTCTCGATGACATAAATACCTGCTTTTCGTTTAATAAAGTGCGAAATATTTTCTTCATGAATCATTAAATTTCACGGAAATGTCCGATGCACTTTGTGTATACTGAAATCGATGAAAATATTTCTCAACGCTTCTGAAAAATTGAGAACCATTTGAACAATATATGACGTTCTAGAAACTTTCTAATTTATATGCTTAAATCTTTTCCATTACGAATCCTACATCTGGGTTATTAATATGGCCAGTTTTTTTCTAATTACTTATTAGTAACTGTAAACCACCATAATTACGTACAAATGAAGCTGGGAAACGAAAACGACCGCGCAAAACCGCCCTCATAGATCCTAGTCATTCGTATCCAAGGCTTCTTTAATCTGGATAAAATCTCTGTGTAATATGGAAAACTGTCTCAATCTGCTTCCTTAATCAGAGCTTGGTAGTGTTTCTGAAGTATCATTCTTCAAATTTAGTGTATCCTAACTTTTTCTAATTTTCTTCCCTCTTGCATTCCTTTGGGACACCGCTCGCTGCAGAGGATTCATCCCATTCAGAAGTTCTCAGATATTTCGGTTAGAATAGAACATCGAGTTTAAACCTAATCTCCTTCGCCCTCGATTGCGCCCTACAAAATGGAACAATCCTTCTGCGATGCATTCCGTATCGCTCAGGAATTTTTTTTTTCAATTTTCAACTTTGTCGAATTTTCTTTCCGAAAGCGGAAAATCTAGTTCTCGGTTCATTATTCTATTTTGCTATGGCCTAGGGTTCATTTTGGATGCAGTTGTCATCCAAAAGTTAATTTCTGAATTTTGAATCTCTATGGCTATATGGTTGCTCTTTTGGAGTTTTTTAACTCGGACGTGATGGGGAGGAACTGTAAGAGAAGAAGGTTAAACGTGATTTTATTAATTAATAAAGTATGCAATGATTACGTCCTCCTTTTTAAGAGTGACTTGCTTGCCTCTTTAAATATCAATGTTTCCATAAAACCTGTGAGAATAGCTACAATATTAACCCTTAATATTACCCCTTTTTCCTTTAGGTCCGCGCTCTTCGTTTTCCCCTTGAGAGTGTCATTATTTTTATTCAATTGGTATATTGAAACCAATGCTGGCCGATTAAGGTTGACTATCATGAGTTAGACCAACGACTCAACCGGTTGCCTGCTGACCCCAGTGGGATTGCTGGTAACTTTTGCAGAGTCTATATTTCAAAATTCTATTCTATATTCTATTTCTAAATAAGGCGTGGCTCTCTAATCTATGCCGACATACCATGCCTGAAAAAAGTGGAATGGAAAGGCATTGTTTAACATCTGTGTAACATTTTTCGGCTAGATAACGAGAGTGTATCTGGGGTGACATATTTTAATCTTTTCTGAAAAATATTTTGTAATTACAATATAAACGCGGATTCGGTGGCCAGTTCTTCATATTTTCTTGTAAAATGACTTCAATTGCAGTGACGAATTTAGTTTGTAGTTTGATTTAGCTAGGGATTGATCCATCGGCTGTAAATAAGATTTTTTCGAAATATTTTGGTTTGGGAATGAACGGCGTTTGATTGGGCGTTTTAATGGAGCTCTTTGGTAGATATCAAACAGTTCCCCTTTAATGAATCATAAATAGTTAGGGTGAATTTACAAGGATACTTAAGATCAACTGATGCTAAACTTGGCAAGTTCTTGGCATTATAAAGTGCCTTAAAGAATTCTTCCCTCGAGAGAAAAATGCTCCTAAAAGCATAAAGAGGATTACAGGCTAAGCCAACGAAGAAAATGGTGTTTGTTTCTTTTAATGGGATCAAGTGTGAATCTTGTGATGACCCCAGTAAAATCCCATTGCTCTGCAGTCTCGTATTCATTTCTTAACGGGGAAGTTTGCTCAGTGCACCATTCCCAATTTATTTCATCCTCCTATTAGCTTCAGTAAACATTACTTTCCTCAACGCCCCACCAATTTGCGCGGTGATGCCCTTCAGTGACGTTGCAACGATATTAAGGCTATTAATCGCATTTATGGCCTCTGCCCCAAAATTATCCGTGGATAGCGGTTTTATGCACGTATCTGCGAATTTGATACGCACCAAGTGATAACGAGCCTAAAGATAAATGGCTGCATACGTGTCGAAATCTGCTTTTCCACCATGGATATTCACGAAAAGCTTACTTTCTTTTGCATAAGTGTTCCGCATTAAAATACAGCTCTTCTCTTTGCATTTCAAGGTCTTACTTCGCCATGTGCTCCAGCTATTCGTTTTTTCATCCTTTTAGGTTTTTCTCCTCCGCTGTCCTAGAAATTTTAATATCTGACGGCAGTCCGCGTGAATCCAACCGCCGAGCGAACGTCCAAATGTGTAAGAAAGGTTCGATTGTGCGTCGATTCCCTTTTTCGTTCTCACTTATTCCGCGAATATGGAATTATTCATGCCGTGGCTTTGTCCTCCAGCTCTGTCCGTTGATACTATTTGCATGCTTTCCGGGGAATGTATTTCTGTCGTGTATATCCCAGCTCTTGCATGAAATATATATATGTGAACTGTTGATGCAAAATTACCCAAAAGGAATATTTACGCAGTGAAATATTCCGAAAAAAATCATTTTTACTAGAGATATACGAGTTGCTTTAAAATGTTTGGTTCAATACAATGGTAGTTTATAATTTAGTCTCCCAAAATTATGTTAGGAGTCATTTATATCAAAATTATTCAATTAAATTGAAAAAATAAGTTCACTTATACTATTTTCATCCGTATATTTCACACACGACCAGTTTTATAAGTTAACTTCAATTTATTTCTATGGGATTCCACATAGTAAAGCCTGCCATCATTGATTTTATTCAAAGTCATTTTTTGAGATCGCCATTTACTCTAATATCCAGCGAACGAATTTTTAATTTGGAATATTAGTTTGGAAAATTCTCTGGGATAGTAATTTTTAGTTGTTAGTTATTTGTGTGGATTCGGACTAGATAGTTCTAGTGAATGTATCCATTAGGTTGTAAAGAACGAAAATATTAGAACCCACCTGTTAATGAATTAGAGGTTTCAAATCTCTAATAGCCGTCTTTGTCGGCGCTCCGTGCCTCCTTGCACGGGAACGGGTTTACTTTTACGAGTTTTCGGTAAAACTGGGAGGCCCGGTTAACCAAATTTCTGGGTTTGTTTCCGAAAAAGTTTGTAATCTAGGTTGACAACCAATTTACCTATTACTTTTGTTGGAATAATCGTAGTCTTTTAAGTTTCTCTTTGATGGGTAAAAGTTCTCCAAGACGGACAATCGTTCGTAAGGAATTTTTTGTGAGCATTTCTTTCATTTTCTTGAATGATTTCACATTCCTACTTCCCCTCATCTGAAAAACCATACCTCTCCAGCCACTTTTTTTGCCAGGCAACACATTTAACGGAGACATCCGCATCGTATAGCTCTCGAAACTTTGCATTTGCGGATTTCGTTGGACTCAGTACCGGATGAGGTGCAACGTCCGTCGAATAGCGCTATCTCTTTCTTCTCCGTTTGGCAACTTCTTTAAAAATTTATTTCCGACGGAAATTCCAGTTAGGAAAGCGCATCTCGCGACCGTAATCTGCGCGTTCATTTGTCTAACAGCGCGTCCTTCATATTTCCATTTATATCTCCCTGTCTTTCTCTCCTGTCATCCCACTCTCCATTCAGAAAAATCCTTTGTCTGATCTCCTGCTCTCTCACTCTGCTAACCTTATCCGATCTTTCTCCCTTCAACGGAATCAAAAAAACCTCCATCTCTCTTTTTTGATTTTCCATTTTCCCTCTACGCCATTGGCTTTCCCTCACTTCCCCGAGGGCTTCCACTCGTACTTTCTCCGTTTCCTCCTCTTCCATTCTCTTTTGCTTCTCTTCGTTCGCTGCGAAGGGGTCACTCGTGACTTGCGCAAAACACTCACCCAAGTGTCACTCACCTTATTTTGTTGGCGATTTTTTGTTCTCGCATCATTATCCTCGTTTAAATTTCCTTCTATTATATTCGGACGAAGTATCTTGAGACTGCAGCTGGAATTTTATAACTTGTCATGCTTAGGGGTGTAGGGGTTCGTGTGCTAGTCTAGCAACGACGAGGGGGCTCGAATTCTGGTTGGGGCTTGGTTGTTTGTGCTCGTATTTAAAGTTAGACTGCAAGATTAGTATAATTAGATTGGAATTTTACTAGTTAAGATATGATTGTTGATTTTGTTTGGAATATCTCATTATTAGTAAATAATATATTATTATTATCATTTATACTAATCTTACGAATAAATTACTTAAATAGAATTCTGCTTCCTCAGCTATATTCCAGCATTCATATTTTAGTGATTTTTCCAATACCTTTAGAGCAATGCGATTGTTGTCTATAAAATTATTACCGTAAGGATTGAAATTTGGATCAACCTATTGTAATAAGCAATTATCATTTTCATTTTTTTATGAAATCCTCATAGAAAAACCAATTTAAGTTGTAATAAATCATGTTGAGCTGTTTTCATTATTTCTTACTTTACTTTTGATGAGAACGTCCTAGTTTACGATGGTGTATTTTAATTTTCGCATGGAAGTAGATTTTAAAATAAAATATTCATGGTATCTTGAGTTCCCTATCTCGTAATATTCTTCGTGGAAAATTTGATTTTATATTGGTTGTGGGTATTAGTTTCTCTGTCCATTTTCATCTCAAATGGCTCGTGCTGGTTTTTTCTTTGAATTTTTCACAAGTGTTTTCAGATATATTTAATTTTCTTATTGTTTTATGCGATCAGTGGGAAGACCCAAATCAAGATGGTACCTTAACAAATGTTTCTAAAATTTTGAATTTTTTTCCGCAATTTAGGATAAGACGCCACCTTTTAATTTTGTGTGTATCACTTAGTTTATTTGTTCAAGTTTAATTCAACCTTATCTGTTTTGCGAAAGTTAAAAATCTCCTTATTTGCCTTATAAGTTCTGTTTACGGGTTTTCTGTGGGTTACTTTCTCATTGCTCACTATTTAGAATTTGGGTTATCAGTAAGCTTTTAGAGTTTTCACATTTATGGGTCTTTTCTTCCCTCGTGCAGTTAAGAACCATTAATTTAATTTTTCTGTAATATATTTCACTCCAATGTATTCTAAACAGCTGTCTATCTAATTATTCTTAAAGATCAACGGTTGGAAATCGAACGAGACTTACGAGTCTCAATCTCGCCCCAGTGAAGAAGTGTTATATCTCCGATTTCTCTCGTCGTATCATTTTCTCCATCGGCCCATCCCTCTTCTGCCCCACACCACTTCACACATCGGCAGCTGACCTCTCCATCGCAGTGGAAGATATTTAAGGGATCTTGGGCGTAAGAATCCCTCTGCAGTGCTCTTCCCTGTCCATATCGAATCCCACGGTGTCAGATGCCTTTTAAGGCAAAAGTTTCCGCAGAAGAAGAAATATTCCTCAAGTTCTCCAAAAAGCTCTCCAAGTTGTGTTGGTTTGGTATAAGCTCCTGTACACGAAAGCCTCGGGTTCTTTATTACTTTTATCATCAGAGAACATCCTTTTCGGTTGGATACTTATTTCAAAGTTTGCTCCGCTGTTTCAAGCACTGAATTCGTGGGAGATGCGGAGGAATGTTCGTTGCGATTTAATCGTTTTTGTGATTGCGCATCCAATCGAGGCTGTTGATTCAGTTTGATTTTAATTCCAAGTTAATGTGATTTTGATTGCGCACTTTACTCCCGGCCAAGTAAATCTCTTCGCTTGAATTTTAATTGCAAGCATTTGGTAAATTTAATCGTATGAATTACATTAAGAGCTTAGGTAATGAATCAATGCACTCTTGCACATTTTGATGCTCATGACGCGATTTAACTTTTTCTTTCTTAAATGTCTGTTATGACAACAAACAGAAAAATTTTGCCGGGTATAATCAAATTAATTCAAATGAATAAAATATCCATATTCTATGGAGATGTGTGCACAAGATTTTTGCATAGGATGTCGATGAAAGCTTTGAAATGCATATAATACGTGTAGTAATAGGTACTAGTAATGGTAATATTAGTTTATTTAGAAGTGATTATAATTTTTCCAATAAAAATACAGTTGGAACAACAAACGTTCTGTAGTACACAAGTACAGAAGATGCATACAAATATCAATCGAAAAAGGCAGAAAAAAGTTGTACAATCTTGTAATTATAATTTTATCATTCTAAATTTTTTATAATCTATACACTTTCTTTTAAATTATGATTTCAAAGAAAATATAAAATTATAATGTTGTATTTTAAGACAATTATCTTTTATTTTTGTGGACCCATTCCGGAAGGCATCGGATAATAGGAAACCATCAGACACTAATGATTTTCAGTATAATGTTATAACTCAGTATACCTTAGTTTAGCTCCAGTTTTTGTTGCCATTGCATATAGTAGAATTGCTAAAAGTACTTCTATTGCATAGGTCATTTCGCACATTGGCTCCCACCGGAATCGAACTCGACACCGCTTACCCCAAAGGCAAACGCATTGTCTTTTTTTCTTGTCATTCTAAGGAGAAAAAATAATGTCTCCGAAATTACAGGCTTCACTCTAGTTTATAAATAAATCGTAAGATCAAAATGCATTGGCATTCCTGAGGAATGTTTCTCATAATTTTCGGTGAAGTACCTCAAAACTACCACAATGAATGTTCAATGTATACCTTCTGCGCTTACTATAATCCGTATCCTTACGAACGTTCGAAACATGAACTATAAGTATTTAACTGATAATCGAAGTATAAATACTGAATCAAGTACATAATAAGTACAAACAGGATTTAATGCAGAGGAAAATAAAAGTTAACACGGGTTTCTAAATGGCCGAATAATCGATGATGGGCTTTTAATGTTAAGCGTCGATATCGAAACAGTCAGTTATTTTAAGTGTCGTCACGGAATCGTTAGAAGCGGAAGTGGCTAAGATCTATTTTCTACTCTCAGAAGGGAGTCAATTGGAGCGATGAGGATATTAATAGACCGGAATATTGAATCTAGGAAACTTATTTTTGCTTCGTTCATCGGTTTCAAAGTGCCTTTGGAATGAGTCGTTTGACGGAAATTAATGTGGACTTTAAAAGTAAAAGGAAGAAAATATGAGCGGCTAGAATCCAGTTCAATCTCAGATTCTAGGACTCGTAATTATCTTTTATGAGGACTTTTACGAAAGATGAAAAAGAAATACTAATGGTACGGCAGTAGGATTTCGGGGTAGATTTTTCTTTGATACTTTAATTCATAACTTTTTATTAAGTTATATGTATTTGAAAACGAGAAGTAAAGTCATGGGAGATTATGATTTCATTTGATAGAAACAGGCTTACTGGGAGAAAGAATTTCTGGAAACTAAAAGAAGGAAAAAGAAGTTGAGCAAATAGCTCTCATGGATTAAAAATCCGTGAAAAGAAAGAAAATTAAATAGTGAGTATATGAAAGAAACGCCGATTTCAGTCATTTAGCGTACGTAATTTACGAAAATGTATAGTCAAAGATCTCTTGATTGATAAAGGTCATTGTTTATGAGAATTTTCTGATTTTATAACTCTTTTCTAATTACCGTCTTCAGTGTAAATAAAGAAATCTTGATGATTTTCTTAGAAGCTTACGTTAAAAATTGTAGATCTAATGATGATATTCACTAATTTTTGAAAATTCTTAAGAGGTTAGCATTGGCCTTAGTAGCAGAGGTGCCATGCCACATATCGGGATACTGTTGCAGGCTTAGTATTGAATGTAACAGTTGCAGAATTGAATGCAATCGCCGCACTAACAGTTTCATAGGAGTAGTTACTTCGCATCACGTTTCGAACCCGGAACTTTTGCGTACACAACGCATCGTTTTCACCAAGCCTCCGCTAGACTAACGAACAGACATAATGCATCAGATAATCCATGAAATCGGATATCCCAGCGTGAGCATCAGTGGCCACGCACGGTGGCTGTCATTGCTAGATCGATAATGTTTTCGAGCGTCTGGATGCCATCTGGTGGATTGCAATATCACTTCGGATGGGCGTTTGGCCAGTGATTTCCCCCATTCACTTTCTCCTCCTTGCCCTCCGTTTATTCCTGGTTCCTCCGATTCCATTCTTCTCTGTGTTTCATCATTTACTCCAGCTATTGCCCTCTACCACTTCTCTCCTATTCCTCATTTCTCTCTCCCTGAAATAGGAAATCCTTCCGGGTAGCTGCATACAGGCTCTCTTATTCCCTCCCAATCAAAATACAAGTTTCCATTTCTATCTCTGCGTTCTACTCTACGACTCGACCGCGAACACCTGAAAGATTTTTTAATAAAATTATGAGCTCAAAATTCATTCTTTCCGCGAACGATACGCGACCATAACCGAATAGGAAGTAGTTTAGATTCAACTGGTGTTTACACCCCATGCCACACGCCAAAAGGCGGCTTGTAGGGCATTAATGTAGATGTAGATGTAGAATAGTCTCCAAGGGATGTTATTCTACGCTTTGCGTGATATCATGCCCTTCGTTCCTATGCCTGTATTTCTCTTTTCGTTGGTTAAGTTTAATATTTTTGACTTGTTATATATATATTTCCCATCTTACTAAAGTCATGAAAAATTGCTAATGTTTCCGTATCATTGTATCATTTATTCTTCCCACAGTTATTTTTGTATGTACTAGCATGCGAATACATCAATAAGGTTTTTAACATTTGGGCTGCGTGGTTTCTCATGAGAAAAGTAAATTCATTTTTTGTGGACCTATATTTTTTAGTTTTATATTTTAATTTAGAATAACAAAATCACAACGTGAGGGTCCTTATCTTTTGTAGATTTTTTTCTAAAGTCAGAATTACTCAAAGATAAAAAGAAGTGAAATAAATCTAAGTGACCAGAACTCGAACCTAACTGTCCCTCTTTCCAAGTAGGCTGGTATTCTAACCACTTAACTACCATGTCTCGCAGACTCTACTTTCACAGCGTGGTAGCTCAGTTATTATTATAACGGCAAAGAAAGAAGAACACATTTCGAGACCCAGTATTGTTCATATTATAGGTTTCTTTTTATGTTTGAGTGCTTTTAACTTTAAGAAACATCCTTATTCCACCTCAAATCTTGTTCATAGATTTATTAAAACACACGTGAGTAGGACACTTTTTATATAAATTCATTAAGTTACTATTATTCTGTGTAAGTGACCTTGGAGGATGAGGACATTTATGATGGGATGTTTTTAAAATGAAATCAAAATCTAACACAAGTTATCACGCCATTCTGATGTTTAATATTGCTATAACATATTTGAAATTAATCCTTTTATCATAATATATTCCCTCAAGGCTAATCTGAGCCCTAAATCTGCACCCTTTTCCTCAAGTCGATAACCGAGCCTTCCCCTTTGCCCCTCCCCCTTTTGAATCCCTCTCCTCTCAATATCTCTCTCCATCCCACGACCGACCGAACAAACCGCAGTTGGTCGAAACTCACCATGCTTACTTTGGCCATGTTTCATTTTTCCCGGGGAAGCGAAACATGCATCAAGTGCACTTCGATAGGTACTGCATTGGCGCTTTTGTCTCGAAAAAAGGAGGACCGCAGAAACATGTCTGTTTACTCCTCGAGTAGAATCAAACATCCGCTCCTCGAGCGGGATGCGTTAAAAAACATCACGTGCTGCTAATTGCCACGGAGAGCAGCAGATGAGCCGATTTCTTTTTTTGAGGAGGATTTGGGAGAGCGTTTCTGGAGACGTAAGCCGTTGATGAATGGAGGTTCCCCACTTCGTGAACTGAATGCCCACGTTTCGATCGGACGGCACGCTCGCGGCTTTTTTCCGCTCGTTAAACCGTGAGTATTTTCCTCGGCGAGAATGCGTCCAATTTAATAATTCTCCTTTTTTCCGTCGGAAGATATATCCAATCTGGGGCGAGAGAGGATTTCTGCACGCGAGCCATATGCGGCCCGGGAGATAAGAAATCGCGCATTGAATCCTGATGGAAAATCCATTAAGCTAAATGATACGGCTTGTTTTTATCCTCGCTGTCCGAGATTATTTCCAAATATCGCGGGCATTATCTGGCGCCTCGTATGTCGGTTAAATGAAATTTCTGATTGTGTTTTTATTATGGGAATATGCACAGCAGAGACGGCTTCTCTGATAAGGAGGATTAGTTTTGTTAGTTCATCAAGATTATCTTTAGAGGAAAAGAATGCTATTCTGCAGGCTTATAAAAAATTATAATTTCTAAAGAAAAATACGTACATAAACGCAATTTGGTGTTAAATTTCGGAAGGTTAGTTTTAAGCTTGAGATGATTAATGAAACGATATTATTAAAAGGATGGAACTTCAATTTAACAACTTCATCATGCAGAGGTATATTTAGGTTGGTTCAAAAGATAATATCCTTTGTGGCCAAACAAAGTTCCACTTCACTTCACCCATCATTGACCCTTGTTACTTTTGTTCATGTAAATTTATTATTAGAACGAATATTCATTTAAAGGCGTATTCTTATTTCTGATATTTGTGTACAACACCGCATCTGGAAAGCGTTTACGACCGCCACATTGCTGTGTAATTCCGAGTTATCGGGGTGCGCCACACCCCTCTTAAAATTTTTGAAACCTTGCACAGAAACACACTTTATAATTCAAACATTATATGGTTCTGTCAAAACCTGCTTGAAAACAGCTCACAGTTCAGTACGTCGAGTGTGACAACTATTTGCTGGAAGCGTTCTCATAAGGACTCTCTAAGTCTTTCCAAATTATGATGAACAATCTCAAATGGCCATAACAAATTCAAAAACACGACTTTATTGAGACCAAGACAGAAAATCGTATCTCTTTTTTCCTTAAACCACTCGTAATTTTAGATTCAGAAAGTGAGGATAGAGGAAATTTAAGCTATAAAACTCAGTTCATAAAATGTGTTATTAGCTACTTTCTTTCAAAGTCAGTAAGTGCATAACCGTAGAATTGGAGAAAGTATATTTTTAAACTGATCTAGAATCGTATGCTATATACTGGGGTACTTACTTGTAGAGATTTCTCAACATTTTTCTTGGATAATTTTATTCCTCAGATTTCCTTGCAATTATCTAACTCGTCATCGTGGAAGCCTCAAGAGATTTTGCGACTCGTGCATGCGCTTCTCAATCAAGAACGGAATGGGAATTTAAAAGTAATTCTAACTCCCGATTTTCAATTCCACGAGCATTTTCATTAGGCATGCACCCACCTTGCTCTGTGGTTGCTGCGTTGATTAAAGGAAGGCACCGCATCGATTCTTTTCTTTTTACGCCCAAGTCCAAAGGATGCTGCTGCAGAAGTACTTTTTCTTTTGCGCGCACTCGACTCGTTAAAATCGCCCGGCTCATTTTTCGTTACAGAGAGAAAACTTTCTTAGCTTTAGCATAGGATTTTGGTTTCTAAGCAAAGACCTCCGAGTGGTATTTTCCTCCACGGTACGCGCTACTCGAAACGAGTAATTAATAAAAGTAATTCCTCAAAGGGAATTGTACTCACGCGCTGGTGAATTACAAAGAACCATCGTGGTTTTGTGATCAAGATTGTATTCTGCGAATCCAAGAGCTCTCTCTCGAGATCAAAAAATGCAATTTGCTCGAGTATAATTTAACCCACCTACTTTTCTTTGAGATTCAATTAAAAATCCAATTCCTTGTCTTCTGAAGAAAGATGCGACGTCGGATTTCATAATGCTATATAACGAAAAGAAGAAAAACCCTTAAATTCTCATATTTAGCATGAGGAGACGTATATATTTTTATGAAATGAGAGAAATTTATCTTTGGTCAACTTTTTTGGAGTTAATTTTCTTTTGAATACGCAAAACATGTATTATTGCAGAGATGATGAATTATACCTTGGTCTTACTAAGAACAGTTCATTAATTTTAAAAAGTTGACCTTATAACTTTCAGAATTTATTTGTTGAAGTTTTGGTCATTATAGGATCATGATTTTAGAATAGCCTTAAAGCTTGAAATAAATACATGAAACTTGAATTCACATTATTTTTATTTATTTCATACTTCCATGAAAGATCCGCTATCTTTTCAAGTAACACAGGTCGATTTCTGGCTTTTTTGAACATTGTCCCCTGCAGATCTGCTGTATGAATGTACATATTTGTTACCTGGATCGGACTGTTAACTGGATCTGACTGTTAACTGGATCGCTCTTAAGCCCCTTGCCAAAAAATACAAAATCTTTTAAAAGGAAATGTTTAATTGTATTGTAGTAGATAAGGGTATTATAGAATGTAAGGGGATTTTAGTAATGTAGAATTTCTGGAGGAAGTAAGGGATTGCTTGGCAGGGTGATGTACGGTGGGGTTTTACCCTAGGACCTCTACGGTAGCCGAGAAGGCCTGTCATGAAGCCTGAAAAATCCAGAAATCGCAAATAATATGTCATATGTATATGTATGTATTTAGGGGGCGTCCATTAATTACGTGAGGCGTTTAGGGGGGTTAAGCCGAATCTCACTCACTCTCACGTGGGGGAGAGGGGGCTCGCAAATATTACGTAATTTTTTATCCACAAAAAAACAGTGTAGAATTATGAGATAACTGGATTAAATTGAGTAAAACGTGTTTCCCTACTAAAATATGACTAAATTTTACACAATAATATTTATGACGGTTATGCGAGCGCCACAAAGTGAATAGTAGCCCGTCGATTGTTTAACCACCGGCTAGCCGAACACGCGATTCGACGAGCGCTGCGACGTACGAGTTTTTTTTTTTGATAAATCCAATACAATGAAACATAGATTGACATATTTACACTGAGAAAACGCATTTTGAACAACCTCACGTGAGATTAGAGGAGGGGGTCGAGCCAAATCTCACGATATCTCACTAGAGGGGAGGGAGGGGGGGTCAAAAAATCGCAAAAATCATCTCATGTAATTAATGGATGCCCCCTTAGGTGAACTGTATGCATGTACAAAAACTGCCACCTGGCATACAGCCTACTTGTAGTTTCTGAAATTATAATTATAATAATAATAATATGATTATTGATGAAGTTAGTATAAAAAGGTTTGGTGAAGTTCACTTATACAATTTTTAAAGAGTATATATTTAATTTTGATTTTTATGTCTATAATCAAAGATAAACAAATGTTTTTAGCCTCCAATATTATTTGTATCTATACAAGTAAAGTTTACATTCTCTGTAATCAGATTATTCAAATTGATTGCACGTTTTTATTGCGTTGATTTATCATTCCAGTAATGAATCAATGTTTTGCATAAATCAACTTATGACTTACAGCTTGCATGTAGAGAGATCCTGGAGCTTTGAAGCTCCAGGATTACTCTATAATCAGTCTTTTACGTACATTCGTACATAAAAATTGATGTATAGAGCAATGATATATTCAATCTTCAGCTGTGAAAAAGAAGCCTTGGATATAGCTTCAATGTTCTTTTTGAGTAATAGTGTACATCACCAATTGAACTTTTTTCTGTTGGTTCTATAAAATATGTAGTTCATGTCATCGTGATTTCATATGCGCACGCTTTATATTGAAAGAGGACTTAATTTACTTTTTAAGCTCATGAAATATGTTCCTTTTCTAGTGCTCGTGGCATTTATTCAGCCCCGCTATTACATCCAGCAAACTCCCATTAAACTAGCCATCATTCGCAGATATGGATGAAACGAGAGAAGGGTCGGATTAATTTCATGGAAACGCAAATCCCTCATCTCGTCTAGCATTCATTCATCCACTGGCTCCCTTCATTTACCGTTAGACTAAAATTTTAGTTTTAATACAGCTGCATTTTCGAGTGCTTTACCAGAACTTGTTAGATATATGAAAAGAGATCTGCTGAACCCACATATTTGATGTATAACTATTGGAAAGTATATAATATTTTTTCATATTTAGATGTGTTCCAATCATAGAAAATGACTGCTTAAGTGTACCACCAGAGTTCATTTAAGCGATTGCTCAGTTGCATATTGCCCTCTTACTTGACTAGTGTTGAGAAACGAAGAGGAACAACTGTATTTGAAACAACGAGATTTTAATCATTCATTAAAGTAATTCCCTTAAACAATGATTTTGACATGTAGAATTTTTAGTTTTACGTATGAATTCACGCTTTGAGAATGTTCCGTAATTAAGATCTTAATGAATCTCTGTCAGTAGTATAAATGTATGTATAAATGAAACTCTGTCAGTAGTATAAATGCATCTAAAGTTTACCTCACAAAAAACAAGCATAGCATTATTTTAATCAAGAAGTTATTTTTTAGATTTATTTATCCTTAATTCAAATCTTAACTTCATATTTGAATGAAAGGTTCGAATTTTTATTAAATAGCAGTGGTTGAAAAATTCCATGACATTTGCAATTTCAAACTTTGAAAAGGTAAGAAATACACGTAGAGATGATAGACGATTCTCAGATAAATGAGGAAAATTTTCATCCTGAGGTAGAAACCAAACTAATCGTCCCTTCTTACGTTCTCTTCATGTATCGTGGCGTGAATCCTGCCCTGGTTATGACAGCCTAGTTACAACGTAAAATTACTTTTCATCGCAAAACCTGCGGTCGTGAGTGGAAGATGGGGTAGAGTATTTACATTAACATTTAAACCCTGCAATCTGCCAGTGGCACGTGGCATACGGAGTAAAACACCGAAATCCCTATCTAACCCGAAGAGCTTATTTAATACTCCGCGGGAAAAACGACCAAAAGTAACTATCTGTCCTGGCAACTACTTCCCTGTATCGCTTTTTTGTTCTCTCCCGAAGATCACGTAAGTTTATAACTGGGATAACAATATCAGTTATCTCCTGTCCGAAATCGGCAGTGATAAATTTATTAAAACGCTTCCGTCGATATTCAAGCCTTCTATCACTAAGAGAGTTCCATCCGAGGGTATCTATCATAGCCGAAACACTGCTGTCAAATCTGAAATCTCCCTTGGCGAACCTTGCTGCTCTACGTTGAACCATCTCGAGATCGGAAGTTAATCCTACTTCGTGAGGATCCCAAATCGCACAGCAATATTCAAGTAGAGATCGAATCAGGGATAAGTACGCTGTTTCTTTTACTCTCGGTGAACTCCCCCTCAGAATTCCACTGGCAAACCTTTGTATCCAATTTGCCTATCCTATTACGCTTCGAATAAGCTCTTTGAAGGAAAAGTTACTGCTGAGCGTAATTCCTAGGTATATATGATGCACAACGAGCTCCAAGGGATTTCCTGAATTTCTATAAGGTATGCAGATTACGTTGGTAGACCACGTGAAAGACATTGCAACGCACTTCTTTAAATTCAGCTCGAGCTACCAATCACTACACCAACCAACAATAATATTCAGATCGTTCTGCAGAAAACCAGTGTCCGCTCGATCACAGATGAAAAACCTCAAATCACGAATCAGGATCGTCTCGTTTTATATAACCACATATTATCTTGCTTTATCTAACCATAATTAAGCTATTTTATATATGCTCGCAAGTAGCCGAACCTCAATTCGGTTTACGTCTACAGCCATAAGATATGATATCTCTTCAAGTACAAATAGTAGCTTTATCATCATCCACACCTCTACTCTCTTATGGGCTTTGACTTCCCCTTACATCTGCATCAATGCAGTTTCTTCAAATTGCTTTCTTTTCCAACCTGAAAACTTTCATGAACTTCATCCTTTATATATTTCCTACCGTTACGAGTATTATAAGTTTTGTCATATTATGACTATAAATTAAAATTCTATGTATTTAAAAAAATTAAATTTTTACATGTTTTATTCTTTTGTGACTATATATTCTTTATTATGTGGCTATGTATTCTTTAGCATGGTCATCCCCTGACGTGTCGTTTGGACTCGGGGGTCTTCATGCCATCCACTGTAATGTTTTTATTTACTTATGGGAATTTTTTTAAGACTTTATGAGCACATCTTTTTACATAATCATAATCATTTGTGTTAAAAACATTACTGGTTTGGTGAAACCATATTGAATTTTATATTTTTATGTATTTGTGAATTTAAAATATATTTTTATAGTATTAAAAAATAAGAGGAATTATTTGAATCGCTTTTGTTAAGTTTTGTGTTTTTTTTTAAGTTCGGGATTGTTGATATCTTACGACCAAGGAATGACATAGCTTGAGATCGCTTGAGGTAGCATGATGAGCATGATAACTATTAATGAGATTATGTGAGGTCACATGAAAACGCATGAGGCCATTATTAATGACTCTCTTGTATATATTTTTTTCACTCCCTCCAACTCATCATTCCCTTATCATTAAACTTGGTAGCTCTTGTTTGCTCGATGAAGAAGTCATTTTCATGTAACTGGTTTTCTCTTCATTAACATTGAGGTCCACCCATTTTCTATAAGCACAAAGTTATATATTATCATATCTATAGTATGCAATGAATGGCTCAACTCAGTTACCGTACACAAATTATTCTTCGAAATCGGTTCAAAATACCTGTCTGATTACCTCCTACGGTCTTCTATAATACCAGAATTAATTTTCTTGGGTAATTAAATACAAATAAATCGACATCAATCTAGGTGCACATGACGTAGATTAGATCAACTAATGTTGTGGCGCCATTTTTATTTAACTCTACTACTACTACAAAAGTCTATATTTTCAGCTAGAAAGTGTGTTACCATAGGTTTAGGTTAACGTTTGATTATTAGTACCATTAGTCTTTAATTTTCTTTAAATATTAATCTTTTTTGGGCTTAGCTACCCTATTATTCAATTCGACTTAATTTTTTATTCATATCGTTTATTGTAAATGAATTAATCGGAAAATTTAACATTCGTGGTTCCTTCGCTTGTTTTACTTCCCGTAAATTCTCTTTGCTTCCCGTATGTGAGGACTTTTAGCACTTCTCGTCCCTCCTGACGGCTTAAGTTACCTTCAACTTCCCAGGTGCATCTCCCGAGTAATTTGCTAAGGATAGGTAACCTTGAGGTCGAGGTGAAGGTCGCTTCACATCGTGACATTGGCCATGCAAAGTCCCTCTCAGAGCACGCTTCTATTGGCAGCTCGTATTTGTGTGCGATACGTGACTCATTAACAGAGCCGCGATTCCTGCCGTGACTTCCGAGAGCGAAGGCCGGAGGCGAGTGCCGTGCACGGAGTGACTGTTAGCTCATCCCTCGACATTTTTAAGGGAGTTATTTTAGATAAATTCCCTATGTAAGCTAAGAACACGTCTTCTTTAAGACGAAGTTTCGCACATTTGTCCGCAATTAATTCTTTCACTCGGTAACACCGACAGAGTTCTCTTCGTTTCACGAATATTTTCATCAATGGGGAACCTTGATGATTCTTTTAGTTATAGATTACGACAGATATAGATTATACATAGATCTCTTCTAGACTCGAATCAAAAGAATAAAATGGATGTGAGAAATCAATCTATTTCTAATATATCTGATTACATTTCCAAGACTTAGGATACTCCATGTTCCTGTAAGTATGCAATCCACCGTGCTCTTGCGTTATGCTGCGTAGCGTGGAAGCTAGGAGTAGAGTGGATTGAGTTGGCCGCGCTAGCATACGTCTATAACTACATTGATGTCCTGCAATCCCCTGCAGGTGGCAGGGGGTGTGAACACAAAACAATCGGATTATTTCGTATGTTAATTATTATTGCGGTTCGCTCATGGAGAAAATCAGATTACTGAATATTGTCTTCTCGTTTAATTAAAGCCGTCTCGATATATTTTATGCCTGATTTCGGATCGCGCAAAATGGCATAGGTATCTGTTACATCTTATATAAACGTGTTTTAAATGAGATTATTTATCTAACATCTTATTTTCTTTTGCTCTTTTCTATCTCGGAGAGCGATCGATCCTGAGTCGCTTGTTGGCTTATCTTTGCAATTTTTCGTAAATCGCATCGCAATCACAGTTTTTCTCGAGGTCAATGGTTACAATCTTAATCTGCATGGTCTTATTTCTGTATATTAAAATGATACCGTGGAAATTGAGTGTATATAGTGTAATATCTTTCTTTTTTGGTATGTACCAATATACCACGCAAGAAGTGTTCGCTTCCCAAACAAATTGAAGATCAAAGAACAAACTAAAGTCTTCTTCCCGAGTTTTTTCATTCGTTATCGTCGTTTTCCTTTGCACCATTTTCTACTTGAATTGCAGAAAAATTATCGAATCTAAGTATACAATTGCGCCATCTTCCTTCCTTAATAAAGATAATTTATATGGATAATTTATTTTTAATGCTCCTATTTACGTGATTGACGCATTAAAAGAATATTTTTTATAATTATTGAATTAATAAGAAATGTGAAGTCAACATCTCAGCATGAAAGCAGTGGTATAAAGGTACATATATTTCTTTCTTCTCGATTTTCTACACTCTTCCTTACGAATTAGTTAGTTTCCGCAACATTTTATTCGTACATTTCAGTGATTTTTCCTACTAACCAAATGTCCTATTTCCATGACATCATATGTGTCCATGTTTGTAAACAAAGCACACAGAGGCCTCCTCGGACCTAACATGGCCTAGAAAGGTGTTCACTCATAATTATATTGCAAGGTGATTGAAATCTTGAGGGAATGTAAGCGAGCTGCCCGAGGTTGAGTTGAAGGTGATGGAAGACGAGTGAGTTCCTTGGGGATGTAGATGAAGGTACAATATTATGAAGAGGAAATTTGGTACATCGTTAAAGGTGTCGCAGCGTCATTCCCTGCGTCATCCCATGCTGTCTGCCTTCGAGATGGGTTCCCCTTAAAATTAATCGATATCATTTTCTTTTTCAATACACCCTCTCTCTATCCCCGTGCGGATTTCCCGATATATATCTATATTTTTCGCGTTGTCGTCCGCAGCGTGCGTGAGGACCGCCTACAAAAAGGGGCCCGATGGAAAAGACCCTTTTTTCCTTGTTTGGGGAGTCGACGGGGGAATGTATTCGCCATCGGTGCTCTCCCTTTAATTTTTATCGCCATTGGCCCGCGTTATTAATGAGGACATCCGAACGCGAGCGAGGAAATGTTGGGGTAGTAATGGAGAAAGAGAGAGGTACAAAGGGACACTGAGAAAGAGATGGCAGAAAGAGAGAGAGAGAGAGAGCAAGCAGGTCATCGACAGATCTTGTAAATGCGAATTCGAAATCATATAAACCTTGAATTCGACTTTCGTGTAAATCGTGTATATTGAAACGTGCTTTAGCTTTCCTTCGTATATTTGAATTATGTAATGTACACCTAATTGGAATCTATTTATTATAAAATATAAACCGTATATCATGCTAGTATTCCTATGCTTCTTTTTTTCTATATAAAAAGTCTTGGAAAGATATTGACACTATTCTGCATGTTTAACTTAACGAACTTATTAACTTACGAAATATTGAGATTTCTATAGTTTAGACTTACCTTAGTAAGCCTTTCTTTTCTTTTCTATAATTTTTTTCTGGCTAGGAGTGGATTTTAAATGTTCTTGGTACTTGTAAGAAAGAGTATTAATTCGAAATATCATATTGAATTAAATTTAGAAAAGATATTTGGTGGACATTAACATTGAGTTCAATATAGGAAATTTATTATCCAATGTCTTTTTAAATTTTCATTTATATTAGATACTCTGTCTTAATGTTTTTTCCCCGAATATGCGAAATGTGAAAAATATTATTTGAAAAGTAAATGAATAAAATAAATAAAAAATCCACGCTCCATTCAACTCCATCCTATATGCGATAAACATCCTGCGTATATGTAAAGAATAGCTCTAAACTTTTCAGTGGAATTATTAACTCTAACTCAGAGTGAAAACTCATGTAAACGTATAGACAAAATTTAGCCATAAACTTTAGAGTAACCCCTATATTAAAGTAACCCGTTATATTAAATTGCCTCCGATGTTCCTCTGACATTTTCCTCTTCCATTTCAGGTAACTACAGTCCGTGAAGAAGGCGTCTCGACGCTTATGAAGGGCGATTCCGCAGACGGAGGCGTCCAAGGTCGGCCATTTGTCCTCTTTCGTTCGATTCCCCAAAACCGAAAAGGTCTCTCTTTGCGGACACCTTTTATGTGCTCGAAAATTCTAGTTTTCATCACGGTCTGAAAGATTGTCCGTTCTCACGGTTCATGCGGTATAAAATGAGTCCTTAGGCGGAGATTTATATCCAAGTCACGATTGGAAATTTGACAGTTTAAACTCTCCGATGCCTTTATCATTATTTTCTTCTCATGTCTTATGCAATTGAATTAGCATATTTTGCTGACATTTTATAGGGTTGCTATAAAATGGAGCAGGTTTTGGAAAATTTTGCTGTCATCAGAATTTTTTGAGGCATATACATCTCTTGTCTGTCGTATTACAAGTAATCACTTCCGTCTATTCAACTGTGAAGAAGGTAAATTATTTTGATGAAGTCTGTTGAGTCTAACTAATTATTTTAAACAGATGCCAAAACGTTTCATTTTGCGTTTTGTTTTATCCGATTTATAATTTATTATATATTTTGTCTATTCCGCTTTAAAAATGACTTATATATTTTTATCATGAAACTTAATTTATCTGATTCAATTACGTTACCGTAACAAATATATGCATTTAATACACGAAATTATATCTCTGACATTCTGCTTTGAGGCGATTATTTGCTCGAGTTGCATTTTTTCATTCTTTACTTTGAATCCACGGTATAATATATCCGCAGGGATTCATTTAACATCGTTTAAATAAATTTCTGAGTAACATTAAAATGTGGCTGAATTTATGAATCCAACAGATCACATGTATGATATGAAAGAAATTGAGCGCGTAGCAAAACTACTGTAACTTTTTTCTAGATTTAGATTATATTCTGAGGTATAGATTTTATTCAATCGCAAATTACAATATTCAAAATAGAACTTTAATCTAATAGCTAATTTTAGTTAATGATTTTCCCAAAAAAATATTCATAATAGTTCATTTCATTCAGCAGTTAGAAAAACTTTGTGCAGAAATTTTCCTCCGTCAATGTGGGAGAGGATCTTCTTTTGACGTAATCGCTCGCTTTATTTAGCTTGACAATTAAATACATATATCTTACAGATTTAAAAAAGCTGTAAATAAATTTATTAGGAATCATCATCAGTGATTATAATATTTTCGATATGAAGTTCCACTTTGGAGAAGTAACTTGATGTTTCTTATTTTTGTGTAAATAGCATTAAACTCTTTGAAAAGAAATCTTAAGAGCTGTATTGAGTAAAAATAGGGGGTTTATAAACTAAGAAGAAAATTTTTAGTATATTTCTACTTTGTTTGCTCTTGTTATTTTCATTATAGAACGAAATGCAGAATTCATAAAAAATTGTTTCCTGGTAGTATTTAAACATCGTTACATAATGCAACTTGTGTAGCTATAAATAGAGGTACGCGTTTTCATAAGATCTACTAACAAAAAAAATGTTAATTAAAAAATATTAATATCATTATATCAATAAGATGTTTATTTTACTTACGAAAATGTAAAATACGGAAATTAGGCACACTATAAATAGCAAGTTAATTCGCGAAAGATCCAAGAACAGAATATTCCTTATTTAGTTTCTGGCTGTCTTCAGTACACGCCTGTTGCTGTAAATACGAAGTTCACTAAATTTTTGAATGTATATGTATTTATATATATATAATGCTCGGCGAAATTATTAAACGATCCCTCTTTCTAAAGCTTCGGAAAATATTCTTTAATCGGTTAAGTTTTATTTATTTCTTTTTTGGTTTTAATTTACTGTTAGATGAGAGATATCTGGGAAAAGGAAACGCAGCGTCCTCGAAAGTTACCAGGAAGATATTATTTATGTTTATTTGGGCGACAACATGTGGACGGAGGATACCAAAGCGTATAATCGTATAGACATGGTAGTGACCCAAATATAGCTGAAACTTTATTCTCCACCGCGTCTTCACTTCAACGCCACTTACACTAGAGTGGACTCAAAAGGACGGAATTAAGAGATAGGAATATCAGAAACACCTTTCCACGAACCTGCTCTTGTTATTATACCCTGAATAATCTAAAAATTTTCAACTTTTATCGAATCTTTTTCTACCTATTTCCTTCGGTCAATTTTAGCTTTGTTATATTTGAATTGTTAATTTAAATAAAGAGAGACGTACAAAAGAGTTGATTCGGCAAATTTAACAAAGGAAATTCCATCTTCCATTCAAAATAAACTAATTAAATTTAGTTAAATATGGTAAAATAAAGGGAAATGAAGTGGAACAATAAAGGAAAATATGCTGTGAGGTTCGCGAACACATGAAATTTACGAAATATGATATGAAAAGCCAGATAAATTAAATAGCGAGTAAATATTTTCAGTAGAGTAATTTATCGTCAAAACAAGTGAATTTATAGTATACGACGTGAAAAAATTACTTCGTATGTTAGATATTGGAGTTATAGAAATAAAATATGACCATTAGTTATTAAAGCTTGAAAAATATAAGGGGAATAATGAAATACTAATATAGAAGGAAACAAGCTGATGGCGCCTCTGAAACCTTCCGAGGATAGTTATAAGTAAATAGTAATAAAATGGCAATGGATTAGGGTAGATTACCCTTTGCTATTTGCTTGAAATGAGGATTGACAGCAGGTGCAGTGGATGTCAATCGGAAATACAGAAGATAAGCATCTCCATTCGCATTGAAACAAAGAGCAATCTTGAGGCTCGTATCGCTGAACATTTTCGTACTTAAAAATCTTTTTATAGTGTCTCATCATGCATCTCGCTATACTTAACTTCAATTAAATCTGACTGTTACGCTAAGGCGAAGAGGCAATCTTCCCATATGTGCTTCCATCCGAGAGCGACGAAGAACGAACCAACAATTATTACTTTACTTCTCCTGCGGTGGGATGCTGCATTCCTAGATAATAATTCGCTGAGTTGTTACTCCACGTACATTTCTCATTGAGTTCGTCCTTCAATCCCGTAATTTGCCCCATCGCCGGATGTGTCCCGAAATGGCGAAAATGAAAAAAAGCAGCTCTGGAGATCGACGGGAAAAAACGGAGTCTAAATTATTCACCCGCGCTAGGATGAGACGTTTTTTATTATTCATCAACGACCCTTTTTTCGCCTTTCCCTAGCGAAAAAAGGACGGCATGATCTAAAAAAAGAGGAATTGAATGGTAGGGAGCGCTCCGAAAAAGTGAAACCTCTCCGTGTATATTGGCCCCTGACAACTTCTCCTCTTATAGAACTCGTCTTTTTCTTTACCTCAAATTCCGGCCCTCCCACCGATGTAATCCCATCCTTTAACCCCTTCCAATTTGCATCATCTCTCCCCTCTTGGTTCGCTCTGTTCTGTGGAAACTCAGTTTCGACCTTTAACTGAGCAAAATTCTGCGAATCTTTTTCATTTTCTCCCTCCTATATGAATTCTTTTCCTTTATTATTCGTCTTCTTTTATTTTTCACTTTCTCTCCTCCTTTGCCAATTGTTAAATTAAATTTTAAAACTTTGCCTCATTAACACAATCACTTATTTTTCTGCATTCCTTATTTTCCATTATTTTTCAGTTCAGTCGTGTTTTAATTATCTTCCCTTTATTTCCCTTCCTAGTTCTTTTCGAATGATTCTCTAATATTATGTTGGTCATTTTTTTAAGATATATTTATTCCTTTCTCAAGATTATTTATTGATTTTGAGGCATACTCAGTCAATATCGCTCTGCTATGTTTGACAGATTTGATATGCACGAGTACAATCTTGACCTCTCCTTTACCACAAACGTAAACAGACTTTTACATCCTAAAGTATTGTGTTATTTTTCAGCCGTACAAACTCAATAGCTCAAATGAATAATTATTATAGTGGGAGTTTTTACGGTGATTGAATTTTAAATATTAAATCAACCCTTATTATTAATACTTTTTGAAGTATTAGATCTTATCAAGAGGTCATGTTATGTGCCTAGTCACGTTTCAACTGAATTGCAATGTATTTATTTCTATATACTCCTTCGAACCATCTCCTCTTATTTAGTCTATCTTCTCAGTAATACCTCTCTGCACGCATAAATGGAACTTCAGCTATTCCTGGTGTATAAATTAGTACCAAAAATAAAGTCAGCAAAAGTTTCACCCGAAACGTTTTTAGAAACTTTTATGCAGCTCGATTATCCAGCATCATTTATAGCATATATATTACACATCTCGACTTTTTTCTCTTTTATTTCTCTCATTGTTTATATCATACTGAGTATAAGAAACTTTATTTATACTACTTCCATCATATTCGTACATTTACCTATCTTTTTATCATCGATTCTACTCATTATTTTCATTTTTCTCTCTTTTGCTGTTATTGATACATCTACCTGATGTTTCTCAAACGAGATTTACTTGTTTCACACAAATTCCAACTCGTACTTTGTGCCATTTCGGAATGTTGGTATATCCTTATAATTCATCATGTGTCGTTCCTTCCCTTTATCTCCATCTCTTTCTATTACTTTCTCTTCTTTCTTTTATACTCCCTGGTCGCTCAATAATACTCAAATTCACAGTTGTGCAGTTTTCACCGGTCGTTTTACTCTCTATCTTTATCTGCTATCTCATGTTTAAGCTCACAATCTTCTTCCTTCTCATTTATTGTGTATTTTAAATCTTCCACATTCCCATCCTAAGTCTCGCTTTCTTCCACACTCGTTTGTCTGTCTGTTTCTCCATCTTTTCCCTCTCTCCGAACTTGTTCCTCCGCGTCTCAGACAATTTTCTTCGAAGGCGCTCGAACTCCTCGCCTCAGAAATTATGCATAGGCAAGTAAAATGGATGGAAGGAGAGTGGGGGCAAAAACAGAGGGAAATTAATAAGTGAAGGAGTCGAGGGAGTATCTAGGGGTTCTTTGAAAGGTTAAGAGATAGCGGTGGGGTTTTTTCAATCTATGGGAGGCGAATGAGCTCTTTAGGAATTTTCTTTGGGCGATGGGGATTTATTTATTTTTTTCGTACGAGTCGGAGTGTTAGAGAGGGACATTTTTTAGGAGCGCGGACTGAAGGCCACCCACAAAAAATATTTTAGGGCAAATATAAGGAGGATGAAAAAAGTGACGCGAAGGCGGATAGCCTTTCGCGTCATTCAAAAAGTCTCGCGGTGAAAAAAAGAGCGGATTCGACATGATCCTTTAATCGCCAGGAGGAGTTTCTCTGCAGAAAGAACGGAGAGAAAGGTTCTATTCTTTTTCGAAAGTGTTTGAATGACAGGTGGGGGAAAGAGCTGAGTGAAATTTGAAATCTTTGCGAGGGAAGTGAAGGGGAAGGATTTGCGTGTTGGAAAAGGGAGAGAGGATAAATTGGGAGAAAGAGAGGGAGAAGAATAAGGAAGGAGTAATAAAAAGGAAGGGAAAAGAGAGTTCCCGTAAGATACGCCCTCTCCCAATTTATTCGAGAATCTGCTTGAAATGAGGCGTAAGAGAAAATCTGGTCATTTGGCGTTTGAGTGGGGCCATGTTCAGGAGTTAATTTTGTATCCCTGTCCTTAGGCCTTAAACCTAGAGGAGAGCGTTGACACGAATTCAAAGGAATTGGCAATGAACTACTTCATGGATATCTATTCTTCTAGCGTAAAGATAATATTAAGATGTAACAATTTAACGGATCTGAATATTCGAATCACAACGCATGTGTCAAAGCTAAATTCTTTAAATTAAATAGATGATTAAGTGCAATATTTACAATTAAATTGCTCCTATTCAATAAAATTAGCTGTCATGACTTGGTATTCTAGCATTCCATATATAGTTTGAGCCAAAATAGAATGAAGTAAACAAACGAGAAATATGTTACTCGATTTTCATGCCAGAATCGGAGGTAGATAACTAATTGTGAAATGGAACGTTGAATTAAAGCCTAATTATATAGTAAAGATTTAATTTAAAGTTCAATAATTGCCAATTACAGCCATCCTTTTATATTTTAGTGTTTTTTCTATTGGTTTGAATTTATCCTTCGGAATAACAGAACCCGGTATGAAATTCTTCATAAAGAGTTTAATTAAATCGACATCAAAAGACTCGAGCAACATTCTAATTAGATTAACGATATTATAAATTTTATGTTAATGGAATGGAGTATAAAAAAATGAAGATGTTCATATCAGTCTTAACAGAACTACCGTTACTCGTACGTGGGGTCAAAATTGCATTGCTATATTGCTTATCCCTTATTTAAATACCTATTGGCAGCATTGAAAACATTTATTTTATTAAAGCAATGTTTGCTGTCTGAGAAATATCTCGTGAGATAGCTATTGGGAATGCTGATTGCTTAAGTTGGAATACGATTTGAGAGGGTGATGCTGGCTGATTTTCAATGTCCAAAAATTTCGCCTTTTCAATCTTCGTGAAGTTATTTACCTCGGTTAATTCTATTTAAGAGAGAAATATTTTGTAAAATTGCATAAGTTGGAGAATTATATCTCGTTAAACAAATCCAATTGATTTGGATGTTTAAAATATACTTGGAATAATCCAACTTAGTATGCATGCGTTTATTCCTTTTCCACAGATCTGTATCTTAGTGCCGCCATACATCATCCAAATCATGTAATAGTGTGTATTGAAGTAGATAAACGGCGCAACACTCAACCCACACAATACGTATTTCATCACCGTCTTCTTTCGAAATCCTCCTACGCTCTGATAATTCAAATGATGGCTCCAATCCACCGCCATAAATCCGGAGCTTCCGATCCGGTTTTCTTCGGGGATCCCTTTGCCGATGTCTCGTTTTACCTCTAAGCCAAGGCCCCCATTGATAACGCAGGCGATGAAGGATTTCGCGGCGAACAAATTTTCCCTTTTTAGCAAACCGATTTTCGGGTCGTTTTATTTAATTTGTGAAAGAGAGTGAGGGAAAATCCTCGCTGTACCACGTTTTCCGTGTCTATGGGCCTCTTTCTCTATTCGGAAACATCTGCCGATCGCTTAGCGCAAGGAAAGGAGTGAAAGGGGTGGAAATAGAGCCAAGAGTGTGAATTGTATCTGTGAATTGCCTAGACCCTCCGAGGAATCCCTAAGAGAGGCAGGGAAGACCCGTATATTCCTCGTACACGCTCTCCGAGCAGCACGTGCGAGCGTTGCTTTGACGTTAATGTGACGTTTAGTACTTGTGAGCTGTGAAAAGACACTTTGGCGGTATCTCGCTTGTTTTCGGTCTCGTCTCGGTGCTCTATCCTCGAGGGGATTTTATTTTCGTCTGGGGTACCTTCTTTTCAGAAGATAAAGAAGTCACCGCCTGTATGTTTACGTCTTTACTAATCAATCGGGACGAAATAAATAAATGTTGCTTTTATTCGGGCCAGATATGCTTTCAAAGGATACCTTACAGTCATTTAAATTGAATTTTCTTCATTCTCGCTGGTAGGATCTTTCGTGCGTTTTGTGCGACAAGGTCTAAATATGGAGTATTTCATATTGCTATGCCAAGTATAGATACAATTACTATAGAAGTATAATTAAATTAAAATTGAAAACCAAAAGAATTTTTAGTTCTCCTATTCTTGTGTTATTCTTGATCAATTATTTATTTTATTCTCTACGACCACAACAGTTTTTGTATGAAGTCTAACATTTCAAAACAATACAAAAACTCAAAATTGAAAAATCTCTCCGGACTTAAGCTTGGTTTTGGTGTTATAAATTAGATGACGATGTATTTATTTACACTTACCGAGTTAAAATTTACTTAAGTTGAATTCTTTTTCGAGTTGATGAGACCGAGGACAGATTTACTTTGCTCCAAATTTACGAATATTTACTCAGCTGGTCTTGTTTTAAATTAAAGAAATTATTCCTTAAGACGAAAGAGTTATTACTTTCGCCACCACGAAACTGTTGCAAGGAAGTAACATTAACCTTTCACCATGATTAGTTGCTAACTAAACATCTTCGAATATTATTTTTGGTTTTGTTGATGTTCGATATGCTGAGTGAGGCACCAGGTAGAGCTTAGCGATCAGTAGATTTGCTTCTGAAGGTTACGTCATTCACAGCGCAGATTTTCACAGCATATTAATTTAATATGCCTTGCAGCAACGTCTGGTGTCATTCAACGTTTTTCCGACAATAATATCGACTTCTGCTGTGAGCAGAATGGAGAAGCTGACAGTCGTGTCGAAGAAACGTCGATTGACAGAGGACGATACTTTTGAAGGCCCGGAAAAAAGTGCTCCTGTTCAGACACTCAGTAATAAAATATTACAGAGTTCGACGCTGACAACAATATAAGGAAATATTTAAGTGTTTATACGATAAATACGCAAAACAACTGCGTATATTCTATCTAAAAATAGATTATTATTGATTTCACTTGACATACCATCATATATAAATTCTTTAAATATATGTATAATCGTAAAATGAATGTCTTAAGGCGTTACTTCTTGGCAGGCCATCGCAGAAAAGAAGAAGGAAACTTTGTAAACTTCCGCAAGTTATTTATTGCGACCAGTTTCACTAGGGTTTTAGCATCTTCAGGCGCAGGAAATAAGGAGCATGCAGAATTTAAAGGATAGAATCAGGAGAGTACGGTGAGGCTTGTACGTGAGGAACAGAAAAGCTTCTTGGGAGGGGGGGGAAGTATGTGGGAAGGTGAATTCGTTGGTGAGGCTAGGGAGTATTTCTCTCGGTGGATACATCATAATCATCTGTCATTTCCTACTTTCAAAGATTTTGATATTAACTGTTCGACCTTTAAAAAGTAGTAACGATATTTTCTATCATGACTAGAAATGAAATATCTGTAATCTGGAAATAATGATGGAGTCGTTAGCAAGCAGGAAAAATCGAAATGAACGGATTTATCGCATGCGTATGCGGGATTGTAAGACCGAAGCGCAGTTCCCTTTCACGGAGACACCGCTCCACCTCCGCTCCGTAATTCCTTTCGCATTGAATTGTATCTTTTGGCAGAACTCAAAAGCTCTCGAATGCGGGTCGATGAAGCCCACCCCCCGCATCGCTCTGATTCATTTGGCCCCCCATTTATCCCCTATCACTCTCTCTCTCTCTAAAACAGCCGTTCCCCCGTAAGTCGGGTCTTACTCATCTCAATCCTATTCACTCTCCCCGAAACCTATTTTTAAAAGCAACACCCTTTTCCAGAGAGAGACTCTTGTCGAAGGTATCTTCAATCCGGGGAGAATGCCTTACCCTTTCCCCTTTCTGCCATACATTTTCCCCCGCGTAACTCTCTTTCGAAACATGTTTAGTTATCCCCCTTCTTTAGGGTTATCGCTTTGAAAGGCACCGCGACAATGTTATTTTCTATTTTCGGCGCATGCGTAAAGAGGGAGGGTGTGCGGAAACAAAGGTTTCTGACGAAGGGATGGGTCAGGGTCGGTGAGTCAGTCGCCTCAGGATGTACTAAAGCCGGTCACGGTAGCATAGGGGTAAGTTAACTAGCCTAGCAATTCCGAGGTTCAATTTTCGAATCCTGGTTAGTACCAAGTTGTGTGTGCTGTAATTTTAAAGGCTAAAGAGTGGTCACGTAAGGCTGAAATTTACACAAATAAAGCGAAGATTATTATTATTGTTATTGGGAATCAAATTTGGATAATCTAGTGATAACTTTGGCTATAATGGTACCCTTCTTCATCGATAACTTGAATCTACCAGCGAAATCTAAAAATTTAAGGGAAGTAATTGAGTTAATGAGGACCGGAATTCAATGCTCGGGTCACCCAATACGTATTAAGACTATTCGTAGTAATCAATGACCAAACCAGCAGAAATTGATAATTGACGAATATTTTAAATAGTTTTAAACGTGTCATTGATCCACTACATTAACGTCCTCTGTCAATTACTCTCCTCGTGCAGTATTACTTTGATCTAGCGCATGGTAATCACATTAAATCTGAAGGAGAATTACTCATATTATATTAAGTAGGCAAATGCTGCCCTATGTAAAATGTAGAATTAAGAAATATTAAAAATAATTTAAATTAAATTTCTATACTAGTGGAATAACTGGTGAATTAACTATATTTTTTGTGTGAAATCTCGTGTAATCTTTGCTATACGCGCCTATCTGACTTACATCCTTGATATTGGTAATAATTATTAGCTATTTTAAGGAATTTTGATTTACAGAGAAATAAAATTCAGTATTTCCTCTGAAGATTTTCCACTGGAAGTTTCATTAACACCGAAAGATCCACCGAAATTTAAATTATTTATTCAAGTCTTTACTTAGTGCTTTCCTTGGGGTAGCATAGTGATACGGAGCTTATTGATTTATATAAAAACTTGGGAGGTGTTTTCCACCTTAGAGGAGTGCTATTTATTTAGCAGGCACAGTCAACCCCCCTACCATAAGTGGATTTTAATCTTGGCACAAAATATTGCTTACCATTATGGGAGTGGAGGAATCACCCCTAACTGCATAGTTGTCTCAATAAGGATAGACTTTTTTACGAGTCACAATCGCATGGCTATCGTGCTTATACAAACTCTCTCGGGATGGACCACTTCTTTGGATTCCTCGAAAGAAAAGACGTAAAGATACAAAGAATACACCCGCGTTTATTCACGGCGCGATAGGACCGATTTCTTTCTTCGACGCCGTTTTTCCGATGAGCGACTGTTTTTTTGGTGGGCCGGTTGGTTTTTTATCTCCAGAATATGTGTGAGGGACGCGGCGACCGGAAGCGACTCTCGCGATAAAGTATTAGGGTTACGGCGGAAGAAAAGAATGGCAGTGGAAAGAGGGATATGATTGTTCGTTTGTGGGCGGCGTATCTGTTTATCCTCGGAGGGATTTTTTTTCAAATCGT
Source organism: Sympetrum striolatum (assembly GCA_947579665.1). NCBI lineage: Eukaryota > Metazoa > Arthropoda > Insecta > Odonata > Libellulidae > Sympetrum > Sympetrum striolatum. The sequence continues at coordinate 86,853,469 of OX388345.1, forward strand.
AAAAGGATGGGCGGCGTACTCAAGATGGAGAGACGTTTGTTTTAGAGGTTTCCGCTTCATCCCTCGCAAAAACATTCGATTTGTTGAGGTGCTCTTCCCGAGTGCCGCAACCGGAGGAATTATATAGAGTTTCGGTTTTTTACTTTTTTGCCCTTCATTGAACAGGATAGGTATTTTTGCTGCGAAAAGAATTCGGGCTCTGCGTTTCTGTCCAAAAGCAGAACTGTTGGTTGCTGCAATGTTTCGTTCGTAAATTAATCTCGTTTATATATTTGAAAACGATATAAAATTCTTCAGGCTCCCATACCCAGGATATTTCAAATAGAGTTCACGATAGTTATGCGTAACACTCACTTCATTGAGCTTGTAATTTCTGGAATGGTCGAGATAGTGTGTGATTCACCACGGATTCTGTTCTTAATAAACTATTTGAATACATAAAAACAAATACTAATCTAAATATATATAGCCTTCAAGGAACCGATATTAAATTAATTTATTTCGAGTAAATTTTCCGAATTTTCAAGAAATGAGCACAGTTAAATAAGAATTGTGTTATATAATCTTTTATTAATAAGGCCGACCTGAAATACAAAACCGAAAACCTAGGAATTTTAATTCAGCTGTGTATTCTCCACAGATTTAAATCTCTTTGTAGCCTGTTTATCGTAAAGAGTATTAAGTAATCAATTTATGGGAATGCGTTTGTATATGATGATCATGGTTGAGTTAAAAAATAGAGAGAGTAGTGCTCACAATCTTCCTATTTCGGGGAAAATAAAGTATTATTACGTTTTAAATCTTCTGGATATCACTGAAACTAAAGATATTTCTCATTTTCTCATCCTCAGGGAGACCAAATTTTCGACAATAGTCACAGACCAGATGTTACCCTAAGGTTCTTCTTTTGAAGACCGTATGTTTCGTACCATCTTAGTTCTGCACTTGCGGACCGAACTCTTCATATTTATCGTGTTTATAAAAGAAATTATAAAAAGAACTTTTGTTATGAAAAAAATGGACTGCAGATATTGTGTAATATTGCTGTGTTTAAAACAATCTCGAATTTATTCCCGCGCAAATGTAAGCCTTGACCAACGAAAACCCTATGTAGATAAAAAGTACTATTTCAAATACCTCTTTCATGTTTAATTTGATTTTTTTCTTCTTCACGAATTAAAGCCTTTAATGCAATGCGTTGTAATAAATTCTATTATTGACGAGTTTCTTTGTAATTTTTTACCCTTTGTTACGAACCCTCAATAAAATTTCGTTTTAATCATACTTTGTTACTTTCGTCATGAGTAATAATTTTATAACGAGTGAATAGTATTGTGATTCATTTATCCTTTACGATATTAAAAAAGGCTTGTTGATTTTATCTGACCTTGTTTTCACTCGTGGTAATAATTCTAACATGAATACGAATTATTATTTAATTAAGGCAAGGAATGAAAAACATCAAGACCCTCACTACAATAATTTTACAGATTTATAAAGTGCGTATATACTTAATAATTAAACCACCAATGAATTAATTTTGACCAATCAATCAATTTTCTTCTAAGGAAGGTTAAAGGAAGAGAGTTACGAAATACTCAGGAAATAAACACTAACTAGATATGATCCTCTAACACCTTACTGTTTACTAGTTAGTAGGCTAACTTGCTTTTCTTTGTTCAGCCTATTCCAGTTCATAGTATCATTAGTGCGTACGTCTTCTTTAATCGATAGATTCCTGAAAAGTTTCACTTCTTTCAATTCTTAGGTTTGGAGCAAAATATATTCTGCCAAACACTATTGACCAGTGTCGATAAATAGAGTCAAAGAGCATCTCTCGTCGACTTGTCGACATGAAAGGATCGATGGAACGGTACCTTCGCATTGTCGTCTCGCTCGTTACCATCGACGTATCTTTCGCATCCTTTTGGTCCCATTCTCCTCCCGCTTCCGCTTTACGTCGTTAAGGCAAAGATATCGTACACTCCTACGCTATCGAACTCAGACTTCCGCCCCGCGATTCATTATTTGAAAGGGCTGTGACGACTCGTGTATTTTTTACGTTCTTCCCTCCACTTTGCTCCTCATCGCGCCGGCCTTCGAAGTTCTTTTTTCTCCCGAAGCTCTTTAAAAATATAAGTAAAGGTTCTCCTCTTCGTGAACTATTCCATTATGAACTCGGTGGCATTTCCTATCCGAGCGGACTTTTCTTTCTTCCATCTCCGGACTTTTATTTGTGCCTATATATGGGGAAATACATCACTGATATATCCGTGTATATTTTAGAGTAGCAACTCGGAATATATAAGCATTGAAGATCTCTTGACCATTTCTCGCTAAGAATTACTTAGAATTTATAATTGAGCCAAGTAGTATAATTCCATATTTGATATTCAAATATTGTTACTCCAGTCATCAATCAATGAGCTTGATTAATTGATTCAGTCCACCATGCTAATATACGCAATGTAATTTCCACTGCAAACTTGTATGACTAATGTATTTAACGCTTAATGGACTCAGTTTATAATGAACATGTTCTAGTACTATCTTTCCATCCTTATTTTCATTCAGGAATTAAATTAGCCTTAAGTAAATGCCACAGGATGTGTGATATTTGTCTACTTCTTTTCCGAAAAAAAACATTGCCATAAACATATCATATCTCCGTTTTCGATCAGTACCTCCTCATATAATCCTATGAATCCATATGACCTTTATAAGCGTCTTAGATAATTTCTTTCACAAGAAGCTTCTAATGTATTATTTTCTGCGATGGTTATGTTTAATTTATGCACGAGTATCTGCTCATATATTACGACTATACAGATATGTAGTTGTACTATTTTTACATGTAAATTATATATTTATGTCTATTGTAGATCCTGAATTGACCATCCATTTAGATAGCAAAGTGGGTAGCACGTTCGCCTTTAAAAGCTGGGTTTTAAAAACCCGGTTTTTTTCCATCTAAGTTACTCGGATATCAACCGAATGGCCAAAAATTGGGAAGCTACCAGAGTTAACATATCTATTGCGATCTAGATTTGCCAGTACTACGCGGGGTGGAAGTCTATACTCTCACCACGTACCGCTTACAAAGTGTGTCGATAGGCTAGGCCTTGGCCCCCATAAGGCTGTTGCGCCATGGGTCAATATTTTTAATTGTTAAAAACGCTGCGTGGAAAATAAAACCAGAAGTGATAAAGCGATTCCAGAAGGAAAAGGTTTTCTGAAAACGTGGAAGACAACTTCACAATCTTAACCGATTCCCTTCTCATAGTTAACAAATCTTAGGAATCATGTCAGCTATAGTTTTTTTACTCCCAAAAACTTTGATTTAGAATCTGAGACTGAGCCCAGATTCTACAAATAATCCACTGATTTCCATGGTTTTGAAATGTGTTTCGTATCTGTTCAATCAGGGGAGAACACTCATCGGTGGGCTGTTTGTTTTTACCTCTTCTCAACGTTTCCTGGACCTCAGCTCAGAATTCCGATCCCCTGTTCGCCGGAGTGATTAACGACCGGTTATATCCGAGGGAAGGCATAACAAATGAAAGTTTTAAGATACGTCCGCTGCTGCGTCCGGAGATTAAAATCGAGCCGGAAACACGGCCCATCGCGCTTTTTTCGGCGGCAGCACTATATTCGGGGCCTCAGAGGAGAACACAAAATGCTTTCCATTTAGTTTTGAATATTGGATTCTTCTCAAGTCTGAAATCGGCCCAAAAGCAATACCCGAGTTATAATGAACTAGTTTTTCAAATTTAAGCCGTCAAAGACAGACATAGATGTAGATTCAGTTGATGAAAATTCGTAGTGCCCTTCTTCAGTTATGACCCATGGACCTGTTACGAGCGAATATATTAGATGCGCATTTGAAAAACAAGGACCTCAGATTAGAGACTGCTCTTTGTAACATTGCTGTTATCCTACTCTCATTTGGTATTTCATGATTCTTGTTAATTATATACTGCATCAAATTATAAGGATATCCTCCCTCCGTATACTGAGGTTATATTTATCTATGTATGATTAAACAATGTGAATGAGTATCGATAAATACTTCGCTAATTTCCCGCCATTAAAGTTTATTCATCTAACTGGAATATATTTGATCCTATTGAAGTAGTCTTCAGGTAGTTTAGTTATTTTTGTCTGAAATATGTTGAAAAATATTGCATGCGGAAATAAAATTTTATGAAGATACCCGTCACAGAGTAAATTTTCGAAGTGATCTTGAAAAATACGCAATGGACTTCACTCAGTGCCATACGTGATTAAATTCTCATAAATTAGTCACGCTAAAACAGCCATCCCTAGTTTTCTCTTTTATGATTTCGTTCGGTTATGTAGAATTTTTTGCGCGATTTTCTGTTTAATAATGAGCATGCAGTTCTCTTATTAGAAGAAAAATATTGTCTATGCAAGAACCCTGCAAGCCACCTTTCGGCGTGTAGCAGGGGGTGCAAGCACCTTGTATCTATTTTCCTAAACGGTTGCGTTCGCGTATACTTCGCGGAAAAAATGAATTTTTGATGTTTGATTAGATATTGCTAGCTATATTACAAGAAATTATGAATACAAATCGCTATTAGGCCCATTAATACATTTCTAAATGGCTCACGTATGCAAAAATTGAGAGTAATTTCTGATTTATAAAAACGTGTTTCTAATTGATAACTGAGGCTTTTAGGAATCTTGTAATTGAAGCGTACCAATGTGGATTTTTGGCAGACGAGCAAACTCCATTCCGGGAAATATAACGAATAAGAGCACAGGAAAATTTCGATGAAAACGCGGATGGTAAATCAAGTCACCCAACGGCTCAACGCAGACAATCTGGATTATTCATTGAGGTGAAAGATGTCCGAAAGAAAAAACTCGCTTACTTCGGCAGATTCAGCAGTAATTCAATTCGAAATTTCAATTTGCTCTAAAACGTGAGGACTATTTTCGGATTTCGTTTTCACTGCGGCGAGAACCAGATCGTTTCAATTAATGTCACGTGGAATAACACGGCGAGTTTAGGCGGAGTCACCAGTCAAGGCATAAAAACATTTGCGCTCTTCTGTTAATATAATTAGAGTTTGTCCATTAGCTAAATGGCACAGGCCGTTTTCGAAATGTTTTGAAAATAAACAACTTCGTGGTAAGAAAGTGAACGCACTAATGTTTGGTTCTATCCATGGTCTAAAATTTGAGTTGTGTAATCAGGAAATGAGTCCAGTTGTTTGATGAATGGAAAGGAAAACATCCGCGAATCTTAATAAACATTCCCATTTGAAGGTGTTTTCTAGCAGCACAATTTCAGTTAAAACGAGACAGTTTCCATTCTTGGCATAACATTTCAATGCCATTTCATTTTATTTACGTATCGTAGCTGTCTCCCTTACAATGAAAGTGTTTATTATATGAAATCTAACTATTTTGTTGAATCGAAGGTGAAGCCTCTTTGGGCATTCATAAGCTTAGGTATATTATTTGTTGTGGGCGTTGCATTTATATTATTGCATTTATATTAAATATCGGAGGTTTATTTTATGATCGTAAATACTTACTTTCGACTTCATCCTAGAGCAGGTGAAAGATTTTCCATCAGTGTCGTTTTTTATTGGTATAGGAGCTTATTTGGATCAAGAACCGTACGTTTAACAATGATAGAAAGAGTCTTATAAAAAGGTTTTGCCGGAGCTTTTACGATAGCATAGAATGATTATGGCAAATTCAAAAGAGTACTGCTCCGAAATAGGACTTATACTGTTATTGTTACAGCATAAGGATTGTGTATGAATTGATTCATATACCACGCCTTGATAAAATGGGGACATTTGCAACAATGCTCTTAAATTTAATTATTTCTAATGAAGTTCATGTAAGCAGAGAAAAATAAAAACAGATGTAGCTTTACCATAGTATAACATTATCAAAAGTATTCTGCCTGTGCCCAGGTCCTTTAAACTATAGCATGAAATAGTTAATTGGTATTTCTATGACATACTTGCCATAGTTACTCAATGAAGTAAATATTTTTCAAAATACAAGCAGAAATCCTCATTGGCACCATTTTTCTAATCATTGTATCCTCTTATATTTACAAGAATCTACGAATGACATTAATTCTGGGAAATATAAAGTTTAACTTAAAGTTTTCAGAAGATTTGAATGTGTTATTTACAGGCAGCGGCGCTGCTGAGTCTGGTATACCTTTGCATTCCGTGATGCATTAAGGATAACGCACAAAGGATTCTTTTGCGTCTCTTCCCGTGTATCCGAACATTTTCTCCAGCTCTGATTTTAAGTGATTACTCTCCGCGATTTGTGTAATACCTTCGGCGGAGCGATGCTTCAAAATTACATCTTGCTCGCATTCTCTCGATCCCTCCATCTTCCTCTGCAACACGAGTCACGTCCTCGTTAATGAGCTGCGTGCGGCTACATAATCCATCTCCTCAACATGCACAATCGCCCCGTTGTCATGGGGAAGCTGATTGGAGAGGCATTATCCATGCGGGACATCGTTCTGGAAGATGAATTCGAGATGTATTCCATGTCCGAATCGGGAAAAAGGCGGAAAGAATCGTTTTATTTTATCGGGTTGGAAATACGTGTATATCGATCCTGTCATTGAATTTCTGAAGGAATCAAATGATAGGTTGGGAGTATAAGTACATTTTTATCTTTAGGATTAAGTAGGCTCTTCATATCTTTGGAAAGTAGTTTGATATTTCATTATAGATAAATAAAGATCTGGAATATTAATTAATCAATGTCAATGCGACCTGAAAAAGATAATATTGTTTTGATGATTTACGTATTAAATGCCAGGGATTCTTGCGTTGATGAATTCATACTAGCCTAAAAAAAATATTGATTAGCAAATTTTATTCATTTATTCGCTTTAAAAGCTTTAAAATTTTCAATTCCATGCGAAAATTACTGAATTTCTTTAAGAATGTATCCATAGATTACTGGTTTTTATATAATTTAGCATTTTATTTTAGATTTTATAGGCAGATTTTATTAGTCATATACCCCATAGGTACAAACGAGTCCACTCTTTAGCTTTGGCCGTAAATGTAGAAAAAGTGATTTGATAACTTCGATGAAAATATAAGAGTTTCATGAACCTTGGCCGATTATCGAAATTCATAAATCGTGAGGATAAGTTATGATTAAATATACTACAATCAAACTTATTGATGGTATCTTACCAAATTTTCATTTACAAGAGAGAAATAGAAAATGAATTATAATAAAGATTTTATTTGAAATATTTAATTGTTCTATAAAATATCGTTAATTAACTGGTAACCTTGATTTGTTAGAAGAATTTATTTACATAACAACACATTCATATTTTATTCAAATGTTATTCACATTAATTTCATATATTATCTGTATGAAAGTTAGCATGATAAATCATGTGTTAGAGTTACGGTAACATGAAACAACAATCAATACATCCTACTGCTGTATTTACTATCGCATTCATCCTCCTTCCGAGACTGTACGATGTTATGTATATCAACGGCGTATATTTATTAAAAAAACATCTGTGTATATATCGCTTTAAAAAGACGAGCGGGAAATTATTTGTCGTATGTGCGCGTGTGTAAAGAGGTCGTTTTCGGTTGAGAGGCGCTTTATCTCGCGTGGCGTAATTTGAGCCTTCTCACTAATCACCCGATAGAGGACAGCATATACTCGGCCCGCGAACCCCTGGAACATAAACCAGGAGGTCGTGTTTATTTCCGTGTTAGCAATTTTCCCTTGAATACCTCCAGAGACCCAGGATGGATTATCGGATGCGGGATGTGAAAGCTTAAGGTAAAAAACGAAAAAAGTTGGTTTTTCTTCCATATTGAACCTTCCATACTAACTGAACAATATCGATAATAACAAATGTAGGAGACACCGGCCAGATTCAACGGGATGTGTACATTTCACTTACGTTGCGTGTCACACAAATGCAAATCGGAGTTTCGAATACTTGAGTTCGCCAACATCATTGTTTTTAAGGAGCTTATTGCACATTTCAGGAATGAAGAACGAGTTAGTATCTCCATTGAAAGCCTACTATTTATAATATTTGAAATGACAGAATTTTTTAATTCTGAACATATTTTTCATTATTGCCATAAAGGAATAAGGTTAAATGTTAGTTATTCTTTCCGTAAATTTCCAACGAACGATATTTAGTATCAATACGTCTAAAGAGGAAACCCGAATGGAAGTATATTCAAATGGGTACCTATAATGAATTAACGAACATTTTTGGTAATTTTTCAGTTATTTGTGGTCATAGCTGTTACGTTTTTTATTCAGTATTTCAAAAATTACATAGCCATTAAATACACATCAGCGTAATGAAATTTTCTTTATTTTTTAACCGATATTTTCATGGAGGCCGCTGCTTTCACTAAAATATCCGCCAAAATGCATTGACGTGGGCGAGGATGGGTTAATTGAGTAAATTTAATTTCGCAGGGAAAGGTTTCTAAAACCAGATTACGTGCTTGGACCACCCAGCGAAAAACGTATATCCACACCGGCCCTAAAACCCCAGAATCAGCGGAAAGATACTGATCCATTTATCCCACAAAAGTAAACACGTTTTGATTAGATAGCCGTCCCCTCTAGGGTAATTCCCATCCTTATGTGTGTTATCTACATCAGGGGAATACGGCGAGCGGTCACAGGGTGCGGATAGGTTAATTGCACGGGAAGAGATCGGGAATCGCTTCCGGAAAGCAGCTTCCGCCAGCGTCTTCGACCCCCTGTTTGCTCCATCGGTCCTTGCGCGTCGTGCGTACGCCTATGTTAGCGTTAATTGCCGACGGTGTTCGAATCCTCCCGTGCTCACACGCGTGCTTCGGTGACCCCGCGCCTAATCATCTTGGATTTCTCCGGTAGCTTCTGCATTCGCCGTCGGAATCCCGATTTTAAGGGCGGCGGAGCGCGATATGCAATTGAGCTTCTTCGCATGAGAGTCCATGTGTATGTCCGTCCATCTGAGGCACTTCGAGAGGAAAAGCGGCCAAATCTCGTTTCGTGAAAGGGGCCGTTGCTTTGCACAGCAAGGATCGGGTACGAGAACTAGAAGTTGGGGCTCTATATGAAACGACCTTAACTATAGGCGATGGGAAAGATTTTCCACGAAGCAAGGCTCAGTTCTGACGTAACGTTTTGTTTATCCTTCCTCGTCAGTAGGATATCACGATCCACGGAACTGCTATCCATGGATAAAGGGAGTTTACTGTATAAATTTATGTAAATGTCCGTCTTTTACTAATATACCTCCCCGAGTACCTTTCCATACCTGGCGAATGGTGTGAAGAAGCAAACGATACCGTAATGTTTGCGGGAAATTCGAAATTTAAGTTAGCAGGCATAATAATGTTTGCACCGGTGTTTAATTTCTTTTTTTCCTTTCTCTCGTCGCGGTTACATAAAGTGACCCATCCCACTTCGAATAATTTAGGCCAAAATTAACATAATCGTGTTGTCCGCCTTCGTTTCACTCTCGCTGGGTTTCAGACATCGACAGATTTTTAAAGAACTGTGCATTTTCAAGTAAATTTTATTTTCAATATATCTTCATAATTTGGTTGCAATTAGAGCTCCTGTTACCTGGATTGAACGCCGGGACAATTACCCGGTATTTGTAAGTCACGCCAATAAATGTTTTTAGAGCGTGCCTTAATTTTTTAATAGCTTTATTCTCATCCGAAATATTTTTATACTCCCAAGGAAAAACGGACTTGAAAAAAGTCTGACAGGGCCGGGAATCGAACCCGGGATCTTCCTCTATCCGGGAGGCTGCCTTAACCATCTAGGCTACTAACAAGCCGTTTTGGGGAATTTTGGTAAGGGATCTTTGTGCTTTTTTCCTCCAGCCTCCCGGATAGAGGAAGATCCCGGCCCTGGCAGACTTTTTCAAGTCCGTTTTTCCTTGGGAATTTTCCTGGGTGCACGCCCTTATGTACAAAGTCACCTCAACCCTTTCCTTAAATTTGTATACTGTTATAATGTGGAAATTTCAAGGTTGAATTTTCCGTTTTAATAATGGAAATCGTGAATTTTCTAAGGATATTTATTCTTGTCGATCATCGTCATTATTTGAATTGGTTAAATAGAATAGTGGACTTAAAAGTCCCAATTTTGCCAAATAATGTCTCATAATGATACTAATCATCATCATCAGCGAAACGCTGCAATCTATCCTTCCACGATATTTTAATTTACACCTTTAGACGTGTGGGAGGGAGGAATGTAAGATTGCGTGATGTGTGTGCCCGAAGGTAAAAATATGTGGTTCAAGGAAAGGATAGCAATTACAATCGGTTACATCATGAGTACGGAATGCTCGGAAAGAACACTTTTGGGGAATTTTTTTGCCTTAAATAAAAAAGGGATCGAAACTATTATTATTGTTATTGCTATTGAAAAACGATAGTCATAGAAATGAATCAAGCAGACACGTAAAAGGTAAGGAATGGCTGCTTGAAAAAAATAAAGTAGTAGAGCAAAGATACAGAGACTCGGACGATACTATTTCATTGGAAACCGTTCCGTAACGTCGAGCTGCCGTAAAACTCCGAGTGGAGGAATTGCATGGGAAATATGCGCACCCACGGATCACGGGATGCTATTTCGCAACAAAGTACGGGACAAAGGTATGCAACGTGGGACTGCGTGGGGAGGGAGCGTGGATTGGTCCAATAGCGACGTTTAGCAGCGAAATGCACGGAGGAGTCGTAAGCACCTTCGTCATTGTAAGAGACGTTCGCCTTGAGTTGCATTTGGCATTCTGAGTGCCTCGCATTGTCATTTGTCCTCGCGTTTTTACGGATGCGTTCTCTAGAGCTCCTCATCAGCGGAGAATTTGGAGGCAGCGATAGAGGAGGCCCCAATAGGCCTTAAATATTGAATGAGTGAAGGAAAGGCCCCCTCGAAATTTTCCTTCATTACTTTTCGTGGGACTATATAAGAATACGGAAGCCATTCTCTCGACTGCTGGAAAAAGGCGCCACGAAATTGAAGTACGCAAAAGCGCATTTTGCTCGTCATGTGTTTGGTTTCCGAGAAATTTCCGAGTTTGGAGGGATTTGTTTTTGCTGCGACGAGGTGCTTCAATGTACGCGTTCGAGGAGCGAGTGTTTGTAAAGAGGGATTCTCTTATTCTTCGAGTGCGTCATTTTTGGAGTGAATAGATGAGCTGTAGGTGATACTTAGGCCATTCTTCGAGAGTTAATGCGACGTTACCAACTTTAATCTTCTAGTTTCCTTTCAGTTCTGTATTTGTATGCGTCGTATTTTTGCTGCAATCTGACAGCTTAAGATCAGCCATTTGAAATAAAAGCGATCAAACATAGAAATAATTTAGAATGGCATTAGAACGAAGTTTAGCTGAAACGTTCTCCTAATGAGAGGACAGATTGCTAGCTAATTGTCTTACAATATGTTTTAGTGAATTGCTCAAGATGAGAGCTAAGTACTAAGCGTTGAATTCCTTGGGAGGGTAAAAGAATTTAAAATCGATAACCATGAGTTACGTGGATTGAACAATTTTATTTTTACGTTTGTTGGATTGAGTTACGTTAGTCGTTTTCAGTAACAAAATTGGCAAAATACATTTATTTCACAAAATATAGCCTACGAACTATTTAATTTATTTGGGCCGTATTTAATTTTACTTGGCAAATAAAATGACCATATCATTCTTGTTGTTTCATTGAGAAACAAATCTTGTTTTAATGAATCCACTCTCTTAAGCTAATATTTGTTCGTAGGCAGTGAAGAAAAGATATTTAACTTTGTACTTTCAACTTTGATATAAAAATTGATAGCCAGTTTATTTAGCTATCTGCTCCCTGTCCTCTTTCATCAAAATGAAGACTATTAGATATTTAAAATCAGAGATTTTCACATTTTTTAAAATTTTGAAGCTCTTCTTAATATTCAAGCTCCTCATAGGTGTTGGGTTACCACGAAACTGGACTTCCTCGTTCTTCTTACTTATATATTAGGTATTTCCCGGATGATTTACATCTTAAAGGGAATGATAAGATTTACTCCATCTAGACGTGAGAATAAATTGAGCACATACTTTATTTGAAAAAGCGTATAAACCTTAATTTAGGCCTTGGCAAACCGGAAAATGTTTTAACAAAAATGTATGACGCTTTAGTTGTAATTCCCTGGAGATATGAAACTTCTGGAAAGCCCATTAAAGCCTCAAACAGAAACTAACTTTAATGATAAGCACTCTGGTTCCCTAGTAATGCTGAACTTCTTGAAACACTATCTCCTACGAAAGTTTCATAGTCAACATATTAGCAAACTGTACTTCTTAATATATATCTGCAACTGCCTTAGAAACAATGTTTTACTCGTTAGCTTGTTTGCAAATCTGATGATAAATAGCTAATTTCTTCAAATTTGCCGTTTAGATCAACATAAATTAATTTATGGCTCAAGAATAGCAGAAGTATACTTTTTGGAAAAAAATTCCTTTTAATTTTCTCGTTACTTTTTTCTAAGTGCCAGTACTTCAGTTGCTAAAATTTCTAAATCCTCTTGCATTGCATACATAAAATCTAATTTTTATCTTCTCGCATAGTTTTTAAGAAATATTTATTAAAACTCTTCTTTTGAGACCATCATTGAGAATGGTAAAATTAGTTTTCATAATATTAATTTATAAAATTTAGATGGAGATGAAGAAGATCATGTAAGTATTTGGAGTAGGCTATTTAAAAAAAATAGCTCTTAAGTGGTAAATAGGAATTTGAGGTCTTTTTATCCGAATACGAAATCTAGGACAGCAACTTATCCCTCACTCTAAAAATTCGTAATGTAATAATCAGATAAAATTTTTTAAGGTCTGTAGTATATTTCAATTTTCATCATATTATTAGTTACTTCAAATATTTTGCTGCAATTGAACCAAATCTTCTCAAGTTGTGTTTAGAGGGATCCCCCGTCTGAAAGTTATTAAGCAAGCTGAGAGAAATTTTTCTCCTCCTCAAGTACTTGAGAATAATATGCATGCACCAGTAATTTGAGGTAACATAAATAAAATTTTGGAAAGGTAAAACTCACTTCTAACTTTTTTTTATTTGGTGCACTCCTTTAGCATCTTTATTGATCAGATTGAACTTTACGCATCTGGAAACACCGAAATCTTTTTATTTATATATCTACTATTTAATCTGAGCCGCTAGTTTATTAGAGAGGCAAAAAATTGAAATTTAATTTAGTGATAGTTTCTGTATTCTGTGAACGTAGCTTCCGAGATAATGTAAATATATTTATCCACACTACCGGCCCCTTTAAGGTTGTTATTAGTTAATAACTAATTTATTAATTAACGTTTCTATCTTTTGATGATTCGAATATCAATTTTAGTAGCGTTAGTCATTGTTCCATGGTTCCACTGTTTTTAGTCATTATTTAAACTTTTTTCAACACATTTACAGTGTTAGCTTCGATTAACTTGACCTGATGCTGAATGAGTTGCAACAACAATTTTTTTGCGTAATTTAAATAATATTAAGTGCGTCTTTATGCATGAATGCTTTAACATCGTAACTTCACGTCTCATTAAACCGTAATGTCCGTTACATCGTAATTTACAACTTTGTGACTCATATCGTAATTTTATTGAGCAAATCATAAATTTTAGCTGATAATTGACGTTTTCACTCAATTTTTCTGCTAATTACTCGAATGGCGGACGCACATTAAAGTTTTGTCTTGTGGAATTTTGAATGTTTATTTATTACGATCCCAGCTTGATTTTTGTGCTTTTTAGCGGTTCCCCAAATTGCATGCTCTTTAATCGGTTCCTTCTTGTGATGAATAGAAGATCGCTGCTTATAAAAACCTCCGTCATATCCTCCACCTGAAAATGCTTGCACTCGTGAGCAGTTGATGAACATTCCTCCGGACGATCCATGAATTGAAGAGGCATTTTCCCCGCAAAAGATTCCATTTCCCCTCCTCTCTCATCGATTCGGCGGAGCATCTTGCTCGGAAGGGAAATCTGATTCCCAGATGACATTTCTCACTCGCGCCAACATTTTTTCCTCCGCTGCAATTTTCGCTTCTTATCCTTCGCGAAATCCCTCAGACGTCACCCGAAGCACGAACCGATGCGTCCCACTTCGCATCGCATGTTTCCCGCATTCCTGTTTTATGTTTTCGTAATCATCGCTCTACATCTTTCACTCGCTCTTTTCTTATTTTTCTTCTGCTGATTGCTAGTCACCAAAAAATAACTGCTTTCAATGGCTTTGTGATTTTAATCATGACCTCTCGATGAAATAATTTCACTTCGAGTCCCACTCTTTTGATGGCTGTAATTGAAATGAAATAAGCTAACTAGAAATGCATTATAATCAGTGAAAAGCACGATTTTTTGTGCTTCCTTCTCATCACGCTCCCCGCTTTCCCTATGTCGTCAAAACTTGGACAGCAACAATTTTTTTCATTCGTTAGACCGCGTAATTTTGTTTTTATTTTGGCTAATAAAAGTTAATTTGATTTTATGGTAGATTGATTATCATAAAAAACTCTTTAAACTCTTCTATAAAACTTTATTAGATATTTAATTTCTTTCTTTCGTGATTCATTGACAAGGTCAACAATTCGTATCCCTTTAAGTGTGCAACTCTCTTTTTGGTTATGATATTGAAGTATTTATTGTACCTTAATTAATAAGTATTATGTGATTTTGCTGTAGAGTAGGTCGGGGTATGAGTGTGCACGGGGTAAGTGTACGCAAGGCGGGAATTTTTTCTTTTCACTTGGGCTAGTTGTTAAGTGTCAGTCGATGCAAGAAGTGTTTCCACACCATTGCTGCGTAGTTTAATGATTTCGCTGTGATTACTCACGATGAGGTAAGAACTTATTTCAGTTAATTCTATATAATATTTAAGCATTTAGGAATAAGTATAAGCTATACCAACTAAGGATAGAACCGTTTTAATCCTACATAGTTTCAAAGACCATTCAAACCTTCATAAAAGCGGAATCGTTTAGCTCCATTGATTCTCACCCAGAGCAGCAGCTCCTTACAAGTAAAAATACTGCCTTTGGGGTACACCAAACATTTTCTTTTACTGCTCACACTCAATTCACACTTATTCAATATTCATTATTCACACTACGGGTTTAATTCAGAATATAGGTGTTAAAGTTATAGTTCTTACACCTGGATAAGGATAAAAGGCGTGATATCTGCCTTAAATAGTAATACCATGTTATTCCTAATCAATTGCTTACGGTATCAACCGATTAAACGGTCTTTTTTTAACCCTTAACCAGTGACGTGCAATTTTTGTCACACTACCAGTGACGTGCGGTCCGGGAGACCGCAATTTTTTAAATATCTCTAAAGTTACTAAATGACACATTTAACAATGTTTAAAAGCCTTAATAAACTAATCAGTTATTAAATAATTTGAATTCAAATTTAATTTTATGTTAATATGAACAAAATTACAATTATTAATCATTTTACGAAGATAGTCAAAAATTTGAATGAAAAAAACAATCCGAGAAATTTTCTTTCACATCTAGTCATGTACTGCTCGAACATTCGCCTCGGGTTTTCCCCAGGATCACTCCACCCTTTCCATTGGGGGTCCATATTCCGCTTACAATATGCTTCACTAAAGGTCATTCATCCCAGGCTAGGCACAAATGAGTAGTGGCAACAAAGAGAAATTCTCGCAGAATTTGGTTATTCTGAGTTTGCCGCCACTTCGGTCGCATCCGTAGTAAGTGACATTCTAGTGTCAGAATCACAGCGAAATATAGACGAAAAATTCGGTTCCATACACATAAGGTGTTTTAATGCAAGTATGATTTAATATTTTTCTAAAAAGATTTTTATTGTTGGAGTTGATATTATAAAATAACCAAAGCAATCAGTATTCTTTAGGACGACCTCAACATTAGCCTACTATCATAAAATCCATATATTTTGCCTAATTTATGCTTTTCAAATAGTAATAACAAAGAAATGTGAAAATAATAAACAAATGTAATAAATAAAGTTAAATTTTGTAAGCCACCGTAATAATAATCATCCATATTACGAATTGAGTTTTCCTGAATTAGTGACGTGCGGTCTCTCAGACCGCGCATGAAATTAAATCGCAACTTAATAGAAATACAAGTAAGATAAATGAAATTCGAAGAATTCTATATACTACGTAAAGGTATCTAAGAAGGTACATACCATAAATAACAGATTTGTTAAAAATCAAATAATTTTTTTATTCACAATAAAAAAATCGCTGCGGTCTCTCAGACCGCACGTCACTGGTTAAGGGTTAAATCCCAATAATCCTAATCCCAATTTAAAGAACCAATAAAAGGAAGATGGATCGGAAGATATGTACGGAGGAGATGCTGAAGACCGCACAACAGCTATTGGACGCTGGGATGTCGAAGAAAAAGGCAACTAAGCAGTTGGGAATCTCAGAAGCTACTCTAATGAAATGGCTGTTTAAGATAATTACCTTTGCTTGTGTTAAATGTTATTTCCAACGTACAAATTGTACTTAACACTATAGGTATGTTGTGCTTTGTTGTATGGTGTTAATCTCTAGGAGCCTTGGCCGTTTCAACCCTGCGTTCAGTAATGAATTAGAAGAAGATGAATTGATTATAACTCCGGTTAGAGTTATTCTACCGAAGAGAAAAAAGGCAAACAGAGAAGGAACGATTTAAAAAGCTGGAGGCGAAAAAAAAGATGCTGCACATGACATCATTGAAAACACCCAAAGGAAAGCTAACAATTGAACAAGCCAATACCTCAAGCGATAAAATTATCCGTCCGGCACGTGAAGAGGACTTTAATGAACCACCGGAAGAGGATTGGATTCAATGCAGTAAATGCCAAGAATGGTAGTATGAAGCTTGTTCCAATTTATAAATAATAAGGGAGAATTTCATATGCGATTACTGCTAAAAATAACTGATATTAACTTTTACCGTACTAAATTAAAGTTTTTGTAACATTTAGTTGAATGTGTAATCGTACTAATAAAATATTGTTCAGTATATATTTGATAATATTACCCAACAAAGAGCGAACTTTTTCGTAAATAATTTTTCAAAACTATCTGTTCCCTAAGCTTTTTGTTTGGTGTTTTAATAAACAGTTGATATGAACATACATTCGTATTTATTTTTCTGTCATGTATGCCGGAATCTCTCGAAACACATCAAACCGCTTTATGATTTTTTTTAATAATTTGTTTTCCGAAAATGGTGATTTCTATCAGAATGTCTGCTTGCAGTTACCGTATAGTTTATTTCAAATCTCTAATTTATCTGTTTTCTTCATTTCTGCAATCATTTTGTTTTTATTTCTCTGAAAATTCTCTTCCAATCCGGTTTCAAGATATCATCCAAGCCAATTCTCCCGCAACTGAAAACCTCTTCGCAATCTTCAATATCTTTCTAAGTAATCCCGTTTCTCTTCGTTGCTGATCATAGCCCCAGAAACATCCTCACCAACTGTTGGAATTACGTTCTTGCACGTGCACTTTCTTGAGCAAAAAATAATCCATCGTGTATCTCCGTGGATAAATAAATAAACTCATTCTTGAGGTTTCCTTTCTCACTCATGTTGTTAAGAGATTAACTAACTTTGATGAAAAATGATGTCGTTATTTTTTACCAATTAGCGAAGTGAGATATCAAGATAAGCCTCTTGAGTTTGTCTGTAGCGATTGGAAAATCCCAATCAGAGGATTTCTACAAAAATATAACTAATAGATAAATATACATATATATAAAAATCGGGATTTTAGAGCGATTCTTTCTCTACAACTCGCATATATTAGATCTCAAAATCACAAATAATTTTTATTTAATTTAAATTCATAAATGCAACGAACTTTTGAGAGCCGATATTATTAAAGTTAATTCAAAATAAGAGCATTTAAATCAGAATTTGAATAATTTTTATGAAAAGGACTTCATCTTGTAATCTTAAGCCTCATCTAAATGAAAACAAGCCATAACAGTTCAGATATCTATCTTAAGTCACTTGTTAGTTGGCAGAGCTTAAGCTGTCGCAGCTCCAAGGAACATAGCAACAACTCTGGAGGAAACGTCTTTCTGACGGCTTAAAGAGTACTTTAAATCTCCATTTTAATTACTAAGGTGTCCATTTTTCCTTTGTTAGAGCTCCATCATGAACGTTAGCATATTTTATTTTATATTTCTTTCGAAAAAAGTAATTTAGTGGGAACCCTTAAACTGTTATTTAGGAATATGCTTCTTAGAATAATTTACATAAAAATCCTAATGCCCTAAATCTTCAACAATTTCTTTCCACTAGATCTATGTTAAACAGATATCAAATAGGACAGCCTACGTTAATAGAATCACAATAATCGGCGTGCAATGGAAACAGGGTCAGTAGGAAGTGCTCAGATGTGCCCTCGACTTAAAACCACCCTAAATTCTTAGAATAGTCATTTGCCAGAATGTATTAAAATGCGTGGAATTCACGCCTCATCTGGAGATGTTTCCCATTCTTCGCAAGGTTCTTTCTAAAACCTTCCACCAGGGCTCCCAAATGCGTTGAATGGAACTGCACGTTTGAGGCAGCTTCCGTTCATCCATCTGCTCCCTTTTCTCTCCTCCGAGTGGCCCATTGTTTAGACGCATCGTCTCCGTGGGTGCAGAAAAAAGAGCATCGCCCACTTCCTCATTCGCCCTCCGAGGAACGCCGGCAACGTGTTTGCAGAGTCCGCGTCGTCCCGTGCGAACGAACAAAAGAATCTGGAAATAAAACAGGAGCAAAACCTCTGGAAGTCGTCTCCCACGTTAAGGTGCAAAAAGGAAGCCTCCACAGTGCATTTCCGCGTATCTTCAAAGCAGGTGCGCCCGGGAAGAATGTGAGTCAGAAAACAGTCCCATTTTCCCAGCGTCACGTAACGTATATCTCTCCATTAACTTTTAATGACCTCTATATCTCGAAGCCGAAGCTATGTACGGGAGGAATGCATCGGAATCAGCTCTATGGCGGTCATTTATCATTAAGTCCCAATTTATACCGCGGGCGGCTTATGGAATCGATTCGTAAGGAGAAATGAAAGGGTTTTCGTTTTACTAATAATTCTTATCTTAAGTTTTTTAAAGTCGATGTACATGGTATAAGAAAGTTACCGTATATACTCTTGTATAAGCTGATTTTTTCAATAGATCGCTTAAGCTGAGTATAAGCCCCCCTCGGCTTATACTCCCACTTACTTATTCTCCGATGGAATATTCTGCCATAGCTGGAGATCGGCTTATAAATTCCTCACTTGCCCATTTAACAATTATTTTGACACAACCTACTAAAACCTCAATTACTGTATATATTTTCATTTGAAATGCACCAGTATCTGCTGCATTTCCAACCATAGGCTAATACTCGAGTCAATTAGTTTTCCCAGTTTTTTGTCATAATATTAGGTCCCTCGGCTCATACTCGAGTATATACGAGGTTAGGTCGTAGATTAAACAGAGCAGCCTTTGCTTACCGATTTGGTGAAAGTTAAATTTTCAGATATTTTGTTGAAAACTCGAGCATCCATAAATAAATGTAAAATGTGTATTATAGGATGTTGCTCATAGCCTGTCACTGAGCTCTTTTAAGGACGGATTTTTCGGTATGATTTTTTAATTATAATGTATTCATCTTCGGTAGTTTCCTGTGGTTCTACTTTTGAATCGTCCCACTGTCTTCTCTTGGCATCAACGCAAAATATTTGGGTCAAGAGCAGATTCCACGCTGCAGTTTGTTTACTTGCGATTTTCCTTTATATTCTGCTATTCATCGTGTAGTAATGAAATTCGTCGTTCAAAAATTTGTTTATTCATACGAACGAATATGATTATTCATGTTCGTATTAGTAGAAGAAGGAGTAAGTTTAGAAAACATATTTTAGAATTAATTGGTATATGTCAAGTAATATTTTAGAAGGAAGAATTTTTATAAATGTTCTCTTTAGAAGAGGAATTTGTTTTCATCTAGTACCATATTTCTCTCCGATTTGTTCCACAACTCTACGAATTTTACCGGTCGAATTTGCTGGGAGGAGATTAGGTTCCAGACTCTAAGATTGGAGTATCGGCTAATCGGATTTTATTCTGTTAGAGAATGTTCTTGTCTATTCGTCAATCCTTAACATTATCGTCCTACTCGTACTTTATCAATAGTGAGGCTTTAGGCGATTGGTAAATAATAAAAAAGCAAACTACGTTACTCAATTTACGCTTTTATTTGTTAAGCAGAAAAACTACAAGTATAACATTTTTATTCGTCGAATTTGAATAAAGAATGACGCAAGTCAGCATAAAATTCATTGTAACACATTACTAAGGATTTTTTGAAATCTAGGCATCATGCTTTCAAATTCCTTCACAAATCTTGTTTGGTCAAAATTCTGTTGAGAGGCATTTAATAACGCAACGGCATTCAACTAGATCAGAAGGACATTGTCCGATTCGATAATTTAACGTCTGGCGATCGCAGCGTTCCTGTTGCGACGGAGTCATATCCCGAACTATCCATTCCAGGTCACTTTTAACAGAATACGGATTCAGTTTTCCAATGCCTGCGTCCTTGGCATCGTCTGCTGCAGAACGATGAGATTTTGATCCGACTCTCATCTCGCATTATATTTACCTCAATCTTCCCGGTGGAGATCCTCGCAACAATGCACGGCAAGAATCCCTTCCTTTTGTCAGGACGAGGGTAAAAAAGTCCGAGGAATGTCTCGTTTTATCCCCGGCAGTCGCGCTATCAGAAATGGCCCCACGGAGAGGATCCTCGGAATGACCCCTTTTCCTTCCACCGAACTGAACTTTATTTCCATTCGTCTCGAAGGAGGCGCAGTCAACAAGGGGTCCAGCGCTATTTGCTGAGACACTGAACGCGCCCCCGAAAAGATCGCTCAACGACCGGAAGAAAGAGGACAGCGGAGAAAAATCTGTTGCATTCGGGAGATGCGTGCGCCCGTCGTCTTTCTCTTTTTTTCGGCATATATCTTCCTTTGGCGGAAAATGCGATTCGAAAGGGCGCGATGTGGAAGTCCTCGGGTCACCGGGATTCTGGAGGACGTTTCCGAGTGAACGCGCTTTATTGAAATCTCATTGAACTCGATGGCTTTTTTGTGTGTCGCTCCGGAGTTCTTTATGTTCGGACGGATTTAATTCTCCGAGTAAAGGAAATGGTGGTTCGCGGCTGATGATTGGCTTTTGTTTTCTTTTTGATTGTTTTGTGATGTGTTTTTTCGTGATTGGGTTGAATCGTGCATTTTGGTAGTGCTTCCAGAGACTTCTATTTTTTTCTCAGATCGATTTTAAGATTAAGTCCGCTTTCATTTACCGGAGGTTGTCCATGCAACAGAGGAGAGAATAAGGATGCTTGGAAGGGAGGATTAGGTTGAAATTATAGCCTTAGTAAGATTCTATAGAAATAAAATTCTGTTGGTTCCACTTTAGAATTTTTATTTTTGACGGTCGTCGTAAGTAGAAAATCGAGTCCGAAACCGGTTGTAGTAAAAATGCTTTTGTGGAAGCTACAAAGTTGATCTATAAAATCTTATTCATCGCCAAGCACAATGGTCTCACATGGTTATATTTTGCAGAAATTAATTTTAAACGTTCTGAATTCAGTTATGGTATTTATAGTTACGTGGATTCAGAAAAATAATTTTTATTTCGGTCAGAGTGAGTTACGTTGGTATTTACAGAAGTTAAATTAGTAAGATGTGTTTATTCTGCAAAATGGAGCCTATGAAAATTAAACTGTAATTAATCCATATTTACTTATAATGGGTTAACACAATACGTTTACGTTCCTATTTATTTATCCTTTATCGCTCATGCTATTCATTGACGGTAAGTAATCTAATTACTGCTACTTTATTAAGAAATCGGCCGTTTTCTATGATGTTCGGCACTAGAGATACATATGATGTGCTGTCGAGAGGAAAATGTAAATTACTATCCACCGAATGATGACAACAAAATTTCCTGATTTGGGAACAGAGAGTGTCCGTAGTAAACAGCGTCAAATATTTGGGAAGTTATCCGGTAATATTGCGTATAAGATTACGTAAAATTGATTTTACGCTGCATACATGGACAAAGTATACTTCCATTCCAGAGGCGAAGGTATGAATTGCCTCGCAATCTTCTCTCTGCTCAAGTAAGCTTTACGTATACTCATTCCCAAGTGCATAGATGCCTCGTTTGAAATGAATTTGCGATGTTTAAAGTATCTCTGTGAGAAATTTAGTAGCTGTTAAAATAAATGGTGAATAAAATGATTCATAAAGCAAAGAAGTTTTTGGAATTTTTGTTATTTATGATAATTTAAAGGTCACAATTCTAAGTGAAATGTGAATTTCATAGAATATTGGAGTTTAAAGAGGAATGAAAGATGATTTCTCTAAAATGAGGTAGTAGAAGTTTGGAGACCAGAAACTTATCAAATGAAATATTATCTGCTTTCAATTTTTCATCGATGAATTCGCAGTAATTAATGTATTTATACTTAAATATTTTGATGTTGCAGCGGGTTTACCTACATTCTGTACTTGGTGGAGAATTTCTAATTTAAGTTTAATAAATACCCATTTTTATGGTAATATCTGTGAAGAGATGTTGTATTTTTAACATTTATATTTCAATTCTTTTGCAAAAAATAATCAAGTTAGTAAATTTAACCGTAAGAAAAATGCCACTGAAAAGAATATTATATTTTACTATTTGTATCGTCGGTATTTAATATTTTCAATCATGAACGATTTGATCATGCTTGACTAGAATCCTTAAATGGTATAGGCCTGCAGAAATATACGTTCAGGTTAATGCTTTTATCTTAAGTATTAAAATTGAATTGAAAAATTGCAATGCCTATAATCGTCTATAAATGATCGCAGATATGGCCCCTTGAAACAGAAGTAATAGGAAATAAAAGATGAGAATGAAATATCACGATGAAAGCAATAATTGTGAGTCATCAATTCGTTGTTGTTCCTGAGCGCATTAAACGAATGCACAACCATACTTCACTCTAACCGGTTCTTACAGATTCGTAGAAAACAGACTAAGAATCCTCCGCATTTCAGAATAAATTGCTGGGCATATCCGTACTACTTTTGTGGAAATTCTGTGAACTTGTTTCCAACGGAGTGATAGATATCCGAGGGAAAGTTTTTGGCCCTTCCGAAAAGAAAGTTACGGGATCGTTGGCAACGAGAAATCCGGGCATCGCTTCCCTCATATTTTGTATTCAATTCGAGTTTCACAAACTTTTCGCAGGCACTGAATCATTCAAGCCATCGCTATTTTATATAATTCCCAGCCCCACTTTTCGAATCCCTTCGCTAAATTGCAAAAAGTCGCACCGTTAACACGAACAGAGTCGGCGTCCTCCGAGTGTTACAGAAGGTATACCTCCATTGACCGACGCTCTCGACTGCTGGAATGACCGATTGGAAATCTCGATTGCTCGGCAGTTTGATCGAATGACATCCCCACACAAACCAACCTGATCCAACCATTAATAACTATATTTAACTTGTGTATAATATGAATTTGTGACAGCGTATTTACAAGAAACCAAGTCGAGATATTGTTAAATTAAGCTGTCGTTCAACGGAGCAATTGATTAATCGAGCTGTCAGTCAATTGAGCGGTCGGTCTATCGAGCTGTAGGTCAGTCAAGCTGTCGCTCAAACGAGATTTCGGTCGAGTGAGTGTCGGTCAAGTGAGCCTCGGTCGAGTGAGTGTCGGTCGAGTGAGCCTCGGTCGAGTGAGCCTCGGTCGAGTGAGTGTCGGTCAAGTGAGCTTCGGTCGAGTGCGCGTCGGTCGAGTGAAGGGATCCCGTATAGTATGCGTAAGCGTATATTTTTTTCGAGCGCAATCCTCTTACATTTGCCCGAATGTCTTTCGAACGCTGTTCAAACGGGATTAAGATAGACGAGGATTAAAGATCGTAACGGGGACACTATTGAAAAGGAATAACTGAAAGCGACAGAGATTAATCGCGCGGGGTTTTAAAAAAATTAAGAGCGGATTTTGCAGCACTTGGGATGGATCCATCTCCTTCAAGGGACCGCAGACGCAGAAAGGGACAAAGAGGAATACACGCGGAAACCAGAAGAATATGAAGAGGGAGATGATCAGGGGATGGCTGTTGCGAAAACACGGAAGGGGTGGACAAAAGGGCGGGACGCGAGTTGACGGAAGAGGCAGATATTTGGGGTGCAGCGGTTACAGTTGAGGTAAAAGGGTTGAATAAAAAAAGGGGAGATTGGAATGAATGGGAAAATGCGCTTAATCGTGATTTGTGGCCGGAGTGCCGCTCGGTTTTTCTTTCTTCTTCTGCACCTTCTGCACCCCCGCTCCACGTTCTCCCACTCTTTATATCCGATTAGAATGCGTTCAATTCCGTAATGACAAATCAGATAAGGACGCAATAATCTCCGCTTCAATTAGGTAATTGAAGGGTTATTTAGAGAAGCATGTAACCGATAATTTCGGCAGAAGTGTCATTCAACAAAGTAATGGTTTCTAAGTAAACTATCATCAGATTCCAGGTTTATGGTCCTAAAATCGCAATTACCTAATTGATGCTGTTTATTTTCTTACCTCTATGTTGATTGATATTGTCACTTTTTGAAATAATTTTTTTCTGTAAAATTTAATCATTCATTTCGTTTTTACTTGCGTAAATGGTTAATAGTGGCTATAATATTCCAAACAATTACAGAAAAAAGTATAGGAGGACTAATAATAAGTCATTACTCTATAATCCCCATTTTACCGTCAAGATATACAAATGTTGTTAATAAGTATAATTTAGACTATATCTCGTGATATTCATTGCATACTTGTTCTAATATCCCGAGAAAAAGTATAGTTTTTCAGAAGTTGTGGGATAAAGAAAAATTCGAGTTTCCTCGTCAGTTAATGTTCCTTTTTTCCTGAAATTCTGAATTTCCACTCATATTGAATTGATTGAGCTTATTATTTAAAAGGAAGTGAAATGATTCATTCCATTTTCAGAAATTGATTTAAAAATAACAATTTCTTCGAGGGGATGTTTATAGTCGTAATTAATAAAAAATATAAGAATCGAAGTACGAAGTTTATTGTTTCCCGTTCTTATAAAGGAATTGAGATACAAACATTCCGGGTCCGATACTTCGTAGAGTGCTGTCCAAAAATACACGGAAGTGTATAGACTAACTAGAAGAAGGATAGGGTCCTTCGGGTGGAGAAGTACACGAAGCCCAAACATGTAGCAGGCCATAAATATAAAGAGGAAGAAACTAAAGGGATATACATTCCCATTTTATTTACAGATACCATAGATATAGGAGGGTACATTTGGTCTACGGGCTTTCACCACTAGATATTTTTTATTTATTTTTGTTGAGTCTTTTTACCTCCGACCCCTTCCAATATTTTATCCCTCTCTTACTTTATTGATATATGTTGCCTCCTTTAACTCTAGTGATACCTTTTTCTCTGTGTCGTCTTATTTGATTAATCTTTGGTAATCCAAGTAACAATTGGCTGATAAATGTTCTGCATATTCCTAAAAATATAAATAAGAACGTGTAGAATTTGCAAAATATGCCGCCAAAAAAATGAAAATGAAATGATTAGTGAAGATTCTTATCATTTTCATAGGTTCATAGAACACAAATCTATCTGAATATTACAGGTTAGAAATAACATCAAAAGATTTGCTCTCTGATTATTGAAAACGTAGCGTAAGACTCTTGAGAATAGGTTTCATGAAAGAGTATTCATTTCCAATCAACGAAAGTAAAATAAGTTCGCTTAAAATCACCGCAAACACTTCCCCTCCATTCCTTTTCCCTAGCGTCTACGGATGATTGAATATCATTTACTGAAATTCGTATATAGGTAGTATTTTGCAAGTTTGGCTTGGTTTTTTTTTGTCACAACTATCGAAGGCGATTCTGATATTTCGTTGTTTAGAGACCTATGTGTTAAAAATCGATTCCTATTGACAATATTTATTACCTTAGAAAAATAATAATTATGAAAATTAAACAAGGATAACAATTAGTTTTAATAAGTAATTTAGTAATACGGTGTGTATTTAAAAATTATGATTTATAATTTTGCGCAAAAATATTTATCTTTTTAGTAGGCTAAAATTTGAATTTGGGAAACATAGTATTTGAAAATATTATTCAGTTAGTTTGATTAAGCAGAATTAAAGATAAGTTTTATTCATACGATTAATATGCGTATAGTTTAGTCTATTTTTAGACTATATGTATAACCTTAGAGGCTCATTCCGGCTCATTCATATGAAGCTCTGGAGACATTCGAGGCTATATGCTCCCGTGTGTTCTTCGCCTTGAATTAGGTTATTGTCTGGTTGTTGAACAAAATCAATTTATTATTACTAATGCTTATACTTGTCTATTAATGATGGAATATGGCATAAATGGTACTTCAAGTTGTATATGTAGCCTCAAAGTTCCCCATTTATGCGAAATATATCATTTTTGGTAAAAATTTATATTTTTTTTCAAAATCATACTTCACGAGTCTCTGTAGACCCTAGGTCTTTTCTTCTAGTGTTATTACACGCCTATATGTGTTACCTTTATTTAACACTTACATAGCGAATAAAGATGTGATGTCAGTTTTGCATTTGGCTTATTACTCG
Organism: Sympetrum striolatum; assembly: GCA_947579665.1. NCBI lineage: Eukaryota > Metazoa > Arthropoda > Insecta > Odonata > Libellulidae > Sympetrum > Sympetrum striolatum. The sequence continues at coordinate 86,880,221 of OX388345.1, forward strand.
ACTATTTGAATCTTCTAATTTTTTAATTGTTTTTATATTTAGTCCTGATCACGAGTCCTATTTCACCCATAAATATCATGGTCCCTCAACCACTTTCCCCCCCCCTCCCCCATCTGCCCCCTCTGCCCCTCCCCCATTCATTGGAGATGGTCGAACGGCGAACGCAATTCTTTTCGTCTCTCCACTCGCTTGCTGCGATTACTCCCCGCTCGAATCAATTACCTCGATGGCCGTCCGTGGCGCTGCGATCGAGAGGGAAGGTGCGGGAGGCGAGATAACGAATAAAAACGCGAGGCACAAATTAAATGAAGAATCATTGTTTCCAGGGCAGAGTAGTTTTTCCGCGTTCGATTGTTTTATTTCGGGGGGAAGTTACGGGCTTCCCCGGGAAAAGAAATGAGTAGGAGGCGGTTGATTGAGCGGTTTCTGGACCCATTGTGATTTTCAATCTCGTTGCCATTGAAGGGGAGATACGTTTTTCCAACTGTGGTATCTGAAGCAAGACCTTTAGTACAGCATGAGTTTAATTAGATGCATTAAAGGGCCAATTTGAAATCCAACCTTTTAAAGTTAGCCTTTAATTTACGTGATTTTTTTCCTCAATTCTGCCCCACGACCCTTTTGTTTCAGATAATGCCCCATCGTTATTCTTGGAAGTTATTTTGAGCCACCGCATTAGAAATCCATCCTTCCTAAGCATTGTCCTAGTTTATTATCAGGGATTATTGATTCCAATAGAAAATTGGAGAATTCGCTGGAGATATGCTATTTTACATTTAGTAGTGTAGTGTAGTAGGTAGTGTATGTATTTATTTTTGAATGTTTTTCTCTTTTCTTATCTTTTAGCTATCACTATCGGTAGGTTTGCGCAGGTTTTTTATACCCCCCTTCATTGTGGGTGTTTTCCTGCAGTGGATTTCTTTTTCCTAAGAGTCTCTTAGGTTTTTTACTTCCACAATTCTTCTAATTATTTCTACTTCTTATTTTATAATTAATGACGATGGGTTAGATGGAAGAAGAGACTTTTAACTTTCAATCTCGCCCAAATAAAGACGATTTATTATTATTATTATTATTATTATTATTATTATTACATTTATAGGAATGCACGAATGCCTACGATAGGTCTCGATGTTAAATATGGTACGATGAAATCATCTGGAGTAAAAAGTAGCAGCCAGGAAATTTTGGTCCTTACCTTAAAAATACCATTAAAGTACCTTAAAAATTTTCCTATAAATTCTTTTGTTTGCAATTAGTTCAGTCGATAAGCTTACGAAATAAACTGCGATTAAAACATTTTTTTTGGGTAATACAATATCTATTTATCATACTCAATTAAGGCTACTTTGCATAAATTTGAACTTGATTTTGCTCATTTAAAATTCATGTTATTTTTGGAATAGAATTTCATATCCCCTGAATATCCAATCAAAGAACCTACATTTGAGTTGTTGACATAAGATAACTGGACCTCGTAGAACGCCTCAATGATTGAAACTTTTTGTTTTCCACAGGGAGATTTACTCTGACGAGAGTTTTCCTCTTTGACAGCCATCCGTTTGCTGAATGCAGCGGTACATCTACCTAAAGATTACTTACTGTTCAAGCCGCAACCGGTTCAATGATAGAAAATTCACGCACAAATGTTTGCGTTAATCACTTGCATATATACTTGCCATTAATTTTGGCTGTGACTGTCCCTGCTTTAAGCTATAATCCCGGTCGATTTTTCAGCCGTCCCAGTTTGAAGGATAAACTCTAAGAAATAATTTAATAGAAGATATATAGAATACAACGCTAGGAAACATTCCAAAGTAAATCTTAATGAATTTGGACAGCCTAACACACATACAAGTGTTTTAAAAATCATGTGAAATTAATTCTTATGTTTTAAAACTACTTATCGGTTTCGTCCTGGTTTTACTCGCTTTAAAATTTGATGTCCTAAACTCATGGTGTAAGAGCAGAATGTGACCCTTCCTATACCCTGTTTTCGTAAAATAGGTTTCTAAGGAAGAAGCTAAAGAGTAAAACTTTGAAAGGCTGTATCTCTGCTGCGATATTTGGAAAAGCACTAGACACTTGTCCATCTACTGCATATTACGATAACTTTTTGCTATAGGCTGGATGAGGAGAAGCTTAACTTTGTATCGTAAGTAATGGGCTATACGCATTGATGGTGCTGCAGTGCCTTGTAAAGGGCAGATGCAGTACCCAAATTAGCCTCTCAAATTCAAGTATCGCTCACTCAGAGAGAAGCCAAGTATGTTGCAGCAGTAGAAGAGCTCAAACTATGATGTTCTGCTCGCTTATATTACCCGGCTAAGAGCATTGGTCGATCATATACACGGTGATTCGAGAAATTTGATAGTTTTCAGAAACAGGTAAAGCACATTAATAGTTATTTTAGGAGATACTATTCCGTGATAAGTATATAAGGCTATGAGAGGGCTGTGGAAAGAAATTGGATGGACTTATACGTAGTTTATTTTCTGATCGTAATGGAGTATCCTGCACGAAATTTCAGTAGTAAAAATAACCCTTGAAGAATAATACATAATTTTGAATATTTTAAAGCATTTGGTAGACTGTGACATAATGCAAAAGTCATCATTAATAGAGTTTTGCGAAAAACTAACTAATACATCACAAATATATTGCATAAAAATTTTAAATGTTAATTTTAATTACTAATTAATAAATTTAACGAGTAGAAACTGTAAGTAAAAGGAAATGCAGTCGCCTCATTATTCTGAAATAGTTAGCACTTCACTTCCAAATGTATATGAGAATTAGGCAAACCAAGGATTGCAGCTTAAACTTGGACATTCGCAGAATTTGAGCAAAAAGAGGTTAAATCGGAATACAGATGTGAATCCGGTTCTCAAAGGACTATAACGGGTATTTCTTTTGACCGCAGGAAAAGGCAATAATTTTTCCTAAAGCATTCTCAAAATTCCGCGTTGATTTATGGCTGCAAATAAATCTCTTAATTGGGTTTATTGGCCGAGATCATAAATTCAGATTCGTGAATTTCCCTTGTCAATTACCCGTTGATTCATGCTCACGGAACTGAAAAATATCGGAAATGAACCTTTTAAGCATATTTTGCAAATCCCAAGAGTCGAATTAAGTCGAGCAAAGACATTTCCAATTCGCGATGATTTATTTGCGGTGTTTTTAAGACCGCATTGAGCGCCTCGTTTGGCGCATATTTTTCCTCAATAAAACGCATTTATTTATGTTTAGAATAAAGGTTGCTAATAGGGATTCATATTAGGGAAGGGTCTGGTGGAAATCCTATTAATTTATATTATCCCGAAATTGAACGCAGAAGGGTAGAAAATTAGTGAAAAGTGAGTGTTTTATGGGGATAATCTCGTCTTATTTTCCGATATGCCTTCTGGAAAATGAATATAATGAGGGTTGCTTGCTTTTGGAAGACGGTGGCTAGTGCTGGTCTTCCTCTTTGGCGTTCAGTCATTTCAGCAGAACTTCAGTAAGCTCTATTTCCTGCTCATATTTTCAGATGTGTGTAGTCTTTGAGGTTACCATTATCTGTGGTATTTAAAGCGAGGTGTTCATTTAGATCTCTTTACCAAGGTCGTTCCCTCAAAATTTTCGTAAGTTCTCTTGGCATAGAATACGTTCTATTAGTTTTGTACTTAAAATGTTTCTCATAGTTCTCCGGATGAAATGATTTCCCCCTGCTCTTAAAATACTTATTTATTTGTTACTTCGTTTTTCCAACTGATCTTGAGCATATTCCTGTAGCAATCCTTTTATAATCACCGTCCTTAGGATATATTCCTGGTTTTCTTTTCCTTCCTTATACTTCTGTGTGAGGCCGTTTATCATGCTTTTCGTTGCACATAATACATTGTCACTTATAATTGGGATTTTCTTCTGTATGGGTTACATACGTGAGTGTTCTACCTTTCGCTAGCGTCATGTGCCTCAATTTTCCCTATTCAAAATCATTTCTTTCGTTTCTTAATAATTCATCCCACTGTTACGTCTTCTAACATCATCTACTTTTTTCCTTCCTCTTTATTTATTTATTTAACCCTTGTATTCTACCCCAATAACTGTATTTAATAGACCCTCCTCTCTCAATATTTGGCCCTATCCTTTCCTCTTTAAGGGTTCAATAACTTCAGTCAAAAACCCTTTTCTCCCCAACAACCCCTATCACTTCCGTGATAAAGAAATAATAATACATAGGGCAGCATCCTAAGCGAATTCCGTAAATTATCTCTGATATCATTGCCTCTGATCCCATTGACTGATTTCATTTTTATACAAGAGGGTCTGTTAAAATCTATCTTTGTTTGGCATACCTCACTTCTTATTTCTTTCTCGCTTTCCCATTCTTTACTGATTCTGTCTCCTTGGTATATAAATTACCTATTTCACAAATTTAAATATTGTTTGTTCCTCCTCTTATTCCTCATTCATTAATATTGCTCTAGTATTATATATTTCTCCTATCTACAACTAGATGAAGTATAAAAAGCATCAGCAGGAAATATTCGCAATTGGGCCCGTGTGAATAAAAAATACGTTCTTGCTGCATGCTTCAGAAGAATTTAATTTGATTGCTTTATAAGAGGACACTTCTTCCTCAAGATGCTTAATTAGCGAATATCGAAGGCAGAGAAAGAAGAAGTATCGCTTATTTTGAAACGCTTTGTAAATTCGCAGACGCGCGAGTGTGAGCGCTGCAAATGTCGTTGCTTTCTTCTCGGACAAAAGACAGTCGACTCCGTCCAACCGGAACTCCTTTGAAGCGTCGTCAGCGCTCTTCCGATCGTCATCTTTTATTTCGACTGAAGAGAGTTGAATCAGGTAAGGAAGGAAAGAAAACGAGGAAATTGCGAGAAAGGGATGGGAAGAGCTTTGCTTTCAAGAAATTCTCCTGCTCTCATAATTCTCTTTCTCCTCGAATTTCCAATGCACTTTCCAAACGCCCTTTGAACTTTAGTCCCCCAAAAGTTCCTCTTTTACATTTCCCGTGCTCGAATCAGCGTTGATGAAATAGCTGCTTATCCTCTTGTGAACGGTGCCACGCCAGAGATTTCACGTGATTTAGTTTCTACCCTGCTGATTGCCACTTTCTAATTTTTCTTTGGTTTTAGCAATCTATAGATCATGGATCTAGTCATGTGAAGGATTAATCCGTGGATATGTATTAGGAAGACTTTCAATCCTTGTTGTAGTAAAAATTGGAGATTGCCAAGGGATACTAAGCTCACTTTAATATTGTACGTTCTAATAACTTGTATGTACTTCTGTTTTAATTCATAATACATTTAGAAATTGCACTTTAGAAAAATATATAGTTGTGATCCGAATGTGCTACAATGTTTGCCCATGTAAAAGGAAGTCAAATAAATATATCCGAAAATCATAGTTTTCACTTATGTATAATTATCCTTGAGTTTTAATTAACCTGCATTTACTTAGCTCGTCTTAACTTCATTTGAAGACTCGGTGGAGGAAGTATGTTGAAACTACCTCACTCATTATCTATTAAGACTCAATCCCGTATCCTAACCCTTGGTAATGGTGAGGGTAAGAAGTGACGACCAGCCTTCTACTAAGACTAAGACAGATCCTATAAAGGAATTCTGTCGGAGTTCTTAAGGAAAAAGTACAACCCTTCAGGGAGTAAAAGTATATTTAAATTATGTAACTCCTGTACTGCAATAATCTTAGGAAGATCGACATTGACGTAAGTGAGTGTAGCAAATATTGAATAAAGATGGCTGGGTAGGAAGGAAAAAAAACGAGGAAGAGTTGGAAATGGTTGAAAAGGAGAAAGATTCGGTTGGAGAGATAAATACGAGAATTGAGTGTCACACATTGAAACGAATGGGTATCTCAAGATAGTGATAGTAAGGAAAAAGCTAGAAAAGAAACTAGAGGGAAGACAATTGGTGGTTGGTATAATCGTGGGGTTAGTTTGGCGATTTAAGGGGTCGTAAACTTATAGTTATATAGTGAGGATGCATTTCAAATCGAACATTTTGTTATAAATAATAAAAGTCGCCTAATTATTATAAAGGCATAATATCATTAACTTTCAACAATTCACGTATTAAGGTTCTTTTATCATTATCAGCAGTGAAAATCATTCCGGGCAAGTGCGCTTCTGGCAAAATATACAAACTTTTATACCAAATCTAAGCTTAAGATAGTTTAGTTCTGTGTATTCATTTGGTTAAAGATAGACGATTCGCTGATATAGAGCGTTAAACTACGCTCCTTGTGGAGATGGTGCAGTGAGCATTCCATTTATTCGATCCAATTTATATTTCTGTATGTGCTAGTCTAATGCTTCGAATGCCATCATGCGTAACGTCGTTTTCCTCGTTCTCTTCTGAGAGTGGTACGTGGATCTATCAATAAGCTCATTTCCACTTGTTTCGAATGCCCATTTCTACAGTTTACCCATGCACTTTTCCTGTGTTTGTCTCCATATGAATCCACTCAGTGTAAATTAATCCCTAATGCACAAATGGCTATTTCCAAGTCATACATATTTGCCCTTGTATTTCCACTGAATTAATAAATATGCCTACAATACGAATCGCTGTCATTAGCCTACCGTTAACATTTTAATTATTATCTTGTATGTTTTTCTCGATGTCTTCTTGTGAGAACTGAAATATATCTTTACGAAATTCTCTTCAGCTATGTTATCATTTGAATGCCGTCATGATTTTTCACTCACATTCTTGCAGTTTCCTCCTTCTCTAATCCTTACCTCTCTTGAATGCTTAGATGGTGTAAGATGAAGATTAACTGATGATTTATCTCTCTGTGATTCTCATTTAAAGTCAAATTGACGTACTTGTGCTTAGCCCCTAATCCTCACCGCATTTCTTATGAAGATATTTTTCATGTTTTATAAATTGCAATTAATAAGGAAACAGAAAAATAAAAAAATCTAACAGGATATGGACTCGAAACCGGATCTTCCACTCGTCAGGTGGCTATAATGAGGTAAGCTATTTCGGCAGGACATGCAGGAATATAGTTCAGGAGTCTTTGTAAGCAAGCCAACTAGTAAGAGCAGCAGCCCCTCAGAAAATGGAAGTTGCAAGTTTTGAGTCTTATCCTCTTATCAGATTTTTTTCATCTCCGTTTTTTCATCCAAGGCGCTTGTCTTAACGTACTGTATTATCTTAAAACCTTTTATTGTGAAATTAAAATTTTCCTATGGTTAGGATTAAATGCCTTGTAAAATATAACAAGAAACTTGTGTAGGTACGATGGAAAACTTGGGAAAACGTGGGAAAATCTGCGTTGGTATAACTATGGTCGACAAAATTGTAAATCAGCTATATTAATAAAGTGTAATCAGTTATAGTGTGGTACTCTTAGTTTTCCGAAGTAGTTTGCGTGCAAACTAGAAGTTTTTTTCTCTCATCGACGAAAAAGGGTTTGTTAGCGTATGTTCGTGAGGCGGATTCGACTCTCCCTATGCTATGACTTTGACGATACCTCACTCAGGTTTACTGCTTTTATTGCACATATAAACCAGAAACAAATTGCTCATTTATTTCGTAAATCTGTGAAAGACGTTGAAGAAGCGATATCGTTTGAACGCGTCCGAAGTATTCCTCGAAGATCGGTCGTCAGAGAGACTTGGGGAGGAAAGTAAATTACCCCTTGAACTACCTCGGTTCCGATCACGCTGCCTCGTCGCTCTTTTGTTGCACGCACAGGGGCCCCATCACGGAGAGGGTGCGTCAGGGGAGAGAACGCAACGGTTGTTCGGAAAGTCAGGGTTCGGAGGGGTGAGAGTTGAGAGGGTCAGGGGAGGGAGGGCGATTGTGTCTTTTACGTCTCCTAGGGGTGTTTCCTCCGAAGAGATCCTCTTTTCTCTTTAAAGGCCACCTTCACTCTTCCAAGTACTCTTTACTCCTTTAACGGAAGTTTTCACTCGGGGATAAAGCAGAACTCGCTCTCGAATTCATCGCCTTTTTGTTTCTTTCCTCAAATCCCCCCATTCTCTTTCATCAAGGTGTCCCTTCTACCTAAACTCAGGGCAGGTGTGCTGCGTTGGTCGTAAGCAGGGTATCGAACCGAAGTCGAATCGAAAACCAAATAAAAACCTTATTTTTCCGGAATGAAAACTAAATCCGAGTCTGAAATAGAATTTCTTGAAATGAAACCAAATGTCATTTTTACAATCCGATCATTGATTCGTGTTTTCATGAAGCCAAACACAGTTTTATATTAAATCTATGCAAGGATGAATTAAAACTCATTAATTCACATAAATTTTACTAATAGTGCTCGTCTGTCTATAATTTCTGTTATTTACAATCAGTACCAGTCAAAACCGAAAATGAAACGAAATTAAGCTTTTAATGTAATCAGTCAAAATTGGAACGAAAATAATGATGTTTCAAAGTCCTACTTATTTTTTTAATAAGAATTGTTTCACTCCAGCTTCTGGTTTAACGTATTTAATAGATACTTGTTGTATTGTTAAAAGTGCTTCTGTTATTCCGCGCATGGGGTCACACTGGGAATCGAACCCGGGACCGCTTTCGCCAAAGCCGAAAGCGCTGCCCACTTGGCTATCCAGGAGTGCCCTAATAGATACTATTTGCCTCAAATTCAGCAATTATTTGAATGATAGTGTTAGGAGAAATTGAAGAAATTTTAACGCAGGATATCTTTGAATTAATCATGGATAAATGAGTTGACAACTGGGGAGAGCCAAAGAGTTGTATATCTAACATTGATAAAATTTATTAGGAATCTAGCCCAAAAAACATCCATATATAATTCTAGTCGGAAATTAGTTTCCTAGTTTAATCATAAAACCTCATTAGTTTGGTGTAATTAGTTAAGGAAGCTTACTGTAAAAAAAAATTAACCAAAATTCTCTGAAAATATATTATAATGAAGGCTAAATAAAAATGTTTGTAACCGCGATAAACGAATTCCACACTTCAGCATCGAATTTGGCACCCAATTAATCAACTGCCATAATTAGTATAAGGGTCTTCCAAAACAAATCTTGGCAGTAAGTCATACGATCCTCAATATTTCCTGCCTCATGGCTCAACTTATTAATCAAAATTTACTATCAACGTCGTATTTGAAAGTTCATCTGCTGAATTCGAAATTTTAATGAATAAATCCTCAATGATAGATTACCAAATTTGGATACTATAATTGTAAACTCCTATGAACATATTTGGTATTCACAATGATATGCACGTATAGGATGAAGAGCTCAATGAAGTAAATATTTTTCTTAAATTGCTCAAAAAGCTCCTCGGCATGTTTACTAGCGGAATGTCGATTAGGAATTTCTGAACTAGAGTATCCACACAAACATCAAGCCTCATTTGAAAGACACATCATCTGCATCTCAATAGTGTATCGTGGAAGCTCTACAAAGAATAAAATGATTAAATTGTTAAGCAAGCCTTACAGATTTCATTTCGTTTAAATTCCTTTTGGTGTCATAAAATAAATTAGGAAATAATAGGGCCTGGGTATATGCATGTACGTCAGGAAAAAAAATGAAGTGCAAAGGCTATGGGATTGACCACCGAACCAATTTTCACATGAAAAGGCTTATTTGAAAAAGGAATGTAAATGGATGATAAACATATTTTGTAAATTGATGATTTCGTAAATTGTTTTAAATCTTTTTAACCTCTTTCTGTGATCATATGTATTGCGATTCATCAGTATACGGAGATTCCTCCCTCAACCTCCTGTTGTGCTCGCTACGTATTTAGGCATTTCCGTTCTTTTTCTTTCTATTATTTTTTATATATTTTAGCTCCTTCACTTGTTTCGGCACCATTCTTTTACACCTTGTTCACCTTCCGTCTTTTCCCTCCATCTTTGTATTCCCCTTTAACGTATTCTTACAATTCTCTATTTATCTCCAAATTTATGCTTCCTCTCCTCGGACGCACATTTTTCAGATGTCAGCCGCGCGTTTCTTTTGTTGTTCTCATTCTCTTACGTTTTTTTCGGCCGTTTTGCGCTCAAGGAATTTTTCCGCTTTTTTCGTCTTTTGTCCGTGTTTACTTTAAAGAAAGGACGAGAAAGCAAAAGGGGTTTGTATTTTTGCTCGAATTCCTTCGGTGGGCTTCTTTTTCTCGCAAAGCTTGCCTTTGTTTCGATTCGGTTTTGTTGAGTTTTTTGGCGAATTGAAACCTTGCGAACGGAGCAATTCTTTGCGCTAGTCTTACGATCAAAAAGGATATAATAGTTCTTGTATAGGTTCTTGTTAGGTTCTTCGATCTTTGTTATCTTCTTGTTAAATTATTCTCCAGATATCACGGGTACATCACCTGTTTACGATGGTATCGCCAATTATGTACTAATGCGTCCAAGAAAATTATTCTTGAGATAGCTATGTGGTTTTGCTGGTAAAATTCCGAATTTGGTAAAGAAAATTTTTGAAATTAATTTTATTCCACAAATGCTATAAAAGCTTTGAATCTCTTTAATAGTTCGCGTGAATTTTATGAGAATACGAAAAGAAGTTAATTTTTTATATTTCATTCTTCTAAATTGAATAAATTTTCCTTTTAGTATTCAGTAGTATTTATTCGATATTGATTATTGGAGGCGAACAAAACCTGATGAAAATATCATCTTATGAAAGAACAGGTGAATTCATTTGCCGTAGAGCTTATGTAGGATTTATATAAAACGTATGTGATACAACGTACAAGTACATTGTTATGAAAGCTAGTATAGTCTTGAAACTATGTAAAAGGAGGTGCTACATTACCGCTATTTAGATGACTTATCGGTCACTTCCGTTATAAAATATACAGTAAGCATTCCCTTTTACGTATTTGGAAATTGCGATCTTTCGCAACTTTTTTTTCTTTGCCAGAAAAAGTTTGTCAGGTGTGGGGTTCGAACCCACGCTCCCATATGGGAACCAGAACTTAAGTCTGGCGCCTTAGACCGCTCGGCCAACCTGACAGTAGCGAGTTTGTAGCATAATTTAGCATTAGTATTGGTATAAGTAGGTACATATAGAGATTTATACTAAAATTTTTCTCGGTAAGAGGATTTAATTTGCAAAAATTATGATATCTTTCTAAAAAATTGTCAGGAGAGTTAGAAATTTCACTATTTCTTCTGAATCAACGATAATGATACGTCAGGTTCGATGGCGTTGGGATTGACGCGCAAGTCAAGCAACAATGAGGTCCTGATATGAATCTCGATTAGGGATTAGGTTTCTTCACAGGGTGATTAAAGGGTTCATTTAGTAGATTTTTAAGACTTAAGTTCGCCCGAAATAAAGGTAGAATATTATTCTAGCAAAATCGAGCAACGTCTGTTAATGACAGCCGTAATGAGTCATACATTTAGAGGGCGTATTTGATTAGAGCTTAATGTGGGCCTTTATTTGATGCAGCAGATTTTGATGTATTTTTCGTTCCGACATTCTCACTTGAGAAAATGTACGCATCAGTCCATTTTCTCACCTACAACTTTGTGGTATAATACCTTTCAAATATTTCTGGTGCAGTAGAAGGTTTATTTTGTTGACAAATACGTTAAATATATACATATGGAAAGAACGGAATATGGTTTGATAGAAATACTCAGATCTCCCTTCTAAAAAACAGAAAGCAATTGGAATCAAGGAGGGAATCAGGGAGGGATGAAGGAAGAGATGCAGAGTCGAAGGGAGAATATGAGTGGGATTGGATGAAAAAACTCGGGAATGGAATAGGCTGTAACGCTTCGAGGCCACTTAGGTTCTTCATGCACCCTGGTTCCGCCGTCTGCCGTCGTCGCGGGCGGTGGCGCTGGAGGGTTTCCGCCTCTTAACCTTGTTCTGCGTGCATGGAACGATGGCTGCAGGAGGAGGCGCTCATTCTTGGGTGGTGCGCGCAAGGCCGCTCTTTTCAAGTGCCATTGCGATACCCCCTGGCGGTGCGGGGAAAAAAATGAGCATCGAGAATAAATGTTTCCCTGGTGCATTTAGAGCGATTATCCTCGAGGGGCTGTGCACCTCGTTTATTAAATAACGAGCGAAGCGGCGATGAGCTCGGGAAAAGCATTTTGAAAAATTCGCGTTCCAGCTGTAGAAAACATAAATATGAAATGCATATTTGATTGCATTGATCATGGTACTTGATCACTGCACTTTCATCATAAAACACAGTCCCACTTGAAGTTTCTGTGGCCCATACACCTCTGCCGTGAAATTAATTCATCCTATACCGTCTTTCATCTCTGATAGCCCTTTTCTATATCACTTCTGAATGTTTACGAAAGTTAAATTACTGTGAAATTTCGTTACATTAGCGCATTTCAAATTGATTATTTCTTGTGGAATGATATTTTAACGTAATTTTTATAGTTGGTTAAGGGAGCAATTTGCTAGAGAATTAAAGAATTCCTGTTAAAATATTTTAAATTCGTACTGAATGAGTTGAATATCATTTCTGGAGAACAATGTATGATTATTAAGATTGGCAATAATCAACATGAGAGGATCAAGGAATAAATATTACGTACCAAATTTTTTCGCTCAGATAATTTTTATCATTCGTATGGATACAATACTCTCAATTAGTTCCGTGATGTGAGTTTATGACCAGGTTCAGAATAATAAGCAATGATTTATTATGATAATAATCTAGAGAGTTAAGAAATTTGTTATGGCAATTTCTTCTGAGAGGGAAATGTTTTGGTTTCACTGATAAACTCTTAAACTCGCTCCAAAACAGTTTTCATTAAATAATCACTAATATATTTCAGTTTTTGTTTGTTATTATTGACAGCTAAAATGATATTCCCATACGAGAATTTCACCTTGATCGTAGAAACATTTTTTAGTCGTCCTTCGTATAGTCTCTTGAATCACTCCATTCTGATGATTAGTATGACCTAATGAAAGGAAAACTCATCTTTTACGGTCATTTATAATATATTATGAGGTGGAATCTATCATCATCCGGATTATAGAATGCGTGTCTCTGCGAAATAAGATTATTAATTTCCTCCATGCCCATTTCCCTGCTGGATTTGTGGTTCGCCAGGTTGTGTGAATATTCGGAGATAGAAGCAAAGCGCCCCGGGCGGATTCGCTTCGACTGTGCTTTATAATCCTCGCAGGGATATATCTTGATGCCTCTGAGCCAAGGTTAAATGGGGGTTAAGGGCAGAATCATTGGAAGCCTGAAGATACCATGTAGTATACATAAAGTTTGATGCAAGTTGCATAGGAAATAAAAATGAGTTAATTACCGATTGCTTTACTTTGGCTTCCTAGTTCTTGGTCGTTTCCGTGCAGAGTTATGTAGTTTTGATACTTGAGGAAGGTAAACTAGATAATATCGCAGCCCATTAACTTTAATCGCCGTCATGTACAAGTTCCAATACTACAGGGAAATGGCGATGATCTAAAACACAGACATCCCTAATTCAGTAGAATTTTTCTACGAAACGTATTTCACGTTCTAGAAATGATTTCTTACATAAAGATTATTCTACTAAGATATGAAACCGTGCAGATGAAACCTGGATCAAATAAATTGAGAAGTTGCTAAGCAAGGCGGTTCTTCGTGAAAAATTGCATTGGTAAAATATCATGCGTTATGATAATGTTATCTGACGCAGTTAAAAATGTCTTTGAAGAAAGGAAATGAATATCTTGTTCATAACACAGCGTACTAATAACAATTTAGAGATATTATGATTATGAGAAAGATATATTTCTCCGATGATACGTCAATTAATTGATAAATAATTAATCAATACGCCAATCGATTTAAAACAAGATAGATGGACATTATGATGAATCCATTGAATGTCATTTATTCTCGCACGGATAGTTATAAACAAAAGAGATTGGTTGATTCTTTCGAGCAAGTATGATCTTCCTCTTACCAATAATAGTATCTGAATATATGAACGTAGATGAAGAATTTTTGGACTTAACTTCTTTGGGTTTTATACCACCCCATGCAACTTGAGTACCTTGCTCAAAGTAAGTGTGCTAGAGTATCTAATTCCCTCAGTGGCTTCCTTGAGAGAGTAGCTGCATCATCTCCTCGAGGTAATGCAGGAGTCAGCATCTTGAAGGATCTCAATTTTAGGAGTGGTTATGAATCAAAAAGGGCATTTTCAGTTTAACCTGGTAAAAAAGGAAATTCATTAAATCTGACAATCAATAAGAAATATTAAATAAATCAAAGTTAATCCTCATTTAAATGCGCGATTAATTTTATCTCCAAATCTACTAAGAATCACCGCAAATGTGACTAAATTTTCACGAAATATCAAGTATAGAAATTAGCTGATAGACGTATCGTATTAACGACTGGGCGTGAAATCTCTAATTATATGAGTATTTAAATGCAACGAAGGTTATTATCTGTCTCATTGTAATAAAATTATCATTGATCTATTATTTTATTTAAATCAAATCAAATGGATTGTGACTGAATTTTTTAATCCCTCCAAATTCATTAAAATACGAACAGTATGGTATTGAATCAGAGGATTTACTTCAATTTAAAATTTGTTTCCAGTAAAAATATCATCTTACTTATCACAGGGATGTTTTTATTTACAGTTGCGTTCTTCGGTTTGTTATAAAAGTAGGTTTGCATTAATATAAAGAGCTTTCAGGCCAAAACACATTGGATCACATGTTAAATTATGTCGCCACAAAATCTTTCATTATAATATCATTTTGAATGTTGTCATTGACGCAACGAATCGTTATCAGATTCGACTATGATGCTACAGTACTTCAGTATATTGGGTTTAGTACATGGACTCAGGTGCACCGCAAAGCATTAGTACCTTCTTTAGCTTAATCGCTCTCGTTGATAGTCATATAGCAAGTTTTGAGTGATACATATTTTGCAGACCAGCGAATTATGGATGATTTTGATGAATTACGAGCGTACAAAAGTTTGGCGATAAAAGAAAACGATAATCTTAGAGTGTTACGCTCTCTTCTTAGATCTTCCTTCTTACGGATGTCATTGATCTTAAGTAGTAGTAGTATCACAAGTAGATGTCTTGGATTTAAATAAATTATTCTGCGATTCACGTCATTTTGTACACATTTGTATAGGTACTTACGAATTTGACTAAATATTCAGTCAAATGTAACATATTTCCGTTACTTAAATTATGCGACATTCAGTATCGTTCAAAGTCGAGCAATCGATTTGAGAATTTAATGGTAGGATATCTGGTGTTTTGTGATAATGAGCATGTCAATTGGTGGGCTTTAGAAATTTTTGGTAGGAAAGAATCCTATGGAAGTAATTCATTGAATCCCTTGGCCTTCCATGGGGAGGAAATTTAATCATTATAAATGAATATCAACGATCGTTACTTAATACTATACTAGCAAATTGGATTTATTTTATTAAAAACTATTGATAGTTTATAATTCTGAATTATGGTAAATTATTATCCTTTTTGCATTATTTTATTATAATATAGTTGATGCTATTATTCGTATAAATTGACATGATTTTCTTATTCCCTTGCAGGTGAGCATATGCGTAAAGTGGAGCTTTAGGAGCCGATGGCATCCTTTATTTCGTAAGTAAGACAGAAAATGGTGCGAAAAACACTAGCATCCATCGTATCGGGTACTATTAACTTTTGTGAGTAGGAAGAGGTGTTCGCGAAAGGTTAAGACGATAGTTTTTATGTTTTTATTAAGGAAAACGTGGGATCATCCAGAGCGTCTCCCTCCGCCCTTCCATAAAAATTCGCCGTTATTCGGGATAAAAGTGCGAAAAGAGAAAGATTCGTTCCAGGATGTCAAGTGGCTCTTCCGCAATGCCCTTCTCACCCCACCCATCTTCCGAGATGTTCTTACCTTTACGAAACGACACTTTCCGATTATGACCTCCTAAAAATTTCCCGTTTCGCGAACGAACGCTTAACGATCTTAATTCTTCGCGGAAAATTTCATTTTTGTGATCCCATAGCGAAAGCCGTAATTAATTTAAGCCCAGTTCTGTAATTCACATAGAGTTTCTTGTCTATAAATCTTATTATAGAGGTTGTTTAGAGGTATATTCATAGGTTTATCTGTTTATTTTTGAGCTAATGTTGGAGATTTAAGGGAGCAGGAAATACTGTTTTGAGGGTTGTTTCAGAACCATAAGGTTTCGGCTGGGAACACCAAATGTTTTCCTTTTTCAGGCGGAAGTGGTGGCGAATTACCTCGTTCTCTTTTCTTCCAGCTATTTTTTATTATTCTCTTGTCGGCAAGAAAGAGAATCATCAATGTTTTTAGAGGTGCATTTACGATTCCATGAGTTTGCTGCCCTCGATCAGGCTTCTGTTATAGAACGGTGGAGAGAGAAGCCTGTTTTTTTTCCTTTCTTCTCGGCGTCTCCTTTGTCGATGCTCTTCTTTCTTTGAACTAGGTGCGTCACTAAAATAGAGATCGTATAAGGATTTATCATGTCTTCGAGTTGCATACTCTTCATTTTTTTACTTATTGTAAATTGAATGGCTAACTAATTACTTAGCATTGAAAGCGTACTATTTTTTACGGATGATATACGTTACATATGATAATAAGTTATAATCTTCCTCATTTTGCTTCACTTACGTGGACTTGTTGCGCTTATAGCACTCTAGCTAGGCGAGGAAAGCAAGAGCAAACTACCTCACTCCTCATCCTACCTTTTAGCCTCATCCCTCTATCCAATGCTTGTTGCTGCTGATGGTGGAGGGGATGAGGTTTAAATCAGCCTTTGAGCTGAAGAACTTATAGACAGAATAATGTAGGAATATGTAGAAGAGAAGGTCCAAATATGGGCTAGCTTTTGATTTTTGAATGCAGGGGACACATTCTTAGACATATGGGGAAATTTAAACATTAAGCCGTATCTTTGACTAGTATTCTTCAATTCTGGAAAGTTTCAGAATTATAAAAACACAGTTTCTTAAAAAATACTTTATTAAAAACAATCACAAAAATTCGCATTTTGAAAATGAGATCCAAATATACCCTTAATTGTTTTAGAAAACTGTTATGAAAACAGTAGTGACTTGAAAATTCACTTAAAAATAGTACAATATAAGCGTATAATCGTAAATACACTTACAAAAATCACATATATACTCATCTCTCTCCCAACCAGCACATTCCGATTGGGGCGTCCTTATAAGCCAATATAACTATAGCTATTATTTTCCTTTAGTTCATTAAATTGAATAATTATAATTAGTTAAATAAATAGTTGGTACATTGTAATTTGGTACATCATTTTTAGGTTATTTGAAAATAGTTTAGGTCTGATCCAAATATGGGCTACTCCAGAGAGGTAGTCCGTTCTTAGACCACACTCACTAGCCCATATTTAGACCAAACCCTCTTTTAAAAAATCATCTTGTTGGCCATTATTGTTATGAAGTAGAAGGATGAAGGAGGCATTGAAACTGTTCACCAACTCAACGTTAACACAGCCCTGCTGCCAAATAAAATTTACACCCAACTGGCTAATGGTGAAAAACAATATTTATACATACCTGCTGAAAGTTTGACGATGGAAAAACACGACAATCGATGATTTTTTACGCACAGTTTTTGACTGATGGGCACCAACTGCTCGTCGATCTTCAACAAGACCAAGGGGAATAGTTTCACGCCATTTCTGATAGAGTGCGAAAACCTCCGGCTTTACAACAGAAGCTAGCCCGTTTTTAGACCCCAGCCTGTATTTGGACCTTCCCCTCTACTCAAAAGGTGGCCACTGAGAGGATTTTCAAAGTAGAAAAAATCGGAAGACTTAAGAGTGGAGAAACGAGAAAAGATTTGTAGCAACTGTAACTGTATGTAAAATAATCGAGCAGATCAGAAACTGGTTCTCACTGGGTATTTCCGATCTATTTTGGCTCCAAGAGATTTATTACGGTGACTTATATTTCATTTACGAATTATCATGAGAATATTTTTCTGTTAGTTTGTCGAATTCGTTCTAAAAGATAGAGTAAGCGTTCCCTCACTGAATTTCGTCATTCTTTTCTGAATGGCACCATAAAATGAATAACGAAATATCCATTCATCGTGACGCCCCCTAGAGACTCGCCTGAGGCAAATGCCTCGCCCATCTGCACGGACTTATATGAAATGGCGACATTTTAATGTTTTTACTTAATTAGGGTCTGCGCTTAGCTCAAGTGCCAAAGAACGGACATGTGTCATATTACTATTTCTACCTCTAATGTAAATTAATTTACATGAGAAAATTTATAAACAAGAAGCGAATTATCTGAAACTACCAATAATTGCTATGATAGGTCGTGTTTCTACCATCGTGGAGATATATTCTTGCAATTTGCACCTTTGTGTTTGGTGTTATGATTCTTCCACCTCTTGATGGAAGAATTTCAGTAAAAATTTGTTCCATTTTGGTTTCATCTGCCTTATTCATTACGCAATTCCAAATAAAAATCTTTTGTGGTAGCTCTACTCACATTGGAGGTAAGCAGTTAAAAATTCTTCTAAGGGTCCTTGTCCATGATGAACAATGGATGTAGTTTTTTGTCTGTATCTGCTAATTATGAGATTTTTGGCTATTATTTCGCCTGCGATGACGTATTGAAATTCAATATGCAGCAGACACGCGGAAGCTTGTCTGGTCTTTTTCAGCCTCTTGTGATTCCATACAAAAAGCTCGAAGGGTCGGTGAAATGATAATAGGGCGATCGTGTTTCGTGGGAGGAGACGGAAGTCTGCACCAGAATCTGGAGTCAGATACGGGGAAATATCAAGGTCACTTTAGGATGCTGCGTTTTTCGAAGTGAGACATCTCCACTGTTTTTTTCATTCCACTCTGGGTTCGTTGCTTCCTTTCACTCTCTCGGTGCCTCTAGGGTTTCAATTCTACAGTTTTCTTAACTTTCCGCTCTCTGTTGTTTTATCAAAGCATTTCCTTTTTGAGACATATATTTAATGAGTTGAAATTTCTACGCCTGTTACTTCCTTGCGGAGTTCGTGTCGTACCTAAATTCTTTTGAATTCATTTTTTTAAGGATGCCGGTATTTCCGATTGACAATCTGTAGCGTAACTACTATGGTCGGTTTAACACTCAAAAATCGTTGGAATTCGAAGTCCACTCCACAACATGTTCTTGGAATACTTGATTTGTTAATACGAGAAATTGATGAAGACAAATACATTATGCGATGGCAATATATAATGAAGACAGCCGCAAAGTGCCGGTCGGTCCAACATCACTCTAGGTTCATCTCTCCAAAAGTAGCCAGAAGTTATATGTATAAAATATAAATAGTAATAAACAATACCAAACAAAATGCCAATTCTAGGATTGAACGATTCCCATATATTATGTTTTAGCGAAACCTTGATGTAGGGAATTTTATTTTTCGTACTAAGTATAAAGCCACTATTTCCGCATATTTAATTTAAAAGTTGCATTGGAAAATTTTGTTATACATGTAACATGTAATTAGAACTACGACTAACTGAAATGTTGCAATTGGGTACTGTCAGAGAAACTTAGATGGCACGTACTCTGTTAACTATGGCTATAGAATCGTTTTGAAGCGAGTGCGAGGAATGCAATTGCCTTAACGATTTCATAGTCTGTCCTAGCCATTCATGCGAAAACAAAAGAGAGAAAGGCCTTTGTGTTAGTCCGTCTGGTTCCCCCCTCCACCCCTTCTTTCCCCTTCCACCCCTTCCACCCCCTTCCACCCCTTCCTTCCCCTTCCTCCCCATCCCGAAACACGTGGGTGACAAATGCTAGCGGAAGCGCCTGAGAAGGCGCAGATAGTGGGGGAGTCAAAGAAACAGGTCTACGCCACATAGGAACGAGCCCCTTGGCGAGGTAGGCTATTTTTTTATTTAGACGCAAGCGCTGTGACCAGAGAACGATCGTTAACTTTTCTGAATTTTATAGTCCTCATTACATTTATACCTTTTTCATAATCATGGAAAAATTTCAGCGAATTGTACTTTTCGCGATTTACGTGTCTGAGGCTGCTAGCAACTCAGCCTCACTCACAGTGGATGGTGAATAAATTAATAGATGATAGGTCACCGCTTCTCCTTTGGTTAACGCTCCAGAGTAATATTAGCTCTGTCTTTGTGTTTCCGTCCGCGGACGAGACTTAATAATATGACGTGCAGAGGCCTTTCTATTTCGGGATAAAATTATCCTGTTGGTTTCTCCTCTCCTTCTCTCGGTCAGCCCCACAAATGTATATACATCTTTCTATTAAATGTATTGAGAGTTAGTTAAAAATAAATAAATAAAAAAAGAATAATAAATCATTTGCAATTACAGAAGAAGACGACAAGATTAACTATATTATTATTATTATTTCATAAACTACAAGTAGGCTGTAAGCTAAGTGGCAGTTATTCTACATCTAGGCAGTTATTCTACATAATCATGTACACTATACTAAATACATACGTATACATATGACATATTAATTGTTATTTCTGGATTTTTCAGGCTTCATGGCAGGCCTTCTCGGCTACCGTAGCGGTCCCAGGGTAAAACCCCACCGTACATCGCCAAGCAATCCCTTACTTCCTCCAGATATTCTACATTACTTAAATCCCCTTACATTCTATAACACCCTATCTACTACAATACATTAAAACATTTCATTTTAAACCATTTTGTATTTTTAGGCAAGGTGTTTAAGAGCGATCCAGGTAACTTATTCCATTCTGAAATGCCTCTGTTTTAAGAAAAGAATATTTCGCCATGTCCGTTCTTTGCCACCGATGCTTAATTTTAAATTCATGGTTATCTTTCCCGCAGAATTCTGGTTTCTCCATAGCATTTTTAAAAGCTTCCCAACCATTTTTACCTGAAATTATGTTGTAAATACAACATAGTCGATTTATATTTCTCCTTTTCTCTAACGTTTCCCACCCAAGACTCTTTAACATGTCTGTGACGCTGTCCGTTCTTCTAAATATGCCCATTACAAATCTAGCTGCTTTCCTTTGTACTTTTTATATTTTCTTTGATCGAGAATATTGATGTGGATCCCACACGGTTGTCGCGTATTCAAGAATCGGTCTTACGAGCGATGTATTTCTTTTGCTTCCCTGCTACTGCTCTTAAATTCCTCATCACGTAATGCAACATTTTAAATGCCTTCGCTGCAATTAAATTTACGTGTTTTTCCCAATTGAGATTTTTATCAAACGTGACTCCTAAGTATTTGCAATGATCGGATTTTTTTATTATTTCACTGTTCAGACGATAATTGAGGCAACAAGGCGACCTCTTATTTGTAAAGGCGGCTTACCTACTTTTGTTAGTATTAATACTATTCTTTTCTGCCCATTCATTTATCGAAATTAAGTCTTGCTGCAGTATTATACTATGTAAGAATCGATAACAAACTATTTTTAAATACTGCAGCTAACACTCCCTTAAGGGGAGCCAATCCACAAGTTACTTTGACGAGAGATCGAGCTCGAATCGCAATTTTATTTATCTCGCAGTCCATAATTAAATGCAATTTTTATGATAATATTTTTCTTGGAAAAACTTTCTGTATAACGCTCCTAAGAATTTCAAGATAGTAATTGATCTAGTCTTAGCCAACTGAGAATTATTTCATCAGGGACTTCATTTCTTCATCGTTTCCAAAGACACCATAGATTTGGAAATTTTCCAGATTTAATATCTTCTCATACAACAGATATAAATACTTACAAGGTCTATTAAACCAAGTACTTTGAAAAAAAACAAAAGCTACATAATGCATAAAAAGTCCGCTGGGTTCTATGCAATCAATATAGAAAACGAGTCAGACCGATAAGACATAAATACTTGAATTGCCGAAATTTAATCTTCTTCTCTTACTCTCATTATAGATATTATAATTCATAGCAATTATGAAATCTTAGGTATAAGGTATGACAAAGAAAATATAAAATACTTACAGGCATTCTATACTGTAACAAATCTTGGTATAGCTCCTATCATAATAGAAGTACGCAAATTAAAACAGAGGAACGAAATATCTATGGACCACAAAAAGACGAAATTTGATGGTAACACTTCTCTAAAATTTCTCCTTTTCTTACCGCCTTTGTGCAATCCTACCACACCACGACCCGAGCTATTATGTAGAACGTGCTTTCCTTAGAAATACTCTATTTAAATCTAAATAGTATCATCATTAGAAAAGAATAGAATGGAAGGTTTCGTGCTTACGGATGTATCTCTTTATTATTCCCTTAAAGAGCAAACCTTTGAAGCTGAAGCAAATGGACGTATCGATTCCATTCTTAAGTCTTTTGTTTTTCCACCCTGAAAAAGGCATTTAAGAGTGGAATAAATTATGCCTGAAATATAGAGTAGCGTGGTGTTTGCCTAGATAAGGATGGATTCCTAACCCTTGTGGTAACATCTTGATTTGATTTCTGAAATTCGCTTATCTTGGATGAATTAATTGCCCCTTTGTACCACCTTCAGCCCACGTGTTAGCTATTCCTCTCCAAAGACAAACAGTTACAGCATACCCTCTCGGGCGTTAAAATAGTTTTCGTTTCTCCTTTACTAGAGCAGCCGCTCGTAGATTCCCGGCTAATGGGGTTGCGTGGGTGGGAACGGAGACCTTTTGTCTCACTCGTATCGCATTTCTAGGAAGTCTCGTGTCACTCCAACTTTTCTTTCTTCATTCGCGACGAATTTTCGTTGCCCTTTCCCTCTCCATTCCTTCTCATTCCCAAGCGAAGAAAAGCAACCCAAGGCTTCTCTCAACTTAAATTGCATATTTTCAGTCTATTTGCAGCACTCTTCCGGAAGCACCTGTTTGCTATTTACGAATTCAACCATGAACGAGGTAACGTAGAGAACTACTTCGTAAAAAAGAATACAATAGCATTGAAATTACAGGGTAGGGTCCTTTGGCATTCACATATATAACCATTTAAGGTTGCTATTCACTACCGATAAGAGTCAATCGGTGTTTTCGTTGTTTAAAAGCTGAATTTTCGCCTGATTTTACGATGTTTCTTCCACTGAAAGATTCTTAATTTATTTGAGATATGTTTCAAGTAAACCTGGGCTCTACCGGGAGTCGACCCCAGGAACGCTTCCGCAAGATTCGAACGCGCTCCCAACTTGTCCCTAATGGAGCCTCGATTATATAATTATGTTTTATTTTTAAATCTTATGAAACTTTTATAGCTAATGAAGTATCCTATGTGTGACGGAAATCCTAATTTTAAACCATCGCATTCGAGGTTTTCCAATATTGCCATTATATCAGTTCAAATATCAATTTAATTTCTGCTATACGTCAATAGTTTTTGTGTTACATTTTTTCATTTAAAGTTAGCCAATGAGTGCTTCTTATAAAATAATATTGTCTACAATAGCAAAATAGAATCATGGCAGTTACGAATGATTATACTTAAAATATCCTTTAACTAACTACAACTATTGTTAAAATATATTAAAATTCTAATATGCTAATTATTTCAAATAATTAAAGTAAATTTTTATGGAAGATAATGATTTATACTGATATAAAAGAATTTACTACGTTTTTCCTGTCCCGAATTCTTTCCTTCGTTCGCACGAATTTAAAATTAGATTTCATTCGCAGAATAGCGGATTAAGAGGAATTAGATTTATTTTGCGAGTGTTAATCAATGGATGTTAAAATATTCGCCGGACGACTCACTAATTAACGTTGGCCTATAATGCGTCCGAGTTTGCGGCATAGAATTTTTCGCCGCCGATCGGCCATTCCGATTAGTTTTATTTCCCGTCCGTCGAATCAAAGTTGAAAATTCCAGCCGAGCATCCGCTAATCCAATTGCCCACATTTATGCCGGCCGCCGAAATTAGCTTATGAAATGATATTTTTATTTACTTGCGGCTTCCGCGTGCATGATGATAAATGACGTTCGACGTAAATTTAATGAATAAAAGTATAAATTATTTAACCGCATCCGTAGAAACTACCTGAATATGAAACATCGCCATGTTAAAAGTGTTTTAATTGAGTTACAGCCGTGCATCTGAATTAAAATAGAATCGGTATACTTTTTAGGCCCAACTGTGCACATGTAAATTTTTTGTTCCCGAAAAGACTATTTCAAAATAGGAAAGGACAGTCAGCCGAGAGGTAAATGAACAAGTGTACTTATTTAACCATTGATGTGATTAAAGGCATTTAATTTCAGATATTTAAGAGATATCAATCCACAATCAAGGTATACATATTAAAAATGAGCAGCAAAAAAAATTTAAATTTCAAATCTGTGAAAATAGTCGGAAGAATTTTGTGGTACAGCTCAAGCAGCCATAGCAAAGGATAATAGTTAATTCTGATATGTGCGCCTTCAATTATGGCAGATAAAACCTGAACGACTGCAATATTAATTTTAAAATATCTTGATTTCCTTAAGATCCACTTATTCATTCGAAAGGAATTCATGGCATTAAACTTATTTTAAATGTCTCACTTGAATCACAGATTACTCTTAAATTTGAAACAAAATAGGATAAAAGACCAAAATGAGAGTTAAGTCATATTTTTTGCTTCCATCTGGGATGGAATTCGCTCAAAATGGCTATCTCAAATTGTATTTCGGAATGGTTCTCTTGCATATTTCTACGTGGAGTAACGCATTGTTAATATCAGCTCGACTACAATTGCAGAATTAGGGTCTATTGATGTAATCTTCGGAAACATTTCGTATAGAAAACCTAATTGCCATTATTACGATACAAAACAATGATATTAATGCTGAAGTAATATTTGAAATTTCTAATTTATTAACCAAACCTTATTTGCCCAACTGAAATGGTGCATAATACGTCAGACATTATTTCCAGCTGTTGAATGGAAATGCATTTGTAATATTTTTATGCTACTCGAATCTCATAAGCGGATACATGTTTACGCTCAAAATTGAGAAGAATGAAAAGGAAAGCTCTCTAATAATAAAAAAATGCTGGAATCCCTTCTCCAGTAATGAATTCTTAATTAACATTATCATGCAATAACAATCTTTTAATTTTTAATTAGGACAAAGCAGCTTTTGGTTAGTTTTGTTGCCTTAATTCCCCTTAAAATCTAGAAAGGTATTTCTTTGAGGGTTCTACTAAGAGAAAATATCATTGTGGCCACAGAAGTCTAATAAACCGTGATATCCTTTGGAAGAAACCGGTATTTCGTTTTAATTAAGTTTAATTTGGTTATGAGCGGAGGAGAATTTCATGCGGAATTTATATCATGGACCGCGGCTTTGCGGAGTAGCGATGTTAGATAAGGAAAGGAAAAGTTTAAGCCGCAAAATGTTGTCTCCCATTTCGGTTTATGCCCCGAAATTTAGTAAACGCGATACCACGGGCGATAATTGAAAAGAAAACACGTCGTAATCTTCTTCAGCCCCTTGTAAGCACCGCCGAATATCGTGCGCTGAAATATAAATTAGCACGCTCTCCGTTTCTCGATTGTTTTCTTCTCCACTTTCATTACTCATCTTCCGTTTCCTTTTACTCGTTTTACTCGGTCGCGCATTGTAATGGCGCTCCGCTAGATGTCTCTGAACAGGTGAACGCGGATTTGGTTGGCCATTGTTGCCGCTTTATTCCGCGGGCTTTTGACAAATGGCGCAAATCTTCTTGGCGGGCTCCTCCTCGGCCGCCGTTGAATGCGATAGTCGAGTCTAAAACAATACGCTATCCGCGGGTTTGAGCACAGCTCGTTTTTCATTCCGATTCCGCGTCTCCTGCTTCATTATTTCGGCCCCAAACGATTTATTACTCCCTCTGAATTTAAAATTATACGCTCTGCGGAAGCAAGCGAAGTACAATGAATTTACGCCGGGACGTCTTATGAGTTTGCGGAAGTAATATTTCTTATTTCAGAAGTTAAAGCGGAGAGCAAATTGCTGCGCTGCAGCTTTTTAGAATCCCGTTCCTTTTTTTTG
Organism: Sympetrum striolatum; assembly: GCA_947579665.1. Taxonomy (NCBI): domain Eukaryota; kingdom Metazoa; phylum Arthropoda; class Insecta; order Odonata; family Libellulidae; genus Sympetrum; species Sympetrum striolatum. Next base: position 86,906,185 of record OX388345.1, read on the forward strand.
GAAAGCATCTGCTACGTAATTGTATTTGTTGAAATATTATCTTTTGGTTCGACTTTGCCAGGCTTTATTTCCCGGAGCGGAAAAAATACCGAACGGTTCTTCGTGACTTTAGAGGAATAAAAGAGTTCTGTTGGTATTAAAGAATGCTGTGCTCGATGACTCACTTTTCAAAAAATACAATTTATCGTTTCTTTACTTACATTTTGATTCGCTCGAATTTTAATTACTTACGGTTCCGTTTACTCATATCCTGTTTATTATTTATTTCTGCTTTTTATGCCCCTTAAGCTTAAGATGAAATTAAGAAGGCATCATGAGGGTCGACAAACACGATCATTGAAGGCTATCTACGAAGAAAAGTCATCATTTAGATTGGTGGATCTCTTAAATTATTTTATAAAATGGATTACCATTGAATTTTTTAAAGGAGCTAGTAGCATTTATTAATTAAAATAAATGTAAAATCAAATGATAAGAATGGAGGAATTAAAAGAAATGTTTAACTTAGCTTATGGGAAAGTTAAATGTAATTAAAGTACTGTGACTCAGTGAGTACTGATAGTTTATACGAAAATTACTTATGATTCATAGATGGTTAAATTTATTGCACATCACCAACAGCGAGCTATAAATTAGTCTTCATTCCTTAATGCGTTAAATTAGCCGTTCTAATTATGCACCGTAACCTTGCTAAGCCTTTGCACCTTGGAGCACGTCAGCGAAGGAGATTACTATTTTACATTTACGCATGGAAACGAAGAGATAATTCAGAGTCAAATAAAGAGCCATCGAGTATTTATTCGAAATGGAGTAAAGAACTGCTTTTACTCTTACATATATTGAAATCAACGATCGCTTAGTCATTTTTGGACCACCTCCTGTGGCGTTTATTCCCCGTGACGGTGCTTCCGAAATATGCAAAACACGTCTGAACAAACGCCATCGATAAAAAAAGGCCGCCGGTTTGCAAAGACGATATCGATTGTTTTTCCATCGGCAGGAATGCATAAACGGCAGTGTATGTAACGTGTTTCTGCTCGGGAAGTTCGCTGGAATTCGAATCGGAGATTCCGCTAAAAGAATGTGCCGCAGTCCTTTCGTTCCCGAAAATCCATTTTCCCGGAAATTGGTTAAAGGGAGGCTTCGATAAAAGCCATCTTTTACCTCTCGGAAAAGACGTGATTCGCACTTTAAAAACTAAAAAATGGCCATACCTTCTCGTTTTTCGATAGTTAAGGGGACTTTCTAATCAAGGGGACATCGGATTACGAGCCGGCGATCGGCGCGGCCGTTCCGGGGAGGATTAAACGAGCGCTCCCCCTAATCATTTCCTGGAGATAATCGCTTCGAAATTAAAACCCGAAGTTTCGGGTTTGATAAAAGCATTCAATTCGCCGTGTAATAAGCGCGCGGTGCGATAATTGAAATTTCTGACCTTTGGCCGCTTGAGTAGCATGCCGGAGCAGCCTTTGGAATAGCCTCACCGCTTTGTTTTTCTGCTCTGGAGACTCATTTAAGGAGAGAAGCAAAATGTTTCCGAGGCTCTTACGCGGTCTCCTCTCAAAGGAGAAGGGAAAAATGCTCAAACGGCGGAATCCCCAATGGACGTCAACAGCCCATTTTCGCCGCTACATCATGAAACTTGTTGCTATTATCAGACAAGTGCCGCCAAGGAGGACGATCTGGCAGGGATTTGCCAATCTCGGTGTTTCAGGGTTCATTAAAATTCATAAAGCCCTCCTATGGTGGCTCTTTTTAGTGTTTAAATAATTGGAGCTATTTTCACAATTCAGGCACACTTTGTAGATAGCAATGCGTCAGATTTAATTATAATCTATTTTTGTATAAGTTACTAATTCAAAATTGATTTTTCAACTATTTTTTATTAGTTTTCCGCGTTTCTGTATTTCTTTAAATCAGTTAAAAAAATGTAATCTTACTTTAAATGGGATTTCAGAAACTCTTTTGTTCTAATAACTCTTCCGCATAATTTTCGAAGTATTATCTCGTTGATATTGATTTGATTAGACTAGACTATACTAGACAGACACTAAATTTTAACTCCGTGATGATGACTTATTAAAATATTTTTAAACGGTCGTATATTTTGTATTATTTCACATACATATTTTATTATGTATTTTATTCTGCTCATATATGCAAGTATATTTATAATCTTTTACATTTACATTTAAACCCTGCAATCCGCCGGTGGCGCGTGGCAGGGGGTTATCGAAAAAATCCAAAGTATTGATGTGGTTAGCTCCGTTGTTTTAATGGAAGTATTTTATAAGACTCGAAAATTGGATTATATATATATATATATATATAGTTGTTCTAATAAATCCCAACTTTTGTTGACGTAAAGTATTCCCTGTCAAACAATTAGTGAGAATGGTGACGTAGCTGAAGATATACCAGGGACTGCTAGGATAGACTTTCACCTTTTGCTGATTGTAATGTAGTACGTAGGATCAAAGATAAACTAAATAAATTCATATCCAATTTAGGAATGAGATCGCTCACCTTTAAGAGTGTTTTAGTTTTAATAATTTATGGTTTTGGAAAGTTGTTTCCAAATTTAATTACTTGCAATGGAAGTGAGAACTCTATTGGTGATATTGGATTACAATCGAGCCTTAAAAGTTAATCATGATCGGTGTAATCATGAAGTGTATAATGATGCATCGAGGGAGGAAGTTATGATGATATCTCTAAGACAATTAGGAATAGTAATTTGCGTGTTATTTTTTAAAAACTAAAAGTAAAGTTGTGCCATAATAACTTTATTGGGAAACAGTTTCAGAAGCCAGGATACTTTCCATCTGAAATTTCCCTTTTAATGACTTGATAAGTGTCGACTTAGTTACATAACTTCCTCTTATGAAATGGATTCCTATGGGAATGTCCCACTTTTATGCGTCTTTGTCTATTCCTCCGGTATTAAAGGAAGGGAAGCAAGAGAAGAGATTGTTGAAGAGAGACATTCAAATATTTCCCCTGGAAGAGGTCAAAGGAAAGAAATGAGAAGGGGACTTGTATGAAAGCGGCGTTTGCAACGTAATGAGGCAGGGAGAAAGGAGAGATGGATTATTCGGGAAACGGCCGAATGAAATCGCTCGGCTAATGAACTGTCCCTGCGTTGTCGACGGTTCGGCTATGATAACTATCCCCTCGACGGTAGCGCCACGAATGATGAAGCGGCAACACACGAAACTCCGGAGTTTGTGATGAACGAAACATGGCGACGGGGGCAAAAATTCTGAATTTTAAATTTTATCTTCGCGAGAGCTTTTTCCCTCGTCTAAATCGTCCGCGCCTCGCCGGACTTAATTGCTGGTTCGTGCAAGTGCATATTGTGACCGTTGAAATGGTAGCGTAAGGGTAAATTCAAGCCGCCTTGAAATAGTAATGGAGCACTATCTCTATGAATCTATTTCCCGAGCTTTGAATACTTAACTCTTCATGGAGACGCAAATGTGTGGTCAATTTGGCGATAAAAAGTCTTTTTCCGTGAGCGGGAATTGACGTCGAGTTACAATGCGTCTCTCAAATCCTTGTTCAACTTCTGTCCGCTTAATTAGCTTTGAAAGAAAAGAGTGATTCATGCAGAGGTCAAAATTTTACTGTAATCTTTTAAATTGCCATCCTAAATATCTCTTCTTGAGAGTGAAATGGAAGCAGGTCCAAAATAGCAAATAACGCTTTGATCGCCCTTTCCATTTTACCAAATTCGTTTTCTATTTTTCTTGTTCATATTTATTACATCCAGGAAAAAGAAACTAAATCGATCCCTTGGACACTTCCCAGAGGAGCACCTGAGGTAGGCGCGGTTCTGGAAGAGATTTGATCCATCCGAGCACTTTTGCATCGGCACTCGGTCTTGAGTTAGCTTATCGTGGGACATAGTGCCAAACATATAACAAAGCTCAGTAGGATAAATCAGTCACCCACAAAGGATCCAACTTTGTTGGATTTTCCACAACCTGTATTTTCAAGTCCCTTTCCTCCTTGGAATTATCGTATCCCTTATTTTTATCTTCAGTTTATATTCATAAAATGAAAGAAATAATTTTGTATGTTTCCAAAAGTTCTTCATTACCGAGTTCTCATAATTAGGATACAAATCTCTCTCCATAGCTTGCTGTACGGAAAGGTTAATACTTTAAAATTAATTACTGTTTGAGTGAATGTTATTCATAAATTTTCTAATTGATTGGTTGCTTGGTAATTTTCGACGTTTTTAGGATTATTCGTGATAGATCAAGTTTTCAAGAAATCGCAAATTATGAACTTGTTTTATATCTAAGGCTGAGTGCGTTCTTTATTCTTTCTTATATGATAAACTGCAGTATTTTAAGATGAAAAGTCTTACGAATCTTCCGAATACAATTTAGACATATGGGCTCATGTTTTCATCAGCAGTTAGTCAAATGCCATTTGTGCCAGTATCACTACCCGTAAATTTTATAATTCATCTTTTTTTTAACAACCGATGCCACTAAAATAAACTTGGATGTTTTGACCACTACTGATTAAATATCTCTTTATTTTCTCATTAAAATTTCTACTAAGATGCATTTCATCATCATTTACTTCAGCTTATTTCTGCATTTGAATGTCAAAATATTTTTTCATTTCGCAGTTTTCCTTTCTGCATAATGGGCTGCCATTATCGCTAGTGCCGCATTCGTTGTTAAGAAGCTTAAAATTCAGAGCTCAAAAGCCTATGGATTAAGAAAACATCGCATGGTCATCCGTTTCTGTTGCTGCTCCTCCGCCATCGCAGCCCGATGACGATTGACCCGTACGTTTTCCTAGTTAAATGCCATCGTTGGGATACCGGGATATTAACGGCTTTGCGATTTGAAATTTCGTTCCCGAAACTTTTAACGCGACTGCATAAAACGAGTGACAGGGCAGCGTAATATGAGGAGATTCCACGGAAGACGCAGCATCTGATTTGGTGTAGCAATTTTCGAGTGAGCCCTCGGCGGGGCAATCGCGGTGCCGATTCATCGGCCGAAAAGTGTGTCACCCTCTATGGAAGTCTTCGTTCATTTCTTTATTTCCATTTTGAGAGACGCAGAGGATGTGAAGAGGTAATACGGAAAAATAGCATGCGAGATGGCTTGTTTTGAGGGCCTTACTCGAAGTTGGTTTGTTGTACGAGGATTAAAAAAGGCTTTCTCGGTAGCGATAATCTCTAAATTCCGTCGTGATACGTATGTACCTTCTGACTTATGCTAATCTGTTGAGAAAATTTCGCTTGCATTTATTTTGTACCTTCATTAAGAAATAATCAATAAGAGAATCCATAAATTGTGGGAACTTCATTAAAAGGGAGAATAATATTTTACAAAGTAAGATAACTATTACCTACTACCCCTGTTGGATGAAATCGGCCATATTGTGAGACTTACTGGTACTTACCTGTATTAAGTTACGGCGATGTTGTTTTCGATTGGTTATACTATATCTTGCGCATCTCAGAAATATATAATTATGTGAAACATATGAAAGTGGATCTTATATGAAGTCAATTGAAGAAGTTACTAGTGAAGCTTTGGCTCTTTTGTCCCGTCTCGTTGTCTGTTGAATTCAGTTCTTCTCTCCATTAGTCGGAGTGACTCTGTTCTATTATCCCACTGCGTATTTCCTTCACATTGTTGTATCACGACTTGTAGATAAACACAACGTTTTAATGAAATAAGTATTTCTACACTTCTGTCGCTGATTAACAGTAATTAAATAAGCTTAATTAATTCTAAATAAAGGCTATAAAACACTCCCAAAACCATCAAAATTACCTTAAAGTTTTCTTATACGCATTTCGCACTCTAAGAGGGCATCATCAGAGAGAGAGAGAGAGAACCAGACTGACCTTTGTCAGTCTGGTTCTGTCATACGTATCAGAAAACTTTAAGATAATTTTGATGGTTTTGGGAGTGTTTTATACCCTTCATTTTCTGTTAAGTATCCATCAGTGGCCTTTTCCAAATTATCTTAATTAATTCGTTGAGTAATTCTGTAAACAATAATTTAATTAGATTAAATTTGAAAGAGACTCACGAGGTAAATTAATTTTTCTTTCTCCAGTTATAAAAAAATTATGTGGTGATGATTCTAATTGAAATTTTCCAATAAGGTTTTGAATTCTGTATCATAAGTTTGTTATTTTTTCCATATTTCTGCTTCTGTTCCTAAACATATGGGTGTTAATGTTTCTGCACAGTTCAGGAGAACTTATATGCGCTGGCTACCACAAAATCAACTTATAGAGAAATGTAAATGTAAAATTACTTTCCTGGCAGCATATATAATTCCCCCCCCTCCTTGAACTGCGAATATATTTATATGGAATATTCAGGGCATTCATAATCTCTGCTGTGTGTCTCTTTCCTGTCGCAAGAGGCTTTAGGGAGAGTTTTTAACGTCAGTGCATTAAACATTAGCCTTGTATTACTATCACTTTTGCATTCTTGTAGAGACAGAGAATGAGAACGTGAGGAATATGCGTAGATTCGTACATATATACATAAGACAGACGGAGAGAATGGGAAATGGTTGCAAGTGTCCCATTCAAAATCTCTTTTTGGACTTCCGAGTCTTCGTCGTCGGCAAACTGCCTAATTATCCGAATTGTTCCGCCGTTTCCTCAGTTTTATGTTTACCTTTGCCAATTCGCCCGCGGCAGACCTCATGCAATTTCCCCCTCTCGCCTCATGATTTTCATACTGCGGGACTTTCCGTTTTAGTTCCTCAAATCGCGGAGACTTCATTAGATTATTCACTTGGTTCCCTTCGCCTCTTTCCGCCGCGCAAATATCTCCCGGAAAAGTGGACAAATCTGATGAATTATTCTTCCCCGAGCACTTTATTACCGAGCTTAAATAATTCGCTATTCTTCCTTTGAATTCTCGGTTTGTCTGGGCATTAAAAGTACATTTCTTCCGGCAAGTTCCTCTGATTCAACTCCAGCTTAGCTATCTTTTGTATAGGTTCGTCGAGGTAAAAGTGGTACGTTAGTTTTAATGCAAAAAAGTGGATTTATTCATTTAATTCTCTTGATATCTCTTAATTCTTCCATTTTTTGAGGTGGATAGCTTTTAGATAAAAATTTTGTAGACCTCATCCTCTTTAACTTTAAATTTGTCAGAAAACAGAATAACAGCATGTTTCACAAAAGTATCTTTAGGTTCGGATGTTTTATATTAACTAATTTTACAATTGGGTAAACTTTAATTTTACTGTGGTTATTAAAGTTAAAAGTGGTTAAAAGTTTACCTTTTTCATTCGTTCTTAATAGACGTTTTCAAAACTATTTTGAGATAAACTTCGTCCGATACCGTATATATTTTGTTATTTCTGTTTCAGTCCTCTCCGAATTGGATTTTGAGACCTATTTATTAAGCATTTCGAATTATATCTCTTTATTGAATAGTTTCAGGAAGCATTAACTCAAATTCTCTCCCAATTAAGAATCCTTGCAAGGGTATTTGTTCCCTGCCTTTTTTCCCCAACTTAGTGTCGTCGAGTGCTTAATTCGTTTCCCATTACCTTTTGCCTTTTGAGTGGCGCATTGAACAGATTCATCTTTTGTTTTCATCCGAGCCCAGGGAAATGCAAGTCTGGATACACTCTCACATCATGCACCTGAAAGCTACGTCGTAGAAAATTAAATTTAATGAGACGAACCCACCCAAAAAATCCCGCATTTAAAGAGATCTCTCGTTTGTTATTTACTGATGATATTTCCATCGCGAAAAAAAATTAACGGTACGGCATCCCCGCGCTTTATTTCGGGCACAGTACATCCCTTTTGAATTTTTTCGTCCCTTTTGTTTTCGAATCGAAGCGTGGCGCTCACGAAAAATAAAATATCCGCCGCATTCATTGTAACCAGGCGAGACACCCGTTGTCTGCATGCACGGAATTCAACCTACGGTTTGTTTTGGCCCAAAAAATCCCCTTTTTTCACTGGCTACGCTGTTAGTTGAGCCCATTAAAACGTCATATATTCGGTCGGAATAAAAGAGATAACCGCGTACAAGCTTCAGATGAAGAATTAAAGGACGGACAAGGAGCGGACTGCGTCTAAATAATACACGAGTCGGAACATAATATCCGTCTCTCGGATTCTTTTGACGTGAGCGACGCAACACGGATTCGAAGCTTTTCATTTAGTTTTTGGAAGTGGATTATTCGGCGTTGAATATTTAGTGATTGATTGAAGGACTCGTGCACTCGTTGCAGCAGCTCCACTTACTTAGGTTAACAGAAAGTAGAATTGCTTTTTAAAGAAATGAAAAAAATACAAATAAATATAAAGATAATTCAACTAATATGGAATTTCTTTAAAACGCAATCAAAATTCTTATTGTAAACAAGTTTCAGAATAAATTAAAGTGATAATTAGCCTGGGGAATGTGGGAACACCACAGGTGTGATAGACTCATATGGAGACCTCAAGCGTAAACTATCAAAAGTCTTTTTGTGAACAAAAGTGTTTTTTTTTCTGAATATTCCTTATTTTAGAATTAACTTTTTATTCATTTCTTCGAGAGGATAAACGCACTTCGAAGAGTAGCAAGTCATTGGTAAATATATTTGAAAAGAAGAAAATTTAGTTCCACCTTTCACAGGTACCAATATTAGAATCATCTAATACTTGTGTAGTATTGCTTTGCCTGATTAATAAGTTTAGTTAATTGCTGATTTATAACTCGGAATTAACTCTGAAGAAGCTTAGATTAACTTCTGGAAGAGAACCCATCCTTATACCTCAGAGCCAAAATCAAGTATCGTTTCAGTAAACATCATCGTCATTACAATCGGGCTATTCTATAAGTGAAGGGATTATAGGTTAAGAAGAAAGCAAAATTGATCTAAATCACGAAAATTGAGCAAGTAAGCCGGTTGATGTAGTCGGCGGAGATATAGCAGTCCGTTCTTATTTTGTATTTCGAAAGCAAACAAGCGTTTAACGAGCGATATCTCCGACATCGCCGCGGAAAGATAACATCGGCGTCTCGAGTCACGCTTTTCGAGCCTTTTCACACATTTTCCTTTCATTTGCCGCAAATGACTGCTCCAAGAAATTCCCTCGGCGAAGTGAAACATGCACGCCATTCGAACACTACATGAGAAGTCCGATGTTCGCGGTCACGGGAATCACGGAAACGGAAAACACGAGGATTATGGAAAAGAAAACATGCGATGCACAGTGGACGGAGATAGATTGAGCGGAAATACACATAAGGAAGGATTTATTTGGGTGATTGACGTGAACAACGGTAGTAGACTCTGTTTCCCCTGATAGAATATGCTTTGTTTAGTAAATACGGAGGAAGATCTTGTACGAGGTGAGGGTGTAACCCATGAGATCACATGTTGATGTCGGACAAACCATATGTTCATCGGTAAATTTTAATAATCGAATCTGGAAGATTTAATCAAGGAATACGCTTTATGAGCGATCATAACATTTTAATAATCAATTATAAATATATTTAAAAGCTTATTAAATGATATTCTTATCATCTCAAATAATCAATATCATGAGAACGTAATTTCTATTAACCATTACTGTCTTATATTGTTTTCTGCGAATATGTCCTGATATTCTTTGGTCAATGCATTAATGACATTAAAATATATAAGTAAATTACTGCAATCACCGTTATGACTGTTTATCAAAACTTAAGAAGGATAGAATAATTACCTCATTCCGTTCGATCATAGTAAAAGATTGTGGTACTAATTCAATGGCTAGATTCTTAATATAATTAAATATTCCTAATTAACAATAAATTTTACGAAAATACAGATTTTTAAGTTGTAAATTTTTAGAATTATTAGATAAACAATGAATTTTTAATTTCTACTCGTACGTTTACAAATTATAAACTTTTATCAAAACGTTTTTATTTTAAACAATAGCTAGTGAAATACAGTAGTATGCTCAATGATTGTGAAGTCGCTATATATCGATAGGATTCGTCAAGACGATCTCCATTTACTACTATTACTTTCTTCTAAAAGAGCTCAACGCTTGATAAAATCTTACAGTAAACATGATTTTTCGTGTAATTATTTATCCATTTAGGAATAATCCGCATCTGTAAGCATTTTAAAATCTTAGCTAGTTTAAATTTTGGCCACAACTAATTTTTCCGATTAGCTAAAGCTAAATAAACTATGCTTAAATGCACGAATATACATTGCAGTTTCCAGTCCGAAAATTCAGTTTATTTGAACAAAATAAAGATCGGGAGGCGAAGCGGTGGACAAGTAACTGTCGAGGGAATTCGTCTACGAAGAGTGGAAGAGAAGGGGAAGTCGGACGCTTCGAATTGGAGAGGCGGTGTGATAATGAAGGAGAGAGGAATGGGATTAAAGCGGTTTAGGAGGTCTTCGAATCAACGGGAATGTGTATAATGCGTCCTCTCTGAAGAATGCGAACAGATAATTGAGATAGCGAAAGAGCGCCAGAGATAAGTGTTTCTCCAGAAGAAGCAGAAAAGGTCGCGGAGATCGAATTTTGGGGACGACAGCTGACTAATTAGAAAATGGAGGAAGGAAAAATCGCCGCTGACGTTGAGAGCGCTCAGAATGATGGGAAGGATCAGTGGGAACGAAAAACGTTATTCAGAAAAGAAACGGAGGTCTCATTGGACGTTTAATACATTAATGATGCAATTCAAAGTTGAAAGGAACTGAATAGTTGGGTACTGTTACTCTGTTAAGATGGATGAAGTCGCTGTTGTATGAGTAATCCTATGTGAGTGTTGCGCATCCAATCGTATTCCTGGCTACGTCTCCAAAAATAAAGAGGACAAGGAGATCTCCTCTGGAGATACGCATACCTTTAATGATACGTGGAAGAGAATTAAGTAGTAAAATTAATTAATCGTAATTTTAATTTGATTACAAGAATGTATGATATCGAAAATATCTGGATTAAATTTAAATGAATTTTATGTAGTTAAAGTCACAAAATTGACCCTTTTCTTATATGTATATAACAAAAAAGAATAAAGCACAGTCTTCGAAAAATTAAATGTTATTAGTACGCACCTTGGAAACGGCTGAACGTTCCTTGCGCGTTTTGGCTTAATCTACATATGTTTATTTAGATAAAATTATTAGATTTTTTTATCTTCGTCCAGCTACCATTTATTCCATCAATGTTATTTATACCATTCATATATGTCTTTTCAAAAGTTATATAGTATTCTGTGCATAAAATATATGTATATGCACTGTATCAGAGGAATGATAATCATTCATGAATAATTAAGTCATCATTTAATATACTGCGCATTTAACCTCGGAAGAGAAATGAACAAATAACGATTTCCGTTGCTTCTAATTGTCTCAAATTTAGTTAGCTGTTGGTCTACTGCGTTTGATTCGTAAAGAAAATCGTTTCGGTTAAGTTTTGACGGTATGATAATATGATCATAGTAATAGATATGATAATTTCTTACTCTTATAATTTTTTTACCTCAACTCGTAACGTTCAATACTAGCATTATTATTCATCATTCACCTTATTTTAGAATCAATTCAAATATAAAAATTGAAAATAATCACATGATTAAAAATATCACGAACACAAGTTTACTAAGCTCCGTTTTCGTTCCGACGAAAATGGAATAGCGATGACTGATTCACTGAATTATGATCAGATTGAGATTCTAGCGATAATAATGCCATTCATAAAGTGATATAATGCATAAAAAGTACATTCTATCGTATGTTTTGCATTTCATTTGCTTTATTTATTTGGGAAGTTATCCATCAAGTTTCACTCGATGTGATTTAAAATGTCACTATTCATTTACACTCGAACGACTGAGCTACGACGTCAACTGATTTCAGTGGAGGTTTCAGTTGCACAGCGGTCGCCCTCGACACCTGTCAAATACGTACTTTGTTCCGAAAACAATAGTTAAGGGACTGTTGCTCCCCGGGGTTTTTATTTTCGCCACGAGGATAATGAGAGGGTGAATGCGAAAGCACCGAAGCTGAGGACGAATCAACGGATTGGCTATGCGACAGGGAGGAACAATGCACGCTCACAGCATCACGAACACCGCAAGATCGGACGCGTGCGTGCGCCCATTTGCATGTGCGTATTTAGGCAGCTTAAGTAGGAATATTGAGATGCTAAAGGGGGTAATCGCGCATGAGCTGGGACGCACGAGCCCAACGAAGTTAATTTGGCACACGCGTCATTACGGGCGGCCTAAGTTCCGAATTCCCGGGCGGAAATTTAGTCCCGCTTTAGGGGAAATATGATCGTGTATACACCGGCAGTAGACAAAAGTTTCTGACGTCCGAGCTATATTTCATGCGGGAATTCGTATTATAGCGGGATAGCGTGTACGAAGGAAGAGTTTTACGATTGCTTTATGACTGTAAAGTTGGCGAAACGACCGGTTGGCCCAGTAAGTGTGGCTAACTTTGCGTCGACCAGTTGGAATCATTGCGGAAATAACCGGTCATCAAGGAAATGTGTTTATAAAGTTCCCTCGAAAAATGCTGTGCAAGTAGTATGGATAGTTATCGTGAAGTGAAACTATGTGTATGTACTGTAATTTAATTGTAATAAAATTGTACTCTCGTAGACCCACGTAGCTACGGAATAGAGCTTCAGAAAGTTACCAACTTTATTTTATAATACTTTGTCCCCAACGCATCGCATATATGGCTTTTGCCTGTTTCAGAACCCATCCCTTCGTTGAGCGTCCTTTGCTCTTTCTTCCAGTATAACAGTAATTAAGATAACGATGATCTAGTCTCAATACCCCCTACGGAGGATAATATACTATTATATGCAACTGATTGCAAACTCTTTACCAGAGTAACCAAGGTAGTTGTGAACAATTTCAAACAACGTTAAATAAAATAACCAGGTGGTGTGGCGACTGGAAATTACATTTAAATATTAATAAATGCCATATTATGTCTATAGGGTTAAGAAAACCGTTTGAATATAACTATAAGTTAAACGAAGTCACTCTTCCCAGAGTAATGCAACCAAAGGATCTGGGTGTAATAACGGGCAATAAATTAATATATTCTGAACATATTACAAAAATAAAAATCTTGCGGTCTCTCCTTTATGGTTTCACGGGTATCAAGGACCCTCTGGCTCTTCCCCTATACTTTTCCTCGTTCATCCTTCCTACTGTATCTTACTGCTCCCCCATCTGGTATATGTCCTTTCCAATTAATCTTTCCTCATTAGACAGAATTACTAACTTCTTTCTCCGAATTGTAAAAGCCAGAGTTCCTTCCTTCCGTCAAGCCTCTAAAAATTCTGTCTTATCTTCACTATCCTTTGAATCTCTTTCTGTCACTAGATCAAAACATGATTTATCCTTCTTCATTCACTGCTGAACTCCCTTCTGACTGTCCTCCCTTAACTTCACTTATCAATTATCGTGTTCCAAACAAATCTACCCATTTGAGATCTTTACTTCACGATACTACTCCTAGACTTTCATTTATCAAGCGCTCCCTTTTCTTTTGTCTTCCTTCTCTGATGAACTCAATTTTTTTCTCCCTATCTAAAGGGAAATTTTTGAGCTTACCACACACCAGATCCATATAATTGTAAAATCTACCTTTTATGTTTGTTTTCTTTTTTCTCTATATTTTATGTCTCTTTTTACTGTTTACGTTTATTACTTTTCTATATGTATATTTGTTATATTTCACTTCAAATTGGCATTATTATGCTGTATGTGAGAATTGAATAAATAAATAAATAAAACTCTAACCTCTTCGTAACCTTTTCTAATTAATCTACGTATTTCTTCCTCTTCAGTCTCTTTGTAATTTGATGACTGTAAGTTTATACTCTTGATCTTTTCTCATTTTTCATGTATCTGTCCATACTTGTGATTGTGTGTGTGTGATTATGTTCAGTTATTATTTTTTCAAAGTTTACTTATCTTAAACTATCGAAGAAGGATAAAATTTTGTCAGTAACTTTAATTTGTTTTGTATATACTTGCGTGCTTTTCAAATGTATGCGGTTCAAAAGTAATAATACAATCATTCGTCTGTAAATTATTCAAGTTTCTGTGGAATTGGATATCGTTCTTTAGGATTTTTGTATGCGTATGGAATTATATCAACAAAAAGAAAAATATATTCTAAATATTCTTCGGGAGGCTTCACCATCAATGCAACTACAATCATTGAAATATTTCTAATTTTTCTGTTCGTAATCTGCTTTCAACTAAGTGGAGGGAAATACTACTTTAGGATAAATAGGTTTTAATTTTCCTCTCTTTAACGCTTTATTTGAATTTTGGTTGTATAATACAGTACTTTTTATAATAAAGGTGTTGATGACTCATAGGAAATATTCCATAGAATGCACATAATTCTGAATGGTTATAATTTTGCAATAAAATTCTTTTAATTATGGAAATCGAAAAATATTAAATTTAGGGTATAAAATATCGAAAATTTAAGGTGTTATTTTGGAAGGTTACTTCTGAACGAATTAATTAATTTAAATATTTCACTCTGTAAGATCGTGAATATGGAAAAGGTTGGTGCAGAAAACCCGATTTAGCAAATGAATAGAGTGAAGTATAATTACGGAAATTTGAAAGCTTTCTATTTATCCCTTTTATCCTAAAGTAAATTTCAGAAGTCGTAACCTTTTCGAAATGGTAATTTTAGTGCTGTTCGTGAAGTATTTTCCTTCAATTTGATATTCATTGTTTGGATAAATTCATTCGGTTTGACTTCCGATCCTCCGAATAAGCAATTTTGTTTTCCGCCTTTGCAACGCGTTCGCAACTGCGTGAAATGTTCCTGAGCGTGTGAGTCGCAACTCCAAGGGAATATTCCGACGCGAACGCGGTGCCCTTTTTTTCGTGTGCTTCAACTTGTTCATTGACATCGGTACCGCGATGAGTTTAACGCTGCGTTAATAGGCACCGAGTGTAGACCTGGATGCAGATGACATGAATGGTAAAGAGTTGAGGGGAATCGAGGAAAGAAGGATTAGAAAGAGGAAGCCGATGTCTAAATAACAGATGTGCATCGGCTTTTATGATTATGCATTCAACAGCAAACCGCTATTATTTAAAAAAGGAAACTTACGAGGCTGCGATGCATGTTAGATTTAACTCCGCCTCTAAGCTACTAGAATATTTAATCTTTGCCGTTTCTACGAATAATGAAGAGTACACGATATTAGCATGAGGGATTTCCAGTATATGGGTTAACTGTTGTAATCTTTTTCCGGTCAATGCACATAGGACGAACCATACGATATTTCTGAATGTAATGTATTTTGAACAGTCTCTTCTACGACCCTTTTCTCCTTGGACCCTTGGTAACCCCATGACAACTGTTGTCAGTTTTGACTAGCGGTCGATTCTTGCCAAAAGTATATTGATCAATAATTAAATTATTGCATATACAACAAGAAAAATAAAGCAGCAAATGTTTTATTGGCTAGCGTAATCATCAGAACTGTTTAATAATTTTGGTATTACGACGATGCTACGCATTCACTTTCAATTTTTTTCTTATGGTAAATTGGCTGAATAAACTATCAACTAGTCTTGTGTCTCTGATAATGTTAGCTTAAATTGTTTATTCTTAGCGTAAATTTTGCATATACTTTTGCTATGGATGCATTTTCGGATCGCGAATATTTCCACTCAAACTAAATTATAATTTTCCCCTAGGCCTCAAATGATCATTCAAAAGATAACAATTAACCGTGTAATAGAGAAATGAATGGGTGAATAATAATTTAGTTTGCTGGTTTTGATTAATTTTTAAGCACATTATCTATGCTGAAAAAGCCCCCCTCGGCTTATACTCGAGTTTGTGGTCCCACTTACCTGTCCTCTAGTATAAAAGGTCTGCTGAAGCCGGAAATGGGCTTTTAAAATCCTATCTTGCTCAATCTAAAACCCTGTTGTCAATTCTCATGAACTAATCTATTGTGGTCTCAATTACTTTATTTTATTGGCTTATACTCGAGTATATACGGTTAGTAAAAAGGATAATTTAATTTTCTCGATAGACTCAAAGTAAAAGCTTTGGTAATAACTTCTCTAATATTTCAGAATGGGAAGGCTTCGCAAAATTTTTCTTATAAAGCATGGATACTGATAAATGTATCTATCAAGGACCTTAATACATGCTCATTGAAAATATGTAAATAATGCTATGGGTTTTCTCAATTGGGATCATTGTCTAGGTTCTTTATTTAGCATGTTTGAAATGATTAGTTTGCTCTTCCCTGTAATTTGAATTCTGGAAAACTTAATTTACATATGAGCGTAGGATATAAACGTGCCCTATGTTTTTCTACGCATCTCATATTTGCTGTTGGATAGTAGAGCCCATACGGTTATTCAATTTCCTCCTCAGCCGCAATATGCAGTGTTCTGCCTTCGAATGCCAAATTAATGCAAAAATATAGCTGAATAAATGCAATGAAAGCCCCTCGATTCTGATTATGTTCCTCCAAAAAAGGAAGTCACAACTGTAATTATAAGCAGAACGACGAATGGAATAAATCGCATTTCTTTTCAAAAAAGTGCTCTCGTCAATGTAAGGTTTTCTTTAACAGCATTTAAAAAGATCGTTCTTTTTTCCTCTTTACCAAGGGAAATGCAGAAGGATGAATGTATGGTATTGTAATCCTTTTACTCTAAAATATGTTTAGTTAGCTCGCGTTTGTTACGATTGAAAGAAAAGGTGAAATTAAAGTGAAACATTTTCAAATAATTTGATCACCTTTAGAAATAATTTCGGAAGATTACTACTTTGTACACTTATGCCCTTTATAATGGTAGTGTCGCTATTGAAATGTGTATTAGGAGTTTCTTATAAGGCCGGTTATCTGGGAATTCGTGTTGTCTCTGAATAACGGGAAAGGGGTGAAAAGTGCCGAAAAACACGGCTATTGGAGTTCTTTAACCCCAAATAAGATTACCTTCAGATCAAGTCATAATCATCACCTATTGGATTTTTTATGCATTAGCTATATGCTTATTAAAGCCAACGTTATAAAATCATATTGCCTCCCTGGTAGTTGTCGCCTCTGATGAAAGCCGTCCCGGGTTCGATGCACGGAGGGCAGGATAGGTACAAAATGCACTATCGAAATGCTTTAAAAAAATTCGACTACATGTCAAATCTAAAATGGTTACCAGATTCTAATCACCCAGGATTAATAAGAGAATATCGAATACTATATTTGTTGATGACACCGATTTAATGATATCTGATGAATACATAGAAAAGCTATATAATGAAGCTTTAATTACTGAAGTAAATAAAAAAGAAAATTCCAAGCAACGAAGCTCTCCTCAAATCTCCGTAAAGAGTCAACGTCGATGATTAAATATTGAGATTATTTTATTAATAGATGGCGTAATATATAATTAAGATAAAATGTTACGGAAAATCTTCACAACTGCTGAAACATCGATATGTTACCAGATACCGACCGATTTCGCAGCATCCAAATCACTGGATTTTTCTTCCTCGGTTACATCATTCCCCCGGAAGCTTTCACAAGAGCGAATGTGTTCAGCCCCTGATAATGGGCACAGCGCAAACTATGGCGGATGATAATGTACGAGGCGTCCCGGTGGGGAATCGACCCCGGTTCCATAGATGCTATCCCCAACTGCCACAGGATGCAGAGGGATTAGTTTTTCCTCGGCTATTAATAGCGCTTCGACCCACATTACTTGTTTGTTCGTCGCCGAGGGAGATCTGCTGCGATGTATTGGAGGCTTCCAGCGATTTGAATATTAGTTGAAAATCAGACGCTCATTCTGTTCTGGATGTAGCAATCCCGCCGCGGGGATTCAAACGTAAAAAAGCCGCTCCCCTAAACGATGGCCCCTGTGACATCACCGATAAAGCTTTCATACGACACTTTCAGGGACGCATTCGACACCTTTTTTGTTTCCAAAACAATGCTGTTTCCTCTTAATTGAGCTTCGACCGCCTGTGGTAACGAGGGCGCGATGCGTTCTTCTTTTGTCTCTTGCGTTTGATTTTGAACCTTCGCACTCCTATGTTTATGAAAATGCTAATGGATTTCATTTCCTGTGTGTTCTTAAACTGTTTTTGGCTAACATTTATGTGTGTTATTTATTTATTTAATTTAATCGTAGCTATTTGCTATGAGTATCAGGCGGAAAAGATGAATATTCTCAATATACTAGGTAAATATTCTACTCTTTATGTAATTTATTTTTGTATATTATTCCCAAAATATTTTATTTATTTACTAAGTAATCATATCATCATCATTTTAAAATCTTCCTGCTTTACTAATGGTAGATTTTCAGGGGTATTTCACCCTTCCTTTCTACCAAATCATTTTCAGGCTGTGGATTGACAGTTCGTCTTTCTAAGGATTTTCATTTTCAATGCTCTTAAATAAATTATTTTTTGTTGTTCTTTTTGTGTAATATGTTTACAGTAACGATACTTCAGATCAAATGAGAAATACCTTCAGCATTCAGGCTGTATTCTAGTTCCCATGTCTGCAAATATGTTTTTATATACGTATATTAATCATTTTAGTTTAATTTTCATTAAATTCTTATACTTTTATTTTTTATCTTGCACTGCCAATACTGAATTCCTTACTAAAATGTCATTTGCTCCACAAATGAACTATCTTTTCCACATTTCCTCATTATTATCACATTTGTTCTTAAAAATAATTGTACGAGTATATTGCAGTTAATATTCTTCTTTTTATGCATCTTGTATTACACCAGTGTTAAATAAAAGACGAGATTTTAAAGTCCAAGAAAGACGTTCGTATGTATGTATGTGTAAGTATAAATAATTAACTATTTTAGGTGATATAGCTTAGACTTAAATTTATTGTCGTATCAATTGCTTCTGTGGATTTTATTCTTATACTTGTATGGATTTTGTATTGATAATTGTGTTGTGGTATACTTAATGATGTGTGTGGATAATATATAGTAATACTTTATGTGATTTGTCGCTTAAATTCCGACTAATGCTTTCATATGAGATCTATGGTTTCATAGGTGTCGTCATAGCATGTACATGTGGAATTTCGGCGGATTACTTTAGGTCAGGTAAATAGAAATTGTTTTTTCTCCTTGTCGTCCGAATAAATACGCTATTTATATATTTAGTAAATGCGACTCGCAAACCCTCCAGTCCGTTGCGCATCTTCGATTAATTTTCCGCGGATAATCCGCGATATTCGCCGCGAAAAAGCGTCCCCGTAAACCGTTTAAACCCATTCTTTTTTCGCTCGCCCCGGGCGTGCAATCGAAAACAATTAGAGAATCCGAAGGCGGAGGCTCGTGTTGCCTAGCGACTCTGAACACGTTGCCTCGGAAAAAAGGAATATAGGTTTGGGGAAAAAGTGTAGTGACGCTATTTTATTTTTGGAAAATCCTTTTGGAATTCCCGTAATAATGTCGCGGCCTCATTTTCTCCGATGAGGGACGCCGATAATCACCTCTGCACTCCGAGAATGTGCATCGATTCCTCACCCCGTGCCGTATTATCGTGTTTTCTCATCCCATTTGATATTGGAAAAGTTTACATTTTTTTTTTTTATGGAGGAACCTCCATTCTTCGCGTGTTGCAGTACGTGTCACCACGATGGAAATTTTGTAATGGTAAAAATTTGGATGGCTGTAAAAATGCAATTTGGAGATTTTTTATCTTTCCCAGTTTTCAGATTTAATATTGGAGCGTTCTTAATGCGGGAGAACCTATGTGAACCCGGGTGGCTGTTTAAAGTTTCTTTGTTTAGTAGGGTTCAGCATGCTCATTGTTTGTCCTGTAGATGTTCGTCTTCAATTGGTTTATTTATCGAAGAACTGGAACGGTGATTTCAACTAACCATCATCTCTCATCTTTGTTGTTTTGAATCCATTGACATTTTATGATTTTTATGTTACATTACTCTTTCTATTTTCACTTATTTTGCGTGGTATATTACGCTTAGTAAAAGTTAACAGTTTAGATTTGCTGCATTACAACACGCGTATCTGATTGGATAAACCCTCCGGGATTTTCTCGAGATATTCTATGTTTTTAGCGGCTATTAAATGAAATTTATGTGTATTATTTATATATCTTTTATAACTATATATTTTTTAATTCATTCGCAATTTATTTGCATAACTTATTACATATATTCCTTCGTACCAATTGCAAAGGTTAATAATTTAAAGTTGTGAGTCATACTGGCCAAAAAGATTTATAAAAAAGACTTTCTTTTGATCTCATTTCTTTAGTTGAAAATTCGAGAAGTCAAATCTGTATTCTAGCAAACAACGTATACTCTTACTTCTGCGTTGTGGTCATATCTCTATTTACGATTATTTTTTATTACTTTGGTCAGTCCTTCTTTTAATACATATTTTAGTAGCTGAAATATATGGCAGGTAAGCATAAATGCTCTCACTTGTAGATTCGTAGTCATTCAAAATACAATTAATGCATGCTACCGTAAAGACCAATTTTTCTGCGAAATACTTTTAACTGAATAAACTTGGTTCTGTAACGAGAACGGATTCTCAGAAAGACGATGAGTAAAAATAAGAGAATAAGAATTCGTTCAGGAATGACGTTGTTCTCATTTATTTAGAAATGCTTTGTTCTGAATTAGTACCTTACATTAGGAAGTAAAAGCAGGAAATATATGTAATCATCATTAAAGTATATATATATAGTAGTATATATGTAATCATCATTAAAGTCCGCCACAGTCTGTCCAAACTGGTTGACTGCACGTGCTAGCACCGTAGCGGACAATAGAAACCTTAAGAAGCGAATTCACAAAGAAACCGTTTGGGTGTATCGTAGCAGTTTAAAATTGAAAGGCACGATTAAGAGCCACTTGAATTTAGAACGTTAACAGCCTCTTCTCATCCATTCTTCCCGATCTCTTTGTTTTTCAGTGGGGTTAACTTGAAAATTACTCACTTTCCCGCACTTTACTTAAGCTGGGCGATCGCTCCATTGCAATTATTTAAGATTAATCTTATTCTTCAGATTCACACCTAAAATAATTTTAATCAGTACTGAAAATTTGAAGAAAATTACTTTTGCGATTTAAAAAACAAATTTTTCGTAAATCACATGCATAATTTCATATAGGTTCGATCTTTTGATGCATGTGTTATTGTTAATTAAATTGCATATTAAATTTAAATTTCAAAGGAGATAAATTTACTATCATATGTTTTCATAGCTATAGTTATTGGCATTCATGTTTACTTTTGCATTCTAAATATATTTATGTTAACGCATACGTACAAAATCCTCGAACTCTAGCATTAATTTGACGATATCTGCATTAATTCCTTGGATCTTTCAGAATAAATTGTTTCCAAGAGCTGAAAATGTTCTCCCTAATACGATAATGCGAAATAATGCAACTAGAGACGAATGCATTCGTGAATGATTAGAAGCATACGATGCTTCTCTCTACATATTAATCTTAGCGGTAGCTTATAGCTAATGTTAGCTATATCATAGTCGTTCTTAGAAAATAATTTCGTCAAGAAAAGCGGAGCAACACTTGGTTTTAAATATTTAAAGAAAACACTTTCTTATGAGTCAAATGTTATTCACGAAATTCGGGATTTGAATAAAGGAAATTAGTGTGCCAACAATATGACTCAATATTCATTCCATAATTTTCGCCAAAAATATTAAAAGTTTTATATCCAACTGCTAAAAACTTTAAAGTACTGTTAATGTTTATTTTTCTTATTTAATCTTTATTATTTCTTTTCGTATAATGAATATGAGTGTTAGTAAAATCTTGATAAAGGGTTACAACGAGTCAAAGAAATAAACTCAATGGGTTTTAAGAGATTGTTTATGAATTTGAGCAGTGAAAATATCCTTGAAAATCTATTTTTTTATTTTTACCTCTTCTTTTGTTAGCATTTATTTTGAAATATCAGGAAAGGCACTGTGCAAACAAATAATGAATATTAAGCCACTCTCAACACTGAAATCCGGCACAAATGGTTTTAAATCTGTAATGACGAATCTCCATAAAATGAGGTTTAGATTTACGTTAAAATTTTGCGTTAACGTTGAACCCTCACCATGCCAATTAGTTAATTTGTTGAATTTTTGATTTAGTTTATGATCTCATTCTGTATAATCGTTTTCTATAAATATTAATCAGTTATAAATATCAGCACTAAATCAGATTAAACTATTCGTATTTTGCATTAATCTAAAATGCCCTCCAATTATAGTTAACCGTTACCTGCGTAAATTTCTTCTTCTACTCTAATTACTGTATGCCAGTTATTGAAATTATTGTTCACCGAACTTTCAAATCACTCGGCGTAATTTCGTATTAGTCCAAACTTCGTGGTCTGCTAAATCAAACGTTTGTCTGGATCAGTCTAAACTCAAATTGAAATAGAAGAAAATAGCAAAAGATTATTGGTAGCGCGACGGTTTGAAAGCACCGATTCACGCAATGATCGCTTGGCAAATACATCAGATTTATTTGAGGCTCGGAAAATGAGAAAAAATTAGTGAAAATATATTTTTTGTTTTACCACTTCTTTCCTTCTTAAAAATTCATTTGGAAAAATGGTAGTGGAAAATCGGGACAAGTGCTCTGAAAACAATCAATAGATATTGAAGCACCGTCGAATTTATGTTCGAGTAGTTCGAAATTAACTAAATATTTGATGAACCGTATCAATTTTGTTACAACTTTGCCTTCGTGATTAATCATCACCAGAACTACAATTTGTGAATTTGTTATTTCGAATTTGTCCATATACTGCGAACATTCTTTTTTTACGTAAGTTTTAAATAGTGACAATCAATGTAATTAAATTATATGAATTTCTCCTTCACCATAAATGTCAGGAAGTATATGAATTCATTATTTTCTTCCTTTATTTACTAAAATGCCAGTTATTTTCACCGGTTCAAATTCTTTCAGCATTCAAATTGCGCCGCAGATTTTTGTAGTTTTCCAAACTACACGGTATACTAAGCCATACGTTTGCCAGTATCAGTCTAAATTCAAATTTAAACTAGAATATAGAAAACGTCTGAAGTTTTTATTGGCAAAAGGACGCAGCAATAATACGCAATGACCGGTGGTCAAATACAGTAAAATGCTCGCAATACGCTGTTAACAAACTTTTAGAGATATGAGAGAGGTTGAAATTGCTGCAAGGGGATGAAATAGATGTTTTCCTCGGGGAAGGATTTTTTTCGTCCGTAGAATACTGGCATTTATTATGTCCTTACGTCTGCTTCGATACCGCATTGACATATCAGTACACTTTTATAGTCTGTAGCGTTGGCGCTGCAGTCGCATCTTATCCACGAACGCCATCCCAGAGGAATTAGGTTACCCGTCTATCACCCAAACGTTTTTCTCTGAAAAGAGAAAAATAGAATGAATTGAATGAAACTCTGAAATCCTCCTCCCAGCGATAAAATATTTCTCTCCATAAATCGCGAAAAGTCAATTACATTTTTTGGGCGATTTAATATTGCTTAACACAATCGGTGGGATTTACGACTTCCGCTCGAATCCGACAAAACTAGCCGGAAAATCCTCAGCGGCTTATCTCCCCAATTGTCATTCTGAGTTGTCGCCGAATACAACGCCCTCTTCTATGAATCTCTTTCCGGTGGTCCAATCCAGCTTCGATTCTGGTTCGGTCAGGAATCCCATCCCTGCATGACGACTTTTTTTGCGTCCCTCTGTTTGGATTTATCGCGTCCCTAATGACGTCATAATTCAGAGGATTTGAGCTTTAACCATAATTAGGCGCTTAGTAGGGTAAAATATTTCCTCGGTCCCCCCGTTTACCTGCACTAAGCCTTCCGAAACCACGATTTCCGATTCGCAGATGGCCTTCATTCCTCCTCTGTAAATACTCCTTGTGAAGGAAAGAGCTGCAAAAGCACATTCTGGTTTGTTTACGGAAGTTGCTAAGAGGGTACTGATATACAAAACAGAATATTATTTAAATTATTCAATCACTTTTTAAAGTTTCCTAGTGGAAAATCCCCGTTTATAGTACTAAGCTACTTCTATTAAATAAGATATAAAATTTGAAATGATGTAGACTTATAAACGTATAGTAATTAGCTCATAAATTAAACATGGAAAGTACTAACCATAGGGAATATTTAGAAAATATTCATATCGTTATCGATAATATGATGTAGCACGATGAGATACCTTTGTAATTTATTTTTATATACTTAAATATTTTAATTATCCTCAGAATATTTCAGAATTCTATTGTTTTAAACACAAAATCCGACCTTATGTTCAACTATTGATTCGGAAGTCGGAAATGTCTATCATTTCTTAATATGCTAAAGGACCATACACATCCTTGAGTGCTTTATTAGGAATTCCTATTGCCCCAAATATACCTAATTCTTTTGGTGGAATATGTAGTACATTCGCTAATGATAAAGAAAGAATTTTAGGTAAAACAATGAGCTATTATAAGTTTGAGTGTTTTAAAATTCTAAAGGCAAAACATTAAAGTATGTATATGTTATCTTTTGGCTCTCAATTATTATTTAGTCTACGGCCTTTCTTGAGCTTTCCAACTTTTCTAAAAATGTGTTAATAAATATGTATAACTAAAATAACTGAAGGTTAAGGAAATTTAGAATTACCGATAAAAGACAACATTGAAATACTAGAATTATAGCGATATACGTTTTAAAGGTCATTTCAGTAAATTTTTCACTTTTCATCTTTTCCATCATTCTAAATTCATCTGTGAATGGGTATATAATACATTCAATCACCGTATAGAGCTCTGTATTACAAATGTGTTGCATCGAAAGCATACATATATAATTATTCTCCTTGGAAATTCCTCGAAAAAGAAAATCTTATTCTCATAAAATTTCTTTTACTGTAAGTAGGGCATATAATTTTTACTTGCACATTACTTGCTCCTGAGTAAACTATAATGTTTAGGTACTTTTGAAAGGGTCTCACCATCGTTTCGACGCATACAATCTTCGATAATACTCGGTTAAGCAAAATTTCGCTGCCAAAGGTGTCTAAAAATAGTTTGACGTCACCAAATGCAATCGGAACGACGAATCGAGTCCATTTCACCGTCGAGGATTCTGGGCCAGATGAAGTTTTTTAACGGTAGTAAGATTTATGTTTGTTCATTGTATCGTCCTCCCGATGGCGAAATTGATTGTATTGACGATTTATCCGGGACGTTACAGATAATCGGTGAAAAAGTAAAAGATCCCATCATAGTTGTAGGAGGAGATTTTAACCTACCACATATTAATTGGCTGAATTTAACATGCTCCAACTCTAGTAGAGAGAGAAAAGTTTCTCAAAAATTAATCGATACTTTCTCGTTGCATGCGATAGAACAGGTAAACATGACGAAGACTCGAACGACTCGTGCGGGTGAAGGTAACATCCTAGATTTACTAGCCACCACCCACCCACAATTGATAGCTAATCTCGATATAGTTGACGGTATTTCAGACCATGATGTCATAATGGCGGAGATGAAAGCAGTAGCGGTTAAATCTCTTAAGCCACCGAGGCAAGTATATGTAATTCGCAAAGCTAATTTTTCGGAGTTTAGGTTTTATATTAACGAGTGCAAGGATGATTTTTTCCGCTTCTTGGGTGCAAATACAGTAAATGATAGTTGGATAGAGTTTCTCCGGATAATCAAAGAGGGTTTAATTAAATTTGTTCCTACTAAGAGCGTGCGTGAGCGTAAAGAGCCACGGTGGACGAAACCTAAATTACGAGCATTACATAGGAAGCAAAGAGTCATTCACTCGCGATGGAGAAAACTCAAAGCATGCGGAAAGAACCATGAGCTCGAAGAACAAAACTATAGAGAAGTGCGAAAGTTAGTTAAGGAAGAAGCGCGAAAAGAATACCAGGAATATAGATCTCGAACCCTATTAGAATCATTAGGTGGCGATCAGAAAGAATTTTGGTCATACGTGCGTGAGAACCGTGGAGGTCAGTTTTCTGTGCCTAGCCTCATAAGCGCAGAGGGAATTACCGTAAATAAATCAGAAGATAAAGCTAACTTACTTAACAGGCACTACCAGAAATGCTTCACTGTAGACAATGGTCAAGTTAAGGATTTTACCTCGCGCATTGATTCAGAGATGTGTCCCATCGAGATATCGGTTGATGGAATTGGAAAATTATTGCGAGATATTGATAGGAAAAAGGCGCCAGGACCCGAAGGTATTCCCGCTGTTGTAATAAAAACTTTAGCCGATGAAATTGCTCCGCTTCTACAGATTTTCTATCAGAAATCATTGGATGAGGGAACCGTTCCAATGTCGTGGAAAAAAGCTAATGTCACTCCGGTGCCTAAGAAAGGGCGCGCGTCAAAACCAGATGATTATAGGCCTATTTCATTAACTTCAATTTTTTGCAAAATAATGGAGCATATTATAGCGAGCTCTATCATGCGCTTTCTTTCCGAAAAGGGAGCAATCAGTCAGAGCCAGCACGGATTCCGTAAAGGTAGGTCTTGTGAGACCCAGTTAGCGCTTTTTATGAATGACGTATCTAAAGCAGCAGACGGCGGTGTTAGATCAGACGCAGTTTTCCTAGATTTCAGGAAAGCTTTCGACACAGTTTCTCACGAAAAGCTTATCCAAAAGCTGAGTGCCTACGCGATCGACGAAAAAGTTATCAGATGGACCAAATCTTTTCTAGAAAACAGATCACAGCGAGTTGCGTTAGATGGAGTTTTATCCGAAGAAATAAGTATCTCATCAGGAGTTCCACAGGGAAGTGTTCTTGGTCCAATCTTATTTCTAATTTACATTAACGACCTCGTAGATAACGTAAAGAGTAAGGTTAGATTATTTGCCGATGATACCCTGATATACAGAGAGATTTTGACAGAAAACGATCGTAATGTGCTTCAAGACGACCTGGACGTAATATCAGGATGGTGTAAAGATTGGCAGCTGGATTTAAATATAAATAAATGCGTTGCCATGAGTTTTACGCGCTCCACAAACATAATTCCCACGCAGTACCAAATCTCAGGTCATCCATTAGAGTTAGTTCACGACAACAAATACCTAGGAGTCACGTTTAGCAGTAACTTATCTTTTAAAGAACATATTCGAGATGCAATAGGAAAAGCGAATAGAATGCAAAGATTAACTGGTAGAACGTTGAGAGGATGCTCATCGAGAGTCAAATAAATAGCTTACTTTTCTCTTATTCGTCCGAGTCTTGAATACTGCTGTGCGGTTTGGGACCCACACGAAGTAGGTTTAGTCTCAGATTTAGAGATGGTCCAGCGTAGAGCAGCCCGATTCGTTTGCGGGGATTTCAGGTTTGATAGCAGCGTTACGGCAATGATAGAGTCCCTCAGTTGGAATTCACTACAGATGAGAAGATCTGAATATCGACGGAAACTTTTCGAAAAGTTCAATCGTTCAGAATTTATAGACGAAGTAAGTGAAATGTTAGTGCCAGTAAGGAGCGAACGCGATCTCCGAGAGGCATCGACGAAGCGTTATAGGGAAGTAATCGCAAGGACGGATAATTACTTTTGGTCGTTTTTTCCCCAAGCTATTAGAGATGCTAATAGGTAGGAATGAATAATGGTGATGTATTACACCCCCTGCCATACGCCTCTGGCGGCTCGCGGGGTATATATCTAAATCTAAATCTAAGTCGTCGAAACTCGTTCGATTGTTGTCGAGTTCCAAAAGGGATAATTAAATGCAAATGGCGGCCTAGCAACGCGCAAACATTAGTAAACGCGCGCCATCATTAGGATTTTGCAGAAGCTGCATCCGCCGAAGAGGGAACAAATAGCAGGGCTTTCCCCGTTGCATGCGATTTCTCCCGTCGAAAACGAATGCGTGGACCCTAGGTGACTCTGTTTATGTTTGCTCTGCATAATTCCATGTGACATATTTCGTCTCTCCCGGTCGTGGAATATCGAAGTTTTCCGACGTTATGTAAATCTTTGCAGGTTCCAATCCCATAGGCCGGGGAAAGAATTGGGGGCAGATTCCCGGGAACAGGTGATGTTTAATTTTCCTACTTGAAACAGATGGTGCAGTAGCAACATTTCTAGTAGTAAACGAGAGGGAGTATTAGGTTTCGATCTCGGCAACATACGGAAAAAATACTGTCGAATAGTGTTTGTATGTTTCGGTATGAATGATAATATTGCTAGAGGTCGGACTCAGTTGCTAATCTCATTGCATGAAAGTGCGAGATTACATTCTATGAGGAAGATGTGCTGAGTCATCCTGTGTTTGCCGGTTCATCGGCATGATTTACGCTTTTGGTGTTTGGCAGGTGAATGAGGCGTTGAAAATGTTACAAAGATAAGATATTGTGTATCGAAAGCAAAATCACATCAGTTGATGTGTGCTGATTGCTGAAGATTAAGACACTCACCGTAACGGATAGGAGCATATCTCATGACTAGTCGACTCTAGCGATGGTTTCAACAGTTTGTGGTGAAACGTCAAGGACTGTATTCATTACTTCAAATAAATAAAAGTTCTTTTAAATAAAATAATCCATTCTCCTCGAATTGTGGTATTTGAGGGCATGTAGGTCAAAATCAAATTCGGTGGTATAATATACTATTATAATGGTTTTATTAGCTCCACAATAAAAATATAGAAACATAATAATAGTAATTATGAATGTACATAATAAATGAACAAGAATGTAGAGTCCGTTGATAACATTTTAAATTTAAACGCTTGTCGTATTTTCACGGCACAAAATGGCATCCATTGTAAGTAATGAATAATTACTTACAAAATTGTTAACGATGGAAATGTTTAAGTATATGAAAAGTTCTTTCTTAAAAATGAAGAATATTCCGTATTTTTTAATTATTTACCCTATAAAATTTCTCGTTTGATGCGATGTGCAACTAATGAGTATTTTGTTTAATTGCGTTTTATCTATAAGAAAATATCTATGTAAAATAATATCTTACTTGAAACACAATGATCAAAATGCCATAAATAAATTTCGAACGTAATTATTCTGTTACGCATCCTTTTTAATTAAACGTCAGCGACGTGGCTACATGTCCCCGCATGATCACTCATATCTGAACGCCCGCATGCAGACGTGTACTCTCCTCAGTAAATAATCAAAGATATGAATGACATTTTCGCGCTTTAAACCTGCCGCCACGCTTGCTACCCTTTTTTTAGATAATCTCAATTTATGCATTTACGCCGAGAGATATACGTCCTCAACATCCTGCTAGTGGATGTCGGTTTTGGTCAAACATATACTAATAAATCACACGGTTTTGGAGTGAATTAACAGAAAAGAAGTGGCCTTCCCATCCTCACGATTCCGCTGTCCCTTTGTGCTCCGTCCCTCCTTTCACTTCCTTCCTCTCTTATCTCTTGTTTTTCCACTTGCATCTTCCGCCCCTGTCCCTGTTTACCCTCGACATTTCTACCCGTTGCCACGGTCCTTATCAACCAACTGCCTCTCTCGTCCTTTCATTCTCTTTGTCTCTTCGTATTCACAGAAAGTGGTTGGCACGAGCTGACGACATCGGTTTTCATCGTGCTTTCTCCAATTCCCATCCTCCTCTAATTCCAAAAATTATTTCGCCCACTGGCCAATCCGACGCCTCCTTTCAGGTCCGAAAAAAATATTCGTTCGCTGGTCTTTCAGTCTTTACCTGCCCATTCTACCGTTTCGTTTCAAACATCTCTCAAAATATAACGTCCAAAGTGGTCCCTCTTTGATCCCTATTCATTCGTCATGATTTTTATTTTCCTTGTTGATTACATTTTATCGCCGAAATCATCTCTATTTATCTATCGGTCTGATTATTTAGATAAGGCGAGGTATAAATTTTCGTCAAAGTATTATTTTTGGCATATATTTGTTGTATAAGACGACTCCTTAACTATTAACGGCCTATGAATTAAGTTGTGATATAATAATCTAGATAGTAATATTGTATAGCATGTACGGAACTATTTCCTATTCGTAAATTTTCGAATGAAATAAATTTAATTTTCTTGCATCTGCAGATTTGCGATTGCACTAAACATTTTCACCGATTCGTTCATTCGGGTGATGATGACCTTAACTTATAAATATATCTGTTCTATGAGACGACCCTGGACTTTGGGGCCTTTATTATGATTCAACTAGTGTTATATATGTGGAAATGTATGGTACATATTTGATTGTGGTAAAAGGAGATTCTCTTAATAGAGAGTTTACTGAATGAGGAGTGTATTTTAAAAATAGTTAAAATTCGTTACTTAAAATTTGGTCAATATAAATGTATTAATTAAAACATTATATAGAAAGAGATGAGAGAATAAAGTATGAAACGTTTTAGAACTTATGGTAACCAAAATACATTTTATATATACGTTTTTAACATCAGTTTCCGAATCTGAATTTACGTGATGAATCAATCCGGAGTATTTTTAAATAAATTAATATTTAGTGTATGTTTTAAAGGATTATCATCCCCTTAATTCCTTTGCTTAGGGCCATTACATCTTTTGTTAACTAACCGTAATCAAACCAGTCATAGCCAGCCTGTTACATCATCCTACATCTTTCTTTTTTGCCTTTCCCTTTGTATTTTCTCTTTTGTCTTCCCCTCTGTAGCTATCCATAACCAACCTTCGTCCCTACCGTTTCATCTTTTTGATCTAAAGGCACGTTTGTGTATCTTCCCCCAGTACTGATTTTTCCTATCAGTTCATTTTTTCTACTTTTCTATAGAATCTGCATCTCAAGAGTCTCCACTATTTCTAAGAATCCACGTTTCGCAACCGTATACTCAGTAAATGCTCTCCAAAATAATGGGCTGAATAATATTCTTCTTAGAAATCTGTCAATGTCCGCGTCAACAAATGCCTATCGCAGCTAATCCTCAATTAATCGCTTTTGAAACTACAGCTCCTCTTCTCCCGAAGATGGCGACATAGTCACCGAAATATTTATCGAGAGTAATAACGCTTATAATACTTCAGTTACTGTTAAGCTTAACCCCCATGGTTAGGGTACTTCCGCACGACGATTTGTTGGCGAACAACGGCTATTAGGAACTTTTTCAACTTTTAATGTTAACAACTTTCGATGTCAAGTGATTTTAACATTACTCAAATGTAATGCTTTACGTGATTTTATGTTTTCCCTAGGTTAAATTCTTCTCCGTTCCGACCCTCATTTCAAAGTGGGAGTTGTTTGTTTTTTTTCCTCCACATTCTGTTGCACATACCGAAGTCCTCTCGAAGGAAGACGTTTCTTTCGAGGAAAAGGAATTCCCCATTTGGACTCTCTCGCCATCCTATGAAGGAATTCTTTTTCTCCACCTTTGCTCTTTCCTCAATTGTTCTCATTTCTTCTCTCCTCCTGTCACCTGATAGCCGTAATAATATTAGAATTCAATAATTATTTTGCGTTATTTGCGATTACCAGCGAGTTTGAGGTTTAGAATCTCCAATGGCCGTTTTTGTCGGATTTCCTCTTCTCATTCCCCAGCTTTCCGAGAAAACAAGACAGGATAACGCAATTTTTGAGAGCACTCAATACGAATTTAGAATGCTATGAATTCCTCATCAGAATACGTATTGAGTGCTCTCAAAAAGTGCGGTGTCTTGTTTTCTCGGAATACTGGGGAATGAGAAGAGGAAAGCCGACGAAAACGGCTATTGGAGATTTTAAACCTCTAATTCCTCAACAGCTGTGTCCCGACTATCCTTTCTTTTTACCAGACGAGAGTAATATTAGTAATATTCATGTCAGCACTGCGAATTATTTTTAGTAATAAAGTTCATATGAAAAAAGATCGTTTACCTCAATAGAAAACCTTTTTTATCCAATCAATTATATTCTAAATCAAGAATTAGTTACCAATTTTCATTATTCTTTATAGTCAATCATTGTTGCTTTGGAAGTATTCCACATTATTCATTTTCCGGTTTTGTTTATTGATAATTCTTTTCGATTCAATGTTTTATCTCCACGATCTTTTTCAGCTTAGACACATGCTAAAGCTGAATCAACAACTTTAAAATTCTATTTTACAAAAGTAAAAGCTCTGCTAACGAAACTTAAACTTGATAGGATTTTCATACCGTTAAACTGTTGGCATCGACAAAAAGAATATGTGAATAGAAGGTTCCTTTGTATTTCTTTATGATGTATGTATTCATCAAAAACAATTTCAATTAGCGATGTATTTTAAACATTTTGTTTTTTCCATCTTATAGGAAATAAAAATCCATTCTCCATCGGCCCAAATATTGATTTCAATTTACACCTCATGAAGCAGAATTGATTGCAAATTATTTCTTCCGTGATTCATAAAAGAGAGTTGTTCCGCGATGGAGAGGAGAAGAGTTCAACTTCGGAGGATCGAAGATTTTTAGGAATCGAATGCGGAATTCGGACAGGAAATGCCCGAAGAGCGCGTGTCCTGAGAGGAGTGCTCTCCGCCGTAAATGCTAGGGCGTCCGTTGCGTAGGGAAACGGATAAAAAATTAAAATGGAAGCCAAGAGAAGAGCACCGGGGATTTTATTTCCCGTCGCGGTCGTGTGTTTTATAAATGCCCCTTTCTGCTCTTCTCGCCATCCAAAAGGGCGGAGTCGCGATATAACGATCGATAGTCGTGATTATCG
The DNA here is from genome assembly GCA_947579665.1 of Sympetrum striolatum. Classification (NCBI taxonomy): domain Eukaryota; kingdom Metazoa; phylum Arthropoda; class Insecta; order Odonata; family Libellulidae; genus Sympetrum; species Sympetrum striolatum. The sequence continues at coordinate 86,938,907 of OX388345.1, forward strand.
AACTCGATCGATTCGATATTTATCGCCCCTTAAAGACGGCCAAGTGTCTTTTTATTCGACGGGAGGCTGTTTACAAGGCTGAGGGACCAAAAAGAAGAAGAGGCTGCGAATGTTTCTCTTTCTCCCTGAAATTGTTGCTCTTGAAAAGGAAATGTAAGGAGCTTTGGGACGTTCGGTGCATTCGTGCGAATTTGTAAGGCTTTGGAGGGCAAAGGGTCGTTAAGTCCCTAAGAGCTTTCGTTCTCCGACTCGCAGACTCTTTAAGTCCTCCGGCGAGGGTGATAATTTTTCCATTTTTGTTCGAATGCTAGAAACGGATCGAAGCTACGTGAAGCACACACAAGCACGTTTTATTTTGTCGAGTTTAGAAAGAAATGCAACATTATCGCTTGAAGATTCTTGTTTTTAAGTTGGTGGTAACGCGAAATTCTTTATTCACAGGTTTTAATATTAACAGTATGCTTATTTAAAAAATGAATTCGTTTGCCCTGATTGGCTACAAATCTTAAACAGGTATTTAGACCAATCATTTGTGAGGAATTATATTATAAAATTAAATTATTTTGTATATTAACTTATTAAAAATCATCAACATACTACACAAACCTATTACAGCTGACCATAAACTATAGTAATAAAATGAGATCGAAATAATAATAAAGTACAAAGTGAAAAACAGAATTACAGAAACAATAGCATGAATTAGTCAGACGGAGTTTGAGGGGTCAGTCTCTTGCAACCATATACAGGATTGATTTAAGACGTAAACTGATTTGTTCAAAGTTTTTATGGAAGACAGTGACTTATATGGGCCATTATAATAGTCAGGCTGATAATCGTTGGATTGTGTTAGAGATAAGATGCGTTACTAACTTCTTGGTTTAAATGATTTACATTTAGTAATGATGCCATTTTACAGTGAATTGGTATAACAAAAAAATAACCGTGGTTATGTACGAGGGCAAGGACTAGATACCAATCAACAATATTTTTTTTATTATTTACAAGAAGCGTTTTGAATAAAATAGTATTTAAATGCAAATGTATTTAAACATTCTTTGAAGAATGAATCATGTGATAATCTGAAATTTTCGATGGAGGAAGGATGGGACAGTTTAAGGAAGAATTGCAAATTTGTGGTGAAAAATACTGCTCCTTGTATTACCCTGTGCGTCGATAGTAAAGCCAGTCATTTGGAATTTCCATCCACATCTCGTAATCTTCCTGACCTTCTTCTGCGTGTTTTATTGTAATGACACAAATGCATACTGCCATTGGAGTTCCGTGGTAACGTCGTTTCTTTCAGTTTTATGAAACCATTTAATCAATTTTAAGTTAACGTGAAACCCTGAAGGAGATAAATTTGAAACTGGGATTCCGGTTATCTTGCTTCGTCCCCTAAAAAATTCGACCACAAATCATGTATCATGTTAGTTTTTTAAAATCATACGAAATGCTCCGATTTATCTCTAGTTTTACAGGAATGATTACTTCTTGAATTGCTTATGATAAAAACACGGCATCTCAAAATCTTCTTACGTGTATTAAACTTTCATCTCGCTTGAGTTATTCGCCAATAAAAAGGGTTTCTCCAAGGAAACATCTCAAAATAAAAACTTTCCTCCGTTCGATACATCCGATGTATGCACCAGAAAAAAGAAAGATTTTTTCACTAACAGTCACGCCATCTGAAACACATAACAAGCAGAGGATGTAGGGGAAATAATTGAGACAGAGCTAGACAAAAGCGATGCGATCGTATTGATGTAGAAATGTCGAAAAAGGCGGAAAGGATATCTAAAAAATAAAAGAAAAACTTCACCGCGCATCGTGAGTTCCGCACGTTGCAAAAATAAAGGCACGCAAATAAAAAAAGGTAGGGACAGGGCAGTAAAAAGAGTCGATGGGAGAACGCAAAGAGGGAATGGGGATGACAGGGAGGGGGAGTGGCGCTCTGATAAATTCCTAGGGTCACCCATCACTATGCATTGGTCTGTGGCCGAATGAAAAAAGACTTTTCCTGAAACAGAGAAATGACTCGATGTTTGGGAAAGAGCGCCCCTACAAATGCTCGTTTGTTTAAAACGGATAATAGCCGGATTAGGAGGGAAAAGCACGATGGACAAAAGAAGTATCTAGTACTGAACGGGTCAAATGCTATGCAATTTTCTCCCAAAATTGTAAAAATGATGCGCACATTTTGCGTTGCCGTCAACATTTTCCTGTCTTTAAAACTAAACTGCTGCGTACTAGTTGCTTGCATGTTATATTTAGAAAACAATCATCTTTGAAATATAAAATCTTCCATAATGTATAACATATATACTATATTAGTATATACTATAATGTATAATATATAATATCTTCCATAATAACCACTTTATGTTCTTGAACTAACCGCTGATTAACATTAAAAGTCAACCGTGAAAATTATGACTGCATATTATATGGTAAAGATGGTAATTGAATGAACAATGAAAAAATTAACCTAGAGATTCGCTGAAATTTAAAAATTTATCAAATACTCAAATTTGATCGTCGTGTATAGCTCTATCATAATTAGAAAATGTTTGTATTGCTAGCATACATTTGCTGAAGTTTTCGGAATGCTTGTTTCAAACTGTGGAATTTCGTGTGTTTTGAAATAATGGCCCTATATTTGTCTCCTGATCCGATCTTATGATTGATCTCATGCTGTCTACATTTTCATCCAACTTACGCTTATGGTCGTCTTTTAGAATTTTGAGAATATTTTGAAATATATTCTTAAAATTCTCTTCTGTGAATTGCACAATTAGTTCCATTGTATCGTTACTATCATGTTTTATTCAGAACTGAGGAAAGCTATTTTTAAATCGACTCATATGAATCATTTTGCAGTACTTTAACAGTCGTAATGTATGTCGTAGATAAAATCCGTAATAAGTAATTATCCACAAATCTTTCAAATAATACGAGGTTGATATTAATTATATGATATATTATAGATTATGATCAACTTTTAAGACAAGATGACAGATTTGTAACTGGCATGTTGTTAGATAGCGGAGAATTTGGTTTCAATATGTTGCATTATAATAGCCCTACAGAAATTGTGCTGTTTATGTCAGAGATTATGCCGCGACTTGCTCAGGGTTGAACAAATTAGTAAAAACGTGTAATATAAAATTAATTGTTTGATATGATACAAATACCTCTTCTCGAGTATTCAATTTGAAATTTAGATTAGATTCTGGTACGAAGGCTTTGGATGCACGAAGAATCCATGATTCGATGATTTTTCGAGAATAATTCGAGCTGTTTGTGAACACCTGTAACGACGTTTCACTAGCAATGCTGCTGGCTTGGTCGAAGTGACGTTATTCCAATTTTGTTACAATTAGTACAAGCTGCCCCTTTTTAGGTTAAATATTTTCTCTTTGATTTTTTTAAATGAAAATATTATTTTGAACCAAGTCCCCAGTAAATTTGGGTTAAGATTGACAGAATATGAAAGAAAATCATTTATCCTAGAGAAATGAAGTCAAATTTTATATTTACCTGAATTTTTGCTATAAATTTCTCTAATGGGAGACTGATATTTATCTTTTTTTAATATACCTATCTCTACTGACGTGAGAAACGAAGATCATAAATTATTCTGGCGGACCTTAGAAGCACCGGCCTTACAAAAAAGTACAGATTGGAAAAGTGACAAATTCTACTAAATAAATCGTTTAAATCCCTAATTTTCTCTTTCCGCTTCTTTTCGCTGCGTTTTTGTGCTCGGTCATTCGGTCATTTGTTATTTTCTCTTTGGCATCGATCTTGGCGGGAAAATCCGCTGCGAAAAGCCTTTTCACGTCCGAGTTGTAGTCGTTGTCAGTGGGAACGGAGTGGATATCAGTCTAATGGGGCGGAGAAAATCTCTGCGGTTGAATCGAGGAGGTGGCATAAGATGGACTGGAAGGGGTAAACAGTTCATCGGGGACAAAGAGGAGAAGAATATCTTTCCCGTATTTGAGATATTCTCCAGGTCTCAGGACCTCCTTATCTTTAATATCTGAGAACTTGAGGGGTCAAAATCTTTATCTATACGAAATTTATATAGACGAGTTTAATAGTGAAAGAAACCAACAGATTTCTTAAAACGCTTGTTTTGCTTTATGAAATGAATGGCAAGATATTAAGTGAATCCATTTATTTCATTCAAGTATCCGTTTGCATTCACTTTACGTGAGTGATGCAGGGTTCCATTTCTTATGACGTTGATATGTATTATTTAATATACATATAAAGCAAAACGGTTATTTATAATGGTATATGCGAGATCTGCATCTTCTTTGTCCAAGCATGAGTCCAGGTGCCCCAAAATTCAAGTACGGTGTTGCAGTATTTAGATTTAATTCATTTTACGAAGTCAAATACTAGAAATGTTTATTCGTGGAACGGTTCCATGGAGTCATATTATCTTTCTGCTGACGTAAATAAATTTATTCAGTAATGAAAACCGATTGGGTTACTCTAACGCAGTTATGTAGACATTTTCTACTAATACTTAGGTGAGGAAGGCAAACTAACTTACTCCTCATCTTGCCTATTTAGTCCATCTACTAACTCAGCCGATGATTGAGAGGGTGAGATGGCCTTCGGACTGAATAATATATAGACTGAGTGATTACATGTTTAAAATGTTTGAACGGCAGAATATGGGAAGCTTTTCATCTTATGTAAGCAGTACTACCGCATTCCGGGCTTAAATAGACATCATCAGTTCTCCAGTGCAAACACAACAGAAAGCGCATATTGAATTCGAATGAAATATAAATGTAGATATATCAGTTAAACTTAATGACTAAATTTTCCTCATACAATAAACGCATCCCCAGTTTCACTCTACCTACCTTTACCAGTCAAATGGAGAAAACTTGTTTGCGATGAGCCGCTCTACTGTTTTAAGTTTTACCTTCAGACTTACCTCAAAACGCAATCAGTATGGAAACCATTGGTGTATTCTTGTGTGAGCATTGTATCGATCCAATCCGTTGTATTTGAACTTCGGGTAACCGTGAAATGTTTATACACGGAATTTACGAACGGGAAGAGAGGTCCTTCCACTTGGACAGAGCCTCGGTAATCTTCTTTGAAGTCTCGCGTCCACTTTTGTCGCTCAGTCGGAAAGTTCACTCGATTCCTCAATAAACTCGTAAATTTCCGAGGATTCAAAGGGAGAACGGCACTCACCCTTAACCCTAAACCCATCCTTGATTGGCGCCATGTTTTTCTCGTTAAAGTTCCCTTTAGTTTATAGAACGAGAGCAGCTGCTCTGTTAAGGTAGTATTTGAAAGTAGGACATCCGGCGAAACTGTAGAGGCTGAACAAGTAAAAACCTTAAGTCACAGGTTGTTGACAATGTTTCAAGAGAAAGTATTTCTGGTGGTCATTAAAAAGATATTGACCTAAAATTTCAACAAATGGTTTTCGTGTTCGTGAAAGGGAAAATTTTACTTTGGTCTATATTTGTTTCTATTTTTACGTATTGATTTTGATTTTTAATATAACTTTATTATGTATACAGCTTGCGTCACGGTGAAGGCTGTCGATTTTATTAAAGATGTAGATCATAGATGGTTACATATAATTAGGTTTTACATTTATAAAAACCATACACTAAACAAGCAAAATGAAAAAATTATATATCTGGTGCAAACAGTACTTTCTATTTAAATTTAATTTCGGAGAAATTTTTTTTACTATTAAGAATCATGTTTTATTTTCATCCGTTGTACTCGTGAAACAACGGCCTACTGTTCAAAATATCTCCTTGAATTCAAATCATATTTTTCAACGGATAATGCAATGCCTCGATCTTTAATAATGAAAGTCGGTGCTTCAATAGTTACTTTTAGCTACTCCCTTAATGTATTCCTTAAAGTTTTTCAGTATTAATTGAAAAGAGTACTGAAGGATTATAGAAAAGAATCCGTGTGACTTTAGAAGAAGCTCGGTGTGACGTTTTTGCGTCGCAAATCTTTGGACAGGGTTTCTTCTCGGTACCGTTCTCACAAGGGTTGAGCAAATGTAATATTGCATCAAAATGCAATATTCATCCCCAATATTGAACATTCTTTCCTTTATCTTCTCCTTAGCAGAAAGTCCAACTTGGGTGTGTGTTCCGATTCCACTTGACCGCTCCTTAGATATACTCGTCGGATTTCTCTTTTTATATCTATTCTGTCCTCATCCTCTCCCACTTTCACCCATCTATGTACCATTGTCTTCACCACCGAATTCCATCACTTTTTCATCTCGTTAAAAATCAATCCATAGGTGTGCGTGTTATTTCCATACTTAGGAGGAGTTTCACTGTGCAGCAGTAAGATTTTAAGGTACCATTATGCAGCTCCGGAGAATTCTGTTCAGAAGTATAGATATATATATAGATTGATGTAGGTTTGTATTTAAGTATTGAGAATCGGTTTATTTAGTATTTGAATACGTGGAGGGGAAATAAGATCTAGCGTGATAAATGCAAAACTGTGATAAGAAATTCGTATCTGTTACATTTTGATGTAGGGAATTAGAAGTTAGAAAGTAGATATAAGAATTATAAGGCAGGTAATATTGGAAATCAGTATGTAATCAGGATGATATCTAATACCATAATCAACTAGCTTCCAGATTCACCCGGGAAAGAATTATCATCAATACGTAATTTTCATTAGTCAATTCTAATAGATGAGTTTGATATTCAAGATGTGTCGCAATAACATACATCCATTTCATTCTAAGACTTTTTATAATCTAATTTCAGTTGTGACAATATTTAACTATTTATTATACGATTATGATTTTCTTTTAATTCATTCATCCTCTCATTTTTTACGTAGTGGGCTTAATTTCCTTTCTCGGTCCAAAGTGTTTTCTCGTAAGGTGATATTGCTATGATAAGTACTTCATTAGTTTTATTTGCTGCTTTTTAAAAGATCCGAATAGTCGCTAATTTGAGTAAAATCAATTCGGGTCTCAGTATAAAGTAAATTGTAATCTTCAAATTAGTTTTCAGCTTCTTCATTACTTTCTACATATTTCTCGTTTTTACCTCTGCAATGTTTTCCGATTCGATTTTGGAGCTATCCGTTCCTTCATAAAAAAGTATACTTATTGACCGTTCGGAAAATATACAGAGTAAATATTGATAAGATATTAGAACGATTTTTCAGAAATGCCCCCTAGAATCCTGTTTCTATTCGCTTTTGCTTATTTAATATTCATTTCTTTTTGATTTTTTTACACCATGTCACATGTTTATCCTTTATCCCTAAAGTACTCTAAAATCAGTTTATGTACGAGGCTTGTCCAGAAAGTAAGTGTACTGAATTTTTGAAGGTTAAGATAATTTTTATTCGAAGAAAAAAATTACCTGGTTACATTAGTACATATGTAAGCTATTATTCGACATAGTCGACATTCCTCTCAATGCAGATGGTGAACTGGGGTTTTAATTTTTTGATGTCTTCCTCGAAGCAGTTTCCCGCCAAACCCTTCGTCTACTTCTCCACCTCCCCCTTCACCTCGTTGGTTGAAAATCTTTTTCCACCCATGTGCAGCTTCAGGGAGGTAAAAAGATAGTAATCTGAAGGTGCTAGGTCAAGGGAATACGCGGGATGGTTCAGGACATCCCATTTATCGAGGCGAGCAGTTCCTTCGCCCGGCCCGGCCTCCACTGGATTCAACTTGTGTTGGTCTGACAGCTGTTTTGGGACCCACCTCGCAGACAGTTTCCGATATCCGAGGGTTTCTGTGATGGTTTTGTGTAGAGATCTGGATATTTGTGGAAACATCGCAGAAAGTTCATCCACAGTCAATCTGCGATCGTCACGGAGCGCATTTTCTGTTTTTTTCACAATTTCGTCAGTCACAATTGAAATTCTTCCGCTCCTCTGATCATCATGCACAGACGTACGACCGTTTTTAAACTCGCGACACCACTTGAACCCACTAGTACGATTCATAGCTTTATCACCATATGCAGTTTTTACCTCATTATAAACCTGAAACGGAGTTTTTCCCTTCCAAACAAGGTAACGTATAACTCCACGTATTTCGCACTTGGTGGGAGTTTGGGTTGACATTTTTCACGAAACTTATTGTCGCGTCGACAATTCACAATGTACTGACATTGAACCAGTCTTATTGTGGAGGGGAGGAATCAGGCTACACGGCAGAATAGCCAACATGTCCAAAAAGAAATCCCTCCGGCCGTGAGAGCCTAAGTACACTTACTTTCTGGACATCCCTCGTATATCGTGTATTTATTCACCCTAACTGTCATTCTTATGTTTTATACGGTGATTGTCTACGAATATGCTTATATATGTTAATTCTAAGTGCTTAATAAAAATTGGTATCCCCTTTAAACTGTAGAATCAAATATTTGTGATGACATTGCTTTTTCAAATTTAATTCCTATATGAGATAACGGATTCTCTATTTAACTTCAAGTTTTTGAAAGATCAGTTGTAATTGGACGAGAAGAAAATAATTTTTTAAATTGGGTTTCTAGAATATGTTAAGAATTTTTCAAGTCACAACTTAGAATTTCCACATCTTAATTCATAAGAGTAATATTTTGGAAAGAATTTAATCGGTAAATTAAGTTTTTCGCCCTTTTTATATGTCGTCATCACAATAGTTAAAATTGATGGATACAGAAATGACTATAGTTGTCGGCATTCCCCTTTAAGTGTTAATAAAAGAGAATTCTTATTGCAAAGATATTAGCTATATTTAGGTGGGCGAAGAAAACCAGGACAGTATCCTTAGCCTAATATATAACTTTTTAATATCGGAAAGAGGAAGAATTATGTTTTCCCAAGGCTCAAGGAATAAAAATTTCGATTCGGAACTCGGACATCTTCCGTTTTTCATTAAAAATCTCTCGTCTGTGTTCTTTTATTCCGTTCTGCAGCGCGACGTTCCTGTAGAATGTCTTTCTTCTTAATCCAGGATACTTTTTTTTCAGAATCGATATTCTCTTCCAAAGGATACCCCCACTCCGTGCCTCATTCTCGTTCTTTCCTTTGCGCTCATTTCCGCCGACAAAGGATTTTGGGTCACTTCGTTAGAGCGTCAAGGATTTGTATTTGATATTCGCATAAGGACATTGCAATTATGATGTTGTTAGAGGGACGGCTAATTTTTCGAAATCGCCGCCCAAACGCTTAGGAAAATGTGAAATATACTGAAAATCCCGAAGCTATTGATTTTCTTTTGTAATTCAATAATTTTGAAGCTGTGATTGCGTGGTGTAAAAAGAAAATTTCAGGGTTGGTAATTAATTCAGAAGGATATGTTACTGCATTATTATTTATTTATACATTATGGAAAATATGGGATATAAAGGGTTTGTTGTAACTTTTTTAAGATGTTTGAATGATGATCAAAACTTTAAGCCAGTTTTTACGCGAACAAAGATATAAATAATGTATGTACTTTGTAAGTGATGCCACATTTTATTAAGTTTCCGCAGAGTATGTGATAGTTATCAATACTTATCATTTAAAGGAAATTGTGGAGGTGATACCGTTGACGCAGTCAACAATTGTTTATTGTTGGCTAGAGGGAATGATTTAGATAGTTTCTGGTGGTTTAATGAAAATGAAATGTCGTTCTTGGGCGGAATTTTAAATATATTATTAATTTTTTAAATTTGAATTATGAAGATCTCCCATAAAATGTAGTTGGCCGTCGAAATATTCTATGCTTAAGAAATTATGCCACTTTGACATTTAGATATTCTTTATAGAGTGTATATCTTCTTTGTTAAGTAATGCTAATATTTATTAAAGATACCACTGTATTTATTAAATATAAATTACGCAGTACACGTTACATATAATCTAAGTGGTAATAGAATTAATCTATTTCGTTTTTTTTAGATAACATATAGTTTTTTTCTATGCATATTATTTTTTTAATAATGAAAATGAATCACAATTATTGGTAAAGAAAGACTTTACGCCCCACAGAATAATGATGAGCGAATAAGAATATCCACTAACATGCACAGCCGACACTTTATGTATACCACTGAGATGCATCATATCTATATAAGTCGCTCATAATCATATCATGCGAGTTAATACAAAAAAAAGAGATAAATCGATTTGGTTCTAATTGATCGTTCACATATCTTGACGGTCTGAGGAGTTGAAAAATTTCCGTGACCCTCATCTGGCGATCTTTTAAAACGAGAAATCGTTATCCAGTTATAAAGCCAACATCTCTTTTTCCTTCGGCTACCGAATATTTCCCCGGGGCGGCTTTCCGCTTCCGGATATAATATGCCCTTCCTTTGGTTCAGACCCTTTCAGATGAAAGATAAAAATTCGGTTCCGGACCCAAACTGATATTTATAAAAATAACCTCGTACACATCTCAATATCAGCCTATAAAATATTCGATCGGGTGCTTTTACAGTTATTTCTTTTGAATGTAAAAGAGAAATCTTAGTAGCTTCCTTTCACGTCATCTCCATGGCCTTATTGAGAATCAAATGTGCCAGGAAATGAATTTGACTGCAGGATAAGTGGTATTGGCTCATACAGGAGCAAATGAGACAACTAAAGATCGTTAGAAAGAGAGGATGCAAAATTCGGGAATCGCTCGCCAGCACAGTTAGGCTCTTATCTCTTAGGTTGTATTTTCTTCGTCTGCTTGTTCTCCTCTTAATTATCTTTAGTATTAGTTATCCTCCTTTCATCCTTTTTCCTTATTCGAGACTTTCTACCCCTTACTAAAATTCATTTCTTTCGGTAGTCCTCGATCTGGCTTTTTTCTCTTTACCAGAAAACGATCTTTATTCCACCAAGTTGTCGCTACGGAATGAGCGGAATTAACATTTACATCTCTGCCAACAACGATGGGCCCCCTATTTTTAAAATTGCTTCCACTTCGTGTTTGACGATTAAATCCGCTGAATTTCTACAGTCCTGTTTCAGTGGAAACACAAGAGCTGTGATTACGCCATCAATCTTCGGAATACATTCATAAGTTATTTTTATACGATAAAAACGTGAATCGTGCACGTGCTCCTATTAGAATTTTCTATCGTATGATATATTATTAGCCTAAATAGCAAATGATATTGTGATCTTCATGTAGAAATCCAATACCTATTATCTTGGTACATCTTTTATTTACCATGGATGGATATCAAAACCCTAGTCAAAGAATTACTTCACTTGACATGCATTGTATGATCTCATGCAGGAGATACGAATGACTTGTCTCCATAACATAAGAGATACGATTACGTCAATGTCAAATTTACTATTCAGATGCCTGTTTGCGGAAGATAACCTCGTTCAGTGACTGCTCAGCAACTAAGGAGTAACGTGTTTCAAATGTGCTTTTATTTGAGATAGTGATACTAAAAGGTAAAAATTATAAAATGTATTTTGAATTCATCGCAATTGGTTATCAATTTTCCTTTTATTTAGTTTCATTAAATTTTTAATCAAGTTTCCAAACAGGAACAACTTGAACAATTTTCATGCCTTTTTGATGTGCATTTTACGTTTAAATTAGTTTCTCGCGTAAGTATTTATTCAAGGTTGTATAAGAAGTGAAAAATTGGATGTTCTGGTAGATTGCCTATCTGGAAAGTGGAGGACCTGGGTTAATGCGTAGTTAATTAAATGGAGTACAGGGAATATGGAAGAACTCGAGGCAAAAGAAACTAGTAAAGAAAAAGTCATGGAAGAGTATGGCAAAGAAACGAGATATATGATGTACTTATTCCGAAACAGATGATGGTGTGAGTGACCCATACGTTGGTATGTAACATGTCAGCACATCTTCAGCAATTTTATCATCACACTTTTAATTTGGAGATGCTTCCATTGTAGGATTTGGCCAGTTGAAAGGGAAATCACAGATGGGCTTTGTCATTGTAGACGAGTCTCTGTCTTGCCAGGAGCTTCTTCAGTGGACGGACTACGCGATGCGGTAATGTGGCCAAACGAAGCATATCTCAGATATGAGAGCCCTGTCCGTCTGTATATAAGCATTCAACCAACATCACCATATCTAAGTTAGTGATTGATATATATTTGCATCTTTTAGATGACTTAGTAGAAATTTATTGTAAAGTGAACACACAGAAAACACCCCATTTAGAATGAATGCATACTTATTTATTAAGAAAGCAAAGAAAGTTAATACTTGCCATTAATTTATTGAGAAAGCCATATCCTTGAGTATAATAGCACTATCTGGAATCCACACTGCTATTCCCACATCAACGCCTTAGAGAAGATTCAAATTGGATTTGCCGAATGACTTTGCAGGAAAGAAAACATTCCTAATTTCAATACCCATAATTATCCTGATATTTGCCGTAGCTTTAATTTGACAACTCTGAAGACAAGAATTACAGTTACAGATATTATATTTTTTTTAGAAATCTTCTTCTTGGTACTATTGATTCTGAAGCCCATCTATCCAAGGTAGATTTTAATGTGTCCGCGAGAAGGTCAAGGCATTCAGCTCCGTTCCTTTTGGGAGAGTGAATGCCTGCAAATATGAACCACTCACCAGGATGCTGCGGTCCACAAATGACATCCTAGTGAGGAATAAATTTATCGACCTCTTCAATGACTCTCCCAGAATGTTAAAGCATAAATTATATACAACTTTGTCCTCTTGATTTTTCTTTACTTTCTTTCATGTCCTGCCAAATTCCATTTTTATGTTATTTTTTTTTAATTCTGTTTTTATGTTTTTCTTTTCTTTTTCCTAAAGTTTTTTTTCGGTGATATTTATGTATTTTATTTATTTTCATTTTTGTGTATCATATTATATGTAATAGGGTAGTACCTGTACCTGTTTTTGATTAATAAATTATTATTAATATTATTATAAAGCCAAGTTATTGGTAAGAGTGGAGGGGGGATAACTAGAGCATGTGGATATTTATTCGCATGCTCTCTAACTTGGGAGATACTCTTTCTTTTGATAGGTAGTGTGGATTGGTATCGGTAAAATTCTTGGTACGGAGTGTTTTTACTGTATGGGTGTGAAATGTGGAAGAGGAAGAAGAGAAAATAAAGTTTGCAGGCCATCAAGATATAAGTGTAGCGTACTATGAAATAAATAAGCTGGGTTGATGCGGGAACAAGAACAGAGATGCAGGAGATAGTTTGGGAGAGGAGAGTTTTCATTGAATTTATTAAGTACTGGCAGAGGAAATTGATGGGTCGGATATTTAGAGGAGAGAGACTGTTAAAGGAAGTAATTTGGGGTAGAATACTGAGGGAAGGATAAAGACGAAATATATTAGATGGCATAGAGGTTTGGAGAAGGTACCAAGAAACGAAAGAAATTGCTCTGAATTTGGAATATCGAGATACATGAATTTATCCTAAGGTAGAACACTTATGTATGTATGTCTGTAGTTCTAATTGAGAAGAAAACAGCTTTCGATATGCCCCCACAATGTAAGCTGTAGGCATGTACTTCAACTATATGTGGTGTTGCATTTCCCCTCCCAGAATGACTTCTCTCTGAAAAGTATCGCAACGAAAGTGAAGCCTCTATGCAGTGCATGTTTCATCTCTTTTCTGCTCTGTATCTGTGTACTCTTTCTATTCGCGTATATTTTCGCAAGAAATACGAATTCCCGAATTGGAGGCTTTCTTTCAAGCCGTTCCCCTGTTTATTTACGAACATCGAAAATTCAGACTTTCTCTTTGGTCACTCCTGCCAAATTCATTCGCTCCAAATATTCCGCCCGATCTGTTGATTCTATTTTTTTACGGAAACTTCTCAATTTCCTTTGCGACTGCGGAGTCCGGAGGTATTCCGAAAAATAAATTTTTCTCGGACATAAATCGGCGGCGTTTACGATTCGAGAGCGTGTTTCATACGGTAAGAGTGCATCTATCCGATGATGTTTTCAGTTTTAATATCCTTAACAAGTTTTTTTATTTGTCATTTCAGGTGAGTCTGCTGTTTCGTTGATGGAATTTCTGGGAAACTGATTGGAAGTTACTTAAGGTATTTTTTTGTTGTCGATAAACCGGTGTAACTATTTTTAACTCGCTGTACAGTATTATGTGAGTCACAACCAATTTTAAAAATATAGATTGTGAAAATAAATCTAAAATAGACTCTGAAGTTGAGGAAGTTTCTCATAGACGGAATTTAACTCGTCTCTTGGACTGTTGTTTGGCTCCGTAACTGAAATATAAAAACTTACTGGAGGATTATACCATTTCCTAGAATTATAAATTTTAGTTATGAATCTTAGGCTTTTTTATTCGTATAAAAGAATCAGAATTTAGTTATTTCTCATGGATAATCACAATAGAAAAGTAATAAAAAATGAGTGATACTATCTGACAGAATTTATATGTTAAATTATAACGACAGGTTTTGTCAAATTACCATCATCAACGAAATAAGGTAACTTGAGGATGACGATAATTCACTGAAATATGTCTAATATGCCCCGAAATTAATTTATGAAGGATAATCCATTAAAATAATTCCTTTGTGTAGTTCCTATCTCGTTTTATCTCGTTGTGAATCGGAAGTCATGTAAGATGCATCATTACTTAAAGCTAAAGTTTGAAGATATGTTTATAGATGCTTATAAATCCCCTTATTTAGGAATGACTCTTAAATTGGACAAATCCTTTCGATATCATTCCTAGGGAGGAATTTCTTCATTACGGTCAATTTGAAGCCACTTCCTCAAAGCACGCCACGAAATGCCTATTTGAAGGGAATGCTAAATTTCCGACCACTTTTATGGAAGGAGCCCTTAAAGCTATAGCGTATGGGGAAAAATCCAAATTCAGAATTGTAAATTTGCAAACAAACTAATACATTGAGTGTAACAGGTAACGAGTAGAGACATCTATTGGTACTTGTTCTTTTTATCTCTTCAACATCTTCATTGGTTCTTTGAATTCTGTGTTAGCTTTGCTACTTTCACGTTACATCGAAAATCTTCTGCGATAGGTTTTCCATGTAACGAGCGCCAAATAGTTTTATTTTTCGCGGCATCCTTTCTCACTTTTATGCTTAACATCCATCTGTTTACCGTATGCCCTTGTTGATGATAGGTGTTCTGGCGATTGAATTTTGCTTTCTCAGAATTGGCGCCCATATTCACGTTCGTCCATCTCCGTGATTTATTTATTCATTCTTGACTCTTTTCACTTTTATATCGCCTAAATTTAGTAATCTCATTAAAACTCATTCATTTCACGATTCTCGGCTCTGATATTTCCTTCTTAATATTATTTAGATGGATAACAACTTTTAAATGCCCAACTCGAAAAAAACGCATACGAGAAATCTGATGCTTTCTAGATCAATGATAGCTTACCTAATTAGCAAATAGTGCGTTATCTTTTGAAAGTTGTTTTAAAGTGTATCCTCGCAATGAAATGTTCAAAAATTTCGTTTGATAGATTTTTTATTTCTTTATAAGGAAATTCCAGTTTTCGCAGATGTCACTATCTCCCTATTTATAATGCTTAAATAATGTTTGCTCTCGGAATAACATAAAAATTGAAAAGCGATTTTTATAGCAAATGAAATGGGAACAGATTCATTTTGCGTAAAATCAAAATAAAATTTCGTATTTTTTCGTTTTGCTTTACGGTGTCGGAACTTTTAATAATTAAGGTTACCTAGAGAAAATAAAACTAACATTAAACTAATTGGCAAAATAGTTACTTGTTATATCCACAAAGTATCCAAATATATTCTACGATGAAGTTCAAAACACTGGGCATGAAAAGAAAAATGTTTGGTATTTTTAAAATTTTGGATTTATACGGGTACCAATACCCGAATTTCTCTTCCCAATGAATTTAAATAAATAAATATTATAAGAGATAATATTTGCGTATTACCAGGAATGTTTAAAAAATATCTTGGCTGCTATTTAATAATTAACGATCAAGCGGTTGTTAGGGTATTTTTATCGTTGATATTTTTACAGCAAGTTCCGATTAATCCGGTCAAATCGTCGCGGAACTCAATTTTCAAGCAGTGAAATTCCGCGACCGCTTCGTTTATATAATGTGCAGCGCCGCGATGAAAAAGGCATTTAAACATATGCAATCTATTAGGATTTAAAAGAGATTAGTAGAGAGAATGCGGTGCATACCATTTGGAGATTATGCAAATCGAAGTAATTTCGTAGAATCCGAGCGAAAAGAGTGTAGGAAAAAACGAGGATTCCCAATTTATCAGTAGGCGAACGAACGAAGTTGATTGCGTTTATTTAGGGACACCCAATTCGAATCTGTCGCATTATGCAACTCGCATTTTTACGACGGCTAAAAACGAACGGCCGAGCGATAAAAACGATCGCTATTTGTTGGGACTTTATTCGCAAATGAGGTCGCTGTAATCGGTTTATCGAAGCGAGGGATGAATAACTTTGTTCGATCAATTTTGCGATCCCCGAAAAAGAAGGTACCTAGCTCGTCACTAATCAATACCATGTTCCCAAGGACATAATCGATTTTACTGAAATTGATGAAAAAATTGATTAATTTCGACAGCTTAACCCTAACTCAACGATGAGAGATGTAACATGATGAAAGGTATCCGACGGGGTTATTAGTGTGGTCGTATTTTCCATATATTCATTCTAATTCTAATAAGGAAACCCCTGATGAAGGCCTATCTTCCGTTGAAAATGACACAATTTTATTCTTATCTTTATTTTCAATATTCTTGTAACTAATGTATATTATCCTCGTTAAGGTCGCTATTTTTTGCGGTATGTCTGCAAAGCTTGCTACTAAGTGGAGTATGATGTTTTATACCTTTATATTTCATTATTTCTTATAGTAATGGTTGCTTATTGACAGATAAATTCACTATTATTTTCAGTAAATACACCGAAAGTTACCTTATATCTCGATAGAAACAATATGATAATAAAAGCATACTCACTATTTAATTATTCAATAAATTCTGCCAACTTATTAATTCATCAATATCACATTTGTTTTTCTTTCTATAAATTACTTAACTTATAATGCAATAATACG
Source organism: Sympetrum striolatum (assembly GCA_947579665.1). Classification (NCBI taxonomy): domain Eukaryota; kingdom Metazoa; phylum Arthropoda; class Insecta; order Odonata; family Libellulidae; genus Sympetrum; species Sympetrum striolatum. The sequence continues at coordinate 86,955,971 of OX388345.1, forward strand.
TAAGCATTTATTATTTTAAATATTATTCTTAATGTAAGGGGATATCATTTTTTTATAAAAAAGACTGTTTGCCTCATTAAGAATATGTTTTTTTTTTTTGTTGAAGTATTAGTTAGCTTGAAAATCTAGCAACGCTGAGATCCTAGGTTAGAATCTAGGTTTGGGTTATTTTTTCTTTCTGTTTATGAAAGGTTTAATTTTATGAGCAATTTTTCTATAGTAAAACTGGTCTATTAATAAGATATTATTATTTATTCACGCAAATGTTCGGTGACAATGAACTTGTGGGAACGGACCACTGTCAATTATCTCTCGAAAAGCCTTTAATTATGTTACAGAAATTTGTAACCAATTTACAAGTGCCATTAGCTATTGATATTAGTATTATTGGCTTGAATAGTACATTTTCACACCAAATTGTTGTAACGATTACTTTATTTATGTAACGTTATTAAGTTGCGTTATTGTAAGTATGTCATAATTAAATTTTCTTACGATCAAATCATTACATAATAAAGCGAGTCGTTTTAGTAAGATATTGGAGAACTACTTGGATGTCAAATCCAAGCTGCTTTCATGATCCGCGATTTTTACGAATTCCCTCAGAATTTTGATTACAGTTTTGCATTAAATCTTCCCTTTCTATACGCATCGACAAAACGGCTCCCGCCATCCTGTTTTTCTTATTACAACTTTTTTATTCCCGCGGTCAAATGAACGGGTCCTTACTGCGGGAATTGGGCCGCTTCAGGATTTCGATTGGATTATTCCGAGGAAATAAGGTTTACAAGGAAAACGCGGCCGATTTCCCGAGCTCTGGAAAAATAAAGCGGACGAAAAGGATTCGGAGAAAAAAGCGAAAGAGAGGGCCGAAAATCTGTGTACGTCTCCGGCAGAGGCTCGTATCTAGCGTGGGCAGGCGTCTGCAGATCGAAAAAACGTTATCCCCATGCGAAAGGGGGAGATCTCTTTTTTAGGAAGAATTACAGGAATGCATGACCGGCGGAGCTCTTTCTGCCGGAAAGAGAAAAAAGCGCGGAATAGATTCGAGAGCTCCGAGTCCTGTCTGTATTTGGAGGTAGACTCTCGTGAAATATGATTTATTTCTCGGCTCTTTATCTCTGATCGATCACAGACCGCATTGGAAGAGTGGACGCCGCTTTTTCCCGTTTCCGACGCCGTTATCGGGAGCTACGGAAAGCCGCGTGGGTAGTGCTTCCGCCCGTGGATCCGGGATCGATGCCCGGAGGGGTACCGAATTTGCGGATTTGACTTTAATATCGGCTTTTATTCACGAAATTCCACTCTTAATTCTACTGATTTTATTCACTTTTCCAGTATTTTTTGTTCGTGAGTATGATTTTCCGTGAAATATTTTACTCTGGTTAAATTAGCAAGCAAAATTAGTTAAAAGCAATTTTAAAGGTTTCTGGATTATTATTCGTGACCTACACTTTACTAGTGCTTATTCGAATAATATTTCTTTCGAATTCGAAAATATTCTCTTTTACTTCTCGACAGAATTACTTGTTATCTACCATTATTTGCCATTGTAATTCTGTTGGTTAATTCTATATAATAAGAAGACTTTTTCATCTCCCGTTGCAAATACATTACCATCCTGTCAAATTTCATCAAAATTCGTTGGATAGTTTCCCCGTTGTCACTGACAGACAAAAATATTATTAATGACTGTTTTGAACTCAGTTGCACTTATAATATCGAACTCATCAAATGTTGTTAATAATTATTTCAATATACTGAAACGGAATCAGAATCAGAAAAATATCAGTTAATGATTTATTATACTCTGTTTGCTTATTATTATTTATATTTATTTATAAATTATTGTTACAGGATTGATTTTTCCGAAACGGCATATCCGAATTTTTTCGGCATTTCAAGTTAGTTGAGCTGCTGACTTCCGATTCACAAAACTTCTGAAAGGAGTACGAAATTTATGTTCAAAAAGTAAATATATATTATGAAAGGTTCGCTTTTAATTAACTTGCATAGACAATTATTTTTATTCTATAATTTTTAAAACAATAAAATAATTTTTTAAATTGGAAATTGTCCATCTTTGAAAGAATGAAGTAAAGTTATCGCCAAAGGAAATTAAATATTATTGTTAGTGATGAAATTTTGCTTTGCATCTACTCCTGTTGTAATTGGATGGAATTTGTTTGTGTCCTGGGTTTTCTGATTCCTGGTTTGATTCCGTTGAACAGTATCTTAATTACATTAACGTGCTTTGACTCATATATCCGAATTAGTGTCGCAAAATCGAAAACCAGGAGTAAAAAGAGTAATGCGTGCCAATTCTATCCAATAAGGCCACATATGCTTTACATGCTGTTCCGCATTTGCCGTTTTCTAGCCGTACAAACAAGCTTTGTTTCTGTTACCGTTTATAGTAATTAGAATATTAAATAAGAGAGCGTGTACTCATGTTACACAACCGGTAGAGTTTGTTTGCATGCGGACAAGAAGTTAATTAAGTGCGGCATATTTGAGGGAGTTGTTTCAACATGGTAATTCACCATCGTTTAGTAATTGAATGTGAAATCTATTTTCTATAGCCTTCCATGTTTGCTTTGAACAAGTGTTTCATTTTGCCCGCTCGGACAGCGCTAGGAGTAAAAGCCGTCGTCAAAGTGGGGCAGCCCTTAACTCTTCCCCCGCTAACGCCCTCGTGTGTCGCCGGAATATTAATTCCAGCGCAGTTTGTACCATTAACTAATTACATACCAGAAAATCTTAACGAGACAGTGAGTGAGGGCGACCGCTAGAGCCCCCTCTACGGCAATATCGCCAGGTATTCCGAGGCGATTAATTCTCTGGTCCACACGCGTTTCCATGTGAACGCGGTTTGTATCGGAACGACGTCGACGAGAGATGGAAAATCACACAATACAACTATGAAGACGAGTCCCGGTTTAGAGGGGGAACAAAGTATAGGAGAAGGGGAAAGAAGAGGGAAATTTAGGGAAAGAAAGGGTTGGGAGTGAAGGATAGGATGGAGACAAGGGTTGAGGGTTGAAGGGAAGGCGAAAGAAGAGAGGATGTGAGGATGACGGAGGTATAGGATGGGAATGAATGCAGAAGAAATGGGCTGAGGGAGAGAAGGAGGGCGCAAAAAGGAGATGGATGAGTTCTTATGAAAGGACCAAAGAGGATGCGAGGTAGGGAGATACATTAATGTCAGGGGATGATGAAATAACGAAGGTGAGGGAGAGGAAGGAAATGCAGGTTTGAGGATGGGTAGGAAAAGTGAAACAAAAAGATGATGATATAGGGAGAAAAATTTGTAGAGAGTGAAGAAAATAGGTAGGGGGAAAAGACTAATCAATCATAGTTTTAGAATAAGGGTAAGGAAGAGGTTATTATAGTACTCGTATTTATGAAAATAATTAATACTATTAGATTGTTTTTTTATCATTCTACTACAGTAAATGATATACATATATATATACGTGAAATAGATTTCAAACAAACCTGTGCACTTATTCAAAATATAAAACTAATCAGAAATATTACGCAAACAACAATTATAGATTTCAATTACCTTTCCGAGCTTTCTGAGCCACAATTGGCTTGTCAGAAGATCCACGAATATGCAGACAAACAGAGATGATACCATTAAACACACCAGATGTAATACAAAGAATAAAATATACAATTAGTAATTACAGTACTCAAGCCAACCATAAAAATACAACAAAACCATGCAAACATTGTTACTCTAATAATAGTTTTTTCATTTAGTTTTTTATTCAAGCATATCTTTTATATCCTACTGTTTATTTCTATAAAATTAAATCAATTAAGTACAACAACCATTCACCTTTTATCACGATATGTATTAAAGTTTTTTGAGCTTCACATGGTTCAGTATACTAGTAATAATGATGAAAATTCCATACTAAGGGTGATACAGAGACTCATTTCTTTCTTCTTACATCAAACTCTTACATAATAAAGATTGAAGAAAAGATATATCATTTTGGGGGTTAAAGAAAATAGAAATGAAGAGGAAAATAATTTTCTGTTTAAAAACCCAGCAGGAAAACCCCCACAGGAAGGGATATTTGAAAAGGAAATAGTAAGGAGGCTACTAAGGATAAAATAGAATGTAGGTGATGAGAATCCGGGAGTGAATAGCATATGAAAAAGATTGGAGTGCGATTGAGAGGAAATGTTTTAATTCATCGTATCAGAACCCGCATAAGAGTATTTAAGCAGTTGAGATATAAATGGAGTGTAATAGAAAGTTTGCGAATATTGTTCGCAATCGAAGGTGAAGGGAATGATTATGATGTTGAAATGGTGGAAAGCAACCGAAAGCAAGGATAAGGGAAAGTAAGACTGTTAAATTCATTGCTGGATGAGTAAAATAAGAGAAATGATATATTGTGAGAAGAGAAGTGAAAGTAAATTAAAAGAGCGACGGACTATAGAAAACGATAGTGGAAGGAAGAATAATTTGATAATAGAAGGAGTATGATAAAAGTGTAAGTGAAAATTAAAGAAAGAAAGTTTGTGAAAACGATATCTAAGAGAGAAACATAAGAGAGAATTACGTTATTAAGCGATAAGTGAAGCTAAAGGTAGGAAAAAGTGAAATCAATTAAAAGAACGAGATGAAGAGTGAAGGAAACAAAAGTGAAAGAAAGGATCATGGGTCGGATGAGGGAGAGGATAAAAGTGAAAGTGAGAACAAAAGAAAGAAAATTTGTGAAAATGATGTAACATGGCAATGAGAGAAGGATAACTAAGGGAAGGAAGAAGTGAAATTAATGAACGGAAAGGGAAGAGGTGTAAGTGAAAGTAGGAACATAAGAAGGGATGCGAAGTGCAAGCAAAACGGAGAGAGAGGAAATGTGATGCGGATGAGGAGACAAGAGAAAGAGAAGAGAGGAGATGGAAGGGAGGGGGTGAAACAGGAATAGGTGGGAGTCTCCCTCATGCAACCAATGCCTTCCCACCCTTCCTCCAGTTATTTCAAACTGTTAATGGCATTCCATTCCTCCCAAACAATACATTTATACGTGTGCAAACATCGCTCCCTTTTAACGTCATCTCAGGGAACGTTCGCTAAAGCAATACGAGAAACGTTTAAACTCGGCTTACAAAGGCTCTACGGTAAACAAGCACGTGCTTCCCATCCATTCCCAACGAGCGTACATATCTTTCCCTCTCCCACTCTCTTATATATATGTCCTCTTCTTCGTCACCCCTCCCACTTTCTCTCCTTTGTCCCCGTGTTAAACCAACAACCCCTCGCATATCACTTCGCCCCGTAATATCTTAATTGTCCTATTTATTTCCTCGCCTCGATGCGGTCTCTATTCCTGCGGTGGAAAGTGAGTTATCTGAATCACACGGAAAGAATGGTCTGTGTCTTCGCGCTATATATATATGTAAACAATTGCACTTCATTTCACTCAACTGCACTATGCTCGTAGTAGCGGGCGCATTATGGGTTAGATGGAAGAAGTGACTATTTAGTCTCGATCTTACCCAAATAAAAGACGATTTATTATTATTATTATAAGATGAAGAGATTTCTAAGTCTCTAGCGTTCTTAAAATATTGACGTCTTAATGTACAGCTATGTGCAAAAAAACTTTAATCTTTAATATTATATAGCCCGCAGGACTTTATTGTTTTTTTGCACGTAGCTGTACATAAAGTATAATTATACTTTACTCATATACTTATTTAATTTATTGATTTAATCCTTCTCTCTGTTAATAATCTGCAGGAAAATTGTGTTTTGATGTTACCATTATGTCTGCAAAAGACGTAAACTTGTTATTTCACTGTTCGCAATTTATGGTAGAATGAATCCCCCGCTGAAAGAAAAATTCATAATATAAAATCTTAAATCAAAAGAAGGAAAACAAGTTTTAAGGGTCTATTCATCATTATACTCGTACGCTCCATTCAGAGAATATACTTGAAAATTTAATGACAATGGTTTAAGGTTGTACAAGAAGCGAAAAATAGTGACATGACTGGGACTTGAACTCAGGTCTCTCAATTTCCGGGCAGGTGTTTTAACATTGGTAATATAACCTCTAATATATAGAAGTCGGAAGGACGTGGCGTGGTAGTTTGGTTACTTAGGGCACACTTTCTGGTGCTGAGTAAAAATTCAATTCCATATAATTTGACAAAGATTCAATTTACAATACTAAGAGATCAGAGAAGCGTATTCTATTCCTAAGCAACTAAATTGCTGAATATTGCTGAATGTGTACTTTAGTTTTGTTCTTTCCACGCATCACGTATACAAATGAATTCAAGGAATAGTTTCAAACGTGATCCAATGTAGTAACACGTTTTCTCCGAGTGGCACTTCACTCTTAATTTCATCTCGTAAGCTTGCTTCCCTAATTACTCTTTAATTAGAGTAATGACGAATATAACGCAATCGTGATATTGTTTTCTTCTCCTCTTTCTCACGCTCCGCCGTTGCGTATTAGAGGCCTTTGAACTCTGAAGTCGAGCGATCCTCTCAGACGAGGAAAGATGGGACGAAAGAGCTCTTTTGTTCTTCGTGGAAACAATTCGCAGCACTGCAATCGTACCTGGATACAAACGATCCTTACTGATGTTTCTGTCCTTGGGCGACTTACGGCTTACCGCAATTAGCAATGATTTTTATAAAGACTTTTAATTTTGGCTCGAAACTTATTTGTATTTTGAAATACCTCGTGGTTCGGATCTTTTTAATAAGCATATAAATTTATTAATCAGAGAATATTCTGAAAATGTTTCTATTACTTAATACCTAATTGATTTCAGCATATTTTGATATCCAATTTTATGTACGATACAACTCACACTAAATTTGAATGCTTTCCATAATATAAAATGTTAAAATAAATACTATTGGAAGACTAGATACTTAACCTGAAGCAGATACTTCAGCCATGACTGTATTGCACCTGTTGGTTTATGCCGTACAATTAGTTGTAATAGGATACACTTTTCTCATAAATCACAGGAATTTTTTTTCTCCTTACCTAAATTCCCTATTTAAGTTATTCAGTTCAGTTGAAAGAACCCTGTTTCTAAAACAAAATAGAATGGATGTTTATTACTGGTCAAAGTAAGGAAGAACGCTCAGAAATAATTTTAACGAAATATAATGACACGGATAAATTTTTGGGCTTCGAAAGTTGTAATATAATTAGTAAATCTTTAAAGACTACCTGCACCAATTTTAAACTCGAGTGGTTTCGATCTTAATTTGCCCCATTTCTTATGTTTTCTTTCCCTCCGATGTACCCTCCCAAAGCATTCGCTAAATCCCCCGCGGAGTCGTTGCTTCACAGAGCAGCCGTTAGAGGTCACAGCAGCAGTCTATCTCCGCCCGGAAACTTCCGTATGCATTGGGGTGCGAAGTGTGTGTGAGTTCTCTCCAGTTGTTCTAAGCGCCGTCTTTCCTTCTCATGGGAACCCCTTACCCAAAACACCTACACTCACATACAATGGGACACATACGTACCTTACGATTCGTATGAGAACGGGAGCACGTGCTTGCATTTGTAAATGGGTTTTCCTTAACTATAGTCGCGTGGATAAGTGGAAGAGGGACTTTCAGTGCATTTCGGAGGAAGCGAGTTGATTTCCTTGGGAAAATGAGATTAGAGATTTGCTCTTTCGCGCTTGCAGATCGCTTGGAATTACTCTACATGAGTTCATGAGAGCTCTATTTACTGCGAATGGTTCCTCTAACGTAACTATGCTGATGGTGTTGTTAAATTTAGACTCGTTGTATTTGTGGTATAGAACAAAAACATAAATGACTAACCATAATGGTTATTCATTTGTTTTTGCCTCTTTACCACAAATACAACTACTCCAAACAAATACACCATGGCTTAGTATCGCTTGTAACCTTCAAATTCGACTCAAATGAATTATTTTTTTATTAGAAAAAAGAATAATGAAACAGAAAACATAAAGAGTTCATTTCCCTAAAGATACATTAATCTTGATTCATTCTCATGTTATGCGCATTTAAATATAGTATGAATAAAATTTCTCTTTGGAAAAATGGAATTATGTGCCTCTACATTTGTTCATATAATTGCCAAATAGAAATATCTTACCTAATATCTCATTTTTGTCATAATCATATTCGCACTGCTTATTTTCTTGCTGAATATTCAACAGCTCAAATCCATCAGTTTCACCCATAAAATTCGAATGTTTCTCGCAATATTGTGACATTCATTAATGTGGTAAGGGTGGTCAATTTGATCATATAAAATTACAATTAGTTTCATAAGGAGAGTAATATTGTCCAAACTATAACTGTTTGCGAGAAAAATATATCATGACATTTATTTTTGGAAGTAGCCGTATTGATTTTACTTCAAAACTCTTTCTTTGGTAGAATTTTAACTTTCGTTTCTCAAGACAAAGCAGTTTTACGCCAATCAGGAAAGAAAAACAGAAAAATTCTTTTCCGTTTAAAATTTCGTAAAGCATATTACGTGAAGTTATAGTAGAATTCGTACTTCTTTTCCTATGCTATTTAATGTAGTATTTAAATAAAAGAATTTAAGAATTCATTCCATTCAAAATACCCTGCTAATGATTGCAAAAGAGCATCCGATCTCACTTAACATTTATCTGAATCGTTATTTTCTTATGAAACCTAAGGGCGTAATCGGATTTCTTTCAACAGTATAAGTTTTCCATGGAGGCGCACTCGGAAAAATGGCCACCGTTAGAATTGAAGCGTGCATTATTAAAAGGCAGAACTGCAGTGAAAATGGATCTTTCTTGTCATTTCCTCTTATCCTCCATCAGAAAACAATGCAAGAGCGGAAGTAATCGCATCATAAAAAATAAAAAGACAAAACAAATCGCTAGCCTAGTTCTCTCAGAAAATCTTTCGTTAATAAGACGATAAGGAGCTCTTGAAGTGTCATTCACTCAGCGTCACGGTAGGTATTTCTTGCATGGAGGGTAGGAAAATAAAAGTAAAGTGTTACTATTAATGATTTAATCATCATCATTGGAGATTAAAAAAAATAGAATAATCTAAAAGTCTAAAGGATGTATATCCTTACTCTATGGTAGTATATAATATTAGCTGTTCTCCTTATCACAAGGACCCAAGAGAATATCCAAAATAAATATTAACAACATTCGTAATATTATGAAAGGTTTTTAATAAGGCTGGTATTTAAAAATATGTAGAATTGTTCTTTTCGGTTGTGCTTCCTATTATAAGTATACTTATTCAAGGAAAACGAACCAATAAGTCCGTAAGCCCCTTCTAAGATCTGGATTAATTTTCTGCTATAAGACAAGACATGGGTAGGATTACTTCTCTCTTCGCAATTAGATATGAGTTAACGTAAACAAATTTTAATAGCAGTAGAAATGGTTCCTGAGATCCGCAGAAATCAAAAGGTAACTCACAGCTAATAATCAATGTAAGTTATCGCTGTTTTAGGGAATATGCTCTCTATGATTGGCGGCATATAGTTTCAGGCGCATGCTTTGCTGGTTGCCGCATCTTAAGGATGTTACATTAAGTTCCGTACAGATTGAGTTATGACGTGGACATGTCTTGGACCCTTTAACTTTTATTAACCTACAATTTTAGGATAACATTTCACTATCTTGATTTTGAAATAGCTCGTGTACCTTACTACAATTCATGCATACTTGGTTTAGCGGGGTATCTTGAGTAAGTTGTAAGTTAAGTATTTCTTGTTTATAACTGTCGTTCACTCGTAAAATATATTCCATAAAATCTTCAGATGCCCTATACTCAAGTTTATAAAGCAATCTACACCGTTTTTTTTTAGGGAGATTATCGTTATTATTATTGACCATGTGGAATCCGCAAAACTTAGATTGACAACTTTGACAATATTTGAAATCTCCTTCAGTCATTTTTAAACATTATAATGAACGTAAATATTTAACTAAAGAGTTCCTCCTGGGAATTTTTGGAAACAAAACTTAGCTGACTGTAGAAGCAACGTAAGGTTTCAAAATGGGCTCTACAAAAGGAAATCTTATCCTCCATAAATTGCAAGATAAAAGTGAAAATTACGGTGAATATTTACGCTTCCCTTCTCTTTCCGTTTAATCGAAAATAAATAAACGGGGCTCGATGGCTCAAAGTAATTTGTTTCCCGCGCGGCCATTGCTACCCCACTCCCAAGTAAGACGGAAAATTGCCCTGGGCGGTCGCGCCTGGAATTTATAACTTTTAATTAGAGCGGATTGCACGCCGATTTATTCTCCGAACAGAAAATCTCCGCTTTTTTCGCTTCTATTTTCTTCGGGTCGCCATAGTAAAGCGCGTAATTCCTTCATTATCTCCTCTTCTTGGCCGAAGAGAAGGAGAAACAGCGAATGGTGCCGGAGACGAGTAGAGAAGCAGATGGCGAACGGATTTATTTCTATAGTCGCTGTTGTCTGACGTTATCTATGATTCAATGAGATTGGTGTAATGCAATTTTGCACATTAAGACGTGCGTGTTATGTTAACTGAAAGATAACGGTCGTTATTATTGCCACTGTGGATTCATTATAAGCTTTGTTTGACCATCTGTTAATATTTTGTAATTTCCTTCTGTCATTTTTACTCATTCGCGTGAGCATAAGATTTAACTGAAGAGTTATTTCATAAAAATTCAATGGTTAACTATTATTATACATCAAGTAATTTTTCTCACCCACTTAATTCAGGGAACTTGCCAGCTACAACTAATACTACTATATATCTTTCGAAGGATGAGACAATTCTGACAGCCGTTACTTTAAAGAACTCTATCAGCTCCTAGTTTCTTTCATTTAACTATATTTTTATTATGCCTATTTTTAACACTTTTCTCTCTGTGTATTCACGTTTCGCTATTTTTATTTTTTAATTTAATCGAAGATTTATAATTTGTTAATATATTTTAGTTGCGGGAAAATATTTATTCCCTCAACGCGGGTGTTCATATATCTTTAGTTACTACAACTCGATTTAAAACCACACATTGTATAGGAGCTGTATTTTGCGATGTATTGCTTAATTTAATGGAAGAATAGCCTGTTATTACGAAAAGAAAATTAAAATCGACATTTTTTAAAATTCTATGATCATATTTTTCAATTTGGAACACTACTGTACTAGAACCAATGCAAGGTTTAGCGTCACCCAAAACAATATGTAAGTCAGTATTGGAAGAGAAATGGGAAGAACTAAGATAAACAGCATTTACCAATAGCCACGACGCCTACTCACTACCCTTACAATACCCACCATATTCTTCGTCAAAAATCCACGTTTTCATAACTTTCTTTTGCACATTAGGTATTAGTAAATATTCCAACCTCGTCTTTGGAGTATCTTAGAATAAATACAAAGTTTACTACGGTTTTTCTGAAGGTTTATTTTAAAATTGCCATAATAAATATGGGTTAATGATTCAACCGGCATTTTTAACTTAAGACACGTACTAATTGCTGATTCTGAATTTTCCCTTCTGTTCCCAGCCATTCTTGCATTCCTATAGGTTTTTCACGATTGCTTTATCTACATACGTGTGATTTCTCATTGGGAAATTGGTACTTGTGGTTATTTGAGGATAGAGAGAAGGAAATCTGCGAGGAGAATTCTAGAGATATAGGGAGTGAGGGAGGAAGGCACGGAATGGAATGAGGTAAAGGTAATTAGAGTTGGCTCTGAGGTGCCATAAATAGACTGGCCGAAACTCCCTTTTAGCATGTTAATGGTCCCCATTATGGAGTCATTAATGGAACCGAAACAATTGTGGAACGATGAGCGAATACGTGATTAGGAAAGGAGTCGGTTGAGTGGTTTGGATTTCATTTTTACCGAGCCAATGTTTTGAACTTTTTTCGGAGAATAATTTAGACAATGAGTGTGATGTAGATAGCGATACTATTTTAAAGTACTATACTACCCGGAGTATATTTACCATTGTGATTTAAATCTCCTGCTTTCTGGTATTTTAGTATTGTCTGACTGTTCTTGCGGTATAGTATTTTGTGCTGTATCTTCTTTGGAATATAGATGGTTACACCATCTTAAATGCTGATTTTATAAAAATGAACCTTGACCTTGCTATTGTGATCCCCTTATGCAGAATACTTCAATAACCTTTTTGTTTATGTATTTTTACGCTGAAATTTGTAAAATGATTTTTTGTAGTGACATTAATGACATATAGTGGACATGGTATATCTAAAATACTATTTCTATTTTACCTTAAAAGTTGCTGCACATTTTCCTTAAAAACATCTTGAGAACAATGACTTCTTCTATCTATTTAGGTACATTTTTGTTTCATTTGCATAATCTATTTTTATGTTTTTGTTACTTTTTTCTGATCAAAGTTGACGTAAAACTATAAAATTCATAGACAAGGAAACGTACCAGCTATTTCTTTTAGGCTTATGCTGGCTTTATACACAGTGATGAAAGAAAACCGGCAAGAAGTTTAAAAGACTATAATATGAACTACTGAAAAACATTGGTATTGGTGCAATTCCTGTAGTTTCCATTGGATTAAAGTATGCTTCATGGTATTTACTTGAATACGGCCTAACCTTGCCGACATTTACCTTAAAAGTTTTGAATGACTTAATTCTTTAACATATTTTCACTTCGTTTGAATTTGTATGAATTTAAAGTTCTTCTTTCTACTTTTAAAGTGAAAATATTCGTCATTTCAGATACTCCTTTTTGAATCGGGTTGATTTTTCAGTTATTACTAGTGGACATATAGTTAAGTACACCGCGCACTTAACTATAGGAGAGCTAGTGTGCTAAAAGTCTACTCATTGAATTCACATCTTTACTTACACTTCTATACCCGTCATCCCACGCGCCACCTACTTTAAATCGTTAATCCCGAAATATTCCTCCGATTTCAAAGGAAGTCCATTCGCGAAAACTCTCGATTTAAAATTTTTGCGATTTCTCTCCGTCCTCTTTTTTCGAATCGGATTTTCAGAATCGCACTCTCTGTAATCGTGCCTCTTTGATGTCGGACGGTTTTTGCGTCATCACCAATCAAGGGATTTGGAAATCGCTCTGTTTTTAGAAGTATCGGCGGGGGAGCGATAGAAAAAGGGGGGGAGAAATAGAGAAGAGGGTTTGTTCTGATTTGAATTGGTCATTCGCCCCTCCGAACGCCCTTTCTCTCTTTCCCCTCCGAATCATTGCTCACGCACACATTGTTAGCGCTCAAAAGGGCTTTTTTTCCGGGAAACGCATCGATCTGAGGAGAAACAAGGGCTGCAGATAGAACGCAGGTTGGCTATTGTTCGGGTGGATATTGGAGTGAATCGGGAAAGATGGGATGAAGATTTTCGTGCGGGGAATCAAATATCTAATTCCATAGTGGTAGAGCACCAACTGATGGATAGCTCTCATAGACTGGAAGCGCGTGTGCAACATAATTTGGATATTGTGCAATATGGAATTATATATTATTTAGTATATAATGATAGCTGTTATTTCCCTTTACCTTACTTTTAATCTTCAGCTTCAGTCTCGATCGCATGAATTGCGACCCATTCCTACAATAACGCTATTAGTACACTGTTTACTATAATAGGGGATAAAATCTCGTAAACTTACAGACTTTTTCAATTTCCCTCATTTTGGTTATATTTAAATAAATTACAGAGAGTTAGTGTATTTATCCTTTCCAAAAATTCATAAATTATATTCGTCTTCCAATAACAAGCACAAATTGTATTTTATACATGTAAAGATTACATTAAATTATAAATGACAGGTAGGGTGAGAAGCCATTTCCGGACAATCTTTCAAATGTATCTAGTGTATTGTAAATAAAGGGTTTTAATTATAGCTTTCCGTATGAAATTTAGATATTCTATAATTGATATTCCTTTAATTATTATCAGTAGAAATATTTAAACACTGATCACAGAAAATTTAAAAAGATCCGTCAAAATATTTAGGGAATGGATTCGGCTAATGAATTTGTTGAGGGAGTAGCATTAAGGAAAACAAACGAGATAACCGTGTGATGGAGGGCCTTTCGTGCGAGAGAGGCTTTGGAGGAAGGCAGCGTGTCTGATGTATCGCTTCCATTGGTCCGGATTAACAGTGCGGCTCGCTTCGTTAATTGCTAATGATTTGGGTGCCAGCGCCTCTCTGTGTACGGTTTCGACTTTTGTTCCCTTCCCCAATTTACTCCCAGTCTTATTGCGTATTTCTCCCTCCGGGTTATTTCCGGGCCCTTTTTCCCCGTTCTGTCCCCTTCGGCGAATTTGGACGATTTTTGTTTCTTCCGATGATGAATTCCGTTTAGGTTTCCGTCGGGCGCCGCTGGTGTCGCCGTCGGAAGGCGTCGTCTCCAGACCGATCGGCGGTCTCCTCAATTATTGACTCCACCGTTCGCTCATCAGGGATCCGCAATAATTCATAAAAAGCGGGTGCCTCTCGTCCCGTGGAGGGTATTTCACAGTGCGGTTAACCCCGTTCGTATTTATGCGTCGCCCGCGGCCGTGATTTACGTTTCGCTGCATTTCACAAACCAGAGGAATAATTTCGCACGAGGTTCCCCATCTTTCGCATTGTCCGCGGGGCGTTTAGCTACCGTTCGCCCATCAAAAGCTCGCTACTTTGCGGCTAAAATGCTTAGGTCGTTCGATGGCCTGGGCCACTTTCGAGGAACTAAGGTCACTAAGTCCTCGTCCGGTCCATTTGGTACGCTGGAGCTTAAACTCTTCACTTTATGGCACACTTTGAACTCTTGGAATGGGTTATTGCACCCTTTTGCCTATGTATTTATCTTTTCCTCAATTGTCATTCTAAATCTTACTGCGCTCATAAATATAAATGTATTTTATTGACAAATGTTTTCCATGAAACAGCATGGAATCTGATTCACTATTTTTGGATATTTTTATTAGTTCAAAACATACGCTTATAAAATGTCCATGTTTAATATACTTTTAGTCGATCAGGATTAAATTGGGATGTTTTTTTCACATTATTGACTCATAAAATCCAAAGAATTACTGAAAAAGGTAACGGCAAACGCCTTGATCTCCGCAAAAAATATTTAATTCTTCAGAATATCCTGAAATGGCTATTGAATCCAACTGTAGTTCCTGAACCCCTAACTGAGAGTCACGGATCGCTAATAGCTTAAACCTGGTATTATTATGCGAATGGAAATATTCCTCATGTGAAAAATCTTACTATATGAAAAAATCTCTTTTTGTTTAATAGCATCAATTCTAGTTTCATTTGACTTTTATTTATTTGTGTTCTTGTTGTCACATAAGTAGTTGTTCTTGTACTAATAGTTTCTTTTTAAAAGTGAAATATTTGTTATTTTTTCATCAAGATATTCGTTTTCTTATTTTATGTATTTATTGTTCCCCATTAGTTTCAATCATTGCTGTTACCGACGTTACGGTAATTCTTTCTCTTTAATAATTCATCTCCGAAAAAGTTTTTACTTTCGTGCGAAACGATTGAATTTGCTAAAGTGAATATATCTGGATATGATCGGTCTCTACAAAGAGATGATACGTAGGAATGCTCATATTGCATACCTGAATAGGATATGCGTTGTATTGACATCAGTTTAACTAATTTAAAAAAAATTATTTCTGACAAATTTTGAATTTGACGTAGCTTTGAGGAAGTTTTCGAAAACAAGAAATTTTGCATGAATTAACAAAGATTTAGTCATCATATAATATCATTTAGTGTTAGTAATCGCTTTAAATATTTTTGATTCTACTTTACAACGCTATTAAAAATCAATACTATTTATAATTCGAACGTTTTCACGGGCTAGCAGATAAGTTTCCGGTGACCGCTGTCTCTGTATCTTGGGCTTACATTCAACGAAGCCCATCTCAAAGGCGTTTCAGCGGATGAGAAAACGCTAATAGGATTCTGGGTGGAAATGTGGAGATAACGAAATTAACAGCCGAAAAAAGTTACGTAATCTCTTTTCTCGGTTATCTGGAATAGTGAATAAAATATAAGCTTTTAGCCTTTCGCTTTCTTTAATAAATAAGGCATTCCGCTGTATCTCGCATTTGCTTTATTTCTTAATTTATATTTCCTTTTTGTGCCCATAACTCTCTCCGCGCTCTTTTTCGCTCAACCCTAACTTCTTCCCCATTCTGAGGAACGTTTATCGCGTCTTAAAATAAACTTCGGATATTGCGGAGGCATTTTTTGCGATCGCCGTGCGTAGAATCCGACCGTTTGGGCCTTTAAATCCTATTTTTTCGGGCCCTTCACGGCGAGGTATTTATCAATGGGCAACCGAGGAGGCGGAGCGTGTTTTTTTATCGCGTCTTTAGTTCGAATTTATGGCACAACGCGTCGGGGAATGGGACACGCGCATTTTTGTCACGCCGGGAATCCTACGCGGAATTTATTCAGACTTAATTGAGAGCTTTACATCGCTGCCAAAGACAAATCGTCGGAGCTATGTTTTAATCAATCGTTAATCTAGAGAGAAAGTTTGTTATTTGTGAAATTCTTTCCCGTCGATTTACCCTATCCTTGTTTGTCTATTTCTAAGTCTTGGAGATTTATCCAGCGCTATCTGAAACGAGCTACATATTCTCCATTTTTTAGGCTTTCTCTCCTTAATGGTGATATTTTTTGGATTCAGAAATACTTTCTTTAATCGTAATGTGAAAGTATGTTACTACCTTTGTAGCGTAATGTTAATGCTTGCATTTTCAGCTGCAATTAATGGTAATTGTGACATGCATAAATTTAAGTGAAATTAAGATTATTAATGAGATAAAATAAGGAAAGTAAAGCTCCCCTTGCGAAAAAATACAGAAATTTTTCATTGTATACCAATGTACGTACTAATTTATACTAGATTTTGTAGCTCTTCGCAAAGAAAATAATAGTCTGGGAAGGGAAACTAATAGGTCATCCGTATTTATATTGCCTTTTAATTCCGCTACGTAAAGCAGTAGCTTCCTCTTTCCCTAAAATATTTTCTATTTTAAATATATGCTTTTTATGGAAGTTAGTAAAGAATATCGAAGGTACTAATGTTTTCCTTTAAACGAATGCTAAGATGTTGATCGTACTGCAAATAGGCGATGTAGAAATCTTCTGAAAACCTAATGGAAGAAGTTCTCTCGTTGCAAGCATATTTTACCGTATTAAGTAGTAGTTTAGGATGTCTCTATATTGATTCTATAATTTATTTTGTTTATGAAAGGTTACTTCACATACAAATTGAATAAAATTTCTTTACAAATTGAATCAAATTTCTTTACAAATTGAATCAAATGATTGCTGTTTTGATATCCAATTGGAAAATACCTCATGTTTTACATGTTTACATTATTTCGAGAGAGAAATTCCAGTCTCAATATTTGGCGTTCTATTAAGTCATCTTTTCACCAGTGGTATTTCCTAGCATTCCTCTTTACAGGTGCTTCTTGGAGCAACTTTTGGATACAGGTCATGACTTCGTAAAAGCGTGTCGGTCACAGACTTAACGTACACTTCTTTTTCGTGGTGTGTACGTGATATTGACATTGTAATTTAGAAAAAAGGAACATTCTTAATAAGTACGAGGAACATTCTTAATAAGTACTCGTATATTTTGAGAGAAATGATAACTAGATTACATTTTTGATTACTGCTTCTTTATTCAGATACATGGTCAGCCTACTCAAAGCAAAGTAATATCTTATCTGCAGATTTAATTATCTAGAGAATCTGAACTCTTTTTAGATTAAACCAGATAAAGCTCGTTTGCTTGTAATTAAGACGAATATCTGAAGAGACAGACTCTCCTTTGAAGATTGTCTTCTTTCTGTCATTTGGTTTTACTTTACGAAGTAATTATAAGGAATTCCATTTAAATTTCTTACACATGAATTTGACAGCAAAGAAAGGAATCCGATAAAATAAGTTTTTTTTTGTAAACTAATTCTTACAGTAGATTGGAAGACTTGAGTGCCCAAAGCTGTATTAGATTTAAAAAATAATATCATAAAATTAATATCTATTATCTTTGTTTGTAAATAAGCTTAAAGTTTAACTGATTTTTTTAGGTTAAGTAGGAATATTTAGACAACTATATTGAACCTAAATTATACTACCTTCATTTTATTCAAAGGAAATAGCAAAATTTTAATTACTTCTTTCTCTTTCTTTTTTAAGGATATTTTAGAGAGGAGGATAAAGAGAGGTTATTTACGAATACATTTTGTATAGATCCGAATATTTAATAGGGAAAATTGCAAGAAAAACCAATGGAAAGAAAATCTAATGAAAATTCTGACGGCAAGTTGATTATAATAATTTTTCTTGAATTTTATTATGTACCAGGTAAGGAAAATGCATTCAAGGAAATGTTTTATTCTGCGATAATTGGGAGAAATTTAATAAAGTTTAATTAGGAATTCATAATTAAATTTAATGATTGAAGTGTGATTTTCATTCTGTGGTAGTCTACGGAGCTGGTTATGATAGAATGGAATAGGTAATTAATTTCATGCTATATGTAACGTCAGAAATAAACAATCATATTTTTTCTCATTGTCGACGTCTATCACATATTTGTACCGTATGTTCAGAGGTGAATTACTCAAGTTAAATTCGGAGTGAGGGCAGAGGTGGAGTAGCACGAGCTTTAATTATTTAATTAAGGGAAACTAATTCGGTAGCAATCAAAATATTACAGATTTTAGCATAAAAGTATACACAACAATTAAAACTAAATATCAATAGAGGAATAAAAGTTTTCCTTATTATGAACTGGTTGATTTCCATTATGATGTATTGTATTCAAGTAACTCATTCGTCTGTGAAATCAGTACCAGGTGGAAAATTAATTAGGTTATTAAAAGGGTGAATATCCAAATACACTACGCCACGCCAGAATAACTTCTTGCTTCAAAAATTGGAACTCAACCTTTGTAGCTGTTTACTTGTTTTTCCCCCCATTTAATGAAACGGGGCCATCAAGTTTAAGTAGTTCTGCATCTAATCTCATATCCATAACCATAATTTTTCCCTCTCCATCGGTGTTTTTCGCCTTATCAATATCAGTAAAAATATCCTTTGGGTCTCATATAGCTCGCATGAGCGCGAGAGCGAAGCAGTCGGTAAAAAAGAGATTTTTTCGAAACCAAAGAGGAAAGCGCGAGTGCTCGAGCTAAATGGCACTGCCCTCGCGCCTTGTAACACTTCGGTTTAAGTAAACGACCATAACTCCTCCTGCTCTCAAGTCCCATTACTTGCGTCTCAGAGGCGCGCCATACACTCCCCACTCCGTTTTAAGAGCTCTTTTGATATAGCCATCCTCCCGTTCGCCATGAAATTTTCTTCCGTCAACTGCACGAGAAGCAAAACGCGACATCCGACGCCCTGTGTTTGCTCTCTTTTTTTTGCGTATACGCTCTCGACTCCCAAAACATCTCCGCCGCCGATTACTAGTTTGCTATTACTCCGCGTTTATGTCTCCCGCGCCTCTCTCCAAACCTTTTATACTTTTACGTCCTCTTTCAACTCATGCATGCTATTAATCTCGAGAATTTCCTCTTTTCCCTCCCTTGTAATCTCTTTTGATTTTCTCCTTCCGCGTCTCATTTTACGCTCCATTATATTCCTTCCACTTTCCCGTTCTGCGCGATTCTGTTTTGTTATCCACGTCCGTTCGCCCCCTTATTTCCCGCGACAATGTCATTAATTTTCTTCTTTCGTGAGTTACATCTTTAGGGCCGTATTTTCCCTATTTGAAGTACGCCGTCGGAAACGGAGTCGGAAGTGTGATAAGAGTGTTGCTGAAGTTTGGCCTATTCTAGGATTTGTTTCACAATATGCACTTGTAAGTTATGCACCAAGTTGTTTAGTTTTCTGATGAAATTTCGCGCTGACTTATGTCCCAAGGGACACAATTCGTTTCTGTTCTCCTACTTAACAACGCCTATAATTTCTTCCTTTTCTTCCATGATATCCTTTCATGCTATCACTTATGTACGTATCATATTTTCTTTTGGAACCCCTTAATTTTAAATGCGGTGTAGATTCTCCCCGAAACTTTTTCATGCCAAGTTCGCCCTTTACGCAATTCAAATGAATCGTTGGTAGTAAATATTGCTGTGAAATGTCTGATAAAGAGGAGATTGAAGAAATTTAATATATACGCGTTGCAATGATTTTTAGAACGATTTATTTTGATATCTATTGAAAAATGAAAACTATTTTTTCATCTTTAAATATTTGAATTGTGTTCAGTATCACTATTAAGAGGGATCTCACTTAGCCTACTTATTCTATCTTAGGATTTGGTGGAAGAAGTGTTCGATTTCAATGGGAGTCCAATTTATCCTACTGGGGTTGGTAGAATCAAAAATTAGTGCCAAAACTGCAATTAATCATTGCTATAAGCCGAATTTGTCAGATTTTGACGCAAAGGTTTAGAAATGGTGCAGCTGTGTTCTACTAGTTTATCCCAGAAATCGCAAGATTATTTTTCTTTGCGAATTGCAGTAAGGTTGAAGATAGAAAACCAACTACCAGATTATATGCATATACATACCCGTCTGATGAACAAATATCCAGTTACGGCGTTGCTCAACTCATTTTCTCCCCTCCCTTCCTCTCTCTCTCTCTTCCGGTCTCTCAGCCACTTCCCACCCGCACTCGAAGCGTTTATCATACTTCTTCCTTCAAATGGATGCGTGTCTCCCTCTTCTCTCCCATTCAATCCTCTCTTTATTAGTGGAATCTCACGTTTTCATGGGCTTCTCGAACAGTAAACACATAACTCTGGCCGCCGTGAGTTTCCCTGCATCATCTCAAAGGGATGGCAAGACTCGAAACTGGAAGTGCTTGCGTTTATTTCTCATCAATTTTCCCCTAAAGCGAAGCAGAAGTGTTATAGCTTATTTTCTCTCCAAGTTGTTGTGAAGATGTAAGAATTGGCTGATTAGGAAATCATTTTATGGGTCCTCTGTATAAAAACCGATTTTATACGTTTGCTTGTGCCCCCTTTAGCTAACATTTAAATGACAACAATTAAGTGACAACATCCGAGTGAGCTTGGGACTAGTTAGCCCTATAAATTGAAATCCTATCGTCTTCGGTATTTAGAAGAGGTGAAGTCGATAATGAAATGCGAAAAAGAAACCTATTTTCTGGGTACAGAAACTGAACTATTAAAACAGAAGGAAAAAATTTCTATGGACAAACTCTCTCAATCCCTCATTTATAATCTGAGGTAAAGATCTCAAATTCATACCTTAAAGTGTATTCAAATAAGTGTTTAATATGATTTGCCAGAATGTAACATAAAAGAAGCCAAATTTTCGACTCTATATAAACAAAAAGACACCTAGGCCGGATTTGGGGATTCTACGGCGCCTAGCCTGACCGCGCAGCGCTTACGAAATATCCACTGCAATCACAGGGTAAATGGTGAAATGAAATAGTTCTTTCAGATTCCATATCTAAAAGCCATGTAAATTGACGTGATATAAAAGATTTGATAGTCCATTGCTGTTTACCTAGTTGATTTTTTTACTTTATCTCGAAATTTGTCCGAAAAAGGTGTCCGCCATTTTGTTGCTTTAAATGAGCAAAGAGTCAGTTTAGAGCATAATACATTCAGCGAATCGAAATACTAAGAGTTTTTATAGATTGCTGTGTTTTTGTTTTTTCCAACAGTTTATCTCAAAAGCAACTATATATCAACGAACTTGAACATTTTTCCGAAATATCCAAAACTTTCCGTTTTAGTGAAAATTAATCAAGTTTGACGGCCTGTATCTTTTTGACACCTGAAATTAAAAAATAATGACGAGCAAGAACAGAAAATTTAATCATTTTGCAATAACTGTGCGAAATTTCAATATCCGCACTCAGAAAAACCGTTTTTCGCCCTTAGTCCAGGTTTTTTCGATTCTAGCCCACTGTGCGTCGGTTAGGATAAAATTGCAGCAAAATTTTCATTTCTTTATGTTATTTTAAGGAAAATCTGGAAGTAATATTCAAGGAGCGTCACATAGGAGCTTTCAAACTCATTGGAGTGTTTTCAGAAAACTTTTCTTTAGTGAAACTGTTTTTATATTCAGGGAAATTCATCAAAATTTAATAAAGGGATAGTTTTGATTTAAACGTACCTTAGCTATCAGATTCGTGCATAGGTGATATATAGTCGTGGAAGTATTTATCACTTAAACGATCACTAATTCCGACAATGTGTTAACTAAGACTTGATCAGTATAAATTGTCAAATTTTGTAAAATTTAATCATGTTCCAAATGGAAAGTGTGCAATTTATTGCGCGAAAATATTGAAATGCTTAAGAAAAAAATCTCAATCTCTCCTCCAGACTTTGCCGAATTCACCTAAAATCGTAGTGAGAAAACTATTTAACTTACATAGATTATATTTCTATTAAATTCTTAATTATTGGCAAAAATAATTCTCTTGATTTGGTTGCTTTGTAAGTAAACTCTGAACTATGGACTATAAATAAAATTCAAGATTTGATCGTTTCTACGGGTTGATTGTCTTCAATTAAGAAAAATCATCCTTTAATATCTTCCATATTTTCATAAACTCACTGTCAATGGTAATGCTTAATCTTTAACTATATCCTTTGGTATGATGATATTTCCCTAAAACATGCATGATTTTCAAGCGAAGAACTTTCTCTCCGTGTTATAAACAAAAGGATACTCTTCAATGTTATCAATACTTATCTCTCTTCTACTTTACTGAGAGTTCTAGTGGAGTCTTTTACAACATTTCTCATTATAATACCGCATAATATTGGAGCACCTTAACAACACCACTTGAGTCGCATTTTCCCTCGGCCGTAAAAAATTACAAATGCACTCGCAAAGAACAGAAGAGGCGAAGTGGTACATTACCACGGATGTAGGTCGCATACGAAGGCTTTTAAAGACGCCGAAAACAGGAACTTTTCAGTTATGATATTCACGCCTCACTTGTTGGAATAAGTCACGCTTATTTTTGCGTTGTTTCGCGAGAGTAGGTTCGGGATTAGCGCCGAATTTCTCGCGAAACGGCCCCCTTCGCAATCGGGCCTAATCTAGGGGGATTTGCTTTTTTGCGACCAGGGAGGGGATTACAGCCGAACGTACAGGGATTAGGAGAGTAATTTGAAGTTTCTCTGGAGGCCCATTGCGTTTATTTTGCTCTGGAAACGTCTCCATTTCTCTCATGAAAAGTGAGAGACGTGAAAAAAAATTCGTTCGCTTTCCCCGAAATTCCTTCGTTCGAAATTTTATTTTCTGCTCCGAGGAAAAGTGCGATGTGTTTTTTCCTCAAACGACGAGATTTCAGTCAGAACGTGACTCTGTCTGGAGACGCATAGATTTAGCAGTGGAAGTTTGGTGGAAACAAGAGTCGACAGAAGCTTCCATCCGTTTTCACCCGCTTTCTGAATGCTTGCGGAGCCGAGATGGCTTCTTCGAAAGAAAAGAGTATCGAATCCTTTTAAGTTTGTTTCCGGTCCTTTCAGAGAGGCAAATGTTTTCAGGTATGTCTTTAGAATAGTTCATCGTGGGTTGCAAGTAGATTCTGTCTGTCAGATCGTGGAAATTACTGAATTTAATTTCACGACAAAACCCATGCTCACTGTCTATTTTTGTCCTCCAGCAGCATAAGTTTATTATTAAGAATATTGGTAGAAATTTAATGTTTAACCACTCTAACTCTTGGCATTTTCCTGTTTTGAAAGATTCTTTGAAAAAGCCATTTATATTAAATATTTACGGACGTCCTTCTAAGAGCTCTATTCATCCAATACACCTAACAACTCAGTTTTTCAGGTCGGCGTCGGTGGGAAAATGTCATGGATCTAATATTCTATTGAATCCGTGAATCCTTACGTCCAAAGCGATCATCAGTCATATCAATTTCTATTGATAAGATGTTTCTATAGTAAAATTACAAAAACTGCTGCCGTTGATAGATCTTCAGCAATACTGTGGGTTATGATGTTAGTTATTTATTTCTTTACATTATGGAAACGAAATTAACCTTTATTCAAATAGGAGAATGTTTTAGCAGCGATTCCCTTGAGTGCGATTTTATTTTAACTTGCAAAAACAAAGTAGAATTAGCTCTTCTTTATAAGGCTCAGAATATACCTAATCCTTCCAATAGAATATATCCTCCTGTTACGAAACTATTAATGAATTCCAGGGCTCTGTGCCGATGAGAAGACATTTATCTACCTTCCTCTTCCCTTAAACACATTAACGGTGGATCGCGTTTCCTCGGAGTGTCATCGAATTCAACAGAATGACATTTGCGGAGCGAGTCTCGAGCGATACTTTGACGCGTCTTTCGGTCATTGCCCCATCCGTTAACTCAGCCTCGCCGCTCTTCCTATTGACACTTCTCCCGACGCCACTTCGCCCGACGCACGTCTCCAAGACACAACTGCACACTTACGATTCCAGTAAACCGTTTCCCGTAAATACACCAACCTCATTAACTGCCTCTGCCAACCACGCCCATCGATCTACCCTTTTAACCCTTTCTGTCTCTCCCGCTCGATTAATCTCTCTATATCGTGTTTCCTCTCTCTTTTTTCTCTTCGTCCACCTCTTTTATCACACCTTTCCGCCTATCTGCGCCCATCCTCTTCTCCCGCTTCCGCTCGCCCTTATTTATAGCCGTGACGCTACTAGAATTTTCATCGCCTAATTTTGTTTATTTCTGCTCGGGATTTTAGCTCCCGTAGGATATTTCTTGACAGGGGCCTGTCTCCTATGATGCATGTTGATGCAATAAATCAGAAGTATTGCGTTAAAAGAAATAAATAAAATTAATCGCTGAGGCTCGCTTGGTGATCCTGTAGTTTTTTTTCAGCAACAGCTTTCGTTTACCCGTGAGGCAGAATGAAATTGAAAGAGAATATAAATTGAATAGCGTAAGTAGCTGTTTTAGCGACCCTATCTTGGTGGGTGGAATATTTTTATATATAAACATGATTTCTTTTCATATGTTATACTCTTGTACAGATAGAGAAAAATATGCCTTTCATTTACCTTCTAGCAGTCTTGTTCACATCTCCTTGCGAGCATGCCTCTTTGAGTGGAATACATCTCATGTATTCTGTTAAGATGTTAACTGTCCACGGGAGGTTTTTGGAGGGGCTTCCCTCCCGTCCTTGGGCGAATGCCGGACAGATTGCATTGTTATTCCCCCTCAACCGATGCCACCTGGTATTAATACCAACTTGCAGCGTTTAAATTAATAAAAATAAATAAATATGGTGGAGAAAAATGTATTCTTCATTGACCTTTTCTAAGCTTAGTTCATGGTTATCACAAATATTTCGAAGAAATTCGAAATTTATTCGATAACTCTGCGGTAAATAATTAAAAGGCCCGTCTTTATAAAGCGTCCCGTACTTAAATGCAATGAAAAGGTGAGAAAGCTATTCCACCTTGGTAAGTCTCCATCTGAAATATGCGTACATGGGATCCAGTGAATCATACAGTGTACCCGCGATCTTTTGAGAAAGCGGGGCGATATGATTTGTCAAGAATGTTACTATAAAAAGCAAGCGAGTAAAAAAGCTCTCAGACGCCGGTTGATGATCTCTGAAGGGAAGGGGATTTTATGCTAGGTTGCAACTGCTTGATAAATTCATGGAAAGTACATCTGCGGAAGATATAACCGGTATCATGCTACCCCCCTGCTACTTCGGGCGATCTAATGAGCGTAAATGAAAAGAAACAGGTGCTAGGAGAGGTCGTTTTAAAATAAATTCTTTCCATGAACGATAAACTACAATGACAGACTACAAAATGTATATTAATGTTGAAAGATGTTATTGTGGGCATACATGTAAGGATATTGGCTCAGGGTAGAGAAAGTTGCATTTTTCATGTATTTTTTGTTAATTTTGTTCATGTTTTTGATAACATGAAA
The DNA here is from genome assembly GCA_947579665.1 of Sympetrum striolatum. Taxonomy (NCBI): domain Eukaryota; kingdom Metazoa; phylum Arthropoda; class Insecta; order Odonata; family Libellulidae; genus Sympetrum; species Sympetrum striolatum. The sequence continues at coordinate 86,981,934 of OX388345.1, forward strand.
GATAAGAATAAATTAAGCCGATTAATGGGATTCATGTTGATTACTCCTTATATCCTACTATGAATTTTTTTTTATCCTTGGGCCATTGTGTTGCATATGGGAGTATTAGTTGTACTTCGATTATCGTGGTTCTGTAAGGAAAGAAAAATACCGCATTCCACATCTGACCTGGTATGCCTTATTCCTTCTCTAGAGTTTTTGGTTACCTGATGACTTATCTACAGCACAGATTAATTACTATGACAGCCGGGAATATTTGTATTTTCTGATATTGATAGTGAAGTTAGGAGGAATTTTAATGGCAATATCAATACCAGTCTCAAAAGTTGTTGCATATGGTACTCCGGAATAATTTATATTTTAGAATGAGGTTAAATGCGGAAAGAATTGATAAAATAGATTTATTTCAAAACTCAAAATATGAATAAATTAGGGGTAAAATGTTTCATTATTTCAGTATAATACATAATAATCCCTTTTTAATTTTTGGAATAAGGCTCTCAACTAATGGCCTGATGGTAAGTCAATGTTTATTATAAGGAACATGCCTTCTAACTGATTAATGACGCAAATAAGAAATACATCTTTAAAGGATGTATTTATGTACTGTTTATTTTTGGAACATGCCTTTTTTTGTTTTTGCCGCTCGTTATTTTATAAGCTTGACTAAAATAAGGAAGCCTTCTTAATCACGAAATAAGGATGAGGTTGTTTTATTATTCCAAGACAAGAAGTTTTATGACCATCAGCATACATTTTCCTCTTTCTGAACAAATTCAAACGAGCATCCATGTCTCAGACTTTGTTCCTATAATAAGCTGCTATGTAGGCTGAGGATTATATTTTAATAAGTACGTAGCGTCTCTCTGGAATTTCCAATTGAATTGAGTGATTTATCCATTGAGTTAAAAATATTTTAAGAACTAGTTTAAAAACTATAGTTATATTTTTCATAACGTTCCGCAATTTGGCTGCTAGACCAGAAGAGTAGGCTATACATAAAAGTTATACAAGGAGATATTCAGCTATATAGATATAAACATGTAGATATTAATTAAAAAATCATATGATAATATAGTATCTTGTCAAAGAAATAACACATACACATATAATTTTAGTTTTTAAACTTTTAAGTTAATTTTTCGAATGTTTACATTTTTCAGCATTAGAATGAGAAATTATCGAGTAAAATAATTCCATTCCCTTATATCTCTATGAATGGCTTTACCACAATATTATTTTTCTATAAAATTTATATATACCTCTTTATATATATATATAAAATTAAATCAATAAAATTTTGATTGAATACATTTATAAATCATTTCATGAACGATATTTCCGGATAGTTTGTTATCCCATAAGATATTCGAGGCAAACTTTCAGTTCCAATTCGGCTTTATCCTTTCTTTTTCGCCTCATCCCCTCCAGCCTCCCATCCTAACACCTTTAATCCGTTTATCTTGTTTCTCTTCTCTCCTCAGTTCGTTATCTTCCCCTTTCTTTCCTCGCATCAATTCTTCACCTCACACTCTTTTCTCACTTTTCTCTTATACCTCTTCCTAAACTCGATCACCCGGATTCTCCCCAATCATTCCTACCCCCTTTTCCCCCCTCAAGCCCCTGTATCCCTCCCCTACTCCCCCTTCTGCCTCCGTTCCCTTTCTGCCATCACGCCATCTCATCGCTCACGCTTCATTTCCCGTCATGCCTCACTCCCGAGATCCCTCATCCAATGATACGTCTCCCTCCGCCCCTCTATCTTACCTCACCATCCTCTATCTCTTCGCCAATTTCACCTCTTTCCCTCCTCCTTATTGCTGGAAGTTCGTTTTTTTTCTTTTCATCCATTAGACTGGGTCATTCACGAAGGCCACTGTATTTCTAACGTGAGATTTCAGTTTCTATTTATGAGATGGTGGCCTTAAGAAACCTGTAGCCTCGCCGTAAACCATTGCTTTAAGTATACCAAAACCATTCTTAGATCAAGAATCGAGTACCATCATAACAGTTAATCTAATTATTGTGTGCTGAATAGTTCCTTGCGGATATAAGTTACAATCAAAAGAAGTAAAATTGTTATGAGATAAAGAGGTTCCAGCTTCTTTTCAAGGGTATGTTGGATCTAAGAAACTCATAACCTCGTATTCTAAAAGTATATATTTTTATAATTTTTGAAATTTTATAATTACAAATGTAGTTTGCAAGTAAATTAAAATCACCAAGTAAAATTCCACTTCAAAACATTTATTAAAATTACCGGTTTCGAACCAAAAGTTAGTTTATGCCTGATGGAAAACGTCGATTACTTTTATCTTTCGTGTCTCTCTAGTTTTTGCAAAACTCGCAATAATATGCGGTTACATTTCATTAAATACATTAAATGAATCGTATTTAACTATTCGTTATGAATTAAATTGAGAAATTTAGTGGTCATAGATTTATTATATCTAACATGATATGCATTTACTAGTTATTGAAATGATTCGCACATGTGCTGGTGGACTAATTATAATGTAGACATTGAAAAAATCAAGTAAATTTTATTTCGAAGGCATAAGAAAATTGAAACTCATCCGTATTCGCTTCGAAGAAGCTCGTAACATAATGGGTTGGATTCCAGATCAAAGCTTTGCTTTTCTGATCCTGAATAATATATGCAGTCATTTTATCAAAGCCATCGGTCCAATTTAGGCGGTTATTAGCATTATTCAAATAAAAATGCAGGTAAATTGTTGCTGCTTATATTTTCATAATGAAATTATTTGGAAATGGGAATTACAGATAGTCTGCATTATGAATTTCACATTAATTCCATAATCTGAGATCTGACGGTAAATGAATATTTTTACAGCTTAATTTTTATTTATAATTCGTAAAATGGACTAAAGTCATTAAATTAAGCGATTAATTGTTTTATTTTTTCATTTATTATGGCTTTGCGTTTCTACGACAAGAGCACAGCGTAAGTCGCTCGTTTCGAACACATTCTTCACGTCGCGTCGCTGTGACATCTCTCAAGTTCTCTCAGCTGTAAATCAGTGCACAGCAATGCAGCGATTAATATCGAGGAACTGATGCGTTCCACATGGCTTCTGATTCTGTAAACACGAGGAATCTCTACTTGCCTTCTCTTATTCCTCCCCTATTTTCGCTATTTAACCCTAATCTTCTTGTTTGTGGTTGTTTAAGCTAGCCTCGAATTTTTCAATAGTCAACCTCTAGTTTCCAGACCATTTACTTGTTATTCCCCATAACCATCTACATCTCTTCTACTTTAAATCCTTTTAACAAACCAGATCCTTTCCTTTGGTTTCCATTTCTATTTCTTTTTATGTATTTGATAATTTAAGTTTAAGTGAATATGGTAATGCATCTTCGCTATTTCAGGTGTGCAATTATATTCAATATTTTGCAATAATATGGATTTAATTAGGTTCTGTTTACATATTATTTTCTACTGGTTTTAATTGTAATAGAGATGAGAATTATTTTAACAGAAATTAGTAAGAAGTTAATATTTCGTAGATTAAATAATCGATAAAAATATACTCTGAATTGGCAATTTGATATAAAAGTAATAAAGTTTAGCGAATTCTTTAGTGTGGAATATCTTATCGCTAACGTAACTCACTTTGAGTGAAGATAAGAGATCTGATCCAATGAGATTACGCAAATATACAATTAAATTCTGATGAGTGGAAAACTAAATAGAATCCCAAAATGGGACTACTGTAAAAGAAAGAGAAAAGAATAGGAAAAGCAAACGGTATTTAAAAGATTAAATTACTTTTTAAAATTCACCGAAGGAGCTTGGAAGAGGTAAAAAGGAGGAATGAATTTGGCAAAAGTATTTACTTTTAGAAAGGGATAAGGATTGATAATTTATTTTATATTTTCTAACTTTCATCCTTAGCTACGAAGAAAAGTCATCTTCAAATTCAACACCATTTCTAAACAATAGAAGACGGCTTAGTTTAATCAATTTATACTCAATGCAATCTCCCGTCTCTTGCGCTTTGCATTTTCGATGTAAAATATTTATAGAGAATGATATTCTTTGAATATCATTGGCATCAGTGTTTTCAGCCGCGGCTATCATTCTTCTAAATAAACTTTTTAGTAAAGTTAAAAATTCTTTAAGAAGTTTTCTGGGGAGTTGAGAAATGTAATTTATGAATTTACCTCAGAATTAACTTGAAATTGTATTAATTTGCTACCACCCTTCGGATATTATTTTGAGATTTGTTTTCATGACGAAAATATTCGTTTCATGTGTATACTACTTCTTCGTATTTTCTTCAACTTTCTTGCGTTCCCTCCAAAGACCGTGTTTCTCTCTGTGCTCCCATATATGCCACCTCCGTCTTGTTCCCCTGGATATCTTTCGCCGTTCGGCAATTCCACCTTTCCAAAGCTGTCCCCGCGCGTGTAAATTCCGGAGCACAAACAACACGTCCCAAATAGTCTGTTACGCCTCGCACATCGTTTACTCCCTGCGCTGCTCCCAAAAGGCGACCAAGCGCTGTGATCTCTGGATTTAATAGCACGATACCGTAATTGCAGGTGTCTGGATCTAGATTCCGATTTATTCTGTCCTCCCTTGTTGTTAGAGGGGGATATTTTACATTCATACAGTAGATGAATAATTAAGCTCAAGTGTATTTCAGGAGAGGCTGAGTCATTATTTTGATGGTATCTAAATTATTGACTCGTAATTGTTAATTGTAGAACATTTTTGCCAAAAAAACCTACATTTTTGTATTACACTGGGTAAAATTATAATTTCTGTCGTGGTGAAAAGTAAGTAATTTTCAATAAATTATACCAGTCGCTTCTCAAGATGTATTGCGTCAAAATTCAATATTCTTGGACTCGAAGAAAGTGACTGGAAGATCGGAAATACGAGTAATCATATTATTCACCATTTGTTTAGTGTTCATTTATTATATCTTGGATTATCTTCTTCTCAAGAATAGTGTCTTCCCATATGTCGTTCAGAAAATTCTTTTACTGGTCTTCAGAATAGCTTCAGAAATTGTCCGAATTTCTCTCCGTCGAAATTCTGCAAATCCGCTTTCATTCGCTTTCATATCTTCGCAACACTATTTCCCATCCAGTTTCCTAGATTATCTTTAACTTCCTTATTATCTCCCTGTCTACCTTATATATTCTTCCTTTTCCACGGTTTTCTCTCCTCTTCTTTACTTTCCTTTTCTTTATTTTCGACCCAAGAATTCCCTTCTCTTTTACGTCTACCTTTCTCTTATTTCTGGACGAATCACACGCTCACCTCCTCCTTCCACATCGTTGCCATTATTTTGGACAGCTCTGTGTCATGCATTTCACCCACGCTTTCCTTTCCATATAAGCACTTTGTCTGCCTCGTTTATCCTCAATACCTGTCTATACATCTCCATCCATGGTTTTATATTTCGTTCCAGAAACAACCATATGTATTTTATTCTTTTCCCTTCGACTCTTAAAGTGGTTTAAATTTCTTATACATCTCATACGCCTGTCCAACCAACTCTTCTTCGGTCACCTTTACCATGTGGAAACATTCATTCTGTTAATTTCACTTTCATTTATCCTTTTTGTATGTCCGAACCCACCCAGAAAATATGATTTACTTACAAGATTAAAATATAATTTCGGAAACCACTTTTCATTTAGAAATTTCACATTTTTCGTGAATCTGCTAAATATCAATAAATTATATCAGTCGCACTAGTCAGTCAGTCAGTCATTCAGTCAGCACTAAAAATCAACTAAAGTCAATGTAACTCGAGTATCCATTCTGTTGTAAACTGTGGATTTCCAACCAGTTGCTTAACACAGGCATACCCACAATTTCCAATAAACTCCTTACCTTGCAGTTTTACAATACATTCTGCTCGATTTCATGCAATAATTGAGTGCTTAAAGTGAATTTTTACGGTTTAATTGGCATGCACTATTTTGATGATGGTTTGATATCGTAGTTGTTTAAATGTTTATATTATCTGCCTTAAAATTTAACTTCAGATTCATTAATGAAATAAAGGTTATAGATAGCAGAGCTTTCTAAATTGTATAGAAACACGCAAAAATTAAAATACTCCTGAAATCATTTATTAACTTCAGGAGTGAACTATTTTGTCAATAGTATCGAATATTAGAAAAATATGTGTTTTTAACTGTTAACCGCATTGTATTATCACCGCAATAATCAAGCTGAGTAGCTCCATGGATTTCTTACCTCGGGTATTGTATCCTAGCCGATGATTTAGAGTCACTATTAGATCGTTACGTATCGCTCCTTTGCTCTCCTAGGATCTCCAGAAACCCTTTTTGTCTGATTGTTTAAACGTGCTCGCCGCAACATTCACACCATCTTCACACGGCTTTTAGCTGCCGGCCCGAGTATGATATTTCCCCGATGTTGATGCTATCGGAGGATCTTTTCACGTGGCCCCCATATTTCATGCAACTCTTTCTCGACTTTCCTCCGCAGTTCACCCATCTCCCCTTCCACTTTCTAGACTCCATCCTTGTTCATCTTACCCCTCAAACCTTCCTCTCTCATCGATTTCTTCTTCACAGGAATTTACGAGCACATTCTCCAACAGAAGCTGAGAAACGGAAACTCTTTCTCTGAAAAAGGAAAGTCCGCCTACGCCTTTAACCTCTCCCTACGTCCACCTGTTCTCTTTCTTTCTCTCTCTTTAACTCTATCATCATCTGCCCCTCCTTCTCTATTCTCTTTATCGAGATCTTCCGTCGATACTTCTATTTCCGCTTTCGTCGTATTTTCTCTATTTTCCCTCTTTTTGGGAAGGATAAGTTTTGACTTCGGCTGTCGTTTTATATGGGTTCAGGTTTTGTGTCACCCGAGGCTTGTTTTTCTCTAATGATTGTTTGTCATTTTGTTGAAATTCCATTGATTGAGGATTTGCGATGATTCTATTTCCAATGTCATTTGTTTTGCAGGTGATAATATAAGAAAGAATATTAATGAAACAAAAAATGCAATCAACCTGTTCTGTGATATATAGAAGTATAAATTGACGTTGTTTAAACTTGGATACAAATTCTGTTTTCAATTATGGTTCAATAACCATTTTCTTATTACTATAAAATATCTTCAGATGCTGAAAAATTATAATACAATTTACTTGTTCTTGGATCTATTTTATTTAAAGTTGAAAGTTAGTTTTGATTTTTTTTAATAATTCGTGAACGTATTTATCATAAAGATATGAATTTTAATTTATTGGTGTATTTTATCACTTGCATATTAACTTTATTGCGTTATTTATATCACACATTATAAATATTAATTCCAAGAGCAATCTTATCTTATTTTCTAGTATTTTCTGTCCATCCAAACAATGTTTCCCTCCCTATATGTTGCGTTTTCCGTTTTTCATGGCATTACATTTTTCAATTTTAAATATTGAACACAATAAACTTCAAATACAGTAATGATTATTGAAAATCTCAAATCAGTTGTTTTAAATTACATTTCAACTGAAAAGTTTGGGAGGACTTTAGAATAAATAAACAGTTCTCTTAAATATTTTTGTTTAAATTAAATAGTTTGTTTGTTTGGTGAGTTGTACGGGTCGTTCAAGTATCACGTCTCCGATATTAATCGTCCCCTAAGCCTTTTATTTATTTAGTAAAACTATTAATATACTTATATGAGAAGAAAATGAATACAAAATTATTTTCACAGATTAGTGATAAAATTGATAGTGATCTTAAAAGCTATTAAACAAAATATTGGAGCACTACCAATGTTACGGAAGGTAAAAACGTAAAAGGCGGAGTTCACGTACCCACCCATTGAAAAATACAAAATCAAGAGGATATTTTAGAATATCTTTGCGCCTCGTTTCTGGCTCTTTGAAAAGGCTAACGCTCTCACCTTATCTTAAGACTTTTATTAATTTACATCAAAACATCCTTAATTTCGCAGATAAGTATCTGAAGAACGTCTACGGTGGCATCTACTTTTTTTTAATAGCAAACGCGTCATGTGCAAGAAGGTGAAGGATGTTCTCCGTTAATTTTGAATCCTTTGATAGTTCGTGTTACCTGCTCTAGAGAGATGCGAGCTGAAGTTTCTTTCGGAAGCTGCCTCACTCCACTGCACTTTGGAAATTTAATTTAATCCGAGTGTTGATCTAACCTTATTTGAGGAGTGGAATCGATTAGTGAGCGTCTCCTTGCGTAACTGACGCGCATCCTTACGTTCGGAGTGATTTCGGCATAGTTTGCGTCGCGGATTGCACACGAAGATAGTTCCGCATATTTGCTCAAGTCTCTCGTTCTATCAATATAGGCAAAACCGCCAAACTCATCCAAGACAGCACTTTCAGGGCAACGTGTCGCCTTTTTGTACGCTGAGGAATGCATTACATTAGTATGGTTCCATCATTTTATTATTGTTATTTTAGTTGTTATTTTACCCTTACTCACTTAAATTATTACATTTAAAATTCCAAATAAATATCTCTACATTAAAAAACAGGATAAGATCACGCTTTTAAAAGCATTCAAGACTATATTCAGCAAACATCCTTATTAATGCACCTAAAACATTTAAATCAAATATATATTCTATAATTACTGTTCCTATATAATCACATTTTAAGTGTTCCTTTGATAAATCACATCTCACTTCATATGTTTCTCAATCATCTCACTTAAATATTATAAATTTAACAATCTCTAAAAAACACATCTAAAATTCCTTTTCATGCAATACATTTTTGTAATATCTTAAAGCATCTAAGTTTAAAATCTTTAATTGATTTAGGTAAGGGCTTGGAGACCTCTTCAGGTAACATGTTACATTCCCTTACTCCTCTATTAAGAAATAAGTATTTAGCCGCATCCGTCCTTTGTTTTTCTAATTTTAACTTCTCATCCTGATCACAGCGCCGGTTTTTAATTCTTATAAATCCATGTGTTGAATCACACTATGAAATTTAATACATTAAAAATTTATTGATAGTATGATATCTACTTACAATATAATAATGTAAGAGATTCATGAAAATGGACGCCACTTTGTGAAACTTCGACACGACGATAAAGATATTCATTAAAATAATTTAATAACTTATACTAGTCCACGTGAAGTAGAGTGATTTTCGAATAGTAAATAGGATTAAGCATTCCCCTGTATGATAATCAATAAATGTTATTAAATATCATTGCTTGGAAAATTTTCTATTCAACATGTTCATCGTCATAGATTTTTTATTTAAAAGGACCAAGGCTACATCCTTATCAGGTAAGGAAACTCTACGTTAACTGTTTCAATATTTAAACAATAAAGAAGAAGGGGATAAAAGGTTAAAAACTAAGACGGAAAACTGTTTATTCATACGTGGTGATTAAGGGACGGGGTAGGAGACAACGAAGGGAAAAGGAAGTCGATGATTTTGGGGGATTCTTAGAAAAGAGGTATTCTTTAATTAGGGAATGGGAATCGTAGAGATGCTGAAGTATCTGTTATTTTTCTTACCTTTGCAACCTACATACACATTCCCCAGGAATGGACAATTAGTTTGAAAAATCCGAGCAATGGTAATGATCTAACAAGTGCTCAGCATTGTAAGACTTGTCAAAGACCCAATTAAGTAATGTAGCACTTAGTGGAATTCATTGCAATAAGTATGTCGTTCTACTAAATTTCCTTTCATGATATCAAATTTCTTAGTCATCAGTCTAGTAAAAAATTCATCAAAAGAGTTTATATCCGTGATCCCATCCATAGATAATGCGAATTCAAATATTACGATAAAAATTTCGTACTAAATGTTTTTACATCAAATCAAAGAAGGCAACAACTCAATGAGGAAATAACGAGAGGGAAACTCTTTAGATCGCTGGAAACGAATTTTTTTTAGAACTACGTTAGAAAAAAATTCTTATGATTCTGCTTCTGTAAAACTATGTAAAGGCTCATCTCATCACCTTGAGTGTCATGGAGTTACCTCAAAAGATCAAAAATTACGTTCATGTATGAGTAAAATTAAAATTATTTTAGAAAGAGCAATCTTTTCAATGTGTACTAATTACATTGCATTACATTTGTAGGTAAATTTATAGTTTAATGTTCTCATGCAGTTTTAGTACACCAAACTATTTCGTATGTATATTCTGAAATAAATACTAATACATATAATTTAGAACGTGTATATTTTCATCTGAAACTCAAAAACATGGAGTTGCAAAAATCCTAAATTTGAAGAAGCATAGTTCATTAACTAAAAGGAAACAAGGTACACGGCTGTGTTATTAACATTAAGAGTTAAAAGAGCTCCAAATAGCCGTTGTTTGCGTACAACCCGTTGTGCGAACAACCCTTAATGCATATTTCATTGTAGGCCGTCTACTTTTGACAAGAACAGTAAGCAGGGTAACCAATTCTCTCTATTCCCCATGATGATCTCGAAATTTAAAAATAATTTATTAATTTATTGGTGTTTTTCGCTGGTTTTATCGGTTGTTTAAAAAATAGTGTAAGATCTGAAATGTCAAATTTTCTATCCTACCAACTAATTTACCACTAAATCAATCATAATTTTCGTTGTGAGTGCATCTAGTAGGCTAGTATTTCTAGTGTATCTAGCTAGCTCTAGATTATGTATTTTTTTCAAATATGACGTAATGTCATGTCATTGTGTACACTGCATCTACATCATCATCACTCTGGTGAAGTTTTGTTTTGAGAACCGCCTTTCTTCAACGCTAAAGGTCAGGTTAAGTCTGCGGGCAGTCATTTCACGAATGGATGCAGGCATTCGCTCTGGAGACAGAAGGCGCTTTCTAAAAGCTCGCAAGGAATATTTCCAGTCTTTGCGCAGTTCCACCGCGCGTCTCACAGCAGAGCCCGCAACACTTCCGCGGATTTAAATTTCAACGTTTCGAAAAATTCTCCGCTTCTCGTCGCTGCTAAAAAGAAGCTTTGAAAACCACTTCTGGCAATCACTCTTTCTCGGAAAAAAAGAGAAGATGCACTATGGAGCATAAGAGTTTGTGTCACGATTGCGTTTCCCGGCGTCACGTTTATCCGTGTCTCCGATGAGCGTTTCCACACCCTTCCTCTCTCCAATTTGAGAGCATTCGAGCGGAAAAAACACGAGCAAGCATTTTCAATCCGCCTCAAAGGGACGAGTGTCAAAGGCTGCTCTAGTGCTCGTCTCCGGGGCCACCACTCATATATTTTTGTAACCATTTTTATAAATAGGCTCTGATGAGAAAGTCTGAGTGTTACGCGTTTGATGTTTAGCTGCATCGAAATGAAATAGGCGCGAATTTGGTTTATCTCATATCCTCAAGAAGTCAGTGGTGTAATTTTATAAATGACGACGATGAATAGCCTATGAAAAAAATACTACGCTTTGCGGAAACTTGGCTGATTAATTTTTGTAAATTTTCGTCCCTAATTTATTAAAAAAGCATTAGTATACTGTGAGAGGCCAATCACAGCTAAAAATAAGAATAGTAGGTAAATCATATCAACAAATTAAACAATCACATTAAGTATAAAGTGGTAGCACAAAATTACAGAAACCATTACATGGATTAATTATAATAAATTGCAGTGATTAATCTCTTGCAAGCATAACCAGGATTGATTTAAGAGAGAGATAAAAAGGATCCAAGTTTTCATTTAAAAACGAAGAGTTAAAAATTAAAAGTCATTAAAACAGTGACTGTTTTATTATTGATAAAGGCGGATTATTTAAAGAAAAAGTGTCAGATAGGCGAGTGGTTCTTGATAAAATCCGAAAATTAATAAAGAGATTTGAAATGGGAAATCAACTTTATTGAGTCAACATCATAACCCAAAATACAATTTTTTTCTTAGTTATCATTATCCACTTCGTAATAGAATCATCAGTTACAAATGTAAGTCATTGCTTAAGTGAAAAGTTTACCTGAAGTCATGTAGATTTGTCGTTTACATGTAAAAGACTTTCTCATGTAGAATTACATGAATTTAAATCAACATTTCCCCTTTTGAAAAGCAACCTTACATATCTAGATGGATTACTCTGCCAGTATTAATAGAGACCAAATTGCTTTCCTCATCAGCGATATTTTTAATGTATATATTATAATTTCTCCATTTAATTGGTTATTTCAGAGTTACTTTTAAATTAGCGCGGACCGCTAGTACTTTCAATATATGGGTTAATGCAATTACTTAATTAAAATGTGAGAGTTGAAGTGTCGTTTTAATGGAGTCGTAATGTGTTTATTTCTGCGATCCGCCTTCCTCTCACTCTCCTTCGGGACTAATCTCCAAAATTATTCCGTTGGATATTTCATCACAAAATTACAAAAAATTGGTATAAGTTAAAAAAGAGTTTTATGCAACATATCTGTAAGAGTTAATAAATACCGAATCGAAATTATTCCTACTGAATCAACTTTTGTTAATGAGATATTACTCTCGTTAATGTGAGTACTAATTAGCAAATGTATTCATAAATTTTGTAATATATAATCTCATTTATCTGTCATATTTCAAGTATTCTCTTGAGATCATAATGCTTATTGCTAATGCTAATGCATCGGCGTAAATATCATATTCTATTCATATTTATGCTCATCAGCGTCTTACACTCAGGTTTTGTCGGAGAGAGCTAAATTATGACCATTTATCAAAAATTAGGACAAAGAAAAGAAAGGATTCATAATCATAGAACAGCAGTAAAACGGAATGGCATGTCTAAGTATAGCCTCAGGCCCTTTCTCGAAAAGATATCTTGTTTTCGCCGTTAATTATGCTGTCCCCAAACAAAATAAAACAGTAGACATTATTTTCAAAATGACAGATTTTTAATTTTAAAATGTGGCTCATGCGTTCTAATATCATATATGGTGTCACATATCTGACACCATATATGATATTATTATTATTATATCTTTGCATGGTGCATGAAACTGTTTCCTCGTAGCGTTGACCGATTTGCAACTTGCAAGTAGTAACAATATTGTTATAAGTTCACTGATATAGCGACCAGATAAGGATAGTATGAACGACTTTACTGGGTTACTTTTAATTTAGCAAGGGAATCTTCAAATTAGCCTTATAAAGAAAATCAAACGCACCACGACATAACCAGGATTCGAACCTAGGACCTTGACGTTGCTGATATGGTTCGTTAATCTCTACAACAGAAGGGCCGCACGATGAGTTTTACAGCGGTATATTGTATATAAGAAAAAAATACAAGATAAACATTCCATTCTTATAAGCATTAGAATGAATACAGCGTCGAATATATAACCAATATTTGAGTTTTTATCGAATAGTTTGTAAAGCACTGTCGTTGATCAAAGAGAAAAGTAAAAGAGAAATTGCACGGTGACATCAGTTGCAGATTTAAAAAAGAGGAGAACGTAAAGAAGCAAAAGGACAAATAGGTTAGCGGAATATAGCTTTTTACATCTCTTTGGTAGCATTCGAGTATACGCCAGCATACGAACAGAGTATTCATTTGGGTGAATCGCCTTTTAAATAAGGAAGTGAGGGCGTCGTTAATATTTCGACAACTGGCGCGTCTCTCATGAGATTTCAATTACTTCCGACCATTATCTGCCTCCGGTCCCATTTTTCGATTCCGGGGAAATCGATTAAAAAGCGGCTGCAATAAGTTATTCAAAGTGCGATTCGTGACCGCGACTTGAAAAGCTTTCATGTCTGCAGCCGTCGCGGTTGTGTAGAGATGTACTCGGAAATTAAAAAAAGGAATCGCTGTTTCCATCGAGGGGTTGTTATTATTGCATCAACTGCGAAAGGGGTCAATAGACGAATGGAAGGAGGCAAGGGAAAACTCAGTTATGATTGTTTATATAGCACGCATAGATTTAGCCGTTCACATCGAAGTTTCGAATGATACTGCCGGCAAAGACCTTCAACATGATGCAGGTTGCTAAATTTGACTGTTTCTCTATAAGATTTCAAAACCTCCGACTCAGTTGAACCCCTTGTTTTGTTGGTTAATTTACATTCAACCTCCATGTTTTCTTATTTAAATCTCTATCTTCCATCTATTTTTGTTTAACTATTTAATTGGTGTTTTACTTAAGTTATTATTTCGAGATTTACATTTTAGATACATACTAGAATTTAAGGAAAAATAGTAAAAAAATTGAAATATTTCCTAAATTATCATGGTAATGAAGCCGAAAATCTCCGTTGTTCATCGGTATTCAGATTAAAAATTCAAGAAAACTAAGTTTAAGCCAGATATCATTAGCTTATTTTTTTTAGGAAATCCATGGTGTGAAGTGGGAAAGCGTGTAGTTCGTAGAATCTTGTTATGGAATCGCCATAGTCATTCAAGCTGTGTGCTAAAGTTACTCGTAACTTAGAATATAAAAAAAAATAGTAATTTAAGTATAATGAACTTAATTTTTTGTATTTTATGGATGTAAGAGCAGTACCATAAGAATTGTAAAACTACAAAATACGCACGAAGTCCCTTCGCTCATATGTGCTAAACTCAAATATTTAAAAACTATTGATACCAATTCTTTTAAATCTTTTTTTGGAAACATGAAGTCTAATAGGAAACACCTATAATTTGTATGATTCTTTGCAATCACCATGTTAATTAAAATTGTGAATTATATATGTCTTAACTTGCTCAAACATATTACTGGATTAAATTTTATAAATTTATGCTCCTAGGTTCTTTCTCTTAACCAAAAATCACACATATTTAAGTAATGCTAATTCATACTACGGAAAGCTTTGTGAGCCAACCTATCTCAACGTATCAGTAGGTGGGTGATTTCTTTAGTCTTTGACGATGAAACCTCCATCAAAATTAAACGAACATCGACTGTGGGAATCGATCTCGTCTTGAAAATTGAAAGGAATGAGCCAAAAGGAGCTTTCGAAACACGGCAAGGATTAAAAAAGGAACAAGTGGGATGCTTAGGAAAACCAATGAAGATGTATTAAATATGATGGGAAGGAAAGATTATTGATCAAGAGATGACACGACCAGAAAAATAGGATGGGAGGAGTCTAGAGAACAAAATGTCATAAAAGTGGCAATTTACAGGAAATTACGTGAGGAGGAAGTAAACGAGATTCGTGGAATTATAGACTATCTACTCGTGTGGGAAAAAGAGTTGAATCGATCATAATCGATGGTTGAAGGCGACACTTAGTGGAAAGACCTTATTAAAATGAAATACTTAAAGGGAAAATTACACCTTGTGTGAAAGGATCCTTCATAATACTTTTATGGAAGGCTCTCGTGTAAATAATAATAAGAATTGTGAAACCGCAGCGACTAACTTTCGCTAATTTTTAAGAAATACGGGTCTAAAAAACAGCGTCGGATGTCACCGTTCACCGTTGGCGGTCAAGTAACTACGCGTACGTATGCGTTTCACAAGGTGTATTGTTAGTACTATCCACAGAAAATGTATTGTACGACCGGTTTCACAAGTTAACTTGCATCTTCACCTGAAGATGCAAGTTAACTTGTGAAACCGGTCTGTGGATAGTACTTAGTATTTCATTTTAATAGAAGAACAGAAGGTGATAACCATTAAAATAAATTTCGATCGAAACTCCATTAACTGGTAATATTGCATCGTGTGAAAAATTGATTTTATTTATAATCTCATCATTCATTTAGCATTTTACGGTATGCGTATTTTAAATTTCATAAATTCAGTTATTGATCTCTCAATAGACTGAGCGGGATCATTTTATTTTGAAGAAATTTCCATTAAAATTATGTGGAAATATAAGAGATAAGAGATTCCAAGGAAAATCGGACTTGAAAAAAGTCTGAAGGAGCCGGGAATCGAACCTGTGATCTTTCTCTATCCGTGGGCTGCATTAACCATCTAAGCTACCCGATAAAGTTGTTTTGGGGGACTTTGTGTCCAAGAGCAAGTGTGGATTCGTCCGATTGTACGGCATCGACCACGCCACGGCCTCATTAGGCACCGGCAATGGAACAAGACATTATTATTTTTAAGACAGAAAAGGTAGAGGGATAAAAAACTATGTAAAGAGAGAAAGAAGCTAGAAACTTCTAAGTTGAATAAATGTAACCAAAGTCTTGCACTTTGGAAAACATCTCCATCGTTGGAAAACATCCAAAATGAGTGTGTAAAAATCTGCGATGTTTACTGATTGTAGCAACTAAATTTTTTACTTGAAGGAAATTAATATCGTGGTTACTGCAAAATTGAATACACTATCTTTATTCACATGGTAATCAATTAACTTTAGTTTATTGCGTGGCGGAATTCATTACAGAACTAAGTGATGGATTAGAAGTCGTTCTTAAAGTTTATCCTTGTGCTTTTAATATTAGTATAATTAATATTTAACTTATTCAGAATATGAGAAAGCTCTCTATATGTGGACTAATAGTACTCAATACTTTTGGTAACACTTTTACATGTACACTAAATTCATTATACGTTCCCGCTTTCAAACCAGAATTGGAGCATTGATTACGACCTCAGTAAGGTGTAGGCGGATAAGGAGAAAATTTCGGGAGAAATTGACATGGAAGTCTCTCATTTTCTACGACCTCTATAGAAGGCGGAGGTGATAAAGAGCGAAGGATTGGCTGGGGATAGGAAGAGAGTTACATCCCACCAATTCGGTTTCCTCGTCATCAGCTCCCCGATTTATCATTTTCGATCCTTGCGAGCATCCGCGATCAATTTTTTCTAATTCGCGGCTGACTAAGCAAAACGTGCCCATCCATCACGCCCGCAATTTCGCAAAAATATAAAATATATAGAATGCACTTCCTCCGTGTCGAGAGATTTCATTTAGCATTTTTTCCATCGCGAAATCGCTTCCGCGGGTGTTTTTTTCGATATTTTTTATTCTTCCGTATAGTAAAAAATAGGAGCGGCGCTAGTGGCTTATTGCCTTCGCCGTTCGACGGATGGCGATGAAATCCCGGGTTACACACAGACACGCACGCGGTCTTTTTTCCCATCGTAATTGGTTTCGTTCTCTTTAAAAGGGCGTTCCATCGGAACGGCGAAGACGATGAAAAGGCTCGGAGTATTGCTTCCTGTCTTTCAGAAAAAATGCCCGCTCGGGAGTTTCAGATGTAGAAAATTTCTATCCCTCCTCCTCACTCTCTTCTCTCCAGATTAGCTTTCTCTCTTCCCCTTTTTCCCTCCCTCTTTGCTCTCTTCGTATCTTGATATTGTGGTAGTTCGAAGGGCTGTCTCGTCAAACCGCAGCTTATATAACCTCGGGTTTGAAAGGCCGACACCAAATAGGCGTCCCGCAAGAATAGAAAAAGAAGTTCCTTCAGCTTGTTTCCTTTCGGAAAATCGCCTCTCTTTTGTTTTGCTTCCATTGCGTCAGCACTTCATCGTTCTTTCGGAGATGTATTACCGCTGCAAATGGACTCGATTCGGATAATTGACCGAAAGTGGCGGAACAAACGCCTTCGACCGTTTAAACGCTGCGTGGCGAAGTTTGTTCCGTAAAGCGCTCTTGTGAATTGCATTATCAAATTTTGAATTATATCCTGCCGTGACGTGCTACTGTATTTTGTCTCGTCATCCATATTTTTATTATTATCGAAGATTTTTCTCCATTGACACTTTTTAACTATCGCTCTATACATTCATTCATTCATAAATACGTTATATTGCCTTTATTATTTTATAAATTTGTCATTCCCCTTTATTGGACTATTGAATGATTTTCTTCTGGTATCTGTCCACATAGAAATTTTATTTTTTGGCTCTTCTAAAACTGTTTCTATTTTTAAAGAGTGCCTTTATATTGTCGATGGATTAGATAGAAGAGGGGGCTTACGTTTCTATTTTATTCCTATGAAAGTAGGCATCCTTTCTTTATAATTTTTCTGTATTTGTTAATTGTTTTACCCACAGAACAAAATCTATGGGATTAGGATTTCTAGACTCTCTTCTGGAGGGAGAAAAATCGTATCTCTCTCCAAAGACATTATCCACTCGTGAGGTTTTCCAGTCTCCCTCTTATTTCTCTCCAGAACTAAGTCTTCGCCAATCTCTCTCTTCTTTTAACTTAAATGTTCTTATTGCGACTAATTATTAGTTCTTTCTCTGATTATGCTGATTACTATAAAATCTGGTTGGAAAAATCACCATTGAGTAAGTCGTGTTTAATATTTTTATGATTGAATTTTCAGTATTGATCCATCAATATATTTATATATGTACATTGTAAATTTTATAACAAACGTATTTACAATGTTTCAATTTTATTTATTTAATAGTAGCACCTGCTTGACGACCCAAAGGTTTAGTAGTTGATAAACGGTTGTTCATTTTAAAATTGTATTTTTCTACCATTGAACCTGCTTATAAATTATTTTAAACACTGCTTCTAATTAGAAATATATGAAACCATTCTGTAGCAGTTAAGTGAGTATTTTTTTCTTATAAAATGTACATTATCATCGGAAATTGCTGTAACAATAGAGCATTGAATAATGAACAAGATTTATGTATTGACGTAGGAAAATGCTTATTAATAATTAATATATGTTTTTCGTGTCAATGAAAAATTAATGTTGCTTTTAGCAATATTTTATCAGCAAAGAGAAGGTGAAAAGCCGACAATACTATTGTATCCCTCAAGTCGTGTAAATTATATCGCTGAAAAATTTGTGGAACAATGAAAGACAAAGCGATTGGTGGCATAATGTCAAACTATTGTGCACGTAACAGTGTAGTCGTGATTTCCGTGCTGCGGCGTTTCAGCCCAGTGGCCTCCTTTCTCTAAAAAAGGTCCTTTGTTCCCAAATTGTGCCTTTCCTTACCACGCGTAATTTGCACGGCCTCTTTATGCTATTATTCCCTCGCATGAAATTAGCTTCATCCAAAATAGTATGTGCAGTCCCAACAAGAGTTCTGCTACTGTCCATGGAAAATTTACCTTCAACTGGTTATCGTGCTGAATAACTCAGGTCAATTTGAGTAAGTATTGCAATTTAGGAAGTGTATAAAGGAAGTCGGTTATGGCCACTGAACGAATTTAGATTAAAAAAGGGTAGTAATGGCTTTCGGAAAGCGTTTTGGCGGATAAACGTGATTCGCCAATTCTAGTTCCCAATATCGACTTTTAAATATTAGTATTTTTATTCGATGTGTAGCTGTTTATTTATCTTACTCTCAATCGGTCAATTTCATAGTCAAAGAAATAAGCACTCATAAAGTGAGCTCGTTAACTGAATATCAGAAAAAGAACTACCGGAGACTATGGAGATATAAGATACGTTTTCCTTATATATATATAATTTCATCAAAAGAACATTCATGTTATCAGCATATATTACAATAACATTTACGAAATTTATAATTTCCGATTTGAACTTTCTAAGAATATTGCATACGATCGTTTGATACTTTCAACACTCATAATTCGAACCATCAAATAACCGAAAATATAATATTGCGATGGAATGACAATATGAATATATGCGAAGAACAATTAACAGATTTGAAGAATTTACTTGTAAATTTTATATAATATTCCATAAATATTGTTTTATTCTGGGATGGTAGAGTAAATTTTGCAAAGTAGTAGGTAAAGAGGCCAATAGTGGTAAACTCAAAATAGATTTTGCAAATTTTTTTACGATTATGTAATACATATCTTGCCTCAATTTCATGCTGAAGGTCTCAATACATACTTTGAAAGCGAATAAGTTAAATAATCAAGGGAAAAGTATACTGAATAATGATTCGGTACATTTGAACCTCATTTTGAATGTAGTTCATACAAAATCGCGTGAGAAGTTCGACTTTTATTCCATGTGATATTTTACATCGGAAGGAAGCATTTGAAAGTTTACCGATAATTTTCAAGTCTTTAGGGCAACTTTCCAAATTTCGACGCGTTCACCGAATGTTTCGACGTAACGAGTGAAGACGTGAATTCATCAGTAATTTATCGAGCCTATCTCAAGGTTGTTTTCTTGCATTATCATTTAATAACAAACTCGCGGCACTTCACACGGAATTAAGGATGACTTCCACCGTAAATTAGTTTCACGCTGGAGCAAGAAATGGTTTTTCCTCGCTCGTGAAATATTAATCAGGCGTTTGTATCCAGGCTTATCTGAAATGTTTCACTATCTTCCAAGCTCTGAGATTCCGAAAGTTTAATCAAGGTAAGCTCAAGGGCTGACTGTGCAGACGGGTTTTAAGGAGGATTATTTCGGAAGGAGATACCGCTAAAGGGAAGGATCTCCCACAGGTGGTTACCAACTCCGCACCATGCATATGTATTTTTGGTAGTTGGTTGTTTTGGTGGTTTTTTGATTCTCAGAATCGCCAGTTTCTCCAAAAAGTGGAAGGGTCTGAAGAAAATGTGGATATAAATGGCGAGTCGAAAGCGGAACTTGGTAGTATTTTAATGCTAGTGGACGCACAAGGAAAAATTTGGTTCGTCCGTTGGAATTAATCGCTTTGTTGCGGACTCATATTTTCCTCCGAACAGCGCGTTGCCTGCTTCTATTTCTATGTAGCTCGCCCATGAGCCATTCTATTTTTTTATCTTTAAATTTCATCTCCATCAGATACCCCTCCCTACCTTGTTTTCCTAATTGATATATTGTCTGCGTGTTTAATTAATGGACGTTTTGTTCCGTAACTCTTTCGGGCGCGGGGCTTTAGTTTTTGACAGATTGAGAGATGCATGTGTTCTCGGATACGGACATCAAATTATCATTAAATTAAAGGAGACGTTTTTTTCGTTTTCCGGGAAGTAATTTCTCCGCGTAATGAAATCGAAACGATCCTTTCTCCCTTCTTGTTTTTATTAATATCTTTCGTAAACGATTCGGATGTTTTTGTTATACCTTTCTATGCTCGTAGGGATTTAAAAGTTTTCATTTAGTTCGCTCCCTAAACGAGACTATGTTAATTTTCTTTCGTAGTTATCTTTCAAAATAAGAACAGATTACTCACGTTTGTTACATATACTATAAGCGAGCAAAATTATTATTACTTTGCTGGATTGCATATCCTCTCCTCTGTTTTGTGGGTCTATCCTCCATCTTCACAACAAAAACAGTCTTTTCACTATTTGTTTTAATTACTCTTCACAAATTGATCAAATACACGCCTCTCGAAAATTTTAAGTGAAGCATTTTCGTTTATATCCCTCATAAAATAGGGCTTCCTTCATTTCCTTCCAACTCTCGCGTATCTCAAGATCTCCCGTTCATCAATTTGTCAAACCTCTTCTGCTATCAATCTCTTTCCGCTTCTTTTATCCTTCTATCACTCTATAAACTAATCGATCTCTCCTAAGCTCTTTTCTTCCTCGCTTCAACTTATTAAATTTACGCCTTAACAATTTTCAGCTTTCTTCCTTCGCAATGATTCATTTATAGTACATCGTAACATATCCTCCCCGATTAGTCATCCGCTTATCTCATCTTTATAAGCTCTTTGGAACGTTTCCCTTTTAAGAAAGTTTAATGTTCTCCATTTCCTTATCTTTTTTTAGTCGTTAACATTCATTTTCTAATTTTTCTGGTGGGATTGATAGACTCTGTATTCATTCTACATAAATGGTATTTTTTCCACCAATGTCGTTCCATCAAATCCTCAATTCAATCCTTCCTGCATTTTGTCTCTGGAGAATATGTTACTCGGCACGTATGCCTCTGGCTAGAATTTATTAACAACAACGTATCCTCAAACAAACACTTGCGCCTTTTTTATTTTCGGCGAATACTGCTGAATATTCATCAATCATCACCATAATTGCAATATTTAGAGTCCAGTTATAATTTTATGCGTATTTTGGATAACCTTTTTACTTGCTTCACTGTCATATCACCTCCTCTCTATTTGCGATATTCAGTTCCGTCAATATTTGCATAATTAACTCTTTATTATCACATTTTTTAGTTTGTTGCACGTATTTTGGTTGGTAATTATTGGTGACAATTTGAATACATCCAGTATTACAAAAAAGCATGAGGACGGAATGGGTTCCCAATTCTTTCATTGCTTTATTTCATTTCCGTTAAGTTTTATTGCAATAATTTATTTTCGGCATAAAATCGGTTTTGTTACGTTAATTTAATTTACTGTTAATTTTTTTATCATTATAACAGCTGATGCAATGTTGCGGCTTATAATACTATATACATATATTTAATATAATATTTGCTATATTCACATATATTTGTAGGGGATCTGTATAATGAATTTTACATTAGTTTCTGTAGCTATTATACTCTATTACTTAACTCCTTGGTGACATTTTGAATATATGAAACTATTCAGTCTCAGTTTCGCACGAAATAAATATAATTCTGTATCTATATTGTATGCTCATGACCTTAACTCATTTATTACTTTTCTTTTACTTTTCCAATCTTTCTCCTTGGATTTTATTCTCTTGCTATTTTATTATCTCTTATTTCCTGCATTTACCATCTTACCAACTGTTATGCTCGCACTAACTTTCATTCATACGCTTTCTTCTTTCATAAACTAGTTCTTTATGCGGTCATATTCGTTTTTTATTTCGCAGTTCAATTTTATGTCGTATCATTTCCTATTCCACTCCCTTGCCCATCATGAACTCGTCCTCATCTTTTAGCCCCTCCGAAGAGAAATGCTTCGCAGCGTGAGAATTGGAGGAGTGTGCTCTTGAGTAAATGGGAGGATCCGTGAGAAGCGAGGGTGCGAGCAATTGGCAGAGGAAATGCGAGAAAAGATAACATAAGAGGAGATAGACGGCGGGGCATAAGATATGAAGATCAGGGTAGTATGAGAACGTAAACTTAGATTAATATCACTTCATATTGAAGTTCGGAGAATGGCTAGTAATAAGGTTGATTCGTCTAATTTTCACGAATACTAATTTAACAAACGAAGGAAGGGAATACCTCTGGATTGGCTGGGTCTTACTCGTGGCTGATTTTCATGAATTCCGTGCGGTCTAATGCTGGACCCGATCCTAAAGCTAAATGATCGAAGCAGAAAATAAAACAAGTTTCGGTGTAAATCTGCACTAAAATTTGAAACAGTGATCTTACTTTATGACATCATTGTATTAAAAAGACCGGCTTTTTGAGAAGAATTACTATTTTTTTGATTCAGAGAAATCTGTTCATACATTTTCTGCTGTCCGCTCTGTAGGTAAACTTTTTTCTCCAAATCAAATAGCCACCACTGTAGTATTAAAATGTTTTTTTTCATAAATTCAAGTATTGGTTGATATCACATCATTTTGGGAATGATTATCTTTATCTTTTCCGTCAAAATTGATCTTCTGAAGTTATATTTCGAGTTTATAAATCAGGGTTTGTACCTCTTTTTTCCTGTACGAAAACATTCAGGTATAATGGAAAATCTTGGATAAAAAACCACATAAAGCAGAAATGTGAAGAAAAACAAAATCGGTCATTAACTCTCTTATTAGAAGATAATCATTTTGATGAATTAAATATAAGGCAAGAATTTTTCATTAAAATTAAAAATTTATTTTTGTGTTCCAGTTTAAAAATTTTAGTCGTACGTTATTTCCATAAAATCAAAATTATTCGAGAAAAAATGCCATTGTGTAATTAATAACTGCTACGTCTAATTAACAGCTCACTCCATTCTATCACGTAAAATACATCAAATATTATTTTCTCTTACATTGCTAAATACCATTATGGATAATCTTACAAACTTAATACTATTTGGTGAAGCATCTAAGCCTCATTTCTTATGCAATGTGACGCCATCATTATTTGTCAAATCTAGACTATTTTAGCTGAAAATATTTAGGTGATAATTTTAAGAAAGGAACTACGCCAAGACGCTGAATCGGATGAGTTCTTTTCAAACCGAATGGAAGAAAAAATTATTTTATTGAATCGGACACGTGATATATTGAGGAGGTTTGCTCGCATTGGATTATATATTATTGGATTAAACACTTAATTGGGCTCATTCGTCACAGAAGCCTCTTTCCCGCTGACGAATATCATGTTACTTACATAATCTGAGGATCAAACGGAAGAACTATGAAAAGGATTAGGGCCATGCGTAATCATCCAATAAGAGACGAGATCCTTTTATTAGGAGATTCCATTTTTGAGGCAAAAAGAGCTTGGAAGGCGAATTAGCAGATAAGTTAGGCAAATCTCTCAAAAATTAGTAGTATAGTAGGAGCTGTAAAATAAAAGTTATTCAGCCCGAGGACCAAGTGGTAACTCATCCCTCTTAAATTAACGTCCAAGAGCTGGTGGGGTGAGTGAGGGCTTACTAAGCAGAATGTGGAATGAGGTATTTTGCCCTAAAGAATATTGATATAACAATTTTGTTTCCTTATAAAGCCAAATATACTATTAATAAAGAGTAGGCTAGTAGCATTAATTATACGGTAACAGATCGAATATACTGATCGTATCTTAATCTTCGGCATATTTCGAAACTGAAATAAAAATTTCCTTCTACTTTGATGATCATCAACATTAACAAATAATAAACTTAGTATTGCTAATAAAAAAATCAAAAACCTATCTTGTAACTTCTACTATTTTAGTTTGAAAAGTGTATTTTTAATTTTTAATTACGACGACCTCCCACAAAGTGAAATGTTAAGCTTTTGATTCAATTTTACTATTTCTATTTTTATTTGACCCACGGATAATTAATTCTTATTTTGGTGACTTTCATACTTCGTAGTCTTATACCAAGAATAGTCAATATACAACCCGACGCCAATCACAGCTGACGATAAATAACAGTACTGCAACCGTGTTCAGGATTGATTTAAATTCATAAACATTTACGCACATTTCCACCTTAGAGCAACAAGCACGTTGCTAAAAGCAGCATGTCGCTCACGAACCGCATTGCAGCGATCCCTCGAGTTATCTTTCCCCAGAAAGGTAGCGGTTTCGATAGGTAAATAAAACAGTATGAAAAGATGAAGACGAGATTGAAGGGGATTGAAGGGGATGATGATGCTGGATTGATCGAGAGTGAGAAGCACGGGTTGGCTGACTTGAAATCGAGAGAGAATGTTTTCGCCGAGTTTGGATAAGGAAAGATTCAGGGGCTGTGTTGGTGCGGAAGGAATGAATGGTTTCAGGATATCAGTCGAAGTCTTCTTTTTTTATTTCGGGATGTTTGGGAGGGAGCGAACTTCGGAGGGATCGGTTTGAAGGGAACCGGTAATTTCGGGAGCGTGCCTCTGACAGCGGATGGCGCGTTTTTCGATGGGGAAGAGGACTTGCGATGACTTTTTTATGGCGTTCGCTGCTGTTTGCCAAGGAATCGTGAACATACGCCTCGAAAACCGGTGTAATTTCTAATTTTACCCTTTCGAAAGAGGTAACCTATGAAAATACATTTGGATGTGCTTCTTACGCTGGAAGGAGCAGATGCGTTTATTCCTTCTCCGGATTGTATCATATTGATACTTGAATGTGTTTATTTCTGTTGGTACACTGTTTGAACCGAGCTGCTGTTCCACGGACTATGTAATTGCTTTTTCCGATTCTCTAGATAATATGAAGCCCTAATTTTGGGTTTTCCAAATTCGTTAAACATAAATAACTTTTAAAGAAAAAATATTAATTTTAATATCGTTCCCGTTTTCATAGCTTAATTGGATCTCTTTTTTCTTGTTTTCTTATCCTTCGAAAGATCAAACATTGTGAAGATCTCCAGTTTTGTGGAATTTACGGATGCTATAATTTGTCTGTAAATGTTACAATGGGGAAAGAGCTGCAGATATATTTGAAGGACAATTTTAGGCCACAGACTAAACAGTTTCTTGAGAACTGGGTTTATTTTTTTGCTTCACATGAAAATAATTATAAGAAGGTGAATTTAAGCACAAAATAGGAATCCATGCTGTGATAAATCACTTCTAAATGACAAAATTCTTGAATAATGGAATTTTTGTAAAATATCTCTTCAAGAATCTTGAATTGATTTTTGCCTCTCATTCAGCCTTCGATTTATACCAGTTTTTAATAATTTCAAAAACATAGGGCATGTGTTGCGAAGATCTGCCTAAGAATGTGTAATGTCGTGTACCTGCGAACTCGAGAAAGCGCAGCGTAAGGTGTTTCGTTTTGTTATGAAATGCTACGATAAAAAAAGCAAGCGTTACATAAATGTTCTCGGACGTTGGGTTGGGAATCCTTGAAATACAGGAGATTGGAAGCTAGGCTGCGATTGCTTAATAAATTCAGGGAAACTACATTTGCGGAAGATAAAACCGGTATCATGCAACCTCCCTGCTACATCCGTCGATCCGATAATGAACATAAGTTAAGAGAAATAGATGCTAGGACGAATCGTTTTAAAAATTCATTCTTTCCGCCAACGATACGAGACAGTAACCGACTGAAGATGTAGTTTAGTTTCAACTTATTTTTACATTGGATATAATATAATAATCAAACGTTGTTACTCGTACATTTTACTAAACCGTTAGTGTATGAGGACGAATTTTGTACAACAGAAGCATTCATCAGATATTTCTATCTCTAAGATTTCCCAAATAAACCTCATTGGAGGAAAAATTAAAAGGTTGAATTAAGTTATTACGAACCCAAGCAAAAAATCTTAACGAATTCCGTCTGTGTTGGAGAACGCTGACGCCGCCTGGTGTCGTAAAGCGCAAGCAGCACCTCCTGAAAGCCCACTGTATGAATTATGCAGTGCGTCGAGACGCATTTATGACAATTTACAGGGAAAGGGAAGAAAGTAAGCGCTCATGAGAAGAAGTGGTTTCCCGAGCGAAAAAATGCGGAGAAACTTGGGATTCCCGGCGTAATTTGGTCGAGACGCATAAATAAAAGTGAGAAATAGCGGGAGAGGATGAGTGGAGGGAGCGAAGATTCGGTTCAGGATCGATAAGAGGCTTGTGTCATTCCTTTTTTCTCTCCCGTATTCATCGCAGTCTGAATTCGATAGCTTTCCTACGTATTCTCCCTTTTTTCCAATCTCTTTTTATTAGCCGAAAAAAACAACCTCTCTTTCTCTTAAACGCAAACGTTACCGCTGGCGCGATTCTCGGGCTATTTTGTGAAATTCGATTTGGAATTTTTTAACCAATTAGTATATTTTCAGTGTGTCTGTCAACCAAAAATATATAGCCTTATCTTTCATATAAATACCTTTCAATGTTCGTGCTTGCAATAAAAATATTATAATTAAACACAGCTACAATTATACACAACAAAACGCAAAACACTATGTACTAAGGATGTGGACGATTTTTTTTTATCGCTCAGTTAGAAGTTTTACTTTTTATTGTATCTACAATTATTTGCGAGGCTCAATTTACCATCAGCAATTCGGTTGAATCTGCATCACATCCAAATGCTGATCTTTGACTGAAGAAAATGTTTTGGAAATCGTCCGTTCATTATTAATGAACGAAATAATCATTGGCTATGTATAACTGAAATACAAAGAAGATACAAGTCTACTTTAGAGGTATGAGATACATATAAATACAAAACTATAGTATTGGATTATTCAGAAAGTATTTGCAAAAAATCGTGACACAACTTTGGCCTCTCCTTAAAACTATTGCTACTGTTTAAAAATCGTTACAATTAAAAAAAACACACATTATCTATTTCGAAGATTATATCCATATATAAAAAGATTAATTTGCTTTTTCTTTCATTTATGCATATTTTGCACAAGCGTTCAGAAGTTTTTCAGAGGTTTCCTTTCTACGAGAAAATTCCACAAATTATTACACTAGGAACATGAACATATGCTAATAATTATCATAACTTTCTTTGACAACTACACGCTTGGTTGGAGTCGCGTAAACATGAATTTAGTTAATTATTTTCTTCGGACTAATGCTCATTTGCTCATAGTACCCTTTGGCTCTATGTGTTAGTTAGATCCATCAGTTTAGGGTTGATTTTCTTTCGTCTTAGCATCAGAACGCGAAAGTCAGCGTCGACGTTTTTCGCCTTCATTCGGAGAGGACGATTTCGGAGAATCGAAAATCCCGGAATTGATCGCATTAGCATAAAATTGAAACAGTCTCTTAGGGGAATGAAAGGGATTTCCTCATTTTGCATGCGACGAAATATTTAACCGCAGCGGATCTCATTCCATCTGTAGCGAATCTCATATCCTCTCTCTCTCTTTGTTTTTATAAAATCCCCTCAGCCCTCAAATCGAAGGAACATTTCGCTTATGATTATATGTGCACTAAAGGGCATAAATAAATACGAGTGGACAGGTCGGATACACACCTAAGGGCACCGAAAGGACGGTCGCAAATCGGGGGAATAATAATGAGTCTGGGTGGGGATAATCCGAACAGCGGCCGAGGCGATTAACGACCTTAGGAGACTTTAATAATTGGAAAAGGGTGATAATGAGAAAAGAGGGTCCTTCCTCCCCATAGAATTGTGAAATCCCACACGCCCTCCTATTCATATCCTTTTCCCTTTTTCACGGAAACCTTAACATATTCTTCAAAGTCCTTTTTTTTCCTGAGACCTTCCGCCGGTAATCATTTACCTTACGGTCGTTCCTTTGTGTGTGCGGATCCTCTTTCTATTTTTCTATCTCCGCCGTCCTTTCAGCGCATTTTGCCATTCATCCCGGGTCCTATCAACATCGGTTGCAACTTTTCCTCCGAGAATAATCACGCGTGTTTCCTTGCCTTAACTTGCTCTTTGATGATCTTTGATGCCGACCAAATTTTCTGATTTTACTATTCATATTTTAGTTTTCCCTTCTTTAGAAATTGTAATAATCCTTTGAGAAACGTCGATTTGTGTAAATTTAAATTATGCCAAGAAAGTTGTACGATTCTACGCTCTTGTTGCTTTTTCTCGTTCATTTGTGCTATTGCGAGTTCACCCTATGCTCATTCAAATCAAAAAACTTATGTACAACGGAAATCCATGAAATTTGACCTATACTTTAAGAAAATATATTTGACATTTCCTTGTACTATTCATTTACAAAGAAAATGAAGTCACTCTTTTAACAGGGAACAGTCCAAATTCCTTGAATGGCTACTGAATATTTAATTCATTTATCTTTGGACGTGAAAGTTTTTGTTCTCTTTGGAGTAAAACATGAACAATGTTCACGTAGTATTACTAGAATTATCCAGCAGTTAATTTACGTTAAGGCAAAGGTTAAAGTTAAATCCATAACCTTTCCGGAGTATGCTTAAATTGCGATCACGAGAATAACATCACATAAGAGGAAAAGGAGTTCCTCAATTCTATGAATATTGAGCGTATTGATGCTTCATTACTCTCAAAATATGAAATGGAATTTGCATTCTATACTGTGAGTAAAATTTGAATAGATGACAACGTACCGAAATTAACCTTTACGTACAGTTTATTCTCTCTCATGCAAAATTTTGAGCTCATCTAACATATGTCTTAGCTAAGGGTGAAAACGATGCATGAAACGCATTGGTGAAGCAACTCGTGTTTTAGTAAATATTTATATTTTTCCTTATTAGTTTAATGCGTAGTTGGGATCGGATGAATTTTGTTTTGGCGGTAATTTTAAGAGATCTGTAGCTTCTCTGCCGATAGTTTTTATCGAATAAAATCGGATATCGACTTTCCTAAACAAGGGAATTCGAATATCATGGATTAAAACCAGATACCTTGGGAGCCGCCGCATACCTGGTATTTGTACAACTATTTATACTGCCACTTAAGTTTGCGTATTTGAGGAGGAGTATTAGATATATAAATTACTAGGTTTCCTTTCCAATCAACGAGGAGGAATACGTAGGAGAAAAAATGTCTCTTTCATTTAACCAGACTTCCACTTGGGTAACAATTAAAAAAATGTCCATAATCATTGAAAATTCAATTTCATGGCAATAGCAACTAGATAACTCAGCTGAATTATATTTGGTTTACCCCTGCTAAATAAGCCCATCGCCGTGCGGCATAGTTGAGATATATTCCGTGGAGCGCACATCGGTGAGATTATTATCCGAAAATCGAGCATCCTTTTTTTCTCTAAGGAAAACCAAACAGAAGACAAGGATCAAGCAACTGGAAATTTCAAGTTTCCACTCGCTTCATCTAATAACTGCGGAGCGAAGAGTTCGCGCACTGACGAGCCAGACGTCAAGAATCAAAGCCCATATGCACAAATCTGTTTCGATTCGGTCTGAATCACATTTTGTCCGTTTTTAAAAATCCGCTTCATTTTATGCCCTCGACTCCAGCATTCGAATCGTTCCATTCATTTAAAAATCAAATGGAACGCTCTCCTTTCATATGCCTTCTCCAGTGAGAGAGACTTATTCTAAAAAGTATTTAAACGCTAAGCCTATTAGGGCAGATGGAATTTCGTTCCCCTGCTCTTTCTGAAAGACTCCGTATACCGAATGGAATACCCCGATTTGCAAAAGGTAAAAATATAGCGGTCTCTCGAGCTCGTTCTTTTTGCGATTCTCACGAGGCAAATCGAGATTCGCTGAATCATACAATGACGTGCTGCTGATATAACTCGTTCTCCACATTTTTTCGGAAGTTTCCAAAAGTGCTCGTTTTCTCCTCCCTCTACTGGATAACTCAGGTTATTTGCCTATCAATTGCTTGTCTACATTCATTCTGTTCGAATTCGTAATCCATCCAGATCCACTTTCCGGTACCGTAGGCTTCGAGGGTAGCTTTTATTTGGGCCCATCGATCGCCGATGATTCTGCTCTGTAAGTAAAGCATAAACTCCGAGCTGAGTTATCATGGGCTATCGTAAGCCGTTTGCTGAGACCGCAAGTATCTACTAATTTTACACTCGGCGTCATAATTGGTACTTGAATGATTCAATACTTTTGATGCATATAAGACCCGAAGAATGTAAAGTAGAGAGAATCGCACATTTATCTACAAAAAGTGATCCATTTTTGACGATATTTCATCTTTTCTACGTTTTCTTTTTCGTGATCTTTTTCTCCTCTCTTCTTTGAGGGTGTTTATCCGCAACATTGATTTTTCTTTCTCAAACTCAAGCTGCATATACTATTTTAATACTCTTTCTTTTTGCATTTATCTCTGTACATATTATATAGACATATGAGATTCGGTGGAATAAAGGCCCACATAGGCTTAACCGCACCTATTACTTGTATATCTATGTATAATATCTTCTCCTTTAATCCGGGCCCTCTCCGTGCAAGCCTAGCAACGCTGAGGTCCTGAGTTCAAATCCTGGTATAGGTATAGCTTATTTTGTTACTGTATGGAGTGTTTATCTGAATAGTGGGATTGTAAAAGTAAAATTCGCCGAAATAGAGTCGTGATTTTATTACTAAGAGATTCCATTTTTAATTCGTTCCAAATTATGTTTTATCCTTGAGTATACACTATTTTACGCTATTTTTGTTCAAATCATAACCTTTATTTGATTCATGCTCATTCCTTACTTATGTTGTCAATATTTTTGCTAAAAATCTATTTTGAAATCTGGCGTCCACCGAAGTCCAGGTTTGTACTCCACGTGAATTTATTGAGGTCATTTCTCGGAGTGTTAATAGTGGCCTTATAAAACTAAATCTCTCCCAATAAAGTCGTGATTATTATTATTTCTCTTCTTCCAATCTCCTTGCACTGCTTTTGTTTAGTCCGTTCGAACTTCTATTTTTCAACTTTTTTCCTTTGCATGAAGCTAGGAACGACGATTCCCTTAGGCATAAAGTTTGTCATACGACCGTCTATAAGAAGTTTTCTTTTTTACTTCATCATCGCAGAAATTCACATCGTCATCACATTCTCATCTCTAAATCTTGCATCTTCAATCAGGTGTTGGAAAAATATTAATTGGAAATCTTTAGCAGCTATAGAAAAGGAAAAATTTGTTGTATATGCATTTCCACTATCTTTCATTTATTCATATTATTAGTAATCTAAAAATTCGAAAATAAATTTTCACATGCAAATTGTGAAAAACCTTTGTTAAATTAAGCTGTACAATGCAAATATTGTACGTCTTTACACTTCACGAAATTTCAGCATTAAATAAACAATATCAGAGCTTTTCATCGCTATGAATACATTGAGAATAGTATTCTCTTATTTGCGTTTCTGCATACTCGTCATTTGTTGAATCGGTATGCTATCATTTTTTCAAGCACTCCCAAAACAACGAAAATGTTTCCCGGAAATACTTAACTCCTGTCCCTTGCTCGTTGCTATTTGGTAGCGCATTTTTTTCATTTGTTCATATATTGAAGAGTAACTTGGTTCAATAAGTCGGTGGATTAGTGTAGAAGGCTAATTTATTACACGATAAAAGTTTTAGCTAATCGAATAACTTTTTCCTCTGAAATAATTCAAAGTTCACTTGCTTTGCATTTAAAAGCTGGTGCGGTATTGTCGGCAAATATTCACCATCGATTTTATTTTTATTCTCAGCTTCTATTTAAGAGCAAATCCAAAGTATCTGCTGATGTCATGCATTTTGAATGTAAATATTTTATGAAATTTGGAATTTAAATATCAAGAGATGCGTTTCGGAAAATAAAAAAAATGATTTACACCCTCACGAATTTTACATTAATTTTTGAAATCGTTAATTGAAAATAAATCTGAATGGATCTAATTTATGGATAATTTAAGCTGAATTGATTTATGTAAGTTTGAACAGCAATAAAATTAGCAGCTGATGCTTCACTTTTGAAATCGTTATAAAATATACCGTAATGGCGAATATTTTTATTTATGAGTATTTATTCGTGTAAATGAATAATGTATTTAAGAATCATTTATCGGTAACATTTCCTTCTCCACTGAATCTAAGGCAATTGAATTAATTTCAGTTTTTTATTACAAACGAATTCTTTCCTCTCTATACAGCGACTTTTTTAGAAAAAGATGTTTGAGCTAATGATATGTTTCTTTATCTTGATTTTCTGTAATTTAAAAAAGCTCGGGGTTCGATTCTTGAAATTCTTTCTATTCGTTCTCTCTTTAGGTTTAATTCCATTCGTAACCCGTGATTTGATTTTAAATTTCAAAGCGAAAGATTTTCGTTAATATTTCATTTCATTTTGGCGGATCATTTCATCTTCCTTTTTTGCTTTGATTATCCTTTCCAATATATTTTCTCTATGCCTTTCCTAGTTGAATTGAATTACTAAATCGTCAGTGTTGATAATAAACGATAAAACCTCCGTAGCTATCCTAGGTTGATTATATGCGAAATAGTATGAAAGTATTATTAAAAGGGTAGGTTACTACTAAACAGAGTTAGGGTGAGCTAAAAACTAATCGGTAATAGCTTCCATTCCTACTTAATCGCATTAATATCGTTGAAAATTCAATGGCCTGGAATATTATAACTTTCTTTTCGAATGATTTTAGTTCATAGAAAAGTATTAATGTAATTAATTCCAGAACTGTTGAATAAATTTATCTCTGCTGTTTGGGGTGAACACACGTATAAATGTTTATAAATATCATACACAACGTTACAGAGACAGGCAATATACATAAGAAAGCTAAAATACAGCACAAATATATTACATACATATTCTGTTATGAATACTATGTAAATTTATAATTACGATGGTCTCCGTTTCATTTTGTGAGAAACGTTTTGGAATGAATGAACTCACCGGGAGTTATGCAAGGTATGGCTGCAGAGGTAGGTAACTTACGTAAAATTCCGAAAAGGTGTCCACGATTATCTCGGCATTCGATATCATCCCAAAAATAACATCGGCTTGCAGGAAAGCCTTCCCAAGATTAATAATCACACTTTTTGCTGTTGAAAACATTTCCAAAAGAGTTAAGAACGATATAAAAGGCCACACTAGGATCTAGGACTACATCGCGACAACGAAAAGATGCGGTCGTATGAGGTTTCGTGCAGAACGGCGTTAACTTCACGCGATACATCATCTCGCACGATTTACGGCCACTAATATCGTCACCCGCAAAATTCCTGACGGCGCAATGTTTTCCTCCCCCAACTCCCGAAACAAAACCACCCTTCGCGAGCGGTATTCGCGGCAACTGAAAGGGGATACACTCTTTTTATCCGACCCCTCCATCTCGGGCGGATCGCTTGAAGAAGCGTGGGCGAATGGATGAGGCACCTCCGCGAAGTTTTCAGCAGTTATCGCCGCTCTAACAGCTGTTACCCGTTTGTCAGCTGTTTCTTTTCCTTCTTTTTGCGCCCGCCGCGTCATAGCTCTGTCGTCTTTTTTCGGGACAAACGACACCGATAAATAACTTGAAAAACACCGCGAGGATTATTTTTCGAAGGGTTATACGTCTTCTTTCGAGCTGTAGGCTTTCGCTGTCGGCGCTAACAAACCCGTTAGTTGAAAAACTCTCGGGAAAAACGTTGCGTTAAAGCTTCTTCTTTGCTTGCACTATATACTCGTGTACAAGCCGAGTATTTCTAGCATATTTTTATGCAGAAAAGGACCCCTTCGGCTTATACTCGAAAGAGAGTCCAAGTTACCCGTTCTCTGGTGGGAAAAGTCTGCCGGAAATCGGCTTGTAAATTCCTCACAAGCTCAATTAGCATTATATAATAATCAATATAATCTATGTCAACTTTCTCAGAAATCGCCTCCCGTACTGTAATTACTGAAATTTTATTGGGGTGTTCATTATTTTGAAACTTACTAGTAGACTTCTCACCTTAGGCTCATACTCGACGCAATTAGTTTTCACAGTAAACGATACAGAGTTAGGTGTCACTCTGTGGTACTTATTAATACTAAAAAACTCAATGATGTGAGACTCTTATTTTACCAGTGTTTCGTGTTGTACCTCGACTTATTTTCGGGTCAGCTTATACTCGAGTATAGAAGGTAATTTTATCCGGTGGCATATTTCACTGAGTCCTGACGCCCAGGCTGCCGAGTTTGATGAATTTAGTGCAATATGAAACGTTCGTTCGCGGCGGAGTCTTTTTCACGGGGCGTTTCGCGGTCGGCCCCGAATAAAAAACGAGGCCCTTTTTAAATTTATAGTCATTAACTGTCCAAACAAGGTATCCGCGGAAATTTATGGGAAAATTAATGAAAAGGGCATTTCTTTCTTGCTTCATCCATGACGTATCACTCCGGCGGAAACAACATCAATCAATTATAATATGTAATTCGCGCGTACCGGTTGCTCCCGCTCAAAAATGCGCGAAATGCTCGTTTGGGTACCACTCGTAATTTCGCTCCTGTCGATGCGCAACGCTCAACGAAATAAAGAGGTATCGCTTCGAAATAAAAACTTCGCTCGGCGCGAAAAAAACGCGACCGATATACACGAAGGACTTCCAATTAAATAAAATCGATTCGTGTACCCATTGTGGGCTCCGAAAATTCAATTACAAAGCTGGATATTCCGAAAAGGTTTCAATTCGGAGTCCTTTTTTTGCGCGGAAACAAAAAGAAGTGGAATGCATCCGTCGCGATCAAAGGATTTAACGGCGATTCTCGATAAAGACAGCGATCCAATTACTTCGCGCCGTCGGAGATGCAAACGGAATTCAGAAAAATAAAGGAATCGCAGCGAAGCGTGTGTGAGGCGGGAAAGGTGGGCCAGTGATAGAAATACAGGAAGGAAGATATGTTCCAATAAATGCCGATACAATGTATTTCCCACGCCGACGTGAAATGGTGTTACGGATTTTGAATACCATATTGTGATGGTTATAGATCAAGTGTTGCAAATCTTTATGGAAATGTTATCGTTTCAAACTTGTTTCATATTTTGTAGCCTAAATGCTCTTTCCCTTCACTTGAAAATCCTAAAATACACATAAACAATGCATTAATTCCTCCAAATTCTCGTGCTGGCAAGCAAAAGGAATAAACAACCCTCATAGGGGAGCTTAACGGGAAGATATTTTTAACTATTTGCTGATAATCAATTTGTAATTGAGATTTGTATTTTTCTGGAATAGAAGTAGCAAGAAAACCAAGTCAAAGAAATCGTCATTCATTGTTTTGTTAGGACGTATCCATCATTCTTGCCTTTAGTTTGCTATATCCTATACTCTGTGTTTGAATTTTTTTGAAGCTGCCAAGACAATGTAGATAATTCCCACATAGGCTACCTCCTGTATTCAAATCCGGGATTCGGTAAATTTGCTTGAGGATACTTCGTTCGCAAGGGTAAAAAAGGTAACTCAGCATACCAAACCTCCGTTTGTACCTTGGTTGGCTTTTTATTTTCCGAGGAAATGAAGTTTTTGATGCAAAACTAGAACTCGGGAACAGGTACAGGGGTCTTATCTCCGATATATGCCTCGTGTATATGGTTTCGGTACATATAAATGGATTCCGTGTTTCTTTTTCTACTCTATTTCACACGATGTCATCATACATGCTTGCTCGTTTTTCGAATGTTTATTTAATCCAGAAATGCTCCCACGAAATAATTTTGGGAAAATAATAAGATGGCAGGAAAGTGAAAGGGTTATGTTTGACACCGAGAGTAGGGATATCCATCAGCTGAGGTGTAAACGCCTGTGGGTCCTGAATTTCAGAGGACCACATCCAGCGCTCTCAGTGAAAAGCGCAGGTGAAGATGATTATGAAGCGAAATAAAAAATGGTCCACATTAGATCTCGAGCCGTTACGGCTAATTCGGCCTCTTTTGTTACAAGCAAACTGCGCGTTCGAAGGGCCGAACACTTTTCCCGGTGAGATATAATCGCCATTTTTTAGATTTCCAGAGGTTCAGAGGCCTCGATTTTCACGCTGCGATTCGCACGCTCGCGGATTGCGTCGGATGCGGAGCCGTATTTCAAAATGGCCGATGTTTTCGCTCTGAGAATGGCTGGGCGTGCTCTTGAGCAGTTGAGATTCATTGCACTTCTCGGAGGATGCGTGTCTTCGGTTTACGGCGAAGTTTAAAGGGCCGTTATGTGCCTCGGAAAATAACGAAACGTCCCGAAAATCCCTCTGTTTTTATTAGAAACGAGGCGTGCGAAGGCTTTTTTCTTCCCCCAGAGGTTCGTGAGCGGCAAAAGCAAAGCTTCGAAGCAGGCGGAGAGGGTGGGCGTAGAATTGGTGAGAGTGATGGTAGAGGAGATGAGTTGAAAACATGTTTCGGGTGAAAAATAACAATAATAATGTTTTGTGTGATGAATTGCGTTCCGGTGAACTATGATACCATATACCTTGATTGGCGTACCTTAAGCGGCATTATTGCCATTTCCGATGAATACATAACACTCACATATGCATATTGTAGTCTCGTGATTTTTTTCTTATAATTAATTAATCATTTTTTATACTAATATTTTATCCAATGGTAAATATACGTTTTGAACGTTTAGTGTTTACTTAAAATTTACTGTATTGTCATTTTTTACTGAATTTTTCGGTTTTTTCACCTCTCTACTTCGTGGGTGTCTTCTTGCAACGAGGAGTTTTGTTCCAACTTCGTTTGCGAACATTGCTTCCCATACTGGAATATTTTTTCTTTATTTTAATTTCTAACTGTAAATTTTGAATCAACATACGACTTAAGGTGGAAGAGAGGCCCACAGGGGCCTAATCTTACCAATAAAAGTCAATCTATCTATTTATAGTGCAATCTAAATTATGGAATGGCACGAATGGAAGATATGAAAATAGTCATATTGGAAGTACTTCGTAGATGAATTGGCAGAGCATGAATGGTTGCAGCCATGCATTCATGGTTTGTGAATAGAAAACGATCTTGAAAGAAATTTATTAAATGAAAAAATGATTTAGGTATGTTTTTATTCATATAATAAATAAACACTTCTATTACCCGTATCTTTAATAAACAGTCAATTAAAAATCATTTTTGCAAGCAACTGTGAAGGTAGTGGCAAGAATATATAGAGATAAATGAATCCTAGAAGAAGCCATTGGAAAGAAAAGAATGGGAATCACTTTTCAATAATAGTGATTTAATTTCTGTCCTTCTTATGTCGAATTTATGTACGTATACCGGGCATCGTAGAATGCTTCCTTTAAAATAAAAAGTCAACAAACACTGATCAAATTGTTTGGAAATATAATCTTTTATTTTGCGAGTGACTCAAGTATGTTTATCCTCCCATGTCTTCTCACTCTAATTTAGGAATAATCATATATTTGGGTAAAGGTTATCCATGAAAATCTCATTCCTATGTATCCTTTGGTATAAAATAGTGAGATAGCTAGCCTGATGTTGACTTTGAGCAAGCTCCGTGACAAAAAACAGGTTCAAAAGTGATTATCACGCGAAATAGTACGGAATGTTTCATAGCCGAGGGAGGGAAGGATTGGTTGGATGGAGATACAAATGCCCTCCGCATAATCTTCTACCGCAAGGAGCTCTAATCCTAGTAAAAAGCGGTCCCATCCGGGCTCTTGGCCCTTAATCTCCTCATTACGTAATACGACACTGCCATCGGTCACTCGCCTTAAAAAGGAGATGCAACTCTTAGCCGCCACCTTACGGCGCTGCGGAGATTAGGCGAGGTTAGGAAATGGGAAGATGCATACAAAGTGAAAGATGGAGCCCGGAAGGGTATGAAGAAAAAATATGATGGATGGCTCAGATGAAAAAAATCGGGGAAAAAAATGTGTATTAAAGCGATTAAAATGTCGACGAAAAATATCTGATTAATGAATGCGTGAGAAGACGTTTTAATTTCGTATGTAAAAATGAGATCAGATATACTTGCGGAAATACTTAACTTAAATTTATACTTAAGTTATCTTTATTTCTTTAACAGAGTTCGTAGTCCCCAGTTATATCCATTTCATTAATATTCTCTCCTAAAACACACATGTGATGAACAAAAACACTCATCCTCAGCTCAACGAGTATCTTGAACCAGGCACCTAAGTGTCAGAAAGCTTGTGCGATAACTATTCCACCCTAGTGGTCGGGCTGTATTCAACGTTTAGCGAAACTACATTTTTCCCTAAGTTTCGTGAGATAAATTTACCTCTGCGATGTTTATGTTACTATAGAATTCCCTCACCGTTACCTATCCCATTGAAATAGAATGATTTTTGTTTTTCCAATATCAACTTTATCTCATTCATAAAATCTGGTAACATGATCGTAATTACTTAATTTCCTTATTTTGAAATCGCCATTTAAAATTGAATTTGCCATTTAAAGGCATTACATTTGCATATTAAAACTCAGTACATACCTCAGTCACTTACTTGCGATCCATGCTTCGGAGGTATGAAAGAATATTTTTTTAGTTTTCGAATAGACCAATAAATTGGTGTCATACTTTTTTATAATAATTTTGAAATAAATGAAATGCTGCAATTGTACAATTTGATTCTCAGCGAAAGCATCGAAGTTCAGATTTAATCAATGAAGGTGAAGATATCGGTACCCATTATTTCATAGCATGGATTGCTACTTATTGGATTATTCCACGGTGAACGAACTAAAGGGAAGGCATTCATTTTAATATCAGATTTAGAAATGCAGTATCTGCTTTTTAGAACTTAGCAATTTCCAATCTTCCAGAGCAGTGAGTTAAAGATGGGGCACAGGATTCATCCGAGGCACGAGGAAGGTTATCAGGAAGTCTCAGGTGGCAATAAAATCTATCGCTCATAGCTGAAAAGTCTGGAAGTAAGAATTGAAGTATTAACATACTTCATATGGAGTTATAATGAATGAATATTGAAGCATAATATTTCTACTAAGCCTTCCGATCTAAAAATATATCTCCAGGGTAAGAGGGATAATTTCTTCATCGACTCGGAAAATCTCTTTCTTATCTATGATATTTTAGTAAATTAAATGTTGTAGTCGAATATAAATATGTAATTATACAGTAAAATGATTCCAATAAAATGTTATCATGCCTACTTTAATCAAAACCCGCTAATGCTTAAATTGTTCAGAACCTAGTCGTGGCAAATACCTCCATGTAAACGTATCCTCACTTACAGTAGGTATACATAACCACTTGCGTAGTTCTTTATAACTGTATTCATTGATATCTGAAAATTTTTTCCTTTGAAAAAATTGTCTTCGAAGAAACACTACGAATTGAAGTCGATGAAATCCAGGGTGAGGTTGTATATGATCCTCTATAAACCATTGCAGAGGCAAATATATAAATCCGTAGTATTTTTGGACTTTCATTCTTTCCGAAATGCAAGTTGTGGTAAAATTTAGCTCTCTTACGGCGTCGGCAGCGATATTTGCGATGGAAAGCGATGCGTGCTTATCTTAATTTTCTTTTCGATGCCCTTTTCACCCAACCCTTCATCCTTCGGCCTTTCCATCAGCGAGTAAGTGCGTCCCCCTTATCGTGCCTAATAACGGCCGCCGTTTAAATTTCCTGCGCCACTTTTCAAATCCCCATTCATCCGCGTTCCTCATCGTCCCATAAAAGCGGAAGCGTAAAACATACCCTCTAACAGTTGATGTTCGACGTCCAAGGAAATGGCTGCGAGTGATACTCCATCCATCATTGCATCTCATTCAGCCTACTTATCTTTTGGGCCCGGTACAAAACGCGCTCTTCCAACCCCGCCTTTCACCCTGCCTTCATCCGCGGTTCCATCCCTCTATTTCCACCCTTTAATACCCTTCTCTTTTTCGGCTGCCACTTCAGCTTCGCGAAAGCACTCGAGAAGACAGATTATGTAAGTGAGAGGAGGTTTTGGTTGCCTCCATTGGCCCGAGTGGGAGGAAGGGATTTCAATCGATTCCCTCCTTTTGGTGATTAGGAAATAGCAGAGAGTTTTAAATATAAAGAAAGGCATTTACTTGTAGGACGTGATCCTAATTATATGAATGCATAAAGTATTTTATCTGAAAGGAAAATTTTCCCTGGTTGCCTTTCGGGAATCTTTCTCAAATATGAATGAGATCTAGTTTGAAACGTAAATGAAATTTATTCCCACAACCCAGCATTTTCGATGTCCAATTCTATCTAGATCTAGTAAGTTATGAATTATTTGTTGTTTGAAATATAAAGTGGTTTCTTTCCCCAACCCAGCTCTTTCTATGTTTCGTTCTACCTAAAGATACTTGGGAGCTATGTCTTTGTTTTCATTTATCTATGAGTTTAATTTAATAGAATTTCACCATATGTATGCTTTTTTAATATATTTCGTTATTTTGTAATTACTTATTTTTTCTAGACGAATATTAATTGTAGAAATCGTTTAGATTCAATTTATTTATATTTTCTTATAATAACTGTAAAGGTTAAGAGAAAGAGATGAAATTTTTGTGTAAGGAAAGAAAATTGAAAAACGGCTGTTATTGAAATAGAGATTTGAATATCTCCGCTTTCTTACAACGTCTGTAATCCAGGTGATCCTTCTGTTGTTTATTGGTGGTAACGGGGTTTGAAGAGGTGACAAAGACGGCTATTGTAAAATTTTAAATCACTAATTTTTGGCCTAACGTCACAAAAAGAGTAAAATAATTATAAAAAATTATTTTAATAAAAGTGAATCTATCTTTCTAATGCAATAGTTAGCCAATATTTATCTGTTTACATTAACCAAACTGTTTTCCTCGCGCTAATCTCGAAGAATAGGCTCCCGAGGATTTCAAAATTGCGACGAAGATTGATCACTTAATCTGCTCTTCCTTGAAAGATTTTAATAGCTTTGCATACATGTCAATCATGCTGATCCCTCTCCAATGTGGCTAACTGCTTCGGATATTCATGATATTCCATTTCCTTACTTTTACCACTCAATAACATCCCTCTATGCATCATATCGCCCGTCGATTTTATAC
Organism: Sympetrum striolatum; assembly: GCA_947579665.1. Classification (NCBI taxonomy): domain Eukaryota; kingdom Metazoa; phylum Arthropoda; class Insecta; order Odonata; family Libellulidae; genus Sympetrum; species Sympetrum striolatum. The sequence continues at coordinate 87,023,660 of OX388345.1, forward strand.
CTCAAGCTTTCGTCAAGTCTGCAATATATTATTCCACCCACAAACTCCTGGATTTTTTTAATGTATTTCCTTCCTTTTCTTCTTCAGACTCCGCTATAACATAACTGATATTTCATTGCCTCATCGACCTTTCACGATAGCGTATTACATCGTAGTTTATCTTCCCATTTGCTCGTATTTGCTACTTCAACTCTTTTTGCCCTAATAAAATATGATTTTATAGTATTCATTATGTCGTATGATATCCATATATAGTACAACTCGATTTATTCTTTTTTTGCAGAAGATATCTTAAATACTTGCTAATCTTTTACTGTTCTATTGACCTCTGGTGTTGGAAAATACCTTTCATTGTGCTAATTCCTAACTGTAATGCTTAGTTTCCCTTTATTTTTCGTTATTTGCGTAAAATTTAATACGGATGTCGTGTACATAGAATAATGCTTCATATCTTTGAATTTTTCAAGTATTACTACTGACATAATACCATAGCAATTTTTAAGCGAGTCTAAGAGATTCACGTATATGAAAATTAAAGCTCAACTTCAAAAAGGGTTGGCATGAAAATTTGGTAATAGCGAAAAGTTATAATAGAATTGAAATTGACAAAGAGAAATTGTATCCGTAATAATAAAATTAATGGTGTCACTGAAAGTTGCTGTATAAATTGTAACTGAATCGAAAGATATCTAATTCAAACTTTTCTCTCTATTTCAGGTAAGCGATTGCAGGACGCTTTTTCATTGTTTGAGTAAGTGAAACGGATGGAATGAATCACAGAAATACCTGCAGAATACAAAAAAATTGCATAGAGCGATAGCTGAGAAAAAGTGAGTATATTTTACGTATCCATTTATCGTTTTCATAAATCAAGAAGTTGTTGCGGCAAGGAAGCATAATTTATTTAGAATGCGGGATTATCTTAAAAATAACATCTAATGCAATCTTTTTACCTGACGTTATTGAATTTCTTTGCTCGAGAAGATTACCGTTGATAGTAGGGATCGCGGGAAATGGCTATCATTTTGCAAGGCGCTTCCACGATGACGTGTACGTGACGTAAGAAGAAAATAACCTTTTTTCTACCGCAAAGCGGAGTCGTTTTTTCTTCTTTTGGGAAACCTCGATAGGGCTCTTATGATTTGAGGGCAAGCCGAAGGGCAGAACACTTGATGGATAGTGGCGACAGTGTTTTGTCGCAGCTTTTTCACCCTTCATCCTTTTTTCCTGCCCCTCGACTCTTTTGAATCCCTAGATACGGGCGGCCTTAACGACCGCGGGAAGTGAATACCTTGAGGTGTCTTGATGCGGGCGGGGCGTGTCCTGTTCGCACAACCGTGAGATGGCGTTTGCGATGTCTCATTACCCACTCATCGCGTCTGAGTACTCGATTCGGGGATTCCTCCTGACAATTCCTCAGCCTATTACGGCTTCGTTTATTATTTGAAGGCTTTTGGAATTTATTTAATCTAAATTGATTGAAAAACTTCAGTATTTTCAAAGAAAACGAAACATAATATGATCGGGTTTCTATTTTCTTCTCATCATTTTGGAATGAGCTTCCATTTTGTATTTACACCAGTGATTATCAATAATGATAGAATGAGAAACATTGTAATATAATCGTTATCTGCTAAACACACAATTTATTGTACAAAACACTTGTACAATAAAATTAAGAAGCTAGTAAAATTCCGCAAAATCGTATATACGTACAATGCACATGTTTCTTAATATCATTGAACATGTGCTTTCTTAAAATAAATTGTTTGTAAGGTCGAATTTCACCATGAATCATTGAAGCAGTTCAATTTTATTTTCTGCTCTGTTTGCTTTGACCTCTCCACGAATTACGTCGTCCGTATTGCTTGTACATATGAATTTACTGTTGATATGATACTGTTGAGAGAAAAACAGGTTGATTGTTTGAGATTTTCATCTTCAAGCAAGAATATCTCAAGTTAATGCTTATATTCTGTTATTTTTGTGTTAATGTCAATTTAAAGGTAATATCCGTGGGATAAGTGAATTTAGTAATGTAATATAATGCACATACTAATATGTTTTATAAATAGTGTTACTACTGTTTAAAATAATGTCGAATTCCATTGCAGGATGGCAATAAAAAAGATAATGTCTACCAGATATTATATCCCGCATGATTTGACGTTATCTAAATATTCAATCCTAACACGTAAAAACAGGTAATATTTGAAGAATGATTTTTGACATAAACCAGATAACTGGTTTTAAAGCTCAAATCTCATGTTTGAGGGTGAAAATGTCTGTTCAACCAATACTGAGCAACATATATGGTATGTTTTTTTATCGGACATTCAGTTTCCTGTTTATAATCAATCGCTATATATCCGATTTTACTTGTTTTCAATCCTACAAATGAACTTCTACTTTCATTCGATGATAACGATATTGTGTCAAAAGATGGATTTTGTAAAGTATAAGTGGGAATGAATGTAACCATACTCAAAGCAGTATATTCGAAAGGTCCCGTCCGTTTAAGCTCGCGTGACAATGAAGCCCCACTAATCCTTGTACGAATCTGCCATTTCTTCCACTCAATTAGCGGATGCATGAGTTATCTGAGAAGCGATGTTTTCGGCGGCTCTTGGTTGATTTTACGCTTCCCAATCCTGTGATCTCTGATTTATTGATGCATTTGGCAAGCATTCCGCTTTGGAAAGCAAGGGCTGGAGGTGAAGAATTTTGGGTACTAATTCAGTGTCCACTACCTGATATTCATTACATCTCCAACGAACAGAAGCTACACTTTCAGGAATCACTGAATTAATGTTTGGACATTTTAACGAGATCCGTGTGATTTATCAATCAGGATGTCAGATAATATTTCAGACTCTTCAAAATTTTCTTTAGAGAATAACTTCTTTCTGCTTTAATTGAATAATGCCCATCTTATGAAAGTACGTACGTACGTCTTTCTGAATAGGAAATTTCCTTAATAATATCTACCAAAAACACTCTTTGACTTCTTTGAGACCTATGCAAGCCGTTAAAAGAAACCAAAAAGTTTTATAACTTGCGGCAGTCGGCGTAAATGCAAGATTAGAGGTTTAAAATCTCTAAAAGTCGTCCTTGTCGGCTAATTCATTAACAACCGTGTTCCGATATTTCTTTCTTTACAATGCAAAAATGTGAACTCGTGTATCGCCCGCTGCATAAGATACGGGCGCCACCAGTCCGATTATTTTGGAACCGACTACGACGTTGTGTTTTCGTTATTCTAAAGTTCTAAAATTATACAAATCTGAAACAAAAGTACAAATATTCTCTAGGGTAGGTAGATTAGAAAGTTTTCCAATAGTTCATACAGAAAAACCGATGCACAGATTTATCTTAATTGACACCAGAGGAAAAGACTTTTTTGCCGATTAATTAGAAACTTTCGCAATAAATTGATGATAGATATTTTGGAATTATTGTAAAGTATGACAAAAAAAACCTGGAGATATGTCCAGAGTTTCTAGCTTCTATGTATTAGAGATAGTATTCTTCTCTCAAAAGGTCTTTTTCGACATGAATTTTCTTTTCCAAGTATTTTCTCGTAAAAATATTGGAAATTTACAATCCAAAATTCAGTGAAATAAAATTTTTTTGTATCTCTATCTTCTAATTTTCGCAACTAAAATTTCATCTCTTGTTTGAAGGTAATCCATGAGGGAAGCGCGATAAATCAAGTCGCGACAGAATCTCTAGTTTATTTTTAGAAGAAGCGAGTGCGCGCTGTGCAATCCTAAGTATTTTCGGACAATTTTCCACTTTAGCAGCGGATGCAACTGACGTTTCGTCGAAAAGTTCCTTTTTCTCCCAAAAAAGCGACGACCAACACCTGGATTCACGGAGCGTGTCCATTTATTCGGAGGATCACCGCGGCCTTTGAATGGTTTTTTCCAGTGCGACTGCGATGCATCCGCGCTCGCGGCTTTTCCCCCTGCAAAAACGGTGCCCCTGAAGTTGACCCGCCGCTATTTGTCTCCGGAATTTAAAACGCCAGTCTCATGTTTCGACCGCAAAAGTGGTCCTCATCGTCATGTGCCAACATCGCACGTTTCTCTACCTGCAGTCATCCGCGGTATGCGAAACAAATGACGCCCCAGGCTCCGAATTTATGCGTTTTTGTTCGCGTCGTCACTTTTAAAACACTCGGTTTTATTTCTAGTTGTAAAGTTTTGGATTGACGGGCCGATATTTCTGGATTTTCCGCGCGGTGACCACGGATAGTTCGATCGGACGCGTGCGTGATTTATAATTCAGCTATCGTCCGATTCGCCTCGTCAGTGTTATATAATAATTTTGGAATTATTGTGTATTCGTGAAAATTCGAGATACGTATTTCGTTGATGTTCTCTATAAAAGGGTTAGGGGTAATTGTAACAGTAGTCTTGTAAGGCTAAGATCCGCCCAAATAGTGTCCGGATTTTTTATTATTATCTTGTAAACCTATTTATACATCATTTACTTTTATTCTACTATAACATTCTGAACTGAATTAACAGGCTCTTGTCCTCTTCAAAATTAACTTATAAAATTCCAACGTTTATAAATGACCATGAAATTTTGTTTTCTCTTCTAAATGATACCTCTCATGCGATTAGAAGTGTTTTTGCAATCTTGGCCATGTTTAAGGTCAGAAATTTGAGTTTCTCGATTTTTTCATGCACAGCATATGCATAACATATTGCCGTGATATCATCTATATGATGACTGTTTAGTAACTTCATTACCGATTTTCCTTTTCTTTCAATTATTAGTTTAATGAGATTAATCAGTGTTGCCTCGATGAGTAAATATCTGCTCCTTGAACACCCCACCAATTTTATGGATGAGTTCTCTAATGGAAATTACTCATGAATTTAAGGATAGTCTGTATTGCTTTGTTGCGGTTCAGTTACCTTGACAAAAGCAAAGTATAAGAAAGGAAAATAATATGTTGAACCAAAAATTCAATTGTTGTTGGCTATTTAATTTGCGAATAAAACATAATCATCATTTGGTTTGTTTTCTGCTGTAGATATTTCTTTATAAACTTCACCTTAGTATTGCTAACCAAAGTTAAATTTTCTGAGTCTCTATTTATTTAAATTTCCAATTATTACTGTTTAATAATTAGGTATATTATACATTTAAGATGGATTATATCTACGAGAAAAACTTAAAGTTTCATATTCCCTCAAAATGTAGAATTTAATTATATTTCGTTCATTTTATCTATGAGATACTAGCATAAGAGACTACTTATGTAATGATAAGGTTAGGTATATATGAATTGAATTGGTTGAATAGAACTTTATCCCTAAGTATTCGTAACAATAGCCCACATAGTCCTCAAATGTTTTAACTAACAATTGCTTTACAATGAAAAAATAGTGAATAGTATTTCTGTTCGATCATTTTGCTGGATCGACTGTTGCCGAACTCTATTTCCGACAACTTGCCTGTCACCCACCGCACCACAGCATTCGCTGCGTATCGAAATTCAACTCCATCTTCACCTCTCACAAAGGGTATTAAATTTGTCAGGTATTATAGTAATCTCGAGCACTGACAGTTCTTTTTTATCTATCATTCATCCTGAAGGTTGGTTTGCGGGCAAAAAATTGAAGCCGTTGATTAAGCTGCTTCGGAATGGACATTTCGCCGTGAATTAATGATAGCGGCGCAGAGGATTGTGGGGAATGCCGGGCCGTTTCGTTTCTCACCCGTTAGGCGGTCAAGCGATTGTGGCTCCGTCTGTTTTTTCGGATGCGAACTTGGAATTGTGACGGGCGGTCAGGAAAGGGTTTTTTTGCGGATCCTGTGCGCCGAGGACTCTCTCCATTGTAAAGTGTGGCTGCTGGAAATTTAGGTTTTCCGAGGACGTTTGGACGCAACCTCTAGATTGCATTTTGCAGGAGCGTTTGTCCTTCGCGGGAAAAAGGAGTCTTCGAGAATGAAGTGCGTTTTGCTTAGGAGCGTCCTGCATCCGCCAATCGCATAAAAAGAAACATTAAGTTTGTGCTATAAAACCTCATCATTTGCAGTAAACTCAATGGAATATATCAATACTCACAGAATAGAGTTTGTTTTATAGGTTTTCTTTTTGTTATTAACATTCTTTTCCATAAGCGTACTAAGAATAAAGTTTCACGTTATTTATTTTTGTTTCAAAGAGTGGTGTTGTTGTAGCTAGTACACGAGCCTGCCTCCGATATCAGTGCCTAAGATTCATAATACGTGACTTATTTTATTATTGTATTTATTGAGAATTGATTTTATCTTTATTTGGGTAACTTGATGTAATCAATATTTTATAGCAAATCTTATATTGTAGAGTCTATTCTATAATTCACATTGTTATACATACAAATTTCTTCGCATTATGAATATTGCGACTTTACCCCGTCGAATCAAAACCACAAAACAGTTGAGGGATACTTAACCCTGTTAGACCTGAATTTTTCTGCGAAGAAAAAAAGTTTTTTATTTATTTATTTGTCTTATTTAGATATATTTATGCTTATTTCACTAATTAAAATTTGAAATTTATAATTTTTTTAACAATTTATGAGATGTCCAATATTTTGGAGACCTATTTTAAACTGTCAATAATGATAAAGTTATGAATTAAAATAATGTAGGGTATTAAATAACTATCCCTATAACTATAATTAATCCCAAATTTTTTAATACCTAATAATTCATTATATTTAACATAATAATTTAATACTTCATACTTTTCTTATTTTTCTCCCGTGATTTGACAATTCCTCTTTCAAGTTGCAATAAATCGATTACGAAATTGAGATTGAAGTCAAAGAGTTGAATTTTTTACAAACCCCACAATTTTTTCATATTTAGTACTCCAATGTATAATATAAAATTTAATACTATATGCTTTTTTCAAAATACACTAATCCTATTAAGCCGTTTCTTATGTCAAACAAATGTTTTATTAAAATACGGAATTTGTACCAGAAGTAAAATTGGGGTGCGTGGTTCGTGGTCAAGAACCCTTCGCGGGCTTTGTGATTACGATCGTCTGGATTTAAAAAATCTGATTCCCGTCCAGCGTCGAATAAACATCCATTCGTCGATATCCCCAAGCGAGGTCATTCTTCGCGAGAGAAAAAAATAAGCGTTGACAGGTAAAGAGCGCGGATATTCGCCTTTTGGGAGATGCATCTTCCCAGTCATCCGAGGGAATCGGAGAGAGAATTTATGCACGTCTGGGGAGTTTAAAAAAACAAGGCTGTGCTGGGAAGAGTATTTGCATCGGTGAATTCGGGAAACTAAGGGAATCTCTTCTATTCAAGCGAGCGTGAATTGCGCTTGACGGCTTACATTTTCACAGATCTAAGCCATCCTCTAATTCTCTATTCCTCTTTGGAACTTCATCTGCCTCTATCTCCCATCTCTCCTATCTTTCTCTCGCCATCGCTCCGTCCCCCGCAGTCCTTTGAGCTCTTCCTGTCCGCCATTTTCTAATCTCCCTTGATTCCATGTGTAGGAAGCGGAACGTGGATTGATGAAAGTTGGAAGGGAAGGAATAAAGTAAGGGAAGATAAGTATGGTTATGTATGAATGATAGATGGCTCCTTAAGGTTGGACACTATGCAGTTCTCTAAAGAAACTTATCTACGTTGTATAGTTGAGTTCTTAATGTAGAGGCATACTATAAGAAAGGCATAAGGAAGAGAGCTATTTATCAAAACTAGGGAGATTTATTATTATAAAATCTACTGGGGAATTTGGGAATGATGAATACTGCTTCCTTGAGTCTGATCATGATGCACTTATATAAAAAAAACTTATCTCTGTTGTATCGTAGATGTTTACATGCGGTATCTTACCACATACGAAGTTCAAGAAGGAACGTCATTTATAAACCACAGATCTAAAAAATAGAAAGCTCCTTCAACATGTCAAATAAAATACTTAGCCAACTTTGTTACATTAATAACTGTTATTACGGAATGGTATGAAGGTCAATGATCCAACGAAATAATTATGTGTCTTTTCTCTATTTTTATGTGCTTGAAATGATGGAAATAAATTCAAGAAATTTGTTAGAAGAAAAAATATAAAGCATAACGTTGATAGCAAAGCTTAGCTTCATCACATTGTTAAATAAAACTGACTCCTCTGCTACAAGAATCTCTATTGTAAATTTATTTCATTGAATTCCATGGTCCAGTTAAATTTGAGTTTCTCAGCATTTTTATGTTGGAAAGAAGGGAAATGAGAAACAATTCACTCGATTCTATGAATTAATATGATGAATAATTTATTAAAACTTCCAGGTAGCACCCCAGTGCCCAGCCATCCATATCTGGGTCTAGCACCAAATAAGTATTATATGTACGACATCTTAGGATATCATAATACTTGGATAAAGAAAAGTAGCAAGGGGTGCAAACATAGCCACTCCAACTCTTTAATCTGCTACTTTCGCGTTTCCTTCTTCGAAAATGGTCATGAAGGAAATGTTTATATATCTATTTTCTTGATCTTTATCACAGTTTCAGAACACTTTTAAATTAACACATGATATCGGCTACATCCTATAAGAATGTACTTTCTCTTAAATTATCTCGTGAATTAAGTATTTGTTAAAATCATACATCTTCTCAACATTCCCATTCGACATCTTAAAGCTTCTGAGTAACGCTCACTGATTTGTGATTGCAGTTCTTCATACAACGTATTGCCTTTCGTTAGATATACATTTCATAATTCATTAATGCAGTACTTTTCGCAAGATCCAGAAAAACTTCATGCATACTCAAGATGAGGCCTAACTATCGTAAGGTGGGACAACTTACGGACTTTTTCTTCGCTCTCACCGACTAATCTATTGACACAGCCGAATTCCTTCAGTGCCAGACCAATTGATAAATAATGAAGAGATACCGATGGTAGATGCCTCGAACTGGTGCTATTCCGTGACAGAAGCAAGTAGAATAATAGATTTATTTATACTCGATCCACACTTAATGCTACGAAAAAACGAGCATGCATGGTCATGATCGTTCTTTTGTTGCATTAAATGTGGTTTAATATAAATATATCGCTTATTCCATTTGATTTCAATGAATAAATTACCTATGTGATATAGTTGTGTCATATTTGGCCAAAACAGGAAAAATATTCAGTCCCAATTTCATTCGAATGAATTATGCGATTATTTCTTGACTACATATTTGTTAACCATTTAAGAAAAACATATTTTATGTCGTTCTCCATTATTTGTAACATCAAAAGTAAATGGAAAGTTGAAGGGTTAAAAGGCCTATTTATGGCGCGTAGAAATTTTGGGAGAAAGGGAATATAAAGGACAGGGAGTGAAAGGGAATAAGAGGAGGCCGAGGAAGAGGGTATAAAGTGCGCGAGATTGGATAAGCCGCAGAGTTGTTTCTCCTTTTTTTAACTAACCGCTCGGACGTCTAAAACGGGCGACCCTTTGATACGTGTGGAGCGATACCAGGAGTGTTTGCGAACCTAACGTCAGATAGTCGTGTGCAATGGCTGCGTTTGGAGTTCACAGGCGAGTTTACCGCTCATTGATGGTATTTTTAAGTGGAGCCGAACGTGTTGGCGAACGAAGCAAGATCGGCTTTGGAATGCATCTTGTTATGGATGTGTGTTTTGGAGTGTTGCGGCAAGTCAAGGAGAGATCAAAATGGAACGGTGGCGTTGCGGAGGCAAATATTGAGCATTTGAAAATCATCCATTTAGATTTCGGTGTGCTCTTCGAGGCATCTCTTCGTTTTCCTTTTCAGCGTTTGATCTTGGTGGGAAAATGTAAACTTAATATAGAATGATTTTTATCCGAGTTGAATGTTCTGAGTTATTGGCATAGTTGTTGTAAAAGGGATGCATTGCGGTCGTCATTCTTTTTTATATTTTATTTTAATTCTGTCTATTTCGATTTGAGTTGATCAATGCAATATTTTATACTATTTTATGCGAAAGAAAGTGTAATTCTCAAATTATTATTAACTATAGGAGAAGGAAAGAAGCTCAGAATTAGAAATTTCTACTTTAGTTAACATTTTCCTGAGCATTATTTGTCATCTCTCGATGATTCAACGTAATAGAGATTCTGGAACGAAGTAAAGTAAATTTTTGATTTTTCACTAAACAATGAGTGAGATAAATTTCGCCTTTTATGGTTGTATTAGCCTTGGAAATGTGATTACATATTGGAGCCGTGACATCGTAATGGATGAATCTCTAGGTGGAGTTTCACAAAGTTACTACTTCAATCCCTGATAATGCGACAAGATGTCTATGATACTCTATCATTCTCGACTGAGCTCTTAACAGTGGATCTATAAATAGTTTCAATATGTTTTTCTGCTTACGTTTCTTCGTCCAATTTTAAACTTTTGGGGTTCAAAGCATTCCGAGTATTATGCTGCGATTCTTGATAAGTGCAATTTCAGACCGAAATAACTACTAATTCGTTCTCTTGCATCCGTGTGACTTTCAGAATGATGAACGTAAGTGGAAACGTTTTATGAGACCAGGATTAGTCCGGATCATCCGTTTTTCGAAAACAATCTCTTATTAATTGAATCGTCTCATAAAACCGTTTTCGGAGTGCTTTGTTCATTATTTATTGCTAGTAGCTGGGTCATCAAACATCGCCCAAGTTTCTTTGATCTATAAGAAATAAAAATACAGTTCGCGAAGTTAAATATTCAATTCGCTTCTTTTACCTTCAGGTATGACGTTCGGATTTCTTTATGAAGATAGTGATTCTCTTTCTTTCCATAATTAGTTATTCATCAAAATAATGTTTAGTTTAACATAAAATAAGCCATAAATTTTAAGTTGGCTTGAAGTAGCAATGGGAAGTCGCCGCAGAAGATAATTATAGTTTTCTCAGCACTTATAATTTTTCCTGATATGATTTCATTCGGCAAACAAAGAAGCAACAAGCACTGATAACTAAGCAACAAAACCTTTCAAATGTACACATTTACTCTTTTTAGGCATTTACCGACATTACAGACTAAGCCGCGTGGGAAAAATACTTTAGAGATAATTTCTAAACTTTCGCAGTCATCTTCTATGCACTGGTGAGCCGAGACCCGCTCCAAAACTATTACTTTTGGGGAAACACTTTGCTCTAGGAATTTCCCCTTTAATGGCGTTTAATTTAGGCCGAGAATGGTTTTCCACTCTGCGATGATCTCCGGGTCGAAAGAATCCTTCCCGAAGATGGTCTCCGGCGGGAGGAATTTTATTCCAAGTGCAATTTTGCCTAAGTTACTTTACGCCTCCGTAAACTATTTCCTTTTGATGTGAGCTCCGCAAAGTCTGCGGTCACACATACTTACCTCCACCGCTCCGGAACTATCTCCACCAAGATCTCTTCATATCCCGCACCCTTCCTCTTTTCCCACCTTCTGCTTTTACCCTGCACTTTAACCCTTCCGAAAGCTGGTTTTTGAACTATGGGAAGAAGTTGGTTTCTTTAAGGGCGGCTGTTGGCTCAGGTACTTCATTCGCCTCTCTAATGCTTTTGAGGGAACATTTCCGAAGTGCTAACCATTTTGTGCTCTACCAACTGCTTTCCATCGACCTCCACTTCTTTCCTCTCTTTCTATATTCTCATTACCTCTCCCTTTCGTTATATTCTCCTTATTTGGCTGTTTATCTGTGCCTTGTTTGAATCATTAGTGCTCCATTCTTACATAGCTGCTCGAATTGCTTCATAGTTATCCATTTTCTCGAAGCATACAATTTTTATATGTACTTTTTCTTTATTGAAGCTTAAATCTATGAGGTCAGCTGGAAGAGCAGCTCGAATTTATGTCAGATAAGAGTTTATTTCCCTATCACTTACCTTTCAACCTAATGATAATATATATAATCCATATAAATTTTAGAAAGGACGTAATTAAACCCTTTGATGATAAACGAAATCTGCTATATAAAAGAAATATGTAACCGATGGATAAATTAAAGTTATTGGTGGGTATGGGTGCACCGAAAGAGCATAAATATGAAAATTAAATCAGCTACTTTGATATAGAAGAAGTACTGAATTTTTTTGTAATTATTGCAGTTTTAGATTAAGGTAAATGAAATGTCAAGAACATATTAATGATTCCGAAAAAAAATCAAAAATGTTCTCCATTAAATCACTCTCATATTTATCAATACATCGAATGCAATATTTTAGTGACCTTTTCCAAAATATGTTTTAAGTTTCATTGCAGCCGTTGTTGTTGGAGGCCGTATTGATGGCGTTAGGGATATTTGGGGAGGGAGGAGATGGGTTTAATTGAAGTAATTAAGTGTTGACAGAAGTAATGGGTGGGTCTAATATTGAGATGAGTGGGACTGCTAAGAAAAGTAGTTGAGCGTGCATTGCAAGGGAAAAGACTGAGCGGAAGACAAATACAGGAGATTTTAGAGGACATAAAGGGTGTGGTAAGTTACTAATTAACGAAAGAAACAGCATTGAATGGGGAATATTTAGCCACCAATGAAATGGTAGATCAATTTCGTGTGTAGCAGTATCTTATTATATTTAATTCTCCACTTAATTGTGGATATTCGTCATTATTACGTAATATTCTTTACTGTAAAAGACTCGATTCGGTTACGCTACTCTTTAAATATCGACCAATTCAGAGTAGTATTTTAGGCTCTCCTCGCCATTGCTCGTTAGTGTACATTCAAAGATTTATCTTAAACTGAGGAAACTAACCTGAAATGTATTTCACGACATTCTCTTTTCTAACTCTTTATTGCGTGAATATTATGAGAAGTTGGTAAACACATTGTTGGCCACAGGCCTAACAGTCTACCTTCCAGGGCATTTTGTAGATTAAGACGTATCTAGTCACGCTGGTTGGCTCTCCCTCTCTCTGGCTTACGTTTCTTGCCCCTCCGCCATTCTTTCTCTCTCTATCTCAGCCTCTCTGTTCCTCTTGCATCTTCTCATCGCAAAACGTAAGTGATCAAAGTTCCCGGGACCGCAGGTTAAATAATTCAACGCCTGTAAGCGCGTCTCCGATCGAATAAACAAGGAAAATTCAGCGGGATAATGGACCGAATGGAGGATTTGCCGCGAAGGAAAGTGAGGTTTCGGTGAAGGGTATGCTCGTCTGGTATTAAGGAGAGCGTCACCTGTTTTAAAGGAGATGCGATACGCCACGGCGTTTTGGCTGCGCGCGCGTTTGGGCGTGAACGCACGTTTAATAGGCTTACGCGGCGTGGAAATGACGTTCTCTCCTAGCGACGCGACGGGACAAAGACGGAAATATTCACACCTAGGACGTGTGTAGAGGGAGGGCTGTAAATCACGTTGGGGCAGAGGCCGCGCGAAAGCCATGCGCTGCTGAGTCTAGCTAGACGTGTCGATTTCATAATTGACGAAGGCTTTTCGCGGGTCGTTGTTAAAACATTTTTAATATTGAAATCCCGCGCGTCATTTTATGGCGGAGTCGCGGAATGGCGAGGTATGACGTCGGAGGCTCAGCTTGCGCAGTTCCCATAGGGTTTACTAGAGTACGCTTCAGGAGTTAATCGAGAAATTTATGATGAAAGCCTCAGAGTTTGGATGGGAGACGCGAAGAAATTTTCCGCCTGGAGTTACGGCTCCAGTTCTTGATTTCAGTGCTTAACGTCGAGGTACTGAGGGGCATTTTTTGTTTGTCTTTTTTAAGATCAGGAATTTAGCACCCCAATTCATGTCCTCTCTTGTCTACTGATGTCATCTTTACGGTAAAATTTTCCAATTATTAATGAAATGAACTCGGTTCTTTTATTTGTTCTACTGTGTAAATACATACCCTCAAATCATAGATTTGTTTCTGGGAATACATTTAATTTCTCCATGACTGCATGTAATAAAATATTAAATCATATAAAAATTACAGAATTCATACTTCTTCGTATTCCTATTTCTCTGAACTGATGCTAGCCTTTCATGTTTAAAACACGTGCATCAGAATAATTTAAACTCACTACTAAATAAAGATATGATTCGATAATACATATCTGGAATTAAATTGAATGGATGATGAAATCAACAATATAAATAATTATTGAATCGTGAATGTATTGCAATAAATACCATTAATTAATCGAATGAATAAGAGAATATTTTTCTCTCTTATGTTTCTAAAAATATCAGATTCGTTTGAGATATCACTGGTATTGTTTTGTTTTAGAGCGGGTTGCCTCAATGTATTATTAACTAGCGGAGTGCCCGTTGATTCTCAACGGAAAAATGTCATCGATTGTCTCTGCAACGAACACCAATAGAAAGAAGATGTACCAAGAAGAGCAAAATCAATTGTCAATATAAATATAGGAATGATTCATTTTTGTCAATTCCGTTAATCATTTGCGATTGTTTTCGGTGATATCGGAAAATAATTGAAATTCAGGGACATAATTCCTATAATTAAAATATTCGAAGATGATATTTTCACGTATAGAGTAACATATCTGAAAAGATAGGCTAAACTAATGGGAAACCATATACCAGCAATACTTCTTTAGAGGGAATTTCTATAGTATACTAAGTCCTCGAGTAGAGAGAGAGTAAAACCGTTTTAAAACTCTAACTAAAAATTCAGTAAACAATTACGTTGCTGTGAATAAAACTTGGTCGCTACTGACGTTTAAAAAAATTGTAAAATTTTAATGTTTGTACTTTTTTCCGTGCGATTCTTCGCAGAATATTGTTCGTAACAGCAAATGTAAAAATGCATGCAATTTCTTCTTCTTCATAAAGCGTATCACTTATTAGCAGGATTCATTTTAACTTGAATTATATTCTTAATGCATTTGATGGATAAACACATGTACTTGGAATCAACAATCACCTTCATTGTCAAGGGGGATGGGTTGTCTACAACCTCGAAATTTTGATAAAATATTCACGCATTTTATCAACATTCTCGAAATTTCGATTCGTAAACGATATTTTACGACCAAAATAAGAATTTTTATTCTATTCCCCTTCTTTTGGTGCTTGATTTGACTTTGTGCAACTATTATTTCTAATTTAAATTTTCAAATTAAATAAAGCCTGCTGCGAGAAAAATTAAATTTACGTGCATTTCATATGGAAATGCTTTTTCGATTTTTCGGCTTTTTCTTTTGAGTTTTTCCTAATTTTCTTTTTTCCTAAACCACCTCCGTACCGAGGCGAACAAAACAAGAAATCATTCAAATCGGTCGAGCCGTTTTTGAATTTTAGACGACGTTACGAACATCATTTAATTTATATATATAAGATGTCTCCGTAAGCCTTATTAGCGAAAAAAATCATCGCAGCACACGTGCGGCTCCTATTTTTTCTTTTTTGTCATAAGTATTAAACTTTAAGGATAGATAATGGTACGGTAGACCAATAAATGTGCTTGAAAATGGTATTTTATCTGTAATATTCTTCCGATTATGGTTGAGAGCCATAATATTTAACGTGTTAGTATTCTATGAAAATGAAGTGATTCATTGCAAAATAATTTTTATACCATACAATCTTGAAACCAACCCCTATGATTTTTGTTTCATATAGTGTATCAGTAAATATGCTATCTTTGTTCTAGTACCATGCTACTCTAAATACTTTCGATACTATAGAAATTAAAATAAACGTTATTTCTAGGGTTAGAATGTATTTTACTAAGTTTATGAGTTAAAGGAAATATTGAGAAAATTTCTTCTTAAATGTATTTATATGAGCTAATAATATTTAGCCATTATTTACCGAATTTAAGGATGTCGCTTTCAATTTACTATAGCTCTCCTTAAAAAGGTATTCCATTGGCTTTTGCCGCCCATATCCTATAGAAGCTTATCTTTTACGACGCAATTAAATCGATTCCGGAGTAAAACTTAAGCGACTGATTTATAAGCTAATGCCTAAATGCGAGCGTAAATTCAACTTCAATACGGGTACTAAGTGGAGGACCGCAGATTGATGGCCCCGAGGGATCCAATAGCTAATAGCCGGACGATGCATACGTCGCTATGGCCAATATATTGGACGCCGTCTTTTTTCTATCCGAAAACACCTCTATGAATGGATGCAGGGTCAAATTGGAGACCCGCGGCGCAGTTTTTTCGCTTCTTGCAAAGTATAGCGTGCGGCCTGTGTGACCGTGTGATGAGAATCTGCGATATTTTTTGCTGTGTCTCCCATTCTGTGACCCGATTTTAGAGGATTGCATTACTTACTAATAGGCGGAGAAGGGTGTTTTTGTGACGGCTTTGATGGCCGATATCGTGTGGATACTCATCTAGCCTTGGCCTATCTCTATCAGCATTAAAAATATGAGTGCACGCTTTCAAAATATTCGCTTTGAAAATCCATCGCTGTGCCGCACACCGTTACTGAAGGTTTTGCGAAAATTATTCGGAAATGGAAATTTTTCCAAAAGATGCGATATATTACGAAGATTCTGTAGTGTACGTATTTTATGAGAATTGCTATTTCAGGATTCATGTTTCTATCTTCTTAGCTGCGTTATAATTTAGGAAAGGCTTTAAGCTACTACTTGCTTTTCAATTAAAATTAGTAGTATGTAATTTACAATTTCGAACTCTGCAAAGATTAGCAAGATCTCATCAGATCAATGACCCTCGTTAAAAGCATTAGATTTTCTATTTAATAGATTTAAGCGTAACCCTGAATCGGAAACATTCTTTATAAACGATTGTTCTGGATATCTAAATCATGGTGTCAGTATTTTGCTACACTGTTAGGTTTTTCCCCTTCTTAGAAGTAATTTATAAAAAAATAACAGGTATCAACGTGTTGTGTTTTCAGTGTTTGTTCCAAAGTGGAATAATTTATAAGCATACTCTTATTTATGGATAGGAAATGGTATAAAAGTATATGGTACGGTATAAAATCTCTTGGCAAATTTAATAAATCTTCTTTCAAAATTAATTGAGTAATTTTGTTCAAGAAAACATTTTTTTAAATATTTTCACTCGGTTTTGCTTCTTGTAGATTCAGTTTAACAACAACCAGAGACTTATCTTCGGAATTGAAAGGTAAAATTTCACATATGGGTCCCTACCACTAATCGAACCCAGTACAGCTTTCTTCATAGTCGAACGCTCTACCTATTTAGCTATATTAGAAGGCGCCACACTGTGATAATTCTTCCACTTAATATTGCGGTATGTTGCTTTCATTATCTTACGTTTCACAGTGTTTTGATTAAATTGTACTTGATTGATTAGTAACCAAAAACGCAATTTATACTTCTTTAGGGGGATTGAAGCAGTTGAGTAGTCTATAGGTAAAGTTATCTTCATTTGTTTATTTTTACTTTCCAATAAATATTCATTTACTAGAAATTACATTAGGTAGGTATCAACAATAGCAAAGGTAAAACGCATCCAAAAGATTCCTAATAGGAAAAATTAGACTAGGCGGGAACCCGGGACCTAGAACGCTACTTAGCTAATTACTCTGCCATTGCAGTAATAATATACTTTATCAGCTATTCCAGTTAGCCTACGAAGTAAATATTGTTTGCCCTAAAAATCTGTCTTACGTAAATCATATTTTTGTGAGTAAAGTATCTTTCCACATTGCCTAAAATTTATTTAGGCTCGAATGTATTAGCTATCCCAGTACTAAGTAATTATAGTTTGGCGTAAAAATGTACCTTACGTTTGATTCTATCGCACTCTACCTCCGTGTTCATTTCTGATAAATGTACGAGATATCGCAAGAGCACACCGCATTCCCTCGCTAGGAAGCCACTGGAACGTCCTCTCAGAATATCTCTTGAAAAGAACTCCGGTGGATTCGACTGACCATCACCTCAGCAGAAAGGACTGTAAACAAGCGGTTGGTTTGAAAAGATGGCGGATGGTTTCGATGGCGAGAAAAGAAATACGGCCCTGGAAATGGACTCCGAGGTGGAGAGCGGAAAAAAGCAGACGAATTGGGAGAAGGAGAGAATGAGAGATAAAATGAAAAGAGGGAGGAAACGGAATTGGTGCGTTGAGCCGGAGAGTAAAAAAAAGTCCTCTTGACGCGAGTGTCGAGAATGGCCGCGTGGCGGCAGCAGGTGCGTCCACTCTTTGACTCGGAGGATGAGGGAGTGGCGAGGAAGTGCAGATGCGGAAGGGTCAGTTGGGCTCCCTGATAATGGCTTTCCCGTCTCTCCCGTGGAGATTTCTGGAAAATAGAAAGGGAAGAAAAGAAAGTTGTGGCAGAGATGAGATGGCGGGAGACAGAAGGGGGCCCGAGGCAGTGTGTGCCCGTGTTAAAAGGGTTGCGGGGGAAATGATTGCGGGGAGAGAATGTCGTCTCATAACTACAAGTAGCCACCGCGTTGAAATACTAGGCGCTGCTTTGCTTTCGATCCGTTGTACGCCTTGATGAAACCCGTCTGTACCTATTCCTGTCAGTTTGTGATAAATCGGTGTCCAGAATTTATTGGTACGAGTCCGGGATAATCTTCCAGTTCAATCATTATCGTAGTATTGGAGTACTTACTAGTATTACGATACTTCTAATTGGCTCCTTGGTTGCATATTTACGTTAATTATAACAAAATAAGTTTTTTAATGTATTGAATTTTTTAAAATTTTATTATTTATATTGGAAAAAATTAAATATGAAACACTTTATAATTATGCTCATAATGAAGTTGGAAACGTCACAAAAGTGGTAAATTTGAAGTTACAGAACATAAATTAAGCAGAAGGAAATACTACAAGTTTTAAATTATATGATCACAAAATCTGCAATAGAGGTTTTTGGCTGACAGACATGGATTTATGGATTGCTAGCGCTCATATCATTTTTTTGCGATTAACACATCGCTAGGTGTTAAAAAATTCTTTTATTGATTAATGGTGTTAAAAAAACACTTCTGTTGAATAATAGAAACTGATTCAGTAAAGTATTCCATGATAATCAGGACATTTTGCGCATCCCGAATATGTTTTTCGGGACACCGAGTCTAATTTGAAAATCCCGGACAAATTCCGATGAACCGAGATAACCCCACATACAGAGGATCCTCATCTATCTCCATCGTAGAGCGATCGGTGAAGTTTTCGCTTCGTCCAACGATAAGCGTCATCGGAGGCAGCGGAAGATGGCGTTACAAAATGATGAAAGAGGATAGAAAGGTGTGCTTTGGAATAGAGACGGGCAAATAGAAGACCCGTCCTTTTCAAATAGAACGCTTTTCTTGAATTTTTTCATCGCCTGGGGGTATAGAAATCCGAGCAGTATCTCCTTGCTCAATTTAGGCGGAAGCTAAGGGTCCAACGGATCACTGCCAAATATTTGCGAGTTGAAACAATACTGTAAGGAGATAGCCTTAAACACAGTCGTTTCTATTTTCTATCCAAATAATACCTGTTACCTTTTATAAAGAGACTCTTTAAGTTTTGTTTGGATGTGTGTTATATTTATTCAAAATGCGTAAGCCCAGAGAATTTTATGAGTTAAATAATTGTAAATCCACCACAGCATAAGGTTTGCTCTGCGGCCTAAATCTCTTGGGAAAGTCAGATTAAAAAAACTCCATACTTTTCCTATGAAAAAGTTTTTATTCGTGTGTTATTTTAGGCTCAGCCCATAGATATTATTTAGAAAACAGAGACAGTATTTTATTTCTTCTGAATATTGGAGGAATTCTAAAGTCTTCTTCTTTAGCAGCAGAATTTAGTGATTCATCGGTTCATAAACGTTTGTGGGGCACTTAAATTAGAAGTAGTATTTATAATCACAGCTTTAAAAGTTGTTGTTAAAGTAACATTTCTCTACAATATCTGTGTTACGATATTGCATTTTTGGTTGCAAATCGAAAATGCGCCTCAATCTAAAAGGTGTTCAATTTTTGGAAACTGTGAAAGCTTAAAAATTATTGGAGAATATACGCTAATCAGGAATATGTCATCCATATTTTTTGTAAGCAATAATACAACATCCTTGAAAATTGAGAACATGATTCTATAAATACAAATCCAAAGCTTTATTTAAAATGATTGATGATAATCATACTGACCCCAATTTTTCATGATTTAAAAATGAGAGTACTACACATCCGCAAACCAAAGTCAATTTATGTTATAGATAAAAAGAGCTGTAATTTAATACATGAATTAGAATTTATTGTTTAGAAAAATGATCAATACTAAAAATTGCGGAGGAAATGTGAGTCTTGAGTTCCTTTTGAATTATCTTTCACCAAAAATAAAGACATTTTTTATTATTTTATATATCTTTAGCAAATAGGGTCGTCGTGCCAACGATATGAGTTCAACACAAAGTTCGATACCCTTCCCGACTCGTCCAAGAAGCATCCAGTACGTCCGTGCTTTTTTATGTCTCAGATCAAAAGCTAAAGAAGTAAGAAACGTCTCTGATTTGAAAATTTTGACACGTTTCCACATCCTCAGAAGTGTTCTTTGAGCGGAACAAGGTTTCCGACTGTAGGCAAAAATAGACCAGTTAGAAGGAGGATAGCTTCCTTGAAACCATCGTTTCGCTTACAGAGGACGGACGTCGTCCCGGACGGCCGTATAGAGATTCGCTCACCCGAGCACGTCCCCTGAGAACCCGCGCGACGCTGCTTTATTAAGGCCAAGAAAGGGAAGCATAACGAGGAGAATCGGGAAGAGAGAGGAAAGACGCAAGGAGAGTCGCTGGAATCTCTAGCTTCAATTCCAAAATTGGCCGTTTCCACTACGATATGCGCAAATTGCTACGGGAATCGCTGAATACTTATGTAATCTTTAAAATCCTCTGTTGGGGGATGCGATACTCAAATGCCAATATTTTGGGGTTTAAATCTCAGTCGTGTCGTTTAATATTTCCCTAACAGATGTAGATGGCAGTTTTCTATCTTTCTAACGGAAAATTCACTCAGTTTGCTTACCATACATTCATAATTAATCTAATGTAATGTTAAAAATAAGAAATAATCTGATTGAAATCCCTAGCTCCAGTATTTTATTGGTTTATTAACTATAAAGCCATTATATTTTATTTTTCTCTGCCTTCCAAAACACTTTTATTAAATTTAAACAGCTAATAAAAAATAACAGATCCGATTCTAACCGATAATTCCTGCTTATTTTACAAATGCTCTCTCTTAAACGTAGAATTCTAGGAATCCCTACTTAAAAGGATTACATTTAGAGAATATGGTAATGCATTATCCGGTTTTGTTGTTTATTTAAAATTGTTCGAAGAAGAGATATGAGGCAGACCGTCATGATAAGGCTTGGATTATTTTTAGTAATCAACCTGACTCCAACTGTGAAGAATAATATTACTAAAGACAGTGAACTATGAAGTTATTAAACTATGCATGGTAAGGATTTAGGAAATGGATCATATTTTTTTCATGTCATAAGGAATTATTCAATGCAGTTCTGCAGTTGTAAAAGGTGATTTATCAAGATTTATAAGGCTATAATTATTGCCTTCGCCTCTTGTATCTGTCTTTGAATGAGTTTCCAATCTTAAATGTATCTATTAATTCTCTTGATCATTTAAAGAAGCAGCAGGATGTTTTTCTTAGGTTAAATTCCCAATTCCACGCCTAATTGCTTATGACTAGCCATGAGACACGTTTAATCTCCCCTCGCCAAAATGACCTTCGCCGTTGCTTCGCGTGTCCATGGAGGAGACACTCGAGCGTAGCCACATTCTAGTAGTACACACGAGATAACAAGGGTCCAGTACATATAAACGCACGCTCTTTACCGTGTCGGGTCAAAGGACACGTAAGGAAGGGGAGCGGTGAAAATGCAGGAAGGAAAGAAAAGGGTTTGAAGAGGGAAGATGATCCTTTGAATTTTTCATTGGGGAGGAACGAGAAGGGGAGTAAAGGCTTTATTCCTCTCTTTTCCTTTCGCGATCTTGGGGAGAACTGTGCGGAGGTATACCTCACCAAAAGACGGGATCCAACCGTTTCGACAACGCTTCGTTTGTTACAGAAGCCGAGTTTTAAATATCAGGTTGATTTATCTCGTAGTGAAATCTTTACAGAAGAGAGGGTCAAATAAAATCAGGTTTGCGTTCACCTCTCTTTCGGTGTAGCGAAATTAGATTTAGGTCGTGTTTCCCTTTAGAGAAATGTTTCTATCCTTAAATATACTCGTCTTACCTAAAGGGTGATACGAAAATGTTTCTGATCAATTTAAAGATTAAAACATTATTACTAAGCCCCAAAACATCCGGCTGTAAAAGTTATATCATCGCCAAAACTAACCTCATCCTCATCATCGCCCAAATTCATCAGCCGACCCCATAAAGCATGTATGGGAATAAGGCTCAGAGAAAAAAAACTAGGCCCCAAAAGTTTTGCATTCAATTCTCTTTAAGCATAATTTATTTATGATTTTCTCGATATATTTTGAGAGAGTTATTACAAAGGTAGAATAGGTTATGTTTACCTATATGGGTATTTTTTATTTATATTTACGGATTTCTTATTTGCTTAAGTCCTTCCTAAATTTCCTCGTTCCTCTCAGTTTCTGTTTTGAAGGTTGATTCACTTTCCTTTTGTCGTTTGAGTGCCTGTATTTCCTTATATATTTTGTGTTTATAACACTCATTTTTTTCTAAACATGTTCATCTTCTAAGTATAGTATGCATGTCATCATTTCCATCTAGGTACTTAGTGCAGAACTACGAGTATACTTTCTATTTTGATATATAGTCATTTCGGGCGAAGATAAAATTTTAAGTACGTAATATTTCCCTATGATCTTTCATTGTATCCTTGCTCTTCATGATTTCCTATTTATCCAAGTTATGCTTCAAAAGGCGATTTAAAAGCGCTACTGATTAGTGATTTTCGTCCAAAGTTATACTTTACTTTTTTCCGAAACCTATTATGATGTCACATATTTTATTCTCCATTCTTCTTTCAGTTCTTTCTTTGAGAGACTTATCTCTAAATACGTACTTACAAGGGAGGATACTTTTTGGAGCCCCAAACAGCTAACATTTCGTTACGTCCTTATTTCCCATTCAAAATGACAGCAGATTTCCGTCCCTTTCTGAATGACACCACTCCGCCATAACCTTTTGTGGGTTACGGCATCAGTTCAAAGAGACTTTATAACAAAGGTGGAATATCTGCCGTAAAGGATACTTAACCATTATCTTCTCTGATAACGCGAAATTTCGGAGGGCACTTTTACGAAAACGACGTGCTTATTACGCATTTACAGCGGGGAAAAATAAACATCAAGCGCCTCCACTCCAGATATTTGTCCCCTCCCAAATCGACGTCGGTCGTGATATTCCCGGGCAATTATTGTGCGTGGAATAAAGATGAGAGACATCGGTGTCCTTTGATGGCCGTTCTTACGCTTTTGGAAATTACAAGCGGACGGCATTGTGTGTTTGCATCGAAAACCCCTTCCGACGGTTAACCATTCCGTTTGACGCTATTCCCACGACCGCAAAGCGACCGAAGCCTTTTTTTTACCCGCACTTTGAATGGGTAATAAAAATCATATTCACAATGGTTTCGTGCTCTTTGTATCGCGGATCGCCCATAAAAAATGCGCGAACGAGTTCGGGCCCTCCGTCAAAGGTTTTACGTCGACTTCGATGGGTTAAGATAACGCCGGAGACAGTGCTGTATGGGTTATGAATCAACTAAAACTCCCAACCCATTGATCAGTTGATGGCGTACAGGTAACGACGGATATCGTGGACGGAAATAGTGGCGCTTTAGAACGACAGTTTCCTCGAACTCTGTGAATGGTTTATGGAGGTTTTTTCCTAAGAAAAAGGAATCGAAACGGCGAAGATAGTTGTAGAGTTTGGTGGTATCGTTCTCGTTAATCAGTACAATTAAAACTTGTTTTTTTATGTCAATTCGCGATCTCAATTCCTAGTTCAACTCAAAAGAAAGGAGTGACCGCGCTTACTGAGAGGTGAGCCATTCGCAAATAACTTTCACGCGTAGATCTTAAGTAGTAAGAAATATTGAAGAGTGTAAATGCTAATTCAAGGTGGTTTGGAGTATTTGTGAACATTATGACTGTGTAATACGATGTTTAATTTTAATTTGTGAGCAGTGTTTTTGCCTTAAAATATCAAAGTTAATAATTGTGTACGTGATGATTCTGGTGAATTGTTGGACTAAGATCATAAAGTCATAAGGTGATTGTAGTGGTTCCGATTGTTTTGTGAGGTGTAACTGTTTGAATCAGCGTTGTCTGTCAAGTAATGATGTTAACTGAATGGGTGGTTACGTTTTGTACTGCAGTTTTATACGCAAATCTTTGTAACATTGTTTTCGTTAGTTGTAGTGTAAGCGTTACCTGACCTTGCGTCTATTCTGTACGAATAACGAATAAATTAGCTTCATCAGACAAAAGATCGCGAAACGACCGTACGCGTCATTTATCGCCACGGTAAGAAACGTGATTACGTCTTCCGCCCCGAAAAGTACTCGTTCATTTAAAAGATGATATCTTCGAAAATAAGTTTAAGTGGGTCGGATGAGAAGTGGGAGATAAGATCTACAAACATCTCGAAAAGAGGTTTTTCCTAAAAATACAAGGGAGTGAAAAAGAGTGGAGAGCAAGGTAGTGCGCATACTCAGGGGGCATACACAGCGGAAGACAAACACGGTGGCGATTCAAAGATGAAAGAGGCGGAGGTAATGAGGAAGACAAGGATGAATGGGGGAGAGACAACGGAGGGCAAAGCGAGATGAATGGAAGGGTGAATGAGGGGAAATTAAGTGGGAGGTGAAAAGAGGCAGGAGGTAAAAGATGGGAGGAAATGGAATAGAGACTAGATCCCTGAGGGTGAGGGCTTAAGAAAGAGAGAGATAAAGATGAGAGGAAAAAGAAAATAAGGGTGAGGAAATGGAGGAATAAGAAGTTTCTTGGTGTGATAATTTTTGATATATTACAACGACAAGGTTATATGTAGAGATATGTAGATGTGCATTATTTATATTTTATTAATTGTTATTGAGTGAAGTGACTATACTGCATAAGCAAGTGAGATATTGAGAGTATTGAAACTCCAAAAAAGAAATAGATTAAGAAAAGTTAGTAACTAAAGATTTCATAGAAGGATAACACACCAATAGAAGTATATAACAGCCAAAGAGAAGACAAAGAGAATCAGATCATTAAAGAAATCGCTTGAAGATATCATAAGGTGCTTATTCATTGTTAAATCAAATTTTGCGTAATAGATTTCATGAAACAAATAACACTTTAGAGACAGGTTTTCGGCTTGTACGATGCAACACACATCTGGCAAACTGTAAATGTGAAAATATTGACTTTAATTGGTCTCACGGCCTTTAAAATCCTTACATAATGTAATTTAAACGATAATTTTTCTTAGAGTTTTAAACAAATTAAAGTTTGCAGTTAGTTTCGATAAAACGTGATGAAGAAGGAAATAAAAGGAGAAGCCCGAACACGTTAGATAAGGGTGTTATCAGTTTAGTTTAACAGTATGTAAGGGAGGAATTCATAGAAATGAGATGTTATCTATACCGATTCCGAATAATTATTGTTTTCCGATTACAAGAGTTATATTAAAGGAATTTTAATGTATCAGTTGCTTAAATTTAGTTAGCTAGTATAAACACTCGGTAATTTGGCTTAACTATTGATGCACGTATGTAGAAGATAATTTGTGTACAACATTTTATTGTTTTAAGAATCGTAATTGGGAGTGAGTAATATCGGAACTTCACAGGCCATTCCCAGGATCACTCGACATTCATTCTTTCGAGAGGCATCGGCGACTATCGATCAAACGTTCTAAGATTGATTATTTTTATTCTGCGATGGGTTTCCTCGAATTCCAGCCTTCTCATTCAACTATTAATCGTAATTTGACGGAAGCCATAATTAGCAGCCATTATTTGTCCGAGAATTACTTGAAAAGTGATGGAGTTTTCTCACCAGCGGGTGGTGGGAGTAGATATCTTTAGTCTCCCAGGAACCATTTGGTGTTAATTCGGCTTAACGAGAAAAAACCAGCATGCAAAGCACCTCTTCCAAGGCGCGAGTTTGTTATTGGGCATCATTTCAATCCACTCCTTCAATTGAGCAAGGCGTAAAATGCCTTCAAAGACGGAGAAAGGTGAGAGTGGAGAGGGTGCTATAAATAGCTAAGGAGATATTAATCTCCCGAAAGGGATGACCGGCCGTCAGAATGGTTATTTCACCCGCCATTCCCCTCGCTTTGCAGCACGCGACTTATGATGATGATTAATGAGGAGGTCGCGGCTCTGGGGCGATTTTCGTCGCGAGTTGGTAGCGTGCGTGTCGCGGACATTACACTATCGTGAGATAAGGAGGCACGGGGAGATGAGTTTTTTTGCCCCTCTTCCCACGAGAATATAAAGGTTTCTTGAAAGGTAGTGCGTCGGTTGGATATAGTGCGTCATTCCAAAGCCCCACAGCCGGCGTTAAGGGCGTAGACTGCCGGCGCGGTCGCAGTCTGGGAAGATATATAAAAAATATACTGAAGGGAATTTCAGTCGGGGTCCGTCGTTTTTTCCTCCCCGGGTAAGTGGGGAGATGGAGCCCTAAACAAGGGGAGAGTTGTGTTTGGTGGACTCGTCGGTGGGGGTAGTTGAAATGAAGAGGGCTAATAAAAGAGTGCGCGGGAGGTATGGGGGTGGCGAAAGAACTCGGGGAGTGTTTTTGCCTGGAATGAGATTTTTTTGTGGCCTAGAGAAGGAAAAGATGGCTGTGGGAGAGTGGCAAATGGACAGCGTAGCGAGGGATATTGCGCGAATTTACACTCTCCGAAGGAGAAAAAGGGGAAAGAGGTTTATTGAAGCCATGTGGCGGACGGAACGGTGTGATTGGCGGTTTCTTATGTCGTTTTTTCCGTTTTATTGAGAGAATTGCTCCGAACGAATATCTCCGCCTGCTTCGGAAAATCCGATGTAGATACTCTATATTTGAAGACATTTTCTCATAAATATGCTCGGCTGAAGAAATATCACGAAAGATACTTCAGTTTTTCCCTTATTTTCTCTTCGCCCCTTACCAAAAATGATGAATAGAATCTGTATGACTATTCTTAATAACACTTTGGGTCATATCGCACGTGTCGTCACCGGGAATCGAAATCAAGCCCCCTATCACCAGAGACAAACGCGTTATCCGCTTGGCTATCCTGAAACACCGGCAATTCAAATATATTTTATATTAATTTATTCTTTGGTGCTGTACTTTATAATTATGTCACTGTGACAATTGCTATATTTTCGGATAATAATATAATAATAATAATCGGATATGCCCTTATTAAGGGCATATCCGATTTATATCCTACTCTATATAATTTCACTTTATATCATATCCAATATGTGTGTATATTATTCATTATTATGTGACTGTCCTGCTATGAAAAGTAGTTTGAAAAAGAAATTAAACGATAAGCAGAACCGATTATCAAATTTATTTCGAAAATTTTATTGATACGTTGAGAAATGGAGTTGCTATACATTATTAATTGATTAATACTCATCATGTACTCATCATATTTGCATCCTTATTTCCTTCGAGTCTGAGCAGTTAACAGTGGAAAACGTTTTTTGGCAATTTTCCCGAACGCCGATGAGGCTGTGTGAATTATAAGCGTAATTACTTTGGTATTGTAGCTCTTAATTTATGCATTTAGGTAAATAAACACTGCATTAGTACATAAGAAAATGTAGATCTCTGATGGTTACATTGATAAGCAAATGTAAGTACCAAAATTCATCAGCTTATCGCTTGGATTTCTGACTCCTGACATTAGTAATTTAAAGAGCAACATGTAATATTTTAAGGAATAAAAATAATAATTGATTAAAACAGAAGGTTGAAAACTTACGAAATGTTAAAGAGATGGATTAACGGATGGATGGTTAACGGATTGATGTACTGAAAATGTTCAGTTACCGCTTGATAAATTAAGTAAATGCCCTCGTTGACTTTTGGCCCCAACCAGACGCATTCCAGCATAGAACATGAGTGGCGTTATTAGTTAATGCTGCCAACACCGCAACTATTTTTAATGAAAATCGATCACACGTGCCAAGAAAAAAATCAGACAGATCGCATAGCTATCAGGAAAGCCTATTTGTTACCATGCTTAGTTTTTTCAGAGGGAAAACAAGAATTTTGCCAATGTATCGGTGCGGTTTGTGAGCGGGGAATTCAGCGCGGCGGCGTTTAGAGAAGTTGGAAGCGAATGAATAGCCAGAGGGCAGCCGAGGGCAGCAGAGGGCGTGTATGTGGCGAGACGGCGGATGCAGGTGGAGGAACGGGGGTGGAAATTCGAATAAGGAAGAAATCCTTTTAAGAAGGAGAGATGAAAGGCTCGGAGCTGAAGGGTAATCCTAGATACGGAAAGAAAAAGTCCCTCCCTTTTCTCCCCAAAGGCCCTCGAGAAAATATGCTTTGAATGCGAAAGCCCTTCGGAATAAAAATGAAGGACGAAATTATCGCCGTCTGCGGCTAAGTGTGACGTCTATTTCTGTTCGAAATGTATCGACTGCACACTTGTCTCAGGTTTTCATTAAGAAGTTCAAACCGAAGGGACTGACGAAGCAAGGAATACATTAACGCGAGATAAAGAGCAAAGCCACTATGTAAATTAGGGATTCAAATCTGTGCGAAACTACTGTTCTGTCGAAGAGTTTTAAAGAAGTTCGCCAGTATAATTTAGGTTATCACTATTTGGAAGAAAATCAAGGAAATGCTGTGAATTGGAATGGAATATGCTTGCAAAAGTGTCCTAGTAATGCTATTTCTTAAGTCCTAGTAGCAATCTCTTTTTGTTTTAAAGTAGAAAATTCTACTCAGAATACAGCGAAATAGAGATCTCTTTGCCTAGTTTTGAATTGTTGCTTTCAGTAATCTAAAATCATTACAGCCAATTACAATGTTTTTCTTTATTTAGTAAGATTGATTCTGCTTAACCATTGATTATTCCATATTTCAGATTTTGGAACGGATCGCGCCTGAAATTACATAGAAAGTTTCAGAAAATACGCGAATTTGTTACCTTTAGCAGTATTGAAAAGGTGATGATGGCTTAAAAATTACGAATTACTTTTACATTACTATTTTATAAAGACAAAGTGCCCTAAATTTTGTTAATTAATATCAAATACCATCATGTAATTCATGAATGAATAAGAAAGAATTTAACATTTTTTCCATTCCTTCCTTAGATTGCAAGCATACATCATTTTATTGTTTCAGTTTAGAAGATTGCCTATTCTGGAAAGGGAAGCACATTTGTAAAGTAGACATCGATAAAGGTCACATGTACAACTGCTGTAAAATTGTATAAAACTTGCTGAAGATAAATGATAAATCAGTTGCTTTTTTCCAAGTGCTTCATACATTCAAACAACGAAAAATCACACTTGAAAATTAAATGTTTATTTCCTTCTTCTGTTTCTAATTCATTGTCTAGTCTCTGTGCCAATTGTACTACCATTCGTTATGACAGCCCTTGCTTTACGGAAACCCGACAATTTTAATATCCTCCCAAGAGAATATTCCATTTATACGAGAGGCAATATCATTGCATTCCATCTTTTTAATTATTCATGGCTAACAGTTTATATTTGCTTTATGAATGCATGCATACGAAATCATCCGAAACGTAGCTTCGCTTTTTTAATTCTTCCAGACTTAAACGTTCATAACTCGGTGAACGCGTAAATAACCCATTAAAAAGACCCCTTCAAAATTAATTCCTCTTGTCAGATTTAATATCCGGGATTTTGAATGGATAAATATAGCGCATAAAATCCTTCCCCTCGGAAAAAAGTACGTTTGTGGCTCGTAAGGACATTTTAATTCGCTCGTACGAAACATCGCCGTGGAAATAAGCGGTCGGGGAAAATAAATCCGGCATTTTATTGCACAATTCATTGCCGCCTCTGTTCCGAGCGTTTATTTTTTGGCGGCGGATGCGTGATGCCGCGTGGGATAGAGAGATAGAAAGATGGGCACTTTAGGAATTTTATGCCAGTCGTGTTAAATGGACTGTAAGAGTTGTTTTAATTTCTCCCGAGTTGCAGTCGGAATCCGCGATGAGTTAGGGGCCATTATTCAAATGCTTCGGCCCACCGCCGCGGAGAAAAGCCGCGGCGTATTTTGTTTTATAAAAGGGAGAATAGATTCGGAAGAGGAGGTTAATATATGCGAGAGTCATTTGATTCCTGGCCACCCTCGCTCGCTCCCTAATTTCCGCTATGTATAGAAAGGACGTTTTATGTTTCGGTGATTCAGTGATGGCGATTTTCCATGATTTAGTGCTCATCTCCTCTTCCTCTCGTTTTCTAAGGCCACGATTTGTTTTTGGGACGAACTCCGCAGCTAAAGAGTCATCAAAGTACGTAGAAAAATTATCTTCAACTACGAAATATCAGATACACTTTCCATCTCTTTGCTTGTTTTCGATGATATTTGGTAGATGAAACAAGGGAATATTCGTTAATTACATTGTGATACCTTTTGATGTATTAATCAGTTAAGTATTTAGAATTTTATCAAAGAAAAAAGTCTATTTTTATGGATATTAAATTTCTCATTTTTCATTTATTTCTCATTTTAAAGTTAGTTTCCACTAAGATTACACTTTAAGGAAAACCCCATCCACACCCTAAAAGGCAGCTTTCACGGCATTAATGACTTATAGATACAGAATAGATACACCGAGCTGATCTCTGTTTAATAATCTATCGTAGCTATCCGCTAATATTTGCACTTTCGTTCTGTACTGCACTTTAAGTACTATTATAGCAATCTGAAAGCCAGTACAAATCAATATCAACCTGTAATCGTGAAAGATTTCGGCCTGGAACGCTTCGTAAATCGTACAAATCCCTACCTTTTGTATCGCCCCTGTTTGTCAGCTCTGATTCAGTCGTTTAGCCATAGTGGTAGAACCGAAATTGAGCCTTTGTAATGACCATCTATTCCGGACGAGCCTCGGTTTAGCGCAATTTGCCCGAAAAACCCTATTTGCGAATAGGATACTTGACGCGGAGCCTAAAACAACCGCATTGAAATTTAGTTAATCTGCATAGGGTTGAGTCGTTTTAATGGGCATCTTTATGGGGGAACAATCTACACCACGCGTGAGGATAAAGTACTTTTGGATGATAAAGCTGTGTAATCACGCAGTTAATATCAACCGATGGAAAATTGGAGCAACGCAGTCGTTGAGCGAATCACTTTTGGCAAATTTATATGAAGGTGCTTAACAACTAGCGATGATGTTGCTTGATCCTCACTGGGAAAATTAAAGCGAATGGAAATTCCGGCTGTTTAGCCCTAAAACCCGGAGCGCGTGGTGCGTGCAATAACAATACTTTCCAAATAACTAAATCGAGCGATTTTTGTAATAAGATTTGTGTTAATGAATTATAAAGCTGCAGCGCGTGTCGCCTAACGGGCTATTTGATTGCGACTGATGTCGAGGAAATGCGAACAGCTGAGCATCGACGTTAAATTCGCTACATATAATGTACTCTTTCCGGGCGAAATGATGATGTCGAAGTCAATTACCCAAGCAGTCGAAATGGACGCTTTAATTCGAAAAGAGGAGTTCGTGATAAGAGTGGTGCACTCGCGTATCATTTAGATCACGGATGGGAATCAAATCGATCGTGATTGTGATTGAAGTGCTCCAAAACGGCGGATGATCCCTATCACTAGTATTTTGGGTTTTTGGTTAAATTAACGAAAGAGGTTGACCAGATATAAGAAAATGGAATTTTAGCAAATCATTTGACTTCTTATAGATGTCAAAATACCGTTAGAATACTACGTCGCTGGAACAATAATGAAACATCTTTATTCGGGGAATATCGAGACTAAAATCTCCTTTTACATCTAACGTATTGTTGTATATAGTACTATAGTTAATTTACATCGACATGAGAACAATTAGGAGAATTTGGTAATAAAAACCTTAGAATAATGGTAACGATCAAGTAACAGCTGAGTGACAGTCGAGTTGCTGCCAGATTTTTTCTTAAAATGAAATCTAGATGTTCAGGCGTTACCTTGTGTAAAGCCATTGAAGAAATGAAGAAATAAAACTTGTAAATTTTCCACACTATTTTTATTTACGACCGGTTTTGCTACCGAGTTCTGGTGTCCGCCAGAAGGTGCTACTCTGGAAATGAAACTGGTCGTATATAAAAAATAGTGTGGAAAATTTACAAGTTTTATTTTTTCATTACTTTTTCTTAAAAGGTATTTCTCATCGACTAAATTTTTGACCCTCGTGCCAATCCTAGTAACGATAATTTCTCGCAGTTGGTTCAGATTTCTCCTGCGAAATTTATCATAGTTACAACTAGCATACATTGGTACATACTCCATTTAAGTATTATGGTCACTCTTTTTTCTCAAATCCTCTAGTTCAAAAGTAAAAAAACACTCCATAAAAAGCAAATGTTTTTTATAGAATATACAACTGCAAAATGGATTTTCGTGGAATAATGAATACAGCATACAGCATTTTCAAATTTTTCGGAATGCAATTCAATTCGAGCAGAAAAAGACATTCGGTCTCCTGCTTTAATTCA
Organism: Sympetrum striolatum; assembly: GCA_947579665.1. Classification (NCBI taxonomy): domain Eukaryota; kingdom Metazoa; phylum Arthropoda; class Insecta; order Odonata; family Libellulidae; genus Sympetrum; species Sympetrum striolatum. The sequence goes on from OX388345.1 coordinate 87,056,251, forward strand.
AAGATCTGTTGTTTATGGAGAGAAAATTCGGGCTATCATTCTTTACTCTGAATCGTTTTGCTTATATTTCCGGGCTCAAGGAACTATTACAGTCGACGCCGATACTTCAATCAGCAAATTAGATTAAACGATATTTTTGTTCGTGTTTCAAACCCTAACTAGCTTTTCTGGGCACACTTGATTAATCTGAGTAATTGCTACTTCATTCCCCATCTCACATCCGTAATTGCTATTTCGTAGTGGATATCAAATAAATTACCCATTTTGATAATAGAGCTTTTCCACCGCATCTATGCTTTTAATTTGCGTAAAATCTAATACCTTATCAAAAAGAGCGAAGAATATCGTAAAAAATTGCTGTAAGATCCATCGCCAGTGTTGCTTGTAAAGCTCTTACATGCATTAGAATTGGAAATATTATAGTATACTTAAGTGTGTTGAATATTAAAAAAAATAATTTAATGTTTAACCGTGTTGCTACTAAATTAATATAAAATGTGAAAATTTTTTAGAAGATATTTTGCGAGGAAATATTACCTAAAAATATTCATTAAATAGTGCCATTTTGTCCTTTAAGATGTCGAAAAACATGTTGAAACTGAAAACGCGTTAAAATGGCTTTCCTATATTCAGAATCCATAGTTTCCGCATCTTAAAGAAAGTTACGAGATTACGAAATACAATTGAAGTTCTGTATGAGAGTGATTGGATGATTTCCTCATGGGAGATTATGCACGTCGTTTACATATTTTTTTTATTATCAAATGTAAAATTTGGCTAATATAAGATGTTGCAAAGATGAGGTTCGTAAAAGAATAGCCTTGGTCAAGGAAGCATTCATAAAGCAAAGGACTACTAAAGATCTCGATAAAGGAATCAAAGAAAGATTGGTAATATCCTTATTGCTCTATGGATGTGAGACTAGGACCTTAAGAAGGAAGTAAAACGTTTGGAGGTCTTCAAGATGTGGGTGTGCCGTAGAATTGGAAAAATAATTTCGGTTGGTAGAGAAACAAATATGGAGGTGCTCCAGATGGTTTAAGAGTGCAATGGAAGATGTTAGGTGACATAAAGGGTGGGGTAATCTACCAAGAATCGAAGTTAACGGCATTGGATAGTGAAGTTTAAGGCACATGAATATACCGAATATTAGCATACTCATCTAACTTGTTAATTCATAACCATTATTATCATTATAATAATTTAGTTTCTGAAATTATCACCTACTTGAGAATCAAACGTTTTTTTCTTTCTTAGACCTTTTGTGACTTTCCTTGCTGCAAGCTTGTTGATATAGCATGAATATCGATCTCTAATTCCTATAGAACCATGTTATTCTTTCGAATATTTTGAGGATTTTTTTCTGCATTCCGCGAAAATAACTGGAAACAAGGAATCGCTAAAAATGAATAGACTGAGGTGCGAGAGATCCGAGATATGAGGAAGTGCCGCAAGGGGGAGAACCGCTCTCCCACGGGGTTTATTTTTTATCGAAAGACGAGCGAGGGAGTAGTTGACATCGTGGAGTGGTGGCGGCGCTCGCGTAGTAGTGGTAAACGAGGCGGAACGGACAAGAAGAGGGCAACAGAATGAGACAGAAAGAAAAGGAATTGCTAGACGGACCGAAATGTCGCGAAAGTTTTTCCCTTTTTTATCCTTTTTCCCTCCGTTCGGTCTTGTGAGGGCTGCGGGAGGAACCCCTTTCGAAGGGTGGATGAAGGTTTCGGCGGAAAGTTTGTCGGGGGTGCAAGGGTGGAAAACAATGGATAAAAGGGTTTTATTTAAGCGGTTTGAGTGTGAGATGGAGTGTTTTAGGGGGTTGAAAAGTGAGGGGGTGGTTTGACTAAAGAATGCCTTCAGAAGGGCCCCCGCAGCGTGGATCGGGTCAAAGAAATGTTTAGGGGCTGTTATATCGGCTGTGATTACGGTAGAATGGAATGTGTCTCGTTTGTAGCGACCATATTTCTTTTGTTTTTCGTGAGGCCCTCGGGGGCTTAAGTGGCCTCTTTGAACGGCCCTTGCGCGTGAGTCGATAATGTGCGTCATCGAAAAGGACGCCGTGACATTATCAACTCGGGTTTACGAGTGAATTCAGGCGAATTGGAATTAAGTCTTCCTTTGAAATCCTGTTTCTTTGTAGGGTCGATTGTTGTCGTTAATGCTTTGAGAAATCTCAACGCTGTGAATTTAATAAGATTAGTTTCCCCAGTTTCGAAATAATTTAATTTCTGTTAGCGAAGTTTAAAGCCGCTCATAATCTACTCAGAAGTGGCCTCAACTGTTTAACGATAATATATCGTATAGCATTTCCTCAATGTGATTCCGCTGGAACCGTATTACAGTTTATGACTTTGGCTTGGTACACACGAAGTTGGTATCTTTAAAGTATTTCTGAAAATAACGATATATTCATCCCCTATGTTATCCTTCATATTTAGTAAATGACTATCATTAACTACACTTTACCCGTATTCTTAAATATGAACTAAAAATGGACAAACACTTGGCAATTTATCTGTTGATAGCGTCGTATTAGAATAATATAGATATGACATAATAATATAACTATACCTATATGACATAATAATATAACTATAAATATACTAACTATATAATAAAGTGATGAATTGCATATTTTAACAAGTTTTAATCTAGGACGAGCATGCTTGTGCTAGAAGGGTCCAAAACCTTAGTTGCTTAGTTAAATATTTATTCTTTTATCCTATGTGGAACATGAATTGCTAACATAGTCAAAGCTATAAGGTGTTCAATGAATTCTATAGGATTACCTTTATATAGTTTCATCCCGAGAGTCCTTGAACATATATTGAGCTACTCAGCAGTTTTCCCGTATGGGTTTTGACAGTCAATAATGACCCCCTTTGCATTTCTTCAAAAAGAGTCTCTGATTTTTCGAATAGTACAAAGAGCGGTGTTAAACTGAAGAAGAAAGCTTCGTTGCGAGCTACGTGGCATTTTTGAGAAATGAATAAAAATCATATCTTTAAGAATCATCATCACTATTATATTTTAGAAACACGTTTTTTTGGATCACAATGTATGATAAAATTTTAAGGGCGAATTCTCCTGGTTGTAGGTGAGCCTCACGTGATAGAGGTATGTGGCCTTTTCAAGGAAGTGCCCTGTGCGTGTTTGTTATTTTTCTCCAATTTTTTCCGCACCCTTTCTGCGTTTGCACAGGCGGGGCTTCCTGCGAAGCCTGCACGTAATCCTATTTATCCTACTTCAAGGGTCCCCCGTCTTAATCTGTTGACTGCGCAGCCACTTTGTAAATTTATTCTGTTGAGACGCATTGATTTGTTTTGCGTGGTTTTTGAGTGAATTACGTATTTGCACGTTTTGAATCATTCGAAATATTCTGTACAATTTGTGAATTGGTTTTTGCGGCTGACCGCATATTTCACCGCTTTCTTCGGCAAACATTTTGCTTAAACGGTTCGTTAAGGTATCTCTAGTAAATTTTGGTTCCCTTTTTAGTGAAAATTTAATAGTAAGGTGGCAAATATTTGCATTCAAAGATAAGATTAATTGTTACAACGTTCAGAAAAGAGCAATATGGCTAATATGGTTCTTAGAAATTACTATTGTTCAAAAGAGAATGTTGTTTTTGGTTTCAAAATTGCTTCGTAAGTGCTTTATAAAGAACGGGAAAAAATTAAATTATTTGTGGGTAATTAATTGTTCTCTCGTTCTCAAATTGTCGCTTCTCTTCAAAGTTTTTCTTTCAAATGCCGCCTCTCTTTGTGATATTCTTGTCTCGCGGATTTAGAAAATTTTTCGATTGAATTTATAATCCATAAAAATTCGTCTCTGATGCTATACCGGAAGTTATTTTATTAATGTGCTCGAGCCTATTTCTTTGTGATTTATAATTGGTTTTTAATTGTATTTGGTATAAATGGAAGAATAGGTCATATTTTTAATTATCTTGAATTAACTTCCAATGGATCGTTAAACAAATAAAATTGGTCACATCTCGGCAGGAAAGTATAAGCAATAATTGACCCATTTTTTTGGAAGGAAATTGTCGGGAAAATATTTTACTTCAATACTTACTTGATCCGGAAACTGAGCAATCACAAGTTTTATATCAGTGATATCTAAATATAAAAAGATATCAATAAGTTATCTTGTCTGATTTTATTCCCTATCCATGCTGTTAGTGATTCAGTTAAGATACAGGAAAGGTCTTAACGTAAAGGAAGTTGAAAAGGCAAGATAACTAAGGTAGTATTAGGTCAAACATGCGAAGCCAACACTGTTCCAAATTAGTAAGCCTTTATCTATTTCCCATTCAAAATTCACCGCCAACTTTTGTGTCAACGAGAATGTCGCCTCGTATGACGGAGTACCTCGCGGTATATTTCCGAGAACAAATACTTATTCATGACCCCAAAGCGCATTCGTTTTCCATTCTTTTCGCGATTAATTTGTATCCCTCGAGTCACGTACCACATCCTGGTAGAGCGGTGTCTTGCACGGGTAATGCCGCCGAATATTCTTCTTCTGTCAACACTAATGCTCTGTGTTCGCCTCCTCCCTTTGACGCGCCACTCTGCTTTTTCTCTCCGACGTGAAACGGCTTCTGAACAGTGCCAGAGGAGTGAATTTATGGGCCTTTATTAGTCCATAACTCTTCATTTAAATTTCATACTGCGATATCGCACTCCTTCGCCCCGTAAGCGAAACGCTTCTCAGCGGCGGCCGATTTGACACCGAATTAATGGTGCACGCGCACCACGGTCACTCAGACAGCACTTTAGCGTCGGTGGAGCACGTAAAGCCATTCGAAGTGTGGAATATTGCAAGGACCGCGTTTTGAGTGCGAGTGTCCAACGAGTCTTGGGCTTATCAGCTTATTATCCTTCTGCCGCTTTCGAATCCACACCGAAAAAGGGTTTGCGATTGCCTTGACCCATTTCTTAGTTTCTCAGGGATTTATCTTTGTGCAAATCTTAAACTCTATCGATTCGTACAAATTTTAAAAAGCAAGTAGCCTGTAAAATGCGAACTTACTGGTATGCAAAATGCATGCGTTTAGTGCTCGGAAAGTTTTTCTTACCAAATTGAGATATAAATCGATTATGATTGGTGTTAATCATAACATAGGTATGAAGAGATAGCTAAAGTATAATAAGGGTTTTAACAGTCATTCTTCTGATACTTTTTGGAGTATACTATTCATTGTGTATTATCTTAGGCATTTTTATTCCATAATTAATATCTACCAAGGTTCAGAGCTAAGTGAGGGGAAATTTCCGTAATGTGTTCATCCTATTCTTTCGTGTTTCCTTTTTATAAATTCTTTTGTTCGGATTTCAAAAAAAAAAATTCCGTATATTTAAAAAAGTAAGTATCAACATCAGTAGCTTTCACAGATTCTTTACTCTCCTTTCTAGTGGTTGTTCTTCTTAAATGGAACTTTTTTCCTTTTGAACTTATTTCTTTTGATCTACCCAGAATAGAAGTTCCTTTTATCTTTCCTTTTGCACGCACTCCGAATTTTCACATGAAAGTGTATTTTCAGTTCCTACTAAATATTTCCATTAAATTAATCAAAGTCATTCGTAGAGCGTATAAATTACTTTGAATAATGCTTAAGGCTGAAATGAGAATTAGAAAACAGAAAAGAGTTTCAGTGATGACTTGCTGATGCGTTGTTAATTATAATACATGACAAATGACTTGCTTACATTTTCGTATCACTAAATTGATCAATAGATTGATAGATGCACTGATAACATATATTCGCCTCAAGATACCTCGTTTTCTTCTAATAATACTTCATATTTTCTTGGTTCCAGCCTCACACTTTTTCATAAATTTTATAATCTTATGTATATTCCCTTTCTAATTTTTATATGGAACATTACGGGTTAAACAAAGTGACTGTCATAATATTTTCTGATTGGCGAAATATTTTTCCTGTTCCTGATAATTCCACAATCATACGAAGTAAGCTTATCCTTTTAAATACTCTTACAGTATTTTATTCTACATTTTATGATGAAACATTTTTACGAAGGAATCTGAAGAGAGGATTTGGCGAGTAATAATTCCTTGTTTCTATTTACTACTCCATTAAAACAACCATAGAGGGAGATTAGGAGCCTTAGCGAGGTAATTAAAGGGGAACAGAAACCTCTCGGAAACGGGATTGGCCAAATGGTTAAGAGGAACTTGGCTCACGAATTTAATGAAATCTCATGAGCTCTCATGAGAGAAAAAAATATTGCAAGCAATTTAGTTGGTTGAATCCAAGATAAATTTAAAGGGCCCCACTCTGGAAATCGATTGCATATTTGTATAAAGCCCATCTGCGGTGGAGTGCACCTCGAGCGGCTTTTGTTTATTTATTTAATTTCCAGGGTAAACCTCGCTCATCTGCGGATGGTAAGGACCTCTTCCAACGGCGGAATAAAAACCTTTTGCACTTATCCACAGGTGGGAAATTACTCTTGCCTGGCCAGTCTCCGTAATACCTCCACCCCTTCAACTTTTACGGCGAATTTACTTTATCCATCCCTCTTCCTCCCCCTGGTGTTTTATCGCGACCGCCCCCATCGCCGGGCGTCCCTGGGCGAAAAAATAAATAAATTCTTGACCACTTTCCTTCGGAAACCGACCAAAACATCCTCTCCGGCGCTCGCTCGGAAATAATTCTTCTCTTTTTTTATATCCCTCTTTCATTTTTATTCGGGTAACTCCTTGTTGATGGAAATCTCCGAATTTTTATCACGCATTTCATTTTACCCTTTCTCAGCCCGTTTCGGTTGAGCGTGAAGGGAATTCCTTCCGAAGGGTACTCTTTTCAATGCTTCTTTCGTCTTCTCGCAAGGAATCGATTTTTTTCCATTTTAATGTGAATGTTTACCCTATTTTAAATATAATCAAATGTTTTATAGAAGTTTAGTCGAAGAAGGCGTTCTTGAGCAAGATTTCATTTTCACTCTTGAGAAGTTATCTATAAGTTGAATCTTATTAATTATATTTTTGGTCATAATAAATTTTATGGCGTTTATGTTTCCAGAGCGTCATTTGCACACTGTTGTCTAGTACAAGACATTGATGTGAGTCAGGGAACGTCAATCTTCTTTCTGTGTTTGGGTTTTGTAAGCGATAGTTTCTCATTCACATTCTCAATACTATAAAGTATTAATAAAACATATCGAAGCTTTTTATTAATCGCTGGCAATGTATTAATGTTCACTCATGAGGTGAATGTGTGAAATACAAGTTATCACAAATTTTAAACTCACAAAGGATAGCATAAAAGGTGTACTTTTCTTTTTTTTAAATTTTGTGGATATTCGCAAAAATTGTAGGTAAGAGCATTTTTTTTGTTCTCCATTGTGTTTTATCGGGGTGTATTCATTCAAATATCACTGGAATTGCTTGAATTAAAAAGTTACAACTTTTTAAGGGATTTGCAAGAATTGGTACTCCCACTATTCAGATGAGACATTACATTTAGTTTAGTGTTCTCCGTCTTCCTATCTATTTGTAATTCTTAAAATAAATAAAATCGATTGTGGCATGCTTTACCAAGAATCAATTTAAAATTCTTCAATTGTAAACACTCGAATTTCCTAATATAGGATGCGCAGCCTTTTCAGAAATCTCCAGTATTTTATGACGTAAGTGGTAGGCGCTTTATTTACTTTTCTTTCATAATATCAGTTGGAAGCAGGGACAAGGGAAGGCTCCAGTAATTAATTACACCCTGTCAAAGGCAAAATAAATTTCTGCTCTTCAGTTTGGTTTGATTGTGTGGAGTTCCGCATTCGCACGAGTGTCTCCAGCGAATGTTTACTCAAGAAATGATATCGGAATGTGTGTTCGTCGCAGATCCCAAGGAGGTCTTTGAAGGGGAGAGTTGCAGCTGAGGAGAGGTGCGAGAAAGGTGGACGCTGAAGGACCCTTCGAATAGTAGACTGCCATCCCATTAATAGATCCTCCCAGCATACCTTCAAGCCATGATCTTAATGTCAACTCCCGAATCAGAGGGATCTTATTTTCAATGGAGGACTGAACATCCACCTTCCAAGAAGCCTTAGAATGAATGAAGATTAAGCGTCCAGCTTCCAGAAAGACCTTTGGATGAATCAAGATTAAGCGCTTCTAAGATTGGCCTTGGAAACCGTTTTTATCGATTTTCGTTATCAGTGAAATATTATCCGTTTTATTTCAATTGACTCGGTTTATAGTGGAGCGCATTTTATTGCATTACTTTAATTTTTCTTCTTTAATTATTGATGAATAAGATCATGTCTTTCTTGTTACGTAAATGAACTATGTTACCAAGTTGAACGCTCTTTCATAGGTTTTTAAGAAGCGCTGGCTCCTCTCACAACTCAAGTTTGATCAAAAGAGATAACAGAAAAAATAGTACAGAACTAAATGGGAAGTATGTCATAATGTATCAATTTATTGTTGATAAATCTAATTTGTGGATTGCTGAAAATTATTTGAATTAATTAATGATTAATCTATATAGTGAATTAAATTGTTCTTTCTAGGTAAACAATATTTGAAACAGTACGAAAATCTCAGTGATACTGTGCGAAAAGATGAAAACATTGAAATATGAATTATTGGAACGATCTAGTCTTCCGCTAGTGTAGCGAGATAGATAAATGGAAGTTTTGACCTAGTGGGCCTTTATTCCCCCTAACCTTTTAATAGTTTTCAGATTTTAATGAAATAGGAAGGAAAATGAAACTACTGCTTGTGGTCTAAAGAAACGTAGGACCGTTTCTTCGTTTTCAATCAGGACGAGTTTATCCTTTCTCAGCCTTCGGAAGTAGGGATGAGATTTAAAGGGGAGATTCAAATTTCTCATTTACCACTTTGCTTACTTTGTCGGATTTCCCCCTTTTCGTCGCAACCCCTCCCATTTACTCGCACCCTATCTTTTACCCATTCCATCGCATTCCTAGAAGTATAGAAAGAAATCTTTTCCACTTAAATATAACTTGGAGGAAAATATCATTGCTGAAAGCATTCACAGATTATTGGATGAAAACACCGCCAAAATAAGTGTAACACAGAAAAATATCAAATTTGCAATACCGAGAGTTAAAATGTTCTCGAAATACTGTTAATGAATTTTAAAAAGGTAATACTTATATTCTTTGAAGAATATATTAACATGAGGTGCTCATTTCAGAATCACAGTGTAAACGTCAGAATCCAAATAATTATTATGTATTTGAGATTTTATGTAAAATGTTATGTTATCTATTGCATTAACGTAGTAAAAGTAGCTCCTGCTTTCTTAATACACTGAATTAGTATATTTAGATAAAGGAAATTATTGCAATGAAAATAATATGTGTAATTTCCATTTTTTTATTAGTTACATGCGGTTTTCGGCATTTAAACCTTCCCCATCTTATATGATCTAGATTGTTTATAGTCAGGAACTATTTTATTTCAAGGATTGGTTATAGTTGCTAGTATATCATTCCATTTAGAATTAATGATAAGATATTAGATGTTCAAAATATGTAGGATATACTTACAATAACTTCTTGCAACACTTCGAGATAGGACTCCATAACGTTTTAGAATAAAACGAACAGTTGTTATGATCAGTTACTCGAACATTGAATTCAAAGAAGATGCTCATAAAAATTAGGAATTTCGACCACCTCCTATTGAAATAAAACCGCCAAGCTCAGCTCGGCAATGTTGGCAAGCGTGAGATTTAAAGGTGAGGAGTTAGAGATTGGTTTTATGCGCAGGTTTAAGGGGACGGCGAGGGGTTAAGAAAGGATACCCGGAGTAAGAAGCTCCTCCTGGAGATGAGGTATCCCCCTTGATTGATGATACTAGACCGTTTTATCGGCGGAAGATCCTCCCCGGACACTCGATACCCATCATGCACCGCGCATACGACTACAAACGAAACACGCGCATGCGCGGGTGGAGTCCAAAGGGAAAAATCGAGGGGTAAGAAAATTGGATGGGAAAATTCCCATTTTTAACGCTCGTCTCTTTGCATTGAGGGATAGTAGGCAGTCAAAACGGTACTTGAGAGGCCCTGGGAGATTTAAAGATGAGAGTTTATGCAATATGGCTTAGCTGAAGACCGGAGATATTTTGTTATAGGAATACTTTTTCCTTCAGTGGCCTTAACCTATAAAGTGCCATTTTTACGACAAATCCGGCTCTGAATTTTGAGCTAAATTTTATGGAAAATAATTCATTTTGAAATTTTTTCTTACACCATCTACGTATCATAAATGAAATGCGATTTCACCTATTTTAATTCTAATCTATCTACTTGATTGTTTTTATTAATTCAATATCCCCGGCACACACGCATAGTGTATGGAAAGTGAACATGATGACGATTTGATATTCTTTTCTTGAATAAGGTATTTTTTGCTGGAAGAAGATGTTAGAGAGCTATACTTTAATCCTTAAATCTTACCACGCGAGATAAGACTAAAGAAAAAAATCAAATAACCACTAATTAGTGCCTTAAATATTATTATTTATATATATATATATATATATATATATATATATATATATATATATATATATATATATATATAAATATATTATTATTATTTTATGTAAATAATTATATCTATTGATTATTTTTTTTCGTGAGAAGCGTCCTGATTTGTAGAGAATTCAGGAGTAAAATCGTATATATATATAATTTTAATCGTATACTTATTAAAGGAACTCCATTACAAAACTGCACGTAGAAATTAAAGTATACTTTACACAAAATGTTTTATTTATTAATTTTTTAAATTAAATGTTCGTTTTCTGGAATAATTGCTTAATATAAATGTATTTAATATATTAGAAATGTTTTTATACTTAATACTTTATACTTTAAATATTGTATAGAATTTTACGGTTTCACACTTACTTTTTCATATTTTTTATTACTTAGTTGACCCTATTAAATGAACGGTCGGCATCATTCATTTTTTTCCTGCACCTGAGTGAGTATAGGTCATTGGGTACGGAAATTGATAGATGCTGGAATGGAAATGGAGATGATGATGAATGAAATGAAGTGAGAGAGGTGGAGAAAGGAAGAGTATCTGAGAAAACGAAGGGAGAAGGTGGGAATGGCGTGGATGTAATAGCGTCGGTTTCCCAGGTGATGGGTGATGAGGTGGGGTAGGAAAGGAAAAGATACAGGCTATCCGTGGTATTGGAAATCATAGGGAAAGTAATGGAGGTGCGAGCTGTATCTCTGACTACGAACGATGAGGGAAACTGTCCTTTCCTCTCCATGAGAAAGTAACTTCGTGGAAAGTGGAAAACGAAAGGTACAAATAAAATTATTTATATAGAGAAATGGGGAATCAAAGGGTAAGCTTGGCAAATACTCGTAAATCTTCTTCGAATATTTCCAAGAGGGGATTAAAATATATCGCAGATATATTTACAGTTAAGGAAAAGAATAAAGTGTACGTGAAATATTGTATGCATAACTGTTCCTCGTGAATCAGTTTCCATTTATTTTATCGTTTTATTGGTTCAGATGTAACGTGGATATTGTGGCATTCGAGTCACTCTTTCTTTTTTTTTTCTCATTAATTACTCTGTGGAATATGGTATAGAACTGGAGGACATTTCCGTTTATGAGATACTTTTCTAATTGATGGTTATCGTCTATAATTTTAAACTCTTGCGATAAATAAACGGTCAACTTAATGTTTTAATTAGTTAAGTAATATCTTCATTCACCGTAAATATTTTGTCTTTGTATTTAATACCGACTCATTATAAGCTCAAAAATAGCCTGTTTTATACGATCCATTAACAAAGAACATTCGTATTATAAATTATCCACCCTGAGACAATCTTCAATCTTTATTTCTTTCCGTTATGATTGTTTAAGTTTTCTAAAGATTAGTCACTTCATTGTTTTGGATTAAGGAAAGGTCTTGCTAAAATCTTCTATACAGAGACTGAGCAGAGTTTGTTGGTAAGCTTTGGAATGACGAATGGGAAGGAAACAAAAAATGAGTAGAATAGGATAGACGGCTGGATTGAAAGAGTGCTGTGGGCGACAATTGCCGCACCACTGGCTCACGTAGGAGCAACTTGTCCACTTCTAAAGATCGCGCGCCGGCAGCTAAGGCGTCAGTAGATTGAGATTTATTTCGTCCGGTTTTCTCACATCTGAAAATTTCTATTATTGTTCCGAGTGAATAAAACTCAATTGACTCTTTCAGTAAGTATCCTGTACGTCGTTATTACTCAGTCAATCGCTTTGCATCTTCTACTCATTTTATTGACATAGCTCTCCCTCACGTTGAAGTCGTATTTTTGTAAGAATTATTTTGAATTTGCTTGAGATTAATAAAATTAACTTCAATGAGGAAAAACTTAAAGGTAGAAGATTGGATGGGATATAACTAAATTTGTTTTCATTCGTTTGTGTACAGAGAAAGATTTTTCTTGTGTGTCACTTATCTGATCTTATCCATTTCTGATCTACTTGCGATAATCTTTGTTATCCCTGCCTTGACTTCGAGATAGAAAGCCATCGGAAAATTAAAACAGCGCCTTGTTAACTCTTTCACTCGTATTTATTTACCTCTTGTTCGGCATTAAGCGGTTACTAATTGCCCAAACATAATGAGTTACCTCTATCCTAATAAATTATAAATCTAATATTTTAATGAGGTTCTTAGTGTATTATCCTGAGCTCTTGCTCTTGTACACTCCTGGCCAAAATTAACGCAGCACCTCCCTAGCGATTCTAACGGCTGGTGCTGCGTTAATTTTGGCCAGGAGTGTACACTGATCGGATTTTTTATATTTAACTCTCAGTACATAACTTTCTCATACAATGAAAATGTTTAAGCAGAGATGGAGAACGGGGTACATTTATCATACGCCTCTGCTGATCACACACAGGTGTATACAAAGAGACTTTTCATTTCTTTCAGTAGATGCAAATATCTAAGAAATTTTGTTTTTCAATTTCAATTTTTACCTCTGCGGAAAATAAAATGGAAGTACATGTAAGTTAACTAAGCCATTACCTTCGTTCAAATACTCTCAATTTCTAAATTAAACTATTAATTTCTTAAAATTACCATTCAAGGATAACTTTTAGGATTAAAATATAACCTAGGGTCTTCTTGTGTGACCGAATTATGCATGCAACCATGTGAAAGCTCATCAAATGTGTCAAGGCATGCGTAAAAAACCCTGCGGCGATGGTAAAAACTTCATGGCTCTCTATGACTAATTTCTATCGTTCCGCCTGTTTCGCGAGCTTGACAAGAAACGGAAAAAATCGATTGCTCACTTCTGGTAGGCATTACCCCAATAAAAACTCTAATGCCCCATTTCTCGTCAACGTCTTCCCGAGGCAACTTTACCCGGATAAGACATTAGGGAACTCCGTTTGAAAAATGTACGTGTTTCGAAGTCCTTTGTAAGGGAGGCTCTCGAGGAAGAGCGTCTGGTGCTCATCTCATCCGGTTACCTCGTGACAGTAACGTATGGGAGGCTGGATTGGGGAGCCGCAGAAAGAGGGATGATGGATCTGAGGGCGATTATGAAGAAAGGCGGAGATGAAGCGATCCGATGAAGGAAGGCGAGATAAATTGGCGAGGCGTATGCCAGTTTGCGGGGTCCACACGTGAGTGGCTGCAGCAGAGAAGATGTACGAGGTGATCGGAGGTCATAAGAGAAACAGCTGAAGATTCGATGATTGGTGCTCCTCCACTGTGTGATCTTCAACCTCCGGCAATGTGGAAGACTAGAGAACTGATTGATGCGTCGCAGCTTACTCTATTTTGCTTTGTATACGTGCTAAAGCGAGAAGCGAGTTTTGATATAGTTTACCCCTCCAATGCTAGCCACGAAGATTAGAGGTTTTAGAAAATCACCAAATGCCGTCTTTATCAGTTTTATGAAAAATATCGTGAAAAAATTCAAAAACTACAATGATTTATCAAGTCATGAAATATTAGAAAAATCCCGAGTAAAAACGGACTTGAAAAAAGTCTGATAGGGCCGGGAATCGAACCCGGGATCTTCCTCTATCCGGGAGACTGCCTTTTCCTGTGAAAACATGTTAAAATGTTCTGGCCGGGTAGCCTAGATAGTTCCCGGGTTCGATTCCCGGCCCTGTCAGACTTTTTTCAAGTCAGATTTTCCTTGGGATTATTCCTGGGTGCACGCCCTTATGCGCAAAGTACCATTAACCCTTTTCTTGTTATTAGAAAAATGGTGAATGGTACAACTAACGCAGGTATGGTTGTTCTTTGACTCTGGTAAAGCCTTCTTCGTGGCGAATAAAAGGCGAAATAAGTATTAGACAAAGATGTTGAGGGAAACGGCTTTCTGAGCGCATGGGAATAAACTTGGAGGGACTTGAGGAAAGTTGAGAGGGCGAAGGAATTGGAGATAAAAATATAGGGAACGAAATAAGGGATGTGAGGCAAAGCTGGATTACAGAGAGAAAGAAGCAAAGTAGAGGAGGAAATAAAGTAAGAGGATACGAAAAAATAGAATTAAACGTGGAGGGAGAAATAAGAGGATGAAGGTAGGTACTTGAAATGTAAGACGAAGAAGGTCAAGCTCAGAGAAGACCGAGATAGAGATGGATCAAAATAGAACTGAGTGGATGGTAGGTTGAAGGAATCGAATTCATGTAGGAAGGATACTTCTAAAGAGAGAAAGGCTTTTCTGCCTTTGTCTTCTCATCTGTTTTTTCACTTGTATTCTACCATCAGTTGTTTCCTTTAACAGCCGCTCCTCTCACAGAATTTGACCCGCTCAGGGAGAATAGTGGACTTGCAAAGATGCCCTTGAAAAGAAATCAAATGTCACACCGTGACATGGAAATCACTTGAGATTTGGAAGACGTGACAAGTTGAGGTGCGAAGGAACTCGATGTCCATCATACTCGAGCTCATTTTTTTAATACATCCAAGGTCAACTACTGAATTACTAGGCTAATAGCGTGTTCTACAAGTACCGATTGGAGTGTTTATTTTACTTCCACCGTTTTATTCTAATAAATGATATCAACTACTCGACTGACTCGGTCGTGCAACTCTGACCTGATCCTCCGGGAGGAGTCGTGCACGGCTGTTCGTCCGCTGTCTGTCACGTGGTCGAGAACACGACTGAAGTGATTATTGGTCGTGCAGTCGACCACGTGAGAACCCGGCTCCGTGAATTATTTCAGTATTATCACTCGCCGAACATTGAATAGATGTCGCTACACTCCAAGAATAGAAATTCTTCAAGTTTTGTGATTGGTTGATTTTTTTCGTTAGTGCGGGGCTATTGCACGTACATGCTACCATGAAAATCTTTATATCTTATGTATTTCGTGAAAATTTGGCCCATCACTTTCAAAAAATATTAAAATAGCCATCAAAAGTTTATTGTATGTACACCCACTCTTGCTACTGAAATTTTATTTATCAATAAGTTTTTAAAGTAATGGGGTGAACAAAGAATATACTGGAACATACTTAGCAGGTAAACTTAAGTGTAATTTTTATGAACGATGGAACCTTGACCACAGATAACTTAGCTGCAAGGTTATAAATCACTGAATTTTCAGTTACACGGCTCAAACGTGGATATATGGACATTTTACTTAATATGGTGTGTATTTTTTCCGTACCTATTTCCTGTAGGAAATTAATTTTTAAATAATGTTCACTATGAGGAGGTCAAAAAGTCATTAACAAAGAGAACATCAGATGTGTTTCACACGAATTTGTTTCAAACTTTCAGGTATATTCTTTGCTAAAAAAAAGACACGAGTCTTAAACTCGATTCCACTTAGTTCATACAAAACGTTGGTTTGATTCCAGAACGCTACAAACTCCCGATTTTTCCGTAAGAATGCATGGTACGGATGTTTGAATTTTTTGAAACTTTTTAAAATTGTATTCATACTTCTTTCTGTATTTTTTTAGCATAAACTTCCTTCGTATTCCTCTGGACATTGCCAAATCTATTCTAACGATGATCTCTTTACTTACTTATGCGTTTTTTTGCGATTTAACTATGGAATGGCAGTGGATAATAATGTTTTCATTTGATCTGTAAAATTCCATGGAACAGGAAAAATTAAATGCAAATTTTAAAAAATCCATAGAAAACAAACCACCATACAAAAAGATCAGATATGTATATATAAATGCAGAAGAAAATACCGACCGATACAATAATGATGATATAAAATAATGCAATAATTATAAATGAAACTGATCAAAACTATAATGGCTTCAAACAAAAACTTAAGCCAAAATATGATAAAAAGTTTTCCATTTTGTATACATATACATTGCAGAATGTTGCTAAAGTTATGCTGGTGGTGCCGAAGGACGGCTGAGATCCTCGAGGCCAATTCCCCTTCTTAATCCGCCTCTCTCCCAATTATATCCGCTGATTGCGAGTGCATTAATTTGCATTTATATTGCGTGGTGCATGTCGGCCGCGGGAAAGAACCGGCGTTCGTCCGGGGACGATCTTTTGTCGACGAAACATCGAGAGGTCGTCGACCGGAAACAGCTGAAGCACGCCTCTGCGGTTTGGCTGAAATGGCGTCGCCGCAAAACGTGATCCGCTGGAAAGAGGAGCGAGAAAGGTCGCAGAGGATGCAGCGGAGGGATCGCTTTTGGTCCATTAAACTCGGGATGTGATCGGTGGAGGTAGGCCGTACACGTACGAAAGAGATTAGGCCACGATGGAGAGATAAGCGCCTTATTGATGAGCGGGTTTGGAGTAATTGGGGAAAAATGCTGGGCCGGATAAGGAGCCGCCGTTAGATAAATTAAGAGCTAGGAGGAGTTACTCAAATCGGCAACGCATAGGGGATATTACGTAAGACGGATGGCCGCTGGTTTGCGTTGAATAAACGGCCGAAACTACTACGGTTCGAGTTTGTTTGGCTCGTTAATTGGGCGGCTGCTTTGAGGATTCGGCATTAACGGCGCTAATTCGGCTGCGGAAGGCGTTCCGGGCGATTTTCCCGTCCCTGCAATTTGCTTAATAACTTGCTTTTACGAGCCAATGAATGAGTAAACCGCGAGGCATTAATCGCACGTACTTTTCAAAGTTTGGGATTTGAGTTTCTTGGTTACTGATGTCGCTGAGCTCTTTTAACACCTGTAATTCTGGAATTTCTTTTCTATTAATTTTCTGTTCTTAGTTATTAGCTGCAAAGTCCGACATAATATTCTGAGATAACGATGATAGTTTTTCAGAATGTTTTAGCGTCTTATAAGCTCATCTATTTTTAAAATATAAATGAAATAGTTCCACTCGAGGGGAAGTATATGGTGAAAAAACACTGACACGATCGGGACTCGAACCGAATTCCCTAATTGGCGGTTGGTTGCGCTATCAATTAAACTATCCGGTCAGAAAATGTTTGCATGCTAAGAGATACTTGGTAAGCAGATGCTAGGCAGACAATGCAACCGAAAAATGGGAGATCCGGCTTCGAGTCCCGGTCTCATCAGATATTTTTCATATCCGCTCCATCTTCCAAAATAAGGCGCTTACATTGTTGTTGAAAATTTCTTTTTTCCTTGATTGATTCAGAAAAGGCTTTTTGAACAGCTGTGGAGAAATAATATAGTCTTTCCCTGGCTCTTCAACATGGATTTGATATCCCCTAGCAGTGAAATTTTCTCATGTTGCTTTACCTAAATATCCTTATTGTAGATCAAACCAAAGAACGATTATAATTACGATTAATTGAGTTATTTATTGTTTGATTTCTCTTGCAAGAGCGTTTGTTTCTTCAGGAGTATTCAGACAGAATGAATCTTTTTACAATTTGACATCAGGTGCACTCGTGTTAGAATTGTCAGGATGCTTCGTACCCGGTGTCAACCTATAGAAAACCTGACTGTTATGATCACAGAGTGTCATGTAACTCAATTGTAAATGACGTCTGCAAACATCGTTTTTAATATTTTCGGAAGTTTTCGCGTTGTTGGGACCTTTTGAAAATGGTCCCAAGAATAGTCGAAACCATGTTTGGCATGTCGAATAGCTGTTGCATTTTCTCAGTATGGATAAACTAGATATTTGAACGGGGTTATTGTATTTGACGGATGTAAGTCAAGAGCACTACTTATCTTCTTCAGCGTATTTTCCCTGAAGTTGATTTTATGTGAATATTGAGGATGTAATACGACCAGATTAGCTGTTAACCGAAGAACGGTGGTTTACCTTATCATCAGGCTGAAGAAAGGAAAGTCTTGTATAGCATTGGGCAATAGCGCAAGTAATTGACGAGGATTTATTGAAATATGAGGGATCATATGGAAGATGAACTTGCCTCTTCGTGAAGGAAAAACCGATTCTATTTTCTACTCGGGTCTTCACCGATCCGATACGTCGAGGGATAAAAAAATCCGATAGTTCCATCTTCCGATATCTGCAGGAAGCTAGATGAGAAAGAATGAAAGATAATACGGGAGGGAAGAGGTCATTAGGAAGAGGAAAATAGGAATTTCGAGGAAGTAATTGGCTCTTTGTCAGTATCTTCGTTTTGGGTCGACAGATTGCGCTTGACCCCAAGGGGATATACTATCGTCGGTAAAAAATTATTGGATGGATGTTTTCGCACAGCGTACCACGTTCTCTACGCTGTGATCGTCGCAGAAAATGATTATTTCTTTTTCTATGCCCTTCTCAATCTTGTTCTTTCTCTTAGTTTACACAAACGTACATCGCCTGTAGTTTAGTTTGTCAAATATAAGGATGCATGTGTTCATTAGAAATCTTATTTATGTTTTTTGTGTTGGTAGCATTTATATCCCAATAGTTATGAAAAAATGCATTCTATTAGTGGTAATAATTCGTATAAAGTTTTACCTAAAATAGAGTAAAAGGGGGTATTGATTTTAATAAACGTTTATTGGATCTTAATATGAAGGACTATTTTACTTGTTTGCTAGTAAGTATTAAGAATTGAATATTGGTGGACTCTTAATGTCATAAGATCAAGTTCATTGACAAAAAAATAATCATTAGAAAATCTAGATCTAACATTGATCTTGATAAATCCGATAGATTCGGCCTTTACTTTGATTTTTAATCTATGCCTTACGTTTTTTCACCCGATGATAAGGCTATGGATTAAAACCAGTCGTGTAAAATGTTTACTTATCTTAAATCTGATGTTAAGTTGCATCATTGAATGAAATATATTCGAAAGAACACCGGCAGTAAAAGGGTTTAAATTATATGTTTTACAGATCGATTTGAGGCCGCATGTATAAGATCGTAGATGGGAGATACGCATGAGTTCAAAATACTTGGACAGTAGCTAAGGGATGGTGATAGTAACAGTAAAAAATTTATCAGCTCATATTGGAATTCCGAAAAAGTTTTTAGAATCTGTCTGTATACACCCTAAGTATAAGCTGACTCAGGGCATGGGAGACCTTTAAAAGCAGCGGGATTAATGATAAAGGGCAAATGAACCTCGTGCCACCTTACCGATATATTGCACTTCGGTAAGTTCATAACTCCTTTAGAGGCAATAAAACTTTGACTAATTGACGGATTCGGTTGTTAATCGTCCATATAATCTTCCTCTGGTCCTTCCTGATCGGACGTAAAAGCCATTCCGTGCGTCCAAAGAGGATATCGCTCATCCGATCAGTATACTCGGGGATCTTGCAAGTCCCGAAGGTAAACTGTCCAAAGAAGTAAGAGGTCGACTCCAATGGGGCCTAAGGGCAATTCTGTGGACAAAAGAAAGGTCGCTGCGAGGAACCGAACTGCAGCATAATCCTAGTTAATGACAGCTTGCCTATAATATCGTAGCGTATATCTCGCTAACGGTGGGGTGTTTGTTTGGCGATGCATTGTTCCGCTTCCGCGTTGTCTTGGGAACGTTCGATAAATATAAACGGCAGGAATTTCCCCGTCGATGCAATTTTCCTCGAAATATGTGGCGTCGCTTTTGTTGGCCATTCTATTCCTTCATTCAAATATAACAATGGGAAGAGGCTTTGAATAGAACGTCGGCGTCTTCTCGAGATTCTTCTTCTATTTTCGTAGGAGTCAATGGTGAAGTAAAGCGAACGACTTAAGTCATAGTTTGACAAGAAATGCATCTCGCGTCGAAGTCCGGTCATCCAGCAAAGGGTCCGCTTGCATTATTTCTACCTGACCTATTTCTCCACTTCCTGCGTCCTGGTAATTAGTAATTGTTTTCAAATAAAGCATGAAATTTAGCCTATCAAACTTTCGTACATATTAATTTAATAATAATAATTTTAACGACTTTATTTATGGGGGAGATTGAGATATAAAAATATTGTCTTTTATCATACCCTATTTTGTAAAATATTTCAAGAAAGAGGTTTTAGAGATATCACGAAATAAAAGGCAAAAATAGGAAAATATTTTATGGGTTAACAAAAATGAGTTAGCATTTACGAAAAATATAAATCCTGCTGGATTATGCCAACGTCAAGAGAGGTGTGAAAGACCTGCGAAACCTACTGAATGTTGCAATTAAAATAAAAAAGGATAATGAAAGGGGAATATAAGAAAAAATATTTCAGGAACGAAACTAAAATCTAGGATTGAAACATAATTGATTCAAATTAGCAGAGATATGTAGTAAAATAAAAAAAATGATAAACAGCTATGTAAAGACAAGAATATTGAATGATAAAAGCTATGAGATTTCTATAAAATACGCGAAAACAATTGTTATTTTTAAAAATTACACTAGATTATTTTATCAATTTTTCCCGTTAAGAAGTTACATTTTTGGAAGGGTCACTTGATCGAGACCCAGTCGCTATGCAACCACAATATACTCCCCCTTGGTCGACCCTTCAATAATTCTATTGAGAGACGTGAAACGCCATCTACATAAGTCCAATCGGGATCAAATGTTGCTTTATATACTTGCGTTTAGAGAGAAAAAATCTACCAAAATTAAATATCGATTAATCGACACATGGCTAATTCTCGAATATGTACGAAGCTCATTGCTACGACACACATTCTTCACAAATTCTCAGCGGGAATCACAATGTTTTTACCGATAATAAACATTACTATCACTGATTCAATGGGTTAGAGTATTTTGATATGTTACTGATTGCTAGTCTGTTTATATATTCCGTGATTCTTCGGTTATATTCGAGTGACTGTTAAACGATTTCGATCATGAGCAGCGAAAAATAATCTCAAAGAAAAAGTAGTTTCTCTCTTCTCCAAAAATATTTTACATCGCTTTTCATGTTGGAAGTATTCAATTGAATAATAATATCAAAGTGCAATCTTATCTTCTTATTACACCAGAATTGGAAATATCGCACAGTGCCCAAGTTGTATTTCTCATCTCGGGAAGAGTTCCTGGATAATTATTTATTGGTTGGCTGAATATGACGATGCAGTGGATAGCATTGACGTCCAAGGGTAGTATCTCGATGACATTATGGACGGCCTGACATCCTAGAGCACTTACTATCTCCTTTCTAACTACTTTCATTGGGAAATGGTTTTACGTTGCTGTTTGTTTTCATACATATTTGATTTATTCTTCTGCTGTAATTTCTGAGATGATATAATGAATATATGAATCAGACATATTATATTATATAAGTCTGATTGCAATACATCAAAACATTTTCATTGAAACCCAAATATATTATTAGTATAGAATTGTTAAAAATTCTCTGATAGCTGATTTTTCTCATACTGACTCTACCTAGAATCGATCCCGGGCCGGTTTCGAGAAGGCAAATGCACTACTTACTTGTCTATACGGGATACCCAAAGAAATGTTTTAGCTCAAAGGTAGAAAAGGGGTAACAAGATTTAAAAGATGAGTATTTGATATACTCCTATAAGAGGACACTCGAAATCAGAATATTAAAAAATTAAGATCTAATTATCTTTCACTTCCTGTATTATTTAGCCTTGGGTTAAGTGAGACGCTTTCCTGTGCAGTACTACATTTCATTTCCAACATTTGAGACTTTTAATACTCGTTTAGAGTATAAATATTAGAATTGGAAGACATGGCTCTTGTATATATAAGAGAACAATATTTGCTAGTTAGATCAGTTCAAAACCTAAATTGGTAAAATGAAAAACAAGTAACAGAAGAGAAAGTTTATCCCTGCTCCCTTTCGATTAGATTCAGAAACAGTCCCTTGCGTAGAGCGCACCACTCTAACTCGACTACGACCCAAGTCTTTTCAGTTTAGGAATTCAGTCGAAGATACGGATTTCGCATACAAAGAAACTTCGCCCTCTGCCTTTGCGTTAGGGAGAATTAGCGTGCCTTCGTTTTCCATTCCCCTTTTTACGTTCGGAAGGAAACAGGATAGAGAAGGCAGATTCCCTTAATTCCGCCGCAAGGCACAGAAGGGGAATAAAAGGCTGCGAAATTTAATACAGGAAGGCACTCATGACGGTTTCGTTTTTTCCCCCGAAATCTCTTTTGTCTCGGGCCCTTTCGCAAGGAAGCGAGAGGATATGCAAACAAGCGAGAAAAGGGACGGCAACAAATCATTACCTCTCGTAAGAAACAGCTGTTCGGGAAAACGTGTGGAAGAGACCGGAAAGTCTCGAATTTAATCGGAGTAATTGAAGACTCCTCGCCGTTGTTTCTCTCGGATCGCGTCCCAATCCATGCAAATATCCCGAATGATTTATGTAACGAGCGTTGAGTTTTGTTCGTCTTCGGATTGAATGGCGAAGTTCGACTCGCAGGCCTTTTCGACAGCTCGTCTTTGTCGGCGTCAAACCTCGTTCCGGGTCGATAGTTTCCTATTGCCTCTCGTTGTGCACTTTCAAGGAACGTCCTTGCTCTTTGCCACAACTTGGTATTGGCATTAGGAAGAATTTCTCGCCAATCATGCATCCTGAAACTGTTACGATCCATCATCGATTGAATATTTCTCAAAAGAAAAATTAACTTCTCAGCGTACCGTGGCGTCAACTTGATGAGCTTTCAAAATCCTAGCCCAGTGGTCAGCAAACTCATTAGGGACAAATATAAAAAAACGATTAAAATATCTTTTGAATGCAAAATATTTCAAACTTCAACTACATAAGTAGATACATTGATATTAACTTAATTAGGATACTTCAAAGCTCGCATTTAATTAAAACATGTTTAATCTCATTGAAAACCGATCCTCACTCGTTTTTGTTCCTCCTTACATTTGTCAAAACCAACTCAACATACCTCTCCTAATCATCTAAATTACCTCTTATTTCACTTCACAACACGATTCTAGGGACTTACCAATAAAAAGACTTCTAAATATACTGATGAGTAGGTTCTTGTTTATACTCTCAAGACGTCCTCATCCTCCCCTGTCACCTACTAGCAATACTCCCTAACATTACTCAGACACCCTCCCCATACCCGAACGTCATCTCCCTCCCCAGGCCATATACCAGGACCCTACCTAGGTCCGTAACCCACCCCGGGCTCTACCCCCGGACAATGTCCCCCAACCGGGGCCCTATCCCCAGACCCCATCCCTATCCGGGACCCAAACCCAACCCGGGCCCAATCCCTGGAACTCGTCCCTACCCACGTCCCTAACCAACCCCGGGCTCTATACCCGGACCCCTTCCCTGCCCAGGACCCTAACCCACCTCGGGCACAACCCCCAAAACCCGTCACTATCCGGACCCTATACCCGGAAGCAGTCCTTACTCGTGGCCCTAACCTACCCCTGGCCCTATACCCCGACCCCGTCCCTACCCGGGACCCAAACCGACCCAAAGCCCTATACCCGAACCCCGTCCCTACCCTGGGCAATAACCTAACCCGGGGCCAATCCCTAGGCCTCGTTTTAACCCACCCGGACCCCGTCCCTAACCGGGGGACTAACCCATCCCAGACCATATCCCAGAACCCCGTACCTACCCGGGACCCTACCCCACACCTCACCCTACCCGGGACTAATCAAGTATTGTAATGACGTAACTTTTGCATGAGATATTCAAGTAGTTTGTCATTTTAAAGGCTTTTTTTATTTTTGGAAATTAAGATACTAACTTCGCAAAGTCATACCAAATTGAGAGTGCGTAAAAAGATGAGAAATTAAACTGACTGCTTTTTGGTCGTTTTTTACTTCCCTTTTGATATTTATAGAATTTTGTTGTTAACATTAAAAACATAACATTGTCATGAAATTCCATGATAATAATCAATACTCAACTTTGCTGAACAACACTATTGTCAGTACAGCGCATTTACGTATTTTAAGACAATTTAGTCCATTTTAGTAGAGTTATTTAATTTTAACGATGTACCATTCGTATAGTAGTCATTTCCTGATATTAAGCATTTATAGTTAGGATAAATAAATGGTAGGCTCAAACCTACGATCTTGTAACACTGAGCATTTTGTACTCAAAATTTCAAATACCGGGAACAATGTCGGCGTGGTGAAAGCAGATTGTATTAGTTTTCAGTGTGTTTTCTCTTTCATTCCTTCCGTTTTAGCTCAAGTATCTTCTTTTAATTTTTCCTATTTACTTTCGTTATCTTACTTTCATTTTCACATTTTCTGTTTGCGGAACTCAAGTACTTCAGGTTCTACAGTCATCTCAAGGTCTATTCTTGTTCAAATTTCAATCACCTTCATTCTTAAGATTTTTTCAACATTAGTAGCCACTGGTTTGTGTCATTTCACCTTAGGGTCTTCTTCCAAGTACAAGGTCTTGGTTTTGTATACAATCCCCAAAAATATAACATCTTAACGTTAGTCTCCGTTATCCTTTTACCTGTCTGTAGATAAAATACGGCGTATTATTCGGTTTTGATACCGAGTTTTTGAGTTTTGAGTTGAGTCTTTTTAGTTTATTGGATATAGATTAACACAGCAAAATATTTCACGAAGGATATAAATATTTGCTTCTAATCAATCTCCTTACCGACCGTTCGCTTATGATGGATCGCGTTTCTTTCAGTTTTGACATGACAGTTTACGCTTACGGCCATAAGCATTTTCTATGTTGAACAAGTTAATGAAGAATAAATGAAGAAGATTTAGTTGGCTTATATGCCGTAATATGGTTTCACTGACTGCAAGAGTCTCGATTTTTCTTCTGAAGATGCTACACGTAGTAGCGAAACGTTCGTCAAGACCGTCTGTATTTTTCTTTGACAGCATAAGGTATATCTTGACTCAATTTATTAATACTAGTATTTGTTTCAGGGCGGCGTCGGGGGGGGGGGGGGGGACTACCTCGAGAGATGGCATCGGGATGAATTTTAGCCGGGAATAGATGAAATAAACATTTCCTCGAGAAATAAAATCTGTGAATTTTAAAGTGAAGTAAATCTGTGAAATGCACCTCCGATTATGCACTTTTATTTTGAACCATTTATTGAATCATTTATTAAACAATTCAGTGATATTGTATCTATTTATACTAATTTCACATTTTCAACATTAAATCTTGCATGTGACTCATGGTGATGCACGTTCAACAACTATTAACTAATTTTTATGCTCATATATATCTATTAATCATTTGTTACAAGTTTAGAGTTAAATTTATTTCTTTATCTACGAATATTTTTATAAAGTATGTATCTTTTCTTCCATCTTACTTATCAATCTGATTTTTAATAATTTTGAAATGTACAGTGGGGGAAACAATTATCGCAACACCAGTTGGCGTGAGAGCGCGGATTACGTGGAAACTAACTGAAATCACTCTAACTCCGACAATTCGGCAACTCTGTATAGAGGCAGTAAAACCGGCAATATTCAAAATCCTTACGAATGGGAAATAGACTTTTAGTATCGTATATATATGCAGACATTTAAGACTCACCTTCGCGAGATTTCCAAGTAGTGCCTTAGCCTCAATGTCTTCATTTTTTGCCATTTATTATTTAAAGTTAGCCGTGATAAAAACGTTGTGTGGAATGTCAATATAATACACTGGGAGATAGTTACAAACAAGATTGTTTGATAGCGGAATATCAGACGTTAAAATGAACATTTTGAGGTATTATTTCGCTAATTAAAGGTCTAAATGGTAGAATTGTGATGGAATAGAATTCTTGCAAAGAGAATTCAACTCTTAAAAATTCGAATTCAGAAACCACTAAGATGTGTCCTATTCTTAACTTTCTATTTTCACTCGAGCAGTGTAGTTTTCCACTGCATAAGGTATTAAAAATATCCTTTCGATAAATCCAATCTCATCCGTGAGTTAAAGGAGTTAATTTTTCCAAGAGCTTTTTAGCAATTAACGTTTAGACAGGAATTGTCATCACTATTATTAGCTTTTAAATAGTGGAATCAGTAATCAACAATTTTCAGCTCTATCAGGCTATATGTAATAGGGAGTAATATTTGTGTAATAACAAATGGTGTTTCTCATGAGACATCAATGCACTTTAACCATACTGACTGAAAAATATATTATAAATTGCAACGGTATCACATATATATAGATGTTTCATTCATTCATCGCACAACTCATACGAATCTCATCTACAGTGAGTGTATTACTCTACAACAGATAATTTCAATCTAATATGTCCAGAGCTGTAATGTAATTGATTAATGAGCTTGAATGCAATCGCAAACAGGATCCATAATATTCTAGCAGTTGGAATCTGAATTGCAAATTAAAACCGATAATTCGATTGTCCTTTTACAAGCATTAGATATACCGTTCTCGCCTCATGGAGTAAGCTTATCAACGCTCTTACTCTGAATTACATGCGAGCTACGGGTTTAACGCTGTGAAACGGAGCGACCTTCAGAAAATATTTTCTGAAGTATGATTTTACTTCAGTAATGTTTCCAAGAGGCGGGTATTCACTTCTCTACTTTCTCCGTAGCGATGATTAAAATTTTCCACTTCCAATTTGATCATCTTGATTTCCGTATGTAAAAATACTTCCCAAGGCTACTTAGATCCATATATTAGGCGCCATACTCAGCTATCATTCGCTGATTTTACTAAACTTTCTGTGCGCTTTACGGACTCTTCCAAAACATTCCCGCCCCCCTCTCCCCCCATGAATACCGTAGTTTTAATGTTGTTTACTACGTAGTTTTGCGGTTTAGATGCGAATATATTAGAGAATAGAGCGAATATATGCAGACAAAGTTATTCTTTTATTCAGCAGTAGAAATAGTTATTAACGCCCACTTAAATAGGCAAAAGGGTATGCATGAGCTTAGCCCAAAAAAATAGAAAAATTGCAATGGTGAAAAAGAAAAATTCACTTAAAAAAGATAAAGGTTATTCGAAAAAGGAAACCATGTTTTAATGTGCGAAATGAGAGATCTAAAAATAATAATAGTAAATTGCAAGAGCTTACTTAATAAACAGGCGGAATTCTTTAACGTTACGATGAGAATTTGCGCGGATATCATACTAGGAAGATAGTTGCTTAAGCGAAGATATTACTCTAAGCGAGATATTTCCCCCGATTATATGATATACCGAAAATATAACTATGTAGATCTAGTGGTAGACTTTTTATAGCAGTATGGACTCATTTAATTAGTGAGCGCGATGAGTTCGTTGAAAATAGCAGGAGCGAAATCATTTGGTGCTCGATTCAAAGACAAAACGGAAGTAAAATTAATGTTTGTTCTTTGTGTCGTCCTCCCGATGAAAAAATAGGATGTATTTTTGTATTATCCGATGCCCTACAGAAAAATGGTGAGAAAATAAAAGATCCAATCATCGCCGTAGGAAGGTCGATTCGAGTCGAGTATCGAGTTATCTTCTATCATATAGCGATACCGGCCCCTGAAATGTAGACATTTTTTCGCTCTTTCTACTGCCTATGACCCTCTCCCCCATAGAAAAATCCTGGCTGCGCCCCTGCGACAAAGCAATCATTAATTATCATCTGTATATTCATGTCCACATCCGATAGAATCCGTAGATTCTTACACATGGATGATTATGAAAAATAATCAGCTCCAACATAGACCTCCATCCCCGAAATGTTACTCAATTTTCATGTTTTTACGAGAAGGAGACTATTTAACATAATTTAAAGCATGTGGAAAATATTTATATGTAATCGTTTTTCTCTCAGACTCGGTAAGAGTGTGCACATATGCATTATGATTAATCTACGAGAATTACTTTGGAATCAAGAAAAATATAGGATGATTAATAATATATCCATTCTCCTCCATATGATTCAGCCTCCGAGACATAGAGTTAACCACTTCTTTATTGGAATTCGCTCCAGGTGAGAAGATCTAATAACTGACGGAAGCTCTTCGAAAGCTTTATCGGTTCAGAACCTAAAGACGAAGTAAATGAAATTTAAGTGCAAGTAAAGACCTAACGCGATCTCCGAGAAGCATCGACAAAACGTTACAGGGAGGTAATCACAAAACATTATTACTTTTGGTCGTTTATTTCCCCGGGCAATTAGAGAGGTTGATGGAGTAGATTACGTGATGATGGTGTTATTACAACCCCTGCCATACCCATTTGGCGGCTCGCGGGGTATATATCTAAATCTAAATCTATATAATTGGTTTGGAACTACCGCCGAGAAAATTGGAAAGTGTGAACCCGCGAATTGTCCTGGTTGTAGACGAACAATGAATAATAATATGCATAAGAATGTCAATAGTTCTCAAGGCTTTTGTTTACAGACTAAAAATGAAAAAGATTCGCTTGCGCGGTCCGCTAGTTGTCCGTCTATAGAAGTAGAAGACCTCAATGAAGAAATAGTCACCAATAAGCCTGAGTAAGTAAGCCTGAGCTCCTTGCCTTACGACCGGTTTGTTGTTGCGAGTGACGCATAGGCTTTCGAAAATCGGCTGCACTGAAAGCGAAAGGTTCATCGTGCTTCGAGAAATCAGGAGGCCCTGTCAAATACCTCTAATAAGTGTGGAAAATGAGTCAAAGGACATTGTCTTTCAGTGAACGACCTCGAATCCTTGGTAGAAGAGGAATGTCCACTGACACACGAAACATGTTCTTGACCGACAATTGGTGATGAATCTGTTCCGAATCCTTCATATCCAATGGTTATTTTTCCATAATGAATTGTATCTCTCAGGTAAATATATATATTAATCACAGGGGTGTATAAATATATGTGGAAACCATATCTTACATTCGTTCATTTCCCGAACAAGAGAAGTTTAAGATAAAAAACTCATTTAACTTAAGCGGAATTCGAGCTCATGCCCTTCCTATGCCAATAACATGTGTCAGACAGCTGCAAAATCACCTCTTAATTAGCAACTAGTTATAGTTATGACACTTCCCAACAAACTGAGAAGTCCATTTTAGCAGCTTATTAATAATATTATTATGGCAGCATAATCCTGGTTAATTAATTAACTTTATAAAGTCAGACGTTCATAAAATACGTATCAGTACTAAAAACTTGGGTTGTTTATTAGGAAGTCTTTGTTTACTTAAAATACGCTAATACAATAATATTATTTGGGAATATTTTTACGATTGCAATAACATCTAATTTCCTTAGCACCATGGTGAGGAAGGAGCTTTGAATTAGCCAGAGGATAGTTTCTACTGGGCGACTGTAAAATGAGGGTCCTGAGTCTAGCTGATATAGGCACGAAAAGGAAAAATATACCTGGCATCTGCAATACTTGCTTTGAAAGTGCTCGACATATGGTTAAAGCTTTTCCGCGCGAGGTAATGATGAAAATATCATTTCAACATTTGTTTTGTATTGGCGCCTGCAATACTTTGAAGGGATCAACTTTTGGTTAAAGACTTTCCTCGCGAATTATCAAAGCCTTAATGCATTTCTACGTGAATTTCTCCGCGCGAAGGCAACACAATTAACTAATGACCAAGGTCACCGAGCTCCCTGTTACAAAATTTAAGACAAGTCCGATATATGCGCAGAAATTGTTCGGTTTTTATGAAATCATGTTTTTTTTTACTTTGGAATTTGTATTTTTCCTTTCAACTCCGGACGGACAATGATTTCATGTATTCTAGTTGACAAATGGTGTATATAAATTTATATTACGAATTTCCTTCGTCTGCATGATTAAGTTGGTGAAAAATTATATTCCGTAGACAAAATACAAATTTTACGATGTGTCATAGTAACTCAGTAATCGCTCTAACGACTTCTCGAATTCTAATTGCTGAATTGAAAACATAAGACTTGTAATCAAAAATCCTCCTCGGAATGTTTATCACAAATAATGAATACCCTATGTTTGAACTGGACGTTTGAAGAATTACATTTACATCAATATCCAGCAGGCAGCCGTAAGACGTATGTTCGAGAGAGAAACCAAACTACCAAACTAACGCCTTATTAGCGCACAAATTATCCAGAAAAAGAGACCATTATAGGCCATCTGTTCTCGCTATAATCTCGCAAAACATCATTTTCCTCTACACTCCAAAATTCTCGTTCTCTAAAGGTGAGAATCGCCACATCGCGTATTTCTACTCCAATCCCACTTATTCCTTATTGCTACGCATTATTAAAACCGAATAGCATTCTTCAAATTATTAAGAATTAAATTTCAATTATTTTCCATGTATTTTATTGCATTTAAGATTGAAATTAGAATAAATATATATTTAACCTATCGTTCTATAAATACGATAACTATATGTGAAAGAGAAACGCCGAAATAAACATGACGAACTCGGGGAGAGATCGCGCGAAGGCTCTAAGAAGAGTTCGAAAGAGAGGAAATTTGTTTAAGTTCTAGGCTCCGACTCAAATATTACCGCTTTTCGAGGCTTTCCTCGGTGTTGCCAGTCAGTCACAGAAAGCAGAATTCCAAATAGTTTCTGTGAAAGCCACTGGTGCGCGCGCAAAGTGTTGCGATAATTTTTTCCGCCACTGTACTATTTATAAATATTAGCATTCCTGAAATGTTATGTAATATTTATGCATGTAGTTAATATGATATTTATTTTGTACATATAATTATTAAATATGTGTAATAAAGAGGGATCTCTGGGGCAAGGAAGAGGGGACCGGAGGCCTCACCTGTCTACGGCATAAATATATAAAAATCGGTAGAGGGAGATCAATTGGGGAGACGACGACATGGGAAGGGCGTCCGGGGAGAGGGCTTTAGGGGAGGTAGTCGGGTAAGAAGACGTCCGGGAGACGTCGCGAGGTCAGGTCCAGGGGGATAGCGTCGGGGTATAAGGCGCTTGGGGAGACAGAGGAGGGTGAGTCTGGGATAGGCTAGGGTCCCGGGTAGGGTCGGGGTCCGGGGTGGGTTAGGGTCCCGGGTAGGGACGGGTTTAGGGGATAGAGCCCGGGGTGGGTTAGGGCCCCGGGTATGGGCGGGGTCCGGGTATAGGGCCCTGGCTGGGTAAGGGTCCTGGGTAGGGACGGGACCCTGGGTGGGGTAGGGTCCCGGGTAGGGACGAGGTCCGGGGATAGGGCCCTTTGAGGGAGATGACGTCCGAGGAGGGCGAGGCTGTCCGGGGAGTTTGGGCGAGGTGGGGAAGGTTAAGGGCCAGGGTGTCGGCGGAGGTTGTGTGACGAATGACGGTTGCCGTGACTTGGTTTGGCGTTGGTTGACGGCGGCGATAGACAACGTCTGTCAACAAAGCGATCGTTGAATCCCAGATATTATAATTTGATATAGAATAGCATGTTTTATTTTCGTCCACAAATAATAATGATCATTTAAAATTGTTTTCCAGGTATTTGGACATACGTTAACGATAAAGATTAAAGTTTAAATTATTCAGAGAGTTTTAATTATTTATCTACGTGCTGGTTGCTTAACAAATGAGCGCTTAGCTTTAAATGAGGGTAAAAAAAGGGTTTGCGCGACTTTCGTTCGGAAATCTCGAATTAAACTATAACTGAATATAAAAGGGGAATATCCCTCGTAGAAGGGATACACAGAAGATGGCACACACGTATAATGAATAGAAAGTATTGACTATGTATATCGATATAAACAAGTGACACACAACAGATAAAATATATATATTATGAACAAAGTGGAGTTCATGTGTATTTACATGCATTTCTTCAATGCCTAACTCTATGAAATCATCAGTTAAGCTATAAAATGACGCCAATATGTATAAGAAGTCTTAAACAAATTTGTTAGTCTTTCAATGGTTCAAATATATTTTTTCATACAGCGCATCACATTCATCGATGTTATGAAAACAAGCTTGTTTGTTGGCGTCCGCTTCCAATTCAGTATGAAATTATTTCGTTCACTACAGTTTCATTTGAGCTTAGTTCATAACATAAGAGGTCTGCTATGAAAGACCAGGAGAAGGAAGATATGTTGATTTTTAACACAAGGAATGCTATTCCTGACACAGATAATCAGCTAAAAAGACTATCGTTTACTGTTTTTTACCTATTCAGGTGTACATAGTTATTATAACATACATTCTAATCATATATCTTCTCAATAGAAAATTGAATATTCGACTAAAATAAAGAATTTACTAAAAAATTACGCAAATACTTATAAGATGTTTTGCGTAAATTTGTTTTTGTTTAAATGGTTCGAATGCATTTTTCCATACAGCATATCACGTGTATCAATATTATTAACGCAAAGTTGTTTCTATGTCCGCGATATTAACCTCATCAGTATGAAATGATTTCGTTTCGGTGGACGGCGGCGAGAGACAGCGCCGGTGGACAATGGCTTGATCCTTGAAACCGAGCTCTTTTAATTCCCCCCCAAATAGAGTATAATTGATATTCCCGAAGGAACTTGCATAAGATTCGATATATTAAGCAAAAATATTTCCGAAATAAATTTAAATAGCAAATATCTGATGTAGCCAGCACATGACTTTCTTCATATATAAGATGTAAATATTTATCTACGACAGTATTTTCGAACTCTAGATTCAATCTAAACTTATATACCTATAAATACGATTTTTGTTTTTGTGTAGATAACTGTATATACCTAAATATCAGATTAATGGAGGAATTTTGCAAAAACGGAAACAAGCTTCGAATAATAAAGCTCGACTTCCGATTAACCGATTTACTCCAAAAACTAATCAAATCTAACGACACCAATCAAAGAGCTATATATGAAATTGCTGCTGATACGAGAAAACGTTTTCATGTTAGTGCGCCCACAAAGTACATAATCACCTACTTCCGGTTTATCAGTATTTTACGAATAACTCCTAAACAATCGGTGATACAAAAATATATTTCCTACAAATTTTATAATAAATTAAATTTTCTAAAACTTTTATAAATAATATTAATATATACCTTAATATCATAATTATGGAGATATTTTACAAAAACGGAAATTTGCTTCGAAGAAGAAAGCTCGACTTCCGGTTAACCAATTTACTCCAAAAACTAATCATATCTGACAACACACACTACAATGCTAGGTTTCTAGCTTGTTCTAGGGACCCCAAAACATGTATTTCAGTTATAATCTCGAAGTCGATTTTTTTCATAAAAACAGTACTTTCTCTATAGGTACTACGTGTATGGAGAAAGTAAAAATAGAAACGGTACCTTATTAAAATCTTGCAGTGACATAAAATAATAATCGATGTAAAAAACTATAAACGGTAAATATGCTATTTCTAATATTACTAAGCTGACAGTCAAATCTGATAAAAAAATGACCCGTTTAAATGTTATTAATAGCGCAAAGCTATATATTTACATTATTTGCGGATTGTCGTTCTGCAATAAAAAAAAATTCTTGCTCTCTTTGTGATATTTCAAAATGAAATTGAAGGAAATATCTAGCGTGGGTCCATTTTCCTAATTAATTTATTCGATAATTATAATATTCAATTGTATCATATTAGTTAATTCTTTAAATTTGGCCAATTATTTTGCCCAATAACATTTGCGTGTACACATCTCTGATTAAATTAATCCAATCTCGTATTATACAATGTAGCGGTTTATTTAAACTCTTTTAAATAGATTATAATTAGGCTACGTAACAATTAGCTGGTTAGTTTAAGCCAATTACTAAAACGTCCGTTGAGATTTAAATTTTGTCTAACAGGATGAGTTACGTTTAATTTTCGGAGCAATCTCTGCATATTTCTCTATTTATTTCTTGTATTCTATTCGAATGAGGTTTTCAAAATATTTTACGAAGCCTGTCAATGGAATTGATTGAAATTAAATCGAAATGTCTGCACATGGTACAGTTGAATTTATCGATATAGGTGCGCCGTTCCTGAAAAATATCAGCGAGCGGCACAATTCCCACGTTTATAGAAGTGGCCGATATATATTTAGTTATAATGTTTTGTGCTAATGCTGAAAATATATTCATCGTTGGAACCATAAAAAAGTACCACATTACACGTCATTACATGATCCACAATAATAAGCTTGGATATGAAAATCACATTCACATGTATTGTTTTAGAAAAAATATGCACGTAAAACAATTAAGAATATTTGGAAAATTGTTTTGATTAATTACTTCTTTTTGGTCTCTTATTGTACAATATTTCCCCATTCATTATATTCAGAACACTTAATGTCATATGCTTCTTACGGTATTGAAGTAAACATTTACCCTAAATTTAACTTGAGAAAAAGAAAAAGAACACTTTTACCTTTACCACAGCATTTTTTCACTCGCGACCATGGTTTAGAACTATAAGATCATCCTCTTATAGATTGAAACCATTGTCGTGAGTGAATAAAATTCTGTGGTAAACTGTGTGTTTGTCTTCTTTCCTCAAGTTTTACTATGGAGAACTACCGCAAAGTCGAGACCGAATTAGCTGATTCCAATTTTATCCTTCTCATACTAAGGGTTCTTCGTGTTTACACCTACATCTTTCAACTTGTCCTCGCACCGTATCTGCTTGTTAAATCAGAGCTGTTAATAATATAACATAAACATAACTTGTAAATATCCAATTGCATAGTTTTATAATATTTAAATTTAACTGCTTAGATAATATACAAATTTTAAAGGTAAGGTATGACTGAATTATCATTTTTCCGTTATCATACAATTTAATTTTGTGAATGGCCCAATGCTAATATCAATGAAATACATTATAAAATTATATCAAAAGATGCTCATGCATTTTGTTTTTAAAAGTTTTATTTGTGAATCGGACAGATTTGCTTAAAAATCATTTCTTTATAATTTCAGAGAGTCCCAGGATAACACTAGAAGGAGTTGGAACGCCAAGAGGCACAGGGACACCAATCAATTCAAGGTATGTAAGGTATTTTAGTCTATTTTTACGACTTTTCTGTTACCGGAAACCTCTCGTAGGCATTGCTTCGGATTGTGTACATTCGGATGCTATTTTTATTGATCGAGAATTATTCTTCTTTTCGTAAAGAATATCAAACCCTCGTTATTTTCCCAGAAATAGTGTGAATCAAGAAAATGGATAACACTATTGATAGTGATTGCTGTAGTAGGATATCTTTATTTAGCAATATGCAAGTTCTTTTTGGAAAGTTTTCAGCATATCTTTTTTTTACAATATAAATAAAACAGTATGGAAAATATGCAATGGAAAAAGTACAGTTAAATTAACTCTTGAATAGCTATGAAGCTAATATTTTAATCTTCATTAATCTTAAGTTTACTTGGGTGGCCCTTTATTCATCACAGTAAAAATTATAGAACTTTTTCTTAGTAATTTACATCAAGTTTTGCTGCTAAATTTGTCTAGAAAATCATTATCCGTAACTACAAATATTTTATTCATTACTCAATCATCAGACAGAATGGCAAATTTTAATGATGTAAGTACTAAATAGTAGCCCTAGTTTTATCCATTGGCACTCTTTATATATTTAAATTAAATTAAATTTATAGTTTCGGATGGTGAACCATCAAGGTATCGCTCGCAACTTTTAACTCGTGCGTAGTTAATACACACTTGTGATCTCTAATTTAGATGTATCTCCTGTCATGATACATGTCTCATTTCTTATGCGCAACAATATGAAGAGAAGTCATGGAAAGGTAATCATTTGGAGACCCTAAGGAGCCGACTGTAGCTCGGGAGCCACAGGTTGCTGGCAAATGACCCAAGGTTATGTTGATAGAGTTTAAATCGTGCTGAATTAAAATCTCGGAACCCTGCAAAATTTCTTCGTCTGTGGAGCGCATTCAAATCCTGCGACGGTCAAAGTTTTTAAGCACACAGTGAATAACGGAATGGCGTAATGAAGTGCGTGGACACCCCTCGACCATATGCGTGTTTCCCCGGGGTCAGCGAGGGGGCGGGGTTTCCTGTTGCCAAGACGGATGCTGTCCTTCTTCAAAGCCTCTCTTGTTCCGCTCGCCTTCTCCCTTAAGCCCTCTGGCAAATCCCTCCTCATCCCTTCTCATCATGTCCCGTCACCCACTCATTCCCCTTTTCTCTCGTTGCAATTCGCTCTTTTTTGTATCGGCGAACCTAGGAATTCCTCGCAATTCCTATGCTCTGAGAAAAGTGTTCGTGCTAGTGTTATCGAAATAATTTATTTCCTGTGATGGAACGGATTTTTCAGGTATTTTAGTCGTTTTTAGTAGCATGGCAACAAAAAGTTATGATTTGGCTCCAATAAAAGTGGCTATCTTCTTAGTTCTAAGTTTAGTCTCTTTATTATGGGTGTATCAATACGACCTTACAAAATTGCACTGAATAGACTCCGTTTGTGTGACATCGTAATTGATTTGTTTTTATTTTTATAATCATTATGTTTACGTTTGTTCTTCTGTGCTTACTCTGTGCAATTTTTAAGTTTTAATAAGTAGTTCGATATTTTATTCAGTTTTATTTGCTTTGAATTTATTTCTTTCACCAAGAATTTTAACTTACGATTAAGGATACAATCTCACATGGTTTTCAAATTTTTTTCGTAGCAATTCTTTGAGAATTTCTGCGAATTTCTTATATCGTATCCTACTGACTTTGCGCTCAATGCATATTATTTTATTTTTTAATCAACCTATTTATTTTTTTAGTTGAAATATTTCTACCATTATCAATTATTATAATTGCATTTAGTAAAATAACGAAAATACTAAATCCTTGTTGTTTCAATGTGTAGATAAAAATTTCGCAAAATTGTTGCTTGTAATCTGAAATCATACTGAGAAGAAGTTAAATATACGACCATAAAATTTTAAATCAGTTTAAAGTTGTAAAAAGAAATATTTTAGGGAATGGTATAGTAAGGGGTTAGGAGCTAGAGCACATGTTAGATACATCACTCCCTTTCCCCGTATATGTTCAAAAGTTGTAAAGTTAAAGATTTACGGAAAACGAAACAAGTTTACTGAACTTAAAAAGAATGCCGCAGTTATGTACGCTTCGGACGTTCGGTAATTTGACGAAAATTGAGTGTTGGCATTGAGGCCATTTGTCGCTGTAAAGAGGCGAATAAAGTGAGTTCGATTTCAGATTGATTCCCTATATTGGGAGGGCATTACCACCCTCTCTCCATCCACGTCACGTCTCTCTCCCCATTTCCCTATTCACTTTCCGCAGCCACTCCCCTCCTTCCCCAATCTCCCATCAGCGTAAGAAACGCCTACGGCCACGCAATTCTCAACAGAGATGATACATGGCCTCAGGGAGTTCCCGCCCCTAACATCTTCTTTCTCCGCTCCCATCCACTCATCTTCTCACTTCATCTGACTCCTGTATTTTCCTTCTATTTATCCTAATTCCTTAATTCTCTCCTCTCTCTCGTTCTTCTTGCCCAAGTTCAGTCCTTTCTGACCCCAAGTATTCCGTACCCGTTACTTCTCACCTTCTCTTTAATTAACCGCGGGATGAACAATGGCATGTTCGTATATAGTCCAGCCATGCAAGTTATTCTGTCTGCGCTGGACTCGATGAAGATATGCATCGAAATATTGAAGGTTTTCTTGCTTGATCTAAGTAAAGTCGTAACTCTGTTGATTGGGACCATGGTATGATTGATACCCATGGCATCAACGTCGCATTGACTTCTTTAAGATTATTTATTACTTTAAACTTTATTATTCACGTATTAAATCCATTTACCTTATAATCGCTCTTATTAGATGATAAGCATTGGAGATAGTGATTCCCAATAACATATAAGTAATGGAATTCTAAGGCTTATAATTAAGAAAAATAGGCAATTATTTATTAAAATATTCGAGTTGTCATTTTCTGAAGGTTTATTCTGTGTATGTGCAGATGAGGAATAGGCCAGAGGTGGAAAAAGGTTCTTTTGGGATAACTCGTGCCACAGCAAGTCCAGTAAAAGTATTCAGTTGAATCGATTCGACGTCTGCTTTTTTAACCAAGTTCTCTCGTCTTAAAAGCTCTCACACTCCAGATGCTTAGGAGGCATTGTGCATGATGTTGATCGTTTATAATTGATTCTATAGATTTTGAAAGAATTTTTGAAGATATTATATTTGCTACCCCATTTTTAATACCATACAAATTCGAACAATACAAGTATTATATTTGATTGATATTAGCTTGAAATATAAATAAATTAAGGAATTAATAAGTTAACATGTATTTATTGGCTTTCCAAGTAATATCTTACTTCCATATCACTTATTCATGACATAAATTATTCCAGTGGAAACTTCTAAAAAAAACCTTCTTATGGGAAAATGATTTTTTTATACAGAAGAGTGTGATGAGAGTAATGGTGTATGTTCTGATACCTCTTTTCTGTATATGTTCTTATGATTTTGTTACACTAGTTAGATAGCCCACAATCACGAGAAAGGATAAACGTGGATCGATAGTAAGTATCGACTGATATATCGATCGTTAAAATCGATATGACGATCAGACATTCTATGAGTTATTATTATTATAACATCAATTAATATTCATTTTTATTTCATTCCGAAACATATCGCAAAAAGATTGTTTGGTTAAAATTTAAAATAATTAAATAATCATCGATATGAGAAAGCGTAACTTTGTGGAAAGCCATAATAATTATTGCATTCCGAATTCAACTCAAGTTCGGATCGACTTATGTTGCCATATTAAATTGGAACTTAAACCCTCAAGTTTCTCAGTGTTAACTTAACCATTCGCCTCTGTATTCGTATGGAGAAGAAGTTTTGAACGATGTTCGCGGCTCTACTCTTTATTAAACTTTATTTTCATATTTTAATGTGCGAACTGATCCTTCTCTTTATTATCTTTACTATCCTCATAATCTTCTCCTTTTTCCTCTTCTACTCTCTCCCTTGAAGAGGACTGAATGGTAGCCGCACAACCTCTCTCTACCTCCTGAACAGAAAAAGGATTCGGACGAGATAATAAACGAAAACCCCTTCTTTCCTCTTAATATGATTATCTCAGAGAAAGAAAACCCTGTTAATGTTTGCCCATTGTCCCCCTCCTTGTAATCTCCTCTCTCCCCTTGACTCTCTTTCGCCTCGTGTTTGGAATAGTTGCGACCCGGAAGCAGGGGGTGGCACCGTGAAGTGAGATGCGAGGTGCTGGGCTTGCTTTTTTGCCCGCCAAAGTTCAAGGGAATAATTACATATGATAAATGGTGATTAAGCGTTTTGCTGAACCAGCTCCAAGTGACGTACAGCCTCAGGAGCGGCGGTCAAGTGCTCGCAAAAACCCCGAGTGTTTTTCTTTATTAATACTTTTTCTCCCGGTCGTTATTTTTTTTAAATGCGCAGCCGCGTAATGAACACCAGCGTCGATAAAAAGCGGGAACAAGAAAGTTTTTGCGAGGTCCTTAATTTCGAGCGAATCACGGATAGTTTTTTCGTACCTTCGTGAAACGCGGTGGCCGTACTTTGTTTCGTTAAAATTTCTTTCTCGCCGAGCACACTCCACAATTATGATGGAGCTTTTGTAAAAAAGGAGCGGGGAACCTTTTAAAGACGAGTTTTTAGCTTGATTCGGGTAATTAAAGAATCACCACTGTGTTGCAGAATGTGTGAAGAAGAGTCGCAGCAAAAAGTGCTATTCCATTACCGCGTCCATTCATCTTATTCACCTCTGTGAGGATGTTTTGATCCAGATGAGCAATTAAATATGCCGTCAATCGCATTCTCGTCCACAATTTCAAATTTTTTCCATGTGTCCCTTCAAAAATCCCGCCTTTAGGTAATGAGTTAGGAAATTATATTACTGAAAAATTTTCAGCAATGTAAATAATTTTCTTTATGTTCAACATTGCTTTTCTAACTTGGTTCCATTTCTAACTATTTCAATTAAAACTCACTTTTGATTTCCCTATATTAAACTATACTTTGCAATTATTGATCGAATGTGTTTTTTTTGTGTTGCGTTATACTTACCCAATCATATAGACATATTCATTTGTTGCCCAGCTATTTTCGAGGAAATTTTTCATGGGAATTTTATGTAATAAAACTTGTATAATTTCAGGTTATTATGTTTAACTAAGCATAAAAATATGGTTACATTAAATTTGGACCTCCTAATGAGGCATTACTGACTCAGAGGAAGAATTATGATGATTTAGCATTATTTCCACTGTTTGATATGCAATTAATTTTGATTCTGTAATATTGTATTTTTAATTTTATTTTTGTTTATTTATTATTGATTCATTTATTAACAATGAATTAAATTATCCTTATAATATTAATATATTAATATTATATACTATTTATGCATATGTATACATAGTTAATAAAACTAATGTGTAACACATATTGATAGATAAATACAAAATCGATCTTTTGGGAGAATTATACCAATTTGTATTCTAAAAAATCTGATATTGCCAGCAAATGACTTACTCCATATATAAGATGTAAATATTTATCTACTACAATATTTTAGAACTCTATTTTTAATCAAAACTTGGAAGATATATGTGATTAATTTATATCAAACGACATTTTAACGTAAATATGTCGCAATAACCAGAACATTGGTTAATTATGATGAGACTCCTAAACGGTGGTTGATATCGATATTTTTTTCAAACAAAACTTATAGAAAAATAAATTTTTTTTTAACTTTTGTAGATAACTGTATATACCTAAATATCAGATTAATGGAGGAATTTTGCAAAAACGGAAACGAGCTTGGAAAAATAAAACTCGACTTCCGGTTAACCGATTTACTGCAAAAACTAATAAACTCTAATGACACCAACTTAAGCGCTATATATGAAATTTGGTGTTGATACGACAAATAGCTTTGATGTTAGAGCGCCCACAAAGTATATAATCAGTAACTTCCGGTTTATCAAGAATAACTTCTAAACAATCAGTGGTACAAAAATATATTTCATACAAAAGTTATAGTAAATAACATTTTCTAAAACTTTTATAAATAATAATGTATACCTTAAAATCATATTTATGGAGATATTTTGCCAAAACGGGAAATTTGCTTCGAAGAATAAAGCTCGACTTCCGGTTAACCAATTTATTCCAAAAACTAATCATCTCTGACAACACCCACTACAATGTTATATAATATGAAGTTTGGTATTGATACAATTAATAGTTTTTACGTTAGAGCGCCCACAAACACACACACACATACACACAGACATCATTCCGAAAATGGTCAGAACGTGTTTTAGTGACCCCAATACATGTATCTCCGTTGAAATCTCGAAGTCGATTTTTTTCATGAAAACAATACTTTTCTATAATAAGTATATGGAAAAAGTAAAAATGCTTATTGACGAAATTAGGTTCGAACGAACTCACAGACTTGATGTACGTATTGATTTTCAAAGCTGTTCATTAAGAGGCAATTATTATTTCGTTCATCGCTTAGAAATGTAAGTCCAATTTGTTGTCCCCTGTCATTACGTTCTTTATTATTCAAAATGAACTGGAAACCAATTTCGCTGAAGATTACATGTTAGGAGTAGCGATCAAGGCCGTCTTCGTAAAATGACCACTGTCATCGCAGAAAATGGCTCGAATTAAATTTTTATGAGCATTCGGGTGACATTTTGTGACTCGTATTAATAATTAAAACCTCCGTCCAAAATTGGTTAACCGCCCTTACAAAGATCACGCTCATTCATGTCTTGCGGAAACAGTGAAGGGGAATTGCAATAACCTATATTTAAGGGAAACTTTAAATATTTACCACCGCGAAAAGAGTGTTAAATTTTCTTTCCCATTCATGTATTATTTTTATGTATGTATGTTCCTTTTAGCGAGTAAAACACGGAGATACTTGAGCAGATTCGTATTTCCTTTCTTGAAAGTATTATTTCACAGGGTAAATAGTGGCATTCAGTAAAGAGATGACAGATTGCCTTTATTCGTTCTTAATAGTTGCAATTATTTAATGGTTCATAGTTAAATAAACTTCCTAAGCTGTATCCATTAACAAATTTCCTGGGTGCACATCCTAATGTGCAATTTTCACCCTTCCTCTTCCTTGTTATTTTTCTTCTCATTGGTTTCGCAACGTATTCTTAGAAGTGCAATTTCTCCTTAAGAAGGCATGTAGATCTATAGAATTCTCGTGCATATATAGTAGTTGAATAATCAGTTAAACTAATTATACTTACTTAAATTAGGCAATGTCTAGCTTTCTACCGCAAGAACTGCTTTTATATAAGCACATGACATCTGGTATGCATGTTTCCGTTGGTTTAATGATACTATTTCCTATAGTAGATATAATTTTTTCATGTATTAATAACATTTTTTTCTGTTCCCCAAATCTAAGTCGGAAATGTTTTATTAAAACATAAAGAAAGAAATCTTAAAAAAAGTGAAATACAACACTTTAAAGTATGATTTTGAATCTGATTAAAGAGTAATGTGAGAGAGGATATAGTGCCCTACCTTCAGACCAAACTTCATGTTTCGCGCAAAGATTAAGTACGCTTTATTTTATTTGTTATTTAACCTGCAGTAGTTAGAGTAAAATACATAAAAAAGTTCTAGTTTCTAGGACAATCCTAGGATATATTGTAATTGTTGCATATTGTTATAATTTTATACATGCAAAATGTGTATATTTTTCTCTGTGGAAGTGTTTTATGATGAAAAGGTCATATATCAATCTGTCTTTCATCAGTGGTTGTCATTCAAATACTGCGTGCTGTAGTTTGTTAACCAACAATTCTTTCAACAGATTTTTGAGAGGCTTCTTAGATCAATTAAAGTAAAATTAAATTAATCAAAAGGGAGAAACTGTTTGAAAAAAAAAGAAATGTATTAAATGTTCGATTTTTCATGAGAGAAGTATCTACAAGTACTTTAAGTTAAGTCAGTAGATCGACCTGCATAAAATCCAATAATTTTCACAGAGGTTTACGAACTCAGCGACACCTTGCTCTCATACGGTCATTCACCGTCTTTGTTGAGCGAGTAAATGGTGAAATAAAGTCCGTTTGGGAAGAAACGACACAAAGGACGACTTGAATGGATATATAATCCCGGTACGAAAGTCCCATTCACGGAATCATCTCTTCCGTGACAATATAATTAATACAGGACAACACACATTGGGAAAACCTTGGGGATTCGGCGCTGCGGGAAGACCGCATTGTTTTTTCGCCCCCGACGCGCCCTGGCGGGAATGGAATGAGTTAATGCCGCAGGATGAGTGCCACTAAAAACGAGACCTCTTTCGCCTCGAGAGCAAAGTTATTCCCTCGAAATGTTAACTCTTCTTATGGCGCCTTTTTCCACTCGCCGTGTTACATCCGGTTAACATGATTT
Organism: Sympetrum striolatum; assembly: GCA_947579665.1. Classification (NCBI taxonomy): domain Eukaryota; kingdom Metazoa; phylum Arthropoda; class Insecta; order Odonata; family Libellulidae; genus Sympetrum; species Sympetrum striolatum. The sequence goes on from OX388345.1 coordinate 87,099,876, forward strand.
CCAGACAATGGGACACGTATGACACGGGGAGGGAATGTCGCGGTCGCTACGCAACGGACGGATATTTCCGTCCGAATATTGTGTCGTAGTCATTCTGCGGTCGAGAAATACCGCTCAATTTTTTAGTTGATTATTATTGCCCGTTAAACTTGTACCATTTGTGTGTACCGCTGTTAAAAGTTTATCTGACATGGGAAAAAATGTTCCGTTGATATAATGCTTAGTTATTGTCTAAATTTGAGTTGATTATCTCTATTCATGTGTAAATATTTAAATTTGAAAAACTATCGAATGTAGCTCCGAAATATATCTAGGGAGTGAATAATTAATTCTTCAGTACATTTCCTTCGTGGATTGCAAGGAAAAAGACAGAGAAGAAGACAGGCAAAGTATGTTACACATGTTATCGTAGATTACATGAAGGATAGGGTTAGTTGCCAAGAAACTAAGGAAATGGCTCTGAATGGAGAATATTGAGTGTCATAAACATATCGAATGGTAGGAAACTTATGTTTCCTTTACTAAATTTGTCTCTCTAAGTTTGTTTGTGAAGTAATTAGGGTTATCATACAGGATAAGGAATCGAATTAATCTTAATAACTAACTTGAATGTTAAGTTTTAGTTCCCTGCATGGAGTTCATTATTAAACTATTTTCACCGTTGTTTAGAAACTTTTTACCGATAATTATCCATCATCTAGTTTATTTTTCACCCATAATAATCGCTGTTTGCCAAAAGGTTATGAGTTAAATCTCTCTCAATTTTATAGCTCAGTTAACTTTGATTTTAACAACCCCTTAAGGATTTACTGTACCTTAAATTACGATTTTTTAGAGCTCTTCTGAGGGTTATAGTTAACCTTTAGGTGGGTTAAAGTTAACCATGATTTTTGGAAGCCTTAGTTTAAAAATAATCCTAGTGTTATTGACAGTGTTTAAAAGTTCACCACCATGTATCTAGCGCTTAAAATTCGAAGATAATTATTTTAGAAATTTTCTGTTCCCCAGGCGAATTGTGAACGAAAGAAAAAAATTAAAAATTTATCTTCAATATTACTATAAGCTTTTCCTGTCCTCTGGCATCCCTTCTGTAATGTTATCACATCATAAGTTATATATTACTATATTGTAATATTAGTAAGATACATGACATTTTTTAGAGCGCACGTGTTCAAATATTTTTGAAACAATGGCTAGCTCAAAACTCAAGCAATTGATCTAATTTATCTTAGTCCGTAGCAAAATGAATGCCCATTAACGACAATATAGTGAGCATGGCTTTTAAAACTTGCAATTGTTCGATCTGATCTGATCACACGTGAAATTGTATTTTTCTGTCGCTGTTGCATTATTTTATTAAATTTAATATAAGTGGAAGAGAAAGACAAATTTGAGGCTTAATTCATTCATTCATTTTTGTTTATTTATTAAGTATTCACATGCAATAGAGTGGTCACTTCAAAGTGAAAATGTAGTAAAACAAAAGATAATAGTCAAACTGTTGCTTAAAGATAATATAAATGAATATAAAAATAATAAAACACATGGAAAAGTTAATTTGAAAGAGGAAAAAATATACTCTCACGTACAAAACTTACTTCTTAGATTTGAACAAACCGTATGAATAAATTTCCTTAAGTTTAAAGCTTTAAACTAAAAGCTTTTAAAAGCTTTAAACTAGTTTAGTCTGGAAATATATGTCATATATAAATAAATCATCACAAATACCCATTTTCTTAGTTGTTACCCTTTAGGGCACACCTTAGAATTCTCGCATAATTCAATGCTTAAAACGTCGTTAATCACGTAATGGATTACTCCGTGGTCAATGTGCACCGCTTAACCCCCTCGAACGCCCTCGAAAGAGACGTTGATTCGAACAGGACGCACAGTCGTTTAGTGCTATCGATCGCAATTAACGCGTGACCCTCATAACATCTTGCACCGCTCCTAATCGCTGGAGAGGCGTTGATGCACGCAGACGTTGAGCTGGATTGACAGCACGCACTTGATTGTCGCGGAAGCCCCAGAGCGATGAAGCCTTGGGGAGCACACGCTAATGACGTACAATGCCCTCTATCGAATCCCCTATACAATATTCAATCCGCCCCTGGGTTGTGTGGGAGAACGTGGGATGTGTACTCGCTTTCTTTCTCCATCGATTATCGAACGAGGGTCGATTATGAGGGCCCATTGATAGTCGATATCGGTCGAAAATTTCTCTTTTGTCGCGAGCCTTCCCACTTCTTTATTTGCTAGATATAATCCGCTTCATGAAGTCTCCTTTTGCACCCGGTTGGTAAGGTGGCTAGGATGAGAGGTTATTTACAATAATTTAAGTTTCGATGACTATATTCTTTAGTTTTATTGTAAATCAGATTAATTATTGGATTATTTGTAAAATTAGAATAAGAAATTAAATAGAAATTCTATGTAATAGTTGATAACTGTTTTGAAATATTTATCAGTGTAATTTTTGAGTAATCGACCTTTACATATTCAAAAGGGATATGTATGTAACGATATTGAAATAGATCATGGATTCGGTAGTCTGAGTTAGGCAAAGGAAGAAACCACTCTGTATTTGTTTAAGCATATGAATTTAAACCTTCCCTGAAGAATTTCTAATTATTGATTCATCAATTTACAACCTTCTTTATCAACTACTGCATGTTTTTTATATCATAAAACCTGTAGTATATTTCATTTCGTCTCAAGTTAGTATTTTATGTAGCTATCGTAGCCATAACCTCTGTATCATATGTTAGAGTTAAGTACTACCCATTTCATATTTTAATTTGCATCTTTACTTTCCGGATCAAAATGACGTTTTATCGGCAAACCTTGAATAGTAAATTTTCACAATGAAGTTGATCACGATTACTTATCCAAATCATGAATCACCTTTAATCTCGATGGTTCATTCACGACAAAGCTCATTCATAAATGTAAAATTTTATTAGAGGTGCTCAAGGTACAAAGAAAACCAATTGAATTGAGGATGCTACCGAAAGTCTGCAAACCTCCAAGTCATTCTTGCAATGATGCCCAGGAAACCGGAAAATGTCCCATTTAACCCCGACGAGCACACTTCTGCGGATGACGAAAGTTTTCGCGCACTCTTCGTTTTGATATGGCAAACACGGTAAAGGTTCGAAGTCGGAACCACGAATCTTTATCTCTTTATCATTACGCCCGAGGCGGATTCCTCCACTCTTTTTTCCTCCGCCGTTTTTCATGTACGCATAGGAAGGCGTATCTCTCCACCTTTTCCCTTCTCATCCATCTGTCCCTTCGGAAAGCCCCAGTGGGCAATAATCCCGTCTCTGTTGATATACTCCCCCTCGACTCAATTTAATTCGCCCTCCTCCCCTTTACCCTTTCTATGCCTTCTCCCCCTACATTACCCTCTTTTATCCCTTCTACTTTCTTTCCCCCTCCTTTCCCCTCCCTTTTCCAATTTCCTCAAACTATCTCCTTGAGTTTCCTCATCCTTCCCTTCCTTTCTGGGTTTGCTCCGCAAAGGGGTTGACAATATTGACGCTTTTTTGAAACTTTGAACACGCAGAAAAGTTATTCTCTGAATAATTTTTTGAAATTCTTCCACGGGGAAAAATTATGTTTTGTCTTAAAAAAAAGATTGCTTAATCTCGATTCGGTGGGCACAGTTTAATTTTTTTGGTACCTTCCTCTTCTTTAAGTATGTTTTAATTCTGGCTCTTCATAAGCTTGCGCAGATTTGGGTACTGACACTATTTGTATTTCTTATACTCAAGACATTGGTTGTATATCTAATTTTATGTAAATTAAACACAAATTCCAATGATTTATCAACCTTATGTCTGTAATTTCAATAATCTTAAAGGTCTAAAAAGAAAGTATAAACGAATGATTAATTGGTTAGTTATCAATCAGGGCGAACATATAGAAAATTTTTCAGATAAATCAAGTAAAAGTATCCACTGAATACCATAAAAAGCTCACTTTGTTAGTGTCATGTTGAAACCAATACATATTTAATAAATTCAAAAAGATAATAGAAAAGTTGAGGTATTTATCAGAGTAAATTTCTGCTCACAAACCAAATCGCTCATATTCATTTACACATTTTCAATTCTATAAACATTCGTAGGCAGGAGGTGCTATTGCTTCACTATTTCAGTTAATCTCTTAAAGAAAGAAAATCTCTTGAGAGACCTAATCAAGTCGTTATATTTTATTTAATTGGCCTACCCACATAACTGCGTACTTACGATATAAATTGTCTCTTTTGTGTGAGCAAAGAGGTCTCTAGATTTTCTGTTTCTCCCTAGCCTGCTCCTTTTTCGTGAATATATTAAAATAACATCTTTTATGCGATAAAAATGAATTCCCCATAAGTTGAGATATCAGAGATTATTTAAACCGATTTCCATATAATTTAAAAACTTATGATACAAGTAAATGATTGCAGCACTCGATTTGCATGCATCAGTAGCTTAAGTCATTTAACCCGAAGGCTCTATTTAAGTACCGAAACCAGGGCAAGCTTCATACGCCTTATACATTGTCTATTATTCACATCTTGCGCTTTTTACTGCAGAGAGCAAAATCATTTCGCTCATGGTGGAAGGGATTTTGTTTGACACCATTCTCACTCTGAAATATGCCCGACGTAACTCATCGTTCATTTACTGCTGCTTATCACTCCTCCTGTACGCTTCTTCGCTGGAGAACGGCTCATCTCATAAGTCTTCCCTTATATATGTGGGGAGATACTCCGTTGCTCATTTATTTTCCGTGTCGACGCTGCTTCGATGTTGCTGGTTTGATAGTGTGTTTATCAAACAGTAGTAAGGGTGCATCAAGCAGCCACATCATGTCGCTAATTTTCTAGAAAATTCAAGGTTGAAACAGCAGAGTGAGCAGTACCGAGTGTGTGAGATAATGATTATGTACATCAGAAGTATTTAATCCTCTAGATTCAAAATTCAAAATTCCAAAAAGTAGTTTTGTAACACGTAATATTATTTCTTTGAAGCTGGTTTCTATTTATCCATTATAAAATTTGAAATTTAAATCGTTTTCCAAAAATGCTTTGGATATGGGTATCTCTAAAAATTTTTCAATGTGCTTCTAAAAATTTTGAATAAGGATAAAATTCATTTCATTATAGTTACGTAATCTGCTGTATTACCCTTTATTATCAAAAGTGACATTAATTCGTAAGTTTTTCGTTGTTGATATTTTTGTTTCCATTCAACTTCCTTTTTCGTTTTCAAGGTATTATAAATTAATAAAAACATGAGTAATTTCCTTAGAATTTAAAGCTATTGGTTATGTTAATCATTATGTATGCTACTTATCTAGTTTTATAAAATTTCTTGCAGATTTAATTCAAATTTTATTTTGATATTCCTTTCATGTGGATTTTATAAATTTATAGATGTTTTAAGTATAACCTTTTATAGTTTTTCATTACAGAGAAGTAATTGGAAGTATAAAATAAAGGATATTTTTATATCCTAAAGTGTATAACCTTTTCTTTGGAAATTGTTTCCAGAAACCTTCATTTCTCTACCATTTCGTAGACTCACTTCAAAGTCATCACTTTTCGACGGATATTTCAGACATCTCCTATTTACGTGGTTGATTTTTATTACCATACTTAATTTCCCTATCACTCGTTAGTTCACTTTCTACCGTGCTTTTGTGACCAAATCATTGATCTCCTCTTCATTCAAATTAATTCATGCTTCGTGCTTTCCCACTCCGAAACTTTCCAAACAAATTAATTTCTGCGTTTCATCTCCGCTTTCGAACTTTTCATTCCGAGGAGACATCCGTCCAGACGGTCGCACAAACTTCCCTTTTCAATTCCTCCCTCAATACTGCCTTCCTTCTGCGTATATATATTCTAGAACTCTCACTTTTTATCCAGAAACGTGACGGAAGGGATAAGGAAGTTGTTGTTCGGATTACTTTACCAGGTGTGCCTACCCGCGTCTTCTTTTACAATTTCTTTAACTTTGCACTCATCAACTTTTCCCTCGAGTCTGTCTTACAGTTTATCCAAACACCAGAAGGAGTAATTATATTTCTTTTTATTTTGGAATTTCAGTAATGATTTGAGTTGGACGAGTCGGGCTAATTTTAAGATATTGAGGTAGACTTTAGGGGAAATAGTTCCATCTGGACATTTACTATGAATTCTAAGTTAAATATATCTTGTATACTCGGGTAAATTGTAGAAAACAACGAAAGTTTCAATGTCCTTGTAATTTTTGGGTGTGCTTGATTTTCTGGCTTTACAGTTAGATGTTTCATCAAAGTTCACTTATCATGCATCAATACCATACGTTTACGTTCACTGAGAATGGATGTTATCTGGAAGTTAACATCCAAACATGGAGTTGTCCATTTGCTAAACTACCCCTTTTAAATATGCTCTAAGCTTTATCATAGGAAGAAGTCGTAAGTTTAATATAAAGGTAACTTTCAACGTCAATTCATAAATCCGTGCCCAAATGTACTGTTTGTCTCCAGATGTCACTTAGAACTCTGATTTATTTTTAGATCTATTGGCCTGCTGTCCGTTAATTATTTCTTCCTCAATTGTTATAAAATAACTTCGTATCAGTAGTTTCGTGTGTGATACATTATAATTTTAGTTCATGCTAACAAATTTTCTTTGCTTAATTAAGTATCGTTTATGATTATATCTTATTTAAAGTTGTTTTATAGCTCCATAGTGCAAAAAGCATCGATTAAGTACCATATAGAAATATAAGTAGTGTAAATTATCAAATGCTATAAATTCGAAATCCCAATATCTTCTTACGTCGATATGTTTAAAACTTTTATTTAATTTATTTCTCCTCTAGAAACAGGAGGGGACCATTTACACTCATATCAATAGTTTTCGACCAACACACGCAAACATTCCCAGAAAAAGCCGACTAACTGGGACTCGAACCTGGGACGGATTTAAAGAAAATTGATTACGCACTCTGTTTAAATTCCGTGACCGTGAAAATATCTTTTATCATTTTATAGTTGCGATATGAATTCAATCTCCCTATTCAATCCATTGGACTCAAAATATATTACTGAATAGTTAAATGGAATTGCTTATAGATGTGATTACGAAAATCCATCTCCTCCAAAGCACAACTCAGTTTCTTTTATTTTTCTCATCATCCGCTCGATTAATTCCATGTAACATCGAAGTGTTCGATTCCTGAGGATATCCTGTTTAAAAAATAATTACTTCTCAACCTCTTTCCTCTTCGTGTATCCCCCATCCGCACTCCATATTGAAATTCGGCTCCAAAAAACCATCTCCCTCTCATTTCTGAATCTTATCCGATCAAATCGCTTCCATCGTTATCAAAATCTCCCTAATCTTCCCCCAGACGCCCCATCTTCCGCCCCGCGGCAGTTCCGGAGGGAGGCGAAAAAGGAAGCAAAAGTCTCGCGACTTTGAGGGAAGATATGAAAATATCCATTCACGTCCGAAACACAAAACTCCCCCAATTCCCTCAATATTGAATCTTCGAGAACCCGTTTGATCTCTCCACATCGGTGCCAGGATTTCCCCTCTCCTCCGAAGCGAAAAAGGCGATAAAAAGGGAGGTTGTGTGGGTAGGAGATTGAAGGGAAAAGGAGCGAAAAAAAAAACCAAGGCGATAACGTTGTGGGAGGCTCTCACTCCTGAGGATTTTTCAGGGGCTGGAGAGGTAAGGGGTCAAAAGCGACCGCAGCGCCCGAAATCAAGATTGGCAGCGGAGAACTCACGAAACGAGCGTTTTAACCTTCCGTACCTTTTGGGCGTCGGTGATTCATTGCCACTCGGGCGTAAAGGGCCTTTGAAAAGGCTCGCAAGTAGATCGACCCTCCCCTGGGGTCATCCCCGCCGTCAATTGTCTGCACTTGGCCATTACGCCATCCACGGTATCCTTCCCGGCCGCGGTTTCTTAGCGGTGCATCGCCACATAAACCTTTCTTACTTCGATGGCTCACCCAACTGGTTGGGCTGTAAGGAACGCACTTCGTCGCTCAATTGTTCAGGAGTAAAACTACAGAGGTTTCTGCCCATGTGAGGATAGGGATCGTGAGTCTTAAATAAGCAATGACGAAAGCATGTACGAGGGATTTATTTTAGAAAAAGAATCGGAAAAAAATCCTACTTCGATTTGAAAACGTATCTTCTTCTTGCCGGTTGGTAGCTCCATGAAAGTAAGTCTAACGTGATATATCCAGGTGCAAGTCTCAGCTACGTTAGAGATTTTACATTTCGTTTCTTCCTCTATGAGATTAATCCTTTGATCGGAAAAATACATCTACCCTTGATGCTTCATACGTTTTGATATTAATTAACTAGTATATACTCATATTATTGCTATTCGTAATCGTTATGTATAACTATACCTTTTGACATGCTTTAAGTACTCTTTTATTAGAATCAGATCAGATACATAAGACTTAGATTGATAAATCAAGTCCATGTGATTTATCAATCTTAAATAGATTCACTCTTAAAGGCCTACAAATGTTCAGGAACTAATTTCATGAATGCCCCATAAATAGTATCTTGTACTTTAATAACGCGGTTTTTTGGCCAATTATCGTTTGCAGTACTGATTATTATCAAAATGAACTTTAGTTGTATTTAAGACATAATTCACAATTTAAATAAATATTTAATTGCATGAGCTTTTAATAGGATAGTCGTTTTAGCTCCTAAGCCTGCATTTTACGTAAGATTTTTGATCCGTTTTTTTTTCGTTTAGCGGAAGTTTAACTACCTAGTATAATGGAGAATGATAACGAGAAATTCATAATGCGCTCTTTTAATTTCATGGAACGGAAACGAATTTTTAATAATCTCTCTAGGATGCATAAAAAGACTTCAAAGGGATACTTTCTTTGACGATGATAATTTCAAAAATTCGCATGCACGCCTTTTTCTGGAAATGATTAATCCGGGATTCCTCTTAACATATTCAGCCCGGAGGCCGGTTCTAATCCTTAGGCAAAAACGAAAAACCTTGAAGAGATTACGAGGCAAGATGTCGATTGAGATAGTTTTGTTTCCCTTACTGCGCTAGAAATAATGTATAAAGGAGTATTCCCAAGTTAATAAAACACATGATGTAACACTGTTTCTCAGCAACCAATAAGGAATGACGCATATTGATTCCATTAATTCAGTAACTTTCTCACTGTCGTAACCATGGACAAGATTGTGATAAGGAAATAAAAGATACATTTTACTTATCTTGTACCAGAAGTTGAATGAAAAGCAACCAATATATTAAGGCAGAAAAACTGAAACATATTATTTAAAGATGAAAAAAATGCGTGTGATCGCTCGTAGGAAACAGTGCATTGCATTCTGTAATTTTTGCGTTGCAAAGTTTCGAAGTATCGGAGCGCAGGCGCCTGTTAATTAGTCGTCTCTCAAAGGCAAATGCGGAATTTAGAAAAGCAGTCGCATTTTGACGTCTGAGAGGAATATCCTAAAGGCATTCGGTCCATCCGACGCACTGGAGGACATCTCTCAGACGTCTTCTCACCCACTTCCATCCCCTTTCTGTAACCCTTCCTCGTTATCCACTCTTTCCCATGCTTTGTATCCCCGTTTCTAAATGCGTTTGTTCATCATTACAGTCTCATACGATTCATCAAGCTGTTGGAATTACCTGACGATTATCTCGTTTCATCCCATGCAAATGTCGATGAGCTCGTTACGAACAATTAAAAAGTTTGCTTTTTAAATTTAGTCTTCTTTCTACGCCATTCGTTATATTGTCTACGGAGTATTTTTCTCCGCCGAAAGCAATCACTGCACCAATTAATATTGACAGGAAACAATTTTTCTTAATAATAGTTATTGTGTTTAAAATTTGAATTGTATTATTATTTTTCCAAAGTCTTAGTTAGCTAAGATCTACACGACTTAAAAAAATATTTTTGTGCCAATTATGGTACGGGAAATTGAACGTTTACAATAAGAGAGATTTTTATTATAATTTCGCCCAGATAATTGCTCGATTTCTTTATCTTACCGTATATCATCGAATGAAATACGCGTGTCAATATGGAAGTCCTGTTTCGGAAAAAAATTGCTATAGCATAGTATATTTTAGGTAAAAAATTTATGATTTATAGCTGTGATATATTTTAATCTAAATTAAAAAATAATTAAATCTAAAAATATATGTGTTAAATTTAAAATAAGACACATCCGTTTTTTTGAATCATTAAAATAACAAGTTTTTTCAAGTTTGCAAGTTTTTTGACGGTTTTGGAGTTGTTTTTTATATATAACATAACCATCAGAAGCCGCTTTGCTTTATTCGTTAAAATAACAGTTAAGATTCGTCTTACAAATGAGAACATGCGGTTGTAGAAGGAGGCTTTGAAGCATATCTTTGAATAAATTCATTTGTTTTGCTATGGTACGTCAATAGTCTTATTTTTCTTTACCTGTGATATCGTAACCTTTTGCCCATTTGTTTTCTAGCTTTAAAGTATAATTTCTAACTTTTTCTTAGAATTTGATCTTAATTTAATATCTAAAAATAATACATTGGAGCAGATAGGGGAATTCATGATATTCGTGGTGAGAGTAAAATTTTCTAAGACCAATAAGTCCTTGCTGTCTCATTACTTCTTTCCATTCCATCCATTTCTTTGAAATATGTCCTTGACTGCATTCCTCTTTTGGAATATTTTCCACAAAGTTTTAGAAAGTCTTTCTGACCCAGCATTTAGTCACCGATGATCCCCGCCTACTCTTTCTCACCTCGCAATTCCCCTACACACCTAATTTCTCCCCATCATCGCTCTTATTTCTCTATTCTTTTTCCCTTTCTTTCCTCTTCTGAGTAAGCTCCCTGTTTCGCCCTCGGGGTTTTGAGATGAGATCGTCGAGAAGGAGGGGTGGACTGTTTCCTAGGAGAGATCCATTGTCGAAACAAGAAGGGTTGCTGGAGAGGTATTGACCCGAATATTCGCCTCTCTTTATCTCTATTTCTATACCTCCATTCGTGCCCTCGTTACGAGTGGGCTTATGTAGCTCTATGCGGAAGTTCACCACTCGGGAGACCCTGACGTGTGTGTGAGCCGCATCTCCCATTACCAGAAGGGGTCTCAAGAGCACTGCCGACGCTTTTTCACAAACATACTGCGTGGAATGCTACGGTGGCGAGGACAATGGGAATTTGTTCGCAGGTGCAGTTTTGTTTTACTTTCTCCGAATACGTAATGCCGAGCAGTGGACTTCACAGCCGCTGCATCGCGCGCTATCTCAAAGAATATGGTTCTATAAGCTCGCTTTTTGTAGATCTAAAACCAGGATTCCATGCTTGCGTAGTTAAAAGACTTTCAGTACTATGCCTTTCTATTTGTGGGCTACTACGGATGTGCTTATTACTATTTGAAAACGCTGAATTAAGTGAGAGACTTCACAGTGGTCACGAAACGCCCACTACTTCCTGGAAGTATGGTAAGTCCAATGAACAAATTAGTATCGGGAGAGGAGAGGATTTGCCTACGGCCATAAAGTCACGTACAAATGTCTTTTTCGTCTACTCATTTAATTTTCCATGAAAGAAAAGTTATTAGATATCCACCATTCTATTTTCATTTTATTTTTGTTGGTATTTATTTCTTGAAACATAAATTTTTGCTTTCCGTCTTGTTCATTAACTGTTATGCAAAAATTTACATTGATTTGAATATCTATCAGTATTGTTTTTTTTGCATTTCAGGTCTTTCTTATTCTGCCTTCTCTTAAAAAAAATTTAACTATCCGTAGGTTTTCGCGGGTGTTTCTTCTCTTCTTGCGGGTATTTTTCTTCTGTGGTGTATTTTATTTCCTGAATGAAACCATAAGCTTTAAACCCGCAAGGTAGTATTATTCTGTGTAATTATTTCAATGCATCTTTTTCCTTAAAATTATTCTGAGGAGTGTTAGATATAATAAGAGACTTAACAATATCAATCTCGACCTAATAAAGGACGCGCTATAGTTTTTAATATTAGGTTGCGTACCAAGATATGGCCTCGCCAAAATTATATCATATCCGATGTATGTTGGTTCCATGAAGATTTGGATCTATCCACAGACTGATCGATGACATATAGCACAATAAAGATTGAGGAATCAATAAAAGGGTGTTATAGATGCTTCCCTTATCGGAGAAATATTTTGACTAAGGAGCACCACCGTTTGAAGTTGAAGGCGTTGACGAAGGATTAATTTCAAATTTTAAATTTTATCATAACGATTAAGTTAGATAATTCATCTAATGGAAGTTAATGTATAAAGAGCTCACATTCTTGCATGCTGTCCTCAAATAGAAATTGTTATTTTTAAGATCTTCAAGTTATTAAATATATTCCTTCAAGTTTCATATTTAAGAACAAACTAATATAGGTCAGTTATCTCTAGGAACGCTTAGAAATTTTACCTTCGATTAATTCTAAATTTAACCAAAGTCTACTACATCAGTCTTCCTTTCATCAAATCATTGTGAATATAAAATATATAATTCCGATTAGAAAAAAAATTGACGAGATTGACTCAATTAAACTATTCATGAAATATAAAAATGACGGTGCTTTTGATAATCCACGCTCGACCATGTAAGCTTTCTATTTTAGTGCTCCCATTAACAGACTCAAATTTGTTTTCATGGTTGATGTCAAATTTAATTTTTGCATCAACCCAAGCTAATTTGTTCAATATTTATTCCCAAAAATTACGGCCACAAGCTCATTCGACCGATTAAGATAAAATCCATCGGGAACAATGCACTGGCGGACTAAGCGCTTTCGATTGTAATGTTCTGCGCTTTTATTAAAATATTTTCACCCATTTACTGCCCGTAGAAGCAAGAAATAGATTAAATCATTAAAAAATACATTCTTTGACCCAGTTTTTCCGCTTTCTGCGCAAACAAATTCTAAAATAGTGCCGTAGAGCCTTTATTGGATAATCCTTTAATGACGTATAATGCATACGAAAACGAACTCAAAATTTGAAAAAATAATTTTATTGCCGAATAAGGATGAAGTAAAAGCGGTTTTAAACAACTGGTGAATATGTTTTAATTTAGTTATAAATATGATTAAATTAATCTGATTCTCCACCTTTTTGTGCGATTTAGTATTCTAGTACTATTGTTCTTCATAGTTTGGATTTATATATGTTCAACCTTTCGGTAGATGCAAGTGTATACAAGTACTCAAATTGCCCTCTCAATTTCATTTATTTCGTTTCCTGATAACTCATCTAACCTTTAATACCATCTAAGAAATTATATACATTATTTTATGTTGAAGGAAGAGTTTATGAAAGGAATCGGTTATGGAAGTACTAGGAAGTTATCCTAACTGGAGGTGATTGTGGTTCGAAACCCGTTGAAGACAAGTTTCTGCATCCACATATTGCCCTAGTTTAAGGACTTTCAAATATGCCCTGTGGCCATCGGAGGACTCTTGAAACTGTTCTTGTGTTGCCGTCCAGTCTTCTCCTCCAATGTTATGGAGATCGTGTATGACCACACAATGGCGAGAGAAGTTTCAAATAAACACGGAAAACTTTAGTTTTCCCTGGCTCTCACAGTCGATTGAATTGCAAATCCTTCCTACCAAATCGAGAGTTCTATGCTGTTTACTGTGTGAACTGGGTGGTGATTTGCATTTAAGTTGGATCGGATCAATAACGATAAGTATATTCTCAACTTTTTAATGATTTTGTGGACTTTTCTCGATTCGTTGCTGTTTTTTTAACATCATATCAACAACGAAATTATACATGGCAACCGTTACTTATTGATAATTTTATAATTCCTTATAATTTGTATTTATATTTTTTCAAGTAATTTTACGAGTAAAATAATCTATATTAGGCTTATATTAAGCTTCAAATATATATTAACTTGTATTTAAAGTTTAAGATGTACATTTTCATTTTTTTAACGAAGGGATGCAACTACTAAGATAAGTTAATTTCCTGTACCAAAATGTGCGTGGTTGGAGAAATTAATGGTTTAATTGGGCAATATTTAGGCATTCCTGTGAAAAATGTTAACTAAGGTTACGAAAAATTAATATTTGAATATTGCTCCACGGAAAATTAAGAGGAGCAAAATAATTAAACAATACTTATAACAGTCGGAATCAAAAAAAAAACAAATCGGAATCCAAAATCGTATTCAGTATACTGTAATGTTGGAATTATCTGTCTTTATGCCACTAAGATTCACGTCATACAGTAAAACTCTGTATGACGTGAAAAAATTCGATCATCTTACTATTAGCATAATTATGTCACGTATATATTTATTCAATTATGCATCACAGATTTTATTATGCGGATTTGTGTCACTCTAGATTTTCGATTTATATTTTCATCAGCCTTTTTCGCCATGGAAATTGAATCCCATTCTTATTCGTGAACAAACGGAGTTTGTGTTGTCGTAATAAGTGTTCGTGACGAAAGGGGCAACAAGGTGGTGCTCTTTACGAAAACTAATCCCTGAAAATATCTGGCGTTACTTTGGTCCGTCTTGTGTCCTCATTATCCGAGGATGATCCTTCGGACCTCTCGTCGTGCATTCTTTCAAGGTTTTAACATCAAAGGATCGCTTCTTTCTCTCTTTGGAGACGTTAACGAAGAGTCCTTCATCAGAAAGAATGCGCGCCCCTTCCTGCGATCAGCTTCAAACAGTTGGCAGAAAACGTTCTCCCGAAGAAGTAGGAAAAGAGTAAATTAAAGGGGAATAAAAACTTGAAAGGCTTAAAGGGGACTTGATGAATGCAATACTTTTTGCGTACTGATATATAAGATAGTTTTTGAAGATTCGAGAGTGATATAAAATGCATATTCGATAATAATCAACGTTGTTGTCCATGGGGAGACTCACGGCCAAGAATCGTTGACAAGAACAAGAATGTTGAATCCTTCATTTCTACCCAATCCCCTATTTCTACATTTTAGGGAAGGTTGAGCTCATCGTGGACAATAATGAGGAAACGGTCAAGCATATCTTTAGGCTGCAAATACTTTATGCAGCTATTCATACAATGTAAGTAACTTCCGTTGGAAATACGAGCAAAATGGATTTTACGCTTCGTTGCACATATTTCGTTTTTTATAATTTAATTAAAAATATTGATCGAAGAAAATCTGAAGGAACACCAAAAACTACTGGAGATTCATATTTTTATCGTGATATGCTGTTATCTAGACAAAGTCACGAAAACTTTGATAGAATACTTCGATTTTTGGTAGAATTTACAGAACAAATGTAGTATTAGATGTTTACGTTGCTATCAATAAACTTTTGGTAGGTATTGCATAATCTCCTTCGCATTTTTCTATATGAGAGTTTATATACGTCTATTAATGTATCGGTGGCAACGTTGATTGTCGTTTACGTAATAATAATAACTATTATAAATCGTCTTTATTTGAGTCTCTTCTTCGATTCTATAGTATCTTCTTCAATCTTATCCATGTCGAAGGTCATAAGAAATATCCGATACATTTCAAAGTAAACGACCAATTTATGGCAATTAAGTTGATATTTGCGCATTTTATTAGATGAAAGAATTAAACTTCACCTTAGGAAAATGGATGATATCGTTATAAATTCATCAACCATAAACTCAGAATTTATTCAATTATTATCTCTATTTGTACATTACATGTGAGCTCGTGCATACATTTCAATAAGAGTTTGTACATACCCGTAAAGTACATGTAACATTTGACCCATTGTTCAAGTTCCTTGCCATATATTTAACTATTGAATTTTATTTTAGCTCTTTCAATAGATTCCTGGAGTCTTATTCCGGAAGAAGAGCTTTTATCGAGAGTGTAGTGTTAGGGATTTCAGAATTTAAGAGAGCTAAAGGATAATGAAAGTCGTGATTTAAAAATTTAAATTGATGGCCACAGAAAAGTGTGCGATACAAAAGAATGGGAGATGCCATTCCGTGGCAATAGCCTCAGAGAAGGGGAAATGATAGGGTGAAAAGATACCGTAGAATAAAGTGTGAGAATAAACAGAGTTTAAAGGAGGGATTTATGCGAGACAATTTCCAAGGAACTCTATCTTTCCCCGCATTACCTTTCTCCAATTCCCTGGAAAAGGGCTCTGATAGTGAGAGGACCGGGTTCGATTTCCTGTTAAGGGACATCCCTTACCACCCTGGCTCGCTATATATCCGAAGATAGCTCGTCTGGTATCCTTTGAGCCTACGGGACATTGACCCTTTCACGGGGAGGGTTTTTTTAGTCGGCCGCTGGGAACTGGTCATAAAGGCTGTGGCTCACTAAACTACTCTTTCCCACGACACTCTTCCCTTTTCGAAGCGTCTTCCTTTTTTAATTCCTCTCTCTTCCGCTGTCCTTTCGTGCGCTGCAAACGCGTATTGTTCATCCACCAAAGAAGCCGCACGCGATTCATTTGCTTCGTAATTCTTCAAAAGCCTCTCATTTTCTATATATACACGTTTGAACCCTGTTTCAAAGCGATGATCATCCATTGAAGTTATATTCGAAATTATTCCATCGATTAAAGTTTGCTATTAAACACTTCACATCGCTACGTTCTCACAGTTTCAATTATCTTAGGAAAAGTAAATTTAACCAATTTCCTGCTTTATGTTTCGCTGAAGGGAATATTATTAATTTGTCATTTGTTACATGTAGAGGAAATTTTGGAAATGCATATTTAATTTCCTCTCAATCATTTTCCTGGCAGCCTTATTCTAAGTGCTACTGAGGCTTGGGTGATGCAAAAATAAATTCAATCATAACGATCACATCATTATTGAGTGTGATAAAACAGTCGATCTGAGGATTACTGTGCTGAAGTGGACGTCTCCATTTAGAGCGTTTTGTCTCACCGGAGTGAGTTAAGGAAAACTATATCATTCCTTGTCTTCCCCAGTATTTCTTAACTATATCTTTGAAAAGGATTGCTGAGAGAATTAGGATCAAATCAGCCTTAACTGCACAACCACTATTATCGTTTAACTTGTATTTATTTTCTTACATATTGCTAATTTTTTTGCGTCTTTTGTTGTTGAATTTTCATATTAGTATACAATACCATCATTTTAGAAAATGTTTTTATAGTTATGGAAATATACGAAAAATAATGTTATGGATGACATTATATGATACTTTTTCACAGTCAATGGTATTAATGATAAATTACTTTTTTCAGGTCGAAATTCTTACTTATAAGTCTCCTCTTAAATCTGTAATTGTGTCATTAAATATTTCAGGAAAGAGTTGTAAGCCGCCGCCGGAATAAGGCGGAATAAAAGGTGGAAATATGGAAGCATATTTTGGGTGTATAGGGAATGCTAAGTCGTCACTTCAGAACAAAGTAAAAACTATACAGGAAAACATCCACAAAAAGTGGAAACCTGCGAAATCTACCGACAGTTACAAATAAAATTTAAATTTTTGACACTATGGTCAGTTTTGTTAAGCGACTTGATTCGTCATATTTACTTTTTCATCTCATTTAACATTTTGGTATTGAATATTCCCACATATACTATCATTTCAGCTAAAGAAATTACTCGTTCAAGCATTAGTTTTTCCTATCTTTGACTCTATTGGAAAGAGCATTTAATCATGCTATCAAGTTCATCTTCAATGCCAAAAAATCGGATCATGTGACCCCACTATTCTAAGAATTGAAATGGCTACGTCTTCACTCAAGATGAAAACTTCATACCCTCAATCTCGTTCTCAAAGTTCTTAATAAAAGTTGTCCCAGTTACTTTATTAACTATTTTACTAATAATAACAATTCAAAACTACTAGGAACTCGTCCCTCCGGCAAACTCTCGATACAGTTCATAAAACAGATTTATGAAGTAAAACGTTTCTAGTAGTTGGAGCAAAATACTTGAATGCACATACCCATTCTAAATCAGCGCAATCATCTTTCCCCTCATTTAAACATAATATCACTGATAGACTATTCAACTCTGAGCATCAACTATCCTTTTAGCACTTATCTCACTCCAACACTTTCCGGTAAACTTTTTACACTAGAGCATGGATGTTACTTGATTCACTTATTACTTTTTTAATCTTTGAATACTTCTCATCTACCGTATCTTCTTTCCTTTTCTTTTTTACAGGCACCTCCATTTAACAGGAATTACCTATATAATGATAAGGTCTTTAAGACAGTCCATGGAAACATCTATTGACAAATGCCTACGGGTGAAGAAATTTTATAAAATGGTTATTATACTATATTGTAGCTTTTAGAATATTAGATTATTTAGTTTATTATAGCTTTAAACTTTTATTATAACTAAATCAATTAGGTCTTCTATACCTTTTGTTAAATTCACTTTCTAAAATAATTGTTCATACCTAATATTTTTCACTTTTCATAAATCTATGTTTGTATACTATTGTATTTATTTCTATCACTGTGTTTTCGCGGGTTTTCACCCCCCTTCTTTGTGGGTGTTTTCCTGCAACGTGGGTTTTTTCTTAGTCAACCTTCAGTTGCAAAGATTTTTTCCCACACCCTACTCTTTTTTTGTATTTTTTTAATAAGTTGAGTTTTTGATAAGTTTAAATGAAATCGACATACGTGGTTAGGTGGAAGAGAGGCCCACCTGGGTCTAACCTCGCCAATAAAGGGTCAAATTAACTAACTAACATATTTGAAGGCATTGTTTCTATATATGTAGTACGTCGACCTTTCAATCTATTACTTTTCCCTCCCGGGCGCTTCTCATCAGTGGTTGTCCTCTAATGAAATTGATAGGGTTGAGATAAAAACTTCGCATACGCCGTAGAAACACGAAGGGAGTGGATGAGAAGGCTTTTTCCGGAACGGTAGCTATAGCGACCGACTTTGGCTTGCCCCTAATGAAGCGCTCAAGGGACGCACTTCCTGCAACAGCCCTTTACGCCAAAGGACAGGGACCGCAAAAAATGATTATGGTGCTATAATCTCTCCGGCGCACCGACCCATCCGAATTTAAAAAGTCGATTTACTTTTGTTTCTTTATTTCTCGAACGGAACTCGGTGCAAAGTCCGAGAATAATGCTCTCCCTCATCCGATATT
This sequence comes from Sympetrum striolatum, assembly GCA_947579665.1. Lineage (NCBI taxonomy): Eukaryota > Metazoa > Arthropoda > Insecta > Odonata > Libellulidae > Sympetrum > Sympetrum striolatum. The sequence goes on from OX388345.1 coordinate 87,118,989, forward strand.
CAACCGATGCACATCAAGGTGACGAAAATACACCAGTTAAATTTTTATCCTTTTTTTATTTTCAATACCTCTTCATACGCTCGTCAAAACGTTCACACCTCCAAGTTCTTATTTTTAGTATCATCTCTGCGATATAATATTCAATAGATTTTGCTAAGGTTCTCCTGACATTTCTAGTGTGGAAATCGGACATTGTTTTACACCTATCCCCTTTGTGAGACGTAGTTAATACCATTCTAAATATTTAGGCATTAAGTAATAATTATTCACCTTATTATTGTTAAGGGTCCATTTCCGTTATCTATTCTTGCGCAGATTTCCAACTTTGCGAATCGGGGTTACTTATTTTTAATCTTTCAGTAATGAAGTCCCATACTAATTGGAGAAATATTATATTATCAGCGTGCTTTAATTGGACATCTTGGACAATCGCAACAATATCTAGAAATGGAACCAATCGCGAACTTCGTGGAATTACGTAGGACTCTTCGTGTTATTTTTTTAAATCGTCAGGAAGTAACGATTGATTGAGTAATAGGATGACTATGCGTTTCTGAGGGATACGATCATATTGGCGAATGAGGCTTGATGAAGTAAGAGAAATAAGAAGAGGGTAAAAACTACTGAATCTAAATTCGATTGAATGAAGAATCAGCAATATGTGTTGAAGTGTTATAGGAAAAGAATTAGAGGTTTAAAGAGCTTTAATAAGGAGAGTATCTCATTAACAAAAGTGCCAAGAAAAGGAAAGCAGTTTTGCATGCAGTAAAAGAAAGTATAGCTGGCGTATGGCTCGATGCAACTGGAATATTTTGTGGATCTCTATAAACTGAATACTATTATCTGGGTTTGGTTTGACTTGTAATCTTCAATAAAAACAGGAATCTAGTCCGAATATGTGTTGTATTGCATATTATTGAACTTTCTGATAAATAAAATCGATTGTGGCAGGCTTTACCGAGTGGAAATCCATAACAGAGGATGTTAAGAATAGAGATTTACAATTACTTTTTTCCTTAAATTTATTTGAAACACGAATATGATATTTAAGCAGATTTAGAAATTTGCAGGAAAAGTCAAAATTACGTTCTTTAATTTTAAATTTCTATCGTTATAAGCGTATGGTGTAACTATATTCCTGCAATTTAATTGCTTTATTTCATAGTTTTAGTCGATTTCTCGCACTAGTGATATTTTCTATTTTTCATCTCTCGTGATCAATTAACTTCAGGATTCAGCTTACTTTTCTTGGCTTCTTTCTTTCCAGCTGTTTATCACTCTCCTCCGCCTATCTTCTCTCTGCTCCATCTTTTGCTCCCACGGGCCGATCGGGTTTTATGAGCCGTCGTCGTAATAGAATCGATCGGAGGGAAATTAATGAAGCGGATTGTCGCGTTTGTCTCGAGGAATGCAAACTATGGCCGACTTTGAATGATCGCAGCAGAGAAATTAAGATGTATATGCAAAGAAGGAGAGAAATACTTCCTTTTTTATTTCAATAAGGAGGAGAGGGTGTTTGGAATTAACGGGTTTCGGAAGCCATCGACGAAGGTATCTCGAGGGAAGTGATTAATTGCACCCATCGCATCTTTCGATCGCTCGAATAATTTGCCCCCGATTATGAGTAATGTTTCATTTTCACCAGACGAGGTGTTGACGCGGGAGCCTTTTTCGGTAGAAGCTTAATGAATCTGTAAGTCACGCTCTCTCTTTGATTAGCGATCTTAAAAGCCTTTTCTTGATGGGGCTCCAGCATCTCTTTAATATGATTTTAATCCGGTTAAGAGTTTAACGATATCAAATTTTAGGCGAAGATGAATGAACTCCAGGTTTAACAACTATTTATCAGAACAATTTGATTTCTAAATTGATAGCGGGACAGGTGCTATTAATTCTGATGAAAAATTATATTCGATATTATAAATAATTCTGTGGAGGAATAATATCATCACAATTTCTCGACTACTATGGAGGACATGGGGAAGAGTTATAGCTCCCTTTAATTATATTTAAGTTGAATCAATAAAGAAATGTTCGATAATATTGGATATATCATAAGCAACTGTAAGCATCTAGTGTGTGAGGGTGTATGCTATTTTACTTATTTCAATCCTCGGAAATTTGTTTTCTTAATCTTCTTCTCCTTCACTGCTTAGATTAGGTTATTTGCTTCATCTTAATTTTATTTAATACAATCGATATGAACTGACTTTACTTGGTGGAACGCCATTTATGAAAGTAAACCGCAGACTTTGTATTTTCCACAAATTTATTAAAATACGACCGGTCGTATTTTAATAAATTTGTGGAAAATACAAAGTCTGCGGTTTACTTTCATTTATTTAATACCTTTTTTACCCTAATTTGTCTAAATTAGACTGTTTAACTAAGTAACAGAATTGGTAGTAAATGTTTTGTATTTTAGTAATTAGTGATAAAAATAATTTACTTTTTCCATAAGACTTTAAAAGTTCATATTTTAATAATTAAAAGTCGCTGTTGTTTCCATGTTTTCCTCAGGTATTCATAATAGTCTAATAATTATTATTGTGTGGTTTTTTCGATTGAGCAAATTGAGTAACGCATGCGTAATGGAAGTACTCGTTGGTAAAGGGATCGTGGTATTACGATCCTTTATCTACTGAAATATTTATCATAACCTGCGCAATTTTTAATAGTACGATCTTCTTCTCTTTTACGTAAGCATGGATGAATAAAGCTTGTAAATTGAAGGATTCCTGAAAGATAATACTGTCATTCAAGTTCATACTGTGAGATGTAAAAATACTCCAAAATTAATAATGCGTAACCAGGTTAGGTTATCTCCAAAGTGACGAATGTTCGTGTCCACCAAAATTCCGTTTCCACTCAGTGGAAATCTCATCTGTCTTAAACTCATTATCGTTTGGGGAATGGCACAACTACCGCAGGCAAGTGGTGCATGCCTAAGTTGTTTTCCGCAAGAGGCCAGCCCAATAGCCATGAGCTCGAAACACTTCACGGAAGGTCGCCTCATCACGGACGACGTGACACACGCACCTCTTTGACTAGGGGTCCTTCAGGACTTTGGTAGGCGATGGCCCGTAGTTCGGACCCCTCTTGTGCGCATGCGCGAGCATAAATTGATGGATTCCTATTTCCCGCCCCAAAAGCGCCCTCGGACGATGATGAATCTGTCAATTTATACCCCGTTCGTTAATTATTCCGTCCCACAAAATCTACTGCGGGAGACAGTGTTTCGGACCATAATGAGTGCGGCTTAGGTATCGCGGTTCATCAAGGAGAATGTTTCGGGAAGTAGCGGTTGAAAAAGTTCCAATGGGATGGAACAAAGGGCGATCGGGGGCAGACAGACGCTATTTTATGTGAAGCTAATGGAGGGATATAGTCCGAAATGGGGTGTGTGTTTGGAATCAATCTGAGGATATTTGATTTCGTTACGGATAAGGGCAGTGAATGTTTGGAAATTAATTTCATGTATTTTTTCAGAGAAAGAGGGAGAGTATGGAATTTAAATAACTAGCCTTATCCGAAACATGCGTAGTACATTTCAGACAGCTTGTAAATCGTTATTTTTATTACAAAGAATCCAAAAATGCTTAATGTCTACTCTCAAAAGCCTCCAAATTTATCAAATTTTTCACACTAATTACCCATTAAGATCAAAAAAGCTAATAAAATATCGCAGCAGTCAAAGAATTGGCCATGTGAATTAAGTTCTGTTAAGTCAATTATCGCAATTCTTGATCAAACCATTTTCCTCAACAAACGCAAGTACTTTTATTTTATTTTCCTACTTTTGATACTAGTCTCAATTTGGTAGGAACATAACTTCTCTGGGATTTTCAACTAAGATGAAACCTACATTAGATGGAACTTAAATTGATATTCTTTTTTTATGGATGCAAATCCTAAAAATCTGAGGTCGAATCCACTGTTTTAGCTGCATTAAGTTATGCATTGTTTTATCTGGTGGTACAAGAGTCAAAGCGATCGAAATTATGTTGAAATTGACTATGTTCTATTTTACTCTAAACTATGAGTCTGATAGATTCCTTAAAGCTTTAGAAGTTCCATCAAAACCAATATTATGCTGTGCAATGTTGTCCGAAGGAATTCAATTCCTTCAGCTCTAGCTATAATTTTTTCCTTTGTAGTATTTCTGAGATCTTTAAATGGATAATATTTTTTGCGATTCAAAAAACGATACATTTTTAATCCTAAATTAATTCATCTTCAGCAATCTTAACGCAGTTCCATACACGCCTATAGCAGATTTCTTTCCTTTCCCTGCAATATACAGGTTTGACAGACGGAGGAACGATAAGAATTGCATTAATAACGTTTGCATACATGTTTATTATTGTTTTCTGTGTTTATATGCTTGGGAAAAAGAAGATTATACTTCAACCATCAAACATAGGGATCAAAATGGACCTTTTTAATTATCTTTCTAGGATGATTAATACAATCAATGTCTATCATTTCAGGTTCACGGTGTGAGCAAGTTCACGCCCAAATTTCACAGCAGAAACGTTTCCTATTTCTGAAGCACGCAATAATTATAAATTCTCCCCGTTCCCTAATTACGTATTCAAAATAACTTCGCGTTATGATGCGAATATGAGCAGGAAATTTTCACAGCAGGAAACGAAGGGGATTGAGTTCGGATCCTTTTTTTTCTTTCCCAGCAACGCATTCAGAGATAAATAAAAACAAACGACTGCGAAACAGCCTGAATGAGCGGTTGCGCGATTTATCCTGCTCGATAAATAATCCAGAGAATTATTGTTTGCGATTGCAAATGAATTGGCGGAAGAAAATGATTCACGTAAAGCTGCGCCGCATAAATTGCGAAAGGGTTGCATTAATGACCGCGCTTACGCTGCAAAAACGGAAAATGGCAATAAAACCTTAACTGTATTAGTCTTTAGCAGGCTAGTTTTACGGGGATTGGCCGGCGAATTTATGCAGATTGCCGCCTAGTGTTTGAAGATGGATGATGAGCAGATGACGCAAAAATTCGCAAAAAGATGGCTATCGAGATCATCAATTTGGTGTGTACCGTCAGGATTTCGCTCGTTTCCCCCGCTGATGATGGATCATTAATGCTTTGTACAGCGTTTTAATCATTTCCACCGAATTTTCTCTATTCAGCGATTTTAATCAGCGTATTCCGCAATAAAGGAGTAGAGGTATTTATTATGTATTTCAGTGGTATAAATCTCGCATTATTCGGATTTAATAAGTATTTTGCGGATTGCGTGAATGGAAAATCTTTGATCTCGGCTTGTATTAAATTCATGTTTTGAATTTGAGTTTTGAAATCGATGACATATTTTGATGAGTATATTTATTTGTCGTGTTACGAAAGTATATTCAATCTCGAACATTTTGTGCCGAATGTGTTCCTGTGCTTTTAGCCTAAATGTAATATGATACCACAAATGGCTGATAGTGAATATGGCGAGTAAACTACTAAACTCTAAACTGCCCACAGTTATATGGATGTATATATGATGTATTTTATAGATGATCGAAAACCAAAACAAAGCATGATTCAATCATCTATTACTTAATCGTTCTTGAGATTTGAGTAAATAATTCTTGGGGATTTGTTCCGTAAGAAGTTGAGGATATTAAATGCATCCAGCTGTTAAACAATGCTATTATATATTGCTAAGTTTTTCCGAGACTTTGTGTAGTACGCAATCTTCTTAAAATACATGCTCTGAAATCAACAATGAAAGAACAATCATTAATTGCTAGTTTTTCCGCAGGATTAATATTTTAATCGGTCTCTACTAATTACGGCCAACATCGGCTTATGTTATGCAAGCTATCTTTCATCGAAACAGGTATTATTTCCTTTAATTTTCAGGAAAAAGTGTCTCTCTAACTATAATTTTCTAAATTTGTTAGCATTCAAACACGTTTCATCTACATTTACAACCCGGTAAATTTATTCGAGAAGATAAAATTTTAAAATGGAAGAAGTAAAGAATAAATAATAAAAAATGCATACAAGGTTGAGGCGTTACTTAGCTCAAACAATACACAATTAACTGTCCAGTTTAAAAAAATATATTTAATGATAGGAAAACAAAACATAACTCTAATATATGTGAAGTATTCCTATTTAAGATGAGTGTAATAGTTCTTATGGGGTGGTTTCATAAATCGTTGAAGCTTATAGAGTATAGTTTATTACTACTGATCCCTAGAATCTGTTTTTTTCTACGTTCCTTGGAGACATCTTCTAAAAACGTGATATCAGCGATAGAAAATTAAACTTTCAGTTTTTCCGCAAGGTTAATTTTAAACATAAGTGACTGTCCTGACGTATTACTGCCATCATCAGGTTATGTCAAGCACAGGATCGTTCACCGAAACTGGTCATATTTAGGAAAATAATTTTTAAAAATATCTCCCAAATTATCCTTTTGGAATGTATTCGCGTTTTAATACTTTCCCTGTTCAAACGATACGATCACTTTATTCGAGATGATGAAATATGAAAATGAAGAAAAAACAGAATGAAGAAATTACACAAGCAAAAGACAATATAGGGAAGTTTCTAAGTGGCAAGATGGAGAACGAAAAGGTAAAGAGGCTAATGCACATATCTTTGGTGACTTTTCCGATAAGAGTAAATCTTCTTTTCCCCCAGCTCCGCAAAGGATGCTGGAATGGAAATCGGCTGACGAATATTTGAAGCGGAACAGAGATAAATAGAGTCCTGAAAAGTGTAGGTTTGATGTCGATTTTAGGTTTATTTTTGTGTTTAAAATTAAAAAATAGGATCATAGCTCTATAATTGAGTATCAACTTATATATCTTAAAATATTTTATTCTGTCATGGAGAATCCTACCAAAGAGCAAATATATAATGCTACTTCCTTACTCCTAACTCAATTTTATTGTTGATATATACATTCATTACAATTCTCGTACGAATGTAATTTTGTATGTTATCAGAAATAAATGCCTTCTTTGCTTGAACTGTCGAAATAAGTAGGTCAAATATATAATATTGCTGTTCTTTGTAAATTATATTTCACTTAAAATTACTTTTTGAATGTGGTAATAGTATTTTAAGTTCCATATTTGCTAAAATACAATATTTTCTGGAAGCAGAAATATCCGTAATTATGCGATGGTTTGAATGGGAAATAATTATAATTTATACTTTAGTTCGTCTTCGAACATGAATTTTTAATACATATTTGTGTGCATAAACAAACTAGATCTTTCATATTTTTGTGTGAATAAATGGGCTGTTTCAGATATATAATAGTTTATTTTTATTTTCAGGTAAATCCTCTCCTTACGTCTTTTCATTTGCTGTTAACGTGAGTACTAAATCCACAATTTTCTTCGTTTTGTCCAAGTTAAGTTAAATTTTCGAAAACTACTAATCATTTCTTAGCAGTATTGGAACTGGATGACGAATTGTCTGCATACTATCTGATAAACTTAGACTATCTCAATTTCCCATACTTATATATTAATACTATTAATGTCGTTATTGATGAATTGAAATTATTAATCTTTCCACGAACGATACGCGACAATATCCTAGTAAAGAGGTAGTTTAGATTAACTGATGTTTACACCCCCTGCCATACACCGAAAGGCGGCTCGTAGGGTATTAAGGTAGATGTAGATTATCCAATGTCATTTGAGTTATTATTTGTCTTATGACGAATACCTTTAAGAATGCCGACTTTCTGTGAACCACGTTTTACGAAACATTAAGGTTGTGTAAATGGTCTCATACTGATCAAAGTCGCAATTACTCCATAATGCTCAAAAGAGGGATGTCTAAACGAGATGTAGACGTTGAAAGGTGATTTAGGCATCCTAAATCCAGCATGTATCTCCTTTTTCAAGTCTGTCGCTCCTCAGAGAAGTACTTTCGACGTCGAATCGGATGCGACGGCCTAGGTATCCGTGAAGTATATCACGTGAGAAGGTTGCGCAGAGTAACGAGGTGCACGTCGCCCCAAGCAACGGTTCCGAATCAGAAGGGGCGCGTGTTTCTTCCTCAACACGGAGCACGTGAAGAGATGATGGGACTGTCCTTCCTCTCGACGAATCCCATTTGCATGCAAATTTACCGAAATGGCAGTGAGACATGAAGAGATCTTAAAGCCTTCTTCATTCAGTGCTCTACTTTACCTGGGAGCGTTATGCTTAGGAAGGAAGAGGTAAGAGCGAGGAAATATGAGAGCAAAGGAAGAAGGATTGGGTCGAGAGAAAACTTGGAACTTCCAAATTCAAATTGAACCAGAGGAAGGGCAATGAGAGGTACCTGCCTGATAAGTGGTTACTTTTGTAGACAACGCACGGTATTGGTGAGATTTGATAATACTGCGATGTAGAAGTATTAATCGAAAAACAGCTCCTAAAATATCGACATGATTGATATTTATCCTTTCTAAAAATCTTTGCATCTTCCAAGGAAAACTTGACATCGTTCGACAGTTTTTTCATGTATTTCTTCCTTGCAAATTTTCCTAGTCCCACACATCAAAATCCAAATTCACCTAGCGCCCTTTTCTTTCCTTAAGGTCTCTCTTTCCATCACATGGTTATGCCTCATAGAGGTCGTTGACTGTGATGACCATTTTGGATTTAGCTCGATAAGAAAAGTATAAGGTATGGGTTGGCATTTTGACTCGTCCATGGTGTAAATCGTTTCCTTAATCACTGCAATCATTATAACTGCGAGCTTATGAAAGCATGGATATCGCTTTGATGGATTCGGATTCATTCGGCTTGTTTTGCCACCAAATGGAATGAATTCCTCATTGCTTATATCCGCAAAGGATTTCCGACTGAAATTCATCGCTGTCAAGTGAATTAGGTGGCGTTAATGAATCTCACCATGGAGTCTGAACATTTTCTGTAAATATTCCAGCCAGATTTGTGATATGCGCCCGCATTGCTTTGATACATTTTCCACTCTGCTTACCTCGACACCTTTTATCACGTACGTTCAAAATTTGGTGCATCCTTTTAATACTGCGAGATTCTCCCTGCAATGCAACTTTTCAACTGCGCTCAATGTAATAATAATCATGTATGATTAAGATATTATGAAGTTTAAGGAACAGGTTTATTTCTTGGATGTGAAATTTACTGGATTATTTTCTTTATATATGTTCAGAGTTGGCTTGAAGTTGAAGGTTTGTAGAAAATTTAAGAAATTTTCACTAAATTTCTTCTGCTATGACCCCTGTATAGTTTTATGCGCGAGCATTAAGTTAATCTCTTGCATACTTAATAAATTAATAATCTCTTGTATATAAACTCATGAAAGAGCTGTTGTTTTAAAAGTCCGCACTCGAGAAAATAAATTTCGTGTTTTTAGCTGTTTTTCGACTCTAGCCCACTGCGCGTCCCATAACGCCGATATTTATTTTATTTATTTAAATCTCGCTACAGCTGTTACAACGATGTAATTATGTTTTCAACTAGAATGAATAAAATTTAACAAAAAGGAACTTACTATAACTGAATTTAATTTTCAAACACAATTTTTGTATCAGAAACAAAACATTTTCCCGGTGATTTGCATGCAAAAAGTTCTTATTATTCAAACGCTATCCCAGAATGTGTAAATGCACTAAAATTGCATTTACAGATTGAACTTTTGAAAAAATATTATTTTCTATCATGCTTTCTATAAATCATTATACTTATTGAATTCTTATTCATTTCTCACATTGGTTGTAAAAACAGCTGCTAGAAATAGTTTTAAAAGGTCTGGATCCTTCAGCATCTAAATCCGTATTCTATACGAATCTTTACTACGTTATCTAGGCTTGTGCTTTGTATATATTACGTAATCGACAGCGAATGTCACGTGTGTTCTATGTATTGGTAGAGTTTTGGTTTCCACGCTTAGGCCTCGTCAAAATATAATGCCGTCTCCTTTTCGGAGGAATCTTTTGTCCTCCAAAGACGCTTCCCCCTTTCAGACAGCTTCTACATTTGCCCGCTCCCTCTTTCCGGAAAATACAGTAAATCGTCACCCCAATTTAATTATTTTGACCCACTCCTCAGAACCCTGAGAGATTACAAGAAGGGAAAGGGAAAACATCAAAGAGGCAATTTCAAGAGACTCTTACAGCATCGGCAGCCCTTTTGGCGCCTGCCTGCGAACGGATTTTCTCTCCTCAGTACCTTTGGATTGGGTCTCCCTTCCTGTAGGCGTTCCTTCTCTCCATTCCGGTCCAAGGAGGTGAGGGTTAGGGAAATGATGAAGTTTGCAAGGGAGAGAAAGTTGAGTGCCACTCGAAATTGAGAGGAAGAGCTCGAGAAGGAATATGCGACCTTTACGGGATGCGAAGAATCGGAAGTCGAAAGTTCAGGGAGCCGCCTTATTAATTGAGACATAATGGTGATTGCGTGATTGATTTTATCAAATGTGAGGAATGTCGCTATAGTTCGTTTTCCGCGAAGTTAGTCGAAGAGGAAGGCCTCTCTTTATGATGGAAGTGCCTTAACTTCCTTCTTACGAAATTCGATAGGGAATTAATGACGCGGAATAGGAATAAATAGGTGGATATTATTCAGGATTATTTTGAATTCTTATGAGAGGTTAATATCAAGGCTTCTGAGAAATCCGCATTTTCCAGTATAGTTAAATTGATACTGAGAAGTGTGTATCTAACTAATATGAGAAAGGTATTCAGATATATAAAGTAATCCCCGAAGTTGCTATAAAATACAAACTAGCGTTTATCAGCTCAGAGATTAGAATTTCTGTAAACTTATACATTCTGTTAGTTGGGTTTGTCATGAAATTAGATAATCTTTAGTTTATGAAACCTCATTGAGTAGTTATTGTTTCGTGCCATAGTAGTATTAGTCAATTTTCAAGAGGTCTTATCCATTCTTTAGCTCAACAAGGTTGAAAAACCGAATAAAGATGTATATCAAATCAGTTTTTAACTATCGGTGAAAGTAAGCCATGATATCCATGTGGAGCTAACATATAAAATAACAAGCTAATAGACAGATAATGATTCTCTATGCATAAATTTATAAGAGTGAATTTTTTCATAGGCTGACGAGCGACTCTTCTGTTAATGTTTGAGAATGCATTCTAATGAACGATTAATCAGAATAGAGACAATTAGAGAATATCCTCAGCAATAAAAGTTTATTCAGTTTAGAAATCTGTTTTTTTAATTAAATTTGAATAGATTTTGGGATAGAGAAAGTTTGTTTAATAATTTCTCTTTATTGAAGAAAAAAGGTTCTTACATTCAAAATAACGTAACTATTTTCCTAACCTTTGAGTCTTACGCCCAATCATGTTCCTGCAGAGTAATTTTCTCTTATATTTAGTTCTTTTGAAACCGTAAAAACCTCTATTTTCCAATTTTACTTGACTAGTTTTATAGGTGTTCTTGGAAAGAAAGGAACGTAAATAGAGAACGGAAGTGAAAAAGAGAAACGGTTCGTCACGCGCCAATAAGATTCTCAAACGAGCGCATCCTATTCGTTTCTCTGCTTCTTTCCTGTTTACGCCATTCCCCTCCTCTCAATCAACAGGTCGTTAGCTAGGTTTGCGAGTGCCAATAGACGTGCACCGAACCCTCTCTCTCTCATCGCACCTCTCTTTTCCTTGTCTTCGTCATCCATTCCCTCACCTTCCATTTCCTCCTTGGATGTCCGGTAGAACTCAGCTCTTTTGCTATATTTCATTCGATTTACGTTTCCCTTTTCCTCCAACTCTTCTAACATGCCGACCATTCCCTTTTTCCTCTACTGCTACTTTTATTGCCAATCTATTCATTTTTGTCCCTTCCTTATATTTTATTTTATTTTTATTGGTATTTTTAGAACCTTAATGAAACTTAACTATCGACATTATGCTCTTTATTTCCTAGTATTTTCAATACTCGTAATCCTTTATTGTGGCTGATCTATTTTAGACATTATTAACCTATTATTCACCTATCATTCTACTTTAATTTCATGAGTATTTTGATCGCTTTTGAACTCCTCGACTACTACTTTATCTCCTTTGTTGAAAATTCACTTTTTACGAAATATTTTTTCAATTTTTTTTTTTCATCTGAATCTGAGAGTATGAAACCCTTGATTGTTTTGTATTGTGCCTTTGATTGCAAAGTGAAATACTCGTCTATCATGAAAACTCCTCTCTTGCAAAATCACTGAAAATTATTTTGTGGGATAATTGAGAAGTACTATATTTTATTCTTTGAGGTCTTAGAAATACAGCGAATTGAACAAGCATTTTATAAGCGGAACGATTTTGCAATTTTCGTCGTTTAGGTTTCCGGAATTATTATTTATTCATACAGATACATAGAATTTGTTTAATTACATATTTATATTTAAGTATGTAATGGAATGAATAATTTTCTGATGAATAATCTGTTATTGATTAAACGTTTTCCTCTGTTCTTTCCGATAGATTAATTTAATTCTAGTTCCCGTAATCTAATATCGAAATTTATAAGTGAATTTTTGTTCGTGAAGAGGAAGTGAAGTTCGCCTATCAATAAATTGTCACGAGTTTATCCTTTTTGATCAGTTTTGTTACATAATATAAATTACACTATTGCAAAGATATTAAAATTAAATGCATAAGCACTATTCGACTATGCAGTTGATAAGGTAAATAGTCCAGAAATAGGCTGAAATTCGGTAATGTCTTTTCTTAACCCTACCTGCGTAAACATATAAGAACTGAGAAACTAACGAGTGAAAGGCAAGCACGCTAACCAAATTGTCACCTTAGGCTAAGTATGGAGTAAACGGAAATGCAATTAACGGGTAGGAAAAGATAAAAGGGAATGTAAAACAATGGAGAATGACATGTGTCCTAGTAGACTTCAATGGTGTGTGTCAAAGGGAAAGAGGGTTCTGAGAGGCCTTGTTATGGGTTGTTACGAAGACGAAGAAGACAATGGAGACGTAGGAGTAAATTAAATGCTCTCAGAGGGCCAAGGGAAGTTGGCAGTCAGAGGAAATCTAACGAAAAACGTCTCTTTCTCGGCCACAGGTATCTAAAGAAAATAGAGGTTATATCGATGACCAAAATACTGTCATAAGCAGTCATTTGAAGTTTTCTGGTACATAGATGTAGGGAAGTTTCATACGTGCGCCTTAAATATTTATTTCCTAATTTTTTTTCGCGTCTTTCTGAGAATATTTCTCTGAATATAAAAGCTAATTTATTGTTACCACGATGAGTTAATTATTTCTTATATAAGCTTATAAGATGAGAGAAGTACATCATTATCACACTAATGTATTCTTGGTTAAACTATCAAAAATTATTTTACAGCTATATTCTGCATGACTTTGTTGGTCTGAGTTCCGTTTTTTATGATGGTGCCGTGATGTATGGTGTTGTTAAGTAGATGGAGGGACTGGCATATTATTAGTTAAATAGAGCTTATAAATAATAGGTTCAAGATATTATTTTTTAAATGAGGTGTCCGTAGAACATACGTTCCCTTTCTAAGTTATTAGATAAGTTTATAATATCAGAAATTGCTCTAAATTCATTTATAATAGTTTTATTCATGTCTGTAAGTAACTTTAAGTCACAAATTTTCTATCAAGCCAGTGATGAATCATTTGTTCGGGTTCATTAATCTCGATTTTGTTCCATTTAACTAATCCCTTTCGTCAAATGCATCAATATTCCGTGTGACTTCATCCATCCGTTGTCCTATATTTCTACTCATGCGACATGACTTTAACTATCCTATTTCCCACTAAACGTTGATGCTACTGTGCCCTGAACTCACGTTGGTAGAATTCTCTCTGCTCTGTTCACAATCCATTATCTCTCGTAGCCACTAGCACCCAGCTCCTTAATAGACAAAAGACATTGTCGCATATGGACGCTGAAGGCAGTTAAACGACGAGCCTTGTGTCTGGCGTACCTTACCATCTCTCCTAGACTCCCACACAGGCAGCGTCAAAGCGGATACAGCATTAGTAATGTCGACTCGTAATTGTCCCTGGTAAGCTGAATAATGTTTTATGGCAGCACTTACAGAATGTGATAATACTCCTGTTTGTTGTGCATAGTAGTATGTTTTTGTGAAGATTTACGAGGGATTTTCTTTTGGTAATTTTAGGAAGGACATGTTTGCGAGCATAAAATTACTCTATTGGTGGAGTTGAACATTATGACAATCATAAATTCATTGAATAGATGGCGCAGAAAAATATTTTAATAATATACGTAACTTAGAATATTTTTAAAAGTTTTCAATTATTTTCCCTAATAGCAACTTATCTAGTTTTCTGCAGGCTGATTTAGCTGATGATTTCCATTGCATTTTCAGTTATCTGTTTTTCCTTATTCTTAACCCTCGTTTAGTTAAAAGATAGAAAATACTTGACTTTAGATATTTAAAATTTAATATACTCCGCGTTTTAAATATCCTACCTTCATATTCAAGTTATGATATAATTTATGCTATTTACTGAAGCGAATTATCTCGTTCTGTACTACGATTCTATCTAACTAATTACTTCGATTTAATCTCTCATATCCAATATTATTTGACTTTATTTCATAATATCCTAGTAATTTAAATCGTTGATTTCTGAAAAGATTATTTATATCATGATATATAATATATATAACGATATATATATTATATCATTTATATTATTTAAGCAATCAATAGAGTGAAATATATAGGCATATATCGTCGTGATTCAATTAGAAGGTCTTTAGCGCTGTGTTTAGTAGAACATATATCCATTAATACTTATAAATATGAATTTTATTTCTATTCAACATATAGTGCCTACATATTAGCGCCTTGCTGAACATGTATTTTAGACAGTAATTTAGTTTAGTGATTTTTTTGCAAAAGATTCAAGCTGAATTCACGTAAGCAAAGATGTCACGAGTGATCAAAAGTATTACAATAAATACGTAAATAATACAATTATATATTGTTAATTTATTTAAATCATACCAAAAATACATTTCCATCTCTTAAAATCGTTGAATGAAGCAAAAATTACCAGAATCCGCGCTGCTAATTAAAACTCCCGAAATTAACGTTATTTGGCTAAATTCGTGTTATTTATAGGTTTTATTGCTTATTGCGAAAAGCAAACATCTCTAGTCATTGTCATTCACTTACTTGAACATATTCCGCTTCTAGAATTCTGGCTCAGTGAGGAAAGCAATAGCAAACTATCTCACTCCTCATCCTGCCTAGCTAGCCGCATACCCCCCAGCTCTCAGACATTAATTTTGGATGGGGTGAGGTACCTACCGGTCTTCGGGCTGAATACTAATATGTTAGCTAGAGCCGACTTCATTTTGGAACAATGCGTAAAGCGGAACGCCTGATCGTTAAGCAACGGTATTATCATTCCCATGCAGCGGGCTGTATAAGTTTACGGCGCTATACTAAAGGAAAAGACCTGCACCAGCGATAGAAAGACGCCTCCCATTTGTCTCCTTCCCATCGTGTGCCTTGGGACTAATACGAATGCCCCCTAACAGACAGGAGACTGGACGATAAGCGATAAGGTTGCGAAAAATTTGCAGCGACGGCTTTTCCTGTCCATCCCCTAACAAAAGAATGTCATACGTGCGGATGAAGGCAGTGGAGACGAAGGGCTGGACATACGGCCACGTCGCCACCGGAATACCTAAAACGACTCACTTTTTCACGATCTTCTGGTCAGGAAAAAATTCCTCGGCGGAGAGGCGAGCCAACAATACGTGTTAGTGCCCCCAAGATGCGGTCAAAGGAGTTATTTAATTTAGTTAGAGCTTTTTACCGAGAGCGTATCCAGGGAAAAGGGCGTTCGTGATAAGCCGGACAATTTGAGGGATTCAAAGGCATCTTGGAAATATTCCGGTGTCGACACCTCCGGAAAATAAATTTTAGCACCGTCGGTGCGTGAGGGCGAGCTTTGGAATCGTTGGGGGGAATTTTAAATTGGAGTCTCTAGAAATGAATAATAAATTAGTTTCGTAGTACGATATACCCGCAAACACGCATTCTGTATGTCTAAATTCATTTTTATCGTCACCGTGTAGCTTAGACGAAGTAGACTGGTTCCTCTCTGTGGTTGTTAAATGATAGAATTGATGCATTATTTTTTGTAATTTATTAGTTTATGTCCGTAGCTTACGTGAAAAAACTTTATCTTCAAAGAAATGAGAAGCAGACTTCGTATTTTCCACAAGAAATTTTTAATATTGTTTCGGCCTTACAGCCATCTTCAGGTACTTACATAGGAAAACAGACAGAATTTATTATATCATTACATCTAGTTTTGAAGGTAGAGTAAACTAGGCGTTCCGCCAAGCACGGTCTGATCACATCGAATTTATTTGTATCTTCAAGATTGTTTTTTCGTTTGAACTGAATTGAAATTACTTTAATTGGAAGCTTTTGGTTGTAGAATTGAGCTATGAACTGTTTCATTTTCTAGAAACTTTTTTCTAGCAATAGTTCATAAGGGAGAAATTAATTATATTTTTCATTATCTTCTTTGGTATTGATAACTAACGTAAAAAGGAATATTAAACTGAATTTAGCAAAATTCGCAATAAAATTTACTTAGAAATTTGCAGAGTTTACCAAAATATTGCATGTATTACGATCAGTAGTTGATTGTTGTATTTTGGTGTAAGAGAAAACAAATTAAAATTATAATGATAAATTATAAGATTTGGTGAGAATTATCATGCTTTTCATGTTTCAAGCTCCGCTACTTCCCGCTCCGATTATAGTTTATGTGTTCAAATCAAATAATGATATGTGTACAATCTAGTTTTCATTTAATTCTCTTTGAATTTTTTTTAGTCAACATTCAATATCTTAAATTAATACCTTGGCTTTTTATTGTTTTATTAGTTTGTTAAATGTAGGTTTTTGGCATTATATTTTATTGTATTTAATTTAAAATAGCTTCAAGGGTGTTAACAGATAAGATACAAACGAAATAAAGAGAATTGGAGATATTTTTCTATGTGTCGGCAGGGTGGGCTTCCCCGAGATTGCGTGATTCCGCCAAATTCCGCTCGTAATAAAATTGAGGATACATTCCGTAAATTATCGGATGATACGAACCATTGCTTTTCTTGTAAACATCCTTCATTCCTCGCTAAACCTAATTTGCGGTAAGAGAAGAATAACACGGCATTGTCCATCGGAACAAATGCAATCCCTCTAACGTAGATTTCTCCCTTCTAAGACTCCGACCTACTTCAGATTGAAAGACCGTCTTCGTAAGATTGAATTCTGGTTCCATCACGTAAACAGGATTACAGCTTAGCCACACCATCGAGAGGATCTTGGAAGACTAACTTAGCTCTCCAACTCTGCAGCAATTCTCTCTCTCTCTCTGGTCCTCCCCTTCTTCTTGGTCGTTGGCTCATCTAAAACAAAAATTTCTCTATTCAACAGAAACAATGGAAGTTATTTATTTTCTCACTTTGCCCAACAAAATTATGCTTGTATGTTCTTGGGAGCATTCAAACTCTTCAAGATCGAATTCTTCGAAAGCAAATTCTTTGAAATCTGACCACTGATGAATCTGAAGTTATCCAAATATAATTATAAAGGAACTAATAGGACGGGAGAAAAAAGTAAACAAGAAAGTATTCTCAACGTTAATGAACAATCGTAGATATTTTGAGGAGTGATTTAGAAATTAAATGAATGTTATAAATAATTGAGACTTAGAGAATGAGCTAAGGAAAATAAAAGGAATCGAGTAAAAGGATACTTATTATGACATTAAATTATTGATGAGTGAGTTTGATATATAATGGAATGGTTGCATCATACAATTAATAATCCAGGTGTTATCATTCTCAACTCACAAGGAGTATTGTCGAGAATAACATTATTGCACCTTCTTATTTCTGATTCTTATCTGTGTGGTCAATTAAGTTAAATTTGATCATATAATATGCTGGTTGCTTTCAGATGGAATACATAATGCATTATCTTTAAAATAGCTTACATCGTCTCCAAATATTGAACTTTCTCACCTAAAAAATGTAGTGCTTAATTTCCTAATCGTTTTAAATTTTTGAATGGTTTATTTTGTTTATTTGAGATATTTATTATTTTCTCATTTTTATTATTGCAATTTTTTCTGGCTATTGATTTTAATTTTTCTAAATTTTGTCTTAGAATTACTTTTATGATTTCAATAGCATATACTGCTTTCCTTTACATCTTTCAGTAGGTTTGCACACGTTATTCTTACCCCCCTTTGATATCTTAGGTTTTTTCAACGTTCACTCCTTAAGTTTTCCTCTTTATCTGTATTCACCAACACGCAACTTATGTATTTAATATCACTGATGAAAGGATAGATGGAAGAAAAGACTTTTCAGTCTTAATCTTGTCTTCATAAAGTGACCTTATTCACTATATCTCAACAATAAATGCGTGGAATTTCTCTTCGATAATGAGCAATATTCCCTATGCTAATACATTTTAGTGGCGTGCTACATGAATGATAGTTGTTATTCAGCTTATTATGGGGGGATATCTCAATTCAAAATGGCGTCTACTTCCTTTCACTTCCAACTACACTCGAGTAAGGACTGAGGACCCTCTTCTTCCTCTGCATTCGATCTCATTTATGTCAGCGAATACTCCTTTCTCTTCCTCATTTTTGGTTCATTCCATTTTCACTCTCCAAACTTTTCTATCTGCTTCTGATTTACTGTCTTTCCTTTTCCTCCATTAATCCATTTTTCCTCATCATTGCACTCGAATAGCACGGCTTATACGAAGATAATCAGTATTACAAATGGATGGATGGGGTATGGTACATATCTTATTCATTAATTATAGAGAATAAACAGAAAGATTTCCCATAGCGTAGCTCATTCCTTCCGAAAATCATACTCGTACTTAGGTAGTAATGTATAGATATGAGGACCTAAAGGGATTTGACGAAACAAAATAACCAGTCTTTTTTATTGTCGTAGATGACTCACCAGTTAGTTCGTTGCGTTTATACTTACTAAAAAATAATTATAATTATTTTTTATTCCATTTAATTTATGCTAATTTTATACTAATGGATACTTGCACCAAATTTTGAATTCTTAAAAATTTCGAGATAAAAATTGGAGCATTGTGTTTTTATCAGTTCTAAATAATCCCTGATTTTTCCCTTTTTACGCCAAATGCTCAGCTTGCAAAGTATTTTTTTATCACAATCTATAGCTTGCGGCCCATTATGATGATCTTTTTTCAATATGACCGCCGGTAGATAAAGTGTTTGCAGATACATGTGTGTAGAATGAAACTATTTCCACTTTCAATGAAAATTAATTTCTTTAAAAGATGATTATGAACTTTCTAAATTCGAGATCATACTTAAATTTTGTCACTCTTTAAAAAGCACTCCTTTGCGTAGTAAGTTATTCTTTTCTTACGTAAATGATTTGTTTGATTAATGTCATTCTCAGTCTCTTAGTCTATTGTTGAATGGTATGCAGTGATGTTATCAGGATCCTAATTAATAATATGAATTGGGATCAAGTAGTTCTAGTGAAAGGAAATTATTAAATATCTCGATCCATGGGGTCCATGGCCCTCATCGTGAGAATTCTATTTACCCCGTTCTCTCAACCCTCTCCTTTCTCCTACTTCCTCTACATCACCACTTCCCGTTTCTCACTTTCATCCTCCACTTTAGCTAGGGAAAGCCTAAGGGGTCGAGAGGAGCACAAAAATAGAAGGATGAAAAAAGAAGGGAAGAGACGAGGGACAGAAATTGTATGGAAGATGGGAAGTTGGCTTCACGTGACGTCTACCAATTTACATGTGATTCGAACAAGCGTTTTCATATGGAAATTCCGAGGAAAACTTTGGGAGGTGTTCAAGTGAGGTCTGCATAAGGACGGGTTCTGGAATGAGAGAATCGAGTGGGAGACTCCAAGTGCGAGGGCGGTGCAATTGATAGCGGTGGAAAGGGGATAAGAAAGGGTCTGAGGGGGAAGAAGGGGGAGGGGTGGAGAATGAGAAAAGGGTAATAGTTTGCTTGTTTCTCGAGACTAAAATGGAAGACTCCCTCCCCTCAAAGCAAGGACTTGAAAATTGGACTCTATATCGCTGTCAAAGGTAAAGTCCACCTCATTCTTCGTGGCCCGAGGTTATAAGGAGAAAAAACTACTTTTTCCTCACTACCCCAAGGGAGGAAAAGGATATGGGAGAGGCGATTTCCAATTGCAGGTGGGATTCTTACGAAAGCGAATTTTCTACGTGGCGCCTAGATTGTTGCTGATAAGGGATTTTATCGTTGTAACTGAGATAAAAACATGTATTTTTACTGGATGGCGGAGAATTGGAAATTTCGTTATTTTTTTTGTGTGTACATGTTCAGGAATATGTGGTTAATTCTTAGCTACCACCAATAAAATGCAATCACTATTTATGTTTTCTACCCTCATGGCTATCCAGGATTTAAGAATATATTAATGTATTTCCTTGAACTCAATTACCTTAAATACCGACGAGTACCATATACCCGGTTAGGTTGAAACACAGGATCAATATTGTCGATTTAAATATATTTCTCCCCGGTATATAATATTATTTGTATCGTATCGAAGTTTGCTAGTGTGATGTCTTATTATGGGATAATCAAAAGAATGCTTTCATCTGTGGCTCTTATTATTATGTACCTTCAGGGTAATGGAAAATATTCTGTAATATTAAAGTTTCATAATCTCAATTCGAAAAGTGTTTTGGTGGAAAAGGAAAACTAAGGAGCA
This sequence comes from Sympetrum striolatum, assembly GCA_947579665.1. Taxonomy (NCBI): domain Eukaryota; kingdom Metazoa; phylum Arthropoda; class Insecta; order Odonata; family Libellulidae; genus Sympetrum; species Sympetrum striolatum. Next base: position 87,139,777 of record OX388345.1, read on the forward strand.
AGCGTTGAGTGGTCCGAAATTGAAAATACTTTTGGGGTTATGAGAGAAAATATTTGAAAATAAGATGCAATCATAAAGTAAGTAATAAGAAAGCAGGAGGAAAAAAGGTGAAAAATAAATATTGGTTGCTAAATTATAAGGTAAGGTTGGGCAGTATAAGTTAAAAGAATAGATATCGAGTAGCAACCTTAAAGGAACACTAACCTAAGCAAACTGTATGCAGTAGATGGAGTTATTGAATAAACTTTTGATAGAACTTTTCTAAAAACATATCAATTCTATTTAATTAATATGATAGAATTTATAGGAGATTAAGTTTGTGCTTACAAGAATGAATGAACTACCCAAATGATATATGATGCAACATTATATACAGAATTTATTTATGCACAAATGTTAATGATATTTGTTGAAATGTAGGTTCTCAATACAATCATTTTAGAATCGTCTGAATAAACTTCAGTCATGAACAGTTTAAAGTTTTATTTTACCAATTAAGTTATTATACCATGATTTTATCATTTAAACTTGATATATCAGTCATTACTTCATAGTGATATCGTTACTTCATAGGGAAAAATAATCTTTTTTTGTTGTGCTATGTCAATTTTTTCATCTTAGGTATCTAGTCCTACGGGTGTGTGTTGATAGAAAGATTTAATTTAAAATAGTAAAACCACGCCACTCGCAAATGTATACAGAGAACTCGGGGAATAATTTCGAAGGGAGATGTAGAGGACAGACAAACAGAGTGGTTAATCAATTAAAATGCGCGTGAAAACACGCAACGCACGGGAGAGCAGCGGAATTAATTCTCGTGCCCAAAACCGACCGCGTAAACCAGTGATTTGACGCAGAGGGAAACAAGTCTGCGAGAGCACGTCATGTTCATGCGACGCTCAACAACCAAACTTCCCTCGGACAAATTGAACGAACAAAGGGCAAAGGAGGGGAGTGAGCGAGGATGCGCTGCTAATTGTCTTCGTCTTACGTTGTTTGATTTATGGGTGGTTCTTGCGTGAAGCACTAGTGTCTTAACTCCAAAGCGAAGGAGAGTACAGCGTAATACCATAAACTAGGCTTGCCTGATTATAATTTGTGAAATGAGTAAAAATTACTAAGATTCTCGATTGAACATGGGAAAAAATAGAGCATTCGATATTTTAAAATTTAATATATATGTAACAATTTTCCAATGCACATAAGTAGAGCAGTAATTTGGCCATTGAAAATTCAAATTAGATATTCGAATTTTACAATAGCCGTTCGTCAATCAAAACTAACAAATCGCTTTAAGCCTTATCAATTTTTTCAATTCGTACACATAGGTTAAATATGAGAAATTTAAAACGATACATTTTTTTCATTAAATAGCTAAATTTTAACGCTTCGCACTTAAAATGCTTGAAAGTATTTCTCTATTTACGTAAAAGAATCGAATATGAATTCCTCTGTTATATTTTTATTGGTAAGGCTGGTAAATCGAAATCATATCCTTTCAGTAAAATTTGTTTCAATTAAATAAATATTCCATCACATGATTATGTATTTGTGAAATCCTATGTTTATTTGAAACCGGATAACAACCAAGACTTTAGATTTTGGATATGCAAGTAATTGGTTTAATTTTGATTTAAAATAATTCTTCTAAATTGTCGCTCATGGAACTTCCTATTACAAAACATCGTCCTTTTATCGCTTTCGTACGACAAGTGATATGCATAATAAGTGTATGGCATAAGAAGAAGTTCTCAAATATAAGATTTTTATATAATGATATATTGCAAAACTTGTCTTTTTCTGAATAGATTGTTGAAAACGAATTTTCCCTCCAGAGAATTGTTTTAGTGGAGAGGTAATATTTCAACACCGTTATCGATTTCTACTTCGCAAATTCTTCTTCTGAATCGAATTAATATTTAATGGCCAAAGTCCCGCGAAACAGGTTTCGGATATCTTTTAAATTTCACACTCAGCTGCATACTTTATCTTTCCCAAAATGGATATGTCACCAGCGCCTGTGACTTATCTCGAGCCGTCTGCTTCGGATAATCAGATGCATACATTATAAGATTGTTAGAAAAGATACAAATCATGAGGGGGTGAAAGATGGATGAGGAAGTTGAGTCTCCCTTGTTTTGATTGATGGATTCAGAGGGAGAAATGGCAATCGTTATGAGAAATATGAGTTTTTGATGCATTGGAAATTACCCTCTTCACCTCCCCCATAAGCATTCTCCTCCTTGTGTTTCTCTTAGAATGTGTGAGCGTCGATGTAGGACAAATTCGGTGCACGGCACAAACGAAGCCCGCGACGAGCTTTGCGTATTAGTGGTGAACTTCTCCGCGAACTTCATCCAGACCGATAAGAAACTTTGTTCTCGCATCTTGTGACGTTGATTCTGGGTAAACCGAGATTTATCATTCAAATATGTGGAAAAAACACGGAAAATTTCCATTAAATATGCAAATATTTCGTACGTATCCTGTCAAAAGGTTCAATTTCGATTTTTACGTACGTGAGTATATTAGCATAAAATATTATGATAATACTCATGTATAAAAAATCTAAGGAAACGGCCGAGAACTTGTGACTATCATAGCAAAAAATGAGGAATTATTTATACTTTTCCACAAAAGTTATTTATCGGTATTACATGACATTTTTAGAAAAGTATATATAATTTTTCTTTTTTGCTATCTGTTTATCGGCTCTTTTGAATGATTACCCATTCTTTTTTGTTCGATTTTTGTCTGATTTTTTTCCAGTTATACTTTAGAGATGAGAATTATGCGTGATTTTTTTCTGGTCTTGGTCTTTCCTCCCCACAAACTAGATCGAATATATCTTCTAAGAAAACACGATCCCACAAATTGAGTTTCGGTTTGTTTGAGAACGCTTTGTTTTCTTTTTAAGCCCAGAAAAGTATTCAAACCGCCAGTTATAAAGCTATTCTTCTAAAATTCTGTAAGGTATGAAATAGCAGCTTCAGGTATTATGAAGTACATCTCATTTTCTTATCTCCTCTTATAATAATTTATGCGTAGAATCTTATTGAATTAAATTAAAGGGCTTTTCTTCAGTATTTTGGGAGAAATTTAATCTTTCTTCCGTGTTTTGTATAATATTCAATAGCTGTCCCAGTCCTGGTGAATTAGTCTCTCAGTTTTAAAGTGATTTTTTTTTCAATTATTAAAATAATAATTAATTCCTTGCTACTTTCTTGGCTTTGCTAATTGACTGAAGAGAATGCCGACTTGTTCCTTGGAATTAGAATAATAACAGGTGTTCCGCTGGACTAAGTCCCCTTTCTCGGTATACGGTACAGACGATTGATTTGGGGGAAAATAATGAAGACTTACTGCTATGGATAGGATACTTTTTTGTTTTCCCATCTGTACAGAATTAATGAATTTATTTTTTTTAATTCTTACGATTCTTCTGCATGATAAAGATTCTATAAGGGCTAAAGAAGTACGAATGATGCTTTTTAGTGGCTTTCGTGTTGTTGCCTTCTTTCTGAATGCTATAAGATTATTTATTGCTAAGAGTTAGGTGCTACACTTACATGTGCGTTTTCCCCCTATCCTATTCATACTCAGTATATCAAAACAATAGTTACCTAACAGAGATAAGTATACAACCCATCTCTGGGTTGAATATTGCACGGGCAGGTAAGGAAGAAGGAAATTGCAAAGTTACAATTTCTCGTTGTAGATTAAGATCCTATAAATAGCTCTCATAGATAGTTATTTCGAGATTCCGAGACTTCGCTTCGTTTCCGAAGCAAGCATTTGACTCAACAGAATAACCCCGACCTGAATTGTGCTTTAGGGCAGCGTTTCAATCGAGTCCTCCATCTTCTCAATCCTAATATCGGTCAGATTACTCCAGAATTCCAACATCAATACGCTCCATAAAACGATTTGATCGGGCGAAAGTATTCCTCAGCCGCGACCGCGTTTTAATTCCGAATTTAATATTTGGCGACGCAGTTTCCTGTTGCCACCCTTTCATCCTCTCGCTAATCCACCGCGAATTGAATTCCGATGGGTCGACAGCGATAGTATCGATCGATCCATCGATAACGCACACATCCTTCCCCCTGGCGACAAACTGGCAAATTAGTCATTCTGTCGCGAGATCGCTTTCCCTCTCTTTTTTGTCGAATTACCTTTTTTTCGCTACGCTTAGGCGATAAATCTCCATCGCCAAAGAAAGCCGTATTCATCATTCGCGGAAGCCGGTAATGGAATCCGCACAATCTCCATTTTCCATTCATATCCTACGCGTTTTCCCTCCACTTCTCCCTCTTTATATTCTGCCCCCTAATTCCACTCCACCCATTCCTTCACTTCTTCACTCCAACGCTCCCAAAGAGTGCTGCTTCAATCCGCATGACGAAACACTTTCAGCGGATATCCGCCTCAAGATGGCGTCCCCCGCCGACGGCGGTATAAAAAAGGTGGATTTCTATTTTGATATGAAGTAATCCATCCCGCTTTTCTTATTTCTCTCTCTTCGACGTATCTCCTTAATGGATCCCTTTTCCTCGCTACAAGGATAAACGCGCTTTCCGCCGCTTCCTATCGCGTTTTTCTCGAGCGATTTCTTTATTCCGGAGATTCGTATATTTTCGGGATGTTGGGGAATTTAAACGGACGCGATTTCTCCCGCAGGGTAAACAAATGCGACAAAAGTACCGGCGAACGGGAGAAATATTTAGGAGATTGAAGTCTGCTCTTGTTTTTTTTAAGTTCTGACTGTGAGCGAGGACGGATACTTTATGTCCTTGTTTTAAGTTGATGGGATAAGGAACTTTCATCTGTTTTATTCTAGTTTGCAGATTGAGTATCAATGCATTTGTTAAGGAAACCTTTATTTGCGATCAAAAGAATGTTGTCTTTCTCTAACTGACACTCAGGTTGTTTTGCTTTGAATACTAGTGAAAAACCTCATTCCTGAATTATATCAGATCCAGTCTTATGTTACTCCTCTCTTCGTAACAATTGATTTTTACCATTCCATGGATGAATAAATTCAAACCTTACATTACCTGAATAATTTGGTTTTTGGGAGAATAAAATATTTAAAAAAATAAATTCCTTTTTCAATAGCAATGGTAGATCGATCCTGCTTTCTTAGAATAATTTCTGCAACTTCTCTTTTAAAGTATATCCTCACATTATAAACTTGAATTTCTCCATAAAATATAAACTAAAGGATCACGTGAATTTTTTTCGCTAAATATCAAATAAAAGAGTAGAAATGGCCTATTATGGTTTACATTCTTCAACAGACATGACTTCGCTGAATGGTAAACGCGATGATTTATTTCTTTTTCGATGAAATCAAAGAATAGATTTAAGCATTAAATGAAATAATGTACTTATACCTTATCCCATTTCTTATAAGTAGCTTCTATAATAAGATATTGTCATCACATACTCCTGCTGATGTATAGATGACGTTTATGCGTTGAATGTTTTTAGTTACTATTAACCATTGTGAAAACCTTTCATCCTGAATGATTAAGCACAAAGATGCACCTGAGGGAAGGTGGAAGTATAAGGGTATTACACTCTAGAGAGGGAACGAAGGACTCAAACAGGAAACGATTTGAATGCGAGTTATAGTAAATGGAAAGGGCCGTGTAATCTCTCGTTAGAGGACACTCGGGCGCGTCCTGACGTAACTCCCATTGGGAGTTCTGCGAGACAGGATTCACTCCCATGGCTCATTATAGCCTACCAAACCCCCGTCAACCTCCCAATGTCCACTCCGTCAGGTAATGCACGAAGTATGCCCTAGCAGGTAATTAGTGCGGTTTTAGTGATGGACGAGCTATGTCTGCTTCTCGAGCCCACCTAACCCTCCCACGCCTATTCCCACACATTGGGTGCTATTCATTTCATCTCTCTGGTACTTATATTTACATATAATCTAGTACGTATGTTTAAGTTCCCTTTGAAATTACTCCGTCCATCGTTTTTCGTTCCTTAACTCCCTTTTTCGACAGTTGTTTTATATTTAAACTAGGATTATCTACCTCTGAACGATTATGGGAAATTAACGAAAATCAGATAATATTAAACTATTGTTGTAATTTGTAGAACGAGTTTCATGGAAGTTAGATATATTAACGAATTTCTAATTCGTATTGATTTTGTAATATTTTGACCACGTTGAACATAGTTATGCTGATCACAATATTTCTATAGCGGGTATTAAATTTATGCGCATATTTATAAAAGATAGTAATAAAATATATATTATTTTAACATGCTGAATGCAACATTCAGTTTTAAAATGAAATTCACTTTTCAACCAATAATCAGTCGCATCATCCATTCTATATTCCAACTGTTATTAAAATTGGCCATTAAATGTTGGAAATAGTAATAACCTTTAATTAATAAAATTGCTGTGTAAAAGTTTAGAAGTAAACTGTTTTGATATCGTTTTTAAATTTAAGTAATTTCAGGTGATGGTAAGAAGAAGGTTGATCGCATTTATTTATCGCAGCCTAAGCAAAAACGTCTATTTGCTAATATTATTGAATGTATCTCACTCAAATGAATTTACCAGTGCTCCATAAATCTGTAAACTTTCGCCGAATGGAAAAGAAATCAACCAACCACCGTAAGGGAATCCAAGAGGGCTGCGTTAAATCGGACGAAAACGATCAGCCCAAATGCCTTCCGCAAATATTAGCTCCGGAGAGCATCAGTTCCTGACAATTACGAGACGATTTCTGGTGGAATTTCTTCGAAAATTCCCACATCTTGGGGAGTATCAGATGGGAGGGAAAATGGCATCTCATCACCGGAAAAGTGATGAACTGGGGGTTTCCGAGCAAGTGGTGGGGAAAGTGGAAGGAATGGTATAAAAGGGGAAGGATTTGGGTCGAGCGACTGAAATGAGCGGAAAAGGATAAATATCGAGGGGATGCGATGGGAAATTGGCGATTTGAGGATGTTACGGGAAAATGGGGTTCGGAGATCGGATGGGACTTAATAAGGATGATCTTCCCACGAAGTACTCTCTCAGCAGACAAGTTTGCTTCGCTGTTGCTGTATTCACGTGAAATTTGAAGTACTGGTAACTCAAAAAATAAAATATAGATGCTTTTTGTATAACTATGATCATTTTGGCACCTTCATTGTATATTTGCTGTACTTGGTTGAAACAGATTCATCTTGCCAATTTGAATAAATCATCATTTTGTAATGATATATCATTATTATACACACTTGGGAACTTCTTTATGGTGGATTGGTCTTTCACTCAAATTCGTAAACATTTAAAATAAATGGAATTTCTTTCATTTATATTTTAGAGTGAAATGAAGTTCATTTAAGCTAAGCATTTTAAGCTAAGAGTTGTTCATGTGTATGTTAATTTAGACGTGGAGATATACGCTTTAGTGAATTTGAATACCCACATTTATGATAGGTAAGGTTTATTAAAAGATGATAGTAAATTACTACCTGTCAAAAGGTGTTAATATAGTTATGTATACTGTTATTAAAAGTTTTTTATAAGAACATTTTTTTAACTCTTATCTGAATAGTAATTGTGGAGCAATTGTATTTGAGAGTACATCTTATCGAATTCTCACTTTCATTATTTTGGCTAGGTTAGTCAATTCTCAGTTCTATTTCTGGCTAATCCAATTTCAAAAAAGATAAAGGTGATCCGTATGACATTCTTACGTGCGATAGATAGATTGAGATTTCTTTGTGGACTAGAGGATGATTCTGAAGAGTTGGTGAGCAGATTGAGGGGTATATAAATAGGTAGTGAGGAATAAGGGAATGTTCTAAAGAGAGGCAAATGTATAATGTCAAATTGAGAGAGGATAAGTGGAAGGAATCAGATAAGGAATATGTTAAGGAGAGAAAGATCTACTTAATTTCTTTCTTATATAAAAAACGAAAATGAAAAAAGTGCAGGAAGAAGAAGAAAATATAGTAGAGGAAAATTGCGTCATAGGAAAGTAAGAATTGTGAGGGAAAATGAAAAGCATGCTTTAAAATTGTAACAAACAGAAATAAGTTTTAACAAATTAATAAGTTAATAGTAAATAAAGTAGTTGGTAGATACGGATAAGTAGAGAAAGTTGTACTCTTATTAACTAATTAATACCTACAATAAGAATAATTCAGATTCTTATAATTCTCACTGTCTCTTCTTTGATTCACCAAAAGAGATTATCACAATTCATTCAAATCAAATATAATATCTCAATAGTTAGAAATCCATGCGTTTGTAAGCTACCAATTTATTACGAGATAAAATCCAAAAATAATTTCTATCTTGTTTCACTCGTTGTCTCCTTAATTTGGAAAAGAATGACACTAAACTATCACATTACCTTCGGGAATATAGAAATTTGGCAAAACTTTGAAAGTAATATAAGTCCTAAACTATGTCAGACCATGCACTGTATGGGCGGGATATTGTGGAGAAAAACATTTTATAAATCAATTTTGTCATTCCGCTTTCAATCAGAAATACGAATTATTTGTGTTAAATCTCAGATCATGTGCTGGAAAAATGTAGTCAATGGCGTATTCTTTAATAACGATGACGCAGAAGGATTCTGAATTTATAAAACGAAGGGAACTCACGTATATATTTTATAAAGAGAGGGAGAACCGATAGAGAAAACTGGAATCAAATTGGTTTAATAATGAATAGGTAAAGAAAAGCTCAAGTTGGCCGTAAGGGCTTCGAAAATCAAAGAGGATGGGGAGTGGCATGCAGCGATAGTGTTGAAGATATAAGGGGAAGAGCGATGGTCCAACTTGCTCGGGTCCGCAGACTAATGGATTATCGACGAGTGGTTTCGGGAGAGGTTACGGGAGGCTGATGAACACAGGGCCGAGGACTAAGGTTTTGGGTGAGTGTAGTTAGCGAAGGGTTGCCCATGGGATGATATTTTAAGATACACAGATTCTTTGTGGGTTTCTTTCGGGATCTCGGGGAAGATGTTTAAGAGCCCTTGACGAAGCGGAACGCAAAATTAGGTGTTTCAAAGCAACTGAAGAATGGAACTTTGATTGGTTGACTTCTGATTGTTGTGCCATCGTTATCATGGAAGCGGTCTCCTTGTGTCCACAGTTGAGTGTTAGGGAAATCTTATTTCGGGAGATATGAATAACTCTTTGATCCAAACTAATTAATTTCAATGGGAAGGAGACCATCAGAGATATTCTATTCCATATCATATCGGAACAAGTTGCCCCTCCAACATAAGATTCAGGCAGAAACTTTTATATTTTGTACTGTAACTATTGATATCAACACATATCCAGGGTTATCTGGAAGAACCACCTTCAGCTCTTCACTTCCAATTCAGCTTTTCTGTGAACCGCTGTGCCTGAAGCCTATTTTCATCTGAGGATGCAGTAAAAGTAGCAAAAATAGCTGTTTAAAAATCTGGATTGGAAGATATATTTTCATTCCTGCTACGTATTTTTTGCAGTCAATCTCAATTTGAAAAATTACTGTACTTTTGAATTATTATAATATTCTACAGTTCTCGAACGGAATATATTTATGCTAATTGTCCTAAATTTATGAAAAAGAAAGGGGCTAGGTCATCTTATTGAGATGAATCCGACTTTAGTAAATGAAAGAATAATTTAATAGAACACCAGGAATTTCTCAATATTAATTAAAAGTGAAGGGACATATATAATTCAAATAATTCTGAATAAAAGGAAAAACATTCAAGGGGTGTATTAGAGAAGAATAATTTGGAACGAGGCAAGGGATGAATTCAGATAATGAGGGTTCTTTAAGAATGAAAACGTTTTTTTATCAATTTTCTCGCCTAATTTTCATTAAACTTACTCTAACTTTTTTCTATAAGCGTTTGTGTTTTTTTCGTGAATGCTAAATCCTTAGATCTATACCGTTAATACGCTCTGGGATCGCCGTAGGGCATTTAGTTAAATGAAGATGTCACTGAAAACACGACATCCTTCACTCGAGAGTGAACAGCTCATGACTAGATGTACTTCCATCTAAATTAAGCCTAAGGGCATAACTCAATCCTCCGATGGAGTAACTACGCCTCTGGTTGATGAACGGTGGAATACATGAGGGGCTACCCTCCGGTCATCGGAAGACGACGCGGGGGCTCTAATCACCATAAGCGCGTCTTTCGTGGCCGATTAAGGAGTGGCTCGCAGGAAGAGCAGTTTTCGGATGCGGGTCTCAGGTGCGGTGATGCGGACCGCCGATGAGATGGATTATGGGTTTACATCGCCTCCGGAGATTAACTGCCGCTTGGCATGTGCGAAACGCAGGACTTGAATCCCTCCCCTGACGTCATTAGGGTTTTAGTGTATCTAGACTTGAAAAGATGGAAATTTGATTCATTCCCGTTGGATTAGATTGCTGATGAGTTGGGAGGAATGAGTTCAGCGGCCTCTACTGCTCACACTAATTAGTTCTCAAAATCAGTCTCGTAAATGTGATCTAAAATAGTAATAGTAATGATAAAAGCGCTTTGACTACTGAGGTTATTTTGCTCTTATGGTTTCACACTAGGAATCGAACCTGGGACCGCTTTAAACCAAGGCAAAAACCCTCCTTGGTTGTCGGGAATCCTCTTTCATTAAGTAAGTATTTTGCGATAAGAATCTAAATTGTAGGTTCCACGTCACCGAATTGCGGATTATTTCGCTCAAAATGCTTTCATTAATAAATGGTTCCATTAAAAGTTCTACTGATGTGTAGGATAATAAGATTAAATGATATTAATTATTGATTATTTCAAGAAGATATCCTTGCCTATTAAGTAGAAATTATCCCGTAAACAACTCACGCAGTATCTGCGAAAGGGATAAAAATCAAACGAAAAAAAAGTGTTTCCTTCTGGTGTTTTCAGGTTACTTGACATTTAAATATTTTCACAGTCTTGTTGTATTGAATGTTATCATAGGCGGATATGTATCCTAATTACAGATTAGACCAATATGTGCTTGTTAATTTTCCTCTCTTCCTTGGAGGAAAAAATTAATATAATGAATCTCGAGTTCTTTATTTTAAGTTGGCTATCTGTTTTCCTTGCATCTTTACAAGACAGCATTATACAATTAGCTTTATTTTGGTTTCTCATTGCATCACTCCATGTTATAGTATCCGAAAAAAATCATTTGATGAGTTGATTTTCTTTTCTAACATAGCTTTTAATATACTGCAGAAAACTCACTCTTATTTAGGTTGATTCCTGTTGTGTTATGTCCCTGCAAAATCATACCGGAATTCTTATCCTATAAAAAATATGAATCTGTAATACAACTAGTTTATTTGATCGTAAAATCATATTTGCTGTTTTCTTCTTGGTTGAAACGCTTAATGGAATCCTCTCCTCTCCATTAAAAAATACGAAGAATGAATATCCAGATAACCTGCATTTCTATCGGAATTCACTCCTTTTTATAGGCTCGGAAATTATTCCTTCAGCGCCCATTCTTTCCCTTCCCTTCGATTCCTCTCTTTCTTCGAAACGACTCCACTTATTCCGTCTCTATATAAGCTCCCGGAGAGGAAAATTTTCTCACATTGCCTCCGTCGAGGGTTTTTCAAAGCGGATGAAAGTCGTTCCATAATCCGGCATGTATCCGGATGGAAACAGCGAGTCGTTTGGGGAAGAATGGGCGGATTGGGCGTCATCAGGAGAAGGGAAACAGGTCGCTCCACGGAGAAGCCCCGTGTACCGAAAGACTAGTGGTCGACTCGGCCCTCTTTTCCGACGGTTTTCGTTTTGTCGCCGTCTTCTTCCGCGACAACTTTTGCGAGACGCGAAGGAGTGGAAGTACCCCCGGATGGTCGGGGGGTTAGTCTTAACCCTTCAAATCCATCAGACATACTATTAAGTACAGCATTATTACTCACTTATTCATCTTATAGAAGCTTATTTTTTGCATACTATTACGAATTAAATAAAATATACATATATTCTCATTAAGGAAGAGTTATCCTTTGTGTATGTGCGCGTTTTATATTTTCTATTGTGTATATTATTTCAGCTTAAATCTTATGAACATTTACCCCGAATATTTCTTACTATGATAATTTTAATACTGCTAATACTCTCTACCAAGCCAATATAAAATTCTGTTTTTCCCTCAGTTGCTCTTTCTATCATTAGCACGAATACAAACCCCATGCTATTTAGTTTAGAGTATATTTAGTAGAGCAAAAACTTGGCAAAAATATTGGTTGTCGAGCGTAACCTCCGAAAGATTTGATCGTGCATTCTAAAATATTTATTTCGCACGTGGCAAAGAAATTATTGTGAGTGAAATTGAGATAAAGGTTGAAATTTTCATGTATATCTGGGTTTAAGACGATATCTTGAGTGGAACTTTAGTTATTAGCTTTTATTTTCGAGAGCGGAATTCACAGTGGCGAAACGGCTGCTGCGAATAAACCTCATCGGGACAAGAGGGTTTAATTTAGCAGATCTGACTCTTGGCGAAAGAGCGGTGGCCAAAAGGCAGATGCAGAAAGGGCAAAGCTGGTTCGCGGAGGATCTGCGTACTCTCGGAGACGTTGGGAATTTTCCCTTCATCTGTTTGGGATCACGGATGCATCATCACGTCCGGTGGCGGGGATTTCCCATCATGCTCTCCCTTCAGAAAGCCCACTCCTCATTTCGCCTCCCTCCTCCGCGGTGCCAGGTTTTGGCGGGACACGATTATTACGCCCTTGCTAATATTCTGGTTACGGTTTTCGCTGTATGAAGACGGAAGTTACTGACGTGCAGATTATGTAACCATGCAGAGTAGTGTATGATGAGTTGGGTATATTCAGGGCGAAGCGAAGGAAGAGATTGATTGGATCCTTAATTGGGTAAGTCTTACCGACACTCGGATCTCTCAGCGATCTCTGCATATATTCGTGTCCTTTCATCGGAAAAGGTTTTTGATTCTCTTTTCTATGGAATTTAGGCGAGGAAGTGAAATATTAGAAGAATTTTGCGCGAATCATTTTTTCGAAGATTCTTATATTATTTTAATGGCTAACTTTTGTGCCTTACAAAAAGAATGATAGCGAAAATTCTGATTAATTACAGAAATAATTTAGGAGCTCGAATGCGCCTAGCTCGCAGATATCTACAAACACACGCAGACCCATTTCAGCTCGTCTACTCGCTTACCCTGCGAGTCGTCTTATGGACTGCAGCATTGGGCGCATGATCCATAGTAGTAACCATCCTAGCTGTTAATTCTATTCTGAAGCAGTAAGTACTGTCAAGGGAGCAAATCGATCTTTGAAATGTATGTTTCTTAAATATCTTCTCTGATTTTTCTCGCTATATCTAATTGGTCAATGTAAAAGAGTTTAAGCATAATACCTGCAATATAAAAAATTCAACGAAAACTATTACTCTACGTCAATAAGTATTTACGTATAAAATTTTCCCAATGTAATGTCTATCAGATATCATTGTGAATTAAAACTCAAGTATATTGCTATTTAATGATCGGTCTGCAAGAACTGTGATATGATAAAACTGAATGCCATTTATGGGAAAATATTTTAAAATGTTGGCAAATATTTTGTGCGCCTAATTAAAAAATTGCACCCATAAATCAAATGGAGGAAATCAATCTTGGGAGACTTGTTTATAAATTTAAGAGATATTCAGGGTATTGTTTAAACGGTTCTAACTTTGAAATTTATTATAAAAGTATTTTGCAAAATCCACTATTTTCCTTAAAAACGTACGCCATTCTTTGGAAAGCGCGTTTCGATAAATAAAACTCATTTTCAGCTAATATGCGAAAACTTAATGTTGAAAGAAACAAATGGTTATCTTATGGTGACATTTAAATTAGTATATTGATGAAGATGAAAGAATTCTGTTCTGGAATGCAAAAAATCAGGAGACTTAGTCCGGAAGTTAGACTAGAGTTTGTACTTGCATGTGTTACGATAAAGAGAAGTAATTGTAAAAATAACTTAAAAAAGGGTCAATAGAATGAATCATAATTAGGCGAATAAGAATACCCAATAATAATAAATCTATTTTTATTTTCTTTCATTTACGTATTTTACCCTCAACCTAAGAATATTTTTTATAAAATCAAAGTACGTTTTTGATAATAACAACCGTGACCGCTACGGTAGCCAAGATGGCCTGTCATCAAACTCCAAAAAATCCAGTATAACAGTTTCAAATATTAAATATTAAGTGTGCATTCTTTATCTTTTAATTAAGTATAATATATGTATGTAATCATCATGTTGAAAAATGTAAGTTTACCATGCATGTTTTTATATTAATTATGTATATAGAAAAGGCTCCCACCAGGCTTACAGCCTATCTACAGTTTTTGCTTCATTAATAATAATGTATATAATATTTGAATGTTATTGAGATTTCAATTTCACAGTACAATAAAACTCTCAGTTTATTTTAGCTGAGAAATTGGTTCAATTTTGGTGTTGAATAAATAAATCACAATTTTTGGGAAGGGTTTCACAGGAGAAGGAATAGTTTGACTATTTACTGACATGGACGATGCGGAACGGCAAGGAACGGGATTATTTTGGCAAAACGGAACGCAGAGTCAGGCTTTATTTAAGGAATATGTTTTACATAACGAAGAAAGAGGTAGATTAGAGAGATAATTATTGTTAGGGAAATGTAACAGTGATATTAGTGTAGTGATGTAAATCTATCCATAGTGGAAAGTGGGTTAAGGTAGAAGATACGGGAGAGGAGAAGCGATGCTGTGAGATTAAGAGAAGGGAGTATGCTGTGGTGGGGAAAGAAGGGATAGAGATAGCAGATAAGGGATCCATCCTACTTAAGGGATGCTGAGGATGCAACGTCCTCGCATCGAAAGTTTTGCACACCTCGAGTTCCGTCGCGGTGCTGCTCTCCTTTGTTTCTGTCCACGTCTGCGGTTTCCACGACGACGCTTCGGAAGTGTGCGATGCGACTAATGAATTGCTGCTACTTGTGCCTTATGCAGCTGCAGCGGTTTCCGCGGCTGAGGTGAGACTCCACTATTAATCCTTAAACGAAAGACTGGCGGTGGGTGGTAATTTCGCTCTTCAATGTCTATCAGAAGGGATACTCTAGGGCAACGGCCGCATAATTTCGTAGAATGATTTAATAATATATTATAAATATTTCTCGAAAATTTAACTCATAATAATATGGTATAATTTACAGGTTAGATGGAAGAGGAGACTTTTTAGTCTCAATCTCGCCTAATAAAGACCCTAATAATAATAATAATATAGTATAGTAACTCGGAAGTATAAGGAAGGATCAAAATGTAGTAGCCGTGTCGTCAATTTATCGGCGGCTTAGGACAATTACCGCATGGGCTTCCACGAAAAATAGAACCTGGGACCGCTTTCACCAAAGTCAAACGAGCTGCTCACTTGACTATCTGGTATTTTCACGATTAAACAGATGGTGTTTTTCAGAATAAAAGAGAAAATTAAATCCCAATAAAATGGCAAATCCGTAGGATAATCATTGTGTATTCATGAGAAACTATGTTGTTTTTTAAAGTGAAAGATAACTGTAGATTCAAATAAAATTTGGAGTACACAGTGTAGTCCTTGCATTATCATGACTTATTCTGCATAATATTCAAGTTTGTTTTTAAATGTAACAATACTCTTACTACTGCAGTATCGTAAATTAAATGTTACAATACTTTTACTACTGCAGTTTCTTAAAAGAGTCGCAATTTATTTACAGCCCAGCCTTTACTTGAATTTATTTCAAGCTTCCAAAACTGAAAACCGACTGATTTACATTTTATACGTAACTTTAAATCATCCTCTCGATTTTGTGTGCATGAATAGTATTTTTTTCTCGTATTACATAAATAATTCAGATTCTGTATAAAATTCACAGAAAAAGGAGATTTGTTGTGAAACTTCATCTCATGGAAGAATGCGCCCTCCTTTTCCATATTTAAAAAAAATTATTTGATGTTTTTATTGATTACCTTTGTGATTATTATTTGCTGACCTTATTAACATTTATATCATAGTCATTCTACAACAAAATGCTAATGAAGGCATAGTTAGGCCTTGAAATAATCTTATTTCATAATTATTATTATATATTAGATGATTAGTAAAATTTTCAGTCAACAAAAATCATGCGATCTTATCGTTATATTTAAATAATAATTGCTAGTTAGTTGCGTCTATTTTGCTCATCCTATAGCATATTTTCTTTAAGCGAGTTTCACGACATTCGTAATTTACGATTGAATCGTGAAATTCTATGCATCTTACTGAATTATTTCCCCGTTTCCTTCTTAATTGAGCGAACATCTCACATAAATCGTCATATTCATTCGTAAACCTAACTCATTCATCCATTGTTCTTCGTATCTTCAACTGAAATTCTCCGCCGAGTCATTCTTCAGAAGCGATGATTTTTTCCAACTCTACTGAAAGATGCTAATATCAACAGAAGCGTCGCAATAAAAAGTCCCGACAGTCTCTCGGCGAAAACCTTAAAAGGAAGGAACCTTTGTCCGAGATAAAAGATATCTCCCACATTCCAGTTCATTGAAGAGAGAGGAAAACTACGTTTTATAGAGTGGAAGACGCTTTAAAAATTGTTTCAACAGTTCTTCAAATTGCTCTCGAGGGAGTCGGTCATACGGAAGAATTGGCTTATATAAGGGAAAAAAGGATTCGAGTGATATTGATTGGCGAAGGAAAGAAGTCTCATTGAAAGGTTACCCTCAATCTTTCGTCGGCAGAAAAAAAAATCCGAAAGAACGGCGGAGCGAGATGTCGAGGTTTCATTATTCTCACTCGGTTTTCACGAGTCCCTCTTTTCGGTTGATTCTTACCTGTATTGATGTGCGAAACCGACAAGGCTCTCGGTTATGGAATCAGGCACTCGGAAATTTATTTCATCGGCTGCGCCTCAGATGCGTTTTCCCCTCAGCGTAATTCTTAAAGAGGCTCGTTATAGCGAGAAAATCGGGAATTCCTCCAAGTATATAGCCTAATTGGGTTTCATTATCGAGAGCCTCCGTCGAAGGAAAAGGCAATCCGATTACGGAATTCGGGGTAAATGCTTTTTAGGAGATACTTAAGAAAAGATTTTGGGATTCTTTTGTGCTCCATTGACATTTTGCGGTGATTGATATTCTAGATGCCGAGATTCAATTTTTTCCGCCAGATTTTCCACTCGGATGCGATTCAAAGGAATTTAATAAGCGGCGGCTTTCCGAGGTACCTTTTGATATTCGTTTTACACGCTAATAAAATTATTTGCTTAAATTAACGAAACGAATGGGCAAATTCAATCGAGTCCTTTCGATGCTTTAATTCATTCGTTTGGAAGACTTGTTTCGTCTTCGGAATGGAGTTATCCTTGTTTTGCTCTTTGCAGTACAAATTTGTGCTACAATGGGAAAGACATATGTAATAAAGTAAGAAGTCGCTACTTCAAATTTTGCAGTAAATTGAAGAGCCATTACTTGTATTCGTATAATAACCCTTCCTCCAATTATTTAACCATCAGATTCCTTTCCAAAAACACAACTAATGCACCCGGAAAATCTTTCTTTCTCGTTTATTAACAAATAATGAAAGTGTAGCGTTAAGATATGGATACGATTTTATACCATTGAACCGAATTAATACTAAATGTAATTATAAAATATTACCCGGAGGAAGAATAAATTCCTGTTATATTTCATACAATCAGAATCAATATCTGTTTATGCCGCACTGAAGCAGATGATACAATTTTGGATTCTTGTCATTTATCTCATATTTTAATAATGAAGTTGTGTCGTTGAAATACTAATTGGCTCGCTGCATTGTTAAATTTCATCTATGAATTGACTTCAGTGTAGTTTAATTACGACTCTTAGGGTGCGGTTGAAGTTTTAACTTTATCATTTTACTTTTATTTCTGAAGATTGCTAAACTCAGATCAGTTATTGATGGACTTTTCCCAATTTGTCGTGATAAATTCAATAAATTCTCTAAAATACTGCCTTACGTTTAGGAATGTTCCTAAGTCTAAGCTAGGCAAGATAAGTGAAATAGTTTTTTTCCATTTGGTTTTTTCTTAGCATGCCAGAATGCTATTTCATGCAGAATAAGTCAATCTAAATGAACAACAATAAATGAACGAGTCATAATTTTCCTAGCATTCCATAATGTAAGAACCTTATCTGTGAAATTATTCAGCAACACTCATACCTCAATAGTTTCTTTTATATCTCAGACACGAACGAGACTGTGACAAAAGTAAGAAACATTTTTCACTATCCTGTGCTAAAAGAAAAATGACAAGTATCTTATTCGTAAGTATATGGTAGTACGAACAATATTATCGTTATTAAATGTTTTTTCTTTATGAATGAATATAGATGCATATTTTATTGAAAAGCGCAACGAAAAAGCCACGATTTTGCAAGTCGTAAATCTCTAAACAACATTAATAGTTTCGGTTCTCACCTGGAAGTTGCCATGATAAAAAAATAAATAGCATAGTAGTTAAAGCGCAACTTATTTACGCTAATTTCACAAGAATATTATGTGATATTAGCATACATAAATTGTCCTCTGTTGTATGTGTATAAATAAAAAGCTATGCTGTTAATTTCTTAAGTATATTTCTCTTCTTATTTTGCCTCTAGGTAAATTTAAAATCATAAATGAGATTCAGTTTGTTAAAACGTCTCGACTTCATCTTTGTCAGTTGTTGTTGAAAACTTGATACTCTTTGCAGCTGATCTTGCAAGCGCTTCCTCAGTTATGTCTATATGACAGCATTGGTCGCTTTATAGGTAAATAGAGTCCTAAAGGTAGTTAGTGTCCACTCGAGAAAAGGTCGAAAAGGAGTGGAAAAGGTCCAGAGATAGGGAAGTAGAAGAAAGAGAAGATTAAGCATTTGTGTTTTCGGAGGTTTTCTTTCCTTTACGCGTCACCGAACGTTCGAGGAGACAAAAGAGTGGAGGGATGCGGAAGTGTGCGGGGTTGATAAGAACGAATGAAAGAAAGTGAGGAGTGAGTGGAGACAAAGGGGGATGAGGTAAGGAGGGTATTACGAGGGGGACCCTGGGAATGGAGACGAATTCGGAGAATCGAAGTACGAAATAAATCGAATTAATGTGCTATTACGTACGAGTGAATATCGCAAACACCATAGGGCCAGAAATGGATGGCGAGGAACTTTCATGTTTGATTTTTTGGTTGAGTTCAACTTTATATCTTTGAATCAACGATTTCACAATTTCCAAGAGTATGAAGCAACCGAAGCGTTCTTATTGATTTGAAATTTCATTAATAATTTACAAGAAGCAGGAATTTTATTCGAATAAAATCAGCTCAAATGTAATATTTTCTGCTAATGTTTCCATAGCACATTTTAAATAATTAAAAAATATATTTACTCAATAGTGAATAGAATGAACTGATTTAGGAGTAGCTTCAGTTTGACGGGTGTGGATAGTTGGGCAGTGGAAATGGGAAGATCACAAATGTGACCAAATACATTCGAAGAGATTCTGTACTGTTTTTTTGTAATTCTAGCTATGAAGTTAATGATATTCATCAGATGATAATTTTAAAAATTTTCGATACTTTTTCTTAGCAAATTTTATATTCCTATTGCCAGTTAGTTCAATAACTTGTATGTGTTTAAAAACTTTGTTTGCATTCGAATTACAGATTTCATTCAGATACAGGTTACTACAAGTACATGAATATGAGCAAGTAGAACTAACTGAATTTATTTGCTGCTACTCCAAAACTCATTCATTATCATATAATTAAAACGACAATTCCCACGTATGATTTTGTAATACTAAAACTGATGTATGTTATCTTATCATTTCCCATTTTTAAAGCAACGGTTGAAGTAATCAATTGACGAAAGGAATAAATTAATATGTAAGCACCTGTTTTTATGGCCGCAAGCCAAAGCTTTTCCTAGAAAGAGAGTAAAGGAATCTTCTAAAAATAAAGAACCGAGGTTTTCTGAAGGATACGTGAGAAGGATTGGGAAGAATTAGTAATTTGAGCTAGTTCAGAGACTGGTACCTTGGCTATGAGAGAGAAATATACATCCATATTATTCTTAACTCCGCTGTTTATGCCGGTTTGAGGTTGTAAGACCGGCAATTTTAAGCTCTTTGTTTTTGCAGTAACTTCAGAGTTGAGTGCAACTTTGTTGAACTAGCTGGAAGATACAGCTCAAACTTTATAACTCATTGCTATATATATCCGCTTATGTAGCTGTAAGTATAATATCTTCTTGAGAGTTATGCGGTAAAACATTTGTATACTTTCATGGATGCCTATTTTGAATGTTACCCATTCAAGATCGAGTTACCAAAAACATTTATTTGTTAACTTTATATTGCCAGTGTTACTATGGAAATTTAAAAAAATCCACACAAATTACCCTTGATAGATTTTTAATTGTGAAAAGTTTTAAATTAACTTTTATAAATCACCCTCTTAGGTAAATTATTCTTTGCTTTAACTACTGATGTATACAGAACTATTTCACAAAAATTATGATTTATATCTAACTATCTTTAGTTACGCTTACAAAAGCCATGAAGGTATAATATAACGACGTATCAAGACCCTAAGTTGTCCTTGTCCTTCACGAGGGTGACCCATCGAAGTTTCTAATTTATGGCCGGGGTTAAGGGCATGTTGGTGGTAATGGGGTACTTGGAGTTAACAGAATCATGTCAAGTTGTAGATCACGGTAAATGCAGAGGTCAAGCTTCTACAAGGGACAGAAACTAGAACTTCTTCATTGTAATTATATATAAAATTTATAAAATGCATTACCTTCAACGCAAAGAGGAAAATAAATTTATATCAATATTATAAATGAGTAGAAGTGAATATTCCCATTAGGGAGATTTATTCTTCACTCTAATAAATTCATTTAATGCACTTAGCTAAAAATAATGATCCCCTCCCTTTAATTATTTAAAATATTGCATTCATTAGATTGAGACTGCATTACTCATGATTTTACTATCAGGAGATGTGATTTTTGAAAAGAGAACAATTTATTTGTTTGATTTAATTTATTAAAACGATTACATTCGTAATCAAGCCTTCTTTTATTTGGATATTCACAATAAATGTATGGAGAGCATCTAAAACCGCTTACTCACCTATAACCAAACCTGAAAAGATTTTTCGCTAAATGCGTCACTTTTAGAAAGAAATCCGGAATGGGGGCGATTCTTTTGACGATAACTCTCATAAGTATGGCAAAAAATTAATGGTGATACAATAGCTTTATACTATCATTTTATGGCTTATTGTTCACCAAGTTTAGAAACTAAATGATTGATATAGAGAAGTATTGCTGTAAAATGGATAGGAATTAGATAAACGCCGAGATTAATTTTACTTTTTAATTATCTTAATTGTTGCGGGATACTGAGGCCTTTTTAATCAAGAATGTAAGTTGCAGTACGACCAGATATTAATATTTGTATGCCTCAGTCTACGTTCATATATCTGGCGCATTGAATGCATCGAAGGATCTCATCTTAAGATGAAAAGCGAGGAAATTATCCATTGCTTTTTTATCGAGGAATCTGGCTTGATGTATTGCTATCGGAAGTCGAAGCGCATCAGCTTTTATCACTTACTCCAATTTATCTGAGGAAAACTCGTGTTCACGTGAGTGATTGAATATCTGTTTGAAGTACTTGGGCGACTTCTTATGTACGCAATTTCTGTTGGCGTTGAAAGGGACGTCGGGGAAGTTGAGGATCCTTGCGGTTGACGCCGAGGGCAGAGTTGAGTAGGAGCAATAAATTTAAACGCCCGAGACATCCCGGAGAAAAATACGAGCGCCGCGGAGTACATTCATCAAATGTCAACTAGAAATTCATGCTGTTGGGATTGGTTAGGAATGGAGGGGTAAGTTCTTCCATCTCTCGTCAACAATCAGATGGTTAAAGGTATGCAAAAGGTATTTGAGTGCATTAGAAATAAATAACGATGCATTTCAGTGCTTCATTTAGTATAAGTCATAAATAATACTTATTGAAAAAATATCTGTTAATAATTCCCGTTCCATGTATCCATTTGTTGGCTGTTTATTCGGTAAATGATATTGGAAACTACTTTTCGTACATTCAGTGAGTGGCATATTTATTACGAAAACAGTAAACTTAATTCAGGAATTAAACACTTTTGGGAAATTTAAAATTAAGTTTTTCTCTGATTTTGGACCTTTAATTCCAAATTAGGTAAACAATATGGTGGAATATCTATGGAGTAATGTGAAATATTAATATAGTACAAAGAAGCATATGAATATGGAATGCATAACAGTAATTTAATAAAAAATCGAAGGATTATTCGGAGAATTTATCATTGAAATAATGAATCCTTAATTCATTGCTTTAAAATCCTTCTAGATCACACACAATGTAATGGATAGCTGTAAGGGTATGAGCGAGAACTCAAACTAAGTCTAATGTGATTTAATTCAACTACAGGAATTATTCAAGTGGTATCGTGGAAAGCGTATGTATGCACGCGCATGACAATTTAATAACTATTAAAGATAAATGGCATTGTGTATCAACTATCAACGGTGCTTTGAAAATGTATAAATATAAAATAAACTACCACTGGCCGCAATACATTTAGTTAAATCCACAATGCACAATCCCTACAGTGTACTGTACCAGTATCGTGTATTTTATGTCTTATCTATTCTTTTGATACAATTCCAGCAGATATCGCTTAATCATGTTCACTTCAAATATGTTTAATTTGGGAAAATATCTCTATGTATCGGTAGTAATGTCAAATAAAATGTCTCAGTAAGGATGTTGAAAAAAAGTACTACAGTGATAGGGAGGAATGCAAGAATATTTTATGAAAAATTGATATAAACTGTTGATTGTATGTGCACACAATTTTGGTGCACATAAAATGTATAATTAGTTCATGCTTCATTCCAAGATATTACGAATATCTCTGATACGGGATACGTGTTTCCTTCGGAGACGTGTAATTGGAGTTATCGTATTCGTTTTGGTTAGGATTCAGTGAGCTCGAGGAAAGAAGTGCTCTGAGATGGAAACATCATTCTTAGCCGCCGAAATCCAAGTCTGTTAGAATTACGAAGGGATTGCCATTGTCACTCGGATGACTCCTTGGAACGTCCGACAGCTGGATTTTCAGCACTATTTTTTATACTTCTTTTCTTGTCTCGCTTCCTGAAATAATCTCTCCTATGTACTCCAGCAGCCATCAAGACTTTCTTTAAAACAATTTCAGATATAAAGAGTTATTTCCATAATCCGCTTGTTACCTTCCCATCAAACGTTCACAAAATTGTAGTTTTTCGAGGTTGTTATTTTATCTGTAGATACGATTGTATTTATAAAGAACAAGTTGTTCATATTTTTAATCATTGGAAAGAGAGATACAGACAACCTTTATTTTCTTCTTTATTTCTGCTTGCCAGGAGGTTCATATTTAATGAAGAATTAAATATTTTAGTTATATTGAGCCTCATGTTAGCATACATTAACAACATAACTTCTTAATTTTCGTCATCGAAAGACAGCTGTAACTACTTTCTAGAATTAGCGTTCAAATTTGCTAGGTTACGAAAATGTTTTAAAATGCTGTAAATAGTTGACGTTATATAAATAATAACCCTTAATAAAAGCTTAATCTATCGAATTTTCCAGTGCCAAATAATTAATGTATAATAAGGTATCTCTTGAGTCGGTGTACGCAAGAAATGGAGATAAAATCAGTGGAATTTAATTATTATACACTGAATTAAAGATGTGATGGGTAATACTAGATTATATCGATGTACCAAAGGATTCATATTTTTAATTTAACTATCAGCAATAGAATATCTTTTCCAACAAATTGTATTAAAAAGTGTACTAAGTATTGATAGATGATATCTAAGTTTTCGAGCTCAATTACGACCGACTAACTTTTCATTTTATAATACCAATATTATTAATATTCACGAGTTTTACTAAACGATCTGAATGAATACTCAAAAATCGTAGCAACAAATTGGATATCGCTTTGATAAATGAAAACATTTTGGTTGATTCTTCTTCTTACATAACATAACTTACTCCATATATTATCTGTTTCGATTTTTTCTTTTCTGTACTTTCTTGTCAATAATTGCTTGAGTTTCCCATACATCAGTGTACAATCGTTTCAAACGTTACATGGGGATCTATGTTTTATATATTTCATACTAGTATTTATGAAGTCATTTAATCAGGAATACAAAAATAGAACGGAAGTTAATGAAAAGTATGATCACTCCCTCAGCTATTAATGTCTTAATAATCTACTCTAAACTATAGCTATTAATGTATTTGAATTCTATTAATAACGCTAGAATTCTATATTCAGTATCAAGAATAACGAGGGAAGGCCTTGTGTACGTTGAGGAGAGGAATTGTAAGAGGTATCTTTTAACATTCGGAATAATTTTATGAATAGGTACTTATTTTAGGGATAGCGTATAATCCACCGAATTTAAGCGGAAACCACTTCATCGATGCAAATGGAGAAAAAGCATTGACCATAGGCATAGACCATGCGTTCAATAGTATGGCTGAGTGCTTGATTCTCGTCTGCAGTGGAGAATGAGGTGAAGAAGGAAAGATGAGGCGACAGAAGTGACCGACGGACGAAATGGCCAAGATAATGAATAGAGAAGTTAATCGCATTAAGCCGGGGACTGAAGAAGGATGGAACATTGTACGGAGCTAAAAGGGTCGAGAGATAGTGTGAGGGGGAAGAGGGTGACGCAGCAGTGTAACAGAGTCAAAGGAGCACCAGGTGACCAGATTGCCAGGGGTCAAAGCCGAGACCAAATTAACTTCGGGTCATAAATGTATTGGCTCCAGCGTCAGCTTAAAATTTCTAACTAAAATGAGTTAAGGAATGCGCTATTTAAAATATCGCACTAAAATAAAACCAGGAGTCATTATTGAGGAATTAATCGGTTTTGGTTTCCTGAAAAACGTTTGAATGAAATTTCCTTTCAGTTTTGTTTTGTCGTATAAAATGTATAAAATGTATAAAATCCAACCCTACATCATCGTAATATATATTTTATTTGATTATAAGCTTTTTAGGTTGTCTTTGGACGCCCTATTGTCGACAATCAATCTTATGAGGAGACAGGTCAGCGACTGATAACCCACAAGACCTTTCGGCGATAGCTCACTCAGCGAAAATGAAATAATGGAAAATGATGCGACGGAATTAAAGTTTTAACCCTTTAACTGGAAATTTTCAAATGCTCTCCATGTTGAACTGTAATGAGAGAATTATTCATTTTCAATTCTTCATAATTTTAATAGTAAAATAAAATTACAATTCAAATCTTGCTCGTACATATCAAACTTATGGATAGCAAGCAAGGAGCAAGAAAAAAAATTCTACAATAGTGAACTAAACAAATGATTTCCTTGAAAATAGTTAGCTCAAGTTGCTTTGTTATTTCTGTCCGTGATCGCAACACAAGCTGACTTGCCCATCCGTAGTTTCCCTGGTTGACAGTCGCCCGACTTCCACCGAAACCATCCAAACGTAAGACAACAGCGACTTGGCCATGCTTTCGGAACATATATAAGATCTCTAATTGATGAGCTGGGCGTGGCTCTCTCCTATGGCTACATCTTTGCCATTTGCGAATTGAGGGATAAGCAGGTCAATCATTTTAATATTCGCCTCTGACATGAGTGGGGAAATGCTGATAATCTATTAGTGCTTATCTTTAGGATTGCTCTATGCGGAGGATAAATTTCTTTGCAAGGTTAACTGAGACGATAAAAGATAACTAATGGATATAATAATGACGAATTTATTAGGCGATTTTTCTAGAAAAGCCACTCTTATAATTTACTTTTTTCAGGAACAAAAACCACTATGCCCTTGCCAGGTTTTGAACCCGTAACTCTGGTGTTTGCGACGCTAACCACTAAGCCGTCGCGTCTTTCCTTTATATTCAGGTGGTCATTTGAACTTCAATAGCAACCATAATCATTCCTATTCGCAAATTATAAGCTAATAAATCTTATCAAACGGTAGTAATAATATAAATAACACTATTCCACTCACCAAGTACCTCACTATCAAGCTGCGGCATAACAAAAGGATGATTGATATCTAACTTTGATCTTTATTGTTTCAAATTAAAATGTTTTCTCGCTTTTAAAACATTCAAGATAAATGTGAAAGGGCGTAACTTTGCGGTTCTCCATGATAAAGCAGGAGCAATTTGTAATTTTCACGGTATTTAAAGAAATGCCTTAATTGAAATGTAATGTGGAAATAACAAAGTTTTTTTCCTTTACATTTAAGATAATTTGATGCCTATATTATTCGTATAAAACTGGTTGAATGGAATTATGTACCTAACTTCGTTGTGGAAAACAAATATTCCAGTTTCGAAAACTGTTTATGTGAAATTTATTGAGGTCTTTAGTCTGAATTCTATTCACATTGCCTAAGATGGATTGTAAATGTCATTAGTCTATTTGACCATTCACTCTACGTCTAGATTCGAGCACTAAAAACGGTGGTACCGGCTTACGATTGGAAGTGGACAATTCTCGTAAGCTATGAGCAAAGGATAGCAGAGGTTGATGAAAAGACACAATAGGACGAAGAGATAGAGGAATAGAGGTAGTGGCCTCTCTTTCCACGGGTGATGGATGGTCGACTTGACTTCAAAAGGCATCTCTTAGTCGGGAAGATTGCAACTGAAACTCGGCAACTGGATTAAGGACTAAATGCCACGAACTTAAGGGCGTTTTCCCGTGGGTTGGAATAGAAAATTATAATTACCGTTTTATTTGATATCACGATGGCCTATTCGTGTACGTCATTTAACAAGTTTTCAGAACCACTTCTTCAATTACGTCAAAGGAAATTTTAAATATTAGGACATACTTTAATGATGCAGTGACGTGAAAAAGTACGGCGAGAGCTGGCCTCGAACCTGGATCTTCTACTTGTCATCCGGCGGCTGAAGTGGTTAACAATTCGCTGTGTCTTTCCTCACGTCGTTTATTTTTGATACCATAACATTAACCCGGCAAGCAGAAGAATCTGGGTTCGAATCCAGGTATCTTTCCTGTATTTTGTCAAGTCCTTTATTTCGTGGATGCACTACTTATCGATCAAAGTCGCTTAAATCCTAATATTTTACTAAAAAATACGTAAGGGAGATTCCAGTCTCTGGGCGATAATTATAATCAAGAACTAATTTACCTTTCATAAATTTAATGTTTCTTTTAGCGATGATATTTGAACCAGAATGTTCTGTACTTAAAAATTAATTACGTTTCTAATTTTTGAATAGACTTCATCGCCGCTTCACGTATTTTTCAAAGGTCTCACTTAGGTAATGAACTCCAACACACTTTATTTACTGAGGCACTCCTTCAAAGGAATATATTCTGTTTCTTTTTTTATATTAGATTAGTATATTGAACTGTCCAGGTGATAAAGCATGCTTACTGAAGGAACCTATATTTGATATGAGAGTACAAATGCCACAAAATCTTTCGTATGGATCAACCAAAAACGTTCCCATACAAGCAATTTTCCCCAAACACATTTCAAATTTTCTTCGTAATCAGGAAACGAGGTTTTAATCCTATCTTTTTCTTCCAAAGCCTTAATATAGCATCACAAAAATCTTTTGCTATACCTTAAAAGAAAAAATGCTGTCACGATGCAAACAAGCCTTACCTCGAGAAAAATTAGTTTCGGAGCAAAGAGAGAGAAACGTCACGTATCATATTTGAACATCACATGCAAAAAGAAACTAACCGTTACATCATTCGTGCTTCCATGAAAGACGAAAATTGCGAATTTTTTGTCGAGGGAGGAACATCTTGCTAAATTAGATATTGCTAAAATTCCTTGAATGAAGTTGATCTTCCAGAAGCACTATTTGTTTAACAATTTGATGTTACGGAATAGGAAAACTGCTTCATCAAATTTCAAAATGTTAGTTTCAAGATCCTCGGCTGTATCCAGAAATTATTTTTCCCTCCATCTCTTAACCAATATTCCGTCAGTCGATTTTTTTCCTCTTTGGCTTCCGAAAAATTGCCATAACACTGATATTCAATTTAGCGAAACAAAATTGCTGTTTTTTTAATTATGTTATTCGCATACTACGTTATAATATTTTTCGTTTCTCATTAAGGAGAGATCTAAAATTTCTCTTTTTTTATTAACATATCCTATTTCCAGAAATTTAAATTATAGCTGCATTTAAAATTGAAATTTTCATTACTATTGCAAATCTAATTAAAGTTGACATACTCAGTGCTATCTCCCTCAAATATATTTTGAATTTTTCCAAAATATTTTCCAAGTAAGGTACTCAGCTCTTTGTTTAGTAAAAATATATACATATGTTCTTGAAAGACATAGCATTAAACTCCTCGTTCCTTCCAATGAACTTAAATTGTGGTGTTTCAGCTTTCTCTTCGTCTACTTTCTTTCGTTCACTTTCTCTTTCTTCTCCCTTTCTTTTGTTTGGATCTTTTGTCGACGTAGCAATTCCTAAATTCCAAGGGGGCAGATGGTTTCTTTTTTCTTATTCGGCCGTCCGATCTAGTGGAGGACGTGGACGATTTTTTGCAGCGCAAGGAACTGGCGGAATTGAGCGTCAAACGAGAGCAAAATGTCCCCAGCAAGAGACGAACAGTGCAATGAAGGATGCTGTGAATGGACCAAAGAAAGGCTTAAGTAATGAAGAGAGGAAATTCAGAAGCTTGTTTCGATCGAATATTGAATTCCCACGATACATGCACGTTGTCATGAAGGGTAGTCAGTCAACGATGTCCACGAATTTGAAAGATGATCTGAATGACCGAGATATATTCATGTGTTGAAGTATCATACCGGAAAGAGTGAAAAGTTAAAGATTGATTTTATTAATTAATGGAGGAAATGTTGGTGTTTATAAAATATCTATTGTAAAGCATGCAAATGTTTGCAGTCTATTTTGAAAGAGGTTCATTATAACTTACCTTTGAAAATTACCTCTCCCAGACTAGATAGTGTACAAGTTTTTCACAATAACTAATACCGTGCATTAAATTATTGCAATTTTTATAGGTTTTTATCTAGTTTATTCCTGTAAGGATTTTAATTTAATTCTCTCCATTGTATTATTCACTCGATTGTTTGATCATTTTTATTTAATACGTTAAAAAAATGCGATGCTGTCCAGTGAATAATGGACGCGAGCTCTAATACAAACATAAAGAAATTCATATTATAACAAACATTTGAATAACTAAATTGTAAGTTATTATCTGAACGTTCACATTTCATAGAATTATCAAATAAAAACGCATTCATTCAATCTACCGTTAACTTCAAATATTTCAATCCAGTAGAATATAAAGTATTTTCAACTATTATTTTGATTTTTGATTTGCTGTGAATGTAAATATTTTCGTCGTTCTATATATGTATTACGAATGAAATTTGTCCTCACATTTATAAAAATCGGTCTAAAATATGTTTGCATTATGTAAGTATTTCATATTCATGATGGCATAAACAAAACAGTATTAACGAAAACACACTTTTATAGAAATCTCTGGTTATGATAGTAAATATCACATTTAATTTTAGAAGTATCCATTGGTTTGTTTCTATTGTTGAATTTGGAAGATTAATAAACATTCGTTGCGAAATCTATGGCAAATAAGTATAAAATGCGGCAGATGCGTTCATTTAAATAATAATCTTGAATTCTAACCCTATAGTAACGTTGTATTGCTACGGTCTAATTTAATTTGACCTCTTTCAAAAGACTGGAGCTCGAAAAGTTCATTTGCATGAAAGTAGTTCAATTTTATTCTTTTTGGTCTCATTAATTTACACGATCAGTTTCTTATTTCTTCAAAGAGTTGTAACTTTAGATTTAAACGCTGTCCTTTAGGTCTTCGGTTCTGTATTCGTTTAAGATAATGAAATCCTCCCTTTAGGGTTAAATAAAAGAATCATCACTTGAAACGAAATAAAGGCTGAAGCGGTGAGCTTTGTGTTACATGAACATTCATCGTATTTTTACATGTTCAATTACATTTCAAACGAATCCGGAAACAAGGAAAACAACTCACCGTTTGATCACTGACACGATTGGGGTCTTCAAAACGTAGGAACAGATGTTCCAGCCTCGATCCCTTTGCATTGCGAATATTCAGTGTAACAGCGTTGTTTCTCCCTGTTAACCCACCAGTGGGAAGTGTCAACCTTTGTAAATCGTCATAAGGACCGGTGCTTGTTAGCCTCTCCGCAATCCCCTTTAGTATCTTCATCACGCCTCTGAATGACACCTTCCCGTGGGTGTAGTAAACGATCGAACGTGCACCTCCGATGTACTCGATTTTGTCGATTCGGCAAGGCCCTCGGAGAGAGGCTAAATAAGTCCATAAAACAAAAGAGTTCGAAAAGGTGTGTTGGAGGGTGAGAATGTGGAAGAAAAGAGATGAGGAGGCGAGGGTTAAAGGTCATGATGGGCATATCGCAGTGCTGTTGTCTAAAGAGGATTGGGGTGGATGTTTTCCAGCAGCGAGCATCTTGGGATTTGAATTTCATGATCTGTCGAACACACTGGAAAAGATAAAATTTATGCAGCTTTCGATGCGACCTGATATTTGAACACTTACAGACAACACTGGTGCAGTTACTCAACAGAACGTTCAGTTTGACTTACACTATACTGAACAACTAATGCAAACAATGTTTCAAAGTTCTACGTATATAACTACTGAAAATTGAGTTAAACAACCCCATTCATTTACTTTTCTCATCATTTTGCTCATCAGCATCTACATTAATACCCTACAAGCTACCTCTCGGCTTATGACAGGGAGCCTAGCTACCTATCCTTA
Source organism: Sympetrum striolatum (assembly GCA_947579665.1). Taxonomy (NCBI): domain Eukaryota; kingdom Metazoa; phylum Arthropoda; class Insecta; order Odonata; family Libellulidae; genus Sympetrum; species Sympetrum striolatum. The sequence continues at coordinate 87,170,740 of OX388345.1, forward strand.
TGTCCTAATCCAAATATTATATCTTAAATATATCTATATCTAATTAGTTATTACCAGTTTGTTGTTTTGTGCAGGTTTTTCACATCCCTATTCCTCCTAGGTGTTTTCCTACAGTGGATAATTTATTCCTTAGAATTTATCAGGTCATTTATCCAATATTTTTTTTCTCATCTCTTTTCAATTAATGATTGATTATTTACGACGATGATTTTGATGGAAGAAGAGACTTTTTATCTCTATACATACCGAATTAAACATATTATTACCAACAATGACTACATTAATTTACATACTACATTTACATCTAATTTAAACAGCTATGATTTGCAAAATTATAACACAACATCTACAAACATCGAAAAGTTGTACTCATTACGTGCTCATATTTCGATTGCATTAGTTATGGAGCTACTTGATTTCATCTTTCGTATATTATAACTCAAAATTTATTTTATATCTTATTATTTTGGTTTGTTGTTGTTTCTTCACTCTCCAGTCTCCTTTGAGATTGCATATATATGCTTGCTAGCATAGCTTTAATTATATTCATTAGGGTAATCATTGATATCTTTATGTGATGATGAATGAGTTATCTCTACTGAAAGAGTTACAAAAAAAGGAGTAAACTAATAAATTTTCGAAGATGACGAGAGAACCAAAGTCTAAAGAAATAAAGTGCTGTCTCTAATTTTGAGTTTTTGATGATATTATCATTCTAGTCGTCGTTAATCAATGATGGCAATGTATGTTAAGAATCGGTGATGCTAGAATATATTTATATTAAATTTATATGTATATATTAATTTTATTCAGAGCGATCACCCTCTAATCTCTATTTTGATGAAGTTTTTCTTGATTTTATTTTTTTTATTGCATGTTTTTTTCTGTAGTGAATTTTTACTTTTAACATTTTTAATCGTTCCTCAAATTGTTATTTTCATGGCAGTCACTAATCTAGGCTAAACATAGCATCCAGTATAAAAGCAATTTTAACTTTCTGCGCTCTTTGACATTTAAGGCGTATGATAATTTGAAGAATATTTTCCATCGTCTGTGCACATTTTACCCAACTTTCAGTATTGCGTTCACTTGCTTTGATCGTCAGTTCGAAAGCACAAATGTTTTTCGAAATGAAAATTCTCTGATTTAGTCATAAGCGAAAGGAGTTTCCCATTTTCTCTGAGAAAGTTCTCTGGTGAAATCGGGGATTTTAATTTGAGCAAAGGAACAGATGTTTTCTCATAAGCGGAGGATATTAAAGCCTTATCATCTCGGCATGCAGCTTCTTAAAACGCTTTCTCGGATAATGATTGTTCGATAAGGTAGGAAAATGGTATGTATAGAAAAATTACTTAAATTTATGGAATTCGCAGCAATCAAAAAGTAGTGAGACGTTACGTCTTAAAGTAATACACATTATGTCATTAAATATTATAAATATAGCCCCGTATGGGTTTTTGGTACACAGCTGTCGGTTTTTTCATGCATGGCTTCTCATGTGAGATTATTAAAGCTATTTCCTTGTTATACTTAAGTATATAAAAAATAACTGTAAATTATCTAGATTTAGTGTTTCCTTTGCTAGAAATAAAATTATGATAACAATCCTATGAAATTAACTCTCTCCAAGTAAAAACCCTTGCTTTTCTAAATTTTTCTTATTGCTTAGTTTTATATTTTGTTTTTGTCATGATTATTGTAATTTTCTCTTAATATTTTCGTTTTGTATTGGCAGCTTCGCTGTATGTGTAAAACTGAATAAAATATAAGGTTAATTAAAATGTTCATTATCATTCAAAGAGTTTTAGAATGTAAAATTCATTTAAGCTTCCATCGTTTTGTTGAATTCGAGAATCATTAGTGAAAACTAAATTCTGTTTCTTCTTCCTCGTCCTTTGAACCATTAGAGCACATGAAATCCCCATGGTACTTAAAATGTTTGTTATTCTGTGAGAAAAGCGTACTTATTAGTATCCTGCTCACCATGAGAAATAATCAGCGGAATGCGACATTGTTTCCCTTTAAATTTCCCCTCGTACGAGGATTTTAGGTTAATTACTTCTAATTGGAAGTGTCTGTATACGGGTCTCGGAATCGTCTGTTTTCACGGTTTATTCTGACCTTTCATTCCCACTCGAATTATAAGAATGGAGACCCTTTTCCGGAAAACGGGTAGCGCTAACAAGGGATTAACGAATTAGCACGCATCGAAAGAAGAGACACGGGAAAATGCACACGGAGATGTGAAGAATTAGGGGAATTCTGGCGAAAAGCGGCTGGAAAAAGATCGCATATGATGAAACGAAAGTGCGTATTTGGAGAAAGAGAATCCAAAACAAGGGGAGTATAGGTTAAAAGAGTGAATGGCAGAAGAGGGAGAAATGGATTGAAAATCCAGAATGGTGAGATACTGATGGAATTATAACTCGACAAATGGAGAGCGATTCAGATCAATTCTAGCTACTCCGCAAAGCACACTTCTACTCACGGTTTTTATATGGTTTTTCTAATCGCCTTCTAGTGAGTTTTCCTTGTTTCGATGTAACATAACATTTTAGATGCTATGGCTACGGGTGTATTAGGATGTGTAATCAATACCCCCATAGTTATATTTGATAATTATTCCAACATCAATGCCTCATTTGATTGTTTTATTTGACGGTTTTTAATTTCGGTGCTAGTATCAAACTACGATTAAAAAATTCCAAAACTAACATTTTTCATGAATTATTTTTAGAAATGTCGATATCTTTTTAAATTAATTAAACTAAAATCTGGAAGAAATTATTTCAAAGCGGAAATTGTATTTAATACGTTTGTACGTTAAATATTCTAAATACACCATAACACCTCCAGACATTTACATTTACATTGAAATGGGGTTGCAAGTAATACATTCGTCCCTTGCTCAATAAATACTTACAGCATATTTAAGTATAATATTTTATCTTTTCTTCCATCCTAAATAAATATCATTATTCTTAATTGACCCAACTGCACTGATGCTATGCAAAAGATTAGGATAATATTGGTTCGCCTTCAACATCTACACCATCGATCGATAAGGAATCACGAAGTTTTAGATTAACTTTGAGATTTACTCGATTTTGAACGGATTTTAAAGTTAAACTCTATTGTTTGTAGAATTAACCCGGTGTTAATTCTCTTGGAAATGTTTTTTCACGTAACTCAGATTTGTAAATTTGAACTTAAGATTTGATTACTAATTTTACTAACAGTAATATATGTTAATCCAAAGTAGAATCTATGTCCCCGCTTTTCTCGACGTAGGCAACAATCCGTATCCCCCAGTTTTGCTTCTCTGCAAGATGTTTCCTTGAAAATTCCGATTAGCTCTAACTGTAGGTGAGTGGATTGAAATTCAATATAAAATGTTGATTTGATCTGTCATGTAACGTTACCTTCTTTACCCTGACTTTCGTTGCAAAGAGATTGAATACATCATTCTTATTTTATCTCATCTGATGTGGCGGGTATTTTATACGCATTTTTTAATCTGACATGAAAGAATTTTTAAGCCTTCTTTTTATTCCCCGCCTAAATGGTAGCAGATCCTATTATCTCAGCCAGACCACTACCTCAGCCCTTTTACGCACGAGGTCTATATTTCATTCGAAATATATACATCGGAGAAGAAGGAAAAGGAATTATTTTGTATACCGTAAATCGTAGATTTCTTGCGTATTGTGCAGCATTAGTGGTATACTTGAATTTTTATGTTCTAGATTATTTCTGGGCTGAGTGAATGGTTCTTTTAATTGTAGCAGAATTGCCTTTGAATAGTCTTAATACAACTAGGGAAAGGTATACGAAAAATGTCTGAATTCTCCGAGATTTCTCCGCTTTAAACAAAAAGGAAACTGTCCTCATATTATTTAACTTTTTTTAAAACCGAAAAAATTGATAGAAGATAAATTTATAATAGCATTTATAGAAGAGAGATCCTGAAAATGTTCATGCAAAATGCGGTACTTCGAGTAAGCCCTATAGGAAAAAAAATTCTATATATATTTATCCATTTTGGAGGCCGGAGTAGAAGAATGTTTAACATTTGAAGGTGTGGAGTTATTAATATTTTTCAGAATTAATGATTAACTTAAATTAAAGCAAACTTTATTATTATTATTTTATAAACTACAAGTAGGCTGTAAGCCAAGTGGTATTTTTTGTACTACTAGGCAGTTATTCTACATATTCATATGCAGTTCATCTAAATTCATACATATACATATGACATATAAATTGTTATTTCTGGATTTTTCGGGGTTCATGACAGGTCTTCGCGGCTACCGTAGCGGTCCCAGGGTAAAACCCCCCTTTAATAAAAATTATAAAATCTCACTCGACAAACAGGAATTTAATGAGTTTGAAACATCATAGTTTCTTCAGTCATTTTTGTTTCAAATCTCTTTAGTTAAAAGTAGTAGTATAAGTGGCATTTTTTTCATTCAAGATGATTATCAAAATTTATAGGTGCTGGAATGATAAGCTAAAATGTTGAGAAAATTAAAACTTGTGAAATTTTTGAAAAATGAAATCCTTTTGTTTTTACCGATTACCTGAGTTTCTGTTATCGATGTCCTGACATGCTGAAATAAAATCTTCCTCTCACAATTCGGGCTTTTCACTAACGTGATGGTTCAAAATTGAAACTTTCATTCATTATGGCACAATTGAATAATAAGTAACGATTTATCAGATTAATATACCAGCTCAATATGTTGCAGCATAAGTTATTCTTAATACGTCATAGCTAATATTTTACGTAATTTTTGTTACTATTACTACATTTAATTTTACTTTCTTACCATCGATTTTCTTCAATAAAGTCAAATTTAATTTATTTATGATATAAATCTTAGAAATGATATTGAATACAGGAGGCAAACTAACATTTAAATAAGTTCCATTGTAATGACATTCTTGGCTATTTACTTTTGAGATTTATCTTCAAAAATATATCATTTATAAGTTTGCATATTATTATTTCATGGTTCATCATGTTACATAATTAGCCGTAAAATATCTTTCTCCATCTATTTCCTCCGCTTTTTGAATAGAATTGCCATCTTCCATTGGAAGAACACATACCAGTCGGTGTTCGGATTCTTCTGGTTTTTATGCCTCTTCATCTTTACTCCTAACGCCCTTCTTTAGTTCCACTTTTCGCCACTAGGTGAAGACCCTTTTACTGAACGGAACGAAAATCTTTCTTCCTCGGTACCTTTCCTCTACCTTCAATAAATGCCGCTTATCATCAAATCAAAGAAATCTTACCATCCCTAAGAAATGTTTGGATACTTATAAGCTCTGTTTTTTTTTCCTTTTCTATCAGTTTTTCAAATGAAAGAAAAGAATTAAAATAAAATTTCCGCAATAAAATATATTTATTACTCTTTATATAAGTGTTTTATCGCCCCGCCACCATTGTAGCATTCTCAACATTTAAAAATTCCCTAGCAGTCTTATTGCAATTGTAATACGTAAACGGTTACCTTAAATGATTTGTATCATCAAATTAGCTGGTGGAGATTACAGCACGGTAACAGGTCGGTGACCGACTGTAATAGAATGAATAATATTTATGCCAATTTTAATGCGGTTTATTGTTCAAAAAACACGGTTTACAGAATGTGTTTACTTACTTGATTATTCCGCTTTAAAATTTCATTTTTCCTCTTAAATATTTTATGAATTCCATAAAAATGATGCAGCTTTTATTCGGCTCGTAGGAAACGGAGTTTTCGGTAAAATAACCCCTGTTTTCCAACTGAATTCCATTGGAGTTTTCTCAGACAACCTTTCTTTTGATTTTTCTGATATTCAAAGAAGAATTAATTTATTTCGTTGAGTTGATGTGTCCAACGATAAATTCGGTGTCTACGTGAAATGGAAATTGGTTAGTTAACTATAATTTGATGTTATGCTCGTCTTTGCTTTCGTTTATTTTTAAGTAGTTTATATTTAGCATTGTGATATTCTTTCAATGGGGAATGTACTGCGCCCTTTGCATTCCTATATGGGATTTACCACCATCAACCAACTCGTGGATAACTATATTTTTATGTTGTTTCTTACTCCGCTTAGTTTATATTTTAATAAAATATATTGGTTAGAAATAATGCAATTAACCCAGACAGACCATTAAACATAAAAACATATACGTACCGGAAATGTTCCAAAATTAGTGTCAGATTAAATGGTTTGAGTTTTGTACTTTGAAGCTACTTGTATCTTTAAATCAGTTGTATTTAATAAATCTCCTGACTTGTATCTTCTTCTTTCATCATTTATAAAATTTACAGTTTCTGGCGATGTCTTGAGGAAATACGTCATGATAAAGAAGAGAATCGTTGAACTATTTCCGCAGTGTAGTTTTTATATAATATAGTATAATTCTTATAGTATAATAAATTTTTCAATAAAACTAATCGTGTATTCTTTATTGTGTTATTTAAACATTTTACTGAGTAGAAAGTGCAACTATTCTCTTCTTTATCATTTTATTATTTACTTTCGCTAATGCAGGCATCCTTTCTTTGAATTAAGAACATAAAGCTTCCTCTCTTATACTGCTTTCTAAGGAAGGACTTATTTTACTTCCTCTCTCTCTCTATAGACTTCCTTAGGGTCCTTTATCCCGTTTCGGGGAGGAATCGTTATGCCTCGTAAACACACTCATTGGGAATAGGGAAGTCGTTAAACAGGAATGGATTGGAGAGCGAGCGTGCGGTGGTTAAAATTGGTTGGGTTTTGTGTGCCGCTGGAGGAATTAGTGTTTAGGGTGGAATTGTGCAGGAAATGTTTCGTGCTAAAAGGTTTCCACTGGGGTGTGGGGCGGATCAATTCGGTTCAAGGTAACGAATTGGAAGCACACACATATTTTTCCTCGTTTTCTCTGAGCAACAAAACACTCGCTTTGAAACAGACCCTGAGACCAGAGCAGATGACATGCACGTTGAACATTAAACGTTAAATATGTAGAGCAAAGAATGAGTGTGCCATCTATAATCCTAGCACATTTTATAGCGTTCATAGATTAATTACTATTTTACACAGTTTCGCGTAACCGTCCAAAACATATAAAATAGTGTATTTGTGACCTCCACTGTGAATTGATCTATTGAGTGGTAAATGGAATCATTACGATGGAATAATTTGAAAATTTTAAATGAAGTGAACTCATGGCAAAATTTTTAAACCCATGAAGATCCGTGTTCCAGCTGTGGTTACATGATGCTATTAACCTCATTTAGTCCTTCGAAGAAGTCATACAAGATTGATTTATTAATGCATACCAACACTATGATGTGATGCTATATAGAACTTTTTGATGGATGTTGCGACCCCGAAGGGGGTGCATCTTGAAGTAGAAAATACTTTTGCTATGGAATCTAAATTCTGCTTTTCAGATTTTCCAACAAGAATATTTCGCGAATAATACCTTTCTAGAATCTTCGAAACGGAACTATATTTGGTATAGCTACTTTTTGATACTTTTATATTCTCACTCCGTATATCATTGAATTATTTTTATATAAATTTGTTTACCACTTAGCAAAAGAATCATTTGATAAACATTCACATAGTACTTTCGTTCACGTAGAAATTCCCTAAGAAATTTATCTTTTCTGTATTATTGATAACATTTCTAACCGTTTTATTCTAATTCTAAAATCTCATTGAGCACAATTTTAGGTTTCCCAAATTTCTTTTCGTTGACCTGGCGTCACAAAAATTTGCGTTTACAAGCACAGTAATTCTTGGAAATGATTGCTATCGCCAGAGCGAAAATTCCAGCAACTGTCACATATCAATCTTACCCCCACACACATCAGCGAAACAGGAACATTTTTATTCGTCCAGCGAATGAGAAGCTGCCACATCAAGCTGGAAATCGCACCAAAATAGCACGTCATAAAACAAATGGCGGTTCGGGCACATCGTTATGTTTCGAAATAAAATCCCACTCCGTTGAATGCGGGGAAGTAATGGAATTTGTAACAAAATCGGATGTTCTTTTGGATCTGTTATATGTTGCTGAGGCCATTACCGCCATTCCCTGGTTCCACCCCAGGATGATCGGACGCAAGTAATGAAAATCCTCTGCTCTCTGCTACGTGTTTTTCTCACTCTTTTTTATCCCTTTCTTCTGAATACATTATAATGTTACTTTTACTAATGGGTGATCATGCTAACGATATTTTTTTCTACTTAAGTTTCCTCACTGTCTTGAATTCTATAACAAAAATAATTTCGGTAAAGTGATAGTATGGTCAATTCTAACGCGTCTTCAAAATATTTTCGGGAAATTTACAATTTAATATTCAAAGATTGGAATAAAGTACTTCTCATATGTAACAATTTGCAATGGTAGGGTTACAAAAAGTTAACAAAGGTATGAAAGAAAAACTTTCGTTAGACACCTGGGTTTGAGCCATCAATGTCCCATCAATGGGATGTTACACGTACTTATCTTCATTACAAAATCAGTTTGATTTCTACCTATATTAAATTTCTTGAACATGTAAATGAAGTTTACTTTGGCAGTGTTTATGTGTGTAAGGAAAGAATTTGAAACTCGGCTGTTAATAAATCGGAGGTTTAAGAACTCTCCGAATGCCATCTCTGTCTGCGCTGCGCACCACGTTGCGGCTGATCTTCAGATACAACGGAAAGGCCGGGATTATAGACCAACTAAGGAGTACCCAAGACTTATATGTGCTTTTAGATGAGACTGATGACGGGAAATAGTATATCAGCAAAGGAAAATCACTCTGGAACTGTATATATTATCAAAACTTCTACTTCCTACAAATCTCCCTCGTAATTATCCTTGGTTATCATAGATTTTAGCGTGCCTTTGATGAAAAGTGTCCTGGTTTCGGTTTCCATTAATAACGTAACCAAATGCTTAGTGACCCATATGAATAAATAAGGAATGTAGAAGAGGGTTGGAGATACCATTTCTGAAACAAGGGGATACATTTCTTCCCGGGCCTCGAGTATCATCTCCGAGGGTCGTTTTCTGTGGGAATAATAAAATTCCCCTTGTGTTTTTCTCTTCGCATATCCTCTTACCGAAATGCTCTGCCAGTATTATCATCTTCCGCCGGTTGTGCCTTCTTTGAACAGCCACTTGTCCAATCCCATCAACAAGGTTGCCTCCCTTTCCTTAAACTGGTCTTTCCATAACCACCCCTTCCTATCGCCCCGGATAGATACCATCTTCTACCCTGAAGGACAACAAAAGGAAACTTTGGTTTCGTTATCCTGAATAACGGAAACTCACCAAAATATTTTACACTACTAGTAGTGACAAGAATATCCTAGGCTCAAGTTTCAATAGGCTCTAGTTGGTGAAATGAACTTAACTAAGTTCGATGAAGCGTGCGGCTTGAATAAAAAAAGCACAAGTTGCATATCCTATCCAGGATAAACATTGTTAGCCGTTGTCAAATGCTGGCAATCCAACCACTACACCATTGAGGACGAATAGATGTTAAGAAATGAAATATAATCAATCATAAATAGACTTTTAGTCACAGTACTTACTCAGTTGTTTATTAAAGAAGATAGTTTCTTTGCTTGGTTCCGCCGGCCCTGTCCATCCCCTCTCCCCCGAAGGGAACATCCCGTGCGATCGCACCCCGTAGCAATCTTCCGCGTTCAAGAGCCTTCAATTCCCCCAAAAAACCCTCGTTTTCATCTCCGTGCATCCCCCCGTGGCTCGCTCCAATTCCTCCCCCTCTCGTCCACTTTTTTCCATTTTCCGCCTCCATATTAACCCTCGTTCCTAATCTTCCCTTTCGTTCCCAAATGAAAAGGTGTGTTCTGTGACTGCATCCACTGCTATTGGGCGGTTCAGATGTAACGGCGTCGGCCCCCCGTTGTCATGGGCGACGCTGATTGTGAGGTTTTTCGCTCTTGTCCGGTGAACTTGAAAATGTATTTCTCGTTTTGGTACGAGAGCTCTTTTGGTCCATCCTCTTCCCCTCGCTTTCCCGATGGCTTCCTCATCCGCTTATAAAGTGTTTCCGCGAAACATAAAAAGGGTACTTCCCTCCTCCAGATGGTGAATCGTTGTTATTCTGCTGGTATTAGAGCTTTGTTTGCACTATATTCCTCTATCGATCATTTTATGCGATCAAATGGAATAGACTTGGCTTAATTTAGTTGTGTTGTTTCATAACGAAATTTTATCTTTAACTATTACTAATTCACAGATTAAATGCAGAATATGATCGATTTCGCTTTTTAGCTTACAGAGAAAAGTGAAAATGTAATTGCACTTATAAAAACTTATAATATGTCTGGATGCTCCTTATATCTTTGCAGGCATCTAGTAATACTCTATTAATAAGTGAATAGCAAAACTCATGGCGATAAATAAATGAAATTCTTTTAAAGTCTTAAGCATTAGATTTCATGTGAAGATACATGGTAGTTATACTAATTGCGTATTTATGTGGCAAATATTACTCAAATTAAACCACTCTTTCAGTTAGCCATTTCCAGCTAACACAAACAATTATTCTCTAACCAGCATTTTTTCCGAGTATTGCTGGGCTATCGCGCTGACTCCTGAGGCACCAAGATATCATTCTTGGCAATATTTGATTTAATCTTAGGCAAAATCTAGAGAAATTAAACTTTTTTATTTTCATTCATATGCTCTACCTTCAAAAGAATATTCATTTCATATTTTTTATGATCTACAGCGAGATCTTTAAAAAATTAATATATGTGTGTAACTCGTATTATTTTATTTCGAACTTTGATGCAAATGTAACTTTCGTGAGTTGTCAGGTGCATCTTGTATTGAAAATATAATTTTAAAATAACGTAAGGAAGGTAATACTAATCGCTAGTGGTGTTTGAAAATGTTTTTATTTTTTCTGAAATTTGTTGATTTGAAAACGAAATTGTGGTGTTTATTGTTTTTATTATGTTTCCTAAATTTGGTGTTACTAATTTTCACAGTCTTATTTAAGCAAAGGAATAATACTAGGCACACTTTAGCATAAACATTAAAAACATAGGAAATATCATTGACTGTAAATTATACAGAATATTACATTGAATTTATTTAAAACTTTGCTGTTTACACCGAAGGAAAATGCTTTCACAGCTGCAGATCAACAAAACATGATATTTTCATTAAAAAATATTGACACGATAGATGTTAGGAAAAACAAAACATATTTCTTCGTGGAATTTGGCGAGATTTTGTGATAATCCATAATGGAAATAAAGTTTTGTGAATTTTTTGCAAAACATCAAAGCTGAAATCACTTAAGCGAAGATGTCAAGAGTAATAAAAATATAATGGAAAATACGTAAATAATACAATTATATATTGTACATTTATTTACATCATACCAAAATTACATTCCCCTCTCTTACAAATGATGAATGAAGCGAAAATCACCAAAATCCGTGCTGCTTATTCAAACAGTCAAAATTAGCTTTTTTTCGCTAAATCGGCCAAAATTCGCGTCATTTGTTGGTTTTATCGCTGATTACGAAAAACAAACACCTCTACTAATCGTAGTCTCTCTGTTATTATTTCCTCAGCCAAAAACAGGCTTCTTTTATTTTAACCTAATCTTTGACTTTTCAATCTATTCGTTATGTTTTCTTAAATATTACCTTGAAATGCATTAAAGAATTTTGTTATCGCTTACCGTTAATTTATTCTCCTTAGATTCGATCCAATTTCTTCCTAGCTCCAGTTTCAGTGACTTGAAAATACAGTGTCACTCGCGATTATAACTTAAGGAAGAGTGCTCAAACTTCTTCCGGAGATTTAAAAAATCAAAGAAAATCCCCTCAGTCAATTAGGCCCGATCTTACCCCCCTGGTAAAATCTCATTGCCCCATTTTCTTCCAAGATAATGGCAACAACAAAGTTTATCGAGGATAAGCTGTCTTGACCTACATGGTTAGGTACCAGAAATTACTTCGTTTAGAGGTGATTGCGTGCACTTAGTTCATCCCTAGCGCAAGAACGAAGTTAACTTCGCGTTCAATGAATGCAAATTCATCAACTGAAATGATGATCCCTCTTATCCAAATTGATTCCATTCGTCGTTTTTACCGGCGTAATAATTCAATCGTAGTTTATTAACCACATTATGAGCTTCCTCCGCATCCTATCAACATAAGCAGGGGATTAATAGTTTGATGATTTCCTCCAATTTCTCTGTTTCCTCTTATCTCTTCCCCTTCTAATTTCCCACTTTTTAATTTCACCCCCATTTCCTTCCTTCATAAACTCTCTGTTTTATTCATCCTCTTCCTTCTTCTCGGAGATATCTCTAAGTGCTATTTCTGGCCTACGCTTCGAACCGCATTCTGTTGTTTTCCGTTTCTTCCGTTCCTTTTTCCGCTTAATTCTCCTTTATCGCCGCCTCTTTGTGTACATCTTCCTTTCTATATAATGACTTCCCGTTTCTTCTCCTTGCCTCTGCTCTTTCTCTCCTTTTGCCTCATACGTTGTAATTTTTGGCTGTTAATGGTCGTATGCCGGGAATCTTGTTGGAAGAGCCAATAACGTTGTATTTAGCCGTACCAAAAAGTCTTCGGTTAACCATCAAACAGTAAAGATCTTGAACTGTGGATAAAGAATTTTAGGGTCAATTAGAGGGTGAAATATATTTCGTAGGTTATGGCGTGCAAATATCCCATGGAAGAGTGGACATGATAAATGTCAGACATCTTTCATGTTATATATTTATATTCTATTTTTGTCATACAATTTTTATATTCATTGAACTTTCTTGTTTGTCATTGTTGAATTTTTGTAATTTTTGGAATATTGTAGCAAAAAATGTTGTGCTGGAATAGAATAATGGCTGGAATGTTCTTGTTTGAAATTATGTTCTGATATAAATTTTATGCATCTAAATCAGCTCGTGGTTCTCGTCGGAGTAATTAAAGTTAGAGATGCGGCAATACTATTTGCTGTCATACTGTCAATTTTTCTGTAGCTTTGACTCAGACATATTTATAGCATACCTAATACTAACTTTTTAATATTCAAACCTTAGTTGAATCCTCCGTTCCTTCATAGTACCTGTCGGAAATATTGGAAGGGTTATGAGGTACTGTGAAATAGATGTTGAAGTGAGGTAGTTATTTGCAGCCAACGTTGTGAATACTATAAGTCAATACAGTAAGTATTATGATACTATCAAATAATAAACATTTCTCGAAGCATTCTGGAGGACGTTAAATAATGATACTGTTCCGCATCTATCATACCTTTCAAGTTTTCTCTTAAAAAAGAGAAAAGTGACTTCTTTATTTATCTGGTTCAACATTACATGAGAACGACTTCATTAGTTAAGATATGGTTGCAGGAACAAGTTCTATCTCGAATGAAAACTTCGTGCAGTGGTTAATTCTTCGAGAACCTTTTCTCATCAGAGATACACTCTCAGTCGCAGCGCATTGTTGTGCATTCAACTCGTTTACAAGTTCCTTCATCCGCATAAATACGCTCATCGAGGCAACTTCCGATGAGCACGGAAGTCTGCACTTCCTCGAATCCGAAACAATGTCGACTCGGAGGATGCGAGGGGGAAAGCGAAGAAGAGTAAAAATGGAATTAAAGAGGAATTCTTCCCGAGATGAAAGGGGAAGAAGAGGCTTCGACCTAAATGGATGGCGGAGTGATAAACTATTTGGAGGGGCGTGGTTTAAATCGAATGGAAAAGGGGTTAGAGGTGTGGAAAGTGGATGAAGCGAAATGGCGTGTTGCTGGAAATGGAACTGCAAAGAGTGGGGCGCAAGTATATACGGAAGAATCAATGACGCGTATTATAGGCCCTTGGCGAGTAATGGAAGAAGTATGTACCACAGGAAGCATTTTTCCTTTTACGTACGTAATTGAGTAATTCATCCTCCGCCGGATGGCCTGGGATCCCGTGAACTATCGAGGTCGGTCGGCGGTTTGAAATAGCGAGGTTTCACGGGAATGGTTAGTGGAAAAAATGCGTTCAATCATTATCAATTTTGGAAGGTAGTTACGTTTTATTATACAAAATTGCGGATGCTTTAGCAGAAATAAAAACTACTATAGTGTGTTCATTAGGTTGAGGGATATAACTATCGCTGTACCCAGAAATTTTCGGATATTCTCACGCCAGATTTTATGAAAATATGGATTTGACAAAATTATGATGGACGTGATACCCCATATGGCATTTTACGCGTTGGGGCTGGAGAAGGGATGCTTGGTTGAGCTCTGGTGAAGGTTATCTCCCATCTGGGATCGAACCCTGAATCGTTTTCTTCAAAACCGAATGCGTGGATCTATGTATTATACAATTTTCTATCAATATAGCAAGGAAAATTATTAGCACAATAAGTTCTTCAAGGACAAATGTCAAAAAATCTGCCTCGACCTTTTACTATATAAGAGGTTTAAGGAAGAAGTGTATTTTTTAAGTCTTTTGGATTTATTTAGAGATGATCTTTATACTTATTTACTTACGTAATGAGTGAATAAAATACGCAATATTAAGGAGGCCTGATGCTTACCGAAATGCACCTTTACTGTCATTAGTTCACAGATTGTCCATTAAACGAGTTTATTACATTCAGAGAATTTATTTTGTAGAATTCAAGCCAGTATGGTCATTGAAGGCTACAATTACAGGCATAGGATACGATATTCAAACGGCAAGATGAGGGTTATATACTGTCCATTTTCCTCCAAAAAGATTGTCATTCAAACTATTTAAGTATTGTAAATGTTTTACCTTAGTTTCCTTAAAAGCTTGATTGAGGTGTAAATTTTTTTCAAAGCTTAGCCATTTGTATTCTACTGTAAAAGAAAGTCTTTGTTTATGATAAGGAACCAAACTTCCGTTCCCTATCATGAACCTCAAACTCCCTTTCAGGAACTTCTTTGCTTCGATATCTCCTCGGAATCTAAAAATAATTAGTGAAAAGTTGGTCATAAATTTGAATGATACACTCTTAGGGCTCATCGCAACTTAAACTGCTAAATAAGGAAATTGAGTGAATATTTTAAAGAAGAAATTGGAAGGGAAGATGGAATCAGCGAAAATGGTCCGTGGAAATGATAAATATGTTAATTCGCGTTTAAATCGCAAATAAGGGAATGGCCGAGGAAGATATAAATATTAAGGGAAGGAAAACGAAAGAGGGAGGAAAAGCCATTATAGGAGAGATCCATGCATGCAAAAGTGCGTAGAAATGAAGTGAATTGGGAGTGAGAAATTGGAAAAGGAATGGCGTGCGAGGGAATGACAAAAGAGAGGGGGAAGCAAATGGCGCCATTTATTGAAATTTGAAGGGAGAGAAGATCTCTCTCGTGCCAGACCAAGGAGAAGGAAATCTTTCCACTCAGATAGACGTCAATCTACCTAATTAAATATATTCAAATTGACGGGGAATCGTAATTTGTATGCACGGTATTACCAATGATTATTTTTCCATCTGTTTCTTTCATCTACTTGTTAAAAATTAAAATTTTTAATTATCGTTATCATTTGTGTAGTTTCCTACAACCGAACTATTCATCGCATTCCCATATTTCCTCGCAGTATTCATGAGTGTGTTTGTTTTACTCTCACGGATTATACGTCAAATACAAACGATAATCGTAATCAAGTATTGCGTAATATATAATGTTAACCAATTTTCCATGTTTAACTCGGTTTTATCGTTGTAAGTTTGTTTTGTAATTTTGAATAAGTAAAATGATTGAATAAATGTATCAGATTTAGAATAATCTTCTGATTATAAATCGTTAATCTACCATAAGAACTTTGTTGCAATGCAGATAATATACTTTACTTATTACAGAAAATTATAAAATATCTTCTTTTCATTATGACATTATTATGATAATTTACTTATTTCACTACGCAATTCACTTTCACTCTTTTAAGCTGGATACAATCACAAGTGAATATTTTTGTACATCAAAAAATGAAATGATATATTGAAGCACTAGATTCTCAGAAATGTATATTAACGAATGCTATTTTTTCCAATTTCCCTAGTATACAAGGGGTAAATAATATTTTGAGATGAAAATTCCTACCGTATTTGCTTAGGAGAGATCTGGCTGTTGCTAGGGTTAAAATAAACTTTGAATCGACTGATGAACTTAAGCTGACGAGTGGTACGAGTAAATCGAACTCTTTGTCACTGCGTATTCAACTTTATATTTAATTTGATGAAATATATAATTTCCATATCTAACACCCATGTATGTATGTTTTAATTCTATTGATTAAGAACAAAAACTGGTCAACTTGCGTTTACGGCTTAAGGAGTCTTTGTAAGCTAGTGATAACAGCCGTACCTCCACATTCTAACAGGTATGTTTCGCGGTAATCTAGCTATCAACTTAGTGCATTCACAGTACTGAGGAACACGACCGAGGAATAGAAAACAGGAATCGCACTCGATCGCCACAGTTATATAACTTCCAAGAACAATTCCCGAGCCCCCAACTTCGAACAAGTCCCCTCGCCTCCAGCAGCCATTTCCCTGTCTTTAGAGACGTTTGACCTTCCAACCCAACACAAGCATCCTCCCGTTCTGCAAGACTGAATGGCTTTTGAGAAGCGACTCTCCTTTTGTCTAATCCTGTTTATAATTTTCCGCCATGTGTGCTTATCAGACCGTATTAATTTCCTCCGACCCCTCAGTTGATGAACGCAATTTATGTCGCGTTGCCATGCGAACGTCTCTTAATCGTCATCTTCCTGCGGCGAACTGCCTTTCCCCTCTTGTCGACTGTGATTCGATGTTGTTTCATCGCATCACTTCGCGCTACGCCATTTAGCGACGTAAGTCGTAATTAGCCTAACCCTTATGAACGACAGCGACTGAGTTTATATTTTTACGTTTTTCGGAGTAGCACCAAAACTGTATTATAAAAGCATTGTCATATTAATCAATTTTTATTCTAGCATTCTAAGTTATAAAGATCTAGTATTAAAGAATGAATTCGATAAATATTCGTCGCTAGTCCAACCTGCCTCACTAACGTGCTTTCATTTTCAAAATTAATATGCTGCGGTGGCGTAGTTTTTAGCGTGCTATCGCTCTAATCCATAGGTCCTGTGTAATCATCTTCGCACATTGGATTTTTTATGGCCGTGCTTGCAAATATTTATACGTATTGAAATGGATGTAATTCCGACCTCTTCCTGTTTCCGTTGGAGAAGTTATTATAAAGCTTTCTTTTATTTTCCGTTTGATTTTTACCTTGCATTTCTCTGAGCTCTCACTTTAAATGATTACAATGCTTCAGATTGTCTGGTTTAAAGCAGTTTTGCATCTTTCGTTGCATATTGATTTCAATTTATTCCTTTACTATACGTTTTCATTACAGTGCATATTAAGGTACGCTATGATCCGTTAAACAAGTTTCATTCCAACTTCGTTTCGTTGTGGTTGACCAATTTTTCTTCTCTCTCCTTCTCCATCCTTTCCTTTTCTCTGTCCCTTTCCTTGTCGATTATCATTTGAGATCGCACAGATTACTGCTGATAAACAGCGACTCGTGTTATTGCAGCAAAGGCACGCTGGAGTTGCATTATGCGGGTCTGGAATTTTCGCTGCGGAGATCCGTTGACGCTAGATGTGCAAATGCCAAGTTTCGCCCGAAGTAAATTGTGCGAATTTATTAAGTGAGCGTAGGTTTCCATGGTGCTCGGCTCATGAGAATACCTCATCATTTCGCGGAAACCCGTCTAGTCAGAGTTTAATGGAACTACGCCGCTATGTGTGTAGAATTCGCTGTATCGTGGACGTGAATGGCTTTCTTTTCACCTAATCCTCTCAATATGTTGCTTTGCACGTGCTACAGTTTACAGTTGCTGGAGTGTCATAACATTTTATAAAACAATGAGAAATTAAAATGATTATTAACTTTCCCAATATTTTTCTTATAAAAACATTTTTAATTTTTTCAATTGTTTTGATCTAGTATCCAATCCGCAAAATTGTTGTGTATTTGATGAATAAAAATGAAGGGTTAAGTTGTTATATAAATTATTAAAAATATTATATCAATAAAAGGGACCATTATACCATTAGAGGTGTTTTATGTATTTTTTCTTACTGTTTCCTTACGTTCTGAATGCATCCGGTTCAAGAGGATATGTAGGTATATCAAGAGTAACTTACTTCTTTGAAATATTTTATGCATTCTGAAATAATCTCTTCTAATTCTCGATACGTTTAAATTACTGCTGGTTATTTAAGACTGTGCATGATTTTGCTAGCATTATTTTGTTACTAAATATGATTAAGGAGTTTAAACATTCTCATTCTCGATCGTAGAGACCTGTGAACGTGTTCGTGAAGGCTACCAAAGAGTGAGGCTTCCTTTCATCCTCAGTCTGAATGCCCTTTCGCAATTTTTCCGTAACTGGGGTAGTTAGATGCAAATTGAACTTGTTTTTTCTATCCGCCTTCTCTAAAGAAGCGACACATCCAGGGGATAACACACGGACGGGCACACACCCAGACAAACTCACGCGTTGCCCGAATGAAACCCGTAAGATAAGCCTCAATTTCATGCGCACTGCACTTCTCCTCTGAGAGAGAAATGAGAACCTCGATCCTCCGCGGATCTTCCTAATGTATTCCGAGATCTCTCCTCGATCCGAATCCTAAACACTCTCTTCTATTTCCACGAATAGCGTCCCTGAACAGGAAAGCATTTCCTCTGCTTTTGAAATGAGTTGTTCTCTGGGCGCAGGATTCACGCATATTTTTATAATCGGATTTAATCTACACGTTCCTTAACCGAAAAATTCTGTGAATTCGCTCATAATTTGATTAAGTTTTTCGCTATTTTGAATTTCCTCTTTGGTATTAAACATTTTATTTGTATAAAGTCACCCCGTAGGCTATTTAGGTATTATATCTATTTATTCTTGGTAATGTAAGGAGGGAGATAATTTTCCCTCGCTTTTCTAATTGAGTAAGGACGCAATTCATGCATTAAATCCTTGGAAGTGGCGCAAATAAGTGACCATGTGAATGGTACATACTATACTTTTGATTCAATAAATATTAACTAAAAGAATGTCTTTGCTCGGCATCATTCGTACCTAGAATCATTCGAAATTTTCTTCTTAAGAAAGCGTTTTTCTTTAAACCCTTATATATGCGTACATGGGTATTCCTTAAAATGAAAACGCATGAATTGAAGAGTGAAATGCTCAAATCTAAGTGAAAAGTCATCCATCAAGTTCCTTCTTCTGAAACCGGAAAAATAGAAAATTAAATGCTATAATTTTGTAAGGAATCATGTAGGAAATGAAGGTGATTTTCGCAGCCATTTGGATTTGTGGCGAAGTTTAGAGGGATCAAAGATAGTGGGATGAGATCCGACCGGTTGAATTAGCTCTAACTTGTGTGATGCCTCAATTTCCTCGTATTCGGTCGGAGGTTTGGTTGTTTCATATGCGATGTCGTCAGAAAGGATCTTCGCTGCGATGCTTTTTCCCTTAAATATTCAACATCGAATAAAAATCGTCTTATTCAAGTGACTCAGAGATTATATTACATTTAGGTAGCTTTCACAGAAAGAATGCCATTGAGAAAAAGTAACATTTTCAGAATTTAACTGCTGCTTACAAGCAGCCCTTAAGGTAGATGTAAAAGGAATTTGTGGATCATCAATTTACCAATATCATGAGTTAGTAAGGCACTGCTTTTCTTCAAACTTAAAGGTCGTACTTCGGAGTTAGTTTTTAACACTATGTAAGATTTGTTTGTACTATTAAACCATTCATTGTAAGTTTAGTTTTCCAAATAACATATAATTGTAGATACGTATATTTTTGTCTTTCTCGTCGTTAAATCAATATAATGGATTGAATTTTTTAAGTCAATAAATTGCTCTCATTTTCCAAAACGATATCAGTTTTGATCCTCATTTAATCTTCCACTCTGAAATCGAAATAACTTTCAGATAAGCTATTGTTGAAATGTTTCAAATTTCTCTGTCTTTTAGATGCCTCAATTTGGAGATTCAATTAGCTATGAATCTCCAAAACTTTTACATTATTTAAATATCTGTCATACTTATAAATATACTGAAATTCTTAATAAATTCAATCGAATAAGCCTTACATTGGTGAAACTCCGTAATCAGGGTTATATTAAATAAAAAATGCTAAATTCCACAAAACAAAAACTAATTCGCGACCGGTTTCGAGCTGACCGCTCATCGTTAGGCACAATATACAAATGCAACAAATTCTTTAGCCGTTGGGCGTAGGAAATGTGGAGATTCTCCAATTCCCCCATCCTCAGCTCTTACGCCCAACGGCTAAAGAATTTGTTGCATTTGTATCTCGTGTCTGAAGATGAGCGGTCAGCTCGAAACTGGTCGCGCATTAAAGTTTTTGTTTTGTGGAATTTTGCATTTTTTCATTTAATATGATCATGAAATTCTTAGGTTGATTTACATAAAATGTTCGTCAATTTTATGTTTTTATATATTTGTAATCACTATAGTAATGGCACACCAATATATAACCATATAAGTGAAATCAAAAGGTTAATCAAAAGCAAAAAAATAATTAAATGTGCTATTTTATTTTCTTGGAATTGTTATTCTTGTATTTTTACTTATGGCGATAGAACTTCTCGTCTGCTCAATCAATAAATGCTTACAATACGATCGTCATTTGACTCACATATTTTTCTAAATAAATTTTGAGTGAGCCAACTTAATTTGAATTATTATTGTCAAAATTCTTCCCCTTTTCTCACTTATTTGTCAGCAAAGTAGACTGCTCCCGCGAGCCTCAATTCCCTCCTAATAAGACTGTCCAAGCCACGCTCAGTGACTCTCCCCAACTATGAGGTAGAACTCATGGCAGCGGGGCATAAAAAAAGAGAGAGGCCATAGTAAATTTGATCGAAAACAAGACCTCCGCGACGCCGAAGAAGATCGTAAAAAGCGTCGCAGGAAAAATTGGGAAAAACTGAAAGATACTCCGGAAAGAAACCGATCGTAAGATAATGCAGAAAGGCCTATTGGCTCGAAAACGGGTTGATGTATTTTTTTATGTATACAGCGGAATGGATGGAGATATTATGGCCCCACGAATATCCGTCGTTATCTCTAAAAGAGGCATGGAGGCAAGGAATTGGTTTCGGCAGTAGATTTTGATGGATAGGGAGAAAGTCCCTTAAACCGTCTGACGTCACACGTGCGGGACACGCTCCTACATTTACCTAAAGTTTGGGAATTTATATCCAATTTTACGCTCAACTTGAAAGGGTTGCTAGTGGACAAGGGATGGGGGTATCACGTCCCAATAAAACAAAGTTGGGATGGAAGGGTTCCCGGGAATTGGGAGGAGGGTAATGGATCAGGGAAGAGGGAAATGTGAGTGGAAGTCGTCAACGGTGGACCAAGAGGGACAATATACAGAAAGATTTGCGTTCCAGAGTACGAAACATAAAAACGGTACTCGTCAATAGGTTGTAAAGCCTAGTTCGTACTGTCGGCAATGCAAAGGTGTTTAAGTAGTTTTTACCGTTCCACACCTTGTTTGATAACAGCAAATGGAGAACGCCGAAAATTTGATCCAAAATGTAAGATTCTCTGTAAGATTAGGAACGAATAAATTGGAAAACAATAAAGCTCGAATTGGCGTCCTTGTCTTTTATCTGATCGCCTCTTGAGAGCCATTAAACAGCCGAAAAAATTAATTTTCTACGTTTTCATATTAATATTAAATTAAGATGAATATTCTTGATAATCTACCTTAATTCTTTAAATATATTTCTTTTTTTCGTTAAATTTCATGCTCGTTTGATAATCTATTAGTAATAACATGCAATGCAAAAGACTTCTTCGGTAACGTTGATGAGTTAAAAATCAAAAGAAGCTATATTGTCCTTCTCATTTCAAATTTAGTAAATATATTTACCTTATATATATTTTTAAATAATTATTGATTCATGTGTTGTACCATTGTGACGGAAAAAGGAGTATACTTGGTAGAGCATTACTTAAAAAAGTGTTTTAGAAGAGAAAATTTCAGGCAAAAAAGGAAAATGAATATCAAGAGGGAATTTTATAAGCATTTTGAGAGAGCGAAATTGGTTTCCGAAACTATGAAGAGTTGATAAAGGCAGCAATAAATAGAAGCATCTGGCTGCAGTAGCCAAGAATTTACTGATGTGTAGCTGGATTATTATCAAGATATACTAAAGAAATCGAATCTTCTCTTATCTAGATTTACCGATTCAAATGTTTGCAAACCACGCGTCCACTTATTTGTTATCTGAAATATGCCAAGACCAAAATAGGTAATATTTGCAATGATAGAATTTCTAAATAGTGATCTGATCGTGATTGACTCGTCGATAGTTGAGAGATGATTGGTATATCGCGACTGTCCATTGAGGATCTTCAAAACTAATTACTTACATTGAGTGCTTATTAACTTCCTGTTACATCAAAATGTGAAATGTCTCTCCTAGCCGTTGATAAATTGAAATAGAGTATAAGATTCAGTTATAGAATAGCATGGTTATCAACAATTTTCGTCTACTTCATCCTATACTTTAGTTTCTGTTACCTTAACTTGATGAATGAAATTTTCTTTCATTTTTTATGTACACTCCAGGCCAAAATTACGCAGCACTTCCCTAGCGATTCTTACGGCTGGTGCTACGTTAATTTTGGCCAGGACTGTACAAAATGGAGAAAAGGGTGTCTTTCATCTACTTTTGGATAATATCTTAAAAGAATTCGATATTTTCCTTGCTTAGCGGACGCAAAGTTTTGTGTTGAGCTAAGTTGTTCAACATTAGTTCCTCTCCAATTGAAGGCGCAATGGATTAATCCATTATATTTTATGCGACTTGCAAGGACCTGCTAGAAAACTCACTCAATTGCTATCAGACGTTGCCGCCGTTGAGAATCTTCTTAGGGACGTTCTAGAAAAGCTAATAAGGGTTAGATCGTGACCGTGACGTCTTGTCGGAGGCAGTCACGCCGCGTCTAATGAGAAATCCTCTCCCAGTGGTGACGAAATGGATAATCCGAACGTGATCTGAATGAATTGCCGCCTCTCAAGGATATACTCCGGAAAAATCCATGAATAAGATTTACAATTTTGCTAATAACTCTATACATTTATGTGCCATATATCAAATTAGCGAATTCTATAATATTGAGTGATTGATACCATTAAAGGTTAAAGAATCTTATGTGTTTTTGACGTCTTAAACGAAATTTAACGTGTTTCAATATTGCAAATCAGTTAACACTTGCTTGGAATATACCGGTAAAGCTAATTCATTTAAGAACCAAACTATTTGAAATCATTTAAATTTAAACAATAGATGACCAATTTCTTTTCTATACATGCAATGAATAGTACAAATATTACTATACGAAACAAGTTGCTGTGAAATGAATTGTGCTGAAGTCTTGTGTAATCTTCTTTTCTTGGTAGCCACGACTTGCTTCTGAGATTTTGTTTTTCATTTTAACAGAAATTTAAATAAATTTGGTAAATACAATTT
This sequence comes from Sympetrum striolatum, assembly GCA_947579665.1. Taxonomy (NCBI): domain Eukaryota; kingdom Metazoa; phylum Arthropoda; class Insecta; order Odonata; family Libellulidae; genus Sympetrum; species Sympetrum striolatum. The sequence goes on from OX388345.1 coordinate 87,194,320, forward strand.
AATCGGGTATTTAAGGTCAAAGAATGTTGACAATCAGATTAAAATTTTACTCACAAGCACGAACTTAGAAAGTATAGGACTGGAAACTGGTGAAATTTTTTGGCTCCCTTAATGTCCGCATCCGCGAGATGGCAGCACTGAAGTTCGCCCTTTGAGACCATGATCTTATATGGAGTAAACGGTGAAAAAGCACGATTATGATACATTTGTAATAAAGAGTAATATTTACCAAAGATGGAATTAAGAGTAATAGTTTTATCCATCAATAGGTACTTTTGAATTGAATACAAAACATTTGAATAAGACAGACTAATTAGCAAATCCTAAAAATAGGTGCTTGCCTTATGTGCAGAACACAGGTAACTTTGTCGAGGCAAAAACATTCTTCGTAAATCACTGAAATGCGCTGAACCGTACCGTAGAATGGGTGACTTTGGCCGTTTTTTAGATTTCTTTTAAATATTTCTGTATTCAATTACATTCTCTATGCTCAGAAAATTCAAATTACATGAAGGTAATTCTTATTCATGCAAATAGTATCTAAATTTTTTTCTTAAGCAACGGAATTTGTTTAAAAAATAAATAATATCGGCCTTAGGCACCACAACCGATGGGGTGACTTCGGCCACTAAATATATTTCCTAAATATCGCCTATAAAATTAACTATAAGACTAATATTACGACCATTAATATATTTTAAAATATTTAAATTATTATTTTATTTAATCTTTGTTTACTAGGTACTGAGTTAAGAAGTGATTGACTCATAATAACGTTTTTCCACTTTATTTATAAATTTTTAAAAGAAATATAATTTTTTTATATGTTTTAATTTTTCCTCCAAAAACAAAAAGAAGTGCTTGAGTGCATAATTACAGAGTTGCTTGAAGTTTATGAAGAGATAACTCTTCCATGCTTTGAGTACGGAAGTGAAATCATAGCATATATAATAAAATATTATGTAACTATTAGGATTAGACAGCATGCAAAGTTTATAAATTTAAAGAAAGTGCATCGAAAAGGAAAATTGCGAAACTGTCTAAAACTTAATGTTTGGTCAATAAATTTTTTATACCACTCTATCCTTTATGTTTGTATATTGTATAACCTAACTTCACATTTCAGCCTCCCCAAGATGAAATGCAGTCCACGCCAGTCATTAAAATTGACACTTTTGGATTTATGTATGTTTCAACAATATTTGACCGTTTACTCATTTCCTGGAGACTATTTCTGGGAACTTCGATTTTTTTCAGGAAATGTATATACGAGGGTTGTCTGAAAAGTTTCCGACCCCAGATTTTTCAGACATCTTCGGAACATTTTCAGAAATTTTCAGAAAACATCTCAAGAAATGTTGAAATGTTGGAAACTTTTCAGACCACCCATGCACATACATCCTGCGATTCCAGTTTTAAAAGGCCTAGTTGAAAGTTGATGTAACGTTGGTAATTTATTAAGGATCAATTATTTTCCGTGTATCCAAGCAGAATACATTGCACTTCGCTGATCTACGAATAATGCTTTCACAGCGACGAAGTTACTTGTGGTGTGCCCTGAAGGCAACCTGCACTTATTCTTCGGATTTACTAATTTGCCCATTTTATTCAATTGTTTTAAGTACTTATAAATGGATAAATCACTAACTCTGAATTCCATCTTTGGTATATACTACTTCCGCAAAGAAAAAGAGGGAAAAAGCATCATAATCGTGCTGTTTTTTCCATTTACTCCATATGAGATTATGGTTTCAAAGGGCGAGCTTCAGTGCTGCCATCTCGCGGCTGCGGACATTAAGGGCGTCAGCCGATTGTACAATCCTGGTCAAAATTAACGCAGCACCGGCCGTAAGGATCGCTAGGGAGGTGCTGCGTTAATTTTGGCCAGGAGTGTACAGTCAGCATAGGGGAGCTTCAGGGACGTGCTCACAAGTCATTAAACGAAATAAATATTCTTTCTAATCGAAGCTATTATTTTCTTCGAAATGCATTTTTCTGGTGAGTGAACTGCAATTGTTTGAAATGAGCCAAATTGAGTGCCCAAAACTGTGTTGTTTATTTGACTTAAAATATAAGAAAAGAGAATATCTCTTACCACGTGTTTTGAATTACTAAAAACTCTACTTCGAATTAATGAAAACACTTTTTTAAGAAGCTGTTTTTCTTTTTCCAAGGAGAATACTTTTTTCAATAACTTGTTTGATAAATAACTTGAAGCATGGATAGATGATTCGTCAAATTATTTATTATTAATTTATATTTTTATAATAGCCATTAACTTGATGTATTGCACATACTAAATATAATGTAAATTACTCATAAGAGTAATTTAACTGATTATTATTATTATTATTATTATTATCATGGCCTTCCATACCACTAGCACCGCAAAGGCGCAGAGAATCCATATGAGGGTTAAGTATCACCATCAAAAATTGAGTCAATTGAAGTACATACTAGTAAAACAAATTCAACATGTAAAATTCTACTGAGGTACTACATTTTACATAGTGAATTTATTTTACCTGTCATTGAGTCCCGCATAATGAAGACTTCCTCTATAGATTATATTGAAGAAGGTACCTTTAAAATATAAATTCTATATCTTTAGCCCCGCGCTGATTATGATAACCAGGAACACATTTTATGACACCTACAGGCATAATAAATGGAAATAATAATTAGTATCTTGATAGTCACTTCCAAATGTCTCGACGTAGTGCTTTCGCTTGCATTAATTGAGAAATACCCGCACATGAATGTAATTAACGTGCTATGCCTGCTTTGGTCAGGCAGGCGTAGCAAAGACTGGAGGATTGATGGATTAATGTGAATAGCTATTGAGGATCGATATAGGTGAGAAAACGAAATAAGTGAAAGAAAATACGACTCGTGTGGGAAATTAAGATTGCGATTCGCAACTGTTTGACTTATCGACCTCTTTTATTCGGCTGTGAGAGGCGACTTGGAAGCTAATTTCTCAATCTTCCGAGTGTGAAAAGTCTATAGAGCGAAGGGTTGGAAAAAAGAGAGGAAATTCGACGGGGATATTCGTCTCTTCTCTCTTTTTTTTGGCTCCCGGAGAAATTGCGTCGGAACGCTTTAAATGAAGTGTCCCTCAAAAGAAGGGAATCGAAGGGGTATTGAAGATCGCCTTTGAAATTTACTCCATCACTCTCATTTCGAGGATATTAAATGACTGCTCGTATTTTCTTATGTGACAATAAATTGCCGTATTGTTCATGCTTGAGGGGTTGATGAATCATAAGCGATGATGCTGCAGAGTCATGGGGCAGTTGTGATAAATTATACCACTTTAAGCAAGAGGGAATTTCTTCGGTATTGATTCTATCTGAAAAATGCGTTTATGATGATCGATAATGAAGAGCTTGGTATTGATTATTCACGATGAGCTAAACTATCAGATATTGAAATCGTTCAAATAAGTGCTTAACCTGTAAATTTCCATTATAGAAATACTGGTAAAGTTCGATTATTTCTTCAAATTTTTCCTGTATAGCTGACTCACGGATTTAAAATTCTTAGCATGTAATTTTTTGTTGTTGTCATAACTAAACTAAGGGTATGTCGTATACTTGGAGATAATCTAAAAAATGCATGCTATTGATGCGATAAATACATTATACACACATGTATTTAATAGTGAGGTGATAATTAAATATAAAATATATCTGACTATGAAGTTGTATGTACATAATAATTTTTAATTAAATCGGCTTTTAATCGTTTTTCGAGGTTCGTATTCATATAAAATAAACCTAATTAAGGTAAATATTCCGATAACAATACCATCTTGCGTTAGCTACCTATCCGCATTAACAATAGTCAAGCAGGTGAACGTTCAAACATTAACATCATGATACCTTCATACTAGTTGATTTTTCAAATTTGATACCATCATCACCAGTTAATTATTCAACTTCATTTTTAGTGGTATGATTTGTTTGAACTAGTGACCGATAAATTGAATGCCTTCAAATTTTATTCAATTTATAATTAATTTGTTTTTAAATTATGCTATATGGGTCATGTTTTGGCAAACCATAGTAATAGTATCATCTTAACATTTCAATCACTTTTGATTTTATAATTAGATTTGCTGGATGATACCTAATTTAAACCAAGCCCTTTTTTATGAATTTGAATGAATCCTTTGATAAATTAATTTATTAACTGCGTTGCTTCCCTTGAAAGCCGATAACCGGAAAACTCGTTCATTAATTGTTATTAATTTCCGCATCGTCTGTGATTGGCTCTAATTCTGTAATTTCCCTCACAAAATGCCGATGGTGATACAAGTTTGAGCGTTCGAAGCTACGTTCTCTCGTTGTGAGCTCCTCATTTTCTCATGCAAAACGGTTGTAAATAAATGTGAGAATTCCAGTTATCGCAACTTTATGCACAGTTCATTTTCGTAATGCGTATTTTATGCCGATTCAGCGTTTTAATATGAATTTTAGGCCGAATCGTGGCCTGGAAATTGTACGTTTATATCTAAATAAGCTCCTAAACAGCGTAATAATGTCTCATTCAGAGGCTTTACCCGCATTTTGAAAGTGTGTATAGCTGAATGCGCAATTGGAATAGACTTATATAGTTTGTTCGACGTTATTTCTGGACCATCAATTTGCGGATTCTGATAATATAACAGCGAAACCCACTTTCGAGGAGTTAAATTGCCACGATATTGTTGATCGTGTTAATTAGCGAAGGAGATAAGCGAATGGATTGTGTGCATAGATATTGTTGAGAATAAAAATAAAATATTTGGCTTATTCGAAAGCATTGAAATCTCGATCATCTGCGCAAGAGCGATTAACGGATCAGCGGATTAGGATCATGAGGGCTTATTTAGGCCTTTTTACGTTTCATTTAGCGTAATTCGAAGAGAAAATCCGAATTGTAAGAAGATTAAAATGGAATAAACTGACGAGAGGGAAACAAAGCGATGACCGTAGCTTATCCGTTGATAATTAATAAAAGAGTCATTGAATGCTTCCCGCAAATGGTTAATATATTATGCGATATCGGTTGAAATGTGGAAGTGAAACGCTCGTATCTCTAATTAATCTCTCGAACAAATGTTCCTCTGGATTGTGGAATAAAAATGGGAAACCCATAATCGTATAAGAGTATTTTAAGCTTTCAGCGATGAAGTTAAATCCTCATTTTCAGTATTAAACGGTGTGTGTTTAAATTCTAGTGTAACTAAGCCCAATGTGTAGACCATGGATATTAAGCATTGATGGAGGGATTTATCGCTATGTGGTTATTAAGTACAGCCTCCCTAAGTTAATTCATGAATACCTCTATGAAATTCCCTTTAGAATATTTAAATTGATCCGAGTATTGATCGTTTTAGCTTGTAATTAAGAATGATGATGTAAAAGGATTTCAATTGGCTCTAGGAACTGTCTTGAAACTCATTGATGCTCAGAAGTGATAAAAAGGGAGAAGGTTTAAATTAAATTTTCTCTTCTTACAATACTTTCCCTCTGTTTATCATTGGGCCTTTAAATTACGATTTTTTCATATGTACATGCTATAATCATTCTTGAATTGTTAAGGATATGGATTTAAATGTACGTATATATTGAATACTTTATGGTTAGCTAGTTTTCAAATTCTCTATGCGATTGATCATTTGCAAAATTACTAGATAATTTTAATTTCCGTGGATTTGAATCAAATAATGTAGTTATACTTATGACCTGATGTGTAGCTTTTTATCCTGTTTAGAAAAAATATTTTGTTCACCCTTACTCGAAGTAAGGTTTAGCGAATAATAGAATTGGCTATAAATGAAATCGTCTCGGCCTTAAGTTGGTGGGATTTAATCATTAAAAACAAAGAATTTCGAAATACAAAATAAATTATAAAATATTTTCTTGCTTCGATTTGTTTTTGGTTTTACAATTGGGTTAATTTCATTCTTTAACTTAATTTTTTGGGTATGATTAGAACTTGTTCTTATTTCTGTTTAAAATAATTTGATTCATTAGACAGAATTTAATATATGTTTACGAAAAATATCTTAAAGTCAGATATTCGGGTAGGTATATGCGTGTAGGGTATAAATGTTATGTCATTTTATAATACCAAGTTATTTTGTTTCATAACAAGAAAGCGGCACCTTAAAAAATTGGGAAGTTAATTGCTCCGCCAGGTTTTAAATCTACCAAAATAAAAAGTTAGTGGTGGGAGAAAATTTCATCGGCCCTTTTTGAAGGGAGAGAGGTTTTCAAGAATGTATTTGCAATTAGCTAATTTCCGTTTTTGCCTTCGTCTTTCATGGAAATTTGATAAAAACTTTTCTCAGTTCGTTTGCCTGATTTGGTTAGAACGAACTGTAGAAAAGTTAGCTAAGCTTTGAGCTCAAGGAGAGGAAAGGTGACCTAACACTGACTCCTTATTTGTGACGTATGATTTTCTTAAATAACAAAGGTCCGGACGTGTATTTGTAAATTTTCCTTGAATATCATTATGCATCTCCCCCTATATTATTAAATACCGCCTATTTATTTTAAAATTCTGCTGCGGTAAGACTCAGAGTTATGTGAAGATGTGAAGGTTTATGACATCCAGCAATTAACTAATATAATTTCATAATTAATCCCAGGAGTATTACATAAATTACTTAATTAATTAAATGAAATAGTTTTCAAAGCCTGGGTATAATGGCTCATGATAATTTGTGAATGGTAATGCGATTGCCATGTAACACTATGAACCATTTTTATTTATAATTGTTATCATACAAGATTTATCAAGGTTCCTGGAAGGCCTTCAAGTCAAGCAAACCTCGGGGTCCCCGTATTCCACACGTAGAATCAGAAGATCAGCCTCTCTTCCCAAACTTCTTTACCTGCAGGCTTACTCGTCATGGTTATTCATATTGCTTGTACCATTTATAAGACCTTAACATTTTTTAGGAAGGCTCGATTACTTGTAGTTTTACTCTTTCATCGCTCTATATAGAAACTAGTATTTCTTGGCTTTCAGATTTTGCCTAGGATGTCACACCTTATTTCTCTATGTCCTTAATTTATTTTTGAGTTTAGAAGTCTCTTGCTCCGCTTTCATTTCGATCAACTTCTCTCAGGTGCCTCTTATGAATACCTGGATTATAGTATTATTTAGTTCATATTTCATGTTAGTATTATTTAGTTCAGAGTTTCGTATTTTTATCTCCTTCGTCATTCGCTGTAAGGCAGTGTTGGAAGAAAGGCATTTTGAAAGGCCCTTCGAATGGTCAGTCCGCATAAGGATATTACAGCAATCTTCCTCAACACCTTCACAACCGTTCCTAAACCTCCCATCGAACGGGGGAAATCCTTGTTCAGTCCCTTTCAAATCCTTCGCCCCATTCAGAGGCCATCAAACCCCTGTTTCAAAGTGCCGTATATTCGTCCGTATTTCCGTGGCATCCATTTCCCGTATTTGGAGTCATCAGATGTTGAATCTGCAAATCTTATTGGCGTCGCACGATAATTCGATTAAAGTGATTTAGTCTGTTCTGATGCGATTTATGCCCATTGAGGCTTTGAAGGTATGCGATGGTGGCGATTAATTGGATAACTCCTCTTCCGGAATTACTTGAACGAGAGAATTTCGGTCGATATTGCGTTTTCTCGGAGCTTTAGATGAAATTTTAATGAACTACACATAATACCTAAGACCTAATACCATAAGACGAGAAAACGAAAACATGTTTAAATGGGAGCGTAGAGAGAGATCTACGCATGTATAAGAAAAGAGTAAGACATATGTGCTCGCGTTTGCCTTTGGTGAAAGCGGTCCCGGGTTCGATTCCCGGTGGGAGCCAATGTGCGAAATGACCTAAGCTGTCGAAGCACTTTTAACAATACTACTACTACTACATATGTGCTCTACCTTTCCATGGGTTCACCTCTCCTAATACTACCAACTTAATGCCATTTCTTTAATTTCTCGGTAACCTACCTGTGTCTTCTCTTTTATCTGGCATCCCATGCCTTTATATACCTCTTTACCTTTTCTATTTCATCTACCTTCTTTTTCTATCTATAGCAGTCCCTCGGAGAAATTAACGCATGTACTAGTGCATAAGTCCTGTCTGATTACAGTAAGAGACATTCTAGATTGTTTATTTAAGTTATATTTTTCGGAAGGTATTTGTCTTCGTCGCATATCCTTTCACATTTCTGGTTGCTCTTTTTTACCTCCTTACTACTTCCATGTTGAGGATAAGGAGAGAATGTTTCATATCCATCTTGCTCTAGGAGAAAGCGAGTGCTAGATAACAAAGTTAAGTTAATTATGGCTTCACCGGACTTTTTAAATGTGCAATATCTTTGCTCACTTATCATCAAATTCTTTGCAAAATTATCTAAAAATTTCGGCTCCTCCGAGAACAGACCTTTCGCTCATATTTCCATATTATAATTTGGAATGATGATGAATACCCTAGCTGCGCATATTACAGCCTCATCGAGTGACCGTTACTCGTTCAGCATTCGTGCTTCGCATGAAAATTGAAATTCGCTTTCTACTTCGTTCCTCATTATACATATTGATGGATGGCACCTAGACTATATAGAACGTATTAGTTAAGCAATTGAAACATCAGATGGGTTTAACTCCTGCGAAAATTTATTTTCCGAGGTGTTCTCTAGAAACTTCATGAGGTGTAATGAATGGTCGAAGCGTAGATCGGAATATAGATGGGAGCTTTTCTACAATACTTAAATGGTGATTCAGGGGATATTAAGTCGTTATAACTTGATAGCATCGGCACAACAGTTTACTATAATAGATATATTATTGAAAGTTACGCTCAGAAGTAGAGTAATCATAGCTTATTTTTCTAGATTATGTAATTATTAGGGATATAAACTCTTCTAAGTTCACAATAATATTAATCCTTAGTCTTTAATTAGAAACATTGCATTAACGCATAAATTGCGAAAACTTCTTTTAAGTTATCAAAAAAATGGTACGAAAAATCTGTCACTACCGGTCTTCAACTTTAATCCGCTACTTTTCTGGTGGATGCTTCAGCCAATCTAGCTGTTTTGCTATGAAATTCAGACCATTTTGAAATAAATTATTCGCCCGAAAAGTAGAAGAACCGAATTTGAGTTCCAGCCCAATCAGACTTTTTTATTCTCATATTTTCTTGGGAATTCTCCGAGGTGAATGATTTAACGTCCAATGTTCCGTTTTACTCATGTCTTTACCTTCAACCCTTCCCCATATTTCGTGAAATTTTCTGCATATATTCTTTAAGATTCAAATCTCCAGTCAGTGATCTTTAATCATTGGTTGAATATATCGAGGCTCTGTAATTATACGCGCATTATTCGAAGGATATCATATATTCTTTTGCGTTATGATCAGATTGTATTTATTAAACGTAATGGAGACATGTTTTATATGTAAAATGTACACACCTTCTAAAATGAATTTGCAATTCATTATATTTACACCTGCAAAGTACTGCTGTACGGTCTCATCTAGTTTCAATAATGATCGAGTTTTTTGCATGTTTGGATTTTGTTTCTATTTATTCAGAATCTATGAAAGAGGAGAGGTGAGTCAAACTCTCCAATTGCCAAACGTATACCTCATTTAAGGAAGTGTATACATCGGGTATGCTAGACTGAAAATTAGAGCATAAAATAGTCCTACGTATTCTAGTTATGGATTCAACAACTTCATTGACTTTGGCGTATAGGAAACATCAGTTCCGGCCTCAGGATAGGATGGACTATGTAAATTCAATCCTTGCCGGTCGAAAGCATTACTACCTCCGCAACGACCACGCAAATGCAATTTTAATCTACCTTTACTCTTCACAAACTTCGATAACAAATCGAAACCGATGTCATCTATCCACACGCCCACTTCGCCAAACTAAATCACTTTGGCCCATCGTAGGCATCCGAATTGGTAATCATTAATAATAGTGAGTCTCTGTTTACTAATGTAGCAAAAAAAGCTGCCATCATGGGCAGGAGTTGCAAGGATTAGCGAGGCGATTGTAGCGCAGGTTTTAAATTTTGTACGGTACGAGCTGCATTCCCATTTCAGCTTGATTCTCGGTACATAACTGCGTACAAAACAAATATCCAAATACGTGGTGTAGACGTATGCAAATCCCGGGCCGTCGAATGCGTAAACCGCGTGAATAATGCACATCCCAGTCGTATTAACGGCTGCAAGCAGCGCCCCCAGTCGACTAAATTGGGAAGCTCGCCGAAACAAAAGAAGGAGTCGATGCGGAAGCGCGCTTTTTTATGGTGGGTGCAGCAAAGCGTGCTCTGAAAAGACGCGGCGCGGAACCATTTTAGGGAGTTAATTACCGCTCAGGTTACTCTCTATGGTTAAATGGATGGCATAATAACGAATGAGGGACGTTTTTATATCGGGGTCTGCCTTTTTTGCGATCTTTGGAAGGAATGTTCGTTATGCTACCGTTGAGCGGAAATACAGTGTTTTAAAAGGTGGTCCCCAAGGGAAATGTGCACGGACGTAGAAAAATGAAGGCCGGAGTTTTATGTTTTGTTCAGCGGCTGAATATAGTAAATTAATTTGCTGGAAATTGGCAAGTAAAAGTAAAATTTGTCGAGGAAATACAGAAAATTAGCAGTTGATTAAATATCTTCCAGCTAATATCATTTGATTATTTTTCGTTTTTCCAGGTCATGGTTTGAAATATGTTGCTTTTCAAAATAGTTCCATAATGAAACCCTTATATATATAAAGAAAATTTAATTGGACCTTTCTGTTTGTCTGCAATAGTTACCATTAATTATTAAAAATAAGTCTAGACCAATATTAGTTAAAGCTCACATTTTCGAAATATTGGAAATTTACAGATATATGCTTTAAAATATTGAGGTTTACTATTTACAACAAGAGTGTTCTCGGTCTATGAAAAGTAACCGGCTTCATCCAGGCTGATGCTTCGTAGTTTTTTAAGTGTGTATGACCATACAATACCCTCAGTATAAGCTCCGTAGCGTATGACACTAATTATTCCATACATATAAATATTCAAAGAATACTTTTGTAATATTTATAGTATTCTTCTCGCTTCCTTTTATATGTTCATAAATGCTGCGTATGGAATTAATAGGGTTCCAGACTATTTTAACGGGTTCCTTCGAGGGCACTCTAAAGATATAGACCCAGTTAAACCAAATTTAAACCTCTTGTAACCAATAGGTTCTCATAAAAATTATCAATTATTTCACTGAAAGGCCAATTGTTGTAGAAATCCAGAGCGAATGAACGGAAATAAGGGATTTTTAAATCAATTAAACAGTTTAATTTAAACCGTTATGTTTCGACGATTCGCAATTCTTTCAAGAGCGATATATCGTTGAATTGGTGTAAAATACTAAAAAATCCTTAATTTTCGTTGCTATAATAGTAAGTTTGCTACTGCTATGACCAAAAGTTATTAAAAACAAATTTTAAATACCAAGCGATAGTTATGTCTCACATCTAAAACGTAAGAAATAGTTAGCACATTTCATGTTGATTAATTAAGTAAATGAGCAATTGTAATTTAGTTTAATTATAAGTGACTTTGTAATCATGTAGGTATTGTGCTGGAATTTTTCACTATAATGTAAAGTGGAATGATATTCAGTGTCAACATATTTGTCAGCCCTTAAGGAGGTAAATTTATCAGTATTTATCTTAGATTCCAGATTCAGTCCCATGTAACCTTTTATCTAACGCTATCACATCATAGTGCGCTACACGTACCTTTATTCTTCGGGTACAATGGGCTGAAGTTTTCTTCGATCGTCACATTATAAAAATACTCGCATACGAATACGCTCTGAGAAAATGGGGGCGTGGCATGGAGAGAAGGATCGGATGAAAGATATATCGCCGAGAGATTTCGCTCAGTGGGTATCTGTGAGCGAAGAAAGTGAGAGTGTGGCGTGTGATGTGCATCGCAACGACGTCACGTCCCGGATCACGTCTGCGTCGGACTATCGAGATTACCCTTCATACGTGCGGAGTGAATCCAGTGGAGGTGGTCTCTCGACAATAACGCTATCTCCCCTTCTTTTTTTTCCAAGATGGCGGCAGAGATTGAAGAGGGTTTCCTTCCGACGATCGTCAGTCCGCGAGGAAAAAAAGAAGGACGTGAGGCGACGATAGCGCCTTCGTTTGTTCTTCTCTTTCTTTTTCTCGGCGGCAAATTGACTGGAATTTCCTCTTCTTCTCGGTGGTTGTTCTGCGTAGGGATTTCGGATGGCTCGCTTTTTAAGACTGGATTATCGTGGTGTGAACCGAGATCCGGTGTTTGGCCAAATCCCTATTTACTCTCGCCTTCCGTTTCGCACTTGTTTCAAGGTTGAGAAAAAGCCCCGAAAGTCGGTTTCCGTTGTGAGCGTTCACTGCGGCTTTCCGGGGTCATTCGTCTCGATGGAAGCGATTTATTCGATTAAAGTTATACATTAATCTTAACACTTGCTTATTTTTCAGGAAAATACGATAATAATACGAATGGGTTTCCACTTGATTTCTGGGTGTGATGACATATCATAAAGAACAATACTTTCTCTATAACACGTATACGGAGAAAGTAAAAATGCAAGGTATGGACTCCTATATTATGAGATGTACATTTTTATCTAACAATTCTAAACAAAGAGAATGACTTTATCCACCAAAAATATGTTATTTATTTTAAAGATGTCCTCACAAACGTAGATTCGTTGGAATTACAGAAACTAATTATATTACAATGGGTGAACCCGGATATTCAGGCTCTAACTAGAAAACATCGGGGTTGCTGATATTCTAATCATGTAACTATAGTGGGTTTTTATGCTAATCATTTCTCCACCGAGTTAGACTTCAGTAATTTTATTCACTATCCTGAGTTTAAAATTTTAACTGGCCTTTTGACCATTATAATCTTTAGAATAGCTATTTGAGATTTTATTCAATTGAAAAAAATGTGTACATAATACTTCGAATTATTCGGTGTATTAGAAGATACTTACCTTAAGGAATTAGATATGGCCGATGGCCGAATGCTAAAAGAAATCCTAGTGACGTCTGTCAGCTGTCTGAGCTCTTCAGTTCTTGCGGTTATCTTAAAAATGTTAAAAACCATTCCAAGAATGAATAGGTTTTGAGTAATTAAAAATAATGTAATTAATTTCCTTAATTTTTTCTCGCCATTTTATCGTATTCCATGTTGATAAGTATTTTACTAATTTCCTAAAATCCGGAATTTCGCATTATCAATTAATAATCCTCATTTTTTCATGTATACAATATTTTTGAAGTTTGCAAATCTATATGACACAAATGCAAAATTTTACAGGATACCATGTAATTTTTCCAGTTTTCCTCTTCCACTAAGCCTTTGCTTTTCGTTTTGTATTTTTATAATTCGCTCATTTTGAGATAATTGTTGATTTGTGTGATACAAGATAATTCGCATTTCTTACGTATTATTTCTCGGTGTCTTTTCTTTGTTTTTAAATCCATATGCGAATTTTCCTCTATGAATTCTATGATCCATTCGTTACCTTATTCTATAAGAGTAATTATTTTAAATTAATACTTCAGTGTAATTTCAGCGAAGGCATATTAGCATTTATACATTTTCAGAATGATAAATACCATTGGAAAGCCTTACTTCAGAATTCAAGTTTTCGACGTGAGAATGAAAATAGGGAATGACGCAAGCGTTTCTCTCGGATTTTTCCTCATTCGTTTTTGGTTGACGTCTCCCAACGTGACGCCTGTGCTAACGTGAAGCGATAGCAATATTTTCCTATCTTCAGAGTGTCTTACGCCTCATTAAGATATCCATATATTTACATACATAACTTCTTTACTTTTCTGAGAATTCACTCCGTAGGCAGGATCGAAAATAAAGTTCAGAATGCCTTTCCGAATAAAAAGTTACGAAAAGAACGTACTTTAAATTCACTCAACGATCATTCTGTATCTTATTATTCTGAATTCAGATTATCACTGTACATGATTAATTGATGGAGTAATCGCTTGGGGAATTAAAGTACACGGTTTTTGAAGGTGCATATTAAAAACGATATTCTTAAAATTCCACTTGATTCTTATTATATGAAAATTGCAAGTTCAATGCATGATTAAACAAAAGGAAGTGTTGTTCTAAGAGTGGCTGGTAAAAGCCACCGCATAATCAAAGAGAACCGTTTCGGATTTTAATGTATTTACTGTGTTTTTTTAATGGTAAGTATAAAAATAAGCCTTATCATACTGTAACATGCATTGTGTTTATAAGGGAGCGGTTGGAGGATTGATGTAAAGTTTAATCGGTTTTTCGAAGATTGATAATGAAGGTTTATGTTTAATAACTTATAATTTGAACTTATTATAGCATTATTTCGTGAATTTTTATCATTATGAAGACATTTTTGAAATCACTTGTAAAAACCACTTCGCTCTTTTATTTTATACCATTTTAGAAAAGTTAAGTGATTTTACTTTAAAATCATACTTTCGATCGTAGTTATGCTCGACCATTTTATGGAACTCAAGCTGTCTTTATAATGCAAACTGGTAAGTGAGATGGTGTGTTAAAGTTGATAATGGAGTGATATTTAACTTATAATTCTGTTAAGTAGCTATTATTTATTTTTCTTAAATTAAAAATAACTGAAAACTGATAGTGGACCAATGAATGTATTGAAAATCTTCATACATGTGAATTTTTTACTGTTTTATTAAACAATTTATTCTTCTTTTTCAGGTGAGTCTTCTACAGATGGCCCTAATTTCAACCTACCCTATGCTAACAATGATTTGGTGAGTCACCCACTTATACTACATTCTGTATTTTATGCTTAAAGATCGTCATACACTTATACTTGTTTTCATTCCTATTTTTAAGATATTTTGGTGCTTCATGATACGAGTGAAATCAATTGCTATTTCAGAGAGAGGAGAATTTCTCACTTGAAAAATTTCAGCCAATTCGAATATAATCATTCCGTGTAAATTAGTCTAAGAATTAGTTCCACATTTGTAGCATTTGATTTGAAGCTGTACCAAAGTAGTCGTATGTGCTTTGAGAGCATCACATTTAATTATGCGTGACGTCAGAGAATGATAAACAGAAGTCTCATTAGATCGGGTTTGCGTTTCCTTAATGGATCTCAGTCTTCTCTTCCTGCAGCAGACCTGGTGAGCGCGGCTTCTCTCTTAAGCGTCGCGACGCCACTAAATCACGACTCCTGTAGTCTCACGCACGGACGTGACGCGGACTTAAGCCCTTTGGAATCTACGCCCCGTGGCATGCGTAATGAGGCTATTGGCGTGGGGAACATGGCAGACTTACGATATGGCCCTTCCTTCTCCCAAAAGACCTCAAAGGAATCTCTACTTCTTTCCCCGATCCACCATTCGGAAAGGGTTTGTTTTTCTTGTTTTGAGAAAATTCCCATCTAGCTTTCCTATGAAAAAAAGGATCATTTGCTATTTCTCTCACCACGAAAAGGGAAGAAGGATGAGGATTTCGTCAAACTAAATTACCGAGAATCGAAAATGTCTTTAAGGGAAGTTATTCCGTCAGAAATAATTTCGTGCCGAGTAAATATGTGCTTTGGGAAAGAAAAAAGTCGCCTTGGTAAAGTTGGGCCCTAAAAAGCAAGATACTAGAGTTGACTAAGATGTTGGTACAAGTATATCACCTAGGTGATATTTAGATTTGAGGTAAATTTACTTGCGCCTTGCGAATGGATCTAATCACGTGGAATGATGATTTCTTTGTGTGGGCTAAGCTGGAGGCAGAGTCTTATCGGATCTCTGAAGTGGATACAGATTACTCAATTTAGGAAACCAAACATCTTGTTGCTGATTGCCATATCGAGAAGCTCAGAATTAAAATCCAGTCCGTCCGTAAAATTTCTAATTAAGTTCGATCGTGACAGTATTAAATCAAACAGAGATCTTCCGTGTATAATTTTGTGTGCATTCCTATAATTAGTTTTACTAATTAGATGCATTTAAGTTATTTATCGATAACGGTTTTACATAACTATTGCACATGTACATAAATCATATTCGTGAGGCATAAAAATCTCATGATTTCATTACTTATTAATCAATCTATTTTCAACGCCATTCCTTGTAACATTAACGCAGTTGGTTGTATTGCCTCCTGTATATGTTCACTCAATAGTATGTTATATTTTGTATGTATATCCTACATTACCTATACAGTCTATAATTAATCCTAATCCTAATTACTAATAATAGTATCAATTAATCGGCCTATATAATCTTGATTTTTACTGATATATCAAACCATTCATATACATAGCAAAATGTACACCTTAATTGGACGAGGAGTTCCTATTATAAATCCTAATCTTCAGCAATGGAATACTCTCAGTAATTATCATAGAGAACAGATATGTAATTCTCGAAGTACGCTGCTTATTGTTGTGCATATAAATCTGCTATGATATGTTTTGGTTGGGGATCAGTTAACAGTTTTACAATCGTTCATTTCTGTGTGTTCTTTTTAAAGGTATAACTACCGTTTGAATCTAGCAATTCCTTTTGCCTTATTCCCGTTACATTTGCATGCCTATTGATTCTTATTGTATTCATACAGCAAGGTTACGCCCAAATGTCCTTCCTTCCTCGCAGACTCTGAATTTTTGAACTGTAACATTGAAAAATTTTATAACTCACTTAATTCTAGAAGAATGAATGAAGAATATGTGAATAAATATTAGATACAATAATACGAGCATAGGTAAAAAATTTACTGTAGAAGAATAAATCTTTATTCGGGAGTTTGTTTGTGTAATTTATTAATTCATAGTAGTTTTATCCCGATGATAACAACCTCATATCTTACTCTTTTCTTTTACGATTATTGGAAAATTTTATAACTTTTGGCAATCATTGAGACTGGACATCCATATTCGTTTCCCTAAAGTCCTCTTCTGCACTTCCCCTCAGGCGGACAATGTCTCTAAAGCCACTCGGATGACAAAAGATATCGCACGACGGAAGATCATCGCCGTGTGAGACGTCCGTTTTTATCCAGCGAAGCTTTATGGCCCATATAAGTCAATCTCGTGGAAGAATAAGCGACGCGGGAGAATTTATACAAAAAATCCGTCCGAGGACAAAATACTTGGCAGGAACAAACTTGGGGAAAGTGAGACCAAGATGGCCCATTTGTTACCGCGTCTTAAGCTAGCGGGGGAGGGTTCTGCGGCGAGGGGAATTTGACAGGGGGACTGTCCTCCGTGAGGTGAATTCAGCTGAAGAGATGGGGGAAGGAAAGAGGGCGATGCTAGAAGTCCATCCTCGTTCACTGATTAAGGCAATGAAGCCTTCTGCTCAAAGTTATGCCGCGACGTTCGACGCTGGGAATTACGTATTCCGCGCGCCTCCAATGGCCGTGGCTTTTAAGAGGATGGTGCGAAGGGGGTCTTTGCAAAACCGTCTGGAAAAAGGATTCGAAAAAGGAGTTAGGAGGTAGAGATTTCGGCGTTCGCTTGTTTCAAATTGCTTTCCCCCTCCTCCTTTCTGAATCCATTTACTTGGGGGAAATCCATGATGTTTGAGATCGCTAAGAAACAGCGGTCTGCTAAGAATATCGGAGGGTTTCACGGGTACTAACATGAAACTTGTTTTGCATGTGTTTTCGACTCGTTCAGTGGGACGTACTTGAGAAGAACTATAGTAGAAATAATTCTCTATACTAGTATTTAAATAGGGTCATTTAGGGACATCCCGACACCCTAAGAGAAAAAACTAATTTTCTGATAGAAAAAACTAATTAATATAAACAAATTTTTGTGTATTATAAGATTTTTTGTTTTATTTTCATGTGATACAAGAATAGACATTTTTAGTGAAACAAATTTATCAAAATTAACGCCAAAACAAAGAAATACAAAATGTCGGTTTCTCCCTGAAATTAGGGAGATCTCGACAGGTAGTATAAAATTTAACATTCATCTTCAAACATAGTATACAAACTAAAATTTATGCTAAATTAAATGTTACTTGCAAAATACTGAACATACAATGTCAGTGTTATCCTGAAACTAGAGATATCTTGTAATACATTACTTATATTGCTTAACTTTTTCAAACTTTTTTCGAGCCTAGCAAATGCAAACATTGCTGGCCACACATATTACTAAAAGATCAAACACGTTGCTAAAAAGAAACAGAAAGTGCCAATTTTATCTAGAAATAAGACAGATATACCTAGGAAAGTTACAAAAGTATCAGTATACTAATATAGGTAGATTATTTTGCATACAAGTTACTGGCAATGTTCGCAGATGAATTTTTTATCTTGTCCATTCTCCAAACAGTTCACATGAAACCATTTACCACAGGCACCAAGACATTTGACCCAACGTTCACCACATTTATCGTCATAAAAATAGCCTCGACATTCACCACAATAATTTTCACTTTACCTTAAACTGTTTGAGGAGCTTGGACTATCTGTGGTTACACGACGATTTGAGTGATGGTCGGTCTTATCCTTTACTTTCACAGATCTTCTTGTCCCTGTGGCTTTCTTTGCACAGTCTCGTAGTTTTTCTATGTATACTGGCGAAGTGACAACGGCAGACTTGCTTCTTCTGTCCTTTCCTTTTAGAATGCTCTATACTAGAAGATAGCACAGGGATTGGCGATATTTCTGACAAAAGTGAAGAGGAAGATGACGATGTGGGAGAGGGAACCGAATCATCTGTAACACTAACTTCAACACCGGGCGATTGTGTGATTTCATATTCAAAAATATCTTCCTCAAGGACAAAACAGGATTGTACGGATAAATTCCTGATTTCCAAAATCCATTTGTAAAATTACCGGCAGTTGCTGATTTATCCCATTCCATTCTTAGTAAGTCGCCAAACTCTTCTTTGGTAATTCCCTTTCCTGAGTGCTCGCGTATAAAGTTTCTGCAGGCTTCATTATAAAAGTGTTTCAAACTCTTGACAGATAAAATATCAAGTGGCTGGAGTTTTGAGTGCTACCTGGAGGTAGGCAAAGCATTTCAATACCCATGTTCACTGCCTTATCCAGCGAATGTCCATCTAATATTAGTGAAATCTTCCCTGGAGGTTTGAACTTACCCAAATGATCAATAAAAAGTGAAAAAATTTCTGATGTCATGCACCCAGAGTCAGACATGTGCAAAACAGCCCCATTTGTCATCCCTCTCAAGTAAGCATCCCTCTGCCTTACGCCCTTCATTATGAGGAAGGGGGGTAGAGTCTGACCTGTAGCGCTGGTGCACACCATTACAGTAACAGTTGACCCCTTTTCCCCAGTTGTAGCATGGTACACATCTGTTTTTCCTTGGGAAGAAATAACTTTTCCTGGTTTAAAAAATAGTTGCAGCCCTGTCTCATCTTAAGTTTTCATGTGTTTCATCCATAAGCCATGTTCATCATACATAGCTCCCAAATTCCTGAAAAATTTTGTTACACCATCCTTATTCAGACCTTTTGAACGAGCATATGACAGACCTTGAGCCTTACGTACCCTTAAAGCAGGATTTCTAGCTAAAAATGAGTAAACCCAATTATATCCTGCCATTTTAGTTTCCAAATTAAATTTATGACGCAGCCTCATCTTAATTGCAAATTTAAATGCAAGCTGTCTGACATCACTCACAGTCAACCCATATCCTTTTGAGTCCAAAAGAATTAAATAGCGTGCTAACTGCTCCTCAATATCTGGATTCAGCGTAGCGCCTTTCCTAAATTGTCTATTGCTCACGTTGCCCGTGGTCAGCCTTGCTCTCAATGTGTTTCTCGGGACATAATATTTTCTTGCAGCAGTTGCAGGGGGCATATTCCTCTCCTTTACTTCTTCTATTGCCTTAGCCATGCTATGAGGATCCCATTTCCCGAGCTTCCCTTTATAATCGTACACTCGTGGCATATTTTTCGCCTACAACATGAACAAAATACTAAAAAATATCATGTTGACATATACCACTAATAATCACTTTCATTTTTTGCTACATAAATGAATACGATCGCATTATAATTAACCGTGCAATAACATTATACTAAACCGCGTAAAGATACTACCCTAAAATACCGTGCAAACTTTAATAGTTATAAAAAACTAAAGATTAGGGAGAACTCGACATGTCGACTTCTCCCCTTTACAGAGTGTCGCAATCACCCCGAGTTGCAGGGTCAAGCTGCAGGTCACAGTAATTGTAAGGGTGGCTGATTTACAGACTGACATTTTGCGAGGGATAGCTAAAAAGCACCTGGTCACTACACAGCATATCGAAATCCATCTAAATTGCCGTGTTTTCCACAAAGTAACGCCGGAATAGAAATGGATTATTATAGCATGCACTTTTCAGGGTATTTAAGACTTACCTATTTGGATTCTGAGCGTTGTGACTGCTTCAATTTATGGAAAGTGTTCTCTACAGTGTTTTCCGTGTGACCCTATGTCATCTAGCTTTCACTACTAAAAGTTCCAGTAAATCCCACTCAAAACCAGTGTCGCTAATGTGAAAATATTTAAAAAGTGTCGAGATCTCCCAAGTGTCGAGATATCCCTAAATGACCCTATGGGTGAATTTTTGGTAGGTCTCGACAAATTACCTCCGTTGCTTTCAGATGAGTTTCCATTAATTTTTTTAATCCTTAGATATGCTTTCCTTTTATGATAAGAAATTAAGACTGCACGTATGGAATCTGAATATGTACGTTAGTCTCGAAGACAATTACATATCTTATATCTAAACGGTAACTTGTAGCATTGCTTTTCCCATATCCTATTTTGATTAATTTTTTATTAGAGTTTTAAAACGTTTTCCAGTGAGTGCACTGGTGCCCGCCATGGCCCGGAAGCGGTGGCCAGCGGTATAGAAAACAAAGAGAAGTTTAATACTTTATTGCCCGAGCACTTGTGTGAGTCCTATTTTTACAACACTACTACGAGCACATGTGGAGAATGTGCAATTTTTCAAAGGCAACAGTAGAAAGAATCCTTTTTCTCTCCATTGTGACAATAAAAGAAGGAATATAGAGCAGTAAATATCCCTACCTTTAAAAATATTTTTTTTTCTGGGAAATATTTGAAACATTTGAGCAAACAGCAAGTGATTTCAGCATACTTTAGATCCAACTCTGTTCTCTTATATTAGATGCGATGGAAAGTAATATCGAAGTGTACTGATAACTGTAAACCATTTTCTAGATTTACTTCATTTGTGACGTTATCGATGTAAAAGAATTTATCTCCTTATCATCAGGTGCCACGTTAAATTATCAGTCCAGAGAATTGCGCGATGGAAGTGAAGGAGAAAAAGTCTGCCGTAGCCGGGGATCGAACCCGGGTCTTGCCGGTCGGTTGCTCTAACCACTAAGCTACCACGGCAGCACATTCTCCCCTTCACATCCAAGGGCTGTGATGGAGGAGGAATGGAGGAGGGTCCATCAATGACATTGCCCTCCGACCACGAACGGACATCGCGAGATGTACCAAGCCATCACGGCTACTCCGGAAAGCCCCGGAAAAAGGCATAGGTGATTAAGATGAATGAAGTTTCACATGTTACACATGTGAAATTACAATAAATATGTATGTTTATTGTAATTGCGCGATGGAAGTGAAGGAGAAAAATACATGTGAAACTTCATTCATCTTAATCAGTCCAGATAATATTGTGCCAAAATTGTTGCTGAATATAAAACCTTTATATGTCTTGATCAATTTTTTTTACTAGAGGTGACGAAAGTAAAATTGTCGTTAAAAACTAAAGTTGTGTATGCTATGCGTAAGTTGCGTCATTGACATTGGGGAATTTATCTTCGCATAGATTCTTGAATCATCACACTATTACTTACCATAATAATATAGTTGTTAAAAATTATAATTTAGTCCTCAAGAAGCATTTATACTAAATTGATGTAATTATTTTAATTGCCCTTCTTTCGTGTTTCTGCAGAGAAAAATAATCTTGTTATTACTCGGTAACTTTGCTTTTTTACTTTTAGTCTCTTGTACTCGTCAAAGGTAATCAAAAAGTGACTCTTTCTCCGTATGAAAATATTTACCACGGACTCGGTGTATATAATCCGCACCATCATTGTGAAAATGTGTTGCTCTTGATGCTTTGCTTCATTAATCCCTTATGGGCCAATGTCCTTTTATGATACAAGTAGAATCTAGCGGTTGAAATTTTTATAGTACTTTCTACTGTGATATTTGGAAACAAGATCTTGTAATTTACTCTGCATATTTATGACCTGTTGCTGATTTAATTAAGAGTTCATGAAACGGAGATATCCGTTTTTATACCAAGTTCACAAAGTAATTATAAATGCATATGCGCGTCTCTGTTTTGTATTTTGATGAAGTTTACTCGTACATTAATGGTTAATGAGTGATCCCGCTTAATTAGGGCTCTCACGGAAAATTTTGAATCCTTCATTGCTTTAATTGATTCGGAAATATCTAAACAGGAGAATTCTTTTATACGTCTTCATCAGTTGATATATGCCTGAGAAACTCCCGTTTATTTAGCGATATTAATGACTGAATAATTCTGCTACACTCTCAGATACAATCTGGTCGCTTATGTTAATCATTCTCGGAAGTTAATTAAGGGCGATTGAATTGAGCAGCGTCACAATGAAATTCGCCTTTGGTAACGAAATCACAAAGCAAAATCGCGGTTGTTACAGCAGATTTACACGACTCCCACAGCGCGATTTGGAATTTGGCGCAGTTTTCCCGCCACTTGTGTACCCCTTTTGCGAGCTTATGTTCGGGCACAATCCGCAATTTCTCTCGGACGCCCGTGATTCTCGATAAAAGGCACGGCGATTGGTAATAAATGCAGAGATTCTGGAATGAGCCGAAAGTGTGTGGATGAAAGGGTTTTGAATTGGTATGAGGAAATGAGAGGAGGGAAAGAGGAGAATTCCAAATGGACTCTGGGATCCAACTCTCCGCGCATACAAACGAGAAGGATCCAGGGTTTTGCGACAATCACCCCGATTTTTTTCGTCCCCGCTTCCTTCGTCGCTCCCTACCCCTCCCCGCCCCCCTTTCCCGCCCCCCAACCCGCCTCCTCCCTCGAGAGGAATTGGGATGGAGGTCCAGAAATACCAATCTCCTCGCACCAACTAACGCCTTTCCAACTTCTTTCCAACCAAACGCTCCTCTCAAAAGTGTATCCCACTCATTGCTCCCGATTTTTTCCGTATCCTCTGCATCTGTTGAACTTCATTCGTTACGTATTTGTCGGAAACATACCCATTTATATTACTAACATGGAATTCAGAAATAATCAGAAAATCGTGTGTTCATGGATCGTAATGCGAGGTCGTATTAGCCTTAAAGGAGGGTCTCCGCGAAAAAATTGGATGTGAATTATGGATGAATGTTATCGTGATAGCGTTGAACAACTGTTATAATGAATCTTTCGTAACGGAATATTTAAACACTCTGGTCACATATGGATATATTTTTCCCTCCATAACATTATTATATTTGTTTACTCTCCCACTAATTCTGTTACTTATGAATCTAGTACGGAGTACGTGATTCAAGGATCAATCTATATTGATTAAACTCCCTACAAACTAATTACATATTGCGCAGTTATAAAATTCGTGGGTACGAGAACATCTATATAGTTTCTAAACTATATAGTATACCAATTATTTATATTTTTCTTGTGTATTTTTTAGATTTGAAAGCTATCAACATAAGCTCAAATAAATGTTTCAGAGATGAGATTACATGAAATTTTCGCTTAAAATTTTCAAGAGACTGCCATTCTAACACATGTTTATTATACCAACTACAATCAGTTGCTTAAATATAAAATATTAGCTCATTTCCAACGTAATTCACGTACATATTGTATTGTCTAAGTTAGTAATTGTTCATTAGCACTCTCTTTCAAGTATAATGAATGCAGAAATATGTAGCTCTTGATAATGATCATCAGTACTTCAAAAATCTCTAAACCTACGATAGGATCAGCTTGGTGTGTACTTTATAAGTAAGAATAATCATTATTTCACCTCATTGCTTACTATCGAGATGAAAGAACTTTATGATTAAAATATTCAAGTTGATATTCATTTATAGATCCTATAGTCTTACATAGGCAGAAATTAAACACTTTAAGTATAATACCAATCTTGATTACCAACTCTTCGTATTATAATTTGGCGAAAGATGAGGAATTCATATGTATAGGTTCGGTTTTTCAAAACTTTGTGGTTTTTCACTATGGTATTCTTTGCTCGCATGATAAAGTTGTCTCTCAGGTGAGAAAATCTGCCTCGGCTACCTTTATTCTCTCGTAACATTCTTCAAAAGACTGCGGGAGAGATCCACATCTTTCCAGAAGAGTAACCACAGCTTTCTCCCAACTCCATTCATTCCTTCCGTTTCAATGCTTCATAGTAACCCATATTTGCCCAACTAATAATTATGCAAAATCCTTAAAAGGAAGCTCCGCGTACGCCTCTATGACTCGCATATTACGTCAGCATCCATGGTATCGTTGGTCTCTAGCCCTGGTATCATTAATTAACACGTCGCAGAAACGTACTCGAATTAACGCTCGGCTGGTTTTATTAATGCACGCACGCCACGCGGGTGGCTTCCGTTTTTCCACCTCATTATTCAGACGAAGCTCATTTGAGCCGCAATAACCTACTTTACAAAAATTGCCCCTCATCATGTTTTTCCTTCAACCACAAAAGTTCTCTCCAAAAATCACCACTCGCCGCCATCACGCTGTTTCTCTGTTCGTTGGGCACACAAATACTCTACTTTCTGTGCTCGCATCTGTTATCATGATATCATCTGGTTGGATAAGTTCATTCGTATTTTAATTAGCTGGCTTTTTATAATTTACTAACATCATCGATTTTTAATACGTAACATGATGATAGGTGTTGTGATTTTTACTCGCATTCTTCACAAACTAGAGTAATATATGAATTAGTTGTAACCGTATTTGTTTTATTATAAGCTACCTTTATTTCAGGAAAAATTAGGGTTAAGACATCTAAATTACATCAATCAGATACATGTAGTAGTTAGAAAGTTGGTAACATATTCAATGGTATCATCGTCAACCTTTGCCCCTTCTTCCACACTGTGAGAGTATCTGTGGTCCAGTGATCATCATCTTCACCACCACCATCATCGCGCCACATCTCATCCACAATTCAATAACATGCTATTGTTTTTAATAGAAAGGTATTAGAAAAAGTAACTCAAAAACTTTCCTCGTATTTCATCCCTTCTTTCCCTCGGAAAAGAATTTCCCATATCCCATTCCCCAAGTTCATCCTCCCGATTTCCGATCTACCAATTCTTTTCCGAGATTTTTCTTCAAAAAATAAAACAAAGCGGTCGAAATTCCGTATACTTCCTCCCTCATTTCCTTCTTCACATCGTCTTATTCTCCCGCGAAGCAAACTTAGTTAACAGGTCGGTCGGAGTGATGGCCTTTGATTTATACTTCTCGCGACCTTTTCCTGCCGAGACTTGCACACTCATCGTAATTATTCATGTAAGCTTCAATGGAAGTGGCGCGCAAGAGAAGAGGAATGAAAATATTCGGTTGCGACCTGAATGACAAATCAAGCCCAGGGACTCACAAGATGGAACTTCTCTCTTCTTTTGTTTTGGAATCTTTGAAATAACCTCCTTCCTATTTTTGTCCTTCTCGTAGCCTGCCTTTACTCTATTCATGAAAGTTTCAGCCGCAGCCGAAATAACAGGTTGAGAGTCCACGTACACGTTGCACCACGCGTCAGCGGTTTATCGAGTTTAATCAGGTCTCGGCTCTAACTTCAAATGATGATGAGATAGCTATTACGATTTAAGGAAATTCATTGAGCATTTCTGAAGTGTCTTTGACCTTTTCGTCTAACTTTAGGAATATTTAATGGGTAAGGGTTTTATATGCTGTGGCTTTATTCCTTTCATGAATAGAATGTTTAGATTGAAATATATTCACGAAACAATGTCATTAGCTCTAAACTCGGTTAAGACATGATTGTTACGTTTAAATAGAAAACTACTAGCCAGTATTAATTTATTTATTCGTTTCTTGGTAACTAACTCCACCCTTTATATCATAAATCCGTCTTCCTATAAGTTTATTCCTTTGTATTATACCCTTAATAATTTTTCAGCAGTGTTTCTCCTCTCAGAAAGTGACATTCTCATATCCTTTGTCAACGCCTAATTTCTTTCATTAAGATCCTCTCCTTCCCAGCCATCTGCAGTACCTCCATTTTCCTATCAGCCGAACTTATTTTTGCCACTCTAAGTCACCTCAACATCTCAAAAGTCTCCAATATTTTGATTTCCTCCTTTCCTAAGGTATATTTCTACGCTTATCTAGTAGAACCATCCAAACCAAGGATTTAACAATATTTTCCTGATCTCCTTATCAAGACCCTTATTTATCAATTTCCTTTACTGCAGGAAGGTTTCCTTGGCTAAAGCTATTCTTTTGGAAACTCATCTTTTCTTCATCCATCTCTAGAAAGATCAATACCCAAGTAAATTAATTCTGATCGTTTAATTAGC
The DNA here is from genome assembly GCA_947579665.1 of Sympetrum striolatum. Classification (NCBI taxonomy): domain Eukaryota; kingdom Metazoa; phylum Arthropoda; class Insecta; order Odonata; family Libellulidae; genus Sympetrum; species Sympetrum striolatum. The sequence goes on from OX388345.1 coordinate 87,220,942, forward strand.
TCTCTTTCATTATTTTCGTTAATTTTCATTGCAAACTCCTTTGTCTTAACGATTAGTGCATTTGCGAGAATTTGTAAACCCTTGCCGGAATTACGCGCAATATCTTTGTCGTCAGCATATTTTTCTAACTTCGCTTTCCAATCAACATTCGCCATCTTATCCTCATAAATATTAATTGAGATATGCTATTATAATTATCATAAATTATCATATTAATGCTCTCATAACAATCAACATATAATTATACAAAGTATTACTATTACTTTAATAAATCTCCTCTTTTAAATTCAATATAAATACAAGTTGGATGTTTTTAAAACAGCAGCTGCTTCACGAAGAAGAGCACCTGGAAGATTTTCCTCTTTAACCCGCTTACCTTGTTTTCTTGCTCATTCACTCGACGTTTACCCCCGCGGAATAATTTTCCTAATTGATGAAATAATCCTCTTAAAGTCATTCTCTCTCAATGATTTTCTTTTCTACGTCTCCGTCGATCCATAGAAATTATCATTATTGGTTAATCAGTAGCATTGAAATCAGCAATGGCTGCTTCATTTCACACCGTCGTTTCTTCTGGGTGAACGGATCAAAAACCAATATAATTTTCACCTTTTCAATTATAAATGCTCATTATAGATGTGTCAGCTTCAATAATTTACGAAATGAGCATCTCACTGATTAAAGTTATTGAATACGGTTGGTGTGGAATTTCATTATTTTAAATAAATGCGCTGTAGTTGCTTTTGACACATAAATATTTTATTTATTTATTTGGATTTTAATTTATGTAAGGCTGTTATTTATAACTTGATTAAGATATTCTTCAATGGATGTTTAGAAAATGCAGCAAGCAATGAAAACCGTTTAAGAGAAAAAACGTCTAGATGTATATGTTAAGGTTCTACTTCGAGAAAGGTCACAGCAATAATGAAAAGCGATTTTCACTCTTTGCAGATAATTTGTTCAAATACGTTTGATAGCAAACTTACATCATGGACCATGCAGAAACCAACATAAGTATATCGGTACAATGAATGGGTAGTCCTTGCCTCACGGTGCTATCTCGCTAGTGAAGCTCATCGAATCGAAATTTTATGATATTTAATAAATATTTTTATGTTTGTGATATTCACTAAGTTTGCATGTGTATAAAGCAGAGAGAAGATCAAGCAAATACTTAAATTAGTTAATGAATTGAGAGGAAGTCGGTTATTTGAGGATGTAACCGATTTTACGCATCTTCCCTGTTATACATACCGTTCAGACTCCGAGAAAAAGATCAGAGAAATGGATGCTGGAACGAGTAACTTCAAAAATTAAATTACCGCTAAAGTAATAGATAAGAATATAGAACTATGTTTCATGCACCATGGTTCCTGAATGCAGCTTGCGGTGTTAATATCTATATGTAGATTTCTTACTGTTATTCATGGGGATAAGGTTTCTTAATTTCCTTATTCAGTTTCCAATACATCATACTTTCAATTTCCCTTTTGAGTTGTTTGTTATTAAGGTTCATTTAAAAACTCTGGCAGCCTTTATTCTAGCCAATACTCCTCTTCGGATACTTAGCACATTGAAGGAGCCCTCCAGTAGAGCCGAGTATCTGTTGAATTTCCAAAAGAAATCCCATTCATTACTGTCTCGCAGGTGTGGCCCTAAGCAGAATAACTCCGTCAACAGCACCCGCTGTATCGCCGCAGGTCGCACTGGAAAGAAAACGTCGAGCATAAAAGTGTCTCTCGTCCCCTTTCTTTCCGGCGACCACTACAACTGCTCGGCCGCACTCAACATTGCCCACGGCCTTAACGGTTGTTTATCCACTCTCCCCGGAGACTCCCTTTATCTCGCACATTTACTACGCATACCTCCCCTCACGTATTCCCACGCTCCCTCTTTTCACCTCTCAAGCCTCGCCAGTCCCCCCAAACTGCCTCATTTCCTCTTCTTTCCTCCATCGCTGCCCAATATCCTCTCGCTTCTATTTTTTCCCTCATCTTATCAGCCTCCGTATCCATCCTCCTTATCTATCCATCCCACCCTGTTTCCTACGATACTCTTCATCCGTTCTCTTTGCTTCGTTCCACCTCAGGAGCTCATTCTCCACTTCGTTCTTTCCTCGTTACCTGCTTACGTCCTTCGCTCAACGAGAGTCTATTGTTTCAACCGCTCACGTCTTTCGAAGCTTTCGTTGCTGGATTCGATTGACCATGATCCTCATGCTTGTGATAAGCGTGTAAGTGATAAAAGTAGTCTTAGATTGTTTCAGAAGGTGAAGAAGAAATGTCTCATTGAAATACGTGTAAAATACATGTCTACCTATCTGTCTCAAGCTTACAAACTGAAAAATGCTCTTCCTGAATGCAAGCTTAAAGAAAAGGAAAGTTTTTAGAAATACCGTGTTTTATGAAAGTATTTACTGTTTTGGTAATTTTGCTCCTATGGCCTCCCACCAGGATTTGAACCTATGATAAATAAATATTATTATTATTATCGCTTTCTTCAAAGCGTAAAACGATGTCAACTTGGCTATCCGGGAGCCCAATAGTATTACCTCCTAATAAAAGGAGTCCATGTCGGATTTTAAACCGAAAATATTGATAAAATACAGTAAGGTTAAATTAATTAAAACTGTTTTGTCATTATCTTTGAATAATATTTTTAAAGTAAATACAATCGGGTGTGATTTGGTGTAATTTTGCAGACATTTCCAATGTAACTTTAGAAACAATATTTTTTAAATAAAAACACGAAAACCTGGACAAAATATATGGATTTACGTTAATGTTGTACTTTCAATTCGTCATTTATTTAAAAGGGTTGAAAAGTATTGTATATTTGATTAGTTTCTACAATAATCACATTCTATTAAATTGTATTTATCTCTCCTATTTTGCAGTTTAAAGCGCAACAATCCATTCTTTCTTGCCTCTACATAGCCTTGGATAGCAAAAGTAACCGCGACTCTACCGCTAAGTCTCGCCTGCTTATTATAGCTTTCTCGTGTCCACCATTTTCCTAGGATGGAGATTCATTTAGAACCCTGAACGTGAAAAAAGTAGCGCTTTGCAAATTCTGTGCCGAGTTGGCGGCGCTGCGGAGTTCGGAATAATTGTGAAACCCGCAGTACATGGCCCCGTAATTAATTTAAAGGATATCACAAAGAAGAAGCTCATCTCATACATTCTTCTCACGGACCGCTCATTTCTTTCTTTTCTCTCTTCACCTCGGACCCTCGCTTCGCACACTCTTAATCCTTTCAAGTCCTATTTCTCACCTTCTCACTCCATTTTCCTCTATCAGATAACTACAAGCTATTTCCTCCAATCACTATTTATGTACCGTGCCTTTGGTTAGTATTTTATGCTCGTCCATCTGTTTCGACTCCCATTATCTTCTCCTACCCATTTTACTGTATCCCCTCCTTTAAAATTTTCATTATTTGTTAATTTTATCTTCCAAATCCATTACTGCTCTAATTTGACTTGATATAAATAAATTTTAATTAATTTGTATGAGAACTATTTTAAATTGGAGTAGATATTTCCTATATGTTAGAGTTTAGGAGGGCAGACTAATTTTTAGCTCGTATATTTTTCCATTCTCTTTTAACTTCGGTGGAATTATCTATATTTTTCGGAGCAATTACTTTTTCTTTTTTAGAACAGCATGAAATTTGTTAGAAAAGCTATAAGAAGAGTATATGACAATGAGTATTCAATGGGAATCCTTTTTTTCCTTTTAGTTATTCAATAGGAGTCGTTGAAACTTTGCTGTACAGTATGTCATAGCTTTACATAGTTGGTTGCACGCATTTCAGCGATAAAGTTTGGTACGTGTCGCAGTTGGCAATGAAATTCATAATTAGGTACGTAATCATTAGCTGAAGAACTATAGTATCATTAAAGCTCATTTCCACTCTCTGACAATAGTGTGTATATAAGCAAAGCCTTGGTTACCAAATATGTAGACCTAAAAATTCAAACATTTATAATTTCTTAGCTCTCTTATCCAATTACATACATTTAGGTATTGAATGTTTGATTATTTGCAAAATTTCTTCAAGAAAATAAAAACATTCAAATCGTTAAAAATATCATTGTACATATTCATAAAAGATACTTACACTCCTATAGATGCATAATATAATGTTAAGAATTGAATTTTGTTTCGGATCATAATGTAAATTTTTAGGATTATAATATTTTTCAAAAATCCAATCTCATTACCAGTTCCGTATAATTAACTTTCTTTTAAAAACCACAAATCTTGTTCTGTATCATTCTAGTTCTCTAATTTCGTTAATTTGTTTGAAAATTATCCATTCGACAAAGGGATTTATGCTTTAAATTGGCGGTGCTCCACTTTTGAAACGCCTAAAAATACAAAGGAGAAGAAATAGAAACTGTGCGAGTCGCGTCGTCGTAATGAAAATTTCATGTAATTCGGGCGTTTCTTGCGTGTGTGCATTTTCCGAGTGTTTGCTAAGGGTCTCATCCCTTCGCGTCGCTTGCCTCTTCTACCGTATTCATCCCGCGTCACTTCCCTTTCTCCCTTCTTTTATTTTCTTTCATCACTTCCCCCTCCTCCGTGATCTCTATACAGAACACTTCCTCTGTTTGTTCTCTCTTTCTCTCAATCTCTTCGTCACACCCAAAACTTGCTTTCCCTCCTCATCCTTATATTCGCACTGAACTTCACGATTTTCTCATTCTTCTCTTAATCCTATCTCGTTATTTTGTTGATAGCGTACTCTTCCTCTATTGGTATATTTGCTCCTTCGTTGTTCTTTTCCTTCAGTAATACTTGTTAGGATTCAGAACTGTGGAGATAGAATATTAAGTGGAATAAAATTGATCTTAAGGAAAAACAAAGTAATTTAAATAACAGATTTGTACGACGACTTAATTTAGATTTAACGAAGTTTCGCTAACAATTTTAATCGTTACGTAGTGCACCTGGAGTTGATAACTCGTTGACGAAACTGGTCGTAGCAAAAAATTTGTTATTTAAATTTCCGTGTGTGTTTCTTTATATTTATTTCACACAGTATATTCTGTTGATTTAAATTGCTAAGCATTCAGATTAAAAATCGATAATACAGTTTTTCTTAATTATTTATCGTTCCTATTAGTTTTTATTCAATGAAGGAGCAGAAGATAATACTAGTATGTATAATGCTACTACATATAATGATCTATATATCTATGTATATTAAGCAGAAATTCTGTGGGTTTGTTTGTCTTGGATTGGAGTCCACACCGTTTGCCCGATTTGTCTCAAACTTTGCATACGTGTTCTCTGATATCAGAAAGGAAGTACTGTTGCATTTTTATTAAAGAATTTCGCTGGGTTCAAACCAGGATCGCTCAGATAGATTTTCATAAGGAATACACGTAAGCTTCACTTTTATCGGTTGCAGGCTTTATTTCTTTTGAAGAATTAAATTAGAAGGAATAGTTGTACAGAGTCGAGACAAACACCGAAAGAAAGAAAATCAAATGAAGGTTCTTATTTTGGTCGTGGAATCTTACTTTCAATTAGATTTTGCGAGAATATTGGTAAAATATACAAACATTTTGTTAAAATTCGAGGCTATAAACAACTCATCCCCCTGATGATCGATCCTATTGCTGAATCCGAGCTCATGTTTTATCCCGTAAAAATACTCGAGGCCCGTAAAGCTGATGATTGAAGATGACGATATATTACATGGATAACGAGAAATTTTCTGTAAGAAGGTAACCAGCAATTGCAGGTACGTAATTACAGTCAGGAAATTACCAGCTCATGAATGAGGGAATTTAGATGTCTTGTATGATATAAACCAAACATTCTGTGGGTTTGCACGTTTGTTTGTTTGTTGTGTTTCTTCGATTTTAGTACAAACCATTTGCCAGATTTGCGTCAAACTTTGCGTACGTGCTATCTGGGACAAGGAAGGACGTACTGTCTATATTTAATTTGATAATTCTGCTGCGTTTGAACCAAAATCGCTCAGGTGGGTTTCCATAAAGAATAAATCTAATATTTACTTTTATCGGTAGCAGGCTATATTTCTTTTGAAGAATTAAAATAGAAAAATAGTCGAGCAGAGTCGAGACAAGAAGCAAAAGAACGGAAATTAAATGAATATTCTAATTTTGATCGTGGAATATTGTTTCTTAATCGAAATTTCGAGAATTTCGACAAAATACGCGTGAATTTTCCAAAATTGTTGAGGTTGTAAACAGCCAATCCTCCTGAATGCGATTGTTGAGCTGAGCTCATGAATTTTCCTATATAGTAAGAATAGCTTGGGATTTTAGACTGTATTCTTAAGGGAATTTACGCATTGTACGATCGGCAACTTGAATTTAATTTACTTTTATATTCCCCGTTGAGAATCAACGGGCGCTTCAGCTAGTATATACATAAAATCGAAATTCTGTGGATGTGTTTGCTGGTGGGTGTGTTTATCTTAGATTGGAGGCCACACAGCTCGTACGATTTGCTTCAAACTGTATGGACGTGTCCTCTGCGACCTGAAAGGAATTTTGGATTCGAATATTGAGATTAAAATACAGAAGGTTCCCTTACCGTTCGTTTCGAATCCCAACGTGAAACAAATAAATGAAATCGTTGCGTGAAAGCGTAAATTCGACCTAATCCATAGGTGGCTCTTTTTTAAGCACTCTTGACTCGTTGACAGAGTTCTGAATCCGTAATGCTTGGGAGTGATGTGCGAAAGTGTTTGTTGATTGATGGGTCAATGAAATTGACCAGAAACATCAATTCGCGATGTGCGAACAGAAGTCGCTTAAGATGGATCACTCGTGTTTGAAAGCGTTTTGATTTATGGCTAAATTTGGTTCTCATTAGAACGCAACGCGAATCTCGGTCCCTATTCTTTGACCCTTTAGGTGATCATTTACACCTGCTTAGGTCCTTTAAAACAGACTACTCGAACCTCATATTTATTGTGATCGTAAGAAAAGAAGGTAGTGCACAAATAAAATTCATTTCATCATTTCCTTGAATTAAATTCTCCACCAAAATTAAAGATACTCATTTAATGTATTCTGAAGAGAATACTGTACTTTAAAAATAAAAGATATTTCCCCAACCAGTGATGGATAAAAAATACCTTTTAAAAATGGGATAGGCGGAATCGACATATTTTTAAATAATTTCACATTCTATTATTTTAGATTAAACTTTAAATAACCGATCCTGACCTTGTAGAAAGCCATTTAAAAGCTGACGGAAAACGGTTGGTGTTTTCTGCAAACTTTTTGCCGATTTTTTGTGAAGATATTTTAATAAGGTTATATTTGACATTTTGGTTCTAAAGTAGGGTTTTTAACTTATATTTGTCCTAATATTAACGGAGGATGTTTTAGAAATTGATTATTTGTTACAAAAACTCGGCAACCTTCTTCTATTCCGCAATTATAAAAGCTAACAAGCAAAGTATTAGACAATCTAGTTGGAAATATGTTACTCCCTTATAGTTCAAACATATAGAAAACTGCTTCCCCACAAAAATCGCAAAGCATGGAAGGTACGTTATACGGTGAAATCCCGATATCTAACGTTCTTGTTAATAATGTTTTCGCGGCTCTTAGGTCGATAGCGTCAGGTCCTAATTGCAGAAAGTACACCCTTTGTTTTTGCACATCTAGAATCGATATTCCTTGGTATGGTAAGACTCGTTAGATCGAGATTTTGCTGTATTAAGTTTAGGTCCAGTTTTTACGAAGAAATATTCCAGTTTGCCGTACTTACCATTAACTTTTCGCGTCCTTAAGGTCCTTCTCGAGCCTCACTGTCAAACCAGAGACGATTTAATCGGCCTTCACTTTCTCCAGACGTAATTTTTTCGTGCTTGCAAAGGGTTGTGTATAACGGGAGGACGGTTGGTTTTAATAGTGGAGAGCAGAAGAGGGATGTCACAGTTTCTGAGAGGCCTCAAGTTGTTGAAGAGGGTCTGGATGGGAATTTAAATGCGGCTGCAGAGAGGGTACTGGAATATGAATAAGGCGATTCCTTTTGGAGCAGTGATGCTTAAAAGAGGTTATTAAAGAATTCCAAATTAGGGCGGGGAAGGGTTGAAGAAGGGGTTGATTATTCGCTCTTCTGATTAATGGCAAATTTGTGACGATCAAAGCGAAGGCGTCGGTATTATAAATGGAAGTCGTGGGAGATTACATAGGCCTCCCATGGAGGTAAAGAAAACGTTGGTTATGTTAAATCATTTATGACCGAGAGGTATTTTTCCCTCCGACTTGTTCCAATATCGTCCACCTGATTGCTAGCAACGAAGGTTCATCGTTTTGCTCTAGGAAGACTTATCACGAATACGACTTTTTAAAAGATTAAAAGGCTTAAAAACTCTCTTTTATGTTTAATTTAATTTATAAAATATTGTAGCTTTAGTTTACTATTTGAGTTAAACTTGATAAATAATTTTTTATCTCTCATTTAGGTACATTTTACGTGATATTACTACTGGTATCTTTCTATTATTAGTAATTCAGTGAAGCTGAACATCTCCTTGTAAACTATGTGACAATTTTGACAAATAATGTTTTGTATTACACACTGAATCTAGTGAAACATGAAGCTTTTAATATGTACCGCACAGAATGAGTAAAAATTTAGTGAAAGGTTCTAGAAACAAAACTTAACATGATGAGTTTTAGTTTGAGGAAATTGCACGAGAAATATTTTTTATGAAATGATTCAATCGCACTTCGTTTTATCGTGCTTCGTAAGTTTCCTTTGCAAAGGAATTCTACTTTCTTGAAGTATTATTTATGAAGGTCTCACGTGTTTTAGCGCTTAACAAAATTGAAAAATGTTCCCTGAAAGAAAAAATGTTCTTCTCTAAGGTGATATTTTTGACAACTTCAACGCTCAAACGACGCAGTATTGTTGAAGTAAAATGAAGAAATAGTGGAGGGATTTTAAAGAAGGAGACGATACTTCCTCATCTTCAGGAAGGCAGTGAGTGAATAATGCAGCTCCTAATGCAACTTGGCTCTAGAAAAACAGTCTTTCTTAGATTCTCCAGATTAGAGAGCCTGGAAAGAGAGACTCTCTTTATCCCTTTTTGAAAATCAGAGGAAATTCATCATTCTTTATTAAAAGTTCTGAAAAAGTTTCTAACTGGTCCTTTACTCTTAGAAAGAGGGAAGTTTTCGTGGAAGTTCGTCCAAATAGAAGTATTCTGCGTTATCCTTGATGAAATAATGTCCATCAAAATTTTGGAAGTGACGGTCAACAAACGAAAGCCTGGGGGATAATGTATTCGCGCAAAAAATTGCTTAAATTTCTATACAAAAGTTTCAAGAGTCATATTTTAGCTAAACTGCCTTTGACGCGTGGATTTGAGGAGATTTTTTTCGGAACTAGGAGGGAAAATTTTAACTAAATTATTTCAGGATGAATTCTGAAAATGTTTTGGATGTATAAATGTCAATTAATAGCATCTCTCATGGCGGAGTAAAATTTCCATCATGACAGTATGACCTAGCAAGCGTTAACATTTAAATCGATTTGCAGCTTACGGTATAAAGCCAGCCAAATGATAAGTACATGTTGAGAGAAATTTTTTAGTCGTTTGATTCAGAATTATCAATGAAGAAAGACGAAGTTATACAATTTATGAACCTCTCAAAGCCCTATTATATTTCTTTCCAATCAGTATCTAATGATTCAGTGCAGCACTTAATTATTGTGCTCATTAAGTTCATTGATGATATAACATATCGCATCTACAATATATTATCGTCTATAATATATTAATATCGCAGTTATCATCATAGGAATGATGATTTTATAGTTTACGATGAATACACTCATTTACGTTGCCTGTAATAGAATCTTTGCTCAATTTTATGTTAAATGGAACTCATGTGAAGATTTAGATTAATTTTGCAGTATTTGCAATTCAGTATACCGTGTTAATAACAAAGTCGGGTATTTCCCAGTGGAAGCTTGTTATCAGGAAAGTTTAAAAGGAACTATCTAAGCTAAACGAACTCTCATGTTCTTGACAATGGGTTTATTAAAAATGCAATATCATTTTATAAAGATTATTCAGTGCAGTACGACGAGGAAACAGATTTTTATGGATATTTCACTCCTCATTAAAATAAACAAACCGTTTATTAGCTACGTGGTTTGAAAATTTGCACCCCTCAGTTACTACTTATCCCATCAACATTTATGTGCATTTACGATCAGGCATTCATGAACATTCGTAGTTCAAAACATTTCATTCCTACCCCAGAAACAACGATAAACAAACAAAATTGATAAAACTTAAAAACCCGCTCTCGCCCGCAAAAGCTAATTTGCGTCGGAGAGCAACGCTCATCAATCCCCTCAAAAGATCATCTCTCCTTCTTCCACGATATTCTCATTTAGACCGCAAGCCTTCTCTTAATAAAAGGGAATCGCATGTGTAGAGCCGTCGCGCATGCGCACAACGCCGTTTTTGCTTCGCTTCCCTTCTCGCAATTGATGGCACCTCTTTTATGCATTTTTTCTCTTCCCAGATGTTAAATTAAGGCGGGATCGCGGGTGGAAGGATGGGGAAGATGGAAAAAGCGGAGGGAGTGGTGAAGGGGAAATCGGTGGCGGTATTAGAGTGGGAAAACAAAAATCGCTAAACCTAAAGGGAAGAATAAGACCGCGGAAACCAACCCAAGCACCCTATTTTTTTAGTTGGGAGGAGAATTATGGCGAGAAGAGCAGAGGGCTATAAATTTGATTCATTTTAAGACATCTTTAAAGGGTGGCGGGAGGGGACGAAGTATGATCTCCTCAAGGAGGAAAAATAAAGAAAGTTTTCATCCTCTATCCACGCGCAAAGTGAGGCTCGTTCCTTATTTTAGAGGCAGTTAGGTCGAAAGGGCCCTTTCACGAGTTTTTTCTCTACTTTTTACTCCTTTTCTTCTTTTTGAATGAGCAATTTCTTGAAGGGTTCTACGGCATAATTAATGATCCGGGTGAACACTTTCTCCCACGACCTATTGTTGTAAAATCATATTGCCACGTCTTCCTCGGGAGGGCATAATTTTTATTAATTTTGGAACCCCTCCTCCCCCACCCTTTGCGTTCCCCCCGTTCTCACTCATTCCGGGAAAGTTTTCCCTCCCACGGCACGCTTTTCGTAGGTGCTGCTCACGCGAGCGAGGCGAGACAATGCGCCTCGTGCAAATCTACGAGTATAATGCCCGAAAAGGAGATAGGATTAATGCGGCTTCTTAATTAAAAAGGCGGAGATTTTTTTGGTCTTATCCTTACAGGAGCACCTTTTCCTCAGAATGGGAAGATTGCGCGCCACGGAAAAAAATTGAGGGATTTTCTTTGAGGAAGTTTAGAAAAGTTTACACTTCGTTCCCCCAAGAAAAGCCGACGTTTTCTATTTGCCCATTTGCCTTTGTCTCTATGAAGAATCCACAGTATTCTTCTAACCCTTTTTACTTACTTTTTAAACAGTTCATTCTTTTCCTCTCTCGTACAGACTGAATTTGATGAATCTTTATAGTTATACAATGTTTGAGATTTTCTATAACATTACGTATAAATTATTTTCTGGAGTTTCAGCATCATTTTTATTCATCATCATATATTTTTTTTGCTCATAAATTTCTTAACACAGAAAGAATCAAGTACCAATAAGTCACTGAGCATAAAAAGTATGGAATTGGGGTAAGAGCAGTCTTGATTTGTAGTGAAATTTAAGAAATCTGCGTCGAAGAATATTGTCATCATTTACCAAATATATATATACATATATTTGTATATATATCTAAAGCATAGAAGTGTGCTTAAGAGACAACATGGGTAGATTTTTAATTAGTATTATAGGTATATATTCTGCATTTTGTGTTATAGTACAACCTGTCAACTAAATTGCTTTACGAATTCTGTGAAAATGTCAGTAAAATGGTAGATGTATTCACTTAAGTATGCAGAAATGTACAATTTAATCCAGAAAGTTATAATTAAATTATTTATACATTTTGCAAATTCAGCTTTAAGATTATTAAATCAGCTCTATCTATTTTACTATTTGTGTAGGTAATTCGCGGAGGCCCAATTTCATATTCACGAACAAAAAAGTACAGAAAATGTATGCATTTGAATTGTTTCAGTGAAATTAATAGTATTACCCTGATGATACACTGGTGATCAGCTTCCCTAACGCTGTTATACGATAAATTTGACAGCAGAGACTGTACGGATAAGTCAATCATGTGCAATGATATTCTAACTGATGCACCCTTAAAAGCGGCAAAATGGCATCTCCTCTCGTTTTCTCCACGTTTTTATTTCCCCGTTAGCCATCCGTGACCCCGTTCTTCCTCCCTCCCTTTCTTTCTTGTCACCGTCTTCCCACCCATCTTATCACACTTTGCTTGACCTTAATTAGAGTTCAGCGCCCGTTAATCACACGTACTTTTCATCCCATCTCATATCTCGCCCCCTTTCCCCCCCCTGATTCTCCCCCTTCGCGATTCATCCCCGAGTAAAAAATGTTACCGCCATTATTTTCCATTCCTGCCGTCCTATTTCCCACCCCTTCCCATCCACGCTCCTTTTTTAGACGAGCATTTTTCCGTACCTTTCATAGCCCAAGATATTGCCACCTATCGCAGCTTGTGAGGTATCACTCCCTCTCTTTACTAATGCGATTAATTTCCACGCTCCGTAGGCATTCTCTTGCTCTTTTTTTCCATAGCGATTTTTATTATTAATCAGTGGGATATTTATGTCTTTCCCGGTGAACATTTTTCCTACTCTTATCCTCTTTTTCATATCGAGATGTCCTCGTTTTCCTCCGCTCCCTTGTAGTCAGGTGATACTCTTGCCATTCATTGACGTCGGTTTTTAACGAGAGTTGTTTATATCCTACGCTCATCGCTGTAACGAAACTCCATCTTTTGTCACTTCTGAATTCAATTAAAAGTAATAATGGGCCTCAGAATCTTTTTTACACTGCAAGTTTCGGTAAACAACATCCCCGGTTGTTGCACAATAGGAAATCAGCAATTTCAAATTCCGAGAAACCAGATATCACAATAAAGCTTTCCGTATGACCGATTGCAGACTATGGAACAAAATTCCGCTAGCAATTCAAAACGCTCTCGCTTTCTTCTTATCTTCATCAGAAACAAAATTTAAAACATCTTCCACATCCCAGCTTGCATACTCACTGGTCGATTCAATTTCTTATCAATCTCATTCTTACATTCCATCTTTCTTTTACTTATTCATCATACTTCTCTTCGGTTTTACTTTTTCTTTATATATCTTTGTCTCTAATGATCATGCAGTTTTAAAAATTACCTTATTTGCAATATTACGATATTTTATTTCCCATATTAGTTTGTTAAATGTATCTCACTTTGAATCTATAGCTCCTACTATGCACTGAACTTTCCTCGTGCTCAACTTTCAGTGACAAAGTGTATTTATGTTCTGATCTGTGTTGAATCTGTTAAAACTTTATTATTGTAATCATCATTTATCATTCGAGCTATTACTCTTTCTTCTCATATTTTCTTGTACTTGATACAGTTTTTCACACCACTTTCCCTTTGTCGTCGTTCTCCTACAGTGGAAGTTTGTGTATTTCTGCTGTTTTTCTATGATTGTAGATGTACCAGTTTTTCCTCTGCGAAACCATTTTATCTTTTCTCGTTTCCTTTCTACCGCTAACGTGCTTGTAAAAATTCTCTGTATAATAGTAAATATACCTATTAGAATCTGTATCATTTATTTATTCTGACAAGAATTAAATGAAATATCGGACCTTCCAGTCTCAATTCAGCCCTTGAAGAAGTTTGTAATACATTGGAATGTATGTATAGATGGCCTTAATTATACATTAAAATCACACATAAATCCATAATTGTTTGGATTCGTAAACACAAGTGGTTTTACAAAGCTATTGGAAAATATTTATTTATCTTTGTCTTATTAGTTAGGATTACAATTTTAAATGTATGTTGATGATATAAATCAGTAATATGCTCCTTACTCAATTTCTTTGAACACCAAGCATTAAGGGTGTTTATGCTGATTTTATTCCGACCTTTCTATCTTTATACTTCAATTTCTCTTAAAACTGTGCATGTTTATAAAATTAGGAAGCTGATACTGTTATGATTCTAAAAGGAGTATTTGATTTTAGAGTAAAATCAATAAAAATAAACGAAGCTTGCGTAATAATCCACGTTAATTTCTGTCTTATATCTAAGGTTTTCATCCTTATCCATAAGGTGATACTAACCTTAATTTATGCTTGAAATAATATTTTTTGTTGTGGTATAATTAAAAGTAAAATGAAAATAAAAAAATGACTTCTATTTTCATATACTGACTGTTTTAGTCAGAAATATCTAAGCGTTGGAAAGCGAATTTCATTGATTCTCCAACTCTTAGAAAATAACCGCTTTCTTCGATCTTCTTCAATTATTTCGCATCATTGTCGTATCTCTACAACCATAAGCAGCGAATCAGCTATGTTTCATACCGGTAGCATTCCCTGCTCGAATAGCAATTCTAAAAAAGAAGCCGTGGTGATTATCCGAGCATTGCATGGATGTGACAGCAGATCTCTTAGGTTTCTTTTCGTCCTCTGTCCTCTTATCTTTCTCTGCTCGTCTCACTTTCTCTTTCTGCTTCCGAGGTCTTCACAACACCTGTCCGTCTCCCTCATTATCCATGCCAAACGCGATCCCGTGACACCCAAAACGGAGGGAACAACACGCTTAGAGCCCTTAGTCCTTTTCCTGCTCTTAGCAACTCCGCCATCGTTCGCTCCTTTCACCCTTTGAGGATCCATTTCCCTTTCTGTGCCCTCTCTGTCCACTCTCCAGTCTTTCTCTCGTCAGGTTTCGCCACTCTCCCCTTCATTTCGCTCTTTCCTTCAGTTTCATAATCCATTTTTACTTCGGAGAGAATACCACAGGTTGACGTTATCTTTCTAACTCGCGTACACCAATAGAATCAAGCTGGTCCCAAGCTACTGATGGGGGTCTCTGCATCACTGGAAATAACTGCTTAACTAGTACTTATATGCATATTTGTAACGCTATGTTCAAACATACGTAATTTTTGTTTATTAAAGGTCGCGAATTTTATTATCTCTTTACGATTCGTCCATTTCCTATAGCTTGCCATACCTTCTTAGACTATGTACCAAATTCCAAAATAAAATTATTTTAAGAAGTAATTATAAAATATTCTAATTTTACCTTCGTCGAGCTTTGCGTCAGTTGCTTAAAAAATGCCTAATTAACAGTGGATATATGTGCAAATGTATTTCCGTTTGCAGGATAAAAATATTTTGAAGGATGAGAAGAGAAAATAATATTTTGCTTTATAGCGATTTAAGACGCAAAAATAAACAGGTGTGAATAAAATCGTTATGCCTGGAACCCGAACCCTTGGCTTTCTTTTTTAGAGTAATTGCTTAAACTAATAAACTACTTCTCGAGTTAATATAGCTTTGTGAATGAAACATCTTAGTAGAAAGATATACATCCGGATTTGTGTCGTAGTCACTTAGGTGTTTTCCAATCTTGTTTATGACTTGGTCTTACGATTTGATAGACTAGAGTACTTTGACTCTTTTCTCATAATCATGTATTAAACTTGACTTTAACGATATAACTCCACGCAAGTCTTCACCCTCACGAGTGTGACTTAGCACTGATGTTCGTGAACGAAATATTGCAGCTGCAGATGTAATATGATAATGTTTGTAAAGATAAATGAGACAATTTATGAATATTTGAATAATTCCACGTCATGAAATAAGAGTTGCTTTGCAGCGATTCTCACCTATCGGAGAACGAGAAAAGAGCAAAAAGGATTATTTTCATTTTTGTGTCACGGCCCATCGCTGATCCTCTAAGCTTATAAATAATGAAATTGATAAATCAAAGGTTCACCTCCTTCACCCAATGTATTCATTCCCCTTGATTAAAAAAGGGACGCCAGAGGTCGTGACAAATCGTCCCTTCCAGGACGCCAGAAATACATTTAATAAATCGGATGAAGCACCGAGGGAGAAAAATTTCTTCTATAAATAATCGAGGGTTTCGAATCGAATTTAGGAAAGTGATGCGCTAAATTTTGAATAGAAGAGCCAAATTCTCTTGCGACCTTATATTCGAAGACATTATGAAGGACAGCTTGACCCTATGGGGCACTTGTGGAACCGCTGCCTGCTGATGACGCGGCCTTTGTTTTTACGGGAATGGCTGAAGAGGGTTGCGACTGGTGGGGTTTCCAATGACGAGCAGATTACTAGGGTACTATCTCCTGATGAAGTTCGCTATTAACGTCGCAGTAGATCCTCCATGTACCAAGTATAATTTTCAGGGAGTTGCATTTCACATTGGCTAGGAATACCTTCAATGAAAATCTCGCTAAAATGTTTTCTTTCGATCATAAGGATATGACCATTCCTAATATGAGAAACGATGCTAAAACATAAGCAATTGGCATTTATGACGATTAAGTTTATTATTCATTAATTTCATAAAAAAATTGTTCTGTTAGCTCTGCATATATTACCCGTAGTTATCATTGAAAAGGAATTTGAAAATAAGTCATGAGGAAGCAATGGAATTAAATATTATCTTAATTGTCGAAACTATACATCATAAATGACTTCAAATGTTCCTGATTATGTAGTTAATATATCTCTCGATGTCTACTCTCTGTTTCTACTGAAACATAGATAGGGTAATTACTTACCTTACGAAGGCACATGGGTTTGCAGTATAATATGTTTTAAATGTATTTTCAAGTTAAATATTTTTCGCATTACGGATTTTCATATTTGCATATTTTTCCAGACAGCTATTATCACTTAATTTTTAATTACAGTACAAAATTAGCTATTACTTAGTATATTTAATTCATTAGAAACTTGATCATGTGGTGTTTTCATTTATATTTCAACTAATGTTTTCGTGAATAACTTATGCTGTCATTATATTATTGACGAGCTTTTTACACTCTTGTATTGTATATCTCCTGTTGATCATTCTCTTTTACCATTTCAAGTTAGATACATTCTAAAATTAATATATATTTCTATCACGGTCTAAATTTACCCACTCCCATTTACGTACTCGTGAAATCGCAGTACAAGTATTTATATTTACCATTAAATTCAACATCCGAGTTATCTGCTCGTTACCCATGAAATGTCTCTCCTTTTGTGGCCTCAATTCCATCTAATGACCGCATGTTCTTTCGCGATTATCCCGCAATCACCAAAATAAACAGGTAAACAAGATTTTGAGTTTGAGATGGGGAAGATAAGGAAAAGGATTTCCTCGAATGTATTTGCGCATTTTCCCGAAAGGTTGCGTTCGAGAAACTCGCTCCAATATCTCGCTTATGGCCACAGAATCTTAACCCTGGAGGGAGAAGGGTTGCAGAGGGGAAAGGGATTAGGGGGATAAGAGTGGGCGAAGGATACAGCCAAAGGGTACGGCGAAAGGAGGAAAAGAGATGTTAGGTTGGTTGAGAGAATTTGTGGCTTACGCGTTACAGTCCCTTTCACCTTATAACCTCGCATATCGACGCCTATCTTTTCCATTTTTTCTCTTGTCTTCCTTTTTTTGGATTGCTAACCTTGCTTCAGAGGAGTCCAGGCTTTCTGTTGGAATGGAATAACACGAAATGAGTTTCTTACTCATCATTCAGTTGCTATTTATCAATTAAATGCCCGAAAACTATTAATGATTTGATTACGTGACAAAAATATCATAACTTCCATCTTTTAGGCCAAATTAACACGAGAGCAAATATTAAAGGAACCAAATTTCCTCGTGGCTACATTGCCTGGAACTAATTATATCTCCGTGACAATTTATTGGGTGTAATCATTAAAATGTGACATATAATACCTTATTCGTCACCAAAGCAAATAAATGGCTATCAATTAATGTACGTGGCGTATGATCTAACTAATTCTGGACATAATGATTTTAAATTCGTATTTTAAAGAAAATAATTTAAATTTTAAGTCATTGAATGAAAATATCCTTACGTCAAAGTTACTTTCTTACACATTAGGCTATATTTTTTATGGAAATAAATATATTGCAGAAGTGATTTACCCAACTCTATTTAAATGAATTTCGACGATTTACTCACATCCTAAAAATGTTTATATTCATTTTATTATGTGATTAGAGGCTTCAAGGGCCATTTATGAAGTACTTTCAGAATTAAAAATCAACTTGATGACTATCTTCACTCCTCCATTTAATCTAATCTAATTTTAAGCGTTGATATTTTGCATATGCTACACGAAGACTCTTTTCTGCTGCAAACGTCATAATTGGATCTCACTTTTCTATGTAGAAATATGTATAGTTACAATAATTTCATTAGAATATCATTATTAGAATAAATTTATTTCTTTTAGGGATATATTATTCGCCCCCCTGACAAGCTATTCCCCTGCCTCTTCTTCCCCTTCACTTCCTTTCGAAACTATAAACAAGCAGTTTTACCTCTATCCTCTCGCCATCTCGTTTACTTCCCTGTTTACATCGATTTCACGTTCCGTTTCAAAAGTCCATCCCTTTTCCGTTCCACTTTTCCATTCCCTCCGGAGCCACCCCTCGCTGGAGAAAAAACAAACTCTCACTACATTTTCAAATCCGCATTTACGCGAGGCGATGAACTTTGGCTACCGGAGGTCGAACAAAATAGAGAAGGAAGGTTTTCCTCTCATTCTCGTTAAATTTGGAGGGCGGTCGATACTCGAGGTGGAGAGAATCACTTAAAAATGGGGAGGGCAAAAACACGAGTCAGCCACCTGTCTAATTTCGAGCATTCCAATTATGGCCGCTAACAAAGTAATATTTTTTTCATTCGGGCGCTAACGTTTCCGTCGCTGGGGAGAGAGGAAGGCTAATTGGATAATGAGCTTGCTCTGTGCCTTGAAGAGTGCTCAAGTTTAAATATCCCTCTCTGCAATTAGATTTCCGTGAGAGAGGGAGCCATCCGCGTGGGTCTTAATGGTGGTGCGAGTGTCTTAGAATGCACTGTCGTAAAGTGAGCCGATCAGGTGTTGGCTCGTGATTCCAGCTGTTCACGGATTTGTATTAGTTCAGGACTCGAGATTCGAGACTCGATCTAACACGCGATAATTATTTGTGTCATCCTATCCACTTGTTTGGGTGTTTTCGTTTAAAAACGAATGAATTCCATGAAGTTTGTTTTGTTTAATTAGGCCTACTGTCGCTTAAACAAATATATCTTGGTTTTAAACTTGATTATAGTTATTTTGGTTTTATCTAAGACTTTTTGCTATGATTTTTTCAATGGATAAAGTAAGTGTATTAGTCAAATTAACTTCTAATTTTAGTCTCATTAAATGAATTTGTTGTGAAATAATTATTTATTATTTTGGAACTCCTTATTAAGGCAAGATTATGCTCATTTTTTATAAATATAAATAAACTTATACATTGGGTAAAAGTGAACGCCATGTGCATATCCTTCTGTTGTACTTTTTGGATTATAATAATAAATAAAAATGTCTTTGGGTTTTCATTTTTTCACAAAATGACTTACATATATTGACCTAATTGAATATTTACTTCAATAATGTTTTTATACTTGAAAGATATCAACCCTTTAATGTTATTATCGCAATTAATATTCTTGATTTCAGATAAGGGAAGAAAAGGGATTCGACTGTTCGTTTTTCTCTTCGAAAAATTACTCATTTCGAAGGTGTTTGAATCAGACTATCTCAGTTGTAATAAAGCATGTGGTACCAAATATTTACTTATCGTTCTCTTATCAAATAAAGGATAAACTCAATAAAATAAAATTAAAATAGAATTTCTTTTGGCTCTAATCTTCATTTGTCTGATCTCAGAATCCAATCTCAGTTGCTCATGACATTGATACTCTATTTAGTAAATTCTGGGAACATGTGATTTCTCCATACGGTATAGTGTGTAGTTTGAATATCTAGCTTACTTGTTAATCTGATACAACTCTTGCTATAATAAGCGCGAGCTTCCAAAATCAAGTTCAAATTAATCGGAAATAAACAACGTGATGATATTCTATAAACGCGCTTATTAAACTACGGTAAAAAAGACAGGGCAGGGGAGTATCAGTCAGAGAATAATACAGACCTTGGTCTGAAAAGGTAAAAAAAGAGAAATGATTCCCATTTTGTAGTGAGAAATATCGGTCAAGGAGGGTCACATACGCTTGGATAGGAAGGGAAACGTAGAGAAAAATAAAGTTGAAGCTTAAATCCCCATTCACGAGCAACCCCTTGATTCCTCCCATTTACGACATCCATTTACCCCTTTCCCCATTATGTAACTTCCCATAACTCTGCTTTGTGACGGAAACCTCCCTGGAACGTACATCGCAACACGTCTCACCTCGTTGTCCACCCCTTCCGTTCTTTCTCTCATTCCTTCGGGAGACTGTAATTCCCTTTTCATTCCATATACCTCTTCCCTCTACCCCGTAGGGAGCCGAGAAAATAGACGAAATCATTAGTTGCTAATGGAAGTTATTTTTTTCTTATGTAGGCTTACTTCCGCCTACATTTATGTTTCCTGTATGTGTAAATCCATCTTTCATATTTATAAGTACAACTTAATTATTCGATATAACGTGATACGTTCCGACAAATGGTCGATTCAATTCAATGTATAGGCATACGAAGATACTCGTATGACACTTTCTATTTGATGCGTTCCATGATCCGTGACAGTAATCAAACTTTGTAACCCTTAATGACATTTGAAACTACCAGCCACAAAAATATTAACCATGTCCAAGTGTATAGCTCAACACACTCCTGAGAACATCTATCACAAGTCACCTAAAATTTGTATAAATTTTCAAGTACTGTTATAGTGTCGTTTATTTTTTTATCATCAAATTTTTTCCTTCACTTAGGTGTCTGTAAAATAATTTCCTGTTACTCGTTTCGATTTTATTTAGACAAAACATCAATAAGTTACAACCAAGTCCCTTCCGTGCGTAAGAAATTCCGTGACTTCAATGAGTATCAACAAAAACGTCACTAATATAGCTTTAAGAAAATGATAATATCCTATAGGACAATTTCTTTATCTAAAAGGTGTATCTTTTAATTATTTATTCACTATAACTTTTAATTCCACCTTGCACGTCTTACCATATCTCTTCGACAGCTCTCATTAATATTCTCTGTAAATTTGTGTTTGTCAAT
Organism: Sympetrum striolatum; assembly: GCA_947579665.1. Lineage (NCBI taxonomy): Eukaryota > Metazoa > Arthropoda > Insecta > Odonata > Libellulidae > Sympetrum > Sympetrum striolatum. The sequence goes on from OX388345.1 coordinate 87,242,207, forward strand.
GGTTAAAATCAATTGAGTAAGAAACTCTCCACTAAGTGTCCATAACTGAGACTAATACAGCCATTCGATAAACAGCAACTGCTAGAAAATAAAACTGTAATACTAAATATATAATTGCACACTGTTCGAGAATCTTCTTGTAAGATTTAAAAATTAAAGTCCCCATGTAAAATACGGTTTTTACTCTTGCTATTAAAGAAACTTTCTTTAATTTAATTTTTATATTTCGCTTTAGATTGATAGATTAACAGTGACAAATTATTTTATAATGATACTGTGATAGTTAATTTAGAAAACTCATCTTTTTTTACTGCTTATCAGCATGTTTTCTTCCTTAATTGTTGCAATAAGGGTTTAGCGTATGTTAATAATGGGTCTAGTACTGATGAATGACCTGGCTAACTACGTCTATCCCAAATTGTGACGAGAAAATGGCTAATTTAACATTCGGCTATTCCCAGATGAGGCCCCGAGTTTCCTGTTGGAAATAGGGTTTTATTGTCTTAATCTAGGTCACTACGACGGAATGGAAATTACCTACCTTTCCATTTATTTCTGTTGATTAGGATTAAACCTTTTGAAACGAATGCTTTCTCTAGAAGAGAAAGCCGTCGCTGTCTCTTTTGCGGACATCTGTCAAAACACTAGTCGTATACGCCAAAACAAAAGTGTCTCGTTACTTTTGTATGTATATTATGTTCTACTCTTCGTATTGGGTATTCAGATTACGAGGTATGCTTTCAGACCAGTCGCATACAGAATGAACGCGTGGCTATACGAGGATAGCGCTGCAACGGGAACGGTGTAAACAATGGATCTGTGAGATATAATGGGCGTAGAATAGGTGCTTGGTATCCAGAATTCTATGAAAAGTGGGCACACTTTTATTCGAGAGCCATGTTTACTGTCTCTGTCTAATAGTGCTTCTACGACCTAATCTCCCTGATCTTATGTGACCAGCGATGCAGTTAAGTGTTTAATATTGCCTGTGCTGCAGGATGAACAACCAACAGATGATATCTTAGGTTACGTTTCGTAAAACTTATCTCTTGATACTTACTAACTCTGCTACACAGTAAATTATATCCTTATATAAAATATCATAATTATACTTTTATATCAATTACTGCAACTATTTTTATAAATGTCCGAAATTTCCATTATTTTCTTTTTCATTTACATAATTCTTGTAGAGCGTAATTCCAGCCAGGGTTGACCGCAAACTGCGATAATTTTTTGATAAAATTGTATTTGCAGAATGGTAATTACTTTAGATTTGAAGAGGGTACTAATTGAAAATTAATCTTAAATGCGAGCACATACGAGCATTTTACATAACTAATGAGAATTTAGAAGATGTTTATCGAGTTGTATTGTTATATTCCATCAATCTATTTATTTATGTATGTGACTATATAAATATTCTACCATGTACTGTACTATTTTAGTTAATTGACAGATCTCATATATATTTATGTATGATAGTTCTTATTAATGATTTATGATTATATTTTTCGTACTTGTAACATATGTATTATAGTTTAATTGTACAGGAGGTTTTCGGAGGGGTTTCCCTCCCGTCTCTGCGCGAATCATTTTTATGTTCCCCTCAAACGTTTCTATCTGGCCTGGAGGCCAACTTGCAACGCGAACTTAAATAAATAAATAAATATTACGTATTTTTAACATCGTACCAAATTAGAGAGATCTCACTAACAAGTCTATCCATAATGTGCATACATAAATTATTTGTACGTATTAATATCCTTAAATTCAGATCTTAATTTCCAAACATTATTCGACCTTAGGATCACACCGCGCACCGTTCTTTTAAAATAAACTGTTCGTGCCAGATATATTTGATAAATAAAACTATGCATAGAAGATAAATATTATTTTTTCAATAAGAGAATAAGAGTGAGTTGCAAGAATGCTTATGAAAAATATCTTTTTAAGTCTATATTAAATTGTTGAAATGCATAGTAGGAAAGAGTAACACATTCCACTTATTGTATTTCAAACGTGAGTTAACTCTAATTATTTGGCTAAATAATTCCGTAAAGACCTCTGATGAATCTATTATCTAAATAATTAGTCAAGAGCCAAAATGTTCCTATTAAAAGCGCTTTCCGTTAAAACTTTAACAGTCAAATATTCGGCAAGTCGCCTACGCCTAATAAAGGCGGCAAATCTTGAGTGGGAAAGAGCGTATTTCGTCCTGAATCTTTAATATCACCGCACTCCGTACGTCTTCACCACAGCAATTGGAAACCAATGTTTCTTGGTTGCCGGAGACCAGAAGTCATCGCCTCCCGCAGACGAAAGTTTAAAATTTAGAACAGCTGCGGGATATGATGTAAATTTAATTTGCGGCATCGTTCGCACGCTTTTCTCGGAGCCCTTTCCACCGCACACTTCCTGAACAAGTCATTAAACATACATTTCCTACCGAAGGACTCTCTGACCTCTCCCTCCCTTCTCTTTAAGGTCGGTCTTAACTAAGAGCGGACCGCAAAGCAGATTTAAAAATCACGACCTCAGAGAGATGTCGTTTGCGGCCATGAGCTCGCTGCGCTGCCATGTGGTATTTGGTATGCGGCAGAAACATTCAAGTGCTCTAAATATTTGCAGATGACACTTACCTATTTCCCTTGAAGGATTGTAACAGCAATAGAAATTGAGTTAGTTTTCATTACTGTTCCCTTTCTGTACAACATTATTGGTTATGTTAAATCATTTGGAATTGTGTTTTTATACTGGCAGCAAGTTCTTATAGAGATGATTGAAGCTGGAGAGATTGCTTTTTTCTAAACTCCTTATTCCTGTCCCCTACAACTACAATTTCATCTTCAGGAATATATAATTAGATGATTTCTGTATATTTTGTTTATTATATCCTCAATAAAGTTATTAATATATTATTCGTGGATAAATATATTTATAGAATAATAATAATTTCAAAATAAACGTCCATCCATGTATCCTTAGAACATAGAAATATGCTATGAAAAAAGTAAGCCTAAAAGAAAGTTTCAGACGTAGGTTGGGAATATTTGTAAGAAAGGAGATTAAAAGTTAAGCTGCGTTTGCTTGATAAATACAATGAAATTTCATTTTCCGAAAGCATACGGTATCTGCTTGTTTGGCCGAACCGATAAAGTAAATTACGATGTGTAGATGCTTGGAATAATCGTTTTAATACTTTATTTTCCACGAACTATACGCGATAACATCAAACTTTATAAGTAGTTCGAACGACTAATGTTTACTTTCTCCCTATACGTAGTATAGAGAAAGTATTGTATTCGCAAAAAAATTCGACCTCCAGATTTCGACGGAAATAGATGTTTTGGAGCCCATAGAGCACGTTTTCGCTATTTTCCCGAACATGTCTGTCTGTGTGTGTGTGTGTGTGTCTGTCTATTTGTCTGTGGTTAAAAAGTTTGTGGGCGCTCTATCTTAAAAATGAATCATCCGATCATTTTCAAAATTCATATTTATAATTTTAGTAACAATACCAAGAGTTGATTAGTTTTTAGTGAATATCGCTCCATCGGAAGTTGCGAATATCCGGAAAAAAATTTTGTTTTATAAATATCTCTGTAAGAATGCAATAAAGGTATATATAATTATGAACAAAAGTTGTAGGTAATGTATTTTACTACAACTTTTTATGAAATAGTTTTTCGTAACACTGATTGTTTAGGAGTTATTCTTCAATAATGGTTAACCGGAAGTTGTTGTTTACCCAGAAATGGAAGTTTTTCATACATATCTCTGTCAAAATGCAATTAAGGTATATACAATTATTTACAAAAATTATACATAGTGTACTTTACTACAACGTTTGTTCGAAACATTTTTTCGTAACACTGCTTGTTTAGGAGTTATTCTTCAATTATGGTTAACCGGAAGTTGTGGTTTATCCAGAAATGGAAGTTTTTCATACATATCTCTGTCAGAATGCTATGTAGGTATATAATATTCTGTACCAAAGTTATAGATAATGTTTTTACTACAAATTTTGTATAAAATATTTTCCTGTAACACTCATTCTTTTGGAGTTATTTATATATTACCGGCATAGGCTTCTGTTTTCAATAAATACGGAGAAAGTCATGTGTTGGCCATATCAGATTTTTTCATCTCCTTCGACGCCGAAATGTGGCTATAAGGATATTAATATGGACGTAGAAGCATAAAAGGGTATTTCTAAATAAAATTAGAGATAGGAATTGATATTTCGAGTTTTCAATTACCAATTTATACGTGTAGAGAGAAAGAAGATTTTTATAAAGTAGGTTAACAATTGAAGCGAAGAGTTATGAGAAAAATATCTTTCCGATTCAATCAGAGATAGTATTGATTAGTTCAAATTAGATCATACCGTCATAAATTCGCATCCACTGCAAGCAAACTCGCAAATAAAATATAATTACCGAACGTGATCAAATAGAATTTTTGATTTTTTCTCCATTGAAAACTTAGAGAGTTTGTTTATTTCTCGGAAGCATTTTAGAAGAAAAACTAGGAATTCTTGAAATAGTGAATTTAGTTAATGCAACTTCATGACCTACGCTGTTCACTTCATACGTTCTGAAAGTATAGATTCCCTTTGGTTTATTGGTAATAATTGATTTGGTTATTCTCCTTGCAGTTTCAGATTGGGATATCAGTTGGAAAAATATGGATGACAATTTAGAGTGAGTCGCAGGTGTTATTCGTTAATCGAACCGAAAAAATATCGACTCCACACCCTTGTCTCCGTCACTCTTTTCACTTCTTTCTCTCTCTTCTCTTCTTCTTTTTCTTTCAACTCCCATTCTCTTGATGAAGCTTCAAAGACATAGAGTTACAATAATTGTCGATTTGCGTTTCGAAAGCATCGACTTTGCAATACGCGACTGTCCACGAGATTCGAAATTTTCTTCTCAATAAAGTGTTTGCTTTTAGATACGTATTTAACTACATTTCTTATTTTGACTTATCTATACTCTTAAATTGCTTAATTGCTTTTGTGTTTGAGTGCTCAAGATGACTTTCTATGAAAAAATACTAAATTTCCATGTTTTGCTAAATTGGGTGTTACATCCTTGGCCTACTTTTGGAAATTTGATGCCTTCATCCAAATTAGTAGGGGGTGTCATTTTTATCGCAATGAGCTGTTGGATTTGAAACCTCGATATATTCTACAGTTAAAAATACTTTTATAAATTTACTTTAAATTCCTATTTACCTACAAATATTGAGTCTCTCTTTTTCTATGTTTGAAAGTTCAATTTTATCATCTTGAATCATTCCTTTTATAATAGCAAATGTAGGAAAAAATAGCGTGTGTATCTTATAGAATTCTTCTTTCTAACATCATCTTAATTCAAAGAGAAATACAGCAATTGATATTCTATTACAATTATTATTTCGTACACTTGATAAAAGCGTCCACGGCCATGTTACTGTCTTCCTTGATTTTGACGATGCAGATTCTGTTTCGTAGAATAAGCGTTCCGAATTTAATTTTTGGCTGCGAAAGACAGGATTCAATGTTAAATATTAAATATTTTTACATTTTGTTACGCATCCAGAAACATCTTTGTTTTCGGACATTTACATTTTTTTCTGTAGGACACCTTGCAAATTCACTCAATGTAGTTTACGTATTGCATATGTGTGTGTCTGAAATCTTTGATTTGTTATTCAATTTGAGAATGGCATTTAGTTTTCTACTCAGAGTAGCCCCTCTGAAAATATCACCATATATTGCGCGATACGTATAATCATAACAAATAATTGGAGATATACGATGGAGATATCCCCAGCAATATTTACCTCCGCCGAAGTCGTCATCTGTTTACTGCAAACCCATCGTTTTCCATTTACTCCTTCGGAACGAGTTTTTCTACCTCTCTAATATCCTTCCTTCCTCAAACACTGCGCAATCCCTCACAAAAAATCGCACTTAATTTCTTGCAACGTCAACTCATTCATTTCCGATCTTCAATATCCTGGGAGAGTCTCCCATGAAGAAGTAACACTCCATCCCTATTTCCCATCCGCAACTTGCACATCTCTCGTAAATCTCTCAGAAACTACTGCCGCCCATATTCTCTATAACTTTCAGACGTACTCTATCAATCGCCTCTCTCAGCTTTCCAATAAATCACTCCCGAATCCCTAAACGTCTATCTCCCCTCATATGTATTTCGCCCTTTCTCCGGCTCTCTGTATTCCCATACATATTCCCCCTTTCTCCGGATCCATGCACGCATGTGTGGGCGCTTCCATATACCTTCCGAATCAATATATTCTATCGGATCCTCTTCCTGAATTTATTCCTATTTTTTTGCTCCATCTCAATCGTGTACCATAGGGTGGCTGAAGCGAAGATGCGTAGAAAGGGAATGGTAATAGTAAGGGGAATGTAAAGATGTCTATACGTGTCTTTCGTGATTGGGGTCATGAATCTTTTCACTTCTTCTTTCTAAATAAGGGTTATATATCAGGTATGGCTCATTGTCTCATGTAATGCCACTCTAGGCCACTCTTCGTTCTATTTTAAAGTCGGTAAATGATTGAATATCCTTTGTTTGGCTGTATTATTCTAATGGAAGTTTTAACTGACTATGTGTTTCATCATAGGGTACCTTTAGAACAATTGTTAACAGCAACACCTCATTCTTACAGGTTCTTAGATAGAAAATTGGATGAAATTTTCAGTTAAGTATCAGCTACTGGGCCGCCTATAATTGGGCACAGTAGAAATTTAGAACGCATGGTTTTCAGTCCATACACGGTTTTTATAGGTGTTTAAATAATTTGAATAATATGTGTAGGTATTTGTTTAATCTTGTTTCGCAAAATAAGTTTTTTAAGTCGAGTGAAAAAATAAACAACAAATGTTACACCACGAGTTTAATCAGAGAACGAATTCAGCATGTGCGAATGGTTAACATCATAGCATAATTATGTTGAGGTTTTTGACCCAATAAATCGGAACTTATATGATCAGGACAAGGGCGTTTCTGTTAGTCTTTTTCTGCTGTATTAATTATATTTAATACAAAATAGTTCGCTGTACGTGAATTATTGATAAATAAATTTATGTTTTCGTTAGTGTCGGTGTTTGACAAACTACTTACAATTCTAATGTGAACTATACGTCACTTAAATGAGGCATGGTGTTTGACCTATTTAATTGTTTGTTGTGCTGAAAAGGTGTATATACAGTCTTGTGACGAGAGAGGATCACGTATGCAGCCGATTCATCCCTCTTCTACAGATACTTACTAGCGCATAATTTCGATTGAAAACACTTTCCCAATCCAGTTCTGTTTTCTGTGCTTTTCTCTTGATTAACATATTTTTTTCCAGATAGCGATAGCGTCTATAGCTAGTATTTTCTCAGCGTAAGTAACGTTTCCGAGGTCTTTTACTGTTTTTTATCATCTCTCACGAAAAAGAAGTTCCCCTTCCCAGGGAGAAAATTCAGGGAGAAAATCAATTCTTCAATTCATTTTTCTTCACTAACACTGAGATTCTACCCTTCTTCTCTTCTCTTTCCTTCCTCTTTTCTTTGTTTTCCATTCTTCCTCTTCCTCCTATCTTTCTCTCTCTTTTTCCGGACGTCGGAAATATTACTCATCTGCAGCCGATGATTCTCTGCCACCTCCATATATCTGTGCCTGAGTTTAATTTTAATGAATGGACGCCCGGATGTGAAATCTCCAGATTTTTTCATTTTACTCTCCGATGATTAAGAGCTTTTGCAATATCCATTCGACGGATGGATTAGATTTCTTTTCGGCCGCTCCTCCGGAAAATGGGAAATTTTCGGTTTTCGGACGTTAATTTTAGGGAAATGAGTTGAGCCGAATTTGAACTGGAAGTGGAACATCTGGAGGGCTTGAGCATGGAGTGGTCTCCGTGTAATTTCAGCGCTCTTGGTTGGCCGATTCTCGGGTTGTAAATGCACTATTTGAGTTGGGCCTATTGCAGAAACATGTTACTCACTAAAACGGGCGTTAAATAATGGGTTTTGTCTTCCGTAAAGGTAAATAAAGTCAGTCCGAAAATACACTGCAAACTTCAGGACTCCATGAATAAAGTATCATGTACTTGTTTCTGTTCCCCCCATTACTTTTTTCTTTCAGTTTACTTAAAATTTCCTCTATTAACCTTGTTGAAATGGTAGAAATAGTATATTCATTCATTAAAGCACTTAGATGAATTTAACATAAGTATGTGCATACAAGTTAATAATCAAAGACGGTATTTTCTATGTATAATACTTAAAAGGATATTGTTTTACTATTCCAAAGTACTGTTTGTATTGGCATGTAGTAAATATCATTCAATAGTATGATTTCGAAAATTGAAATGAATTTTATTCTCAAATAGTTGCTTCATACCCTAAAAGAAAAATAGAGGAAACTGGTACAAAAACATTTATTGCATTTATTTAATTCTTCTTCTTTCCACCTGATGATTTCTCTGTCACCTAAACCGGTCGTGAAAACTAAAGCATCTTGCGGGAATTACCAAGTTTCTCATTCCTTTTAGAACTTTTTTCTACGTAGTGTGGTTGAATATCATAGAATTTTTTCATACTTATATTTAAACTCATAGTATGTAAACCTTGTAATACCTACATCATGTAACACTTAAGTTTTCATTAGTGCCGTAAAAAGTAGAAAATGTATTTTCATGTAGATAAGAACCTTGCTTAATGGTAAATTATATTCGCTACTCAACTTTAATACCTTTCAGTAGTTCTATTTAGAATTTTTAAATATCATTACCGTAAATTTTTGGCTGCATCCGTGGCACACATTACTAGCTTATATTATGAAGTATAATCCTAGGTGTTAAATACTAGTTTTAAATTTAATTAGAGCGAGGAAAAATTTAGAGAATATTTACAAGATAAAATGAATAAAGTTTCCGCGAAAACGCGTTCCGTAAGAGTCACAGGAAACTCATATTTTCGGTCTTATTAACATTGTGTCCGTCAAATTTAACACGAGGCATTTCGGCCGCTCTGTTGTATCTGCAGTTCCCGGAAGTGCGATAATATTAACTAAGCGACAACTTCGTGCTTCTTTCAGAAAAGCCTCCGGCTTAGCAACTCATTACTTGAATTCTGCATAACAAAAGAACAGGATACGTATTCACTGACTGCAAGTGTATGTAGGTGTCCGTTAAAAACTAGATATAAAGGATGGGAAAATATTATAATATGAGTCTATTTACATATCATGAGTTTTACTCCGTAAACCTTCAGTTTAGCAGTAATTCCCCACAACCATAATATTTATGTGATTATTACTATACTAATATCATGTTTGGATCTATTACTTAGCATTTTATTTCATCTCCTAGATTATCATTAAGTTTGTATTCATTAGTTTATACCAAATATCTATAGTGCATTCCAATTGTTCTAGCCATTTATGATGAGGAAATAAATCCTATGCATTTTTCACCACACTGCTCGAATAGCCTCAATCCAGGTTGTCTCTTCATGGTGTTCCCTCATCTGATGATCGAAATGACGATTTATTGCTATATTAGATAAATTTAACTACAGTTCGCGGCTTTCAAAATGACTACAGAAACTGCAACACACTATAGTATCAGATTTTTTTCGATTTTTTTGTAATTACTCGTTTGTTTTTCTAGATTTTTTTCAATAGTTTTTAATAGTGCAAGATGTAATAACTTAATAGGTTTGGCAGATGAAAGGTCAGTTTGATTTGTCTTCTCCATAAGAGTAAAATAGTAGTTATACAGATATAAAATTTCTAGATCCCTTCTATAATTCAGTTTATATATCAATGGCTAAGTGGAAATAGAGCTATCCACGGCGTGTGTATCTACTTCAATTTAAGATTAATTTTTCTTTTTGTCTTAGTAATCATACTACCGCAAATTTTAGTGATCCATTCATTTCAATGCCGAAACCGTTGCATTTCCCTTTCGGGTACTATTTTTTTCTACCGCTGTTTGAGATTCATATTGAACGAGAGCAAAAGATCCAGTCCGAGTTTCTCAAGCGTTCTCTACCGTAGCGGAAAACAAATGAAGGCGCTTGAAATTCTGACGTACAATACAAGAACACCCTTTAATTACCGCGAGATTTATTTCTCCCGCCCTCGAAAATAAAATCTCGGGAGGGCAATGCCTCATAATTTTTTCGGCACCTCTAATCTGCCTCAATCCGAAACTGGAAGAAAAGAAATTTGATTTGAGAAGTCGAATCGACACATAGTTTTGACAAAGATATTAACGCCGAATAGAAACTTTTGGGAACTCACTAATGACCACGAGCTTATTTCTGCTGGATGCCATTGAGTAAGGAATGGTGTGATCAAGTTGACATTTACGGGAGATACACTTGACCATATAGGCGCTAGGTTTTTAGTAGGGTCCGGCATGCTTAGTAAAAATGTTCTGTTCAATAGCTCTTAGTGGAATCTAGCGTGAAATTGAAGGGCATGTTAATGATGTTTCAATATATTCTTTCCTTAAAAAAATATTAATAATGAATGTCAGCATTCAAATTTTTTTTCGAATACACGAGGGTGGTCTGAAAAGTTTCCGACCCCAGATTTTTCAGAAATTTTCAGAAAATGTTCAGATATCTTCAGAAAACATGTCGAGAAATGACGAAATGTCGGAAACTTTTCAGACCACCCATGTATGTATGAATGAAAAGTAGGAACGCATCTTGAGCAATTGAAAGGGTAAAGAATCATTGTTTTACCTCTTCAGAAGTTCTGTTAGGTTTTGAAATCTCTTATGTATGAATTTTTGGCACATTTTCAATATAAATTTCACTTTCGCGTACATGAATCGTTCGATGAACCATAAAGCCAAACCACATTTTCTTTTCGATTACAATTACTATTTCATTTACCAGTTTAGGACTTACAAGACCCCAATTTCAGCGAAACAAACGACCAACGAGGACGATTATACAGCGAATCCATTTTATTTGGTGTAGTTGATAAGATCAAAAAGTAATAGTTTTACAAGATGCTAATTTCCTGTTCGATATGTTATTTAGCTATTCTATCGGATTTATTTTCCTTCGAATTGAATAAGAATGTCCTATAAATTTTTCGTATCGTAAATATCACATATTCGAATATTTAAACGATGTCGGTGTTTTGTTTCTTCAACAGAAGATCAATACAATCTCTTTACCGCAAAACTAAGAACTGCAAGTTATTGTTAGGAATCCTTAATAGGTACAGAGAATGCTTTGAACAATCCGGTAGTTTTTAAACAAATAATCTTATTAAATGTATGCATTTAAAATTTAGCGACATAACTGCACTCTTTTTTCAACGAAACTTCCCGAAAGCCTTTTCACATCCCTTTCAATTAGCAGTAACAATTTTGTTTTGAACTTTAAATATGATAAATTCCTGTACGAAATTTACTCCGTATAAAAATGAATTCCATCTTTCTCAAAGTCTAAATTCTATTTTTCAAAATGTAATAACAAAAGAGCAAATTGCTTAATAAACATTTGGTGTTTTGAAGCATACTGTTATTTGATTGTCTTGGTAAACAATTTGACTGCATTTTAAAATAAAACAATTTGAATAAAATAAACATATGTGTATATTCTACATTGTTGTATAACAATCTACTAGTAATAATCTATCTATCTAGCACTGCGGTTTTAGAAAAATAACATAGTTTTTCATAAAAAATGCAGATTCTAATCCATCCATCATCTTTCATGTGTGGAAAAGAGCATTTGTAATATTATTCTTTTAATTCCACTGATATGGATTTCCACTCGGTAAAGCTTGCCGCTATCGATTTTGTTTTAACTCTTGAGTATTCAGCAGTGATGCCGGTTTGAGCTTCGTTTTCTTTTCCATTAGCTGAAAAGGCCTTGAAAGATGATTTAAGGCTTATTTTGTGAGATGAAGAGTGAGCTATTTAACTCTTCCTTTTCGGCTGAACTCCACAAGTGGACAAATTTTGAGAGTGATCAATATATTCGTCCCTTGAATAGTTCTTTTCATAGCATTCAATGTGGATTGCAGCAATCAAAATCATTTAAACTCAGCTGATTTTATGTTATCGCAACCAAGGATAAGACAAAAGCAAATGAAGATTTATTTTTTTTACCCAGAGCCAAAATACAAATGAAAATACTCCATTCAGAATCTGTGTAATACATGAATGTAGGCATTGATTACCATTTTTAGCATTTGATATTTTGTACGTAACCTTCGGTTGAAAAACAGGCAGAATCTGAGGTCTACCTATCGATCATCTGGTATATTCATAATGCATAAGCGCATTCATGAATCTCAGCGTGAATCATGGAAATTTTAATTCGTTTTTCGGGAACACAGAATGCGTTTCAGTGATTCCAACTCACTTCCGTCTTCATGCATACCAGCGTAACGTATTCCATACATTTTTATCGTTCGATTCCGTAACACAAATGTCCCCTTTATTTCCATTTTTCCTCCTATAATACCTGTCCCTGCACCGAATGGAATAGATTCGGTGGGCAGAAGGGGATGGACGAAGAGGGTCTGCGGAGGATGCCTTAAGGCGTGAGTCGCCTTCCAAAGCGGTCGGCGAGTGTAGTGTTAGTGGAGAGTGGAAGATGGGAAGAAGAGGGCGTTCTTAAGTTTGAAGGGTGGAAAAAGTTCTTTTCGAGAGGGATTGGATGCATGTTTTTTCTCCCTTCGCTAAAGAGGGAAGGAAAGAGGGATATTTCCCATACCTCTACCATTCCATCCATTCCTATTCCTCAATACATATTCCGTTTCCTCCTCAGCTCGGTTATGCACACACCAAATTGCAATCTCATTTCTATTTCCATGACCCCTTGCTAAGATCGTTCATCCAGTTTTCTCTGAAAATTCGGCATGTATCACTGTGATTCTCGAGAGCCTAGGTTGGGGACAGCTCTCATGGAACTACGTTATCTGAAGACCATGTTATCCTAGCCAGCAGACCATCAGGTCGTTCTTCATTACCTCTCCTTGAATCGAGAAATAGGAATGACTCAGGAAATACTCTCATATAATAATTAGAAACGCATCATTTGATCTACCTGAAGATTTTCTCTTTCTGTTGGTATTCAATATTTATATAATATATTTTACTTTTCAACCTTCCGCTACAGTTTAATAGACCTTATAAATGAAATCTATTTTTTTGTTCTTCAAGGTTATCTTTTCTTTCAATTAGTGTCCAATTCATCTCCTCTTAATCATTTTAATAGCATAAATATCTATTCTATATTTTCGGATTGTTCTCTAATATTGTCCTTTTTGTATCCGATACTGTTGATTTTACCCGTCCGTTGATCGAAGACCCAAGGAGTTGAGTTCTTCTTTAATTTTTTTCCAAGCAGCAATTACTTACTTTTGATTCCTTCATTCTCCTGTGGTCTATCTTGCCATACTGATAATTTTTCATTAGTATCTATCAAAAGTTTCCATATTTGGAATGTCTTCCATTGTTTCATTTCTCCCTGGAAGAAATTGCTTTAATCTGTGTCAATATTTTTTCAATGTTTTTTCACTAGTTAGTTTTGCAGGGGTATTATAAAATATAACTCAATTTATTTTACTTGGAAATACTGCATTTGCATTACTTACACTTTACGTTTTACCTTAAACTCTCTTCGAATTTATTTTTGTTTGATGACATTTTTTTCAATCCTTACCATTCATATTTTTTTTCTCGCCTCAATGTTGTTGTGTTATCTCTAAAGTGAAAATTTATAGTATATGAAATTTTGGTCTCGGAAAGATTTTGCCTTAATAACCTTGCTTTAATTGCGTACTTTTGTCGTATTTCCCAGTGAAGTACCAGAGTGAAAAACCTCTCTGACATGTCTCTCATCAATTGATTGTATAAAACATTCTGTTGTTATGAGATTCATAGAACCTTCTTATATTTTATTTTCCTTCTACAGTGAGAGTATCATATTTTTTCTGCATTTCCTCTTTTTACTTACAATTTATCTTGTCTATAGTTTGATTTTAGATTTTTCTATCTTATATTACTTAGAAAATAACGTTCCTTCAATTAGAGGGATTCTAAGGTAGCAAACGAAATCAAGTAAATGGTGAATATGGATCGAACGGAGTGGAAAAGTTTTAAACCCCTTAAAGGATAGAATGGACGACCACCTAACTCTGTCCTGCAATTTTCTTTTTGTTCTTAAGAATAAGTGGAAGTTTTTCTCTCTCCCACGGTTGAGTTTACGCAAGAATGCCAAGGATGTCGTATAGGAGAAGTAGCGGAGGCATTCCGCCCGGAATCCAAGTTTGAACGCTCCACCGAAGTCGAGTGGGAACAGAAAGGAACGTGAAGAGGACGTTCAGAAAAATGGCTCACAGTTCAGAATAAATACGTACGTGCCACTGCACGGAGGAATTAGCTGATTAGATGGGTTACGACCATTTCAAGCAGATGCCCTTATCCAATCGCAAGTAAATATGAGAGAATTCTTATTAACGTGAACAAATGTACAGAATTTCGATTAAGATATAAAACGTGGGAAAAATAGACATGTGCGTTAGTGGCTGCGTAATCATCCACTGCATTCATCAATATTAAATATAAATAACACAATATCGTAAGATTCTTGATATTTCTTTGTAGAAGTCGTATTTTAAATTGGAATCCAGGCTCCAATTGCTTGACAAATTCAGGGAAAGTACATCTGCAGACGACATGGCCGGTATCATGCGACCCTCCAGCTATTTCGGTTGATAATGGACGGTTAATTTAGAGACATTGATGCTAAAACAGGTAGTTTCAAACAAGAATTCCTTCTACGAAATATACATGATAATAACAGCTAAGAGAGTACATGTAGAGCATTAAGTTGAAACCTGCCGAAATGCAGTTTCAATGAGAAGAAATAAATAAACGATAATCGCTAAAATATTTCATACATATCCTCGTAGTTTACATCTATCTTATGAATTGGATTTTTCCATGGCTTAGTCATTTATTATATTATTATTCTATCTACTCTAATATAATTGTATTCAAATGAATATTCTGAATCTGGAAGATCTATATTTCCCAACTTTAACTATTAGATTTAAATTAGCTCCATCTTTTCTATGTGTATATCGTAGAAATCGTTCAGTCCTAGATATTCCAAGATAAAGGAATTTAGAAGCTTATAAAATCGAATTTAGACTAGTTCCTCTTCCTTGGTTTCATTTCCATGCTAAAAGATGCAAAAATAACTTTCCCTCACTTTTCAATGAAGAGAGACAACCTTTTTTTGATAACTCACAATCTCATTGCTGATCATAGAAAGTGAGTATTATCAATTATAAGACCTTGTGTTTCTATAATTATCCCGTCATTAATTCTTTCCCTTTCTATCTTTTCTCTAAAATCTGGCTTTCCCGCTATCTTTGAATCACCCTCCCTTATATATTAAAACTACTTCTATGTATGCGTACCGTATATCTTACTGTAGGAAACGCAAGGCCCGTGGAAGCAAAGTGGATTTTGTGATTTTCTCCGACTGCGTCTCTGCCCCACATTCCTAGATTTGGATATTCTACAGAGAATATGTGTGCAGCAGACTTAAATGAGTTCTTACACGGGTGCAGATATCTCAATATTCCCAACTCGTTTGAAATGCTTATGAATTTATTCCATTCTCACCAAACTTATGCAAACTATTCCAGCAAAAATAATTCAGGCCAAAACCGACTCTCCACCTTGCTGTCGCTGAAATGTTACACTTAAAAATTACGGCATTCATATTCTCTTTCATTGAACTCTTATTAAGGCATTCAGAATTTGTAAATTTAGTTTTGAAATAATACGAGAAAACCATTGTATACTGTCATGGGAAAAAATAAATTCAAGTGAAAAAAATTTTATGAAAAAATGATTGATAACTTTTCATTAAAATAGCATGACAATATATTCTGTAACCCAATACTTTCTGTTAACTTATCTAAATATTTTATAAATCAAAAATTTTTTAGAAATCCATAGGTGCGTATTTTAAAGTGATTTTTCTCTGTATTTGTTATATTTTGAACTTAACGAGGAAGTAAAATAATTTTTAATCTACGAACTAACCATTTCTCTCATCCATTTAATGTTTATACGTAATTTCTTTCTTTATTTAATTCTTTCGTCTAAATTATTGAATTTATATATGTCCCAAACAT
The DNA here is from genome assembly GCA_947579665.1 of Sympetrum striolatum. Lineage (NCBI taxonomy): Eukaryota > Metazoa > Arthropoda > Insecta > Odonata > Libellulidae > Sympetrum > Sympetrum striolatum. The sequence goes on from OX388345.1 coordinate 87,258,403, forward strand.
TGATTAAGTCTTATTTTTAAAATATGATCATATTATACGTTTCTTGTTCGTTAAGAATTTTTTTGTGTCTAATTTTCCTTAAATTTCAGTGGAAAATTCATTCTGCTGAAATACTCTCACTTGAGGCTAAATTCAAGTTGAGCTAGAATGAAGTGAGAAAACAACTTAATTTTGCTTCAAAATTGTATATAATAATAAATTTTAATTATTTGTTAGCATTTTTACATGGATTGTTATAATTTGGTTTGCCTAATAATCAAATGGACGTATTACTTTCGTCTTTTACAAAAATATCTCCTATTTTATGCCGCGGCGTATGAACGAATCTGTGGGTTTTGAAAGACTCAGATGAATTCGCTTTCGCGTTACAAAAGTATCGTGAATTATTTAGAATATCTCCGATTCCGATGCTGTGTGTGACCGTCCGAGTGTGTCTGTCCACTGATCGTCCGCGAATCATAGAAGTCCATTGTTTTCGGTCGATTCGATGAAAGGAAAGAGTTACGGAATCCACATTTTGATGCGATTCGCTCAACTGTAATCTCGTTTGATCCACTCACTTTTTTCGTCCAATTGAATGAACCGAAATGTCTGTGTTTCCGCAAAAAATACTGAATGCGAGAAATAAATATAACCTAGGTCTTCGAAGGCATTTTTTCGTACATATTTTGATGTCGAATTTCCATCTTTCGAATCGTTAATAAATATTGGATTTTTTCCAGTGGAATCGTTAATACTAAGAGAAAATCATTTCCCTGATGATCGAATTCGATTTAATTGAGAATGGTAACGTTTTTTTATGAAAGTCAATTAGCACGTTTATTGTAGTAAGTTTAACGAGAAGGAACTTACGCAATCGTAAGTCAAATGTATAGATAAAAATTGTTTTGCAAAGCGGCAGATGTTTTCATTATACATGCGCTTTGCTAATGATAATAAATTAGGTGTCTTTTGCATCACCACGAAAGTGCTGCTGTGTATAATATTTACTCAAGAAAAAACGAAGTTTCCCTGATACGGAGACATAGCGTTAAATTTTACTCTGGATGGGTGACCAAAGGCTTAATGTCATAATGGAGGTCATCGAGTTCTAAAAATGCTGAACACATTTCGCGGGTCATATTTTCTATGTCGTTCTGCTATTATTTAATCTTAATGAGGAATGTAGGCTTGCATTGCCAATATGGACATTTATTGATGAAGAATCTGTTGCTGAAGATGCCGAAAGGAAGCAGACTGAATTCTATTACCTAAGAAGTTGGGACGATAAAATGGGTGATATGAAACGGCTGACATCCAGGGAGAGGGAACTCAGTGTTATGATCACATTGTAAACAGAAATTAAAATTACTGTTGCCACCTTGAAAAATATCCAGACCGTAAAATATGTCGCACCCTTAGGGCTAACACACACGCAACTCTCTTCACCCCGAAGGAAGGAAAAATTCGGACAATAGGCCAACATTTTCAAATGCCTGGAGGACTGAGGACGGCAAGTGAAAGAGGAGGACATCTCTATTAGCCGGACATCTGTTCATCCTAATTGTGGATAAATTTAGACTAATCTTATCTGATGCATTTATATATTTATGATACTCTTAATGACGACTTTGACTCGCTTGGCTATTCAGTCTTACGTTAGATGTACCACGAATTACTCTACTCTAAACTAAACCTTTAATGAAAGTTCATATGGTATAAGTCTATGGGATTCGTTGTGTTGTTTTAAATGTAATCCTTAAATATAAATTAGTCATCTATCAAATAAATGAACATTAATTCATTGAAATCTCTTTTGCGTGGAGCAATAGAAGATATGTTTAATCGGTTTCTTGTTCTACAAAAAGATGATTCAAAATTGCATTATCTCATATCTTTTATTCTTTTGCCCTCTGACAAAGAAACTGTACGGAAGAACTGGGAACTATAGAAAGAAAAATGCCTACACCGGCAATTAAATATCTTATATATATTTTAGAATTATAACTCTTGTTGCATTCACTTCATTATAAACTCTTACAGTTCGAAACCGATCACCTTATGAAATTTTCTGTACTGTGTAGGTTTACATGGCTATTTCTTTATTCTCACTCTTATAATTTATAGAGTTATAGGAGGTTCTGCGTAATAAAATTCTCTAAAGAACGATCATTAATATGAATAAAATTTTTCGAGCATACAAATTTAATGTATTACCCTGTATTTCGATAATTAATTCATATGGTTTTTTGTTTAGAGTATCGCAGTACAGAGGCGATGTAACTCAGCGCGACATCGGAGAGCGGATCGAGGCCCTGAAAATTCGATTCCTGCGAAGAGAGAGTAACGAAAGGGGAAAGCGAAGCGGAAAACGAGAAATGGGCAGGAAAGGATGCGATTGGTCGAAGAAAAGGAAAAAGAGGGAATATAGGGATTCGAGATTAGCGTCTGAAAAGAGGAAGGTGTTGAGGGAAATGAAAGCGGGACTCGCGTGTGGGGGAATTGAACCGACGTCCCTTTGGGAGAAGAGATTGGAGCAGAAACCCTTTCCTCCTCAAACCGACTTCCCTTTTGTGTGTGCATCGGATGGGGAGGGGGTGCAGGGGAACTGCATTCTTCCGGAGGAGAGATTTGAGGCCCCAGAAAGGGACCGCCCCGAGGAGTGAATGTGGAAAAGAGCAGTGCTGCCAACAGCGCGGTTGCCCCCTCCCAAACGCCATCTCCCGGGACTCGAGGGAAATGAAGTTTGCAGCGATTGCTTTGCGAAAAGAGGTCCGCGATGGAATGGAACGAACCAAGTTGCGGATGCGCAAAAAGGAGTCTGCGGAGACATTCCCGCCGTGATTGTGGCTGCAGAGGGTATCCAATGCATATATTTAACCTCGCAGCCGTGAAAATATTCCCGGATAATCGGCTCGCCATAAACGAGGATGAAAGCGTGCTGAGCTGAGGGCCGTAATGGAAAGAGCCCGTATTATAACGCGTGCGAGGTCACCAGAGGAGGGAATTGAATGCAGGAGTATAGAGGATTATGGAAAGATTTGGGAATATAGACGAGATAAATGGGATTGGATAAGGTATTCATGAGGTATTGAGTGTATACCCTCCTTAGTGAATAATAACGTGGAAATTTGTTAAAATATTACTAACTGTCCGCTATCTATTGCTACTTAAAGAACTATTGGATTGAATATATAATTCAGAAAACTTACTTATATTAAATATGATATCCATCATGAAGCCAATGGATTTGTTCAATTAGCTTTTGAATTGTATGGGAGGGACAAATAATTTAATTTGTTCGATTGGTATCTGACAAAAATATTCGTTATCAGAAAGAGAATATTGCGTACATCTCCCAACAAAATGCAAAATATTTACAAAAAATACACATTCGGACTTATTTAAGGGTGCTTTATTTCATATCACCGAGATGTGATAGTTCAGTTAAAATTATGAAATTTTGTATTTAGATACATATTTCTTTGGTTGGTTGTTTTTAGGAAAAGTTGGTAATTCTTTTCTAGCGAGCCTCTGATTATTCCTCATTGGGTTAAAACGTTTTATGAAATGAACAGAAAATTTGAGAATACGAATTTGAAGAATCCATTTTCATACTCTTTCTATTTTAATGAAGACGCTTCTACACTATTCTTCTTCTATATTAGCTTCTGCTATTAGTGTTTGTTTGTATTCAAAATCTTCAGTTGAAATGCAAGTATTCTACGTTCAGTTATTTTTTATGATCGACCATATTTGAATACTGCATTATTGCAAATAACTTTCGATGTACCTTATAAATACGTTCTTAATACGTCTTTGTTGTCATTTGTGGAATTTTCAGCCTTGGTATGATCTATTCTGATTCATTCTGAGTATGAAATGCTTCCCCTAGGTCATTCATTCTGTTGTAGCAAAAATCACCTAACTTCTGATAGAGATGGCTTTAAATTACAAACACCAAGTACTTAGAATCCTCTCCACTGTGCTTGCATTATGGAAACAATTCGCGGCATTCTTAAGGTATTGCGGTTTTGAAATACATTCCAGTGAATTTATTAAGTCTGAGCTGTCGTTATGAATCAGAATTTCTTCATATTCTTGAAAGCTGGAGTCATTGTGTTCCTTTCGGCTTCACTTGCATCTCAGTGTAACTGTTCTCGACTGCGGTTGGACTTGAGACAAATTGAAAACAAATGCCAATGAATTCAGACGGCCGAGACAAAACGTAGTCACAGACGGGGGAGTGACAGGTGTCTTAAGAAAGGGAGCGCATAAGTTGGGGATCGAGGGTTGCCATTCTGAGCACACTGCGCTCCTGGAGGGGAAAGAATGTGGAATCGCACGGACGTATCCTGTCATGTGTGATTGCGCCACGTGACGTAGACCAGGGCACTGCGGGTGGAGCATCTCGGTTATTGTGCACCGATCTTCTCTCTCATCTTATCCACTTTCCTCTCTTTTGTTATTCTCCCATCTTTCATTCTACCTTTTCTTTCCTTTATGCAGTACTCTCCTTCTTCACTTGCTTACATCTTCACCTGAATTCTGCAAATATTTCTCGCATTTCCTAGGATCCATCTAAATTTCTCCGAATATGCCTTGCGTCTCTAACAGAAAAAAGGAGAGACTGTTTGCAAGTTGGTATTTCGTCCGTTACTATTTCTTTAAAACTTTTGTTTTCCTGTAAACAAGGCCATTATAATTCCTACATTAAAAATATATTACTTAAAAGACATCACTGGTTTGAAGTACCAGATTTTAAATTAATATGTTTCAAAAATAATATACGATATAATAGTAGAATCATAACATAAAGTTGAAATGATACGCTAATGCAACATCATAATCATCATTCAAGATATCATATACATCATATTATATATTTATATTGTCATCTTTAAAGAATCTTTAAGATTTAGATAAAGGATTGAAATTGCTGGTACCGGAAATTTCGTTGGTATTCCCATATTTCAACAGAATAGTTATCTAATCATCCTCAAATTGGAAGGGCAGGAAGTGAAAGCAAGATTAGCTAACATTATGATGCTTACCTTCGTACGGAGATATGCGTCATGGATATCTATAGACTGACTTATCGACACTTCATATATCAGACCGATATCACCAAGATTATAACAGAAAATGTTAAGAAAAGCGATAGTTTAAAATATCAAAACTGGTATTCATAAATCTATCGAATTCATGACTTACATTCTAGCGCTTAGTATGTGCATAAATTCTGTGCTCCATTTAGGATGTATGGCAGCAGATAAAAATAATGGCTTTGATATTATAAACATTTAACATTCAACAATGATAAGATAATCTTCTAAATATTAATCACAATTAATTTAATTGCGAAATCGGTCTAGTAGATTGAAGATGAAACATTAGGTAACGGTATTCCAAGTTAAATTTAGTTTGTGGACCCTCATTTCAACCTATTAGCTGCTTCTTTCTCCTCTAAAGATGTCTATGATTTTTCATGGTGAAATTGATCTCAATCAACGGAGTATACTTTGCTTTATTGCTTGAGTTCTTTATCTAATCATCTACCTAAAAGACAACTTTATTACTGTACAGTAACGCAACCTAAAGGAAACCATATCTGCAAAAACCGCAGTCATAATAATGGAACAGAACTCCATGCTTCATTTGAAATCGCTTAAAAGAACTCTTCGAGGCTTTCTCAATATTTACTGATTCCATCAAAGTTGAGTTTCTTGGAGAGTCTTCCTATGCCGTTCTTTGGTGTGATATGAGGTGGTAACGAGTGAAATATATATTAAAAGCAATACACCCTTGGTAAAAATAGAACCCAATAATATTGCGTGGTAGAGGAATAGATTGAAGCGCAGAAGACAAAGGAAAGTAGTAGCTGAAAGCATTGATGTGGGAGATAGAGATGAGGAAAAGAAGGATAGCGGAGTATAAAAGGTTCTACTCGTGGGTCATTTCCTTTAATCGCCCGACAAACCGAATTTATTCTGTTTAAAGTTACGGTAATGGTGCGTTTGTCATGTATTTAGGCGACCCGGGTTGTTTTTTTTTAAGGGATAAGAATTTTTCTTCTCCCCTCATATCTCTCTCATACGGGTCCGCTTTGTTGAAATAGGTCTTTTTTATGTTCCCTGATTGTTCTCCGTTGGGAAGCTATTTTCGAGATGTATTTGCTTTGGTGCTGTGGCCAAGGGACAGCTATTACAACAACGCTCGTCGTATTCATTTTTATTAGCTAAGCATATTTGAGCGTCTGCGGTCTTCCGCTTATTTTTACTGGCGAAACGTAAAAGGGCATTTATTTCCAGTTGAATAAATTTGTTCACTGTCATGAAGGATTTTCTTCCTTATGTATTTATTAAAAAACCGAGAGGAATGGACTTCTACTGAATTCCAATGGTAGCATTTTCATTTATACGATACACTGTTGGTAGTGCTAGTATTTTCCCAACAGTTACTCTGTTGTGAATTAATACTGTTTTTTTTTGGATTTTGATCTGTTTCATCGGAGATATTTTTTCGTACTCCCTGTTATTAATGCTCCTACCCAATAATTTTCAGCTCATTTGGGAAAGAACTCCTGTAGTAATTTTTTTATTTTTAATAATATATACCTCATTTAGTCTCATTCCTAGGTACAGGATATTTTTTAAAGAACATAACTTATTAAAAATCATCCGTAATTATTTTTCCGCGGATGTACTTTCGAACCAACAATTATAATTGTATTTTGGCTATGGTTTAAGGAGTAGACTGTTTCATATTTAAATTTTCTTTCAAATTACATTTTTGAAATCATTAATTGTATCTGCTTCGACCTATTTTAAAATTCAATTGAATGTTAACGTACGGAGGACTTACTCAGTGTAAAGTTAATTAAGTGTTTTTTTACACAAAAATTCTTTTAACTCGATCACACATTTCAATTTAAATTTCACTCCAAGACTTCCAGGAAAAAGACTGATCTTTTGAAAAAAATTAATTCTATCACAGATTTTCATCAATTTTTCCAGGTTGTGGGGCTGTGGGAAAGCGTCTATTTTTATCTTTAAGTATAGTATAGCATAGTCTATAAGTTTCAGAGAATCATGCAGTAAGATAACTCCGGTAGAGATGCCCCACCTAAGGAAAATACCTCATAACAATGACTTAAGTGATAACAAGAATGTGAAAATGCGTGATAGAATGTAACATTTATTGATCATTCACAGTATATAAAAACATTTTGTTTAAAAGTACTTTCACCAAAGAAAATAAACTTTTTCTGCATCCATGCATTTGGCCATCCCTCCCGAGTGTCCGGGTGAGACCTTTGCGGGAGTCCCATTCGCTTAAACTGAATTTAACCTGGAAAGCGCATACTATATAACAAAATTGTTGAGCTTAATTGAAGTTAAGTTCTAACTAAACGTTTAACTTAACTTTATAACATATGTAGAAGTTTCAATTGCAAAAATTTAGCCAAAAATTGTAGTAAATTTAGAGAACAATATCCATTTAAAATTATAATGAAATTTGGTATGAATGGGTGTTAGATTAAACATCGTCGATAAGAGAACTCCTAACGGGAGTTCGTTGTAAATTTAAACGCAAAAAGTCCGAGACAAAAATTCTCACAGAAAATATTTTTTGATTTCGAAAAATGTTATATTAGTAATATCAATGTGAGTGCGCCACTTTTTCCAGGTATTACATTTCGATGAAAAAGTGGCAAAACGCTCCACCCCAGTGATTTCTAAATAATGCGTAATTTATTGATCGTGCATAAAATGCATTTGACCGTGGATTTGAATTTGAATTGAAATTTAAATGTAGATTACACACGTTATCTTGAATAAAGCCTTAATCAGTATTACGTTAAAGTTAATTTGATACAAATAGGGCACATATACCTAAAGGTAGCACTGGGGTATCTATCCCGAGAAGAGGTCTATCCTTTCAGTACGGGAGAGATGCCCTTACAGCCAGTGGGGCTACACTATGTCCAAGATGGCCAGTCACTGCACGTGGATATTAGATGAAACTATAGCTACAAGTTTTCGCCCTTTAATTCAAAATATTCATCCATTTAAACTGATGCCAACCAGAAACATTATACTCTATCTTATAACATGGTGGAAAAGAAACAGTATTTACTTGGAATGATGCTATAAAATGAGTGAAAAGAATTAGTCACCGTGAAATTCTTGCACGTAGACAGGCGCCTTCCAACTGACTGATGAGCACCGTCAGTAGAGAAATCTTGTGGTTTTCCTTAAAATACTACGACTGGGGCATCCCTCCCGGTGGGGCGTCTCCCCGGAATTACCTTATACAAATAGAAAATTAACATAGTAATAACTTTAATTAAACATGCTGAAAAACCACGTGCTATACATGTTTACATTGCTGACAGGAAATTTTCTCAAGTATAATAACAGGTTCTTGGTCATCTTCATTGGTGTCCCCGTTTTGGTCGCAGATTTATTATAGGCATTATCATTTAGATTGTTGTACTCACCACGTCAAGGTCCTCTGTGAGGTATTGATCTAGCTGAAGGATCTAAAGTAACCCATACACCATTTAATATAAAATTGTGAATTCGAACAATTTTTTGTCCAGCCCAGCATCTATGCAAGAAGCATCTACGACACGGTAAGTGGAGACAATTCCGTCTTCTCCAGTTCCCCTCTGCCGCGATTTTTCCGAGGGAAACGCGTCGTCAGCTGAGCAGCTGGAATGACGTGAGAGGCCGTCTTCTTTGCTCGCTGCAAAGATGTTTGATAACGCCCGCTGAAGGGGCTTGATCCTAATCCCTCCCAATCCCTAGATTCACATCTGTTTCCTCCATCCCAACCCCTTTCTCCACGGAAGAACGCATGGCCAATTGGTCGGAGACGTTTGTTGGATTGCAGGGGGTCTCGTCGTGAAACACGGCGGATTAGCAGCGAGGGAATTGATGACTACGCGTCCACCTAAGAAGGACCCCCGTGAAATATTCCGGAGAAAGAGATCGACGGTTATCCGGCCTTATAGCTCAACCGAGTAGAAGAGGTATTTCCAGCAGCAATTTCTACTGAAAGGGCCGGTTAATGAGTTAACACGATGACATTAATTCTGCGGGAAGGAGTTCCGATACATTTTCGAGGCTCCATCAATCCTTTCACTTTCTTTTCGATTATCTAAATTGGGTCTAGGAATAAACTTTCTTCAGCAAATTTTCTTCTTACTTTATTTTCTCGGTCGTTTTTATGTCAGCTGTTAGAAATGAATTTAAAGGAATGTATCACACTGGAAATTCGTTCAGGTACCTTAGCCATGCTTAAAGTCTCACAAATTCTCAGCAAATTAAAGTACATTCCCAAAAGACTCTTATAGTACTTCATGAAATTATGTTAATCACTAGAAGTAACGAAGTTCTATGAAATAATTACACGAGTAAAACCAATCAGAATCAAAACAGCAGTTATTTATTCGAGCATGAAACACATAATACTTATCAATATTGCCTCTGTAAAGGCCTTATTACGATATCTCTATCTTGGTATGCACAAATGCATATCCATTAGAGTACAGCTGTATGCATTCAATTTGCTAGTTTTATATTCCAGCAAACAAAACATCCAGTAAATATTTTCTATGCTTGCATTACACCTAGGGCCGAGTTTCTTTGCTAAGCTGTTGATATTGGAACAAAATATATCCGAGGTTAGCCATATATCGAGCGGTATTTTCCAAGTAAAACTTATCCTAGAACAGTCAGTTATTGTGATTTTTGGTATAGCTGATCATTTTATACTATCGCAAAATAATATTTTTCAACTGAATTGAATATTTTATTTGCGAACATAGTGTTAATAACGTATTGCATTTAATACAGACTAAGAAACGTTGATAGATGCGATGTATAAAAATGTAATAATACAAATTACCTCAAGGCGGTGAGGTATTGCGGTTCCTTTATACCTGATAATTTCATATTATTGCAATGTAATTTTTTCCACTGAATCGAATAATTTATCTATAAACATATATTATTAATTGCCTATCAAATTAACTAGGATTCTAGAATCGTTAAGCATGTGTTCGATACTGTATGAATGATATGCCTTCTACGAACAAATTCCCTCGAATCGAATATCTGAGCTATTATTTGTAAACTGTTCCGTTTTCGCTATGATTGGTTCCCCCATTTCTTTCTCCTGAATTCATCTGAGCCCTGTCGATAGCACATGCCCATTGGTCACCATTAAACGAACGAAAGGAGCCAATCACAAAGTCGTTACGCACAGTCATCCTTCCTTAAGTGTATCCACCATTTGCCTTTAAGACTCCCATACACGAACATTTCCGTCATTAGCCATTATTCCGCCGCATTGCCTCGTTCCTTTTCTTCACTCTCTTGCTTTAACCTTATCATTTCCGCCATTTCCCCTCTTTTCCTTCCATTTTCTCCGGCTTCTTGTTACGCTTCAATATCTCGCTCATCAGCGAGGCATTCATTCCTTGTCAAACTACTTCCATTTCCTCGTCCCTAATCGGACTATGTTTCCTCCACATTTCCTCTCCTTTTCTTTCATGTCTCAGCTTCCACTCCCTCATCTTTTATTTCCTCCTCTTACATTCTTTCCTTCCTTTCTGTCATCTTAAAAAGAGGAGCGTCTCGCCTCACGTATTCCTTCCCGAACAATTATTCCTCTTCAAATCCTTTGCTCTCGGATTCTTTTTCTTCCGCGCTGTCAATAACATTCCTTTGAGATTTTTTACTTGCGTGGAGCATCTTTTCCGTTCCGCGATTTCATAATTCGGCCGCTGCTTTCAGGTGCGCTAAAAGCAATTCTGAAGCATTCTGCTGCAAGGAGAAGAACAATGCTCCAATGGTTACGTCATTAAACGAGAAAGAGTGGCTGTTTTACTAAAGTAAACATTTGCTTCTGTGCTGTCTATTGAAAGTATTTCAACCATCAATAAATTATGTTATATTTTTTGGAATAATTAATATAACTCACTCAGATCCTTCATATTTATAATTTAATTTATTTTTACTTTGAATTGACGATTTTTTTCGAATGTGATTAACTATTTTTTTCCAATTATTTACTTAACCATACTAAAATTGCGTTACACCTGATAACTAAAATCTCGAATACCATAATTTTTCAAGGCATGGTGGATGGATAATTGTCTAATGAAGATTCCTTTTACAAAATGCTATTCTTTTGACAAAGTTCAATCATAAGAAGAATCTTCTTTCCTCAAGGAAAAATTTTATACTCACTATTCTGTGTATTATTTTCTCTATTCTGTATGAGATATATATTTTGTTTAGCTATACTTTTCTTCAAGTGGCGTTCATACCGCTTAGAATAATTTAATTTGTCTCTATAAGTCTCGATTTCTTTCAGGATATATTAATTTCATAAGTAGTAAAATAAATATATCCATTATAATGAAGTTCAACGATAAATACTCTGATTTTGTTCACTGCATTTTACCAGGCATAAAAAATTTAAATTCTACAATTTAAAATATTAATCGACACTAGCTTTAAACTTATTTGAGCCACAATTTAGCTGCCGGTGTTATAGGATCCAACAACTAATTCATCCTGTCGTCTCTGTAACCCTTTCAAATCTAATTTTATTCTCCATCCATCAATAATGTCACCCCTATATTCTGTTTCTCTTAATTCTAAGACTGTCAAAAACTTTATTTTCTTCCACTTGATACAAAATTTAAAATATTACGGCCCTTAATTCGCAAAACCAGTAACTGTTCTTATCATTAATAACGAAGGTTTCGTAAAAATTTGATTTGTTGGTTAATCACGGTTTAACAAATTGACTAATAAAAGATTCTCCGATGACTTGGGGCTTAAGTGTATCAGGGGCAATTATATCCAAGGGTATAATTGTGGATGAGGCCATTTTCTTCGGGAAAGTGGTTTATCGGGAAGAAGCCGCAATTAGTCTCGCGGGACATCTTAGATTACTCTTTTCTGAATCCTCCTCAAGGGACGCTCTCGTCCATTATCTCCTCTCCTTTTCCCCTTCACTCACCCCACCTACGTGTCTTAAGTCTTGTCTGTATTAATGTATTTATCCATGTATATACGGCTATAAATGCTTCATAGACATTTCTGTTCATTCGTCAATGCGATAGAGACTCAATTGTGCTGATTTTTCAACTTATGCTGCCTTCTCTTACAATGTTTTTTTACGCTTTTAATTGATGATAACGTACCTTCTTGTTTTAAACTCATCTTATATTCATGAGCCTCAATATTTCCTCCATGTTTTCCTTACTTTTTCTTCAATATAACTTATCTCCCCCATCATATCATGTAACAATTTTTCTCTTCCTCTCCGGTTTTTTTCTTTGATTCACTTACGTTAACAATCCTTATTCTATCAATAATTAGACTACCAATCTCTTCTATTTTTGTTTCGTTGTATTCGATCAAAAATCTCTTCTCAATACCTCCATCTTTTTCACTTTTGTCTCTGTTAATCTAACGATTTACGTTTCCTTCTGGATATCACAAAATATTTACTATTTATGTATCGTAAGAATAGTTTTCTATAGAATAATTTTCCTCAATCGGTAAATATGACCTTTAAACTATTCTCATAAATTATCTTGAGGTGCATTCTTACATTTGCATGATTTGTGTATTATGTGTTGTATAGTTACGAACAATTAAAAGTGTCTCGCACTCCATATTCATTCACTCTCCAAAAGGGTATCGTGATTTGAGCATTTAAGATAGTTTGAGAATGAATTCATACTTGGAATAGATTACTCATTTCGAAGTTTCTCATGGGTACTAAAAATTTCGCCGGAAGATTTAAATTTAAATCAGACATGTACTCGCACGAAGATTGATCATCAGTAAAGTAGCAACAGACCTGGTATGTATGGCAGACGCTCAAATTAAATGAGTAGTGTCAAAATACCATAATTTTGATTTTCATTCAGAATCGACGGTTAAGTACATCATACTAGGTGAATAGGTGCCTTAACATTTTATCTCTAAAAATGATGCTTAACTTTCAGTTTGAACTTTATACCAACTTTCAATCCGCTCTCTCCAGCTGTCCCCAGCTTCATCCCCCCAAACATGTCCTCTCCTTTTCCCAATTTACTCCTTTTTGTATTCCATCCACTTTCCTCTTCCTTTCTTCGTCATCTCCAAATCCCCCCGTGTTACTCCATCCATATCCCCAATTTCTTACCTCAATCTCTTTCTTCCGACTCAAGTGATCCGCATCGTTCTCCTCCTTCCACTCCATCCCATTTCTCGCCTCTATTGCCACTCTTCTACGCATTCCTCTCACCTTTCCCCATTCCTCTCCATTCCTTTTCTACATTTCATTCCATTTTCCCTCTTCCGCTCCCAACACCGCAATGATACGCTCTTCCGATTCTCCTCATACATTTCCCTATTTCCCATCTCCGCTCGGTCTCTCCTTTTCTTCCCTTGTTGATTTTCCCTCAGATTAGGTATCGTTTCGTTCCTCCTATATCGTGTCTCATTCACTATCATCCATGGTTGACTACTGAGCTTTAGGTTGATCGGAAAGAGATAGAGGATTTATTCTCATATTAGCTCCAGTAACATCCCAATTCACTTTGTCATATCATATCGATATACCGATTTCTTTATACCCCTTTTCTATACTCTTTTTTTCCTTTACAATTTCTGTCAATCATTTTCATTCTCTTGATTAGAATATTCTCTAATCGACCATATGGGAGGAATTATGTTTCCCATTCCAATATTTTTACCTTTCTTGGTAATACTATTATTTTGAAAGAAAACTACTTAGTACATCATAGCTTCAGCAATAAACCTGCGTATCTCACGACTTGTAATCATTCCATTTAAGGCACTTGCTGTACGGGAACGCTTCTAATTTACTTTTATATCACCACTTCACGCTATATTACATACTCGACATACAATTACGACAGAATACTTATGAAGTCAATGACAGGAAATTAAATATAATATGTAATTACCTTTTAGTTAAAGTAACACAGAGTACAAATGTCATACTCTGACATTGCGTAGCAGATAAGGCACATCATTTATGTCATTTGGTGATCAAGGTAAACATTATTGATGTATTTAAATGATAGTTGTACTATGTATTTAATTTATCATTGAAATGCTATGCCCGATATGAAAAGAGCTCATATAGTAGCGATAGTAAAGTTTTGGTATAATTCTTTTGCCTCTTCTTATATAAGTTTACATTAGACTGTTAAATAAGTCAATGATTATCCGAACAAAATTTCTTCTATCTCTTTTTTCGCTTAACAAAGCACAACGTATCTTCTATCGACACTAATCTTGATGATTCCATTACGCTAATGATTTTTAACTGCAAATAAATCGAATCGATGCTGGGAAAATCACAGAAATATGCGATAGTTTAATTTTCAAGATAACAGATCATCTCTACTCACTAATTTGTAATATTTTTTTCATATTTACTATAAATTAATCTAATCCTCCTTCATCAGCCTAGATATTATATAATACATGCATAACTTAATTCACTATATAAAATGTTTTCCTTAGGAATGAATCCTATCACATGTACTTCCTTATTTATTAAATTTAATTTTAGTTAATATAATGAGAATAAGCTTTTATAATAAAACGACACTTTCTCTCAGGATTATTTTCATTCTATGTCTTATTCGTTTTCTAGGCTTTTCAAAATTCTCTCGTTTTGAGTCAGTTCATTGGTTTTCCCTTTTAAGATACCAAATTAGCTTTTCCTTCCTCGTCGTCTTCAACATGAAAAAACGACAAAAAATTTGCAGGAAAATCTCAAAATGAGGCAGATGTCGGTTAAACGAAACGGGAAAACTATTTTATTTTTTCTCAATTTTGAAGTAATTTGAGTTTCGCTCCTCACTCATTATGAATTCTTCTTTCTCTTCCGCTTTCTTCACTCGTTTGCTTCTCTTTTTATAATGTCTAAGTTCTTTTCTTTGTTCATTCCACTTTCTCCATTCTTACAACTGGTATGTTTCATTGGAATTTTGCCCAAAACGTTTCTCGTAATTTAAATCTGGATTCATATTATTATCTGTTTTATTAAAGACCGTAGATGACGTCTTTCTTTGGCTTTGATAGAAATTTTCAATATATTTAGATAGTACTTCTTTGAGGGAAATATTTGTTTCATCATTGCTCCGAATTAATTTAGAATAAAATGAAAATATTCTGAGATAATTTTTTTAATGAAAAAACATAACATACAGAATAATTATCATATGAAAGCATTTGAACCTTTGTAATATCATTAATTGCAAGAAATGACACAATAATGATATATATATGAAAATTTAAAGCTTATCAAACAATTTGAAGATTGATTTAAAAATGATCTGAAAATAGCGAGACTTATAATTTTATATGATAATTATGCAAAGGATATTTGAGTTATATTTTTAAATGTTTAATGGGCATATGTTTTCAATGTGTCCTAATAAGTGTATTATTTCATATCATTCCTACATTAGACTCATAGCTATGAATATTAAATTTGAAGTGAGAAAATAAAATTCGAATTCATAATTTTAAGTGAATGTCAGAACGAAGCATTTATCTATATCGTCGAGACTTTATAAATTTGGCTTAATTCAAAAAGTATTGAGCTAGCGACCAGGACTTTTAGTGACGTTGAAAGCAAAATATATGCGTGTATTTGTGCATGCTGTGAAACATTTTAGATAAACACATTAAAACACTTTGATATTAAAACGTAGGGGTAGAGTGATGAATATTTGATTAACAATTGCATAAGAAAGTTAATAAACGCTTCTTTCCCGGATTACATAATAACGATCGTCATTAACATGCAGTAGACTGCTCATGTAACTGGATGAAGTGGAATTCTTTTTTAATTTTTCAGCGGATTAATAGACCTGTCAAACGCAGCCTCCTCACGTTGTGTTTTGAATCCAGCTACTCTTAATTTCTGTAATTTGGCCGCTATTATCGCTGCTGGCTTTTCAGTTTCTGGCTAAGATAATAAGACTCACGAGTAGAACATTAGCGAGTAATTAACTTTCGAAGATCTTATTTTGTGACGCCTTCGGTTCATTCCTTTTCCGTTTTATCATCCTCTCCTCACCCCTTGTCATTTCTCCCCGTACACTCTCTTGTCTTTTATATCCTATTTCATCTCCCCCTATAATCTCATTTAATTCCCTAATCTCTTATAAATTAAGTCTCCGATTTATTATATATTTTTTTTCTTCCTCGATGTTTTTGATTCGGAATACGGTACCGTATGATATCCTCGAGGTTCCGTGGAATATTATCAAATTATAAAGTAAAATTCTTGGCACAGATTTACAGATACTAATTGTGAGAAATTTTACTTCATTACATAATCCTAAGTTACACGTGAGATTGCATTATAAAATGTAAACTTACGCCTAGTACTATAATATATATTTTAAATGGAGTTTAATACTCGCTTTAAAGTCATCAAACTACACTATAATCCTTAGATAAGCCTTAACTGGTAATTATAAAGATCATTCACGTAAGATTTACAGATTATCAGATTGAGGTTAGGTATTATAATGTCTAGTCGAATCTGAATATTTAGCTTAAATTCAATTTAGCAGTGTGTAATATATTATAATTAATAATAATTTTAAGATTAGAAGCTCAATTCATCTGATAATTTCTGGTGAATGTTGAGGAAAACTTCATTCCCAATTATCGACGCTCAAATACCAGTGAAAGTTCAACTATTGATTGTAATACTGTTTTTTAAGGCTAAGCGAAGATTACATTCAAATTCTATTTTATCTATGTATGATAATAGAGGCCTAGAGCTTAGCCATTATTTAGAAAGGCTTGCTCACAAAATATTGAACATTAATGTTTTCCTCTCCAGTTGCAGTTCCTGAGAACTCTACCTAATTCTTTCTTTATTTTTGCTAATTGTTCTTAAAACTACTACAAGAACGTAATTTAATAATTATAACTTTGTTCCTTATAACTGTGTTCTAGCGAGTGAACGTTCAGTAATAATTCATCGTCATCGGTAAATTCACGAAATTGCTCATTTAATTCGTAAGCTTTCAAAAGTTAATCACTTTATTTCCGATTATGCGGTGTATTGGATCAAATTAATAGTTGACATTGAAATTAAGTTCGTTGCTATGCCCTACACATATTTTTCGTATCGAGGAAAAATCAGCTTTTCGAAATTTTTCGGTATTATATTTTATGAACATTACAATCAGTTCCAGTCAGTATTTACTCGATAAAAACAAAACATATCACGAAATCGCTTTTTCGTATATTTTTCCCTTCTTTAAATCTCTCCGTTTACTTCGAGAATAGTCCCTTCTGATATGCACAGTATCATGATGGCAATAAGCTGTTCATGCTAATGCACTTATTTGTAGCTCATTCTTTCTCCTCCTTTTTTCTAACTTTATAATTTTTTTGGTTAGTTTTCTTCCTTAAACACTTGGTTAATGGAGTGAAATTTTTCACTTTCTATTACCCTCAAAATCTCTTTTCTTTTATGATTTTTTTCTCAGAAAGGGAAATTAGAGAAGGGATTTTAATTACGAAATTATATACGAATCGGACCAAACCTGCGTTTTTTCCTTCTTTATTAACTCTCTACCATTTTTCTCGCTATTAAAATATAATTTGAGGATAATGTATCAATTTTCCGGTCCTTCCCCGTTCTGAAAGGAAATTTTTGAGGTATCATTAATGAATTCAGACTCCCAAGAGACTGAAATCAAAAAACCTCCATTGGTTCTCTCCCATTATTATGGATATATTTTTAAGCCCTTTACTTATTTTTTCCCGTGGCGGTTCTAGCAGGGTTGTCAGAGCGATTTACTTTTAATGGGAAGATATCCTCTCATCTTCATCTTCTTTTGGTCCATTTCCCTTCTCTTAGAACTTAATTTGTCTTTATTAAAAATTCCTCCCGTTCACCAAAAATAAGGAGTTCCTATTTAAGGAAAATCACTAACAGTTTCGAGGTCTTTGAATAGCTCGTTTGTGGATTATATCTGAGATATAATAGAATACATAAAGAAAGATAGAAATCTCTTTGACCGTATAGAATCCTTTCTATTGTTCAAACGCATGCGTTGATTAGTTTTAGCGAAAGGAAGATCAAATTCATAGTTACAAGTGTGTTTTAGGATGGTATGAATTTTAAACGTATCATATGATCGACTCTTAACAATTTTTAGTCCATTAAAGGCCCCAGTCGAATCATAATGCTTAGAGTTAACAATTTGGTCATGAAAAGTGTACTTGCGATGGAATATTTAGTACAACCTCCAATTAAGCAATCCTTTTCACTCTATTTTGTGCTACATGCACTGCATTTAATTTGCTTTAATATTTAATAAATAATTTAATCAGCTGTTTAAATAAAATATCCCTCTTCTTATTACACATTTCGATTCAGGGCGTATTTATTCATTATATCAGATATTTATTTTTATTTCACATATGTATAGTATGTAACTATTCCAATAACGTGCCAAATTCAGTTTAGTTTATTAAAAGAAGGGTATATCGGCACAAGAAAGCAATAGAATAGGTAGAGAATAACTAAACGATAAAACGAATAATTTAACAGAATTTGATATAAAGAAATAAATTTTGGAACACAGCTTCCATCCCTTTCCTGCTTTCTCCGACTACCGGAGAGTAAGTTGAGGAACTAAGACGGATTTTGGAGATTTTAAACCTCTAAAAAATGTTGACCAAATTCGGCCAAATCGCGTTGATTTGATAAAAAATTAAAACCACGAGCCGTTTTTTAATTTACGCCATTGTTTACGAAATATTGCAATGTTAAAAAAATTAAAATTTTACGAAAGTGCCTTCGCATTTGAGACCACATCTCCGGTAATATAGAAGCTAAAAATACCCAATATAGCTTAATTTAAAGGTCTTGTGTTAAATAAGATGGATACATTAAAAATAAATTTATGGAATCCTCAGTTATATTCCATCTTTTACCTAATATGCTTTGGTTGTTTATTTTTCAATGAAAACCACATTTTAGGTAACATCTTCATGAATTGAGGCAAATTATACAGACTTCATTGAACATGAGATACCTACAGTCGTCCCTCGTTTATCGCGATTAATCAGTTCCAGACTCTTCCACGATAAAAGAATTTGCGTGAAGAAGAAGTCTTTATTTATAGATTGAATATGTTTGTAGCTACGAACAATAAAACCAATTAACGACCTAAATACATGTAATATTATGTATAATATACGTATTCGAAAGAACGCGGTAGAGTGAAGCCGTAAAAGTCGAATTGGCGAAGGACAACTGTTTACTTTTCACTGTAACGAAGATGATGCCATCCTTTGATAATTTAAGTAATAATATTATAACGTCATCATTCACGTTTTATGGAACCTCATGAGATTAAAAACACTTCGAGCTAAGTCTTTGATAAAGGCGTCACGTTTTCTTTCCTCTCGAGTAAAGTTTCCGTTTCTTTTATCATATTTTCAAAAGTACAGAATTGGCATCACCTTTCTCCATACGAGCGTAAGCGGGTTATTTGCAGCGAGTAGTATTTACTTTTCCATTTATGGGATCTCGACTCTCTCCAACCTGCAAACGTCCCATTACTCCACTTACCTCTCTCCGTGACCTCCGCCCTTATCCGCAATCTTAGCCCCAGAGGCCGTTTATCCTTCTGTGCTGCTTGCCAAGGGGTGCCCTCGCTCGAGTACCCTTCCATTGTGTCGACCCTTCTTCGCTTCGCCGGTCCCCCTTCTTTTATCATAGCAAAAACACCCACGGGAAAGCCTTCCGCGTGTATTTTCGCTTCTTAAAGGGATCGCACGCAACGCGCGTATCGAGACGTTGTCTTAATTCGTGAGTCGCTCGAGTGATGTGGAAATCAAAGGAAATGCTCGCATTCTTTTTGGGTGCGTGAGACAGTCAAGTTCCGTGTGAACGCACGTTCTTGATTTGTGGTGATTTTCAATGTGTTGGAAAAGCTTCGCAAATTTTATTCTAATTTATGAAGCTAAAAGTAAGACCTCGAGGGTAATTGTTGAGGTCTTATTCGTTATTCCAATTTTACAATTAGATAAATCGGAAAACAGTACTCAAGAAGTTTATACACGTGAGATAGTGACCATTAAATAATCGGAAGCCAAATTAAAGTAACCAAGTATAGTGCCCTAAAACTGCTAAATAATATGCGTGCTTATCAGCATTTATGTTTTCTTACGTAAACAATTTTCATTCAAATTTTAGCGGTATTAAGGTGATCATTAGGTTAAGGAAGGCTATCTTCTACTTAGATTCTACTTATCTTATACTCTGCATACCCTAATTAAGGAAATGAAAACTTGTCATAGTCAGAAAAAAATATCTGAATTATTAATAGCTCAAGGGTACTAGAGCATTGGTTTTACGTTTGGAAAAATACGAATGGAGACTGTACAAATATTCCACATATAGTGCTAGATCTTTTTGTTCTACTATGTATTCATATCTCAAATGAATACTTTGATGTAGTACATATTCATTACACTAGTGTTCCTCCTGTTAATGAAACGAGACGAAAACACAGCATTACGAGTAGAATTTCTGATCATGATTTATGTGGAATTATTCATAATTTGGTTTTATTGGTAAGACCTTTCTTCCAGGTAAATCTGAATTTTTAGAAAGAGTAACTCATTTTTTACAGTGTATCGTAATAGGAATAATGCTCAGATATTGCTTAGATTAAAAAAGTATAATACTGAAATTAGAGTATTTTAATTACGGACAATTAACCTGACAAATATAACATATTTGCATAACTACAATCGACGGATCTATAGTTCTGAGATTATTGAGCTAAATAGCTGATTTTGTTCTCCATTTGTATTGTACTGTATTCTTCGGTTGGTTACGTTAACTATGTGTCCTTTCAATGAATTATTTTTTTTTGACTGCTTCATCAATTATTTATTCTGCTCTTCTTTTTTTTCTTTTCCAGCTCTTCTTTCTTTGTCTTATACCTCTATTCTTTTATGTTTTCATAGATTCGAATTTCAGCAAGAATATCATACCTTTTTCTCATCCATTCTTTTTTCGTCATTGTACATTTATTCTCTGTCCCCTTTTTTCCTGAATTTTGCGGAATTTTCTTGTTTGGGATTCCTCTTTCTCCTTTTACAAGACCTCTCAGTTTCCGCTGACCCCTTTGAGCGTCGACAAGGGTTATTTTGGAAAAAATCCTCTCTCTCTAACATTCTCTGACCTCCCCGGGAAAGGGATTATATAATATTAGGATATATCTCTCCATTTCATTGGAGGACCTCCGAGAATTTTCTGAAATTGCTGAGAGGAATCCTGCGTTTTTAAAACTCTCCTTTTCTCATTGTATTAATGTCCGTGATAAACTTTATACAATGTCTTCTTTCTTTGTGTGTAAGTCTTTTTCTCTCTTGGCTTTCTATTTCAAATTTCCTACTTTAATATGTTGATTTTTTGTAAATTGAATTGTGGGTTATGGATATTTAAGAATTTTTAAAGTTTTTCATAATTTCTGCTGACGAATTCTATAGTTAAAAATTCTTTCTTAATACCTGAAGGAAATTATATATCCAAAAGTAGTTCCTGGAGTGAAAAAAACTTCAATTTGAATTATTATCGAACTTATTTTTCTGTAAATACATAGTAAGCATGTGTTGCTATTGAAACTGTATGGAATATAACTCTAATATTAGCAATTTTTTCACTAAATTTCGTCGTTGTTATTTGCAAAATTCACCAAAGCAGCCTATTATGCTTATATCTTCAAGACGATTTCAATTTCGACTAGGTGTTCTTTAATATTTGGCGAAATACAGCCGAAAAACTGAAAAATTTCGAAAGAAAGCATTTCTTCGCTGAGTTTTCCGTAATATACTGACAAAAGTGGAAAATTTGTTCAAAATATGAAAATAATTTTCTTAGATCTTCAAAACGAGCCCAAATTCTACTAGGTTTTCTCAAATTTTAGGGAAAATACAGCCAAAAAACTGAAAAATTTCGGAAATACGCCAATTTGCTAGAAAAACGGTACTCTGTATCTAATTCAATATTATTAGGTTATATTATATTAGTAAGGTTATCTTATTTATAGAATTAAACTTATGTACATATATTTAAATTTGCAATGTAAAACTTGATTTTTATTCAATATATCTCTTATTAAGCTTACCCTTGCATAGTTTTATAAATATTGCGATGCAATATTAAAGAAGCTAGGGTTAAAACTCGATTTTTTTAAATATATATTGCCTAACCTTCTTAACTCTCTTATTTTCAGGTAAGCCTAGCAGTTTTGTCGCAGCTGGGAAACCGATCTCAATCGCCCAAGGGTTTTTATCTGCTCATCCAGGTAGGCGCCAAGCTCTATCATTATCTTTATCCATTTAAAATATCCAAATTAACGGGAATATAAATTTTAATCTCGCGGCTTCTTTGAATACATTAAGGTCTCCCGTTGAGCAACGCCTGGTTTTGCTTTCTTTGCGGGTTTACCTGTCAACAGGAAGCTTATCTTACGTTGATCTTAATTTAGGCCGCGTAATAGGATCAAAGAATGGAATGAGTTACCCCTTTTCTCTGGCGTTTTTGCCTGGATTAGAGTTGAAGTTAGAATTGTTGTGATTAGAATTTAGAATATTTCTCTTATTTGATCTTAATTTAACGCATTTACTATTAAAGTTTTGGTAGTTCTTTCCTGTTAATATCTGCCAGATGCATAATTACTCTAGCTCGTGTATTACTCCGTTAAATATCATTATATTATACAGCACATATTTTGTATTTTTTGCCGTTTCCACTCATCTTAACCTGCTTCCTTTTTTAATATTTACTTAACAATCCGTGGGTTCCGCAGACGACAAACACCGCCTTTTTACGTGTAGTTTTTTTCATAATTGAAACCTTAGGTTTTGAAGCCCGTAAGGTAGTTAGTTTTCTTTTCTGTGCTTTTTTCAAGTTATCCCTTTTCTTTAAATTTAATATTAGTATGGTTAGGCGCTAGAAGAGAAATTACTCTCAATATCGCTCTAATAAGAGGCGCTATCTTGTTGAATAAATAGATTAAGCAAAGAAAATATAGGGCTCCATTCAGTGGGAAATATAAAATTGTTAGGATGGACTCTGACAAGCGATTTTGCTATTGAATCGAACCACCACTCACAGTTGTGAGCTGACACTAACTTTGAAATTTCATCCAAGCTTTCTCTCTGCTTCTCTCTTTCTTTCCTCTTGTCTCTTTTTCCGTAAACCATTCGGTGGAATTAAATTTTGAAGAACCGACCGATTCTTTTCACGTCTCCTAGACCCGAAAAGTTTTTAACTCTTTCAAATCGCTTTCATTTTACTCTCGCTCTTTCGTTTGGTAGGAAAAAAAGAGAATCGTAACAAAAGAAAGCGAAATTCGGTTTCGTTTTTCAGGATTTTCTGAGCCGAGATTCCGTTACGGGAGGCGTTTGAGTCAGCGCCTCTTTTTACCGCGGGAGAGAATTCGTTTGGGAAATGAGTCGCGCGGCTCCTTTAGAGGTCGGTGCGAATCTCGGGAGGAAATGTCTGAAATGAAAGGTAAATGAAGAGGAAGGTGGGTGAAGGAGATGAGTTCAGATAAATAGAAGGTAAATATACAAGTTGATACGTGAAAGAAAGCGAAGAATAGTTTAAAATAATGAGAAGGCTTGCATATAGAGTTAAGTAAAAATCGAAATGAGCGTTATACCAAGGTTTAATGGAGGAATTTTTCATGAGGACGCTTTTAAGGCAAGGTAAAGTACACCTCACATGAGTTCTGTCAAATGAGTAAGAGTGATAAATTTGATAATGGGTAGTTAAAGAAAATGTTTCAAAAAAGTTGCGTGGAAAATGTATGGAAAAGAAAATATAATTGTGGTATCGTATAAAGACCATGATTAGTTATCAAGAGAAATACATTAAGGGGCATATTTTAGAGCGTAGGAACGTATTTAGATACCGAAAATATATGTGAGGGAAATTATTTAAGTAAAATGTTTTTCATATATTTAACGTATATTTAGGAATAACTTTTTCTATTTTATACTCCTACTACCTATTTGAGCTAATAATATATACGGCTCTTATTGGTTTTCATGCCGAATAATATAAACTCGGATAAATCATACATGTATCTAATGCTGAAAACAGATAAAAATGGTAATAGCGAATTAAAGTTGCGGTTTTTTGTTTAATTTACCATCTAATCATGGTGAAAGAACATAGGTCATAATATAATAATACTTTTTCAGTTCAAAAATTTTTTGCTATTACATTACATGTGAAATTACGCTTTCAAAAAATTAATTTTTCGTAATTAACAACAGCGGAGGTGAACGGAAATTGAAATTGTAGAGTTAGCTTTTGCGAATCTGAACTTAATTCATTGATAATTATCGGAGATTGGCGTATAATCACGAATACATTTTTGACGATTTATTCATCGGCATCATTGTTCGTGGGTGTTTACGTACTTTGTGATGAAAATAGTAAAACGATAACCTTTCTCCGAATTTCCGTAATATAACCAGAGATGGGAACCACATGTACTGAACCCATTTTTCAGCGTCCAACTCATTTCTTTGACCATTAGCTGAGGTGCTAGCATTAGGAGTGAAGGAATTGCATTTAAAACGAGGCAGTAACTGATTCCAAAAGAAAAAGTTTTTTCGTGGGGTTTGGCAACAGGTAGATAATGGCCTTCATGCAGTTTCATGTCTCAACTTGTATCCCTTCATTTTTTCACTCTCATTCTATCCCATCGTCTTCTCATTTTCATCCCCTTAACTCCTCATTCCACACGCAATTTCTGTTTTACTTCTTCCAAAACTTATTCACTTACCGCTTATACGTTGGGTGTGTGTAGGCATTACACTTCCGTTTGACTTTAGAAAACTCTTTCGGAATGTTAGTGAGATAAGTCCATATGCTTCTCCCGCCTCTCCCTTAATGAGCTCTTGTTTCCGGATAAGAGATTGAGTGGATGATGTTTCTGGACCTTTTTTTCAGGGCGATGATGATCCTCGCTATAAGACGTTTTAATGACCGCCCCCGTTAATAAACCAAATCCCCTTATCCCTTGACGACCAGGATTTTTGTTTTTCTTTCCCTTCAACATACTTGGCGGATTTAACGCATTAAGAAGGGTTTGTGTGCGTGGACAAATTTAGCAAAAGCGTTAACGAGGCAATCTGAAAGTCGTTAAGGAGTTGGGAATTAGTTTCTTGGCGGTGTATCTTGAGCGGAGTTGTTATCGCGGGAAAGGGTTTGGTACATATCATGCGTCATCATTGCGAACTTTCTCTCGTTGCCACGGGATGATGAAGTTCATCTCCAGCTAAATAACTGTACATGGTTAATCTGCGGTGGAACGGGAATAGGGTGCAAGTTTGACAGCCCCTCCCGAAAGAAATTAATTCCCTCCGAAGCGGTTTATCCTCCCGTTAATTGATGCTCTTGAGCTACTCACTGTATGATTTTTGGTACTTTATACCTGCCTTGATAGACCCTTTTACTAATTTAAGTGATGTTTTGGAAGAAACCTCTTGCATTAATGAAACATATTTTAAATAAAGCGACGAACTATTCCTCAACTATTAATTTAATAATGCAATTTATTACATTTCGTATTAATAATATGTTAATATTGCCAGAGAAATCAGTGGATTATGTATCTTATTTTCGTTTTACGTTGCAATTGCTTTCGTATAATACCAAATAAATGTACGTAATCATCCATGTTGAATTGCTTGTAAAATCTTCAATGTAATTCAGTAAAATATATTGGCTTTCTTATTTTGCAAAAACTTATAATGTTACTAAATAAAGCCAATCTCACAAATTGACTATCACCTTTATTTAGAAGTGATATACTAAGCAAAAAGAGAAATCTTTCCGTTTTTTATCATTTTCATCGTATACTACAGAATAATAGAAACATTTCGGAATTTGTTAAATTGAGAGTAAGAGTAAATTTTACAAAGGAAGCAGATGTCTCTCTATTCCTTAAGTGGATATAAGTAGATAGAATAAATGTTTTAATTGAAGGTGATCTTAACATATTTCGTTGTATGCAAATCTTGAATGGAGAGTGCGAATCCGTTGAATGGAAATAACATCAATCACCTGTCATTAGTTATCAATGAATTGAATCCGGAAATAGGCAAAGCAATTGTCATTTAGGGACTATTCTAGTGGTATTTGTGTCTATGTATTGCTGGGAAACCTTGGTTTCCTCGGTGATTCTCTCTTTTTCCAGAGTGCCTCTGTCGTGAGATGAATAGCCATGGATACATGACGCTCAAATACGGTTACTGAGAGTTATGGCTGATGAGATCGTGTCGAGGTAGCAACAACTGAATAGCGGCCGAATTCAGACGTTTCCATGCATTGCGGTCCTCTCTGACATTGACGACGTATCATTCCGTCACTCTTTTTGCTCCTTTGCCAGACTAATCAATCGAGAGTAACCGCCGATGAGGCCCTCCGACTATTTTTCGATCCACAGAATAACAGAAACGCACCCGCAATGTGTTTTGTTTTATTCCGCTGATTCCCCCGCTCGCCGTGTGTCGATTGTTTTCGCATTCTGTAGCATGGCGGCGCTGGTGTCGTCGTTTTCCTCTCTTTCTGTGGTTTCCGCGATAAGCCCGAACTGATTGTTTGCAGTGGGGGAAATGTTTCGACTTTTTTCGTCACTTTTTGTTTATTATAATGGCGATCGTCGCCCATGTGTATCGACGATTCCCATAGATAATTGGAGCTGATATTTTAGGCTTTTTAACTCCGTTATGTTTTCGCTGCAGTCCTCCTTATTGATTATTACCGCGGATTTTTCGAAATGAAATGGTTGTTTTTGAAGGAATCGCTGTTTGAATCCTCAACTTTTTTAGGGCGATTGCTTAAACTAGCGGATTTTCCATCACGGATGACGCATTTAAAAAATAATAGCGGAGAAAGTGAAAATATTTTTGGTCGTCCGATGGAAATGGGTTGTATTTCGTTATTTTTTCGTAGAGAGGATTGTTAACTTGGTTGTGGATACAGCTTTGTATCCAATCCCTTTGTGGGTACACGAAAAAGCGATTTCAAAAACGCGATGTTTTTGGTGGATGTTTTTCCGCGTTCGTCTGTCGAATCAACTGTTTCATTAGTCAAAATCCGTCAATGGTTGTTTGTTATTTAATCATTTTGATGTATATATCCCCTGGCGCAGTGACGTATTCGTTATGATATGATATCCATTGACTCGGTCATTCATTTGGACTCTTTCATTACTTTGTTTCATGCTACAGTGATTGAGTTTTGGAATGGTTTCGTTGGCATAAAATCAGTCATTAATTTTCATATTTTGTTTATTTCACAATCACAAAATGTTTATAGAGAATTAATTTGTCATAAATAACTGTGTATAGTACTTTAAATAGAATATTTAGGCCATAAATAGAAGACAAAGGATTCTAATATTTTATGGATGAATTTAAGAAAGCAGTAGAAGATTAAATAACAATCAGCTATTTTATGACAATTAAAAAACACATCTCATGATATTAATAATTGTATGTAAAATTTAGAAAAGTACGAATTATATTTCTCCTTCTTCCGTTGTTGCCTTTGCCTAAATCCGTGGCTAAGATATAGAATGGAATCAATAAACTTCTATATCTGTTAATTAACGCCGTAGTGATGATTTCTAAGGTATCTTTCAGTCAAAGCACCTACTTTAATCTTTCAAAGTGATGAAGTACGCTTAATTTGAATTTTTATTTAATAATCAGCGTGATATTCCATTATCAATATCATTGACGACAGGTCAGATGAAACGAGTGACTTTTAAGTCTCAATCTCGCATTTAAAAAGGCCTCTCGCCACTTTAAAGCCTTATAGATTTTATTGTACGTGGAATATTGTGTATATCATCCTATAACCCGGCTTTCTCATCTATTTTTGCTAAACTATATGATGCATAAGTTTAACATTCACTTGAAGAAGGTAATTCGTGTCCGAAACTCCTATTTCTCGATTCCAAATTGCTTGTCGTGTGACGTAATTTGGGATAAGAAGATAAACAGATCCCATTCGTTTTGTTCTCCTCCCAACAGGATGACGTGATCACGTCACGGACAGAATGGTCTCAATGCAACGGAGCGAGCGAAGGCTCTACGAATAGGAAACAACTTTTTCCGGTAGTGACGTCACCAGCGCATGCGCATTATGATTTTCGCCATTAGCTTCGAACGACATTCTTTCGAGCTGTTGATCCAATGGATCCTAGAGAGGCTGCGAGTCGTTAGCCGATAAATGAATGATGATGGCCGACGGAAGAGAAGAGAGGAGCTCATTTTCGCAGAGGAAAAAAGAAAGTTTATCGTCGAATGGGAATTTTTTTAATAGCACTCTCTCCCCGTCGCTCAGCGGTATAATCGCTGTCATAGATTCGCATTGAGTCGCTGGAGATCCATGGAGGGAGACGAGGAACGCACATTCCCCGTCTGACAGCGGAATCGCTGCTTTTGGAAGAGAGCTTTCCGATGGAAAGGGTACAATGGGAAGATATCCGTTCACTATTATAAAGGAAGCGAAGGGAATTATACAACGGCCTTCCTCTCTCTAAAAGGCACAAGTACAGCTGTCAATGTTTTCCAACTAGCCACTCCTGTATTCAATCCTTCGTTCACCTCCGTTTGGACGGAGTTTCAGAAAGGAATATAGTGTTTTACTAATTTGCGAAATGCAGGAGTTTTACCTTGCTACTTTATATCGGTATATGATAGATTTTTCACGTTTATGGGCCTCCTATTGCTCAGCTAAACGGCGTTTCTTTGGTACTTAGATCATTGTATTAATTCTTAGACATAGAAAAGATATAATTGGGCTCCCGGATAGTCATTTGGACAGCGCGTTTGCCTTTGGCGAAAGCGGTCCCGGGTTCGATTCCCGGTGGGAGCCAATGTGCGAAATGACCTAAGCTGTCGAAGCACTTTTAACAATACTACTACTACTACCCCCCAAAAGATATAATTTAAAGAAATCTAGATGAGATTCTCGTTTAGAAATAACAATTGGGGCTATTTTTAACACAATAAGCGATAGAAAAGGTACCCTGTTCGAACTATTGTAAAACAACGTATTTCCAGGCTTATGAATCTTAAAAAGGTGAGAAGCAAAGCATAACTACGTTGTCAACAGGAGTCGGTTAAGAGCCGATAAATATCAATTTTAATTACGTTATAAGAGTAAATCTTATATTTTGCTGTCTATCAATATGGAAGATTAATAATTCTGCTTTAGACTTTAGCTTAAAGTCGTGGTTCCGAAAGGCTTGGAGTTAACAATTTCAACCCTCTTTTATTCAGACCGGGTATCGATTCGAGATGAGAAGTATCTAGATACTGTAACTAGATGTCTCCTAATACTAATACCTAATACCAATAACTCTGCATCGGGGGTTCAAATAAATTAAAAAATAATAGAATTGGGTTTTTCACCAGCCCACATCGTTAGTTTTCGTAGCAATAGCTCATCTGAAAATAGATCGAATCGTGGAGTGAGTGGCAAATAAAACGTCCGAATTGGAGGGCTTCGGCTGGATCGCCACTTGAACGAGGAAATTAAATCAGTCTTCGCCATGTCCATCGTGAGATGCGCTTTTCACCAGTCAAAAACGGGAGCTTCGGCTCGCCTCCGCTAGGCAGCGTTACCTCCGCGGTGAAGGGAATTTTTTTCCTTCCCGTTTTCCTCAGCTCTCCGCATGCATGGGATAGCAGTTGAAATGAATTGGTCGGCCATCCTCTCTTCTGTTTTAAATCCGGAATTCCGCAGTTTTCCTTGTCCGCTAGAAGCTCGCTCCTCAAAGATTTAGAGATGTTCATTGTTTGCAGTTGGCCTAGGAATCCACATTTTTCCAATCGATGCCCATGCAGTTTTCTTTGCCGTGAGAATTTAACTGTTATTTTCTGAAGAATTTTGGAAATTCACACAAGTTTTGTTAAAAACTTTAACGTTGAAGAATTTTAAAGCTAACTCTCCATCGATAAACTTTGTATCCAAAGAAATAAGAGGGAGATAAATGATTCATAAATCTATAAGGATGCTTTAAAATCAAATGAAATTGAAAATATCAGATACTTTTATTCTTTTAAATATTCTGTGGTAATACGTTAATGTTGTTATTTTTTACAAATTTAGTAATATTATGACGAATAATAAACAGAAGTAAATTATAAGTAAAAAATAAGTAATTGAGTTAAACAGAGGCATCAAGCGTGATAATAACGGTTACTCGCACACTCATGGCAAGTCGTGTCCATACAATCACGTTTCTGGGCAATTTTTCATACAAGCAGAAATGCATTGTGCATTTAATAAATAACACTTGTCCAGTTTATGACCATAGCGATGCCAATCTTCTTTTGAAAGTTTTTTAAGCAGGGTTACCAACCTTTTCTCGAAAAAAAAAGTTACAAATCATTGAACATGAACATTTATGACTGAACTTCATTAATTTGAAGCCAAATACTGACTAATTGCTGTTGGAGCATCAGCTTCATTCCTCTCATTTACAGCATTTATTTGCGTATTAATGCTATGTAAGAATTTTACTAGGGTGAGTTTGTTTCATTCCAAATCAAAATATTTACTCAAATGTAGATTTCTATAAACAACAATATATTTTCTATAAACGTATGAATAACAATGTATTCATTTTTCTCTTTTGCAATTGTTAAATCTACAAAAATACGTCTCAGGCAGTAGCATTGTATCCACATTTAATGTTAATTAGCTTAGAAAAAATCAGTATTTGGCTGACTCGGAGGTCAACGGAAAATTAAAAGAACGCCAAGTGGTTCACAGATAAAGAGTTTAAGAAACTGTATTCTCCATGATGAATTTCCACAATATCTATACTCATAGTGTGAATTTTTGTATAATAAAAGAGAAATTGAATCTTTGTAACGATTCTCAAACAATTAAAACCCAAAACTCTCTATAATTCTGAATATTACTCATGAAGTGAGGCTCTGACTCATCAATACAGTAAAAGGTGTCTTTGAATAACAAGGTTAAATGAGGTGTCCACATCTGCTATCGAAAGAACAGGGAAATGAAAATCATGAAAGGAGAGAAAAATGAAGGGGAACAAATACCGACAGAAAGAGGAGAAAATGAGAGAGAATTTGAGTGTATCGGAATTTTCTCTCCTAATAAATGAAGGGAAAATGAGTATCCTCTTTGGGAGCAAATTAACGAAAGGGGCTTTATCGATACTCATTGAGGGGGAAACAGAGCCTTGAGCAATATTTGTTTGAGATGCAAAGAATGTAGCTGCCACGGTTACTATCAGTTGCTAACGGCAGTATTCGGTTATCGAGTGAAACCTTACGTCTGGAATGAGAATTGCCCAAAGGTGTTTTAAATGGGTAATTTTCAAAATTTAAGTAAGATGAATAAACGCCACCGAGTTCCTTACTCAGTTCATATTGCTGAGCTGGTACGTACGCTTATGGATAATACATCTCCATCAACTTGAATCTCTCATCAATAATCTTTGTGGACAACCCGTGGTTTTCCTTCAAGGAGGGTGCGATTGAAATATATTCGGATTGTTGAGTGATTTGTAATTGATTCAGGGTATTACTTATAAAGCACAAACTTCATCGTTGAGAATTTTTGTTATTTCTCTTTTTCTGGTTTTAGGAGTTGAAAATTTACAGTATTAATTTTGCTTATTTTGTCAAAGATTAGTAACTCTATATATCTTCCTTTCCAAAAGATTTAGATTACTTGTAGTAATTGTAGTAAAGTTTTCTTGTGAAATTATATATCGTTCGCTATTGAGATAACTGGTTGTGAATGGCTGGTCGTGACGGATGTATCTTTAAAAAGGTCACAAAAGGTTATTTCATCAAGCGATATTTGATACAATGCCCTCAGGATACTTATATTTGGAAGTAGCTGAAACGCTCACTTAATTTTCCGTTCCTTTCGTGTACTTGAAAATGTACCTTCCGTTCTGAAATGATGAAAAAATGTCTGCTCCTTTGCCGCTGTCTCAGGGAAATCTTCAGAAGTTAAATTGAATCGAACAGAAGAATAAGAAAAGTCTTACTGTTAAAATAAAGGAATAAATTCTAAAAAAATGACAGCAGAAGCTTGGAAGAGAAATTACCTTCTATTTTCATCGTCTGCTTATATTACAGTGGTACATTCACCTCTTTCTCTTCCTCCGGGAAATTTTTCAGAATCCAAGAAACAACTGAATTTAATACATTAATTGAGTTTAGTGACTTCAGGAATAATAATGGATTTCGTCCTTGGCCAGTCTCGGTTAAAACACAGTTATGGTGCTCGTAAGATCCCGTGTTTGAATCCCGGATAATCGGTTTTATGTAGTTAGGGAATGATTATGTCAGATGTTTTCGACAATGTTTGGTATTAGGAATCGTATCCGGCTGTAAAATAAGCGCTAAATCCAAATTCATTATCATCACCACCGATTGTCTAAGACCATCAGCCAATTCCATATATTATGGCTAATAAAAAGATTAATTTCATCCATAATTAATTCTGTGTTGTGTAACTTGGTGTAATAAGGCACTTTTATTTGGCAAAAAATTAATGCTAACCTATTTTCTCGGAGAGATTTTACATTGGGCCGTTCTCGTCAGCGATTCGAGGTCCTTAAAAGAAGAACACAGATAAATTACAAGTCTACACCTGTCTGCATTATACGGTTATATAAGTGTCAATAAACAGTAGAAGGAATGTTTCATAAATGAAGCAAAGTAAAGAGGGAACGTTTTGAGAATAATAACTATTGCTTAGATTTTTCTGGTTCGTGATCTATACAATGTCTTTAGCGACAAGGCCCAACCCCTAGCACGCCTCATCAGCAGTTGCAGCAATTTATTTTAATTGATTAGTTGATGCTGCAAAAATATCGGTGGAGTGTTAAATTTGATACTTAACTATCAAACAAGTACTGTTTTGCTAATTCATATTTAAAAAGAGAAACAGTTTTAAGGAAACAAAATAATTAACGATTAATATTATGTGATTCAACATTTTAAATCCGTATACAGCTTGATGAAAGTACAAAACTTCTTTCTTTTATTTCTCGAAAGATTTCTTTCTCCTCTGCTTTACAAATTTTTTTATATTCCATCCATAATGTATGTAGATCTGAATGAGTCATTAATCATGATCATATAAATGCGAAATATCAAATTCCTGTTTGGATAACGTTTGTGTCCCATTTGTGAAAAGTAGCGGATTTGTCTCTTTAAGAGTGTGCTCGTAAGAATAGAGGAGATTATAAATCAGCAACTCTTCACGAATTGTTTAATGCAATCCTGATACATGACCGATTTGGATGAGGACTTAGAAACCAGTCGCATGAAAGATTTTGTGTGAAACTTTTTATGAATTACGTGTTCCATTTAGGTGGGCATGTGAGTATCACTAAGTAAAGGATTTTTTTCTCAATAAAAATCTATGTTTCATAAGAATCCTATTATATCTTAAAGAAAATCCTGAATATTTACGGAGAAAAAAAATAGATTTTATTGAAAAATATATCATTCTACAGAAAATTGGGTACATTTTAGCACTCCCTCAACTTTGGCCTATTTTTAATGCTTACTTTGACTGCTTAGATAATGTATTATTAGATGATTCATAGTGTACGGAACGGAAATAAATCAATTATTGAGAATCAGTGTGAGAGAATGTATATGTATATGTAGGTCAGGAAATCCTTCCAAATTTAAATCTTTTCTTATCCAATAATCTCTATCAAAGTTATCAACCTTATCTTGGAGAGCTCAGCGTGGAATAAGGTTTTCAGCAGCGATTCCTTACGAACCACATTACAAGGGAAGAACTTTCGGGAAGGCCTCGGTGGACAGCAATGTCTCAGCGAGAACTAGTAACGTGCAAGAAAAAAGTGAATTTCGCGGGTCGTCACTTACGGAACCTCTATCGCTCGCCAGCGGCCATGTGTTCGGATCGGACGTGAGGACGGTGCCGTTAACGTCCCCGCCGTCGCCCGATGACTTAAAGAGGATTTAAGGCGAGAGATTTACAGCCGGGGGAAAAATCGCGAGAAAATCGGAGGCGAGGAAATCTCGATAGCATATGCGGAGCGCGGCGACACTTTTTGTTTCCCGCATATCGAATGAGCGTGCCTCGGGTGCGGGATGTCTCTTGGGATCGCTGCAGGGGAAGGGGATGGCAGCCCCTTCGCAATCGCTTCGGATCCCTCGGCAATTTCCGCGCGCGACGAGATGTAAGTTTAAGGAAAATATGGGACTGCGTTATGTTTACGAACGTTATTCCGCGGGCGTGTGGAAAGGAGAAGACGACGTGACAAATGTCGGCCCTTAAAAATGGAAGCCTTGCGATGGGGCTGACGACCATTAGCGAGTTGTAAAGGAGGAATGATCCGGTACTTTTTCGTGAAGCTGCGCTGGTTCTTGTTTCTTTTGGGAAATACGTTCAAGGAGATTCGAGGACTTAGCTGTGACGTAGTGCTATTACCCTTGGATTGGACAATGTTTTACAGATTCCCGAGCTACTTTCGGATTCGATTAAGGCTGTCATATAATAGCCAATTTTCATACATGTTAATAAATTTTCCATTTTTCTTTAAATCGATCCATATCACTCGATATCTTTACCAACTTATACGGAAGAGAACGCGATTTCAACTTCTAAGTGTCTTCAATTTATACTGTAGGATAGGAAAGACAATAAAAATTAGTGACAATACGAACATTCTTCATATTCACATCAATAAAAGTATCTGTGAAACCCATAGGAGATATGAAAAGCTATGTCGTAGAACTGAATTTATTATCAACAGATAAATTAGAAGCTATTATGTCAAGAACTCCGTGTATTGTCTGATTATATACGATCTCGCAGCTGGTTGATTTTTATCTTTCTAGCATCTGCTTGGTAAAATTAAACATAAATTTAAATTTATGTAGGATCTATTTAAATAACGATTTTCAGAAAAGGTTTGTGAATAAATATTTTATCCATTATTTTCTTATTCAATTCATTTGGGATGTATTTGCGAGATTTAAAACAATTGTTTTACTATTTAAATAATTACAAGTTATAATTCCTATATATTGCTCATGATTAATGTTAAATAATATCGGAGAATTCAATAGATAAATATATGATCGTATAAAAATCCATCAATTTCAGAAAATTGTAAATATATATCGCGTTGAAATACTTCCTAAGCTGTGAGATCTCTAAAAATCTGGAAAAAATCACTGTTTGGAGAGGAGCCGATAGTTTGTTAATTATAGCCGAGTATTAATTCTTCTCTTAAAGTAATTATATGGAATTAAAGATTATTTACATCTTATCCAAAAATTCTTAATGTAATTTCCATCAGTAAGTTCCTCATTATCTCGCAAGATGGTTTTAAGGTTTCTTGTAATTTGGATCTCGATATTTTTGAATTTTTTCTTTGCTTTGAATTTGTATCATACGTTATAAGCAAGCTTCCATCCTTCTTTTCGTACTCTTAATTACGTAGGTTTTATGAACTTCAGGTTTACCTCTTCTACTTCAGGTTTCTTCACGATGACTACGAAAACATCGAATTTCCGCCTATTCCTTCTCGTTGTGTGCTCAGTGCTCGGAAATGCTCGTTAGGGGTCAAGCATTCCCATCCGATTGACGATGTTAAGGCACGGACTTGTTTTCACAGCTCGTATTCCATTATCGTCGCCGGTTTCACAATTCAATATCGTTATTGTACATGCCTCAGTCGCTGTGTATTTTCCTCTCCAACGCGAATCTATTCGCGAGTTCCTCAATCCAGAGCAAACCCCATATTTTCGTGGAGATGACGTATTTTTCCTCCAGAGGACGCTCGTGTTCGTGAATCGGTTCCAAAGTGTTGTGGGTTAGTTTCCAATTCGTATAGAAAACGACGTTATGCATCGTGGGGCTCCATCTCAAGATACCACACCGACTGATTTGTCTCGTTTGCATCGCCGTGCTTCTCATCGCTCGTCTTCCTCTCTTTGTTCGTTCTTTCGTCCCTCTATTCCTTGCGAATCCCCTTCCACTTCACTAGAGGCGTCGCCGAAAGGAAAGCGGGAATATGGAGCAGACATGACCAGAATGAATGTTCCTCGGGAGTGGATGAGGAGAGACGGTGGAATATCAAAGGGAAAGAGTTATTTCAAAATGTAAAGGCCTTGGGAAAGGCGCGGGAAAGGAGAGAGCGGGTTCGGGGGAAAGAGGAGTGAATGAAAGAAAGAAAGAGAGGAAGGGAACGAAAGAGGAATGAAATGGAGAACAGAGGATGGTTAAGGGAAGAGTTGAAGCTTGGGAAGCTCTCTCCTAAGCCGATCAATTTCCCTCCCATTGAAGAATAGAAGTTATCTTGCTGATTAATAAGTCATTATAATTTTAAATATTTTACTTGTGTGACTTTTGTAGTTAATGTTCATCAGAATTCAAGTGTGTGGTAAAATTATACAGTACATTTAAGGAAAAAATCATTCGTATAAAGTAGACCCCTTTTTAGGCATCAAATTTTTACATTAACTATTAATGTAAGGTTCATTTCTACTTTGTCCTAACGAAAATTAAAGTAGCTTAGTAAAATTCAATGAGAAGAACTTAAATCTTTTAGAATAGCAGGAGTACAGCTCATCTTTCGTACATTTACTGCTACTTGTTGTTGCATATGATACCAATTACAAATCATTACATTCTTCTTTAAAAGTTAAGTGAAATAATCTTATATAATTATAAAAATCTATTATCTCTTAATGTGAATTTAATCTCTGAGTTCGTAAATTATTAAAAAATGTTTGAATGCAGCTCAATTTCTTTATCCTTTGTTTGTCAGCATGGTAGATCACTTTGTAAAATTGATTTTGAAATTGCGTTTGTTTTTTGTTTGCGAATCAAATTTTTATGTTTTGATTGATGCAGGAAGCAAATCGAAATGAAATTCGTCTATGCCTCGACTCCGCATCTCTACGAACTATTAGTTCTTCATTAGCGAGAGTTCATCGAAGAAATCGGAATCGGAAAAGTCGGCGGTCGTTCATTTCTTCATTAGCACTGCCCGCGTCCTACTTTGTTTCGCTGCCCGTCTCTTTCTTCGGAACAATACCACGTGACCTTTCCTCCGTATCTAATAATTAAAAACCGTCGTCATTTCAGAAAGAGATCATAGCCTAGTTGTAGGATTTTTTTTTCAAAATCCATTTCCCCATAATAAGTACTTCATTGTCTGTTAAAGCTTCTTAATTGAGGTTCAGCACCATTTTATTTTATAGACGAAAGGATCAAAGTCTCTTCTCGCATTGAATGGAAAAAAAGGTCTTCCATCTTTCGTACGCCGAGCATGCATTGGACTCGTACTAATAATGCTCGCCTGTAATAAAATGCACATTCCATGGGAAACTTTTTCATTTAGTTATCTTTCGTAGAATCGGTATGAAATACCTCCAGTCTCACAAAGTAGGGTGAAAGCTTAAAATAATCATTATTTTTTATACTATACCTTGACATTCTCTGTGTAAGGCAAAAAAAAGTATTAAGGCTAGTGAGAGGGTTTGTAATATAGTCTGCATGTTGGTTAATTATATCTTCTTCCTTCTTAATTATACACTGCCGTCTTTATTATCAGAATAACCACAGCTATTACACAGTTTTCTTAGGCAAAGGCATGAGGTAAGAATACCTAAACATGTAGTTTTCGCTTTTTTTTACAAATATAGTTCAATTTAGCAAAATAAAATTTTGAACTATTCATGAAGGAGAAGAGCAGTGGCGTTAAACAGTCTGTTGTGAAATATAAAAAGAAACATATATAAGAATAGGGCAAGTTAGTCCTCTGAAAAATAAAAACAGGACTTACCTTGCCTCTATACTTATACCTTACCTATATCTCTGAATTTTACAAGTGATTGATGTTGAATAATTTAGAATACCGTGAACCTTTTATAAAAGTAATTATATTCAGTATTTGGATGTCCAATAATTATGAAAAATATACAGACTCGTATAATTAAAAAGAATATTTCTAAGTATGCACCTAATTAGATTTATTGAGGGTAACAGACTTCATTATAATTGATTGAAACTTAAAGTAGTTTTAATAGACTTAAGAGTGATAGAAATTTCCTTCATGCCGTCTATTTTTTTAATTTTCTTTAATTTATAATTAACCTGCAAAATTTGCTAAATGTGTTTAATATTCATTTTTTATTACGCAACTATTTCTTGTTAGTGGTATTATAATTAGAATCATTCATGAAAGCAATTTGTATAACTTTTAAGCCTATCAACGAATGTACTTGAATTTTTCATTTATATAAATGAAAATGAATACGAAATGAATGAAACATTTTGAGGGGTTAATTGGAGTGAGAAATCCCAGGAGAAATCAAACATTGGGGTGATTTTCCAGATGATATATGTTTACCGTTATCGAGATTTAATAAGATTGGAATCACGTGGAAAAAACGGAAAGCAATATATTTGACCGAGACTCCTTCCCTGGGAATAAGAATGGAGTTGTGTTTGCTGGGGTAAAGAGAGGTCATTGAGAGAGCAAACTGAATGAGAAGTCGGAAATTGGTAGTCGCTCTTCCGAAAGAGCTCTCTCGGTAGGCGAATTAAATTTGCTTAGGTTTTATACTTTCCTAGGAGAGGCTATCTCCTCCTCACACCTTCAAAAAAACCTCCTCTCCAACGCGAACAAGATCTGTTGCTAATCAATCTAAATCCTAAATTCTCTCTTATTAAAACCGCATAAAATTGAAATACTTTTTGATTTTCTATATTCAACACTATACTCAACCTCATCGTTCTTCTGTGGCCACACATGTTATATTTATAATTCATCCTTTTGCTTATTTAATTGAAATTATTATGATATCCTGAATTTTTAAAATTTTACATACTATATGTACTGGTCAGGTTAAGCTTCTTAGCTTAGCAACTTTTATTGTTACATTAAGTTTATTCATTTTCTCATGTGTTTCTCACAGGTCTATTATGCTATTGGGTTATTATGGATTCCAATGCTCATGTTGGGAATTGAAAGAATTTTCAGCAAAAGATTTATCGAGTAAGAGATGCTCCGTCTGAGTCAATAATTTTTTAATTATTTTTATACAATTCTGTTTATTAATATCAAACTGTTTTCCATTCCATGGCCATAATCTGAGAGCGTTTATTTTCAACCCTTCAAATATTACTAGTGGAATCTTTTCCGAAAAATACGAACACAAACAACAAAAAGTAAAAGACTAGTTAAATACAGTTTAGAATTGAAATTATTAAATTGAGCGTAATTGGTAATAAAATTTACCAGTTTTTTGCATCTTATGTTTGATGAATATTCCGAATGTAATTTCGGATGTGATAAAAACTTGAGTCTTTTACAAGGTTTAACATAATGCAGATTATTCCCGAATAACTAGCAGATCCTCTGTAATTCTGCATATTTATGGAAAAGAATTAATTAAATAATAATCGTATATTTAATAAAATTGATATAATTATTATTATCGTTCCGAACTAAATAGAATTTCTACGATTACAAACTTCTATACCTATTTGGAGTTTTGTTTAAAATGATTTTGTTTTCTTTTGCCCTCAACATTGCGAGAATCCATAAATACCCTTTGTGCGTTGCAACCCACGCATCACATCTGCATTCTGTTTGCCTGTGAACAGGCGATAACCGGCCCGTCTTAATTCTTTTTATTTTCCTTGAATTACTTTTAAGAATTTTAATTAATCATAAATAGAACTAGGCGATATGAAGCGTCATATTCAATTCAATTATTTATATATGATAATTATCTGTGAGGTGATACCTAACTACTATTGGTTAGGTTTAAAATTTAGGAAAACTAAGAAAACTTTAAATACAGCAATTTGTGTTAAAGAATATTACTTTTAATTATTTTAATTACTGCATAAATTATTCTACCTTTATTTAGGTTGATTTGGCCTTAAATTTCTACATTATACCATTTATATGTTTTTATTTTTTTTATTTTGCACATTTTACACACAAAAACGTTTCACTAATGGAATATTTTTCAATTTCTTACTTACGTAACAGGGAAATATATAACACCTTCAATCATATCGGCCAACAATTGGTTGAACATCATCTTACCGTAAGGTCGAAACAGTGTGTGTGCTTTTTAGACATTAGTGGCTTACATTCTTTGTTTGTTTTTATCTTATGTGTATTAATTTAAAATCTTAACCGTGAATTGTAGATTAACAGTTATCTAAGACATAAATATCTTAACCAAAGAAACAAATTAAAAGATTTCACTCATCATTGTAAGCAATTTCATGTGAGATATGATATAGCAAATCTTTCTTGCTCGCTGAAAATGTTTTTCTTAAGAAATTAATCTCTTATATCTCTTGCCATGCTTGCACTTCAAAATACTTAGTGTATATGAATCTCGTAATAAATCATTCTTAGGGGTGATGCCTGTACCAAAAGTACCACAAAGGCTTAGTAACTTTAACAAAATAGTGGTAGCATGCAAATTAAACGTAATCTCAGATTTTACAAATTTTAATGCAATATTTCAGTAAGGGTTGGCTGTATGTTTTGCTATAAACATGGAGGATTTAAGTTTAGTACGCGAGTGGTTGGTTCAAAGTTTTCCTCTTTAATGTCAAAGGAGTGTTCTGCAGAAAGGAAAAGTTTTAGGGCAAAGGGAGAACTCAATCTGGAAACTAGCGTGTGTCCGCAAGTATCGGGAAATATTTTCCTTCAAGAGATGACAAGCGAGCGTCATTCGGTCCGCTGTGTTCCCGTTTTTCCCGTGAAAAATGAGAACAACCGGAACTTTCATTCCGTCCACAATTGTTTCCGATGAATCGAAAAGAATCTTTCAAATGGTTTCCGGAAAAAACGGTGGAACGTATCGGAAAAGTAACTCCTCGGTCTTTTCCATTAATGCCTCAGCATCGGGCATTGTTCCTCCTGTGTTTAAACGACGGGGAGTTATTTCAGCTCCTCGCTCATATATGCGATTCAGAATTTTCGTTGAGATCGCAATTATAAGAATGAAAAATTGATATTTCAAGAGATATATCAGCTCTTCAGAGATAAATAAAGAATTATTTACATTGTTTTATTCCTTTATAGTATAACAGAGATGCTTTTAACCCACATGCAAGGAAAGTTTTAATCTATAGGCAAAACAGTGGTAGTGAATTTCAGGTGTGAATACTCTGCAAGAGAACAGAAATATATTTATAAATAAATTATGTATTTAAGGAATTCTATATCTATCTTGAAAATTAGTTTGAGGAATATATGGCTAGACCCAATCTTTGGTATGAAATATGCCTGGGAGAATTCTCCGCTAAACCTCTCAAGCTTACAGAATAGTGAATACATCATGTATCAAAAATTCATTATTATCTTGTTATAAGATATTAAGAGGAGAATATATTTTCTTAATAGGTGCATAAAATGTCTTATATTTTAGAAAACCCTTGAAATAAAAATATCTATTATAAGTTGTTTATTGCTATTTCTGGGACATCAGTCTTAGTGGAGCATGAATAATTCACAAGATAAATCTACTACTAACAATAAGAGTACAATTATTAGATTCTGGGATGGAGATTCTTTCTTTTCTATCTCTTTGTTCCTGCAGGAGATACTGTATTTAGCTGTGAACAATTTGCATATCCCAGGGGATTAGCAACATATTAAGCAATGGAAACTTTTACTTTCCCTCATCTGACAACTACCAAACCATGTCCATCTGTATGGAACACCAAAATATGATCCTACCCCCAAGTCATCCTAACTAGTTGTGAATTCCAACTCTCTCATGGAAATGAGCATTTTCCCTCCCTTCAAGTGGGCTCAACTACCGCATTAAGTTAGGGGAAGGACCATCCGGAGGTAAGGGCCTGATGAGTTCTGAAGCAATTGTTTTCTTGCGAAGGCGTTAATGGAAGAAAGATAATGCGAGAGAAGGTGGATAACGGGACCTGACGGACATAGGAAATAGATTTGAATGCAGATGAACAGGAGGAGGGAGGAGAGACCTTAACTGAGGGTGAAAAAGGGGAGAGAATACGGCGTCAACGCCTTCGGCCACTTGTTTATGCGTCGTCTTCTTCGCTAGTACATGAAGAATAAGGCATACATATCCTTGGTTTAGGGATGCGAAGGAAACTTTTTATAAATCCATCCAATTCCCTCACAAGGCAGAACTTACGGATAGAAACCAGAAGTAACTCGCAGAGATTCTATTCAAAAGATCTGCAAGGAAATTATATTATTTAAAATAATACTGCTAATTATATCTGGACGTAAGCAGAGCAGTTTGATTTTCGATCTTGAATGAGATTCAGTTTTTACTTCATCTGCGTGAAGTTTGAGAAATAAAATCGTACATTCTTCAAAAAATTGAAATATTTCCATCGTTTTAAGGAAACTATAGAAATGTAAGCACTCACATTTGTAGATATGTTTAACATGGTGATTTTGCCTGTTTGATGTCAATGTCAATTAGAGTTAAATTGTAATTATTTTCGCCTCTTGAGCTCGTGTTTTACCGAACAAGAAGCTCAAAATTATCAATAATATTATCAAAGCCTCAGGAGGTATCAAAATGATGAACCTTATCAGCGTAAGTTCAGTTTCTCATATTTAAAGTACATGTGCATTTCCTGGTACAGAGAAAAAGTAACACAGAATCTACTTGTAGAAGAACTCAAGATTTTATCTCGTTAGAACAACACGTTTTAAGTAGTTTTTTCTTTACATATGTTTGAAGAATTACCTTAGAAACATCCGATATGTGTTATTTTATTATTTCATCAGTTTGGCTGGTCCGTTAAATAATCAATTTCTAAATGCATGAATTTAGATTGTGTGCCTGTGAGGGTGAGCGACAAAGCAGTGTCCTCCCATCATCTCTCTCTCAAATGCTTAATAGTATCACAATCCCATTCATCTTAGCACTTCCAGCGAAATTGGTTTAATCGGGCATTACGTATGCCAAAGGGCAATTTTTCAGCTCTTAAAAAAACTCAAAACTCGTCTCGAAAGAATAATAACCTCTCGAGCACATTCTTTAGAATCGCATTCTTTCCCCATCTT
Organism: Sympetrum striolatum; assembly: GCA_947579665.1. NCBI lineage: Eukaryota > Metazoa > Arthropoda > Insecta > Odonata > Libellulidae > Sympetrum > Sympetrum striolatum. The sequence continues at coordinate 87,301,604 of OX388345.1, forward strand.
ACTTCCAAATTCTACGACATTAATCCCACGCGAAAATATTCTGCAGCGAACTAATGAATAATGTACCTCATCCGTGAAGTTTTTTTTTCCAACTCCGAACAACTTCGACACGGTTTTCGATTTTCTTCCGATTATCCGCTCATTTTCCCTCGCTCTTCGTTTTCTCCAACTTCCACCCCCTCTTGTGTTTTCATTCGCCCCTCCCTTTGAATTTTCTTCAGAAGATTCCCTTTTCTCTTTCTCTGCCACCTCATTATCCCCCTCTCCGTACCTCTTCTCCTTCTCTGGAATACCCTCATCCTTTCCAACCACCTGCTCTATTCTTATCCCCTCAAGCCCCGATGAGGTTTATTCGCAGCCGCCGTTTCGTCACCGCGAATTCCGCTCTCGGAAATAAAATACAAAAACTAAAGCTCAATTCAAGATATAGGTCCAAAACCAACTATAGATGACAATATAGCATTTATCTCAATTTCACTCGTGACAAGTTCTTTGTCAGTTGAGAAATAAAACTTTTTGACGACGCAAGAATTGGGATGCATGACCAAATTTCTTTGAGGTTACGCTCCACTTAAGCAAAGTTTTGTCAAGTATTGCTTTCAAGCGAATGATTCGTATTCGTGATAACGATACAAAAAGAACCTGAGCAATAAAAACAGAAAGTTATATTCTGTTGGTAGAGAGTACTAGCTGTTTTAAAAATGATCATGGACAAAAAACTCTGAATAAATATTCTTAAACTTTCAGCAGGATAATTAACGACACCTTTTAATGTGTATTATATATTATTAAACGACAATAAAGCTTCTATAAGATAAAGTAATGAAGAAGTCGCAGGTAATAGTACTTCTGATGGGGCTGAGGGGTTAACCTCCCTTATATCAATACTCCCCAGAAACCCATTTTCGACGTTGCCTTTCTCTTCCCCGCACCCCTTTGCCTCTCTTACCTCAACTTCAAAACCTGTTCTCAATTTTGAGGAAGACTCCCTTAGAATCCCTTTTGCCTTCGACATCTCTCTTCTTTCCCATCATCGTGAAACGCCTCCCTCCTCACCTTTTAACCTTAAAAAAATACCCTCCCTATCTAGGACCCCTTATTTCCCTTATGCTTTCAAATCAACCTCCCCCTCTCCTTTAAGCCATTTTCTCTTCCCTGTTCACCCAATGAACATTCATCTCCCCCTTCTTGAGGAGACGAATTATCTTGCATTCCTTCTCCCAAATTTTATTCCCATCAATTTTTCGTCCCCCTCCACGTCCACTCCATTTCGGCTCGTTCCTCGCAAGCCTCCTTCTCCGTTGTTTTCATCGTATAATTTGTTTTTATTACCTCCTACGTCCTCACAATTCGTCTCGAACCTGTATGTCCTCAGACCTTTTCCTTCCTGCATCCAACCGTGAGTAAAAAATAACTCAATCCAATTAACTTTGAGCATAAAGTAAACTACAGTTAACATATATTACAATAACTAACCTTTCCATGAATATTTTCCATACCTATGTTTAAGCACGTATTAATTTTCATTTTCGTGGTACTGAATGCCAATGGCTAGTAAAATTCATAGCTAATGCTAATGCTATGTGGAATTATCGCTTTACAAGTTACTTAATTTGTGACCTGAAGATGCGATCATGCTTGCCAAATCGATCTTGTTTTTGGCAACCTAAGAAAAATATTATATTTATGTTTACCTTGTATTATGTCTTTTACGAAGTTACACCCGCAACAAATCCATTTATCGCAGCAATGATCCTCATTGAGTAATTATGTCACCGAATTGACCTTTATTTGCAGAAGGCTGTCAATCTTTTACTCGCCTCATGAAATCTTGCTGAGGTATTAACTATATAATTTTCCTATGGTTCAATTGTCCTCACTTATTGCTAGGGAATATCTAATATTAAGTAGTTATACCTTCTCGCATATTATCATCCAGCCTCTTAATTTTTTAATGATATGAAAAGGTACAGCAGTTATTATAACTACTGAATTTAATTATCTTTTCTGCAAGGAAATGAAAGTGCAGTCGAAAAAGATGTAACCTAAACTGTTTTGCAGAGTCATCTTCGCAGATGAAGCCTTTTCTGTATTTTTATTATTTGGGGGAAGGTAGGGGAAGCGTAACCCTTGTAGTACATGGTTCACTAATTTAATTCTTATTTGAAATCCCCCTCAGACACAATTATACTGCTCTATAAATTATTTTAATGTGGTATTAGCTATATCAATAAACTATAATAAATACCATTTCTACATTTCTCTGTAGAATATATTTTATATGCTAATTATAATAATTAATTGTATTAATGAGTTTATATTTCCATATGTAAGATGTTTAATTTTAATTTTTCTCTGTACTCAATGATACTCTTACAATCACGGAAGCGTCATAGATTGGCCATTTCTGATTTAAGTACTTAGAATGATGACCTCGGTTTGTGGTTATAGTATATATAAAGAGTCATAAATCTATCAAACTGTTGAAAGTTGCCATTCCTTTGTGGTTTTGGTAATTCTGCAATAATTGACATAATTTTGCCTTGGTCCATATAATCTCTCTCCTTAGTCTTCCTATATATTTTAACTCAACTGCGTTTTCCACTTTGTCCGTGAACCTAAACATTGTTTATTTCAGTCTCCGTTCGACAAAATTAAGTTTCACTTCATTACTCTCTTCGTATTTCAAAATTGTTCTCTAAATTAAATTGGATGGAAAGCAAGGGCTACACTCTCTACTCCTTCAGCCTTAAAACTCGCTCTTAAAAAGGTCCATGTTTCTTCCTTGTGTTCCCTATTTCCAGGAAAGAGGGAAGCAAAGTAGCGATTACGCCTTTATCCCAACAATTTTTAGGGAATAGTGCGCCGTATTTTGGACCTTTTCTACTTCCAGGATCCTTATATCCTATGCACGTACTGCGGAGTTGCCGTCTGCTAATGCCAAGTAGTATTGTTCCCTGACTTTCTCTCCCACTCGCAGTTAACCTGCCCTCCGGCAAATTGTGCGGACCTGGATCCCTGAAATTAAGTTATGCACAATGATACCGAGTTTTGCTGTTTACTCCATAGAGGTCACGCAGAACATTCTGGTGCACTTAGTGACTTTAAAAGGAATTCCGCCAATTTTAGTACATTTAATATTGTTCTGAAATCCATTTTACAGCACACTCAAAATAATAATTGAATGACTTTTCTTAATCATTGTATTTTATTGTTGATTCATTGAATTCTTGCTGAGTTGTTGTAAACATGTTGTAAATATGTTGTAATCCTATAGTTAAATTCGTATTCAGCTGGAGGATTTAAGAAACGTTTAACGAAAGATAGTTAAACAAACCTTTTCCAAGAGGAAGGTGAATTTATGTGGGATTAATCTTATTACTTAATTTTTCACAATAATGTAGGAGTTTTCTCTCTTTGAAAACTTTGGGTCTTCGTTGTTCATAATTCCTATGTTTGTCTTTATTTCCGAAATGGATACTGCGAGATAACAACTCTTCTACACGGAAGTGCTTCTCATTGGCGTATTCATTAGATAATAATGCTTCAAAGAACGCTTCATTCAAAGATCATAACGCCTAGGATGTTGTTGTAATATACCACTATGAATAAATAATTGCGCTATTTATTATCTTAGCGAAAAGAAGATTACCCTACTCTAAGTTCGTCATGAAAGGCCAGTTTTCTTAATTCGTCACTCATCTATTTTTCATGTAGTGGTCGACATTATAGAAAAGGTTGTTCCTGAAGAAGAACGTTGGAATCCTTTTTATTAAAACAAACTCGCATTCAGTTGTTCCCAGTCGTCGCCATTTTTCTTCTTTCGTAAGTTTCTTCCGCTTGCATTCATTCCTCCGTTTTCACCTCTATGTTTTCCTTCCATCTTTTCCTCTTAAACGCCTTCTCCGAAAAGTGCCGTGCAGTCCATTTCTAATCCGTCATTTATCAATCTCCACCCCTTACACGGCTCAATGAAGACGAGGCTCTTTTTAAAGGAAATTCGCTCTCCTCTTCCCACTTTGTTTCCTTTGGGGAGAAGTATTTACTTCTTCTCTCCTGAAAATTCTTTATTTTCTTTCTTTCATCCTCCCTTCCTTGTCTTTCCCCTCCCGCGGCGAAGGGTTGTCCCTTTCTACAGTTCCCTTAACATTTGAGAATCGGAGGCCGAAACATGTTTTGCTCAGCCGAATGGTTTCTAGAAGCAACTATCGAATGCTGTTACAACAAAATAGTATCTGCTGATAACTAACACCGCGTGCTTTATAACGTGGAGCTATCCTGAACTATCCTGAAGTAAAGCTTCTATCAACCTTTGTTATACACTTGTTACAAATGATGCTTAAAATTAGTACAAAATTGTTATTAACATGTAAAGTTATCATTTTTATGCATTACTTCTGTAATGACGCCATATTTAAGGTGGTAAACTCTAAACCAGTTCCCATATCTATAGCTCCTGCAGGGTACAATACCATTTGTAAAAACTAGTTGAATATTTATTAATATTTAGATTTTTATTTATTTTAAAATTTATTCTTATCTTCTCATAGGTTAGTATTTAGAGAGTAAGATGTCTCACCACCGCCACTACGTCTCTAAGTATGTACTTTCCGCTAATGTGTTTCGAATTGAAATGTTATCCATGTTTACAGAAATTCCTTTTTCAGCAATGTATAGATTTTTAGGGCGCAGTACTTAGTAATTATTTTATCTGAAATGTAAGAATTAATGAAGGAAGATAAGGAGTTTATTTAGCTTAGTGTCTAATGTCAAGGAAAGTATTCCTATCAATATGTGACGAAAGGGATAAAATATTAATTTTTAAGGAAAGAAAATTGTTGGCCTGTGGATATTAATATAATTAATTTATTAACAAAAATATTTAATCGTACAAATCATCACATTAAATTGGCGAAAGAATGTTTAATGAAACTCAAGCCGTGAGAGTTATCCTGAGTTCGCGGCAATCGTTAGAATTGATACTTCCAAGTTTTCTTGAGTATTTTTGCCGCATCTAGGAAGTGCTTCATCTAATTCGATAGACTTTATATGAGTTATATTTTGGTGGTTGCGGACTGTGCTGTTAACGTAGGTTAGCCTTTACCTTTATCTTCCAGACTCGTCAGCCAACCCTTACACTGCGATTCGCTCTTCCAGAGTGGTTGTAGCCTCTTAATTCTCTCTCACGCTAACAGCTGCTGTTGAGACATATCTGCGGACTGTCGAAGTGGCCAATTAAAGTGGGTGTGCACTTAGGGACCGAGCATCAGGTGCGGTAGACTCCCTCCTCAACTAGCAGCCAACTTTTCCTCCTCGATCGGAGGATTTTAAGACGACGTTTTTCGGAGCAAACCAAGACGCAATGCACTTCATGAAACGTGCTCGAGACAGACTGCGCCGAGCTGAGTGGCCTTTCAGACGCTAATCCGAACATCGGAAATTTCGAGTTTACAGGGCCGCCGTGCGAGCAAACACGTGTCGATGAAATGCCAGGCACTAATGATAATCCGTGGTAAGATAGTGTTAGGGTCTCTAGGAGAGTTATGCTGGAAATGAGCAGAATTTGAATGAGAGTGTTAGACATTTGAGTCAAGTTTGTCGATCTGTATAGATTTTTCTTGGAAAAGATTCTGAGTATTCCGTACAACAAGGGCAAATACACTTAATCTACCTTTATTTTTCCGGTGAGAATCAATGGGCACTACTACTAGTTATTAATGTATATTAAAATTTACGCTAATTAAACTTTTAGTTAACCTATATCTTGTAGACATTATTATAGTATTTATTTCTTTATATTTATTTATTTATATTTATTTTTGAATATTTATTTATTTATTTGTAAATTCTGGAGGCTCAGCAATTAGTAGCAGCTCAATCATAAATATTACCATACTGATAAATATTAGTTTTCTTTTGATCAAAAAATATTTCTTCGGTACGAATATCCCAAGTCGAAAATTTTTACGATTGACAGATTACGAGAAACTATCTATAAATATTTAAAGTTTTCCTTTACATATGTTGCAAGAAGTAAGGAGATTATTTGGCTTCTACAACCCCTTCATTTTTGGATAGATAAATCCTTAAAATTAGATTCAATAAAATACTTCATTTCAATAAAATTCGTACATTTTACGCATACGTAGTTTTTATATTGAAATACGCGAAAACTCAGGTGGAACTATATACTTAAATTAATATTTAATTTATTATATAATATATTATATATACATATATTCTATTGAGGTTTTATCTCGCTCCATACTACTTTTTCATTTTAATTGGTAATACTCTGCGAGAGCCAAACTCCTTCAAAGTGACATCATTAGGGAACGAAACTGAAATTTATATTCGTCGGCGGTAACGGAATGGTTCCTTCTGAGGAGATATCTCTTGCTCTCCTTTCTCATCGTATTCATTTTATCTTTCATTCGAGCCGTATCTGCAACGAGCAGGTACTCTTAACTACATCTTGGAATTTAAAATTACTTCCACAAAAAAAAAACGCTTTCCTCGTACGAAATTCATGTATGAGGTATCCGGATTTAAATTAAGTACAGCTTGATGGCGACGAGAGGAGGAGATTTAATGCATTAATTTTTTTCTCGAGTCTCCCCTTCCTCAGTCGTCTCCATTAGGTCAAGTAGGGCGTCGCGGTTGAATGGGACCGCGGTAAAATGGAGATTCGCCCTTCCCTCTAAAATCCGAGTGCTTCTTCTCAGAGGAAAAAAGAAATATCGATTTGCTTTTATGGCTTCGTGTTAACGACGTTCGGATATCGGGAGATGTGTAATGAAGAGATTTCTCTTTTGTTCTCTTTTTGATGAAAATGGACGACTAATCCCCTCGGTTTTTAAAGGTAATACCGCTCCTCGAAGAAAAGGTTGAGAAGAAGTCGTAAAAGCGAGCGGCGTCGGATTCGCTGTATTTGAAATTACCACCGAATTGGGAGTACACGAAGGGTCTAGCAAGAAGGATTTTCATTTGCATGTTAATGACGCCTCTTTCGAGGTTAAGCTAGAATCGGTTTATACGCGAAACTTTTACATCTACTGCACGGGTGCAAAGAGAAAAATGAAGACATTTTGAAGTGCAATGGATTATTTGCTATGCTATTTCGAAGCTGAATGTGACGCATTTGAGAAATTCGTCGATTACTTTTCGTAGGTGTATCATGGCATAGTTAATGTTCGTTCCTTCACCCTTTGAAGATTTTTCATCTGGTTACTTAGTTGAAAAGCGTTCGTACTTTGCCCCCGATTTCCTGGATTTATTTCCTGATTTTAATGTATTTATTTATGAATTATTTTATTTGTTTTCCTTCTTCTGGTGATTAAGTGAGTTTACCGGTAGAGCTTAATTTGAATTTATCGATACAGCTAGAATGATGTTTGTTCAGTCACACTTTGAAGACTTCATCTGGTTTCTTATTTAAAAACATTCGTATTTTGTCCTCCGATGTCTTTAATTTCTTTAGTCATTAATTTTAAGATTTGTATTTGAGAATTGCTTTCTAATGTTCAATCTATTTTGAAAAAGGAGAAGTAAATGAATATATGAATGAGTAAATAAATATATTTTACCACCACGGTACTTTTTCACAGAACCTGACTCCCTATGAAAGCGGCCACAGATTAAACAGCCAGTAAAAAAAGTATTGTGTGTTGAGTACATTAATAGTGAGGATTAGAGTGAAATGCAACACGTATGTGGTAATATCATCAGTTTAAACGGACGAGGAAAAAGTAAGTGTAGTCAGTGCGGAATAGAAGATGAAGATAACACCTGGAACGATTCATCTCCCGCGACTTTTGAGCTCTGTAACATGTAGGTATGTTATGTACCTAGCGTTCTGAAAGTAGCATCCCTCAAATTCCAAAACAGCGGCGAATCGATCTCTGTGCGGCAGTTAGCATTTCCATCGCGAGGGGGCGCAACATTCGTTAGCCATTTGTTCTCCGGCGATAATTACGGACGCAATCCATTTGGGCCTCGCAATTCAGGTAATCGACGAAATTGGAGAAAGTGAGCGGTGTTCGAGCGGGCGCCATTAATTGGAAACGAAACAGAAGACGGCGATGATGCGTAAAGTCTTTGAAGAGAATGGAGATAAAGCGGAGGCGAGAGAGAAAGAGCGCGGAAGAATTATTGAGTCGATAAATCTCCCTGTTCCAAGTTCGGGAGAAAGGTTAAGAGAAAGAGGGCGATGTAAAGGAATACGAGGGACTTGTCTTATAAGATGTCCGAGGAAAGAAATGATCGCGGCTGGAGGCCGATATAGGACTGGACAGACGGCATTATCTGAACAGAGAGAAATTACCTGATTTATGCGTCCTTTAGTTCCCAAACTGAACTCGATTACGAGTTCGCCTTCAAACCTACGCTTTCGCTCAGAGGTGCCATACATCTCCAGAGGTTTCATAATCGAAACGGTATCCTTTCCGTTAGCCTTATCCGTTGCCCATTGACTCCTGATATCTTAATCAGACGAATCTGATCTTAAGAAATGGTACTTTCATTAGAATACATGTACTTAATGAGCTATCTACCCTTCTTGTTCCTTAATATTCCCTATTAAGTGTCGTTAATTTCTTTTCTCCGTAGCTTACTCTAATCTTTATATTATTTCGTATCTTCTACCTTTGCCTTCCTCTCTCTTATTTTGCTTGTATTCAACCCTTAATTACTTTCTATGGCAATGTCTCTCCTCTCAATATTTTGCCCACCAATTTCTTCTCCCGAAGCTCAAAAACTTCAACAAAACTTTCTTCAATCTCCAGTACCTCTGTGTCTGTTTTTCTATCTACTCACCTAATGTTCTTCCATCTACACCACACTCACATCTCTTAGGCCTCCAAATGTTTTATTTTCTATTCTCTTAAGGTCCACGTTTCACACCCATGGTTTAAAACACTCCACACCCAAGATTTCCCAATATTTTTCCCAATTCCTTTATCTAGACCTCTAGTTATCAGCTCCTTTCGCTACTATGGCTTTCTTAGCCAAGGCTGATCTTTTTCGAACCTCATCTTTGAATCTTCATCATCTTTCCTTTTATTTTCATTATTATGTCCTTCCTCGAGGTAACGCCTTAGCAGATTTAGTTTATAATTAAATTAATTAGCTATAGAAGTTTAATAGATGTTCATATTCTGCTGTAAAATTTACATCTCATTTAAATTTCTTTTTTATGACTGTTTCCGTCTACAAGATTATAGGTCTTACCTCGATGGTCGAAAAGGAATCTTTTGATTATTTGATTAAGTATTTGAAATGATTAAACATAGTATGCTACAACTTTCATATATACCTATTACGTGAAATGGCAATATCTTCCATTTTCTTTAGTCAAATTTAATTGTATCGTCATTTCATGCCTCCGCTCCTGACATTCAATGTTCCTCATGTTAGCAACACCTGATTTTTATCGAAAATGCAATAAATCAATTCTTCTTCAATTATAAAGTAAATGCTTGTTTTACTGATGGTACTCACATTTTTAAGTAATGTTTCAATGTTTTCTTGTACGTTACATCTTTTGTAGCACCATATGTATCACAATTGTATTCTTAATTTGCACTCCTATTTTATGTAAGCTGCACAGCATGATATGCGACATTTTTGGTGATCAATTTCCATCGCTAAAATCCCCGTGCATCCCAAGCGTATCATTCCTTTGATTGACGCCGGTCATATACTAAGACGCTGCACTCACCGTTCCTCCTCGCCCATGATATTTACTTTGGGAAATACGGAAGCGGGCTGTCTCCTCTCTCAAGGGGTTGGCGAACCCTCATGGACCACGATACCCAAAGTGCATTGAAAACATCTCTCGCGGAGCAAACCGTCGCACATTCTTTCCGAGTACCAGCGACGACAGCACCGCTACGGGAAGTGCGGATAAAAATGGTACGAGAGAAGAAAGAGGGGCCGCGATCGGGAAGGTGTGAGGGAAGAATAGAAAAGGCGAATTTACCTACACGCATGCGAATGGTAATGGAATATAGAATAAGGGAGGGATGCGGAGAATGAGAAAGGTCGGGAGGAGAAAGGGGAGAAGAAAAGGCGGATGGGAAAAGAACGTGCTGAGGCAAAAGTGCGGTCTCCCAGAGAATAAGTTTTGGGGATGAAAAGAAGGAATAAAAGAGTGAGGGCTTTGGAATGGAAGGAAGCGTCCAGGACAATAAAGTATTTCCATAGGAACGCTCCGTGTTATCACAAAGTAAGGCCCCGAAGAATGCTCTTTCACTTGTATTAAGGATGAAATGGGATGGAGTTTTATGCTCGGAAAGTTCAAGGGCAACAATTTCATAGGTTATTTCGAGATTAGAAATTGTTGACAAGGGCAGATCTGCCGAATTTATTAACATATCCGCGAGTAATAAGGACGTGTAGAATTTTGTTTATTTTGAAGGTATTTATATTCAGCAATTTTCACAGTAAAATAATCTAATTGCATTATTTATGCCACCCGTATTCCGTAAATATTAGATATTCATTGTACGATCCTTTAATGTGTTTCAACTTTAACGTTATATGTATGCCAAGCATAATATTATCGCTTAAAAATGTAACTGATATTAAACTTCATGTCAGAGTCCCAATTTTTTCTTCCTCTAGGTAACATGAATGCATTGAATGCGTAATAAAAATATTCATTAAGCTGAAATTAAGTTGTTTATGGTCAGAGTTTCACATCTTCGTGTATTGGAACGATAGCTATAAGATTAGACTAAAAAGTAACTGAGAAGCTACAGTGTTTATTAAACATGAAACACTGAAAATAGAAATGTATAGTACGAGTAGATACAAAGATATTGAAAATGAAGGAAATGTGACATTTTAGGTCGTTGATATGAGGAACCGTGGTTACCGATGGTAAATCAACATATGGAAAATAATTAAGGTATCTTTGTAGATAAGGGCATGCACCCCAGAAAAATCCCAAGGAATAACGTATACATCCGATAAAAAAAATCTAAAAAATCTGCTATCAAATGTAAACTGAATCTAATTTTCGGCGCCGTCAGACTTTTTTCAAGTCCGTTTTACCTTGGGATTTTTCCTGGGAGCACGCCCATAAGTAACTTTAGCCCTTTCCTTATAAACTGATATTTTTCGTACTACTTTCGTAGTTAATAAAGGGTAATCTCCATGTAATACTCATTTCTCTCTCAGCTCATCATTTTACTCCTTCTCAGCATCTGCACTATCTTACTCTGACGATTTCTTTCTAAGGCATACATTTATTACACTAATATATACATTTTAATTTTGCTGGGCTAGTTAATGAATTTCAAGAAACATTTTCAGTTTTCTAATATACAGTTCATTGTATCTGAATATCTATGTATTGTACTTGCATTGTGTATTGTAATACCACCAGGTCTGTAAACAAAGATGAAAGGTTCTTGAAGAAGAATTTTCTAACAACCAATTTTAATATTTTCAAAAATTTCAGCTTTTTTATCTCGGTATGTTTGCAACAATAATGTCTACGTGGTCCCTCTGTATTTATTTTTCATAAGTTCCTTTTCATCAAAAAAATACACAATATTTTGGAGATACATTTCTATTGAAGAAATTATGAATTTCTGCCACCCTATGGAATACTACAAGTACTCACTAAAGTGTTCCTTTTAATTCAAAATGAATTACTGCGGTAGATTAAATCTGCTTCAGGACACAACATAAAACGATTTGCGTGTTTCATTTCGAGAAATTCATTCCGGGAAGAAGGTTCGCTTATGAAGATTCCTTTAACGCTGGATTTTTTTCAATCCGTGAGTAATATTCGATTCAAAGCAGAAAAATAATCCAGCTCAGTGGTATTTAATAGTAAAAACCCTTTGAGAGCGGATTACATTTCGTCCATCCAAGAGTGCAGCTCGAGGGGTATTCATGTAGTAGACCAACGGCGCACATAGAGCCGACGTTTAGCTTAAAGCAATTTTGCGTCTGAGTGTTCGAGGATGCCGTAATATCGAGAAACGCGTTTAACTAATACATTCGGATGCTCGTATAGTAAAGCTATTCATTCCACGGAGGGAAACTTCGCCGTTCGACCCCCAGCGAAATCAGAACGTAAAAATGCAAACCGTGCCCGTTCACCGCATAATCGCTTCCTTTCTTTCATCTGTTTCTTCTAAATGCATCCGAATCCAAGTAGAGCGAATGATTGTGAGGGCTGAAAGAGGGGTGATCAAGGTATTTCGCTCAAAGCGCTCATCCGCCAGACGTCCCAAAAATACCCACTTTACGTATGCATGAAGCCATTCCATACGGCGTTGCTCCAGTTCCGGAGAGGAAAGCCTTAGATTCCGGAGGTGAGCTCTCCTTCCCTTCCTCATGCAAACTTTTCTCTCCCAGTCACACTCGATAAATACACTTCTTACTTATCATCCTCCAAATGTTTGCTTTCTCTCCCTTTGTCATCACAATGTTTTGATTAATCTATCTACCTCGCAACCACCCCATAACAACCATTATCACAGAGGGGCGTGTTTCCTAATGTAAACATCCGTATAGTAAAAAATCATTGCCAGTCTCTTCGGCGTTGTGGTTATGACAACTATAGTGTTATTTTACATAATGTATTTATTTATTATTTGTCAGAATTCAGGTAGTTATCTAGTTAATTACTAACGTTTTATGAGTGACGTTAAATTAAACGTGAGTTTTGTCTCGGATTGTGTCCTTAGGTGTGATTGAGTTTTCCTACCTTTACTTTTCTTATAACTTTATCTCAATACTCTTCATTTCCATTCCTCTTTATATCCTCTCTTCCGTCATTTCTCTGTTGGTTCCATCACGTAAAGTGCCTGTCCACTTCATCCTCCCTTTTACATTCCTCTCACTTTCCTTCCCTACGATACTTTCTTTCCATATCTCATCCATTCGAAATTCATGTTGGTATGGGACTTTCCTACACTTCTTTAATCACTTATCTTTCCCTACCTACCTCATTATGACATATTGTAAACATTCTTCTTGTTTATCTATCTTATCAAACGTATTCATAAATCTTTATTTTTAATATGAAGTAGACATAATATATTTTTCACTTGATATTACAAACAGAATTCCATGAAAAAAGTTCCTCACCATTGGCGTATACAGTTTCAGAACTCAGTTTTGGTAGGTTTTTCGTAGGTTGGATATTCCGGTGTATAATTCTTACATTTATAATATAGTTAACGATTAATCTTGGTAAAAGGTTTACTGTCCAATTCCTGTTTAATCGACACAGTTAATGAAAATGTGGAATTAAAAATCTCATATCAAAGCAGTTGTGAGAAAGGCGGCTTATGGCGTATTACGGACAGTTTTGAGTTCTCGTACTCCACACCTCTCGCCTGAGAACAAAGAGAGAAAGTGAGGGAACATCCGATTAAATGGAAGAAGAGGACGAAATGAAGCCGTGAATGGATGAGTATGGAGTAGAGGGCGTGTAAGATGGATGAGCGAGGGCACATAGCAGAGTAATGAATGGAGTTCCTGCGGGGGAAAGAACATCGATGCAGTGAGAAAGACGGGAAATAAATCAAAGCGAGGCATTGGGGGAGTGTAATTCTGTGAATGGTGCGTCTTTACTTCCAATGGCCACTTTCTTTATCTCAACTATTCCTCAAATCCACGCGAATATGTGAGAAGGGATGGTTATTTTACTAAATCCCATTGAAAGTTGTCCCTCTGCAATCGATGCTGGTATTTTGATGATTTTCTCCGTAGAGGATATTTCTGGGAGAAGTAAATCTGTGTACCGTCTAGAAACCGACTTTAAAGACATAAGTATTCGAAATCATGTGCATCTTATTTTGGCGCTATGGAGTTTTGTTTAGGCAAATTTTTAGTAATACAAACACTCACTTTCAGAAAGATCAACAAAATTCTCTCCTATTATTTCTATTATAAGCTTTTTATTATAGTTCTATTAGCTAAGCTCTTGATATATCTATGTATACTAATTATAATAGAATAGAATCATATGATTTATGAACTACAAGGTTACGTGTGATATGATTAATATAAAGAATATAAAATGAACAATTATTTTTATTTTTCGATTAATTCACAGCCAAAATTTGATATCGTTCATCATATTGGTAAACAATTTCTGTAAATAATTCCGTGCCATAAAATAAAACAAACAAGTTTAGGTTTGGATTTAATTCAAGGATATTGATAATTATCCTGATATTCCTGACTACTCATATTTTTCACAGATATCGTTTTTAATGCCAATAATGTTAGATATTCATTAGTTTCTAAATTTAAATTGCTTTACTTTCAAATAAATGTTGAAAAACAATGGAATGTTTCAAATGAATATACATTTGACAAAATGAAGAGATATATGTTTAAAATTTCAAATGCTTTTGTGATATTTCTATAGATGATTCTCAATGAACAATTATAGTTGATTTCTATAGATTCGGATTGAATTACTTAGTTCTTATGAGTAAATTTATTAATTTTAAGGATATCTAAGCTGACATGGTGTAGTATTAGTTAAATATATTGTATTGGTGAATTATTTATATAATTATAGTCAGTATGATTTTGGAATTAATATTGTATAGAATAGTATAGGATGGAAGTGCCGTAATATACTATTGTAATCAATGCTGAAGCCCGCGGTCTAATAGTCATATTTACACTAAATATAGTCATTAGAAAGAAAAATTGAATTCGCGAAGGGATAAGAATGATAAACAATACTCTAATTGACTTGAGTGAGTCGCGATATCATATGTGATAAGCCGTCGGAAAGTATTCTCTCTGTCTCTCTTTATTTTTATAAAAGGCTACCTCCTATTTTTCCTGTCAACTTTAATCGCCTCCGAGAAAAATGACATTTACAAAGCGGAGGAAGTAACAAATTGAATCGAGGAAGTAAAAATATTCGGAAGGGAGGGGAATCCACGCACGTTATTAGAATGAAGTGACCGTTTGATGGGATAATGTAGTGGGAGAGATGTAACAGGTGTAATGCATAAACAGGGAAATGAAACGAAAGCTGATGACAGCGGAGAGGAATAATGGAATAAAGTATGAAGTGGACGTGACCAGTAGCAGCGGACGTGTCCAAAAACAGAGGGAAGGCAGACAAAGGGGATTTTTCTGAAGAAGGAAAAAGAAATAATGGGGAACGTTACGAGATGCGAATATTAGGGAAAGATAGGATTTATTTTGGGACGTGGGTTCACGGGAAAAAAGTTTTCTTATCACAGAAAGGAAGGTGGAGGGAGGAATATAGCCGACGCTAAAACTATTTCGATTCGTTCTTTTTTTACGCATGCCTGTTTAAGAGCACCCGACAGTAGTTACCGATGCACTCCCAATGCGGAGAAAGGCAAAAGTACTAACATTTCGAATTGAGTCGAAGCAGTATTGTTTCGGTTGACATTTCTTAATGCCTTTTATACCATTTTACCCTTCCAGGACAGGAATCTTTTTTTAATTCTGTTTATGGAAAATTGGTTCTATTTTATGTTATTATTGATCATATGCCATTAAAAAGTCACGATTGTTATGTAAGGGTTATTATATATTACGATTATTATATATTACGATTATTATATATTACGATTATTATATATTACGATTATTATATATTACGATTATTATATATTACGATTTTATTAGCCCAAGTTTGGAATTGAAACACCGGTTCCATAACTTGTTATCTTACTATAAGTTAGCCATTACCGTAGCAACAAACATTATGATGTTTTGATTAGAATACAGTCCTAAATTGACGGGAATTTTTGTTATTTAGAAATTAAGAAGGTTTCAGGAAAAAATAAAAATCTTACTTTAGATGCAAATAGTTTTTTCGTTTCCGAGGGGCATTCCTTCTAATCTTAGGCAAAGGTCTTGTAGAGTCAGATAATACTTAGTTCCATCTGATTATAGCATTATAGAATGTGTGTATGAATGTATTAATTCCAGGGCTGTATTTCAAAGAATAACTTGTAATAATTGAAGAGGAGTACGAATAATGAGTTTTGATAAGGTTTAGCGCAGTGTGATTCTCGTGAATATGTTGGGAATTATGGTTGTCTATATAAGATATGTATGGATATGTTGCCTATGTGATGTTGCCAATGGACTCTTTATGAATTTATTTTAATGATAGCAATAATATTTCACCCACATGCACCAAGAAACGTACATCAAGAAGGCTGTTCTTAGAAACAGCTTTTCCTTCAAAGGAAATCGAAAGAAAGATTGGGGATGTGACTTCGATAGAGTCGTGTATGATCATCTTCCCACTTCTTCACTGTAGTCGAGTGAAAAGGACGTGAGAAACAAAAAAGCACGAATGGGGACTGACCTCCTGTATCCGTGGGTAGCAGCGGTTTTGAGGGACGGGAGTCCATCGAGGGCGGCTAGTTTTCTTTCAAGAACCAAATAAGCTTCTCCATAAAGATTTCCCCGGTGAAAAACCAATATGAGAGATCTCCTCTCTTTCCACGCTGGTGAATATTGTTTCCTCTTGCCCTTCTTGATGTTGCGAAACTTCGTCCCCTGATTCCTGTTGGACGGCAGATTTATGAGCGATGGCTCCTCCCAGATGTGTTTATTTTCGATGAAAGTAAAGGAACTTGAATAAGAATTTTCTTATTTCGCCTTTCTCTTTGAAGGGGGACTCATATCTCAACGTAAACCGGTTCCATGTCTGATATATGTTCGACTATCGCAGAAAAATAATCTCGGATATTTCTTCGTATCTTTCAACATCTTGTAAACGTGCCTTGTACATCGCAAAGGAGTGCATTTGGTGCCGTTGGGGCTCACGGTCCTATGTTTTAGTGTTATTATTCGTAGTGAATGTAAATATTCGATGTAGCTGTTGTTATTCGTAGAAAAAAGTTGGTCATATAATAAAAAATAATTTAAAGTATAGATTGAAAAAGTGATAAACTTATTGGGTACTAAAAGTTACAAATTTTAGAATATCCAGGTCAACGAGCTAACTTAAGAAACAATTTACGGGTTTTCTTATAACGTTTGGCAAATATGACGCAGTGAACCGTTTCTCGTAACTATGTCTCGTTAATGTTCAAAATAATTTTTTATTTCATTTGTTTATTTTCCCTTTTAAAAGGGAATGTTTTTTTCTCAATTTTAATGCGTTAATTGATTTGCCATAACTAATGTAACATTTGCCTCCAAGAATAAATTTAAAATTTTTGGAAGGTCCAGTTTCCAACCTGTTGAGATAAAGTAATACTAACGAATTAAATTCGATGAGACAAAATCTGCCTGCGTCAACAGACAATAGATTTTATATATATATCACGACTGGTTTCTAAATATTTACCTCATTTTCAGGCCCAAGGAAGTGGTAGATCTTTCAAAACCGGCCGTGAGTTTTCTAAAATTTAAATTTTTATGGACGCAGGCAGAATTGTCTCATTCATTTGAATTTGGATAAAGTCCGCCAGATATCGCCAGTATTAATTAACATGAAAGTAAAGTTGTAAAATATTAATTTCAGATTTTAACTCAGCATACAGCATGGACAGCATAAAGCATGGACATACTGAAGAACATTTCAATATTTTTCAGTATATCCATGTATATTTTTATTGAAAGAGAGGATTTTTTATCTATAATTTAAGCTGTAAATCGAGATATAATGATTTATACAATCGATTTTGGCGATAGAACTTGTGTAATACCTTGAGAAAGGTCTGCATTTTTGTACTCTAACCGAATTAGTTAACGACTGGAACTTTTCTGCAATAAATTTATCACTTTTACCATTTTCAGTGCGAACTAGAATAAAGTATTTTTCACGGAAGAATTGACGTATTCTTGCCGTGAAATCGGAAATTGGCGTACCTGTTACTCCAAAAAAGTGCTTTGAAGTCACCCCAACCTCCCTGTGGCTTTCTGCGCTATCTTTCCCTTTACATCGGGTCACGTAGCACATTATCATGAGCGGAAACTTTATGGCCCTCATAATTTCATTGGGGAGCATAATTTTTTTCGGCCGTTTTCCCGAAACTTCGTTATCGGAGAGGAAATTTTTCCCGGAAATGATTACGTGTCGCTCCGGTTCATGATATCGCCCGGAAAAATAGAGGTATCGAAAAGCGTTCGATTTTTACGCTTGCCAGATATCGACGAGATAAAACATTCTATCGCGCCGTATCTGATGATAAAGTTGGGCGCATTTATGCAGCGTAAGAAGGGCAATTGCAGAGAGCCATCGATAACGAGGGAAATCGCTTCATATGCGGAATTTATTCTCATTGCGCGTTTTGTTTGGGAACTAAACGCTATCCAGATTAAAGGGATTATTTATCAGCGGCATATTGGGAATTGGGATTGTTTATCAAAAATTGATTGGAAATTAATGCAAAAAGCGAATTGCCCTTCAAGGTTAACTTTTGACTTTTCCCCTGTAATTCTGTTGATTGCATTGCATTTCGTTGCATCACAGTATTGAACCAAAAGAGTACAAAAATCGGATAATATCGTTAATTTACTTAAGTGAATTCAAAACCCAAATATAACAATCGTTGAACCTATTATACGAAACCGGAATCCATCATTCAATTTTTCGATTCATTACCAGGTTGAATATAATAATTATAATTGTTGTTAATCATGCGTAACGATGGCTTTTGGCTCAGTAATTAGCATTTAGGATTTAATTACTTACTTTGAACTTAGCGTTCAATCAAAACTCGATTACCTATCATAATCAATGATATTCATTACATTTTAAAATATAATTGTTGAACAAATGAACACATACACGTTCTAAAGTATTAATTTATTATTTGCTAAAGACAGAATATATCATTCTTTTTCGTGGAAATTAATACTTATTTTCTTGTGGAATTACTGCGGAGAGCTATTCTGAACTCTTATGAATGTCGTTCCACGAATGCAGGCCTATCATGATGGATTTTATCAACGTTGTCGATGTACAATAAATAATCATGTGAGAAGTATTCACAAGTAGTGCAAGACCTGTCTTTGATTTTTTTTCGTTCGAATCATTATAAAGAAATTGAAATTACTTTATATCCTGGCTTTATATTTCATACAATCTACTCTTCTTTCATTGTTTTAGGTTTTATCGGGAAAAAACATTTTATTTTAAAACTCTAATATGCCTTTTACTACGTTGAATATTAATCATAATTTATTCAACTAAATTTTGTCTCAAGTAGCGTCGTGCATACAAACCCTTGCATTTTGTTTTTAATCTGTAATTGAGATATAATGTTGTGTGCCCGGACTTCTGAATACATTTGACACTTTTTGCTCCTTTTGAGAGACGATTCCTTTTATCGAAGTCAGTTTGTGGTCTAATATCTCCAATACAGATATCTGGGAAGGATTTGTTTCGGAAATCCCTTGTGAAGCTCAAAATGAATCCGTGTTAATTTAAGTTTTCATTCAATTGAATTACTAAGTTTTAATTGGAGCAACTTGTTTACATATCGCCGTTCTTTCCTAAATATATATTTTGTCACAGTTTTGTTTTTCACCGTTACTATTAGCTACCTCACGTTCCTTTACCAAAGGTAAAGAAGATGGTCCATCAAAGTCGAGGGTCCAAAGGAAAAACCGAACCGCACGAATTTCGACGTAACTCGAATTTGAATTTCGTCTTCGGGATAAACTGATTAGGTGTCGCCCATCTCGGGAAAGGCGTCATTCCGATAGCTAGTCGAGAGTGCACCCACGACCTATTTCGGCAGTAAAAAAAGAACGTGGATCTGCCTGCGGAAGGAGCACTGGGGAGGGATACGGGGAAGGAAAGATGGGACGCTGGGCAGGCACAGAGTAGATCTGGAAAAAATATGAGCCTCTATCTCGGTGCGACCTCCTTCACTAACCCGAAGCGCAGCGGAGTCCCGAAGAAAAAAAGCAAGATGATATTGTGCATGGGAAAGGGATGTTTTTTCAGAGTGGGGGGAGATAGGCTATCCGGAACGGTTCCTTGCCCCGCTCATAGGAGGCGCCAGCGTCGGGAGGGAGGAATATGAGGGCGGGAGATTCTTTGAGGAGGTGGGTCGGATTTTGTATTCATGGAAAAGTTTCCGTTTTCTCCCTCGGACCACCCTTCTGCTGCTTCCCCACACAAAATACATTCCCACATAACCGATCTCCGCCTTTTTTCCCTTTCTGCTTTCTCTTTCATCGCTATTCCTCCGCTTATTCATTCCCTATCTTATCACCCCTCCCATCCATCTTCCCATCTTTCTTCCTCGCGGAGGGAGGCAAAAACTGACCCTCTTCTCCACCCCATTCTTCATGTCTTCCCTTCATATTCCACCAATAATAATAAAAGGAGGAAAAGAGCATGGAAATGAATGCTGTTTTGCGGTTGGGTCTTTTGTCCGCAATGGCTGATGAAGTACGTCATTATCACTTATTATGGAGAAACTTTTAGATTAAGGTTCATCGAGCTGTTCAGATCAACGCAAGCCTATTCTACAAGCATCATAATGTTTTCGTTTATTCTAAGCACATGCATATTGAATCAATATCTTTATAAATAAAATGGACCTTCATTTTCAATGGACCCTACCTTAGTTCTCGGAAGCATGATGAAATAACTGAGCGCAATTTTCAAGTGAAGGCATACTTATATGGCGAAATTACTTATGGCTCTGTTCAAACGCTTCTTCCCGTTGAACTTGTGCTTATTATTAGTTATTTCGTCTTAGCGCGGAGTAATACTATGTGAAGGATTTGTCAGTTGAATTTATTCAGTACTTTATTTCAATACTTTATTTTCCGTCCTTTCAATCTATTGATTATTTCGGTTTGTTTATTTAATGCGAAATAATATGTTCGGCAGTGTAAAAGTTATTTATGTTCAAAAGCTTTTGGTTAGTTATTATAAAGTATTCAATGGATCAATTGTGAGGAAGATATCTACATCGGAAGGCCGTATTTACCTTTCTGTTGGATAAGATGCCTTTCTTGAATGGTGTATCGCCTTCATTCATATATTTACGCATCGAAATTGTGTGTGACAAAACGACTTCACCCACTGAGCTAACTGAAAGAGAATATCTTCAATTTTATTTTTGCTTGGCATCTCTACGAATTTGGAAAAGAAAGATATTTAAGTAAGGGTATTAATATTTTTAGAGTGACTTGAAATATTGTTTTATTCTTATTCGACGCTCAGCAGCACGTGGTTGAGGGCAGTAGATTCTCCAACTCTGCCCTAGAAAAAGAATTCTAAAGACGTTTTCTTGGTTTAGCTCTTACATCTCACTCTTCAAAGCTCTAAGAACTAATTTTAGAAATATCCGTTCTTTCCTTAATACTTATGAACTCATTCTGCATTTGCATTTCCTATACAAAAAAACAAATAAATTCTTGATTAAAACCTTGTACATTGTAAATTGAACGGAAATAAAGTATTGAGTTGGTTTTGCATATTTAGAAATACGTTTCGTTCCGAAACTAAAAAAATTGAAAAGGCAACATAAAGAAAGAAGGAAAATAAATTCCTGTATCTGTTTAAATGCAACTCTTTTGAAACCGGAAGAAGGATTGGCTATGAGCTTCTAATTTTCACCTACAAACGGAATCGACGTACGATGTGATTGCGTCGCAGTGTGTGATTTTGGGATTTCAGAGGAAAATTTAAAAAAGTAAAATTCCAACATGAAACAGCTATGTATGTCATTATTTTGTCTTCTTGCAAACTCTCTGAAGTCATACAGAATTCATTTTTCTTTCAAAAACCACAGAAGATCAAGAAATTATGCCATATTCTACTAATGCAATTATCATTAAAATGAAAGAATGTTTTGTTATTTATAATATCTGTAATAATGTATGTACGATCTTAGTGGTTTTCAATGACTGTGAGCAATACGGAAAAGACATCGAAGTGTCCCAGTCACCGGTAACGATCTGAATCGTCTGTTCGTATTTTCACCGACTGTTCTTTCGAAAGCTCTTTTTCCGGATCTTCAAAGAGAAGGACCCACTTCAAGACTCCAAAGAAAGACTTGGAACATTTAGTCCTCGTTTTTGTCAGTTAACTGAGACTGGGTCTCCTTATACACTGCAAACGGATTTTTTTTTGTTCTGGTGACCCCTGCGCGTTTTTTGTACTTATTTCCAGAGTTGCCTCGACGTGCAGCTGTCTTTGCGCTATTGAAAAAGAAGGGTTTTCTATGATTAAACGAAAGATCTTTATTCTCTTTAAAAAGAACAGTTTTTTGGCCCTCACTCTCTTAAACGAGTAAAGATATGGAAAATTTGAAAGCACACACACGAACAGAGAAGTCATTTAGTCCTTTTTTGAATTGTCTGTTCGAAGACGTGAAGTGCCAAATAAAGTCATATAAAGATTTTGAATTTTTATTCCTCATGTGACCTTTATCATAAGTTCTTTAAAGGATATCTCCACCAACAGATACTCAGGAAAAATGTAGAATTTTTTAATTTAGTTGCATTAAAGGATCAAAATTGTCATCTAATAGAAGCTGAAGAAGCAAGTTTCATCTAAATGAAACTGACCTAATACAAGGGTATGCTTTTTCATTTTTGACAAGTTTCACTCCGGTCCTTTACGAGGCTAACAATTGAATGAATTTACACCGAAAGGGAAAACTGTGAATTATTAAAACGGGGGTCCAAATTTGGTGGGATAAATAAAGATTATGTCTGGTCGATCATTGTCTATAGTTTCATCCTTAAATAGCATTTTGTTTTGATTTAAATCGATGAGATGTCTCAAGTGAATTTATATACTACAAAATTTCCTCTGTGATATAGGTGTTGGTGACATAATAAAGATCTTGGCAGCATAAGTAGGAAGCGACTCAAAAAAGCGAAAGGGAGAAAGTTTCGTAAATAAGTTAAATTAAAAATTTACCGTTAGCTAGTTGATCATAAATTAATTTCTTATTCTTAATTTGCATGAGATTATAACTTAATTCACACATTATAAAGATGCAATGAGCTAATTACATTCAGGGTGTTAAGGATTGCCTTTAGGTGAACTGATTAGGAAACTAAATCCTACTTACAATTAGTGAACTAAATAGTTCATTTTTATTTCCGTCGTGGACAATTTTGAACTTATTAATTAAAGATTTATCCTCTCTCTGCAGGAGTATACGCAGCTTTCGCCGTTAATTGAAGTTCACCTGGGTCTCTTACAGGAACTTAAAGGATCACCAAATCTAAGGTAAGTTACAGAGAAAATTCTTATATACCTACTAATTGTTCGTTGAACTTGTTTTCATGTCTCTTTTTGATCCGCCAATAGTTTCCAGCCATATAATATGATATAATGATGATGATAAAATTTAAACAAGACCAAATATTTAATCTTTCCCTCGCTAGTATTAAAGAATCTTTATCTACCACAATTCAGCTAGTTGGGAATATTACCTTCGATGATGCCTTTTAAGGAACGACATTAATGTAATGAAATTAGTAGTAGCCAATGAAAATTTTATGGTAATGTTTATGGGTTTTTTCGAAGCTTTGTGAATTTATCTAGTTTTTAGAACATTCATGAAATATACATATATATGGCGACTTCCATTTACTTTTATTATAAAGTTGAAATTATTTCAGCTTTATTTCGAGAATAAATCTAGAGATAATTGGTTTACTTGATAGTTCATCGTTTTTACTGTAAAAGAGATCTTGAATTCAAACAATTTTTGTTAACTCTAACATGTTATCATACAATAAAGGTAGAATCACTGGCTGATAATGCATCAATTTTCTCTACTTAGTTGAAAAATCTAAAGAATTATATATTGATATGTTAAGCCAAATTAAACGATTTTAATAGAAGATCATTGATAGGTAAATAGGCAGGTCGAACTATCAGCTATCTAATGCGTTCCATTTTTTTATTCTATAAATCCAAAATTATGCATTATGTTCCTCTAATAATGTTAATGCTCATTTTTTGTATCGATATTCAATGTAATTTACTAAGGTTTAAATGGTCTAATTGAAGAGTAGATCGCCGACTTAAAGGCAAAGCAAATAATTTTTGTCTGTGCATTGCTAAATTACCAAATAAAATGCAGCAAGTAATGTTTCATGTAAAGTTTTCAATGAGATTAAAGGAGAAAACCGCAATTTATATATAAAGCAAACTGAAAATAGGTTTTATAGAACTTTATATACATTTCAATTTTTATATTTAATTGAAATACGTCATCATGTCTCCCCTTCTGCTCGAAAATGTAACTTTTTGTGGATTACTAGATGCATCGAGAGAGTTACCGACAGAATGTAACTAATTGACTTAACGTGTGTCTTTACGGGAGAATTAAGTCTTAAGTAGAACGTGTGCTAAAGAAAAGGAGCGTCACTGAAGCTATGTCTACGAGAGGAATCCATAGAAGGACTTGTGTTTACAAGGATTACCGGAGGGAAAACAAGGAGTCTTTGGAGTTTGCGACGCACGAATGTCTGACGGATTGGAGAGCAAGTGGAGTTAGGCCGTCGGATCAGTCGGATCTGTTGTCTTTTCGGAAAGTCCGTGAAATGGAAGAACAGGGAGGAGACAAAAGGAGAAACCACGTATCGAGGGAGGGAGTTGAGTAAACATATTGAGGCGATTATCTCACTGTATTGGACTGATTAAACAAATCTTCCAAGGAATCATGCAATGAATAAAATATTATCTGGTGACAGAGTAAAGGTAAATAACGCATACTTTGAAAACAGTACTTACTATGCTTGGTTTTAATACAAAACACTACCAAGAGATGTAGGAATTCCTTAGTCGAGATGCAGGTACATAAATTACTACTTATCTTAGTTACTATAAATCTTATCAATTTTGTGTTAATATTATATTTTTCTGATTATAGAAAGAGTTTCCTCTTGTCATGTTGGTTATAATCTTCGGAAGTTAAAAGTACTTAGCTACCTTACATCTACCTTTCTCTAACTCCAAATATATTTATATCTATATATTTTTCTCTTATTAGTATGTTCTTTCTTGGAGAGAGTATTTCACCAGATGAGGTAAAGATAAAATTACAAATTAAACATAAGCTTTATAATATAATTTGATAATAACTAATAGGTTGAGCCGATTAAAACGGTGCAATTATAGTATTTATTGATTGACCAAGAAAGTTCAGAAATTGTTTTTGATATTGTATTTTATTTTTTATGGAAGTGTTATATGTTTAGCTGATATGTCGCCCTGTCATTATTTTATTAAGTGCAAGATCCATACATTTCCCTTTCTTAGGTTTTCTTACCCATAAGTCTATTTTTTCTTCCTTAATGTTTATTTATTTTCACTTCTTTCCACTTTTGTTACAGGGCATAAAGCGTATATCCTTCATATTCATTCGTCTCAAATTTGTTCTTGGCAGCGGTATATGCTACTGAGATTTGTAAAAATGGCATTCATTAATGTACATATAAGTATAGTTTAAATAATTTTATTCGTTTGGATATGCTTCGAAATTTTTCATTAAAATGCTCATTAGGTTGCTCTCACCTGAAATTACTCCACTGATAGTATTCTGAGTCATTAATAAATACAATTTATTTCAATTCTCATCTTGCTTTTCGCTTTAGATCATTACAAAACCATTTTTATAGCCAATAGTAACGGCATTAAAGTTCAAACCTGCCTCTGGGCAGTATATGCTACAGTATGGCGATACAGACAAAATCCTTACTATATATGCCATCTTTTTTCATTCGTTCCTGGACATCTCTCTTCGTCCTCCACCATCTCCATTCTTCTTTCTTATTTCTTTTGACGAAAAAATCTTACTAACTCTCTAGTCTACCATAAGATTGGCAATACTGATGTACTTAACTTAGTGGTGAGAGAAAAAGAGTTACTTCCTTCATAGTTGAGGGTAAATAGATTGGACCTACTTAATGGGAAATATATTATTCGGCGAGGGAAGAGATATGGATAGGGAGGTGGGATAGGGTATCGTCTTCCCTGGGGAGGGGAAGCCTCAATGTGTCCGCCAAGGAGCGAGGATGAGAGGCTGATGTTCTGGTTTCCGTCTGGATTGCGGTTCCCAACACGTGAGTCCCCTGTGAGACTTCCCATCCGTCTACCACATCTCTCTGCCATTCTTTTTCTCCGATGACTCCGGCTCTTTACTATTGCCTTCCTCCCTCAGGTCACCAAATTCCTTTTCGGAGACAAGTGCCTTTTACGATATATCTTATTGAAGGATTTCGTTAAACATTGAGGGGACGAGCAATGTATGAGTCTGGTATGAATAATTTTAATCGTAACGTATACTCAAAAGTAAAAGTTTAAAAATATATGAAGTATGATATAATAAGAAACATAATAGTTATAGAATAAGAATACCAAAAGATTACCGGTGGGGTATACATGATTTTATATCGTCTTATATATTATTATATTCTTATAATTCTGTATAATGAAATTTTTATGGAATTTCTCACGATTCTGAATGAGAAAATGATAAGCTTAACATACTTATAGCTTCTTCCGATTAGAAAATTGGTTATAACAGGAAGCGTGTGATAATTATTTCTCATTTATCTTTAAATGAAATGAATATTTGCGGTAACTAACGAGTGGAACGTTTCATCTTTCAACGGCAGCCTTATATCTTGTTAGAAGAAGGATGTTTGGTTTCATTTTTTGCTTTCTTTTAGTTTTATTGGCTGGTTTCATCAATTTCTCTGTCATAGTTTCGTCTTTCGCTTGAAAATACAATGCATTTATTGTCATTTTTATTAGAATATATATTTTCTGTTATAATTATACCTCATGGGTGTGCATCGGCTATTAAAGTAAGCCCATGAAAAGTTGGGAATACGCCGAAATGAAAGTTAATTTAATTAGTAAAATTTATGGAAGCAGGATTACCATTGTATAAGTACGAAACGACAGTTGTCGAAATACTATCTGAAAAATGCTTAAATACTTATAAAATCGATTGTGGCAGGCTTTACCGTGTGGAAATCCATAACAGAGGATGTTAAGAATAAGGTTTAACAAATACTTTTTTCCACAGATTTATTTGCAAAACGACCGGTTTCGGCACAGATCGGCCATCTTCACCTGAAGATGGCCGATCTGTGCCGAAACCGGTCGTTTTGCAAATAAATCTGTGGAAAAAAGTATTTGTTAAACCTTATTCTTAACATCCCCTTAAATACTTACTTATCCACAAAAACCATGACCAATATTTATTGTGGGTAGGTTACGATATTTTGATAATTACTATTAGTTTTGTTAGGATAATTTCAACATCATAATTACAAGTTTCTGTAGTAGGATCTGGTATTTAAATAGAGTATAACTATGGTAACATTAAATTCGTCTCGTAATCTCCTAATTTCTCAAACTGATTCAGTAAAAATAAATATCTTTCTGAATTAAAACTTACGCAGTTGCGGATTGGATGGAGAGTAGAGAGAAAAATCATGGACAGTCTCGGTGTCGAAAGAAGTTCGGACGCTTTTTTCGTAAGCGTGGGATTTTGCGGAGAAGAGAGTGGACCAGCGCCGTTTTTTTGGGCGGATTTTTGAGTGAGTTACAGAATCGGGTGCAGAATGGGCGCGGACGGGTGCAGTGGGTGTGGCGAGGTGAGAGTTTGAGGAGTTGGCAGTTAAGGGAAAAAGGCGGAGACTTGCGAGGGGAAAGTACGCGGTGGCCCCTCCTTCCCATCCCTCCCCTCCCTCCCCTCCCCTCCCCCTCCTCCTGAAAGATTAATAACGATAAAAAGAAAACAGCGAGTGCGCCTGGCACCTCTCAATTCTGCCCAATCCACCCTCCGTCTCTATTTTTTCTGATGGGGAGGTTTCCGGTGACGCTTTTTTCGCCCGTGATAGCAAGAGTGTTTCGCCGCGGCGATATAAAAATGGGAAATTTAAATCTATCCGTCGCAGGGCCTCTCTTTTTTCCTGTTTGCAAAATTTGGAGTGACGCGGAAACAGGCCTATGTCTTCTTTCAAGGCCGAAAACTCGTCGCCGAAGCGAACAAAGAGATAAGGGTTTTTAATATACGCAGCATCGCTCGCGTGTAATTTTTAATGAAATTGATGGGGCTCGAAAGATAAAGAATGGGAGGAATCTTTTTTTTTAGTTACAAGTATCCCTGTTGGGTTGCGGCGTACTTGTCCATGTCCCTCTCCCTATCCGTTATCCGCATCGCCGTGTATGAATTTTGGTCAAATTTAACAAAAAGAAGAGCTCAATTCCGGAGCGGTTTAGATATTTTCGCATCGTATTAGGAACTTACATGTCACGCTTGGGGTCCAGGATGGCTCCAGGCTTGGGGATCAGTGCGTTGGCCGTTTTTGAAATTGGTCCCAAGCTCGATTATCAGGGTTTACGCAGCATCGAGAAGTAAGTAGCCGAAATTGAAAGTTTGCAGATCCTGTCACGGAAATCCATTTTTAGTCGGCGTTTAATACGATTAAGACCCTCCTACATGAAATTCCGCATTTATTACTAATTTATTTATAATATATTGGGTTGCTCCAAGAATATGGGAAATGTCAGATAAGTGCATCAGGGCATCATAAATTGAGCCTGCTTCTGCTGCTCAAATAGAAGCAGCTTATTTACTATGTTACTTATTTATAAGAAAGTACTCAATACTTTTCCAATGCATTCAAATTGTATTTAATCGTGGTCCATACGTTTTAGCATTAATTTTAAAAATCATCTTGTACAATAAGAAACTGTGGTTTTTAATCCCTGTTTCCTTTCTGTAAAAGTTGTGTTTTGAAACTTTCGCATCACTTGCATATCTGTTGTATAATAGACGGCATTATTTATTGAGAGTTTTTGTAAAAAAATACAAAAATGGGTTATTTAAAAATTTCTGAGGTAGTACGATACCTTTTGCCTAGCGCTCATGGATTTGATTAGCAAATTCAAGACATGGAAAAATATTTTAAAGCCATTCTTAGTATAACACGTTTAAGATTCTTGTTATCTGAATAATTCCTTGTTGGATACAATTTTGCGTTAAAGTCCGAGGTAACTTTAATTTAAACACTCATTGAAACCACCTTAAAATTTAGATTATTTAATTGTCATTGCTGTTTTTATTTAAATAATAGATAATTGCCGAGAGTAGAGTCTATATCATTTTTAATTTTTTAATATTAATAATTGTCTCGGTAAAATCAGATCACCATTTAGTATCGCGAAACGTTCCAGTAAAGTAAGCAAAACTACTTTGAAGGGCTAATTCGAAGATTTTGTATATAATTCCCTGATTCATGAAAAGTTTCCGTTTGATAAAAAAAAACAAAATAATTCAATCCCAATGGCAGCCTTCGTGGAAGTTGTGCTGGACTTGGGAGACGTCTTTCAAATATTTTATTCAAACGGCCGTTCGAATGGATTTTTAATATCCGACCTGAATACGACTTTGCGCGGGTCCGAACTCCTCATATTTTACTTTAAAGTGCTAATTAAACGTCAATCCCTTCGTCGTTTTGATTTCGGATACGTAGGCCTCGAAGACGTGATGGGAAAATCCCTCGTTCATTAGTATTCGCAGAGGACGTATGGAAGAATGGCTTCTTTTTACTCGTTATAATTAATTTGCCAACAGATGGCACTAATGGCTCGGTGTATTTGGCTCCTTTTTTTATTGGGCTGCATAGGTTCAAGTACCGCCTAATGCCTTTGCCGTTTTCCCTTCGTTTTCTTTTGCCGAAATTTCCGTGCACTGAATGAACGAGGGAAAAGATTATTTAATCAGATCTTAATGGGAGTCGATGTCGACCCCATTCATGGTTGAATGAGCCGAAATTTTTGCATAGGAATATCATCTTACGACTTCATTGTTTCTTACGTTTCTCATTAAGTCGAGAACCCTCCTTTGAAAAAAGTTTGAAGTGGAGATCTTCGTTTATTCTTTGTTCAATGAGGCTTTTTTCATAGTCACAGTGCTATACAATCATAGGCTTATGTTTTAACGAAGAGACCTGTTACTTCTTTATAGAAGCGCTTTTATCCTTGTAAAAACATAAGTGAAAACTTATTAGATTTTCCAAATACTTTACTCTCTAATATGTCAATACATTAATTAATTCAACAAGTTAAAGAGAGAACGATTTATCACGGCAACTCGGCAAACCTGAGGAAGATAGCAGAGATAACCATCAAAATGTTGGCGATATCATGGTTACCTCAACATACCTGGGTGTTAACCCGAGAACACTTTATACAAGCTATTCACTAGGAAATTATCATGTCTCTAAGTTATAGATATATTATGACAACTGCTTCGGTGACAGAAATTAGAGTTTTGCGTGTTATAAATGTACTCCAAATATTTATTAGGAAATACTGATACTTTTCTATACTTACGTAATATGTTATTTATTGTTTTTGTATCCTTTGGGTTCGAGGACGATTTTAATTATTTTTAATCGTGCATAATTGGTACTTAACTCTTGGATTTGATTTTCGATATCAGATAGTTGTAGCTGATGGTTGTACCATAAAAAACCATAAGTTTGGACGGAAATGAGTAGTTTTTGAAGACTGATTAAATCAATTATTGTTTCTTTAAATTTATATTTAATAAATTATTCTTTTATTTAATCTCTTTATCATCCTTCATCTCTATTTCTTTAATTACATTAATGCTTAATCTAGATATCATTTGTTTCTGGGCAGTTTCACTTAACGTCGTAGAAAATTGCAAAGGACGCGATCGATAATGTAAAGTTTTATTTTGGTTACGTTATCCTAAAATCTGTTGATGAAGAAACTAGCATTTTTCGCAATGGAATTTTCCGCTGGATGCGAGACAATGGTTTTCTGCAAATAAAATCCTCATTCCCCAGAAATGAAGAAGGTTAGCAAAATATTATTTTGGGACCTGAAAAATTCTAGGCACGGCCGGTGCCTCCTTAGAAACGCGAGGTCACGCCGCACTCGTCCGAAGTGGCGCTGCGATCGCTTTGTGGATATGACAGTTGAAGGCTATAGAGGTCCATCGACAGGGTGGAAGAGGATGTCGGATCGGATTCCAAAACTGCGGGAGACATAAGAAGTGTCTGGAAGGGTTATAAAGAGGGGTGAAGTGGGGGAGAGGATGATAGGTGGCTGATGCGGTAGGAAACGAGAGGTGGAAGATAAACAAAAAGCGGATAAAAAGTGTAGAGGCATTTGTTTGCATTTAACACTTGGATGAGATGGCCTATTGCTCTATGAACCACAGCGAAGTAAATAAAACTGATCTGCTGGAAAATATGCCCTAATTGTACCAGTAAGTGCCCTCCAAGGATCTAGTTGAAGTCATTTTATGATATTGGTTGGCGATCCTGGGATGATTGTGCCTCTCGCGCCGGGTTCGATTCCCGGTGAACGTCTGTGAAATGACCTCATATGCCGCAGCAGTTTCAATACTACTTCGACTACCTATAGGTACGTGCGCAGTAAACACTGTTTTGACCCAAAAAACATTAGAGATATTTGTAGGTGTACCTTGCGGGTGTCACTAGGGTGTCCGTATTGATTGAAAAACTGAGGGCAATCATGAGAGTTCACGTGGAAAAAGGTGTTGGTATTAGAATGCAAAATCAGTAGAGTTCTAGAAATTATGTTTTCATTGTATATTTTTATATCATACAGGGTGTCCGCTACCCTGGAAATCCTGGAAAACCTGGAAAACTCAGGGAATTTTGTTCTTCTGGAAAACTCAGGGAAAACTCAGGGAATTTGGCGGGTAACCTGGAAAAATCGATGCTTTACTCTCCTCAGAAAAGATCTTCCATGACTCGTGTATTTCGGTCCGTTTTACTTCTGTAAAATTCCCTGAGAGGAAGAAAGGTTTCGATGACAGTGTTGTCGTGACCAATTGAAAGCTTATAAGACGTAACCGTGCTCTTTCTTTCGACTTGTAACATTTTGGCAATATCGCAAATACGCAGCATGGGATCGTACGGAGTTGCGGGTTCCAGGGGTATCCTATTTCTGTTTGGGCGTGAAAAACTGCGAATAGAGCATGATAAGAATTTGTTTTCGACTTAGGTGGTTTTGATTATTAGTTGGCGTCGCAGTTTGCAGCTGAACTATCTCAGTGGATGTCAGGCGTTGTCCTCATTGAACATGTAAGTATTAACAGTTTTCTTTTACGGAGACTACCCTCTCTATTCACGACTTCGTGTCTCGAAGAATTTTCGTGATCACCTGTTCATTAAAAATTTAAAAACTCCGAATAGATTAACGAAGTATTTCAAATGAAGTTTATGTTCGTAAAATGTAGATTATTGATATGGGCATATCATTTTAATCAATTAAAATAGTTGTATACTGCTCCTTAAAATATCTACTGAAGTATCGTTTCATTTAGAGCATAGATTGGCCGTTTAAATCTCTCCCAGGAATTGAAACTACACAATATCTGAATTTCAATCCGTATTATAGTTTCATTTCCGGAGGGTCCCTCATTATTAATGATTGCTTTTCTGAGGATATTTCTTCTGTTACTCTCCTCATACCCTCTTCTAATAGATTTCAGAAATCTACCAACGTCTTTTTCTATTCAGTCATTTTCGTGGAAATTTTTATCAGTAAAAGTACGTTAAGTAAAATTTCATGTACTCACCTTCTCCGTAAGAAGTTAGTTTCCGTATTCACGATTCGCTGTATTCTCAGGAACGCCTCCGCCGCGAATAGAGAGGGTCTCCTGTACTTGCCTTCTTGTTTTTCTTAGTTTGGCGTCAACGGTGTGTTTTGGGTATCCCGTTCTTACTTTCAAAAGCCTATGTTTCGTACTTTCTTGTATAGACCGAAGATATTGCTGTTATGAATGATAAAACTCCATTCTGATAGAATATTGTGAATATTTATCTTTGGCGGAATTTCTCAGAAATTTGGCTAAGTATTCACTGTTAAAATTTCACTATCAGAATTGCTTTATTTGCAACGAAAATTATTCGAAAGCATTAGAATTTTGAACAAAAAAAGGTATACATAAATTTGGAAAGGAAAAAAAATATTTTTTCTGATGAATTACTTTTAGAAACCTAACGTCATCCACTCTCAAACATTTGCTCTCCAGGCTTCCTGATGGCTTGTCTGTATCTAGGGTTGGCTCGGATGCCAATAAAATATCGTGATGAATCTATGAACTGTTTTTCACCTTTTCGTGGACCTTAAGTGCGTAATTATCACAACATGTCTAATGCTGTCGGATGCCAATAAAATATCGTGATGAATCTATGAACTGTTTTTCACCTTTTCGTGGACCTTAAGTGCGTAATTATCACAACATGTCTAATATTTGGCTAAAATAATATTGCAATGCGAATCTGGGACACCCTGGAAAAATGAAATATTACCCTGGAAAACCTGGAAAACTCAGGGAATTTCTTAATTGCTGGATAGCGGACACCCTGATCATATCATCATACACCGAATTGAATTTCGAATTAGATAAAGTAACCTTTAATGACTCTTGTTTGTTTTTAAATCTATTATTTTCGCAATCCATCGAAAATTTCAGCTTCTGTAACGATTTTGAGGAAGTAATATTTTCTTATATTGGGAACAGCTCACAGCTATCTGTACAATATACAGATGTTTCTCCATTTCTTTAGGCTAGCGCACATATTTTTATCGTATCGCATTGCCACATACACCTTGTTTTCTAGTAAATTAAATATTGAAAGATTTTTTTAATTCATAAAAGGTATGAGTTGTGTTCTCTTTATGTGTTTCGAGCAGAGAAACTCATGAAATCCGCAAGTGTAGCCCGCAGATCCGCTGAGGTTCACCGGTCACGAATCAAGGATATACAGTGATTTTCAACGATGCCCCTAAATCTCCAAAAGTACCTCTTCAACTCTTGTAATTTTCGTCTGAATACTGAATTTATAAATCAATGTTTTGAATGCGGATCAAAACAGTGTATTTTAGAGTATGTTTTAGGGTGCTTCAAATTGTTGCTACTAGGTAGAATGCACGTTGAATACGAATCGTCATAGAAAAACGCCGAAATTGTTATTCAAGAGGAGGAGGCACGTCGATGGAAGCGAAGGGTGATCATTTTTAACACTTTGCACCTTTCCCGAGGGTCGACCCTGGAGAAGAACATGGGCGTCGGGAGGCGTCAGCGGACAACAGAAGGATAGCCGTAGAAGAAAGTGAACGTGTGGGAGAGAATTTCTATGCCGTGGCAGAAGCGGTCAGTGGACGAGAATTGCCGGAGGACGGATACTGAATATCCTGACTGTAAAGCAGTCGTAACCTTACAAAGTACAGATTGCATCCAAAATCTTGTACCCGTCACAATAATTTATAGAGCATAGTTTTCACTTATTTGATGTATATTTTTCTCGATTGACTTAGCGCTGAAATAAACGAAGTATCATACGTGGATCTACGTTTCTAGTGATTCTTCGATTCCTTTTATTCCTTATGGCTTTTTATGTGTGTAGTTGTGCTACTAATTAAACAAGGGTGGATAAAGTATTTTGCAAATAAATTTAATCAATTGAAATTCTTCGATGCGGTGGAAATTTTATCTGTAAACTCGTTTTCTCACTTACATTTACGTCAGGAAAATGGGAACAATTGGAAAATAAAGCCGTAGAATACGCGATCTAGCGAATTCAAGATTCTTGAAACAAGATAATCAAAACTCCCATCGTTATAAACTGTAACGGCCGTCAAAAACGTACTTGAAGTGTTTCAAATTTTCTCTCTTTACGATTACCAACGTAGATATATTATAGTTACTCTTTCAAAAATAGTATGATCTCGTAACTGAATTTATTTTGTTTTTATCAGTTTCTCCTAAAATCTGTAATACGATTATAGGAATTTCTTTTTGATGTCAAACACTTTTCCAGCGAACGAAATCATCCTTTTTTAACGATGATTTACTTCTAGAAATAATTAAACATATTCGTATGTAATTTTGAGATAATTTATTTTTTCTCTTAGAATAAAAATTAATTAAAGATATATCGTCTCATAACATAATAATATAGAATTTTTATAATAATAATAGCATTTATAAAAAATATCGTGGTTATTTCAGTTTATCCTAAAATATATAATAATAGAAATTTACTTATGAAGTAGAACAAGAGATTTCGACGAATTAAATCCGATGGAGAAGATTTTAAGTATTTTTATTTCTTTTACTAATAAATTAATCCAATATTTATCGCCGTCTAAATATTTTATTCGCTTACTGCAGCCTTAAAGAGCATCTTTTTCCCCTCCGTAATATTGCGATTGAAAGCGTTGCCATAACGAGCGGTATTTGCGACGCGTTGAAAAATGAGGGTGCGGAAGGAAAATGGGCGTATTTTTAGGCGAACGGTATACGCTGCTTTGAAGCGCACAGGTCTTTTATTTTCCCTTCCTCGATATATTATTTATTTGATTTTTTGCCTCCCGACAAGCGCAAGCCTCCCTTATCCGGTACTCTCCCTTTTTCTGCCCTCACGTCTCCCCTTTCCTGGAAATATGATTTATCCCGAGCATCGGCCGATGGTCCACGGGACATCCTCTCACGTCGCCGACACCCGAAACTCTCACGCATTCGTCCTCTCTCTTTCCAACTTTTTCTCTTCCTTCGCCGCTCCCCGAATACGCTTTTCCCATTCTTTCTCCTCTCCGTGTTCGAATTTACAATCCTCTCTCTTCATAGGAACATCTTCTTTCCCTAATGTGCGATTCTAGTTGGATGCCGAGTAAAGTTTCAACCGTGCCTTTATAATGGATGAATCGGGTTTGAGTTTTTCGCACACACAGAAATATTCATGCTGCACGTGAATATTTCTGCTGCGAGGTCGAGTTTGTGTACGAGGTCATCGGGTCGTGTTTTAATGCATTTACTAACACGCAAATATTTGAGCTTGATAAAAATAGCTGTGCTAACTCATTCTGCTAGTGCCTTGTAATGTCTAAACCTGCCGCTCTACAAAAAAATTTTCGGGAAAGTACGATCATACATACGTTTTAATTAATTCAGATGCAATGTATTGAATTTTTTAAAAATTATTTTCCCCCATGATTCGATTTTTGATTCCACAGTATAAAATAATGTTCATTTTGGTATATTTAGTTGTAAATACGACTGGAAAGCCCGTATACTCTTAACCTCTACACACAAGGAAATAGTTATTTACTTTAACTAAATTTCCGTACTATCTAGTACCCTTCCTACCCGGAAAAATTGTTATATGTGTTTGGATCGAAATATAATTAAAATTTTAATAAAAAGTTCTTCTCTTGAATGAAATTTTATGAGGATATTTTCGTAGAAATTTGATACCAGGCCATATCGTCAGGGCAATTTTTATAAAGAATATTAATTTTTAGCTTTATTATTATAGATTTGTATAAAATTTTACCGAAATCGGCACGTCTTCTCAATATAGTAAGCCTGCTGCTTTTTGTTATATCAAAATTATTTAGCTTGTATTGAAATTATTATTTTTTCTTCCTATGTTGTTTCCATTTCGTGAATTCAATTAAATATTTACTTTTTGTAACTGCACTGAGAAAAATCTGCTTTTTAACCATCCATTTGTCTCATTGTCAAACTTGTTCATTACAGGAATGATTAGTGCCTGCAATAAACCGCATTATGAGCGATGCTTTTGTATGCCATTTTCTTTGGAACTATTCACGCACTATTGACTTTCTTTCCTCAATAAATACCACGAAAGCGTATTATCCTCAGGCGAAACTTGTATTTGTGTCAAGTATAAAGAAAAGGGCTGACTACCTCACTCTTAATCTTAAGTTATGAGTTTCTTTTCTTTGCGTAGTTAAATCTTAGAGTCATCCCTTTTTATACCCTTCCATAGTAAAACCTAAGATGTATCCCTTATATTCCCTTATTTTATCATAATTATGTAAGAAAACTAGCAGAAAACGTCTAACTAGAAATCTTTGCTCTACCCTTATCTCTAAACCATCATGTATCAACACGTTTAGTTTTTCTGTCTTGAATATCAAATCCACGAATGTTTTCACATTCCCCGATTGTATGTTTTTTCCGACAATTTCTGGTTGCGATAGTGACATTCCTCTACTTGGGCTCCGTATTTTTCTCTTCGCCGAGTCCCTCTCCTGCTCATCCGTTCGGGAAAAAATCGAAGAGGCACAGGTTAAGTGAAGGACACTTGAGAGATGGTCTCAAGGGATATAAATAGGTGAAGGAGGAAAAGAGGGGAATAGAGACGGGGAAGCGATCGGTACACATCGGATTTCTCCAATTAGAAGGCAGTTATCTCGAGGAAAAATAGTGGGTCTCAAATTCATCGCGATGGATAAGGAAATATGAAAAAATAATGGAATAAAAGGTTGTGTTGATTATATCGTTGTGAAGGGCC
Organism: Sympetrum striolatum; assembly: GCA_947579665.1. Taxonomy (NCBI): domain Eukaryota; kingdom Metazoa; phylum Arthropoda; class Insecta; order Odonata; family Libellulidae; genus Sympetrum; species Sympetrum striolatum. The sequence continues at coordinate 87,338,936 of OX388345.1, forward strand.
TTTCCTCGATTGGGACGGATAATTTGGAAACCCAAAAAGTGAGAGGAATCGAATAAAAATAGCTGAAGATGATTTTTATGACTCATAAAAAGTAATATAATGGATTTTATTTATTAGAAAATTCACTGATATTAAAAGAAATATTGTTCCATTACTGGAAGATGAATGAGAATTATTTTGTTCTGCTATTATTTGTTGGTATTATTAAGAAAATATAATTTCCTCATTTATTTGATTAATACTCCTATTTCATTAATACTTCTTGTTATTATCCTTGTTTATTGTGTATGGTTCTTGCTGATTATTCTTCTTTCTTAAGACTCTTCAACCATTCACATTTTCTTGATGGGTCTTCTATTTATTATGCTATATATTACATACATTTATTACGTTATTACAGTGCAAAAAAGAGATTGGTCATTGTTCCTTTTAATTTTTAATTTTATTTATAGGGTGGCTTTCTATCCATGTTATTCAAACCATATCTTGTTTTGAAATCTCCTTCGGTCAAAGTAGATAACTGATTTCGCTTAATTTCAAAATATCAGAATTAAAAACTTTTACAGACTGGAGTGGTTGCATTCTTCCCATGACAATATAGCGTCACAAGAAAAATAAACTCTACTTTCTATTGATTGTTTTGGAATAGATTATCTAAAATTTTATTCTAATGGAGATACTACAATCAAATATAATAAAAACTGAAAGAAAATACAAGGTAAACCCGATGAGTTGATGCAATGTTCAGAGGGTAATACTAACGAATATTATATTTCTATATGTAAATACTCATCCTATAGCTGCATTAGTTGCAAAAATCAAGTACGTATACCCAATTCGTCCGTCACTGTACCATAACCTGTTCCACAATGCAGAATATTGAATTTACAAAGTTATTAAAAAATTATCGCAATTTGGAAGAATTATTGGTTTCATTTTTATATTTAAGTCTATACCATTCTTTTCTACATCAAGATATCTTACTGTAATGTTTCTTTTCGAGAACTTTTCCAAAATGGCAAAGAACTAACCATATATTTAACTTTGATTGCTTTATGTATCTCCGGATTCTCGATTGAGCGAGCCGCGTGATATTGCGGATAAAGGAGAGGCTAAGGTTTCTTTGCCGTCTGCTCGCGATATCTCCACTCCCTAAATCTTCCTTTTCTCTTTCGCGTAACCTGTGCTCTTTGAAAAAATCTTATATATTTCTCCGGAATCTTTTTTCGGTATTTTCACGCGCCAAAAAAGACGCCACTTTTGGTTCCGATGACTCCTCCAAAACTCCTTTCCGTTTTTACGCCTCCTGAAGAGAAGAATTATGGCACTTTTTACACCTTCCTTCCCCTGCACACTGCCTATACGTCCAATAAATTCGGCACCGGTAGAAAGAGGGAGGCCATGCAACGTACGAGGGATGCACTGCCTCTGAAGGCACCAGATCGCTTAGGCCGTCGACGCCTTTTTATATATCGCTGTATTTGTGTGCCAAACGCACTCAATGAATACCATTCCATCGGCGGATTCGACGGCATTCGAACGAAAGGTGTAGGAGTCACTGGAGTGAGTTTTTTTCGCTCGATTGCCAAAATTCCTTGCCATAAATATCTCCACTCGGATTTGCGGGAAGTCGGTGCTGTCCTGTTTCATATTTTCTAAGATGTTAGATGATTGAATGCTTTTAAGCTTCGTTAATCACTCCAAAACTTAAAATGGTATTGCGAGTATTTTTCCTTCACCCACCATTAACTCGCTGACAGTAAAACAAACAGCGGAACATACCAGATAAAATGCGTAATGCAACCAAAAATCGAACCGGGAAAGTTAATGTCTAGTATCCATTTTCATGCCGATTTAAACTTGAGTCTAAAGCCTTGATAGAAAATACTATGGCCGCTACACCATCTTTTCGTAAAATTTGTATAACTAGTCCTAGTTGCACTTGATAAAGCTAGGGTTAAATTTTTCGATTGAACTTTTCATTGACTGCACTTATTTCTTAAATTACGTACATACATAATTAATCACATTAAAAATGGAAGATGTCAAACGTTATGAGGTTTTCAGAAAGTGGGTTTGGCATTTAATGGAAAAAGTAAGTTGGGTTGCTACGAAAGCAGACACGTAGGTGCTGGAGATGGTTGGAGAGATGAGGGCTTTGGTTGGAGTGGGTGAGGAAATGGGTGGGTCAAATATTGAGTGCTACTGAAGAATGTAATTGTGGGTAGAATTCAAGGGAAAAAAACAGAGGGGAAGACAAACGCAGAAGATTCCGGATGTTTAAAAAGGCGAGGTTAGCTACAAGGAAGTGAAGGAGATGGCGTTAAATAGGAATTTTTGAGTGCACATGAACCAACCGAAACGTAGAGCACTCATGTTTGTATGTATGTATATTTAAATTTGATGTTCTATTTCTTATAACATCGCGTTTTTTGCGTAATGCATAACCTTTTCCACAGCTACTAAAAGCTTATATTCTTTAAGAATGTAAGTCGATGTAATTGAATTACTTAGGAGATCCCAAATTGGTCGTCAGATAAGTATTTTTCACTAAAACAAAAGAATTGATCGATGCTTTTTATTCTCCTTTCACTTTGTTTCTCATCTCGTATGCTGGTGATTGGAGCAACCGCACTTTCATTGAAAAAACGAGACATTATAATAGGAGTGTATGTTTTTCTCCCAGAAAATTCTTATTTTGGTAACTATCTATTATCGATCATGACCGGCGGTGTTCCACTCTCTACCGAGAGAAACAGTTGAATGCGTAGCTCAAATTGCTAACTTATAACAGAATCACAGTAACGTTGGTTAATCAGAATTCCACTTTTAGAATGGATATAACTGTCTCAATAATCACACAAAATATCAAAATCCTCTCGCGTCAGTTTAATTTAATCAGTGCTCCCGAAAGATTTCTGGAACGATTAATATTTCTAAGAATTTTTAGTGTAACCACTTAAAAGGTTTTACTACTAAGTATACATCAAAATACTTTTGACTTCGAAAGGGAAGAGTCGTCCTGGAATAGCTTGAGTCACCTGACCACCGCTGAAACAATTCCATTGCACGATTAGTCTGCCTCAACCTTAATTCCTTCTAGGCATTATATCATACTGTAAACAGATAAGAGGTGACGTGAAAGGAGAATTTCGCAAACAAGAAATACAGAAATGCTTTGCCATTTAATCATTTTTCTGGCCACCATCTTTAGTTCCTCTCTTGTAACCGAGTTGTTCACATCGAAAACGGATATTCATTTTTCAGCAGACTTTTCGACTTTGGCAAAATGCGAATCCGTGCTCTATCGCTAAGAAATTGTTCTTCCAGTTTTAATTGCTGAACTTTCAAGGATTTTAGTTGATTTAGAGAGTGCTACGGAATATTATTCGGGTGTGGTGCAAAATAAATAGGAGCTTTACGAAGGGTTTGTGGCTGTAGCGTTTAATTATAAAATATCAGTAAACTTCTGTCTTTATTTTGGGCGCTGCAGCACAGTTTTCTTCTTCTTTAAGTCAACGGCGAGTGTTAAAAAGTGGCTGAATTCACTAGAATAAACTTCCGCTCTTAATCGCATAATGCATTTCGCCTCTCTTTGTACTTGGATGTTATGCCAAAGAGAAGAGTATGTTTAGTGATTTCTATTGCGCAGCGATGATTTTAGCTGCACTGTTTTCACTCACTGTGACTTCGGTTTTGGAAAAAACCGAGACATGCTGGAAGAGGTGTGAATGTGTGAATAAAAACGGATATACAGTGACATTGAGCCTGTGCAAATTAATTTTTAACCACCAGGGCTCATCATAAATTTTATAATGATTTGTTCAAAAGAAATTGTTTAACGAGTACTGTGATTTGTTATTTGAGGAATACACAATTAGGAAATCTAAAGAGGTAAGAAAATACCAACAATCAGGAAAAATTTACGCCGTACTTTTTAACGATTGCAATAAACTTTTTTACTTTTGAAATGTCAAGTTTACCTAATATATTTCTCACCTTCTTCCCATGATTTTCGATGAAAGATATTTTACCTCATTTTAACAGGGACTTCGCAAAAAAATTAATTCCTACCGGACTCTAAATGTATCTGAGCAACGATAATGGCAGGATTGGTTTTCTTAGGTAATTTACGCAAAATACAAAATTTTTCAAATTTAAATTATTTGCTTTCTAATGAATCGCAACGTAAAGATGACCTTAAATAATGTGATGCGTTAGCTGGTATAATGAAGATTTGTATATTATATCTAATCACATGACCACTCATGTAAATGAAAGTATTTCTTTAGACATTGAAAGTCTTTTCTGGTGGAAAATCCGAACTTAAACTGCTTATACCCATTGTTTAGTTTTATTGAGTAAAATCTTTAAAAGCTACGAAATTTTAATTTAAGCATAATAGTTACTTTAGTAAATTTAAGGGTTCCAAAGTCTAACTGCTATTCTCTTAATTTCAAATCCAGGCGTATTTATTTAAAACATTGACTTTGGTGAGCAATATTATTTAAAATAAGATTTTTAAATAAATCAATACGTTAATTGAAATTAAATTAAAATATAATGAAAATAGATTTTCTTTTGACATTAAAGTACTGACGAAGTCAAAGTCCCATTGAATACTATTTTATTAATTTTAAATTAAGATGTTTTATTTAAAACCGTTGCTACTGGGAAGCGTTATTATTCAAAATAAGATTTTTCAATACATCCATTTATTTATTTCAAATGGACGTAGAAGAAAATATAATGTTTTAGTTTGATAAGCACTGAAGTCCAAGTCCTATTTTTATAGTAATATATAATTTACTTTTCTTCTTATTCCTCCTGTACTACAGCTCAATGTGATCCTTGACTTTATCTACAATGATTCTCCAGGAATTCTTGTCGTTGGATTCTTGCTCCCAGTTTTGTACACCCATTTTTATCAGGTTTTCTATAACATCATCCTTCCATATTTTCTCTGGTCTGCCTCCTTTTCCATCTACACTCTTTTTAAAGACTTGTTTAATTATCCTTTTATCATGCAATCTTAGCCAGCTTATTCTTTGTGATCTTATAAAACGTTCTATTTCCTCATTATTTATTAGTTGATTTATTTTTTCATTATGTAGTATTCTCCATTGAAGATTTTCTAAAACTGGTCCATATAGTTTTCTATTTATTTTTCTGTTAAAGGATTTTCATCAGCTGTTCTAAGTGTGGTAGCTTCAGCTCCATAAATTGCTATTGGTCTAATTACTGTTTTATATAATTTCATTATTGTAGATTTTAAATTGGTTTTGAGTTGAGGTTAGCTTCATAAATATGATGTTTTGTTAGCTTGTTGAATTATATCTTGTTCATATTCTCTTGCTTGGAACATATTTTTTTTATTTCAATTCCTTCCTATATATATTTGAATTCCTTAACTTAACTCGATCTGAGGATTGCAGCTTCATGGTTTTAAAATTTAATAATTATGGATAATCATAATCTTTTCTACACTTATAAAAAGTAAGTCCTTTAAACTCAGTTTAACCTTTTACACACTGTTTGACCTTTTGAGTTTATTAGGTAGATTATTCAGTATCATTGATATAATTAACATTTTATATTTACCAAAATGATTAATAAAGAATGGCACATGGTAAATATATTGGTCTCTACTTTCCATACTGTGTACTTTTATGAGGGTCATTGAAATAATAATCCGGTATTATAATGTAACTTTCAAGTTTGTCCACATCCATTTACGGATTTATACATTAATTTAACGTACTGTAACTGTGTGTGATTTTGATTGTATTATTTTAGGTAATGATATAATCTTTTTTTTGTACATAGTTGTTGAGACCAAATCTTAAAATTGATTCCACCATTGCATAGAAACAATATAAGTAATATTTTCCTTGATACTATATCTTTCATATCGTGGAATTGATAACAAACTTATAATTATGGCGTTATTATTCTTATGTGGAAGTCAAATTTCAAATTACTATTATTACTAACTACCAAATGTTTAAGATTGTCAACTTGTTCAAGGGTTTACAAACTTGTGGTCTGTACCATTAAGATACTAATAGTTATATACAAGTATTGTTACAGGTTTATATGTATACCTATTTAATTGATAGCTAATTTATTAATTTGAAATTAAGACGTTTTATTTTGAAAAGTTTATAAATTCATTGTCTCTGAGAGTTGATATTTCATATAATGTGAAGCGAAAGTGGTCCATTTTGTGCATTTTTACCATTATTCGCTACAGTATAGTAATCTATCTATTATATATACCTAATTCTCCGGCTAATATACTTATATTCCTATATAGGATATAAACCTAAATCTATTCATGCTCCACAAATCCCTTCAATGGGCGTCAGCATTTCTGATAGAAGCGTATCTACTTGAAGGAATTGTAACTGTCCTTGATCTTTTTCCGCCTTCTAAGTACGGAATCCTCGATGGATGCAATCCGCTGCAGGTGCAATCCTTTCCTTTGACAGAATCTTGTTTACTCCTCGCCATTCAATAACGGAGATATTCTTTTGAGGGGATTTCTTCTCTGAAGAAAATTCGCCTCTGAGAAGTCCAATCGAGTCGCATATTCGTCAGGAAAATAATTCAACTCGGATCAAAAGGATACGCGCTGGGGAAAATCCCTTGGCAGTGCCGCCGAACGCCATTTCGACTCACTTCCGGTTTCCGCTGTCCCTCGCAGTCGTATTTTGCCAGAAAGAGCACGTCCAAGGATTGCGCTGCCCGGCGTCTACTCCAATGAATTCCACTCCTTCGGAATCAAAAATTCTGAGTTTAACATTAATGCGTCTTCTCGGCGATTTCATAAGCAGTCCACTATGTCGCTGTCTCCATCAATCCAAATGTCTTTTTACGTCCACTGTGTGGTGTGCTCACGCGAAAACTTCGAAGGAATGATGTTTATGGAAGCTCTGGTGACCATTTTATGAGGCGAGATGTCTGTGGTGAATGTTTCTTTATTTATTCCCTGTCCTTACGGTTTCTTACTCTCAAGGAAACCCGAATATCTCATCCCTTCGAAGGATGACTTCTGAAGGCAATGAAAACCTCTCCAAGGAATGCATTTAATGATGGAACAAATTTATTTTCTCACGAAAATATTCAGGGTTTCCTCTCCAACAGGATATTTTCCAGTAGCAGTATGATTCTTTATTATTCTTATGTATTTATAGAAAATACTTCGGTAATGGATTTTTTGGTCGTTTTTACAAAGTTACCTTTTATTAAAATTACAAAATCAGTGGAAAAGCTACCAATTATATAATTCAGCCCTTAAAACAAAGCAATACTTACTATAGAATAGGCTGAGAAAGATTTGTAACAGCATATTTTGTATGAGACTGTAAATTAATTTTTATGAAGTGACATTAAAATTGACGGCCATTGAAAATACTTGGCTAAACGAAAAGTATACTTGTAAAAGTGTATTGATTGTAATGATGTTTATAAATTGATGTCGTTAAGTGTTTATTGCAGTTCATGTACGATTTTATCTTTCACTTCTTGATAATGAAATCAAATTTCCACATATTTGAGATAGGCAATGAAATATTTTATGGTGCAATTCCTAAACTCCCTTGGAATACAAAAAAATATTCTGTAATTGATCATTCTTTAATAAACCCTGTCGAATCTCTTTCTGTCTGTGCATTTACTTTGGAGTTGGAGTTTGTTTTAGGTGAAAAATGAGACAAGTATGAGGTGGAAATTTTCTGCATTTGGCGTAGCATTGAAAATTTTATTCCAAAGGCAATGATCATTATCACCCGAACAATTTTCTCGCCAACATTAAAACTTCAACTGCGAGATCTTTCAAATCTTCTGCTCCTTAAATAGGTTCCCGTATACCCTCGTCTCAACGGTAAGCCTTTTACGGGGAAAACAAGAGTTAAGTTGGAAATGTACGAATCAGAGGCTTTGTCGTATCGCTAGCACTTTGGAAACTAACGTTTTCTCAGCTCTTATTCGTACTGAGCGTGAATATTTTTGAATGAAGATGTTTAGAAGTCTGATCCACTCGTCAAACTTTCCGTTCCTAACTTTCTATGACAAACTTTTGCGATTTTGCTGGATCAAGTCACTTGGATAGTGCTTCTGAAGGAGGTGTAAATTCAATCCCTACTCGTTATGCATTTCGAAAACTAATATAGGAGCAATTTGGACATCGCGAGAAAGAAATGGGTACCGAGGTCGAATTTAACTTGGAAAGAAATCGAGCACAGGAGGTATTGAAAAAACTGTAATTGCCTCTCGAGAATTATTTAGCCCTTTTTCATTTGACTTTGATATCAATAAAAGATAAATCATTGCTGCCAGAATCGAAAAACAGTAAAGTGGGTGATTAAATTTTTCTATCATTTTCACAGATTCTCCGGAAAACAAGTGAAATGGGTAGCATTAGTAAATGAGTATTACCAAAATGATTAATAAAGAATGGTACATGATACATATATTTATTTCTTCTTCCCATACTATGTGTACTCGTATTTTTCTGAGTGTCATTGGAATAATTATCCTGTATTATAACGTAACTCTCAAGTTTGTCCACATTTACGGATTTGTAAATTTATTTAATATTCTGTCACTGTGTGATTTTCAAATTTGTTCATTCAGTCACGGTAGACATTGATTAGTTTTAACATATTATTTGATTTCCTTTGAATCTCTATAATTTCTGTGAAATTAACGAGAGCTGCTCTTGTCGTTTGAAACTTAGTTGAAATTTTTCCCCCTGTAATTCACGAGTCCTTGCTAATCTTTTTAAATGAAGAGAATCCCGTTATCTTCAAACTTATTCAATGTATAGTTAATGGAAAAATACGTGTTTCGAGACTGTGGTCTTCATTAACCATAGAATTCGTTATTAACGCAAGCATTGCCTCAGATTATACGGTCGATTTTTTGAGTAATATAGAGGATTGATTTTTCAAATGTTTCGAACGCGGAAGCTGTTGGAAGAGAAGTTCCTGCTCAGTGGACAAAAGTAAAAAACATGCAGCTGCCATTAAATAAAATTCGACTCAATTCCAAATAAATAGCGGTGTTTTCACTAATGTTTAGAACGCTTTTATTAACTTTTAAATTTCGGTCGCGTTTTTATTCTTCACGTCCCTTCCGGCAATTTTCTAAAATGTATTTTTCCTGATGACGCCCTCTAACGACCAGGAAAATACTCTCCGAGAGTTCCAAACACTCGCAAAAAACGTGCGTCTCAGGGGCCATCGACCTTAATTAATGGATCAATCACCGCGGAGGGGCGACTGTTAAAAGGCGAGACCTACGAGGGGAACTCTGCATGTTGCGAGGGCCTTCGAGAAAGGGGATGACGCTTCAGATTCGTCTCGCTCGGCTCGAGGGCGAAAAAAGGACGCATGGGCGAAATGTCGGACACTATTTTGCCACGCTTTCTGCTCCTCGACTTACGTGGGAGAACTCTGGCGTCCGATTTCGCAACTGTGGATCATAACTCAAACGGGGGAGACATTCCGACGGTAATATTTGCTCGATGTGGTTTTTGGAATAGACCAAAGAAAAATAAACTTAGTCGTTTAACATAGATTTTTACTTTTACAGTTGATTATAGTGTGTTTGGTGTTCCAATCTAATTTTTTGTGTGTTTAAAGTATATTTATGCTCATGATTGAAGCTGCTGCTTTTATTTTCATAGTCTCTAATATGACGTTTCCAATCAGCTGAACAGTAATGCTTAATATTTTGAGGGATTGTATTGTCTCATTCATCATTCAACAGTAATTAATTCCAGTTACCTAATTAACTATTTAATTAAATTCGTTCTCCTATTATTTTACCAATTTCGATCTTTTGAATCATTCATTGTTTGAAACTTGTTAATTATCCTATATTTTAATATTTTTTAATATATCACGATGAATAAGGTTTCAGGTCATTACTGGATAATATTCGATGGAAAACTCTATTAGATTTACAAAAGATTTATCTCATATTTTATTTTATCTCCCTCAGAATATTATAGTTGAGTTCTTATTGTGAATCAGTTGTTTTTTTCATTTATGATAATTAGCAGACGTTTTTTGTTTAATTTTAACATAATTTTATCAACTGAGACTGATATGATACTTCCAGTATCTTTCTATCTTGCAATATTTGTACAATATTAATTGAAAACCAGTGAAATATTTTCCTCTCTATTCATTAATAATTAACTTTGTTATAATTGCTTATTTATCCAGAATTTTCAGCATACTGACTAAATGCAAGCTCAACTGTTGGCGAGAAGAAAAGTTTGAGCTCATTCACATAATTCGAGTAAAATTTCAATTTCAGTCCTGTTCGTACGTTTTCCATTTAAAAAATCCACGATTTCTCTCTAATCACAATCTCATTAAATCTCCTATCCATCAATCATTTTAATCAACCTCCTTACATCTTGCAAGCAAAGCTCTTCCGTGGCCTTACATGACGACTTCAATCCGACCGAGCGATTAATATCGGAGGCACGGGAAATATCTTTTTTTTTTCCATTCCTATTTTTCGAGGCTTTCCGAAGACAAAAGACAGGCGGCTGGCGAGGGAATCGTAAAGAATCGGATCGCTGTTCGTTTTTCTCTTTGCTTCGCGTCATTCATTAGTGGGGATCCCTTTCTTCGACTCTGAAACCATTTAATATGATTTTTTGCTGTCTCTGTTTCCGTCTTTGCCATCCTTCTGTTCTCTTCGCCTCCTCTTCGAACCCCTTTCATCGGTCTTCCTTTTTACGCATCTTCGTTAGGCTCATTCTTCCACTTTCCTCCGCTAGGGGGCGTCATAAATCACGGCAGATTGCGTGAGGGGAAGCGAGGGGCCCCGTGGGCCTTCCGGGCGGTGAGTGGCAGAAGGTGTCAGGGGCGGGGCGGAGGAGATATTGCGGTTTGTTTAAAAAGAGGAGGGAAATAAGCTGTGAGATAAGGGATTCAGAGGTAAGGGTTACACGAGAAAACGAGAGTGAGAGACAATATAAATTAATTTTAAGTTTTGCGTCCATGTGTTTTCGGTAAAGCTGATGGACAGGATTGTCGGATTCTTTACTCTTCGAATTTTTACACTCTCCTCTAGATTCACGAGGAAATTAGATTTTTGTTTATCGATCTGACGTGTGGACACACTGGAGTTGAAGGGAGGATGATTGGGCGGCGATGACATTGGAAAGAGATTGAGCCAAATACAGCTGCGTTTTCCTATCGTAACTCACTTTTTGCGAACTAAATTACTCATTTAACTTCAGGTTACTTTACATTACTTTGGTACTTGGTCATTCTTTTCACAGATGTACTATTGTTAAATAATCTACAAAATTAGTGCTTTTGATGTTCATCGATTTTCCCTGAGTTTTCGCCTGTATAAATATTTCTTAATTTTTTATTAGTAATAGTCGAACAATAGTCCTTCTGAACTCATTTTGACATATTTTTTATACATTATACATATTGATTTTGAAATTTTTTTAGCATTTTAAAGCAGATCTACATTTCGAAATTTCTTTCTTCGTCTCTGTCTTTGGTGTTAGTTTCTTTACAGGAGTGAGATTACATGGTGAGCCTATTCCTTCATTCTTCTATTTTATCTTATTTTCTCTATAGATATTTATACCTTTTAGCGTCCGATATTCTCTTCGATTAAAAAGTATTTTAGCTTTATTGCAAAGTATCGGTATCATTAAATGAAATCTAGGTAGTATAGCCGCCTTCTCATTCAATTTGAAGTTTGTTACATGATCCGAAAGCAACGAAAACCTCTTTGGGGATTATTGAATTCATACGTCGTAATAGCCGAGTATAGCAAGTGGTTGTCGGATAAAAGCAGAGGCCTTTGGTTAATATTTCTGTCAAGTTACATTTAAAGCCGGTACTATAATACGAGTATGAGAGTAAAATACTCGAAAATGTTTTCATGTATTAAAAAGAAATTTAATGTATATTTATACTATCTTTGCGTTGGTACTGGAGGCAGTGAGTGAACGATTTGTCGCAATCGCGAAAAAGACAGCTGAATCGAATGCAACCGCTCATTTCTTTCCAAGAGTCCCGTTCCGGTGGCAGCGCCCGAACAAAACACGAGCAGACGGCGAGACTTAATCCCGGGCGATCGGGACGACATCTGGACCCGAATCCGGGTTAAAACCTCTGATCGCCCGTCTCGGTTTCGGCCGTTGCAATTGTAAACTCCAAAGCAGCTTTCGCAGGCGGCGGGCTATACGTTTTGCAAATTGAATCGGCTATATTTACGCGGGCAACGCTTCGCTCGGCACGGAAACCCGCGAAGTGAATCGGTGCCGTCTGAAGTTGAGTCCTGGATTACGCTAATTCGGGGATTGGGAGCCAGTCTTTCTGTGAGTTTGGGGACGTGGAGGAAAAGGGAGGGGGAGGTAGGGGACTTCAATGGGTGAAGAGGATGGGGGCATCAAAAGAGGTTGGGGGAGACGCAAAGAGGAGGAGGAGACTGAAATACCGCGGAAGCAGCCATCCGCTCTGGTGTCCGCAGGAGCAAGGCCACGCACGCTGACCGTAATGCGTGCATGCGTGGGAGTATGAGTCTACGCGAATACGCTCTTTTAACCTCAAAAGCCAAGAGAAGAGAAACGAAATGCTGGACACAAAGCAAAACAGGAATTCCGGGAAAGAAATTTTTCACCAATCCTCCCTTTGATTGCCTGCCGATTATTCGGAATTTTTATTTGGAATGGTTTGTTTCCGTTTACGTGCGCAGCTGCTCGATCTGTACGGTCTTATTATTCCCCTATTTATCTTAGTAATGACGGTTTTGTAAGTAGTTTTACGATCGATAGTATTTTTCTTTGGATTTTGGACCTACTTAAAACATTTTTGTGCATAGATTTAGTAGAGAATCTTTATATTAATGTAAGTACATTTTCAATTGAAGATGGAAAATAATACTAAAATAACCCTGCCGATACTAATTCTAATCGCAGATGACTATTTCTACATCTATAGTACCATCAAAACGGCTTGACTGAATAGGAAATACTCGCGCTCAATTCTACTTCAGCATGATGCGATTCCATCCTAGTTTCATCTATATTCGAAAATCCAATTCCTTAATAATTTTCAAATTGCATGTAGAATATACTGTGAAATGTGTAATAACTATTTAATAATCCTAATAATATGATACTTAAACGCAACAATAAAAATGATTTTCACGTATGTAGAATTTATCTTGAACAACTCATATCGAGCTGTATATCGCAGAAGGCTGCCATTAAATTACCATTGTTGAAAACTCTCTTTAACTTATACTCTCTAATATTATGCGAACTGAAGTTTGTAAACAATCAATTTATTTTTTCCTCTAGACAAATAAATGAAAGTGAATGATCGGATGAAAGTAGTGAAAGAAATTACTCCAGGATGATACCAGCAATAATAACTTTTAATTCCTGATAAAACGTAAAATAATAAATTAAATCTAATCAAAAGTTCTTAAAATTTTGATTTTTCAAATAAATTTGGCATTTTATATAAAAACTTACGTATGAGAAATTTTTCGTTGATCTTGTGAAGGAGGCGATATCGCAAAAGCTCGTATTTGGAAGGGGCTCATTTAGTGGAGACAGACTTCACAAGGGAAACATGAATAATAATCTTGATAAGCTGACCATGGAGAGACTCAAAAGACATTAAACTCCCAAAAGAGCAAATGTCTCCTTTGAAGGCCATCACCGCCTATATCCTCTTACGAGCAAGTTTTGCTCGCCATTTCACGTCCAATGACTCCTTTTCTCTCGTTCCCCATCTCTCTTTTTCCAGTTTCGTATATTCTGCCTTTTATTTCAAACGTCCAAAGGGATTATGTCCGTTGCAGGATTAGCGTTCGACCCCAATGCTGCTAAATCGCTCATAGAGCTCAGGATATCGTTGCGGCAAACCTCTCTAGAACTCTCTCTTTTTTCTCATTCTCTCTTCCATCATCCATTTTTCGATCCTTCCGTCCTATTGCTTGGATCATTGACCTCCCGCCTACATCTAATGAAGTCTAAAGTATGACAAATAATGAATTGTAATTTAATTCCTCAATATTTGCCTCGAAATCGTATTTGTCATGAAAGTCAATGCCACCTGGCCTTGGCTTTCATTTAATAGATAGATAGATAGATAAAGGTCTTTATTGTCGGGCGAAATTGAGACTGATTAGTCCCATCTTACATTTAACCCGTTGCAAAAAAGTGAATAAATAATAAAATAAAAAGACAATGATAATCATAATAAAAAATAAATAAAAAAATAAACATTTGGCGAGTCAAAACAAAAAACAAATTTGTTAAAGTAGTTCAAATGAGCATAAAGAGAAAATAAAATATATACAAGTATGTGCATATATATATATATATATATATATATATATATATATATATATATATATATATATATATATATATATATATATATATATACATATATCGATGCAAGTAAATACAGTCGATATAAAAAGGAATATAACGTTTGAAGGAGAGTAGGGGTGTTCATTTAATAAGGTAATCAAAAGAAAAACTCAGTTATAAAAGACAAAAACTCTCATAGTAATGGATGATAATCTAGAAAACAATTTGTTTCCTTTAATTGGAACCCTTTCGGTGCTGATTCTGAGATGCTAAACAGAAGATTCAATTTTTCATTTTTTTGTTTTATTTCTCCATTAGAAATCTAGAAACTGAAGAAAATTGTTCCACAAATTCCTTACACAGCTGCCCCTTCTAATTCGTAATCAAACTAATAATACTACATACTCATAAATATTTTCTTACACATTTTCCATTCTCTCAAAATATTTTTTATGGTCGGCTGTAACCTGTTTGAATGATTACTCAAGAATGCTGGACATACACTGACTCAAATTGATTCAATATCACTAAAGAGGTCCAACCCCTGTAGCCAATCACTAGCGTCCAAATTTCATTTCTTTATGAAAGAAGTGACCACTATTTCTATACAAATTATCTATGTAAATCGAACTGCTTTATATTTTACAAGATGAATGTCTCGGATGAACTAAGTATAATTATTGAAAATGAAAAAAAACACTGTAAATTTTCCACACTATTTTATTTTAAAGTACGACCGGTTTCGCTACCGGAGTTTTTTTTTCATTTTCAAATGGCTTTCCACAAAGTAACGCCTGAACATCTTGATTTCATAAGTATAATTATTGTTAAAGGCTAAGTAGATGTATCAGAGTTAAAGTTCTGAAATAAAAAATCGTAGATACTAAAAATAACCATGAGAGCAATTCTTGTTTCGCAACTGTCATGTCACTACTGTAAGTACAGCTTTAAGCTTTTTTCACAAAGAATTTAAAATTAGGAGATATTTTGTATGTTTCCTTGGATATATTTAACAAATGGAGATTTTTTTGCAGCATTATAAACCGTTCCACCCAACCAGATTCTTTTATCTTCGAGAGAATTCGTTTTAACACACAACTTCGCAAATTTATGTTATCTTTCTGCATGTAATAATTCTAACTGCTTCTATGCGGTCACTGCTTTTGTGAAGTTGCTTTGGACATATACATTCCATTTCACATGAACAGCTCAAATCTTGTACTATGAGAACATAATTTTGTAGTTTAGATATTTGTATTCAATTAAGTTAAGTAATTCGATAATTCTAGTGTAGTAAGGCAGGACAGAGTGTTTATTTACTAGGATTGACTAACGTGTTGAGTTAATCACTTTGCAATAATTTCTCAATTTCAACTCACGCTTTAGAATTTGAATTCATATTTCCCTTCATAATCCTCCAAGAAAATTGATTTGTAATGTGCTCTCTTATCGGTATTATATGAGGCGATTGAAAATTCCAACACTTTTGGATTGACTCTTTTTATTTTTAAATACGCGAAAAGGTTGATTTTCAGGGGAAATTGTGCAAGTAATCCGTGATACACGATCTCCAAAAAGTTGTTTAGCTCCCGTCCTTTTTCATCTTTCGATGCAGCAAATCCTCTGGAACGGCCCTTTATCAACGATTTTCTATCTGCGGGGACTTCGGATTATATCCCGGTGTCCAGTTACTGGGGTGGTAACTTTCAGAACAGTATTCAATATTTCACCTCGTTACCGTTCGATATAATGGTGGAGAATTTTCAAAATGGTTTCGAGTTAGAATTTCAAACTTACGATGCCCTAGTTTTTGTATTCTTTCCCGCGTCCCTCGAAAAATGATCCCTTGCTTTTGTTTGCGAACTATATATAACGATTTAGAACGATATTGCCGGCGGCTAATGGTGTAGAACACCCGAATCGAATGAGAACAGCTCGAGTATCACGCAGATACACACCATGAACATCGTAAAATTGTTTCGATATTGTTCCCATGAAAGCCTTGTTTTGGGTCTAATTATCGTGATAATTCAAAATGCCATTATCATAAAGGCAATACCTTATTCTCCTATCGTATATTTGAAATGTTTCCAAAGATAGTTGCATGACCGCACAACATTAAATGTGTGCTCAAATGCAGAAATGAAAACACCTGATTTGCAGCAGTTTCTTGCAGTAAGTTAAAACGCTTTTCATACGCAAACGAATTAGTAGCGAAATTAGTCCTGACTCATATCTAATTTATAGCAAAGGATTCATATCCAACAATATTTATAGAAAGAAATATTTACTACTGTAAATTCAATATTATTCAAAACAAATTATTTTCCACAGAGTTTTAAGAAATGAAGAATGACGAATATTAGATTAATTTTGCAAAAGGAAACAATGAAAAATTCCTGATTCCGATGAAAAATTCGTTGTTATATCGTTTTGATTGCATACAGTCATTGAAAAATAACCAAAAATAACGAATGGAAATCATTTAATTTGTTAAAATTGGTTTATTACGTCGTAAACACCGCAAAAAATGTATAATGCAAAAATTCCAGTTTGAAGCAATTTAATAATACGATTTTCCAAGGTTGTGCATTAAGAAATGTTATTCATATACCCATAAATTTAATTCCTATTAATTAATTTAATTTCATTCTTAGCTAATAGTTTACAAAGATATCATTGCGGTATAATAACAAATCCTTCAAATATCATTTACTTCAAATCTCATCGGCTTTTTTAATATCGCTAATTTTGGTTTATGTTATCGACTTTTCGCACATATATTTTACTCTATTAGCCACCATACGATTTTCATTTAAGATTATATATTATTTATTAAATTTATACCCTATCTAAAACTAGAATTAACCTTATTTTGGTCTACCTTTTCATCAACTCATTCAAAAGGAAAAAAGACAAATAATTTCTTGATCACGTTCGTACATTTTTTTAACAAATTGTATACCCTACATTTAGCATATAAAATGCCCTACAATTTTCACACCTCTACTCATAACATTGATAAAAATATCTTTTTTTTTCAATTGCTCAGTTTTTCTCCTCACTAATGCGAATAATTTACTTTTGAATATTATTCTATTTCCTCAATCTTCTTTCGCGATAGAATACTTCCGTTGGCATTCTATTTTATTGGTGTAGAGTTCCCTTCCCTCAGAGTCATTGATCTGAACAAAAGAGAAAAGGAACTTCTTCACATGATTGAAGGAAGACAGAGAAAGATGGGCCAGAGGAGACGAGGAGATAAAACGGAGAAAGGTTTTGCAGGAAGACACGGAGGCAAAGGGTCTCTTCTATTGACGGCACTCCGTGAGTAACAAACATTTATCAGACCCCTTCCAGCATATTCCGGGCTGAATGACGTTTTGAGGCCACCACCTTTTACCTTTGTCACAAATCGACTCGCTCCCTGAATCCTTCTTACTTTTCCATATCGTTTAGATAGCCACCGTGTGCGATCCTCCATTTGAATTTTCAAAAGGTATGAATTCAAAGACGTGAAAACCTTTGCCACAATACGAAATGCACAATTTCACACAATATTTTTTTCTTCAATACATTATTTGGCACAGGTGGAGGCTTATATTATAATATACTTACATATAATAGTAAGTAAAGTAAGACTGCGTTTATGGCAAAATTTCGGTTGATTTCCAAAATGTGTTGCTTCCCAGGGAGAAAACAGACTAAATATAACATCTAAGAATTCCTTCATTGAGTTCAGTTATAAAATAAATTATTAGGAGATACTCTCATAATAAACTGTTAATGAAGATGTTCTCAAAAATGCAATGTCTTTATTTGTTAGTTCATTCCGTATGTATAGACATTGTGACAATTTAAAAAAATTAACGACAATGAAAATCACGTGAAAAATGACAATATTCAGGACATCAAGAGGTTGCAATTGTGAAGTCCTCCCGAAATAAAGTTTTTTTATTGGGATAGCTGAAGAAAGTCTAGTTTATGACCGGACAAATAAAACTTAATAATTGAATTTAGGGTAAACATTGGTGATTTTGCGGCATTGGTAAATTCTTCTTAAAATTTCAAGCATCCATTATGCAGTTTGCAGTGAAATAAATTAAAAAGCGTTTTCTGTACCTACAGAGACTTATATGCAAGAGCCATCTCTATGCTAAAATTTGAACAATATAATAACTTTAAATTGCATGACTGATGTTTGAAAAATTATTACAAACTTACCAATGTCACGAATTTTTAAATCCTAATACTTAAAGTTATTCATTTCTCCTTCTTGTACTCTAGTTTTTTGTTTAACTCTGAACGAATTCCCCCAAAAAGTTCTGAATATAATATGCCGTTGTTTACTTTTCAAATTCATCAAATTCTCGGTTCACTAACCTTTATCAATAATTCCTTTTAATTGCCCCCCTGCCGTCGCTCCTGAATTCCCTCTCTTCTACGGCCAATCAAACACTAGTGTACCATTTAAGCGAATTCATTGCGCCTCTATTCAATTATGGCTTCCCCCCTCCACTCCTCCCTTCCATCCCACGCTCCCCCCTCCCCCCGGTCCGCACGCAACCGCCTCACGGCACGCAACACCCGACGCACCCGTAATCCTTGCGACGCCGTCGGCGAAGACGGATAGCGCCACCCTCCGACGCCTGTCATCCGATTTGAAATGCAAGCAGGGAAATCTGTTTCCCTTGCGAACGTCTTGAAAGAAGAATGGAAGAGAAAGGAGATCTCGTTTGGCAGTCTGAACTTAGGTTCTCTTATCGATCGCCAGATGGCTCTCTTTTTAATGTGCAACTTAGCCTCGTCTCCCGTTATTTGTATCCGTTTGTTGGAATTATTTCATGGCGAGTTAACTTCCTAACCCTTAAGATCCATCCAAGTCCCCTACTGTAATGAGGTGGTATCATTGAGAATATTTAGGTTTTTCACTGCAATTTTATTTTCAGAGGGGAAAAGTTTGCATGTGCATGGAATTCGGACAAAATTAAGCCATAATGTCCCACCTTACTTCCTTAAAAAGTAGAGCGGCACTACCGATGGAATGAGATAGCTAACCAAAGCACGAATAATAAACGATGGAAAGTTTTTTTCTTTAAATAATTCGAGCCTTCGAATAAAATGTATTCCCCATAGGATTATATTAAGGACACAGTCACTTAAAAAATAAGTATTGAGTTACTTCATTTCAATTATTCAATGCCATGTGACACATTTACAATTTTAAAATTTTCTATAAACGTTATATTTCGTTGAGTAGCGTGTCTCATACAATATTAAATAAAATTTATGGATAATGCTATGAAGCAGCAGCCAAAGTTATATCATGTTCATTACGTAATTTGGTAATTATTATTATTATTTGATGTTAGCCTTGGCGGGAAAGAACATAGGATTTGAATTAAATTGATAGCATTTAAGAGCTGTCCCTCGTACGTTGTGAAGAAGGCATATCATACTAGGAGATTCATATAATTATAGCCTGGTCTCACAGAAAAATAAAGAACTGCATAAAATTCCAATTGAGACATTAGTATAAATTGAACGTAGGAATTAAGGATAAGAAATAGAAAACCCTTATTCATGGTGATCATATAATTAATTTTATTGTAAGGTAATCCCTTTATCCATGGCAAGTATTTTATGTATACCTAAATTGATTAAATTAATTTAAATGGTATGTTTGCAAGTCTGATGCTACCAGTCCAATAATTTAAGTTAACTGCTATTTATAGCGTGAACTGTCCAAATCTTGTGGAAATGCAAGAATTGAATATGGAGTACGTCGAAGTACTTGAATGTGGAGAACGTTGATTTATGTATGTTATTTGTGTAGAGTTAAAAACGTGGAGGTGATTGAAATTCCAATTATCATTATGTCTGAATGAAATACGGCTCATTCCCAATGATATCATAGCTATTATTGAATGCGCGCTAATACTTGAGTATTTTCCATGACCTGATTTATCCGCAGCAAAAAACGTCAAAAGGTTTTCCTCCCCATCTGCAGTAACACGAACAAAGCCGTTTTCAGTTTACGCCAAGCTTTTTTCAATAACGCCCAATGCTGCCTTCGTACTTCAGCAGTATTTCAAACTTCGATGAAAACGAAATATATTTTTCGTCTCTCACGCTGCTCTATATTTAAATAGTTTCTCAGGTGGAGGTTTAGAATAGAATGTCCAGCCTTTTGGCTCCGATTCAATCACGTGATCCTTTCGGCCGTTTTTCATTAGCTGTACGGAAAATAACCTACGAGCATAATTATATCTGTCATCGCTTGTCCCTTTTCATGACCAATTGGCGCTCTCGACGACGGTAATACCAAAAGGCAGGTGATTTATTCCATGATATATTTAATGATGTATACATTTATTTCATGCATTATAATATTTTTCGATTCCGATATATTTGGTTATATATTGGAATAAAATACAAGCGTACAGTGTCCATTAGAATCTCCTTTAACATTCCAATCAGGTATAAGTTGCTATATTTATTTTTTCTGAACCAATAAGTGATGGAAATCGATCTAAAACCAACATAAGTATTACTATTTCGATAAAAATAGTCAAAATAGCTATCGCTTTTGGAAACCATAGAGTATTTACAGCTTCCAGTTATGTTTAAACACGCATGCTATGTCAACAAATTAGCTGAAGAGAAAAATATGGTACAGTTCTGAACTCGGCCCGTATTTACCTGTCTGTCATTTTTTTTGGCTGTCATTTTAACCATTAAGACCAACAAACCGCTTGCTGATGAGTATATGACAACTTGGGACGAACTTTTATTAGTTTTCTAATATACAGCCCTCATACAACCCCCCCATAAATTGTATTTCAACCACCTAGTATACTTTCTATCAGAGTTATATGTAAATCCTAACTCCTTGGGATAAAGAATCATGTATTAAGCTATTAGTAACGTTGTATTTGTCATTGGCGGAAAAAGTCTGGCAGGGTCTAATACACTGATTTTACTTATGAAAGGGGGGAAAAAATTCTCGACCACATTCTACTGTTGGAATGAAAATCGGCTTTAGTTGAAAAGGAGAATTATATCCTCGTCAGGAGATCAGCTTTCATAGCAAGAGAAAAGATCCAGCCAGAATTGGAGCATCAAATATCAAACGTAAGATAAAAGAAAAACCACGGAAATATTTCAAAAAGAGAAAATATAAGTTAATCAGATATGTACGTTTTCTAAAGCCCTTCACTCGGTTTAAATCTGCGGTAGGGAGAAAAAATGTGAAAATTAAGAGTAAGAGCGGTAAGGAATTCTAAGCTCAAATTTTTTTGTATCTTTCCTAATATATATCTCGAGAATTATTTATCAAATAATCTCAGTAAAGGGATCGTTTGTAGGAAGAAGGGAGATGTTTGTTTTTTAATATTATTTATAAAAATACTGAGCTAAATAAATATGATAACTACAGTTTTCGGCTTCTCAGTAATAATCGTAGATTTAGAGGTTTAAAATCTCCGAGAGCCGTTCTTGTCGGTGTTCCTCTTCCCATTCCCCGGTATTCCAAGGAAACAAGACAGGTATCTCTATGCTCTAAAAAATTGCGAAGTCCTTTCTTGTTTTCTCGGAATACTGGGGAATGAGAAGAGGAACGCCGACAAGAACGGCTATTGGAGATTTTGAATCTCTAATTCCTCAACAGCCGTGTCCCAACTTTCCTTTCTTTTCACTATCGTAGATCATTTTGAGTACATTTTATCCTACTATCAGACGTTCTTTTCAAAGTCTTATCGATTCGAATTTACCAGTTCCAATTTCCTAATAAAAGTCGTTACAATATTCTTAAGATCAATAAAATCATAAATATTAAGATCGACTTCGTGGATCACACGCCAACAAGTGCCTTGCATAGTATTAATGTAAATGTAGAAATGTAGAAGGTAGGAGAGGTAGAAAACTGTATTCTCCTCGTGTTTATTTTCAGTGACAAGTCTCGCTTGCGTAGTCAGTAGGCGATGCATTTGCATTTTGAAGTAACTATATAGATTTGCTTTAGTTTTTTTATTAATATATTCCAACATATGCTGTATCATGCCCTAATCATTCCAAAATACATTTAACCTTCCACAACCATCAGGCAAAAATATTGAGAAGTAAAATGCAAAAAGAGGAGTTCTAAACAACAACACAATAAAACCAGATCGAATTGTTTTGTTGTTTATATACTGTATTCCTGCAATATATCTATAGCAGTTTTTAAATCAACCCATACTATTTTTTAATCTTTACAACCGAACGTACTTCATTTGACATTCTCATTTGTGATCTATTCATATTATTATTAAAGTAATTAAAGAGCTACATTAAGACTTACAAGTGTCGTCTTATACCTAACCCTACCAAAAATCCGAATAAATTCGAGAAATAATACTAGACTACAACTGAGTAACAGTAAATAAAACTATTGTGGCATGTCTCTATCAGATGAATCATGAATTTCAACATTCTGTAGGAGTACCAAACAGATCTTTATTATGAAATCAAAACAGATTTTTTCATAATGTCCTGTATTTAATTGAGTATCGTATTCATAGACGAAAAGAATACGTTGGGTTTCATCAAATTAATTAGAGTACATGTAGATAAACAGCGGTATAAAACGCATGAGTCATAGATAATGAGAAAAATTCATAATTAATGTGAAATAAAAATGTATAGAAGAGGAAATCATCGCCTATGAAGATAGGAAATAGCTCATTAAATAGCTTAAGGATTTCGGATATCCACTGGGAACACGCGACACCCACCCAGACTGTTAATTTCAGCCCGAGCGCGCCTTTGTTTTCAAAGTCTTGACGTCCGCTCAAATCCACGTCACTCCCAAAAGAGTGGGCGTCGATCACGCGGCCCTCCCCTTCACTCCTAATTATGGACGCCGTGCATTTTCGCGGTCGCTCATGCGAAACAGACCTCAGCCGAACAAAATACGGCCGATAAATAGAAATCCGTTGTCAGGAGCGAGGCAATCGCTGCTTCGACTGTCGCTCACCTTCGTTAATCCGTTGCGTTTCATCAAG
The DNA here is from genome assembly GCA_947579665.1 of Sympetrum striolatum. Classification (NCBI taxonomy): domain Eukaryota; kingdom Metazoa; phylum Arthropoda; class Insecta; order Odonata; family Libellulidae; genus Sympetrum; species Sympetrum striolatum. The sequence goes on from OX388345.1 coordinate 87,362,360, forward strand.
TTAATCAGTCGGATGGCGAGAGTTGTTTCCCTGCGTGATGGGCCAAACGAGGCTGCGGTCCACGAGACATGGAGTTTGCGGCGACGTAAAAGGAAATGGAAAACTTTGAGGAAGTGAGGCGAATGGGAGGGTACTGCAGGGGGAGGAGGAAAAAGAATAGAATGAAAGCGATGAGATGGCAGAGTTGCGAAGGGGTGGATGAAAAGAATAAAGGTTGAAAGGGAAGTGTAAGGGAAGAGGAATGGATGACAGACAGCGCGGTTCACGTCCGAGCGGAAGTGAAGGAATCACGAAAGGGTGTGAACCGACAAGAGGCTATTTTCCACGTTTGAAATAGACTTTGAGGAGGCTCTTCTATTTTTGACCCATGTTTCGATCTCGAAACTCTCGGTGCTGAGTAGTGCCGCAAATAACAGCAATAAGTCAGTGTTCGAGTTATACACCTGTCAGTATTGATGTTGATTTAATAAATAAGTTATCACTTAAAATTTCAGTTCTCGGTGTACCGTATAAACTGAATGCAAACTGATCAATCATAACAACTAGCCATATTTATGTTGCAGAATGAAGGAGATATTTGGTACTTGGATTTCCACCATATCTCGCCCGATTCTGTGAATTTTATTCATATTTATGTTATTTTTAATGGGATGTTGGCAATTTAATCATAATTGTTATGAATTTATTGTTAACTGCTAACCTTTAGTTCAACTATAGTAGTAGATAGCTATCAACGATAAATGAATAACGTTATTCTGCCTTTGTGTATATAACTAATGGTAAAATCATTACGCCCCATACAAATTATAATTATATAAATAATAATAATTTACGCTCTCATTTTATCTCACTTTATTCTATCACCAGTCAATTCGAGTGTCAAAAATAAAAGGTTGCCGTAGCAGTGCCTAGAGTAATCCTTTTATAGCGATATTTTCTCACAATTATTTCTGATTAAACGCATGGTGGATATATTTATTTACATTCAAGAATTACACATTTCTCTCATACGAAGTACTTTCATCATGCTTTCAGTTTCGTACATTTTATTAAACTTGTAACTCTTAATCTCCTAAATAGCTCTTCAACTTCATTTACTTCTTCACTTATAAGACCTAGCTTTTTTATGTTACTATTACATTTGCTTTATTTCCATATGATCATATTTTTGCACGTATAATCAAATATTTGGAGCCATCAATCAACCAAAAGCATTAGAATCTCTGAGTCATGTTGTCTTATATTTTTAATGTTAAATATATTGATAACGCTATGGAAAATATTTCACTTCGTTAACGTATTTATATAGTTGCTAGAAAGGAATTTACTGACCAATCATTATGTCCCAATGATTACTTAGCTTATCATAAAAGACGTGGTTAGAAAGCATTTGACATGGATGGCCAAGCGTTCAGTTTATGAGTTACTGGGGAATAATCTGTGTATACGTAAAGTTCTCCAACTCGACACCCTCTCAGCTTCGTTTCGTCACCCTCCGGAAATATTCCGACACATGTTAATATTAATCGAGATGTCAACCGATAAATATTTAGCTCCAGCGTGAAATTCTTCACCGACACAGAATGCGTGACAGGGTCCGTTTGATTTAATTTTCCGCTTCACGAAAGAGAGTGCGGATGATGGAATAAAAAAGGCATGAAAATACATGGAAAGGGACGAAAGACGAAAGAAGAGAACGGCGGAAAATACTATCCACTTCGAAGTGGGTGCGCCATCTTGTAAATGCATCGCATATCACTTGTTTCAGTGCCGAAATAAAAGCGAGCGAACAAGTCCGTGAGCCAATTTCAAAGGCTCTTTGAAAAAGATATGAACGGGATTTGCGGATTGTCCGCCTTCCTTGGAAAGAAATATCCCCAGAAACTTGCGAAATGATATCAGCCACGTTATAAAATTTCGAGGGAGTTCTGATTGGATTCCCATCCTGTCTAACTGCAGAGTCGCCTCGGAATATAAGAGATTGTTTAATAGAATATTTGAACTAGGTTTTCGTTCTTTGCCGGTACTAGCCATTTGGCAATTGGGGTCCAAGTGAAAAATTCCCTTATCTCTTTCCTATCCCAATTACTGTTTGATATAAATGCAGGATATTTTATGGCTCACTTTTCATAGATGCATTCTTTGCCTTAAAAAAATAAGCTTTTATTTTAAATGGTGCCTCTTTGTGACTGGATACTAGGCAACTACGTAACCCTCTTCTTCGGTTCCCCTGCTCTTGTCTTTACTGTTTTCCATGGCGAGAATCGGAGATTTTTCCTCATTATAATGAATTTTAATACAATGAATCTGATAATATGTAATTGTCTAAAAATGTTGAATGGAATGTTAATTGGAGTTAAATTTAAATATAATTTTGATGCTTTTCATACTGCTACCAATATTTTGTTGTCATACTGATTTCACTTACATATATTCATGAATATTGAATAGATATCCATAGATCTAAAATAGCTGATATTACTTTCTCGTGTTTTAAATATCATCCTTAAAAATATGTAACCGTATCTCAAACTATATTTGAGACTATGATGTAATTCATGGATTATTGTTAAAGAAAGAATCCTTCAAAATTATGTTTTCCCTTTATCTGTAGAGAGACAACTCTTTCTCACATAAATTTGTGAAGTAAGTTCATTGCAAGTAAGGTGGAAAGTTCTTATCCGTTTCGTTAGGTTAATTTTAATGCGAGGAAAACTCTGTTGTTAGCTAAATATATATGTAACAAAAGGTTGGAATCTTTTGATAAATCTATTCTGGGTTCAAATAAAACTAACGCACGATGTAGGCTTCCATAAGGCCCTTTTCTACCGTTTTATTTATTTATTTTTTTTTAAAGCTATCATTTTATGGATATTAAATTAGTTTGAGGGGATGCTTTCATAGTGCAAGTGTTTGAAAGTGACAAGATGTGCGTAAACAGTTGACTCATTGAACGGAAACAGAGGCAATTGCACATATTGTCATTTTAAAAGGTAGTTCTTGTGGAAAAAGAGGAGTTTGTCGCCGGAGAGAAGGAAGAACAGAATTGCGATGCAGTATATGTATAAATCTGCGCCGAGAGGAAATATATCACACGCGTTGGGGAAGACATGAGGGATTCAGCGGACACCACGAGTGAGGGGAGATATTGGCTGACCGAAGGCCATCGCATTTCCCTCTTTCTAGTACCTCCCGTGGAGTGATACTCGAGGTAAAGAAGGGAGGGACGTATGAGATAGAGGCGAAAACTGAAGATTTAGGGCTGTAGGATTCCGTCGTTTTGTCAACACTCATTGCGCCGACACCAACTATACCGACACTCAATCGACCGACATACAATTTGAATTAATTCGATTAATGGACAAGTCTACCTCGATTTGTATATTTAAATGAAGTATTGATTAATGTCGAGTAAATTTCAAGCAATTATCTGGTCCCATGTGGAATATTGCTTTCCCACGCAATAATGGAAATTATAAAAGTTCGGAAGCTTTTTTGTTACATTATCATTGGAAATATTTCAAGTAATCTTAAATGTCCTTCATAATAAAATTCGTACAGTAGCATGGAGATTGGATTAGCAGAACTTTCAGTCAGCTCTAACCGCAGCAGAATGGAAATAACCAGTCAAGCAGCCCTCCGCCAATAGACATGAGGGAGCACCACCCCCGTTGGCAATTTTATGAACGCTCAATTCCTTCTATTAACTGTAAACATTCCAAAAATTGTTTTCACTTTCGCTCCTGTAAACAGTCCATTTAGCCACTTCACGGCACACGTAATTTTTTTAAATTTCGTTATTGCGTTAACCTTAACTCCATGTTAATTACTAAAATAGAAAATCTTACATGTTGTCTTAATGAATTGATACAATGAGCTTGTCAAGTTAGGTAACCCACACTATTTGTGGAATCTGCACCATATGCTGTGAAGGACAACAAAGATCGATTACTGCTGTAAAAGGAGACAATATAGCTAATTAATATTAAAATACCTGAATAGTGGAATATTTAAGGGGTGAACACGCATGTTATATACAATTTAACAGTATTTTCAAAAATAGTATTTCTCGTTAAATTTATCTCTGCATTTCGTTCCAATGAATATACCTTAAAAATAAGAATGAGTACCTCAAGTTTATCAGTTAAATTAAAGTAAGGCATTTATTATTAAAATTAACTCTAGAATTTACTGCATTAAGGTTTATATTTGACCTTTAAAATAAGTGCATATTTTATGTGGCGGAAGTGACCCCATAATACTCGATTTAGTGGAATCTACATTTTATTATTTTATTGAATTTAAATTCATTCGATTTCATGACTTAAAAACTACACAACAATTTTGAAACCTGGGGAAAGTATTAACGACTACGATAAACAGTTTTCTAACCTCTGACATACAAAAAATTTGGACTGGATTTCCGTTTTAGATGTAAATTTATATAATAATGGCTAAATAATTGTATGGACGTAAATTTGCAGTTGGTTTGCAATTATTTTTGCCCTTTTTATTCAGATTTGTAATTTCAGATATATATTAATAATAATACATCTTTATCTGGACGAGATTGAGACTGAAAGTCCCTTCTTCCATCCAACCAGCGTGAATGCGAAAAAATCTGAAGAGATTCTTAGTGAAAGCAAAATTATCTACTGTAAGAAAACGCCCACGAATAAGGGATGTGTGAAAAACCTGCACAAACCTAACGATAGTAATAACTCAAAGACTATAAGAATAATACACTATCGATAAGTGCATGCATGTTATTCATCAGTAAGTTTAGTCGCGTTAACATTTAAATATATGTTGTCAATGTAAATAATAATATAAAACAAGTGAGGATAAAAATGAAAAAATATATAATTTCACAGCTAGACGGCACAACAACATACAGATATACATATTAGAAGAACATGATCCAAACATAAATACAATAGATATATACATATTTAGAGGGAAGAAGATATATTCCCTCTTGCTTTTGCTTCCAAGATACTGCAGATGCGGCAATATATGTAAAAAGGCTCTTTCTAGTAAAGTGGAAAAGGACTGACATATTGATGGATATTTCATTTCGCATCCACAAGGGAAAACGCCAGCTTTCGTTTACTGTAGGATGAGTCAGGAATGGGAAAGGTTGAATGTGTGGGGAAATGGTGAAAGTGAAAGAAAATATCGGTAATAAGTGATGGTGAAAGGTCGATCGAGGTGAGATTAATGCTAGAGGATCTTGAGCGATGAGGAAGTGCATTTAGTTCAAAGATGACCACATGAAATACGACAAAATGTGAATTATATCGTATAAGTTCGAATCCCTTCCCCAAATGGAAGTACTTAGTCAGCAAAATACCAATTCTCCATGTCATTCGATTCAATTTGTATTAAGACCACCCTCCGCCCACTCTCTTGAATTCCAAAAGGTCATTGCTTGAGGTCAGTACCATAGAAAATGAAGCTAGAGATGAGATAAAAATCATAGAAAGTCTGACGTATCGCACCGATAGCTGTTACATAATATCTCGCCTATTTTGAATAGAGTGTAGTAACTCTTTTCAATGCTGGGTTTCAGCGCTTCAGGTGTTTGTACTTGACAGAAAATTGAGATCAAAAAGACCTTGAATTATGATAGTAGTCCTCAATCATGGAAACATCTTTATTAATATGGTTTTGTTTAACTGTTGAGTGCGTGAATGAATTTGATTCCGCCTTCGTTAAGCATGGTACGAGATGACGCATCTTAAAGGCTAATAACTAATAAGGGCTAGTAGTACTAAGAAACTTGATGAAGGGATACATGCTAAAATCTTGATTTAATTTTCAATAAATCTCGGTTACTGCGTAAAAGTTTTCAAATTGCGGATTGTCTGTGATATACTAATCCTACTAAATATGAAGAGGGAAAGGGCCCCCCAAAATCTCACATTTCATTCAAAATATCGAGGTCAAACATTTCCCCTGATCTCGAAATTTTCTCCCGAAAGAGAAGCAGAAGATGGCGAGAGAGATATGGGATGGAGAAGGACGGCGACTGCCTTCGCGTCCTAAATCATAGCAAATTGAAGCGACGAGAGGAATAAAGAGGGAGAAGAAAAAACGGAGGAGATATAAATGCGGGGTGTCTTGAGGTCTCTTGGGGGAAAGAGAATGAAATAACTCCGAAAGGGAAAAATGGATGGAGATACAAGTTCAAGCTTTCCGGAGAAGTGGAGGTCAAAGGAAAATGAGTGTGGCGGGATTAACGGGTGTCACTTGAAGAGTAGACGATTTGAGAGAATCGCCGCCTCTTTTCACTCGGCTTTATTTGCGAGTGATTTTTCAACTCTCTTTGCTCTCCACAGCACTTTTTTCCATATTGTAAAGTGTCGTATTTCCATGTAGCTATCTCAATCTCTTTCCTATACATTTTATGGGAACTAATCCGGAGATTGAATTGTTATTTTGATTTAATTATCCCGAATTTTTTCATCCCAAAAGTCCTTTCGCGTACTTTGGTATTTCAGTGCGTCCGAGAAAGAAATGAAAACATTTACATTATTGTATTATCATCAAGAAGAACAATGAAAACTTTTAGAGATTCTATAGTAAAAATTGAACGAAGCAGTTGCATTATATTGTGTGATAATCTTTTTCTCGCCTGTATCATAATATAGGGCGTAGCCGATTGAATCATAATCTGTAGAAATTATAGTGTTCATCTCATAATGTCTTTCCGCGTAGTTCGAACAGAAACGATCGATTATATTTACTGAATTCTTATTAAATGACGACTTTTTCGGATGTTGATAAATTAATCATCAAACAAATTTTACGCTTTCGTAGAGGTATCTATCACCTATTAACCTGAATTAGTTTAAGTTCGGTTATTCACTTATTTTCATAATTATAAATGCTTCTCTTATTCTTTTTCCTTTGAAACCAGATTATTAAGCTATTGCTTAAAACAGAACCTTTGAAGGCCTTCCTTAGGAACGTACTTTACTTGCAATCGCAGCTGAACGTCCTAAAAGGAGAACTACATACTCGCTCTCTCTGCAATGAAATTAAAAAACTTCACTCGAATATTGTTATCTGTTCATTATATTATAACATTATTATAGATATGTAACATTTGGTCATAATAATCCCATAATTTTCATTAATAATGTGTTTTCTGGTGTCGTATTCATCAGTATTTGCTCGATCGGGTATTTCTCCGAAAAAGAAACAACTCCAGGAGATTAAATCCGATTGGTGAGAAGATTATTGCGCGGAAAATTGTTTTTAACAAAAGAGGATCGGTCTGTATCGCCAACTTGTAAGTGGTCCCTTCATTTAATCCTCTTATGGGCTTTAATGGAAGCTCTCTTTCCCAGAAAATCTATTTCGCACGGGGTCTCGTTGAAAAAAATACATCAGTCTTATTCATGGATGATATCTCTATGGATTTTACTTTTATTGATAAGCTCAGTCATGTTTTTCTAGAAACCTACTTATGTAGGTTTGATATAGATCTTAATAAATATATAAATTATAGTCTTTCACCGGTTGACTGAAATAAGTTCCTTTGCCAACGATATATTTCCTTCGTCATTTTTTATACCTATTAAGAAAAATAAGGAAATAAAATCTCATTTCCGAGTAACGTTAATCAGAAAATTCAGAGCGCTCATTGATTTTAAATGTTTGAGTACTAAGCCAGTATCTCGATGTAGGTAAGATGGCGATTCAATGAGTTGATGTGATATTTTCTTTCAAGATTTGATATTTGCGCTTAATTATTAAAAACTTGGATTCATTTAAGAAAATTATATCCCACAGAGCTAAATGTTCATAGTAATGCTAACTTGTACTATATATGAAAGGAAATATGCTTCCAATAATGAAGTATAATGTCAAGTTTTTGAGAGTATGATATTTTGATTCACGGGAAGAGAGTCATTATTTCAATGATTGCTCCACCCTTTAGGCACTTCTTGACTTCTTTTCCCTAAAAATGTATTGTTTAAACATTTTTGATACTCTTTGTTTCTTAATTAATCTTTTATAGATCGTTCATTACTGATTTTAATTAGAGTGACGGCATTGTTTATACGGGCTATTTTAGCTATCCTAATAGAAATATATTCCATGCTTCAAAACCCGGGGCCTATTTTTTACCATTCATCGTTTTTACTTATATATACATTTTAAGTCGGCTTACAGGCACGTTTGATGGAAATGTATCTTTTAATTCTTTAACCTCCATTTTGAAATAATTTTTACCGTTTGTGTTCAATAGTTATAAAACATAGAGGAAAATAGAGTGAAATGATGTATATTTATTGGATTATTGATGGCCTCGGAGGTGTCCTGAGGTCCAATGTCGGGTGTCGGGCTCGAATCTTGGATAGGGCATGGTTGTGTTTTTTGTAAAAATTGAGTTTATTGTAAAAAAGGTGTTTTATGACTAAAATACGTTCAGTAAGTAAGAACAAATTTTTATATCATAATTTTTTCGTGATATGACAACTTTCGAATAATATTTTAAGTATTTTTCAATTTCGATGAATTGATGGACTCAGCGTTGGTAAACGAAAGTTTGGAAGATGGAAGAATATTTTTGTGGAATTTGGAATCATTGGCAGTCTTTCTATTTACGTCAGCCTGGCAAAGGAGAACTTTCTGTTTCTTTCGGCGGTCCCTTTTCTGCTTAAAGTCGCCTAGGAAAGAGAAATACATAAGTCAGTGTCATTACTTTAGTACCCTCTTCCATTAACCCGCCCATCCTTTCAGCTAACTCCAAAGAGAGAGGCATCCTTCATAATTTATCAGACATTTTCCTTCCCAGAGATCTTTCTTTGTGCTCCGCCGTGTCTGAGGGCGGACAATCCACACCTCTCCTCGGGGGATTAACTCAATTACCTACCGATGGGTAACCCTCTTAGCGGAAGATCAGGTGGCACCGGCGCGTGCAGGAGGTCCTCCCTTCGGATGACCAATAGGCCGAGAGGGAGTCACCTCTTTGGGCTAATCGCGTCATGGGAGAGGACGTAATCGTGGTGACAAAGTGATTGGCGATCTTCGGTTCCTGCCAAGGGAAGACCGCAATCTGCCCTCGGGGGAGGGCCGTTATTGGATGAGGCGCCTTGCATTTCCTTTTTACCTTCCGGTAACTAAGCGGCCCTTCCGTCCCCAAAGGGCCTTCGCCGCCCACGTCCCTTCAACTTCCTCCTTTCTCACGGTGTGCGTCCGAAAAGTTGACTTGTGGGTTAACCCTTATGGACACAGCGTTTCAGGGCCTCCTCAGCCCACGCAAGTAACTTCAGTTTTCTCGGTTTAAAAACAATTGCGTAAAACTTTATGGAGAAGCAGTGATTTTAAGTGAAAATAATAGATTACGAGAATAATTATTTTGGTGAAATATTCATTACGGCCCAAGGAAGAGGATATGAGTGGATACTTCGGTAGTTATTTAAAAGGGAGTGGTTAAAAAAGATATTTTTGAATTAAATAAAATTATATTAATAATCCTACTCAAAAAGTAATCCCTTAGCAACTTCGTATGTATTCGTGGAATATGTTACCTTGCAAAGGAAATTAGTATCCTATGTAAAAATATTTTTTTCCGGAAAACTTGGCTCCCTTTTATTTACCGATCATTCCATCATAACTTTATGCATCATCATTCCTTCAGATTCTGGTGTCGTGCAGTTCCAGTAACATGGAGAATTTGGCTTTCATTTGATTTTATTCGTTTGTTTATATTAGAGAAGATATTCTATCGGGAAATTTCCTTCTTTCCATTGAAAAGAATTGAATGTCGATCAAAATAAGCTATTTTGGAAAATCACTTTACCTTTCGATTTTTTTATAATTAGCACTGCATGGATTTTGGCCTTTAAATCCTCTTAAGTCCTCACTCACTCCAGAGACAGGTGGGCATTTAGGTTGGAGACCGCTGCTCTAGAGTAATACGCTACAACCTCCCTCTGCATAAACATCCCTTCTCCAACTAATCCATTACCCGAGGGCAAGTGGATGTATCTCTTGTAGTGGGGGCGCTTTGGGTTGTGACGGTAATCAAGGCTGCGGTAGAAAGGTAGGGATTCAATCAGTGGGTCTCCCCTCCATTACACTCCCCTATGTCCCCGACTTTGCCTCCATTCACTTTTTTATTTATCCCGCGGATATAATCTCTTGATAACGATGTAAGCCACTCTCTCTAAGTGTGAATGGCTATCGTCATAGGATCATGGTAAGTCGTTGGTCAGCTGAGTATTAGCGGTGAAGATACGTGCCTTACATTGCTCAAATGCATTCCTTTATACCATAATTTCAACAGAATCCAAAGAGAATATTTATAATTAGTATAATCATTTGAAAGCAGTGACGTGTTAGTTGCGTCCGGTTCGGTCCAACTCTTTGGTTCCAAAGCCCAGTAACATAAGCAACGTTGATATGAACGGTATGACTCCCATATATCGTTAAATATTTCGAGATAGAAATCTTATTGTTGGTAGTAGTAAGTCAAAATAAAAAACAAAAAGAAGACAATATTTTGTGAGTTTACAAACATAATATTAATTAGAACTTAGGAAAAACGCAAAAACCTTGCAGGAAAACGTAAGGTAAGAGAACGTGGAAAACTTGCAATACTTCTGATATTAGCCACTAAAATTTGAACACAAATGTGCTGTAGATGGTCCTTTTAAATTTGATAAACGAGGTATGCTATACATTGAGCTTGATATGGTGAAATTTTGTCATTGTAGAATTAAAATAGCCTTCATTGGCGAATTGCGTTTATTTGACATCTGCTGGACCTTCATTTCATTGCTACGGAAAAAATCTTGTATTGATAAAGTAATTTTCCATCGTAGTATGCTTAAATTATCTTTCTGGCGATTAATTAGCATATTTCTTGTTTCTACCATGGTTATTGATACTAAAAGTAAGTGTTGACTAACTTCCCTTGAACTAATTAATAGCGAATTTTCATCTCTAATTAAATAAAGCAAATAGGCCAACATACTATAAATACAACATCAAACATTTATTTAATTGTATAAAACGAGCATCGTCCTAAAATTATTCCATAAATTTTAAATTAACTGTCCATCGAGGTTGTGACAACGCACTTCAGCGAGCAATATTAATTTCGCGGAACCGATGCATAATATTTTTACATTGAAAACTGTTTTATTGAGGAAGCTTTGAAGTATTTTTAATTACTAGGTATCTGTCAATTGATGTATTTATTATTCTTGGTATTACATCCATACTTTGAACCAATGAGCTTATAATTCTATCTCTAGTCATTTGCAAACACAGAAATATCTATTCGTTTTAACCCTTTTACTCACCCAATCAGCAAATGTCATCTTGATTATATTATTGATTTCTCAGTTTTATTTTTTTTCACTTATTTAATGACATTTCTCTCGCTCTGTGTCCAATTAAATAAGTGATGAAAATAAAAATATGTTCGTAATGGTCCATCAGGCAACAACAAGCAGTTAAATATCATTTGGCTGCGGTTTATTCTCGAAATTTGCACGGGTCAGTATGATTGCATAATTATCTATTCAGAATTTAAAAGTCACACCGGAAGTAATGTGTTGGTGAGGTCCAAATTATCGAATGTTTTATGTGTCCTTTTAAAACCCACTCTAATTACCATTTAGTATGCGCGAAAAGAAAATAAATGAATCGCAATATTAGGTAGCTAAGTTAAGAAATGAAAGTAAATATCTTAATTCTGCATACAGAGCTCATTTCTCATGATAAATGATGAAGTAATTTATACCGGATTATCCATAATTAAAAATGATTCTTTATCATAAATTATAATTATTATTATTTTTTTTTAAGATATAATCAATGTGAAACTTTGCGCATGATACCATACAATACAATCAATAAATATTTTATGAATATAAAATATAATCTTCCTAGTAATTTCAATTATTTTAAAAAATTTTTTAATAATAATAATAATAATTTTAATAATGAACATTACATTTTAGAATATACATGACACACATATTTCAACTTTTTACATAAAGCCAATATGGTATACTTAATAATAATTTTAAATTCACAAATACATCAAAATATAAAAAAAAATAGTTCAAATTCAAATATGGATTCTCATTAGCAAACGGAAAAAATTACAGTGAAATAGCATGAAGACCCTGAGTCTAAACGACTCGTCAGAGATGGTCATGCAAAAGAATATATATACATGGTCATAAATATTTAAAAAAATAAAAGTATAAAATATTCATTTTTTTTAAATACATAGAATTTTAATAAGTAAAATTTTAGATTATAGTCCTATTGTAACAAAAAAAATTTAGCGCATATCTCGCACATTTGGTACGTCGGGGCCTGCACTCGCAGCGCCGGACAAGTGAGTAAGTTCACAAGCTCGACGCTGACGAAGCTCAGGCCCCTTATCCCAAATAGGTGCTTACAGTAAGCGCTGCTATGCTGTTTGTAAATATGATTGTGATGCTTCTTGTCAAGGCTGGTTGGAATAAAGAGGAAAAACTGTGACCTAAATTTTTAATATGTTTAAATTTTGCAATAACCAACTTTTCATGTTACTTTTCGCTGAATTATAGGTATTTAATTGTATTAAATTGTGTGGTAGTTGATTAAATATCTTCGGAACTATGTACGCATAGGTTCTTTTTCGATGTGTATTGAAATATCTGGGCAGTTAATATATTTTTCGGTAGATCGTAACGAGATAGAGTGTTGTGGGGTATTTTCTAGTTTGTAGTCGTTTTTAAAATAGTGATTTATTGCAACAGTGTATAAGTAAAGACTTTCCAAGGGTAAGATATTTAATTTTAAAAAAGAATCATTTGTGATGTTTGTAGTATTGTTCGAGATGTATCTAATAATTCGGTTCTGTGCCTTTTTTAGGGGGTCAATTAAGGTTTTATTAGTATTTCCCCATATTCCCCATATAGTATTTCCCCATACCATAACGTAGTATAGATTCTACAATAGCAAAGTATAGTAATTTTTTATGTTGAATTGGTAGAATGTTTTGTAGGTGAAAAAATTGGTATGAACATTTTGATAATCTTTTTGTTAAACTCTGTATGTTTTCTTTAAACGTAAAATATTCATCTAGATGCAACCCTAAATATTTGTACGCTTGAACCTCTTTTAAATTTGTGCATTGGCAATTAAATAGATTGTTGTGTAGGCAGTCATGAGAATGCATAGTTATAGATATATTTGAGTGTACAATCTTTTTTTGTTTGAATTGCATTTGGACGGTTTTCTTGCTATTTAGAATTAAGTCAGAGTCATGACTCCATTTTAATAGAGCATTAAAATCCTCTTGGAGTAATAACTTTGCTTTGGACAGACACTTATGAGTTATTAGTAGGACAACATCATCAGCATACATATATATTTTTGAGTGTTTTATGAATTCTGGAAGGTCGTTTATATACAATAAAAAGAGCAAAGGAGACAATATAGCACCCTGCGGTACTCCGGTTTTACTATCTGTTTCTTTACCAAGCACATTATCAATTTTGACAGCTATCTTTCTGTTGGTTAAAAAATTATATAATGTATTATGATAATATTTGAAATTATAATTTCCTTTTAAGTTCTCAGTATTCTTTAGAGATTATTATTGATTGTTTCATTTGACGTCATCACATCAAATTATTGATACAAACCAATTGCACCGATTCATTCGGGATATTATTTAGTAATTTTAAGGTATAATTATTTTTCTGTCACAGAATAAATTGGTGAGGAATTAATATTAACATTCATATTACATGTGCATACAAAGTCTATGTCCCTTTCTCTTACAATTTGGCCTCGCATATGCGCGTTTTTCAAAATCATTATGTGATAAAAGAGATGGAAAAGTGCACGGCAAACTCCATCAGAACAGATTGGGTCAAATGGCCTCAAAATAAACTTATAAATTATATATTCACGCGCGGTTCACATTTTTCGGATTAATGAAAATATTGACATTTCTGCGCTTCTCATATTCATACTGTTTGTTTAAAATTAATGCATTAATTAGATCGTGAATACGTTTGAATTTAATTTCCTCCATGGTAACGATATTTTTATGGTAGTTACCATAAAAATGAATTCTTAACATTTGTCCCGGTCACTTAAATGGAAAAGCGAACAACACATCGACACTTCGGAGCTCTTTGTTTTAATGAGCAAACGTTCGAGTTTTTAATTTTTTTGCTGATTATTGCTTTTATGTACAGATTATGATAACTCCATTATTAAGTTAAAAAGTGCTCTGAATAGACATCATGGTAACGAGCGAAAACACGGAAGTGTTTGTGAACCGTATACCTGTCTGGCGAGGTAATTGTTAAAGTTAAATACAATATGTGGCTTTACTGTAAAAAAAATGCTATTAAAAATTTAAGTTATGATTAAGAATTATTATTCCTGCAACATGATACAAAATAATTTTAGAGTGTTTTTAGCACAATTAGCATCGCCAGATGATATTTCTCGTTAATTTCTTGCACGTCTGCGAGGAATGTTTTTCGTTTTTCTCTTGATATGAGTTGGATGAGGATATTTCTACTGTACTTCTTTACCTGTTGTTCTTGTTGATTTTTAATTTTTTTATTGATTTAACTTTATATGTCATCTTTTAACGTAAATATTTAAATACGTGGACTATTTATTACCTTCGATTTAATCATCAGTGTTATAGTCAAGTTTCAGTTTCATTTTACTTGAGAGATCCATTATATGGGAGAGTTGCCTGTATTGTACCGTTCGCTGCCGCCTAAATTGTACCACCGCTGTAAAATGGAAGAGCCTCGTAGTTAGCAAGATCTGTCGTGTGTAATTGCAACTGGACGTTACTAGACGCCAAAATTCTAGTCATCTTTGTGAGTTCAAACACAGTCTGTTTTTGAGAATGTTAATTTTTTGAAGTTTTAAAGCAATTTTTTCTTCACGCGCTAAGGAAATAACGGTAATAGAATGTATGTAAACAAACTGTATTAATTATCAGATGAATATACATAAATTTGCCTAAATTTGATATAAATATGGTTCTGTAACTCAAACGGTTCGTTTGGAAGGAAGCAAGAAGAAAAAAAAAAGGTTGCTTATGTTGCTCCGTTTGCAGTTTCCTTTATTGTAACGGCACAATTTTGGTAACCGTAGTGCATATTAATAAAAATTAAGCTTTTTTAAATAAATAACGATATTCTTGATTAATGTGATGCATTTTTAACGTCTTAATTGCCGTGAATAATGAATTAAATAGTTAATTTGCATCACAGTATATGTCCCAATGGAAAATATGGAAAGTGTAGCGTATATGGACCAAATTTAAATGGATATTATGGTTTAAATGAATGTGTACTTATTTATAACATTTCAAATGCAACTATAAAAAGGTACGCTGAAAATAAGAACAAAATTTTTTGTCGCAGTGTAATCGGAAGAAGTTTAAGCAGAATCAGACTAACGCTTCTTAAAATATGAAGAGATAATGGTTGGTTTAATCTTATCCGATGTTAGAAATAATGCATTTGACGTCGCATAAGGGAACGGAATTGCTGATAATTTTAACGTCGAATAAGGTATTGCAGGAAAAAGATGGATCTATGCTTTGACGAAGAAGCATCCTAAATTGTCATGCAGACAGCTTCACCCATTGCTCGGGCCAAAGAATTCAATAAACAAAAGGTCTACAAGTACAGTATAATACATAAATTACATTGATATAAACAGTAATGGATTTATTTAGCTTCATTTGATAAGAGTAAATGTGTGGTTCAATTTAGGATACCACTGGTGAAAAACCAGCTTCGTAATTTGAACCACTTGCACATATTTATGAATTCAGAAATATTTTTCTTTTAGAAGAGTTATTTTGTACATTTAACGATCAGATTCTATGTAATACATTACAATGAACAAAATAAAATAGTTTTAATCACTGTGTAACTAATAAATTGAGCTTAATAAAATAAAATGTAAAAAGTGGTACAATATTGGGAACTCTCCCCTATATTAATATCAATACGATTTTTGCTTTGCTTACCCAATATTCACACTGCCAGTTGACTCTCAATTAATATTTCATTGTCTCTAATTTCATAGAAAATACCAGATTATAAAATCATGATAAGTCATATGGTATCGTCCGCTCATTCAATATTTCCTATGTGATAGGCAGCATGCCATTGACATTTTATAAAAGTTAAACACAATAATGATGAAAAATAACAAATTTGTACTTTTTCCGCAGTATTACTGTGGAAATAGTACAAATTTGTTATTTTTCATCGTGGCGTATTTCCACAAGATATCGCCTGAGACTGCTAAATTAATTAAACACAATATTATAAATGGTATGGCAATGAACTGAATGCATTCCTTGGGACACTCATGCGCCTCTTCCTTCCAATTAACGTTGGTTGTGAACCTAGGAATGAAAGGAGATTAGAAGCACGGCTATGATTGCTTAGTAAATTTTGAAAAGGTACGAATTATGCAGTCGGAACCTTACGACCTCTCTGATACTTCGAGCGATTCGATAATGAGCAAGAGAAATAATTGCTGACACAATTAGCTTAAAAATTCATTCGCAAAAAATGCATGATAATAACAAATTAAAGTAGTAGTTCGAACGCCTTATGTTTACACCCTGTAATTCGCTTAAAAGCTGCTTGTAGATTATTAATGTAGCCATATTTGTACTGATATACTATTTGTCAGTTTACACAATCTTGTAAGTAAAGTGAAATTATAGATATAATGGCACTGGTTAACCTTTAGAAAATCTTTCCCTCTTTAAATTTTTCGCAATGGAAAACAAAGGAGTTACGATATTTAATTTGTTCAATTCTAACGTTCAAGAGTCTAGCTCATATGGTGAAAGATGCAATGATAATGATTTACATATGGTGAGGAAACGTTTTGTAAACTTGAAACGTAATTAGTAATACTGAAATTAAATTATCACCAATATACATAATTTTAAAGAAATCAATTCGAGTGTTACTTGGTGGAACTTCATTTTTCAAAAACATCAAAAATAAAAACACAACACACTTGTACTAATTCCACAAAATTTAATGTAACTGTTAACCGGTTTCGGTGTCACAGCACCATCCTCAGAACAAGAAGTTAAATCAATTCCTTCACCAATTCTATTCCATTCCTTTAGCCAACGAGATTTTGTTTTCTCACAGCCAGTCCCCACTCTTCAAGACTCTTTTCCCCCATTTACCCTCCCCCTCGTGATGCAACTTTGTATTCTTTTTACCCCCCTCTTACCCCTCCCCTTCTTTTGGTTCTGTATATATTTTCTTGCTCTTTGATTTAACTTCTTGTTCTGAGGATGGTGCTGTGACACCGAAACCGGTTAGCAGTTACATTAAATTTTGTGGAATTAGTACAAGTGTGTTGTGTTTTATTTATTTTATTTTTTTTATTTTTGGTGTTTTTGATAAATAATTTTCTTACGTCAGAGAAAAGTGAATTCAATTACAACCCCAAGCCTTAACAAACACCGCTTGTATCCTTTTAATTTCGCCGACGTTTTCAAGAGTCCACGAGCACCCGCAGATCGCACATTGGCGCCGTTGACTAACGAAAATTAATAATAGAAAGCTAGGAGACGAGAACAGTTATTTCGTTTTCATTTCGAAGCAGAGCAAATCTCGACGAGGAGTATTCAGCAAAACGATTTTGTCCAAATTGGCGTGTGTTCAGAGTGTAGCTAATTAGTGCCATGGAGTCGCATCTCGTAATATTTTCCACAGCTCTCATTTCCGGAACGTAAGCTCTCTACGCCACAATCTCAAACAGCGTTCCGTTTCTTCGCAATCCTCTTTTGGAGAAAACGCTACCACAATGACTTCCTTGCCTAAACAAGCCGATTTCTTCGTTAGAGTTAAGGAACTAAATTGCTAAATTAGGATGTTAACATTAAAAGAGAGGCCCCGCTTGATATCGGTTCTCTTGGAGGAGGATCGAGAAGGTGGCAGTTTTATAGCGTATATGATGGAATTAATTAGATAGGAATCTAGAAATATGTTGGATATTTATAGAAGGATGGGATTATTGAATGATATTACAGGAACGAATATATTGGTTAATACTGTTCTTCAAAGATGAAGATTGCGTTTCATAAATCTCTGTGTCAACAAATGCTGTAAGCAGAGTCGCTTTGTTTACTATCCAAAGTAGGCACAATGCGTAGGTCCTCTAACCTTTTAAATGCATTCATACATTGGTGCCAACATTACCAACTTGAAAACTGCAGGCTGAGAGAATTCCTTGCGCGTCAGTGATTCAATTAGAATTCAAATACCTAAAATTTAACGGACTGCGCTCCAAAATTAAGTGCATAAGGATGAGGTAAGGAAGGTAACGTTGCACGTAAGCTCTATGAATGTCTTAATACCCGGCTGTTAGAAATGCTCTCAAATCTGACACTAAGTTATTAAACAGACTTAGGTTAGCCAATAATTATCTTTAGAAGAGAATTTTCAGATTTTTCTGACACAAATTATAAAAATTCTCTACAGATTGCTAATATCCTTTTAGCTTTCTTACTTATAAATTCATCGCAATATGGTCTAACTTTCAGTAACTTTATCCTTGAAGATTGAATAAGAAAAATCGCATACTTTCCACAAAAATTATGTAAAGCATTATGTACTCTATACCCCTTTTTTCTATCATTCTTAACCCTTTCTTTAAGTTTCTGGCTGATGGTGTTAGTTCTAATGATTTAGTGATTTTAGATTCTAGTGATTAAGGTGGAAAAATTATTCATACTTATAATACAGTTCTCATTTTACACTCAAAATCATTATTTCGACTCTCGTCGAGTCGCTCTTGCTCCCAAAAATATGTAGGTCAAACACTTGATCTCCCAAATTAAAACCATCAGTTTCGCAGCGAAAATAAACGAAAACGATTCTTTCTCGGGAATCAAATAATTAAGAGCGCCCCAGCTTCTCCGCCGTAAAATTATGGAGCTGCAGGGAAGAAGTCGAGGGAAATATCATTTAGAGGAGACCTTACGAACTGCGCGTAGTGAATGAACCCATAATCTGCGCGCCAGAAAAAGATTAGATCGCGGGAGATTATGGCTCCGAATTTTAAGTCGGCCCCTGTGAAACAGCGGAGTAACTTATCAGCGGAACTATTTTTTCGGACAATTCCCATTCTGCCTCATTCTTGCACGCAAAGAGGAATCCGTCCGACTTCTCTCTTTCCCTGTCTTCTTTCAATTACGCGTGTTGTTCGCCGTGTGTGATGGTGGAAAGGATGCAAGGGGGAGCGGCAAATGAACTTGTCCCCGGCGCGGGAGGGTAAGTCCGCGTTGGAAACACGAGGACAGAGGTATTCTACATTTAATTACGGACGGCCTCGGACGCAAACCTCCCATTGTTTGCTCGTCCCCACGATGTTTTGTTATTTTTCGACTTTTTTATTCGGTAATGCGAAATTCTCTCGTTGGCGTTCGTTGCGGTGAATCCAACTCTCTCTCTCTCCATTCGCTCCCTTTCCAATTCTCTCCAGAGCTTGTGAATTAAAACACTCCCCGAGGAATTTTAATGAACAAAAAATTAACCGAAGGTTTATTTTTCAGTGGATTGAGCTCTTTCCGAAAGGCCTCGGAGTCCCGCTTGCTCCTGTATTCTTCTCGAGTAGAGACTCCGTGAATGGCTGTGATTGAGAAGCGTATTGAATCCTAAATTCTCAC
The DNA here is from genome assembly GCA_947579665.1 of Sympetrum striolatum. Taxonomy (NCBI): domain Eukaryota; kingdom Metazoa; phylum Arthropoda; class Insecta; order Odonata; family Libellulidae; genus Sympetrum; species Sympetrum striolatum. Next base: position 87,382,083 of record OX388345.1, read on the forward strand.
GCGCTGGTGAATCATGGGAGGCTGTGGAAAATTCGCGTTATAATAATCGTAATTGCATTTAGAGGTCCAAGAGCTGAGCAGCGCATAGAGCTAACCAATTGTATTCTGTTAGTATGATGCCAATCTCTCGGAATTTCTTTACCTTAATTTTATCTGCAAACCCCATCAACCAGAGTAAGTAAGAAATTTGGTGGTAATCTCAGCTCTGATATTTAAGAACATCATCAGAGAAAATTTCCAAACCTCAAGATTGTAGAAATCTTAAAAATTCAAATGAGGTATATTTGTTATTTATTATCAGGTCTTATTTTGGACTAATTGGTTTGAATAAATTATTATCAACACTTTACCCATTTGCCAAAAAAGCAATCTAGTAGCCGATGAATATAATTAAAGTTATATAGATAAATACAGTAATACTCTTATGTATTGTTTTATTTTCTCCGGGATAGCCAAGTGAGCAGCGCTTTCGGTTTTGGTGAACGCGGTCCCGGGTTCAATTCCATGTGGTAACCAATGTGCGAAATGGCCTTAGCTGTCGAAGCACTTTTGACATTGTTGCCACAACTATTGTTTTATCTACGTGGCGGGGTATTTTACTGAAAACGTTTAAGTTAAGTTATTACAATATGCTATTTGTGTAGATCTTAAGTTAACATTCACTGATTATGCATGAAAATTAAAGTTTATAGCGTTATATTCTGGTCAATAACTTCAGCGTAAGAGTATTAATTAGCATTTGGAGATAACCTGCATTAAACCGTTCATATTCAGTTCAGGATTAATTCATGGAAAACCAATTTTCTTGGGGAGAAATGATCATTGAAGGTTCATTTTTGAAGGATCATTAGGTCAACTGAGTTAAAGAATATCGTTTATATTCCAACCAATTTTAGATACTGAGAAAAGGGTCTCATATACCGAAATCCTGAAATCTTAAGAGTTTGGTTTCCAGTTTCTGCTATTCTTGAACTGATGTTTGTCTTCGATTGTTTGTAAAGTTACGTCTTGATTACGAAACATTTCTTTCGTTTTACGGTTTTTCTCATTTTTGGATACTTTGGAATTAATTATCCTAAGTCATTCGAAAGTATCATATTTCATGATAAAACTCCATGTAAATAATAAATATATGATATTTATTACATAATGGGTTATACTTTCTGAATTTTTTGTACTTTTAAGTTCGCGCAATTATTATCAACGTATAATAAAAGATAAAATTAAATCATATGTGCAGTATACCACAACTTTGAAACATTCCAAAATATATGCCGTAATTCGTTCTTTGGAAATGAAAGAGAAAAATTTGTTTTGGAAAATGACCGAAGCCTCAATTCCAGTTGACGCCCCAAGTGCTATCCGCTCATTTAATTGAATATTACAAATTTGCTGGATATTTCATAATATTTTACAACATGTATTAATTAAATATATTAAGTTTTCTATATTTCCTCAACAAAGAATATTTTTAACATATATTTAGATTGTCGAAGTATTTTGAGTTAAAATTTAAATGTGTGTGCATTTAATTTTCGGGTAACCATAAATTTATAAAAGGCATAAAAACTCTGTGGCTGCCGGAAAAAGCTTTTTAAAATCAACATAAATGTATTGATTAAAAATTTATAATATGAATTCATCGAGAGAAAAACATTTCCTACCTTTACATTCGTTCAATTAAATTTTTCATGTGACACGGTCTTGTCAAATTTGTTATATTTGCTGTTAATAGAATTTTAGAATGATAAATAAAGGTAAAATTACATTTAATAACTAAAGCATTAATTATATAAAATATTGTAATGTATTCTATTTTCTCTCTATTGATTATTTTTACGTTAATATTAATTATTTTCTAATATATTTATATATGAATTGGTCTTTCACTTTGAAACTTTGAAATCGACGTAAGACGATGTTTCTTGCCATCTAAATTAACAGTAGAACAGCTGCAGTTGGAAATTCTCTCACTTCATATCTGCTTGTATGGTGATATATGTAAAAGATAATCATTTTTATAAGATGTATAAAAGTTTTAAAAATGAACATTGTAAATTTTACTAGTAAAGGCAATATATGGAAATGTGATAGTATACTAAAGCTTCCATGGGTGGAAGGACGTTCTTATTCTTATACTTAGAGAGCGTTAGCCAATCCATCAATGTGATGTATTTGAAATTGAATAATGATAATTATCATTTCTCGGTATCTTTTATTCTGCAATGTACATTCTTATGCTATATGATCGAAAATTAGAATTAAGTAATGTTGGGAAATCATGCATTTTCATACAATAATATACCGATACTTAAAAATTCATTAGTTTTTTTACCGCTTGTTTCGCTTTCGAATTACTATTTTTCATACGAATGAACTTGAATTCCCGTACGGTGTGGTCGATATGTAGCTGGATAGTCATATAAAATTGTCCATACGGCTTTCTCAAGAATCTTTAACATGTCCATGTTTGAAGGTACGAAATATCAGGAGTTGCTATCACCCTCTGACTCTCTTTTTATTCCTTTCGTTCTTCACTCTCCTTCCAGTATCCCTTTATTTAAAGTGGTTGTCATGGGAAACGATATCGCCGCGGTGGTTGGTTAAGCCTGATTTGGACGCGTTGCTATCGAAACGAAAGCGCTAACGAGACGTTCGGAAAGGTTCTGTTGATATGGAATCAGAGGTCCCGAGGAAAATTGGATTGCCCTGTTTATTCAAGCGGTGAAATTTTCGCTGTTTATTCTGTCCTTGATGAACGTCAAATATTCTGGTGTCGCCAACTCTCGCTACCCTCCGCGGAATATTGTTGATGTAGGCTTCAGGTTTAAATGTTTGGGCTGTTGGTCAATTTAGGGTATTCCATTTCTTTACCCCAGCCACTGATATTTAAGATAATTTTAACGGTTAAGAAACGGAATTTATGCATATTAATTGCATTCTAAATCAACTTAGTTTAGTAGTTTATCAATTCTTCATTATCAATGAATGAGATTGCATGAGGTAAGATTATGACCGAGCAGCTAAGAAATCTATCTCAATCGGTGTTTACCTCATTTCATTGTAGTCGTTGAAGAGTTTACATCAGTTTCTCTGGTATATGAGCCTAATATGTACACATTTTACTACATCATTCTTGTGTTTGTGTTTCAAGAGACGAGTTTTGTTTCGAGTTGTATTACTTTTGAGCGATTTGTGTGGAACTTACTTTATGTTACTGTATCCCTATGATGGAGTTACACTAAGTCACGGTTTCGTCTCTTGATTTTTTTAGTAATATTACTTCATAAAATGTCTTTTATTGGGTACTATTAATAACAGCAAGGAAGAGCAGTCTCCATTCTTAATCAATAATTTAACATTTAGACGGTCTATACTGCAATTTTAAACAACCTTTTTGTTGAACTAAAAACATTCAAGATAAGTATTACAGATTGGAAATTACATACGTCGCAGACTAGTGTTGAACAGGAACTTCTACTGTACTAACTTTTCTTCAACGTATGTGTACACATATCATGGCATTGCTTTGGTGGAACAAGCGGACTAAATATACCAAATAGCTCCTCCTAAAATCGCTTCAGCCATTGCCTCTATTACTTCATACCACTTCTCGTAGTCTAAACGAGTTGCATGTGTGAAGTTCTTACATGAAAAATAATCCTTGAAGTTCCATTTAAACGTTGAGAAATAAGCCATCAAATCACAAAATTCTTAACCATAGTTGATATGTGAAAAATGATTTGACCAAGGTTTCGCTTACTTCTTTAGGAAAAGATTACCAACGCTTTATTTCTTTTATAGCTGATACGAGTCAGCTAATTTCTCGTAGTCAGTTCAAGAATTTGGCAATAACAGTAAAACGGCGAGATGATTCCCCGAATTATAAATACCTTTCCAGCGTGACTGCGTAATGCCCAAGCGAATGCTAATGACTCGAACATCTCGAAATTTAATCCCAAGCAAACTGGTGCCTCGGCTTTACGTCAGTGTAGAAGTCAAAATTAGCGCCATATCGCCTTCTTTAATGATTCTGCATTGCACTGTTTCCACACAGATATCATAAAAGTGCGATTATACTCCTAATTATATTCATCGCGGGAAAGAAAGCGACGACGCAGCCATTCCAAAGAGGATGGCAACTGCAACACTTCCTTTAATTGTCCTTAAAACTCCGCCGAAACCCTTCCTTTCGTTGTTATTAATAACCAAGGATAGGGATAACCAAGTATTTTGCAACCATTCTCAGCCCTTCCTCGAGGCAATCAAATATATGACTCACGCTCGTCGGATGCTCTTACGAATTTGAGCGTTACTATGAAATTTTAACGTTCCCTCTCCCACGGCCAATCTCCTTCCCTTTCCCTCAGCCTCCTCCCTTTTTATATCCCATCACGGTTAAATGAAGGAGAAATAAAGCGGAGGACGATTTTATAACAACTCTAAGAAGCTCTCTATTCCGTCTCTTCAGCTGCCAACTTTCCCCGCGCATTACTTTTTATTCCACTTGTTTCCAATTTCGTCTTCTTTTGTTTCTTTTATTTCGTCCCGCGACCGCGCTTTCCCATTCGGCGGTTCCACTTAGCCGTTTTTTCTTTTATTTCCCTCCATTTTTTCCCGCCATTTTTTCCCGCCTTTTTCTCCCGCCTTTTTTCCTTCATCGCCGAAATTGCCGCTCGTCCTTCCTCGAAATCGAATTGTTTTCCGATTGATTCAATTGTCGCCAGTAATCGTAACAATTGTGTTCCGGGCGATTCCGTCGGGTCTAATGTCTTTTTCCCTCCTCTCCCCATGGCGTCGAAGTCGTTTGCCCCCTCTCCTTCGCGAATTTGCGTATTTTTTCGTAATTTTCGCGTCGTAACTCGCGTGGCGCTTTTAATGATACGACGAGCCGCAGATGTCGTTCGAAACGAGCTTTCATTACCATTTTCCCGAAAGGACTTTATGTCCTTAATCATCGTCAAACGTCCCACCGTCGATAGAATGATCGATATGGCCCGCTTTCGATCGCCAAGAGAGCAACAATCGATATGCCGGAATCGAGGAAGATCCTCAAGACAATTGCTGTGGCTAATTCACGAATCTCCCTTAATTAAAAATATACTTTCTGAATTTTATTTAACGCATAATTACCAGGTTATCTCTGACGTTATTACCTTGTATTCAATTTCCTTTTTACTCTAAGTGGTACGCATTAGTTCCATGAAACACTTCGTGCGCCATTGTGCTTCGCTTTATTTCGGAAAAATTATAATCCATCCGAAATTGTCAGATAACTAATTTACTTGAGATTTTCAGCGTGTATTTTCTCATTTTTTAGGATTGAAAGGATATTTTTCCTTTTAGTTTTCTTGCTGAGCTAACAATAATTTCATGGAATTTTTAAGAGAAAACCTGCTACTGGGCCTCACAGAATCGGTTCACAGGACCTGAATTAGCAGTGTTATCTGGCGGGGTATATTATATTCTGACTACAAAATTTATCTAATCTACTTATTTCGACACTGCATTATGAGTTGTAAAAACAAACTTTTGTATAAAAACACTGAAAAACCGACCGACTATCGTTGTATTTAAATTCCTTTTCAACCCAAGAGAATGCTACTACTGGTTCTAAACTATGTATCCATTTCTGTATGTATGTATTCATATTGGGTTATAATTCAAAATCCATCCATGATGAAAGTAATTAAAGCATTGTTGAATACTATTCCAACATATAAAATCGATTGTGGCAGGCTTTACCGTGTGGAAATCCATAACAGAGGATGTTAAGAATAAGGTTTAACAAATACTTTTTCCCACAGATTGATTTGCAAAACAGGCCATCTTCAGACCTGAAGATGGCCGATCTGTGCCGAAACCGGTCGTTTTGCAAATAAATCCGTGGAAAAAAGTATTTGTTAAACCTTATTCTTAACATCCTCTCCTATTCCAACATATTTCGTAAGTTTTCATTTTATATCAACTACTGTATTCTTTGAACTTCTTCTTTTAAGGTACGAACTAAAATAGAAAAACTATTTGAAAAACCGGCAAAAAATTCTTTCCTCTCTTCCTAATCCGAACTATTGTTACGAGTGGTACATCTCAGACAGAATTTCGTTGCATGATAAAATTTGATTATATTAGTTAATAGAATTGTATTTACGTTGAAACCTTGCATTAAAATATTGCAGTATGTTTTACCGTTTAGAATATCTCCTTAAAAGAATTTTTGATATCCTTTAAGGGATATTATTTTAACATATGAAACACCCCTTTGTAAATTTTAACTAAAACGAATTTTATGCTTGCGTTCAGCAATATTTTTTAAACGCGATTTCTTGTTTGCACAGAGTCATTCAATTTTATGCATCAAGATATTTAAACATAAGGGATTCATATACAGCGTCACGCCGACTGCAATGCACGTCCGGTATGAGCCGGAATCGCGGTGACCGTGATATTGTGATGCCTCAAGGTTTTCCTCAGGGGGCGCTAAGCTGCTTCTGTTTTGCCCTCCGATTGTCTCGCGGACGAATGTTTCATTTTCTCTCTATTCAGTCCTCCCCTTTATCTCAGAATTTCCGTATGCCTACGTAAAGCGCCAGTTCAGTTCTTCCGTAAACTTGAGCGCTCTGACCTAATTCCTCCAGAAGACAAAATCGAGCTTTTCTACGCCCACTCTACAATGGTTCAAATCTCTTTCAACGCAGATGAGATGCAGCAATGCGTCATATGGTTGATTGCCGAATCCAGTTGCCCGGTGCTGCGGTCTATGCAGTCATGCAGCTACGAGTTATAGTACACTATCATTCTTGGATTTCGCAATTTTTGAGTTATTGAAGTTGTCCCAAACTTTTGCTGTAAGATATAAATTCAACCATTAATTAAAAAACTGATTTTGCACCGTTGGTGTGATTTTGAGTCCTTGCTGTAACCATCTGAAAATAAAACCTCGAAAGATATATCCTCCTTACAATTTTAGAATATAAATTGGGAATTTGAAGTACTTTTTCTTAGAAGCATAACTGAATTTTGAAGAATAAGCTTTCTTTGGAAGAAGTTGATAGGAACTTTATGTAAATTAGTAAAGTCATTATTTAGGCCCAAAGTGCAATGACTACAGTTATAAAAAATTGGTCATAATCTACAGATCCTGTTGCATATTTAATAAATAATTATGAAATTATTTTCGCCTCGATAAAAACATTATCCTCATTAATACTTCAACAGCTCACTTCCTTTAATGTATGAATCACTTCTCAAAGTAGCGACTGCATCTTTATTCCTTACGATATGTGCTGCGTTTATGGTTTGTGCACTCATTAAATTTTATGAATATGATTTTCAAAGAAATAATTTTGAAGTAAGTTTATGTTATGGATATCACTGGATCGGAGTCTATTTATAATTTTATTTCTTATAGTTTTAATCGCATAAATAGTCCATTTTTATGTCGAATTTGTCTTAACATGATGAAAATAGGCTTTTGGCACAGATTAATTTATTATGTCAAAAAATTATTTACTAGTTGGGTGTACAGAGATCAAATTCCCGTATTTGGTGAATAAAATTGCTCATAAACTTGTAATTCAGTGGTCGACTTTGGCATTTAACGAAATCCAACGTTACTTTCTTTTTATAGATGTATGTCAGTTCTAATGTATTGTATAAAATATCTGGTCAATTTCGTTGCCTTCGTCGTCTTTAATGGAGCAGAAATTCTCAGCAATGATCATGGGTAGCCAAATGAGCAACAAGTCTGTAGAGCGAATTTATATTCATGTGATTCCATTCCTCTCTTAATGCATGCCATTCATACGGCAGCAGAAACTTACCCGTTGCAGTCAGTTGGACTCATGTGGTCTACATCTGCATTGTACTTTTAGGGCGAGTATCGCAACCGAATAAGTAGCAGCCTAACTTATACAATACCACACGAGGATATTTTTCCCGCTTCCTTCATCATTAGTTTTCGGCAACTTTCGACTGAACTGCCGTACCAAATATAAAACAGTCACGTTGCGTTAAACTCTCTCCCTCCGGAATATAATTGTAGTGCGGGAAAGCGAATAGAAGAACCGAGGTGTCCCGGAGGCGCCCCCTTAAATCAACGCTCAGTTTTACTGCCTTTTAATTCATGCGGGACCCAGAAATAACCTTTTTCGCATCGCCCAAACTTTCACCTCAAATTGGGAGAGATAAAAATTAAACACGACGTCCGAAAACAATTTGGATGCGGAATTAAAAATATTTGCCGAAATTGGGCGGAAATATTAAAAAAGAGAAGAACGGTAGCAATTATGGGTTTAGCCCCCCCTCGCTGACTCAGTTAATTATTTACTCTGCGGGACATAAAATTCCGAGCCCAGTTGACGCAGCGCATTGTTTTGGAAAAAGTTAATGAAAACGGAAATTTTTCCTTCCTGAGCTCTTCCTCTCCTTCTCCAAGTGCCGTTCTCTCTCTCTCTCTCTCTCTCTCTCTCTCTCTCTCTCTCTCTCTCTCTCTCTCTCTCTCTCTCTCTCTTTGGCTCTTCTTTTTTTCTTAATATTCCACACGCGCCTAATGCAAATGAAACCCTAAACTCTTTTCTATTTACTGATCCAATTTGAAACTTTGGCATGCTCGTTAACTATATTAGGTATTGTAAGAATTTTGGGTATAAAAATTATGCATCGACAAGAGTATCGAATCAAGCAGGTATTATCCGTGGAATAATGCAAGAAATTCAACTGAGGATAATGATTTCTGCTTTAATGAGGATCATAAGTAATTTAGGATTCTCGCAAAATTCAGTTGATCAATGGTAAGTAAATAAGGTAAATTTTTGTTATATCCACTTTGCGAGCACGGTTAAAATTAATTTAACTCTTGGTATTGTTTCTTCTCTCAACATTCCTTTATCGTCTCGCTGCATTTTTTCTGATTGATTCGGACCAGTCTTTGTTAGTTCTAGTTTTGCTGGTATATGCAAACCTGCGATCGCTAGACAGTGTTTTGATCGTAGATCATTCCTGTATCCTCTAATGTGCCACTCTCCAGAAGTTCACCTTCCATTTTTGATAAAATAAATATTCTCGACTTCTAGTAAACGTTCGAAATTGAAATTGAAATCGTTCTCATAAGCTTGTTTTTTTAACATTCTTAGGAAGTGTTCATATAATTTCTGTCGGCCTTTCCTTTAGCTGTCAGAGATTTCCTCCAAGATTGTCTTTTCACCCCGTAAGCATAGATTGCATTATCAGTTCCCTGTGGTTTTCTGTTCTTGCTTTTTTATCGTTTCCATAAAAGCACTGTGAACTCATTTTTAATTACTTTTTGCTGAGTTCGTGGAAACGTTTCCGCATCTGTCTGAGGGATAATAACTTTCAGAATATTCTCAAGACATATTTTAATTTCTACCAGTTTATCTATCATTATCATACTTTATGACTTATGCACCAATAATATATTTGGTCGTATTCCAATGTTTTCCTTATAGCTCATGAATTACTTCAGTTCAGAAAAAGTTCAGTTCACTTAGCGTTTAAGTAAAAAATGTTTTTCTTTAAATTAAGTATCATTAAAGTATATTTATAAACATATTTTTTACCAAAAAAACTGTATTACATATTATTATTTTATATGATTCAATTATAATATTCAAGTTTATTGTAAAAATCACTATTAAGTACTGCTCTTCAATAATTTCTCCTTCGCCCAAAAAAGTCCCGTTTCATTTATAATTACTCAGTTTAGTCATAGTTTACTACAGTAATAGAATAAAGCGTGGTTGACTTACTTACTCTGAGCCAATTTTCCTAGAGTTTATACTCACCTCATTCCCTTTCATTTCAAGCGCTTTACGTCACTGCCTCGCGTTCATCTTCGGCTGATTTAATAATTCTGTTCCAAAATTCCTTACCCGTATTTATCTGAAGCCAGCCAGTAATCACGTTAATGAGTTTTTAATGAAATAATTAAACCGAATTTTTTCGAGGTTAACATAAAGAGATGGAATGTTAACGGTGATCATCTCGATAATTCGGCTCGGTATTTATTAACTTCGATAGGTCGATGCGACGGAGGCGGGCCCTGGCGACCATCACCTTAGTCACACATCAGATCCGTCCGAGCTTATCCAGGAGAAAAGTTACTCTGCCTACGCTCGTGATACTTCGTAATTAATTTCCGTGCTCTAGAAAAACAGGCAAAATGGGATCCGCACGAAAACGTTCACGCTCTCGCCCCCAACTTCCGAACTCTAATTCCCGTGAATGGAAGGAGCAGCTCCTTAAAAACCAATCCCAACTCACGTGAATTGCGGTATTTCTGGATTATGGAGAGAGAATTTCTTTCCTAACCAATTCACCCATTCAAGGCTGGAATAACCCTTGAGACTGTGAGCCCGAGACCGCATATCCCCCGAACGCTGCCCTCGAAAGCTCTTAACTAGCTCCCGAACCGCAAAAAATCTTCCCTCGTCCGAATGCGCCAACCAAATGACCCCTTTTCCGGAAACTTACCCTTCCTTCCCCACCTTGTCTTTTCGCGTCGAAATGCATAATAGTGGCCAACCAAGGAGTGAGGGAAGTAATTGACATTATTTACGGAGAAAATCGAGGAATGGAGAGAGTGGTGAATAACCTGTCCACGGGGTTACTCACCCTCAAGAATGTCCAATACTGTTTCGTTTTCTCTCTTCAGAGATATCAGAAGAGGATTGAGATCGCACGGTTTGCCAAATTTTAATATAGTTTGAGAAGTATATTAATGGTTATTGTAAAAAAAATTCATTCCATTTTACCGAATTGTATGAAAATCATCTCTAATAAGTTTTTTTTTGCATTATGGGCTCCCAGTCAATTTATAATAATTCCCTTTGTCCGTAGAATCTGTAGCTGGAACATTCATGAAATGATGTTAGTACATCCTCTAATACTTATTAGAAATCAATACCATACGTGTTTCTTAAATATCTTAGGATTATCGTATTATTTGTGTGAATGCATAGTTAGTATTTGTTAGATCGGCGAATAAATATCATTATTTATAATATCTAAACTGTAATCAGCGAACGAAGGCTTCACTATGTAAAAGTTCCTTAAAATGGGAACATTGGGTTTCACAAAAGCATACCAAATCTATTTTATCTATTACTATTTTTCATTAACACCATATTCAAAAAATTAATAAGTAGAAAGAATATAAGGAAATCAAAGCTAAAAACAAATTTCAATTAATATTCTGTTGTATATGACTGGCTGATAGGTAAATTATATCACAACTCACCGTTCTTTTGATTATTTTGGAATCTGTAATATCTGAAAAATGTCTGCGATAAAATCAACACGTTTTATCATTTTATAGAATTCCCATTGATATTGATATATTGATTGGATTTATTTGTTTCATATGGATATGCTAAGTAAATAGATTTTTGATAGAAAATAAACTAAGTATACAAACTGTTCATAAGTAAAAATACTTTGTTCTAACAGTTAATGAGCAAAAAAATAGAATTCAATTTATTCTAAAATACGTATATCGATCAAAAGGATATCTTGATTTACATGACTGACTATTAGATAAATTAAACTGCAAGCTACAAAGCGGTAGGTTTGTTTTTTTAGTATCTGATGCCTGCATATACCAAAAGAGTTAGGTCAAATCGACTCGTTTTATTTGTAAACTTGTTTCATGATTGAGCTAATGATGGTAAGAAATTTCATCTTCTGTGGAAAATGGCTCGTTCCCCAGTGAGGCAACAGCGATAGATAGAGTTAAAAGATTAAAAAACACTCTCTCGTCGAACGACTTGAGTGCGTTGGAGATTTCCCTCCGCATCTACTCCCGATCCAATCGAGGAAACTTTTCAGGGATGCTACTTCGGGTCCCTTTTCCCTCGGAAGGGTACGAATACAAACAGATAATCAAGTTAGCAAGAGACATCGGCGTTATTCCATCCCCTGCCACAGCCCATTGCTGGGCACCAATGTAAATGGTACCCCTTCGGATTAGACCCTTGATTACATTCTGACATATTCATCGATTACAGGATACGTCTCGGAGGGGTCACATAGAGGCCATTTTAAAAATTAAAAGGGATTCATTACGCAAGATCGAACTCAGTTGTTTTTTCAGAAGAGTTGTGATATACGAGTACTTATGTTGGACTTGGCTTGGTATGTAATATTCTTAGTGTGCAGAAAATGTTAAATTTTAGCATTTAATTCACGGGCTCAATTGGTAAGATTTTTTCTAACCTTTATTTCATTAATTTGATTTTCTCTTAAACCCAGTTAATTTTGAGTTTCTTGAACGCTTCTGTATGCTCAGCTTGTACATTAAAAATGTGTCCAAGTGGTGCTAATCAAGGTAGCGAAGGCACATAAGAGCTTGGAATCTCAATTATTGGGTCAAGTACATGAATCACTCTCTTTATTCATTCATTACGAGTATATATTTATTCTTATCATTAAAATTTAAAGAATTAGTAGTGATATTTTGCTGTTTGTAAGACGCGGTCCCTTTCATTACATACATTTAATTCTAAAAGCATTGCGTTTTAAATTTAATGTATACCCATCATACTTGAAAGTTGTTTCATTTTCTTTGATTTAGCTCTCTTTGTTTCCTGCGGTATTTAGAGTTAGCGTGTCAAACTAGTAACTCGAGGGTTACGGGTTCGAAGCTCATTCGTGTTCAGCTTTATTCATTTTCTGCTTTCTTCTCATCATAACTTGCCGACTCAGTTGAAAATAAGGCGTCGTCAAGTAAATATACAGATAAATTTTTCATCTGATTTTCCGGGGGTGAAATAATATCGTCAGTGCTTATTGGTAGTACGATATGAGGGTTTGTTTGTATTTCTGCCATATTCTCCTTTCTTAAGATGATTCCCCATTGACTGTTGGCCTTCCTGACCTCCATTTGTGTATCTCCCTATCACTCATTCTCCTTGGCCGATGTCCCGGCACTCCTCCTTCACGTGTATTGGGGTCAGGGCGATGACCTCTCCCACGATCTCATTACGGGCCCGAAACAATTACCTCTTTGGGGGTCTAAAGGGTTGGCTTTACGAGCACGTGAGGTCGAGTCTCGCCGAGATGGATTGTGGGAGGGCAGAGGGAGGAAGGGGGGGCACTTGTCCGCGCTAGCAAGGAACCGTTGGCCGGCGGTTTGATTGGCTGGGATGGGAGATTTGTCGCCTATCAAAATGAGGGGCAATTAAGAGGATGAGAGATGAGAGGTTGAAAGATAAGGAGAAAGAAAAGTTGAGAGTCCAAGCTGGAGAGTGACTTTCATCAATGAATAGCTCATGGGTGGCGGAAGTTTTATCGGAAGTGTCATGATTGGTAAGATATGGTCAATCCTCATGAGGATATGCTGATCGGGGTAAATGATGGGTGGAACATCTAATAAAAAATGATACTTACAACTTGTAGAAATAATAACTATTCGATAATTATTATATTTATGATGCTTTGGGAGAAGCTCCAAAGAGAGCAAATTAGAAATACAGCGGCGTAAGTGCTTCCCTACAATTTAATCAGTTAGAATAAAAAGAAAATAAATGTAATCCAATGTACATATATAAGATACAAATAAAGTTAAAAATAAAATTAGATTTAAATGATGTTATATACGATGCATGTTCATAATTCCGTATGTTATGCCATTTACTTCGGAGAGTGAATTTGTGAACTGGAGATTGTAAACATTGACCTCCCCATATTGCCAGAAGAATTGCCTCGCGTGCCACTAAAGGTATGCGTGCCATAGGTTCGCAATTCTCGTACTAATTTTAACCATTTGATCGTTATAACTGACCCACTGGAAATGTCTTCTTAGATTGGTGTGACTGTATCGTAATGAGATTTACAAATCTATATTTCGAGTGTATAAAATATGAATTTAATTTCATCCGACAACTTATCTCGTTTCATTAGGTAGCCTCCACGTTATTTCAATATCGGGATAAGTTCAAAGTTTATACACGAAAGACATAAAGATGATCAAAATAAAGACTTACAGTAAATTTAAATTTGTTCAAAAAGTGATAAATATCTCCATGTGTGCTTCTTCTTGAGCTCTTTATATTTTTCTTATTTTTCATCTCATTTCCAATAAAAACTCTATTAATTGTAATAATTTCAATGCCATTACGGTACATAAGTCTTTTTAAATCATAATTTCCAAACTTCTGGAAGCTATAAGTAGCTGTGTTAGAAGTCAGCAGTAAATTTCTCATAGAACAGGCTCAGTATAATTTGAAAATGGAAATGAGTTACAATTTAATCCCCAGTTATTAGAATCAAGGACCAAGATTGGCAAATCAATTTTTAGGGATCTATAGATTCGCCACAAGAGTGATCCTATAAATGTACATTTTATTTTGCCTTAGATATCCTGACTTAATATTTCATTCGATTGCTTCATAATATAATAGCTCTGAGTATTTCCTAACGTTATATCTTGCAAGAAGGTAAGCTAAATTGTTATCCTTCCAGCGGAATGTTCGTATACGACTTCCCTTTAATTTAAAACTCAAGACATAAAACTGTCCATTCTTAAACGCCATGATTCAGTAATTATCATTAAAGCAACTGTAAATACCTGTTGCAACAAGTAATTGGCCTTATTTTAACATACTTCTCCCAAAAAGAGGAATCTGTACTCCTCTAACATTACCCGAAGCCAATGAGCGGTGAAATATTAGAATTGTATCCAGACATCAATTACCCCGTCATCCACTCAAAACAATTTCTGTCCAAGGTATGGAAGGTAATTTGGGAGATAAGTAAATCCCCTAATTCTAATGGGAAAACCTCACCGAGGATTAAATTAATCACGAAAGAGCTTTCAATTCCTCGGAATAATTTCCCCTCGCGGATGCAAATGACTGTGGAGGACGCTAACGATGATTTCTCTGGAAATTAAAGAGCTGTAATCGTGGAGCGCTTTAAGCAATTCTGAAATCAATATTTATTCCATAGATGTTGGAAGCACTACAATCAACTAACCTGAAAAAGGTAGCATCTGTAATTATTCTTGATTTATTCAGTCTGAGATTTTTATAGGAATTTATTTATGTAAATTATTTGAGAAATAATTCGATATTTTCCCTAGAATGTGATTTTATTTCTTATCACTTGATACTTTATCGACAAATGTTTTGATCAAGGAGCTACGAGTCGTAAAATCTTGAAGGTGACTTTATCTATCGAGGAACTTGATTTTAATTCTCGTTATTTAAATTTTATCTTTATTATTAATCTTTGTTTTAATCTGATTTTTTCCCTGGCAAAAAAATTAAGAAAATGTCGCTACAAATGCTTGAAAATGTGGACACTATCTCCAAATTTCCTTCTGAGAAAAATGTGAGAAAATATGTAAGTTTCAATATATTAATATAGCAAAGGGACGAATTGTAAAATATTAGAGCAAATTATGCATAATGACGTTCATTGACGAACTGTGAAAATATACACGAAATTTCGTTGAAAAAATTTTCTTTCGAAAAACCATTCCCAAATGTATGTACGCTGCTTTATTTCATTATTTCTTCAACATTTTCAATATCATTTAAGTTCCTGTAAATTTTATTGAGCAGCAGAACAGAACAGCTAATACGGCGCTCGAATATTATCTTTCAAACTTTTATCAGTAAAAAATTCAAATTTGTGGATTACAATTAACAATTTGCTTCGAATATGTATCTTTAGAACCATATGAAGTGCGTGACGCTTCTTAAATTATTGATCTAGAGCACGAAATATACCTGAAAAATCCGCCCGATGTGATATTGTATTCCTTCTGGACTAGCTTGACTAAATGAAACCTTCATATTACTAGATGTATCAAAAGTTTCCCGATCAAACAACTTAGTCAAAGAGAATTAATGACACTTCAATTCATTAATTAGTTAATTTCATTGAGCTGATTGTTTTCCTTTGCGTACAGAATATGTAGTTTTTTTTCTTGATGACTATTTTCCTTAATTGTTCATTTGATTTTTCTTCTAAATAATATAATTTTAAGCTGCATTGTGAAAGAGTGTGATAGAGATGTGCTTGGATTATAATTTTACTTCTCAGTTATGAATAGTTTTCCGTTATAAGAGAATATAATTCATTTCAGAGCTGAAATAATCCTGTAAGTTGTCTTTTCTATCAGTTTCTGTTTACATTCATTTCAGTAAAATTATGAAAACATTGTCTTGATATTTAAGTTGATATTATGTTCTGGCTTTTTATAATTTTCCTAAAAAGTACAATTTATTACTTAAACATCATTCATTTGAAATAACTTATCAACATAAGGCCTCAAAGATCCTTTTAACAAAATAGTTTGTGCCAATTATTCTTCTTTTCCTCAATTCGCTTGGATAATTCAGCAATACCTCATCGCTATTTTAATTATTCCAGTAAAACAATTTCATTAATTCCTCATTACTTCACGCGCTGTTTTGTCCGGTCCTGCTCGTTTTTACAATTGAATTTTAATCACCATCGTGATGCAAATGATCAGTTTTTTTTTGTAGGAAACTCAAATTTAATTTGTCCTAATAAAAGTACTTCCAACGGCAAAACGTGGGAAATTTAATGCTTCCTACTCCTTTTTTTAGATTTTGAAGGGAAATATTCATGAGCTGATCCTGCCGAACTAAATTAACTTAAATTTGCCCCGAATATGTTTTAACTTATTCAAAACCTGTAATTAGGTTAGGCAACGCGAAATTACGTTTTAAAATTCAATCCTTACACAATATAGACTACATTATCATTTATTCATTTGTTCAGTATAGCATATTAAGTGTAATCTACTTAAATTTTGAAAGTCTCGATGACAGAAAATTGATAATATTCGTCTTTCGTATGTAATAGCTTTACCTTAATTTGCTAATTATATAACTCATCAATAAAAAAGCTAATCACATTCTCAGTATGGTAAGGTTAGAAAACTATTGATTAAGCAAGGCTTAAGGTTGTTTAGGGCGGATAACTTTTTAGTTTTTTCGTACAATCTGGTACTATAAATCAGGGTAGATGTCTACTTCGTTTTCTGGGAGACTCTTATCTCTTAATATTCTGAGAGAAAAAATTATATTCTTTTATTTTATCTATTTCGATTGAAGACCACTATACGAATACTAATTTAATGCAGCGACATGTTTTGCTGGCGAGATTGCTTCATCTCTTGCCATTAGGCAAAGTTTAAGTTATGTTCCCATTCTTAAAGCTGGTTAATTTTCCTTTAAATGTTCCATCCTTCATTACCCTTGCTTTTTCCATCGAAAGTTTCCGTGCTTTCCGCGAAGGAGCGATGATCGCATATTTCGCTAAATCGTGATTAATGGTTGAGCATTAGAACCATATTATTGACCCACTTATATACTTTTTTGCCACTCAAGCAGAAAATGTTAAAATTGAGATTAGGTATCTCAATAAATTTCATTTAATGATCGATCGGAACAACACAGAAGCACATGTCTTAGCTGTCATTGCTAAAGGTGATTATGATATTGCATTTAACAAATCTCGAAACGTTATCGGTCATCCCTTGAGCTCTGATTCTTCCCCATTGAAAATTGATATTTTTTCCTCATGGTAAGGATATGATTTACCTTATCTCTGCTGTGATAGAGTTGAAGTTCGTGTTGTTGCTGACCCTGTGCCTACTGTCTGCATAATATTCGGGACCCCCGTTCAATGTTTTTGCTGCGAACTGTACCTCTGCTGGAAATGAATTTCATATCGAATTTTTAGAAAAAATGTTCATTTTATTTAAACTTATTCTGAGTCGCTCTCTGTCCCTTATACGGCCCGCGGGTCGCTTAGCGCTTGGAATTTATGGGAGACTCAGCCGACAGACAATTATCGAATAAAATCGGATCGCGTGACCAGATTTCGCTTCGCAAACGACTCCTCCTTCAGTTTTGCGTAGCCCCAACCTAAATTTTCTAACTGGTTATTTCGTTCGGGGAAATTTTCTTGATTTTTTTCGCTATTAATCTCGGCAGCGCTCCTGACTGACACGAAATGGGCGTAGACCTTAATCGGGGAAAATGGGGGAAGATTGAGAGTTCGTGCGGTTTCGTATTTAAAAAAGGAATTCCAATTTAAGTGAATTAGCGACGAGGCAGACACACTCAAAGCGGGTATCTCCTCGGCCAAATAATCGGATCTCCGTGTCATCCTGCGCCATGTCTGACGGAATATTAGTGTTTTTCGTACATCATTGCATTGAATTACTTAAATGTTTTGCAGTTTCAATTTCTGTGTGTTCGAGGGTTTCATGCTTGAAAAAGTAAGTCTATGGTGATGAATTTGACAAGGCAATAGAGTTAGTAATGTTAGAAAGGAAATTGAAACACGGCTGTTAATGAATTCGATGGTTTAAAACTTTCTGAATGGCTTCTTAGTCAGTTTTTCGTACCTGTCTTTCTACCAATTATGGAAGTAACGGAATGTCCTCTATTACTTAATACTAAGAAACATCCAATATATTTAATACATTACAAATGCTAGGTTAGACGGCTTTGGGGGAGTTTTTACACATCCTTGGTTTACATTATGTTTTATTGATTTTGCATCGAAAAAATTAATCAATTTCAATAAAAATATATTTTTGTAGTCCCTGCCGAATTTCATGAAATTTAATTATTTGAAGTTAATTAGTATGAATAAAATTACCCACACCACTTCCATTCGTATTATTACGTACGTTTTAGTTAAGATTTATGTTTTTCTGATAGTCCTTTACCACACTACACCGACTATATAAGACTACACCGTAAATGAATGTACCAGGTAATATCCTATTCCTCTCAAATATTGTCATTATAATCAGTACAACACGTTCAATCAACCACATTTCTATGAAACTATTTAAACCTATATTCATTGAACTTTTTTGATTCAATATTTGACATGGAAAATAAAACATATCTACGCATTCTCATAAAGATTGGCGGTAACGATACTGATCATATTGTCTTTCTTATTCACTCAATCGCTAGCATAGGTTACCAGAAATTTGACCATTAAAAATTCAACCATGTACAAATTAATGCGTGTGTCACGGATGAATTGAATTTTCTCACTATATTTAATTTCCTTGCTAACGCTAAGTTTTCCGGAAACTCTATTCAACAAATAGTCCATAGCTTTCTGTTGAAAGAGTTTGTTTGTCAGTGGGTCATAAAAATATTAATATCCTTTTTTCTTTCCAGGTAATTGAATTTTCCTGCTAATTACCTGAATCATGGTGTGAGTACAACTATTCATTATTTCTCATTTTTATGTAAATTAGAATAGGTATGTAATCTATATATGTACCATTTAAGCTATTCAATCAATTAAATATATATTAATTATTGATTTATGGTTAAATTATTAAATTTTATGCTTAACAGTGTTAAATTCGAAATTTCCTCACTGCAGCTTTTAATTCACTTCTAATTTAATTTTTCAAAACTTTCAATAATATCGCGAATTAATCAATAAATATTGTTATTAACTGCGATATATTCTTTTATTTCTCATCTTACCGAAGCTTATATTTATCTATATCCTGCTTGACTTTCTATTTGCTTGAAAACAATACGGGATCTATTTCGAAATGAGAAGATAAAATTTATAAATATATTCTTAGAGTTAGAACAAGTTTAAACTATTGTTAATACATTATCAGTAAACCTTTCACTCCAATCTAATTAAAGTCAGGTATAACCATTTCTGATCTTAATTGGAGCTAAAAGATCGTAGTTTATGATAATCGCAATATTAAATTTGGGTCTTGAATCTACTGCACATGTTATGCTTCAGTGAAGTGAATGTACTGTTTAGAGCAAATTTATATATTTTATTCGATCGTAATTTTTAATTTCTTTAAAGAGATCGTGAACGGATTTTTACGAATTTCAACGAAGGACGTCATTCATCCATGATTTGGTGCCCTCTCGTTTGCGAAGTTGCTTTCTATAGAAGTTTCCCTATTCGTGCTTAAAGGAAAGCTCAAGTTGTAAATTATATTCTTTTAGAGTCATCCGCCGTAGTTCTAACGAATTTAATCGCTAAATATTTTATTTTCGCCGTATACACCGTGTTGATACGGCTTTGGCGTATTTTCAATTTTAGGATCGCGCATTTCGTTTGTCTATTTCCTGTGGCCAACCTTGTTAAGTTTGTTTACCTCATTAGGATAAACACCCGTTCTATCGAGAGATTCATTAATAAGATGCGGCATTAATGAGGAAAATCGCTAAAGGATTGGATCAGCGAGAATCTGCAAAGTGGATTTTTTTATAATTTCCTGTTTCTAATTGATGAGCCCTCGAACGAATCCGGAAGAAGAGAACGAATGGACAGGATGAGTTTAAAATGATCGTATACAGTTAACAGTTACAGATGTCTGTGTTGCTGATAAATACGTATTGCTACCTTTCGATGTCTAAGTTACGCATGATTTCTTTGTTTCTTTCTCGTTTCTCTTGAAAAGAGGATTTAGAATTCGGGATTTTTTAATTCATTTAAGTTATCTTGAGGATTCCGCTGATGGCTGTGAATGAGGAAAGAGTCACAAAATACTCCAGACACCATCAAAAATGAGATCAACCGATGCACATTTCGCTGTCTGACAAACAGCATTATCAAGGTTACACAGATGACTTATCAAGGTGACAATCTCATTTTTGATGGTGTCTGGAGTATTTTGTGACTCTTTCCTCATTTTAGTTAATATAAATAGTTCGTAAAGATTACGATTTTTTGTTATAAGAATATTACAAAATATAGGTTCAGAATTCATGTATTTATTTACTTGTTTTTTATGTTGTTAGACAGAAATCTGGTGTCAGAGTTTCACGGTTATTATTTGGATATGATAATAATAAAGTTTTACAAAACCCAATAGATTACATTATAAGAGAAAAATAATTTTAAAATATAACGTACTAAAAAATATTATTAATTATTGATATCATTATTTTAGATGTTCGTACTATAGATTAGAATAATGTAAGAATAATATACTTAATATATGAAATCTAATAATTTGATCTATACAATTGTTATCTATTATTTAAATATATATATATATCAATCTTGATTTCATTGTCCCTTATGTACGTTTTTATTAGAAAAATATTTTTTTTAATGGCTTAACGCAAATACTTTCAAAGGAGAAATATGATCATATATATAAATTCCCTAAGAGAAAATAATTTATTGCAATTAACTTCTCCGTATCAAATAGAATTTTGAAAATCCGTGATGATACACGCTTAATGAAAGAGTGCTCCAGTAGCAGAAGCGAATGGTCTCCGTCTAGATAGCAGAAGCAGAGTCAAAATCCCTATTTCCAATTCGAGTGAAGAGTCGAATGCTTACTCGACGATAATGTAAAAATGGGTATAAAGATGTCTCATTCAGAGGACTTCGCTAATGCAAACTGGACAAAATGGGGCGACTTCATTATTGAGCACATATCTCCATGAAATCTGCGCCATCGATCGGTCAGAATCCTATCTTCTCGCCAATCCTTTTAGCTAGCGAAAATTCACAGCGCACCCAATTTTCTCCTCGCCCTTCTGTTGATGCAACACTGTATGTTTTACTATAATAATTGTTTTATTTAAAGATCTATGTTTATTTGGTATAATTGAAACTTTTCATCATTTTGCTGACGATTTCAGTCTCCTAATTCATAGATACCGAGTTTTCCTATTTTTCATTGAGATTTTATGTATGGGCTCTGTAATTAGTTTCGAATGATTCAGTTTATAAAGTAATACAAATCAGAACCAAATCATCAAAATTTCTAAATTGTGATTTATATATAAAGATATATTGTTGATAATGACTTTCCACTAAGTTCCTCCTCCAACTATGGATGTCAGGATCCCTTTAAGATCATCTTTCACCCTTATCTTGGAAATACAAATGTTACGATCAAACAATTTTGAATTAATAAGTAAATATTCGTGTATTTGATAAAAATGAAGAACCACCTCGAACTTTCTTTTAAATTACATCAGTCGTTGAAAAAATGTGAAGGAGAAAAAGTCTGGATTGCCAGTCCTGGCTGCGGCAGACTTTTTCTCCTTCACTTCTTCTCAAAATTCAAGCATGTGCATCATGCGTATTTTCATCGCTTACAGCAGTGGTTTAGTCAATTAACTGAAATTAAATTTATTTACTAGTTAATTTATATATTGTAATTTTCCGATTTTAAATTCTTTATAATTCTAATTCTTAATTTGTCGTAAATCACATAATTTCCATATTTTTCTAATGCAATATAAGCAGATGTAAGATTGAAATAAAATTAAAAACTGATATCGCTAGGGCAACATATCGAGTATATACAAGATAAAAACAGGAACGACTTTGACAAGAAAACCAAAATTTTGCGGCCTATGGACCTGGATTCTCATACTAGTTTCATGGCGACGAGAGTGCGGCTTTATCTACATATGATATTCTCTCAGTCCATCCACTACGGTTGTCATCCCCCCCCCTTCCATTCTCCTCCCCCCACCCCTACCTCCCCTCCCGCACCTTTCCCCAGCATAACCATAGTTGGCAAAGTTGATAATTTTTTCCCGAGAACTTCCATTACGTGAGCTACACTGTAACTGGGTCGCGTTCGCTAAAAGGGGCGAAAAACAGCGGAGAGTGGGTTTGATTTGTCGGACTCCAAAGGGATGGCGTGCGAGAGGTGACCAAAAACAAAAAATAGACGATCTGCGATATCAGGAGTAAGGGATTGGAAAAGGGGTCAGGCGGAGTCCTTTCGGAATGCCTTTCGGGAATGACACCCGAATGGAAAAAAGGCCGACGAAAAAAATAGTGTCGATCGCATCATCTGCAGTGGGTGCATCGAAAAATGCAGACGTTTTTTGGGTGGCCTTCTAATGATTGCCGGGGAAACTGCTTTTAGGATTATGGATAGTCCTTCATAATGTGCATTATCTCTCGGCCTTTGGTAACCGTACGCCAGAATTAGTTTTTTTTTTAGAGAGTATGCTTGTTGTTAAATGTTTTCTCGTAGTTGGTGGTTTTACCGTTTCGTCGCAGAATGGCGCTTGACTGAAGGTGTCCTATTTGCTGAAAATGTCGCAGTATCAGATGAGTGTGGCTTGTTTAAGATTATCAGTACTTTTGATCGAGAACTATATGCTGATGAGCGGGTTGCTGGATTATACCATTATAGTATCCGAAATATTCTGAATATTCAATGCGCCTTTATGGGAAAAAATTGCAGTTGCCGTTGATGGAAATATCGCTATAAGTGTGATTCGGGCGATTCGACCGGTTCCATTTTTCATACGTAAATGAATGAGAGTATGAATACAACTATCGCCTACTCTATGTTCATAGAGTACTCTTGTGATTATGGACTAATAGAAATTTTGGCCCAACAAAAACACATTTCAAACCAATTCATGTAAAATGAAACATTTTCCACGAGGTCACGCCTGCTAATATTGATTTCATTTCATATAATCTTAAATTAATTGTAATATATTTTAATTCTCCAGCGATATAACCATGAGCTTCAGCTGGCAGAGGGATACACTGCCTTCTTAGTGAAGGCGTTAATTAGTTTTTTGGAAACTTTTCATTAAGGTTTATGGCCTTATTAATAGTAAAATCTTTTATTAGCGTTCATGAAGTTATATAGTTTTTAAGATAAAAAAGTATTTCGATCACACTGCTTCCAGAAAAATGAAAATAATTTGTGTAGAAGTATACCCTAGAATTAGATTTTAACTATGTATGCACAGAAACAAGGAGAATATGCACATAAATAGATATTTAATCCGAGATGAAGATATCAGAGATAGATAATTTATGATAACCTGTTTAGGATTAAAAGTAAACGAAGTTACAAATATCCCTGGAAAGATTTATCGACTTTTAATACTAATAATATTAAATGGATAGTCACTAATCCGAATCATAGCTAATGTTTGGGTATTTTAAATTCCTGTGCGGAGCCTTTGAATCATTCATTCTTCTCCATGAAAAATTGAGAACTTTTCTTTTCTTAAAATCATAATTACATCAAATTATTATCCTACTCAATCCCTACCGTTTACAAAAAAAATCAAATATTTAGAATTGAAGTTGAGAACCTGTTATTTCCTTTACATGAAGGTAAAAAAGAAATAATATTTGACGGTGTCCGCTTTTCAAGCAATATTTGGAAGATTATTTCATAGTAACTTTTAAACATGATTGTTGATACGTTCATTGTTTTCTCTTTGATCCATTGTTAATCTGACGTAATGCAAACACGTCATGATTTCTGATTTCATTTACCAAGCACAATTTAATGCTTAAGCCGAGCAACAGATTCGTTTACTAAAAAAATGGTTTTTCTTATCACAAAAGCCATTGATTTTCTCACCGAGGAGAAAAGTTATCAATTTGATTTCTTCGACGTTTTCACTCCCTACATTTTGATTTGCTCTTCTTCAGTCACATCTCAATCCTCTCTGCCTTTTCCTTTCATCCACTCTTCACTTCTTCCCCCCATTTCTCATGTCTCGTCGGACGATATTTCCGCCAATTCCTGCAAATCCTTTCCTCTTCTCGCCCTATCGGATTACACTGAACCCCCTTTTTCTTCACAACGAGATTTTTCCATTTCTTATCGCCTTCATCTGCTTCTCTCCCCCGGTCTCACATCAAATACCAACTTTCTCAGACACTGTTGTCGTCACCCTTCAGCTCTCTTTTCCAGATTCTTTGCTCTGCATTATTTTTCTCTGCCTGGAGCTTTTTTTCAGGCCCATTGGGTTTGATATTGTATGTGAATAGCCTATTAGACTCATTGTCTAATTTATGATAGAAATATACATCTGAAGTATGCCTTTTGTTACAGGAATGCTATAGTCAAGGCGCTGAGGATTTTTTTCTGAATACACTACAGAGCAACTTCTCTCCCCCTAGAGTGGCAGTACGCTCTACTAGATGCAGTAGTACCTATTACCGATAGACATCCGTACTTAAATCGAGATGTTTATACAATTTCTGTTACCGTGATCTTAGGTGAGGCGATCTTAACTCTAGGAATTGCTCAATTTAGAAAATTCTGTTTCAGAAGATTAAGGTTTAGTATTTAGGCTCCAGAAACTTCCTTGAGATAATGAATACATATATTTGCATATTTTTTTCTTCAACTTTCGCTTGAACTGCAAAATTTAATTTACTGGAACATATAGCTTTAATATTTATATCTCCCTGATTTATTTACATCAAACTAATTTCAAATAATAAAAAATAATAATAAAATAATTTTGGTTTTGAGAAAATTTTTGTTGACTAGAGAATTTTCTATCTGTCACTACCAACATCAGTAAAATGTAGCATTTGAGATCAGCCTTAGCTGTCAATTATCAATGTATAATTTGGAAAAATGTAATTTAAATGTTTTGAATTTACTCTTCGCTTTAGCGGCTTTGTTATCCAAAAACAAATTATATGGAAGAGCGTTTATATTATAGAATTTATTTGTTCCATAATTTTCGTTATGGCATAGTAACTCGTATCCTCTTAATCGATTTCTTAAAGCGCAAATAGACTGCGATGTCCTTCCAATCCTTATTGATGGTGTGAATAGGATTTTCCTTTGAGTCCTGCTTTTTTAATGATAACTCTGAAAAGATGAAGCATTATCATACTTAAATATCGGCGGAAGCTGTATTAGAATTGAATGGTAACAGAGATGACGAGTATAATCAATAAAAAATTCAATTTTGAATCAATCGATTTTCAAGAAATCATGAAACCAGTACGAGTGATTTGTGCAGCCAAACTAGAATTGCAAATGGTAACATTTCCACACTTAAAGGACACGAGTGATAGGATCATATCACTAAAACTCGTCATCACTCATCTCGGTCATGGCAAAAGGGTAAAATAACAATCGCTGCAGAGTCCTCTCTTGTTTCTGTTATATTACCTTCTTTTCCCAGAAAAGTCCATCCTTCCATTTCCATCTTCTGCTGTCCTCTCTCCGAAGCCACAAAATTGCCCGTCGTAAATCTCCACTGGCGGAGGGAGGTTATGGAAAGAAGGGAAGGCAGATAAGGGAGAATCTCTCCAAAGAATAGAAAAATGATGGAAAAGAGGAGTAAAAATAAAGCGAAGACAAAGGACAGCAGGAGGGTGGAAATTGGTGAGGGATGGACATTAGGGTGAGTATTCTTGGTCGGTGGACTCCTTGGCCTCGCTATCACTGTGGGATCAATCCGTCGCCGAAATTAGGCCAAAGGATTCGCTAGATGGAGTAAAGAAGGGTTGCATATTGTAAGGTTTGGTTCAGGATAAATATATTGAATATATGTTATTATATTTCTATGGAATATCATTGAATATATCTGTCTATATAGTCCGTAAGTCAAACATTATAGTAGTAGCGATACTGTAGCTGTTGATTAAACATTGCTAATTGAAACTTTTGTGTTAGGATTATCCCAGGTTTTGCGCTGTAAAGATCTTGTTTTTCCAATGCGTATTTTCTTCTTTTTAGGAATAAGTTGAAGAGAGTCAAACTTGGGGAGTGTAATCAAAGAAATTTGCTTATAAAGTAGAGTATAGGACAATAAGGAAAACATTATGACAGGGCTATTTATTTACTAAAGGTAGTAAAATGCTCCAAAAGGAATAAAAACCACAAATTCTCGTATAAAGACGATCGCATTGCTATTAAGACGTTTATTGGGGAATTCTTTAATTCCTGGACTTTCTATTGTTTCCAGATCAATTGGCAGTGCCGAACAGTGATAAAGATGGCTTTTAGAGACTTATCAAACCTCTAATTAATATAAGACAACAGGGATGAAGTAAATATATTTTATGGTTACCAGTTCTTTAAATTTATCACTGAAAACCTTCAATCGATAGATAATGCCGGTTATCATTGAATGGATCTAAAACTCTTTTTCTTCTTGAATGTGTCAAAGAAGCTTAGTTAGACGCATGGAGACTGAATTAACTGTTTACTTCGCTAACAAATTCTAAATAATATGGCAGTTATATGGAAAAAGATAGATTTGTAACGAAAGGTTAGATTTGTAACGAAAAGAAATGTAAAAATCGAATGCGAAATGAGTGGTGTGAAGGAATACTTTGGGATGATTTTAGCAGGTGGAAGATAATACGAGAAAGAGTTTTGAAATCGTAATGGCAAAATAATCTCTCGTGTTTTCGTAGTCTCGGAAGCGATGAAAAGGGTTTCGTTCGAAAGAGAGAAAAGGGGATGATTGGAAGGAAGGGAAAGACCCTTTCCGGGTCCATCCCATGTTTCCTCACTTGTCAAGAGAGAGAGAGGTTGAGATGCAAATGGGATTAGAAGGAAGGTGAAAAATATCGCCGAAAGACAAGGAGCGTGCAAGGGATAAATAAAAGGTTTCCTGTCCTCTTACTTTTTCTCGAGAACTTATTCTCATCGGATATGAAGAAAAGAACGTAATACTTGGGAATATCTTTGCAGAAAATAGTTTTTACCTAAGTATAGATTTTTCTCCAGTTGGAAGTCATTAATGAGCTAAATAGAGTTGGTTGTGTTTGACTCATTCACTGAGCGTATCATCGAGAAATCAAAGGCTTCATTGATTCTCTAGGTATTGGTTTATCTACATCTACATCTAAAATCTACCTAAAATCTGCCTTCCGGAGTTTTACAGGATGTGTAAGTAGCAAGCGTTCGTACTACTTCATTAGTTTATTATTATCGCATATTGTTCATCTTTTCATTCAATTATTCTTATACGAAAAAGTTAAGCTGGCATTTGAAAGGTGACAATAACAGCATAGAAGATTTCTTGCATACAATGACTCAAATTTTCCAAGGAAAGGTTAGATTTTATCTTCCATCCAATTAAAAAATAGAATTACAATGAAATTTCCTCTGAATAAATATATTTATTATTTTATGACGTTGTCTTTTCCAATGCATGAAAATGCCATTTTCTTTAGTGCGAATGCATTTCGCGTATTCTTAAGCGCTCTTCTTCAGACTAACAATATTATTAGTCTAAAGTGTTAACATGGTGAGGTTATCTCGTGATTTGTATCCAACTTGCATTTAACGAGTGAATTTCTTGATTAAAATACATTGAATTAATTTGTTGTTTTTGTAAATTTTTCTTGTTTCGATTAATAATTTCTTTCATATTTGCACTAAACATCGACTTATATTCAACGTATCCTTCTTATTTACATCAGACTTCTCAAAATCATTCAACCAACGGGACTTTTACAGCGGCTGATAAGATTCTTGCGGACCACATCATACTTACAAATTTCCTTAAAATTTTATTCTGGAGTGAGAATGCTGGAATAAAGGTCAATTTATTAAAATATAATATGCAGTATAGTGAATTTAGTTCAACAATATTCAATTAATTTGGTATATCTTTAATAATTATCTCAGGCCACGAAAAGTCACGTATAGGGTCGCTTGCGGCATCATTTCGATATGCTTGGTACGTAATATGTTGAGGATCTCAAATATGATGCGTTGCACTGACCACCTGATGATCTTTCTTTATTTAAAGATAATCATTGACCTCTTTTTGGCTGTTAATATTTGAACTGATAGTAGTGTTAAAATTATACAGGACAATTTTATCGTGTTCCATGCATCGAAAACATAACGCATGCCACCAACTCAATTTGTGAATTTCGTGTATATTCATTTCAATAAACTTAAACAAAGGAAATAACGATGGAATATGTTAAATTTTATTCAGTTATGGTTTCAAACTGCTTCCCGCTCCCTCCAGAAGTTTTAATAGTGGAGAAATTAAACCCTTAGCCAAGTAATTGGGTCTTTCTTATAAGGAAGCAATTTAAAAGAAGCTAATACAATCTTCGACGTGGATCGTAAGAAGTTCCAAGCGAAACTCTTTGTGAAAGCGCAGCTTTTAATTCCATCTCGAAAACTTTATAAAAGGCAGTTTATGTGAGACTATTCGAGGAAAATGAGCAGATGACGGGGAAAACTGGTGTGCCCTTATTTCAGGTGATACCTTCCGTCCTTGATCGCTGTTACTCGTTATTCTTAAATAATGCTCTATATTCTTATCAGAATCTCTTAAAAGTAAGATATTTTTGGTTAAGCTGAGAAAGATGGAATTCATTGGAAATCTTGAATTTCCGCTACTTTTTTGGTGGGAGGATTTGCTCAGTGGATTTTATATTGGCTATTAATACACTATCTATCTTGCCCTAACGGAGTTAAACAAGTTGATATTCATCAGTTATTCTATGAACTTATAATAGCAATGAGAACAATGAATAGATAGCTGCTGCTATACAGTTATGCTTTAATACCTAAAACATCAGAAAGAAAACCCGTCTTTAAAATATTGATTGAAGGAGCAATTGAAAATATCTCATTTATTTAGGTATATATGTAACTCGTAAAAATTCGGTAGTGTTTATTCTTTTAGTTCGGTAGATGCCATATTCATCAGCGGTAGATTAAAAATGTGTCTGAATACATTTCTTTGAAAGAATACGGAAATTTGACCTTACATCAACGTAATGTGAAAGTTATTTATTAAAAATCACCCAATGCATTTACCGCATTTGATTTTATTCAGCAATCAGTTAGGCTTATCACATTAAAAGAATATTGTACGTTATGTTCTCTAAGGTTTAGATAATTGAATTTAACCATATGTAACGCGGCAATGATAAGGAAAAAATGAAGCATGTATGAAGCAACGTTAAATTAAATATTTCAGTTGAAATATATACATCAATACTCCCACTTAAAACTGTGTTTGACGTTGAAGAAATGTTTCCTGGCACATGAAACCTACCGGTCTTCGAAACCTACTACAATATTATTTTCAGACGTTTTATAAAATAGCAATAAAATTATATTACTCATATAAGAGTATCAATGTTTGTAATTTATTGGAACAAACATTATTATAACCCATTCAAATTAGCGTCCATGATTCAAATTATTTGCCAAAAAAGCCCAGAAAAACATTCCGCTTGTTATCAAATTTATCTCTTTTTGTAATAACTTAAAATTTTCAGAATATTTACGGAGCTTGGTGTTGTATTTATTTCTTATAAATAGATGAATGGGTATAACAACTTTAATTAGCTTGTTCTGATCTTATCTTTCAAGATACCTTTTATAATCTGCTTGATTACACCCCGTTTTCCTGTTTGTATACGTGGGCATTGTGATCTACTCAAAGGACGCATTTTTCCTATCCCTTCCCCGCCTCTCATTGCCTCGAGTCCTTTGTTGTGCTACTCAGAATATTGAATGCCTATTCACTCGTAAAACCCGGAGAACTTTATTAAATTCCATAATTTTGTCTAACGAAAAGGCAAATAGATGACTAGATGCCCTAAGTGGTTTAAGATATTTTTCTACGCTAAGCTTAAAAAATGCTTTAAAGATCTCTAAAAGAGAATCTTAATCGATTTCTGTTGCTATTACTAATTTCATAGCTATTGGATAAGTCCCTAACTTGAGAATTATACAATTCAACTCAGGGTTTAGCAGTTTTAAAACTTAAATTTTCTTTATTTCTTATAATATATAAATACGTCATCCATGAATGGCTAATTAACTATTCCTCTAATTATTACATTCACGAAATATCTCAATGTTTTTATTTTTGGTAATTTAATTTTCTTATTATCGCATACGTTTAAATTCATGTGACTTCATTATGTAATTTAACTTAATTGTTTTATATTCATTTATCTGCCTTAATTATTACAATTATCCTTGGAAAGGGTTTAAGTATCTATGCACATAAGGTCGTGCATCCTTTTCGTCAGTCCTTTTTCAAGTCCATTTTTCCTTGGGATAATTTTCCTTGCGTCCGATCATTTCGAAGTTATCGTTGGAGCATTAGATGTTATAAACATCTTCTATTATTTCTAATTTTCTTAAATTTTAATCTTTTTATAATTGAAGTAGCTATATTCAAGGCATTCTTGAAATAGCAAGAGTTAACGTGATAGCACTAGCAAATTCTAGTTTCAGGTTAGAGTCCAAGTTGGAATATAATAATCGCCAATACATTATTTATGATTAAAAAGCCCCCCTCGGCTAATACTCGAGTGAAGGTCCTATTATTCGGTGAGAAAGTGTATCAAAACCGGAAATTGACTTGTAAATTCCTCATTCGTTAAATTAACTATTTTTGGTAAATTTTCTCCAAGTAGCATACTGATTCCTCAATTGCTGTAATTTTATTGGTGTATATTTTTATTTTGAAATTTTCCAGTAGCTGCTCCATTTCCACCCTAGACTTATACTTCAGTAGATAAGTTTTCCTAGTATTTGTGATAAAGTTACGTTCCTCGGCTTATATTCTGGTTGGCTTATACTCGAGTAAATACATTATTTGTTCTTCCACTTATTTAATGCTTTTTACACAATGATTGAAATGGAAAGAATCTAGAATAGCCTGTTCCTTATTATTAATTCTCTAAAAAGCAGATTGATTAAATTTCCTTGTGCTATCTACTTTTTAAGTTCCCCATTGAAATTTTTCGAGGATGACGAGGCGAAGAAAGAGTCCGAATCCTATCCATTTTCGTGATTTTTAATTTTCCTAGGGATTGAATTTCCATTTTCTCTGTATAAAATGTCACCATGGTCTCCGGCGCGTATCAACACCACGTGATCATTCGTCATACAACCGAATTCTCTCGAGAATCAGGAAGAGTTGAATGCATACCGGAAAGCACATTATCTGCCGTCAGTTATAAAACATTCTCCCAAAAGTCTCGCCGGCGCTCTCATAAACTGCATTCTCCAACAGCGAAACCCTTATTATTCCTCGCGAAAAGCTTACGCTGCATCGACCCACTTCATTTCGCCACAAGACGATGGGCGCAAAAGGAAGCAAACCCTCCGTCCGCTCGGATTGGCACAAGCGATTACTCGGCGAAAAATGTTTCTTGGACCTCTCTTTCCCTCCGACTCCTTGTTCCACTTTCCCCATTCTCCCCTTATTAATCTGCGCATTACATACCAAACGTACACATACACACGCCCAAGTTCTCCCCCTCGTGGGCCCAACAAACTTCTCCCTCTTTGAGTCGGCCGCAGGCCAAGCAAGCTCCGTGAGCTAATCCGATACGCACGAGTTGATCCCTTATGGAGGATGTGCTACATCGGTTGCCGTGGGTTGGCCACTCTCGCGCTCAGAAGTCATGCCTCGGTAATTGGGAAATACGCTGCGGACGAGTGCCAGCAAACCGCATAAATTAACCGCAGTGACTGGGCCGAAAGTGGAGTCGCCATCGCTTCTTGGGAGATGGCTCTCGCGCACTTTGAATAATGTTCATAGGATTTCGGGGCTCGGAAACGAAATTAGGGTGGAATTTGTCGCCGCTAGATTATCATGTTATTAAATCTCAAAGAGGAACTAGGGCGTGATGTCCCTGAAGAATTTACTAGAGTTCAGCTTTTATTTTACTCTGCAGTAATGTTATTCTTTGTTAATTGATACGGCACGATTCTGGAAACTATTCCTGTTTTTCAATCTCTATCAATTTGTAGGCGTGCATTTGAGTACTTAAAGGAAATAATTAAAAATAAACGAAACATATTAAATATCGATCATTCTTGGTTTATCTATGGAAGAATGGAAAGAAAAACGCATTTGGTAGTTTTTCTTTATTTGAAGTTTGAGTTTCTATTAATAACCGCTTTTTCGCCAAGAACTCTGATTTTTAAATTCATCCGTTCTTTCAGGTCATTTTAAATGCTAATTCATTGAGAGAAGTATCTACCTACGTAGAGATTAAGCAAGTTGTGAAAGATGAAATCACTTTAACCCTGCTATATAAACCTTTATATATCTTTTATAGCTTTATATTCCTTCTAGGTAATGCTAATGATCTTCAGTTTTTCGTATTTAAGTAAAAACCCTATTATTCCGGCTTAAACTTTATGGTAGCTCTTCATTATGTAAGATAAATAAAACAACATTTACCCTTCACCGCATAATATTCTGTAGTGATGTACGTAGGCCATAACTAACCTATTCTTTTACCGTATATTCGTTAATTTCTGTAATTTATTCCGTAGCAGTAAAATTCACAGAAAATATTAAGGTCTTGTGGAAATCCATCGTGTAAAATAAAACAAACACCTATCTTATACCACAGTTTTTCTTAGTTAAACAAAATAGTATTGAAAAAGTAGGATGTCTTTTTTATCCTATATATTTTAACATTTATAGATTTCTACGAAGTAATTCGATGTTGAAATCAATAGTGATATATTTTTAAATTAAATTATTATTTATTATTAAACCATTTTCAGCGTTGATTGAAATCTCCTTCCTTCTATTCATTCTACATTTATGCCTTGGTTCATATTTTTATGATTATTATTTCATCAACCAAAAGTGGTTGAATTTTGTATTCTCTTGGAGCAGTTCTGCAAGTGTATGCAGCCGCATACACTTGGAGAAATCCCAACAATAGTGCATTGTTAAGAAATTAAAGAATTAATTAAGACAGAATTTCTATTTTAGAACAATTTCAATTAGTCTTGCTCGGGTGCCTACTTTCTTACGTTGCAGGGATTCAGTCCTTGGGCTCAAGAATTTGCCGACGTCCTCGAGCGCCCCGAAATTCTCAAGCCATACTTCAGTAACGGCATCATGTTAGCGCGCCATGATTTAGCTGCATTACAAATTTAATTTTATCCAGCAAGTGCGTTCGGTTGCCCGTAAAACCTCCGTCGCGACCCCTTCAGATCCCATAACACGGGCCTCCATTACATCCTTCCCCTTATGCCTCCACTTCCCACCTTAATCAAGTTACCCACGGGGCCGATACGATTTGCGCAAGTAACCCAAGATTTGATGAACTATCAGCAGATGAGCGCGCGTTAAATTAAATTTTGCAGTTTGCTCCCTCCTTAACAACGCTCGTGATTGGGTTTAGAGCCCTCCGTCGCCGTGTCTGGAAGAGGGCGCTCCGCGATTAGACGACGACATGGCTGTAACGTCTTTCGCCGTGGTTTATGCTTCCTCGTCGAGTGCGCGGTTCCACGTCACAAGTGGTTCATAATCTCCTTGTCAAAAGCTATTCAGGCTGCGTTCGGTGGGAATGAAAGGACGAATGAGCACTATTTGATACATACCAATTAGGCCGTTAAGAGGATTTATTGGGGGAGAAATCGAGTCGAGGCATCAAAGCGGAGGAGACTCGTATCAGACCATTTGGACGAGGCCATTTATGCCGCGAGATGTTCGAAGGCAGTCTGGGTGTTGGATCCTTTTATTTTCAGTTTAATCTACAATTAAGTGCAAGTAATTTTTCAGTCATCTTCTCATATCGAGATCATTCCCAACACATTAAAAGCCTAATACTCTCGATGTTTAATGTCAGCTGTATAATTTTAGAGTCTTGCAATTCTATCATTATCCAAATCATATGCTTGTGAATGAATCAAGGCTTTGATTCTTGGAATTACGTGGCAAACGTATTGAATCTCATT
Source organism: Sympetrum striolatum (assembly GCA_947579665.1). NCBI lineage: Eukaryota > Metazoa > Arthropoda > Insecta > Odonata > Libellulidae > Sympetrum > Sympetrum striolatum. The sequence goes on from OX388345.1 coordinate 87,416,572, forward strand.
CAGATGTAAAATCATCTCCAGCGATTCCCAATTGAATTTCATGCAGAATATAGGTATTTGGCGTTACAGAATTTGTGCTATTCCACCAAAGGCAAACAAAGGTTTATCGGAAGAAGAGCATGTTGTTGTTTTCCCCTTTGCTCAGTTTGCAACTCTTTATTATTCTCTCTGCGTTTAGTTCCGATAATGTGGAATTCTCTATAGTACTTTGTAAGCTCTCTTGTGGAACAGTACATTTTTGCAGTTATATACTTATTTTCCTTTTGGATGTGTTTGAAACTTACAATGTAAGCAATGCTAATCGCATTTTCGAGGAGTAACGGTAATGAAAAACCAGGATCCGAACCCTGATCTTCCAATTGCCGGTCGGTTGCTTTGCTTTGGAAATGATCGTAGGACCACGTCTTTACGTGCAAAGTCGCATTTTCCTAATGCTAATTGAAATATAATATTAATTCAAAAACAATATGCTTTAATAAAAAATCGTTAATAAAACAAAGGGAAAGGCTGCACTGGTTCCGAAAACTTCATGAGGTTTTATAGTTTAGGATGCCAGGAAAGAAAGACTGGTGTAGCTTAGGAATGAAATCGGACAAGTAAAGAATAGGAAATATTTAAGTTGGATGGGGACCATTATAATATTGGTGATAAACGACTTTATTAAAGGGCGATATTGAGACATCACTCATCTAACCCATTAGAGATCTTAGAGGAAGGATGAGGTTAGGATACGACTGGATTTCCGTTGAACATGCAATATAACAGCCCTATAAGTTGTGATATTGTTTTAATTTTATTCTTATTCAGTAAGACTTCTAAAAAAATCTATAAATGTATATTTATTGCTGTCTTGATGAAGGGCTGAAAAAACGAAATAAAAGTGCATTAATAATTAAATATTAAGTTTTCTCAGTATTTTCAATTAAAATAAAACAAGTAATTGGGAACGTTTCCGACAGTAAACATATGTTTCTAAAAAAATAAAGGACTGTTGGTGGGCCAAATTTTATGAAAATTTCAAGTGGTGCGCAGTTGCTAAAAGGTTGGGTACCCAAGGTACTAAAGTATACAATTTATTATAATTAATTTATAACGATTTAGTATAAGTAATTTAGTATATTTTAGTACAAGGCACTAAAGGTACCCCTGCAGTAAGTCCAAGGAGTAGGAAAATATCTTATACCTCCCAGCAACGCACGTTTGTAGCACGGGAGCTATATCTTTCAGGATGCCGAGATCTATCTACTTCATCAAGTTCCACTAACAAAAGAGGTGCATCCACTGAAAAACAACATTCACTCAGTTACCATTCTGCACTATGAAGTAGGCGTTTTGTAAAAATATGAAGACGAGTCTAAAATTTGATAGGTTATACTGTAGATGTCTATTCACGAAGGAAAAACAGCAAGTGACTGAGGTTTCGGAATCGCTGTCTATTTTTGCTATCCATTCAAGAGCGTCACACATTACCATACTCTTATCCGCATCATTTGTGAAAAGATCGCTCCTCCGATATCGTGATTCGAGCAATACAAACATTTCCCTTTTCCCTCCGCGCGCATTAGTCTCCGACTCCCCCGCCAGAGCGAGCGACGAGCGCGCAGAGAGACACAAAGACCATTATTGTAAAAGAACGCTCGTAAAAATACCTTTGTTCCCGGAATTCGCTTCCGAATATCAAAGAAGAGGCTCCCTTTTTACAGACGTCACTGCATAATTTAATCAGCCATCGACCAGGCATTGTCCCCTTCGGTGTCTGAGGGTGCACGCCGAAGAAAACCCTTTTTAGAAAGGAGTGCGACAAAAGGCGCAGTTTCTCATCCGCGGCCTAACATATTCCGCGGCTCCCTCCATGTCCCCGCATGGGAAAAGAAGGATAAAGTGCCTCGAGGTTTCTGAATCGCAAATGCCCACGCCTGTGCCGCATAAATATGTAAATTTCCGAACCGCGTAAGAGAGAACCCCTTTCTTTGGGTCCATTACGGCGATCGCCGTATTCCTTTCCGAATCCTTTCCGTTGTGTCTGCCTCCGCTTCCCGCTGACGTTTCCTTTTGGGGAAAAGGTACGCCGAGAAAGGGTTCGTTCAAGGCGGTGTCCGGTCGAAGGACAAAAAGCGTTTCGGTGGGATTCTTTGTTGTTCAGATTAAGGAGAGATTGCGGAATCTTAATGCGTTTTTGAGATTCTGCTAATATACGAGTGGTCTCGTGGTCGAGTTATTTCAGTCTCTTCGCTACTTTATTATTCTTACCCAATTTAGACTTGTGACAAACATTAAATTAATTATTCCGAGAACTGCATGCTATCGAATGAGGTCTATGAATCAATTAGTAAATGCTCGTTTAAGGAAATTTAATCGGCAGCAAAATCATATTCAAGCTACATAATTGCAGTTCTTAATATTTCTGAAAATTTTTACTATTTCCGCCGCTATCATTTTTAATAATTAGACATTATCAGTATCTTGTATGAGAAATATTGTCTTCATATGCACTTATAACGTAAGCTTAGAAAATGTTAAAAGCTAATAATCTTATGGAAAAAAGAACAAAATCTTTTTTGGATGCCCAGGAAGTTATAAGATAATGCTGATGAAAAAAATTACTAAGGTATGTGAGCTAAAAAATCTGGAATCTAATAAACCTATATTATTCCGTATGTACCTCAATTAAGGTTTTTAAATGAAGCTTAAGGTTATATTTAAGTTATATTGGGACCTAATTTCACTATTCGCTTCTTGTAGGTATTTTTATTTGTAATACAAATATTAAAAATAATCCGTAAAATCTAATTGTCCTCCTAATACTATAAAATATGTACACATTCTCTGTGAATCAATTCTTATCGAAGGGAAACATTTTCTTTTCTAATTTCACATTAAAGCAGTTGAGTTACTTGGCATACGAACATACTTGGCATACTTGTCAAAGCAAACGAATATTTACTTCAAATGAAAGCTTATGATCGTACCGCCATCTTTTAAACACAAAAATAATCTGTAATGATATTGAATCATCCATGAAAGCCAACATATCGTTTTTTACATCATTTATTCCCTATGGCGTTTGGGAGGTAATAAGCATTCTCTTGATTCTACTACGACATGCCTTTTCCCCCTCAAGTAAACAATTGCTTTTACTACGTGTGTGTGCTAACTCCTCACGTCCTTGTTACCCAATTTAAACTCCCTTCGAAAGGTCGATTGGCGAACCGCAAGTTTACTGTTTAGTCGGCGTCTGGAGATCGTTACCTTCGGGTTCACGCACTCCCCTCAAGCTCTCGATGCTCTCTAGGGTTAGCGTTGGAAGTTAAGCTACAACAGCTTTTGAAACGAATTAATTACCATCCACAGTTTACAAACTACTCACATATAGAATTAGAGAAAGATCACTTCTCCCACTGCTATTTTCACTTCTCCCACTGCTATTTTCTATAAAAACACTTGACTAGGTTTCGACGATCTCTATCATCGGGTGAATATTCCTTGAAAACTCGTAATTTAGTTTCACTACAAACTGTTGCAGAAAAGGTCTTTCATTCAGTTTACATGATTGATTTCCGCAATATATCGCCTTTTAATGTTGATTTCAAATGATTCAAAGCTCAATTTTGGCGTATATAAATGAAAATTATCATCGTAACTTCTCGGTTTGAGTATATTTCCAACAACTTTTCCAGTGAGCCTTGCTTTTTACAAAAATTACTGACAATCATAAAAAATAATTAATGCAAAACTATGCTTACAGCGTATTATGTATACATTTTAATACCTTAATGTTTCTTAGTGCCACTTTATTAATCAAAGATACGTATGCGTGTTTTTTTTAAATTTTAAGATGTTTATCAATAATGAGTTTGATTCAATTTGCGGTAGCGGTATCAATTATTGAACAAGTCATATTGAAATGCTGAAATAGGATTAATTTTAATATATTTCAGTCCTTAGTCAATTAAATAATCTATTCAGATTATAAGTTTGGTGGATAAGTCTCTCAGTTAAAGCAATATATTATTTTATTTTTACTTTGGTACCGTTCGCAGGGTTTGGTCGTTTAAACACGTATAATACATATCACGCGTAATACTGTAATAGCAACACAGTGGAATATCTGATCAATAAAGCAGTATAATAATTATGTAACTCATTAGGTAATATAAATAATAACGATTAAAATTGGTTGGGGCGTAGATACTAAACTGTTGCGGTTGAAACTATTTATAAATTAGGAATTTTTCCGCTGATATTTCAATATTCAGCTTACATTGAAGCAAATATTTCACGAAAGACCGAAAAGAGAGATATGAGCTTTGTTGAGCAAATGAGGAAATGTAGCAAGATATTACTTTTCACAAGTGTGCCGCGTCAACAAAATCGGATTTTATCTTTCAGGTAACCTATCAATTCAAGTTCTATTTTCTGATCCAATCTTGAGATTAACATCAACATCTTTTTCCCACATATATATCAGCTGATGTTTTCACATGAGGGGTATGAGATTAGAATTACTTTGAGGAGGACGAGAAGTTTGAGACTAATATTTAGCTCCGCCGAAAAGGCCCTCATCCGCAAATACCAATTCTGCGCTTCGTAATAAACGCACTCATCTTACGAACTCCATAAAGTTCCTTGACGAACAATGGGACCGTAACAAAAAAGAGCCTTTTTTCATGTAAACGAAACTTCCAATCGTACCTGCCTCGGTTAATCTTTTATTCATCATGATAACAAAAACGCCCTCTTGCACGCACAATGAATGCGTCTGAGGCAACATTTCATCCTTCTTCCCCTTTTCATCGCTCTCTCTTTTTATGTCTTTTTTATTCTCCGCGGATTTCCCTCTCTTCCGTCTCCTTTGTTATGCCTCACTTCCTCGCTACGCAATTTATCCTTATCGTATTTGTCCTCTATTACATTTCTTTTCTCTCTGTGCCGAAAATCTCTTATACCCATTATCCTCCTTAATGACTCTATCCCGTAAAACCTTTTTCCCAATTAAATTTTGAGATTCTGAATATTGGAAACTGATCCATCCCTTGCAGCGGATTATGACCTGTCTTTTCGAGCATTTTTCCGTATTTTATTCAAGCGGCATACTTGAATGTGTGCCTATGTCCCTGTGCACATCCATATTACGACTATTATTGACCATTTCCAGATATTTTATTATTTTTTCTAAGTACATTTCTTAGTTAGATAAAATTCAACCCACCGTCCGTCGCGCCGATGTATTCTGTTTTAGACGGTTTTTCGGGTCTTATTTCTACCTGGGTGTATTCCTTAATTGCGCAAACCGTTAACTTGGAAAGGCATCAACAGCTCCTTTTTAGTCTTAAACCTGTGAAAGTGAGTAAATCTGTGAAGTCACAACTCTTGTAACACATACAACACGCGACCACTTAAGTTTTTCGTTGGCTTATTTATATCTATTTTTGCTTATTATAACTTTTATATGGAATTTTTCTCTAATTAATTTCTATAATTTCGGTCTTAAACTTTATTTCAATTTTGCAACTACTAGGCATATAGCTCTTTAGGTGCTCTCTGAACGCATGTAAATAAATACAGGTCAATAAAAATTGTTTTACTAAAAGTTGCTTACTTCTTAAATTATTCCTCTTAAATTATATTATAACCTAACGTTGGGTACTCAGAAATAATGATTTGTTCAATTCATTTTACAATTTTGGCCAAAAATCGATCTGTTGTATGGAATGCAACGTGCGACTTTTCGTGTTATGATCAGAGGCGCGACAGATGAAAGGTTGATTCTGGAAAGGTACGAATGGGAATTCCAGCGTTATTTTAAAGATGAGTACTTTTCCACTACTTTAACTCTGTATCTTATCTTCTTTCTCTCATTTTAAAGTCAACTAAAGAGTTATGAATCAAGTAAACATGAACAGAAACCTTCCAGAATCATTCAAATCAATACATAACGAAATTAATATTAAATAAGGAATTCCATCAATATATTGCTATTATTTTGGCACATCACTTCCCTCATCCCCTCTTTTTAATCATTTAATCATTATTTCTTTTCAAGTAATTCATCATCTGATTTTAATGCATCAATTTTCTCTATTCTTAAAGCGAATTTAATCTTTGTAAAAATGTGTATTTAGTTCTTGAAATTAATCGAGATATAATCCTTTTATATGAGTCGCTAAATATAGAAAATTATTATTTAGTGATTCGGCTGATGTTTTCTGCATGTATTTAATTGAAACTGAAGTTTTCTGCAGTACTAAGTTTAATTCAGTAATACAGCGGAATGTTGGTTGATGAGCGCCTGTGATTACAAAAAGTGTTGTTTTACGAGCAAATTGTATGAATAAAAGCAATTTTGGAGAACGAACGATCTTGAGAAACGAATTAAATTCGTTAATACAGGTTCCATCATACATAGCTTTGCTCGTTGGTTATATTTTTTAACCTTCATCGCCTTAGGCAGCACTTTAATCCTAACCTTCCTGTAGATTCACATCCAACGATTTTCCTACACACACACCTGAAGTCATTAAACCCTTTACTTTTTATGTCACTTATCACATCCGTTTCGATGAAAATATTACCTACGAAGGAAGTTAAAAAATGAATGAGAAAAAAGAATATAAGTATGAATTCCTACTAAACTGTGGATTTATGTAACTAGGTATCAACAATCTATCTGAATCATTTGGGGCCCATGGAAATAATGCTGCACACCAGTAGGTCGCGGTACGCTTATTGAAAAGATCTGACTCATGGGGTTTTTGCCTCAGTCGTGCACCAAATCTTTTTGGATATTGGTTACAGTTTCGTCGACCCACTTTCAGCTTTAAGCTGCATCCTTATCCTTCTTTGCCAACTATTCTTCTCTCCCTTTATTCTGGTAGAACACCACAAAGAGACTTAAATTTGAGTCATACGTCGACCTCACGTCACTCCATCCCTCATCCCAAAGGCATTCCCTATAGGTGCGATGAGTTAAAACTCACGAGGGGAAAAAGAAGGGCGTATTGCGAATGAGAGGAAATTGGAGAGGAGAAGATTACAGAGCAGAATGAAAAAACAGTGCGGATGAGGGAGAAAATGAAAAAGTAAGATGATCTGTATCGAATTGGGAAAGTAGCCATTTTTACGAGCTGGGAATAAGGGGGTGAAAGGAATATGCTGGTGATTTTCCGTCGGATATAGTTACGCTGCGAAGAAAAGGAATCGGTTTGGTTCCACACTGACATGTTAAAATGAATATCTTTGTGAAAGGAGACAATGGGAAATGAGTATTATTTCATAACGGTGAGATGATCAAAATCTTCGGTAAATTGTGTTAGTGAAATTAGCGAAAACTTTGTTTCTAGGAGTAGTAGTATTTTTAAGGTGTACATCGAGGGCTAATGTCATTTCTTTCTAGTGTCCGATTTTATAAATGATGACGACGTTTCTAAGCATCACCTTCATTTTTTTAAATAAATTAATGAATTCGAATAAAATTTCGTTTTACTATACTTGGCAATCACTAAAATAAGTGCTAGAATATATAAGGCTGGTCTCTGGTTTTAAATATTTAATTTTAAAACTTTAGTAAAAGACTTTTCCTTTATGAAGGATATAACTATATATGTATCAATATATGACTATCAAAGAGACTTTGATTCAGATTATTTTTTTTAGAGTGCAATAACCTGATCTTCTGTTGGTTTAATGGCATCATAGAAGCCGAGGTTCTGCTTCTATTTCTACGGACTGTACAAGAATTTTATAAGAGGATCAAAATGTGTACTTGTGGCTACAATAAACTCTATTATTACATAATTCCGTACCTCAGACTTTATTTGTAGTTAAATCTCCTCGTTGATTATGGTGCTGTAATTATTTGGTAGTTATTAGATATTTACGTCATTTAAGAGTTATTCTTCTTGTATAAAAATCAGAGAGTTAATTTAAAGATTTTATTTATAATTACTTCGCCAAAAAACTCCATTTGTTAAGCTAATCATTTACCAAAGCATACTTGTTAATTAAAAAAATAATTTTGTATCAATCTTTGTATCTAGGCTATTTTTCCATTTATTATTTAATATTCCCAAATTTTCATGGATAAAATACGTTAGACGTGTAATATAAGGGTATTTGAATTTTGTAGGAGAAAACAAGGAAAAATAAAAATTACATAATTTATTTTAGCAAATAAATATTATGCTGCACTATAATTTACAATTTTGTCGATGAGACTGAAAGTTGATTCAATTTTGGACAGATTACGATTGTATTGGTAAGTTTTCGTAGAAAAGGACGACGAAGGGATTTTATTCTTACTGTTACTAAAGAGCATGATATTTAGCGAAATCATGATACTTGTAAATTTTAACTTATTTGCAAACATTGCAAAATCCTCTCAAGCGTTTAGCCCGAATTCAATCCGGCACCTTTCCGGAAACGTGATAACTCCCCCTGAGTGAATATTAAATGGGATTTAAAGGATTTAGGTAAAAAACATGTTTATTATTTCAAATAACCAGGAATTATTTAATAAACAGCAATAAAACTTTGCGGTGACTCAGGAATAAAATTCTCCAAGATTATTGAAATTAGTTTTGAAACTACTTACTCCTTTGGATATAAGTTTGTTCCAAACTTTGAAATAAATATTACTGAGATTTTATTAGTTCACAGTGAAGAAGCTTAAGGCTACGGAGGTTGAATCTCAGTTTTCTTTCTTAATGAATGAATTAATTGATAAAAATAGTAATTTTCAATAAACACGAGCGTGAAGATTATCTTTATGTGACCCTGATTTAAAGTAAAACGAAATATTAAAATAAAGGAAATATCGCGAATTACTTTTATCTTGGCGTCTATTTGGAAGTGTAGAAGTACTGATTGCCAAAATACCTCTTCGAAACGTCATCCAAATAATAATTTAAAATCATTCCGATTTACAATAATTATAATCATTATGAACTTTCTGATCATCGCTGAACAGGTTTTAGCTTGTTTAGAATTGAATCTCTTAGACCAGAGTTTCCCAAACTATGTTCCGCGGAACACCGGTGTTCGAGAACCTGATAGGTGTTCCGCGCAATTTAGTGTGTCAATGAAGAATTGGAGAATAAAAGACATTAAATGCTTTATTAATTCATTTTTTAAGTTTTTATTACAATATTATAGTTATAATTTTAAAAATAATTACCAAATAAATAATTTATTTCAATTAAATGATTTATTTTTTAATTTTACAAGTAGAATTATCTAAATTTCAGTTTTATAATATACAAAGCGATTTTTATGAGTGACAGAATCACATGAAACCTCTGTAGTCGCAGAATAAATAACGAGTCATCCCCTTTAAAAAAGTACGTATTTTATCCTGTTCCATGTGCCGTTGTCCTATTCGACTGTTTTGTAAGATTTTGTAGGTTTTTGCCAAGTTAATTTCTTCGAAAGAACAGAGCGGAATGTGACCGCAGTGGGCTGAACCGCGAACCGTGCCGAAATGTTCTTCCTCCAGGGACCACAAAGAGAACTGGTACATTTTTGAAAGTTTTTCGGTTTGAGGGAAATGAACGTCTTTTCCGAGCCGCCAACTGAAAATTAAAAAAGTGCGGTAGTATTTAGAATTAAAGCGGGAATTTTCCTGGCGTGGATTTACGAAAACGATTATAATTCTAGTAAGTGAAAAAGTTTTATACTAAAATTAACGAAACGGCGCTTTTAAAATAATTAGCATATTATGCGCTTTTATATTTTTAATTATCCTTGTGAAAATTGTGGTTTGTAGATAGGGATGAATCAGGGATATTACGTAATTCTCGAATAACTGCATTGTGGGTCGAGTGTCTGCAAACATGAACGAATCGTAATCACATTTTGACATTAACACTCAGTAAGCCGCTTGAATATTGATATTTCTGAATAAAATAATTATTAGCCACGTATTTTTGAGTTTGAATGGTGAATCGATAAATGAACGGTAAAATGTCTATCTGATAATATAGAGCTATAAAACAGGATTCAATTCGGCGGATTACTAATTACTGTGCATTTTTCCTTTAATTTAAAAACACAGCTTAGAGAATTCGGCAGCAATATTTCCTTCCAAATTTTATTTTGGTAAATTCTCTTTCTTAGAAATGTTTCATATCATCTAGGTTACGGTTTCATTGGATTTACACAGCCGTAAATAATCTAAAAATGACCTACACTCGGTGGCATGACACGCTTTAAATATCAGAAGAAATTTCCTTTTTTCACATAGAAAACACTACTATAAGGATAAATGCGGGACCTATCAGACCGAGAACGGAGTTAGCAGCTTTTATGTGCTGTACTCTCACTAACTCAAACGAAAGATATCGGACAAGATGGATAAATTTGGATCTTGCTGAACTATTTATTACTAGATTTCAAATAATATAAAATAATTGTTTCCGAAAATTCGAATGAACCGATTTAAGGAAAGAATGAACACGGAAGATTTTCTGCATTCAGAATAGTTATCGATATGAATATCCAAGGCTTTCTGTCGGACGCAAACGGGACGGATTTTTTAATGGAAAACCTTTTAGAGAGAAAAGGTAGAATTTAGGGTCATTTATTCCCTCGCGTTGAGTTGAGGAAGACAATAATTGGGAAAAAATGGGACTGAAAAGATTTTCGAGTGAGGCCAAGGTTGAATCGGGTAAAACAACCATTAAGGATGTTTGTAAGACTGGAGAGGCAGAAAATGAAGTGAAGGGTAGCGGAGCAATGTTGCTTCCCTAAGGGTTTTCTTAAAGAACTGAGATTATTGCGATTAAAACCGCAACTGATCATCTTTATTGATGGTCTATATAATTAAATCAGCAATCTCTTTTGTTCGAAAGACCTATATGGAGATATCGTTTTTGAACCTCCGATAGTTTCGAGTTATCGACTATTGAAATCACTCCTTTCATATGAATTTGGATTTTATTTTCAGTTTCCTTATCTTCTAAAAGATCAATATGATTGATATAGAATGAAAGTTTAACGACTACGTCGTGTTATAATAATGAAGATAAGTATAACCATAAACAATAATATATTTTTTAAATTTATATTATTTTCTATTGTTCCTTCAAAACGAAAATTGAATTGCAGTCAGAACCAGTCATACTGGAAAAGTATTTACTTAGATATTGGAATGGTGGACTTCGTGGAAAGCCATAGCCAACAATACGGGCTATATTTTTCACAGAAAATTTTATTAAGACCGGATTCACAAGCGTGCTTGCATCTTCAGATACGTTGAATATTTTACGCACTTGAAGGATAATGCACTGTTGCTAGATCGAACATTAATTTCTTTTTGAGTCTTGGTTTGAAGTCTAGCAAATATTGATTTATAGTTTACGTCAAACTAAAGGCTCTTTACTCTTCCGGTTCCTGTGGTCAGTTACAACTTAAACAACTGGTCTCTTTCTTGTAGGACTGTAGTTCATTGACGCTTTGCCATATTTAGTGCAATTGTGCCTTGTAGTACTTGATTGAATAAGGTCTCGTTTTGCTTCATTACCTCAGTGCAATAATACTCGGATGGAATCGGACTGGATATCATGTTCGTAATAATTGCCAGTACTATTTGTTTCGAGTTAGACCTACGGCTCGGATGGAATAAGGGAATCATCGCTCCACTTTTAGTCGGCGATCGAAAACTTCCCCACTGACTCAGAACGTAAAGGAAGCAACGCGGACACAATCGACGGAACGTAAGATTTCACGAAGCTATTTTACATAAAGGGAAGCATTACCAAATACCTTTGTTAGAATGCCAGCGAGTTGGTCGGCAGGAAAGGCCTCTGCTGGGAATCTCACAGACCAGGTTTTCCATATCCCACCCATTCAGAGGGAAGTGCAGCGCCTGGGATAATCGACACAGTTCGCTTAACCATGCTTCTTATCAGGAGATTAAAGGCTCGGTATTCAAAGCGAAGACTTCAGCGGCGGAAAATAGAAGGAACGGAATCGGAAAGGAGGGAAAAAAGATGTGCCAAGACGACGAAGTCGCAAACAAACAGAAAATTAGGAAAAAACAGAAACCTCCCCCTTTATGAAACAATGAGTGTTTAAGAGCGAGTTTTTCGGGCTGTGAAAGGAGGGAATTTTGAGATGAAAGATGGAGATGATGAAAGAGAGTGTACGTGTGTGCGGTTGCAAGACAATAAATGAAAAGTTTCCTCGGGCCTCTTGTCCTTGAGGGAGACGAAGTTAACGCGGGGAAAGGGGAGGCGGGGCGGAGAACAACTGATGGGAAATGCGGGCGTGAAGAAGGGGTTCTGCGGGAAAGTTGGCAGTGGGGAGTTGGGAAGTTGCGGGAGGGCGGCTTTTAGCGGGGACTGGACCCACCGTCGTCAAGGGGAGTTAAAAGGAAATGTGGGGACGAGTGCAGGGGAAAAAACAAGGAGAAGTGGGGAAAAGTATCCAAGGAATTGCGCGCCGACTCTTGGCCTAAATTTTTCCCGAGGCATAATAATCCGCGAATCGGCTAATAGCACGTAATGGACTATTTGTTGCCTGACACACATCCACGTCGGATTGTGTAAGTCATGCTTCGGAGTCCGCTTCATCCGAAATCGATGCTCTTTCCGATTCTGCGCTATGTTCTGCGTTGCCGAGTTTATCTCGCGGTTACCCCGACTGGAATATTTTATGTTTAGAATTTCATATTTAGTAGCGATCTTTAAACGAAGTATAACAACTGAGTTTGTGGAAGTTTTGGGACTCATTACCTGATCAAATAAAACTATCCTCGTTATTACGTATATTTAGAGATAAATTAAACAGTCAGTCATTTTGTAATAATGAATAATGTGCTGTTATGGTAGAGTCAGCCATTGAAACGTCAGCAACGATTAACCTGATGTGGTGGGGAAGCCGACGGGTCTTCGTCATATCTGGAAGTACCTACAAGCAAAATTATGTCTTCTTTCGCCATCACATTAATTTCATAACTATGCTAAGAGCTGTTACTATATTTTCAAGCCAAGATGCCTCTGTTTTTATACCGTTTTGTCCGCTTGATTTTACCTCCATTTACCAACATTATACCAGCGTTCTTCAATCGATACTTGTATTTGTTTTGGTTGATAATTTAGTTATTATCAACCTAGAAAAAAATAGTATGAGTTTAAGAATTGACAGACAAACTGACGCATTTCATTTGTAATTTTTTTCATAGAATAATTGTCTTCTTTCAACCCAAATCTTCTCATAATTAGCAAATATTGACCTAAAATTGTTTGGGAAGAATCTGCTGCCGCTTGATTCTTAATGTTAAGACGAAGGTAAAAATCGGATTACGAAGGGGTAGTAGCAATTCAAAATATGAGGATTGCATTGCGATCCATATTCGTTTAAATTCAAAGATGTCATTAATGCTATCAAGAGGTTATAGGCCATTCTTTTTGTTAATTTTATTGATTTGTCTTCTCTTAAATTCAACAATTACTTTGAATGATAGGCATTGTAGTTTCTCAAATTACTTCCGACAGCAGTTAAAAAGAGTGGCATTAGCTTTCTGTTTGTAATTTGGAGAAACGATTATATCGTCTCTCGCTATGATATCGCTGACGAGAATTGTCTAATAAATTCTAAAACATCAATAAGGATTTCTAAATGTCGCAAGAGGCCTCTCCGAGTAAGAATCCCCAGCATTTTACCTAAACAGTTGATGAATTTAGTGGAAGTATGCGAATCACGTGAGAGCTAATAAGTTAGACGGAGAGAGACTTCTGTTATTAAATTACTTAAACAGTAGCGAAGAGGTATCCTGAAGTTGACGTTTCATAAAGTGGAAAGATGACTAGAGAAGGGAAGGAGGGAGGGGGGAAGGAGGCTTAAAGAAGGGGAGGGGTGAATAGGAGAGGGATTTAGAAAAAAAAAGAGTGAGAAATACACTTGTGTTGTGGCAGTAATTCCTGTTGAATTTTAAAGGAACTGTCTTTTTTGTCAATAGTTACGCTTGAGGAAAAAAATTTACTAAAAATTACTTTATTTTAGCGAGTTTAAAGCTTGAAATTCTTTCTCCCACCTACTCCAATCCTATATTCTAATTCTAATTCATCTAACCTACTGTAATTTAAAAATAATTTAAACGGAAAACATAAATGAAAAGTAAGTTTAAGTGAAATAGAAAAGGAAAATTTAAGTTTGTGTTTATAAAAGCCTATGTTAGCTTACAATGAAAGTATCAGCAGCATGGAGACACAGAGAAAGGGAGATATGATTTTTTGCAATCTTTTTAAAATGTATTCTCACTGAAAATGCTTGTCGTGAAATGAATGTTTCAATATACCAGAATATACAGGTCATCTATTGTAACTTTTCGTTTTTTCATGTTTTTGAATCTTTTACCGACTTATACTTTCCTCAAGGTTGAAATTGATTTACTCGTTGAAACATTAAAGATAATTGGGCATTGATTCATTCTGTCGACCATAAATTACCATTACCTTATTTATAATTACTTACAAACTGCATGGTTCTTTACGATGGTTTCAAAAAATATTAATATAGAGATGGACATGTTATTTGGATATTAGGGAAAATGTATGCATTACACCGGAAAATTTCAAATATCAAAGTATTTTCCTTGTTTTAGTGTACTAGTAAAGGGGGAAGACAAGAGATACACCAAAATTTGAAGTAATATTAGTTATGTAGCATTGAAATATTTTACAGAAGTCTTCCATTTCATAACTATAAGAATCAATCCATTATGGTGGTAAAACCGAGTACATATCGTACCGTGGCCACTCGCAATATCGTCTTGTACCGAAGATTCGAATTCGGCCCGTTGGCAGCGCCACTTGGAGTAGGAACTCGAACAGATGTAGATGATGTGTGGATGCGTAGATTAGGGAGAAGAGCGAATGAGAAATTACGGAGGGAGAACGAGAGGAGTTATCTGACGCAGGAAACTCACTTTCGCCCGCACTATCGCGCGGATATGCTGTTTAGGGGTTCCGGATTATTATCTGCGCTTTCGAATCGTCCTTAATATTCGGGAAGATGTTAATTGCTTCCGCAATAAAATGTGTCGCCCTCGCGCGACGGAAATCCGCGAGCTGTTAAAGTTTATAACTTTTGGCTATCAACTCCGTGCTGCATGGAGTAATATGCGTGTGCGAATCATGCGAAAGATTAAGTGCAAAGAGGCTTCCTCTTGATGACGTCATAACCGTGAAAGGTCGCTGCACGAAAACTTTGCGCAAGAAACGAAATATGGGCTTAGTTTCTCCTTAATGGGACTCCGGTAAATTATGTTAATTTTCTTCACATATACATATCGTAAATATTTTACTCGCCGCTAAAACATTAACCGAAATAATATTAGCTCTTAATACATATTCAGCTGAAATTGACCATCGCATTAACCCTAACATTTGAATGTTACTTGAGAATGATGTCATCAAAGTCAGCCTTTCCCAACTTTTACGGTTTCAAATTCTATTTTTCGTGTTCTGTAACGACATAGTCCTTCTAATGAGTAAATTTCGTATACCTGTTAGATTTAATTTGATATTTCACCAATACTTAGCTTTTTCTCGACTGTCAGCGACGCTATCGGCAAAGATTTACGTGCAAATGAGCAAAATATCATAAAAAGTAGCCAAACGAAGAAAATAGGATTTAGGACAATTTGCCCCTGCCGTTTCGCCCGTAATTATTATGTATAGTATTCCATCAATGAACGTAGCTTCATATCGAATTCAAATGGCTCTAGATATCTTTTGGATGTTAGAAATTCATTTATATAATCGTTTTTATCCCTATTCGAACACATCCCAGCCCTCATGAATTTGGCCAGTATGCTGAATACTATAATTAGCATTTTTATCTATCTTTCATAGAAAATTTTACTATTTTGAACCAAACGCCTCATTAAAATTTTTAATTAGGTACTAATATTTCCTTATACCGAAAGGAAAGAATCCTAAAAATTCTGAAGATGATATTTTAATTCGTTAAAAATTCGTCGGCGTTAATCTTCCCTGTCCCAGTAAAATAAAACGGCGTCAGATTACTTGGCTCCTTTCACAAATGTTTGTAAATCCCAATAGTGGGATGTATTCAACGGATTTGAAGATACTAATCTAAATTAAATTGATTTTAATTAGATGCTGCTACTTGGATAATACAATTCACTTGCGCATGCTGTTGAATATTCCTTGTATTAATTACAAGGATTAAATGTAGGATTGTAATTCCATTCCCCAATTTTGTTCAACAAAGACGTTTGTATGTGTATTATATACTGATATTTTACTAATTTTATTAGAGGTGAGCTCAAATTAGCTTAAGCTACTGTAGAATTATTAATATTTCCTTCCGTCAACTTTCATACTCGTTTCGTTTTAAATATGGAGAATATTATCGGATCGTGTTTACATATAGTTATCAACTGAATCACAATTATTGCTTTTTAAAATATTCTTGGAATAGTGAAAATTAAATTATCATATTCTGTAGCTATAATTTCACCGCTACATTAATAGCAATATCAGTTACTCAACGTACATTTGATAAACCAACTGTACGAAATACGATCTAATACGAGCATATAGTTTCACCAACTATCGCTATCGAAAATATTCTTTGTTTTACCAGTTACAGAGCAAATGCAGCTATAGACACGTTCTTTGAATTTCAAACTCTATTGCAATATAAAGATTCCGTCCTCGAAAATTATGAGAAGAAATGTATTCCAACGAACGCAAGAGGAGCATGACGACCTCTTGTTAAGTTTTACTTTGTATTCATTGGCTCTACGTTTGCGGAATTCAATCTCAGGGGTCTCAAACAATATCAAGGCATGCAAATGTAGAGAGAAGAGGGGATGGAGGGAATTTGTTTGACAAAAGGAAAGAGAATGAAATAGAATCCTCCGTAACAAGATGTGGATGCAAAGCATTGCGTTGGCAAGAAAAGTTTGGGAGTGCGCGTTATTCGGGGAGTTGTGTTGCAGAGGAAGTTGGGGCCTGTGGCTTGGAGGAAATTGTGTGGGCCAAAGAGGGGCTGAAAGAGTTGAGGGTTATGGGGTCATGATGTTGACAGGGCGCTCAGTGTTGTATTTCTGCTGGTGAGAAAATCTTGGCTGCTCCTTCGGCCTCCGGTTACCAACAGTGGTGTCAACCCCCTTTTAGAGCTGTTCCCCTTCACAACCTCATGAAACAATCATATCCTTGAGTGTACCCTTCTTAATTAACTATGATCATATTTTATCATTAGGCCCTTTCCGATGTTACAGAAGTGATGCTACTTAACAGATTAAAAGCATTATTAGTGGATGTTCTACTACTTTTTATGTTTAATCTCCTCATGTATTCTCTAAGGAAGAGATTTGAAATTTTTTCTGCCGGTTTTTTACGAATGACCTCATCCTCAACCAAGCATTTTTGTGTGAATCCATACTTACAAAATAATGAAATATTAGTACTTCCAAAAAGAAATATTATTATAGCTTAACAAGCCAAATATTTTTCTTTGTTTCTCTCCAAGCCATCTTGTCCTCAGCCAATAAAATTATTCCTCGTAATTCTAATTGTATGCTTAATATTAGCTATTACTTACCTCTCATAATCTTGCCTATGTCTTCCACTGTAATTCATCCGTTCCACTGATTAAATAGGATTTCAGTATGTATTTTTAGTAAACACCATTGCAAACTCGTAATACAAAATAAATTATTTCGCAAACCTATAATTTGAGATGTAATTAAATGGAGTATTCGGGAATCATTCTGTGCACATAGAGCACCACTCCCGTTCTGGGAAATATATGACATCGGATAAAATCGCTCTTTATAAAACTGGTAGGTTTCTATATTTTAATGTCAGCGTATGTATGTTCTCCAAGTTTGTTACACCATAAAATCCAGAATTCTTAGATATAAATCACTTCTATTAACAAACCTGACTTCATGAAATACATTTATGAGTATTCTCTGTAGGTTATATCCATCTAAAATTACTTAACAAGCCCTTTCTTTGATATTTTAATTACTAACCATCCCTTCACTCAATATTAAAATATTGCATATAGGCTCTCCTTTCTTTTACAAAGTACCCTAAATTCAATGAATTACTTAAACAATGCTAGTCAGTTTATGAATTTAAATGATCTAGAACAATTCGCCTCCGCTGTTTTGCTGCGATGTACCTATTCTCTGACGTGTGTATAATGCCTCATCATTTTATTGATGAATTTAGTCACAATTAGCATTCATAGGGATTTTAACCGTCTTTTTGGGGAAGTGAAAATTACCTACCTTCAACTCAAACCAGCCCATCAAAACCCAAACCTCCCCGACTTAACCCACATAAAAATAGACCCATTTGTTGAGAACCAAACGCCATGCAACGTATCACCAGTCATCAATTTTTTCTAGTTTACGTCTGTAGAGTCTCAAATAAACCATATACGCACTGAAAGAAAACTTCGAAATATTCGATTAGCAGGAGTAAAATTTTAATTCCTAAAATATTCTTGGCGGCGAAGCGTCCTGTTCCCATGTAAAAATATTCCAAGGATGTAAGGCATACTTTGACGGAATAGAGATATTCAAGAATACAACCCTAATTGGGGTATGAAATAAATTTTTCAGGATTTGAGAAAGCGTGCGAATCTTTAATAAAGCCGACGTGCATGACTCGAGCGATGCAATGTTTTAAGAGAGAGGCACGTTCCGCTTTTTCTCCCTTCATAATCGCCCTTAATAAAGTAGTGTTAGCGAGAGTGCATATCATTGCCTATTACGTTCTCCGCTGCCCTATTTCTCGCCTAAAATACTGAACTAAAAGAGCTTCGCGGGACACGCCAACCGAATATAAATCGCCTTCTTTTCTTAAAGGAATTAGCGCCGGCGCCTCCTGGGAAGGAAATTCCTCCAAAAGCGAATGTATCGCGCCTTCATCTCGTAAAGTTTTCGCACATTTTCCCCGGCATTATTTTATTCTCCGCCATGCCTTGAATTTCACGTTTCCTTATTTCTGGAGAACATAAAGAGTCTTATAAGTCTAATGCAACGCGGTGCATGGCGGGAAGGGTGGCGGACCGTTAATCTTTTCCGCCCTATTTAAAACGCGATAGTAACTTATCCCTCCTCGCTCCCATACCCACAATGCGCCTCGCGGGAGATTTATGGGTGCATTGTAGATCTCGGTGCCCGCTAAAGAGGGCTGCACCTTCGAAGGTGGCGCTCTTCCTCCACGGGCCGCACACTTCTGAGTGCTCGCAGTTTGCATTCGCTTTGGTTGGGGCTCTCTTAGGGTGTATCCATGTCCTTCTGTTGCTATGTTATCCTTAGAGATCTTACACCGTCTGGGACTTGCGAACGCAGCCCAATTTTTTCGCGGGCCATAGGAATACGCTATGCTACGGCTTGGCCTGCGGAGCACGTGGATCAACTTTTTTCGTTTTGCGGAACACCTAGCGTTATATTTTACAAACTTCCAGTAAAATTGTTGCTGTTTAGAACTTGATAAGCACGAAAAAGTGTTTCGATCGCAGCAACTTAACGAACGAAATCGTTTGCTTCGTTTTAAATGATCATCTTATATAACGCGAATGCAGAAATGATGAATATTATGCACTTATAGACGAGATCCTTAAAGCTTAAAGACAAGTACAACGAAAAATGACGATGTGATTGGGAATCGAATCCAGGTCTTCCACTTTCCGAGCATTTGTTTTCATTTAAATATCTTTTAGAAAATTTAAGTAATAATGTATTTTAGTAGTCCGAACATCTGCCGGCAGAGTTTCCCTGGATGGACCAATTTCCGATCGCAGATCACGACGATATTTGTCACTTTAGTTTAATTTATTGCAATAATTATGATAACTAATATTTGCGAATCCATTAATTATAATTTTGAAGAGCGCCTAAATTGCAATCGAACAAGAGCTCTGTGGAACATTGATTGAAACGTTAGGGTCTGTAGATTGTGGCTGTATGAACTTTAAGCTATTTGCTGCCAATTAAAGCTTATAAAGATTACTTTCCTATAAATACGTTATATTTAAAAAAATAGATCATCCCTTACTAATTAATATGCGTGATAAAATGAATATTCTTCATAGCTGAGAAATAGTCCTCGAAAATCTCCTTAGTGATAGTTTATTTCCTAATGATGTAATCTCCGATCATTTTACATTGTTAGAAATTTTTTTTATGATTCTGATATTAAAAATATCGGATTGAATTAATATTTCCGGGGCAATCTTTGGAAGCATCTGTATTTCCTTAAATGTGACATCTTATTTGAACTAAATGTGTTAATATCGTTTTCAATTGAACATGATCTGCAAAGTTACGAGTGATGTATGATAAATTTTAAAATAATTACTCGAAGATTAAAAAATACAATTTTTTTCCTTCTATGATTTACTGTTTCCTGTTAAAAGAAATGTTGAAAATAATATTAAAGTATTCAAGACAAATATAGTTAATACTTTCACGAGATCATTTAATACGACATTTAGAAATGTTAAATGTTATTACTCTAGTTAACGCTTTCCAAATTGATATTTATATTACAGTTGTCATATCCTTAATATTTCTTTCAACATTGTTTTTAATCGTATAAATATGCACAATAATGAATAATGCATGGTAAGTGTATCATGCATAATGGTCACCAGTTGCAGAGGTGAAGATGTATGTTTTCGCTCTATATGTTTGTCTCCTCTGTAACCACGCCCCCTGCCTTCTCTACACTTGTCCTTTAGTCCCCTTCCTTCGTTTTCCTATTCACTAGGAAACTTGGGGCATTAAGCACAGAAAATCCCTCCCTGTAGACGCCGGCTGAATGTGTGTGGGTGTTTGTGGTTTCAGCACCATTACATTCAAATTATTGCGAAGAAAGACTTTCTCCATTCACACCATCCGCATTCCTGTCTTAATGCAGTTTCGCTTTCGATCCTCTCATTCCCAATTCCTCTCCGTCCTCTTTCTTTGCTGTCCCCTCTGTACGAAGGAGTTTTCGCGGGTGCATAAGTATGCTTTCTGTAATGAGTGCCTAAACATCAATAAAGATAACGTTGAATTCAACTCATAATTGGTATGAGGAAAGCAAAAGATACAATCTTTGGAAAGAAAATATCATGGAGCATGTGGGAACTTTGTTGGAACCTTTCAGTTATAGCCAGGAAGCCCTTCCTATCTCTTTCGAAGAAAATGTTTAAACAAGAGTCATGGATATGACAGATTTGTTCTGCTATATTTATATTTTCTTAAAGCAATATGGTAGCAGTGAATTGATCACCCAGGAATACTTTTAAAAGTTACATTTAAAGAGGCATCTGTGGAATTATTATGTCGAATCAAAAGTCGGAGAGTGAGTGATCTTGAAAATTAAGGTAGGAGAGATTATATCCGTAGCAACTAGATAAGTTACAGAATGGAATAGTATTAAAGACATGCTATTACAAATATGGCATAATTTTTAAGCATAAGACATTAGATATCATACAGAAGTAGAAAAATAAACAAAGTCATTCATCACTTAACATTTTTACGGATGTGTAGTCAAAGCTGACTTTCTGGCGCGAAATTAACTCCCCCAACAGGCTGGGTATTTCTTTTTTCATTTGAGAGCGTCCCGGAATCTTCTCAGAACTCACTCAAACTTCTGCCATTGTTTGGTTCGAGTGAAGTTTGTGCGAATCGAGTCTGAAGCGCTGTCGCCGAATCCGTCCCACCGGGAAAGTGGAAACAGGGCCTTTCTTCTACGTCTTCCAACTTTTCGCCTTTTGGCGCTTCTTTTTTTAAATCTCGCGTTTCCCTTTCGATTCTTCTTTTCTATTTTATTCAATGGCGAATATCGAGTGAAGCGAGCATCACTTCCTCATTCCGTCGGATCTTTATCGATTTCGGTGCTACATTGCGCTTTGCGAATATTTACTGCTTATTTACTCCCTTGAGAGTTTTCGTTTCACTTTTTACGCCAATTTGGTGTTTCCTTGCGTGTTTATATATAAAAAAACCAAGAATAGAATATTTTTGTATCTTTTTCCTTGTTCTCATTAACAGAATCATCAAATTTTGATTTTTTTGTGGTGTATTTCGTTCACTGGTTGAGTATGGCATGGCTGAGTATGGTATGACAACTCCGCAAATGATTTTTTTTAAACTTATTTCATCACGTACTTGTTATATCGTACTTGGTAATTATCGGATTCACCAGAATATTCTTTAGAACAATAATAATCGAAAATATTTATTTGGAAAGGGAGCACACATGCAATCAAATTGCATATTTCAGTCGACAACTTGGTGATTTCTTAATTTATTATCAATTTATGTGATTCGCTGTAAATCTCGGGTATACTATAATAACTATTGTGTTGTGTGTCGAAGGGTACGGTACTTTATATATAGACCCTACAACTCCTTTGAATTACAAGGTAAATTGATATGCGGCTATTAAACGGCTGTATATTATATGAAAACATTATGTAAATAGTTTTCAATTAAAGGGTTGAATCAATGAAAAAAAAGTGTAATTCGTCCATCTGCAAATCTTTCGTACGCAGTGAAACGATGGATTTTTGTGTAGCATCTCTATTTGAGCAGTAAAAACCAATGGTATAGTAAAATTTACATTCGAAACATTCTCCATTTCTATACCTTCCCCATACCCAGGTTTTCCTATCTCTTCCCTTCGAGTATTTTTTTAAGCAGCATTATCGTTACACATTCTTTGAGGGGATTTATTTTCTGCGTGTGTATCCCTCCATCCTCTTTTTTCACACCTCTCTTTCTTCTCGTCTCCTTAGAGAGCTTTATTTGATTTTCTTCGATTCGCTCATTCTCCTTTCCCTGCTCACGCCGACATCTTCCTCTTTCGAACCTCTCCCTATCCATAGATAATCCTTTTTCTAACACAAGAGTATCTGGATTCTGGAGCAACCAATTTAGAGACTACTCAAATAACCTTCTACTCCGGAATAATATGAACACCCCGCGGAAATATATTAAATGGAGTATTGAAAAAATAATCTTCTATGTATACTTCTATATTTGAATGAAGCATAAACCCATAATTTTTAGGCTCCTTGTAGTAGTGGTTAATGTGCTCGACAGCTGACTCTACGGCCCTGAAATCGATTCCATGCTTGTTCGTTTAAATTTTTCGTCAAGGGAGTCCGTAGTTGGCTCTGGTATAATCAAAACCTCAAGTATCATAGTCATATTTCTTCCATTGAGTCGTATACTTAATTCAAATTGTGCGAACAATAAAAAATTGTATCAATCATGCTATGCAGAATAAATTGATAGTGCATTAATTAATTTCTCATGGAGTTCACTTTTAAACATTCCTTTGATTGATTCATTTTTTCCTATGAAGAGGTTTTCGTATCTATTGAGCGATTTTCCAGAAAATCATCGGTTAGATTTTCCAAAGGAATGGCGTGCTCTATCTGCATCTATATATCGTGAATATCAGAAAAGGCCCAATATTGAATGCAGCTTCAACTGTTGGCTTATCATTGATAGTAGCGAGAAGTTTTTGTGATATTCTCTGGTGTAATCATTGCGGAACATCTATTTAATCATGTGTACATAAAATATTTAAAAATACAAATGTTACTGATACATCACGATATTTTTAACTTGAATTATTAGTCTAGCGTTATTCATGAAATTTCAAACGTTCCAACTTAATTATCGTAACAATGTTCTAACTGTAAGTGTGTTGTTATGCTACCCTTTCTTCTACCGACGTCTTGCAAGCTCGTCGACGTTCCCCACCCCTTCGTCTTCTCATGCAGCATCTTTATGGCGTGAGAAGCTGCACACAATGGAGAGTACAAGCTGACTGCTGACGAAGGCTTGGGAGGACTGCTATTCAATAAGCGAACCTTCACCCACCTGGAGGGCGGCATTACATAATGCTGTTTTAATATGTCATCTTCCATATTATCTTACTGTGTTACTGTTAAAAAAAATATATGGCAGGTAACTTTCATTTAAATCGAAATTTTTGATAGACGCCTTTATTTTTGAAAGAGTTTCAAACGGAATCTAAGAGTTCCTATTGTTTTAGATCGCTCTTTCACGATAGGTGTAATCGTTTTAAAAAGAGAAAATAAAGCATAATTCTAATGAAATAAACATCAAATTTAAATATGTGAATACTCTCGAGGATTACTACATGTCATTATGGCTCTTATCTAGCGAGAAAAAAATCAAAATGAATCTTGAAATAATCTTCTGCTAATATGAAATTATATCTTTGAAACGCCCATTAAAGTGTAGCGCATTCCTTAAATCAAAATATCACTAGTGACACTTGCAGGATGAAACTTTCCACTTCATATAATAGATCTGAAAATTGAGGAATCCGAATAGGAAGATTTCGTAAAACATCCGTAGGAATTTATTGTTTAGGGAATTAATGCCTCGATGTATCTTCCTTACATCCGAAGGAAATTTCCGTATTGCGTATACCTGGGAAGACAATGATCCAGTTGAGGGTTTATAGTCCGTCTCGAACCCGCAATGGATCCTTCTTTATTTTCCCACTTTATGAAGGGTTACGCTCTCAAACAGCAGCTAATGCCTTCATAAACCTCGCCGCGGACTGATTTATTCCTCGACTTTATCGGCGGCGGAGAGAGAGGATATCTCACAAGTGCGCCTTTACATTCACCCTTCAATCCAGTGTCGCGATAGGGGAACCATATTACTATCTCGGGAGCTCTATTGGAGCACAATGGACCCATACCTACTCTTTCCTAATCCCATTCATTCTTCAACTCCTTTTTCTACCTTCCCTTCGTTTACCCTTGTTTCACTTCTCCCACTCCCTTCCCCAATCCCCCCTCCTTTCAAACGCTCCCCCCCTCCGCTTCCTTTCACTTCCTTTTCACGTCCTTTTTCCTTCTAAACTTGATTTCCCCATTCTTACGGTGCATTACTTCTCTGATAACCCTATTCTGTCCCAATCCAGTTCAGCCTATCACCGACCTCCCGAACCCTTCTCATTCCGTCAATATCGTTTACGTATTGGAAAATCCTCCACCGCTCTCCCTCTTACCGACCCATAAAGTCTTTAGTTCTGCCGAAGACCTTCTCTTTTCCTCGTCCTCGTTTGTTACCCCTTCCGACCGCTTGTTTATCCAATTTTATTATTTGTCCCTCTCTCCCAAGGAGATGCGTCCTTGTTTTCTTCTTTGCTTTTCTCCTTTCCTTTCTCGAATTGCAACTCTGGCAGAAAAGAAGATTTAATGAACTTCATCGACGAAATTTACGAGCATTATCAGTACGAAATATATATGGTTAAAGTTAGTGAGATATGTATAATTCAACGTGTAAATATCGTTGTAGATAAGAACGACTTTGAGGGCAGTATTATGAAGTATTTTTAATTATGTGTGGGACTTCATTTGTAAACAGGTAATCCTAATGACTCTAAATGTCGCAGAAGAATTATTTGATTCGAAGATGTTTTACCTTTTCGGTTTGCGATGGAATGAGGATAAAGGAAAGGATATTTTAGGGTAAATTGTTTACATATCCGATATAGAACCAGCTATCAACTCTGAAACAAATCAAATGTTTGAGAATTCACCTCACTTCTACCAAGAGCTTCTTTTACTTACAATTGCGCTAGTTTTTTTACTCCTTGCGGGGTATTCTAATTCTGTTTTGTGATGGATCCTCCCTCAAGGCGGAGAATGGCAAGTTCCTAGAGGATCCTACTTCATCCGTACAACACGAGTCCATAACAACCGTAGGGGTATCATCCTCAGTTCCAGGAACAATTAATTAAGCCTAGAAACCTAGGGCTCCGTATCTTAGTTAATATTAGGATGAAACAGACCAGGATCTATTGAGAGCGAAGAGCTTGATTTCAGCGAAAACAAAAACCGGCTTCATGAAATCAGCTTCCCGAGCAGTACTTCCCTCATTGAGGGAAAATCCTTTCGGATTGGGGGAGAAGGATGCGATAGCTAATGATAGAGGAGGAAACATACGAAGAAAGGAAAGACAAACGTTGAAATAAAAATATCAATCAGGTGCTAATCCCATTCAATAAAAACCATTCATAAATAAGTGTAGTTTAGTGGTAAATATCGTTCACAAATACGTATATAAGTAAACATATCAATGTTTATATAATTCTCGTGAAAGTGAAAAAATTACATAATTTAGCCGTGTCCGTCTAACTACGATTAAAATTTAGGTTCGAAAATTGTATAAAAAGTTAGTCATTATATATGCCGACTATCAAAAAGGTATTTTTATAGTTTACCCTCAAATTTGCAAAAAATGAGGCAAAAGAAAAAATATATGCATATAAAATCTTTCTTAATAGACAGATAAAATTAGTAATTTTGCTTCCTCTACCTATTGCAGATATATATATGTTCACAGATGCTTACATTAAAGTACAGTGAACAAGATAAGAAGGTGAGAAAAAAAACAAAATTAGTTTCATTATTATTAATCTATCTATTTGCAAAGATAGACTTAAAAAAGTAAAAGGATTAGTTGAACTTCTGATATCGAAGATGAGCGAGTCAATGTAGTAATGTGACTGGTGAAGAAGGAAAGAAGGAGAGAGAAGTTTGAGGGACGAGAGGAAAAAATTGAGGAGCTGATGGGAGGTGTGGAGGAGTTCCGTCGAGAAGAGGGATCGACGGAAGGACGTTATGAGACGGGTCATCGCGTTGTCGTTTTTTAGGGCAGTCAAAAAAAAACGAGAATACGGCGAGGAAAGGTGTGCGATCGAGAACGCCATGTTGCACTCCGAGGGATCGGCGGATTTTTTATCGCGCCCACGGTCCCTCGATCTCGTTGCTGAAGTGCTTCTCGGCAAATAATCTCTCTCTGCGCACGGTATAGATAAGATGCTTGTTTTCCTTGTTAAAAATCGATATAATTTCTGATTCAGTTATTTTTACTTTTTCAACGATAGAAATGGTTCAGTAAAAATTTTACATGCCGTATTTTTATATTCCTACTCGTCAACTAGTGCTGTATTATATGGACGAATCCTTAGGATATTCACATTCTATTTTTGTTATGTTTTTCTCGGGAATGTGTTATTTTATCTCCTCGTCCTCTTATATTTAATGATTTTATAATAGATAGATATCTACAAACGTTGGCAAAAAATCCAAAATCTAGTCGGTCATTGAGAGTTCTGGTGCTCGTTAATTCATTTTTCTTCACATATTAAAACTTTTATCGGTATTTTAATAAATATAAATTTATTGTTGTTCATTTTCCACTAAACCTGCGTAAAAACTTAGATAATCAAAAAATACTTATTTACGAATTCGGTTCTCATATTCTTCGATTTTAACGAATTTCTATTTTCAGGATAATTTTATCAGAAATGAAATTTTTGATTACTAAATTACTTAAATTTCGCAATATATTTTATTTCCTATTATTTAGCGTTATTTATATAAATTTTTGAACATATAAATGCAAGAAGAGGATTTTTGGGGTCTGAAAAACAAAACAATAAGGACATAGAGATCCTCAGATTACTAGACTTAAATTTAGTGCCATTATTATCTTTAAAAATATTTGTGCATTTCTTGACATGGAAGGGGAGATTTTATCGATAATCCATAGTAGCTTATGCTCCATGTTTGTATCCATATGCGGAAAAGGTTGCTCATGTTAGTTTTTCTTAAATAAAAACAATTTTCCTGATATTCCCACTAAATATGAAAGTTAATAATATAAAATAATAATTATAAATGAAACCTAAAGTAAGGTAGTAGGAATATAATATGAATATTAGGACTGATTTCATTCCCTCGGGACTTGGAAGAATTACGTAATATTTCAGAGGGATATTTTAAGCGTGGCCTTTAAAATAACAATCGACGCTCTTTTGCCGAAGCAAAATTATTTTACATTGAAGATCCATGTCCTTTAATTTTGTGATGTCTTAATTTGCTTATACTATGTCCTAGTAAATTGCATTTATATATATTTTCGGACCTTGAGATTAAAGCAGAATTTCTGGTTAACCAAATCTCATTATTGTTCTTTTTTTACTGATTCTATGAAAATATCTAATTATATTATTCTCTCTCTTTCCAGGTAAATGACTCTGAATGAATCTTCCCTTGAATCGCATCCGTGTAAGTACCAGTCGATTTCTGCTTTGGCACACTTCCAACCGATCCCTGGGATCTTTAACATGGCGATTTCACGGGGAAAAGTAGAGCTTCTTGGCATTCCTTCGAACGTTTATCTCACGACTCGTTTTGCGCCCTCCTCTTTAATGATTGGCACGACTCGATTCCGCATAAATAATTCAGCCGAGAGAAGCACCGCGATTTCCCCCCTCTCCCGCGAGATGGCACCACAGTCGGCTGCTCACTTGCAAATCCTCGAGGAAAATGTTTTGAGCAGCCTCCATCTCGCAATCCCGCGAGATTTAATCCTATCTTTCCTCAAAACACCTCCCGAATAATTCTCGAGGTGAAAAAAAGCAGGAAACTCTGGTTGCGAGGAAAGAAGAGACAGCGATTCCCTCTGGTGGGAGAGAGACGACACGGAGATAAAAATCAGCAGAAGGAAAGCGTTACGTGCTTCCTCGGAAGGGTCAGAGGAAAGGAAAGAAAGACTGTTTTTGAAGGATATTGCGAAGGGGAAGAGATGAGAGGAGAATTTGTGGGAAGGTCGTGAATGCGTATAACTACTCGAGTGGCTTTGACTTCCTCAGAGGAAATTTGAAGATGATATTATACGGCCTTCTTTTTCGAGAGAAGATAATTAGGGTGGATTTAGTCTAAAAACAGTCCAAATTTATCTAATTTTAGTACTTGCAAGTCGATAGCTAAAATTTCTTAAAGGTTCGTTGTCATAAAGATCGAAGAAGACTTGATGTAGCTTCTTTTGGTTATCGCCTCGTTGAGAAATAGAAATCTAATTATTAAATATAACAAGGCTGTAATTTTTACTCCTTGTCATTCGTTTTTTTATCTATGGGAAATTAGAGTAATATTGCTCATACACTGTCCCTTATTCGTCCGCGTTACATCATTTGTATTGCATTGATAGTCATCTATGTTACGCCTCGTGCATTTATTAGTGTAATTGCAATGTACAGTAGAACCCCGGTGATCCGGACACTCGCTAATCCGGAACCCTCGGTAATCCGGACGGTCCATTGGGAGTTATGTAAACCCGCAACTTCTTCTAGTGAACATATAAACACGCATTTTAGTAACAAGAAACGAGAGGTGGACAGACTACGCACTTGATTTAAAAATAAGAACGGTCGCGCAAAAGAAAATAACTGACTTTTTCGCTCGCTGATAATATTCATTCACTTTCTATGTTGTAATACCTTATGCAATATATACATGCATTATCTATAAAATATAATTTTTGAGAAAAAATGTTTTTTACGTTATTTTTTTAAAACCTCGCTAATCGCTAAATGAATTCGTCCGGATTACCGGGGTTCTACTGTATATTGCTTTATTCATCATTTCATGGCATCTATGGTGCATTTAAACTTCCGTTTGGGCAAACAGCTTTGCAATTATTCATTGAATATAAACGTGAGATGAAGTGATTGAATTAAGAAATATTCATTTGGCACAGTTAGTGAAGTAGAAATCCTGTACTAAAGATTTTCTCCAGTGTTCTACATGATATTTACCGGCCGTGGTGGCGGAGTGGTTATTGTGCTAGCGCGTCCCTCACGGTCCCGGGTTCGAATCCCGGCTAATCGGATTTTTTCCAGTTAGGGAATAGTTGTCTGTGTGTGCGACTGTGATATTAATAAAAATGCAAAAAAGGAAGAAAATATAAAAAAGGGGTTAATTGGAGGAATAGCCTTCAAAGGCTAAAATTCGCCCATAAAAAGACAGCATTATTATTATTATATTATTATTATAATTTTCTATAAATAACATCTTGAAGTATCTAGGTACTGTTGCTATTGATTAGAAATTCGCTTATTTGCTAAAGTAGCATCTTCTTAAAATGCTTGGAAAATAAATTACTTTTTAATATTGATTGAAGACCTTAGCTACGAAAATCTGCGCAAACCATTCGATCGGTCGTTTTATTTTATCCTGATTTTACTAAATGAAACCCTACATTATTTTATAGTCGTTCATAAATGGATTATATGCTTGATTTATCGATGGTTTATTACATTAGCCTCGATTTAACTTTGATCAATTCATTAAAAACATTATTTCATTACGATTACATAATTATTATTCATTGCATCATGCATATTTTAGACTTGATCCTCAACCGTAATTGCGCATTGGTCGGTAACTATGGAATCAGATTCTGTTTTGAGAATCTCAGGTTATTTTATTTAATAATTCGAAGTTGCTAAGATGGATATTATTTCTTTATCAAAGAGCTTTGGCAAAGTTCTGCCTTCGTAAACCTCAGAGCAACGCACCTTGACAAAAATAAGAAGTAAGTTCATGCTTAAATGAGAATTTTCTTTAAATATATTCTATTTGTATGGGAAATACAACTCACAGAACCGCTAATTTCCGTAGATAAAAGCTATAGGGACTAGCTATGTAAACTTTAATTGCAAAGACTGCTCTGGTATCATCAAAATATACTAACAAACATAATTTATCAAGTTGAATCTGCACCAAATTTCACAACTTTGATGTTTTCAGAAGGAGAGTTAGTAATTGCTTAATCGACAGTTAAAAATCAGTTCATGTAACTTACTTTGCGTAATCACTATTTCGCTGAGAGAGAAAAATATTTTAGGGTATTTACTCTTAAGAACACGCGCGAATACTGCTACCCAAACGTAATCTATAAAGGATCTCTAGCTCGCGAAACGGCACGATATTTTGTAAGTTCATTTGCGGAGTAAATATTAGTCGAGCCGAAGGAGTCATGCGACATTTAATTGAAATCTAAAACTTTGCCCGCCCTCCGCCTCACGTACATGCTATTGGGATTTCATAAAATAGGCATGTCCCTTATGTCATTAGCTGAGCAAACATTCGAAAAAGCATGTCACACGCATTAGAATCGCAGCAAGAGTTCGGCGAGCAAATACATATTAGCATTTTCTCGTACATAGCATCCGTACCGTCGAATTATAGGATATTTATCCAACACGCCATCAGGTATGATACGCCGCCGCCGTCTTACTGCCTGTGTTATCATGCTATCAGTGAATATGAACACATTTAGAATTCACAGGAATCCTAATCACCTTTGCCCATTATAGTTGCATTCACGGGTAAATAAAATTACTTCTAAAAGACTAATATGAGACTATGTGATAAAATCGTTACTTTTATGATTTAGCGATAAGTCGATCAAAAAATTCATCAGTTTAGGTGAATTAAGATAATTTAGCCTTCGATTTGTCCTTCTCTCTTGATTTTGTGGAATACTTGAGCTGGGAATCATTATTCACCAACCAAATTCAATTACAGCCTATCGTATGAAAACAAACGTCGCATTGATGTCATTAGTTTAATATCCTATTCTAGATTATGTTAAAGTATCTGAAACCTCATATTTGAGAGAAAGATAAAATCCCTATTATTGCAGATGAGTGAGTATAATTTAATTCTTCAAAATACGTGTCGGTAAAACGATGGCTTCTAAAAACACTTTGTGATTTGTGATAAAAAGCCCTGTTAATACAGTTTTTTATTGCTATTTTAATTCATATAAATTCGTATTGACGGCGAAAAATACCTCGCGGGGGGCGTGTCGGCGAAACGTCCCTCCAATGTTCCCGTCCGTACAAATTCTGATTCCTCGAAGGGGTTCACCGCCATTAACATGGAGAGGAATTCCTCGGCAAAGAGTAAGAAATGGTAATTTGAGTGTCGAAGGAGGAGCAGTTGAAGGAGAGGGAAAGTTAAGAGGTGAGGAGAGAAAAGAGAGATGTGTGTTGGAGTGGAAATGGCTCCGTAGAAGATGGAGTGATGCCCCTGAGAATCAATCCAATTACGGAGACCTCCCACAGATTCCCGGGGGGAGGGAATGGTGGGGTGGGGAGGAAATAGTGGGGTGGGGAGGAAATGGCGATGGAGGGGAGGGAGGAGGAAATGAAGACGGGGAAAACGAAAGAGGGCAGTAACAAAAGGAGACAGCCGAAAAAAGGTGGGGGAAGGAGTGATAATGAACTGGGAACAGAGATTGGAATGGCGAAAGTGAAAAGAGAGATAAAATCGGAAAGAAATGCCTCCGAAAAGAGGTTTGCGTCGTCGGTGGAGGCAAAGAAATTCATTTCTTGAGATCTTGTGATCCTGCGCCGATCGAATGAAAGTAACGATTTAGATATTTGTCCTGTATGCTTGCTTGGATCGCAAATTACATGTCTTACCCGGAGCATTTAGACCTGATAAATTTATTGAAGCTTTCCTCACCACTCCAAATGGCAGGATTGATCAAACTATTATTCTCCCGATAGTATCGATTTACATCAAATAGCTCTCGTATGAACTTCTGGTTGATTTATTTTCGCTTATTTCCGAAGATAAACTTCATCTATTGATAATGATCTATACATTTTTACGAAATGATCTTTGACGTGATTGAATGACCGTTTTCACGTTGTAAGGTAATTTATGTGGCTTTATTTTAAAGATTTAAGAAAGCATGTGCGTAAATATATGGTCGCGTTGATGCGTGAGGCAAAGGGAAGACTGCCTCAGGCTCCAATCAATATAATATAAGGATACTCATTCTTCTAATTTCGGAAGTTTCATAAGGATCAATTAGTGAATTTCTGAGAAGAGACGCGAACTAACTCCTATTCTTAGAGATCTAATATCCAAGAAAAATCATTTGCGAGTAAAATGACAGTACAGTATCACACCTCGTCTCATCTACATGCTGAGCCTGTAAATGGACCGAGTATATATTTATTCCCACACTGAAACGAAAACATTTGGATGTCACAGGTGAAAATTACTAGAACGGCATTTCAAATAATTATTCATTTAGTTTGCAACATCCTTACGCACAATTTTATTATTTTATTGTATTATTTTATATAATATAATTATGTTTATTCTGATAAAAATATTAAACTGAAATGTTTTCATTGTTTACATATAAATGAATTATAAAATTCATTTATAATTGTCAGATTCTCCACTCTCATAATAAAGGTACTCATGAAAATTAAAATGAAATATTAAATGAATATTTGAGCTAATATGTAATCCTGTGATACATTTTCATGTTCCGAGATACATTTTATTATAAGATTTAGAAATAATTACATAAATTCGTCTAAAATATCCTTGTTAAAAGATTTAAAATTCCTGTTCAATTTAAAATTTTATTTTAACTCATGCTTGCGAAATTTAAGAATCTGAATATTCATCTCCCTTTAATATTATCTCAAATTTCCATTAAAAAAGATTCAATATATATTATTTAGATTGTTTAAGTGGGATGTAGCAATCACATTCGTTTTAATGAAGTTTACAGTTGTTCGATTTGTCTCTCATTTAAGTTAAAATGAGCAAAAATATGGAATGATCCTCTATAATAATTTTAATGGTGAATAAGCACAATAATTTATATTCTAACTCAACGTCGGCTATATGTTTCTAACATGAATGTTGCAGACAAAAAATGTAACGTGTTAAAAGTAGCTTATCCAAACAAATATGCTCTTCGAGTAGGTTTTTATAAACTTCGACTTTCGACTTCGACTTTCGACTTCGACTTCGAAAGAGATGAAAAGAAACAAATAGGGAATGTAAAAAAAATGGAATTGAGATACTCCAGGAATATCACTGTTATCGAGAAGCAAGTGAAAGCGAATGAAATTGCCGAATGTATATCACATAATGGAAACAAAAATGGAGTACAATTAGATCAGAGATAATCGACGTCAACAGAAAAGGACAGAGAAGTGAGGGCGGAACGACGCGTGGAGATAATGAAATGGTCCGAAACGAACGAGGAAAATGTGCAAAAAGAAGAGAAGGACATAGTGATTGAGGAAAGAAATCGCATTCACCGCTTTCGAAATTAGGGAAACGGAAGAAAATTTCCGATAGCGGGGAAATACAGAGGCATAGCAATGAAAGGAAGGCGAAGGGAATTAAAGATAGGGGCTCGGAAATTTAGAGCGAAAGTAATTTGATGGAAAGAGAAGGAATGAAGGGAAAGTGAAAGTAATTGAAGTTAATGAAACGGGTG
Organism: Sympetrum striolatum; assembly: GCA_947579665.1. Lineage (NCBI taxonomy): Eukaryota > Metazoa > Arthropoda > Insecta > Odonata > Libellulidae > Sympetrum > Sympetrum striolatum. The sequence continues at coordinate 87,450,728 of OX388345.1, forward strand.
AGAGGACAAAGAAGTCGCGGTGGAATGAAAGGGGGCGATAAGAGGAAATAAAAATATGGGATTTATTTTCTCGGATCTGTTTATTCTGAGAGGTGTTCTCTTTCCTCCTTCTGTATATTGCCACTTCAGAGGAAAGCCTGTTCATTTGATGTGAAGTAGTCCCTTGCGATGAGAAGTAATCCGTTTCCGTTACTCTAGTTTTCGAAATTTGCTCCTTTCCAGTGGATTTTGTCATTTTAGGCTGTGTTTTTATTCTATTTTTACCCTTAATTTGCGGGCAGATATGCTGATTAAAACAGAATTCATTTTCATTGAAATTAGCTGTTAATTAATCATGTTTCACGGCACTGCTTCTTTTTCTGATAGTTCTTATTTTATCTTTTCGTCGAGACCGGTGAGAGAAATGAAATTATATGAGTTTAGTCTATTCTAGACTAATGTGCCTCTTATTCCGCCTAACACCTTTCCTTTATGTTTTATAACAAATCGATACTAATTAGAATGAATACGGATTAAATCTACTATGTGAGTATAGAAGTATTACTTTGCACTTATAAAGTCTAGCTCTGCTTGATGTTAAAGCCTGCAAGGTGTCTGTGAAACATACCAACAATTCAACTAAACTTTATAGAAAAGTAAAATATGCTACATTCGGAAGCTAAACATAGAAAATGCAGATACCCTTCGTAATCTTGATGCATAAAATGAACGGACAGTGCATTATAGCTCCAGAAGATATAGATATTAACAAACAATACAGCAATGGATTCACTTGCATGATAGCACTATAAAGAAAAAATAGCAAAATGTATTTATTGGTAAAATAGTTGCAATAATATTATACATATCCGTATCAGAAACCGCGTCGTTATTTTTTCGCATCATGGTTTACTTTATTTGGTACAAAGTATAATGAAGAGTACAAGAATGATCACGAAATATTAATTAATATATGAAATGGACTTCATATTGTTATAAACGGGAAGAAGTTACTCTTTAATCATCTTTGTCCGTGAGTTAAACACGAAATCGCATGCCATTCTCTTCCTTCCTCATCACATTCTGGAAGTATTCCTTCAGACGTTTGTCTCTAAAGTTGATCCTTGCTGTGTTCATTTTCAGGCAGAGACTTCCTCCTCTAATCGGATTCATCATCTGAGAAAACGATAAGTTGAGATTCTCTCGCTCGACGTCGTTTAGTCGCTTCGGAGCGAATGAGCAAGAGAAAAGGAGGAAGTGGGGGTAAAATCCTGGCCAAAATTAACGCACCACCTCCCTTGTGATCCTAACGACCGGTGGTGCGTTAATTTTGGCCGGATGTGTACAATGGGAATGACAAGGAGTTGGTGAAGAAGTGAGTAGGGAAGGTGAAGAAACAGTAGAATGTAATGGGAAATATATGGAAGTTATGAAATGCAATTGGAAGTAACAGGTAGAAAAAGAAAAGTTAACAAAAGGGTGCTTAATAAAATTAATATTTCTTAAATCATTATTCGATAGGTTTTAAACATCGAAGGCTCATGTTTGTAACATAAGGTCGCATCTAAAACCATTAGGGCGTGAATCAGTTATGTTGTTTATATTGAAATATTCCAACATCGAAATATTCCGGAGGATAATAAATATATTCCGGAATATTTCGATTAAGGTAAAATTATCAAAGTACCGTTATAGATTTTAATACATCTTTTCTTCCTCTCCGCCTGCAGTTCTGTTATAATGTTATTCATATTGACTCTGGCATCAATGTAACTGGAGAATATTTATAAAGCAATAGATAAAGATATTTCCTAACGAAACAAGATACTGTAGTAGGTGGTTTCGAAAATAGTATTCCTGAAATGATGTTATGTAATAAAAAGTAGAAAATAAAATTTGTATATTTCACAGATAAATGTCGTTTATGTTTGTACGTTTAAACTGAATCTACATTTTTCTTATAAATAAAATTTCATGTCGGGCTAAAACTTTATTTTTAAATTGCACTTAATCGAAATCCGTTTCTTTATCTCGTCTATTTTTAAATCCGATACTGCGTTAACAGTTATTTGAAAACAAATTCCGACAACCAAAATTTTATAATGAAATCGTTCTCGAAACTTCTAGAATAAACTTATGTGTATCTTCCTCAGAATTTGGCTTCTCAGAGAGATAAAAGTAACGAGTTTTTGCGATACGGCGGTCGGCTCGTAGACGAGAGAGACTTTTCAGAAGTCAGACAAGTTTTTCTTGCTTGGCATATTTCTCATTTGTGAATGATTTTTCATTTAAAGGATCTCCTTTTCATGAACAGTTAGTCATTCGCTCGGTTCCGGACATTTTGCTCGGGGTGTGACTGCTAGTAAACAGTCTGTAGATTTTATACGTCGCTCGTCGTGAGTTCGCCGAAGCATGGAAGCGTGTAATCCCGCGTAATTGCGTAGCTAAGCGTGTATTTTGCCAACCGTATCACGGATTCGACATCGCCGTAATTACGACGTTTAACGATCAACTACACGCGAGCGGAAGGTGACTTGGAAAGTTCGGAGTTTTCAACAAACTTGCGAAAGAACTGCAAACATTTTGCACGTGAACGTGTCTGCCTTTTAGCTTGATCGATGCACCTGGAATTGGCTTGAGTGATGACGCATTATTCGTCTGGAAAGTAACGCAACGCTGTCACGTCAATTCTCGGTGTCGGAAATCCTTTTTTTAGGCTCAAGCGCATCACGTCAAATGCTAATCCTATGTCAAGTTACTTGGATGACTTTACAATTACGTGCTCTTGAGCGGTAACGAGATATTACCTTATGCATACACAATTCGCAAATTTTCCCATAAGTACTCTCCTTCTCACAAATCGTTGCTTCCTTGAACTTCTCCCTTTTTCCTATTTTTTCCTGTCGCTCTTCCTTGCTCGTTCAAGTACATCTGTGTATGAACTTTCTAACTGATTGTTCAAGTATCTAATTTGGCGATGAGGTCCCCCAAAATAATTGATCAATTATGTACAAAGTAGCCTTAATCAATCGAAGTAATGTTATGTACGAACCATTACTAACATAACATTTTCGTTGCTGTACAATGCTACCAGACGTTTTCTATTGAGAGAAAATGGCTTTCAGAATCCATAATAGATTTAATAAATATGTATTATCTTTCCATTGAAATGTATTTTATAATAATTAAATATAACCAATTTAAGCTGAGGTGCATTTTCTGTATACTCTTACCACTTGCAAATTTGGCAAACAAAAATACATTGAATCCGTGCGCCCAAACTTAGTAGCTATAAAATAATTATCACAAAAGATAATTTCACGTTTTTTTAAATCTTTTTCAATGCTCAACTGACAAATCTTTCTTCTCGACCTATTTAAATTAAGTAAATTTATACAGAGTCCCTTCTTAATTTCATTAAATTATATGATGGAAAATATTTTTCTGGTGAAATTGCGTATTTTGGGATTCTTTACCTTCCTCCATTAACAAATTTAAACTTCCGTTTTGTTAATTGAAAATCTCACCTAAGTTACTGCAAATCGTTTTTATTAATTGTGTCATGACTATTTTTGTACTCATCGGCTAAATATTTTCTTAAAAAGCCTAATGTTTATCATTCGCTCATTAAATTAAATAAATCCAGTTCCTGTTTTAAATAATTTGTTGAACGTAAGAATCAGAAAAATAATAATCATTAATTAAAAGCGAATGACTCTCAGTAGAATGTGGGAAAATACATTGCTGAATTTATTGGTTTTGTTATCAGAATTAGTTAAAAGTAAACTATTTTTCGAATTTTAATGGTTTCAGAATATTATTAATTTATGAATAAATGTGATTACGTAATGTAGTATAGAGTGGTATGAGCTGAACTCAAGATGAGTCAAAGAACTTAATTTACCAAATTGTCTGAAAGTGAACGACCGGCGCAGCATCGTAAAGTAGCCGGATATTCTTCTATCTCACGCAAAAGTCGAGATACGACGTACGATACTGCGCTTCGCATAAGTTTCCGTTGTTTTTATGCTTCGTTCCACTAACCAAAATGAATGGAAAGCGTGTGGCATTTCCATTATGAGGGATTATTTTCGCGTGACAAAAATTTTAAGTGAATGACTTACGTCAAAATAATTATTTCGGGGTTTTTAGTGTGTCTGCACGAAGCAAATAACTCCATCTGATCCAAGAGAAATGTAGAATCAAAATGTTTACCGTTGAGTGCCCATGTAAATTTAACCTCATATGTACTCGCAGTCTCCTTATCTAGTCATGTTTCGAAATTACTATTCCTTTTGGATATAAGTATATCGAGGTATTTTTGTGCCCATAAAGATTATAATTTTCAAGTTGACAGTCCGGAGCAGAGTACATACTGGATAATTCAAAGCATCATACTGTGAAAATAATGAAAATGGGGAACTTTGCGTTTAGGAATAAAATTAATGAACGAACGCGTAATAGGCTCGTTATATCTGACAGAAAATAATCAATGAAGAAGAAATACATCGTCGCTCATTTTATTTACAAAATTAGAGCCGCGATCTGGAACGAAAAATGAGAGCGGTCAGTCGGTTAAATACGCAAGTCCATCATTCACGGCCTTTCGACTCTCGCCCCTCCTAAAGAGAAGCCAATCAGTTAAGGGCGCCATGTTTTCTCTCCTACGGAAAAACGGGCCGCATTCTACTCGCATTTCCTTGATTCATGACACAATCACGACCCTCCGCAGTTAATATCCAGCTAAGATTTTCCTTCCGCTACGAAACCAATTTATTCGCTTAGGCTACTTCGGCGGAAGATGCGCTAAAACCCTCGGAAAAAGTGTTCTCGGCCAACTTAGGCTCCGCTGCAGCTTTCAGAGGTGCACCTCATCGAGCCACCGGCATCTCGGGAGATAAAAGATGCGGCGCGAATGGTGTACTCACTGACGAAGTGCATTCCTTTAAAAGGGAGCTCTAAAAGAATCATGGAGGAGATAAAAATGGTTTTGTAGGAGCCGCTTCTCTTATCTGAATTTCCCCAGGGGATGCCCCCTTTTCTAGTAAGAAGTGCAGCGATGGACGGGCGCAGGCTTTCGAAAATAAAGCGATTTTTTAGAGTGGATATCCGGGAGAGAATAACCCTGTCCGGTTATTTATACGGAAGCATCTTCTGGAATATGGAACGCATGCCACAATCGGCGGGCTTGGGTTTGGCGAGCTAACGTTGCGGTCAAGGTTTGAATCTTGGTTAGGGCATAAATACACTTCCGCTCTTGTGCTCGTTATCTATTTGTATTGTTTCACCTCTATCCTCTTAATTTTTGCTTGAAGAGGTTTACTCTTTATAAAGATATTTAAATTTTTTGGCGAAGAAAGAATGGATTTTGTGGTTCTACCACATTTACGGTGTATGTTAAAGGACAGAAGGAGTAATTTGCATGGTTTGTTAGGTATATACCACCTTTGGTATGGTATATACCTAGGACCAATCTAATGTCTGTGAAGACCTGTCGTGGACCCGTAAAATCGAGATTCAACTTTATATATATGAATCGTATGTATGTATTAGACACATAAGGCATAGAGCATAGATATATGTCGAATCAATTATTATTATTTAATTGTTAATTATTATTATTTTAAATCGTAAAAATGTGTAGCCATAAAGTATTCATGTAAAATAAATTGGTCGAGGTTAAATAATTTTACCAATATTGTGGAATTAGCTTAGATTTTTTAAATGAGTAGTTGTGTCTTGAGGTAAGGAAATAAATAGAAATCCATTGATTAAAGTGAAAATATTTCTATGAAAATCTCACTAAATAACTAACCATAAAGAGTTAAAACTTCATGAATGTGATATTTCTGAATTGTAATTATGTTATTTGATCAACTCAATGGTAGGTTTTATACTTCTCACATGTTAGAGGATATTATCGACATTTTCTGGTTGAAAAGAAGTCTTTGATATTATTGAATTGTTGAATTTACTTGATGTGTGATATTTAAGATTTATTTTACTTCAAAACTATGTCTCAGGTTTTCCTTCGGAATAAATTTTGAAGTAGCGGTGAGTTTTTCCTTACTTTCGAAACAACTCATTTTTCATTTCAATTCCCCCGCTGTCCTTTCCCATTTGCGTCGGGAATCATTTCAGCCGGAGATTTTCATTTGTGGCGGAGCGATTACCGTTGAGCCATCAGATCAAACTGCATAACCCACCCCGATTCGCGTTTTATTTATTTCCTCACAACGGCGGACCGTCTGTTTATTTATTTTATCCTTCGGTAGAATTAATCTCTGACTCGATTACTATCCGATATGCGGCCAAATCTTCGGTCGGATCCCGACCGCTGTTTCCCATCCCACGCACCCTTTATAACTCTCCCTTTCCCAACTTCCCTGTTTCTCTTCCCTCTCTGCGAAAACAATCGCCCATCACGCACGGTAGCGCATTTTTTCCATCCACTCGAAGTGTTTTCGGCGGATGGAATTTTTCGTGGCGTACGCGAATTGCGAAAACCCCGCCATTTTCCGAATCCGCATCGCTAAACGTTAAGCGGCGATTTTCCCGCTCTTTCTCCGTGACTATGGCAACGGTGGAAAAACAGGCCTCGCGTCGAATGGGGCGAGAGCGATCGTCCGCCCAATTCGTGCACAAACCGTGCGGCAAAACGCGTGTGTGGCCACGAAATGCCTTCATCGATTCGGGTGAACCGAAAAAAGGAAGTGAAAAATCTTTTTCGTCTTTCTCCAACGTCCACTTCCTCTTTCTATCCCTCGATCTCGGATAATCACCATGTGCAGTCCCTGGGAATTGCTCCATTAATCGTGTTTGTGATTAATTCCGGACTCAAAATCACGTAAAGATCACGGCGTATCCAACGTATGCATTTCTTACTTCAACAACTTTTTAATCTATGAAAGAATGCAGTATCGTAGTTTTAAAGATATAGCTTACCTTTCGGGTAATCTAATTATGCTTAATATTTATGAGTAATATTTATCTTCTATAACCCTCTTCTTTATCTTACAATATTTATTAATTTAAAGAGCTGAGGTGATTTTATTAGAATTAAGTTATTTTTTCCTTCGATTGAGGGATACACTATTTGCTACATTTACAAAAGTTAAAACCGACATAAATTCTAGAAAAAGTGAGGACTTAATTTAGAATAGGTTGATAGATTGAGACACATGAAACACTTGAAAATTTTCTCATCTGAATTAAGCTTCTCTTATATCGTATAGGAAGTGAGGTTCCATTGAACTATTAGGAGCGCTAAATGAGGTATATGAATGGAAAGATGTTTAGGAACGTTACACTGAATATCTATTTTCCTTTTAAATGGATTAACGGTTTGATTTCCCTTTTCATGAATAATCAAAAAAATGTATGAAGGAATCTCGTCAAATTTCTACGTTTACATCTGGATTCCTCTAAATGCTTTAAGATATATACTAAACTATGGCTAGAGTAAAATAACGAGGATTCATATTGACTCCGAAACAACATCTCTCTTTCCTCTATCACTCTTTTATTTTTTTCCGCAAAATGTGGATCTGAACTGCGTGCATTTTTCCCCCACCCTTTCGCTGTTTAGAATGTTTCCATGAGACACTTCTGCGTGCAGTAGGCGGTCTGGCGCACAGTGACGTCACCCTGTCACATAAATCACTCCATTTAAACTTCTCTTTACCTCTCTATCACTTTGTCTTCTTCAATCCTCCCAATCTCTCTCTCTCTCTATTCTCTGTCTTCTTTTAGCTCACTACCTCGAAATGCTTTTCGTCGTATTAAATATTGCAATCAGCATTGGCATAGTCTATTATCAGTGATGCTTTCAATAAATATAAAATAAAAAATTATTTGTTTTACATTGTCTCTCGTCTCAGCTTTTTACAGTCAATTTCTATTTAATGTTCATCCTTCAAATGCAATATAAGAATACAATATTTGTCCCTAGTATCTATTAGGTATTGAAATTGGCATTTTTTAAGTTAATAGACTAATCTTAGCGTCAAATACTTTTTAATTTCATGAGCGTGATGAACTATATCTCTGCATTCCTTTTTTCTTGAAATATTTTTTAATTAATTTTCTCTTCAAAATCATGTAATGTGCATTTCTCTCTCTACTCTAGGGGTTAAAACATCGCTTCTCAAGATCGTAGGATGTTTAAACTCGAGAGGAATTGATCGATGAAACATGAGTATGAATATATAAAAATTGATGCAATTTCTCTAAAAATTTGATAACATTTTTCACAAATAACGTATTTTCCGTTGGTTAGGGATAGGGAGTTGAAATTAAAGGCTACATAAAATTGATAAAGGATTTGTTATTAAAATACAATCCCCGTGTTCTTTTTAAATCAAACACCATTTCTATCTCGCTGAGACACCGAAATTTTATTTCTATAGTATACTTAACAGTACATCCTCCTTTCTCCACCCTCTTTAACAGTCGGACCTTCGGTCGAGCAATATTTCAGTCTCAAGCATATCACAATAATTACTTAACTATTGTATTCTACAAAGACATATTAGATCAGAAGCAAATGAAATTACGAGTAAATAAGTTAGTTATCATTTTTAAATTTTTTCGTAACTTTGTGCTGAATAATAATGATAAATTAGTTAATAAATGGACTAAAATACATCGGCTGGTTTCATAATTCGGCTAAAATTAAATTTCGAATACGACTCGAATTGCAATCAGAGTACATACGGTAGTACGTAAGTACAGCGATGTTTATAGTTCCCTGGGTAACTACTCTAGTCGCTTGGCGAAACTGTAGTTTTCGACAATGGTTGAATCCATTCGTTTTCCTCTGCATTTAGCATCATTCGCTGCGAGACCATTTTTCTTGTTCGGCATTCGCAGCCATATATCAGTCGGCGTCGCGTGACGTATTGAGCCCAGCGACAGCAGCGAAACTGCGCCACCGAGTGTGTGTGTGTGTGTGTGTGTGTGTGTTGGCAAGTGTACGCGGCTGTGCTCGCGTGCGTCTACGTGCGGAGTTGAATTCCCTGCGCAAAATTTATTCTTCGCGGGCGTCGATATCTCCGGGATATTCCCACTCAATACTCCGAGCATTTGCTGTCCCATATGTCCCAGAGGTAGTTTACTGACGATCTGTCTATATGTGAGACATCCTATTTAAATTGGACGAAGTTTGTTTATCCAAGTGCTCTTAGGCACATTCACATCGAGGTAATACTAGGATGTGGAAGTCAGGAATGTAGTCACAGATATTATGACGTAAAACGTTCTATTTCTTTAAGAAGCATTTAAAAAGCGTGGAATACTACTTTTTTGTTAAATATATTACATAATTTACTGGAAATCACTATTAAAAATTCAGTGGTTCCTCTGCTACTCTCATTTCGTAAAAGTGAGAATTCACTTGTTGGTAACTCAGGAGTATAGTGGGTTTTGAACGTCGTAAGCCGTAAATTAAACGGAGAAATTCTATTTAACTCCGGCTACCAATTTACTTTTGCTAATTTTCGAGTAAATTTTTGATTTTAATTAATTATCAGAAGTAGATATTCTCCTCGGATCTACTCTGTCTACTTCTATCTATGCAATGGCAAATCGAAGGATATTGTTTTCAGTGTTCCAATAAAAATTTTAAATATATCGATAGGACTTAGACTTAGGACGAATAATAATATTTTGTATGCAACATGATATTAACTTGTAAATTACAATTTACTACATTAATGATATAGTACAATATACGTATTATTATTGAAGTGAATATTTACAGAAAATGTTTGATTTAAAAGAAAATCTGCAGGCTTCGATCAGGAAACATTTCGATTGTTTGTTAAATTTTGGCTCTTTCTGCTTAATAATAGTATTGATAATTACACGCGGTGACCTGTACTACATGTTTTAATTTTTAAATTACCGAGTGAAGTTATATTTTGCCTACAAAAGATATGCCCATCGAAAATAGATGTTTGAACAACTAAATAAATTTTTTATTCCATTTCAAATATAATCTCATCCTGTACTCGATGGTATTTGTTTTAATGATAACTACCAGTCGTAAAAATGCGCATCTAGTTATTAAATAAAATCAGAGAAAAAACAATTATATTCTTAGGAACTTTAATTGTTTACTTAATTAGAGTAGTCCTTAACTAACTTTCGATTTTACTTAAATTATTTGAGTATTTGATATGTATAAACAAGTAAAATAGTTGACCAGCCTTGCCTCACACACATGCATAGTAAGATTTATTCCTTTTAAGAAGGATGTAGTTATGACTTTTATAGAGATAATTCCTTTGGATGCAGATTATTGTAGTTTTTTCCTCCTGAATATTAAACATGTTGGCAACATCCCAAAAACCAAAAATACTCGCAGCAAATTTAGAGTATAATTATTTTAAAATTCCCTTCATTTTATACAGATTTTTCTTGACAGCGAGATCTAATCATCGGGCACTGAAGCGTCAATGTCCTAAGACACCTTCGTCATACACTAGCTCCATTCAACTTGAACGTTGAGTCACGTAACTACATAGACATCCAATCTCTATTCCATTCCCCTTTCAGTGGCGGTGCTCCCACTGAGTTCCCACGGGGTCATTTTTTACGTTTGCAATATGAAGCGCGTCTCTCTCCATTAGCGAAGAATCCAAAGGAAAAAGATCGATCTATTCGCCATTTCTCCCGCTCTTAAGACAGCCGCAAAGTGCAGCAAAAAGGGCTTTGGATAGGAGTAATAGGCTGTGGTGATTTCTGATCCGATTCGGGACATCGTCGACTTCCGTCTGTGCATTCCTATCCTTTCCCTCTCTGCACAGTTAAGATTGTATTGGTAGCTAATGCTTAAAATTATATTATTCAACTTAATTATTATTTTTTCTATTACTAAAATCATTTAAGTAATAGTTGAGTCAACTGTAGAATCTCACACTTATTTTTCATCACATATACACAAATGTAAATCAATAATGCAAATCCTAGTCCCATATCAAATATGGTTAAGCGAAAGGTTCATCATCTATGATTTAGGCTATTTATCTCTTGGAATGTAAAGATTGGCAAGCCAAATTCTTTTCACTTCATGCATGGTTTATAATAATGTTTTACGTTTTACAACAGTATCCAATTAGAGGTTTAAAATCTCCAAAAGCCGTCTTTCTTGGCGTTCCTCCTCTCAAATGATACCCAACGTACTTTTCAGACCCCTGAGAACGGAGGCATCGACTTTGAAAAGTACTTTGGGTATCATAAATGTGCGGTATTCCTTTCTCTCTCCGACTTCTCTCTCCGACTTCTCTCTCCGACTTCTCTCTCCAACTACCGGTAAGGAAGAGGAGGAACGCCGACGAAGACGACTTTTGAAGATTTTAAGCCTCTCCTTCATTAACAGCCGTGTTCCAATATTTATGTATACCAGTATTCAATAACAGGTTCAATCCATATGGCCATCCGAGTAATCTAACGTGATTACGGTAGTGCAAAATGAGACATCAGCTCACATAAGAGTGGATTTTGAATTTCAATATCAGCTATGATATCTATACTCATATCAGAAACAAGCAAGCACATAATGGAGCGATTGATCGAATTAGTGATTGATAGCTACAGAAATAGATGGGTTTAATATCGAGGAAAGATGGAGAATGTTCATGAAAAAGAAGATAATCAGGGAATTTAAGCACACGAACCTACCTCCAGTTAGATGACTTGACGATTTATGTTTTTGAAATATTTGTTTCTGTTTTGCAAGAAAATTCCATAAAAATATTTTAAGTACCAATTAAATAGAATTATCACTAATAAATCTGAGATTTACTCGTTTCTCTGTTAGGGAAAATACGATTAGGGCGATTCATTAAATCATTGTTCATCTAGCTATGCTCATATTTTCATAGATAATTATGTTAAAAGAGTTGGGCGAATCAAATATTCATCGAACAGTTTTCATATTTGTTTTTCTTTATGAGGATTGTTACACCAACGAAACGTGTGTCACTTGAAACGTTAAAGTTTTTTATATTCGAGCCCTTAAAGGAATCTTTATTCACACCGACTGTATCTATAATATCAGGAATAAATTATTTTATATGAGTTGAGATTCCTCTAACTATACAGTATCATGTAAATGGAAATATTCCACAAATTTAGCACTTTCATTTTTTACAATTGGTTGTTACTTATCTTATGATTATGGATTATTCTCAACTATCATTGAAACGTGACGATCAATAACCTCTGTGTATTCATGTTTTCGTATCTGATATTTGTTCTGGTTCATCTTTTTTCCTTCCTCGTCGTATTCCATGCCAATTCATTACACCGGGTCTCATCCGTAAACTCATACCTTTACTGGTGCTTCGGACTTCGTTTTTCAACTGTTTCCAGCACTGCCTCCCTTTTTCAGCTTGATGAATATATTTTCTTTCCGTCGCCACCTTTCGCGAACACGCGCTGTTTTTCCATTATTCATACATCGCGAGCGTATGTATTCTTTCGTTATGTCCCCACCACGTTTTCTTTTTTGATTCAGAAGATATGTCGCTCTTTTTCATTATTCCCTTCTGCGAAAACTTGGTTGAAGCTGCCAATTAATTGAAGTCGCTAAATGATCACGTTGTCGGATGCAGATTCAGTAACTTTTGTCTCGCTTCAAAATTTGAGGGAGATATGGATTGGAATGAATGGTTAATTTTTTCTTCGAAAATTCGAGACAATGCCCAGAGGGATATTTTAGGAAAAATTGTTATTTAATGTTTTGCTACTCTCAACTGCAAGAGTTACTGAATTTCAAACTGTCACTCAAACACCGAAAAGAAACTTTTTTGATTCTTACACTGAGGTTTTCGTGATTTAAAGCAATAGATTGACTCTTTGTTTCCATTACTTCTAGTCATTGTTAAAATTCAATTATTAATTCGTTTTTATGTATATTTTTTCTCGACGAACATCAGTATCAACAGTAAAATGACTCAATTACAATCCTTTTAATGCTGAATAAAGTTTCAATTCGTAAAATATTGTATTTTCATGAACAGTTTCGTAAATATAATATAATCCAATCAATTCAAAAAGAAAACGATTTTTGTCAACCTTATAGTTATACTCACTGCTTGCCTTTGAAATTGAACATTATAACACATCGCTATCAAATAAGCTTAAAGTAAATTTTATTTATGTTTGTATGTTTAAGTAGTAACAAATGATTTTAAAGAGGTTTTTCCACGCAGCAAAATCGTTCAGACTAATTCAAAAGCACTTTTTATTCTGTTCGTAATGTATTCAATATTTATTTAACATTTATATATTATCATTAAATAACTCTATAATATGTATTTATAATTATATTAAATAGGTAATAGATGCACAGTGATACCTGACGATCGTGTCCTTCGAATGCTATTTCAAGGAAGGTAGTTACACAAACGTTCAGATTAAATAAAAAGTACTTTTATCTTGTTCATAAAATATTCAATAATAGATAATACATGAATAATGATCCATAACTAACGTTCCGTAGGACGCAGATTCTTCCTCCGTTTGGCTGCGCTTGGAGCATCTCTTTAAAAATGTCACGAATTGGATCTCAAGTGATCGAATCGTTCCCCAGGTACAGACGGTCGAACACTTCCAAAATTATGGATCCCTTACTCATCGCATATTGAACGCGCTTTCACTTGGGAGCCTGCGTTGATTTTGGCGAGAGGCTCTCGGTTAATTCGCGCGGATGCAGTTCGAGCAATCACTTGGCGATTTTTCCGATAGCGCGAGCCTGTGATTCGTCAGACGGGCACGCAATGCCGAGGCATCGCTGCGTTCCCACTCTTCTCCGTCAGAGGGAAGCACGGTCGAATTCCAATGTGTCTTCCTACCTTAGTTTTGCTCCTTTTGGGTTTGCTTTCTATCCTCTCAATCTCCGCTGACGTTTCTAACAGTTGTCCTTCGCTCTCAAGGTTGTGTACTCGAGCATCACATCTTGCTCATCCACTTGTTTCCCGATTCCAACTGAGAGGTTTGCATTTTCACTCTTTTTCTCGAGTTCTTTCGAAGACTTTAGCCGATTTTACGCTCTCGATGGGTCAAGATATTAGATACTTGGATAAAATAAATTTATATCTAATCGTGTGTAACTGCTTGGATAATTCATTCTTCGGTGTTTTGACTTTCAGATATCTGACGGTGTATCAATTTTCTGCCCCATTTGTTCATATCATCAAATAATTAATTGCGTCCCTTTGCAGCCTTTCCCTAAGATTGTGATTTGTATCATGATACAGCAGAATAGAAAAAAATATAAAATTCTCCATCATCACCGAAAAATACTTTGATATAAAATAATTAAACGATAACGATACCCCCAATTTGATTCAAAGCCAGGAGATAATAACAACATCTTTAATGCGGTGTTTTGTAGGTAGTTTGCTCATTATAATTTTATCATGGATCGTAATTCTAAATTTGAGGTAGAAGTGGGACTAAAACTCATTAGTGATTATCCTCTGCATATCCCTTGCAGAATTAAAAGTACATTTAATTCTCGATTCCTCTTCTTCTTATTTCATCCTTACGCGACAGATACAACGGAGGAGTTTTTACACTGTGCTTCGGAGTATAAAATATCAGCAAAAATCAGCTACGGAAAATATTAGAACGGATTATTTATTTTATTTCTCTATTGTTTCTTTATTTATAACTTCGTTATTCTAAAGAGGGATGATTTGTTGTTGTTACTTAACTACTTCATTTTAACGTTAAACGGAAAATCGTTAAAAGTTACAATGAAAAAATGATAGTATTTAACATTTTAATGTTAAAATCATGCTGCGTGTATTACAGCATCTGAGTATAGAATTGATGAACGTAAGTTGATAAAAAAATCAAGTAATTTTACCGCGTTTTATAATGGAACGCAATCAAACATTTGTGGACTACGTAGAATATTCCAAAGTCTAGATAGGACTAAAACGCTTGAGTGACTATCCACTGATATCCCTCATAGTATTTCACTCGAATTGATAACTTCATTTCCCTCTTTTTTCTCTATGGGTTGGATGTAAGGATGGACTTATCTCGTTTTTCAGTAGCAAACACTTTCCCACTCATCCGTCCTCTTTCCCTCCTCATTCAGCATATTGTAAATAAAGAGCTCAGGCGTCGTTGCACTTAGCATTCGTCCTCCCCATCGCTCTCTCCGCTAATTATTTCACCGCCTTTGAAACTTTCTCGTCTTTCCGCCATCACAACGGCCCTTAAGTAGGACTTTCAAGTTGCATTAAAAGTTGACTATCGCTCCGCCTGTATCCGACGCTTGTTGAATGTGCGATCATCTGCCTTTGCGCTAATTTGGCCCTTAATCTGTTAAATGCGCCTCATTTCGAGAAGAAGTCATTTTCCGCTGCTTTGGGCTCGACGAGGAAAATTCTGGACCGAGCTTTCGATTCCGGGAATCTTTCCTTGAGATTTCTTGGAACCTTACTTTGGGGCTGCTATTGCGTCGAATTTAATTTCCGTGGAGTTCGTTTTCGATTATTAGATAAATCGAATTACGTAGAATTTGGAATTAGAACTTTTATTCTACTTATATACAAGGATACTAAATATACAAATGTTTTTTTTTTTATTTTTGATCTTCGTTGTTCTCGTTGGATTGGTTATGATCATATCAGATAACGCTTAAACCAGTAAGAAAGTTTCCTATGAAGTTATTATTTAAAACATTGTAGTATCCTTTAAAATTTATTTTCATTATGATAACATATTCTTCAAATTCAATACTTGAATTTGGAATGATAATATTAGCTTACTATTTATTTTGCCCCACTATTCCCTTTTCTGAATAAAGGCTAATATAACAAGAGTATGTTTGTATATTACCTTTCAGTTTTTCTCGTCAATAATGATGAGTTGTATAGACTTAAAATTATATAGATTTTTTCTCCAAAGCCCAAGAAGATTATACTTCCCTTTCATATATAGACCTCATCATGGTAGTCTCTTTGTGGTATTTCTTGATCTGAAAATTGAAATTAAGATTCCTTACTTTAGAAAATTTTATCTGTTTTCAGTAACGGAACTGACCGCAAAAACTGAAACGTAGTGTTGTGAAAGTTTCTGATGTACATAAATACAACGTAGACCAATGATTTCATTGATAGCTAATGCGATACATTAGTAGCAATTACATCAAATTGAATTTTATAATTCTGTTAGAGATAAATGACTTGTTTATGATTTTCAAGCCACGTTAGCTCAAATGCAAAATTATGTTTGCATGGATGACTATAACAGAGAAAATACAGATTAGAGAGCAGTCGTGTATCATTGAAAAGATGAAGAAATAAATTTAATTTTTATGATGCATTCTGGAAAATATCTTCTATCATATCAACGATAATAACACTTCCCTACTTGTTACGTAAGATACTTCATCTAGATTTTAAAACTTTTGGAAGTTTCACGTTTATGTGCGTTACGTCCTCCAACTCTCCTTGTTTTTAATTTCGTAGCTACGGTTTCCCCTTTAGAGCACGTGACGCAAGTACAACAGGGGAACTCAGTGCGTTCGATGAATGACCGCCCGCCCACCAAATCTGAAATGATATGCACGTCAGGATTACCAATATGTTGTGATTTAATGAGCCGTGATAATCACTTATAATCAATCTATATTATAAAAATCAAAGTTTCTCATTCGCAGATTAGATTTTGATGTCTGTATGATATAGAGTTTCTAGACTACTAGTGCATATAATGATATTTTTAAAGTTATATTCATGAAATTAATAGTTTGTTAATATGTTATTTGAGTCGTTAGAATATTTTTAGTTTACTATTTATCATTAAATTATATGCATCATATTATTTTTAATTTTATTGAAGCATTTTTGTTTATATCTAAATGATAAACTTAATTTATTGGAAACATAAAATACTTAATACATATTGCATTTTTATTTTTAATGATAAACTTATATAAATAACGTAACTGTGTCAGCTTTCGAAAACGTTAAATCCGTTTATGAGGTCTGAGAGAATTTAAATAAAACATAACTGAGCAACACCTTTAAGAATCTGGAAGGATTGAAATATCGAATCGAAATAACTTAGTTAAACCGGCATACATTTCCTCAACAGCCCTAATACTCTTACACAGTACGATAAAATAGTTTCATTTTCCTTCCCTTTGCATATTATCTCCCTTCGTGAAAACGCGATCTTGTCACGGAAATGTCTTTACGGACGCGGAGTAACTTTCTACGAGAAATTCATCCCTATCACGAAGGGATTCTTAACAGCTTATGTGAGTTTAAGCCTTAAAATCATCATTTATGGAAGAATCGGAACCTACGCCACGGTAATGGCTTAAGTCAGGTCGTTAGTCGAAAGCTCATAGTTAGTATAAGTATATTATAAGTCTCATAAGTTGTTAGTTCATATGCATATATATTCCCTCTTAAGTTTGGTTCTTTCAAATGCACCCAAAGATGTCATTCTGGTAATGTCTGATAAAAAAGTAATTCTTAAGACAAGATGATGAGGAAAGCTAACGTAGGAGACGGTGTCTTTTTTCCTAAGCTAAATGCCGAAATATGTGTTTAACTTTCAGAAAATATTCATATGCCATTAAATATTGTAGATCCGGTCCCAAGATGTAGTTTTAATCTCATTCCTTCCCAAAAACATTGATAATTTTTCAATGAAAAGACGGAGATTTTACTCTTTTTGCAGCTCTCCTGTATTTATTCCAGAAGCGTCTTCTTGTCTATCATTAGACTTATAGTTTCTTACTAACGCTAACACAAGTACTTAGAATTAGCGAATTATTTTCAAAGTAAAGCTCAAACAAAGGAGGAAGATCACCACCTTTTTAAGTATTCAAAACTGTATTATGGTGTAAATAAATTCTATTTAAGTTGTAGCAACCTCACTCTCTGCCATAATCAATACAATAGAATAGCATTTACCTAGCATCGGCTGCATAATTCTCTTCTACTCTCATCATATTATCATCTAGAATTATCAGCTTGATCTTTCGTTTCTTAGTTTTAATTTCATTTGAACGAAATTTCTATAATTTCGCTTATAATTATTGATTATTAAAATATAAATCATTTGATGCATTTCAAGTCTTCACTCTTGTGCTATTTTCCTTTTACTTATATTTGGAAAATTCGTGAATTGAAAAGGCTTGAAGCAACCTTTGAAATCAAATAATCTCTTTCAGTTTATCTTGATACCATATGTAAAAGTCATCAATCATATATAACTTATATACTGCATCAAATTTGTTAACCAGCGTAGTTCGTGCTAAATACTAGTCAGTGCTTATCGACAATACATGATCAGTGAAGATGAGTCCTGGTTGCAAATTTCATTTAATAACCAGCTTGGTTAATTGAATAGCTAGAGGATTTTCGGACGTCCACTAACGGGGCCTCAATTTTTGGATGCATCGGTATTGTTTGCCTTTCACATCGGTCTAAACTGCTTTCTCCTTTAAATTTCCATAACTATCCGTTTTTCAGGTTTTTGGCGCCCCTCTTCTTTCGAGCGATTTCCTGCTGTGCTGTATTTTTCCGTAGGACTTAAGCTTAGAAAGTAGATTTTCTATGTGCTTCCTATAAAGCAATCTGTTTCTTTTAAATTGCATATAACCAAGGGTTGGATTTAAGAGGAAACTCATCGGTCTCGATCTTGCCTTACCAAATTCCGCTTAATATCATCATTATTGGTTCTTCTTCCTTTTTTCTTTTATTAAAACAATATAAATGCACATATGGAGCTCTTTAGATTTAGTCTTGTAAGATGAAAGCCATTTAATAAATATTTGCGTCTACTACAAACAATCGGAGAAAGAAATGTCTTATCGTATCAAAGAAGGCAATTCATCTTCGAATTTCCCTTTCTCTACCCCACAAAGATGCGTAGTCATTTTCCCTTTCTTGACACAGATGGCATGCGAAAATAAAAAGAAAATAATAACAATTATATTTGAAAGCCTTTTATATACTTTTCAATATCCAAGAACTACCTCTTCGATCTTCAATTTCACTATCAATTTCATCAAATACTTACCAGATACCTGTCGCACTGGTCAATAGTAAAATATAAATGTTGATAAACTTTTTTAATTTTCTCTTTAATACTTCACTAAATATTTCATATGCAAGGCAAGTTTTTGATGCTTTTATTTAAAGTGTACATAAGTATTCAGGATTTTTATGGCATATAAAACTAATATGTTCTCTCTAATGGGCAGAGAGGTATTCCATTTTATTGAAAATAGTCTCAGAAAAAACTTGGAGAAATCATACTAAACGCACAATATATTTTCAAAGCTCATGCAGTAAAGAGACGTCCGATAAAGACCGAAAAATCGGTTCGTATAACTCGTGACCTCAAAGTTACTTTCACAAGAAATTAGGGAGTGAGTTTTTTTACCTCGTTTTTACCTTATTCCGAAAGCAAACATTCCATCTTCCTTAAGTCTTACCACTCAAATGTCGAGAATCCCAGCTTTCGGCATCAGTAGTAGCTGAAAAAAATCTCAATGAAAGGAGGACATACTAAATTGCGCTGATAAAACCATGGCGGAGAGTTATGATGCACAAGATTAATGTAAATTCAAGCGTACATTGGTTGTGAAGGTTTAGCTGCAAATTAACAAAAGATTACCACTGCATCAATGCTAGGTATTCTGTTGCCGTATTCACGCTACATAAAGAATAGGCGATTGATTTAAGAAACTGAGAATGAGTCATTTATTTTTATCCCTAATTTTCGTAATGTATTTTCAGAATTGACATCAGGTAAAGTTTAGTGTTCAATACCACTTTTTATTGTTTTTGCTTTCAATCAAAGGATCGATGGCAACGGAAAAGTTTTTTACAATCTTATTTTTTAATTCACATGTTTGGTTTCTATGAGCTTAAATTTTAGCATTTTCATGAGAAAATAAAAAAACATGCGTTATGCGTCCTCTTCAACTAATTAAGGTTGCGCTAACTGGTTTACGGAAAATTAAATCCTAAGTGAAATGTCGAGAGTCGTAATTCACAAGCAAATAAAATTGTACGCATTTGCTATTAGCAGTTGGCCATGAACGTTCTGCAGAGTTGACCTCAGTGCATGGTTCTCATTTTGAAAGAGTGCATGGCTTTCTTTTTATTTACATTTACATTTTATATACACTTTCCTCTAAAGTTTCTGGCCGAATCCAGATTTAAGGACAATTATCATTAATCCCTTCAAATAGAATTTACCTATCGATATGACCATTTTTTTTACAAAAAAATTTACTGAAACGATACAAATGCAATAATATAAATAGACTTGTACAATTCCACACTATTTAATTTCCACGTATTTAAGTTTAAATAATGTGGAATTATACAGCTATCATAATATTATTCTACGTAATGAATAGAATGATTGTTTATCTTCAGGTAGAATGCATCAGAATAAACCAACTAAAATGGGATTCTAACCGATTATATTTTATTAAAGAGGTAGGAAAAGGACGAAGAACTATAGAAATCGAGACCGAGAAAGAGTAGATCATTCTGAACGGTTATGAGAGTTTAAGAGTAGTGATGGAGGGGAATATGTAAGTTTCAGGGGACATAAGATTTATTTGAATAAATTGTTAGTTGAATGAAAAATACGAATGGTTAGTAGATGGGGTTATGCGTGGAACAATCAATCACCATACAGAACTGTAGTTGATTCTTCACAATGAATATCTTTGTCTTCAATTGGGTGAAATGTGAGAAAGAAGAAAACCGATGCTAAGGACTCAGTATTTCCTGGTTTCCCATCTCCTCAGTAATCATTATTCTATCGTAAATATGACCCTCGCGCCGCAATTACCTCCAATTGAGGGCCTGCACGCGCACTATTATCTCTGGTCCAAGATTCGCACAATTGGAACAACGGGAGGTCACGTCCTCGGAGGGAACCGAGAGGTGGATTTCATTCCCTCTGAATCGCTCCTCGGGTTTGCTCCACCGACGATTATATTCGAGGCGCTATTCTTCAAACCAAGTGATCAAATGTCTGTGTGATCGCCCGTTTCCTGGCAACAGCGGCAGCGAAGTCTATTGGCCCTTAAAGGAGACCAAATACATTCGAGCCTTAATCGGATTGAAAGAAATAAAACTCAGCTTTCACCGCTGAAAAATCATCAAAAAACAAAACCGAACTAAGGATTTACGTACGATTTCTTCCATGAATAGAACAGTATTTATTTCGAATCTCTTACCCAAGGGAATTCTCAGTTCCTTCCTAGAAATTAAATCTAATTTAATGATAAATATGGCCATGTTGCCTGCTTTCTTTCCACCTACTTGCAAATAGTGTATAGTAATACCAAGGAAGTTTGATATAAATGTATCTCTACGAGATTAAACGCTATTATGGATACGTACTGAGTTTATATAGTCCAAAATCAATATTTAACGTCTGCATTTTTTGGAAAGAAGTATTTGCCGACTAGCTATCCATGATTGGTACGATAACAACCTGCGACTGCTTGAGGCGATACTGTATTTAATGGTTGAAGTAATTACTTATTCGTTCATCTTCAATATGTCTACAAATATTAATCAAAAATAGTTCATATTTTTCTGTAATCCATCATGCGGTAGATTTGGTGTAATAATAAAATGTTCGGCATATCTTATATGATGTATTTATTTCTTAATAAACCTGAAACCTTGAATGTCTCTGTTTAAATCTTAATGCAAGACTTTTGCCGCCAGCAGCGGTGAGACGTCACCGTTGACATGCATCGTCCATATCCGCTTTTGAATTGCTGGGAATCACGTCTTTGGGATCTTTTCTTGGTGAGGGAGAGGGGGGAGGGAGAGGGGGGGGAGGGAGAGGGTGAGGGAGAGGGTGAGGGAGAGGGGGGGGGAGAGTGAGGGAGGGAGACAGGTGGTCGCGTGTTGGGGGAGGAAGAATAGAGGGGAACAACAACCGCTGGCATCTGCTTGATCACGTGCCGAATCTGCATCATCCCATTGGAGCTATTAATAACTCGGAAGAGAGGAAAGGGAGGCTTAAAGGGATTTGATAGATTGCAGTTCTCTCTCTTTCCTTCCATTTCTCTTTATTCTGTTGTTCTTCCTCCACTTTCTAGTTACTGGGCTCTTACTTTTATATACTTCGTTACTCCTTTAATATTATGCCCTTTAAAATTTGACCTATCATTCCGTATACTTTCACTTTTAAAATTTCTTCTTTTTCTCCATCCCATTAATACGAGACTATCATTGACCTTTAGAGATAGTACATACATCGCCTTCTATCAAACTATTTTACCTTATTCCTTGTATTTTCCTAGTAATAAGTTAAGCCATGTTTACTGCTCTAAAAAAAATTAGTATTTTTCATGAGGAATATACGTCATAGAGTTGACGAATTAGATTTTCATATTTTACTAGATATTAGTAACAATTAGAGGAAAATAACACATTAAATATCATCATAAAAGCAAATATTTGTACCATTATACAGCTGCAATCTATTAAATCCAATATATTAACCGCATATTTTTGAACATATTTAGGAAGAAATGAAAGAAAAATTAGTGATCTCTACTTATTCTTAACAATTTATGTTGATCTTTTGCTTCTTCGGTATTGTTCTTCATCATTAAGAGCAGCTAAGTAAATTTAAGGAATATCGAAAAAAAAGCACTTTATAAAAAAGACTCCTAACCACGTCACACAGTATTACTGTGTGGTATAGTAAGAAGTCTTGTCATGAAGCAGTTATGTGTGAAATACAACAAAGTGAAACTTGATTGTGTGTAGTTTATCAAGGCACATCCTTCAGAAATCATTAATACCAGCATAAAAACTGATATAAAAGCAATCTCCGAGGCCTCCATCGTCTTATAAGCTTAAAGGTGGGTGTACTACTAATGAAATATTTGTTTTGTAATGAATCTGATCTTTTGTTCTCAATGTCACTCACAATTCATATTTTCTAATCGTCTTTTCATTTTTTGTTTAGAAATCTTCATATCCGTTTTGATGCTTATTTCAATTACGTTATCGGCTACCGTTCTGTATCCCGATTCGTTCATTTACATCCGTCGATCTTATTTGAGTTCATATCATCCCATTGCACAACTTTCGCGAGATGCTGTTTACAATTCATTCCGATGCAGGCAAATGACAAGCGCTCATCTAATGGACGTAAAGTGAGCATCAGTTAAGCAATCACCAAAAAAAGGGGATCAAAGGGAAGCGAGAGTTGGCAGAGCACTGAATAATGGATCACTTTCCGCTAGGAGGTCTTACTCAAGACAAAAGGTACATACATACATAATGAACTCCGGCTTCCAAATCTTAAATGGCGAAAAACCGGCCGTGTGTTTCCTTGTTTTTAAGAAAATATGTTAAATCAATATTGTATTACAGCTTTTGAATAATTAGATGAAAATTCTTAGGAAATTGTTTCCTTGCGCATGGAAAAATATCTGGCGAGAAAATATGGAATATTAGAATAATGATTTGGTGGCATAGACTCCTAACTCAATAAAATACATTTTTCGGCATTTCTTTAGGAATTATATGTATGCCAATACAATTTACGGACAGTACAACCATCACCAGCAACAATTTTAATTTAGTTTTACCTCGGCACAGTTGTTCTTTTCTTATTATATATTTTTCAATATTTATCTTTCCATGCAAGAAGGAGTAATTTCAATACACCGAGACAGTTTTATGCTCACACTCACTTTAATTCTATGAATTCAATTGTACTCTTTACTGAAATGGATTTTAATGGAAAAACTCGAATGAGTTAGGCCTTGAAATGTTTTTAGTGCTGTTCCTCCATTTATGATTACTTTTAATTCGTATATTGTTGTTGTAGAATTATTGTTTTTATAATATTCGTAAATTAATATTGTTATTTCTTACTAATACCAGTACAATTTCTTTCAAACTACCAAAAATTTTATGGTATAAATCCCGTGACCAGTAAGTCAATATGAAAATACCATTTTAAAATTCTCATATAAGGACTGCTGTTTTGATGTATTGGAATTCATCTTTTTTCTGGTCGAAGTTCATTAAATATTCTCCAATGTTTAAAATTTATATCATTTAAATACCTGGTCTGTGTTGTTTATTTGGTTGAATTATTTTGAATTCCCATGAAAATCATTGCGAATACTGTTTAGAATCAAAGGCCCAATTCGTTGATTTTCATTGTGCACCGTGAGTAAGTAGAGACACGCAAACTTGACTCATTATCCAACCTGTAACATTCTCCATAAGTAATATCTTTATAAAAATGTCAAAATATCCTCCGTAATTGGTCCGATTTCGGAAAAAATAACAGAATTCTGCATTAGTTCCGTAAATAACCCGGATGTTTATCGTACTCCATTTTGAAAATGAAATGACGTGTTTCAAACTTGTTGTTATTACCCCATCGTGATCGTTCAAAAAGAGAGAGATATTATTTGCGCGTGTACTTCGAAAAGAACGATTTCTTACCATCATGAGTTCAAGCATTCCTATAGTAAAGTTTGAACAAACCTTTGGGAGTAGTGATAATATCATTCAATATTACTACATACAATCAAACTCCATTTATCTTTATAGTGCTATGGCTTCAATTAAAACATAACTGTCATCAAACTGGGCAAAGTAATTTCTCCATTTTAAATACTTTCCTACTTCCCTTGACCCTATTTAATATGCTTCATTCACTATCAGTTTTCTTCCATATGTTTAATGCTGTTATATTTAATTAGGATTAATATATAGTTGCAATTATTTAAAAAAAAAATTAGATGACTATCCTGCAAACAAAACTTGTGAAAAGGCAGGAATAATAGCAGTCTCATACATTTTTATTTCAAGATAATAAGCTATACTATAAATTAATTGGTCGGATTCTTTATTTACTTGTTGTAATCCATGTTTTAGATTTATATTTCTTTGAATCGGTTATTCAAGAGTTATTTTTCCTGAAGCACAATATTTTTTTTTAGTACCGCAGCATATCATGGATTCGTGACATAATTGAATGAAAGCGTGAAAGCATTTGCGGTGAAATATTTTATACCTCTATGACGGCAACCAGAGACAAAAGGCAACCAGAGACCAGAGTCAAATGTCTGTTTTGCATCCGCCCTGTTCATAAGCATCATTTACTTTTCTCGTATTTTATTCCAATATTCAGTGGGATTATTGTTTTCAAATCTTTCCAAAATTTCACTTTCTGACAAACATTTTAATGTTTTTCGTCAGTAAGGTGTTGGATTCTCATCTTGCTAAGTATACGCTACCGACTACCGAGTATTCTGCTACTATGCCAAGGCGGGGCATCTGCATTCTACTGATAAACGGTGTCCACAGTACAATTTTGTCACGTGTAAGTCTGTTTGACGTCTCTCAAAAATACGAAAATCCCCCGAAAATCGCGTGCCTGTTGTTTGTCAAATATTCCGTGTTCGTGCCCCGCGACCATGTCCGCACCCAATAAATCGTACCGCAGAAAATATCTGCCATGAACCACGCACAGCAAAGTGACCGTGACTACTGAATTCTTTGGACTTAAGAGCCTGCCTTTATTCTGACGAACACCAGTACCACAAAAATATTATCATATCTTGTATTTCACCTCGATCATTCACGTAATATGACGAGTCTAAAGTGTAGTCCAGTAGTCATTATTGCAAATTATGGGGAGTTGATGCCTTAAGTGATATTTTTGAGCATGTAACATTTGTATAGTATTTATATAATTTAACTACATAGTTATCGTTTATGCTTGTAGATTATGTACATTCAACATAACACTACTTTTCTAATCGAATTCTTTCGCGTATCGATCTTGAAAAAGTGAACTTATAAAGCGGCTCAATCTATCTAGCATCTATTTCTCTGATCCTTCTCGCAATTACTTATTGTCTTATATTCAAGGTTTCGTATTGAATGTGCCGACTCAAGGTTCTAAATGAATATTTAATTTTTCTTGCAAAAGTAACAAATTATTGAGGCACTCCATCTAGCTATAATAATCACTTTATCGCAAACTAAAAAAGTTAAACTTAAATTTTGAGAGCATTTTGTGCATTTTTTGTCTCACTGTAATGACATATTCTCCATTAAAAATGCCAGTTTATATCCGCTGTTGGTTAGAAATCATTGAACTCATTTTAATTTTCAATCAATTATAACCCATTTTTTTTCTTAAATTTGATTTAAAATTTTGCTGACTTTGAACGAAAAAAAAATCTTTCTGAAGCAGCACGCTGTCTTTACTTATATTCACTTATTATGGCTACAATCAAGTTTCTTGAGAGGGCTTTTTCTTCTTTAAAATCGACTTTCTTCTTCATTTGTGCCAAATATCAACGTCATACAACTTCAATCATTGCTAATTACAGCGAAAAATTCATAAAATTTTACTAGTGAATATTAAAATGCCTTATCCTGCAGAGATGAAGCAGTTTAATACCTCGAACATTTGTCACAGCTTTGCGTTGATCATTATCTTGATGAATTAATTTTTGCTCTGTTCTGTTGCGGTCATCGAGCTGCTTTATTCTTAGTCATGGAGTAGAATTGGACATTCTCCGAAGGGCACAAAAGGTAGGAAGTAATTAGTATCTGAGCCGTGAATTCTGCATTCAATTCTACGGAGAGTCGGCATAATTAGGTAAGAGAACTTCTCGAGAGGAGGAGACGTTGCTTAGCGCAGTCTGCCCTTCAATAGATACGCCTAATTGAGAGATCTTAAAATGACATTATCATTGCAAACATTAACAACATTTCTTCACATCTCCGCCCTCTTCTCGCGTTTCTCATTGATTGATATCAATTCTGATTTCGTTTGCAGTGTTTAGTTTTCTTTTTAGATTTATTGATAGATTTTAATCAATTAGAGTTTTAATAAGATAAATACTTTATAATGATATATGGAGATTAGGTGTATATGGAAATTAGGTATAAGATTGGAGTGTAGGGCGTAACTCGCCTAAATAATGAATCGACCTTAGATAACATATTCTATCTAAAGTTAAAATTAATTACTCATTATGAACGAAATGGATTTCGCCGAAATTTATGGCTGTTGCAGATTTAATTTCCAGAGGGTTCTAGGTAGTATTGCATTGCATTCTAATTTCACCAACTCTATCCCTTACATTAGCATGTTAATGCTATGCATTCTGCGTATCCAAGAGCCATGAGCTTTCGCAGAATCTATATTAAGTATATAATCGATGGGATCTTCTTCTCCTTCAAAATGCAGTCTCCTTAAATTTGAAAAGTTGCGCCGGAGCTTTCTGATATTATTTGAATACGATGATCTCATGAAGAAGTTCTTCTTAAGGTACAGTCCTGGCCAAAATTAACGCAGCACCGGCCGTAAGGATCCCCAGGGAGGTGCTGCGTTAATTTTGACCAGGAGTGTACATACTATTCAATATTCATATAGTTTTTTTCGAAATGGTTCTTAGAATTGGAATTAGGTGTTTTAAATGAATAAGGGAAAATAGTTCAACCGAAATAAATAAAGCAATGGCAAGTTTCTCTCCGATTTATTTTTTCGTGATTTCAAATTATTTCTCTAAATAGCCCTGAATAAATGAGATAAGAATTCCTATGCTTATTCCCTTTATCTACCTCTTCATTCACCTCCATCTGCACAATCTCTTTCTTCTGAAGCTTTCCCTCCACTCATTACGTGTAAATCCGACAAAGCAAGGGTTTGGATTTTGTTTACTTCAAAACAAATTTGTTGAATTTGCAATCTCCTTGGAGTTGGCTTAATGCCTCGCTACGCAGGGCTCGGATAGGGAATGGTCTGATACGGCTGAGATTGCTGTTCTAGAATACGAATAGTATTCTTCCATTCGAGGCAGATATTTCGATGGGAAATGAAGCGCTTTGTAATTTTCTATCTTTATTCTTCTATTTCAAAGTTAATTTCCTAAAAATATCCCGAGATCAGAGGATTGGGAATTTCCCCAGAGATGTTAACTCTTTCTCCACAGTCCCTCTTTGCCTTATTTCTTTTCCCCCTCTTTCCCATGATAACGAAACAGGGCGAACGAAGAAGGAGGGAACTCATCAAAGCGTTAGGCTTTTGTCACCGAGATAAGACGAGCTCTCGCGACGTTCTTAATTTCGGATCACGGGTATCTTTATCACCATTCTCCCGTTTTTTGTTATTCCTTCTTCTTTTATTTACTCTCTCCACTTCCGTTTCCCGTTTTTATCTCTCGAGAAGGCTTCGGAGCGTAAATACAACGGAAGAAAAGAAGAGCGAGGAAACAAAAGAGATGAGATGGGCGGTTTCTCGCCCGGAGATGATGCTCCCTTTATATTAAGATTCTCCTTCTTTAATAGCCGCCTCAATCCTGGCATAAAAACGGGGTTTTGTGCGGAATAAGAAAAGTCTCGCTCGCGCCGTGTTGTTCATTTGTTTGTTCGTGTCCATCCGAGGAAAGAGCGGTTTTTTTCTCGCTGAACTCGCGTACGAGTGTCATTTCGTGCCCCGAGGTCGAGCTTTCATCGATGCTAATACAAGCATCGCGAACAATAAAGAGTTATCTGTTGAATCTGAATCGAGTACTAAAGCCGCGAAGATGGGAATTTTTTTGAGAATTATCTTCTCTATATCCTTTCGAAGGTTCGTTCTATACATTGTTAATGACTGTTAGAAAACTTAAATCTTCTGCAAATATTATTTTTTTCTTGTTTTAGGAGACGTTGAGTTACATTATTGACGTTTATCCGAATTTTTAATAATTTTATTGAGGAAAGGTTCTTGGAGCGTTTTGTAAACTATATTGATTCTTTTATTTTAAATTATATTCTGAAGTTCTCTCCTCTCATCACTCATCAAAACTTTGTACTTAAATTATCATGTTTTTTCAAAGTTAGGTTTTGTCATATTCTATTTTTGGGATAAGATTATTTCAGGATATAGAATTCTGATGAAACAAGAAGATAAGAGACTTTTAATCCTGGTGCAGCCTTCGACCGTAATAAACATTAAAGCACGCAAATTTGGGTCAAAGCTGGTGATTCGCATCGTTTCCTTTCTTTTGGTCGTAATAGCTTCTCGTGAGCGATCTTCTTTGAGATAAACGGTGGCCGCATTAGGTGCAAACAGAAGTACTACCGCCTGCGCTTAATTACTGGTGTTATTTCGGCGGCGTAATATCGGATGGCACATTTAGACCGCAGACCGCCAATTTCAAGTCTCTCCTCCAAAAAACGGTTTACATTTCCTCTCTTTATCATCATCGGATCAATTAAATGTATTTGCTTTCCACCGATTGTTACACGCATAGGGTAGAATAGAGTTACATAAAGGTAAATTATTCTTTTTATGGTAGCGTGAATTCAGCAATTATTATAATTTAATTTTTAATGACTGAGATACTGTATCAACCTTCGGAACTCTTAGAGTGATTGTGTATTTTAGGGGAGAGAAAAATTATAAAATATGTCTCTGATGCGTCAGATTTTATATTTTACTAAATGAAATGACAAATGTTTTTATATCTAATTAATTAATCTAATCTAATTGACGATAACCTCGTTTTTATGTCAATACATTTAACCTGGATTAGTACTTCTTGTATTCTTTAACTTTTGATTCATATTTACTATCACAAATGTATTTCAACCATAATTATTTATATTCTCTTACCAAGAGAGTATTTTCATTCTACAGCATCACAAAAAATATACCTTTTCTTTTATGATTTTGAATGGAGATTATAAAGTCGAGTACCGCAACAGCAAAATCGTACGTTGACTTACGCAAACTTTGCTTCAAGCTGTGATGGGTTTTTTAGATAGGCAAGGAAACATTTTGTTTGGAAGTATGATCTGGATATCCACAGATAATCGCAGACACTTGACTCGATATGCGTTGAGTCACCCATGATGTAACCACGCAGTTACAAACCTTGGTCGTATCTGCATTATTTCTTTTGGTGAAGTATAAGTTTTTATTATGAATCTGTTTAATTTTGTTACAATTCATAATGATAACTGTTATAATGAAGTAAAATAGGTAAAGGTTTTTTGCACGAAATGGCTTTTAGCCAGGGTAAATCCCAAGGCTATGCCCGTTGAGCTATCCCGCTAGAACATCCAATTACGTGTTCCGGCGGAATAGCTCAACGGACATAACAGCTGACCGGCAGTCGGCAGACCCGGGTTCGATTGCCGGTCCCGTCGGACTTTTTTCAAGTCTATTCTTCCATGTTATGATGAAATTAGAATTTTTATTCTTCAACATACTCAAGCCCTGAGCTGTTTCACTTACCAATTATAAATACATTTTCTTAGATATAGAAACAAAGGTGTATTTACACGAAAGGTTGTGCTTCTGGAAATATCTGGAGGTTAATAAGGTTCACACGTACGTTGTTTTTGGAGGGTTTGTTACTTCACGTAGTAATTAGAAGTTTTTAGCGTACATATATGTCAAATTAAGATAAAAATACAGAATACAGGACAGAGAATTATTTTTGGTATACCTTAGAAATTTTCCCAAGGAAGAACGAACAAGAAAATATAAGATAGAACAGGGACTTGAACCCGGAACTCCCAATTGCAGGTCGATTGCTCCATCCTTTGACAATGACGTTCTTGTGATCGGTGCGTTGCGGCTGGCCGGAAATTTCGGCTAAAAACTGCTAATTACTATGCCCGTAAAAGGATTGAAATTCTGAACCACGGTGTTTCTAGACCACTTAGCCAATAAAACAACTACCGTTCAGGGCCGAGAGCAGCAATGACGTAACAAGTCCTCCATAAACTTCCAAACATACGCGTGAACCTCATTAATCGCCACATGGAGATGTTTAATCGCCTTTGAGAAACCAGGAGCGATAAAAATCACGATGAAATCACGCTCGGGGCTTAGGATTAGGTCGGATTACGACACGTTTTCACGGAGCGTCACTTGCGTGATTTCCATCGTTTCCCGCTTTCTCGGCCACTCTCTCCTCCGCACCTACGCTCTTGTCTCCCGAGGAATGTCTTCTTACTCACCTCGAGCCGGATCCAAACGGCCTAATACTACCTGATTTTCCGCATCCTCGTTTCCTGTGTATAACAGAAACGACGTTTGAGTCGTTCTTTGGGACATGAAGATTGTAATTTTAGTGGAACTTAAATAATTCGTGCCTGAAGAGGCCATTTAAAAATTGGATGATTTCTTAGTAAGGGCTGAAAATACCCTTCGTCATTCCTATAATAAGCAGATATCTGTCGTAAATATTACAACTGCATGCCTTATCATATTTAATGGCTTTGATGATTAAAGAAATCGTATTTGACGTGGCAGTTGAGGGATGAGCGACTGTTCATAAAATGTACAATTTTTGCTCAAAATGTACTTGCTGGCACCTACCAAGGGTGATGGTAGGGTTATCCAAGGTTCCGCATTTTAACGTCAACTGGCCGTTATTTGGGAAGTTTCTGTTGTAAATTTACTTTATCGTAAAACTGCGAACTAACCAAAACTAAATTCGAATTAATTACGATTCAATTCCTAATACTGTTTGAATGAATATTGCTGCGGGCCCATAAACGATTGCTGTTTAATGATGATTTCGAATCATAAAAGTTGAAATTATCCAAGTTCCACTGCATGCATGATTAGGTACTATCAGAGAGATTTTAGCCTCCATCTTTTGTCCCTGAAGTAGTTGTGAATTATTTATTATCTGCCATAGAGCAGCAGTGTCAAAGCGGCGGCCCAAGGACTTTGATCTCCTTTGTTTCTATTCCCAAAAATATTGCAAATTCGATTCGAGTCCTGCTTGCACATTTCCCATAAGTATCTGCGTAGCCTCTGAATAATGACAACTATGTGCTAAGAAATTATGACTAAGAAAGACCCCAAGAATTTGCTTGTGACCCTTAAAAAATGGTAATTTGGCTTTTGAAGTGAAAAAACAGAGGTGGTTATCTTGTTTGTAATTTAGGCGAGCAATTCATTGTAAGGAAAAATTCCACGTCTCTGAATTAAAATGTTCTGAATAACTGAGAGACTTCTATGTCATACAGAGAAATTAAAATCTTACATTTCAATTAAACAGCCCGCCATTATCATCCAGAATGTGTATTTTTGACAATTGTTTGAACTGTATTTAAAATAGACAGCTGTAAATTTAATTCTACGAATCATACTCGAACTTCGATACCCCTCTTGCGCCATCCGGACATTAAGATCGCAAAGGACGCATAATCTTGGTTATTTGAGCCCCCGTTTTTTTCATGAACAATTCACAGGGGATTTCCTTACTTAATTTCTGTGTCTTAGGTGGAGACATTTTTAACTCCCGGTGGATTTTTCAAAGCCTCTGAAAGAGCATTGTCTGCGGATGACTTGTGAACGCCTCAGCCGTATTTATTTCTGTTCCATTCAGTCGTTTATTCATTCCTCAGAGGATTTAGAAGTCTGGGGATTTTTGTTCGTCTTGGCCATTGTTCTTGCTCACGACAAAGCTCCTCCAACGTACCGTGAAATAAGTCTACTTATTAACACCAGTTGGCGACACTTCCAAGCAACTGCGAAGAAAGTGGTCTATTTCGACGGGCGACGGAGAAATTTCAGTTTTCATTTGTTTCTTTTAAGTATCTTATAGCGTCTCATTATTTGATCCGATTGTTCCCGGAGATAATAAGATTTTTTGTAAAAATGTGCTGAAAATCAAAGACACGGCGTGTGGACTTTTTTATTCGCCCTTATCATGCATTTATGTGGTAGACATTAAGAGAAAAGATGGAGTAAAATTGCAGTTTATTTATTTGGGCTTTAGAAGTAGGTAACTAAAGATTGGATATTCTAGAAAGCGGTAACATCCTGCGAGATGAAATATGTGAAGAAATTTCCAATTATTTGTCAGTATGAGAAAGTTGTTATGTACAACAATCTCAAAATTTGATGTGTCTTAATCATTTACGTTTTCCACCCTAGCCACAAGTCATTACTGTGGAGTCACGGATGGATTTTAAGTCTTAAGTCGCAGTATTCAATATAAAATGAGTCACAATCATTAATTATTGATCGACGCATAGTAAATATAACCGAAATAGAAGCTATAAAATTAGATTTGAAATTTACAATTTTTCAAAATGTATAGTCATTCATGGAAAGGCATTTATATTCAAGAACACCCCAGTATTAGCGCATGACTTCCCCTTGTGGACTTAACTTTTGACGAATGTTGTGAAACCAAAGTTTCTCTTTAATTTCCGAATCACTTTATGTGATTTCCTTGGTTTCATTATTTAAGACCGTAGAAATTGTTATTAGTAATTAGTAATATCCCTAATGCAAATATTAAACTGATAAAGATTACTTACAAACTACTCTGACATCAATCCCTTTCATATTCGATCGCACGAAACTCTTGTCCTGCTTTTCGTTTTCAATTTCGTCTTGTCGTAAGAACCGAAAAACCTAGAAAACGAGTTTCTGTGAGAGAGATGATGATTTTTTCATTACATCCCATCCAATATTTCATCTCATTTACACTTGAACGACCTGGTTTCTTTTCTTTGGCTGAAATATACCTGCGAATCATTCTGGCTTCGTTTTAGGTCGGTGAATCGGTTTCGTTATGATTCTGCAGAAGGAAAAACATCTCTTGACAAGAGAGTTAATCTCTCGGGCATGCGATACTGCTTTTTCCCATCCAACCTTCCACCAGCTCATTCTTCATGAAATTCTTCCCATCATATCGATTATGCCAGTAACCCATTTAAATCTTATCCCTGGTTAATAGAGTTGGCACACAGACAACTCACTCACATAATTCTACCCATTTAACATGTCATTTATACTATACAACCCAGTAACATGAGTAGAACCTGATGAAAGAACTCACAATCCAATAAACTGGCTTATGGTTGCATATAAAATTTACTTACCTCAAGGAGGTGTAAGATCCATTTTTATCATGCTATCTATTTGGATTCCTGTTCAATTATTTCTTATTGATAACTGCGTTACTATTGAATAATTTTGGAAAGTAATTGTGTATTTATACAGGAAACAGAAATCGCTGAAGATCGAGTAGTCTACGCAGCTGAAGAGTGCAGTTTACTATATTTATCAAACATTAAGTCTATACTCTATCTGTTTCAGATCCAATTTAAAAAAAGAATTTGATTTACAGACTTATTCAGATTCCATTTTTTTATTTCAAAAGGTAGCTCTGTCACTCAATACAGTTAGAGTTACACCAATCAATTGTAAAGGAATACGTCAAATACTACGAAATACGTTAGGAGAAAATGTCTGAAGTCAATGAGAACACATCTCAGACTTTCTTTCTCTGCAGTGTCCTATCAAGTAAGACAAAGTCACATCGATCAAAGGTATTTCATTGGTCATTATTTTGATACATACATTACATCGTAAATTTCTTCCGCTATGCACTTCAGTTGTCATTGTCGCAATGATCCATCAGAGATTATCGTTTTCCCTTATTGATTGAACCATTGTTTTCTCTTTCACTTCCAATCCTTTGACATGCACAAATGGGTTGTGGTTTTAACATGCGCCCATATGGATCATTCCAATCAAATCACGACTTCAAGCGAAGATCGCGGAATATTTGAAAGATTGAATTCTTATCCCATTTCTTATTCATCCGTGAATCCTATCTAATCCCACGTGTTCATCTAGTCTGGTAGATCAGGGCTGGACCGCATTAGATCGCCCAGTGACTCAGATCACGAAAGCGCAACCGATGAGGCACGCCCGCATTAGCATAAACGCGCGTCACGCGTGCACTTTCCTCGGTTTACTTCGCAAACAATGAGTCCGCGATAAATATCGCCATTGTGTTCTCCTGCCCGCTGTTTTCCTCCATAAACATGCCCGCTCTTAAACGAAATCCAACTAAAGCCATGTGATTTACTCGTAATAAATGTGTCCCCGTGAATCTCTTCTGGTGTCCTCTCACGTAATTGAGTCACGGTTTGAAGGAACACAAAAGGGCTATCGTCGCGCTCTCATGCAGTGTCATTTTTCAAGTCACATCCATTCTCTCAACTATTAATCATTGCATATTTTGCGGCGAGAGACACTGGAATTAACTCAGTTTTCTTTCGTTCTTTATCCGAAGTATGCAATACGAGAAGGACACGTCTATCTCCTGCTTAAGTGCCTCTTGTACATTCATGTCCGCTGTGCCTTTGGCTAGGTCTTGT
This sequence comes from Sympetrum striolatum, assembly GCA_947579665.1. Lineage (NCBI taxonomy): Eukaryota > Metazoa > Arthropoda > Insecta > Odonata > Libellulidae > Sympetrum > Sympetrum striolatum. The sequence continues at coordinate 87,485,920 of OX388345.1, forward strand.
GATGATAAATGGAAATTTGTGTCATGGCAATGTTCATATATTTAAGTATTTTAATAATCATTAAATACTTAGTTTCGAATACTCAAACTATTATTTATATTTGCGAATACGTATCCTAAAATCCAAATGGAAAGTTGAGTTGTGAAGTGAAAGAATTATTTTTGTACTAATAGTATTTTTAACTTTTTTTAAGAGATACACTGATCAATTAGTGTTCAGTAGAAGGGTAAGCGAAGGTTATGCGAGAAGATCAAAATGAAAGCACATAAACATCTTCAATGTCAATTTTTTTAAACTTTACTCGTTCTTATAAAGGGTCCGTTACTTTTAAATGGAAGAAATTATATTCCCACCATTGTATTACCTTAATTACATTTTTAACCACAGTTCATTAAAAGATATCTTTATAATCTATTGTTAAAGTTTAAATTTTTTAAGTTACCTGGTCTATAGGAGATTCGATCCAGTTATTTCGAAACTATAGTTAAGATTCATTAGGAATTTATCCAAATAATTTTTATCTTTTACTCAATTTCTACTTTTAAAAATACTTTTCTGAGGATCCGCACTTTTTTGAGTTCCTAGTGTTACTCATCAATGCTCAATTTGGAATTCCTGGACTGAACAAACATTTTTATTCCAATTTGTGTATAGCACAGACCATTTACCTTGCTCTTGTATACATTACTTCATTTAATACTTAACGATCCGAATAATCTTTAGATTCATAAATACTTCTTCTGGTGTTAGAATGAAGGATGAGAATTTCTTAGGAGATGATGTCATAACAAAAGAATTTCGCTGAGTTATTCCTCCGGAAGAGTAGTGATAGAGAAGGCATCACAGTCTCTCTCACGTTATAGCCTATAATCTTTCCCAAAGGGCTCCGAGATAACCAAATTGGTAGCTCGGCTTCGATGAAAGCGGTCCCGGTTTCAAATCCCGTTGGGAGTCCGAGTGTGCATTGACTTAAGATGTTGAAGCACTTTTGCAAAACCAACGATCAATCTCTCTCAAGCTTATTTGTTGAAATATCACTCTTTCTTTGCTTTAAATACGACTTTTATTACCTGGAGTAGTAAAAGATTTCTGATACATCAAATATGCTCTGAAAAATAAATGGCGTAGGATTGAGAGAAGATTCTCAGCGACTGCATTCACTTACGAATTTACCCAGCATCCGCTTTCTTAGAGGAAAAATCCTCGCAAATGGCACAAGTCAATGTGTCCCAAACAAACTTTGTCGAATCTTTTCGAATGTTATAATGATGTAAAAGTTTTTGAGTGGCTGTCGCAATTGAATCAGAAACATCCTCCGGGAGACACGTTTTTCCTCAGAAATATGAAACCGAAGCCGAGAGTGGTTTTATGCCTCCGCAAAAAAATATTCGTACTCAAAGACTAATGACGATACACCTCGATAAAAAAACACCCTTTCGTAACTGTGGCGTCGGAGTATCTCGACCCCAATCTTTCTTAATGATCCGGCCGAAAAAGCCTCCGCCGCAGCCGGAAAATTTTTAACGGTCCCAGAAGCAGACTCTCCGAATTCATTTATAAAAGACCCACTTTAGACGGGAGAAAGCTTCTTCTCTCTTCCTCGTCGACTTTTGATTTCCTCCGAATCATCCGCCGAATGGTGAGATACTCGCTCTACAGCGATTGCCCCTCGTGATATTTTGCTAATAACGAAGTCACTTACGGTCAAATCAAGGGTATGGAACCGTAAAATTAGGGCCGTGTGTGTATTCTTAAAACCATATGGATGTGGAACGATTGCTTGAGATAATATAATTTAATCAGTCTAATAAATTGCTTTATGCGCTTTAGCCACGATTTAGTTAAGAAATTTACACATACTTTTAATTTAAATGAATTATTTCAAACATTTTTCACAAATGCATATTTCCTTTCTTTCGTCATTTTATATTGTGAATTCTTAATTAACTTGTACAATCCATTATGACTTGCCGCTATTAATTGTTACAATATCATATAAAAAGAATAGAGAAATGCTACTCGTGCAATATAATCTGAGATTACTAACTATCTGAATTAATATCTGCCATTAATCTTACAATAGTAGTTAATTACAATAGCCTACCAAATCACCTACCGCTAAATGTGATGTTATTTTAGTAAATCATATTGACTTACGTTTAATCGGGTACCGTCTTGAATTTAGCCATATTAACATTAGAAATAACGAAGCGATTTACAAAAAATCGCACGAATTTTCTATAGAAACACTTAAAACGAAATAAATTAAAAACAATTTCAACTAACCCCAATTTTTGACTTTTAACGGAATTCAAATTTGTCATTTATTTTCTCAAATTATATGGTTCACTTTTAATTCATTCTTTTGTGAATACTATTGGAAAATCTTATTTTCTGCAATATATGGCGGCTTGGCGGATCATGCATGTAAATAAGTATTTTTATTGATTTAATATTTAACGAGTTTAATAACTTCTGATAAACAATATCGTATTAAATTTTTTTATATTTATTATCAGCTTTTTGTGCATTTCAATAGTAATTACCGATAGAAACATCTATTTATGCAAAGATATTGACTTATGTTTAATCCTGGTTGGCGTCTTAAAATTCATTTATATACATTTCCATCATTTTCATGAAGTTCACTTACTCTAATATCTAATGTCTAACCCCCCCCCACTTTTTGAGAAGGTAATGACGTAATTTCTTCTCTTAGAATAATCAACGAATTATCTTCTTCATTTGACTCGAATTAACATAACTTGAATATTCATGGCGATAAGTTACAGAATTATTCTCTGGCGATACTTCAATTTTAACTTTCTCACGTCATTAAAGTTAAATTGGAACACCGCCTAGTCACCGTGTCTAAATTCCATAGGAGGCGAACTTTTTGCCTCAGACATGCTAATAATTGCTTGAATATTTCATGAGTACCCGAGTCGAAATTAGCATCCGAAGAATAGTTTTGTCTAAATTTGCATGGAACACAGTCACTTATTGGAAGTAGGTGTCGTTAAGTAGTACATCGCTCATTCGCTTGTATCGATTTTACAGGACAACTTCATCATCAGTCTTTCATGTTCGTTCTGCAAGCCGTTCATTTGAAAGGGAAAATATGTTTCCTCTGCAAAACGATGTGTGACTGCGAAAAAGGTTCCTACTTCTCTATTATTTAATAACATCCGCGTTTTAATTGAAGACACAGCCAAGGCAGCAATGCGGAAAAAAATCAATGTAGTACCTTAAAACAGAAAAAATTAATCTTCATATGAAGCAAATGTAGTTTGTGTAAAATGATAACTCAAAAATTTCGTTCGTCATTCGTTACTGATGCAATAAAACATAATAAAACATCCTTTATGGTTATGAATACATTGGCTAATTAAATTATTATACTCAATTAACGTTAGGTTAACTGTTTAGGTAGAATTTTAGAGTGTGAGTTAATTTGGGCAAATCACTAGAATATTGTCTAACTCTTTCAGATATACGTATATATCCCTCAGTCATCGATATTGCTTTTTGATTTTTAGTAAAAATTATACTTAATGAACAAAATTAACGATCTAAAATTTTTATAAAATAACCAAGTGAACTGATGTTGTGTTTCATACGTTTTAAATACGCGTAATATTGAGTAGTGGGTAGAATGATTTTATTTCTCGCTACCAACATTTGAAATATCTCAAATAAGTAACATTTATTATTTTATATTTTCGCCTGTCGATAAAATTATTCTTTTGGTCCGTTTGCTTACTAATCGTGAATTTTTAAATATATAAAATCAATTCTAAATATTTGTATTTTAGCCTAGCAGTGAAAATATTTTATATATTGAATATGGTAAGGCGTAACCTCGTGGAAGGCCATAATAATGAAATAATAAAAACTTTGTAATTTCTTCCACAGAATATATTTGTTATATAAGTGAATATATCAAGTGATAATGCTGGCTCGCCGGCGAAACTAGTCGTTTTAAATATATTCTGTGTAAGATTACAAAGTTTTTATTATTTCATCAAAATATTTTATTTTTGCCCTAAATTATAGCGTTACTGAGAAAACATATCCGGAGACACTGGCACCTGGTTGTTAATCCATCTTCAGTGCGACACACAGTAAGAATAATTGAAGCGAGATGTAAATAGGAGATATCCGAAGAAAGGGATAATGGGTGCATGTTGGGATAGCAACGCAGGAAACATATGGTAAGGTGTACGGAACAGATGTGGAGGAAAGTAAACTCTTCGGGAAGAAAAGGGATCCCATGAATAGGTGCGCTGGTATGAGAAGGAATCCGAGCAGGTGAGGAAAAGGGACGAGGAGCGACAGCAAGGAGAAGCAATAAATTATCCATCTCCGACCCCTTTGAAGAAAAATAACCGCATCTCATAGGAAAGCGCGCCTTCCGTTTTCGAGACAGCACGCAAGTGGAGGAAGTCCCATCCATCCCGCCCTTTGACCTTTCCTTTCTCTTAATCACCTCCTAAATAAAAGCCATCCTTCCGCCTTACTGACCCGGATTTATGGCGGAGAGAGAGGACGCGTTGTCCGGCTTTTGAAGCGCTATTCGGCTTCAGATTCCGCGAGAAATCGCGCTTCCACCGCTGTTTACATATCGATGTGTGTGAGTTTGGGGAACCGTTGAGATGCGCTCGGCTGGATTCAGCTCTGACGTCACCGAGTTTGCCGTTCGCTCCTTTGTGAAGTTGCGTCGCTTCAAAACATTTGCGATGCTGATTGCAGAGAGGGGAGGGGATTCCTCTTTAAGGGAAACCGACGTCTCGGTTTGAGCTGAAGAGCTTACAAGCACGTGGGCTTGTAATTAGTTCCTCCAGGTCGGGAGAGGTGATTCTACGGCACGCGTTGCATACGCCGCCCGCGAGTTTGACTCCCGAAGCCCTTATTATTGTACATCCATTCCTCGCCTGAAACGGTTCAACTTCAACGTAAATAAATGCGGGTCCCGTTAATTAATTGTTTATTTATAGAGGATGGAAAGTTACGTAAACTAATTTCCGAATTTCAACAGGGAATATTTTGGTGTGTATCGTAAATTAGTATCCTGGATGGAGGTCCTTAATTATTTATCCTTTTCTAATGAAATAGTTCAAGTGGAACCAGTTTTTCTTCTATGACTGGAATTCGAATTTGGTATCCCAGCCAACCAAAGCTGACGCCAATCGACTTTGCCGAACAGTTTTGCTGCTGTGGACAGTATTAGAGCCATTCAATTTTACTCCGATTCATTTATTCTAATTAATTTTAAATCTTTTTCGCAATGTACATTAATAAAATTGATGAAATTGACATTTTTGACTTTACCCAAGAGATACGTATTGGCCATTAAAAATGTTTAAATTTCTTAAGTTTTTCCTCGATATGATGTAGGAAATATATATTTTTAGAAAGGAATAATGAAAAAAAATACATTCGTGGACTCACTTCTTTCAAACATAGATTCTGCTTATGAACTTTAATCGATAAATTTAGCAATTGGTATCTCATTCAAATTAATATATAATGGAGGACAATTTATAAATGAAGAACTTAATTTCTTTTCTTCTTTATTAAAAAGTAATCAGCCACAATAACTTAATGTTTGATCCTATCATTAAAAACCTATTAAGAAAAATATTTATGCCCAACTAATTGGGGGAACGTTTGGATTGAAAACGTTGTTCGTTCCTCTGTCTCAAAGGAAGATAAGATCATCTTTTTCATTGCCGTCCGAGAAAAATGAAAGGGCCATCCGAAATCGTGACTTTGGATATAGGACACTCTTTTTGAAAATGCCAATAACCACACAGTGAAATACCGTCCTCGATTCGCGATGCCTTCTTTCACTTTTCATATTTGATGCTCGAGAATTAAAGGTACTACATTCATTGTCTCCACGTAATAAATGATGTGTTTATCTTTCCCTCGCAACCACGTGACGTCATGGGGGTGCATCTTTTCCCTCCCCTCTCTCCTTGGAGCCGTCCTTCACCCACCTCGGCTTCGATTCCCGGCAAGTCTCCCAAATAACTCGCCTCTTCTCCCAGAGCCCCGAATAGCTTTGTCCACGGACCGCGCGCGCTAAAGGAAGAGGGCGCCACCAGCACTTCCTTCGTTTCTCCACTTTCGGAAAGAACGGAACTTTTCCTCAAGATGACAGCGCCGCGGTGGAGAGCAGAGGAAAGAGCGTTTTCGGCGCTAGAGAGAAGAAAAAGATGGAAGGAGAGCTTCGACGTTATAAAGATGAAAAAGAGTCCTCTGTTTCGCCAAAACACTCGTAATTTCCAGCGACGTCCTTCTTTCGCCACGAGAGGAAAAATGGTAACAAAAGAAGGGAGCTTTCTTCACCTCGTCCTTGCGCATTCTCTTTCATTTCTGTTTATTCCTCGGCCGCGGTGTAACCCGTCATTATCGGCGCGGAGCGTGCCTCGGGACCAGTTTACGCTATCTTTTCTTTTTTCGAGGGCACGCTCTGAAAGATGGGCTCCGTCTCGCTCCCAAGGACCTTTCCGATTCCCTTCCAATTCGTGCATCTGCCAAAGTGAGGATGACCACTGTTCTCCAGGAGCGCTGGTCTTGAGAATGACCGGGAAAACTTTAAGGGAAAGAACACCAGTCGTATACTTTCTCGTGATTTTGTTTTCTTTCTTTCATTACTAATCGATTGGAATTAAAGTGCGAATCAATTATCCCATTAAACGTAACAGATATTAGCGGAAAATTTTCTGTAATAGGAATTTAATGATTTTATTCAGATTTGTTTTTTTTATCCATCCGGGTAGGTGCATGAGTAACCGACAGTTGAGATCCCGGTTCAAATCCTGGTCCCGTAATGATGTATCATGTCCGTTTATCCTTGGAAAACTTCCTGGATTGGCCTTTACGTGAAAAGTCATTTTTAACCTTCTTGTTTTAATCTTGCACCGTTACGAAAGCATTTCTTCGAAATCTGAGAAATATTGAAAAATACGAAAATTTATTTTGATTCTGCTCGTAAAAATATTTCCTTACTGAAAGAATAATCTTTCTTTTATTATACGTCGTTATTGTAGGGTTTTTATCTTATATAGCTACGTTTAGAATTAAACTTGATTGGCGCTAGAAGAAAACTATTCTAACTAACTAACTTCTACTTCTAACTAGTAATTAAACCAAGGGCCTTGTTACTGCTGTGTTAGTGCGATAGCAATTGACTTGACCGCTTAAAGAATGAGCGATATCGAGGAAACTTAGTAACAAAGTGAACAAGTAATTAATTGGTAGCGATTAATTGATGACCGCAATCACATGGAGTAAATCATCCACTTAGGCTCCTAATATTTCACATTTGGAACAGTATAATCAAGCGTTGCTATCAACGTTAATCTTGGTAATTATTAAAACGGCTTCATGATAAAATACTTTTACTACACCGCAATAAAAATTACAAGCACGACCAGGTTTCGTAGCCAAGCTACATCTTCAGGTGTAGGTGACCTGAAGATGTAGCTTGGCTACGAAACCTGGTCGTGTTTGTAATTTTTATTGCGGTGTAGTGAAAGTATTTTATCATGAAGCCGTTTTGTATTTATGAATACCACGAAGTGAAACCTGAGTCTGTTTCGTTTATTGGTAATTATTGAAAACTATAATATTATTAATAATTAAGGTTCATTTGATCAAACCTTACTTCGAAAATTGTACTAAAAGTATAGTATAATGCTGACCAACGTATATTATAAGATTAATTAAGCATATATTGTACCATATTAGATTTTTTTAGCGATAGGCTTGACATAAAATTAAGTTTAAATACTTTGATGCACTAAAAATTAAGAGAAAATTACAAATATAAAACGACTTATTGAATGCCAAGTACTTGTGTTTTGAGGATCCTTATGCGCGTAAAGGTGAACTTTAATGTCTCTTAATTTCACTAACTGTAATTTGTATTACTACGAAGGTGTACTCATAAAATATATTCATAGTAGTTTGCTAAGTTAGTGTTCTAGCTATCAGCAGCCGCTAAATTGACCTTAACTTATGTAAACCTCTACGATGCTATCAACTGCAATAAAACATGCTAAAAGCCATGATTTAATTTGCTGAGGCTTCAATTATATCTTCCGAGCAGAGGAAGATTTATAGGCATTATAATTGTGAAAGTTATCCTAAAGCCTTCGGCGTCCTTTGCGCAACCTATAAAGGAATTCGCGAATCTTTATTTTGGATGACCTTTTCAGAGTCCATTCTCCTTTTTTTGATGACCTGAATGAGGAACAAAAAGGCTACTTTTGCATTCCTCTGAGAAGATGACGCGCACACCTTTCCCTTTTCAAGATGCCCTGTGTATTCTCTTTCATTCCAGCACATATTTTTTTATAATTACGGAGTATCTTTTCTGGGGATGCCTTTTAAATTACGTGGCACTATATATTATGCCATATATAAATTTCGGGGTTACTCTTATCATCAAAATTCTTATATTCGTTTGGTTTATATATTTCAAAGTTACAAAAGGGTTAACATTATTATGATACATCGAATCGAATTTTATATTATAACAAGCTGAATTAGCAGTTTATTCTCAGTGGAGATAAAATGAGTAGGATTGAATTGTATCGAAGAAAGTCCGATAAGTGTTTCGTGCTCTATCACTGAGAAATAGCAAATCCAGTTTTACTTTCTGGACATACGAGGATTTTAGTTAGTTTATGAAGTGCTTCGGAAAATACTTATTATCATCCTTCTGTGATCGGTGTAGTTTCCGGTTCAATTTCCATTTCCGCGATAGTGTTTGTGTTAGTGACTGTGTTTAGTGTTTTACGTACTTTCCCCGAAGAATATTCATCAGTGGTCTTCAGAGAGATATTTATTATATTTCTATTATTGGTTTCAACTTTTCCTTTTTAATTTGTCTTTCTGAAATTTACTCCTCAAATGTGGTGATACTTATCATAGTTTGATCTTCGAATATATTTTTTTAATCTTTAAACGAATGTTGTCTTAATCGAGTAAATTGTTTATTTGAAAGATATGAGATTGAATATTGAGCTGACGTGACATTTTAGACTTGATTATAACTTTCTTTTATTGGTTTTGAAATAATTATATTCTCGTACTGACTATCTACCTACAATTATGAAGCATGCGTTAAGATCTAAGTGCTACACTGGGATTTAGCAATTTTAATTTCGGACTCTTCAAATAATATTACATAAAACTTTAACAGGAATTGTTTAACTTGCATAATTTCAATATAAGCATTATCTTATAGGAGATTTATAGTGAGTAGCGAACATATAAGTTTCCCTGAGGTAACAGTTTGTGTTCCGGCAAATTCTCTGGTTCCATTTTATCAGATTAGAAAAAGAAATATTTTTGAATCACGAAAGTGTGTGAATTTTTAAAATTATATTGTATAGTTTACATGTGAAAACGTTCTTTAAGCTCCTACGGAATGAATCGTTTCTCTAAAATCCTGATTCATTTTTCATTAAAATCAATTCATTTTCTCTTACACCCGTCTCATTCCTTTCGATATCCTTTAAGGTTATTAATTAAGGGGAATCTAAATGGAATCCACTCGGAGAGAACCGTTTTCGTTTAGAGACCTCACTTTGATGCCTTATCGAAGGAAACCTTAGAAGCGTTTTTCCATTAAGTCCGGCACGATGCATGTTCTTCATAGGATCCAATAAAAAAGGCCGTCACGAATCCATTATCGCGGGCCTCACCGAATTTCACGAAAGCTTTCTTCCGTTCGTTCCCACGCCCAGTCGAAGGTCTTCGGAGGAGAGATTAATTCTTTTGCAAGTCCGTCCATCCGCGAAGAGTGGCATTTTGTTGCGTCATTGTTCCCTTGGCCGTCATTCGGAGATGACACTCTCTCGCTCCTCCCGATTCGCAATATCCTTCTCATCTCTGACAGCGCAGGAAAGTGAAACCTCTAACCAAATGCTTTTAAACACAGAATTCGTTTCTCCCGTCGTGTGCGGTCTCTACAGGTTCCATCTGAATGTTCCATTGTCATGCCACCACATTCTATATTTTTCTTGTCAGTTTCGATTTCTTTTCTCTACGTGTCTTAGGAAGATATTTTTCCTTTAAATTAATTTTGGATATCTATATCAGGTTTGGCTGCTTTTCAAACTTCTTGCAGATGTCTTCCTGCAGTCAATTTATTTCCTTGAGATCTGACTTGGGATTTCTAAATAGGAGTTTCAGCTGCTTTTTTCTCCTCCTGTCCGTGATTTCGAATTGATATACTATAAGAACATAAAATGACAATGGGTTGGATGTTGGAAGAGATTAAACGAAATATTGCTTTAGGTTTTTTGTTGTGCACTTTAGTAATTCATAATTTGAATAAATATTTTCCGTTGTCAAATATGTCAAAGAGTTCTGTCGTTGCCTTATACTTTCTTTATAAAAATAAATATATTTGTGTAGTTGAAATTTGACCGAATAAAAGCTGGTCTCCATAATCTATTCATTCATTGCGCCCTAAACAAGTCGTTGTACTTCAGCATGCAGCATACTAATCTGCCAGTTTTCCTTTTTTTAGGAATTAAACTCTCATTCCCTGGGCTTCAATAATTTTATAGAATATGCAGGATATTCAAACAGTGTATGTAAATATTACTTCCAATGCAAAACTTTTTTTTCATTAATATTTCTACATGACGGATACATGGTTATATAAACTTAGTTTAACAATCTTGTATTAATATCGTGAAAAGCATTATATTTGATCCGCATACTACATGTTGATTTCTTAGGTAAACAGCATTTCCCTGTGAAGCGTAAATTCGATAATTGCGAGGAAAGTTCTGAGTATCTTTTGAGGTAAAAGATTCTAAAATTAGAGTGGGAAAGGGAACAACCGTATCGCAGGAATAGGAGAGTCTAAGAATTATGACGGCAATTTCCCAAGGATATCTGAATATTGCGTGAATAATTTAATAGGAAGGAAGCAGTAAGAGATAAATAAGAAAGGAAGAACCGGACTGCTTACGTAAACACAAGCTGAATTCATTTGTTTACAGTCCGCATTGGCCTTTTCCCAAAACATTTCGTAAATAATCCATTTTTAGATAACTATAATGAAATACTATTCATAGTAGATCTTTCTGTCCGTAGCAACAAATATTTCCAAATAATTAAATATGGTTCAATGACTCTTACTATATTTTTTGTAGTTTTGATGAGAAGTTTCTGTAAGCTTCAGTTGGGATTGAAATTGATTAGTGTCCTCAAAGTGATGAAATTCTTGGTTCTATTCCTGGTTTTATTTAGTGTATAGATATTTGTACATCTAAATCTACATTAATACCCTACAAGCCACCTTTCGGCGGGTGGCAGGGGGTGTGAACACCAGTTGAATCTAAACTACTTCCTTATTCGGTTATTGTCACGTATCGTTCGCGGAAAGAATGAATCTCTTTTCTCTTAACTTACGGTCATTATCGGATCGACCGAGGTAACTGGGGGGTTGCATGATACCGATTGTATCTTCAGAAAATGTAGTTTCCCTGAATTTATTAAGCAATCGCAGCCTAGCTTCCAATCTCCTTTGTTTCAAGGATTCCCAACCTAAGTCTGAGAGCATTTTTGTAAAGCTTGCTTTTTTATCGTAGCATTTCTTATATTTTGAATTTTTTTATATGTAAAATATTCCGGCTGGAATTCCATCAATGGACGCGTAGCGTTAAGCTCCCATTTTGTAAAAGTAATTTCATTAGAATAGTGAGAGCAAACAATTATTCCTTTGAGAAATCTTCCTCTTACGCGCATGTCCATCCTTAATATATTAACTATTTCTTATCTCAGGGACAGCGTTGTATAGTGTTTATCCCCTTGAGTCCATTTCCTTATGGAAATCTGCGCTCGAGTCCACTGGCCCTGCAAGGAAATCGAGAATTATGAAACAAATGAGCAAAAGAATCGATTCCTTTTTCTTCGATTCCCTAGTTTGAATAACCTTTTCCATTACGCTCGCAAAATGCATTACCTTCACGAGTTCATCGCTTTCATAATCCGCACGAATCACTCAAACTGTGACTTTTATCAATCGTGAAGCAAGAAAAACCCTTCAAATATCCCCATTTCGTTTAATCCCGCTACCTCAATTACCTGCCATTCTTCCCGTCGTATATAGTTGTCAAATTATTGGATGAGTTGCTCTTGGGCTTCTCTAACGAGGCTATTTAGGGAAACTCTTAATTGAAATTCCTTGTATCGCGATAATACGAAATCGATTTCCCTCCTTCCCAATTCATTCGGGCAAAGAAAGCGGCTCTTTCTTGAGCAAAAGAGAAGTGAGAAAGATGAGAGGAGGTTTGAAGTAAGGGCCCTGGGCGAAAGGCGACGGTTAATTGCCAGTTAATTTAAAATTCTGGGAATATTGCTAAGCAGAGCGATTTTATTAATAAACTCTTGGGTATTAAGTAAGAGTTCGTACCCACTGAACAAAGCCATTATTGACTGAACGCGCCTTTAGCAGATTAACATAGCTCATTTCCTTCGAGTGCCAAGGAAATTCCAATTATCGGGAAGAATCGATTATTAATTCCTTTCATCCCACGCTTTTGCGGAGGAATTATGAAAAGGATTCCGGCGATGGTTAGTGTAAAAATTGCATGAAGACGAGGAATGAAGAATTAGCTAACGATGAAACGAGACCCATCCGAATATTTTGGCTTTTAATAATTAGCTTCGGAAATGAAATCTTCTACACTCCACCCGCCGTAGGCACCGCAGAAAATGGATTGGCATTTGTATATTTTAACGTCAAAAATTGCAGCTCTTTAAAACACACATTTATAGTATTACATTTGTAGTCTGAGAAATATTTACTTGGAATCTGTAAAATTTCTAGTGAAATTGCTGCTATGAATATGTGCACTCCTGGCCAAAATTAACGCAGCACCTCCCTAGCGATCCTTACGGCTGGTGCTGCGTTAATTTTGGCCAGGACTGTACATTTAAATTAGCCTTCAAGCTAGAATTACCCCGAAATAAAAATTTTCAAACCCGGAAATCACATTTGTGTGAAACATATTTGAAGTCCATTGGAAATAGCTTAAAAAAGCATGCAAATTCTTGGGGAAATTGCTCCGCACCTACGAAATTTGAGATTATACCGCTTGTAGCCAACAAGTTGCAGCTCATAAATGCGTAATGAGCTGTAACTGGAAATTTAGTAGCATATTTATTTTTTATAGTCGAAGATTGCATTTGCTTGGGATCGATCTTAAAGTATGGCGTATAAATCATGAAACCACGCACGCTTCTTCTTGGTAATATTTTACTCCAAACGTATGAAATTCTCAATCGTGACTGTAATTACATCAACTGAGGCTTTATATATATCTAATGCGTTATCTAGAAATGCAGCAGTCGAACGTTTTTCAGCCGAGAATTGAATTTTTGTGGATTGGATCTTAATCTCGTGGCCCTAGCTTGAAAAAAATGCGTTGAAATTCTCGGAAAAATTGTTTGTGACCCATGACATTCCCAGTGAGACACTGCTTCTGCGATTACATTAAATAATTAAATGCTTTTTCCCTCAACTCTGGAAAGAATTCATATCAGCGGAATTTCATGAGCAACGTTCGATCAGCTTTCTCTCCCATTCCCAATAAAGTAAAACTTCGCACAATAAAGTCTCCCTGAATTACCTACACGAAGAGCAGCTTTTCTTCCCAACTTCAAGCTTCACCAAACTTATTTCGCGGCAACGCGCCTAAAATATTTCCCTCCGAAACTCTTTCTCACCGGCGGCGACTGGAATAACTCCCAACAGAGCGCCATCATAGACCAGAATGCAACGCGTCCGCTCAGACACGATTCATAAATCAACCGGAAAATAACCGCTCGTTCTCGATATAAATCGCGGGTTTTTTCCCCGGTTTATTTCGGAACAACAAATATCCTCATCTCCAGATCTCTCCACCCGAAAATATTCCTCCATCGTAAATACAGGCCCTCACGCCGCTATTACATACGTGCATGACTTTTTACTAGTCGAAATTGGGACTGTTAATTCCATACTCATAATTACCCCTTGTCTAATACGCATAAAAATAAAAACAAGAATAAAACTAATAATATTTTATATCAACCAGTAATATTATTATATCAACAAGTTTTTTAGCAAGAAATGTGGAAATAGGAAGGAAAAATAGAAATAAAGAATGGTCTTGTAGAGCTAATAAGAAACTGATGATTTGATCGCAGAAAAAATGTATGCTGCAGGAAAACACAAATGAAAGGATGTGTGAAACACATGCGGAATGTATAGAATGTACTGAATGAAAGATTGAGATAGATCATAATATACATGTATGTACACGTAGTACGTAAAGGGTATTTGAATTTGCTTAGTATAAGAAAATTATGTACTGTCTACAGTATTTTGTTAACTTATTATTATTCTATTATGCCTGAATAAAAGTATATCTATTCTTATTATATTATGGATCTCCATAATATCATGGCTGTCTCCGTATTTATTTATTTTCCAAAGATATTTAAAGTTAAAATAAACATCAGAATAAGGTGTTGTCGCAGTAAGTTGAAAATAAGAAAAATTTAATAATGATTTATTTCTGCCAAAATTTGGTGGAACTTATTCATATTTGATTCGATAAAAACAAAATGTGACTACGTCTAAACTAAAAATTTTCTTTCATTTCATTTTCATTGAATCAAAGAAAGACAGTGATAGTATGAATAATAGATTAATTCTATCCTGATAAGTTTTAGATAATAATACAATAAATAATAATAATGCTAATGTAAAAAATACTATTATAACAAATAATTTAATCATGTAATTCTAAAGAGGGTCGTCAACTCTTTCAATCAAAAAAACATTACGATATGAATTACTTGCGTGCATGGCACTGAGATCACTTTACGCAAATAAACCGATTAAAGAAGGAGATCCGCGTAAAAAAGGGCGACCTCAAAAATAAAAGAACGGACAGCTCTCGCTGCGAAAGGTCAAGGACGGTCGTAAATTCCCTCGTGCTCTCCTCGGGACTGCTCGATGCATCCGCGGGCGTAAATTACGCAAGGATAAAACCGATTCGGTGTCAATAAATTTCCCCTGGAGTCAGGGGTGAGAGGGAATATTTCACCTGACGCTTTTATATTCCCCCATCCTGACGGTGTGTCTCGAACCCACAGAAAAAGTGACGTCAGATGAACGGCTCCCGCTACCCCCTTTTCGTTAGCTGGTATTCATTACTTATTAGGTTATTATTTTTAACATTTCATTGCAATTACCTTCGAACATCTTTCCCGAGAACATTTTCCACCCCTTCCTGTTGGCATTGCCGCACGCTCCTCAACGTAATGTGGGGTTTAAACGTCAACTACTCAATTATATTCCGATTCCTCCACACAATTTTTTAACTCATCCGTTGCGTTTCTTTAATGTTTTACGAAATAGAAAGTCCGTAAAATTCTTCGCGACCTTTGCCCCAACGTTATCCTTGAGGAAAATGTCGGTTCTGTTGAATATTCGTTCGTTTAAGTGCATTCTGTGCAGTCTTCGACCCGGAGGTCGTTTGGAACATCATCCTAACACCACTATCCAGAAATACCTGTGATGAGGGAATGTGGTATATTAGAAAAGACGAGGAGTGAGGTATTTCGTCGTTGATTGCCTCAAAGGGCCTGTGTTCCATGACTGGGAAATGTAGATAGATAGATAATTGGACCCTTTATTGGTAAGGTTAGGCCCAGGTGGGCCTCTCTTCCAGCTAACCTCGTATGTCGATAATATTTAAAGATAACTAAATTATACAAAAAACATAAAATGAAAGAGTTGTGTGTGGGAAATTATCTTCGCAACTGAAGGTTGACACAGAAAAAACCCACACTGCGGGAAATCACCCACAGAGGAGGGGGGAGAAAAAAAACGCATAAACGCAGTAATAAAAAAGAATAAACAAAAAACAATACAACATAGATTTATAAACAATAAGTGGTAAGGTGCAATACATGTACAATAGAATTATTTATACAAATAAGTTTAAAGTAATGAGCTAGTGAGTGAAGTACAATATAAGAACATTAAGCTTAGTAATTATAATTATGATAAAGTCTTAAATCTAAGAAAATTTAATTATTTATAATCATTTCTATAGTCGGAGGCTTTCGTCAAACAATCTATTTTCTTGGACTATCGGAATCCTTGTAGATTATAGCACTGGTAGATGGAGTTGCCTGAAGAAAGAGAAGGAAAAAAATCTATCCGGTAAATGAGAAATATTCAAAGACTTCAATTTAGTAACATCCATTCTCTCGCGTAAGAAGTGTACCAACAGAAGAAGGAATGATGGCAAGTGTTAAAAGGATAGCTGATGCTCAGAGTTGAATATTCTATCAGTAATATCATGTTCAAATGAGGGGAAAGATGGTTGTGCTGATTTTGAATGGGTATGTTCATTTCAGTATTATTCTTCAAGTTCAAGAAACATTTTACTGCAGATATTTTCTTATGTAATGGTATTGAGAGTTTACCAGAAGGACGAGTGCCTAGAAGTTCTGAATTGTTAAGGTTAGTAAAATAGTTAATAAAGTAACTCGGAAAACTTTTATTAAGAACTTAGTGAACGAGATTGAGGGTATGAAGTTTTCTTCTCGAGTGAAGACGTAGCCATTTAAATTCTTAGATTAGTGGGGTCACATGATCTGATTTTTTGGCATTGAGGATGAACTATATAGCATGACTAAATTCTCTGTCCAACTTAATGGTTTCTGCTTTGTTCACTTCATTTATAAGTGTGTCACAGTAGTCGAAGATAGGAAAAACTAATTCTTGAACGAGCGATTTCTTTAGCTGAAGTGGTAGTATATGATTCAATCGTTTCATACTATGGATAAGATTTCTTGCTGACAGCCGATGGTTGATGTATCCAAGTAAAGGATTGATCAAGTTTGCTATCCTATGTTATTTACAGATGAGCTGTAATCGATTTCAGTGTTTCCAATTTTTATTCTAGTTAGTGTAGTTGTGCTGATGTTTTTTTTGTGTCTTAGGATAACC
This sequence comes from Sympetrum striolatum, assembly GCA_947579665.1. Classification (NCBI taxonomy): domain Eukaryota; kingdom Metazoa; phylum Arthropoda; class Insecta; order Odonata; family Libellulidae; genus Sympetrum; species Sympetrum striolatum. Next base: position 87,502,967 of record OX388345.1, read on the forward strand.
GAAAATTATGGCTTGAGATTTTTTGGGATTAATTTCAACTGCCAAGGAGTTAAGCTATTAATGTACACACGAGTTAAGTACTATGAATTTCGAATTAACAATATTTATGGAAATTCATATATTAACCAGGATTATTGCTTTTCGCAGTATACCTCAGTAGCTTATAATTTCCTCCAAACATTCCTGATACCTGCTTCTCAAGCATAATTTATACTCAATGTCAAGTATCATCTACATCTACATCTACATTAATACCCTACAAGCCGCCTTTCGGCGTGTGGCAGGGGGTGTAAACACCAGTTGAATCTAAATTACTTCCTTATTCGATTATTGTCACGTATTGTTCGCGGAAAGAATGAATCTCTAAAACGATTCGTCCTAGCATCTATTTCCCTGTATCTGTGTCTTTTTAGGGATATTTAAGCGAATAAACTTTTAAATTACCAAGCAGTTTAAAATTAGAGGTGAAAATTTCGGCTTTTTTGGAGGAAAAAATATTTTAGGCAACCTACTGCGAATGAATGGTTTCATTACGATTGGAAAGGTGGAAAGCAAGAGGATTGCTTGAACATGCATCATGGAGCTGTCGAAACGCGGAAAATAATGATGATATACATGCAACCATCTCTCCATCGCTATTTTCGTTCGGAATTCCATTCCTGTTCCCAAATCCTAACGCGTATATGTGGGAGTACTCTTGTTTTTTCGTTGTTTTTTTAACTATATAAAACTTTCAAAACTTGACAGCAGCCTAAAAATGTCCGAATATTTTTGAAACGACGTCTACGAGCGATATATTTATTTCAGATCCCCATGAGGAAAAAGTTACAGTCGTTTCATCTTGATATTCTTTTATTAGATTGTCAAATCGGGAGTACTATATTTTACTCTGTGAAATTTGAGGGTACTTTTGGATTTTCTGGTTGGAATATTATATGCTCATATTTTTTTCACAATGCTTCATTCTGTGAGATTTGTATGATATATATTTATATTTTTGGGTACGTTTTTTACGTAGGTAATGTCTTAAACTACACTGTTGAAAAATTAAGAGTTGTAATCGAAATACTGTTTGTATACGCACTGCCATCATCATTTATTCTTTTTTAGTATCGATAACGCTTAATCTAACTTCTAATAATCTCATTTAGTTATAATTGTGGTTTGGGAAAATCGTGCTGGAGTTGTTGCAATTATCAATCAAGTTTTGGTCTAAGAATCTGTTTCACGAAATAGCGATCCTAATTATCTTCATTGCTAGAGCTTCATTAATTTTTGCTGTGAAAATTCTAAGCCATTCTTGCAATTAAATCATGATTGCTAGTATATGCGTACATTCTGGGATGAGAACCTAAGACTTGTATGTTGCAAGGCCTGTACTAACTTACTATTTACATTAGGGTGTTTTCCTGCAATGGATCTTTTTTCCTACGATATAAGCTTAGACTTTTGCTGGACTTCTCCTTCTAAAGTTTTTCACTCTGTCTCTATATTTTTAATACCATATACGATAGATTAGAGGGAAAAAGAGATTTTCTGTGTCAATCTTGTCTAAACATCGACTTTATGGACCCTACTTAAATCAATGAAATTGAAATTTTTGTGCCACAATTTATGTTAACTGCTATATAAGTTATGCCAAAGAAAACAGTACATCGTCAATGTTTTTTAGGAGCGTACGCTGCAGGTGAAACTTCGTCTTATTTATTTCTCACCTACGCTCTGCACGGTTTTGGCAGATATTTCCGAAAACTTCCTTTTGGATGGAATTATGGCAACCGGAAAACGTAAGCGATTACCGATATTTCGGTCTCTTATTATAAAGTACTGCGAAGCGATAGAGCGGATAGCTATTTTACGACACGGGAGTATTCGCTGAATCGGCAAATTGAATTCCACCTCTGCTCCTTCACCCGCATCCTCTTCTCGGATGAGCGCATCTTTGGCACACTTTTGACCTTCGACAGTAATTTATCCCTTTCCTTCCATGCGACGCTTTTTTGTACTTTCTGCTGCTGCCAGTCCTTATTTCACCTTGCGTCACTCCACGTTGCGAGAAATAATTACCCTGACGCAAGAACCGCATTCAACATTTTAGCAAAATGAAGGTTCGCAGCTCATTTTCAGGTTATCTTCGCTGAAACCGATTTGATTCTCTTAGACCCGAGGTGTTGAAAGTGAGTACACGAGGCCCTTTCACCAAGTCTTTTTGGTCCATGATCTTAATCTTCGGGGAAGCGTTCCACATCTTTCTATCCTGAACCTTGACATAGGTGTTGAAATAATGTATTTTCATTGCAACTTACATGTAAATTTCAATGAGATGACTTATTTTAAACATCATATCTGAAATTTTTTGCTGTAGTTAAACCCCGATTTTTACTCTACGATTTGAAATTGTGATGTGTAATCATTTATTATTATTTAATAATGAAGATAAATGTCCATGTCTTTGCAGAGAGACTTGCTTGTGCGGTTAAATTATGGACGTAGCTGATTTATATCGAAGCATTACGATTTTTTAAAAATAATGAAAAATAAATTTCTTGATCACATTCATATGATTCATTGTCTCCAAGCAGTACGTTGAAAATTGATTAACAGAAGAGTTTTACGTTCCACTAATGAGCATATCTTGATAAATTTTCACATCCGAATCCTGATACTATTTTGTAGCGATTGAAATCCATTCTCAGGTGTTTCTCAGGTAAAACTCAGGTTCAAGTGTACGCTCTAAATTTATGAGAAATATGTGATTCGGCTATATATAATGTATTCGGAATTATCTGTCAATAATCTTTGACATCCCGTTAATTTATTTTATATAATTGACATCTAAGAAACAGTAACCTGTAACTACTAACTTTTAGTTTATCAACATTGGGCATTGTTCATCTAAAATAACTACTTAAATTTTCATTGTTTTTCACGTCTGTTTATCCTCACCTTCCATTGTTTCCACGTCATATAAATGATGATTATGAAACATAATCGTGCATTTTACTTTGAAGGTCTCATTGAAATTCATTTGCATCCTCGGTGACATTTAAGTATAATGCGTGTTTCGAAATCGATTCCGCTAGGAGTGGAAACAACCACATCTACGATATCAATTGCATATTAACAGTTTAGAGTTTCTAATAAATATCTGTAGATCTTTTAACAAGAGATTTTTTTATAATCATCAGATTCCTCTCTGACGTTGCGGAATTACAGTCATTTTTTCCATCAAAATGAACAAACGGAGAATATGCAATACAGAAGGGATTCGATTGCAGATGTGAGCTTCCTAATGAAAGAAAGCAAGGTGATGTATATTTTTTTATATTGCAGGCAACTAAGGTTTCATTTAGTGATTTTAAAGAATGGTATTTTAACATGGGATCAGTAGAAAAATTCTGTAAGAGAGAGACACGAGATTTTACTATATTACCCAAAAAGTTAAATATTTTAATATTTGACCCGAGTAAGAAATCAGTGAGTAGAATACTCGATTATCACTGTCATAGAGTAATTCGCAAAAGAATTAATATTCGAACCAGGGGGTAGGATTTGAAGTGGCTGACATGGAACAAATAGGAGAGCAGCATGAAGAGAAAAATTAAAAAAAGTATGTATTGCCTATAATAATAATATTCGTCTTTATTATAATTAATATAAATTATGTAAATACATTTATAATCATAAGCGATGATTGAGAAATAACTCGCCAATTATGCTTTGCCAATGGACCAACCAACAAAGCATTTTGAGTTAGTCCCTCTATCCGGGTAAGGCTCAAAATGAGTTCGGACGATCGGTGGTTCGAGAAACACGGTGAATGAATCGGACCTCCAAAGAGCTCCATGTATCAAACCTCGCGTCTCGTTCGTCTATTGTTTATTTCTGTCGTCAGCAAGAAATCGAACCGTTTAAATGTTGACGCGGTTGACGTTGTCGATACTTAAAATGCCAAAATGAAGCCATTTGAAACACGCCGTTTAATGTTTGTTTGCGGGAGCCTATGTTTGCTCCCGAACGCTGTTTGCTCTCTCAGAGGGCATCCCCGTAAAAGGTCGCTCTACCACGTGCACCACCGAAAAGTCATAGTGCCCATGTAATTCATTGTATACATTTAAATGAGTTCAATGTTTCAGCAGAACTTTTCGAGTCGAGTCTCGAGGTAGCCTTCGTTTGACATGTTCTGTTTTGCGTCGATAATAAAATATATTTATCGATTTTCTCATCACTAAAGATTTTTGAATCTCCGATGGTTGAAATTTTATTCATGACTACGTGGTATTTGGTAGTGAGTAGACGCTCATTTGAGAGAATAGGGAGCATTTTATTTATTCATTTTTATTATATGTATATATTGGTGCCCTTGAAATAATGAATTACATTATGTTGTGTATGTTCTTTAAATTTTACTTCTTCTTATTGCTCTTCCTTATTGATTTATAACTTTCTGCAAATTGGTTTCTTGAATCTCCAATAAATTGCGGTTCTATGTCGGTACCGCCTTGCCCCGATCTTACCTATTTCTAATCTATTAATAATAACAAATTTTTTTACGCTAGCGATATCGGTTGGGGATGTTTAAATTTACTCTGAATCCAACTTTCAAAATTTAACGTTTTCTAAAAATCCGGTTTCATCAATGAAAGAGATTCAACAAAAAAATTATATTTTTCGCTATTCAGGAAATACTTTTACTGGTTGCTATACATATACTGTATTATTTCCCGGTAATTTTCATGGTTTATTATGGATATAGTTACTTTAAATATGAGGCTCTATCAGATTTTACCTGAGAAGATAAAAATCAAGAGAATTTTTTTTTTGATATGCGATACTTTTTCTACTTTTACAGATTCAATTTGTTTGTGGAGAAGTATAGTTAAAAAATCATCGGAACAATGGAACTATCAAACGACCAAACATTATTAAGATAATATTACATTAGATTAACAATTGCGAAAATTAAATTTGAACAGCCAAAACAATGGAAACCTCAGGCGGGTGAATGGTAATTGCTTACACGTGACAACAGATGACAGCTTTTTCGAGTTGATAGGCAATTATTTTGCGAAGTGAAACGACTGAATAAAATCCCGTCGCATGCAATTTGCTTCTTTCCCGGCTGCGGAGTAATTCGGTTAATCATTTCCCTATTCATTATTTCATTTTATAAATAAGTTTCGACGCGCCGCGAATTCTGCTTAACTTTGTTAAACGCCTCTCCCATTTACCCTGAATTGAATTTTATGCCAAAAGTGGGCCTTTGCTCTTCGCTGAGCAGCTGAATCGACCCGCATAAATGACGGGAGTGTTTTTTTAACATGCTGATATTAATTTGATAGACGCCTCTTATTGATGGCTGACTTCATCAATCTACGGATCCGTCAAAGCCTGTGGTAGCATGAATTATTCACGTTTTTCGAACTTCGTTCATACGAAAAATCTGATTCATCCCAAAACCTTTCACTTTTGTACAGTTGTTTCAACGATATCGCTTTATTTATTCGCTTTCTAATTTTAGAATACTTAGTTGAGAATTTTATTTGTTCTCGTGCAATGTTTATCTTTGTTTCGAAAAGCAAAGAGCCATTTAATATGTATTTGATAGCTGAATGAAATTGTGACGAGCATTGTAGAGTTTAGATTTTGCCGCAAGATTTGAGTGTTACGACGTAACTTTCGTAAAGAATGGAGAGTAATTTTATTAAATTGAAAAATTTAACTCTCGTTAATTTTATGTGACTTATAGAGTAAACCTTGGTAATTTTGTGACATTAGTAAGTTCGTGATACATTTTCAAACAACCGTTTCGTAATACCCATAGGTTAACTTTTGGTGTGGAGGTATTCACACTTGCATTCACTTCTCTGCATATAAAACACAATGTGATTCATTTTATCGTAAAATGAGCCATTTATTTTATTTCTCAATATTTGACTAGGAAGGAAAAATAAAAAAGCAAATATATTACCATATTCACAATTAATTCTACTGCCTATTAAGTATATGGATTTTTTTAAGCTTTGCAGGAGAGTTACGTAAGATTTCGAGGCTCAACAGCCTTACAAAACTTGATTATAATAAGAATCAATCAATATAAATTATTTTTGAAAATTACAGAATCATAAGCAAAATCATGGTAATAAAATAGGATAAATAATGGATTATTCAGCTTTAGAGAAGAATGCGACAGTTCAGTCAGGAATATCTCTTATACATTTGATCCTATAAACTGAATGATATACCTAAAACGGTAATAAAATTATTAAAGTGACGCTGAAGATTATTAAGTAACAATTTCATTTCACAATGAAAAGTTTTAATGGTGGCCTGAAAGAGGTTTCTTGGAATATATCTTTTCAAGGATGGGTAACCAAAAAGTTCGGAAAGTTAAGAAGCTGGAGAGACAACGGAAGACGTCTGCACCCTGTCTGCAACAAACAAACGAGATCCTCGTCACTCTAAATTTATTCCGTTCAAGACTTTATGCCGTAGCTTAGCTAAGTACTAAGAGAAAGGTATTACCTAGAACAATATGTTCAATTGGGATTTATTATTAAAATGGCTTTAGATTATCGAAATGGGATTTCCGTAAATTATATTATATCGCTTCGTAACGACGATTGTACACATACTCTCACAGATTCCTCGCGCCAAAATTCATAAGTATATGCATCTCTCACGTTTACTGTAGTCAAAGTTAATAAGGAATTACTATTTTTGGTCTTATTAAAGTTCAAACAGAGCAGTTAATTGGCATACCTTAATACCAGCTCTATTCCAAGCAATACATCGGCTGTGTAGATCGCAACTGCTTGCCTCCATTCTTTCTCTCCTCACCTCCAATACCTATCCCTTCATCAAATGCTCCTGCCTTCAGCATAATTTACAATCGAAGCCGTGTGTGCTCATTTCGACATGCCTACAGTCCGCGAGTTCAGAGGCACGCTCATACACCGAGCAGCGTACGCAGTAGCAATAAGAGACGGTAATATTGCAGGGGTCGCGCAGGGAGACAAATTAATAAATACTCATGCTTACGTAAAGCAACATTTTCTCAGAGGAGAATTGCTACTATGATTTGACCTAAATGACTAAGTTCCTTAGCGGATGCCGATCGAGTGTCAAAGTTTTACAGGTATTTTAATTTACGGTAACAAGAACTTATCTACAAGTAAGAAATACGTACTCAGTTATTGATCGATTGAATGACAGTTACCGCTTGTTCCCTACCAAACCAGTTCGTTTGATAGTTCATGTTGGCACAATTTTACGCGTATGGTAATTATTTTAACTTAATTTAAATTATAGATCACATAATACTGAATGGTTTTCACACTATCTTTCTGCTATCTTTCAGCGACGATAACAAATGTCTATTTAAACAGATACCCTCGCTTCCTCTCGTATCTATACACTTGAAAGTCCTTACATTTTTTTAAACTTGAATAAGTAAGCATACTAAATATTTTTTATTGATATTGTTGGGGTAATTTAACTGTTGAAGTAATTATATATCAAATAAAGTAAGGTTTGTCCTATGTTCATGTATAAATATACCTACAAGCATTTATATACATGAACATTTTATGTTTATATCAAGTTATTATCATTCTTTGGTGACTAAGAAGGAATTACAGTTCGCACATTCTAAGCTTTAAAGTATAGATAACTTATATGTCTCACAATCTATCAGTTGCGTATTGCAGGGAGTGTATTGACACCAACATACTTTCCTAGTGTAACCTGTTAGCTTCTCAATTAGTCTGCAGAAATAATGACGAGAAAGAACTATTTGTTTGTACGATCACTTCCTTTTGACGACTAAAGATTGAAGTACTGAATTTATTTTCACTATTCATGATTCTTAATGATGGAGAGAAGAGAAATTAAAGACAGTATTTGTTTGACAGTTATGTAACATTGTAGGAGTGCTGAAAATACTTTTACAGCGTAGTTCATTTCGCGCATGGGATCTAACTGAGAATCGAACACGGGATCTTTTTCATAGAATCCGAACGCACTGCCTCCTTGGCTGTTCGGAATCCCGAGAGTTAAATTATTCGCGTTGAATATTATGATTTGTTCCAGACTCATAATTCATGGAGAGCTTTATTTAATTCTAAGGAAGTCCTGCCCCGAGAATATTATCAGTACCTGCTCTCCTGACATTTTATCAAAGATTCGAATTAATTATTTTATCTGTACTACTCCGGAAGCAAACGACATTAAACACGAACACAGGAAACCCAACTTGACCTTCCCATGACGTCTATTTCGTCTCCAGAGAGAGCAAATAGAAGGGAAGTTCCATCTCGCTAAGGTTAGGGGCGTAGTCAGATTTCTCCCCGAAGGTGCATCCCCGGAAAGCGCTCTCCGGGTGCATATGTGTGCCGTGTGCATAAACACACACCCGCGCGCAAACACACGTTTGGAGCGAATGATGGGATACCCCCTCCACCTCCCACGAGTAAACACGGCGGGCTTTCCACGAAAAAAATGACAATCGGAGGATGCATATGGCTGCCCACGTTTTTGCGCGCGTATTTCGGTCAAAATTGGAGCGATGGGAGTGTTTGCATAATGCACGGAGCGGAGCGATTTTTCCTCGGATGCTTTCGGGTGCGATGCACGTGGGATCGGAAGGAGAATGCGCTACGAAAAATGTTTCCGCCGGAACCAGTTCGCTTTCCTCTTGCTCTTTTTAGCCGCGACGGAGCTTTTATCTCGTTCATCGCGGGATGGATGACTCCGTCCACGGCGGTTGCCAACTTCGCGGCAGATTTCCACGAATTGAGTCTTTAAACAGATGAGATTACGCTCGTGCGACTCTGCGTTGCTCGTCGAGTGCCCGATCCCGAGCGCGAATGCCTGGCGGCCGATCCGAGAATTGGCGGCCTAAATTATTCGTGGAAAAGTATCCATCTCGTTCGTGAAACGGATGCCAAAATGGACGAATATAACGTCAATGTTGGGTGGTGTTTGAGAATATACCTATATTGTCCCTTACAGTCTACCATTTTAATAAGCAGTTATGAACCGTAGTCGTGTATCTGTAAATGACCCAATTATCCACTACATGAAAATAGTACTTTATATTTGGTCTCAGTAAAAGTAAAATTTAATATCCTTCCGTGACATAATGGTTAACATGTCAGCCTGAGTTTCTAGATCCTTGGTTCGAGTCTCAGGTAATGGATTTTTTATTCCATTAGTTCCTCTATTATTGTTGGTTTTATTTAATCACAAATATACATAAATTAAGATTAATTTTTCTGTGGTCCCGAAGGCTAATTATTATAGAACTAATATTAACATGATCAAGCGTCGCATGGTGTGGGATAGAATATAGCAAGGATAGACTTAGAGCAATTCAAGATAGACTAAATGAAGAATATTTGATTCACCCGTAAAGCACGTCACCAGATGTTGAATGAAAGTATGAATGAATTTAATCTCTAGACCAATCGATGGAAAACCCTTTAATAGAGCTCGAATGCTAACACAAACAAATAAAAAATCTTGTAGATTCAGGAACACGCGTCCGCATGTTGCGGAGGTTCGACCGTCCAGTTTAGCTTGAGACCGACTACGTATCGCCACATATTACGCACGCCGTATCATAAGACAATGTTGCAAGAGAAAAAAAGTAGTTTCCAAACACATGCTGAAATTTTAGACACATTTTAAAAGAAGGTTCACTTGCCAGTCATGAGATTTATTGCAGAAGCTACCTAGTATTTAAGTTCCTTCTTTTGATATTAAAAAATTAATCGATGTATGTACTTTGAATAAAGATTGCGATTGATTAAAAAGAAAGATTCTAAACTTCGCGGGGGATTTTCGCGAATTCTTTTTAAAATATGAAACAACGGCGTTGCTCGCCGAGTGCTTGATTCTGAGCGTAGATGCCAACGATCCGAAATACTGAGAATTGGTGGCCTGAAATGTTTGCTGGAAAGTGTGCATCCAACGCATAAAAACGCCCGTTAAAATGAATGATAATGGATGACGTCAATGACGTATGGTGTCTTAAAAAATGCCTATCTTTTCCCATATAATCCCCGCTTTTGATAAGGAACCCGGAAAAAATCGTGACACTTACTTAATAATTATAATTAGGTATAATTAGCTAATAGGGAACTAAATGACTCAGTTTTACAATAGCGTAACGGCTATGATAGAATCCATTGGAATGAGTTAATTCCTCTGATCTGTTTACCTGCAGAAACGTTTGGAAAGATTATTCGGTTTAGAGCTTATAGACGAAGTAAATGAGATTATAGTTCCAGTAAACAACGAGCATGATATCTGAGTGGTATTGATTAGTTGTTACAAAGAATTGATTGCTAAAATAGATGGCTCTGGTAGTACTTTCCACCGTCTATTAAAGAACATAACAGGGCGTATTAGGTTAGGGTGTTGTTGTTCGAACACCCCATGCCATACTCCTCTGGCGGATCATGTGGTTCATATATCTTAAAAGTTTCCGCTTACTTTGCTGGACAGATATAAAGTTCTCAAGATAAGATGTGAGTGATTGCGCGATAAAAGTTTTCCGTAAGTCGACTTGCCACATTCGAGCCAAGTGTTATCGCATTTCTTTACTGGATGAAGCGTGGCAGACAGCTTGAAGTTTCCAATTTTCACTTGTTTATTAAGAAAGAAGGTGGAATACACTAGGTAAGATCAAGTTTTCTTTACTTAACTTAGTAGGTTTTTCAGTGATACCTTCTGAACAGTGACATAAATATGAATAAGTCTCTTCCTTAAGACTGAGTGTTCATGTCTTTGACGGAAATCTTACAATACTGCCTCGATACTATTTTCTCTCTCATGCCTTATTTGGCTTTCCGTTTTAAACAGAACTTTCTTGGTTTTACTACATTGTTTCGGTCAATTTTTGCGTTTCCTCGGCTCGATGGAAAAACTCAAAGAGAAAATATAAATAATTATATAATAATATATGGAAAACACTGAAACAGAAAATTGTCATCGAGATGTTACGCTTCCCCCATTTTAAAGTGCCTTAAAAGCGCACGAAATCGATTCAAACTAACTTTTAAGACAACTTTCGAGTTTTACTCTCTTCAGAACTTGATCAGTCCTGATTATTTTACCATTAGCTCATTTTAAGCATATATATGACTCAATGTGAGTAAAATGGAATTAAATTAATTCCTCTCAGAATTCACACAGTGGTTACGAAAAGGATGAAATTTGACAAAAACTTTCCATTCACTTCACCACAAAAGCCGCACATCGATGGCTAATCATTCCTGGGTAAAAACTTTACAAAGCTTTTTAGGACACTATTTTGGGACAGTATTTTCGGCGCCGATGAACTGCTGACCACATCGAACCTCACCTCGAGTCGAAAAGATTCGCGTCTCGGAAATAGTTCCTTGAAAACTAATACGGGAATGCCTTCGATTCACTCTTACTTTCAACAAATGTATCAGAATAAATTGTGTCTACGTTCGAATGCTACATCCAATCTTTTCTTATCTTTCAGATATCGGAGCGGTCCAAAGATCGTCAGCCCTCACACAGGAGGCACTAAGGAAGAGCAACTTGGTGAGTTGACGATAATTTAGACTTCCAGCAAATGGTGAACATATATTTACATGAACGGAATTACCCCGCGAACTGCCTGTGGCGGAGGGAGTGAATTAAAACCAGCATCTAATTCAAGGATGTTAGCATCTCTAGTGCTCTGGGGGAAAAACGACTAGTACATCTTACTAGTGTGTGTGAAAACGACTAGTAGTGCCATCTTTTTAATGAGTATTTCCTTGTAATGCTTAGTCGATTTCTTTCGTAGTCTGCGTTTGCTGTCAACTGGAATTGTATCGTAGTCTACTTCGAAATGATTAACACGGATGGTATAGCTACTAAGTTTAACGATAGCATAGTTATGGTATAAAGTTCGGACCAACTTATACTTTCTCTGTAACTTTACTCTGGGAGACCAAACTATTTCTAAAATGAAATCAAATGTGATCCTACTGACAAATTTATGCACGGAATATCATTAGCTATATTTTTGAGAACTCTTTGTAAAATCTCAAATGAATATGAATCATAATGGCTAATAATGAAATTGATTTGATCTTTACAAAGGACAGATGACCTTTCCTGATATTTCTCTTATGTGATCATGTATAACATAGGCTGCGATAGGTTATTTTATAGTGATTCCTTAACGTTTCATATTTTTCTGATATCACAGGCTAGGAACGTATGCACTTATAGCGTGTACTTAAATATGATAGACTGATATTTCTCTTATGTGTTCATGTATAACATAGGTTACGAAATAAATAATGTGTTAGTATTAAATGAACTTTAGTTGTCATGCTGGTCTGCCGTAGTCAAAAATCGCCCACTAAGGAGGATATATCCCTAAGTCGTCATCTCATTTCTTTTAGTTGGATTCTTTTATGAATTCTTTAGCGTTGTAGGAATAAAAATCTTTATAGTGATTCCTTATATTTCCATATTTTTTAAATATTCTATATTCTACAAATATTATTGGACAAATATTTTATATTCCACAAATATTACATTGGACAAATAGTTTTTTTTTATTTTTATTATTCATCACTCACGAGTTAATCGAAGGATCCAATTCGAAGCATGATTACGCGACAGTAAATCATAGAATTTCGACGCCTTGTAGTTAATCTCTCTGTTAATTGACGCACTTGTATCGCCTTGTCAATAAATGATCGGCACAACGCATGGGGAGCCCGTGGCAATTTATACCGCCGCAGGCAGTTCGTAGCTGCGTCCGTGAGGAAACGAAGAGTGATTTCACGTGGAGAAAGCCGTTATTATTCACTTGCGATGTACGTCACCGAGTATTTATTACCTCTCTCCCTCTTGTCATCCGCGTCTTCCGTAAAGGTCTCCTCAAAAGCCAGAGATGCTACGTCTCGCGAGATTTACCGGAAAATTTCTACTCACTCGTACAAACCTGTCTAGTCTCTCTCCAACGGCATATACATGCACTCTCCTTTTAGATTTTGGTCACGGATGTGGATTTTAAAGAAGTCGTCTTTGAATTTTTCTTGCTTTTGCATTAACTATTCTTAGATCAACAGAAAGGACAGTTTGTAGATTAAAAAATTGAACCGCTTATTTATGTATGTAATAACATTAATACTATGTATTAACATCTTTCTGTGGACGAACATTTTGAAGAAAAAGTTGGAAGCAGTTAGAGGAAAAAGAGATACATTACGATACTTTTTAATTTTCAATATTTAGAATCAATAGAGGAATATGTTAGATTTATGGCTATCGAATCAACAATCTGTCTTCTGTAATGATCTCTAGTGATCATCTATCAACTCATCTGCATTATGCTTGCATTGTACTCCCCCTTGGTAGGTATAGTTCATTTTTAGATACAGATAAGTATCGTTACGTCTGATATAGTATGACAATTCGTATGTTGAAGCGATGTTAGGTCTTAAGGTTTTTGCATTCCCGTAATATACTATCTGCTACGTTTGACTTTTTATTTCCGTATGTCCATGAATCATCTTCTTCGAATTCTTTAAATGAACACATACCTCAATTAAAGCCCCATCACCTCCTGTTTTTATATGCATAGCTTATGAACAAAGGGGAAACAATCATGTAAGTATATTTCAATGAATACTAAACTCCTTGAAATATTATTACGTTGTCTGGTAGCCTTTTGATTTCCCAATCCTCCAGTTACGGTGGAGTCATATTTAAGAGAATTCACTTCATTCTTTCAGATCGCTAGGCACGTAGATATTTTGCGCGGGATATTTAACTGAGAAGTACGACACGGAAAATGTAATAGTGATATACTCAGACTATTGGAATTGATCTTTTTAAATTAGTTAAGTTTATAAATATGCCATTGATATTGCAATTACCTACTTTTAGAGATTAGACTTTTTGAGATGAAATATTTGAAAACAAACTATTCTTAATCTCATGTTTCTACCTTTTTTTGGAAATCACTGATGGCTAATTTCCAGAACCACGTTACTTTACCACTTCCCTTTTCCTATCAGAAATTGAGAACAATCCTGTTGTTAGAGTGCAAACACTTTAGTAGCAATCCATGTTAAAACATATTTGTCAGGAAGACAACTAAAAGTTACTGGAAAAGGTTAGGAGGAACAAGTGGAAATTCGTTCGAGATGGGGAATATTTTGGTACAAAGTTAGATTGTATTACGTCTAGCATCTCTGTCCATCACCCAATACCACCAATACTTCCTCGTGTCCATGATTTACAGAGTATTGATTCACCTCACACTCAGTAATATTTACGAAGAGAACATATCGCTTCGAAAGATCTCTCGAAACGGCCGTGAGCTCTTTGTTGGCAAAGCAGGTATCCTCTCTTAACTAAATGCAGGAATCTCCCCGAGCATACATCTGAGTCCCAGTGACCTTAAGGACGGCCTTTTAAAGATGCGCCTTTCGCTCGACACCATTGCGCTTCCGAGATGACAACATACATTCGTACGGATCATCCTTTGAAAAGCCCTCGCAGCATCCCAAACTCTCCTTTCCTCGTAACCTCCATTTTCTTCTCGGCCATCCCTCCTTATATGCTTTCCTTGTTGCCACCAGACATTCCGCAACTGTTCCTTCCATCACCTGTTTATTCCTAGACTCCCAGCTGAATTTAAGACGAGTCACGAAAAATAGTCATTCATTACATCGCTCAGCGAAACTTAATTCGAAAAGGGCAGTATGGCAATATTTATTAATTAATTGATTTATTGATAGTATATAAACAAACAGCACAAGGCCAATTACCGATGTTGATCGACAATAATAATAAAAATTATCGGTTAATTAAACAAAATCATATTAAATAACAACACAAGAGGACGAGATTACAGAGATTAGAGTTGCATAGTTCCAAATCCGTGTCTTCCAAAGTTCTCTGTATATGCAAGTTGGTTTCATAATACTGTAAAAAATCAGTACCGTTATAATAAGTATGTCTTAGTACGTAATTTAGTAATAACTAATTTAGTGATAATTTATTTCATCATCCTGTCGTTCTGTTGAAATATCGCTTGCAAAATATAATACATATAACGTTTTAATTAACTACGAGGATAGTTCTTATCTTTGTAATCAATTCACCCAAAACCTGTTCATTTCATCACCGCTTACAATTCCGTTAGAATTATCTCCTTGTCTGAGTTTCTCTTCCTCAACGATTAACGGGGGAAAGGCCATAGAAAACTTGCTAACCTACGCAGTCTTTGCTCAATAATTGCTACTGCGGGTGATAAGCCGTTACACCTGAACACTAAACTAAGCTGGTATTTTCAACGGGTAAGAATGAAAAACTAAATGGATTTTCTCGAAACCGCTGTACCTTTTCTTGTCTGAGTACGATGACTTCAGTTCACAATCCTATGGAGGCAGTACCAAACAGGAATTTGGTTACCGATAGGGTTTAGTGAAATTGCGCTATCCTTAAAAAGATGTTATATATTAAAAATTAAGTTTATGGATGCGGCAATGACACTTTGCCCTATATGGTAAACAAGGCAGTGGCGTATTGTTACACCATTGCATTTTCAATTCTTTTCTTCCATTCTAGTAACATTGGTTTCGTTCAACGCTTTCGTAAATTTCGAAGATTTCTATTTAAAATTGAGTATGTATTCCTGATTTTCCTTAAGTCCTATTGTATCCCTTTTTTGTAAAGAGTTTACAAAAATTTACAACTGAGATTGCGTTACGAAAATTTACAACTAAGTTTGCTTGATCAAATATTCATGAAAATTATTATCCTTCGAATCAAATTTTTTGAAAGTTCAGGAGCTGTAGATTTCTAATTTTTGTTTTTCATGACTCGGCTCTCTTATGATTACATTCGTGACCTTTCCACTTCATACTGAGCAAGTTTCATGGGAATAAGAGGACGAACAAAATTGCAAATCATCACTATTGATGATTATGATAATCATGATATTATGATAATCAATAATGATATTATGATAATCATCACTACTATCGTTGAATCATTTCATCATCCTCGGGTATGAATCGTAATATATTTCGAGGAGATTAAAAAGGTAGTATGTTAGGTAGGTTGATGGAGTTAATGCTTTAAGAGGTAATGGTCAAAATGGTATACTTCTCGGTGAGATGTATTGTGGAGTATCCTAAATTTTCCTGTTGTATACATATACGATTATTTAATTAATTAATTATTATATTTCAACTATTTATGTAAATGTATGTGATATCCATTTATTATAATATGCTGCACATTGATAGTGCTTCTGAATATTTCCTCTTAGGTTTAACGATGAATTAATAGTGATAATAAATAATAATAAGAAATTCTGCAATAAAATGCACTAACCACTCCACTCAACATGGCGTTGGATAGGCTCCGTAATGATTTTTGGCTTTCGTTTTTGGTTTTTATTAGCCCCTGGTACAAAAAATTCTATGAATTTAACATGATAGTATACACAATATTTATGTAGAAGTATTAGCAATATTAATAATGAAGTCAGTATTTGCTCTTTCAGATGTTAATCTCATCACGAGATGCTCGTACGTCAGTGAATCCATCTCGACATCAGTTTAATTCTGTATCCAATCGCTCTATAGAAGTTTTCTTCATCCTTTATCTTCATATTTGTGGGATTTTCCAACGTCGAATCATATCGCAATCCTTCCATCTCAGCGATTAATAGAACAATATTTATGAGCTTAGAATATCATTGTGAACAAATATCTAAGACAAGAAATATCGGGCGTCGACACGTTATAAAAACAAAGAAAATCCGGCATTAATTACGTCAAAGAATCTTTTGAATCTCTTTTTATTTACGACACACATTTTTTTAAACTCTCCAGTCGTTAAGATAAACCACGCGTCAGTATTTCCGCTCTTCTGATATCTGAAATGTCGAGCGCCAACTTCTTAAAGCGGAGGATTTTTTATTTATAGCGTATCTCTCCGATATATCTGCCACATCGCTGTGATAAACCAGGCCAGAAATAATTACGTATTAAAATATGGGGCGATCCGATATTTTTTGCGGAAGATGTACGACGGCGGTGTTCCGCATTGCAATGGACGCCAAAATATAACGCTGCGGACACTTCCACAAAGATGAGGCAACTGTTTACTCTCGATTCGACTCCCACATCTCTTGGAAGGAGCCCAACACACCTCACCTACTGCCCCCCTCTCCCCTTCGAGCATCTTCGTAACCTCATTAAACAACTCCCACAAATCTCTCTCACACTTAATATTTATATGGCTGACGGGAGAAGTTGATAAGCGCATTGCTCCCGTAAAATTGCGAAATCACAGAACGACTTCCTGAAAAAGCTGTTTATAAAAGTGTAACGCGCGAAGTCATGAGGATTGGACAATGTTTGCCGGCGACATAATGGTGAGAAAATACTCCCTCCAACATACGTATGAGTAATGATTTTTGAAGTTTTCGGGACGAGGGCCTAAAATTTTGGCCTGAAAATGGGCCAGTGTTTCAAATTGATGCCTCATTTTATCAATAGTCTAACTATCTGCAATTAAGGCACAATCTGTTCTTATTATTTATTTATAGCGCAATACCGACGTAGCTAATTTGTAATAACATCTTGCATCAAACGACTAATACAAACCATGATTCAGAGTTCTATACCTACAACTCCAGAAAGTTAGTAGTTAATAACACTGTTCATTAAGAACATTAGTTTACAGCCTCTGCTAATTTACAGTTTAACAAGCTATAATCCGCTAAATAATCTACAACCACTACGAATAAGTACCATTTTTGTTTAACTTGAATAATTTCCCAGAAACGTATCTAGTACAAACAAACTCGGAATATCAGCAAATGAGATAAAAACTGGAAATTCCTTAAGATGAAAACTCATACATCAATTGTGGATATTACTTATCAAGTAATACCACAGCGACCATGACATCTGCTAAGTTCCCACCGTACACCGCACTACCAGGCTATCCTCTACTATTATATACTTTGTTTCATTCGCGAAATTTCAGCTGACATTTTCCGAAATTTTCGTAAATATTTTTACCTAAATGGAAATCAATCCTGCTTGTCCATTCCAGACATTAAATTTTTGTGAGTGCACACATAACATTGCCCAATTAGTTTAACAAGGAACTTCCCAACATTCCCAAATAAGAATGTAATGATGGAATCCGTAAAAGAGAACTATGAACATCCGTTGTAATTTAGGACATAAATTTGGAATGGAAACTGAATTGTAAAATATTTATAGAACTCGCCATTCTATTTAAAAATTATTGCCTTTCCGGTTGAACTTTCAAAATATCTCCAATCATTTAGTATAAAAAAGGTGCTACTGGATCGTTTACCACTTACGCTTTTAGCGATCGTGAGTTAAGCTTAGCTCTCAGTAGAACGATTACATATCACTAAATTTGCGACCAATTTAATGATGCATCCTAATATGTTAGCTTCGGAATTCAGTTCCGGATACTTCAAAGCGTTTGATGAATCCATTCGTCCGATTCAAATAACCCATGCTGATAACGAATCTAGAGACGGAATCACATCCCTGTGGAGATATCGGTTTAATAGAGTCATAGAATTCATTTTCCTGATTTAAAACCAGCAAGATCTGATTATCCAGTTAATATTCATAGTTTTCCCGAGGCTGTTTAATATTTCATACGCGATAAGATAGCCGCTGGATTGGAGCCAACTTTTTCTCCATACAGCACTTCGGGGAATGAAATATACGTCGGATGAATATTTATCTCCAGAGTGCATTTCCTATTTTAAATGTTGTTTTAAGCAGAGATTCGTTTGTGGCCAAAGCAACAGAAGACGCGCTTAACTCGCCTCAAATACTGTCCTTGTCTATGGCTGTATCGCAATTTCAATGCAGCTGCGTTTCTTTATTTGATGAAATAATCGGTATACTCACTAAGGATTCCTCAAGTCGCACGGTGGGCTAGGATCAAATAAAGGGCCAAAACTTGTTTTCTTGTGCGCGGAACTTGAAATATAGCAACTTTTTTACATGATGATTAAACTTTATGTTTGCGTTTGTTATTTTTCGATATCTGTACACATCATGAAGACAAAAGGCGTCAAACGTGAGCAATTAAAAAGAAAGTCTCGGATTTTACGGAGAAACATTCAAGTTCGTTGCTGTGTAATTACTTGTAAAAGAAACTGTTGGAAAAATGACAATCTAGTAATCTAGTGCAATGCTTTTGATATGTTTCAATTTTCACACTCAAGGTTTAGCCTTTGCTCATTCAGAGCAACAAAATTGCGGACAAATTTTCGTTATAAAGTTAGGAAACAAAATTGTATGCATTAAAAATGTGCTAAATAAATAATTGTGATTTTTTTCATGTTTAGGTGCTAATAAGCCATCTTTTATGCTTTGAAAGCTATTGATGATTATTCCTAAAGCCAACTCTAAAATGAAAATGTAGTGAAGTTTTTCCTTCGAACCTATGTTATGAGTTTCAGTTGAAGTCATTGCTTAAGGAAGCCGTAGGCTGCAAAAAATACTTAGAGAGAGTTAAAAAAGGGACCTAGAGGTTAATATGATAAATCCATATCCAAAACTCTTGAGAAAGTAGCACGCTTCATCCAGAGAAATCAGGTTTCATCGATGTTAAAGCGTGAGAAGCGTTTTGCTGCTTGAGCTGTAAACAACTTCGAGAAACATTGATGTAGAGATGATAGAGCATACATTTTTATCTCATTAATACTTTTGTAATACAAAATTCAAATTGGTAATTTGATATCTGGATGCGCTTTCACTTTTTGCGAATAAATCACGGGGAAAGTGATGCTCATCTTTAAAAAAGAAAAACCGGAAATCGAAGCACAAACGTGTTTGGCTGTATTTGTTTACTCCGCTTGTGTTTACGTTTGAAGTGAAATTCACATTTTCTGTACAAATCGCTGAGAATATTCAGGCGGAAATGAACGTTAGACTATATTACTATTATATTATTATAATTACTATAGTATATTGCTCGTGCGATTATGCAGTCCGGACAATAAATGCTGATACTTTATTTCCAGAAAGTATTCCATTATTTGAATTGTGGAATGACTTAGAAATGTCCTGAATTTCTGAACTTTTAGTTTCGAGTCGAGAATTGGAATATGGGAACATTAGAGAAGGTTTGGCTATTCTGAATCGGATCGCATGGCTCCTGAAATTTTTTTCCTTAAAAGAATAAAGAACTTTGTGATTTTAGTTCTGTAATTCTAGAACTCAGTGAATATGATTTCCTGTTCATATAGATCGCGAAGGCGTGATTCATTTCGATCCATATTCGACACTTTTTCTGGTTATTCATCATTAAATATTCACCAATTTAAATGATGCTGTCGCGTTACTTAGTATTTCGAAGAAAACTTTTAATAAATTGGGAAAAATATTATTAAATTTGTAGCTTCGATTGATAAGAATTAACAAAGCAACGAGTACTTCGTAAGTTTTTTTTATAATCGTCATTAATCTGCAAATAATCAACTATCAGTTATAAATTTATTTTATCGACTGAGGAGAAAGACTGCTGTGGTCGAAGTCGCATCTCTCCAGTACTGCTTCGCATTCCTCCAGCAGAAACGGGACATCACCGCTGATCTCGCCTCTTCTTAAATCCTAAAGAACCACTTGTGGAATTCTTTTCGTGCTAACACCCTTAATCCAGCTTTCTATTCCCCTCCCCTTAAGTCTATCTTCACCTTTCTCTCCACTTCGAAACTCTTCCTTTCGGCAGAATCACTTCCCATTAGCTTTCAAAGGCTTTTATGGGAAGCAACCTTGTGATCACAACGTTATCGAACGTGTTCATTTGACAATGAGTATAATCAATGAAAGAGTCATTCCCTTTGCGGCGTGTCGTTTCTTTTTAAATTTGATAAGGAAGACGGGCTCCAGTCATTCGTGACTGCGGATATCGAGTTGCAACGCTTTTTTCAACGTACATATGTTTACTACGTTTTGATAGGTTCACGTGTCTCAATATTCCCTATTTAATGGCGTTTATTTCATTTCTTGGTAACTTACCACACGGTTTACGTCACCTATAATCTTTTGCGTTTGTATCTAAAATCGTTTGATTGCATATGTCTGCCTTTATCTTCCATTCTATTTTTCCCTTGTATTGTACCCTCTAAGACTTTCTTTATCAATCGCTCTCCTCTCAATATTTGACCCACCCATTATCTCTGACGACACTTAACTACTTCAGCTAAAACCCACTTCTGCCTAATCAACTCTAAAATCTCCGTGTTTGTTTTCCCATAGAATTTACTTTTTTTACGCCGCATCCATATCTCGAAGGCCTCAAAACATTTCATTTCTTATCTTCTTAAGAGCCATGTTACGTACGAATAAAGTAAAACACTCTACTTCAAGGATTTGCTTAAACTTTTCCCGATTCCTTTGTCGAGATCTCTAGTCATCAGTTCCCTTTGCTTCATGAAAGCTTCCTTTGCCAAAGCCATTCTTTTTCGAATGTCATCTTAGCATCTTCTTTCCCAGGCAATTAAGAGAACGTATCCACCTGTTCTAGTTTTCCCCATCCATCTTCCTACATCTATCAGTAGAATATCATAAATTTTGATACTCCGTGGTGAGCTGCTGTGCTCTACGGAAGATGGTCATGTGTCGCACAATTTTAGGTTTTCCTCCGCAAAGGAAGAGTACCTCTTTTACCTTTCTGATTTATTCTATTGTTTTTCATTCTATTTTTTGACATTTTTAAATGTTTACAGTTCATAATTAAAGCAAGCGCTAATTTAAACCAAAAATAATTTGTAATAGCGTAATAGTAACATTTGGAAAAAGAAGTGTAAAAGAAATGACATTATAATAACGTAAAGTAGTAGCTTCAGTTCTAATACGCAGCTTATCAAACCTTGAGAAAACCAGTAAACAAGTACAAGCACTATGTAGTTCATGCATGCTGTTCATCAGTTGCATACTATGAAAATGAATGGAAACAAACTTCTACGCGGTTCTACGTTGGGTCAACCTCAGGCAAATGAGGCCTGAGGATGAGCCAACGGGTTGAAACCATGGTCGTATCATAATAACAAACTTTGTATGGTATAGCGCAGAAGTTTCTTTCTATTAATCTTCATGATAGAAGTCATCCACGAAATCAAGGCCGAGTTATTGCATTCAATTGCATACTATTCAAGTAAATATTGTGTTCGCCTTTTGCGTAGAGATTCTATCCTCGACCTTAGCATCGTCAGAATAGCATATTTTAGTGAAGTTTTTCTTAAGGCTCCGCTAAAATATTTGAAAATTTACAACAGAGTTCGTATATTCCAATCATGTGCCAAATTTATGACTTTGAAGGAAAACTTCATACAATTATGATCTGCTAATGGTTTTTCTAATTTTATTTTATCTATTAATGTTGATGGTTAGGCTTTCATTACATCTCACCCGCGCAAATAGCTGAAGTTTCTCAATAATAAGCTAATATATATAGCGCTATTCATCTGGCAATTTTGTAATTATTAGAAAGGATATCGCTTACTATCGCATCTCATATAAGAGGAAATAAGCGCTGAGGAAGCTTTGACATTGAAAACGCGTTCAATTGCGAAACATCAATTGGCGGATCTTTCGTGGAATCGGAAATCCATTCTCGGATACGTCTTTGCTGCGTCCGCCGTGCGAGAGAGCCGCTGATAAACTCATATTCCGATGAAGCTCTTCGCCCCCTCACTCCGTCCTTCACCTACCTTCTTCCTCGGCGAATTCTTGAGTCGCACGCCACCTTCGAAAACTCATCCCGCTTTCCCTTTCGACTCCTCTTCCGCTGTTGCCAAATTTCTCGCATTGCCCTGCGGGACAGTTTCCGGTGATGAGGACCGCAGAAATTCATTCGTCATCATATGGGAAGGCCTCTAAATCTTGTTATGATGGTAAGGTGTGATAGGGCTAGACCCTTGGTATAGATTTCTGTTTGTATAAATGGGAAAGCCTTTCAACTAAGTGGGAATATGTGTGTCTGCTAGGAACCGCCGCCTAAGAAGTTTCATTCAATTTTCTTAATTACTTTATAGCTTTCGGCTGGGACGGATTAAGGCTCCTTCGCTCTAGGCCTTTGCGTAAACCGACCCAAAAATGTACACTTCGCTGCTCTTTTATCTTAATTAGTTCAGGTTGGACCCAAAACTGCAACATCCTAAAAGCCTCTGGACTCGGAAAGCTAGAAAGATTTTTCCTAGTTCCACAGACGCGGAAGTTAGCATTAAACACGTATAAGATTAGCCATTTGTAGTATTTTTCCTTAAACACATTTCAAATATTTTTGAATGTTTTATCTGTGTTTGTGAAATGAGTAATATGCAGTTCCAAGAAGATTTTTCAAGTGTTAAAATTAGAATCGTCTTCAATAAAACTGCAAAAACTCAAAAATTGGACAAACTCGGCTTTTATGGCAATTCATATTGAACTCTGCGTGATGAGTTCTAATTATTCTTATTAAAATTAAGGATTGTTACATCAGTGCAACTGTAATAACCATAGAGGCGTATGATAAATCTATCAACAGATAGATATACTATTAGGTTTATGGCTTAACAGAAAGTTTTTATTACATCTGTCCCAATCACTAATTACGTTAAACAGTCTTACAATTGGTCTAACTTTCGATATGCTCAGGTGCTCTAAAATATCCTGTTTGATGACTTTTCTTTCATTTCTCGATCAGTAATTCCATTTTTTATATTAATCAACAAATCTTATTCCTTTATCCTTTTCTTTGATGAAAAAAATATCTGACCTATTACACTCTTAAAAATACGATAAAGTATACACTACAGGTGCAATCCTATTTTCATAATTAATATATTGTGTGTTCCATCGTAATTTATTAATGGAATTCCATCGGATTACGGTACATCAAGTTGTTTTTATTTCTATTGTACTCTTCCTTGGAAATTCCTTTGCCTAATCTACCTATACCGAGAAAGGGTTCTAACTTAGGGCTTTAACAGGGTTCTCTTAAACACGACATTTCGGCGCTCCAGCAACGTGAGACACGGATTACCGACGATGTGTTCTCCTTATTTTCGCATTCCCTCAAGCGCATGTTTTTCGCTCAGTCGCCCACATTACATTACCCTGCGTCTGACAACAGCGCTATGACATCGCGGGACAGCGCCGGACGGTCCCGAGGTATACGTATGGCACCTCCGCCGCCCCCTCTCCAAGGATCCCCTCCCCTCCACGCAGACGGTGTGTAGAAGGGCCCATCCGTTGCCTGCGCGGCCAGTCTCGTCTTTTGTTTGCTCGGAGGCGGTCCTCTCCTCGTGGTCCGCCGTTGCCCCGAGCAACCACGCCGAGCGTGTGTGTGTCGTGTTTGTGAGTGTTTCGAGGAACTCGGCAAAGGGTCGAGCTGTTCCTCTCGGTTCTGTGCTTTAGCTCCTCCGTGGCGTGGATCTTTCTTCTCGGCGGGGATCTTTCTTCTCGGCGTGCGTCTTTCTTCTCGGCGGGGATATCGCCCGTGGATACTCTTCATGGAGGAGGCGAGTTAGCGGCGGATTTCGATTCTTCCCGCCAATCGTTCCCGAGCGGCGGCGCGGCGGTCGCCTTCCTCGACAGCGGGATATTACGATCTTCCGTCAAAAGTGGTAAGGCATTCGTCTTCGGCCGCCCCAGGGGCCTTCGGTGCGTGTTATTAACGTCCCGCTTCCACGTCGCCCCAAACTAATTTTCCCCGACTGGCCTCTTTTGGCCGGCGTTCCTTCTGAAGAGGGCTTGTCAAAGTTTGTGGTCGCCGGAGTTTTCGGTGTTGACCCGCGGTGGTGTCCAGTCGGGAAGTTACGCTTTAGCCGGTGTCGAGCGGAATTTACGTCGGGATTGGATTTTTCAGTGGTAATTCGGTGCTTGTGTGGCTCAAATTCAAACAGTCATTTGCTTTGGATTTACGATCCCCAATATTAGTATTTTCTATATCGCTGCGTCTATAAATAGTTGTGGGAACAACCGGGGAAGGTTTGCTGCAGACAAGGAAGATTTTGTTGATAGTTATTAAACAATTAAAGATCTATGTAAGAGTTAGAAATATGGAACTAATTCATCCATTAAGCTGTCATTATGTATGTGTGTAAATCAGGACGCTATAATGGATAATTTCGTTGTGTTCAGCTGCAAAAGGTTTTTTCGCGATGATTATTTGCCCTCATCGGTCAGGTTTAAAGTTTCTTTTTCACGGCCGTTCCGATCCACGTATCTTCTGCTATGCCACCGTCAGATACCTGTTGGAACAGCCGGGAGTTCTGCAGCTGGGAAAGGTTTGCTCTGCCGGCCCTGAAACGTTTCGTCCGTCTGTGGGATGGGAAAAGTTATCGGACTGCTTTGAGGGAAATAATTCACATGAAAACACTTCGTTTTCGCTAATTATCCATTTTCGCACTTCACGGTGAAATTTCGTGGCTACTGTTATGCACATACGCTATTCTCAATTTCAGGTTTTACACTTTCATCTATAAAAGACCGAAATACTTTGTTGAGACAAAAGACTTTGTTGAGACAAAAGACTTTGAATCAAGATTTAGCTTCATTGTGTTGGAAATAAGCGGAAATGAAAAAGCATGCGTGATTAGGAAAGTTTCGCGTGTTAAAATATAGATAGTTTAATGTATATTCAAGCGTAGTTAAGCTGAGAATATGAATCAATGCATCCTAGGCCCACAGTATGAATGTTTTCGTAAATATCCTTTTTCTACGATATCTTTAATCCCTAAGAACTGCGGGTTTTGCTGATAAAAACGCTATTCAGGACAACCACATGAAAAAATCAGGAGTGAGTTCATTAGAAATTTTTCAGAAAATGTATATATTTACTTATTTTTCAATATCGTGTGATCATTCGGCAGACCTGTGAAGCGCAAGAGTGCTGTTTATGGTAGTGACTTTCGGTTATATTACTAATTTTAACAACAAAGCATTGTTACTATTCGTCATTGAGAAAATACCGATTCCACTCAAGTAAGAGTATAACACGTGGAATATAAAACAACCGTAAATCTTGCCTTACGGGGAAATCCTTTCCCCTTCATAAACCTGTAAACATCCTTCGCTAGCTCGTAATGGACCGAAGTGTTTAGGAATGAAAGAGGCGCATCTTTGGAGCACTCGTTGCCTAGCGACGGGCTCGTGGCCGTTCTTCGGCGAGCGGCGTTATCTCACGCTCTCCTCGACCTTAATCTCGGACGATCCGTGATCATTTGGGGCCCTTCTCAGATTTGACGGCAAATAAGCGGATGCTCGCACCTTGTTGAGAATCAGCGGATGTGTCGAAAATGTTCGCGGGAATTATTTGCTCCGTCGCAATGTTCTCAAAACAAAGGGAAAGGGGTTACACTTCTACTAGGGGGGTCTACTGTAGTGGAAAAAGAGATGATTCGTCGTTGTAATTCTCCGTATTCTCTTATTACGTGTTCCAGTAGGTCTAGGCCAGGGTTTGGGAACCGTTTCTCTTTCTCTGCATATATTACATTTGGCCTTTTGGGAAACCATTCGGCAACACTTTAGCCCCGTATGTTCTTCATTCGAGCAGTTTTATCTCGAAACCGTGCGAATACACATACATGCATGAATAAGTCTTTATTGGGCGGAATCGGGACTAATTTCTATCTTCCATTTGACCTTTGTCTCATACAAAATACATAAAGAAAGAAGATAAACAAAATTATACGTACATTTTTGTAGCAAGTATTGCGGCAATAGAGAGTGCATGTGGAAAGAAATAATATTTTTTTTAAATTAGAAAACTAGGATATAGTTGCTAAAGAAATGTTAATTGCAATAATTTACATTTTATTTCACTTGGGCTGTAAACAGGAACGTATTTTGGCGTTATAAAGATGGGGAAGCATGATTATTTAAATAATACATTTTTATATGCGACGAAAAAGCCTCATTTTGAGCTTGAAAATTATGTAAGCCCCCAGAGAGGTATTTCAAAGTACGAAATATATTGTTCTAATACTGCGAACTATTGTGGAATTTTTACTATGCATACATAAATCATAGAATGGATTCATATTTACAAATCATGTAACGATTGATAAAATATAAGCCCTTCTCTTTTATAACCACCAAAGGTGTTGTAATGTGATGTAGAATTATGAGATGACTTATACTGATAAGTAGATCTATTTCATCAATTATTGCGATCCAAATGTCATTATTCAGGAAAAACTGAATGGCGAATGAACATTTCTAATCGTTTTCACCCAGGTGTCATCATTTTCGTTGAAAGGGTTAGCGGAAGTTTGATTGAAGTTGATTCCATTTTTTGTAATTCCGATAACTTGTTTAGGCACCAATTGATCAACGGTGACGTGATAATTACTCTACTCTTGAACATGATTGCAATATCCGGGTAATTATTGGAATGGTATTACGATCTCATTGAGCCTCTAGCTTGTATATTTCCATGCATATACCATGAAAAAGAGAAGCTGACACATGTCTAAAGAGGGGGGCCATTGTCGTTCTGTTTTGTACTCAGCACTCCAAGTGTTCCTATAAGGAGTTATACAAATGTATTTGATTCGAATGTCTTACTTTATAGCTTAAAATATACCGTGGGATTTTAGTTTAAAATAAGTATACATTAAAGAGTTAGTTGATTGAACAGATAAATATTTATAAAACCACAAAATTGTATTAATTATATATCTGTATACTCGCTCTTAAAATCGTCTTATTACTAGCAAGAAGGATTATTAATGATATTCCCCTAATCTAACTCTGTTTCTACGAGTATGAATCCAATTTTCTTTCCGAAATAATTTTTCGTAAAAATGCGGATACTCAGAATTTCATTCGAATTTTATAATTATTCCAATCGTTTTCCTAAATCACTTCGGCGAATATCTCCGAGACTTCTTTCTTTTGCACTGTTCATTTTCTATGAATTTCGTATTTTGGATCACTAAGGTTGGCCTTTAATCTGAGGCTCTCTACTATTTGAATTCTTATCGTTTGAATGCTATTCTTCGGACCAAAACACCGCCCGGACATTTGCATACGTAATTTCCTCGGAGGGTTTTAGTCGTAAGGAATCGAGCCTTTTTTAAGATTTCAATATCATGATGTGAAAGAATGTACAGCCATTGAGACTATTCCCAATATTTGATTTGAGATAGCACTGATATAATACGATTTTAAATTATGTATTTACGTACTCTGGCGGTTCCCAGAAAAATAATTATCATGTCATATTTTTTCCTTTCAAATTTTACGTAATTTGATCGACCTATAACGTACGAATATAATTAGCTTCTGCAACATAAAACCTGAAAATGTCTCTTCTAATAATGAAGCTAATAATGGAGCGTCGCTTTTAAAATACTTTTCCCTACAGTGTGATTTCTTCTGTGCCTATTTTAGAATTTGACCACCTTGAGAACGTCAGTTCTAAATAATCACGTTTTTCTGCGAGCGTGCCTTAGGATGATGCTACAAGCTTTGAGCTTGAGGATTTGATCAGGCCGATATTTTTTATGTAATCTCTTAGAGTGTATCTAAAATATGCCTTTTCTAAAAGGACAACTTGTGTCTATGGCCATAATCGTACATTGATCTTAACCCCTGTGCATATTGGATCTTAACACCCCTGTGTTCAAAGTATGGGTTCAAATAGTTTATATTTCATATGCGTTCCGAGAACTACGATTGCAATCCAGATGTAATACCGTGATTTTTACGTGCCTTCGAACTATATCAGGCTATTATTTTTGATACGGTTTTCTTATTTATACGGATATGGCGCCTCGGCACAAACTGCCAGAGGCATCCACAAAATTATTAGCGTACTATTTTTATCTTATGCTAAGAATCTCTCGAAATTTTCTCTCTTCTGAAAGCTGACACATTAACACCGGTGAAAGTAGGAAGGAAAAAGGTCATGTTAGTAAATGCTCAGTTTAGTGCAGATTTAATCGATGTAATTTACTTTGGTTTGTTCATTCCTGCAAATTTCAGTTACAATTTGATGCATAATCATTCCATTTTCTTGAGCTCATTAGTCAAAACTGTATCTTCATAAATGAGAAATAGGTACTACTCAGCAATGCAACGGTAATTGGTTGTAATATATCGCTATTTTCTGTAATATAACCACAATTAAGTGAAATAATAAGCCTTATAAAATCTTTGCTGTTTTCACATGGAAAATTTTATAAATATATTACTGTATGGTTAGTTCTTTATGGATGAGATGTTGCAAAGTTTAAGTAAATGTTACACAATAGAGAAAATATGGAGTACGGGAGAGTGTTATCTGCACTTTACCGATTTCATTTTGGTTTACTTATATTTTGGTTTACTTATATTTTGTTTTACAAATTGCTACAAAAGTAGCATGCAATAGGCTGGGATTTCACAGGTCCGAGGGGTAAGCGTAAAAAATACAATGTTGTCTTGCACGACTTAAGGTCTGGCCACACTTCACCGCACCGTCACCGTGCCGTGGTTCGGCCGGGTGTCGGCCGACATACGGGAACGAATACTTCAATGCTATACAATGTGCTAGTCCACACCTCTCCGCACCGACACCGGATCGTCACCTCCGCACCATCACCGCACCGTGCCCAACTAGTTTGGTTTAATTTTTGTCGGGCACGGAGCGGACACGGAAGAGAATTATCCCAGTTCTTTCCTTTCGAGTGAAACAATTTTGAGTGAAATTTTATTAACTTCAACAATATTTAGCATAATTACGTTAGATCCCGAGAATTATTTAATTTCCTTTTTGATTGATATTGTTTTTTATATTATTACTTTCTTCTTCCTCTAGTGCTAGCGCTATCATTCCTAATTCACTATTACTGAAATTACGGAACATCACTTCAACGTAGATGTCGTAAAGAATAATAAACTGCTCCATCCTCAGGGTGGAGATCGAGCCAGAATACGGACAAGGTACGGGCGCGGCGCGGAAAAGTGTGGCTTCACATAGAACGAACCGTGACACGGCCGACTCGCGGCCTAGCTACTGCACGGTGATGGTGCGGTGAAGTGTGGCCAGACCTTTACGCTTTCACATCACTAGTTTAGCCGATTAGTAAAAACAAAATATCAGAAGTGTGCTCGGAATTTTCAATCGTTTTATTCATATCATGCTTAACAGGAACTCCGTTCTACAGTAAATTTCAACGATCTCCATAATTTGAATGTATTTTGGTTTATAAACCGACATTTTGCTCCATCGCGCTCCAGGAGGAGTCGTGCACGACTTGCAGTTGCGTTAACGTAAGCTCTAACTTGGTCGAGTACACGACTGAAGTGTTTGCTGGTCGTGTACTCGACCCTGTGAAATCCCGGGTTATTCGTGAAGTTCATTCGTGCTAGTTCTTAGAAAGTTGCTCTCGATAAGAGTTAATGTTTCGTGACCATATCTGTCACAGCTGATATCTCACCTTTGCTTTTATCCTCCATAAAACTCTTATCGTTTAATTTTGTTTTAAGAAGTGGATAACGCTTTTGTACTCTGGCTATTTACTTTAGAGGTGTCGAAACTTCGCTTTTAATTTCGTCATGAGGGACTCTTGCTTTTAAGAGTACTTCTAATCTCTAAAGACCATTAGGAATTCCTATTCATGACTAATGTTACTCAGGTACCAAGTGCTTCCGACCCGTGGTTATACAAATTCTGGGAAACATTATCCGTGGTTAATCTCTCGAAAAATTTTCCTTCAGAATCCCGACTCTTGATTGCAGCGATTCGATTAAACACGCCTCGCTCGCCTTGATTACATTTCCCCTTTAATTCTCATTCGTTTTCGATGATTTTTATACTCTATATCTTCCGTCCATCATGGAAATCCGGCCTTTTTTTAATCGGACAATCGAATCAATAAAATTGCCGTCATTTCTCAAATTAAATTTGCCGCTCAATTTAGCGAAAAACTAAATCACGTTTTTCCATCGCAAATCCGGCCTTTTGAAGGAAATCGCTTCGAATTCACCCGCCCACCAGTTTCGCAATAATTGAGGAATTTTTGAACAATCCATTTTTTACGTTTTTAATAATTGATCACAAAATGTTTGATTGATTTCAATAATTTCTTTTGTCGCAAATTAAATCCATTAATCCCCGTATTATTCGGTGTTATTAAAGGCGTTTCCTGGTCATCATTTCAAGTAAAGGGTGCTTTATCGAACAGATGTCTACGACTGAATCAAATTTACCTCATTTAACGAATGAATGACGGCACTTGTAGCTCTTCTGGCTGCTGCAGATTAAATTTCGCTCGTTTTGGATTTTCAAAAATAAAATAATCTCGATCGAAAAATTATTTCCTCGAATGATACCTATCAATTATCGAAAAATTAAAAATTTGCTAAATTTCCTCCATTAGCTTCCTTTTGTTTCCACTATAATTGATAACATTACTCATATTTTGACGATAATATAACGTACAGATGTGAGGGTATAAAATAGTAAGTCGTCGGAATTATATTTTGTTTGGTAATAAAACGCTCGCATGAAGTATATATTTATTGCAGCCAAAGAAATAAATGACTCTCGAATATTAGCCAATTGTAAAATTTGAACAAATTACCGTTTATTACAGTTTCCCGTGTAGTATTTTCTTTAAGGATTTCTATTAAAGAGATATATTGTTTTTCATTGGTTAATCTACAAGTCTTGAAGATCAAATGACATTAAATTGAAGAACATGAACTATAATTTTAAACAGAATGATAAATAACAAGATAAAGATGATGATGCTTTCTAGATGTATTACCTATATTTGATACCACAAATATTGTGGTCGACGTATGGAAATTAATCATGGAGGAAAAATTAACTTTTCTCAAGATTCACTGAAAATCTTTTTTCACCCCTCAAAATCGGTTATTTCTTTTATCGACTTTCTTTTCCTTTTTAATGGAGAACTTCCGCTTTTATGGTCTGAACCAAAATTAAACACTTCTCAACCGCAATTGTGACTCCATTCCAGGTAAGCCTATAACGTTGTAATGAGAAACGTACGAAACCTTACAATGACATTGCCTTTTTAACAACATTTAACGACTTAAGGAGTCTTTGGTAGTTATCGTCAAACAGCGTTGCCTCCATATCCCTGCAGATATAATAAACGCGTATTTTTTTTATTTGAACGAAAAAGGAATAGGGCCAGTAAATTTTATCTTCAGTCCTCCAATTCTTTGTCAAGTACTTTACTTATTTCACTCTGTTACTAATGTCGTTGCAAGTTTTCTTTGTTAATGAATTCACTGATTTTTTTGTGAGGAAGTGGTTTGGGAGCTCTGGCGATGAGTCAGCTTCTTGGATCAAATCAATGGAATCACGTTTAAAGCGTATATCGGTCGTTGGGTGAAGCGTAGATCACGTTCCTCAAGATAGTGAAAACCGTTAGACCGTCCTTGGGACTACATCTAGCTGCTAATTGACTCACCCGCGTCCTTTCCATTGGTTTCTTGTAACAGCGACAGCTGTTGGATGATCAAACTGTGTCGATGATGTTCGCATTTTTTGTAACCTCATCTGTTAGGGATTCTCATATTAGAGGAGAATCGCCTAAATGTGTGTCCCACTCTATATCAACTTTCGACTCAGAGTTATTTCCAATGAGGAATGGGAAACTGTTCAAATTAAGGTCGCACGACTGTTTCGCACATCCTACTTTTCCTCCGCATCGTGTTTTCGTGATACTCGCCGGATGCTTGGTCCGAGTCGCAGTTTGGAAGCACCAGTTTAAATGGAAGACGCGTTTTTCGTAGTGGAAAAAACATGGGAAACGCCCACCTTCAAACGGAAGCGATGATACAGCCACAATACTCAATTGTGGATATATTCCAGTTTCATGCCTACTCTACCAAGCAAAAGCACGAGTGCAAACGTTTCGTGGTAACTCGGTTTTTTGGCAACTATTTACGATTTCTCGACTATGACATGCGTGTAACGTATTTACTGTTTCTTTAATATAAAGTGTAAACCAAAATTATCTAAGCTGTCAAACTATATTTCCCATCAGTCAAACGTGAACTAAAGCTGAATTCAGTTATGCTAGATGAGTTAAATTTTATTTGATACTATCATCGGTTTATTAACTTCATTTTCTCTTGATAAACCGTCAAATAAATGAAAAATATTCTGACTTAACTTTCCCTTCCATACAGCTCTACATAAATATGAGGAATTCATTTTGTTACTGTCTGCGATCTCGCAACATAGACTGTGACTCGAAACCTTTTCTAAAAAGTATTTTACATCGAATGTACTTTACTGATCAATTTTGAAAAAATGAGGAAATGAAAATAATTTTTGAAATACTTTCCTGAGATGATTTAAGGAGTTCGTAAGGCTTGCTTGCTAATTATTACTCCGCTGAGGTCGGTGTATAAAAGTTTTGGATGCGCCGGGTATGGATTCCGGTACCTCCCGCGTGTTAAGCGAGATCTGAGCTACGCCCCCGAGGAATACATGATGTGTATGTAAAGCTTCACCTTATTATGTTAAAGGGATAAATCAGCGTAAATGGAAGAGCGTAATTAAGGGCTTATAAATTCATTTTATGCTCTTCTTGTTTATTATATTTCCGGTCGTAATGGGCGAGCACCAAGGTTCCAAGAGAAAGTCCTTCGGGAAACAGTCTATTTCCGCTTCCAAAAACAATTTTTGCACGAATTGTTTCATTTTTTTATGCTTAAGTTTTATAAGCTTTTAACTTCGTCAATGAGGGAATATATTAATAAATGGCAAACATTTCATCTGTTTTGCCGGAAACGAGTTTCATTATTTTCAGTTTTGTTTAATAATTATCTTTGTTTATTTTATCATATCTCTGTTTACAATCGTCTTACTCAGCAACAAATAACTCTTCTAAAGTACAGTCCTGGCCAAAATTAACGCAGCACCGGCCATAAGGATCGCTAGGGAGGTGCTGCGTTAATTTTGGCCAGGAGTGTACATTTCTTTTCTTTCAGTGGAATCAGTATGACATTTTAGTATCGCTATTTTTGCATTTATAATTTTACTCAGAAATTATCCATTTTAACCGTAGAATAATTCTTTTAAACCC